>CM067846.1:549951867-554751867 GCA_034509565.1 Triticum monococcum
GTAAAAGATTTCTCAGAAGCAGCTCTTCGCCTGTGGGAACTTGCTCTTTTCTTTTGTTTTAAAATGCAACCTATGCTGAAACAGCCGAATAAAAACCAAAAAGTAAAGAGGTGGATCAGATGATCCTTTTCTCGATTGAATGCGCTTTCTATCTATCTATACCGGTACCAGGAAAAGCAGAATAAGCAGTTGAGCACCAAGAAATTCCTGTTTCAAGTAAGTACGAAGGGGCAAGAGAGACTGTCATAATATTACTATGGGAGACGGATCCTGTTAAGTCAGTACGAATGTGATACGAAAAATCCACTTCCATTCTTTCCGGCTGGGCAACATGACTGATGGGAATGTTCGCTACTGCTTCGGTGTCCATCTCATACATATGTTCTCTGACCACCTCCATATTCCACGGCCTGGTTGCAGCATGGATAAGATCCGACACAAACATAGGTGGATCATTGGACCGCGGGCACAGCGGCGTCATAACATCTTGTTTCTCAAGAGTACGCAGCAATCGGTCCTTCTTGGAGTTCAACAAAATGAACAGTAGCTAAATTGGAACTAAGGTGACCGATCATCCACCAGTGGGTAGAAATATGAATGTTGACTAGGGTCCCCTGTGCTCATTTGATTCTGAGTCGGCAGCATACCAAGCTCCTGGCCCCGCCTTAACAACCCTCATAGTGTTATGTCCCCCGATCGATAGCTTAATACATTTCAGTATTTGGCTTGCTTTCTTCATTTTCCTTGCGTAGGTAGAAACCTTTCTGGGTGTGTCAGCACACCAAATTATATGACTATATTCAATATGCCCTGATGTCCATAGTACCGTACTCAGACGACCCTACCCTTCCTTAAAGAATAGTAGGATTACATTCATCGTTCCAGCTGTAAACACAGTTTCTAGTTTGACTGAATGAGAGTCATGCAATAGGCATCAGTAGGGAGTGCGAAAGCAAAAGCTAAGTGATCGGACTAACACAGAGTGCATTTCTCCCGGGTAAGCTTATGTTCCTGATATCTGATACCTATGTTTGCTCCTTATTTTATTAATAATCGATCCAATTTATACGAAAAATACGTAGGTTGAAGAAGTTATCAAGAAAAATGATTGGGATCTTTCAATATGCTATTCTTGATATCATGTTTTTTATTCTTGATCCTATCAAGTATGGATTCTAGATTGTTCGTAGGAGCATCCTGACCAGTCTAGTTTATTGTGATATGATCCTGAGGGACTCTTCAAATACATGTAGGGAGTCACACAGGTCTCTGACATATCAAATTGTATCTGGATTTGAGTCAGAGCATTTCCTCTGATTCCTAACTCGGAAATCTTTGCTTTATTTACTAAAGATTGGAGCACACAAGCGCACACGCAGTAATCTGATTGAGAAAATGGATAGTTGCTGCCATCGATATTAAAGAGTCTGTCTAGTGCCAAAAAGGTCCTTCCAAGGCCTGAGCTATCAAATTCATGTGATACACACTTTGCTCTCTGCGGATCACACTCAGCTTACTACAACTGAGGGTAGGATTGGTTGCACAACGCATGCTATCCATTTGTTATTGGTGATAGGAAGATGGCTCAATCATTGAACTAGCATTGAACAACCTACTCCAGAAAAAACTTAGAGTTAACCATCTAGTGCGAAAGTGCTAGTTTCCCCCTCCCAGAGGTGAGAAGGGAGATATGAGCGTGGCGGTATCTTTTGATAGAAGCCCACATGCCCACTCTTCTATCCCACCTATCCACATGGGGTATCAGTGGCCTCGTGATCTCCATGAACAGAGATCACTACACAAAAACAACTATATGAAAAACTTGCTTCTTCGAATCTCGAAATAACAGAACATATAGAAAGTGTTTCTGTGATTTTTCCATTCTCTTCAGGGAACCTATAGAAAGATTATCAGACGGCTTTCATTCCCTTCAGGGGGGTGTTCCTTCAGAGCAATCCGTATCAGAAGATTCACTCCCTAATTCATCAGTTTCTGAATCATCAGTTAAGTCATAATCCGTGTCGAGATCCGATTCATCAGTTTCTGAATCATCACTCTCCCCAGAATCATGATCTGGAAAAGGGGGCTGCCCCTGCCAGAACTCCTCAGCTCCTGGGGGGGGCGTTTAAATCAAAAGGAAGAACAAGGGCGAGTAAATGATGGAGACTAAAAAAACGATTTAAGGTGGCATTGTCCACGGAGAAACCACCCCAAAGCCAAGTCACTATGGTATCTCCTACTACTGGTATGGCGCTAGCTAAGCTTGTAATTACTGTTGCTCCCCAAAAGCTCATCTGACCCCAAGGTGGTATGTATCCTATAAAAGCTGTCACAATCATTAATAGGAATATGACAACTCCGAGTATTCCATTCATTTTCATCATAATACTATGCTTCCTTGCCCGTGTGGAACATGTGTGAGCATTATGTTTTTTCAACAAGTGATCCGACTGGAAGAAGTGTTATATGAGGACTTCGAGATCAAATAGAGAATATGTCTCTCCATTCCTCGTGAGCCACTTATTTCTCCGAAATCAGAGATCAGAGTGATTTTCCTCCTTTTCCCAAATAGTCGATGGTCTTACACCATTGGGATACTTCGGATAAACTGGAGTACATATATGAGAGACCGGTGCTAAAACCTTTTCTCGAGATATCTTCCAGATTATTAGGGTCCTTGCTCCGGATCTCGCCCCCCCCCCCCCCCCCGGTGCGAAAGCAGTTGGTTCCATAGTTTGAGAATTCTACTAATTCCAAGTATTCCATTATTATTATTAAATAAGAGAATATAAAAAGTAAAGAGGAGAAGACATAACCAGAAGAATTGTGAGAAATAAGTTAATTTATCAAGTTGAGGCATTTCGATTTGGATTTCAAATAAGAAAGAAAAAAAGGATTTTGTGAAATTTAGGAGTCGTTTGAAAGCATCAAGAGGGAAGAACTCAGATAGAAAGGCAGGCAAAGTTGGCGGCCAACCTAATCCCCCTCCCAGTTGTACCCTTGTGCATCCCCTTCGTAAACGATTTCCACTGGATCTGGAGATTCCCCGGGTCGACCCGAATCGTCATCTTCGGACCCTGAATCATCATCCCACCTTTTACGCTTCCTCGAAGAAGACGGGCCTGCCTCGTTCGCCCCATCATTTGCTTTTGTGCTTTCAGGGGATCCCGTGGAATGAGCCTCTTACTCTTCCGCAGGCGCATCGGGGTTGGGAGAATCTAGTTCACCGAGCTCGGCGCGGCGAAACCGCTTCGCCAGATTGGTGGCTGTTGCGACGAATTCACTTCCTTCTCCGGCTTCTGTATAATTAGAGAAGATTTGTTGAAGAGTATCTCCTCCCTTACTATTCCACAATATAAGACTTTCAGTGAACGATCGCGCAGACTCACCCTCCTCTAAACGAAGAGGAGTGCCTACTTCGTTAAATATTCTTTCAACCTTGGAAGTCAACTCCGAAATAATGTCTTCGGGATGGGTGGCGTGCGCCATTTCCTGCTGGAGGTCTGGTAGTCCGCCAACGAGAGGTTGGTCTATGGGAAAGTCAACCTCGTTAGGAGCATTGGTCATGACGAGAACATTGAGATCCGCAACATTCTCATTCCCAAGATGAAAGGCTATTCCTTGAACTCCGAATAAGACAACTAATGCCATTATTAGTACTGGAAACGCAAGACCAAACGATGGTATAGCAATGAAAAAAAGAATGACACATGGAAATAATGAACGAAGAATCATTGGAATTTCCCATCTTTTTCAGCTCTGCTCCCGAAAAGAGAAAGGAAAGGAGACTGATCTTGACGTCAGCGTGGGTTCTACCAACGAAACGAATCCGTTTTGGATTGAGATTTCTCATTCGGACACCCTCACCTTTCTTAGGACTATCAAGCCTTCTCGAATTAGGTCTATGGTACAAGCTTTGAACGTAGACCCGGATACAAATCTTTCACTCACTGAAAAGTGAAAACATGTGACTATATCGTCCTGAAGACGGATGCGGCGGGAAGAAGTGGCATTTAGAAGTGTTGCTGACTTTACATTTAGGTTTCGGCATAACAAAGCTTGCACTGTCTTTTCGCACTTAGGCGCACAGCGTGCCGTTGGTAATGATTCTACTACGGTGCTGCAAATTCGCAAGCTGATCCTAAGTAATCGTTGTTGTTCATTGGATTCCTCCGGAATTACTTCGTTAGGATTGAAGAATTGCTGCAATGCTTCCTGAATAGACTCGATTCTCCCGTCGAGAGTTTCTTTGAAAGTCTTACCTAAACTCTTCCGACTGAATATGAGAAAGCCTATAAAACAACGAGCTACTATCATTTCTTCATTATAGATTGAGATCTTCTTCGGACTTGATGCACAAATAGATGGAATAGCAGCAAATAGCATATTTCTATCCTTCATATCCGTAGAAAGAAATCTCATCTCCAGGTAACTCCATCTTTTTCAGCTCTGCTCGCTCACTTTTGAAAGGAAAGGAGATTGATCTTGACGTCGGCGTGGGTTCTACCAACGAAACGAATCCATTTTGGATTGAGATTTCACATAAGCATTGCACAATGATCCGCATTAGGCGGGGAGCAGCAATGATACCGCCGGCCAGGAATAAGTACCTATCCCTCTTATACTTAAGAAAAGAGAAGATAAGCTGGTGTTGAGAAATGAGAAGTGGGCTATATCCCCGGGGACTTTTTAAAAGCAGCTGAAAGGAAATGCTGCTTCCTTTCTATACGCTAATTCTTGCTTTGAAGAGATGTTCCAGACAAGGCATTCTTAAGTCCCATCTCACCTATATCCAACTTGAGGTATTCCATTGTTTCTAGTATTAGAAGCAGGTTTAAGCCATGGAAGACATGAGTCACTAAAGTGCTGTTAACTAGATCGCGAAAGATGTGCCAAAGAGGTTTTCCAGCACATGGAATAGCACTCGCAGGGGCATCCTGTCAGTCGCCAGGCCATGCACATTTGAAAGAATTCCCACACACAATGGGAGCCGTTTCAACCATTTCTGCTCTACGTTGCAAACTAGGGGGCATAAGCTACCAAACCCCTGGCTAAGAATCTATATCATACCGAGCAATCATTCCGTCTTCTTGAGAAGAAAGAACGCATGAATCCTCGCTTTGAGCTCACCTACGAATGCACCTAACAAGGTTTTCCAGACCTAATAAACATTCATTGCAAAGAAATGTTGACCTCTGATTTAGAGAGGATCAACCACAGTTTGAGAAAAGAAAAGTGCACACCGGCATTATGCCTCGTAAAGCTACCCCCATTCATAGCTTTATTCACTGTCTGCTCGAATAGCTTCATTTCAATGTTAGGATGACCCGCAAGGTCGTCTAAAATAGCTTCCACCTATCTAGTTTCCATGTGGCACTCCAACCACAATCAATTCATCCCTTGGCTTCTTTATCATAGCTGCCTACCTCTTCAGATCAAGGATCAAAGACTACAGGAGCTCAAAGTTATTGTCGCACACTTCCATCTAGGAGATGCATGTTAAGCTATCCCTTGGATTATAGCCTAGGAGATCGATTGGCAGGCCTTGTTCTATGAAAAGAGTATCCTTATGGTTTAGGAACCCCAACATCTATTGAAAAGTATGATGCACCCCTCGGTTTACCAACATTTCCATTCAATATCATTTAGATTCTATTAACTAACAAGCTGGGATCCAATTCCATTTCAACCGCTGAGGTCATTAACGAACTAGAAAAGAGCTAAGGAACTATTTCCAGATACCTAATCGGGTGCTAAACGAACTACTACTTCAATATGTCATTGCAATTTCAAATGGGTTTCGATGGCACTCAAGAAGCCTCACTACTTCGATCTCAGTAACCTAATGATCTCCCCAAACCAACTCATTCTCGGAAGGAGACATGGCCAAGGGTGAACAAGATATGATGGCTGAGAATCTCTATTCCTACAAAATAACATGATTCACATGCTCAATACCTAGGACGGTGGTTCCTCTGGCCTGGCAGGTCTAAGAATACAACCCCTACGACACAGTTGAAACCAATTGTTTCTCACTTCAAAGATGGACCCTTTGTTCCTTTGAAATGCCTTTGATACATCAATTCTGCACTTTTGAAAGTGAAGATCTAGGTCCAAGAGGAATGAAATGAGCATACCAGGAGTTGTCTATTCACATGTCATATGAAGAATACTTATTTTCAGAGAGTGCCTCCAGGTTCTCTAGTAGCTATATCAAACCACAACTCTGTACTAGCCAAGAGGCTTCGGTACTAACCAACACACCAGGATTCAAAGATGCAAAAAGAAAAAGGAAGATAATACCACTGCTGTAGATGCACGCCCTTCTCTTAGTTGAGAAGAACACATGTAAGAAAGTCTAGAAAGTTCTGAGACTGAGGTAGGTGAATCCATTGACCTTGACGTAGGGCTTTCCCCTCCACCCGATGGTGATTAACTTACTGAAGACCGCCCCTAAGCCATTAATGAATTGAGCCTGGTGAACCATTGGTATAGCACTCTGTGGGGCGAAGGCTATGCTTATCACGATAGTTTACAGAAGCTCTTTCCTGACCTGGAATAGACGAATCCTAACAAGATTCTAGACATACGCGGGATGAAACAACATCTACTCGAATTTCATTCACAAAGCCATCAAGGCGGTGCTCAAGAGAGGTTGTTGTCTACCTAATGCCATCCCTTCGATCAGATTGTAATGGCAGTAGCCCCGGTTTCACGGGTTTCGATACCCTGCAATGTGCAAGAACATCCTCGAAAACGTCTGATGTGACTTCACCTGAAAGTGCATCTGGAACTGCTCCCAGTGCTGATTTAGATGTTGTAGGAACGAACAAAGATTGTGGCGCTGAAACAAACGGACAACAGGATCTGTCCTCTATTGGCGTTTGATAGCTCATTGCTACCTCGCCGGAGGGATGGGGAGATAGACTCTGACCCAGATCTCGCTATAGCCGCCAACGGATCAATTCATTAAGGGCACACCCAGGCAGGGAAGAATTCTCAATTAGTTCATTGAGTTTAGGAAAGGATGCCAGTTTGGAACAGTTGGTGGAGCATGGTGAAACACGCTCATTTGGAGTGGCTGAAACAGAAACGTACTTGAGAGCTACTCGTCTTCCTAAAAGCTCTAGCAATGCAAGACCTGTCCTAATGCAATAAATACCGGTGCTCTCGAACTCAATCAGCACAGGTACAGGGCCAGGTGCTTCTCCAGCTCTTGGTACCGTCTCTTGTGCCCCACCTGTATAGCTAGGGTTAAGTAACCCATTCAGGAGAAGATAAGAGAAACACCATCTAGTAAGGTTGGATCTATAAAACAACGTTGGTTGACAGAGCTATCTTGACATTATAGGTGGGGTCTTTGGATAGCAGGTATGCTGTGTCAGAGAGCATTGGTGAGATTATCCATCTTATAACCCCCGTTAGACCGACAGATGATAGATTCCCTTCCAAGCCATTGAAACCTCGCTTTTCTTATCTAAATACAGGCGTTAGAATACGTTTTTTGATTGAATAGGTTCTATCTGCTTCCCTTCATTATCTGTGTGCTTGTGAATTTATTAGAATCCATTTCAGTAGGACAACAGGGCTCTCGCCTAGCTGATTCTAAAGTGGAAGCAATTCAGGTATCAGCAGATACGGGTACTAATTCACATTTCTGTCGCTACCCCGTGGTATTGGAGCTTGTAGTGATAAGGATTTTTTTAATAGATAGTTTGTTTTATCCTTGAAGTAAGAGCACTGAGAATAGCTTAGCTTTCTAGCCGAAAGAAAGCATAGAGAACCATCAAACAAATATTGGATGGAGAATGCACTCTTCGTTGCCCAAAGGAAGACGGAGGGAAATGGCCCTTTCTCAGGATGGATTTATTGATTCAACTCATCTAGATGATGATCTGTACCTAGTAACCTATAAAAACAAAGTGAGTGATGATTTGTTTAAGGAAATGGAGGAGACAACAAAGCAGCCAGCTAATACAACAGTTCAGCTCTCAGCTGCTATTGCTGCCTATGCCAGGATAGTGTTATACCCTTTTATTAAAAGGGATGATTGCTATTATACGGACACGGACTCTATTGTTGTTCAGAATGAACTTCCAGAATAAATGGTATCACCTAGCGAAATAGGAAAGTTTAAGAAGGAGCACTATGTAAAAGAGGGAATCTTTTTGGCTCCCAAGTCATACTGCATACATGCATTACATAATCGTCAGTAGCGGGACGTTCTGTCAATCGGGGAAGGTTTTTGGTGACAAGACCTGGAGATATCAGAAGTGAGAATGCTGACATGAGTAACGAGAAATCCTGTGAAAAACACAGTCGCCTGCCAGTGGAAGGCTTTCTACGTTCAGTCAATCTATGCAGAGTGAATCGGTCCCTAAGGAACCCCCGAAAGGGCTGCTCGTCCCGCCTGGTGTTGAGGGAGCTAAAGTGGAACTCTCACATACATGTTCCTTATGTTTTTAGCTCGCTAAATGATACAGTCCTTGCTGATGGATCGGCAAGTACTCCACGGTCAGCGGCTATCAGCTAACGTTATGGGCCGTTAGTGGTGGTTCATTGCCTATAGTGTTGTAATCCGGAATCCAAGTTTTGTGATAACCGTGTTGTTTACTTTCAGTGTTGTTTATTGTTCACAGCTGGATTGAGCTCAGTTGAGAGTGTCATGCTCTGTCAATATCTGTTGCAGGAGTTGTCATTCTCTGTTACTAGAGTTGTCAATCTCAGATGCAGGAGTTGTCAGTTGCAGCCATTCTCGTTGTGTCAAGCTTGTGACTTGCGTTGTATCAGGTTGGTAACAGCTTGTATCTTGATAGGACTGAATGTAGCCAGGAGTTGTCTTAGGTTAGTCTAATGTGCCAAAACGTTAGTCAAACCACCTAGGTTGTGTTTGTTCTGGAGAGTTCAGCTAGTCCGAGTGATCTGGGTTATCCTACGTTTTATCCCTGTTTCGATCTTTTTTCGACTATAGGGGTTTTGTAGCAGCCCAGCAGCATCCGTGTGACAGAGAGTCATATTAAGGATATAATAATGCTTTCCCCTTGAACCCCTTGCAGAAAAAGTAGGAAAATGGACTGAAATTGTTGGATAAGCTGGGGCGTTAACTTAAGTACTAAAGCTGCTGGAGCGGCTGCCTTCGTTGATTCCCCATGAAGGAATCGGAATATCGCTACTTCCCTTTACTGCCCTAAGCGGGGGAGATGGATTAAAAACCTTGTGTGAAGGAAAGGCTGTCAAAGTCGTTGACCATTAATCCGGTTGAAGGACAAATGGACAGTGAATCAACGGAATCGAGTTGTTCTAAGGATTCAGATTCGGCAGTCGAGACATCTATATCTATGGAATTTCAAAAGAGAGAAAAGGATCCGAATCCGACCCGAGGATGATCTCAAACCTTAGGGTTTGAAAAGAAGAAGTAAAGCTCTCGTTTACTTCAATCAAAAAAGGTAGGTCATAACACAGATTGAATTAGACCTTACTCAATCACTCATCGCTGGAAAAAGTAGAGCAATTTCCTCGCAAAAAAAGCACGAGCGAGATATTCTTCCTTAACAGGGATCTCAATTGCGGGAAGAAGTACAAAGGGCAAAGGCAGAAGTGGAAGGGTCAAACTCCTCTATCGGGGAAAGACAGGAAGGATCAAAGTGTAAAATCACTTGTTTGAAACATCTATAAAATAGAAATGGCTATTAGAAGTTGTATTTTCGGTGGTCAAAGGGAAGGAATCAGAAAAGAGGGAAGCGCTCTCAAGGTAGAATCAGTTCCAGGCAAGTATGTCCATTGAAAGGAAAGAGTCCCTAAACAGACAGGTTTTCAGCAAATAAGACGGGTCCTGGTCTTCGGCAACAAAAGAAGCCGAAGCGAGAGCTCGATCAAAGAACCTTTATAGATCCTCATCATCCTCAGGTTCTGGATACACAGCGAGAAGGGAATCTTCCTGTTCGAATGGAAGACTTTCGAAAGAGAGGGGAGAAATCAATCACATGCGTGAGCGGGTCGAGCTATTATATAATAAGTAACGGCTGAAAAAGCTATTCTTGGTAGATCCACTTGTCAAGGCGTGGAAAGCCGTGTTCTTTCTCAGCTCACGCTTTCCTGATTGATTTGAAAGACCCTACACACCACCGTATCCTTGGCTTTCTTCCCACTTTCAAAGAACTTGCTATCATTCTTTCGATTCTATCTCCTCGCTTTAGGTCTTATGCTTCTTATTCAAGGGGTTATGCCACTCCGAGTCCATCAGTGTTGAAGGAATGGACAGAGACAGGCAAAGACAAAGTACTGATTTTACTACCGATAGAGAGCAGAGCTAGAGACAAGATGCCTAGGACCTGGAGGAGATCCATAAGAACCAAGTCGTGGAGAAGATAGCATCAAACTAGAGATAATAAACCTAACTCTCCATGCTTTAATCGAGAATGGATACAGGGTCGTCGAGCGAAACCTTTATTAGGGGGTAGACCTACCTTGTTTTGTTGACTTATTGCTTTCCAGCAAAGCGTGCCGGCCCTATCTCTAAAGCACCAAACTTCCACATTTTAGGAGATGCCCTATCTTCCCTTAAAGAGCCAGCTTATTGAATAGAGCTGTCACTCCTTACCTTACCTAAGACCCCTTCGGGATATCTTTTGAAAACCTTTTCTCTGAAAAGAAAAGATGTTTGCGATCCCTTGCCCGCTCAATTAAAGAAAGTGGGATCTGGCTTTGCATTTTTTAGATAGGGCTCCCTCACGGCATTCTTGCTCTTGCATTTGAAAGTCGAATCAGGATTCCATCTAGAGAAAGGTTCCGAATGGAACTAGTGAATGTGTATGCCGAAAGTAGGCAGGTATACCTGACCTTTGATATTAAGCTATGATCTCTCTTCTCTCTCTTGAAGTTCCCACAAAGCGACTCTAAACCTAAGACCGGGTTGTGGGATGTCTTTTGATATTCTAAACTAAGAAAAACGCAATTGGATTTCTTTTTATATCCCTATGATAGGAAATGAAAGAAAAGGTCGAGCTTAAGCCGATTCCATTCCTATCTATTTTGGATAGGAGCATCCGTTGGCAAGCATACCTGTATCACTAAGCAAATCCAAATCATACTTTCCCTCTAAAGAGTGAAGAAAAAGACTTGGTACAGCTAGAATACCGAGTGGATGTGGAATCCTACTTGAATTCCAGTCAGAAAAGGAAACTCGAATCCGGAACTTGCTTACTTCGGCTTGATCAGATACTGGAATCCAATCGGGGAACTTGGTTGTTGACCCACTAATCTTTCCCTCTTTCGAGTCCAAGTCTCAAGAGGGCGCTTAGGCCGGGCCATTCTCCAGAGTTCCGATACCGATATCACTATTTCAATTAGTTGATTGATTTCCCTTAGAATTTCATTCCTCCTCAAGTCCCAGTTTCGGTCAAGTAGTGGCAAGTATCATCTGTATCTGGCAGATAAGCTTTCACATGCATGAATTGAACTACCGAGATCTTTTCTTACTTGGCAACTAGAGCCTCCCCTTCGGGATTCGAGATTGAAGAAGAGGAAAACTGCTTCTAAAGGGAACTCGAAGTCCTAGACCTAGAATGCGGGTACCGTTCCGGATTCCCCAGGATAACCAGATCACTCAACTGCTGAATCCTTCCTGAAATCTCTGTCTATCTATGAGATTTTTTTGTTTTTCGCCACATGCAGATCTACTTTGTCATGCAATCGGATCTCACCTCTTTCTCTCCTCATTCCACCTGTGAAATAGAATTCATTAAAGAAGAATGCCAGTATCGAAGTAAAGTAAACCATTCGAATAGCTAACCATTCACTGCCTTCGCCCGGTAAGAAAGTGGAAACTGCCTGGCATGCTTCTTGCTTTCTTTCCATCCCTAGCACACAACTTAGTAGATAGTAGGCACACAACTCCGCTAAGAGCTCATTGAACTTGAGTTGTAGAGTAAGACCACAGCTCGATATGGTTCATTTCAGTACTCATTCACTCGGTATGGTTCACCACATGCCTGTGATCTCTCTCAAACTAGGTTTGGTATCGGTATCGGAGAAGTCCGTCATTGAAGTGGTAAGTGGGCGTAAGGCCTATGTATTTCTTATCAGTGGGATTTATTACCTTGAATTCGATTGATGCGGTTCTAGCTCGTTTTAAAGAGCTTATAGAGCTAGTTTTGCTTGACCCCTCTTGACGTTGCTGGTCATCCCAACTCGTATTAGCTATCAAAAGCCGTACTTACTTGACATTCCCGCATGCCATAAGTCATCCCTACAGAAAGCACCACAGGCACAGTAACCGGAAGATGGTCTTTTCTCACTCTCCCTGTAGTCAAGACATAGGGAGTATTATGACCTGTTTCACTGACATCAGCATTTTTCTCTCGTCCTTCGCCCGCTATCCATCCTAACTGCTCTTACCGCTTCTTCTTCTTATTCACTGGCTTCTTCTTATCTGCTTTCTTCTTCTTTGTCTGATGAGATTCTCTCTTCTTATAATCTTTGATCTTCTTATCATCATCAGATTTATGATCTTTTAGATTGCATTTTTTCGTTAGATTATTCATTTTGCCTAATATGCCGGTTATGACTTTATGGGCAGTAGGATGGATACTATTAATAGAATCCTCTCCTATATGAGGAGGTTTAGTTCCTATCCACGTTCCATCCTCATCGTATACTAATTCTCGCTTCGTACTATTTCCTATCCCAACTACGTACGTATTGATTTTTTTTCTCTACACATAAATTTTAAAAATCACGATGAAAGTCAGCTGAACATGAAAATTGTTGTTTTAATGTTGGGTCTGCTAGCTGGTTTATGTAAGAATCTTTAGTGATTACCTTTCTAACCGGTCCTTTATGCTTCATGATTATTTCTTCCTTATCTTCATGTAATGCATGTATGCAGTATGACTTGGGAGCCAAAAAGATTCCTTCTTTTACATAGTGCTCCTTAAACTTTCCTATTTCGCTAGGTGATACCATTTCTTCTGGAAGTTCGTTCTGAACAACAATAGAGTCTGTGTCCGTATAATAGCAATCATCCCTTTTAATAAAAGGGTATAACACTATCCTGGCATAGGCAGCAATAGCAGCTGAGAGCTGAACTGCTGTATTAGCTGGCTGCTTTGTTGTCTCCTCCATTTCCTTAAACAAATCATCACTCACTTTGTTTTTATAGGTTACTAGGTACAGATCATCATCTAGATGAGTTGAATCAATAAATCCATCCTGAGAAAGGGCCATTTCCCTCCGTCTTCCTTTGGGCAACGAAGAGTGCATTCTCCATCCAGTATTTGTTTGATGGTTCTCTATGCTTTCTTTCGGCTGGAAAGCTAAGCTATTCTCAGTGCTCTTACTTCAAGGATAAAACAAACTATCTATTAAAAAAATCCTTATCACTACAAGCTCCAATACCACGGGGTAGCGACAGAAATGTGAATTAGTACCCGTATCTGCTGATACCTGAATTGCTTCCACTTTAGAATCAGCTAGGCGAGAGCCCTGTTGTCCTACTGAAATGGATTCTAATAAATTCACAAGCACACGGATAATGAAGGGAAGCAGATAGAAACTATTCAATCAAAAAACGTATTCTAACGCCTGTATTTAGATAAGAAAAGCGAGGTTTCAATGGCTTGGAAGGAAATCTATCATCTGTCGGTCTAACGGGGGTTATAAGATGGATAATCTCACCAATGCTCTCTGACACAGCATACCTGCTATCCAAAGACCCCACCTATAATGTCAAGATAGCTCTGTCAACCAACGTTGTTTTATAGATCCAACCTTACCAGATGGTGTTTCTATTATCTTCTCCTGAATGGGTTACTTAACCCTAGCTATACAGGTGGGGCACAAGAGACGGTACCAAGAGCTGGAGAAGCACCTGGCCATGTACCTGTGCTGATTGAGTTCGAGAGCACCGGTATTTATTGCATTAGGACATGTCTTGCATTGCTAGAGCTTTTAGGAAGAGATATCCGATTTGAGAGTAAGGACCTTCAAGCTGATTATGGTTAATCCGGTGATAAGACTGGCAAAGCTTCTTTGCTCTAGGTAGAGGCGGCTGTGCTTTTCATTTTCTTTGATCTTTCCGCGAGGGCCTCTGCTTTCCTCGAACGATGACTAAGGAAACACATCCAACCTCGAATGCTGAGACAAGACCGGGCACACTTCTATAATATAATTAAAGTAATATAAGAAAAGGGCCGAGAACTTTGATACCAGTGGAGTGCGATGACATGATGACAAGGCCTAATCGACCTTCTAGAGCAGATTCTCGACCTTAAAGAGCAGATTCTATACTAGACTTGTGGCTTCAGGAGATGAAAAGCTTGATGAACCCCGACCCACTAGACCAAGTGAGTGATGTTGCATTTCGAGCACAGGCACCTTTGACCTAGCTTTCGACAGAGAGAGACAAATGGGAATGCCAGGCACAACTCTTTGCTTTGAAGCATGAGAGAACGAGAACATTTCCACTGCTTTAGTTGCTAGAACCCCCGCCTGGAAGACAGCACTCATCCCTTCCTTAATTAAGTAGTACTAATCCCATTCCTTTAGAAACCTGTCCTTTCCAGTGGAATAGCTTGCAGAGTAGAGTGATTTCCTTGCTTCATAGGTTTCAGGTTCAGAAGACTCTCTTCCCCGTATACTGTATTTACTAGTCAGGCCCGGTGGAGCAATCTCGAATTCTCGTATATCAATGCTACATGAATGATTCACATAAGGGGATTCCAAGTGGGTCGAATAGGACTAGGGAGCTCGCTTCCATCTACTAAAAGTTCTCTACGGGTGGGGACAAGGTTGGTTTACAGTACAGACAGTTTCCTAGCTGGCACTTGAGAAGTGCTCGTCTAGTTTACTGATTCCTAGCGTAGAACCCTTCTGTGTTGGAATAGTTTCCATATTATGACCTTCTCTTTTGATTGAGTGAATAGCCATGCCATGGATTCTCTTTTCTGGGCTAGCTCTATACCATTTCCATAGTAATACTGCCTTGGTGAATCCCTTATCTTGTTTGCAGCATCATTCTCGATCCCCTTATTCCCTTCCCAAGAAGGAATCATATCCTACGGCTAACTCATCCTTATATGGCTCCCGGATCCTTAAAGAGAATCAAAGGCTATCTCGAGGGATGGTCAGAGAATCGGTTTATCTTCACGGCACTAGACGGCACCTTTATGAGTGCGTATAAGCTTGCTTTAGAGCTAGAGCGTGCATCTAAAATAGTTTCATATCCCTTTCCATTGATCTTTCTTGGTGCTGTAGTACCCATTCCTGCTAGCTTGATCTGGTGGCCTTCTCTTGGCCAGGACTATATATAGTAGTTTATTGAGTGCTTCTTGGGTTGGTTCTCTTGAAGTGCATAGCCCGGCCCCTTTTCTCTTTCTTCCAACGGAAAGGGTTCTCTTCTCTTCCGGTATGGAGTTCGACTAGAGCCTGCCGCTTTTCCAGGTTTGGGTGTGGGTGGATCTCATATCTTAGAGGACAGGGCGGGGCTTATTCCCAAGGTCAGGTCCCATGCCGGTGGACTTGAAATACGAAGATCTTAAGCTAAGCTACGGGGCCGGGAATATACTCCAGGTTGGGAGATCTGTCCTGCCATCGGGCATGCAAGAAGCTATGTGCGCAGGGCATCAGAGGCTTACTCAAATGGAACATACGAATCCAACCTTGCTTGACTCTCTTTTTCATACTTGCCCTCGGGATCAGTGGTAGATTCGTAACATTATTAATCATGGGTAGCAGATGATGGATCCATTTCTGTTGAAGCAGTGGAGTGAAGAGGAGGGTTGGGTCCCGCCTCACAACGAGCCCGGGTAGCTAGATAGGTAGATAGTAGATAGCAGTCCAGATAGTGATAAAATATGAAATAATCTTCTTCTTGATTGAAAGAAAGCCTGTGCCGGAAATAGAGAGAGTTCTGCTCTTGGTTGACATAGATCGCTCTACTCTCGAATTGACATACATAGAGTTGAAAACATACTCCTCACAAATGATCATAGTTCACTACTAATGAGCGAGTAACTACTAACGTTACGAGCAAAAAGACGAATCTACTTGGTTCATATCATATGTTCCGCTCCGTTGACAGGTCCATATATGTACCTGATGTTCATGGAAACAACAGGATGATAATCCGTTGATGGGAAACTCACTTTGCTATGCTAGGAAACTGACTAATGAAACTAACAAGTTCAAGTGCTCTAGTCAAGTAGTAAGCTCCAGTGGGAAGCGCTAGTCCAGATAGAAAGAATAGACAGGAGGATTGCCAGGTTGGTTCGCACAGGTGCATATCTATAGGTTTCAGCACGGGATTCCAGATCGTTGGTACCCGATATTCAGTTCATGGGAATGGGAATGTAGGAAACTCTCTCTTCCGTTCTGAACATATAGATAGATTGATTGCTGTAGCAGCAAGTCAACTAGATCCAGTGAGGAATGAGAACCTTTCCAGGGGCAAGGGGGGCGAAGCTACTAGCTACTATTACTATTGGCTATGGATGTCCTAACACGAACGGAGTCTATACGAGCAGAGGAAAGAGAAGCGTATTGGTTGGTTCGGATTTCAGAGTGCACTGGTTCTATTCTAACTAGACTCGCATCATAAGTTTGCCTGCTTTAAAATCCCGCGAAAGTACTACTGGCAGCTCCTATATGAGGTTGATGCCACGAAGATTATCATATCTACATGAAAGGCAAATTCATGGAAAGGAAAATGAATGTGATGTACACTAGAAAAGATACCAAGCAAGAGGATGTGCGCAACGTCGCGCTCGAAAGTCTTGTCTATGAAACCAAACCCTAGTTCCGTGAGGAGGAAGACTCTCTTCGGTCGAGGGATGGATGGACTAGTGCCGTAAGGATGAGTGATGCTAGAGGGAAGTAGATCAATAGGTGCCGCTTGCTTACTACAGTGACAAGGAAATCAAACAAAGTAGTGGCCAGGCTAGTCTCAAGAATGGGTGAGTCAAGTAAACTTGCCAGTATGCCGGGAAATCGGTAATGCTAGGGTATCTCCAGTCGAAAGGATGCCGGATCCAACTAATACGGCTACGCTTGAGGAAGAAGAGTGCTCCTACTCCTACTTATTCTTCTAAGAATAGGCCCGGTGCTAACTCCACCTTCCGGACTACCCTTCATCGGCACGAAAGTAAGATTGGACATGATAGACGGAAGCAGAATCGAGGCAGTATCAGTTTCCAGGTTTCGAGGAAGGAAATGTCCGCGTGGCTCTCTTATATTCTTAAAGGATGAGTGTGTATACAACCAACCTATAATACGTATTTTCGAGGTTCCTATGCTATGGTATCCAGGTTCCCGTCAGGGAAGGGATAGGGTGCCGTGTTTTCCACAGAACAGTCTGGTGGAATCCAGTGGTATATAGAAGCTCTGTGCCCTTCTCTTTCTCCTGCAGCAATATGAACTCAAAGGGATCCTTTCCTACCCGGGACAGCTTCATAGCTCCTACCTTTACTCTTGATTTGCGCAAGAGTGCTCGTCAGTGATCTCCATTCAAAAAAGTGGAAAGGAATGTTCCATTGCCACGAACAATATGGGCTTTCTCATGGATTCCCCTTTTTCTTCTACACATTATACTAATATAATTGGATTGGGAATTCACAGGAATGGGTATTGAGAGGAGGATCACCATGGCCAAAACAGCTCTTGTCAGCGACAAACTCTATGATTTGCCAATTCCAATCGATTTGCATATCAGCAAGCAGGGATGAGCACATCTGGAAACCTTGACTTCCTCTGGATGCGGACCAATATATGCATAAACCTTCGTTGGCTGGGTTCTCGTTTCTCATCGAGAGTGTTGAGACTATCTTTCAAGGAAGCTTCCCAGCATGACCTTTCCCTGAATTGGCGTATAGTGAGGTGAGTATCCGGGTATCATGACAACTCCAGTCAAGCACTGGGCAATACCGGCACTTAGATGGATTAGATGACTTTTGATGATCAGCCTTTACCCGCGGGCACTGGCCACTTACATACAGAACCTATACATTTCCAAATAGGAGATGAGAGAGCCCTTGATCCGGCGCATGACTCTCACGAATGAGAAGCTCAATAGCCATCTATCTAGAGAAGGAACTAATGCCACTGATAGGAAATCCATAGACCGTACGCCCACTTACCACTCTACCACTTCAATTCAATGACGGACTTCACCGATACCTAGCTTGAGAGAGATCGATCACTGGCATGTGGCGTGAAGTTGTGAGACATCTTCCTCTTAGCGCTACAAATGGCTTCTTCCTTAGTTCTTTATAGCTCTTTCACCTCTTTTAGACTCTTTGCAATGTTTAGTGCGGGGAACTCTACACTATTGTACTCAGATGCTATTCCTTCAAGAAAGTATCGGAAAGCAAAAAGGGACTCGTTCACCGTATCGCGTCCAATACAGCTATGCCACAAGTTGACCTAACCAACTGGTAAACAAAACCCAAGTTAACGGATCGACCTAGGAATAGGATGGATAGAACCATTGAATCGTCACCCAATGGAGCAGAGGGCCTTCCTTTAAGAAAGAAATAACTCCCTACAACAACCGTGTTTCGAAACTCGATTCATTATCATACGATAAATTGCATGACAAGAACCTTCATTCCTACAGAGAGGTTGAAGCTAAGTTTCAAGACCTAGTATGGGCAAAGTGCAGTTCAAAACCGAAAGGATCAAAGAAAAGGGAATATCATGAAGGTAAGCACATTCTAGTTTTCTTAATTGACAAAGCAAAGGGAGTTATCAACCCTTTTTTCCGAAACCCTATAACGGCTAGTTCCCAATGCTCGGCTTCCTACCTCCTCTAACAAAATCAAAGGTAATATCCTCCGTTTTCCAAGAAGATAAGTTCTACGGCAAAGGATGTCAACGGAACAGTTTCGGCAAAGGCAAAGCAATGGCATGTTTCGGCGTATAAAGCTAAGAACGAGAATAGCCTACTGCCTCCACTCGGAAAAGGCAAAGGTATCCAGTATAGGATATCAATGAACGGAGGACAAGGAAAGCAGGCAAGGTGAACCTCCTTTGCCAAAGCCCTTTTGAAATACCTTCTTTTTGAACCTTTAGAAAATACCTGCTAGCTATCCCTAGTTTTGTTTAACCAGCTTTCCCCCTTTGCTTGCCAACCAACCGAGAACCAACTTCCTTGTTTTCTTATCCTTGCTTCCGGGTCTTTCCAGTTTTGCAATCCTATCTTTTCAACTATCCGTATCCTCGGCAACCCCTAGACCGGTACCTGCTTCCTTCTTTATTTTCCTTGCTTCCAGAAATACCTACCTTCAAAAGCAAAACCTACTTCCTTTACCAACAAGGGCACGGCTTCCGAAACCCCCTCTCCTCGGCCCGGGATAGCGATAGACGTACGAATTCAATCAATGGCGATAATGTCATCCCCTTTCCTTAGATATAAAAGAATCATTCTGAGCGAGTCCATAAGAAGCGACCCTCTTTTTCATCGGTTCCAGGGGAAGACCAAAGATCTTGCGCGACCGGTCCGCCAGAAAAACTAAAAAGAGAAAGAGAGTATGCACTATGAAGGAAGCCCTCTGACCCACTCTTCCTTCCCCCTACCTACCCATAAGGTAAGTAGGGGCCTCGGCATCTCTATTTCCTGAGAAACCTACTAAAACTACTTCGAGAAACCTACCAATTCAAGTTTTCAATACGGAGCCAGAAAGAGGCAATAGTTAGGATGCATATGCGCCTAGCTTTTTGTCTCTTTTACCGCAGGAAGTTCTCCAAAAGTATGAAAGGCCAGAGGGCTTTGTACCAACCATTCTAGTGTGGTTGGATTCTATTCAACAGCCCAAGGACTTTCCGCACATTTTTGGTTCTTTCCACTGCTTGAAGTGATTGCGACAACTACGAAGAAACGACGAATCCCAACTACGGATATATAAGAACCGAAACTGCTCAAAGCATTCCATCCGGCGTAAGCATCTGGATAATCTGGAATGCGACGTGGCATACCCGAAAGCCCTAAGAAATGCATGGGAAAGAAGGTCAGATTAACCCCGAAAAAAGTGATCCAAAAATGGATTTGGCCTAAAGTTTCAGGATATGTCCGACCAAAGATTTTACCCACCCAATAGTAAAATCTAGCAAATAAAGCAAAAACGGCTCCCATAGAAAGTACATAATGGAAATGTGCAACCACATAATAAGTATCATGTAGAGCAATGTCTAGCCCAGAGTTTGCTAGAACTATTCCAGTGAGCCCTCCTATGGTGAACAAAAAGATGAACCCTACAGCAAATAACATGGGTGTTTTGTATTGTATCGAACCTCCCCACATGGTAGCGATCCAACTAAAGATTTTGATTCCTGTGGGCACAGCTATGATCATGGTAGCTGCGGTGAAGTAGGCACGCGTATCAATGTCTAAGCCCATAGTAAACATATGATGAGCCCAAACTAGAAATCCAAGAACACCTATACTTATCATGGCATAAACCATGCCTAGATACCCGAAGACCGGTTTTCTTGAAAAGGTCGATACGATATGACTAATAATACCAAATCCAGGCAGAATGAGAATATACACCTCTAGATGACCGAAGAACCAAAAGAGATGCTGGTATAATATTGGGTCTCCCCCTCCTGCAGGATCAAAAAAGGTTGTATTAAAGTTTCGATCGGTTAATAACATTGTAATTACCCCCGCCGGTACCAGAAGTGGTAATAAAAGTAGGAATGCTGTCACTAGAACGGACCACACAAAAAGTGGTAATCTATGCATAGTCATTCCAGGTCCACGCATGTTGAAGATAGTTGTTATAAAATTGATAGAACCTAAAATTGATGAAATACCTGATAGACGAAGACTAAAAATTGCAAAATCAACTGCTCCTCCAGAATGGCTGGTAATACCACTTAAGGGCGGATAGACTGTCCACCCAGTGCCGCTGCCCACTTCTACTAAGGCTGAGCTTAATAGGAGCAAGAGACTTGGTGGCAACAACCAGAATGATATATTATTTAATCGTGGAAATGCCATGTCAGGTGCACCTATCAGAATCGGAACAAACCAATTACCAAATCCACCAATCATCGCCGGCATAACCATAAAAAAGATCATTAAAAAAGCATGAGCCGTTATTAAAACATTATAAAGTTGATGATTCCCACCAAGAATTTGATCGCCGGCTCGGGCTAATTCCATACGAATCAGTACGGAGAAGCATGTGCCCATCACTCCTGCAATGGCACCGAAGATGAAATAGAGAGTCCCAATATCCTTGTGGTTAGTAGAGAAGAGCCATCGAACCATATTTGTCATTTTTGATTTGAGAAATGAAAACTTTCCTTATCAAAGAGGGGCCGGGGGGCTGGAAGAGAAAAGAATCAGAATTACTGAGCTACCCCGCTCTTTTTTTCTAATTCCCTTCTAAGATCCTCCGACTTAAACAAGTCGAGAGCATGCTCGTGCTCAGCTCTTTCGAGACTTGCCTTGCTCTTGGGGATTTCTTCCCACCGGATCCTCTGTTCAACTTCCAGGAACCTCCTTGCGGAGCTTTCCGCCTCAAGGAGATCCCAGTTGTGGGAAACAGCATTTCGAAAGAAAACGGATCCTCCCTCATTCTCCCGCAGATCTTGATAAGACGCTTGGAGAACAGTGAAAGAATCAGTTGCGTGAATATGGTCCAGATAGGAACGAAGCGCTTCATCGACCAAGTAGGGCTCGATCGGTAGATAAGGCCCTACTCTTTGAGGCAATAATAAAATGGTTATTATTGTATTTCCTTGTTCATGATAATTGTCTATTGTTCATGCTATAATTATATTAACCGGAAACCGTAATACATGTGTGAATACATAGACCACAACATGTCCCTAGTAAGCCTCTAGTTGACTAGCTCGTTGATCAATAGATGGTTATGGTCTCCTGACCATGGACATTGGATGTCATTGATAACGGGATCACATCATTAGGAGAATGATGTGATGGACAAGACCCAATCTTAAGTGTAGCACAAGATCGTGAAGTTCGTTTGCTAAAGCTTTTCTAATGTCAAGTATCATTTCCTTAGACCATGAGATTGTGCAACTCCCGGATACCGCGGGAATTCTTTGGGTGTACCAAACGTCACAACATAACTGGGTGGCTATAAAGGTGCACTACAGGTATCTCCGAAAGTGTCTGTTGAGTTGGCACGAATCGAGACTGGGATTTGTCACTCCGTGTGATGGAGAGGTATCTCTGGGCCCACTCGGTAATGCATCATCATGAGCTCATTGTGACTAAGTAGTTGGTCACGGGATCATGCATTATGGAACGAGTAAAGTGACTTGCCTATAACGAGATTGAATGAGGTATTGGCATACCGACGATCGAATCTCGGGCAAGTAACGTACCGATTGACAAAGGGAATTGTATACGGGATTGCTTGAATCCTCGACATCGTGGTTCATCCGATGAGATCATCATGGAACATGTGGGAGCGAACATGGGTATCCAGATCCCACTGTTGGTTATTGGCCGAAGAGTTGTCTCGGTCATGTCTGCATGGTTCCCGAACCCGTAGGGTCTACACACTTAAGGTGCGATGACGCTAGGTTTATTAGGAAGATTTGTATGTGATTACCGAATGTTGTTCGGAGTCCCGGATGAGATCCCGGACGTCACGAGGAGTTCCGGAATAGTCCGGAGGTGAAGATTTATATATGTGAAGTCATCATATGGTCACCGGAAATATTCGGGGGTATATCGGTATTGTACCGGGACCACCCGAGGGGTTTCGCAGGTCCACCTGCCCCGGAGGGCCTTATGGGCTGTAGGTGGAAGGGAACCAGCCCCTAGTGGGTTGGGCGCCATCCCCCCTAGGGCCCATGCGCCTAGGGTTTGGGGGGAACCCTAAAGGGTGCGCCCCCCTTGCTTGGGTGGCAAGCCCCCTCCCCCTTGCCCCCCCCCCTCTAGATCTCATCTAGAGGGGCCGGCCCCCTTCCCCCTTATCCCTATAAATAGAGGGGCGAGGGGAGGGCTGCAGCACCACATCCAAGGCACAGCCCCTCCCCTCCCCAATACCTCTCCTCCTCCGCGTGAGCTTGGCGAAGCCCTACCGGAGAACTGCCACTCCATCACCACCACGTCGTCGTGCTGCTGTTGGAGCCTTCTTCCTCAACCTCTCCCTCCTCCTTGCTGGATCAAGGCACGGGAGACATCACCGGGCTGCATGTGTGTTGAATGTGGGGGCGCCGTTGTTCAGTGCTTAGATCGGATTCGGCCGTGATCTGAATCGCTACGTGTACGACTCCTCCAACCGCGTTCTTGCAACGCTTCCGACTAGCGATCTTCAAGGGTATGAAGATGCACTCCCTCTCTCTCGTTGCTAGCATCTCCTAGATTGATCTTGGTGACACGTAGGAAAATTTTGAATTATTGCTACGTTCCCCAACACGTTCGTACTGAAAAAGTGGAGGATTTTCATTATTTGCTAATGCATCTCTCCTGTGTGATAAGTCCGCCCATAAAATAATGGTGATGCCTTAACTAGTTTGTTCAAGGATGAAGGGGAAGAGCATGAACCTGGAAAAAGCAAGCTTGTCGTAGAGAAACTTAGCGCGATCTGGTATGGTGGCGCTGACAGAAAAAAAATGCATATACTTCAAAGTACTTGTCATTCTCATCTTGTTTATTTGTTGTGTTGGTACATTTGTTGTTTCCGTACATGCCATCTTATATTTTAACAGGTGCAATGGAATGACCATCGGGTCGAGGATTCCTGGTAGCCCATGGAGAAACTCTGTTTAGTATCTAATCTGGAGCTATTCTTTAAAAAATGTATTTCAAGTGCAATGAATCCTTCAATGCTCAGCACTTTCCACTTAAAATTAAAGAATTTGTTCAAGAAGGCCATTAGGCGAAAAATCTTACCACTGTCGGTGAGTGCTTGATATCTTAATAATTTTGGCTAAACACCAGATTCATTGATGGTATTTAATTATCTTATCACATTTAAAGGTGATGTTAATCGCTCAATCCTTGACAGGGCGGGCCACCGCACAACACATCAACATCACCCTTTAAAATGTGACAGGACAATCAAATACCATGTGTTTAGCCAAAATTATTAAGAAGAGAGAAGATATCAAGCACTCACATGCAGCGGTAATATTTTTTGCCTATGACCTCCTTGAACAAATTCTTTAATTTTAAGTGGGAAAGCGCTAAACATTGAAGGACTCATTGCACTAAAGATACATTTGTTAAATAACTTCAAATTATATAATAACCAGAGTTTCACCATGGGCTTCCAGGAATCCTCAACCCGATGGTCATTCCATTGCACATGTTAAAAAATTATATTAGGATGACATGTACGGAAACAACAAATGTATCAACACTACAAATGAATAGGATGAGAATGAGGAGTACCTTGAAGTATATGCAATTTTTTCTGTCGGCGCCAAGTTTCTCTACGACAAGCTTGCTTTTTCCAGGTTCATTGTCTTCCCCTTCATACTCGAACAAACTAGTTGAGGCATCACCATTATTTTTATGGACGTACTTGTCACATAGGACAGACCATTCCATGAGCAAAGAAAGAAAATCCTCCACTTTTTCATTATGAACCTACATCCAAAAGGCAGAAGATAAATCATATTCATTAAACAAGAGAGAGCACTTATACAAGATAACAAAGTTTAAGATGCATTGAGACATACCTCTGTGCTTGGATGGTTATATGCTACCTCTTGAGCACTGAGTTGGTTTTCCGTTGAAGAGGAAAGGGTGATGCAGTAAAGCAGCGTAAGTATTTCCCTCAATTTTTGAGAACCAAGGTATCAATCCAGTAGGAGACCACGCGCGAGTCACCCCGTACCTACACAAACAAATAAGAACCTAGCAACCAACGCGATAAAGGGGTTGTCAATCCCTTCACGGCCACTTGCAAGAGTGAGATCTGATAGAGATGATAATAATAAGATAAATATTTTTGGTATTTTTATGATATAGATTGAAAGTAAAGATTGCAAAATAAAATAGAGTGGAAACTTGTATGATGGAGAATAGACCCGGGGGGCCATAGGTTTCACTAGTGGCTTCTCTGAAGATAGCATAAGTATTGCGGTGGGTGAAAAAATTACTGTCGAGCAATTGATAGAAAAGAAAATAATTATGAGAATATCTAGGTATGATCATGTATATAGGCATCATGTCCTAGACAAGTAGACCGAAACGATTCTGCATCTACTACTATTACTCCACACATCGACCGCTATCCAGCATGCATCTAGAGTATTAAGTTCATAAGAACAGAGTAACGCCTTAAGCAAGATGACATGATGTAGAGGGATAAACTCATGCAATATGATGTAAACCCCATCTTTTTATCCTCGATGGAAACAATACAATACGTGTCGTTTCCCTTTCTGTCACTGGGATCGAGCACCGCAAGATTGAACCCAAAGCTAAGCACTTCTCCCATTGCAAGAAAGATCAATCTAGTAGGCCAAATCAAACTGATAATTCGAAGAGACTTGCAAAGATAAACCAATCATACATAAAACAATTCAAAGAAGATTCAAATATTGTTCATAGATAAACTTGATCATAAACCCACAATTCATCGGATCTCGACAAACACACCGCAAAAGAAGATTACATCGAATAGATCTCCAAGAGAATCGAGGAGAACTTTGTATTGAGATCCAAAGAGAGAGAAGAAGCCATCTTGCTACTAGCTACGGACCCGAAGGTCTGAGGTAAACTACTCACACATCATCGGAGGGGCCATGGAGTTGATGTAGACGCCCTCCGTGATCAATGCCCCCTCCGGTGGAGCTCCGGAAATGGCCCCAAGATGGGATCTCTTGGGTACAGAAGGTTGCGGCGGTGGAATTAGGTTTTCGTGGTGCTCCTGGATGTTGCGGGGTATATGGATATATATAGGAGGAAGAAGTAGGTCGGTGGAGCAATGAGGGGCCCACGAGGGTGGAGGGCATGCCCAGGGGGTGGGCGTGCCCCCTGCCTCGTGGCCTTCTCGATTGTTTATTGACGTCCACTCCAAGTCTCTTGGATCACGTTTGTTCCAAAAATAACGCACCCGAAGGTTTCATTCCATTTGGACTCCATTTGATATTCCTTTTCGGCGAAACTCTAAAATAGGCAAAAAAACAGCAATTTGGGATGGGCCTCCGATTAATAGGTTAGTCCCAAAAATAATATAAAAGTGTAAAAATAAGCCCATTAACATCCAAAATAGATAATATAATAGCATGGAGCAATAAAAAATTATAGATACATTGGAGACGTATCAAGCATCCTCAAGTTAAATTCCTGCTCGTCCTCGAGTAGGTAAATGATAAAAACAAAAAAATTTATGTGAAATGCTTCCTAACATATTTCTCAATGTATTTTTTTCTTTATGTTGGCATGAATGTTCAGATCCGAAAGATTCAAGATAAAAGTTTAATATTGACATAGAAATAATAATACTTCAAGCATACTAACTAAGCAATCATGTCTTCTCAAAATAACATGGCCAAAGAAAGTTATCCCTACAAAATCATATAGTCTGGCTATGCTCTATCTTCATCACACAAAATATTAAATCATCCACAACCCCGATGACAAGCCAAGCAATTGTTTCATACTTTTGATGTTCTCAAACTTTTTCAATCTTCACGCAATATATGAGCGTGAGCCATGGATATAGCACTATGGTGGAATAGAATGGTGGTTGTGGAGAGGACAAAAAAGGAGAAGATAGTCTCACATCAACTAGGTGTATCAACGGGCTATGGAGATGCCCATTAATAGATATCAATGTGAGTGAGTAGGGATTGCCATGCAACGGATGCACTAGAGATATAAGTGTATGAAAGCTCAACAAAAGAAACTAAGTGGGTGTGCATCCAACTTGCTTGCTCACGAAGACCTAGGGCAATTTGAGGAAACCCATCATTGCAATATACAAGCCAAGTTCTATAATGTAAAATTCCCACTAGTTTATGAAAGTGACAACATAAGAGACTCTCTATCATGAAGATCATGGTGCTACTTTGAAGCACAAGTGTGGAAAAAGGATAGTAATATTGTCCCTTCTCTCTTTCTCTCATTTTATTTTTTTATTTTTTTATATGGGCCTTCTTCTTTTTTTTTGGCCTCTTTTTTTCGTCCGGAGTCTCATCCCAACTTGTGGGGGAATCATAGTCTCCATCATCCTTTCCTCACTGGGACAATGCTCTAATAATGATGATCATGACACTTCTTTTTACTTACAACTCAAGAATTACAACTCAATACTTAGAACAAAATATGACTCTATGTGAATGCCTCCGGTGGTGTACTAGGATATGCAATGAATCAAGAGTGACATGTATGAAAAAATTATGAACGGTGGCTTTGCCACAAATACGATGTCAACTACATGATCATGCAAAGCAATATGACAATGATGAAGCGTGTCATAGCAAACGGAACGGTGGAAAGTTTCATGGCAATATATCTCGGAATGGCTATGGAAATGCCATAATAGGTAGGTATGGTGGCTGTTTTCAGGAAGATATATGGTGGGTTTATGGTACCGACGAAAGTTGTGCGGTACTAGAGAGGCTAACAATTGTGGAAGGGTGAGGGTGCGTATAATCCATGGAATCAACATTAGTCATAAAGAACTCACATACTTATTGCAAAAATCTATTAGTTATCGAAACTAAGTACTACACGCATGCTCCTAGGGGGTAGATTGGTAGGAAAAGACTATCGCTCGTCCCCGACCGCCACTCATAAGGAAGGCAATTAATAAATAAATCATGCTCTGACTTCATCACATAACGATTCACCATACGTGCATGCTATGGGAATCACAAACTTCAACACAAGTATTTCTCAAATTCACAACTACTCAACTAGCATGACTCTAATATCACCATCTCCATATCTCAAAACAATCATCAAGTATCAAACTTCTCTTAGTATTCAATGCACTTATGTGAAAGTTTTTATTATGCCTAAAATAAAATTTCCATGTTGTTCCAAAGGACTCTCAAAATAATATAAGTGAAGCATGAGAGATCAATTATTACTATAAAATAGAACCACCGCCGTGCTCTAAAAGATATAAGTGAAGCACTAGAACAAAAACTATATAGCTCAAAAGATATAAGTGAAGCACATAGAGTATTCTAATAAATTCCAATTCATGTGTGTCTCTCTCAAAAGGTGTGTACAGCAAGGATGATTGTGGTAAACTAAAAAGCAAAGACTCAAATCATACAAGATGCTCCAAGCAAAACACATATCATGTGGCAAATAAAAATATAGCTCCAAGTAAAGTTACCGATGAACGAAGACAAAAGAGGGGATGCCTTCCGGGGCATCCCCAAGCTTAGCCTTTTTGGTGTCCTTGTATTTTACCTTGTGGTGCCCTGGGCATCCCCAAGCTTAGGCTCTTGCCACTCCTTGTTCCATAATCCATCAATTCTTTACCCAAAACTTGAAAACTTCACAACACAAAACTTAACAAGAGAATCTCGTGAGCTCCATTAGCGAAAGAAAACAAAACACCACTTCAAGGTACTGTAATGAACTCATTATTTATTTATATTGGTGTTAAACCTAATGTATTCAAACTTCTCTATGGTTTATAAAATCTTTTACTAGCCATAGATTCATTAAAATAAGTAAACAACACACGAAAAATAGAATCTGTCAAAAACAGAACAGTCTGTAGTAATCTGTAACTAACGCAAACTTCTGGAACCCCAAAAATTCTAAAATAAATTGTTGGACGTGATTAATTTATCTATTAATCATCTACAAAAATAATTAACTAAATAGCACTCTCTAATAAAAAAATGGCAGCAATTCTCGTGAGCGCTAAAGTTTCTGTTTTTTACAGCAAGATCAAAAAGACTTTCCCCAAGTCTTCCCAACGGTTCTACTTGGCACAAACACTAATTAAACACAAAAAACACAACCAAAGCGGATGCTAGATAAATTATTTATTACTAAACAGGAGCAAAAAGCAAGGAATAAAAATAAAATTGGGTTGCCTCCCAACAAGCGATGTCGTTTAACGCCCTTAGCTAGGCATAAAAGCAAGGATAGATCCAGGTATTGCCATCTTTGGTAGGCAATCCATAAGTGGCTCCCATAATAGATTCATATGGTAATTTAACTTTCTTTCTAGAAGTGTTCCATGCCTTTCCTTAATGTGAATTGGAATTTAATATTCCCTTCCTTCATATCAATAATTGCACCAATCGTTCTAAGGAAAGGTCTACCAAGAATAATAGGACATGAAGGGTTGCAATCTATATCAAGAACAATGAAATCTACGGGCACATAATTCCTATTTGCAATAATGAGAACATTATTAATCTTTCCCATAGGTTTCTTAATAGTGGAATCCGCAAGGTGCAAGTTTAGAGAACGATTATCAAATTCACAGAAACCTAGCAAATCACACAAAGTTTTTGGAATCGTGGAAACACTAGCACCCAAATCACACAAAGCATAGCATTCATGATCTTTAATTTTAATTTTAATTTTAGGTTTCCACTCATCATAAAGTTTCCTAGGTATAGAAACTTCCAACTCAAGTTTTTCTTCATAAGATTACATCAAAGCATCAAGGATATGTTTAGTAAAAGCTTTATTTTGACTATAAGCATGAGGAGAATTTAGCACGGATTGCAATAAGGAAATACAATCTATCAAATAGCAATTATCATAATTAAATTCCTTGAAATCCAAGATAGTGGGTTCATTGCTATTTAAATTTTTAACCTCTTCAATCCCACTTTTAACAATTTTTGCATCAAGATCTAAAAACTCCGAATTTTTGGGACACCTTCTAACTAAAGTTGACTCATCTCCAGTCCCATCATTATCAACATTCATATTTCAAAACAAAGATTTAATAGGGGACACATCAATCACTTTTAGATATTCATCCTTATTATCATGAAAACTAGAAGAACACGCTTTCACAAAGCAATCTTTCTTAGCACGCATCCTAGCGGTTCTTTCTTTGCACTCGTCAATGGAAATTATCATGGATTTGAGAGACTCATTGATATTATGCTTAGGTGGAATAGATCTAAGTTTCAAAGAATCAACATCAAGAGAAATTCTATCCACGTTCCTAGCCAACTCATCAATCTTAAGCAATTTTTCTTCAATCAAAGCATTGAAACTCTTTTGCGAAGTAATAAATTCTTTAATACTAGATTCAAAATCAGAGGGAATCTTATTCTAGTTTCCATAAGAATTGTTGTAGGAATTACCATAATTATTAGAGGAATTACTAGGAAACGGCCTAGGATTAAAATTACCTCTATACGCGTTGTTACCAACAAAATTCACACCCATAGATTCATTATTATTATCAATCAAAGTAGACAAAGGCATATCATTAGGATCAGTAGGAGCACTCTTATTAGCAAACAATTTCACAAGTTCATTCATCTTTCCACTCAAAACATTAATCTCTTCAATCGCATGCACCTTTTTACTAGTAGATCTTTTAGTGTGCCATTGATAATAATTAACCATAATATATCTAGGAGTTTGGTAGCTTCTCCTAAAGTGATTTCCATAAAAGAGCCTCCCGCGGCCGAATCTAAAGGATTTCTAGATGCAAAATTCAATCCGGCATAAATTTTTTGTATAATCATCTATAAATTCAATCCATGTGTAGGGCAATTACGAATCATTAATTTCATCCTCTCCCAAGCTTGTGCAACAAGTTCATGATCAAGTTGCTTAAAATTCATAATATCATTTCTAAGAGAGATGATCTTAGCGGGAGAAAAATACTTAGAGATAAAAGCATCTTTGCACTTATTCCATGAATCAATACTATTTTTAGGCAAAGACGAAAACCAAGCTTTAGCACGATCTCTAAGTGAAAACGGAAATAGCTTAAGTTTAACAATATCATTATCCACATCTTTCTTCTTTTGCATATCACACAAATCAACAAAGATGTTTAGATGGGAAGCGGCATCTTCACTAGGAAGGCCAGAAAACGGATCTTGCATGACAAGATTCAGCAAAGCAGTATTAATTTCACAAGATTCAGCGTCAGTAAGAGGAGCAATCGGAGTGATAATAAAATCATTATTGTTGGTATTGGCAAAGTCACACAAGTTACTATTATTGAGCCATCGTGACAAGCAAGCAATCCCACACACAAGCAAACAAGTGAAGAAGCAAAAGAGGCAAATTGAAAAGGAGAAGGGGAACGGAAAAAGACTGTGAATAAAACGGCAAGGGTGAAGTGGAGGAGAGGAAAACGAGAGGCAAATGGCAAATAATGTAATGCAAAGGATAAGAGTTGTGTTGGGTACTTGGTATGTCTTGACTTGGCGTAGATCTCCCCGGCAACGGCGCCAGAAATCCTTCTTGCTACCTCTTGAGCACTGCATTGGTTTTCCCTTGAAGAGGAAAGGGTGGTGCAGTAAAGCAGTGTAAGTATTTCCCTCAGTTTTTGAGAACCAAGGTATCAATCCAGTAGGAGACCACGCGCGAGTCACCTCGTACCTACACAAACAAATAAGAACCTCGCAACCAACGCAATAAAGGGGTTGTCAATCCCTTCACGGCCACTTGCAAGAGTGAGATCTGATAGAGATGATAATAATAAGATAAATATTTTTGGTATTTTTATGATATAGATTGAAAGTAAAGATTGCAAAATAAAATAGATTGGAAACTTGTATGATGGAGAATAGACCCAGGGGCCATAGGTTTCACTAGTGGCTTTTCTCAAGATAGCATAAGTATTACGGTGGGTGAACAAATTACTGTCGAGCAATTGATAGAAAAGCGAATAATTATGAGAATATCTAGGTATGATCATGTATATAGGCATCACGTATGAGACAAGTAGACCGAAACGATTCTGCATCTACTACTATTACTCCACACATCGACCGCTATCCAGCATGCATCTAGAGTATTAAATTCATAAGAACAGAGTAACGCCTTAAGCAAGATGACATGATGTAGAGGGATAAACTCATGCAATATGATGTAAACCCCATCTTTTTATCCTCGATGGCAACAATACAATACGTGTCGTTTCCCTTTCTGTCACTGGGATCGAGCACCGCAAGATTGAACCCAAAGCTAAGCACTTCTCCCATTGCAAGAAAGATCAATCTAGTAGGCCAAACCAAACTGATAATTCGAAGAGACTTGCAAAGATAAACCAATGATACGTCTCCAACGTATCTATAATTTTTGATTGCTCCATGCTATATTATCTACTGTTTTGAATGTTTATGGGCTTTATTATACACTTTTATATCATTTTTGGGACTAACCTATTAACCCAGAGCCCAGTGCCAGTTTCTGTTTTTACCCTGTTTTAGGGTTTCGAAGAAAAGGAAAACCAAACGGAGTCCAATTGACTTGAAACCTCACGGAACTCATTTTTGGAAGGAAAGAAGCCCAGAAGACTTGGAGTGCATGTCGGGGGATCTGCGAGGAGGTCACGAGGCAGGGGGGCGCGCCCACCCCCCTGGGAGCGCCCTCCACCCTCGTGAGCCCCTCGTGGCCCCCCTGACGTACTTCTTCCGCCTATATATATCCATATACTCTAAAAACATCCGTGAGCACAATAGATCGGGAGTTCCACCGCCAGAAGCCTCCGTAGCCACCGAAAGCCAATCTAGACCCGTTCTAGCACCCTGCCGGAGGGGGGAATCCTTCTCCGGTGGCCATCTTCATCATCCCGGTGCTCTCCATGACGAGGAGGGAGTAGTTCTCCCTCGGGGCTGAGGGTATGTACCAGTAGCTATGTTTTTGATCTCTCTCTCTCTCTCTCGTGTTCTTGAGGTGATACGATCTTGATGTATCGCGAGCTTTGCTATTATATTTGGATCCTATGATGTTTCTTCCCCCTCTACTTTCTTGTAATGAATTGAGTTTCCCCTTTGAAGTTATCTTATCGGATTGAGTCTTTAAAGATTTGAGAACACTTGATGTATATCTTGCCGTCGATATCTGTGGTGACAATGGGATATCACGTGATTCACTTGATGTATATTTTGGTGATCAACTTGCGGGTTCTGCTCATGAACCTATGCATAGGGGTTGGCACACGTTTTCGTCGTGATTCTCCGGTAGGAACTTTGGGGCACTCTTTGAGGTCCTTTGTGTTGGTTGAATAGATGAATCTGAGATTGTGTGACGCATATCGTATAATCATACCCACGGATACTTGAGGTGACATTGGAGTATCTATGTGACATTAGGGTTTTGGTTGATTTGTGTCTTAAGGTGTTATTCTAGTACGAACTCTAGGGCTGTTTGTGACACTTATAGGAATAGCCAAACGGATTGGTTGGAAAGAATAACTTTGAGGTGGTTTCATACTCTACCATAATCTCTTCGTTCGTTCTCCGCTATTAGTGACTTTGGAGTGACTCTTTGTTGCATGTTGAGGGATAGTTATGTGATCCAATTATGCTAGTATTGTTGAGGGAACTTACACTAGTGAAAGTATGAACCCTAGGCCTTATTTCCACGCATTGCAATACCGTTTATGCTCACTTTTATCACTTGCTACCTTGCTGTTTTTATTATTTCAGATTACAAATACCCATATCTACTATCCATATTGCACTTGTATTACCATCTCTTCGCCGAACTAGTGCACCTATATAATTTACCATTGTATTGGGTGTGTTGGGGACACAAGAGACTCTTTGTTATTTGGTTGCAGGGTTGCTTGAGAGAGACCATCTTCATCCTACGCCTCCTACGGATTGATAAACCTTAGGTCATCCACTTGAGGGAAATTTGCTACTGTCCTACAAACCCCTGCACTTGGAGGCCCAACAACGTCTACAAGAAGAAGGTTGTGTAGTAGACATCAAGCTCTTTTCTGGCGCTGTTGCCGGGGAGGTTAGCGCTTGAAGGTATATCTTTAGATCTTGCAATCGGATCCTTTAGTTTCTTGTTTTATCACTAGTTTAGTTTATAAAAGAAAACTATAAAAAATGGAATTGAGTTTGTCTCATACGCTTTACATTTTTAATATCTTTCGTGAGTATGATGGAAAGGATAATTGTGCTCAAGTGCTAGAAGAAGAAATCTATAAAATGTTTGGCACTAAATATTTGAATGATGAGCATGATTGCAATGTTGTTAGTATGAATTCCTTGAATATCCATGATGCTAATGATATGCAAAGCCACAAGCTTGGGGAAGCTATGTTTGATGAAGATGATTTTTTTTTGTCCCCAAAGTTGAGCAAATTTATTATGATGAAAGCATGACTCCTATCTATGATGATTATTGTGATGACACGTATGCTTTAAAGAATAATAATAACAATGAAACTTGTCATCTTGATTTGAATTTTCAATCCCATGATAGTTACTTTGTTGACTTTGCTCCCACTACTATTCATGAGAAGAAATTCGCTTATGTGGAGAGTAATAAAATTTATATGTTTTTAGATCATGAAAAGAATGCTTTATGTGATAGTTATATTGTTGAATTCATTCATGATGCTACTGAAAATTATTATGAGGGAGGAATATATGCTTGGAATTGCAATAATATCAAGTTCCCTCTCTATGTGCTTAAAGTTTTGAAGTTATGCTTGTTTTGCCCTCCTATGCTAGTTGATTATTGTTCCCACAAGTTGTTTGCTCACAAAATCCCTATGCATAGGAAGTGGGTTAGACTTAAATGTGCTAGTCATATTCTTCATTATGCCCTCTTTATGTTTCAATTCTTATCCTTTATATGAGCATCATTGAAACCATCATGCGTAGCTAGGGGCGTTAAACGATAGCGCTTGTTGGGAGGCAACCCAATTTTATATTTGTTCCTTGCTTTTTGCTCCTGTTTAGTAATGAATAATTCATCTAGCCTCTGTTTAGATGTGGTTTTATGCTTTTAATTAGTGTTTGTGCCAAGTAGAACCTTTGGGAAGACTTGGGTGAAGTCTTTATGATCATGCTGTAAAAAACAGAAACTTTAGCACTCACGAGAATTGCTTCCATTTTTATTTGGAGAGTGCTATTTAGTTAATTATTTTTGCAGATGATTAATAGATAAATTCCTCAGGTCCAGAAATTTATTTGAGAATTTTATGAGTTCCATAAGTATACGTTTGATCCAGATTACTACAGACTGTTCTGTTTTTGACAGATTCTGTTTTTCATGTGTTGTTTACTTATTTTGATGAATCTATAGCTAGTAAAAGAGTTTATAAACCATAGAGAAGTTGGAATACAGTAGGTTTAACACCAATATAAATAAACAATGAGTTCATTACAGTACCTTGAAGTGAGTTGGGCCTCCGGTTATAGGTTAGTCCCAAAAATAGTATAAAAGTGTAAAAATAAGCCCATTAACATTCAAAATTGATAATATAATAGCATGGAGCATTCAAAAATTGTAGATACGTTGGAGACGTATCATTATACTTAAAGCTCTCGCATGCATTGGTATTAAGATCTACAGCCCGTCGCTACAAATATCAACAAATTGTTCTCTATCATCCAATTGAAGAGCCATCTGTTGCAGAAAAAGCGAAGGCGCTATGGCTTTTCAAATGCCCAATGAATCGATAGATTTTTATCAATACAAGAACCCAAGGATTAGGATTTTTTGGTTGAAAGAGGAGATTGCTGCAATTGAGAGATCATAAGGTATCCATCTTTGCCATGTAGTTTCTTATGATATGCTAGCTAGACATCCAATGATTTCTACTAGGCTTTCTTTGCTATGCATATAGTAGTAGCTAGTGAACTTTGTTAGACACTTGATTGTAACCTTAGTGCAATCAGTTGGCCTGAAGCTAGAACTTGCTCTGTTGGTAGCTATAATTAGAAAGAGGATGCAGAGATAGTACTACCAGCTTGCCAAGTGCCTAGCTACTTAATGATGTTATTTCTTTACTTTCTTTTCTCCATTGCTTTGATTAGGATATGTTGTCATTCGTGTGAGCTTTTGGCAATCTACTTGACAAATGATTTACTCATCAGGGAAGTAACTTGTCGTACATCATCAAAAGAGCAAGCCCGGCCTTAAAGAGGGAATGCAATCATGGCTAGACACATTATGAATTATTTCTGTAATTCTCCTTTTGTACCATCCATGTACAGTGCCATGTATTACCCCCTTACTATTGAAAATCGAGTTACATTAGGGATTTTCCCTACTGTGTTTGCCCAAAAAAGTAACTTGTCGTAGCAAGAGTGTGTGCCTAATCTTGTTATTAGTATTAGGTGCATATGATTAGGTCATGTGATTGGGTTCATGTTAATTTGAACAATACACCATCAGATTGCACATTTTCAAGCATATTGGTTGGGTTCTTGAACAGTCTTGTGGCAAGCAATGCAGTCTTAATTTTGTTATGTACAGTGCACACATCATATGTTGGTTCATACTATATTGTTCGAAAGTGTCCCTGCCTTGACATGGCAACTTGATAATCCAGAACTTTTTAACCATGATCCTAGGACCGATACTTGAACCATGGTGAAGGGATGGATAAGTTGTAATATTTTTTAATATTCTATACTTTACATGAATTCTGAAATTTTGTTATGTGCATGTGGTTTTTGTGGTTGTTTTCCAAAATTATTTATAGAATTATTATCTATGAGATCTGGTGTCTTATACCTGACAGTATGTGAGGGATTGCCTAACCTTCCCGTGTATCCATTTGGGCACCTGGGGCATGTTGGGGATCGTTGCAGAAATTAAAAAAATTCTACGCATCACCAAGATCAATCTATGGAGTAACTAGCAATGAGAGGGGAGTGCATCTTCATACCTTTGAAGATCGCGAGTCGGAAGCGTTGCAAGAACGTGGTTGGAGGAGTCGTACACGTAGCGATTCAGATCGCGGCCGAATCCGATCTAAGCACCGAACAACGGTGCCTCCGCGTTCAACACACATGCAGCCCGGTGACGTCTCCTGTGCCTTGATCCAGCAACGAGGAGGGAGAGGTTGAGGAAGAAGGCTTCAACAGTAGCACGACGGCGTGGTGGTGATGGAGTGGCAGTCCTCCGGCAGGGCTTCGCCAAGCTCACGCGGAGGAGGAGAGGTGTTCGGGAGGGGAGGGGCTACGCCTTGGATGTGGTACTGCAGCCCTCCCCTCGCCCCTCTATTTATAGGGAGAAGGGGGAAGGGGGCCGACCCCTCTAGATGAGATCTAGAGGGGGCGGCGGCCAAGGGGGAGGGGGCTTGCCCCCCAAGCAAGGGGGGCGCCCCCCTTTAGGGTTCCCCCCAAACCCTAGGCGCATGGGCCCTAGGGGGGATGGCGCCCAGCCCACTAGGGGCTGGTTCCCTTCCACCTACAGCCCATAAGGCCCTCTGGGGCAGGTGGACCCTCCCGGTGGACCCTCGAAACCCCTTCGGTGGTCCCGGTACAATACTGGCATACCCCCGAATATTTCCGGTGACCGTATGATGACTTCCCATATATAAATCTTCACCTCCGGACTATTCCGGAACTCCTCGTGACGTCCGGGATCTCATCCGGGACTCCAAACAACATTCGGTAATCACATACAAAACTTCCTAATAACCCTAGCGTCATCAAACCTTAAGTGTGTAGACCCTATGGGTTCGGGAACCATGCAGACATGACCGAGACAACTCTTCGGCCAATAACCAACAGCGGGATTTGGATACCCATGTTGGCTCCCACATGTTCCACGATGATCTCATCAGATGAACCACGATGTCGAGGATTCAAGCAATCCCGTATACAATTCCCTTTGTCAATCGGTATTTTACTTGCCCGAGATTCGATCGTCGGTATCCCAATACCTCATTCAATCTCGTTGCCGGCAAGTCACTTTACTCGTTGCATAACACATCATACCATGACCAACCCTTAGTCACATTGAGCTCATTACGATGATGTCTTACCGAGTGGGCCCAGAGATACCTCTCCGTCATACGGACTGACAAATCCCAGTCTCGAGTCGTGCCAACCCAACAGGCACTTTCAGAGATACCCGTAGTGCACCTTTATAGTCACCCAGTTACGTTGTGACATTTGTCACACCCAAAGTATTCCTACAGTATCCGGGAGTTGCACAATCTCATGGTCTAAGGAAAAGATACTTGACATTAGAAAAGCTTTAGCAGACAAACTACACGATCTTGCGCTATGCTTAGGATTGGGTCTTGTCCATCACATCATTCTCCTAATGATGTGATCCCGTTATCAATGACATCCAATGTCCATGGTCAGGAAACCGTAACCATCTATTGATCAATGAGCTAGTCAACTAGAGGCTCGCTAGGGACATGTTGTGGTCTATGTATTCACAAATGTATTACGATTTCCGGATAATACAATTACAGCATGAACAATAGACAATTATCATGAACAAGGAAATATAACAATAACCATTTTATTATTTCCTCTAGGGCATATTTCCAACAGTCTCCCACTTGCACTAGAGTCAATAATCTAGTTACATTGTGATGAATCGAACACCCATAGAGTTCTGGTGTTGATCATGTTTTGCTCGAGGAAGAGGTTTAGTCAACGGATCTGCGACATTCAGGTCCATATGCACTTTACAAATATCTATGTCTCCATTTTGAACATTTTCACAAATGGTGTTGAAGCGACGCTTGATATGCCTGGTCTTCCTGTGAAACCTGGGCTCCTTGGCAAGGGCAATAGCTCCAGTGTTGTCATAGAAGAGTGTCATCGGGCCCGACGCATTGGGAATAACTCCTAGGTCAGTGATGAACTCCTTCATCCAGATTGCTTCTTGTGCTGCCTCCGAGGCTGCCATGTACTCCACTTCACATGTAGATCCTGCCACGATGCTTTGCTTGCAACTACACCAGCTGACTGCCCCACCATTCAAAATATACATGTATCCGGTTTGTGACTTGGAGTCATCCAGATCTGTGTCGAAGCTAGCATCGACGTAACCCTTTACGACGAGCTCTTCGTCACCTCCATAAACGAGAAACATATCCTTAGTCCTTTTCAAGTACTTCAGGATATTCTTGACCGCTGTCCAGTGTTCCATGCCGGGATTACTTTGGTACCTTCCTACCAAACTCACGGCAAGGTTTACATCAGGTCTGGTACACAGCATGGCATACATAATAGACCCTATGTTCGAGGCATAGGGGACGACACTCATCTTTTCTCTATCTTCTGCCGTGGTCAGGCATTGAGCCATGCTCAATCTCATACCTTGCAATACAGGCAAGAACCCCTTCTTGGACTGATCCATATTGAACTTCTTCAATATCTCGTCAAGGTACGTACTTTGTGAAAGACCAATGAGGCGTCTCGATCTATCTCTATAGATCTTGATGCCTAATATATAAGCAGCTTCTCCAAGGTCCTTCATTGAAAAACACTTGTTCAAGTAGGCCTTTATGCTTTCCAAGAATTCTATATCATTTCCCATCAATAGTATGTCATCCACATATAATATGAGAAATGCTACAGAGCTCCCACTCACTTTCTTGTAAACATAGGCTTCTCCATAAGTCTGCATAAACCCAAACGCTTTGATCATCTCATCAAATCGAATGTTCTAACTCCGAGAGGCTTGCACCAGCCCATAGATTGAGCGTTCGAGCTTGCACACCTTGTTAGCATTCTTAGGATCGACAAAACCTTCCGGCTGCATCATATAGAATTCTTCCTTAAGGAAACCATTAAGGAATGTTGTTTTGACGTCCATTTTCCATATCTCATAATCATAGAATGCGGCAATTGCTAACATGATTCGGACGGACTTCAGCTTCACTACGGGTGAGAAAGTCTCATCGTAGTCAACCCCTTGAACTTGTCGATAACCCTTAGCGACAAGCCGAGCCTTATAGATGGTCACATTACCATCTGCGGTTGTCTTCTTCTTAAAGATCCATTTGTTTTCTATGGCTTGCCGATCATAGGGCAAGTCAGTCAAAGTCCATACTTCGTTTTCATACATGGATCCTATCTCGGATTTCATGGCTTCCAGCCATTTGTCGGAATCTGGGCCCGCCATCGCTTCTTCATTGTTTGAAGGTTCACCATTGTCTAACAACATGATTTCCAAGACAGGGTTACCGCACCACTCTGGTGTGGAACGTGTCCTTGTGGACCTACGAAGTTCAGTAGCAACTTGATCTAAAGTTTCATGATCATCATCATTAACTTCCTCTCTAGTCGGTGCAGGCACCTTAGGAACATTTTCTTGAGCTGTGCCACTCTCCGGTTCAAGAGGCAATACTTCATCAAGTTCTACTTTCCTCCCACTTATTTCTTTCGAGAGAAACTCTTTCTCTAGAAAGGATCCATTCTTGGCAACAAAGATCTTGCCTTCGGATCTGAGGTAGAAGGTATACCCAATAGTTTCATTAGGGTATCCTATGAAGACGCATTTTTCCGATTTGGGTTCGAGCTTTTCAGGTTGAAGTTTCTTGACATAAGCATCGCATCCCCAAACTTTCAGAAACGATAGCTTAGGTTTCTTACCAAACCACAATTCATACGGTGTCGACTCAAGGGATTTCGACGGAGCCCTATTTGAAGTGAATGCGGCAGTCTCTATAGCATAACCCCAAAATGACAGCGGTAGATCGGTAAGACACATCATAGATCGTACCATATCCAATAGAGTGCGATTACGACGTTCGGACACACCATTACGTTGTGGTGTTCTAGGCGGCGTGAGTTGTGAAACAATCCCGCATTTCCTTAAGTGCGTGCCAAATTCGTGACTCAAATATTCTCCCCGACGATCTGATCGTAAGAACTTGATTTTCCTGTCACGTTGATTCTCAACCTCACTCTGAAATTCCTTAAACTTTTCAAAGGTCTCAGACTTGTGTTTCATTAAGTAGACATACCCATATCTACTCAAGTCATCAGTGAGGGTGAGAACACTACGATAGCCTCCGCGAGCCTCAACACTCATTGGACCGCACACATCAGTATGTATGATTTCCAATAAGTTGGTTGCTCGCTCCATTGTTCCGGAGAACGGAGTCTTGGTCATTTTTCCCATGAGGCATGGTTCGCACGTGTCAAATGATTCATAATCAAGAGACTCCAAAAGTCCATCTGCATGGTGTTTCTTCATGCGTTTGACACCAATGTGACCAAGGCGGCAGTGCCACAAGTATGTGGGACTATCATTATCAACCTTACATCTTTTGGCATTCACACTATGAATATGTGTAACATCACGTTCGAGATTAAATAAGAATAAACCATTGACCAGCGGGGCATGACCATAAAACATGTCTCTCATATAAATAGAACAACCATTATTCTCAGATTTAAATGAGTAGCCATCTCGCATTAAACGAGATCCAGATACAATGTTCATGCTCAAAGCTGGTACTAAATAACAATTATTGAGGTTTAAAACTAATCCTGTACGTAAATGTAGAGATAGCGTGCCGATGGCGATCACATCGACCTTGGAACCATTCCCGACGCGCATCGTCACCTCGTCCTTCACCAGTCTCCATTTATTCCGCAGTTCCTGTTTTGAATTACAAATATGAGCAACTGCACCGGTATCAAATACCCAGGAGCTACTACGAGCACTGGTTAGGTACACATCAATAACATGTATATCACATATACCTTTGGCATTGCCGGCCTTCTTATCCGCTAAGTACTTGGGGCAGTTCCGCTTCTAGTGATCGTTTCCCTTGCAATAAAAGCACTCAGTCTCAGGCTTAGGTCCATTCTTTGGCTTCTTCCTGGCAGCTTGCTTACCGGGCGCGGCAACTCCCTTGCTGTCCTTCTTGAAGTTCTTTTTACCCTTGCCTTTCTTCAACTTAGTGGTTTTATTCACCATCAACGCTTGATGTTCCTTTTTGATTTCCACCTCCGCTGATTTCAGCATTGAATATACCTCAGGAATGGTCTTTTCCATCCCCTGCATATTGAAGTTCATCACAAAGCTCTTGTAGCTAGGTGGGAGCGACTGAAGGATTCTGTCAACGACCGCATCATCCGGGAGATTAACTCCCAGCTAAGACAGGCGGTTGTGCAACCCAGACATTTTGAGTATGTGCTCGCTGACAGAACTATTCTCCTCCATCTTACAACTGTAGAACTTGTCGGAGACTTCATATCTCTTGACCCGGGCATGAGCTTGGAAAACCATTTTCAGCTCTTGGAACATCTCATATGCTCTGTGTTGCTCAAAACGCTTTTGGAGCCCCGGTTCTAAGCTGTAAAGCATGCCGCACTGAACCAGGGAGTAATCATCACTACGCGCCTGCCAAGCGTTCATAACGTCTTGTTCTGCTGGGAAAATAGGTGCTTCACCTAGTGGTGCATCAAGGACATATGCTTTCCTCGCAGCTATGAGGATAATCCTCAGGTTACGAACCCAGTCCGTGTAGTTGCTGCCATCATCTTTCAGCTTGGTTTTCTCTAGGAACGCGTTGAAGTTGAGGCCAACATTAGCGTGGGACATTCTACAAGACATATTGCAAAGAATTTTAGACTATGTTCATGATAATTAAGTTCATCTAATCAAATTATTTAATGAACTCCCACTCAGATAGACATCCCTCTAGTCATCTAAGTGATACATGATCCGATTCAACTAGGTCATGTCCGATCATCACGTGAGACGGACTAGTCATCATCGTTGAACATCTTCATGTTGATCGTATCTTCTATACGACTCATGTTCGACCTTTCGGTCTTCCGTGTTCCGAGGCCATGTTTGTACATGCTAGGCTCGTCAAGTCCACCTAAGTGTATTGCGTGTGTAAATCTAGCTTACACCCGTTGTATGTGAACGTTAGAACCTATCACACCCGATCATCATGTGGTGCTTCGGAACAACGGACCTTAGCAACGGTGCACAGTTAGGGGGAACACTTTCTTGAAATTATTGCGAGGGATCATCTTATTTATGCTACCGTCGTTCTAAGCAAATAAGATGTAAAACATGATAAACATCACATGCAATCAAATAGTGACATGATATGGCCAATATCAGTTTGCTCCTTTTGATCTCCATCTTCGGGGCGCCATGATCATCATTGTCACCGGCATGACACCATGACCTCCATCATCATGATCTCCATCATCGTGTCTTCATGAAGTTGTCTCGCCAACTATTACTTCTACTACTATGGCTAACGGTTAGCAATAAAGTAAAGTAATTACATGACGTTTATGTTGACATGCAGGTCATAAATAAATTAAGACAACTCCTATGGCTCCTGCCGGTTGTCATACTCATCGACATGCAAGTCGTGATTCCTATTACAAGAACATGATCAATCTCATACATCACATTTATCATTCATCACATCCTTTTGGCCATATCCCATCACACGGCATATGCTGCAAAAACAAGTTAGACGTGCTCTAATTGTTGTTGCAAGTTTTTACGTGGCTGTTGTAGGTAACTAGCAAGAACGTTTCTTACCTACGCCAAAACCACAACGTGATATGCCAATTTCTATTTACCCTTCATAAGGACCCTTTTCATCGAATCCGATCTGACTAAAGTGGGAGAGACAGACACCCGCTAGCCACCTTATGCAACTAGTGCATGTCAGTCGGTGGAACCAATCTCACGTAAGCGTACGTGTAAGGTCGGTCTAGGCCGCTTCATCCCATGATGCCGCCAAATCAAGATAAGACTAGTAACGGCAAGTAAATAGACAAAATCGACGCCCACAACAACTTGTGTTCTACTCGTGCATAGAAACTACGCATAGACCTAGCTCTGATACCATTGTTGGGGATCATTGCAGAAATTAAAAAAATTCTACGCATCACCAAGATCAATCTATGGAGTAACTAGCAACGAGAGGGGAGTGCAAGTCGGAAGTGTTGCAAGAACGCGGTTGGAGGAGCCGTACACGTAGCGATTCAGATCGCGGCCGAATCCGATCTAAGCACCGAACAACGATGCCTCCGCGTTGAACACACGTGCAGCCCAGTGACGTCTCCCGCGCCTTGATCCAGCAAGGAGGAGGGAGAGATTGAGGAACAAAGCTCCAATAGCAGCACGACGGCGTGGTGGTGATGGAGTGGCAATTCTCCGGCAGGGCTTCGCCAAGCTCACGCGGAGGAGGAGAGGTGTTGGGGAGGGGAGGGGCTGCACCTTGGATGTGGTACTGCAGCCTCCCCTCGCCCCTCTATTTATAGGGAGAAGGGGGAAGGGGGCCGGCCCCTCTAGATGAGATCTAGAGGGGGGGTGGCGGCCAAGGGGGAGGGGGCTTGGCCCCCCAAGCAAGGGAGGGCGCCCCCCTTTAGGGTTCCCCCCCCCAAACCCTGGGCGCATGGGCCCTAGGGGGGATGGCGCCCAGCCCACTAGGGGCTGGTTCCCTTCCACCTACAGCCCATAAGGCCCTCCGGGGTAGGTGGACTCTCCCGGTGGACCCCCGGAACCCCTCCGATGGTCCCGGTACAATACCGGTATACCCTCGAATATTTCCGGTGACCGTATGATGACTTCCCATATATAAATCTTCACCTCCGGACTATTCCAGAACTCCTCGTGATGTCCGGGATCTCATCCGGGACTCCGAACAACATTCGGTAATCACATACAAAACTTCCTAATAACCCTAGCGTTATCGAACCTTAAGTGTGTAGACCCTACGGGTTCGGGAACCATGCAGACATGACCGAGACAACTCTCTGGCCAATAACCAACAGCGGGATCTGGATACCCATGTTGGCTCCACATGTTCCACGATGATCTCATCGGATGAACCACGATGTCGAGGATTCAAGCAATCCCGTATACAATTCCCTTTGTCAATCGGTATTTTACTTGCCCGAGATTCGATCGTCGGTATCCCAATACCTCGGTCAATCTCGTTGCCGGCAAGTCACTTTACTCGTTGCGTAACACATCATCCCGTGACCAAGCCTTAGTCACATTGAGCTCATTACGATGATGTCTTACCGAGTGGGCCCAGAGATACCTCTCCGTCATACGGAGTGACAAATCCCAGTCTCGATTCGTGCCAACCCAACAGACACTTTCAGAGATACACGTAGTGCACCTTTATAGTCACCCAGTTATGTTGCGACGTTTGGCACACCCAAAGTATTCCTACAGTATCCGGGAGTTGCACAATCTCATAGTCTAAGGAAAAGATACTTGACATTAGAAAAGCTTTAGCAGACAAACTACACGATCTTGCGCTATGCTTAGGATTGGGTCTTGTCCATCTCCTAATGATGTGATCCCGTTATCAATGACATCCAATGTCCATGGTCAGGAAACCGTAACCATCTATTGATCAACGAGCTAGTCAACTAGAGGCTCACTAGGGACATGTTGTGGTCTATGTATTCACACATGTATTACGATTTCCGGATAATACAATTACATCATGAACAATAGAAAATTACTATGAACAAGGAAATATAATAATAACCATTTTATTATTGCCTCTAGGGCATATTTCCAACAGGGCAGGGGAACATCTCCCACGTGGTGGGAGGGGTCCCATGAGCACAGGGAAATCCCCCTAGGGGTTTATTGCCCTGGTTTTTTCCAACCCAGCAACCAAACAAGCCCTCATCATGGATTTGGATTTCGTTGTTTTAACCTGTTAGCATAGTTCTAGGTCATGTATATCTGAAGCCAAGTCCATTTATGAGTCAAGGAAAAAAGTGATTTCCTAGCTGATTTTCCTTCATAAATTGTGTAATGAAGAAATGTTTTCATGTATCTTTTGATTGCAGGAACACTATTGGAAGCGCTAGACGAAGATTTAGGAGTCATATGGTACCAGAGAGAGCCAGAGAACACTATTTGAACACGATCATGGCAGTTGCTTGAAATCTATGTCAATGTTAAAGAAAGTATATTTCTCTCACAAGTAGGGGGTGAGAATAGAATGGAATGGGTTTTCGGTGTGGCTGAATGGACGGCCAGGGTGGGCTTGGGCCACATGTCACAATGAGACCGAGGCACCGAGCAACATATGTTGCATCCTGGTGGATAGCATAAGTGTTCCCACCAGTTACATCAGATTTGTTGGGCTCACAAGGAAGAAAACACCTAACCAAAGCACTATCGTGAAAAAAAATGCTAACCAAAAGTACATTCGGTTTAGCACTGGCTTTACCATACATCCGCTTTCATTTTCTTATGCAGTGACGGGACGCTGACCCCAACAGTACCCCGTGTCTCTCCTGGTGGGAGACGAAGTGAACTAACCCTCGCTCCAGCTGTGTAGGCAAGGCTCGCCTTTGAAGGTGGTGAGCAGATCGCCGAGCCGGAGAAATCTCCTCTGGTGTTGCTTCATGTGGAGCATCCTCGTGTGGACACACGGCTCGGCTCTGGATTGCCAAAAGCTTCTACGCATTTGCTAATTTTGAGGTGCCCGAAAAATTCAGAAGCGTCAGTTGATTTCGGAGACAAGCACAACCTTGAGTGCGAGATATGGAGGCAATGGCTGGCAGCAGACTCCATGACGAGTGCGAGCCGCGAACGAGCATGATCAAGTTAGAGGCTTTGACTCTTGACTGTTACGGTCGGGGTGTGGGGTCGTCTCGTCACTGGCGCTAGAGAGCGGGCAAGGGGTTAGAGGTAAGTACAGTAGCACCGGGAGCGTGGGGGAGGAACAGACTCTGCACGCCATAGGAAGAAGAATAATAGTGCGCATGATGATCTAAAGGTACCAAAAATTGTGTTAGGTTGTTTTTTTAAGTCGCCCAAGGAATATGCGGCCTCAAGCTTCTACCATAGGAGGAAAGGTACAGCTCTGCTTCCCCTATAGAGCTTCCTCTTTGGTTTACATCCTGCTTGTGGACTCGCGTGGTAGTGCTGGAGGCTCCTGCATGATTCCCGTCGAGTTAATTTTCATCGATATTTCTTCGCAAAAAAAATCATCGATATTGTTTCTCTTTTTATTTTTCTTTCTCATGGATCGTGTGATGCATAGCGCGTATGTAACGTTTCAAATGACATGAATAGCAAATTCTGAAGAAGAAAAATAGAAAAAATAATCTATTTTCTTAGGGGATGAAATTAAACAAGTGTTCTAAGATTCTGCAAATTTTTGTCATGAAAAGACATCCATAGTGGTCTGTGCTAAAAAACAGAAAAATAAGTGCTCCAAATGTGTGTTTAGAGTCCCGAGTTGATTTTTTACTGTTCATGCAAGTGTATATGAGCTCGGGGGCACCGGGGAAGATAATCTTTCTTCCCAGCTACAGTGTTGCACCGGCCGTGTTCCTGAGGCAACCAACTTTGAGCACATATCGGTATCCTTCTCCGCTTGACAATTTTCTCCCGGTCTGCTCGTTCTTGCAACCTCCCTGCCGTGACCTGGTGGGATAGGCACATTGCTCACGGCAGAGACAAATCGACCGACTCACCGAAAGCTACCTGCGCCGACTGACGAGGAAGAATGTGCACTGCACTTAACTGAACTGTTTCAAGCTCGTGAGAATGCATGCATGCGTGAAGGTGGCAGCACGAGAAACCGCGTGCACTTCAAAGTTTGAACTGGTACTTGTCAAATTAACCGGCAGGTCACACACGTACGTAAAACCCATGGAACTTTCGTACTTAATTACCTAGTCCTGCCCTGCATGGGCACGGCACGATCGAGCTTCTCCCGGTATAAATAACCGGCCAAATCTCCCAACATAAGCTCACAGCTCGTCTGCTCACAGCGGAAGAGAGACAGCACCGTGAGCTTAATTAGTTGATCAGAAAGTTAGTACGACCACATCTCACCATGTCCAAGAAGGTTTTGGTGGCCATGGTCTTGGTTCTCATGGCCATGTCCGGCTCGTGGACCCGGGCGGCAGCGAGGCCACTGCCAGGTGACGGGTTGCACGCCGAGGAGCCCGCCTCTGCCGGCCCCGTCCGCGGTGTGCTGCCTGGACCGGCATCACAATGGCGATGGCACATGCTTCTGCCGTTGGAGAAGAAGACGGGGGCAGGCCTATCTTGTGGCACCAATGATAAGAATAACGCACATTGTCCCCCGTAGAGATGAATGCACGCCTTACAGCAAATTCTCGTGCCTTTGCATGGGGCCAAACCTAAAGCTATATTCGATTCGTAGTGATGTAACGTGATAATCAATCGTTAGGGTTCAGAAGTTTATGTTTGTTAATTTCTTACAAAATCATGCATTTTCCCTTTAATTTTAGTTGGAGTTTGAACTTGAGGACATGTGGTAGTAATCATGTCCTTAGATCAATGTACTTGTTTGCAATGATCAAACAGACAAGTATATTGGTTAAAAGCAACCTCATCTACATATATTGGTAGGATATTTAAATGTGACGAAATGAAAATGTTATTTATTCTCCGGAAAAGAAAATCTCTCTCTCTCTCTCTCTCTCTCTCTCTCTCTCTCTCTCCTTGTGATCCCCCGCAATTCTCTGCATACTTTAAGTTTTAGTTTCTGAAACTTATTTAATTCATAATTCATTCCTATGAAGTTTTAGCAGGTGAAACTTAGTAGGTTTAAAAACCTTACTAAAACATATTCAAAAGTGGTCTTGAAAAAACATAAATTTGACTTTTGGTTCAAAATATATGGATTCAAATTGAGAAGTCCAAAGAAAAAACATGAGCCATGGGGTGTGTGCCCCCACGCATGCATGCCACAAATCACCTCCCAAAATTTACCTTCCATTTGACCAACAAAATATATCATATATGGTATGTCATAGAAATATACAATTGAGAACACCTTTCTCATGCCCATGTCCGGCTCGTGGACTCAGGCGGCGGCAAGGCTACTGCCAGGTGACGGGTTGCACGCCGAGGAGCCCGCCTCTGCCGGCCCCGTCCGCAGTGTGCTGCCTGGACCGACATCGCAATCGCGAAGGCACATGCTTCTGTCCTTGGAGAAGAAGACGGGGCAGGCGCATCTTGTGGCACCCATGATAAGAATAACGCACATTGCCCCCCGTAGAGATGAATACACACCTTAGCAAATTCTCGCGTCTTTGCATGGAGCCAAACCTGAAGCTATATTCTATTTGTAGTGATGTAACGTGATGATCAATCGTTAGGGTTCACAAGTCTCTGTTTGTTAATCTCTTACAAAATCATGCAATTTCCCTTTAATTTTAGTTGGAGTTACTTAAGGATATGTGGCAATGATCATGTTCGAAAAAATAGTGGTGGCCTAGATTGAAATTTGTGCGCCCCCAATTTAGATTGTGACTAACCATTTCTCTACTAGTGAACCAAAAGACCTAGAAAGAGCTTTAAGTGTTTCCCTCCTGTTTGGTTGGATTGTCAATATCCTCGAGAGATCAAGATGCTTTCTCCTGTGACCCTCTACCTTTTTTTTGTTAGAGACATCAACTTCTTGACCTTGTGCAATCCGATCACATGCTAGTTTCCATATTTTTTCAACAATTCTAACACTTGTATGCAAAAGGTTAACAACAAGTTTTTTGTCTTTTTTCTCAATTTCTTCATCTTTGCTCAGTGCTTTCAAAACAATATATGCAGCAAATATGTGCTCATCTGGCAGGTCTCCTCTTATTGTCTGTTGAAGACCTGCAAAGGAGCAAAACATAAGTTTCTTTACTGTAAAATTTGTCCCACATTGTTGGAGTATTTTTCTTCCAATGTTAGTATTGTCGGAGTAATTCAATGTTTACTGAACTAAAAATTGTTGGAGTATGTACTCTAAATATTTTTCTTCCACTGAATATTGTTGGAGTATGTACTCTAATGTTACTCCTGTTCATGGATATTGTTGGAGTAACTGAACTGTTTGCTGGGTATTTTGTTAACTAAACTATTTGCTGCATATTGTGTTAACTGGACTGTTTGCTGAACTTTCAGACTTGTACTCCTGTTCAATATACTCATGTTTTGTTACTGCAAGAATAGATCATGAACATTGTGTTAATTGAACAAGAGTAACTTATCATGAACTGAACTGAACAGGAGTAACTGAACAAGAGGAACTAAACATGAGTAACTTGATCATGAACTGAACAGGACATGAGTAACTGAACATGAGGAACTAAACATGAGTAACTTGATGATGAAAATTGTGTTTACTCCTGTTCAATATTGCTGAATATTGTGTTAACTGAACAGGAGTAACTTGATCATGAACAGATCATGATTGTTGTGTTAACTCCTGTTCAATATTGTGTTAACTGAACATAAGTAACTTGATCATGAACAGATCATGATCGTTGTGTTAACTTGATCAATGTGTTAACTCATGTTCAATATTGCCGAATATTGTGTTAACTGAACATGGGCAACTTGCTGAATATTCAGTTCTTGCAAGGTCATGAATAGATCACGATCATGAACTATTATGTTCTGAATATCAAAATTTACTCTTGTTCATAATCTTGCAGTTGTTGATCATGAATAGAACATGAACTGCAAGGACATTTTGGGGTATATCAAAATTTGCACTCATGTTCTGTTCTGAATATATTCGCAAAATGCTCTCTTCTTTTCTGAATATCAAAATGTTTAAATTAACAGTTACCTGCTTCCTGACCATGATCTTTATTTGCTTGCTGATCAAAATGTCCAGCATCCTCCTCTACGTGATCTTGCAAATTGACTCCAGCATCCTCCTCTTGTGGAGGACTGGAGTTGAGATTTGGTATCATCCTGACCTCCTTAGCTTGCTGGTAAAAATGTCCAGCATCATTATCTGAGTGATCCTACGACCTGAAGGCAGAGGCGGAGGGTGGCCTCTGACCTGGAGCGCGACGACGGAGCTGCGGCCTAGAGGCGGACCTCGACGAAGACGGAGCTGCACGATCTAATTCTGGAGTTTGTGCATGCGTGTGTCCTAGCGACATGAGAGTACAAGAGACGAATATGTTCATCCATTAATGCAGAAGGCCATGAATTTTCATGCTCATTGTAGGCAAGTAGCTCCACTCGAGGACAGACGCCATGGGACGAGTACCTCCTCCTCCCCTCCTCTGTTTTTATATCTTGGAAAAAGCAAAAGCATTGCGTTTTGATTCATTCATAAAAAAAAAGAGTTTGAACAAGCCCGTAGAGGCGCACACCCGGTGATACAATGCGAAGCCACTAGCTAGTTGTCGTCCCTTTGTAGGTATGAGTGATGGTTTTAGATGAATTGATGTATATCCTTGTTAGACCTTTATGGTGTAATTAATAAAGATAGCTACATGCATCGATTGATGCAGAGGTCGGGGGTTTAACCTCCTTTAAAAAAAATAGTCACCGTCCCTACCAGTAGCAATGAGCAAGTCCCCTTGCGCCCGCCAACGCCCAATGCCCGGCCTCCCTCTTGATCGTGTCGAAGAGGCCGGCTAGGCTAAGTCGTGCCTCCTCCAAGATGATCATCTTGCGAGCTTTCATATCCACCATTTTTTTTTTGAAGAAACTATGGGCTTTCCCTTCCGATTTTTATTAAGGGAAACCAAGCCAAACCACGAGTCACAAGTACCAATTCGTTTACAAAAGACAACCAAAGAACCCGAGACCCCTAGGAACATACATAAACGAGCATCTAACAGACCAGGCGCGCCTCAACGAGGAAATGTCACCCACCAGAAGATCAACATCAGCACAGCTACAGCCTAGAATCGTGGTTTGGTCAATGCACTTCCCCTGTCAAACTAGTCGTCGTAGACTGAAGTGAACTTCCCTAACCGTATGACACTCGTAGTGCAGAAGTTTATACGGCCCTTGACGTCGGGCATGTAGTTAGCGAAAAAAGCTAGCGACCACCAGTTTGGGTTATCGGGTACGTAGGGACTAGTAGTAGGTCAAAATCTCATGCTAGAATTTCATAAATTCTAAGTCCAACTTCCAAGGCGCTTATTGAAACGGACAGCTTAGCTTTGTTGGTCAGTTGAAAGTGAGAGGAATTAAAAAGAAAAGTATAAGCGCGTGCAGTAGAACAGTGGAATAATACGTACGTGTACGATCGACGAATATACTGTATATCCCTGTGCTAAGAGATCGTACGTTTTCCACTTGAAACGCACGGAAAGAATGAACAATACGCGGCATTTTCTTCGAAAATTGCCTTGACTCTGACTTCAATATCGATCTCTAGAAAAACACTGAGCACGAAACTCTGACCAACGAACGACAGTGGAATGAGACTTTTTTTTTCCTTGCCAGAAACAGTGGAATATGCATGCGACTATGAGAGTGTACATTTGCTAGCTGCCGTGCTTCGTAAGAAATACTTCCTTCGTCCGAAATTACTTGTTGCATAAATAGATAAAATGAATATATATTTTTTATGGGAAAAATGAATATATCTCAAACTAAAATACATCTATATATATTCATTTCGCGTCTAAAAAAGATCCATTTCTTCATTTCTCTGACAAATATTTTCCGACAGAGGGAGGAGAAATTTTTGACTGGGCAAGCATGTTGTCGCATGAAGTGCATGCGACGCAAAGCACTCACCAGATTTGTGTGTCCCATGCATGCATGCGTGTAAACTGAAACCAGGCAAGACACACAGGGGACAGGTCTTTGTTTTCTTGCGTACGGCAAATCAATATAGCATGCCAAATTGAACGCATTCCTGGTCCAATTTTAAAGGTTTTCTCTTGACTAAAGCGACTTGGAGTCCCAGCCCCGGAACGCCGGGGGTACACATTTCACATGGCAAGCTGAGCTCCCTAGCTACTACGCCGGAATACGTACTACAGACTTGCGTCACACAAAACATCGCTGTTATGCTGAGAATCCAGGCGCGAAGTACGTACTTTTCGCGGCCAAGTTCCTGTTCATCGTGCTATTTTTCAAAGTTCAAACAAACGCGCCAAGTCGCCTATGTAAACGATGAAGCAGCTTCCGGCCTTGCCCCGAGGCAGGCCCCCTATATATAACGGGCGTCAGAAGCGCATAGATCCGCACACATCCCAAAGCTCCATAGCTGCTTCTCTTCCTAGCTAATTTAGTGGCAGCGAGAACAGAGAGAGAGACACGTACTCAGAGTCTCAGAGATAACCGGACTGGAATCATGGCCGCCGTGATTGCAAAGCTCGTTCTGCCGGTGATCGTGATGGTCATGGTGTTCTCGGCGGTGCTCGGCGCGGCGCGGCCGCTGGCAGGAGAGAAATGGGGCGCCGGAGAAGTCACAGCCGGAGACTCCGTCGTCGGATTCATCCGGCAGGTGTATCTCCAGCGGCTGCAAGGGGCGCCAGGGGCAAATCACTCGTGCTCGACCTGGAGCCCAAATAATAAAGGGTGCCCCTGATAGTCTGCACAAACCGGCGAGAGGCTAAATTTCATGTTTTGAGCCTTTTTCGATACCTATTCAAGATCTAACCTTAGTTTGAATTTTTGTCGAGATCTGACCCTTTTATTACCGTCAGGATTCATGTTGGTAGGGTATAATTGTCTATTGCCAAGGTCCCTGGCGGTAGGATTGCATGTTTGTCGCAAAATTTTGCTAAGTATTGAACACAGTGCATGTTCGTACCTACCGTCGAGCATCTTGGCGGTAGGGTTGTATATACTACCACCGTTCTGTTTGGTGGTAGGGATGCTTCCTACCGCCAAGGTCCCTGGCGGGAGGCTTTTACACCCTACCGCCATGGACCCGGCGGTAGCAAAAGGACCAGATCTCAAAAAAATTCAAACTAAATCGAATAGATATCAGAAAAGGGTCAAAACACAAAATTTTACCCCGGCGAGAGGGAGCTGATGATGCAGAGGCCGGGGTACTCCTCTATACGAAGGCAAAGAAAGTGGTAGTACATTTGTTGCTTTGTTAATCGGATTGTAACTTATATACAGATGTCTTTAAAATAAGTCAGTTGTTCTTTTTAAATCTGTATTTATTGTAATTTTATAGAGAAAGTATATAAATTTTATAGAGTATGTATATAAAGACGGATATAATTGTTTCTTTTGGCAAGATTTGAAGGCCCTTGTTGACAGTGTACCACGTATAGAAAGTTGTTCAGGGGGATGGCAACGGTAGAGAAATACTATCAGTGGAAATTTGTAGTACAGTTATGTCCCTTCTGTTTGCTTTTCACTCTTTTGTTCTGTGTATGATCTTCACAAAAGTATTGCTTCCCTCCTCCACCGGCGTCGCTGCCAATCTGAGATCTCGGTCCCGTGCCGGCGGCGGCGGCGGGGGGGGGGGGGGGGGGGGGACTAGGCAAAAGATTTGCCCATTTTCATTGATTAAGAAAAAAGGTTAACAATACAGTACATCACTCTCGCAACATAATGTTACACAAATGTTTTGCTCCCGCAAGGCTCCAAAGCAAGCATTCCTCTTTAATCTTGGCGACCAACACTCCCACTGGAATGGCCGTGTTGCGGAAAACTCTAGCGTATCGCTCCTTCCATATTTCCCAAAAGATAAGCATCATCAGGGAGACAAGCGGCCTTCTCGATGGAGTTTGCTTAGTGGCATTCTGACTCCATCAATCCTTAACCGAAACCATATCAATCCAATCGTTGGGTTGGACATCGTGGAGCGCAAGCTAAGTTTTGATCATGCCCCAAACCCGAATGGTGTATTGACATTGAAAAAGAAGGTGGGCCGCCGATTCCTGGACTTGTTGGCATAATGGACAAACGTTGCAGTTCGGCCATCCGCGACGGTGGAGTCTGTCAGCTGTCTTGGTTGGGGCTGTGTGGCGGTGGGGATGTCCCTCGGTAGGAATAATGTCTCCCACGTCCTATCCCCGCGCCCGATGATGTGAATAGCATCGTCGGAGGATGTGTGGAGGTGTATTTCCGTCGGATCCTGCGGGATTCGGTCGGTGCTTGTCTTCGGTGAAACTATTTGGATCCAGTTTTTGTTCATCTTCGTTCGTGTGGTTACTGGTTTGATCTTTTCGATCTACAACTCTCTACATCGGCGATGGTTGCTGCTCTGGTGCGCTGATCCTTAGGGGCCTTAGCACGGCGACTTCCCGATTGTCTACTACAACAAGGTTTGCCCGGCTTCGATGAGGGAGGGGCGATGACGGCAGCGTGCTTTTCGCTCCTTCCAGTGCTTGTAGTCGTCGCTAGGTGGTCCTCGTCGCTAGGTGGTCCATGAATCTAGTTGTAATTTTTATTACGTCTATTGTTCTCTGTACCGCCATGATTGATGAATAGATTAGAAATTTCTCTCGCAAAAAATTAACAAAAGTCATGTTTCTCCAGCCTTCAGGTTTTGAATTCAGTTCCAGTTGGCAAGGCAGCCGCAAATACTATTCCAGGTCTACTTTACTTATATGCCCAAAAGAATACAAAATGCTAACGGTATGCAAACATGGAGTGCCGTAAAGCCTGCCAAAAAACGACTTGTGGACTTGGAAGTCAACGGAAACCTGAGCATATCATTACTTCACATTCTGTGACACCGGTCACGGTTTACATGTCGATTTTGACTCTTCCAAAATGTCGTTGTTTTCATGGGCTGGGCATAGTCCACCAATTTTGGATTTTTAAGGGACTTTAATGTTTCGTTGCTGAAGGCCGGGATTTTCTTCCTTCCAAAAATATCATCATTTCAGATGTTTTCGTGAGCTATTGGGGAACGGGGCAACACCCATGAAGCTCCAGCGGAAGGGCAGAGGCTGCCAAGTTCTCCTCGGTGCAGGATTCTTCGAGAAAGCGTAGGTTGGCTCGGAGACATGAGACCTTGGCTTAGCTACGAAATGTGGTGATCACCCGATTTACTTCGCCCTCCATGCCTCCCTCCCTTCATTTGATTGGCCTCTTCCAACCCAAAATGCCCATTGGCGTTAGGCTTACTGTCGAAAGCAACACCCAAAAAATGAGCTTCTGCCACATGAGGCCAAGCATTCTGGCAGACATGTATTTCAAAAACATTGTCTTCCCTACATTTTCTAATCAGTTTTTATGTTCCACGCGTACTCCCATGAATCAGTCTCATTTTTGTGAAGACATGAGAATGATGCAGTACATTTGCCGCTGTAATTCGAACAACCACCAGTAAGCTTGTTCCACTGGCATAACAAGAAAATTACAGAATTTATAAATCTCAGCAAACTCGCTCGACAAGACAAGTTCTCACTTTCCAATACTTCTACCATGGTCCTGCACACTAAAATTCTAGCGGCGCCTACTAAAAACTGTACAGATGTAACACACATTGCTTCGGTAAACTCAAAATCGGCAGACCCCTGGTTTCTCAGTACTGCAGAGCTTGAGCATCTCTTCGTACCTTGAAGGATAGACGAAGCCCCATAGCTGCATTGTACAGGAAAAAACCAAGTTACATGCCTGCCTCGATGAATCGACACCCACATAAGATGGCGAGCTTTTTTATGCCCTTCTCTTTGGTTTGCTCAAGATGCTACTTCTTGATGTGAGGTGATGTACGAACTGTGAACAACTTTTTTTTTCTTCATTCTTATTACCATTGTTGTTGTGTGATGTAGAGGGTGAATATGCTTAAGTGCGTAGAGAAAGCAGCCTTTTTATCCTGTGTTTAGTAGCACAGAGCAGTAAATCTCATGCACATGGCCCTGAAAAAATCTACCATGATTTCCAGTGGGCAATATAGCTGTTGCATATGCTAAGTTGAGTGAGATGGTGTGCAGGTGTGTGAGACAAGATTATTGGACCAAATAATGTCTTATAGGTTCAGGGACAGAGGGTATGGAAAAAGACTTTCAAAGGGAATTGTCAACTATACAAAGGGTGTATTTGCTATATTCATATTTTAGGTAGTATGGATGTAATTGCATTTGCTCAACTGGGATGGGGAGATAAAACAAAATGCTTCGCTATTGTAAGTACCTCAATGTCTTTAACTGCAAAGTCTGGAGAATGTGACAAACACTGGTTGTTAAAAGTCTCCGAATTTGAACTTGAACCACTCAAACTGCAGAGTACACAGAAAGGAGGCATTAACATTGACTTGGACTAACAAAGTAATACTACTGGTTTTTTCAAGGAATTAAAGATATGCTTAGAAACTTGTGGGAGGAATTACAGGTCTGAGTCTAGATAAAGTGCAAAATGACCTCCACCTCCTAGTGCCAAATAGTCAGCAGAGCACACAGTATAATACTTATTGGCACCTGCAACATGTAACCATTTAGTATGTTAACAGAATGAGCCAGCGCATACAGATAATAAGATGGGACACATAAGAGCTGCTTTGAGATCAAGTAATTGCTGCTTTGGCACATGGCAAATGGTTCAAAATGCTCACATGTGCACCAACTGGATCCTTCAGAACTTTAGTAAGATATGCTAACATTAGAATATAGGGAAATGTCTTTTTTCTCCCCCAAGCAATTCACCTTGCTCGCTTTGCCCCCTAAACTAAATCTGGACACGCCTAACTAAAATTTGGAGGTCTACTTAACCCCTTGATGCAGGATTGTAGCCATCCAAACGGCAGTTCAGTAATTCAGGGTTAGTCCATAGGCAGCTTACTGACACGTCATTGCCAGCCATAACCTATCCGCCTATTTTCATTACATTCTTAATCAGAAAATACTTAGGGGAGGCAGAGACTTTTTGCATTAATTGTGAGCAATCTTCTATATCTAAATAGCTAGCCCCCACTAACATATTTCTCTCAACATGCAAGCATGCCACCTCATCATTCAACATGCATAGGAAAGGCACACCTCAACATGCAACTATGCATATTAAAAATCCACTTAACATGCAAACATGCATGCATGTAAAATTCCATTTTATTATGGTATTAAATTTAATTCTTATATAATTTTAAAAACTGTTATTTCAAATATTCATGTTCCATATAACCAAAATCTCACTAAAATAATGCAAAATATTTCCGCAACAACGTGCGGGGCATCATCTACTATATCATTATGAATGGGAACTCAAGGAACAAAAATAACTATAGGAAGCACCTGTAATTATATGGACTAGAAAGTAGATAGAAGAATATATGGTTTTTATTCATAAAGCTCATAAAAAAGATAGAAGTGCAAATTACCTGTTGGCCGGTATATAGCAGGATCGCTGTGTAAATTAGTGAAAACAAAGCAGTTATTGGTACCCTGCAATACCCAACTTCCATCAGTATCAGTAGAAGGTGAATAGGTGACAATTAACAGAATGTGTAAATTCAACCTGATACTTCTTTGTGCTAGTTGGTTGTAATGGAGCCTCAACTAGACCACCAAAAACCGCCCCCTTTCTGTCCCCAACTACCTGTTACAGAACACATCGACAAATAAATAATAGAAAGTTAGCAATTACTTCTTATAACAGCAAAATAAGTGTTTACATATGAGATATTACTAAGACTTGTAAGAAAGTCATATTGTGACAAACATTACCCAAGTAAGAATTACTCTTTGGAACTACATAATATCGGTACAATTGGCTAGTTTCCTTAAGTACTGGTGAACTATAAGAGACCAGACAAAACCTGCTACTTACGAAACATACCAGGAGTGAGTAACCAGGGCACAGCAAACTCCTTCTATATAAAGTAGATAAAGATATTCCATGCCTCAATGTGCTGCAAAATTGTAAATATATAATCATTAGAGAGTAGTCGATATGTGCAACCATAACATACAGGAGTAGGACAGATTCCAGACCTGTATAGCAAAACCCAGCTCCTTCCTTGGGCCAGAATAGGAAGAGAGGAATAAAGAGTGGATCGCATTGTTTCTGACAAAAGGACAGATGGCTCTGACATAACTGGCATGTTGGTCAGGGAATTAACTTCATTTGGTCCTTCGAGCTCCAATGCAGGTGCAACTGATTCAGCATGATTTACCACCTCTTTGTCAATTTTAGGTTCTGAGCTTTGTTTGAAACCGCTCATCCTAGCCGCTTTATTAATGATTTTTCCAATGGAATGCTTCCCTCTGCTTAGCAAGCCTGCCTTTCCCTTGTTTGCCTTTCCAACTGGTGTTAAAGTTGGGTATCCCATTTCCTCGCTCTGCTCGGGGATTATCTCCCTTGAATCGTTAAAAGAGCTAGACGGCGACAAAAATGAGATCATGAATGCTCTAAACGAAGATGTATCGGGGCCATCAGGGTTATCAGAATTATGGTCAGAATCTTTATCATCTTCTGATTTTTCTTGCTCTTCGTCCGCCTCCTATTGCAACCAAAGAGATCGAAATGCAAAGATTCAGAAACATGGGATACCGACTGGAATGATGGCTATCTGCTACTGTGAATCACATCATGAACATCACATGTAATTGCAGCTTGCTTCTTACAGCTAACAAACGGACCAATTCTTACAAATTCACAGAATGAATAAGGCTGGAGCAGGAATGATATGAAGCTCTGGAGCGCGTAGCTTCCGAAAGAACATTGGAGTGGAGGTGGAGCTATTCATTTCCTGAGATTTTGGGGGTGGTAGCAAGAAAACAGCAAAGTTCATTACTTCAGTGGAGTACTACACCTTTTTTAAAATCAGAAACGGTTGCTATACTGCTAGTAAAAACATGCAGGTGAGCAAACGTTAGTATTGCAGCTGCAAGTATCATCACACATCCTAAAGAAACTAGCTTCTTCTGTACTCCCACTGTAAAGAAATATAAGATCGTTTAGATCACTAAAGTAGTAATCTAAACGATCTTATATTTCTTTACAGAGGGAGTAGTTAACAGTCAACACCGCATAGAAGTCGCATTCCTAACGGAACCATCAGAAGTATCATCACACATGCTAAAGAAGCTAACTTCTTCTGTAGTTAACAGTCAGACACTGCATAGAAATCGCATTCCTGACGGAACCATCAGAAGTTTCCAGCAGAAAATGTCTAGAAAATCATCTCAGTAGTTAACAGTCGACACTGGAAGATCAACCTGCTTCCTTGTGTGATTGTGCTCCTCAAGCAACGCAGAACAGGTCAAGAGGACGCGAAAAGCTATGTCTTTATCATTGGGAATCTCCCAATTCCCCACCTGTAACCCACCAGCGGAAGCATCTCCTACCCTAATCAGCAACGACGGACAGCCAATGTCCCTAAACCCCCCGCAATTGCACACCAAACCCTGCCAGGAGCGCGCCAGAGGCCGGATCACCCGATCCTTGGACGCGAATTGAGGAACGGGCGCGACGACCGAACACGGCGCTGGGCCGAACCGGGTCCAGCGCAAGATGGCGCGGAGAGGGAGGAGGAGGGGGAGTTGGAGGAGGGGGGATCTGGGGTCTCACGGGGGGGTGGGAGGGCTCGCGCTCGGAGACGGGATTGAGGATGACGGTGGTGAGGTCGGACACGAAGTGCGCCGCCTTGCTGCCCAGGGAGGACGGCAGGTACCCCATCCCCGCGCGCCCCGCGCCTATTCCTGGGGCGGCCGCTAAGTTTAGGCGGGGGGCGGCGCGCCGCAGCTGCCTGGGCTGGGGACTCGCGCTCTACCCGGGGGGCGGTGAATGGGGGGACGCCGGCGAGAGGGAGAGAGAGTGGTTGCGGCGAGGAGGCTTGATTTGGACCTGCCTGCGGGTGCGCTTTTCTTTTGCCGTTAGGTGGTGAGCCGGTCCTGGATTGGATTGGAATTTTCTTTTCTGTAGTGTGGGAGGAAGGAAGGATGGATGGATGGGTACACCGTGCGCGGGATAGAGCTTCGTGTTGTTCGCCGAGAAGAAAAAGGAAAGAAAAGAAAAGGATAGGTTCGCGTTGTTCGCGGGCAGAAACACCGTGCGCGGGCACACGACACGAGCGGGGGAGGACGGAAGGTGTTTTTTTTTTTGAACTTACAAGGTGTTTGATGTTTGGATCTATGCTCATGCCCGTCATTTTGGGCCGCCGTATATCCACACACCTTAAATACGGGCTCTCGAATCCATGTACGTAGATCATACGATACAATTCACATGTTCGAAATAAATACGACAAAGCAAAACAAATCCTAGTTCAACAATCCAGACACGTCAAAATTAAGTCAAAGTTTGAGCGTGACGGATCACTCCTCGGACGCCATCCATGCGGCCTGCTCCGCTGCCATCCTTGCCTCATGTTCCACTGTTGCCATAATCGCCCTCACCGCTTCGTACTCCCTACGCTCGTTGATCTCCTTCTTCATCCCCACAAGCCACTTCGTCCGCCAGCATTATGTTGGCATCCTGCGTTTAGTGCGATTTGCAACCTCTCTTATCAAGCTCAATCTCTTCAAATGTCTTGGCTTTCTCAAGCTCCATTTGATCGCAGCCTCTTTCTTCTCCAACTCGATCTTCTTCATCTCAATTTGCAGCTTCTTGTTCGCCCTCTCTCGGTGCCAATCCATCCTCTCCTTTTGCACATCCATCATGAGCTTGTATCTCTCCTCTTTCCTGTTCAACTTAACAGGGGGAAATGCTCGTCCATGTGAAGGACATTTTTGTAGCGTGGCGTCACGAGAGGCCCTCACCTTCTCCCACTTGTTTACCATCACTTGCCGGTTATCCTTTAGCATGGTGATTCTTCCATTCTCTTCTTTGTCCAACCCAATTGATTGATGGGAGCTTGAGCATCATTCTTCTTCTTGCTAGCCTTGAGATCGGCCACAAGGTGTGTTCACTTTGGATTGCCATTCAATATCAACCAAAAGGGCTAAAACCAAATGACTCCTGGTCCATTTCTTGATAAATAATGGCCACCACCACCGTCTAGCAAACAAAATATGCATGACAATAAGAATGCAACAAAAACAAGTATATGCAAAATGATGACAAGATGTCATAATTTGGCTCAGGTGAGTTGCCACTTGATACGTCTCCAACGTATCCGTAATTTTTATTGTTTCATGCTATTATAGTATTAATATTGGATGTTTTATATGCGATTATATTTTTTTTTTGGACTAACCTATTAACTTAGTGGCAAGTGTTGGCTGCTGTTTTTTTTTTGCCTATTTTTGGTTTTCTAGAATATTAGTACCAAACGAAGTCCAATTGCCACGAAACTTTTGGGAGATTTTTTCTGGACATAAGAGACCCTAAAAGCTTCGAGAGAGGGCCAAAAGATGAAGGAGTAGCCCACAAGGCACCAGGGCGCGCCGCTTGTGGTGCCTACGAGCATTCGTTTGATCTAATTTCGCCTCTATAAATTCTAAAATCGGAAAACCAACAGAGATCCACCAAACACATTTTTTCCGCCGCCGCAAGCTTCTGTTCTCGCGAGATGTCATCTGGAGGCCCTTTCCAATATTTTTCCAAAGAGGGAATCAACCACGAAGGGGATCTACATCAACCTTGCTGTCCTTCCGATTATGTGTGAGTAGTTTACCACAGACCTATGGGTCCATAGCTAGTAGCTAGATGGCTTCTTTTCTCTTTGATCTTTAATGCAATGTTCTCCTTAATGTTTTTGGAGATCTATTCGATGTAATCATCTTTTTGTGGTGTGTTTGTTGGGATGGAATGAATTGGGAGTTTATGATAAAATTATCCATGAATATTATTTGAGTCTTCCATGAACTCTTTTATGGATGATTATTATCGCTTTGTATTTTTCTCCAATCTATTGATTTGGTTTGGCCAACTAGATTGATTTTTCTTGCAATGGGAGAGGTGCTTTGTAATGGGTTCACTCTTGCAGTGATCTATATCCCAGTAGAAAGGGACAAGACACGTATTTGTATTATTGCCATTAAGGATAAAATGATGGGGTTTATTCATGTGTTAGTTTACTTTGTCTACATCATGTCAGCTTGATTAAGGCGTTACTCCGTTCTTTATGAACTTAATACTCTAGATGCATGCTGGATAGCGGTCGATGTGTGGAGTAATAGTAGTAGATGTAGGCAGGAGTCGGTCTACTTGTCTCAGACGTGATGCCTATACACATGATCATCGCCTTGGATATCGTCGTGATTATTCTCTTTTCTATCAATTGTCCAACAGTAATTTGTTTACCCACCATATGATATTTTCAAGAAAGAAGCCTCTAGTGAAAACTATGGCCTCGAGTCTTATTTTTACCATATATATTAAAATCCTCAAAATATTTTGCTGCAATTTTCTTTACTTTCTTTTATTTTGTGTTTTATTTATCTATCTATCACTACGAGATTTGATCCTTGCAATTAATCGCCGAGGGATTGACAGCCCCCTGTTCGCATTTGGTGCAAATATTTGATATTTTGTGTGTAGGTACTGCTAACGAGGTGTTGCTTTGTTCTCCTGCTGGATTGATAACCTTGATTCTTAGCTGAGGGAAATACTTATCTCTACTGTACTACATCATCCTCTCCTCTTCAGGGAAATCCCAACGCAGCTCACAAGTAGCACAAATCCCATCCCACTTGAGGGCTGCCAATCGCTTGTGAATAGTAGCCGATGTACTTATTCAATACCCCTTGAATGACCCCCCATTGATGTTAGAGAGATGATGCACTGCAGTTCGTGACGATAGGATGCGCCTCCACATATTGATTTTGTTGGGGAACATAGGATGCAATTTCAAAAAAAATCCTACGATCACGCAAGATGTATCTAGGAGATGCATAGCAATGAGAGGGGAGAGTGTGGCCACATACCATCGTAGACCGAAAGCGGAAGCATTAGCTTAACGCGGTTGATGTAGTCGAACGCCTTCGCGATCCAACCGACCAAGCACCTAACGTACGACACCTCCGAGTTCTGCACATGTTCAGCTCAATGACGTCCCTCGAACTCTTGATCCAGCAAAGTGTCGAGGGAGAGTTTCGTCAGCACGACAGCGTGGTCATGGTGATGGTGATGTGATCTGCGCAGGGCTTCGCCTAAGCACTACGTGAATATGACTGAAGGAGTAAACCGTGGAGGGAGACGCCGCACACGGCTTGGAACAATTGATGTGTGTTCTAGGGGTGCCCTCCCCACGTATATAAAGGAGGGAGAGGGAGGGAGGCAGCCCTAGGGCGTGCCAAGGAGAGGGTAGTCCTAGTAGGATTCGCCCCCCCCCCCCCCTCTATTCCTTCTCATGGAGGGGGAAAGGAGGAAGGAGGAGGAGGAGGAGAAAAGGGGGGCGCCACCCCCTTCCCTACTCCAATTCAGCCTCCTTCCATGGGGGGGCACGCCACCCCTATGTGGGATGGTGTGCCTCCCTCTTATGGCCCATAGGGCCCATAACTTTCCCCAGGGGGTTCCGGTAACCCCCCGGAACTCCGATACGTACCCGGTACCCCTCGGAACCCTTCTGGTGTCCGAATACTATCATCCAATATATCAATCTTTACCTCTCGACCATTTTGAGACTCCTCATCATGCCCGTGGTCCCATCCGGGACTCCGAACAATCTTCGGTCACCAAAACACATAACTCATAATACAAATCATCATCGAACGTTAAGCGTGCGGACCCTACGGGTTTGAGAACTATGTAGACATGAACGAGACACATCTCCGATCAATAATCAATAGCAGAACCTGGATGCTCATATTGGTTCCTACATATTCTACGGAGATCTTTATCGGTCAAACTGTAATGACAACATACGTCATTCCCTTTGTTATCAGTATGTTACTTGCCCGAGATTCGATCGTCGGTATCTCCATACCTAGTTCAATCTCATTACCGGCAAGTCTCTTTACTCATTCCTTAATGCATCATCCCTCAACTAACTCATTAGTCACATTTCTTGCAAGGCTTATCACGATGTGCATTACCGAGAGGGCCCAGAGATACCTCTCCCATACTCGGAGTGACAAATCCTAATCTCGATCTATGCCAACCCAACAAACACCTTTGGAGATACTTGTAGAGCATCTTTCTAATCACCTAGTTACATTGTGATGTTTGATAGCACACCTCTGGTATCCGGGAGTTGCATAATCTCATAGTCGGAGGAATATGTATAAGTCATGAAGAAAGCAATACCAATAAAACTTAACGATCATTATGCTAAGCTAACGGATGGGTCTTCTCCATCACATCATTCTCCTAATTATGTGATCCCGTTCATCAAATGACAACACATGTCTATGGTTAGGAAACTTAACAATCTTTGATTAATGAGCTAGTCTAGTAGATGCATACTAGGGACACTTTGTTTTGTCTATGTATTCACACATGTATCAAGTTTCTAGTTAATACAATTCTAGCATGAATAATAAACATTTATCATGATTTAAGGAAATATAAAATAACAACTTTATTATTGCCTCTAGGGCATATTTCCTTCAGTGTCCCACTTGCACTAAAGTCAATAATCTAGTTCACATCACCATGTGATTTAACACCAATAGTTCACATCTTTATGTGATTAACACCCATAGTTCACATCGGCATGTGACCAACACCCAAAGGGTTTACTACAGTCAATAATCTAGTTCACATTGCTATGTGATTAACACCCAAAGAGTACTAGGTGTGATCATGTTTTGCCTGTGAGAGAAGATTAGTCAACGGGCCTGCCACATTTAGATCCGTATGTATTTCACAAATTTCTATGTCTACAATGCTCTGCATGGAGCTACTCTAGCTAATTGTTCCCACTTTCAATACGTATCCAGATTGAGACTCAGAGTCATCTGGATCGGTGTAAAAGCTTGCATCGACATAACTCTTTATCACCGCCATAATCGAGAAATATTTCCTTAGTCCTCTTCGGTAATTGAGGATAACTTTGACCGTTTGTCCAGTGATCCACTCTTGGATCACTATCGTACCCCCTTGCTAAACTCATGTCAAGGTACACAATAGGTCTGGTACACAGCATAACATACTTTATAGAACCTATGGCTAAGGCATGGGGAATGACTTTCATTCTCTTTCTATTTTATGCCGTGGTCGGGTTTTGAGTCTTACTCAACTTCACACCTCTGCAACACAGGCAAGAACTCCTTCTTTGACTGTTCCATTTTGAACTACTTCAAAATCTTGTCAAGGTATGTACTAATTGAAAATCTTATCAAGCGTCTTGATCTATCTCTATAGATCTTGATGCCCAATATGTAAGCGGCTTCACCGAGGTCTTTCATTGAAAAATCTTATTCAAGTATCCTTTTATGCTATCCAGAAATTCTATATCATTTCCGATCAACAATATGTCATCCACATATATTATCACAAATGCTACAGAGCTCCCACTCACTTTCCTGTAAATACTTGCTTCACCGTAAGTCTGTATAAAACCATATGCTTTGATCACACTATCAAAGCGTATATTCCAACAACGAGAGGCTTGCACCAGTCCATAAATGGATCGCTAGAGCTTGCACACTTTGTTAGAACCTTTAGGATCGACAAAACCTTTTGGTTGCATCATATACAAGTCTTCTTTAAGAAATCCATTAAGGAATGCAGTTTTGACATCCATTTGCCAGATTTCATAATCATAAAATGCGGCAATTGCTAACATGATTCGGACAGACTTAAGCATCGCTATGGGTGAGAAGGTCTCATCGTAGTAAACTCATTGAACTTGTCGAAAACCTTTCGCGACAAGTCGAGCTTTGTAGACAGTAACATTACCATCAGCGTCAGTCTTCTTCTTGAAGATCCATTTATTCTCTATGGCTTGTTGATCATCGGGCAAGTCAACCAAAGTCCATACTTCCCATACATGGATCCCATCTCAGATTTCATGGCCTCAAGCCATTTCGCGGAATCTGGGCTCAACATCACTTCCTCATAGTTCGTAGGTTCGTCATGATCTAGTAACATGACTTCCAGAACAGGATTACCGTACCACTCTGGTGCGGAACGTACTTTGCTTGACCTACAAGGTTCGATAGTAATTTGATCTGAAGTTTCATGATCATCATCATTAGCTTCCTCACTAATTGGTGTAGGTATCACTGGAACTGATTTCTGTGATGAACTACTTTCCAATTTGAGAGAAGGTACAACTACCTCATCAAGTTCTACTTTCCTCCCACTCACTTCTTTCGAGAGAAACTCCTTCTCTAGAAAGGATCCACTCTTAGCAACAAATATCTTGCCTTCGGATCTGTGATAGAAGGTGTACCCAATAGTTTCTTTTGGGTATCCTATGAAGACACACTTCTCCGATTTGGTTCGAGCTTATCAGGACGAAGCTTTTTCACATAAGCATCGCAATCCCAAACTTTAGAAACAACAACTTAGGTTTCTTGCCAAACCATAGTTCATACGGTGTCGTCTCAACTGATTTAGACGGTGCCCTATTGAACATGAATGCAACTATCTCTAGTGGTAAATCAGTAAGAGACATCATACATCGCACCATATCTAATAAAGTACGGTTACGATGTTCGGACACACCATTACGCTGTGGTGTTCCAGGTGGCGTGAGTTGTGAAACTATTCCACATTGTTTTAAATGAAGGCCAAACTCGTAACTCAAATATTCGCCTCCGCGATCAGATCGTAGAAACTTTATTTTCTTGTTATGATGATTCTCCACTTCACTCTGAAATTCTTTGAACTTTTTCAAATGTTTTAGACTTGTGTTTCATTAAATAGATATACCCATATCTGCTCAAATCATCTGTGAAGGTTAGAAAATAATGATACCCACCGCGAGCCTCAACACTCATCGGACCGCATACATCGGTATGTATTATTTCCAATAAGTCAGTGGCTCACTCCATTGTTCTAGAGAACAGAGTCTTAGTCATCTTGCCCATGAGGCATGGTTCGCAAGCATCAAATGATTCATAATCAAGTGATTCCAAAAGTCCATCCGCATGGAGTTTCCTCATGTGTTTTACACCAATATGACCTAAACGGCAGTGCCACAAGTATGTTGCACTATCATTATCAACTTTGCATCTTTTGGCATCAATATTATGAATATGTGTATCACTATGATCGAGATTCAATAAACCATTTATATTAAGTGTGTGACCATAGAAGGTTTTATTCATGTAAATAGAACAACAATTATTCTTTGACTCAAATGAATAACCGTATTGCAATAAACATGATCCAATCATATTCATGCTCAACAGAAACACCAAATAACATTTATTTTAGGTTCAACACTAATTCCGAAGGTAAAAGGAGTGTGCAATGGTGATCTTATCAACCTTGGGATCATTTCCAACACACATCATCACCTTGACCTTAACTAGTCTCTATTCGTTTTGCAAGTCCTGTTTCGAGTTACTAATCTTAGCAACTGAACTAGTATCAAATACCCGGGGGTTACTATGAACACTAGTAAAGTTTTCATCAATAACATGTATATCAAATATACTTTTGTTCACTTTGCCATCCTTCTTATCCGCCAAGTATTTGTGGTAGTTCCGCTTCCAGTGACCATTCCCTTTGCAGTAGAAGCACTCAGTTTCAGGCTTAGGTCTAGCTTTGTGCTTCTTCACGGGAGTGGCAACTTGCTTGCCATTCTTCTTGAAGTTCCCTTTTTTCCCTCGCCATTTTACTTGAAACTAGTGGTCTTGTCAACCATCAACACTTGATGTTTTTTATTGATTTCTACCTTCGCCGATTTCAGCATCGCGAAGAGCTTGGGAATAGTTTCCATTATCCCTTACATATTATAGTTCATCACGAAGTTCTAGTAACTTGGTGATAGTGACTAGAGAACTCTACCAATCACTATCTTATCTGGAAGATTAACTCCCACTTGATTCAAGTGATTGTAGTACTCAGACATTCTGAGCACATGCTCACTAGCTGAGCTATTCTCCTCCATCTTGTAGGCAAAGTACTTGTCAGAGGTCTCATACCTCTCGAAATGGGCATGAGTCTGAAATACCAATTTTAGCTCTTGGAAGATCTCATATGCTACGTGGCGTTCAAAACGTTTTTGAAGTCCGGTTCTAAGCCATAAATCATGGTGCACTAAACTATCAAGTAGTCATCATACCGAGCTTGTCAAACATTCATAACATCTGCATGTGCTCCTGCAATAGGTCTATCATCTAGTGGTGCATCAAGGACATAATTCTTCTGTGCAGCAATGAGGATAATCCTCAGATCACGGATCCAGTCCGCATCATTGCTACTATCATCTTTCAACTTAGTTTTCTCTAGGAACATATCATAAATAAAACAGGGGAGCTATACGCAAGCTATTGATCTATAACATAGATATGCAAATACTATCAGGACTAAGTTCATGATAAATTAAGTTCAATTAATCATATTACTTAAGAACTCGCACTTAGATAGACATCCCTCAAGTCATCTAAATGATCATGTGATCCATATCAACTAAACCATGTCCGATCATCACGTGAGATGGAGTAGTTTTCAACGGTGAACATCTCTATGTTGATCATATCTACTATATGATTCACATTCGACCTTTTAGTCTCAGTGTTCTGAGGCCATGTTTGTACATGCTAGGCTCGTCAAGTTTAACCCGAGTATTCCGCATGTGCAAAACTTTCTTGCACCCATTGTATGTGAACGTAGAGCTTATCATACCCGATCATCACGTGGTGTCTCGGCACGACGAACTGTCGCAACGGTGCATACTCAGGGAGAACACTTATACCTTGAAATTTAGTGAGGGATCATCTTATAATGCTACCACCGTACTAAGCAAAATAAGATGCATAAAAGATAAAATCACATGCAATCAAAATATGTGACATGATATGGCCATCATCATCTTGTGCCTTTGATCTCCATCTCCAAAGCAACATCAAGATCTCCACCATCACCGGCTTGACACCTTGATCTTCATGGTAGCGTTGTTATCGTCTCGCCAACTATTGCTTCTACAACTATCGCTAACGCACAGTGATAAAGTAAAGCAATTACATGGCGATTGCATTTCGTACAATAAAGTGACAACCATAAGGCTCCTGCCAGTTGCCGATAACTTTTACAAAACATGATCATCTCATACATCAAAATATATCACATCATGTCTTGACTGGTGGGGATCGTAGCAGAAATTTAAAATTTTCTACACATCACCAAGATCAATATATGGAGTGATCTAGCAACAAGAGGGAGAGGAGTGCATCTACATACCCTTGTAGATCGCGAGCGGAAGCGTTCAAGAGAACGGGGTTGATGGAGTCGTACTCGTCGTGATCCAAATCACCGATGATCCTAGCGCCGAACGGACGGCACCTCCGCGTTCAACGCACGTACGGAGCAGAGACGTCTCCCGTGCCTTGTTCCAGCAAGGAGGAGGGAGAGGTTGAGGAAGAGAGCTCCAACAGCAGCACGACGACGTGGTGGTGGTGGAGCGGCAGTACTCCGGCAGGGCTTCGCCAAGCTCTTAACGGAGGAGGAGAGGTGTTGGGGAGGGGAGGGGCTGCGCCTTTGATGTGGTGTGCAGCCCTCCCCTTGCCCCTCTATTTATAGGGGAAGGGGGAAGGGGGGCCGCCCCCCTCTAGATGAGATCTAGAGGGGGGGGGTGGCGGCCAAGGGGAGGGGCTTGCCCCCCAAGCAAGGGGGGGCGCCCCCTCTAGGGTTTCCCCCCCCCCAACCCTAGGCGCATGGGCCCAAGGGGGGATGCGCCCAGCCCTCCAAGGGCTGGTTCCCTTTCCTGTACGGCCCATGAGGCCCTCCGAGAGAGGTGGCCCCTCCCGGTGGACCCCCGGAACCCCTCCGGTGGGCCCGGTATAATACCAATATGCCCCCGAACTTTTCCGGTGACTGTATGACAAGTTCCCACATATAAATCTTCACCTCCGGACCATTCTGCAACTCCTCGTGACGTCCGGGATCTCATCCGGGACTCCGATAAACATTCGGTAATCACATACAAGTCTTCCTAATAACCCTAGCGTCATCGAACCTTAAGTGTGTAGACCCTATGGGTTCGGGAACCATGCAGACATGACTGAGACAACTCTCCGGCCAATAACCAACAGCGGGATCTAGATACCCATGTTGGCTCCTACATGTTCCATGATGATCTCATCGGATGAACCACGATGTCGAGGATTCAAGCAATCCCGTATACAATTCCCTTTGTCAATCGGTATGTTACTTGCCCGAGATTCGATCATCGGTATCCCAATACCTCGTTCAATCTCGTTACCGGCAAGTCACTTTACTTGTTCCATAACACATCATCCTATGACCAACCCTTAGTCACATTGAGCTCATTACGATGATGTCTTACCGAGTGGGCCCAGAGATACCTCTCCGTCATACGAAGTGACAAATCCTAGTCTCGATTCATGCCAACCCAATAGACACTTTCAGAGATACTCGTAGTGCACCTTTATAGTCAGCCAGTTACATTGTGACGTTTGGCACACCCAAATTATTCCTACAGTATCCGGGAGTTGCACAATCTCATGGTCTAAGGAAAATATACTTGACATTAGAAAAGCTTTAGCAGACGAACTACACGATCTTGCGCTATGCTTAGGATTGGGTCTTGTCCATCACATAATTCTCATAATGATGTGATCCCGTTATCAATGACATCCAATGTCCATGGTCAGGAAATCGTAACTATCTATTGATCAACGAGCTAGTCAACTAGAGGCTCACTAGGGACATGTTGTGGTCTATGTATTCACACATGTATTACGATTTCCGGATAACACAATTATAGCATGAACAATAGACAATTATCATGAACAAGGAAATATAATAATAACCATTTTATTATTGCCTCTAGGGCATATTTCCAACAGTCTCCCACTTGCACTAGAGTCAATAATCTAGTTACATTGTGATGAATCGAACACCCATAGAGTTCTGGTGTTGATCATGTTTTGCTCGAGGAAGAGGTTTAGTCAACGGATCTGCGACATTCAGGTCCGTATGCACTTTACAAATATCTATGTCTCCATTTTGAACATTTTCACGAATGGAGTTGAAGCGACGCTTGATATGCCTGGTCTTCCTGTGAAACCTGGGCTCCTTGGCAAGGGCAATAGCTCCAGTGTTGTCACAGAAGACAGTCATCGGGCCCGACGCATTGGGAATAACTCCTAGGTCGGTAATGAACTCCTTCATCCAGATTGCTTCTTGTGCTGCCTCCGAGGCTGCCATGTACTCCGCTTCACATGTAGATCCCGCCACGACGGTTTGCTTGCAACTGCATCGGCTGACTGCCCCACCATTCAAAATATACACGTATCTGGTTTGTGACTTAGAGTCATCCAGATCTATGTCGAAGCTAGCATCTACGTAACCCTTTAAGACGAGCTCTTCGTCACCTCCATAAACGAGAAACATATCCTTAGTCCTCTTCAGGTACTTCAGGATATTCTTGACCGCTATCCAGTGTTCCATGCCGGGATTACTTTGGTACCTTCCTACCAAACTTTCAACAAGGTTTACATCAGGTCTGGTACACAACATGGCATACATAATAGACCCTATGGCCGAGGCATAGGGGACGACACTCATATTTTCTCTATCTTCTGCCGTGGTCGGGCATTGAGCCGTGCTCAATCTCATACCTTGCAATACATGCAAGAACCCCTTCTTGGACTGATCCATATTGAACTTCTTCAATATCTTGTCAAGGTACGTACTTTGTGAAAGACCAATGAGGAGTCTCGATATATCTCTATAGATCTTGATGCCTAATATATAAGCAGCTTCTCCAAGGTCCTTCACTGAAAAACACTTGTTCAAGTAGGCCTTTATGCTTTCCAAGAATTCTATATCATTTCCCATCAATAGTATGTCATCCACATATAATATGAGAAATGCTACAGAGCTCCCACTCACTTTCTTGTAAACACAGGCTTCTCCATAAGTCTGCGTAAACCCAAACACTTTGATCATCTCATCAAATCGAATGTTCCAACTCCAAGATGCTTGCACCAGCCCATAGATTGAGCGTTGGAGCTTGCACACCTTGTCAGTATTCTTAGGATCGACAAAACCTTCCGGCTGCATCATATACAATTCTTCCTTAAGGAAGCCATTAAGGAATGCCGTTTTGACGTCCATTTGCCATATCTCATAATCATAGAATGCGGCAATTGCTAACATGATTCGGACGGACTTCAGCTTCGCTACGGGTGAGAAAGTCTCATCGTAGTCAACCCCTTGAACTTGTCGATAACCCTTAGCGACAAGCCGAGCCTTATAGATGGTCACATTACCATCCGCGTCTGTCTTCTTCTTAAAGATCCATTTATTTTCTATGGCTCGCCGATCATCGTGCAAGTCAGTCAAAGTCGATACTTCGTTTTCATACATGGATGCTATCTCGGATTTCATGGCTTCCAGCCATTTGTCAGAATCTGGGCCCGCCATTGCTTCTTCATAGCTCGAAGGTTCACCATTGTCTAACAACATGATTTCTAGGACAGGGTTGCCGTACCACTCTGGTGCGGAACATGTCCTTGTGGACCTACGAAGTTTAGTAGCAACTTGATCTGAAGTTTCATGATCATCTTCCTCTCTAGTCGGTGCAGGCACCTCAGAAACATTTTCTTGAGCTGTGCCACTCTCTGGTTCAAGAGGCAATACTTCATCAAGTTCTACTTTCCTCCCACTTACCTCTTTCGAGAGAAACTCTTTCTCTAGAAAGGATCCATTCTTGGCAACAAAGATCTTGCCTTCGGATCTGAGGTAGAAGGTATACCCAATAGTTTCTTTAGGGTATCCTATGAAGTCGCATTTTTCCGATTTGGGTTCGAGCTTTTCAGGTTGAAGTTTCTTGACACAAGCATCGCATCCCCAAACTTTCAGAAACGATAGCTTAGGTTTCTTACCAAACCACAATTCATACGGTGTCGTCTCAACGGATTTTGACGGAGCCCTATTTAAAGTGAATGCGGCAATCTCTATAGCATAACCCCAAAATGATAGCAGCAGATTGGTAAGAGACATCATAGATCGCACCATATCCAATAGGGTGCGATTACGACGTTCGAACACACCATTATGCTGAGGTGTTCCAAGCGGCATGAGTTGTGAAACTATTCCACATTTCCTTAAGTGCGTCCCAAATTCGTGACTCAAATATTCTCCCCCACGATCTGATCGTAAGAACTTCATTTTCCTGTCACGTTGATTCTCAACCTCACTCTGAAATTCCTTGAACTTTTGAAAGGTCTCAGACTTGTGTTTCATTAAGTAGACATACCCATATCTACTCAAGTCATCAGTGAGGGTGAGAACATAACGATAGCCACCGCGAGCCTCAACACTCATTGGACCGCACACATCAGTATGTATGATTTCCAATAAGTTGGTTGCTCGCTCCATTGGTCCGGAGAACGGAGTCTTGGTCATTTTGCCCATGAGCCATGGTTCGCACGTGTCAAATGATTCATAATCAAGAGACTCCAAAAGTCCATCTGCATGGAGTTTCTTCATGCATTTGACACCAATGTGACCAAGGCGGCAGTGCCACAAGTATGTGGGACTATCATTATCAACCTTACATCTTTTGGCATTCACACTATGAATATGTGTAACATCACGTTCGATATTAAATAAGAATAAACCATTGACCAGTGGGGCATGACCATAAAACATGTCTCTCATATAAATAGAACAACCATTATTCTCAGATTTAAATGAGTAGTCATCTCGCATTAAACGAGAACCAGATATAATGTTCATGCTCAAAGATGGTACTAAATAACAATTATTGAGGTTTAAAACTAATCCCGTAGGTAAATGTAGAGGTAGCGTGCCGACGGCGATCACATCGACCTTGGAACCATTCCCGACGTGCATCGTCACCTCGTCCTTCGCCAGTCTCCGTTTATTCCGCAGTTCCTGTTTTGAGTTACAAATATGAGCAACTGCACCGGTATCAAATACCCAGGAGCTACTACGAGCGCTGGTTAGGTACAAATTAATAACATGTATATCACATATACCTTTGGCATTGCCGGCCTTCTTATCCGCTAAGTACTTGGGGCAGTTCCACTTCCAGTGACCGTTTCCCTTGCAATAAAAGCACTCAGTCTCAGGCTTGGGTCCATTCTTTGGCTTCTTCCTGGAAGCTTGCTTACCGGGCGCGGCAATTCCCTTGCCATCCTTCTTGAAGTTCTTTTTACCCTTGCCTTTCTTGAACTTATTGGTTTTATTCACCATCAACACTTGATGTTCCTTTTTGATTTCCACCTCCGCTGATTTCAGCATTGAATATACCTCAGGAATGGTCTTTTCCATCCCCTGCATATTGAAGTTCATCGCAAAGCTCTTGTAGCTAGGTGGGAGCGACTGAAGGATTCTGTTAACAACCGCATCATCCGGGAGATTAACTCCCAGCTGAGACAAGCGGTTGCGCAACCCAGACATTTTGAGTATGTGCTCACTGACGGAACTATTCTCCTCCATCTTACAACTGTAGAACTTGTCGGAGACTTCATATCTCTCGACCCGGGCATGAGCTTGGAAAACCATTTTCAGCTGTTGGAACATCTCATATGCTCCGTGTTGCTCAAAACGCTTTTGAAGCCCTGGTTCTAAGCTGTAAAGCATGCCGTACTGAACCAGGGAGTAATCATCACTACGCGTCTGCCAAACGTTCATAGCATCTTGTTCTGTTGGGAAAACAGGTGCTTCACCTAGCGGTGCATCAGGACATATGCTTTCCTGGCAGCTATGAGGATAATCCTCAGGTTATGGACCCAGTCCGTGTAGTTGCTGCCATCATCTTTCAGCTTGGTGTTCTCTAGGAACACGTTGAAGTTGAGGGCAACATTAGCGTGGGCCATTTGATCTACAAGACATATTGCAAAGATTTTTAGACTATGTTCATGATAATTAAGTTCATCTAATCAAATTATTTAATGAACTCCCACTCAGATAGACATCCCTCTAGTCATCTAAGTGATACATGATCCGAGTCAACTAGGTCGTGTCCGATCATCACGTGAGACGGACTAGTCATCATCGGCGAACATTTTCATGTTGATCGTATCTTCTATACAACTCATGTTCGACCTTTCGGTCTTCCGTGTTCCGAGGCCATGTCTGTACATGCTAGGCTCGTCAAGTCAACCTAAGTGTATTGCGTGTGTAAATCTGGCTTACACCCGTTGTATGCGAATGTTAGAACCTATCACACCCGATCATCACGTGGTGCTTCGGAACAACGGACCATAGCAACGGTGCACAGTTAGGGGGAACACTTTCTTGAAATTATTGCGAGGGATCATATTATTTATGCTACCATCGTTCTAAGAAAATAAGATGTAAAACATGATAAACATCACATGCAATCAAATAGTGACATGATATGGCCAATATCATTTTTCTCCTTTTGATCTCCATCTTCGGGGCGCCATGATCATCATCGTCACCGGCATGACACCATGACCTCCATCATCATGATCTCCATCATCGTGTCTTCATGAAGTTGTCTCGCCAACTATTACTTCTACTACTATGGCTAACGGTTAGCGATAAAGTAAAGTAATTACATGACATTTATGTTGACATGCAGGTCATAAATAAATTAAGACAACTCCTATGGCTCCTGCCGGTTGTCATACTCATCGACATGCAAGTCGTGATTCCTATTACAAGAACATGATCAATCTCATACATCACATATATCATTCATCACATCCTTTTGGCCATATCACATCACACGACATATGCTGCAAAAACAAGTTAGACGTCCTCTAATTGTTGTTGCAAGTTTTTACGTGGCTGCTATAGGTTTCTAGCAAGAACGTTTCTTACCTATGCGAAAACCACAATGTGATATGCCAATTTCAATTTACCCTTCATAAGGACCCTTTTCATCGAATCCGATCTGACTAAAGTGGGAGAGACAGGCACCCGCTAGCCACCTTATGCAACTAGTGCATGTCAGTCAGTGGAACCAGTCTCACGTAAGCGTACGTGTAAGGTCGGTCCGGGCCGCTTCATCCCACGATGCCGCTGAATCAAGATAAGACTAGTAACGGCAAGTAAATTGACAAAATCGACGCCCACAACAACTTGTGTTCTACTCATGCATAGAAACTACGCATAGACCAAGCTCATGATGCCACTGTTGGGGATCGTAGCAGAAATTTAAAATTTTCTACGCATCACCAAGATCAATCTATGGAGTCATCTAGCAACGAGAGGGAGAGGAGTGCATCTACATACCCTTGTAGATCGCGAGCGGAAGCGTTCAAGAGAACGGGGTTGATGGAGTCGTACTCGTCGTGATCCAAATCACCGATGATCCTAGCGCCGAACGGACGGCACCTCCGCGTTCAACACACGTACGGAGCGGAGACGTCTCCTGCGCCTTGATCTAGCAAGGAGGAGGGAGAGGTTGAGGAAGAGAGCTCCAACAGCAGCACGACGGCGTGGTGGTGGTGGAGCGGCAGTACTCTGGCAGGGCTTCGCCAAGCTCTTAACGGAGGAGGAGAGGTGTTGGGGAGGGGAGGGGCTACGCCTTTGATGTGGTGTGCAGCCCTCCCCTTGCCCCTCTATTTATAGGGGAAGGGGGAAGGGGGGCCAACCCCCTCTAGACAAGATCTAGAGGGGGGCGGCCAAGGGAAGGGGCTTCCCCCCCCCCCCCAAGCAAGAGGGGCGCCCCCTCTTGGGTTTCCCCCAACCCTAGGCACATGGGCCCAAGGGGGGATGCACCCAGCCCTCCAAGGGCTGGTTCCCTTTCCTCTACGTCCCATGAGGCCCTTTGAGAGAGGTGGCCCCTCCCGGTGGACCCCCGGAACCCCTCCGGTGGCCCCGGTATAATACCAATATGCCCCCAAACTTTTCCGGTGACCGTGTGACAACTTCCCACATATAGATCTTCACCTCCGGACCATTCCGGAACTCCTCGTGATGTCCGGGATCTTATCCGGGACTCCGAACAACATTCGGTAATCACATACAAGTCTTCCTAATAACCCTAGCGTCATCAAACCTTAAGTGTGTAGACCCTACGGGTTCGGGAACCATGCAGACATGACCGAGACAACTCTCCAGCCAATAACCAACAACGGGATCTGGATACCCATGTTGGCTCCTACATGTTCCATGATGATCTCATCGGATGAACCACGATGTTGAGGATTCAAGCAATCCCGTATACAATTCCCTTTGTCAATCGGTACGTTACTTGCCCGAGATTCGATCGTCGGCACTACAAGAAATATGTCAACTTGTGACCAGCACTATTGGTCACTGAATGGTCACTGTTTTCAATTTGTGAACTTTTTGTGACCAAAAACATAAGGTCAAAAGCTGACGGTCATAAATTGACTATAGCGACCTTTCTTCTGGAATGGTCGTAGACGTTTATGACCAAAATACGTCTACTGTGGCGTTTTGGTCACTAGCAACCTCCCCAGGCCACGTAGGCATCCAGCGTGGCAATCTGATGTGGCACAAGATTCAGCCCGGTCCAATTCAATTTTCTACATGGGCCTAGCCCAACAATTCGGCCTTTTCAATGTATTTTTTCTGTGATTTTATTAGCTACATGGGTCTGGCCCAACAATTCAGCCTTTGATTTCTTTGCATGGACCTTTTAACAGCAGGTTTTCTTTTGATCTTTGTTTGGGCCATTATATTTTAGAGCTGGTCCCACCAATCAAATGGGTGCCACTTGTCATCATCTCACACATTGGGCCTACTTGACAGAAATTTCAAAATTGCTCAAATTATTTTCATAAATGGGTCCCATAATTCAGGTATCCATTCCACAAACCAGATTCAATGCCAATATATTTTCCAGTACAGAAATGCATTTCAAGTAAACAATATTATTCTAAGAATATGTACATAACTCCCAGCATTTGAATAACAATTAGCAAGGACATATACATCAAATTCTCAGCAAAATCAGGAGTACATCCAAATTCCAAGGGCAACATTACAACAAAGTCCTGCATCTCCCTAGGAGCAGGAGGGATAAGAGAGCATGCATGCATGACTAGATCCTGCATGCCTTGCTTCTTCGAACTTCGTCCCAGAGCTCACATCAAAACATGAATGAAGGCAATCATCTGCATGTTATAAAACAAAATGGTTATGAACAAAATGTATGAACTAAAAGGAGCACGCTATTTTGTATTTGAGAAACTGAAAAATGCACGAACAATTTTTCAGAAGATAACTGAACTTTTGTGCATGCATTTAGACAGGAAAACAAGGGCTTGTAGTATACACATTAATTAGAACAGGATTGCAAGACACAAATATAAGCTAGAATTGACAAGTACACATTAATTTTAACATAGCATCACTAGCTCTCTTGTTGTCTGCATATTAAACCATATTGGAAAATGCTCAGGAGTGGGATTTTTGTTGGAAGGGACTTACTGTGGCCACCGACTTGTTCTTGGGGTTCTTCTGCTTGAACTCCACGCGGAACTCGCCGCTGACAATAACCAACCAACAAACAACAAGTTGAGAACAACGGCCGCCCGGAAACCACGGGGAAACAGGAAGGTGGTAAACATAAGGGTAGGTGAAACTAATAATTAACATCATAGGAGAGAAAACATAGATTGACTATATAAGAACAGTATATTCCTTAGCAAAAGATGCCGCTAGGACCTATACAGATTGACTGAACAGTATATTCCAATGCAAACACATGACAACAAAATCCTCTTCAATTTAACATGAGATATATAATACGTAAGTCACATCTAGCAACCTGTCTAGACTCTGGACATGATAAGTTGCACCAAGATTTAGCAAGGTGCGTACCTCCAAGTGGATGAGCCAGCTCTGAGACCCACTCCCTGACCCTCTCTGCAGATGCTCCCGTTGAAGCATACTGCATCATAGCAAGCACAAAAATTCAGAAAACTACAGCTGGTGTAAAGATGGACCAAACTACAGTTTAAGTAAAACTATAAGAACACAAATTAAAACTACAGTTTCAGTAAAACTATAAATTAGTTTAGATTGTGAGAGCATACACGGAAAGTCAGCACCATCAGCAGTAACCATTAACAAAAGAAAATAAATTATGTCGAGGCTGGAAATAACATCTCTGGAATAGTTTTAATTGAAAAAATCTATAGAATACTACAGTAATTAGAGTACACAGCTAAGATGCTGGAAAGAACATCACACAGGCAGGACAAACTACTCCATCTCTGCCCTACAGGCAGGAAAAACTACAGGAGTATACAGCTACTCATACAGGAGTACTATGGGCAAGACAAATACAGGAGTAAGATGTTGATCATGCTGGAAAGAACATAACTACTCCAGGTACTACATGAGTACAGGAAAGAACACTACAGGCACCAAAAATTGCATCCATCTCGCTTACAGTATTACAGGAAAGAACACTAAAGCGAGCTCACAAGGCTCACATACAGTAAGTCTTTCCTGTCACAACCAAATTACAGGAAAAATGCATCCATCTCACTTACATATCAAATACAGTTAGTCTTGCTTGGCACCACAAGCACCACCATCGGCGTCGGCCTGCAAGCACAACATAGGATTGGAACTCTGAATCGAACGACAACTAAAGCAAACCAATCGATCATCGATAGTAAAACTCTAAAGAAATGTTGATCCTTTTTTCTACTGGTGCTGCTTGGTTGTTACTGAATAAATTTTGACAACTAAAGAGCTTCGATGGGGCATAGAACCTTGAGGCCCTGTTATGGTGTTGTGTGTGATGAAGATTTTATAGGATTTCTTTTAGTGGATAACTTAATTTGAGACTGACACATCCAGCTAATGTAAGTGTGGGTAACCAGAAAAATTGAAAGGGGGGTAGTCACGCGGGTTTAGTACCTTGGGAGAGGGAGCACCAGCAGGTGGAGTCAACAGCGATGCAGGACTGGAGGCGCGCCTACGCGACCGCGGTGTGCAGGGGAAACAGTGTCTTGAACGGATTCCTTCAAAGGCAGGCAACCTGCAAACAAATAATTAAGTAGACCAAGACATGTTCATTTCAGAATCGGAATTCACATGATGGAACACAGAGCCAATGTTTGTCATTTGTTGGAAAATGCACAATGAAGCTAGTGACTAGTAATTACAGGAAATTCCAGATTGAGGTGGTGGTGGGGGATGTGATCCTGGACTCCACATTAGTCCAACTTATGGCAATTATGTCCGACACGTTCTTTTATAATGCTCAATTACTCAGGACTAGAAGCATTTTATTTCATGATATTTCCAGAGCTACTACCGGTTTGAGATTAGTCCATTGGTCATTCCTAATTGTGTTTTGTGGATTGCACCTGCGACTGCCATCACTAGCTTGGAAGCAATATGCACAGCACTGATAGGATAGGAATCATCCTGGTTGTGTGTTAACAAATCACCTGCAACGCTGGAGCAGCGCCGGGTCGAGCCGGTCCTTGTGGTTGGTGGTGAAGATGAGGATCCGCTCATGGCCACTGTTGGACTAGAGGCTGTCCACCATATTGACCAGTCCGGACAGAGTGACCTCGCAAGGCAATGCACAGCTTACTTGGTAAGTGATAATCAATTTGCAAACCACAAGAAATGAATAATAGCTCTGGTAAGGCAACTGCTCTTGTTGGAAAGATCAGATAAACAGGGTGAGTTCTTAGATTCAGACTATCACTGGTAGTGTAATTTTCTACCACATAGACATCTACTGAACCAATGGTGAATAATAGCTTATCGTAGGCAAAATCATTTGGATAACAGTAACTTGTTCAGATAGCCGGAATCAATTAAGCTGCTTAGGCATCTGTGTACGTGATTGTCTTGCAAAGAATCGATCAAAATCACAAGCAACAGACTGGGGCTCGATGCCACTAACTACCAAGAACTACAGCAACTTCCAAGAACTACAGCATCAGATCTGACACTCTGTAAAAATGGGAAGAATGGAAGTATACCTTGCTCTTGGTGACGTTGATGGCGTGGAACAGGAGAGTGCCGGACTCCTGCATCTGCTTGACGCTGGTGGTGGTCTCCTCGGAGACGCCGACGAGCCTCTCCTCCATCTTGCGGTACTTGTGTGGATGATGGCGAGCACGACGGGGTTGTCGGCAGACTCCGGGTCGGCGACCTTGCCAGACTCCTCGTCAGCCTTGACGCCATGGAGGATGAGCAGTGGGGCGTCGTCGAGGATGAGGTCGGGGCCGCCGCCGATGCCCCAGTCGAGGCAGCGCTTGGTGCACCACCAGCACTCCTCGAGTGCCATGTCTAGGGTTCCGGGCACGCGCGAGGAAGGAGAGAAGGTTGGAGGGCGCTATGGCGGTGGGAGGAGGCGCCTCCTCCTCCTTTGCCGACGGATCTGGAGGACACGGCCAGCCTAGGTCGAGCCAGTCTGGAGGGGAGGGGAGGGAAGGAGCAGATGGTGGGGGAGCCGGCAGCGGGGTAGAGGGCGGAGTCACCGGCGGCGACGCAGATGTGCTCGGCGGCGGGGCTGGTTTTGGGGGCACAGGAGGAGGAAGAGGGGATACCGAGGTGGTGGAGAAGTGCCTGGATGCGGCGGCGGCCTTTGCCTCCCGGAGGCCCCGCGACACGCGACTGCGCCACATCTCACAAATCGGGGCAGCCCCTGGCGCGCGCGCATGTAGGGTTTGGCTGTGGAGCGCGGGTGGGATTGGAGAGGAGGGGATCTCCAGACATGAAGGGGAGGGGAGGGGAGTGGTGGTGTTACCGGCGGCGGAGTGGATGCGGTCGCCAGCGGCTGGTTCATGGGGATCCAGATCATGGGGGGCGGCGGCGGCGCATCGATAACAAGGTGAGGGTGTGTGGTGGGCTGGTTGGTTCGGTTGGTGGTGAGGGAAGGGGAGGGGTGAGAGGAGGGGGCATGGAGGAGGCCATGAACGATGGCGAGCTCCGCCGGAGGGAGTTGGTGGCGGAGATGGATCTGGAAGGGATGAGGCGTGCTCTCTCCATCGGGCGAGACAGCGAGGAGACGTGGGATCTGGAATGGGATCGATGGATCTGAAACTGGAAAGAAAGGAGGCGGGGGCTGGATGCAAAATGACCATCTAGGGTTTCGGGGTTGGTGTGGAAGGGTTGAGGACGGCCGTTGGATCCGCGAGCATCCAACGGTGTTTGATGCACGATCTGCATGATACGTCCACAGACCAATCAGAATGTAGTACGACGTTATGACCATCTAAATTGGTCGTAGTTGACTAAAAATAATTTTTGAGTGCCCGAAATGAGTTTATTTTGTGAAGGACCTACAATATATTTATTCCAAAATTGGACCAAATCAATTTTCTAAAATACTAGGCCATATTTAATGCACAATTGACCAAATGGTTGGGTTTCAAAAGTTTTTATCCACATCTGGTGAAAAAGACAAATTTCCGCCGATTCAGTTGGAAGCGGGTCAAATTTGAACTGTGGCTGCCTCATAGTTTGCTCTTTATTTTTCCAAAAATCATTTCTAGGTACATAAGTATCTATTTAATCAGAGAAACACCAAAAAAATTTCAAGATTCAACCACTAGCTAGGAACGGTCATTCCTGCCGTTTTGATCGCATTTTGAAACGGGCATAAAAAATTCAAAAAAATCAAAAAATTGAGAAACCTTCGCATTGTGTCATCATATGTGGCCAAGTTCTCAGGAAAAATAACAAATTTGTAATACGGCAATTATTTTTAAAAAGTGTTCTGAGAAATGAGCTATCACGTGTGGAGATCAATGGCTTTCAAGCCAAATGATCAATCTTATGGCCACGTTCATGGCATAGTTTCTTCAAATGATCTCATATTGTGCACAAGGGTGCATATTGGAATGGCAAACAATGTTGCCTAAGGAAGTTTTCTTTTTCTTTGGACGAAAAAACCATTTTCCATTTTCCGAGTGCCCGAAAGGAGGTTATTTTGTGAAGGACCTACCAAATAATTGTTGCAAAATTGGACCAAATATTTTTTCTAAAATACTAGGCCATATTTAATGCACAATTGACCAAATGGTTGGGTGTAAAAAGTTTTGATCCACCTCTTGTGAAAAAGACAAATTTCCGCCGATTGAGGTGGAAACGGGTCAAATTTGAACTGCAGCTGCCTCATAGTTTGCTATTTATTTTTTCCAAAAATCATCTCTAGTTACATAAGTATCTATTTAATCAGAGAAACACCAAAAAATTCCAAGATTCAACCACTAGCTAGGAACGGTCATTCCCGCCGTTTTGACCGCATTTTGAATCGGGCATAAAAAATTTAAAAAAATCAAAAAATTGGGAAACCTTCTCATTGTGTCATCATATGTGGCCAAGTTCCCAGGAAAAATAACAAACTTGCAATATGGCAATTATTTTAAAAAAGTGTTCTCAGAAATGAGCTATCACGTGTGGAGATCAATGGCTTTCAAGCCAAATGATCAATCTTATGGCCACACTCATGGCATTGTTTGTTCAAATGATCTCATATTGTGCACAAGGGTGCATATTGGAATGGCAAAAAATGTTGCCTAAGGAAGTTTTCTTTTTCTTTGGACGAAAAAACCATTTTCCATTTTTCGGGTGCCCGAAAGGAGGTTTTTTTTGTGAAGGACCTACCAAATAATTGTTGCAAAATTGGACCAAATCATTTTTCTAAAATACTAGGCCATATCTGATGCACAATTGACCAAATGGTTGGGTGTAATAAGTTTTGATCCACCTCTTGTGAAAAAGAGAAATTTCCATTGATTCAGGTGGAAACGGGTAAAATTTGAACTGCAGCTGCTTCATAGTTTGCTATTTATTTTTTCCAAAAATCATTTCTAGGTACATAAGTATCTATTTAATCAGAGAAACACCAAAAAATTCCAAGATTCAACCACTAGCTAGGAACGGTCATTCCCGCCGTTTTGACCGCATTTTGAATCGGGCATAAAAAATTCAAAAAAATCAAAAAATTGGGAAACCTTCGCATTGTGTCATCATATGTGGCCAAGTTCCCAGGAAAAATAACAAACTTGTAATACGACAATTATTTTAAAAAAGTGTTTTAAAAAATGAGCTATCATGCGTGAAGATTCATGGCTTTCAAGCCAAATGATCAATCTTATGGCCACACTCATGGCATAGTTTGTTCAAATGATCTCATATTGTGCACAAGGGTGCATATTGGAATGGCAAACAATGTTGCCTAAGGGACTTTTTATTTTCTTTACACGGAAAATTCATTTTCCATTTTTCGGGTGCCCAAATTGAGTTCTTTTTGTGAAGGACCTACAGTATATTTGTTGCAAAATTGGACCAAATCAATTTTATAAAATACTAGGCCATATCTGATTCACAATTGACCAAATGGTTGGGTGTTAAATGCCTTGATCCACCTCTGGTGAAAAAGACAAATTCCCGCCATTCAGCTGGAAGCGGGTCAAATTTGAACTGCAGCTGCCTCATAATTTGCTCTTTATTTTTTCAAAAAATCATTTCTAGATACATAAGTATCTATTTAATCAGGGAAACATCAAAAGTTTTCTAAGATTCAACCACTAGCTAGGAACGGTCAAACCCGTCGTTTTGACCGCATTTTGAAACGGGCATAAAAAATTCAAAAAAATCAAAAATTTGGAAAACCTTCGCATTGTGTCATTATATGTGACCAAGTTTTCAGGAAAAATAATAAACTTGTAATACGGCAATTATTTTAAAAAAGTGTTCTCAAAAATGAGCTATCATGCGTGAAGATTCATGGCTTTCAAGCCAAATGATCAATCTTATGGCCACATTCATGGCATAGTTTGTTCAAATGATCTCATATTATGCACAAGGCTGCGTATTGGAATGGCAAACAATGTTGCCTAAGGGACTTTTTCTTTTCTTTGCACGGAAAATTCATTTTCCATTTTCCGAGTGCCCGAATTGAGTTCTTTTTGTGAAGGACCTAGCATATATTTGTTGCAAAATTGGACAAAATCATTTTTATAAAATATTAGGCCATATTTAATGCATGACAAAATGGTTTGGTGTCAAAAGTTTTGATTCATCACTTGTGATAAAGACAAATTTCTACCAATTTAGTAGGAAGCGGGTCAATTTTGAACTGCATCTACCTTATTGTTTGCTCTTAATTTTTTCCAAAAATCATTTCCAGTTACATAAGTATCTATTTAATCATAAATACATGGTTTGGTGGCGATACGTCGAGGTTTGGATGTGGCCCAGGGCCCCAACTCCAAAGCGCGTAAACTCGCATGCCCGCCGCGTGGTCACCGCGTGACCTTGGCGTTGACATGCGTTCTGGGAGGCCTAGGCATGTCTAGCGGGTTGGGTACTCTCCGGTAGGTGCTAGGAAGAAAATTACAATAGAAGAATCTCACGAGGAGACCGACCTATGCTCAAAGATGAATTAGCAGCCAAGTGTTTGATTGGCAGTACGAGAAATGCACATGGCCAATGGGCGTGAGTTTTTGCTGAGGATGATCATATACTAAGAAGAATGTCTTCGCAAATTTTTAGATCAAAAGGAGGATCCTAGGTGGTACTTTCTTTGCAAAGTACCACACTGGACAGAAATATGAATGTTGAAGCTGGGCTCAAAATAATGAATGGATTGAGCTGAAATTTTGTGGAGGATGGTTATTTGGGCATTGGAAAGCACCGTAGAAGATTGATACCATTTGGACATGCCAAAGTGGTACTTCCTTCACAATGCTCTTCTATGGACAGAAACTTGGGAAAACTAGTGAGAGAAATTGGATGAATGAAATAAGCTCAAATTTGGTGTAGGTAAGTTACATAGGTATGGTTATGCCTTGGTAGATTTTCAGATCATTTGGGTAAGCCTAGATAGTACTTACTTCACAAAGCTTCTCTCGAGGTAGAAACTTTGGAAATTTCCTGAGAAAGATTTACTAGGAAAATAGAGCTGAATATTATCATGTGGCAATGATTTGGGTATGGAAGAGTGCCCAAAGAGTTTGAGGTTAATAGGAGGGGTCTAGATAACACTTGCTTTGCAACGTGCCAATCTGGCCATAAAATATAAATTGAACCTGGGTTCACATAGTTAATTTTCCTGAGCTGCAATTTGGAGGAGGGTGATAATTTGGGCATATGAAGGAACTGTATAAATTTCATATCATTTGGATATATAAAAAAGGTACTTCCTTCACAATGCTTCTAGGTGGACAAAAACTTTGGAAATTTGGCGAGCAAGATTTGCCAGGCAAATGGAGCTGAATTTTGTCATGCGGTAATGATTTGGATAGGAAAGAGTGCCCAAGAATTCCAAGGGCAATCAAGATTATATAAATAGCACTTCCTTCATAAAGTGATGTTGTGAACAGAATAGGAAAATGAATGTTGTTCAATTATTTTTGAGCTAGGCAAGGAAATACTTTTACATATTTGACGAATATATGACCCAAAGAATTTATGAGATTTTTTGGGAATTTTCGGAATGACAGAAATATAGGTTGCTTCACAACCTAGGGCAAAAATTGACACATGGACATGACACATAGGCAAAACTGATGAGGTGGTGCCAAGTCATACCAATCCACCACAATGGACAAGGTTATGACCAGCTATATTGGTCATGATCAGCTAGAAATAAGGCAGCGGACTAGTGCTATCTGCTTTATGACCATTTCGTGTAAGGAAATTATGACCTTTCTGACCAAAATGGTCGCAATGGTTTAGGGTTTGGAGCCCCCCGAGCAGCTTTTGACCAATTGGTCTAAAATGGTCATAGATTTATGACCAATTCTTCCAGGGTCACTGATAAAAGGTCATAAGTTGACATATTTCTTGTAGTGCGGTATCCCAATACCTCATTCAATCTCGTTATCGGCAAGTCACTTTACTCGTCCCGTAACACATCATCCCGTGACCAACCCTTAGTCACATTGAGCTCATTACGATGATGTCTTACCGAGTGGGCCCAGAGATACCTCTCCGTCATACGGAGTGACAAATCCCGGTCTCGATTCGTGCCAACCCAACAGACACTTTCGGAGATACCCGTAGTGCACCTTTATAGTCACCAAGTTACGTTGTGACGTTTGGCACACCGAAAGTATTCCTACAGTATCCGGGAGTTGCACAATCTCATGGTCTAAGGAAAAGATACTTGAGATTAGAAAAGCTTTAGCAGACGAACTACATGATCTTGCGCTATGCTTAGGACTGGGTCTTGTCCATCACGTCATTCTCATAATGATGTGATCCCGTTATCAATGACATCCAATGTCCATGGTCAGGAAACCGTAACCATCTATTGATCAACGAGCTAGTCAACTAGAGGCTAACTAGGGACATGTTGTGGTCTATGCATTCACACATGTAATACAATTTCCGGATAACACAATTATAGCATGAACAATAGACAATTATCATGAACAAGGAAATATAATAATAACCATTTTATTATTGCCTCTAGGGCATATTTCCAACATTGACCATATCACATCACAACATGCCCTGCAAAAACAAGTTAGACGTTCTCTACTTTGTTGTTGCAAGTTTTACGTGGCTGCTACGGGCTTCTAGTAAGAACCATTCTTACCTACGCATCAAAACCACAATGATTTTTCATCAAGTGTGCTATTTTTGAAGGAAATATGCCCTAGAGACAATAATAAAGTTGTTATTTATATTTCCTTATATCATGATAAATGTTTATTATTCATGCTTGAATTGTATTAACCGGAAACTTAGTACATGTGTGAATACATAGACAAACAGAGTGTCACTAGTATGCCTCTACCTGACTAGCTCGTTGATCAAAGATGGTTAAGTTTCCCAGCCATGGACAAAGAGTTGTCATTTGATAAATGGGATCACATCATTATAGAATGATGTGATTGACTTGACCCATCAGTTAGCTTAGCACTTTGATCGTTTAGTTTACTGCTATTGCTTTCTCCATAACTTATACATGTTCCTATGACTATGAGATTATGCAACTCCCGAATACCGAAGGAACACTTAGTGTGCTATCAAACATCACAACGTAACTGGTGACTATAAACATGCTCTACAGGTGTCTCCGATGGTGTTTGTTGAGTTGGCATAGATCGAGATTAGGATTTGTCACTCCGTGTATCAAAGAGGTATCTCTGGGCCCTCTCGGTAATGCACATCACTATAAGCCTTGCAAGCAATGTGACTAATGAGTTAGTTATGGGATGTTGCATTACAGGACGAGTACATAGACTTTTCGATAACGAGATTGAACTAGGTATTGAGATACCGACGATCAAATCTCGGGCAAGTAACATACCGATGACAAAGGGAACAACGTATGTTGTTATGCGGTTTGACCGATAAAGATCTTCGTAGAATATGTAGGAACCAATATGAGCATCCAGGTTCCGCTATTGGTTATTGACCGGAGATGAGTCTCAATCATGTCTACATAGTTCTTGAACCCGTAGGGTCCGCACGCTTAACATTTGGTGACGATCGGTGTTATGAATTTATGTGTTTTGATGTACCGAAGGTAGTTCGGAGTCCCGGATATGATCACGTACATGACGAGGAGTCTCGGAATGGCCGGGTCATAAATATTGATATATTGGAAGCCAATGTTTGGACATCAGAATGGTTCCGGGTGAGTTCGGGCATTTACCGGAGTATAGAGGGGGTTACCGGAACCCCCAGGGGAGTATATGGGCCTTATTGGGCCTTAGTAGAATAGAGGAGAGGAAGGCCAAGGAGGAGGGCACGCCTCCCTAGCCCAATCCGAATTGGGGGGGGGGGCTTCCTTCTCTCCTACTCCTACTAGGGAAAGGGGGAATCCTACTCCCGGTGGGAGTAGGACTCCCTCTAGGGCGCGCCATAGAGAGGGCCGGCCCTCCCCTCCTCCCCTCCTTTATATACGGGCGAGGGGGCACCCCATAGACACACAAGTTGATCTCTCAGCCGTGTGTGGTGCCCCCTCCACAGATTTCCACCTCGGTCATATCGTTGTAGTGCTTAGGTGAAGCCCTGTGTTGGTAACTTCATCATCACCGTCATCACGCCGTCGTGCTGACAAAGCTGTCCCCCAACACTCACTTGGATCTAGAGTTCCTGGGACGTCACCGAGCTGAACGTGTGCAGATCATGGAGGCGTTGTACCTTCGGTGCTAGGATCGGTCGGATCACGAAGACGTACGACTACATCAACCACGTTGTCATAACGCTTCCGCTTACATTCTACGAGGGTACGTAGACAACACTCTCCCCTCTCATTGTTGTGCATCACCTAGATGGATATTGCATGTGCGTAGGATTTTTTGTTGAAATTACTGCGGTCCCCAACAGTTTTAACCTTCAACAAGGACCGGTCGTAGTCAAATTCGATTCAACTAAAGTTGGAGAAACTGACACCCGCCAGCCACCTTTATGCAAAACAAGTTGCATGTCTATCGGTGGAACCGGTCTCATGAACGTGGTCATGTAAGGTTGGTCTAGGCCGCTTCATCAAACAATACCGCCGAATCAAAATAAGATGTTGGTTGTAAGCAGTATGACTATTATTGCCCCCAACTCTTTGTGTTCTACTCATGCATATCATCTACGCATACACCTGGCTCGGATACCACTATTGGGGAACGTAGCATGTAATTTCAAAAAAATCCATACGATCACGCAAGATCTATCTAGAAGATGCATACCAACGAGAGGGGGAGAGTGTGTCCACGTACGCTCGTAGACCAAAAGCAGAAGCGTTAGCTTAACAGGGTTGATGTAGTCGAACGTCTTTGTGATCCAACCGATCAAGCACCGAACGTACGACACCTCCGAGTTATGCACACGTTTAGCTCGATGACCTCCCTCGAACTCTTGATCCAACAAAGTGTCGAGGGAGAGTTTCGTCGGCACGACGGCGTGGTGATGGTGATGGTGATGTGATCTGCGCACGACTTCGCCTAAGCACTACGTGAATATGACCGGAGGAGTAAACCGTGGAGGGAGACAATGCACACGGCTTGGAATAATTGATGTGTGTTCTAGGGGTGCCCTCCCCACGTATATAAAGGAGGGAGAGGGAGGGAGGCAGTCCTAGGGGCGTGCCAAGGAGAGGGGAGTCCTACTAGGACTCCTAGTCCTAGTAGGATTCACCCCCCTCTATTCCTTCTCATGGAGGGGGAAAGGAGGAAGGAGTAGGAGGAGAAGGAAAGGGGACGCCGCCCCCTCCCCTGCTCCAATTCGGCCTCCTTCCATGGGGTGGCACGCCACCCCTATGTGGGCTAGTGTGCCTCCCTCTTATGGCCCATAGGGCCCATAACTATCCCCGAGGGGTTCTTGTAACCCCTCAGAACTCCGATATGTACCGGTACCCCTCGGAACCCTTCCGGTGTCCAAACTGAAGGAAATATGCCCTAGAGGCAATAATAAAGTTATTATTTATTTCCTTATTTCATGATAAAATTTTATTATTCATGCTAGAATTGTATTAACCGGAGACATAATACCTGTGTGAATACATAGACAAACAAAGTGTCACTAGTATGCCTCTACTTGACTAGCTCATTAATCAAAGATGGTTATGTTTCCTAACCATGGACAAAGAGTTGTCATTTGATTAAACGGGATCACATCATTAGTTGAATGATCTGATTGACATGACCCATTCCATTAGCTTAGGACCCGATCGTTTAGTATGTTGCTATTGCTTTCTTCATGACTTATACATGTTCCTATGACTATGAGATTATGTAACTCCCGCGTGCCGGACGAACACTTTCTATGCTACCAAACGTCACAACGTAACTGGGTGATTATAGAGGTGCTCTACAGGTGTCTCCAAAGGTACATGTTGGGTTGATGTATTTCGAGATTAGGATTTGTCACTCCGATCGTCGGAGAGGTATCTCTGGGCCCTCTCGGTAATGCACATCACTTAAGCCTTGCAAGCAATGCAACTAATGAGTTAGTTGCGAGATGATGTATTAAGGAACGAGTAAAGAGACTTGCCAATAACGAGATTGAACTAGGTATTGGATACCGACGATCGAATCTCGGGCAAGTAACATACCGACGACAAAGGGAACAACGTATGTTGTTATGCGGTCTGACCGATAAAGATCTTCATAGAATATGTAGGAGCCAATATGGGCATCCAGGTCCCGCTATTGGTTATTGACCGGAGACATGTCTTGATCATGTCTACATTGTTCTCGAACCCGTAGGGTCCGCACGCTTAAGGTTTCGATGACAGTTATATTATGAGTTTATATGTTTTGATGTACCGAAGGTTGTTCGGAGTCCCGGATGTGATCACAGACATGACGAGGAGTCTCGAAATGGTCGAGACATAAAGATTGATATATTGGAAGCCTATGTTTGGATATCGGAAGTGTTCCGGGTGAAATTGGGATTTTACCGAAGTACCGGGAGGTTACCGGAACCCCCCGGGAGCTATATGGGCCTTAGTGGGCCTTAGTGGAAGAAGAGGAGAGGCGGCCAGAGTTGGGCCGCGCGCCCCTCCCCCCTAGTCCGAATAGGACAAGGAGAGAGGGGGCCGGCGCCCACCTCCTTCTCTCTCCCTCTTTTCGCACCTCACGAATCCTATTCCAACTAGGATTGGGGGAGAAGTCCTACTCCCGGAGGGAGTAGGACTCCTCCTGGCGCGCCCTATGATGGCCGGCCGGCCTCCCCCTCTTGAACCTTTATATACGGAGGCAGGGGCACCCCATAGAGACACAAGTTGATCCACGTGATCATATTCTTAGCCGTGTGCGGCGCCCCCTGCCACCATAGTCCTCGATAATATTGTAGCGGTGCTTAGGCGAAGCCGTGTGACAGTAGTGCATCAAGATCGTCACCACGCCGTCGTGCTAATGGAACGCTTCCCCGACACTTTGCTGGATCGGAGTCCGGGGATCGTCATCGAGCTGAACGTGTGCTAGAACTCGGAGGTGTCGTAGTTTCGGTGCTTGATCGGTTGGGCCGTGGAGACGTACGACTACATCAACTAAACGCTTCCGTTGTCCATCTACAAGGGTACGTAGATCATACTCTCCCCTCTCGTTGCTATGCATCACCATGATCTTGCGTGTGCGTAGGAATTTTTTTGAAATTACTACGTTCCCCAACAGTGGCATCCGAGCCTAGGTTTTATGTGTTGATGTTATATGCACGAGTAGAACACAAGTGAGTTGTGGGCGATATAAGTCATACTGCTTACCAGCATGTCATACTTTGGTTCGGCGGTATTGTTGGATGAAGCAGCCTGGACCGACATTACGCGTACGCTTACGCGAGACCGGTTCTCCCGACGTGCTTTGCACATAGGTGGCTTGCGGGTGACAGTTTCTCCAACTTTAGTTGAACCGAGTGTGGCTACGCCCGGTCCTTGCGAAGGTTAAAACAACACCAACTTGACAAACTATCATTGTGGTTTTGATGCGTAGGTAAGATTGGTTCTTGCTTAAGCCCGTAGCAGCCACGTAAAACTTGCAACAACAAAGTAGAAGACGTCTAACTTGTTTTTGCAGGGCATGTTGTGATGTGATATGGTCAAGACATGATGCTGAATTTTATTGTATGAGATGATCATGTTTTGTAACCGAGTTATCGGCAACTGGCAGGAGCCATATGGTTGTCGCTTTATTGTATGCAATGCAATCGCGCTGTAACGCTTTACTTTATCACTAAGCGGTAGCGATAGTCATGGAAGCATAAGATTGGCGAGACGAAAATGATGCTACGATGGAGATCAAGGTGTCGCGCCGGTGATGATGGTGATCATGACGGTGCTTCGGAGATGGAGATCACAAGCACAAGATGATGATGGCCATATCATATCACTTATATTGATTGCATGTGATGTTTATCTTTTATGCATCTTATCTTGCTTTGATTGACAGTAGCATTATAAGATGATCTTTCACTAAATTTCAAGATAAAAGTGTTCTCCCTGAGTATGCACCGTTGCCAAAGTTCGTCGTGCCCAGACACCACGTGATGATCGGGTGTGATAAGCTCTACGTCCATCTACAACGGGTGCAAGCCAGTTTTGCACACGCAGAATACTCAGGTTAAACTTGACGAGCCTAGCATATGCAGATATGGCCTCGGAACACTAAGACTGAAAGGTCGAGCGTGAATCATATAGTAAATATGATCAACATATTGATGTTCACCATTGAAAACTACTCCATTTCACGTGATGATCGATTATGGTTTAGTTGATTTGGATCACGTGATCACTTAGATGATTAGAGGGATGTCTATCTAAGTGGGAGTTCTTAAGTAATATGATTAATTGAACTTTAATTTATCATGAACTTAGTCATGGTAGTATTAGCATATCTATGTTGTAGATCAATAGCTCGCGTTGTTGCTTTCATATGTTTATTTTGATATGTTCCTAGAGAAAATTGTGTTGAAAGATGTTAGTAGCAATGATGCGGATTGGATCCGTGATCTGAGGTTTATCCTCATTGCTGCACAGAAGAATTATGTCAAATGCAGACGTTATGAACGTCTGGCTAGCTCAATATGATGACTACTTGATAGTTTAGTGCACCATGCTTAACGACTTAGAATCGGGACTTCAAAGACGTTTTGAACGTCATGGACCATATGAGATGTTCCAGGAGTTGAAGTTAATATTTCAAGCAAATACCCGAGTTGAGAGATATGAAGTCTCCAACAAGTTCTATAGCTAAAATATGGAGGAGAATCGCTCAACTAGTGAGCATGTACTCAGATTGTCTAGGTACTACAATCACTTAAATCAAGTGGGAGTTAATCTTCCAGATAAGATAGTGATTGACAGAATTCTCTAGTCACCATCACCAAGTTAGTAGAACTTCGTGAAGAACTATAGTATGCAAGGGATAACGGAAATGATTCCCAAGCTCTTCGTGATGCTAAAATCGACGAAGGTAGAAATCAAGAAAAACATCAAGTGTTGATGGTAGAGAAGACCACTAGTTTCAAGAAAAGGGCAAAAGGAAGAAGGGGAACTTCAAGAAGAACGGCAAGCAAGTTGCTGCTCAAGTGAAGAAGCCCAAGTCTGGTCCTAAGCCTGAGACAAAGTGCTTCTACTGCAAAGGGATTGGTCACTGGAAGCGGAACTACCCCAAGTATTTGGTGGATAAGAAAGGATGGAAAAGTAAACAAAGGTATATTTGATATACATGTTATTGATGTGTACTTTACTAGTGTTCATAGCAACCCCTCAGTATTTGGTACTAGTTCAGTTGCTAAGATTAGTAACTCGAAACGGGAGTTGCAGAATAAACAGAGACTAGTTAAGGGTAAAGTGACGACGTGTATTGGAATTGGTTCCTAGATTGATATGATCATCATCGCACACTCCCTATACTTTCGGGATTAATGTTGAACCTAAATAAGTGTTATTTGGTGTTTGCGTTGAGCATAAATATGATTTGATCATGTTTATTGCAATACGGTTATTCATTTAAGTTAGAGAACAATTGTTGTTCTGTTTACATGAATAAAACCTTCTATGGTCATACACACCAACGATAATGGTTTGTTGGATCTCGATTGTAATGATACACATATTCATAATATTGAAGCCAAAAGATGCAAAGTTAATAATGATAGTGCAACTTGTTTGTGGCACTGCCGTTTAGGTCATATTGGTGCAAAGCGCATGAAGAAACTCCATGCTGATGGGATTTTGGAATCACTTGATTATGAATCACTTGATGCTTGCGAACCATGTCTCTTGAGCAAGATGACTAAAACACCGTTCTCTGGAACAATGGAGAAAGCAATAGATTTGTTGGAAATCATACATACTGATGTATGTGGTCCGATGAATATCAAGGCTTGCAGAGGGTATCATTATTTTCTGACCTTCACAGATGATTTGAGCAGATATGGGTATATCTACTTGATGAAACATAAGTCTGAAACATTTGAAAAGTTCAAAGAATTTCAGAGTGAAGTGGAAAATCATCGTGACAAGAAATAAGGTTTTTACGATCTGATCGCGGAGACAAATATTTGAGTTACGAGTTTGGTCTTCAATTAAAACAATGTGGAATAGTTTCACAAATTCGTGCCACCTGGAACACCACAACATAATGGTGTGTCCGAACGTCATAGCCGTACTTTATTAGATATAGTGCAAATCTATGATGTTTCTTACCGATTTACCACTATCGTTTTTGAGGTTATGCATTAAAGACAGCTGCATTCACGTTAAAAAGGGGCACCATCTAAGTCCGTTGAGATGACACAATCTGAACTGTGGTTTGGCAAGAAACCAAAGTTGTTGTTTCTTAAAGTTTGGGGTTGTGATGCTTATATGAAAAAGTTTCATCCTGATAAGCTCAAACCCAAATTGGAGAAATATGTCTTCATAGGATACCCAAAGGAGACTGTTGGGTACACCTTCTATCACATATCCGAAGGCAAGACATTCGTTGCTGAGAATGGATACTTTCTAGAGAAGGAGTTTCTCTCGAAAGAAGTGAGTGGGAGGAAAGTAGAAAACTTGATAAGGTAATTGTACCATCTCCCTTATTGGAAAGTAGTTCATCACAGAAATCTGTTCTTGTGACTACTACACCAATTAGTGAGGAAGCTAATGATAATGATCATGAAACTTCAGAACAAGATACTATTGAACCTCGTAGATCAACCAGAGTAAGATCCGCGCCAGAGTGGTACGGTAATCCTATTCTGGAAATCATGCTACTAGATCATGATGAACCTATGAACTATGAAGAAGCGATGGTGAGCCCAGATTCCGCAAAATGGCTTGAGGCCATGAAATCTGAGATGGGATCCATGTATGAGAACAAAGTGTAGACTTTGGTTGACTTGCCCGATGATCGTCAAGCCATAGAAAATAAATGGATCTTCAAGAGGAAGACAGACGCTGATAGTAGTGTTACTATCTACAAAGCTAGATTTTTCGCAATTTTTTTCGACAAGTTTAAAAGTGTTGACTACGATGAGAGTTTCTCACTCGTATCTATGCTTAAGTCTGTCCAAATCATGTTATCAATTGCCGCATTTTATGAAATCTGGCAAATGGATAAACAAAACTGCATTCCTTAATGGATTTATTAAAGAAGAGTTGTATATGATGCAACCAGAAGGTTTTGTCAATCCTAAAGGTGCTAACAAAATATGCAAGCTCCAGCGATTCATCTATGGACTGGTGCAAGCATCTTGGAGTTGGAATACACGCTTTGATAAGTTGATCAAAGCATATAGTTTTATACAGACTTGTGGTGAAGCCTGTATTCACAAGAAAGTGAGTGGGAGCACTACAGCATTCTGATAAGTATATGTGAATGACATATTGTTGATCGGAAATAATGTAGAATTATTCTGCAAAGCATAAAGGAGTATTTGAAAGGAGTTTTTCAAAGAAAGACCTCGGTGAAGCTATTTACATATTGAGCATCAAGATCTATAGAGATAGATCAAAACGCTTGATAAGTTTTTTCAATGAGTACATATCTTGACAAGATTTTGAAGTAGTTCAAAATGGAACAGTCAAAGAAAGAGTTCTTGCCTGTGTTACAAGGTGTGAAATTGAGTAAGACTCAAAACACGACCACGACAAAAGATAGAAAGAGAATGAAAGTCATTCCCTATGCCTTGGCCATAGGTTCTATAAAGTATGCCATGCTGTGTACCCTACACTGATTTTGGCAAGGGAGTACAATAGTGATCTAGGAGTAGATCCCTGGACAGCGGTCAAAATTATCCTTAGTGGAATAAGGATATATTTCTCAATTATGGACGTGACAAAAAGGGTTCGTCGTAAAGGGTTACGTCGATGCAAATTTTGACACTGATCTAGATGACTCTAAGTCCCAATCTGGATACATATTGAAAGTGGGAGCAATTAGCTAAGAGTAGCTCCGTGCAGAGCATTGTTGACATAGAAATTTGCAAAATACATACGGATCTGAATATGGCAGACCCGTTGACTAAACTTCTCTCACAAGCAAAACATGATCACACCTTAGTACTCTTTGGGTGTTAATCACATAAGCGATGTGAACTAGATTACTGAATCTAGTAAACCCTTTAGGTGTTGGTCACATGGCGATGTGAACTATGGGTGTTAATCACATGATGATGTGAACTATCGATGTTAATCACATGGTGATGTGATCTAGATTATTGACTCTAGTGCAAGTGGGAGACTGAAGGAAATATGCCCTAGAGGCAATAATAAAGTTATTATTTATTTCCTTATTTCATGATAAAAGTTTATTATTCATTCTAGAATTGTATTAACCGGAAACATAATACATGTGTGAATACATAGACAAACAAAGTGTCACTAGTATGCCTCTACTTGACTAGCTCATTAATCAAAGATGGTTATGTTTCCTAACCATGGACAAAGAGTTGTCATTTGATTAAACGGGATCACATCATTAGTTGAATGATCTGATTGACATGACCCATTCCATTAGCTTAGCACCCGATCGTTTAGTATGTTGCTATTGCTTTCTTCATGACTTATACATGTTCCTATGACTATGAGATTATGTAACTCCCGTATGCCGGAGGAACACTTTGTGTGCTACCAAACGTCACAATGTAACTGGGTGATTATAAAGGTGCTCTACAGGTGTCTCCAAAGGTACATGTTGGGTTGACGTATTTCGAGATTAGGATTTGTCACTCCGATCGTCGGAGAGGTATCTCTGGGCCCTCTCGGTAATGCACATCACTTAAGCCTTGCAAGCAATGCAACTAATGAGTTAGTTGCGAGATGATGTATTACGGAACGAGTAAAGAGACTTGCCAGTAACGAGATTGAACTAGGTATTGGATACCGACGATCGAATCTCGGGCAAGTAACATACCGATGACAAAGGGAACAACGTATGTTGTTATGCGGTCTGACCGATAAAGATCTTCGTAGAATATGTAGGAGCCAATATGGGCATCCAGGTCCCGCTATTGGTTATTGACCGGAGACATGTCTCGGTCATGTCTACATTGTTCTCGAACCCGTAGGGTCCGCACGCGCAAGGTTTCGATGACAGTTATATTATGAGTTTATACATTTTGATGTACCGAAGGTTGTTCGGAGTCCCGTATGTGATCACGGACATGACGAGGAGTCTCGAAATGGTCGAGACATAAAGATTGATATATTGGAAGCCTATGTTTGGATATCGGAAGTGTTCCGGGTGAAATCGGGATTTTACGGGAGTACCGGGAGGTTACCGGAACCCCCCGGGAGCTATATGGGCCTTAGTGGGCCTTAGTGGAAGAAGAGGAGAGGCGGCCAGGGTTGGGCCACGCGCCCCTCCCTCCTAGTCCGAATAGGACAAGGAGAGAGGGGGCCGGCGCCCACCTCCTTCTCTCTCCCTCTTTTCCCACCTCACGAATCCTATTCCAACTAGGATTGGGGGAGAAGTCCTACTCCCGGAGGGAGTAAGACTCCTCCTGGCGCGCCCTATGATGGCCGGCCGGCCTCCCCCTCTTGAACCTTTATATACGGAGGCAGGGGCACCCCATAGAGACACAAGTTGATCCACGTGATCATATTCTTAGCCGTGTGCGGCGCCCCCTGCCACCATAGTCCTCGATAATATTGTAGTGGTGCTTAGGCAAAGCCCTGCGACAGTAGTGCGTCAAGATCGTCACCACGCCGTCGTGCTGACGGAACTCTTCCCCGACACTTTGCTGGATCGGAGTCTGGGGATCGTCATCAAGCTGAACGTGTGCTAGAACTCGGAGGTGCCGTAGTTTCGGTGCTTGATCGGTCGGGCCGTGGAGACGTATGACTACATCAACCAAACGCTTCCGTTGTCGATCTACAAGGGTACGTAGATCATACTCTCCCCTCTCGTTGCTATGCATCACCATGATCTTGTGTGTGCGTAGGAAATTTTTTGAAATTACTACGTTCCCCAACACAAACACTATCATCCAATATATCAATCTTTACCTCTCGACCATTTCGAGACTCCTCATTAGGTACGTGATCTCATCCGGGAATCCAAACAATCTTTGGTCAGCAAAACACATAACTCATAATACAAATCATCATTGAACGTTAAGCGTGCGGACCCTACGGGTTCGAGAACTATGTAGACATGACTGAGACACATCTCTGGTTAATTACCAATAGAGGAACCTGGATGCTCATATTGGTTCCTACATATTCTATGAAGATCTTTATCGGTCAAACCGCAATGACAACATAGATCATTCCCTTTGTCATCAGTATGTTACTTGCCCGAGATTCGATCGTCGGTATCTCCATACCTAGTTCAATTTTGTTACCAGCAAGTCTCTTTACTTGTTTCGTAATGCATCATCCTGCAGCTAACTCATTAGTCACATTGCTTGCAAGTCTTATCACGATGTGCATTACCGGGAGGGCCCAGAGATACCTCTCTGATACTTGGAGTGACAAATCCTAATCTCGATCTATGCCAACCCAACAAACACCTTTGGATATACATGTAGAGCATCTTTATAATTACCTAGTTACATTGTGACGTTTGATAGCACACTAGGCATTCCTCTGGTATCCGGGAGTTGCATAATCTCATAGTCGGAGGAATATGTATAAGTCATGAAGAAAGCAATAGCAATAAAACTTAACGATCATTATGCTAAGCTAACGGATGGGTCTTGTCCATCACATCATTTTCCTAATGATGTGACCCCGTTCATCAAATGACAACACATGTCTATGGTTAGGAAACTTAACCATCTTTTATTAACGAGCTAGTCTAGTAGAGGCATACTAGGGAGACTTTGTTTTGTCTATGTATTCACACAAGTATCAAGTTTCCGGTTAATAAAATTCTAGCATGAATAATAAACATTTATCATGATATAAGGAAATATAAAATAACAACTTTATTATTGCCTCTAGGGCATATTTCCTTCAGATTTTGTTCATGATATTCCTTCCAAATCTTCTCCAAATACTTGTTTCCCTTTTGCTCTGTGCCGCATATGGGGTCCATTGTTGTAGCCAACCAAGATTTAACCAATAAGATATCCTCAAATGTTTGAACGATATCCCCACTTGTAACTATAACCCACCAGTGGAAGCATCTTCTACCCTAATCAGCAACGACCGACAACTAGTGTCCCTAAACCCCCCATAATTGCACACTAACCCTATCAAGAGCACGCCAGAGGCGGGATCACCCGATGCTTGGCGCGAATTGAGGAACGAGAGCGACGACCGAACAAGGCACTAGGCCGAACCGAATCTAGCACAAGAGGACGTGGAGAGGGGGAGGAGGGGGGATCTAGGGTCTCACGGGGAGGTGGGAGGGCTCGCGCTCGGAGACGGGGTTGAGGATGACGGTGGTGAGGTGATACCTCTCCAATGTATCTATAATTTTTGATTGTTCCATGCTATTAGATTATCTATTTGGATGTTTTATATGCATTAATATGCTATTTTATATTATTTTTGGGACTAACCTATTAACCTAGAGCCCAGTGACAGTTTCTATTTTTCCCCTTGTTTCTGAGTTTCGCAGAAAAGGAATACCAAACGAGTCCAAACGGAATAAAACCTTCGTGATGATTTTTCTTGGACCAGAAGACACCCCAGAGACGTGGAGATCAAGTCGGAAGAGCCAGGAGGCGGCCATAAGGGGGGCGCACCCCCTGCCTTGTGGGCCCCTCGTGACTCCCTGGCCTAATTATTTGGCTTATATATTCACATATATTCCCTAACCACTGGAAGTATCCACAAAAACACTTTTCCACCGCCGCAACCTTCTGTTCCCGTGAGATCCCATCTAGGGGCCTTTTCCGGCATCCTGCCGGAGGGGATTCGATCTCGGAGGGCTTCTACATCAACTCTATTGCCCTTTCGATGAAGCGTGAGTAGTTTACCACAGACCTACGGGTCCATAGCTAGTAGTTAGATGGCTTCTTCTCTCTCTTTGATTCTCAATACCATGTTCTCCTCGATGTTCTTGGAGATCTATCCGATGTAATCTTCTTTTGCAGTGTGTTTGTCGAGATCTGATGAATTGTGGATTTATGATCAGCTTATCTATGAATATTATTTGAATCTTCTCTGAATTCTTGTATGCATGATTTGGTATCTTTGTAATTCTCTTCGAACTATCGGTTTGGTTTGGCCAACTAGATTGGTTTTTCTTGCAATGGGACAAGTGCTTAGCTTTGGGTTCAATCTTGCGGTGTCCTTTCCCAGTGATAGTAGGGGCAGCAAGGCACATATTGTATTGTTGCCATCGAGGATAAAAAGATGGGGTTTACATCATATTGCTTGAGTTTATTCCTCTACATCATGTCATCTTACTTAATGTATTACTCTCTTCTTCATGAACTTAATAATCTAGATGCAGGCAAGAGTCGGTCGATGTGTGGAGTAATAGTAGTAGATGCAGAACCGTTTTGGTCTACTTGACACGGATGTGATGCCTATATTACATAATCATTGCCTTAGATATCATCATAACTTTGCGCTTTTCCATCAATTGCTTGACAATAATTTGTTCACCCACCGTATTATCTGCTATCATGAGAGAAGCCTCTAGTGAAACCTATGGCCACCGAGTCAGTTTTCCATCATATAAGTTTCCGATCTTCTATTTTCCATCATATTGGTTTCCAATCTACTATTTTGCAATCTTTTACTTTCCGATCTATAAACCAAAAACCCAAAAATATTTACTTTATCATTTGTTTAGTTTTATTTATCCCTATCAGATCTCTGCTACCTCTTGAGCACTGCGTTGGTTTTCCCTTGAAGGTGAAAGGGTGATGCAGTAAAGCAGCGTAAGTATTTCCCTCAGTTTTTGAGAACCAAGGTATCAATCGAGTAGGAGACCACGCGCGAGTCACCTCGTACCTACACAAACAAATAAGAACCTCACAACCAACGCGATAAAGGGGTTGTCAATCCCTTCATGGCCACTTGCAAGAGTGAGATCTGATAGAGATAATAATAATAAGATAAATATTTTTGGTATTTTTATGGTATAGATTGAAAGTAAAGATTGCAAAATAAAATAGATTGGAAACTTGTATGATGGAAAATAGACACGGGCCATAGGTTTCACTAGTGGCTTCTCTCAAGATAGCATAAGTATTACGGTGGGTGAACAAATTACCGTCGAGCAATTGATAGAAAAACGAATAATTATGAAAATATCTAGGCACGATCATGTATATAGGCATCACGTCCATGACAAGTAGACCGAAACGATTCTGCATCTACTACTATTACTCCACACATCGACCGCTATCCAGCATGCATCTAGAGTATTAAGTTCATAAGAATAGAGTAACGCCTTAAGCAAGATGACATGATGTAGAGGGATAAACTCATGCAATATGATATAAATCCCATCTTTTTATCCTCGATGGCAACAATACAATACGTGTCGTTTCCCCTACTATCACTGGGATCGAGCACCGCAAGATTGAACCCAAAGCTAAGCACTTCTCCCAGTGCAAGAAAGATCAATCTAGTAGGCCTAACCAAACTGATAATTCGAAGAGACTTGCAAAGATAAACCAATCATACATAAAAGAATTCAGAGAAGAATCAAATATTGTTCATAGATAATCTGGATCATAAACCCACAATTCATCGGATCTCGACAAACACACCACAAAAGAAGATTACATCGAATAGATCTCCAAGAGAATCGAGGAGAACTTTGTATTGAGATCCAAAGAGAGAGAAGAAGCCATCTAGTTACTAGCTATGGACCCGAAGGACTGAAGTAAACTACTCACACATCATCGGAGAGGCCATGGTGTTGATGTAGAGGCCCTCCATGATCAATGCCCCCTCCGGTGGAGCTCCGGAAAAGGCCCCAATATGGGATCTCTTGGGTACAGAAGGTTGCGGCGGTGGAATTAGGTTTTCGTGGTGCTCCTGGATGTTTGCGGGGTACATGGACTTATATAGGAGGAAGAAGTAGGTCGGTGGAGCAACGAGGGGCCCACGAGGGTGGAGGGCACGCCCAGGGGGGTGATGACCCACAAGTATAGGGGATCTATCGTAGTCCTTTTGATAAGTAAGAGTGTCGAACCCAACGAGGAGCAGAAGGAAATGATAAATGGTTTTGAGCAAGGTATTCTCTACAAGTACTGAAATAAGTGGTAACAGATAGTTTTGTGATGAGATAATTTGTAACGAGCAACAAGTAACAAAAGTAAATAAAGTGCAGCAAGGTGGCCCAATCCTTTTTTTAGCAAAGGACAAGCCTGGACAAACTCTTATATAAGGAAAAGCGCTCCCAAGGACACATGGGAATATCGTCAAGCTAGTTTTCATCATGTTCATATGATTCGCGTTCGGTACTTTGATAATTTGGCATGTGGGTGGACCGGTGCTTGGGTGCTGTTCTTACTTGAACAAGCATCCCACTTATGATTAACCTCTATTGCAAGCATCTGCAACTACAACAAAAGTATTAAGGTAAACCTAACCATAGCATGAAGCATATGGATCCAAATCAGCCCCTTACGAAGCAACGCATAAACTAGGGTTTAAGCTTCTGTCACTCTAGCAACCCATCATCTACTTATTACTTCCCAATGCCTTCCTCTAGGCCCAAATAATGGTGAAGTGTTATGTAGTCAACGTTCACATAACACCACTAGAGGCTAGACAACATACATCTCATCAAAATATCGAACGAATACCAAATTCACATGACTACTAATAGCAAGACTTCTCCCTTGTCCTCAGGAACAAACATAACTACTCACAAAGCATAAACATGTTCACAATCAGAGGGGTATTAATATGCATATAGGATCTGAACATATGATCTTCCACCAATTAAACCGACTAGCATCAACTACAAGGAGTAATTAACACTACTAGCAACCTACTAGCACCAATCCCGGACTTGGAGACAAGAATCGGATACAAGAGATGAACTAGGGTTTTGAGATGAGATGGTGCTGATGAAGATGTTGATGGAGATTGCCCTCTCCCGATGAGAGGAGCGTTTGTGATGACGATGGCGATGATTTCCCCCTTCGGGGGGGGGGGGGGGGGGAGTTTCCCCGGCAGAACAGCTCTGCCGGAGCTCTAGATTGGATCCGCCAAGGTTCTGCCTCGTGGCAGCGGAGTTTCGTCCTGAAAGGTTGCTTCTTATTTTTTTCTCGATGAAAGACTTCATATAGGAGAAGATGGTCATCGGAGAGCCACCAGGGGGCCCATGAGGTAGGGGCCGCGCCCTAGGGGGGGGGGGGGCGCCCCCCACCCTCGTGAGCAGGGTGTGGGCCCCCTGGTCTTCATCTTTGGTGAGGATTTTTCATTATTTATTATAAGGTATTCCGTGGAGTTTCACGACTTTTGGAGTTGTGCAGAATAGGTATCTAATATTTGCTCCTTTTCCAGCCTAGAATTCCAACTGCCGGCATTCTCCCTCCTTATGTAAACCTTGTAAAATAAGAGAGAATAGCCATAAGTATTGTGACATAATGTGAAATAACATCCCATAATGCAATAAATATCGATATAAAAGCATGATGCAAAACGGACGTATCAACTCCCCCAAGCTTAGACCTCGCTTGTCCTCAAGCGAAAGCCGATAATAATAAATATGTCCCCATGTTTAGAGGTAGAGGCGTCGATAAAAATAAATTACGGACATGAGGGCATCATGATTATTCTCATAACAGCAACATATATAGATATTGTCATGTGATTACTTATGTTCAAGTGATGATCTATTCACAATGCAAAAGTATGAATCAGAAGCCTTATTGAGAACCAAGAAACTACAACCTCAGTCATTGAAGCAATTGCAATTTATCATAACATCATAAAGAGTCTATGTAAGAGCTAAAAAGCAAGTCCACATACTCAACTATCATCTAGTCCTTCATAATTGCTAACACTCGCGCAATACTTGTGGTTACGGAGTTTTAATCGGACACAGAGAAAGATAGGGGCTTATAGTTTCGCCCCGCAACCTTTTACCTCAAGGGTAATGTCAACAATAATAACTCATGCTCCCCTACATCCAATTAGATATATATATATATCAGGTTCTTTCCAACATGCTGGACTTGCCAAAGGATAAAATGAAAAAGGGAGAGGTGAAGATCGCTATGACACTTGCATAAGGTAAAAGATAATAATAAAAGATAGGCCCTTCGCAGAGGGAAGCACAGGTTGCCATGCGCTTTTATGGTTGGATGCACAAAATCTTAATGCGAAAGAACGTCACTTTGTATTGCCCCTTGTGATATGAACCTTTATTATGCTGTCCATCGTTTTGTTACTTCCACATCACAAGATCCTATAAAGCTTATTTCTCCCACACTAATCATACATATTTAGAGCAATTTTTATTGCTTTGCACCGATGACAACTTACTTGAAGGATCTTACTCAATCCATAGGTAGATATGGTGGACTCTCATGGAAAAACTGGTTTAAGGGTATTTGGAAGCACAAGTAGTATCTCTACTTGGTGCTGAGAATTTGGCTAGCATGAGGGGGAAAGGCAAGCTCAACATGTTGGATGACCCATGACAACATACTTTATCTCAGATATAAGAAAACATAACCCATTATGTTGTCTTCCTTGTCCAACATCAACTCTTTAGCATGTCATATTTTGATGAGTGCTCCCAATCATAAAAGATGTCAATAATAGTATATTTATATGTGAAACCTCTCTTTCCTTATTACTTCCTATTAATTGCAACGATGACCAAAGCTATGTCTGCCAACTCCCAACAACTTTTAATCATCACACTCTTTCTATGTGAAGTCATTACTATCAATAAGATCAATATGAACTTTTGTTTCTTCTTATTCTTTTTCTCTTTTCTTTTATTCACCCAAGATCATAGCAAGAAAATCAAGCCCTTGACTCAACACTAATTTTATTATATAGCTCACGGACTCAATTACATAGAGAGATCATAAAGCAAAACTTAAAACCAGGTCATGCCATAAACTTTATTCTACTAGATCAAAATACTACTAATAGGATCGAACTAAGGAAAATGGAAAAGATAAAAGTGGTGGTGATATGATACCGAGGCACCTCCCCCAAGCTTGGCGGTTGCCAAGGGGAGTGCCCATACCCATGTTATTATGTCTCCTTATTTGTTGTTGGTGAAATATTCTTGGCGATGATTCCTCTCAGGATACGATTCTCCTCCTCGAGCTTGTTGACTTGCTGCTTGAGGTCCATTGTTTCCTTACGAAGCTTTCATGTGACGGCTAAAGCTCCCTGCACCCAAGGGTGTTTCATAGCTGCGGGAGAACAAGTGACACTCCTCTTCATATTTTCATAAGAAAGAAATCTAACATTGGAAGGGATAACCGAGTTTGGAATAGCTGAGCTCTGTAGTTCCCCCATCGTGAGTCCAGCCCGGAAGCGAGAGGTGACTTCTTGATCCTCCCTGGCATCTACCCTCATTAAATCAGCCTCCATCTCTTCCTCCGTTGCTGGCACAAAGTGCTCAGGGTCGCTGTTTGCCCTTGGTTCCGGTGCCGGATTAGATACCCGGCTCTCCCCGACTGACTCTTGAGAAGACATCTTACTCTAATCTGTAGCAGCAACAACTCAAAAACAAAAATAGAAGATATTTGCGTGATACGGGAGTTAAAACCTTCGGGAGAATATATAGTGAATTTTTACCGACCAAAATACGTATCGTGCAAGAAAACGGAGTCCGGAAGGCACACGAGGTGCTCACGAGGTAGGGGGGCGCGCCCAGGGGGGTAGGGCGCGCCCTCCACCCTCGTGGGGCCCTCGTGTCCTTCTCGGACTTCTACTTAATTTTCTATTTTTCTAAATATTCCAAAACGGAGAAATATTGCCTTAAAAATGGTTTTGGAGTCGGTTTACTTACCGTACCACATACCTATTCCTTTTCGGAGTCTGAAACATTCTGGAAAGTGTCCCTTATGTATTCCTCCGGGGTTACGGTTTCAATAATATTGGTTTCAATAGTCATGGGATTATGTGAGATATAATGTTTGATTCTTTGACCGTTTACCACCTTCGGATTTGTGCCTTCGAAGTTGTTGATTTTTATGGCACCAGAACGATAGACCTCCTTGATAACATAGGGGCCTTCCCATTTAGAGAGAAGTTTACCTGCAAAAAATCTTAAACGAGAGTTGTATAGCAATACATAATCACCTACATTAAACTCACGCTTTTGTATCCTTTTGTCATGCCATCTTTTAACCTTTTCTTTAAACAACTTGCCATTTTCATAAGCTTGGGTTCTCCACTTATCAAGTGAGCTAATATCAAATAACCTCTTTTCACTGGCAAGTTTGAAATCATAGTTGAGCTCTTTAATAGCCCAATATGCCTTACACTACTGGAATTAGATAATTTGCCATCTGCCAGCTCTTTGCCGTCTGCTAGCTGACGGCAAAGAAGCTCTTTGCCATCAGCTACCCAAAAGCAGACGACAAAGAAACGGCAGACGGCAAAGAAGCTCTTTGCCGTCCGCCAGCTCTTTGCCGTCCGCTGGCGGACGGCAAAGAATCTTTGCCGTCCGCTTGCAGACGGCAAAGAGAGAGGTGGCCCCCACCCCCGCCCGTTTGGAAAAAACCTAACTGCCCACCTCTTTGCCGTCTGCCAGCAGACGGCAAAGAGGCAAAAGGGCAGACGGCAAAGAGAGGCGGACGGCAAAGAGGCCACTACCTAACGGCCCGTACCCCCACCCGTTACTCTCTGTTCACTCCTCGCCGACGCGCCCCGCCACCACTTCCCACCCCACCGCCGCCGCCGCCCGCCGCGCGCCGCCGCCCCCACCACTCGCCGCCGCCCGGTCACCCCACCACCCGTCGCCCCCGCCGCCCCGTTGCCCCCGCCGCCCCACCGCCCCGGCCCCCCGCCGCCCCACCACCCCGTCGTCCCCCCTCCCCGCCGCCCCGGCCCCCCGCCGCCCCGGCCCCCCCGTGCCCCGGCCCCCCGCCGCCGCCCCAGCCAGCTCCTCCACCGGGGGCCTCCTCCACCGCCCCGGCCCCTCCTCCACCAGCCCTGCCCCAGGTGAGCCCCCTCCTTTTTTCTGTTTTTTTTTCTGTTTTTTTCTTTTTAGTTTAGATTTAGTTTTAGTTTTAGTTTTAGTTTAGTTTTAGGTTTAGATTTAGTTTTTTCCTTTTTTTTTTCTGTTTTATTAGTTTTAGGTTTATGTTTAGTTTAGATTTAGATTTAGTTTTAGTTTTAGTTATAGGTTTAGTTTAGTTTGAGGAAAGAAGAAGAAGAAGAGAAAAAGAGGATAGGAGGAGAAGAAGAAGAGGAAAAAGGAAAGGAAGAAGAAGAGGAGGAGGAGGAGAAGAAAAAAGAAGAAGAGGAAGAAGAAGAAGAAAAAAGAGGAGAGGGGGAGAAGAAGAAGAGGAAAAAGGAAAGGAGGAGGAGGAAGAAGAAGAAGAAGAAGAAGAAGAAGAAGGAGGAGGAAAAAAAGGAAGAATAGGAAGAAGAAGAAAAGGAAAAAAGAGGAAAAAAACCCGACCCGACACGGCACCCCGACTTCGACCCGGCACCCCGACACGACACCCCAACCCCTAGACCCCGACCCCGACACCCCGACCCCGACCCCGACACCCCGACCCCGACCCCAACCCCAACACCCCGACCCCGAGGCTGACCCGACACGCCGACCCCGACACCGACACGGCACCCCGACCTCGACCCGGCACCCCGACCCGACACCCCGACCCCGAGACCCCGACCCCGACACCGACACGACACCCTGACACCGACACGACACCCCGACACCGACACCCTGACACCACACCCACCCTTACCCCGACACCGACACGGCACCCCGACCAGACACCGCGACCCCGAGACCCCGACCCCGAGCCTGACCCGACACCCCGACCTCGAGACCCCTGACCCCGACCCGGCACCCAACCCGACACCCCGACCCCGAGACCCCGACCCCGGGCCTGACCCGACACCCCGACCCCGACACTGACACGGCACCCCGACCCCGACCCGGCACCCCGACCCGACACCCCGACCCCGAGACCCCGACCCCGACCCCGACCACGACACCCCGACCCCGAGCCTGACCCGACACCCCGACCCCAACACCGACACGGCACCCCGACCCCGACCCGGCACCCCGACCCGACACCCCGACCCCGAGACTCCGACCCCGACCCCGACACGGCACCCCGGCACCGACAGGGCACCCCGACCACCGACACCTCCCGAAAATTAAGGTGTTCTTTGGCCTTCCAGAGGCCGACGGGGTCATATATTTGTGAATTATTAGTTAGGTCATATATTTTTCGATTTAGTTATGAAAAACATCATATATAATTGTGTTGATCGTGTAGTTTTAAATGTGCAGTTGTTTCATCGCTACAAGGTTTGGTGTTCGACGACCTCGCCGTGCGTTTGACGAGCTCTGCCCCTTCGTTCGTGGGTGAGCACAAATGACAAGTCCTCATCGGCAAAGAGTGGTGTTGCAGGCTGCTATACAGAGTGAGAGAGATAGAACGGAGAAACTTCTGGCGGAGGCGGCGGAGAGGCAGCGGGAGTTGGAGGAGAGGACGACAAAGATGATGGAGGAGGAGAGGGCACGGAATGACATGCAGGCAAGGGCCATGTACGAGCTCCTTGTGGTAAGTTTCTTCTGCAGATTAGCCAAAACATTCATGTAGTGTTTGTCTCATTACTAACTAGTATGACTGAGTCGTCAAAACCAAATGTGCAGTCTGTGTGCGAGAAGACAGGTCAGACCGCTCCGCCGATGCCAGTGATTGCTCCTGGGACCACGGTGAGTTTTATTTGAATGGACATTACTTGCTAGTCTTAACATTTGAGTGTCATCATGCTAACAAGACATTGGAAATGATCTTTGGTGCAGCGTAACTCCAGACAAGCATCGCACGATCCTTCTCCAGCTACCGACACGAGCCACCCCGCTCCTACACCTCCTGGATCTTGGTAAGTTTATCTAGTGTTTTGCTTAACACATGCATAAAGACCTAGACTTAGCTTTATTTCCTCCAATGCTTACCATAATGACGTAGACTTAGCTTCTTCTCCTCCAAAATGAATTAATAAGCTTACTGACCTCCAAAACCATCCATTTTACCTAAGTTAGCTCTAAAACGATCTATACTTAGCTTACTTATGTCAAAAATTGCATAATTAGCTTAGTTAGCTCATAGACAATCCATTTTACCTAAGTTAGCTCCAAAATGACCCATCTTACCTAGGTTAGCTTATAAATGATCCAGTTTATCCAAGTTAGCTCTAAAATGACCCAATTTACCTAGAGTAGCTCCTAAACGATCCATTTCACCTAAGTTAGCTAAAAACGATCCATTTCACCTAAATTAGCTGTGAAATGATCCATTTCACCTAAGTTTGCTCAAAAACGATCCATTTCACCTAAATTAGCTCTTAAATGATCCATTTCACCTAAGTTTGCTCAAAAACGATCCATTTCACCTAAATTAGCTCTTAAATGATCCATTTCACCTAAGTTTGCTCAAAAACGATCCATTTCACCTTAGTTAGCTCAAAAACGATCCATTTCACCTTAGTTAGCTCAAAAACGATCCATTTCACCTAAATTAGCTCTTAAATGATCCATTTCACCTAAGTTTGCTCAAAAACGATCCATTTCACCTAAGTTAGCTCAAAAACGATCCATTTTACCTTAGTTAGCTAAAAAACGATTCATTTCACCTAGTTAGCTCAAAAACGATCCATTTCACCTTAGTTAGCTCAAAAATGATGCCCTTCACCTTAGTTAGCTCAAAAACGATTCATTTCACCTTAGTTAGCTCAAAAACGATCCATTTTACCTAAGTTAGCTCATAAACAATCTATTTTACCTAAGTTAGTTCTAAAATGATCCATTTAACCTTACTTAGCTCATAAATGATCCATTCTACCGAAGTTAGCTCTAAAATGACCCATTTTACCTAGGTTAGCTCCAAAATGATCCATCTTACCTAGGTTACCTCTAAAATGATGCATTTTACCTAAGTTTGCTCATAAGCGATCCATTGCACCTAGGTTAGCTCATAAACGATCCATTTCACCTAAGTTAGCTCACAAATGATCAATTTCACCTAAATTAGCTCATAAATGTCATATATATTCTTCTTCTTCTTCATTTTCTTCTTCTTCTTCTTCTAATCTTCTTCTTCTAACTTTCTTATTTCCCATTTTGCAGAATTCATTCACTTCACGAAAGCTTGCATAGATGGAGTGCTTGTTTGGATGAACTATGTTTCCTTTGTATCTATGAACTATGCATGTATGGTAGGATGACACTATTGTAATATGTATGGTTGGATGCATGTATGTCAAACTTGCTATGTATGGTTGATGGAACTATGCATGTATGATGAAATTATATGTGTTGGATATCTCATATATTTGCTGTGAACTTGCCATGTGAAAAATATATATGTATCATCTATTTGCTGTGAAAATGGTTGGGTATATGAAAAAACAGAAAAAAGAGCCAATATGCAGGCTCTTTGCCGTCTGCCACTGACGGCAACGGGCTCTTTGCCGTCTGCCGCAGACGGCAAAGAAGCCACGTGGCGTCCACCTGTGCTTCCTGGGAGCTGACCCGTTTGGTCAGTTTGCCTACAGTGGCAGACGGCAAAGACTTTGCCGTCAGTGGCAGACGGCAAAGAACCTGCCACGTAGTGACGTGCAGATGACATCATACGGCGGACGGCAAAGACCCTAGAAATTTTGCCGTCAGCGGCGGACGGCAAAGGCCTTCCGTTAGCCACTTAACGGACTGACAGCGCACCTATTGCCGTCCGCCGTCTTTGCCGTCTGCCGCTCTCTCTTTGCCGTCCGCCGCAGACGGCAAAGACTTTTCCGTCGGTAGCAGACGGCAAAGAACCTGTTTACCGAAGCCTACTTTGCCGGAGCCTTTTGCCGTCCGCCGCTGACGGCAAAGGCCTTTGCCGTCCGCCTTTCGTGCCTTTGCCGTCCGCCATGGCAGACGGCAAAGTAGCTGATTCCTGTAGTGTTATGTTCTAGTTCGAGAGGTAAGTCACATGCTTTTCCATATACCATTTTATACGGAGACATACCCATAGGATTTTTATATGCAGTTCTATAGGCCCATAATGCATCATCAAGTTTCTTGGACCAGTTCTTTCTAGACCTATTGACAGTCTTTTGCAAAATTAATTTGAGTTCTCTATTACTCAATTCTACTTGACCACTAGACTGTGGGCGATACGGAGATGCAATTCTATGATTGACGTCATATTTAGGAAGCATTTTACGAAAAGCACCATGAATAAAATGTGAACCACCATCAGTCATTAAATATCTAGGGACTCCAAACCTCGGGAAAATAACTTCTTTAAGCATTTTAATAGAAGTGTTATGATCAACACTACTAGCTGGAATAGCTTCTACCCACTTAGTAACATAATCAACAACAACTAAAATATGTGTATATCCATTAGAGGCAGGAAAAGGTCCCATATAATCAAAGCCCCAAACATCAAACGGTTCAACAACAAGTGAATAATTCATAGGCATTTCTTGACGTCTACTAATATTACCAATTCCTTGACATTCATCACAAGATAGGACAAACTTACAGGCATCCTTGAAGAGAGTAGGCCAATAAAAACGGATTGCAATACCTTATGTGCAGTTCTATCTCCCACATGGTGTCCTCCATAAGTTTCGAAGTGGCACTTGCGTAGGATCTGTTCCTGTTCATGCTTAGGTACACAACGTCTAATAACACCATCTACTCATTCTTTATAAAGGTGTGGGTCATCCCAAAAGTAATGTCTCAAATCATAGAAGAACTTTTTCTTCTGTTGGTATGTGAAGCTAGGTGGTATAAATTTAGCAACTATGTAATTAGTATAATCAGCGTACCAAGGGGTACTACGAGAAGTACTTATGACATTTAATTGTTCATCAGGAAAGCTATCATCAATAGGTAGTGGGTCATCAAGAACATTCTCTAACCTAGATAAGTTGTCTGCAATAGGGTTCTCAGCTCCTTTTCTATGAACAATATGCAAATCAAATTCTTGTAGCAAGAGAACCCATCTAATAAGTCTAGGTTTAGCATCTTTCTTCTCCATAATATATTAAATAGGAGCATGATCAGTGTGGATAGTTACTTTAGAATCAACAATATAAGGTCTGAACTTATCACAAGAAAATACAATTGCTAAAAGTTCTTTTTTAGTAGTAGCATAATTTCTTTGAGCATTGTATAGGGTCTTACTAGCATAATGAATAACATTTAATTTCTTATCAACTCTTTACCCTAGAAAAACACCTACAGCATAATCGCTAGCATCACACATAATTTCAAAGGGTAAATTCCAATCAGGTGGCTGATCAATAGGTGCAGAGACTAATGCTTTCTTAAGTATTTCAAATGCTTCTACACAATCATCATCAAAGACAAATGGTATATCTTTTTGTAATAAATTAGTCAGAGGCCGAGAAATTTTTGAGAAGTCCTTAATGAACCTCCTATAAAATCCAGTGTGACCAAGGAAACTTCTTATACCTTTGATGTCCTTGGGACATGGCATCTTTTCAATAGCATCAACCTTGGCTTTATCAACTTCAATACCTCTTTCAGAAACTTTATGCCCCAAGACAATACCCTCATTAACCATAAAGTGGCACCTTTTCCAATTCAGGACAAGATTAGTTTCTTCACACCTCTGCAAAACTCGATCAAGATTGCTCAAGCAATCATCAAAAGAAGATCCATAGACGGAAAAGTCGTCCATGAAAACCTCACAAATCTTTTCACAAAAGTCAGAGAATATAGCCATCATGCATCTTTGAAAGGTAGCAGGTGCATTACATAAACCAAAAGGCATAAGTCTATAAGCAAAAGTACCAAAAGGGCATGTAAAAGTAGTCTTTGATTGATCTTTAGCCGACACAGGTATCTGAGAGAAACCAGAATAACCATCTAGAAAGTAGTAATGTGTATGTTTGCATAATCTTTCTAGCATTTGATCGATAAAAGGTAAGGGGTAATGATCTTTCTTAGTAGCCTTATTGAATTTGCGGAAATCAATTACCATCCTATAACCTGTAATAATTCTTTGTGGAATCAATTCATCTTTATCATTAGGAACAACAGTAATACCTCCCTTCTTAGGGACACAATGAATAGGACTTAATTACCCACTGACTATCAGCAACGGGATAAATTATACCTGCCTCCAGAAGCTTTAGTATTTCTTTTCTTACCACTTCTTTCATTTTAGGATTCAGATGTCGTTGAGGATCACGAACTGGTTTGGCATCTGCCTCCAAATATATTTTATGTTGACATAAAGTGGGACTAATGCCCTTAAGATCATCAAGAGTATATCCAATAGGAGCACCGTGGTTCTTTAGAGTTTTCAATAATCTTTCTTCTTCATGCTCTGAAAGGTTAGCACTAATAATAACAGGATATATCTTCTTTTCATCAAGATAAGCATATTTAAGATTATCAGGCAACGGTTTAAGCTCAAACACGGGATCACCCTTAGGTGGAGGGGGATCCCCTAGGATTTCAATAGGCAAATTGTGTTTTAGCATAGGTTCCTGTTTAAAGAATACTTCATCTATTTCCCTTCTTTCATTCATAAACATATCATTCTCATGGTCTAGCAAATATTGTTCTAAAGGATCACTAGGAGGTACGGCATTAGAAGCAAGACCAATAATTTCATCCTTACTAGGAAATTCTTCTTCACGGTGTTGTTTACTAAATTTAGAGAAATTAAACTCATGAGTCATATCATCTAAGCCGACAGTAACAACATCCCTTTTGCAATCTATGGTAGCATTAACAGTATTTAAGAAGGGTCTACCAAATATAATGGGACAAAAGCTATCTTGTGGGGAACCAAGAACAAGAAAATCAGCAGGATATTTAGTTTTCCCACACAAGACTTCAACATCTCTAACAATTCCCATTGGTGAAATAGTATCTCTATTAGCAAGTTTAATAGTAACATCAATTTCTTCTAACTCAACAGGTGCAATATCATGCATAATTTCTTTGTATAAGTCAATAGGTATTGCACTAGCAGTAGCACCCATATCACATAAGCCATGACAACAATGATCTCCTATTTTAACAGAAATAACAGGCATGCCTACCACAGGTCTAGGTTTATCTGTATCACGGGGTTTAGCAATTCTAGCAGGTTCATTATAGAAGTAAATAACATGCCCATCTATATTATCAGACAAGAGATCTTTAACAATAGCAATATTAGGTTCAACTTTAACTTGCTCAGGAGGTGTATATGTTTTAATATTGCTTTTACGAACCACAGTTGAAGCTTTAGCATTGTCCTTTATCCTAATAGGGAAAGGTGGTTTCTCAACATAAGAAGTAGGAACAATAGGATCATTATAAGTGACAGTCTTTTCTTCAACTTTAATAGGTGCAGCTACTTTTACTTCTATGGGAGGATGATATTTAAACCACTTCTCCTTAGGGAGATCAACATACGTAGCAAAAGATTCACAGAAAGAAGCTACTATCTCAGAATCAAGTCCATATTTAGTGCTAAACTTACGGAAAATATCGGTATCCATAAAAGATTTAACACAATCAAACTTAGGTGTCATACCTGACTCCTTACCATTGTCGAGGTCCCAATCTTCAGAGTTGCGTTTAATTCTATCCAATAAATCCCATCTTAATCCAATAGTCTTCATCATAAAAGAGCCAGCACAAGAAGTATCGAGCATGGTGCGATTATTTTCAGAAAGCCGAGCATAATTTTTTTGAAGAATTGTTTCTGTTGGGAGCTCATGATTGGGGCATGAACATAACATTGATTTAAGCCTCCCCCAAGCTTGAGCGATGCTTTCTCCTTCGAGAGGCCAAAAATTATATATATAATTGCGATCACGATGAACAAGATGCATAGGGTAATACTTTTGATGAAATTCCAATTTCAATCTTCTATAGTTCCATGATCTCGTATCATCACATAGCCTATACCATACCAATGAGTCTCCCTTCAAAGATAAAGGGAAGACCTTCTTCTTAGCAACATCATCGGGTATACCTGCAAGCTTAAATAATCCACAAACTTCATCCACATATATTAGGTGTTCATCAGGATGCTTTGTTCCATCTCTTGTAAAAGGATTAGCTAGCAGTTTTTCTATCATATCCGAAGGATACTCATAAGGAATTTCATTTTCATATTCATTTTCAATAGGTTCAGTAGGTTGAGGAGCAACTCTTTGCTCTACTGGTCGGGGTGAAGATACCCCAAACAAGCCCCTCAGAGGATTACTTTCCATAGTAACAAGTGACAGTAAATTTCAGCACACTATATAAATTTTTGCTTACCAAATTCCACCTACCAAAGGTGCTTCACTCCCCGGCAACGGCGTTAGAAAAGAGTCTTGATGACCCACAAGTATAGGGGATCTATCGTAGTCCTTTCTATAAGTAAGAGTGTCGAACCCAATGAGGAGCAGAAGGAAATGATAAACGGTTTTCAGCAAGGTATTCTCTGCAAGTACTGAAATAAGTGGTAACAGATAGTTTTGTGATGAGATAATTTGTAACGAGCAACAAGTAACAAAAGTAAATAAAGTGCAGCAAGGTGGCCCAATCCTTTTTGTAGCAAAGGACAAGCCTGGACAAACTCTTATATAAGGAAAAGCGCTCCCGAGGACACATGGGAATATCGTCAAGCTAGTTTTCATCACGTTCATATGATTCGCGTTCGGTACTTTGATAATTTGGCATGTGGGTGGACCGGTGCTTGGGTGCTGTTCTTACTTAAACAAGCATCCCACTTATGATTAACCTCTATTGCAAGCATCCGCAACTACAACAAAAGTATTAAGGTAAACCTAACCATAGCATGAAACATATGGATCCAAATCAGCCCCTTACGAAGCAACACATAAACTAGGGTTTAAGCTTCTGTCACTCTAGCAACCCATCATCTACTTATTACTTCCCAATGCCTTCCTCTAGGCCCAAATAATGGTGAAGTGTTATGTAGTCGACGTTCACATAACACCACTAGAGGATAGACAACATACATCTCATCAAAATATCGAACGAATACCAAATTCACATGACTACAAATAGCAAGACTTCTCCCTTGTCCTCAGGAACAAACGTAACTACTCACAAAGCATAAACATGTTCATAATCATAGGGGGTATTAATATGCATATAGGATCTGAACATATGATCTTCCACCAATTAAACCAACTAGCATCAACTACAAGGAGTAATTAACACTACTAGCAACCTACTAGCACCAATCCCGGACTTGGAGACAAGAATTGGATACAAGAGATGAACTAGGGTTTTGATATGAGATGGTGCTGATGAACATGTTGATGGAGATTGCCCTCTCCCGATGAGAGGAGCATTGGTGATGACGATGGCGATGATTTCCCCCTCCGGGAGGGAAGTTTCCCCGGGAGAACAGCTCTGTCGGAGCTCTAGATTGGATCCGCCAAGGTTCCGCCTCGTGGCGGCGGAGTTTCGTCCCGAAAGGTTGCTTCCTCGATGAAAGACTTCATATAGGAGAAGATGGTCACCGGAGAGCCACCAGGGGGCCCACGAGGTAGGGGGCGCTCCCTAGGGGGGGGCCCACCCTCGTGATCAGGGTGTGGGCCCCCTGGTCTTCATCTTTGGCGAGGATTTTTCATTATTTATTATAAGGTATTCCGTGGAGTTTCAGGACTTTTGGTGTTGTGTAGAATAGGTCTCTAATATTTGCTCCTTTTCCAGCCCAGAATTACAGCTGCCGGCATTCTCCGTTCTTATGTGAACCTTGTAAAATAAGAGAGAATAGCCATAAGTATTGTGACATAATGTGAAATAACAGCCCATAATGCAATAAATATCGATATAAAAGCATGATGCAAAATGGAGGTATCAGGGGGTAGGCGCACCCCCTGCCTTGTGGCCTCCTTGATTGTTTCTTGACGCCCACTCCAAATCTCCTGGATCAGGTTTGTTGAGAAAATCACGTTCCCGAAGGTTTCATTCCATTTGGACTTCGTTTGATATTCCTTTTTTGCGAAACACTGAAATAGGCAAAAAACATCAATTTGGGCTGGGCCTTCGGTTAATAGGTTAGTCCCAAAAATGATATAAAAGTGTAAAATAAAGCCCATTAACATCCAAATCATATAATATAATAGAATGTAGCAATCAAAATTTATAGATACGTTGGAGACGTATCAAGCATCCCCAAGCTTAATTCTTGCTCGTCCTCGAGTAGGTAAAAGATAAAAAAGAATTTTTGATGTGGAATGCTTTCTAACATATTTCTCAATGTAATTTTTCTTTATTGTGGCATGAATGTTCAGATCCGAAAGATTCAAGATAAAAGTTTAATATTGACATAAAAATAATAATACTTCAAGTATACTAACTAAGCAATCATGTCTTCTCAAAATAACATGGCCAAAGAAAGTTATCCCTACAAAATCATATAGTCCAGCTATGCTCTATCTTCACCACACAAAATATTTAAATCATGCACAACCCCGATGACAAGCCAAGCAATTGTTTCATACTTTTGATGTTCTCAAACTTTTTCAATCTTCACGCAATATATGAGCGTGAGCCATGGATATAGCACTATATGTGGAATAGAATGGTGGTTGTGGAGAAGACAAAAATGAGAATATAGTCTCACATCAACTAGGCGTATCAACGGGCTATGGAGAAGCCCATCAATAGATATCAATGTGAGTGAGTAGGGATTGCCATGCAACGGATGCACTAGAGCTATAAGTGTATGAAAGCTCAACAAAAGAACTAAGTGGGTGTGCATCCAACTTGCTTGCTCGTGAAGACCTAGGGCAATTTTGAGGAAGCCCATCATTGGAATATACAAGCCAAGTTCTATAATGTAAAATTCCCACTAGTATATAAAAGTGATAACATAGGAGACTCTCTATCATGAAGATCAAGGTGCTACTTTGAAGCACAATTATGGAAAAAGGATAGTAACATTGTCCCTTCTCTCTTTTGTCTCATTATTTTTTTATTTGGCCTTTTTTTTTCTTTTTTGGCCTTTCTTCTTTTTTTTTTCTTTTTTTTCGTCCGGAGTCTTTGTTGGGGAACGTAGTAATTTCAAAAAAATTCCTACGCACACGCAAGATCATGGTGATGCATAGCAACGAGAGGGGAGAGTGTCGTCCACGTACCCTCGTAGACCGTTAAGCGGAAGCGTGATACGTCTCCAACGTATCTATAATTTTTGATTGCTCCATGCTATGTTATCTACTGTTTTGGGCAATATTGGGTTTATTATCCACTTTTATATTATTTTTGGGACTAACCTATTAACCGGAGGCCCAGCCCAGAATTGCTGTTTTTTTGCCTATTTCAGTGTTTCGAAGAAAAGGAATATCAAACGGAGTCGAAACGGAACAAAATCAACTGGAGAAGTTATTTTTGGAAGGAAAGTGTTGACACACGAACGCGTCACGTGTACCCTCGACGCCGGGGGTGATGCACCGCAGCTCACGTCGAAGGAGACCCGACCGACAGCGCGATACGCAAGACAGTCGGCGGGCGCTTTTGCAGACCCGAAACCCCTCACACCCAGGAGGGACCCTGTCAGGGATTGCGGCGGCTATGGGCTGCCCTAGGTTGATTCGCTCGCCCCTAGAGCCGTGGGATTCGCAGCTCTCAAACACGAAGAACAGCGAAGAACGAGAGAGAAAAACGGTGGAGAGATAAAACGTAGATGAAAAAGTAGTATATTGATTTGTTCGATTGTGTGTTGTTCAATCGGCCGTCACCCCCAACATATATAAGAGGCGGCTGGACTTCCCATAAAAGCAAAGGATTCATCTAGGCTTTCCTTACAAGAAAATTACATCAATTCACGACCTAGAGTCCTAGTTCTGGTCCCACTTGGATTCAGCCCAAATCTGATCCAATCTTCTGTCTTGCTCCTTGCGCGGGCCGTGGAATCTGCATATGACTTCCGATGTAGATGGTTCAAATATCAATTTTGTACGCTTCGATGAGGCCATCAATCCATATGTTGACCACTTTTCCAAATAAGGCCATCTTGAATACTCCACGGGGTCATCTTTAATTTCGAGTCGGACTCGGTTATGTAGCTGACTGGACCATCCGACTCTTGTAGCGTCTCTGTAGGTCGTATACTACGTCGGATGATGATGACTCCAAAAGCAAAGTTGACCGTTTCGACGTTACGAATAACTTTCATGTTGAACACTTCTTCATCCGAGTCCATCTAGATAATCATTTGAGCCCATGTTCAGCTTCTGGTCGGATTGGCCTTGACAGTTTCCACCCAGCAAGCTCTTTCCCGGCAAGCTTTTCAGCCCCGGCAAGGTCTTCGCCCGGCAAGCTTTCCCCCCCGGCAAGCTTTCCTCCCCTGCAAGGTTTCACACCGGCAAGCTTCTCCGCGGGCAAGCTTTCCACGCCGGCAAGCTTCTCCGCCGGCAAGCTTTCCACGCCGGCAAGCCCTCACATCGGCAAGGTTTTACCCCGGCAAGGTTTCATTCAGCCGGGAAAGGCCGAATACTTTCTCACTCAGGGCCGGCCTGCGAAGTGTTGCCTCTAACTTTTGCATACGAACCCGGATTCATGACCATGCCAAAATCTGGTGTCAACACATGCCCCCCCTGTTTTTCGGCAAAGCTTGTGTGCCGAAAAATAACTTGTATTGTGTTTGTTCTAAGGACGATGTCAACACTCCATCGGCCATTTATTTTCCTCAGGACAATAATCAGGTATCGGCCATGTCTGTGCTAAGGGCGATAGTCATATATCGGCCATTGCCCACTTAGGCTTCTTACCACACACTTGGGTGGTATTTCTTCAAGTACTTGCCATCGAGAGCTCGAGGTAACAGTGCCCGCTGTACGGATTCCACAAAATAAGAGTTTCCGGGAACTATTCTTGCAATTCTAAAAGGACCTTCCCAACTTGGAGACCACTTCCTGAATTTTCTGTCCCTTGAACCAATCGGGAGAATTACTTTCCAGACGAGATCGCCAACTTGAAAATTCTTCAACTTAACCTTCTTATTGTAAGCCCTTGCTACCCTCAACTTGCCCTCTCTATGGCCTTCAAAGCAGCCAAATGTTTATCGACAATCTCATCAATATTGTCCATCATCAAGTTATAAAAGTCTACTGCCGATAAATCATTTTGTTTGGCTATTCTCAAAGCATTCAAATTCACTTCCATTGGTAAAACAACCTCTTGACCATATACTAGCTCATATGGAGTCACCTTTGTAGCACCATGTTGGGGATCGTAGAAGAAATTTAAAATTTTCTACGCATCACCAAGATCAATCTATGGAGTAATCTAGCAACGAGGGGAAGGAGAGTGCATCTACATACCCTTGTAGATCACTAAGCGGAAGCGTTCAAGTGAACGGGGTTGATGGAGTCCTACTCGTCGTAATCCAAATCACCGATGATCCTAGCGCCGAACGGACGGCACCTCCGCGTTCAACACACGTACAGTTGGGAGACATCTCCTCCTTCTTGATCCAGCAAGGTGAGAGGAGAAGTTGAGGGAAAACTCCGACAGCACGACGGCGTGGTGGTGATGGAGCTCGTGGTTCTCCGGCAGGGCTTCGCCAAGCACTACGGAGGAGGATGAGGTGTTGGAGGAGGAAGAGGGCTGCGCCAGGGGAAGAGGTGCGGCTGCCCTCTCTCCCTCACTATATATAGGGGGAAGGGAGGAGGGGGAGGCACCCTAGGGTTCCCTAGGGGAGGGGCGGCGGCCACAGGGGAAACCCTAGATGGGTTTGAGTGCCCCCACCCCCTAGGAAACTTGCCCCCCAAGCCGGGAGGGGCGGCTGCCCTAGGGGTGGCGCCCCCACCTCTCCTGGTTACATGAGATGGGGTGGGAGGGGCGCTCAGCCCCTCAGTGGGCTGATGTGCCCTCTCCCCTTGGCCCATAAGCCCCCCCAACGCTTGCCGGGGCCTCCGAAACCCGTTTCGGACACGCTGGTCATCACATGGTACCCCCGGAACAATTCCAGACTCCAATACCCTTCGTCCAATATACTGATCTTCACCTCCGGACCATTCCGGAGCTCCTCGTCATGTCCGGGATCTCATCCGGGACTCCGAGCAACCTTCGGTAACCACATACTATTTCCCATAACAACTCTAGCGTCACCGAACCTTAAGTGTGTAGACCCTACAGGTTCGGGAACCATGCAGACATGACCGAGACAACTCTCCGGCCAATAACCAACAGCGGGATCTGGATACCCATGTTGGCTCCCACATGTTCCACGATGATCTCATCAGATGAATCACGATGTCGAGGATTCAATCAATCCCGTATACAATTCCCTTTGTCCAGCGGTATTGTACTTGCCCAAGATTCGATCGTCGGTATCCGATACCTTGTTCAATCTCGTTACCGGCAAGTCTCTTTACTCGTTCCGTAACATATCATCCCGTGATCAACTCCTTGGTCACATTGTGCACATTATGATGATGTCCTACCGAGTGGGCCCAGAGATACCTCTCCGTTTACACGGAGTGACAAATCCCAGTCTCGATTCGTGCCAACCCAACAGACATTTTTGGAGATACCTGTAGTGTACCTTTATAGCCACCCAGTTACGTTGTGACGTTTGGCACACCCAAAGCACTCCTACGGTATCCGGGAGTTGCACAATCTCATGGTCTAAGGAAATGATACTTTACATTAGAAAAGCTTTAGCATACGAACTACACGATCTTGTGCTAGGCTTAGGATTGGGTCTTGTCCATCACATCATTCTCCTAATGATGTGATCCCGTTATCAATGACATCCAATGTCCATGGTCAGGAAACCGTAACCATCTATTGATCAATGAGCTAGTCAACTAGAGGCTTACTAGGGACATGGTGTTGTCTATTTATCCACACATGTATCTGAGTTTCCTATCAATACAATTCTAGCATGGATAATAAACGATTATCATGAACAATGAAATATAATAATAATAACTAATTTATTATTGCCTCTAGGGCATATTTCCAACAGTCTCCCACTTGCACTAGAGTCAATAATCTAGTTCACACCACCATGTGATTAACACTCACAGGTCACATCGCCATGTGACCAACATCCAAAGAGTTTACTAGACTGAATAATCTAGTTCACATCACTATGTGATTAACACTCAATGAGTTCTGGGTTTAATCATGTTATGCTTGTGAGAGAGGTTGTAGTCAACGGGTCTTGCCATATTCAGATCCCTATGTATTTCGCAAAACTTTATATCATAGATGCTGCTACCACGTTCCACTTGGAGCTATTCCAAATTATTGCTCCATTATATGTATCCGGTATCTCTTCTCAGAGCTATCTGGATAGGTGTTAAGCTTGCATCGACGTAACTCTTTACATCGAACTCTTTATCACCTCCATAACCGAGAAACATTTCCTTATTTCTCTAAGGATAATTTTGACCGCTATCTGGTGATCCACTCCTAGATCACCTTCGTACCCTCTTGCCAGACATGTGGCAAGGCACACATCAGGTGCGGTACTCAGCATGGCATACCATATAGAGCCTATGACAAGAGCATAGGGGACGACCTTCGTCCTTCCTCTTTCTTCTGCCGTGGTCAAGCTTTGAGTCTTACTCAACTTCACACCTTACAACTCAGGTAAGAACCCCTTCTTTGACTGATCTATTTTGAACTCCTTCAAAAACATGTCAAGGTGTGCGTTCTTTGAAAGTATCATCAGGCGTCTTGATCTATCTCTATATATCTTGATGCCCAATTTGTAAGCAGCTTTATCCAGGTCTTCCTTTGAGAAACACTCCTCAAACAACCGTTTATGCTTTCCAGAAATTCTACATTATTTCGGATCAACAATATGTCATCCACATATACTTATCAGAAATGTTGTAGTGCTCCCACTCACTTTCTTGTAAATACAAGTTTATAGCAAACATTGTATAAACCTAAAAGCTTTGATCACTCCATCAAAACATATATTCTGATTCCGAGATGCTTGCTCTAGTCCATAGAAGGATTGCTGGAGCCAGCATACCTTTTAGCATCCTTAGGATCGTCAAAACCTTTTATTGTGTCACATACAACTTTTCTTACGAAAACTGGTAAGAAAACTTGTTTTGACATCCATCTGTAAGATTTCATAATCGAAAAATACAGCTAATGCTAACATGATTCCGACGGACTTAAGCATCGCTACGGGTGAGAAATTCTCATCGTAGTCAACTCCTTGAACTTGTGAAAAGACTCTTTCCCACAAGTCGAGCTTCATAGACGGTAACATTACCTCCCACGTCCGTATTCTTCTTAAAGACCCATTTATCTCAATGGCTTGCCGATCAACGGGCAAGTCCACCAAAGTCCATACTTTGTTCTGATATATGGATTCTATCTCGGATTTCATGGCTTCTAACCATTTGTCGGAATACGGGCCCACCATCGCTTCTCCATAGCTCGTAGGTTCATTGTTGTCTAACAACATGATATCTAAGACAGGATTACCGTACCACTTAGGAGTAGTACATATCCTTGTCGACCTACGAGGTTTGATAGCAACTTGATCCGAAGCTTCATGATCACTATCATTAACTTCCTCTTCAACAGACGTAGGCGCCACAGAAAACATCTTTCTGTGTTGCATCACTCTCTGGTTGAAATAAAGGTTCGACAACCTCATCAAGTTCTATCTTCCTCCCACTCAATTCTTTCGAGAGAAACTCCTTCTCGAGAAAGGAGCCATTCTTAGCGACAAACAATTTGCCCTCGGATCTGAGATAGAAGGTGTACCCAACTGTCACCTTTGGGTATCCTATGAAGATGTGTTTGTCCGCTTTGGGTTCGAGCTTCTCTGGCTGAAGCCTTAAGCATCGCAGCCCCAAACATTAAGAAATGACAACTTTGGTTTCTTGCCAAAGCAATGTTCACACGACGTCCTCTCAACGGACTTAGATGGTGTCCTATCTAAAGTGAATGCAGCTGTCTCCAACGCATAACCTCAAAATGAAACGGTAGATCGGTAAGAGACATCATAGATTGCACCATATCTCATAAGGTTCGATCATGACGTCTGGACACACCATTTATCTGTGGTGTTCCAGGTGGCTTCAACTGTGAAACAATTCCACAATGTCTTAAGTGTTTGCCAAACTCATAACTCAGAAATTCTCATTGATCAGATCGTAGGAATTTGATCTTCTTGTTATGATGATTCTTAACTTCACTCTGAAATCGCTTGAACTTTTCAAACGTTTCAGACTTGTGCTTAATTAACTAAATATACCTATATCTACTCAAATTGTCAGTGAAGATGAGAAAATAGCGATATCCACCGCACACTTCAATTCTCATTGGATCACATGCATCAGCATGTATGATTTCCAACAAGTCACTTGCCCGTTTCATTGTGCCTGAAAACGGGGTCTTAGTCATCCTGCCCATGAGGCATGGCTCGCATGTGTCAAGTGATTCAAAATCAAGTGACTCCAAACATCCATCGATATGGAGTTTCTTCATGCATCTTATGCCAATATGACCTGAGCGGCAGTGCCACAAGAAAGTGGTACTATCATTATTAACTCTACATCTTTCGGCGTGAACATGTGTATTACCATGACCGAGATTCAATGAACCATTCACATAGGGTGCATGACCATGAAAGGTATTATTCATGTAAACAGAATAACCATTATTCTCTAACTTAAATGAATAACCGTATTGCAATGAACATGATCTAATCATATTCATGCTCAACGTAGACACCTGATAACATTTATCTAGGTTCAATACTAATCCCGAAGGTAGATGGAGCATGCGATGGTGATCTCATCAACTTTGGAAACACTTCGAACACACATCGTCACCTCGCCCTTAGCCAGTCTCCGTTTCGTCCGTAGCTTTTGCTTCAAGTCACCAATAATAGCAACTGAACCGGTATCCAATACCCAGATGCTACCAGGAGTACTAGTGAGGTACACATTAATAACACGTATATATATACTTTGAAGTTGCCAGCCTTCTTATCTACCATGCATTTGGGGTAATTCCGCTACCAGTGGCCGTTCCCCTTACAATAGAAGCATTTAGTCTCGGGTTTGGGTTCAACCTTGGGTTCCTTCACTGGAGCGGCAACTGGTTTGCCATCCATGAAGTTTCCCTTCTAGCCCTTGCCCTTCTTGAAACCAGTGGTCTTGTTAAACCATCAACACTTGATGCTCCTTCTTGATTTCTACCTTTTGCGGTCTTAAGCATCGCGAACAGCTCCGGGATCAACTCCATCCCTTGCATGTCATAGTTCATCACGAAGATCTAGTAGCTTAGTGATAGTGGCTAGAGAACTCTATCAATCACTATCTTATCCAGAAGTTTAACTCCCACTTGATTTAAGTGATTGTAGCACCCAGGCATTCTGAGCACATGCTCACTAGCTGAGCTATTCTCCTCCATCTTGTTGGCAAAAGAATTTGTCAGAGGTCTCATACCTCTCAACACGGGCATGAGCCTGAAATCCCAATTTCAGCTCTTGGAACATCTCATATGTTCTATGGCGTTCAAAATGTCATTGGAATCCCGATTCTAAGCCGTAAAGTATGGTGCACTAAACTATTAAGTAGTCATCAGGATGTGTCTGTCAGGTGTTCACAACATCCACAGACGACATTGTAGGGGTTTGCACATCGAGCGGTGCATCAAAGACGCAAGCCTTCTGTGTAGCAGTGAGGACACTCCTCGGATTACGGACCTAGTACGCATCATTTCTTACAATATCTATCAACTTAATCTTTCTCTAGGAACATATTGAGACAGTGAGCTACAACGTGAGCTATTTATCTACAACATATTTGCAAAGACAATTTAGACTATGTTCATGATAATTGAGTTCATCTTATCAAATTATTTAATGAACTCCCACTCAGATAGACATCCCTCTAGTCATCTAAGTGAAACATGATCCGAGTCAACTAGGCCGTGTCCGATCATCACGTGAGATGGACTAGTCAACATCGGTGAACATCTTCATGTTGATCATATCTTCTATACGACTCATGCTCGACCTTTCAGTCTTTCGTGTTCCGAGGCCATGTCTGTACATGCTAGGCTCGTCAAGTCAACCTAAGTGTATTGCGTGTGTAAATCTAGCTTACACCCGCTGTATTCGAACGTTAGAATCTATCACACCCGATCATCACGTGGTGCTTCGAAACAACGAACCTTCGCAATGGTGCACAGTTAGGGGGAACACTTTTCTTGAAATTTTAGTGAGGGATCATCTTATTTAAGCTACCGTCGTTCTAAGCAAATAAGATGTAAAACATGATAAACATCAGATGCAATCAAATAGTGACATGATATGGCCAATATCATTTTTCTCCTTTTGATCTCCATCTTCGGGGCTCCATGATCATCGTTGTCACCGGCATGACACCATGATCTCCATCATCATGATCTCCATCGTCGTGTCTTCTTGAAGTTGTCTCGTCATCTATTACTTCTACTACTATGGCTAACGCTTTAGCAATAAAGTAAAGTAATTACATGATGTTTATGTTGACACGCAGGTCATAAATAAATTAAGACAACTCCTATGGCTCCTGCCGGTTGTCATACTCATCGACATGCAAGTCGTGATTCCTATTACAAGAACATGATCAATCTCATACATCACATATATCATTCATCACATCCTTTTGGCCATGTCACATCACAAGGCATATGCTGCAAAAACAAGTTAGACGTCCTCTAATTGTTGTTGCAAGTTTTTACGTGGCTGCTATAGGTTTCTAGCAAGAACGTTTCTTACCTACGCCAAAACCACAACGTGATATGCCAATTTCTATTTACCCTTCATAAGGACCCTTTTCATCGAATCCGATCTGACTAAAGTGGGAGAGACAGGCACCCGCTAACCACCTTATGCAACTAGTGCATGTCAGTCGGTGGAACCAGTCTCACGTAAGAGTACGTGTAAGGTCGGTCCGGGCCGCTTCATCCCATGATGCCGCCGACTCAAGATAAGACTAGTAACGGCAAGCAAATTGACAAAATCGATGCCCACAACAACTTGTGTTCTACTCGTGCATAGAAACTACGCATAGACCTAGCTCTGGTACCACTGTTGGGGATCATAGCAGAAATTTAAAATTTTCTACGCATCAGCAAGATCAATCAATGGAGTAATCTAGCAACGAGGGGAAGGAGAGTGCATCTACATACCCTTGTAGATTGCTAAGCGGAAGCGTTCAAGTGAACGGGGTTGATGGAGTCGTACTCGTCGTGATCCAAATTACCAATGATCCTAGCGCCGAATGGACGGCACCTCCGTGTTCAACACACGTACGGTTGGGAGACGTCTCCTCCTTCTTGATCCAGCAAGGTGAGAGGAGAAGTTGAGGGAAAACTCCGACAGCATGACGGCGTGGTGGTGATGGAGCTCGTGGTTCTCCGGCAGGGCTTCGCCAAGCACTACGGAGGAGGATGAGGTGTTGGAGGAGGAAGAGGGCTGCGCCAGGGGAAGAGGTGCGGCTGCCCTCTCTCCCTCACTATATATAGGGGGAAGGGAGGAGGGGGAGGCACCCTAGGGTTCCCTAGGGGAGGGGCGGTGGCCACAGGGGAAACCCTAGATGGGTTTGAGTGCCCCCACCCCCTAGGAAACTTGCCCCCCAAGCCGGGAGGGGCGGCTGCCCTAGGGGTGGCGCCCCCACCTCTCCTGGTTACATGAGATGGGGTGGGAGGGGCGCTCAGCCCCTCAGTGGGCTGATGTGCCCTCTCCCCTTGGCCCATAAGGCCCCCCAACGCTTGCCGGGGCCTCCGAAACCCGTTTCGGACACGCTGGTCATCACTTGGTACCCCCGGAACAATTCCAGACTCCAATACCCTTCGTCCAATATACCGATCTTCACCTCCGGACCATTCCGAAGCTCCTCGTCATGTCCGGGATCTCATCCGGGAGTCCGAGCAACCTTCGGTAACCACATACTATTTCCCATAACAACTCTAGCGTCACCGAACCTTAAGTGTGTAGACCCTACAGGTTCGGGAACCATGCAGACATGACCGAGACAACTCTCCGGCCAATAACCAACAGCGGGATCTGGATACCCATGTTGGCTCCCACATGTTCCACGATGATCTCATCAGATGAACCACGATGTCGAGGATTCAATCAATCCCGTATACAATTACCTTTGTCCAGCGGTATTGTACTTGCCCAAGATTCGATCGTCGGTATCCGATACCTTGTTCAATATCATTACCGACAAGTCTCTTTACTCGTTCCGTAACACATCATCCCGCGATCAACTCCTTGGTCACATTTTGCACATTATGATGATGTCCTACCGAGTGGGCCTAGAGATACCTCTCCGTTTACACGGAGTGACAAATCCCAGTCTCGATTCGTGCCAACTCAACAGACATTTTTGGAGATACCCGTAGTGTACCTTTATAGCCACCCAGTTACGTTGTGACGTTTGGCACACCCAAAGCACTCCTACGGTATCTGGGAGTTGCACAATCTCATGGTCTATGGAAATGATACTTGACATTAGAAAAGCTTTAGCATACGAACTACACGATCTTGTGCTAGGCTTAGGATTGGGTCTTGTCCATCACATCATTCTCCTAATGATGTGATCCCGTTATCAATGACATCCAATGTCCATGGTCAGGAAATTGTAACCATCTATTGATCAACGAGCTAGTCAACTAGAGGCTTACTAGGGACATGGTGTTGTCTATTTATGCACACATGTATCTGAGTTTCCTATCAATACAATTCTAGCATGGATAGTAAACGATTATCATGAACAATGAAATATAATAATAATAACTAATTTATTATTGCCTCTAGGGCATATTTCCAACACACCATGTCTTGAGATCCTATGTGCCCACAAAGCTTCAGACAACAACTCATGCCATCTCCTTGGATTATCCTCAATCTTCCTCTTGATGAGCTTGATTAAAATTTTATTGCTAGACTCAGCTTGTCCATTGGCTTGGGCATAATATGGAGAGGAATTGAGCAATTTTATGTTATAAGATTCGGTAAATTCTCTAACTTGGTGTGACACGAAAGAGGAGCCTTGATCTGTAGTCAATGTTTGAGGAATGCCGAATCTATGAATAATGTGCTCGGTTATGAATTTAATCACCTCCGTATGTGTCATGTTCTTGAGAGGTACTGCTTCAGACCATTTAGTGAAATAATCGGTTGCCACCAATACGAACCGATGCCCCTTTGAGGAAGACGGATGGATTTGTCCAATAAAGTCTAAACCCCATCCTCTGAAAGGCCATGGCTTGATAATGGGATGTAACATAGCAGCAGGAGCCAACTGAATATCACCAAATTTTTGACAAGCTTCACACCCTTTGTAATATCTGAAGCAATCATTAATCATAGTCGACCAATAAAATCCAGCACGTCGTAGCAACCATTTCATCTTGGGAGCCGATTGATGAGTGCCACAAATACCTTCATGGACCTCCCCATAGCAACTCTCGCTTGGTCCTCGTCCAAGCACTTTAGAAGAACATCATCAACCGTTCGACGATAGAGATCATCATCTCTCATTGTATACTTGAAAGCCATCCACCAAACATCCTTGTCCACCCTTCTACTAGGATCACACAAATAATCAACAATGGGTTTCCTCCATTCTTGACTTTCTCCTGCATTGAATATTTCATTAATGGCCAAAACGGCGGGCTCCGGTTCGGCCTCCCCTACGTCGGCAAGACTAGACATTGGCTTTTCAGAAATATGAAACACGCCATGATCAACATGGTAGCCGGATGCCTGTTGTGCCAACTCATTCGCTTTCCAATTGTCATGTCTAGATATATGAGCAATGCTAAAACAATCCAAAGTAGAAATTATATCTAGACATTTATTAAGATAAACATTAAGTGATTCGTCCAAACACTGGAAGACTTTGGATATTTGCTGCACCACTAGTAACGAATCACCATAAGCCTCAATATGTGTAACACCTATAGCAAGCAACATCTCTAAACCGAATAACAATGCTTCATATTCGGCTTGATTATTTGTGCAAAAATATTCTAAGCGGCATGAGGCTTCAAAAACAGCACCATGAGGAGATATGTAAACAATACCAACACCTTGGCCATTGCTACAAACTGAACCATCAAAATATAATCTCCACGGTACTAATGAGACAAGGTTTATATCAATGTCATACTTGTCATCAATCCGATGTTCAACAATAAATTTCGCAATGATTTGGCCTTTCATGGATTTTAGAGATTCATAAGCCAAATCATATTCAATCAAAGCATAAGCCCACTTGCCAATTCTACCACTAAGAATTGGCCGATGCAACATGTATTTAATGACATTGGTTTGACAAGCTACTATACAAGCACTCGGCACTAAATAATGTCTCAATTTTGTGCAAGCATAATATAAGCATAGACATAGTTTCTCAATAAATGTATACCTTGTCTCGGCGCCCAACAAGCGTCTGCTCAAATATGTAATAGCATGCTCTTTTCCCTCGGTTTCTTGAGTCAAAACAACACTAATAACTTCTTCTTCTGCTACAATGTAAAGCCTAAAGGGTTCCCTATGCTTGGGTGCTTTCATCACCGGAGGAGTGCACAAATAATTCTTGATCATATCAAATGCTTCTTGCTGTTTTGCCCCCCAAGTGAAATCAACATCATTCTTTAACCGAAGGATAGGAGTAAATGCATCAACCTTCCCTGACAAATTAGCTATGAACCTCCTCAAGTAATTGACCTTGCCAAGGAACTTTTGCATATCTCTCTTGCATCTTGGAGCTTCCACTTTCTGTATGGCCTCTATCTTTTTGGGATCAATCTCTATGCCATCTTCATGGATAATGAAGCCCAAAAACTTACCAGCCGACACACCGAATGCACACTTCAAAGGATTCATCTTCAGTCCATACTTTTTCATTCTTTCAAAAGCTAAACGCAAATCGGCCAGGTGGTATTCAAAAACATCCGATTTGACAACAATATCATCAATATAAACTTCAAGTATGACACCGAGTAAATCATGAAAAATCAAATTCATAGCCTTTTGATATGTGGCGCCAGCATTCTTTAATCCGAATGTCATCACTGTCCACTCGAATAAACCAAGAAAACCAGGGCAACGAAAAGCTGTCTTGGACATGTCCTCTTCGGCCATAAAAATCTGATTGTATCCGACATTACCATCTAGAAAGCTAATAACTTTATGTCCAGAAGCATCATTAATAAGCATATCGGCTATTGGCATGGGATACTCATCTTTGGGTGTAGCCCTATTCAGATCTCTGAAGTCAATGCACACCCTCAACTTGCCGGATCCTTTCTTTTCCACTGGGACAATGTTAGAAGTCCACTCGGCATACCTGCAAGGTCTAATAAAATTAGCTTTAAACAAACGACCGATCTCTTCCTTGATCCGGTCATATGTTTTTGGATTAAAATTTCTGGCCGATTGTTTATATGGTCTAAAACCAGCCTTTATAGGTAAACGATGCTCCACTAGCTCTTGGCTTAAACCTGGCATCTCATGATATTCCCACGCAAAGCAACAAACATATTCTTTGAACAACTCGATCAACTTAGCTTTATGATCGTCTCTTAAATTTGCATTTACAAATGTCGGCCTAGGAGTTGAACCTTCTCCTATATCTATCTCTTCTAATGGATCAGCCGATGTAAAACCTTGTCCTAATTTATCCATATCATCTAACTCTTCTATGGACTCATACATACCGTTCTCATTGGACCGATATTCTACAAGTCGCTTTTGTAACCACTCTGAGTTAGGATCCATTTAAACATATCATACCTTGGAGCTGATTGCATTCAGTCGGCTTTAAAGAGACGGGCACGAAACCATTCTTGGTTGCGCTGAGAAAATTGAATTCTGACAAGTCACATCCCATCAAGCAAGTAGCATTTTGGTGTTGCCAATCCACCGATGCCTTGGCCAAAGCAACACAGGCCGGATTATCCGCATGAATGACTTCCACTTCATCATCAACCCACTGGATCAAAAACTGGTGCATAGTGGATGGCACACACTGGTTTGCATGAACCCAATCATGGTCTAGTATGACATTGTAGTTACCTTGCACCTCAGCGATAAAGAATGCAGTAGCCAAAGTTTTACTTCCCACCATGAGCTCCACATACATCACACCTTTGGCTTCAGTTTTCTCTTTGCCTTCAAATCCATTGAGCACCATGTTGGTCTTTATCAACTCTTCATCATGCAGCCCTAATTTTTTGAAGACGGAATACGGCATAAGATTCACCACACCACCACCATCAACAAGCATCCAAGTGAGCGGTGATCCATTGATATGACCTCTGAGGTACAACAGTTTCAGATACGTTACTGGGTCTTTTGGCTTCTCGAATATTGCATTTTTAGGGCCAAAATCCAGCTGAGCCACCTCCCCTTTCTCATTGACAGCACAAAACTCAGCAAGTAAGTAATATACCATATTGATATCCATACCTTCATGAACCGGCGTAGACTCATAGTCCAACATATCATCCTCTTCTTCAAGTGCATCCACCGATTCTGAAATTTGTTCAAGTGAAGGAGAAGTAAGAAGTGTCACAGACGATGTAATAGCTGTCGCATCGTCCTCCTTTGGTGCCGTAGGTGCTGCTGTGATAGGTGTAGAAGCAACTGCATCTTGTATTTGCTTAGGCCTCCACACTTGTTTTGTAGGCACCATGGGCCGAGTGTCATTGAACAACTTATCCCTTTGCTTCCCGGCTTCTTGTTTTGTCATCTCTTGACTCCTTAACCTCTGTAGTTTCCTCTTTTGTGTTTTTGTCAGCCCTGGAGGACACCACTTTGGCTGAGTGTATTTAGGATCTCTCATCTTTACTTGGCTGGTGTTTCCTTCAAGGTCATTAGCCAAGTACTTTGGCGCGATAGCAAGTATCGGCTCAGTCGGATCGTTATGCATAATCGGCTGTTGTATGGCGAATGTTTTGGAGCCCAAGATGAGTGAGTCAGTATCGGTTTTTTCCTTGCCTTTGCTTGACTCGACCATTGCAGCACTTGGCGATTTAACACGCCATTCTTGCTTGCCGACCCTTTTTTGATTATCTTGTACCGGCCGATTGACACCATTGTTCAAACGGCCTCGTGTGGGATAAGAAAGTGTCTCACAAACGGGCCTCCTTGGTTCTGCCCAACCCAGATGAAAAGCATAAGGGGCCATTGGGGGCTGCCTCCATCCTCCATTGAAGTCCCCCACGTAGTATGGCACATAGGGGGGTGGCGGCATCCATGGTCCTGGCGCCCACGACCCATATGGCCTTGCATGATGCTGAAATTCTTCTCGAGGAGGTGACCTTGAGTGCTTCCAATTTGATGACCAGTTAGAGCTAGAACCGGCCGCATGATTGGCATACTTGGACAACAACATATCAAAAGTTGGCTTGATTTTCTTGCGCTGCACTTTTGCCTCATTCCTCTTCCACTTGCCAACTTCTGGACTCTTGGGTTTGACAAATTTAACTCGAGTATTTTCTTGCACTTGCGGTTGCCCTCCGAGTGTAGGATTCTTGATGGTGACTTTGATCACTTCCTTGCCATCGGGCTGCTTATCAAGCACAACATGTCTCCCCAAGACCTTGTTTCCCTCCTTGTCTTTCCTGGGCTCACCAATAATGACATTAGTTTTATTAGCAGATTCGGCTACCTCCGGCCGAATGAGTAGCTTCTTCCCCTCCAAATCCATGGTATTCATTGGAAAAGGTTGTTTATCAACTTGCATCTCAGAAAAGTTCAATCGTCCGTCATTAATGGCCGATTGTATCTGTCGTCGAAAAACATTGCAATCATTAGTAGCATGAGAAAAAGAATTATGATACTTGCAATAAGTGTGCCGTTTCAGCTCTTCAAACGGCGGTAATGTATGAGATATTCTAATAATCTTAGCCTGCAGCAAAGCATCAAATATTCTATCACACTTAGCAATGTTAAAAGTAAACTTCATCTCCTCATCATGATTCTTATGAATCAGTTTCAGATCATTGCAAGTAAAGGGTTTGGCTTTAGATGGCCAAACAAATTCAGTAGAAAAAACATCACTCTCATCGTCCGAATGATCACTATCATATTCCACCATGTTCATCTTTGGACGATCGGCTTTGTATCTATGCACTTCTTTGAGGTCTTTGCTTCAGCTTTCCTGAGCCAAAGCCCTTTGTAAGACTTGGTTGATATTTAAGAACTCATATCCTTCTAGCTTTTCTCTAATGAGAGTTCTCAAACCACTCAGCACCAGGTCCGCCAAGTCCCTCTCGGTTATCACCAAACTAAAACACCGGTTTTTTGTTTCTCTGAATCTCTTGACGTAATCGGAGACCGATTCATCATGCTTCTATTTAACCGATGTTAGATGTGACAACTTAAGCTCATTGTCGCCGCTATAAAAGTGATCATGAAACTTCTGCTCTAGCTGCGACCAAACCCGAATGGAACCATGTGGTAAAGAAGAAAACCATGAAAATGCGGTACCACTTAATGATAAAGGAAATAAACGCACTTTCAATATATTCAATGAGCCTGCCTCACCTAATTGTGCTAAATATTGACTAACATGCTCCCATGTGGTTTTTGTGCCTTCTCCATTAAACTTAACAAAATCTAGAATTTTATATCCTGGAGGGCACTGGATGGCATCAAAGTACTCGGGGTACGGCTTTTGGTAAATCCGATTCCAAGGTAACTCAACTCCAAAATTATCTCGAAGCATCTTAGCCATCTCTTCTCTAAGATTAGCTAGACCATCATCCATAGTGGACGATGAAGCTTGTGGCAGCGGCATAAAAGGAGTAGGGTTACTAGCTGCAGGTAGGAATTGTGGCATGTATGTCGACCCATAATTTGGTAGTGGTCGAGTGGTTGTAGCTGTAGGTAGGGTTTGGTTCGGTGTTGCCACCGAACCTAGCATGCTCATAATAGGGTTGATGGGTGCAATCACAATCTGATTTGTTTGGGTAGGATAATAAGCCATCGGCATGGGAGGCGCCAATGCAATAGGTAAAGCCAGATTAGGGTTTTGCACACTAGCAGCTACACCATCATTACCACTAGACGAGTGAGATATATTCTTCTGGGCATTAGTATTTTCTATGAAAGTTTGGTAGACTAGATTGTTACCATCAGCAATACGACTTTCAATCTCAGCCCACTGCTCAGGAGAAAAGGCAGTACTTACAGAGGGTTCAACCTGCTCGGCTTCAAGAGGAGGGAACTTGATTTCTTCAATCGGAGTGATGTTGCCTTGGCGATCCTTCTTGAACTTTGCAAGGAACTCCTGCAAGTCCTTCTCCTCGCGCGCCTTCTTGTACTCCTCATAAACTTGGCGATGATCGGCCGATAACTCATCAAGACTGGGCTTAATGATGTTATCGGCGTCTACCTCAGATGGTTTGGGAATATCAGACATGGTGGATGATGACGATTGATCTTTGTTCCCCAGCAGAGTCGCCAGAATGTGTGTTGACACACGAACACGTCACGTGTACCCTCAACGCTGGGGGTGATGCACCGCAGCTCACGTCGAAGGAGACCCGACCGACAGCGTGATACACAAGACAGTCGGCGGGCGCTTTTGCAGACCCGAAACCCCGCGCACCCGGGAGGGACCCCGTCAGGGATTGCGGCGGCTATGGGCTGCCCTAGGTTGATTCGCTCGCCCCTAGAGCCTCGGGATTCGCAGCTCTCAAACACGAAGAACAGCGAAGAACGAGAGAGAAAAACGGTGGAGAGATAAAACGTAGATGAAAAAGTAGTATATTTATTTGTTCGATTGTGTGTTGTTCAATCGGCCGTCACCCCCAACATATATAAGAGGCGACTGGACTTCCCGTACAAGCAAAGGATTCATCTAGGATTTCCTTACAAGAAAATTACATCAATTCACGACCTAGAGTCCTAGTTCTGGTCCCACTTGGATTCAGCCCGAATCTGATGCAATCTTCTGTCTTGCTCCTTGCGCGGGCCGTGGAATCTGCATATGACTTCCGATGGAGATGGTTCAAATATCAATTTTGTACGCTTCGATGAGGCCAACAATCCGTATGTTGATCACTTTTCCAAATAAGGCCATCTTGAATACTCCACGGGGTCATCTTTAATTTCGAGTCGGACTCGGTCATGTAGCTGACTGGACCATCCGACTCTTGTAGCGTCTCTGCAGGTCGTATACTACGTCAGATGATGATGACTCCAAAAGCAAATTTGACCGTTTCGACGTTACGAATAACTTTCATGTTGAACACTTCTTCATCCGAGTCCATCTAGATAATCATTTGAGCCCATCTTCAGCTTTTGGTCGGATTGGCCTTGACAGTTTCCACCCAGCAAGCTCTTTCCCGGCAAGCTTTTCAGCCCCGGCAAGGTGTTTGCCCGGCAAGCTTTTCCCCTCGGCAAGCTTTCCTCCCCGGCAAGGTTTCACACCAGCAAGCTTCTCCGCCGACAAGCTTTCCACGCCGGCATGCTTCTCCACCGGCAAGCTTTCCACGCCGGCAAGCCCTCACATCGGCAAGGTTTTACCCCGGCAAGGTTTCATTTAGCCGGCAAAGGCCGAATACTTTCTCACTCAGGGCCGGCCCGCGAAGTGTTGCCTCTAACTTTTGCATACGAACCCAGATTCGTGACCATGCCAAAATCTGGTGTCAACAGAAAGCTACCGGATGGACTTGGACCCCACGTCAGGAGCCAAGGGAGGTGCTCATGAGGGTGGGGGGCGCCCCCTAGGGCACGCCCGCTGCCTCTTGGGGCCCCTGAAGCTCCACTGACGTACTTCTTGCACCCATATATACCCACGTACCCTAAAACTTCCAAAAGAGAGAATAGATCGGGAGTTCCACCGCCAGAAGCCTCTGTAGCCACCGAAAACCAATCTAGACCCATTCCGGCACCCTACCGGAGGGGGCAATCCCTCTCCGGTGGCCATCTTCATCATCCCGGTGCTCTCCATGACGAGGAGGGAGTAGTTCTCCCTCGGGGCTGAGGGTATGTACCAGTAGCTATGTGTTTGATCTCTCTTTCTCTCTCTCTCTCTCTCTCTCTCTCTCTCTTGTGCTCTTGAGGTGATACGATCTTGATGTATCACGAGCTTTGCTATTATATGTGGATCCTATGATGTTTCTTCCCCACTCTACTCTCTTGTAATGGATTGAGTTTTCCCCTTGAAGTAATCTTATTGGATTGAGTCTTTAAAGATTTGAGAACACTTGATGTATGTCTTGCCGTGCGTATTTGTGGTGACAATGGGATACCACGTGATTCACTTGATGTATGTTTTGGTGATCAACTTGCGGGTTCCGCCCATGAACCTATGCATAGGGGTTGGCACACGTTTTCGTCGTGATTCTCCGGTAGGAACTTTGGGGCACTCTTCGAGGTTCTATGTGTTGGTTGAATAGATGAATCTGAGATTGTGTGACGCATATTGTATAATCATACCCACGGATACTTGAGGTGACATTGGAGTATCTAGGTGACATTAGGGTTTTGGTTGATTTGTGTCTTAAGGTATTATTCTAGTATGAACTCTAGGGTTGTTTTTGACACTTATAGGAATAGCCCAATGGGTTGATTGGAAAGAATAACTTTGAGGTGGTTTCGTACCCTACCATAATCTCTTCGTTCGTTCTCCGCTATTAGTGACTTTGGAGTGACTCTTTGTTGCATGTTGATGGATAGTTATATGATCCAATTATGTTATTATTGTTGAGAGGACTTGCACTAGTGAAAGTATGAACCCTAGGCCTTATTTCCTATCATTGCAATACCGTTTACACTCACTTTTATCATTAGTTGCCTTGCTGTTTTTATATTTTCAGATTACAAATACTCATATCTACTATCCATATACCACTTGTATCACCATCTCTTTGCCGAACTAGTGCACCTATACAATTTACCATTGTATTGGGTGTGTTGGGGACACAAGAGACTCTTTGTTATTTGGTAGCAAGGTTGCTTGAGAGAGACCATCTTCATCCTATGCCTCCTACGGATTGATAAACCTTAGGCCATCCACTTGAGGGAAATTTGCTACTGTCCTACAAACCTCTACACTTGGAGGCCCAACAATGTCTACAAGAAGAAGGTTGTGTAGTAGACATCAAGCTCTTTTCTGGCGTCGTTGCCGGGGACGTGAGTGCTTGAAGGTATATCTTTAGATCTTGCAATCGAGTCTTTTAGTTTCTTGTTTTATCACTAGTTTAGTTTATAAAAGAAAATTACAAAAAATGGAATTAAGTTTGCCTCATACGCTTTATCTTTTTAATATCTATCGTGAGAATAAGGATTCCGATAATTGTGCTCAAGTGCTAGAAGAAGAATGCATTAGAATGTTTGGCACTAAATATTTGAATGATGAGCATGATTGCAATGTTGTTAGTACGAATTCCTTGAATATCCATGATGCTAATGATATGCAAAGACAGAAGCTTGGGGAAGCTATGTTTGATGAAGATGATATTTTTTGTCACCCAAGTTTTGGTGAGCAAATTTATTATGATGAAAGCATGCCTCCTATTTATGATAATTATATTGATGAAAGTGGATTTGGAGAGGTCATGACTTTATTTTGTGATGAATCCACTATTCCGGAAGAGGTTCCAATTGATTATGAGAACAAAGTTGCTATCTATGATGATTATTGTGATGACTTGTATGCTATAAAGAATAATGATATCCATGAAACTTGTCATCATGATTTTAGTTTTCAATTGGATTATGCCTCACATGATAATTATTTTGTTGAGTTTGCTCCCACTATTATTCATGACAAGAATTTTGCTTGTGTGGAGAGTAGTAAAATTTCTATGCTTATAGATCATGAAAAGAATGCTTTAGGTGCTGGTTATATTATTGAATTCATTCATGATGCTACTGAAAATTATTATGAGGGAGGAATATATACTTGTAGGAATTGCAATAATATCAAGTTTCCTCCCTATGTGCTTAAAATTTTGAAGTTATGCTTGTTTTAACTTCCTATGCTAGTTGATTATTGTTCCCATAAGTTGTTTGCTCACAAAATCCCTATGCATAGGAAGTGGGTTAGACTTAAACGTGCTATTCATATTCTTCATGATGCTCTCTTTATGTTTCAATTCTTATCTTCTATATGAGCATCATTGAAATCATCATGCCTAGCTAGGGGCTTTAAACGATAGCGCTTGTTGAGAGGCAACCCAAGTTTATTTTAGTTCCTTGCTTTTTGTTCCTGTTTAGTAATAAATAATTCTTCTATCCTCTGTTTGGATGTGGTTTTATGATTTTAATTAGTGTTTGTGCCAAGTAGAACCTTTGGGAAGACTTGGGGAAAGTCTTGTTGATCATGCTGTAAAAAACAGAAACTTTAGCGCTCACGAGAATTGCTGCCATTTTTATTTGGAGAGTGATATTTAGTTAATTCTTTTTGAAGATGATTAATAGATAAATTACTCAGGTCCAGCAATTTATTTTATAATTTTATGAGTTCCATAAGTATACGTTTGGTCCAGATTACTACAGACTGTTCTGGTTTTGACAGATTCTGTTTTTCGTGTGTTGTTTGCTTATTTTGATGAATCTATGGCTAGTAAAATAGTTTATAAACCATAGATAAGTTGGAATACAGTAGTTTTAACACCAATATAAATAAAGAATGAGTTCATTACAGTACCTTGAAGTGGTGATTTATTTTCTTATACTAACGGAGCTTACGAGTTTTCTGTTAAGTTTTGTGTTGTGAAGTTTTCAAGTTTTGGGTAAGGATTCGATGGACTATGTGATAAGGAGTGGTAAGAGCCTAAGCTTGGGGATGCCCAAGGCACCCCAAGGTAATATTCAAGGATAGCCAAGAGCCTAAGCTTGGGGATGCCCCGGAAGGCACCCCCTCTTTCGTCTTCGTTCATCGTTAACTTTACTTGGAGCTATATTTTTATTCACCACATGATATGTGTTTTTCTTGGAGCGTCAATTTATTTTGTTAATATTTGCTTGATGTTATTTAGAACAATGTTTTGCATCTTTTATTTCAATAAAAGTGGCATTGATAGCCTTTACTATGCCTATTTTAGAAGTCCACATGTTGCTGTTTGAAAACAGAAAGTTTACCGCTGTTGCAATAATTCCCTAGAAAATTCAGAATGTGATAAAATGTTGAAACCTTTTTCATATTAAGCTCTGATAAATTTACTACAGTGGGAATTTCTTTCATAATGTTTGGAGCTAGGTAAGTATGGATGTTGCTGCACTCTTTACAGACTGTCCTGTTTAGGCAGATTGCTGTTATGCTTGCATTGTTTGCATATGTTTGCTTCTTTAATGATTCTATTTGAGGATAGGACTATTAAATATGCAGAGGCATTTAGTATGCAATGTTGAATAATAATTTTAGTGATTTTCTACAGTAGAGTATGATAAGGTTTTTGCAATGGTTTATACTAACTTATCTCATGAGTCCTTGTTGAGTTTTGTGTGGATGAAGCTTTTGAGATTTAGGGAGACCGTGATATGAGAGGAATTAAGGAGACACAAAAGCTCAAGCTTGGGGATGCCCAAGGAATCCCAAGATAATATTTCAAGAAGTCTCAAGCATCTAAGCTTGGGGATGCCCCGGTTGGCATCCCACCTTTCTTCTTCAACAACTATCGGTTAGTTTCGGTTGATCCTAAGTTTTTGCTTCTTCACATGATGTTTGCCATTCTTAGAATGTCATTTTATTTTGCTTTTCTTGCTGTTTGAATAAAATACCAAGATCTGAAATTCTTAAATGTTAGAGAGTCTTCACATAGTTGCATAATTATTCAACTACTCATTGATCTTCACTTATATCTTTCGGAGTAGTTTGTCATTTGCTCTAGTGCTTCACTTATATCTTTTAGAGCATGGTGGTAGTTTTATTTTGAAGAAATAGATGAACTCTCATGCTTCACTTAGATAATTTTGAGAGTCTTAATAGCATGGTTATTTGCTTAAAATCCTAATATGCTAGGTATTCAAGAATAATAAAACTTTCTTATGAGTGTGTTGAATACTAAGAGAAGTTTGATGCTTGATGATTGTTTTGAGATATGGGGGTAATAATATCAAAGTTGTGCTAGTTGAGTATTTGTGAAATTGAGAAATGCTTGTGCTGAAGTTTGCAAGTCCCGTAGAATGCACGTATGGTAAACGTTGTGTAACAAATTTGAAACATGAGGTGTTATTTGATTGTCCTCCTTATGAGTGGCGGTCGGGGACGAGCGATGGTCTTTTCCTACCAATCTATCCCCCTAGGAGCATGCGCGTAGTGCCGAGGTTTTTGATGACTTGTAGATTTTCGCAATAAGTATGTGAGTTCATAATGAATAATGTTGAGTCCATGGATTATACGCACTCTCACCCTTCCATCCTTGCTAGCCTATTCGGTACCGTGCATTGCCCTTTCTCACATTGAGAGTTGGCGCAAACTTTGCCGGTGCATCCAAAACCTGTGATATGATACGCTCTATCACACATAAACCTCCTTATATCTTCCTCAAAACAGCCACCATACCTACCTATTATGGCATTTCCATAGCCATTCCAAGATATATTGCCATGCAACTTTCCACCATTCCGTTTATTATGACACGCATCATCATTGTCATATTGCTTTGCATGATCATGTAGTTGACATCGTATTTGTGGCCAAGCCACCATCCATAATTTTTCATACATGTCACACTTGATTCATTGCATATCCCGGTACACCGCCGGAGGCATTCATATAGAGTCATACTTTGTTCTAGTATCGAGTTGTAATCATTGAGTTGTAAATAAATAGAAGTGTGATGATCATAATTATTAGAGCATTGTCCCAAGTGAGGAATAAAAAAGAAAGAAAGGCCATAAAAAATAGAAGGCCCAAAAAAAGAGAAAGGCCATAAAAAAGGAAAAGGCCCCCCAAAAAATTGAAAATGAGAGAAAAAGAGAGAAGGGACAATGCTACTATCCTTTTACCACACTTGTGCTTCAAAGTAGCACCATGATCTTCATAGTAGAGAGTCTCTTGTTTTGTCACTTTCATATACTAGTGGGAATTTTTCATTATAGAACTTGGCTTGTATATTCCAACAATGGGCCTCCTCAAGTGCCCTAGGTCTTCGTGAGCAAGCAAGTTGGATGCACACCCACTTAGTTTCTTTTGTTGAGCTTTCATACATTTATAGCTCTAGTGCATCCGTTGCATGGCAATCCCTACTCCTTGCATTAACATCAATCGGTGGGCATCTCCATAGCCCATTGATTAGCCTCGTTGACATGAGACTTTCTCCTTTTTGTCTTCTCCACATAACCCCCCTCATTATATTCTATTCCACCCATAGTGCTATATCCATGGCTCGCGCTCATGTATTGCGTGAAGGTTTATGAGTTTGAGATTACTAAAGTATGAAACAATTGCTTGGCTTCTCATCGGGGTAGTGCATGATGAGATCATTCTTGTGTGACGAAAATGGAGCATGACTAAACTATATGATTTTGTAGGGATGAACTTTCTTTCGCCATGTTATTTTGAGAAGACATAATTGCTTAGTTAGTATGCTTGAAGTGTTATTATTTTTATGTCAATATGAACTTTTGTCTTGAATCTTTCAGATCTGAATATTCATACCACAATTAAGAAGAATTACATTGAAATTATGCCAAGTAGCACTCCACATCAAAAATTCTGTTTTTATCATTTACCTACTCGAGGACGAGTAGGAATTAAGCTTGGGGATGCTTGATACGTCTCCAACATATCTATAATTTTTGATTGCTCCATGCTATGTTATCTACTGTTTTGGGCAATATTGGGCTTTATTATCCACTTTTATATTATTTTTGGGACTAACCTATTAACCGGAGGCCCAGCCCAGAATTGTTGTTTTTTTGCCTATTTCAGTGTTTCGAAGAAAAGGAATATCAAACGGAGTCGAAACAGAACGAAATCAACTGGAGAAGTTATTTTTGGAAGGAAAGCTACCGGATGGACTTGGACCCCATGTCAGAAGCCAAGGGAGGTGCTCACGAGGGTGGGCGGCGCCCCCTAGGGCGCGCCCCTGCCTCGTGGGGCCCCCAAAGCTCCACCGACGTACTTCCTGCACCCATATATACTCACGTACCCTAAAACTTCCAAAAGAGAGAATAGATCGGGTGTTCCGCCGCTAGAAGCCTCCGTAGCCACCGAAAACCAATCTAGACCCGTTCCGGCACCCTGCCGGAGGGGGCAATCCCTCTCTGGTGCCATCTTCATCATCCCGGTGCTCTCCATGACGAGGAGGGAGTAGTTCTCCCTCGGGGCTGAGGGTATGTACCAATAGCTATGTGTTTGATCTCTCTCTCTCATGTTCTTGAGGTGATACGATCTTGATGTATCGCGAGCTTTGCTATTTTATTTGGATCCTATGATGTTTCTTCCCCCCTCTACTCTCTTGTAGTGGATTGGGTTTTCCCCTTGAAGTAATCTTATCGGATTGAGTCTTTAAAGATTTGAGAACACTTGATGTATGTCTTGCCGTGCGTATCTGTGGTGACAATGGGATACCACGTGATTCACTTGATGTATGTTTTGGTGATCAACTTGCGGATTCTGCCCATGAACCTATGCATAGGGGTTGGCACACATTTTCGTCGTGATTCTCCGGTAGGAACTTTGGGGCACTCTTCGAGGTTCTATGTGTTGGTTGAATAGATGAATCTGAGATTGTGTGACACATATCGTATAATCATACCCATGGATACTTGAGGTGACATTGGAGTATCTAGGTGACATTAGGGTTTTGGTTGATTTGTGTCTTAAGGTGTTATTCTAGTACGAACTCTAGGGCTGTTTGTGACACTTATAGCAATAGCCCAACGGATTGATTGGAAAGAATAGCTTTGAGGTGGTTTCGTACCCTACCATAATCTCTTCGTTCGTTCTCCGCTATTAGTGACTTTGGAGTGACTCTTTGTTGCATGTTGAGGGATATTTATATGATCCAATTATGTTATTATTGTTGAGAGGACTTGCACTAGTGAAACTATGAACCCTAGGCCTTTTTTCCTATCATTGCAATACCGTTTACGCTCACTTTTATCATTAGTTACCTTGCTGTTTTTATATTTTCAGATTACAAATACTCATATCTACTATCCATATACCACTTGTATCACCATCCCTTCACCGAACTAGTGCACCTATACAATTTACCATTGTATTGGGTGTGTTGGGGACACAACAGACTCTTTGTTATTTGGTTGCAGGGTTGCTTGAGAGAGACCATCTTCATCCTATGCCTCCTACGGATTGATAAACCTTAGGTCATCCACTTGAGGGAAATTTGCTATTGTCCTACAAACCTCTGCACTTGGAGGCCCAACAACGTCTACAAGAAGAAGGTTGTGTAGTAGACATCAAAGCGTTATGACAACGCGGTTGATGTAGTCGTACGTCTTCACGGTCGACCGATCCTCAGCACCGAACGTATGACACCTCCGCGTTCAGCACACGTTCAGCTCGGTTTTGTCCCACGAACTCATGATCCAGTAGAGCTCGGGGAAGAGTTTCGTCAGCACGACGGTGTGGTGACGATGTTGATGAAGCTACCGCAGCAGGGCTTCGCCTAAACATCGCTACAGTATGACCGAGGTGGATTATGGTGGAGGGGGGCACCGCACACGGCTAGAGAGATCTCAATGATCAACTTGTGTGTCTAGAGGTGCCCCCTTCCCCCGTATATAAAGGAGAAAGGGGGGAGAGGCGGCCGGCCAGGAGGAGGCACGCCAGGAGGAGTCCTACTCCCACCTGGAGTAGGACTCCCTCCTTTCCTAGTTGGAATAGGAGAAGGGGGAAGGAGGAGGGAGAGAAGAAGGAAAGGGGGGCGCCGCCCCCTCCTTGTCCAATTCGGACTAGAGGGAGAGGGGGCGCGCGGCCTGCCCTGGCAGCCCCTCCTCTCTTCCACTAAGGCCCATCATGGCCCATTCAACCCCCCCCCCCCCCCCCCCCGGGGGGGGGGGGGGGTTCCGGTAACCCCGGCACTCTGGTAAAATCCTGATTTTACCCGGAACACTTCCGATATCCAAATATAGGCTTCCAATATATAAATCTTTATGTCTCGACCATTTCGAGACTCCTCGTCATGTACGTGATCACATCCGGGACTCGGAACTACCTTCGGTACATCAAAACATATAAACTCATAAAATCGATCGTCACCGAACTTTAAGCGTGCGGACCCTATGGGTTCGAGAACTATGTAGACATGACCGAGACACGTCTCCGGTCAATAACCAATAGCGGAACCTGGATGCTCATATTGGTTCCTACATATTCTACGAAGATCTTTGTCGGTCAAACCGCACAACACTATACGCTGTTCTCTTTGTCATCGGTATGTTACTTGCCCGCGATTCGATCGTCGGTATCCAATACCTAGTTCAATCTTGTTACCGGTAAGTTTCTTTACTCGTTCCGTAATACTTCATCCCGTAACTAACTCATTAGTTATCATGCTTGCAAGGCTTATAGTGATGTGTATTACCGAGAGGGCCTAGAGATACCTCTCCGATAATCGGAGTAACAAATCCTAATCTTGATCTATGCCAACTCAACAAGTACCATCGAAAACACCTGTAGAGCACCTTTATGATCACCCAGTTACGTTTGACGTTTGGTCGCACACAAAGTGTTTCTCCGGTATTCGGGGGTTGCATAATCTCATAGTCATAAGAACATGTATAAGTCATGAAGAAAGCAATAGCAGTACACAAACGATCAAGTGCTAAGCTAACGGAATGGGTCAAGTCAATCACATCATTCTCCTAATGATGTGATCCCATTGATCAAATAACAAATCATGTCTATGGTTAGGAAACTTAACCATCTTTGATCAATGAGCTAGTCAAGTAGAGGCATACTAGTGACACTATGTTTGTCTATGTATTCACACATGTATTATGTTTTCGGTTAATACAATTCTAGCATGAATAATAAACATTTATCATGAAATAAGGAAATAAATAATAACTTTATTATTTCCTCTAGGGCATATTTCCTTCTGTCTCCCACTTGCACTAGAGTCAATAATCTAGATTACACAGTAATGATTTTAGCACCCATGGAGCCTTGGTGCCGATCATGTTTTGCTCGTGGAAGAGGCTTAGTCAACGGGTCTGCAACTTTCAGATCCGTATGTATCTTGCAAATCTCTATGTCTCCCACCTGGACTTGATCCCGGATGGAGTTGAAGCATCTCTTGATGTGCTTGGTTCTCTTGTGAAATCTGGATTCCTTTGCCAAGGCAATTGCACCAGTATTGTCACAAAAGATTTTCATTGGACCCAATGCACTAGGTATGACACCTAGATCGGATATGAACTCCTTCATCCAGACTCCTTTATTCGCTGCTTCCGAAGCAGCAATGTACTCCGCTTCACATGTAGATCCCGCCACGATGCTCTGTTTAGAACTGCTCCAACTGACAGCTCCACCATTTAATATAAACACGTATCCGGTTTGTGATTTAGAATCGTCCGGATCAGTGTCAAAGCTTGCATCAACGTAACCAGTTACGATGAGCTCTTTGTCACCTCCATAAATGAGAAACATATCCTTGGTCCTTTTCAGGTACTTCAGGATGTTCTTGACCATTGTCCAGTGATCCACTCATGGATTACTTTGGTACCTCCCTGCTAAGCTAATAGCAAGGCACACATCAGGTATGGTACACAACATTGCATACATGATAGAGCCTATGGCTGAAGCATAGGGAACACTTTTCATTTTCTCTCTATCCTCTGAAGTGGTCGGACATTGAGTCTTACTCAACTTCACACCATGTAACACAGGCAAGAACCCTTTCTTAGCTTGATCCATTTTGAACTTCTTCAAAACTTTATCAAGGTATGTGCTTTGTGAAAGTCCAATTAAGCATCTTGACCTATCTCTATAGATCTTGATGCCCAATATATAAGCAGCTTCACCGAGGTCTTTCATTGAAAAACTCTAATTCAAGTATCCTTTTATGCTATCCAGAAATTCTATATCATTTCCAATCAGCAATATGTCATCCACATATAATATTAGAAATGCTACAGAGCTCCCACTCACTTTCTTGTAAATACAGGCTTCTCCAAAAGTATGCATAAAACCATATATATGCTTTGACCACACTATCAAAACATTTATTCCAACTCCGAGAGGCTTGCACCAGTCCATAAATGGATCGTTGGAGCTTGCACACTTTGTTAGCTCCTTTTGGATCAATAAAACCTTCAGGTTGCATCATATACAACTCTTCTTCCAGGAATTCATTCAGGAATGCAGTCTTTACATCCATTTGCCAAATTTCATAATCATAAAACGCGGCAATTGCTAACATGATTCGGACGGACTTAAGCATCGCTACGGGTGAGAAGGTCCCATCGTAGTCAACTCCTTGAACTTGTCAAAAACCTTTTGCAACAAGTTGAGCTTTGTAGACAGTAACATTACCGTCAGCGTCTGTCTTCTTCTTGAAGATCCATTTATTCTCGATGGCTTGCCGATCAATGGGCAAGTCAACCAAAGTCCACACTTTGTTCTGATACATGGATCCCATCTCAGATTTCATGGCTTCATGCTATTTTGCGGAATCTGGGATCATCATCGCTTCCTCATAGTTCATAGGTTTGTCATGGTCAAGTAACATGACCTCCAGAACTGGATTACCGTACCACTTTGGTGCGGATCTTGCTCTAGTTGAGCTATGAGGTTCGATAGTAACTTGATCTGAAGTTACATGATCATCATCATTAGCTTCCTCACTAATTGGTGTAGGAGTCACAGAAAAAGATTTCTGTGATGAACTACTTTCCAATAAGGGAGCAGGTACAGTTACCTCATCAAGTTCTACTTTCCTCCCACTCACTTCTTTTGAGAGAAACTCCTTTTCTAGAAAGGATCCATTCTTAGCAACAAATATCTTGCCTTCAGATCTGTGATAGAAGGTGTACCCAATAGTTTCCTTTGGGTATCCTATGAAGACACATTTCTCCGATTTGGGTTCGAGCTTATCAGGTTGAAGCTTTTTCACATAAGCATCGCAGCCCCAAACTTTAAGAAATGACAACTTTGGTTTCTTGCCAAACCATAGTTCATAAGGCGTCGTCTCAACGGATTTTGATGGTGCCCTATTTAACGTGAATGCAGTCGTCTCTAAAGCATAACCCCAAAACGGTAGCGGTAAATCAGTAAGAGACATCATAGATCGCACCATATCTAGTAAAGTACGATTACGACGTTCAGACACACCATTACGCTGTGGTGTTCCGGGTGGCGTGAGTTGCGAAACTATCCGCATTGTTTCAAATGTAGACCAAACTCGTAACTCAAATATTCTCATCCACGATCAGATTGCAAAAACTTTATTTTCTTGTTACGATGATTTTCCACTTCAATCTTTAATTCTTTGAACTTTTCAAATGTTTCAGACTTATGTTTCATTAAGTAGATATACCCATATCTGCTCAAATCATCTGTGAAGGTGAGAAAATAATGATACCCGCCGCGAGCCTCAATATTCATCGGACCACATACATCAGTATGTATGATTTCCAACAAATCTGTTGCTCGCTCCATAGTTCCGGAGAACGGCGTTCTAGTCATCTTCCCATAAGGCATGGTTCGCAAGTACCAAGTGATTCATAATCAAGTGATTCCAAAATTCCATCAATATGGAGTTTCTTCATGCGTTTTATACCATTATGACCCAAACGGCAGTGCCACAAATAAGTTGCACTATCATTATCAACTCTGCATCTTTTGGCTTCAACATTATGAATATGTGTATCACTACTATCGAGATTCAACAAGAATAGACCGCTCTTTAAGGGTGCATGACCATAAAAGATATTACTCATATAAATAGAACAACCATTATTCTCATATTTAAATGAATAACCGTCTCGCATCAAACAAGATCCAGATATAATGTTCATGCTTAACGCTGGCACCAAATAACAATTATTTAGGTCTAAAACTAATCCCGAAGGTAGATGTAGAGGTAGCATGCCGACGGCGATCACATCGACTTTGGAACCATTTCCCATGCGCATCGTCACCTCGTCCTTAGCCAGTCTTCGCTTAATCTGTAGTCCCTGTTTCGAGTTGCAAATATTAGCAACAGAATCGGTATCAAATGCCTAGGTGCTACTGTGAGCTCTGGTGAGGTACACATCAATAACATGTATATCACATATACCTTTGTTCACCTTGCCATCCTTCTTATCCGCCAAATACTTGGGGTTGTTCCGCTTCCAGTGACCAGTCTGTCTGCAGTAGAAGCACTCAGTCTCAGGCTTAGGTCCATACTTGGGTTTCTTCTCCTGAGCAGCAACTTGTTTGCCATTCTTCTTGAAGTTCCCCTTCTTCTTCCCTTTTCCCTTTTTCTTGAAACTGGTGGTCTTATTGACCATCAACACTTGATGCTCCTTCTTGATTTCTACCTCCGCAACCTTTAGCATCATGAAGAGCTCGAGAATAGTCTTATTCATCCCTTGCATATTATAGTTCATCACGAAGCTTTTGTAGCTTGGTGGCAGTGATTGAAGAACTCTGTCAATGACACTATCAACAGGAAGATTAACTCCCAGTTGAGTCAAGTGATTATGATACCCAGACATTTTGAGTATATGCTCACTAACAGAACTATTCTCCTCTATCTTGCAGCTATAGAACTTATTGGAGACTTCATATCTCTCAATCCGGGCATTTGCTTGAAATATTAACTTCAACTCCTGGAACATCTCATATGCTCCATGACGTTCAAAACATCATTGAAGTTCCGGTCTAAGCTGTAAAGCATGGCACACTAAACTATTGAGTAGTCATCAGCTTTACTCTGCCAAACATTCTTAACGTTGTCAGCTGCATCTGCAGCAAGCCTGGCACCCAGCGGTGCTTCCAGGACGTGATTCTTCTGTGCAGCAATGAGGATAATCCTCAAGTTACGGACCCAGTCCATGTAATTGCTACCATCATCTTTCAACTTTTCTTTCTCAAGGAACGCATTAAGATTCAACGGAACAACAACACGGGCCATCTCTACAACAACATAGATAAGCAAAAATACTACCAGGTACTAAGTTCATGATAAATTTAAGTTCAATTAATCATATTACTTAAGAACTCCCACTTAGATAGACATCCCTCTTATCATCTAAGTGATTATGTGATCCATATCAACTCAACCATGACCGATCATCACGTGAAATGGAGTAGTTTTCAATGGTGAACATCACTTTGTTGATCATATCTACTATATGATTCACGCTCGACCTTTCGGTCTCAGTGTTTCGAGGCCACATCTTCATATGCTAGGCTCGTCAAGTTTAACCCGAGTATTCTGCATGTGCAAAACTGGCTTGCACCCGTTGTAGATGGACGTAGAGCTTATCACACCCGATCATCACGTGGTGTCTCGGCACGACGAACTTTGGCAACGGTGCATACTCAGGGAGAACACTTTTATCTTGAAATTTAGTGAGCGATCATCTTATAATGCTACCGTCAAACAAAGCAGAATAAGATGCATAAAGGATAAACATCACATGCAATCAATATAAGTGATATGATATGGCCATCATCATCTTGTGCTTGTGATCTCCATCTCCGAAGCACCGTCATGATCACCATCGTCACCGGCGCGACACCTTGATCTCCATCGTAGCATCATTGTCGTCTCGCCAACTGTTGCTTCTACGACTATCGCTACCTCTTAGTGATAAAGTAAAGCAATTACAGGGCGAGTGCATTGCATACAATAAAGCGACAACCATATGGCTCCTGCCAGTTGCCGATAACTCCGTTACAAAACATGATCATCTCATACAAAAATATAGCATCATGTCTTGACCATATCACATCACAACTTGCCCTACAAAAACAAGTTAGACGTCCTCTACTTTGTTGTTGCAAATTTTACGTGGCTGCTATGGGCTGAGCAAGAACCGTTCTTACCTACGCATCAAAACCACAACGATAGTTCGTCAAGTTGGTGTTGTTTTAACCTTCTCAAGGACCGGGCGTAGCCACACTCGGTTCAACTAAAGTTGGAGAAACTGACACCCGCCAGCCACCTGTGTGCAAAGCACGTCGGTAGAACCAGTCTCGCGTAAGCGTACGCGTAATGTCGGTTCGGGCCGCTTCATCCAACAATACCGCCAAACTAAAGTATGACATGCTGGTAAGCAGTATGACTTGTATGACCCACAACTCACTTGTGTTCTACTCATGCATATAACATCAACGCATAAAACCAGGCTCGGATGCCACTATTGGGGAACGTAGTAATTTCAAAAAAATTCCTACGCACATGCAAGATCATGGTGATGCATAGTAATGAGAGGGGAGAGTTTCGTCCACGTACCCTCGTAGACCATTAAGCGGAAGCGTTATGACAACAAGGTTGATGTAGTCGTACGTCTTCACAATTGACCGATCCTCAGCACCGAACGTACGCCACCTCCACGTTCAGCACACATTCAGCTCGGTGACGTCCCGGGAACTCACGATCCAGTAGAGCTCGGGGAAGAGTTTCGTCAGCACGATGGCGTGGTGACGATGTTGATGAAGCTACCGCAGCAGGGCTTCGCCTAAACACCGCTATAGTATGACCGAGGTGGATTAGGGTGGAGGGGGGCACCGCACACGGCCGGAGAGATCTCAATGATCAACTTGTGTGGCTAGAGGTGCCCCCTGCCCCCGTATATAAAGGAGCAAGGGGGGAGAGGCGGCCGGCCAGGAGGAGGCGCGCCAGGAGGAGTCCTACTCCCACCGGGAGTGGGACTCCTTCCTTTCCTAGTTGGAATAGGAGAAGGGGGAAGGAGGAGGGAGAGATGAAGGAAAGGGGGGCTCCGCCCCCCTCCTTGTCCAATTCGGACTAGAGGGAGAGGGGGCACGTGGCCTGCCCTGGCAGCCCCTCCTCTATTCCACTAAGGCCCATCATGGCCCATTAACCCCCCCCAGGGGGGGTCTGGTAACCCCCGGTACTCCGGTAAAATCCCGATTTTACCCGGAACACTTCCGATATCCAAATACAGGCTTCCAATATATAAATCTTTATGTCTCGACCATTTTGAGACTCCTCGTCATGTCCGTGATCACATCTGGGGCTCTGAACTACCTTTGGTACATCAAAACATATAAACTCATAAAACCGATCGTAACATAACTTTAAGCGTGCGAACCCTACAGGTTCAAGAACTATGTAGACATGACCGAGACACGTCTCCAGTCAATAACCAATAGCGGAACCTGGATGCTCATATTGGTTCCTACATATTCTACAAATATCTTTATCGGTCAAACCGCACAACACTATACGTTGTTCTCTTTGTCATCGGTATGTTACTTGCCCGAGATTCGATCCTTGGTATCCAATACCTAGTTCAATCTCGTCACCGGTATGTCTCTTTACTCGTTCCGTAATACAATCAATAAATAAATCATGCTCCGACTTCTTGACATAACGGTTCACCATACGTGCATGCTACAGGAATCACAAACTTCAACACAAGTATTTCTCAAATTCACAAAAACTCAACTAGCATGACTCTAATATCACCATCTCCATATCTCAAAACAATTACCAAGTATCAAACTTCTCATAGTATTCCATGCACTTCTATGAAAGTTTTTATATTATTCTTAAAAGCAAATTTCCATGTTGTTCAAAAGGACTCTCAAAATAATATAAGTGAAGCATGAGAGATCAATTATTTGTATAAAATAAAACCACCGCCGTGCTCTAAAAGATATAAGTGAAGCACTAGAGCAAAAACTATATAGCTCAAAAGATATAAGTGAAGCACATAGAGTATTCTAATAAATTTCAAATCATGTGAGTCTCTCTCAAAAGGTGTGTACAACAAGGATGATTGTGGTAAACTAAAAGGCAAAGACTCAAATCATACAAGACGCTCCAAGCAAAACACATATCATGTGGTGAATAAAAATATAGCTCCAAGTAAAGTTACCGATAGACGAAGACGGAAGAGGGGATGCCTTCCGGGGCATCCCCAAGCTTAGGATTTTTGGTGTCCTTGAATTTTATATTGGGGTGCCATGGGCATCCCCAAGATTAGGCTCTTGCCACTCCTTGTTCCATAATCCATCAAATCTTTACCCAAAACTTGAAAACTTCACAACACAAAACTCAAAATAGAAAATCTCGTGAGCTCCGTTAGTGAAAGAAAACAAAACACCACTTCAAGGTACTGTAATGAAATCATTCTTGATTTATATTGGTGTTAAACCTACTGAATTCCAACTTCTCTATGGTTTATAAAATCTTTTACTAGCCATAGATTTATCAAAATAAGCAAACAACATATGAAAAACAGAATCTGTCAAAAACAGAACAGTCTGTAGTAATCTGTTGCTAACGAAAACTTCTGGAACCCCAAAAATTCTAAAATAAATTGATGGACATGAGGAATTTATCTATTAATCATCTTCAAAAATGATTAACTAAATATCACTTTCCAAATAAAAATGGCAGCAATTCTCGTGAGCGCTAAAGTTTCTGTTTTTTACAGCAAGATCAAAAAGACTTTCCCCAAGTCATCCCAACGGTTCCACTTGGCACAAACACTAATTAAACACAAAAAACACAACCAAAACAGAGGCTAGATAAATTATTTATTACTAAACAGGAGCAAAAAGCAAGGAATAAAAATAAAATTGGGTTGCCTCCCAACAACCGCTATCGTTTAACGCCCCTAGCTAGGCATAACAAGCAAGAATAGATCTAGGTATTGCCATCTTTCGTAGGCAATCCACAAGTGGCTCTCATAATAGAACTTTCCAAATAAAAATGGCAGCGATTCTCGTGAGCGCTAAAGTTTCTGTTTTTTACAGCAAGATAAAAAAAGACTTTCCCCAACTCTTCCCAACGGTTCTACTTGGCACAAACACTAATTAAAAACAAAAAACACAACCAAAACAAAGGCTATATAAACTATTTATTACTAAACAGGAGAAAAAAAATCAAGGAATAAAAATAAAATTGGGTTGCCTCCCAACAAGCTCTATCGTTTAACGCCCCTAGCTAGGCATAAAAGCAAGGATAGATCTAGGTATTGCCATCTTTGGTAGGCAATCCATAAGTGGCTCGCATAATAGATTAATATGGTAATTTAACTTTCTTTCTAGGGAAGTGTTCCATGCCTTTCCTTAATGGAAATTGGAATTTAATATTCCCTTCCTTCATATCAATAATTGCACCAATCGTTCTAAGGAAAGGTCTACCAAGAATAATAGGACATGAGGGATTGCAATCTATATCAAGAAAAATGAAATCTACGGGCACATAGTTCCTATTTGCAACAATAAGAACATCATTAATTGTTCCCATAGGTTTCTTAATGGTGGAATCTGCAAGATGCAAGTTTAAAGAATAATCATCAAAATCACGGAAATCTAGCAAATCACACAAAGTTTTTGGAATCGTGGAAACACTAGCACCCAAATCACACAAAGAATAACACTAATATCGTTCATTTTTATTTTTAGTGTAGGTTCCCACTCATCATAAAGTTTTGTAGGGATAGAAACTTCCAACTCAAGTTTTTCTTCATAAGATTGCATCAAAGCATCAACGATATGTTTAGTAAAAGCTTTATTTTGACTATAAGCACGCGAAGAATTTAGCACGGATTGCAACAAGGAAATACAATCTATCAAAGATAAATTATCATAATTAAATTCCTTGAAATCCAAGATAGTGGGTTCATTGCTATTTAAAGTTTTAACCTCTTCAATCCCACTTTTAATAATTTTTGCATCAAGATCTAAAAACTCCGAATCATTGGAACGCCTTTTAAATAAAGTTGACTCATCTCCAGTCCCATCATTATCAAGATTCATATTGCAAAACAAAGATTTAATAGGGGACACATCAATAACTTTTAGATCTTCATCCTTATTATCATGAAAACTAGAAGAACATGCTTTTACAAAGCAATCTTTCTTAGCACGCATCCTAGCAGTTCTTTCCTTGCACTCATCAATGGAAATTCTCATGCCTTTGAGAGACTCATTGATATCATTCTTAGGTGGAATAGATCTAAGTTTCAAAGAATCAACATCAAGAGAAATTCTATCCACGTTCCTAGCCAACTCATCAATCTTAAGCAATTTTTCTTCAATCAAAGCATTGAAACTCTTCTGCAAAGTAATAAATTCTTTAATACTAGATTCAAAATCAGAGGGCATCTTTTTATAATTTCCATAAGAATTGTTGTAGGAATTTCCATAATTATTAGGGGAATTACTAGGAAACGGCCTATGATAAAAATTACCTCTATACACGTTGTTACCAAAATTGTTCCTACCAAAAAAATTCACATCCATAGATTCATTATTATTCTCAATCAAAGTAGACAAAGGCATATCGTTAGGATCACTAGGAGTACTCTTATTAGCAAACAATTTCATAAGTTCATCCATCTTTCCACTCAAAACATTAATCTCTTTAATTGCATGCACTTTTTTACTATTAGATCTTTCAGTGTGCCATTGAGAATAATTAACCATAATATTATCTAGGATTTTGGTAGCTTCTACTAAAGTGATTTCCATAAAAGTGCCTCCCGAGGCCGAATCTAAAAGATTTCTAGAAGCAAAATTCAATCCGACATAAAAATTCTGTATAATCATCCATAAATTTAAGCCATGCGTAGGGCAATTACGTATCATTAATTTCATCCTCTCCCAAGATTGTGCAACATGTTCATGATCAAGTTGCTTAAAATTCATAATATTGTTTCTAAGAGAGATAATCTTAGCTGGAGGAAAATACTTAGAGATAAAAGCATCTTTGCACTTATTCCATGAATCAATACTATTTTTAGGCAAAGACGAAACCAAGCTTTAGCACAATCTCTAAGCGAAAACAGAAATAGCTTAATTTAACAATATCATTATCCACATCTTTCTTCTTTTGCATATCACACAAATCAACAAAGTTGTTTAGATGGGTAGCGGCATCTTCACTAGGAAGGCTAGAAAACGGATCTTTCATGACAAGATTCAGCAAAGCAGTATTGATTTCACAAGATTCAGCATCGGTAAGAGGGGCAATCGGAGTGCTAATAAAATCATTATTTTTGGTATTGGCAAAGTCACACAATTTAGTATTATCTTGAGCCATCGTGACAAGCAAGCAATTCAACACACAAGCAAACAAGAAACAAGCAAAAAGGCAAATAGAAAAAGAGAAGGGGAATGGAAAAAGAGCGCGAATAAAATGGCAAGGGTGAAGTGGGGGAGAGGAAAACGAGAGGGAAATGGAAAATAATGTAATGCGGAGGATAAGAGTTGTGATGGGTACTCGGTATGTCTTGACTTGGCGTAGATCTCCCCGACAACGGCGCCAGAAATCCTTCTTGCTACCTCTTGAGCAATGCGTTGGTTTTCCCTTGAAGAGGAAAGGGTGATGCAGTAAAACAGTGTAAGTATTTCCCTCAGTTTTTGAGAACCAAGGTATCAATCCAGTAGGAGACCACGTGCGAGTCACCTCGTACCTACACAAACAAATACGAAACTCGCAACCAACGCGATAAAGGGGTTTTCAATCCCTTCACAGTCACTTGCAAGAGTGAGATCTGATAGAGATAATGATAATAATATAAATATTTTTGGTATTTTTATGGTATAGATTGAAAGTAAAGATTGCAAAATAAAATAGACTGGAAACTTGTATGATGGAAAATAGACCCGGGGGCCATAGGTTTCACTAGTGGATTCTCTCAAGATAGCATAAGTATTATGGTGGGTGAACAAATTACTGTCGAGCAATTGATAGAAAAGTGAATAATTATGATAATATCTAGGCATGATTATGTATATAGGCATCACGTCCATGACAAGTAGACCGAAACGATTCTGCATCTACTACTATTACTCCACACATCGACCGCTATCCAGCATGCATCTAGAGTATTAAGTTCATAAGAACAGAATAACGCCTTCAGCAAGATGACATGATGTAGAGGGATAAACTCATGCAATATGATACAAACCCCATCTTTTTATTCTCGATGGAAACAATAAAATACATGTCGTTTCCCCTACTGTCATTGGGATCGGGCACCGCAAGATTGAACCCAAAGCTAAGCACTTCTCCCATTGTAAGAAAGATCAATCTAGTAGGCCAAACCAAACTGATAATTTGAAGAGACTTGGAAAGATAAACCAATCATACATAAAAGAATTCAGAGAAGGATCAAATATTGTTCATAGATAATCTGGATCATAAACCCACAATTCATCGGATCTCGACAAACACACTGCAAAAGAAGATTAAATCGAATAGATCTCCTAGAGAATCGAGGAGAGCTTTGTATTGAGATCCAAAAAGAGAGAAGAAGCCATCTAGCTACTAGCTATGGACCCGAAGGTCTGAAGTAAACTACTCACACATAACCGAAGAGGCAATGGAGTTGATGTAGAGGCCCTCCGTGATCAATGCCACCTCCGACGGAGCTCCGGAAAAGGCCCCAAGATGGGATCTCTTGGGTACAGAAGGTTGCGGTGGTGGAATTAGGTTTTCGTGGTGCTCCTGGATGTTTGTGGGGTATGTTGACTTATATAGGAGGAAGAAGTAGGTCGGTGGAGCAACGAGGGGCCCACGAGGGTGGAGGGCGCGCCCAGGGGGGTTGGCACGCTCCCTGCCTCGTGGCCTCCTTGATTGTTTCTTGACACCCACTCCAAGTCTCCTAGATCACGTTTGTTGAGAAAATCACATTCCCGAAGGTTTCATTCCGTTTGGACTTCGTTTGATATTCCTTTTCGGCGAAACACTAAAATAGGCAAAAAAACAACAATTTGGGTTGGGCCTCCGGTTAATAGGTTAGTCCCCAAAATGATATAAAAGTGTAAAACAAAGCCTATTAACATCCAAATCAGATAATATAATAGCATGGAGCAATTAAAAATTATAGATACGTTGGAGACATACCAATCTTACTTTTGTAAGTAACCATGAAGGGATTGACAACCCCTTTATCATGTTGGTTGGAAGTTGTTTGATTGTTTGTGCAGGTATTGGTGATTTGTGCGTTGTCTCTTACTGGATTGATACCTTGGTTCTCAAACTGAGGGAAATACTGTCGGTGTTCTGGGAATGGGGGTCCCCAGACTTGCCTGCCTGCGGCCTGCGGTGTGGCTCAAAGGAGGCCCAGCATGGCCCATCTTCATCAACACAAGACTCAAGACCCTCGCGAGGGGCCAAGCCTCGCGGGGTGGACGACACGGTGCATCCTCAGGCGCAGCCTCCTCAGGCTGGCTCGCGAGGAGGCGGAGAAATCAAGGCGGGGTACCTCACGAGGTGCCCATGACGCAAGCCATGACGACTCAGGGCGCCAGGCGGGCGCCAGCGCGCGCAGCGTCCTTCTTTCCTCTTTGGTGCAAAGGGGGCAAGCGCAGCCGCAGAGTACCAAGGCACCAGGCAAAGGTTGCCATTTCGGTGCAACGAGACCAAGGCCAGGCGGACTACGAGATGGAGGTCACCATGGAGCCCAGCACGGCGTCACCGCAGAGCCTTTCGCAGGCGAAGACCAACTTTAGTCAGGATAAGTGTACTAGATGTTCCCCTTCGAATTGGCCAATTGTTGGTGCCCTTCCCGCTCAAAATTTGGGAAGAGGCCCAGGGCCTTTGCCTATAAATAGGACCGGCCACCCACATAGCAAGGGGTTCAGTTCGTGGGTTGGTCCGGCTAGCAAGCAGAGATAGTGAGTGAGAGAGAGAGAGAGAGAGGTGACTGAACTCCTCCTAGCAGTTTATCACCCCAGCCAAGAACAGACCCTCGCGAGGCTGTTCTTCCTTGTATTGTTCATCATCACCAGCCCCAGAAGGCAATCCATCCACCACACACTGGAGTAGGGTATTACACCATAATGGTGGCCCGAACCAGTATAAATCTTGTGTCCCTTGTGCAGTTCTTTTAGTAGTTTAGATCTTTGCGAGACGGGGAGGTAGAAGGCGTGATCTCCGCGCGCACCCCAGTGTTCGAACCTTAAGGGTCAGCCGGAACCCATGAATCCGACATTTGGCGCACCAGGTAGGGGTGCGCTAGAATCTGTCTTCCACCACTCCGCTCTCCTACGCCCGCCGCATCCATGTACGGCGCCAGCCGAGCTCGTGTCGCCCCGGCAGCCCTCGCCGGTGGGCGTTCTCGTTGTCCCCCGTCGCCCGCCGTCAACACCGCCACCGGCCCGGCGGGGAACGAGCGGAAAGCACCCCCTAGCATCTGCCTACGCGGCGGAGTAGCTGCACCGCAACATCGACGCCTCCGGTCGTTGCGGCCCTCCTGGGCGGCTCGCAGGCGCCGCCCACGAGTCGCCACGTCAAGCCTTTTGCCCACCGGGTTAGCGCCGTTTCCGCACGGCAGGGGGCTCCCCCGGACCGGGCAGCGCGCGAGGCCGATCTGACCTTCAGCTCGGAGGACCACCCCACCAACCTGGTCGGCTCGGGCGCGCTCCCCCTGTTGTGCACCCCCACCATCTGCCAGGTGGCCGTCACCAGAACTCTCGTTGACGGCGGCGCGGGCCTCAGCGTGCTTTCGGTCGAGACTTTCAACCTCCTTTGCATACCCTGGTAGCGGTTGAGACCCAGCCGATCCTTCTCGGGCGTCGGGGGCGGATCATCCGACTCCCTGGGACAGATCCGGCTCCCGGTAACCTTCGGCACCTACGACAACTTCCGCACGGAGATGGTCAACTTCGACATCGCCCCCATCGGCCTCCCTTACAACGCCATCCTCGGCTACCCGGCGCTGGCTCAGTTCATGGCCGCCACGCACCCGGCGTATAACCTCATGAAGATGCCTGGGAGCAGCGGCACCCTCACCGTGCACGGGGACACCGGGGACGCCCTGCGAGTACTCAAGCTCGCCTTCAAGACGGCGTCATCGGCACGACCCGTCAATGCGGAGACCCCTGAGCCCAAGGGGGCTGCACCCGCCAAGAAGAAGCAGTTGTTCACCCAGGACAAGGCAGAAACCAAGCAGATACCCGTCGACGAAGACGGGTCCTCCAGTGCCACTTTCACCATAGGCGCCAACCTTGGGCCTGAGTAGGAGGAGGCCTTGGTCAAGTTCTTGCGCGCGAATAAGAAGGTATTTGCTTGGGAGCCCGATCAGCTGGCGGGGATCCCCAGGAGTGTCCTCGAGCATCACCTCAACGTGTGCCCAAATGTGCGCCCCGTGAAGGAGAAGGCCAGGCGGCAGTCCGTGGAGAAGCAGGCCTTCATTGTCCAAGAGACCCGCAAGCTAGAAGCCGCTGGGGTCATTCGCGAGGTCCGATACCCAGATTGGTTGGCCAACCCTGTCATTGTGCCCAAGAAAGGGGGGAAGGAACACATGTGTGTCAACTTCACCAACCTCAACAAAGCATGCCCGCAAGATCCGTTTCCGCTCCCCCGCATCGACCAGATCGTCGATTCCACTGCGGAGTGCGACCTGCTATGCTTCCTGGACGCCTTCTCCGGGTATCACCAGATCAAGATGGTGGTAGAAGACATCAAGAAGACTGCCTTCTTAACCCTGTGCGGGGTATACTGCTATACATGCATGCCGTTCATGCTGCGTAACGCAGGGGCAACCTTTCAGCGGCTGATGGACATCACCTTGGGCCCGCAACTTGGAAAGAATGTCGAAGCCTACGTTGATGACATTGTAGTAAAATCTCGAGAGGCCAAGACCCTGATACAAGACCTGGAGGAGACCTTCGCGAGCCTCGACGCAGTAAACCTGCGGCTCAACCCGGAGAAATGTGTGTTTGGCGTCCCCTCGGGCAAGCTTTTGGGATTCCTCGTGTCCCATCGTGGCATTGAGGCCAACCCCGAGAAGGTCAAGGCGGTCGAGGACATGAGTCTGCCAAAGACCCTCAGCGAAATGCAGAAGCTCACTGGGCATGTGACCGTGCTAGGGCGCTTCATCTCCAAATTAGGGGAGCGAGCGCTGCCTTTCTTTCAGCTGATGAAGAAAAAGGGCCCCTTTGAATGGACTGAAGAGGCAGATAAGGCGTTTCAAGATCTCAAGAGGTACCTGACCAGTCCCCTAGTCATGGTGGGTCCGCGCCCTCAAGAGCCCCTGCTGCTTTACCTCGCTGCCACTCCCTACTCCGCCAGCGCAGCCCTGGTGGCGGTTAGGGAGGAACACCAAGTCAAGACCGTAGCGGCAGCCCGAGGCGAGAAAAAACGGGAACAAGGAAAGCCTGCAGAAGCCGCAACCGCAGTTGAGGAGGGTCAGCTGCCGAAGAATGCACCAGAGGCAGGCGAGGCCGCACGCCCAGATGGTCCACCTCCCGAGGCCACGTCATCTCGCGAGGCGCCCTTGCCTCCCGAGAGTGCCGCGACCCCAGATACTCTCAGCCTTCTTGAGCATCCCGTCTACTTTGTTAGCACGGTGTTGCGGGACGTGAGGGCACGGTACCCAATGCCTCAAAAGCTCCTCCTCGCGCTGCTGGTAGCCTCACGCAAGCTGCGTCACTACTTCTAGGCTCATCCCATCAAGGTCGTCTCATCGTACCCCCTGGAGAGAGTGCTCAGGAGCCCTAACTCCGCCGGAAGGGTCGCCGAGTGGAACATGGAGCTGCAGGCATTTCAGCTCGAGTTCAGCACAACCAGGGTCATCAAAGGAGCAGCGTTGGCGGATTTCATAGCGGAATGGGGGGAGGCACCAGGCCTCAGGGACAATGAGGATCGGTCCCTCTCTCCAGGGAGTGAGGTGCCGGAAGGCTGGGTCATGTACTTCGATGGGGTGTTCTCCAGACACGGCGCGGGGGCTGGTGCGGTGCTGATATCACCCACTCAGGATAAGCTCTACTATGCCGTGCAGCTCTGTTTCCAGAAAGGTGAAAAGGTCTCCAACAACATTGCAGAATATGAGGGACTGATAGCCGGGTTGAAGGCCGCAATAGCCCTGGGAGTGAAACGCCTCACCGTCAAGGGCGAGTCACAGCTCCTAGTCAACTTCTCCAACAAGGTGTACGAGCCAAAGGACGAGCATATGGAGGCCTACCTAGCGGAGGTCCGCAGAATGGAAAAGCAGTTCTGGGGGCTGGAGCTGAAGCACGTGCCCCGTGGCACCAATCAGGAAGCTGACAACATAGCCGGACGGGCATCCAGGCGATTGCCGCAGGAACCCGGCGTCTTCGAAGAGCGACTCTTCAAACCCTCAGCACAGCCAGCGTTATCAAACACCGCTCAGTCTCGAGAGGAGCTCCCCCAGCCACCAGCCTCGGGAGCCCCGGTTTGTGGGCCGACCTCAGGAGCACGCCTGCTCCTGACGATGGAACCTCAGGAGGAGTGCTGGATCACAGAACTCCGAAGTTATTTAACGCAAGGGGCCCTACCGGAAAAGGAAGAGGAAGCGGAGCGTGTGGCGTGGCAGGCCACGGCATACTGCATCAGAGATGGAGAACTTTACCGGAAGCGACCAAACGGCGTATCTCTGCGCTGCATCTCCAGGGAGCAAGGAAAGGAACTACTGGAGGACATACACGGCGGTGACTGCGGACACCACTCATCATCATCTACCCTCATCAGCAAGGCATTCCGTAGCGGGTTCTATTGGCCCACCGCGCTCAACGACGCGATCGAATTGGTAAAGGCTTGTGAGGCCTGCCAGTTTCATTCCAAGCAGATCCATCAACCGGCAGGGGGCCTGCAGACAATACCCATCTTGTGGCCATTCGCAGTTTGGGGGTTGGATATTCTGGGCCCGTTCCCTCGGGCGCCAGGGGGCTACCGTTACCTCTACGTCGCCATTGACAAGTTCACCAAGTGGGAAGAAGTGGAGGCCGTCCGTACCATCCCCGTTGGCTCCGCGGTCAAGTTCATCAGGGGTATCGTGAGCCGGTTCGGGGTGCCGAATCGCATCATCACAGACAATGGTTCGCAGTTCACCAGTAATCTCTTCAAAACATATTGTGCTAACCTTGGGACGCAGATATGCTACGCTTCGGTGGCACACCCGCGAAGCAATGGGCAGGCCGAACGAGCCAACGTGGAGGTCCTGAGAGGCCTCAAGACCAGGACATTCAAGAAGAAGCTGGAGGCCTGCGGCAGAGGCTGGTAAGACGAGCTCCAGTCCGTGTTATGGTCCATCCGCACAACCGCAACCAAACCAACTGGGGAGACCCCGTTCTTCCTGGTCTATGGAGCCGAAGCAGTCCTTCCTCACGAGGTCAGGCATCGCTCCGCGCGGGTCCTGGCGTTCGATGAGGCGCAGCAGGACGCCATGCGGGGGATGGACCTCGTACTAGGGGAGGGACGCCGCCGGGAAGCCGCGCTGCGAGCGGCAAGGTACCAACAGGCGCTACGACGATATCACTGCCGCAGCATCTGCCCCAGGACCCTCGAGGTAGGAGACCTTGTACTCAGGCGGGTTCTCTGCAGGGAGGGGTTGCACAAGCTCTCTCCCATGTGGGAGGGCCCATTCAAGGTTGTTCATGTTTCCAGGCCAGGCTCCGTGCGCTTGGAGACTCAAGAGGGGGAGCCGATCCAAAACGCGTGGAACATCCAGCACCTCCGGAGGTTCTACCCCTAAAAGGCCTAGAGCCTGTGAAGCAAGGCGAGTGCCTGTGAAGACTATCCCTTTTTGGAAAAGGCCCAGAGCCTGCGAAGCAAGGCGAGTGCCTGTGAAGACTATCGCGTTTTGGAAAAGGCCCAGAGCCTGTGAAGCAAGGCGAGTGCCTGTGAAGACTATCCCTTTTTGGAAAAGGCCCAGAGCTTGTGAAGCAAGGCGAGTGCTTGTGAAGCTATCGCGTTTTGGAAAAGGCCCGGAGCCTGTGAAGCAAGGCCAATGCCTGTGAAGCTCGCCGCCCCGTGACACTCTCACGTAATAATGAGTGGGGCTGCACACGCCCCGGAGTCTTAGGAGCACCGGCCTCAGGCCCTGGGGCTCCCTCCCACGCCCAGTGGCAGCACTTAGCTCCGCGCTGGTGAGAAGACGTCGAAGACTAGATTAGGTGCCGGACGCGGCTTTTTCATTTGCTTTCCGCAGTTGACGTGTTTACTTGCATCTGAAGTCTTATTGAGGTTGTCGCTGTTGCTGATTTGTGGTTCGTCGATTTTCGCTCCTCGCTTTGGTTTCTCTCATAAACGACCTCGCGAGGGATGGTGCTCAAACGTCCTCGCGAGCGTTTCTGCTCTAGCTGCTGGAAGGTTTCATGGCCCGGGCACGTTATAGGAGCACCCCTCTAGTCCGTGCCCCTCGGGCACCGTGACGCGCACACAGGGCCTGGGTCGGTCGCCCCCCGGCAGGGGTCAAAGACTATCTACGCACAGGCGTATAGTTAAGAGGCGCAAAAATAAGATCAAGGTAATGGCTAAAACGGCAATAATTCCCAACACGCCCCAGCGGGGCTCCATGCAGCTGTTTTGTCTTACACAGGAAACAAAAGGGAAAGGAAGGGATGAGCCCGGCGTAGCCCTCCTCACATCAGCCCGCGGAGGCGACCCGGGCTACCTCCGGACCTCAAGGAGACTCCCTCTCGTGCTTCACCGGGGCACGACGGCGGGCGGACGAGCCATCACCTCCCAAGCAAGCTCGACGGCGCGGTGGTTGACTGCGGCCACTGCTGGAGGAGTCGCTTGAGGAAGAGCTGACGAAGCTCGGGGAGTCTCGAGCGCCGCCATCCGCGCAGGCGCTATCTCCTCCATTACCGTCGGGGCGGGGCCCCCGGCCGCGGTCGTCGTCCTCAGGGCAACACCCCGCGCGGCGACCATCTGCCCCAAACACCCTCACATAGAGGGTGGCGTCGCCGTCAAACCTGAAGTGCAGGGTGCACCGGCGCCCCAGGCCGCGAGCGCGGGCGAACGCCTGCCAGCCACAAGTTAAGGCCAGGCCCCCGTTGGCGGAGACCTCCAGCGCGGCCCACGAGGACCTGCTGCAGCAGCCCTCCGCCTGGAGCCAGAGGCCACCAGGAGCACCAGCCGGGAGTTCACCAAGGAGGAAGCGAGGGAGTTGGAGCCGGGCGCTAGTCGGCTCCGCCGACCAGATGACGAACTCCAGCAGCACCTGCGCAGCGCGAAAGCATGGCCTGGGGGAGCACGCAACCCAGGCGCGTCCCTCGCCCACCGTGGCTCGCCCGCCGCCGCGTTGGGAGCCGCCACCATGACCACCAGATGCTACCGGGGCGGTCACCGGATGCTTCCGAGGGCGCCCACGGCCGCGCTTGGGTGGGGGAGAGGCAGGATCGACCTGGAGGGCCTTCCCCTTCTCTGCAGCCGAGTACCTCCTTGATAGAGCCATCACACCAAGGCAGGGCAAGGATTAAGGCAAAGGAGAAAACAAGAAGAGATGGACTGGAAGGGCACGCGCTGTGCCATACTTATAGCCGGCGAAGGCCAACCGCCGGCCTCCACGATCACATGTAATTATGACACGATCTGCATGCAGGGACCTGTCCAACTCGCACGATCACCGAGGCGTCGTGGGGAAGTGGAGACGCCCACGTCCCATCAACCGCCATGCGGCGCCCAAGGCCGCAGGCTGTTAGGGCCCGCGGCGCTTCGCCCTTGCCCTTTCACCTCTCGGCACGGCCAAGTCCATGCGTGCCTTGGGCCCGAGGGCTACTGTCGGCGTTCTGGGAACGGGGGTCCCCAGACTTGCCTGCCTGCGGCCTGCGGCGTGGCTCAAAGGAGGCCCAGCATGGCCCATCTTCATCAACACAAGACTCAAGACCCTCGCGAGGGGCCAAGCCTCGCGGGGCGGACGACACGGTGCATCCTCAGGCGCAGCCTCCTCAGGCTGGCTCGCGAGGAGGCGGAGAAATCAAGGCGGGGTACCTCGCGAGGTGCCCATGGCGCAAGCCATGACGACTCAGGGCGCCAGGCAGGCGCCAGTGCGCGCAGCGTCCTTCTTTCCTCTTTGGTGCAAAGGGGGCAAGTGCAGCCGCAGAGTACCGAGGCGTCAGGCAAAGGTTGCCATTTCGGTGCAACAAGACCAAGGCCAGGCGGACTATGAGATGGAGGTCACCATGGAGCCCAGCACGGCGTCACCACAGAGCCTTTCGCAGGCGAAGACCAACTTTAGTCAGGATAAGTGTACTAGATGTTCCCCTTCGAACTGGCCAATTGTTGGCGCCCTTCACGCTCAATATTTGCGAAGAGGCCCAGGGCCTTTGCCTATAAATAGGACCGGCCACCCACATAGCAAGGGGTTCGGTTCGTGGGTTGGTCCGGCTAGCAAGCAGAGAGAGTGAGTGAGAGAGAGAGAGAGAGGTGACTGAACTCCTCCTAGCAGTTCATCACCCCAGCCAAGAACAGACCCTCGCGAGGCTGTTCTTCCTTGTATTGTTCATCACCACCAGCCCCAGAAGGCAATCCATCCACCACACACTGGAGTAGGGTATTACACCACAATGGTGGCCCGAACCAGTATAAATCTTGTGTCCCTTGTGCAGTTCTTTTAGTAGTTTAGATCTTTGCAAGACGGGGAGGTAGAAGGCGTGATCTCCGCGTGCACCCTAGTGTTCGAACCTTAAGGGTCAGCCGGAACCCGTGAATCCGACAAATACTTATCTCTACTTTGCTGCATCACCCTTTCCTCTTCAAGGGAAAAACCAACGTGATGACCCACAAGTATATGGGATCAATTGTAGCCTTTTCGATAAGTAAGAGTGTCGAACCCAACAAGGAGTAGAAGGAAATGACAAGTGGTGTTCAGCAAGGTAATGTCTGCAAGTGCTAAAATTGTAAGTAACAGAGTAGTTTGATAGCAAGATAATTTGTAACGAGCAAGTAGCAATAATAGTAACATAAGTGCAGCAAGGTAGCCCAATCCTTTTGAGGCAAAGGACAGGCCAAAATGGTCTCTTATAATAAGCAAAGCGTTCTTGAGGGTACGCAGGAATTTAATCTAGTTACTTTCATCATGTTGGTTCGATTTGTGTTCACTACCTTGATAATTTGATATGTGGGTGGACCGGTGCTTATGTGCTGTTCTTACTTGAACAAACCCCCTACTTATGATTAATCCCCTCGCAAGCATCCACAACTACGAGAAAAGTATTAAGAATAAATTCTAACCATAACATTAAACTTTTGGATCCAATCGGTCTCTCACGGAATAGTGCATAAACTAGGGTTTAAGCATCTGTCAATCTCACAACCCATCATGTAATAACTACTCCACAATGCATTCCCTTAGGCCCAAATATGATGAAGTGTCATGTAGTCAATTTTCACTTGACACCACTAAGGGAATCACAACATACATACTATCAAAATATCGAACACATATCAAGTTCACATGATTACTTGCAACATGATTTCTCCCGTGACCTCAAGAACAAAAGTAACTAATCACAAATGATAATCATGCTCAAGATCAGAGGGGTGTTAAATAGAATATTGGATCTGAACATATAATCTTCCACCAAATAAACCATATAGTAATCAATTACAAGATGTAATCAACACTATAGTCACCCACAAGCACCAATCTATAGTTCTGGTACAAATATTGAACACAAGCGATGAACTAGGGTTTGCGAGGAGATGATGATGTTGAAGATGTTGATGGAGATTGCCCTCCCCAAGATGGGAGAGTTGTTGGTGATGATGATCACGATGATTTCCTGTTTGGGAGGGAAGTTCCCCCAGCGGAATCGCTCCACCGGAGGGCAAAAGTTCTCCTGCCCAAGTTCCGCCTCGAGACAGAGGCGCTCCATCCCGAAAGTCCTCTCCTTATTTTTCTAGGTCAATTATATACCAGAAGATGGGCACCGGAGGTGGGCTGGGCTGAGCACAACCCACTAGGGCACGCCTAGGGGGCCAGGCGCACCCTGGTGTCTTGTGCTCACCATGTGGCCCTCTCCGGTGCTTATTTGCTCCAGTATTTCTTATTTATTCCATAAAAAATCCTCGTGAAGTTTCAGCCCATTTGGAGTTGTGCAGAATAGGTGGTCTGACGTAGCTTTTCCAGGTCCAGATTTCCAGCTGCCAGAATTCTCCCTCTTTGTGTGTACCTTGCATATTATGAGAGAAAAGGCATTAGAATTACTCAAAAAAAATCATTATTATGAATAAAAACATTATAAATGACAATAGGTAAACATGATGCAAAATGGACGTATCAACTCCCCAAAGCTTAGACCTCGCTTGTCCTCAAGCGAAAACCAAAATCGAAAAACATGTCCACATGCTTATAGAGAGAGAGAGGTGTCAATAAAAACAAAATACGGACATAGAAGCATCATGTGAATTATTATAACAACAACAAACTTTAACATAAAACCTTTATCATAGAACTTTTGTCATAGGGTTCACATGAATAAGTAACAATTCATCACACTATCGAAGTATAAAGCATAAACTCTATTGGAAACCAACAAACTATGTTCACAGTCAACTTTGCAACTACAATTCATCATCTTTTCAGGAAGGGTCATGTATCGGAGCCTTTAGGCAAGTCCATGACACGTCTCCAACGTATCTATAATTTTTGATTGCTCCATGCTATTATATTATCTATTTTGGATGTCAATGGGTTTTATTTTACACTTTTATATCATTTTTGGGACTAACCTACTAACTGGAGGCCCAGCCCAAATTGCGTTTTTTTGCCTATTTTAGGGTTTCGTGGAAAAGGATATCAAACGGGGTACAAACGGAATGAAACCTTCGGGAACATGATTTTCTCAACAAAACGTGATCCACGAGACTTGGAGTGGGAGTCAAGAAACAATCAAGGAGGCCACGAGGCAGGGGGCGCCTACCCCCTGGGCGCACCCTCCACCCTCGTGGGCCCCTCGTTGCTCCACTGACCTACTTCTTCCTCCTATATATATCCACGTACCCCCAAACATCCAGGAGCACCACAAAAACCTAATTCCACCGCCGCAACCTTCTGTACCCGAGAGATCCCATCTTAGGGCCTTTTCCAGAGCTCCGCCGGAGGGGGCATTGATCACGGAGGGCCTCTACATCAACTCCATGGCCTCTCCGGTGATGTGTGAGTAGTCTAGTTCAGACCTACAGGTCCATAGTTATTAGCTAGATGGCTTCTTCTCTCTCTTTGGATCTCAATACAAAGTTCTCTTCGATTCTCTTGGAGATCTATTCGATGTAATCCCAGTGATAGTAGGGGAAACGACATGCATTGTATTGTTGCCATCGAGGATAAAAAGATGGGGTTTATATCATATTGCATGAGTTTATCCCTCTACATCATGTCATCTTACTTAAAGCATTACTCTATTCTTATGAACTTAATACTCTAGGTGCATGCTGGATAGTGGTCGATGTGTGGAGTAATGGTAGTAGATTCAGAATCGTTTTGGTCTACTTGTCGCGGACGTGATGCCTATATACATGATCATACCTAGATATTTTCGTAACTATGCTCAATTCTATCAATTGCTCGGCAGTAATTCGTTTACCCACCGTAATACTTATGCTCTTGAGGGAAGCCACTAGTGAAACCTATGGCCCCTGGGTCTATCTTCCATCATATTAATCTTCCAACACTTAGCTATTTCTATTGCCGTTTATTTTACTTTGCATCTTTATTTCTCTTTATCATAAAAATACCAAAAATATTATCTTATCATATCTATCAGATCTCACTCTCGTAAGTGACCGTGAAGGTATTGACAACCCCTTTATCGCGTTGGTTGTGAGGTTCTTATTTGTTTGTGTAGGTGCGTGGGACTCGAGCGTGATCTCCTACTGGATTGATACCTTGGTTCTCAAAAATTAAGGGAAATACTTACACTACTTTACTACATCACCCTTTCCTCTTCAAGGGAAAACCAACGCAGTGCTCAAGAGGTAGCAAGAAGGATTTCTGGCGCCGTTGCCGGGGAGATTTGCGCCAAGTCAAGTCAAGATTTTACTCCCAACAACGAACCATTTCTGGCACCGTTGCCGGAGAGTCTATGCACAAGTCAAGATATACCAAGTACCCATCACAAACTCTTATCGCTCGCATTACATTATTTGCCATTTGCCTCTCATTTTCCTATCCCCCACTTCACCCTTGCCGTTTTATTCGCCCTCTTAGTTTCCGTTCGCCTCTTTTTCGCTTGCTTCTTGTTTGCTCGTGTGTTGGAATGCTTGCTTGTCACGATGGCTCAAGACAATACTAAATTGTGTGACTTTACCAATACCAACAACAATGATTTTCTAAGCACTCCGATTGCTCCTCTTACCAATACTGAATCTTGTGAAATTAATGCTGCTTTGTTGAATCTTGTCATGAAAGATCAATTCACCGGCCTTCCTGGTGAAGATGCCGCTACCCATCTAATAAACTTGGTTGATTTGTGTGATATGCAGAACAAGAAAGATGTGGACAATGATATTGTTAAACTTAAGCTATTTCCGTTTTCGCTTAGAGATCGTGCTAAAGCTTGGTTTTCGTCTTTGCCTAAAAATAGTATTGATTCATGGAATAAGTGCAAAGATGCTTTTATCTCTAAGTATTTTCCTCCCGCTAAGATCATCTCTCTTAGAAACGATATTATGAATTTTAAGCAACTTGATCATGAACATGTTGCACAAGCTTGGGACAGGATGAAATTATTGATATGTAATTGCCCTACACATGGTTTGAATCTTTGGATGATTATACAAAACTTTTATGCCGGATTGAATTTTGCTTCTAGAAATCTTTTAGATTCGGCTGCGGGAGGCACTTTTATGGAAATAACTTTAGGAGAATCTACCAAACTCCTAGATAATATTATGGTTAATTATTCTGAATGGCACACCGAAAGATTTACTAATAAAAAAGTGCATGCAATTGAAGAGATTACTGTTTTGAGTAGAAAGATGGATGAACTTATGAAATTGTTTGCTAATAAGAGTGCTCCTACTGATCTTAATGATATGCATTTGTCAACTTTGATTGAGAATAATAACGAATCTATGGATGTGAATTTTGTTGGTAGGAGCAATTTTGGTAATAACGCGTATAGAGGTAATTTTAATTCTAGGCCGTTTCCTAGTAATTCCTATAATAATTATGGTAATTCCTACAACAATTCTTATGGAAATTTTAATAAGATGCCCTCTGAATTTTAGACTAGTGTTAAGGAGTTTATGAATTCACAAAAGAATTTCAATGCTTATCTTGAATTTTTTTGCTTAAGGTTGATGATTTGGCTAGGAACATTGATAGAATTTCTCTTGATGTTGATTCTTTGAAACTTAGATCTATTCCACCTAAGCATGATATCAATGAGTCTCTCAAAGCCATGATAATTTCCATTGATGAGTGCAAAGAAAGAACCGCTAGGATGCGTGCTAAGAAAGATTGCTTTGTGAAAGCGTGTTGTTCTAGTTTCTATGAAAATAAAGATGAAGATCTAAAAGTTATTGATGTGTCTCCTATTAAATATTTGTTTTGCAATATGAATCTTGATAATGATGGGACTGAAGATGAGCCACCTTTACCTAGAAGGCGTTCCAAAAATTCGGAGTTTCTAGATCTTGATGCAAAAATTGGTAAAAGTGGGATTGAAGAGGTCAAAACTCTAAATAGCAATGAACCCACTATTTTGGATTTCAAGGAATTTAATTATGATAATTGCTCTATGATATATTGTATTTCCTTGTTGCAATCCGTGCTAACTCCTCATGCCTATAGTCAAAATAAAGCTTTTACTAAACATATCGTTGATGCTTTGATGCAATCTTATGAAGAAAAACTTGGGTTGGAAGTTTCTATCCCTAGAAAACTTTATGATGAGTGGGAACCTACAATAAAAATTAAAATTAAAGGTCATGAGTGCTATGCTTTGTGTGATTTGGGTGCTAGTGTTTCCACGATTCCAAAAACTTTGTGTGATTTGCTAGGTTTCCGTGATTTTGATGATTGTTCTTTAAACTTGCACCTTGAGGATTCCACTATTAAGAAACCTATGGGAAGAATTAATGATATTCTTATTGTTGCAAATAGGGACTATGTTCCCGTAGATTTCATTGTTCTTGACATAGATTGCAATCCTTCATGTCCTATTATTCTTGGTAGACCTTTCCTTAGAACGATTGGTGCAATTATTGATATGAAGGAAGGGAATATTAGATTCCAATTTCCATTAAGGAAAGGTATGTAACACTTCCCTAGAAATAAAATTAAATTACCATATGAATCTATTATGAGAGCCACTTATGGATTGCCTACCAAAGATGGCAATACCTAGATCTATCCTTGCTTTTATGCCTAGCTAGGGGCGTTAAACGATAGAGCTTGTTGGGAGGCAACCCAATTTTATTTTTATTCCTTGATTTTTTTCTCCTGTTTAGTAATAAATAGTTTATATAGACTCTGTTTTGGTTGTGTTTTTTGTTTTTGATTAGTGTTTGTGCCAAGTAGAACCGTTGGGAAGAGTTGGGGAAAGTCTTTTTTGATCTTGCTGTAAAAAACAGAAACTTTAGCGCTCACGAGAATCGCTGCCATTTTTATTCCGAAAGTGCTATTTAGTTAAATCGTTTTGCAGATTATTAATAGTTAAATTACTCACGTCCAGAAATTTATTTTAGAATTTTTGGGGTTCCAGAAGTTTGCGTTAGCTACAGATTACTACAGACTGTTCTGTTTTTGACAGATTCTGTTTTTCTTGTGTTGTTTGCTTATTTTGATGAATCTATGGCTAGTAAAAGAGTTTAGAAACGATAGAGAAGTTTCAATACAGTATATTTAACACTAATATAAATAAAGAATGAGTTCATTACAGTACCTTGAAGTGGTGTTTCATTTTCTTTTGCTAACGGAGCTCACGGGATTTTCTATTTTGAGTTTTGTGTTGTGAAGTTTTCAAGTTTTGGGTAAAGATTTTATGGATTATGTAACAAAGAGTGGCAAGAGCCTAAGCTTGGGGATGCCCATGGAACCCCAAGGTAAAATTCAAGGACACCAAAAAGCCTAAGCTTGGGGATGCCCCGGATGGCATCCCCTCTTTCATCTTCGTCTATCGGTAACTTTACTTGGAGCTATATTTTTATTCACCACATGATATGTGTTTTGCTTGGAGCGTCTTGTATGATTTGAGTCTTTGCTTTTTAGTTTACCACAATCATCCTTGCTGTACACACCTTTTTAGAGAGACTCTCATGATTTGAAATTTATTAGAATACTCTATGTGCTTCACTTATATCTTTTGAGCTATATAGTTTTTGCTCTAGTGCTTCACTTATATATTTTAGAGCACGGTGGTGGTTTTATTTTATAGAAATAATTGATCTCTAATGCTTCACTTATATTATTTTGAGATTCCTTTAGAACAACATGGACATTTTCTTTAATATAAAACTTTCGTAGAAGCGCATTGAATACTATGAGAAGTTTGATACTTGATAATTGTTTTGAGATATGGAGATGGTGATATTAGAGTCATGCTAGTTGAGTAGTTGTGAATTTGTGAAATACTTGTGTTGAAGTTTGTGATTCCCGTAGCATGCACGTATGGTGAACCGTTATGTGATGAAGTTGGAGCATGATTTATTTATTGATTGTCTTCCTTATGAGTGGTGTTCGGGGACGAATGATGGTCTTTTCCTACCAATCTATCCCCCTAGGAGCATGCGCGTAATACTTTGTTTCGATAACTAATAGATTTTTGCAATAAGTATGTGAGTTCTTTATGACTAATGTTGAGTCCATGGATTATATGCACTCTCACCCTTCCACCATTGCTAGCCCCTCTAGTATCGCGCAACTTTCGCCGCTACCATAAACCCACCATATACCTTCCTCAAAACAGCCACCATACCTACCTATTATGGCATTTCCATAGCCATTCCGAGGTATATTGCCATGCAACTTTCCACCGTTCCGTTATTATGACACGCTTCACCATTGTCATATTGCTTGCATGATCATGTAGTTGACATCGTATTTGTGGCAAAGCCACCGTTCATAATTCTCCATACATGCCACTCATGCATCATTGAACATCCCGGTACACTGCCGGAGGCATTCACATAGAGTCATATTTTGTTCTAAGTATTGAGTTGTAATTCTTGAGTTGTAAGTAAATAAAGTGTGATGATCATCATTATTAGAGCATTGTCCCAAGTGAGGAAAGGATGATGGAGACTATGATTCCCCCACAAGTCGGGATGATACTCCGACCAAAAAAAGAGGCCAAAAAAAGAAGGCCCAAATAAAAGATTGAGAGAAAAAGAGAGAAGGGACAATGCTACTGTCCTTTTTCCACACTTGTGCTTCAAAGTAGAACCATGATCTTCATGATAGAGAGTCTCCTATGATATCACTTTCATATACTAATGGGAATTTTTCATCATAGAACTTGGCTTGTATATTCCAATGATGGGCTTCCTCAAAATGCCCTAGGTCTTCATGAGCAAGCAAGTTGGATGCACACCCACTTAGTTTCTTTTGTTGAGCTTTCATATACTTATAGCTCTAGTGCATCCGTTGCATGGCAATCCCTACTCACTCACATTGATATCTATTGATGGGCATCTCCATAGCCCGTTGATACGCCAAGTTGATGTGAGACTATCTTCTCCTTTTTTGTCTTCTCCACAACCACCATTCTATTCCACATATAGTGCTATGTCCATGGCTCACACTCATGTATTGCGTGAAGATTGAAAAAGTTTGAGAACATCAAAAGTATGAAACAATTGCTTGGCTTGTCATCGGGGTTGTGCATGATTTAAATATTTTGTGTGGTGAAGATAGAGCATAGCTAGACTATATTATTTTGTAGGAATAACTTTCTTTGGCCATGTTATTTTGAGAAGACATAATTGCTTAGTTAGTATGCTTGAAGTATTATTATTTTTATGTCAATATTAAACTTTTATCTTGAGTCTTAGAAAGCATTCCACATCAAAAATTCTTTTTTATCATTTACCTACTCGAGGACAGGCACGAACTAAGATTGGGGATGCTTGATACATCTCCAACGTATCTATAATTTTTGATTGCTCCATGCTATTATATTATCTATTTTGGATGTTAATGGGCTTTATTTTACAATTTTATATCATTTTTGGGACGAACCTACTAACCGGAGGCCGAGCCCAAATTGTTGTTTTTTTTTGCCTATTTTAGGGTTTCATAGAAAAGGAATATCAAACGGAGTCCAAACGGAATGAAACCTTCGGGAACGTGATTTTCTCAACAAACATGATCCAGGAGACTTGGAGTGGGAGTCAAGAAACAATCGAGGAGGCCACAAGGCAGGGGGGCGCCCTCCACCCTCGTGGGCCCCTCGTTGCTCCACCGACCTACTTATTCCTCCTATATATATCCACATACCCCCCAAACATCTAGGAGCACCACGAAAACCTAATTCCATGGCCGCAACCTTCTGTACTCAAGAGATCCCATCTTAGGGCCTTTTTCGGAGCTCCGCCGGAGGGGGCATTGGTCACGGAGGGCCTCTACATCAACTCCATGGCCTCTTCGGTGATGTGTGAGTAGTTTATTTCAGATCTATGGGTCCATAGTTATTAGCTAGATGGCTTCTTCTCTCTCTTTCGATCTCAATACAAAGTTCTCCTTGATTTTCTTGGAGATCTATTCGATGTAATCTTCTTTTGCGGTGTGTCTATTGAGATCCAATGAATTGAGGGTTTATGATCCAGATTATCTATGAACAATATTTGATTCTCCTCTGAATTCTTTTATGTATGATTGATCTATCTTTGCAAGTCTCTTCAAATAATCAGTTTGGTTTGGCCTACTAGATTGATCTTTCTTGGAATGGGAGAAGTCCTTAGCTTTGGGTTCAATCTTGCGGTGCTCGATCCCAGTGACAGAAAAGGAAATGACACGTATTGTATTGTTTCCATCGAGGATGAAAATATGCGGTTTATATCATATTGCATGAGTTTATCCCTCTACATCATGTCATCTTACTTAAAGCATTACTCTATTCTTATGAACTTAATACTCTAGATGCATGCTGGATAGCGGTCGATGTGTGGAGTAATAGTAGTAGATGCAGAATCGTTTCGGTCTACTTGTCGCGGACGTGATGCCTATATACATGATCATACCTAGATATTCTCATAACTATGCTCAATTCTATCAATTGGTCGACAATAATTCGTTTACCCACCGTAATGCTTATGCTCTTGAGAGAAGCCACCAATGAAACCTATGGCCCCCGGGTCTATCTTCCATCATATTAATCTTCCAACACTTAGCTATTTCTGTTGACGTTTATTTTACTTTGCATCTTTATTTATCTTTATCATAAAAATACCAAAAAAAAATTATCTTATCATATCTATCAGATCTCACTCTCGTAAGTGACCGTGAAGGGATTGACAACCCCTTTATCACGTTGGTTGCGAGGTTCTTATTTGTTTGTGTAGGTGCGTGGGACTCGAGCATGAACTCCTACCATATTGATACCTTGGTTCTCAAAAACTGAGGGAAATACTTACGCTACTTTACTGCATCACCCTTTCCTCTTCAAGGAAAAACCAACGCAATGCTCAAGAGGTAGCAGTCCACATACTCAACCATCATATAGTCTTCTATGATTACTAACACTCACCACATACACATGAGCAAAACGTCTCAACCGAACACATATAAAGATAGGGGCTTATAGTTTCGCCTCCCAACGTATTCACCTCAAGGATGATGTCAACAATAATAACTCATGCTACCCATATTCAACTGGACATATCTGCCTAGATCTTTCCTCACCACATGATGCTTGCCAAATGAGAAAAATAAAAAGGAATAGAGAGAAAAACTTTGACTCTTGCATAAAAGTAAATACATGAAAGTAAAAGATAGTCCCTTCGCAAAGGTAATAAGAGGTTGCCATGCACTTATTTCTTTGTTTGCTCAACCCCTTAGTGCAAAAGAACGTCACGTTATATTGCCCCTTATGATATCAACCTTTATTATGCAGTCTGTCACTTTATTCTTTGCTATCACAAGTTCGTACAACGCTCAATTTTTCTTACACTAAATGATCTAACACTTTTAGAAGCAATTTTTATTGCCTTATTGCACCAATGAAAACTTACTTGAAGGATCTTACTCAATCCTTAGGTAGGTATGGTGGACTCTTGAAAATAAGATTTGGGTTTAAGGGTTTTTGGATGCACAAGTAGTATCTCTACTTAGTGCGGAATTTTTGGCTAGAAAAGATGGGGGGCAAGCACCACATGTTGAAGGATCTATGACAATATAACTTCTATGTGAATGTGAGCAAACATAAATCATTACATTGTCTTCCATGTCCATCGTCAACAATTTTGGCATATAATATTTTGATGGGGGCTCACAATCACAAAAGATTTCCAGGATAGTGTATTTGTATGTGAATCTTCTCTTCCCTTATTAATTCTTTCATGAGTTGCATCATTGACCAATGCTATGTTTTTCAATCTCGAATAAAATTTTCTACTTATACTTTTCCTTATGTGGTGTCATTACCTACCATAAGATTAGCATATGATCTTTTTCATTTATTTTCTTTCTTTTTATTGGAACATGAAAGTAAAGAAAGCAAAAACTCAAACTAAACTTTATTATATATCTCGCACTCGATTACAAGGATATATCACTATGCAAACTCTGAAAAAGAAAGGATCGAACTAAACTTTTATTCATCTAAAGCAAAAGATAACTATGGATCGAACTAAGATAAGTGAGGCAAAAGATAGTGGGGGGTGATACGATACCGGGGCACCTCCCCCAAGCTTGGCGGAAGCCAAGGGGAGTGCCCATACCCGATACACAATTTTCTTTTGGTGATGAAGAAGGTGGTGGTGGTGGTGAAGTAGAGGCGATCCTGTCCTTCACGATCAAGAGATTCTCCAATCTATGGATGACGCTCTGGAGGAAGATGATGGGCTCTTGATGCAGAATATTTTCACGAGTGAGATGTTTATTTTGCACACGAACCGTTTCAATGATTCGAAAGGCTTCAATCTCAGTCGGGTGATGTCGCTTGAAGCTATGTCGGTATTTCCCCAAAGAGGAAGGGATGATGCAGCACATCGGCGGTAGGTATTTCCCTTAGATGTGAAACCAAGGTTATCGAACCAGTAGGAGAACCAAGCAACACAACATAAACAACACCTGCACACAAATAACAACTTCTGGCAACCCGACGTGTTAAAGGGGTTGTCAATCCCTTCCGGGGTACGGCGCCTCAAGATAGGCAAACAGATGTGAGGTAAATTTGTAGTAGATTGATAGATTGAAAGCTAAATAAAATAAATGAGAATAAGTTGCAGCAAGGTATTTTTGTATTTTTGGTTTAATAGATCTGAAAATAAATGCAAAGGAAAAGTAGATCGCAAAGGCAAATATATGAGACAGAGACCCGGGGGGCGTAGGTTTCACTAGTGGCTTCTCTCGATAAAAATAGCAAACGGTGGGTGAACAAATTACTGTTGGGCAATTGCTAAAGCTTCAAATAATCATGACGATATCCAGGCAATGATCATTACATAGGCACCACATCCAAGATTAGTAGGCCGACTCCTGCCTGCATCTACTACTATTACTCCACACATCGACGGCTATCCAGCATGCACCTATTGTATTAAGTTCATGGAGAAATGGAGTAATGCAATAAGAACGATGGCACGATGTAGACAAGATCTATCTATGTAGAGATAGACCCCATCATTTTATCCTTAATTAGTAGCAATGATACATACGTGTCGGTTCCCCTTATGTCACTGGGATCAAGCACCGTAAGATCAAACCCACTACAAAGCACCTCTTCCCATTGTGAGATAATTTTTTTGACTATATACTGCAAGGCAACAGCCTCACAGTCTATTATTAATTGAAAAAGGAAATTTACAAGTTTACAAATTTACAAGAAAAGAGAATAGATACTTACAAAAAAGGTCTATGAAAGGTTAGCTATGCAAGACAGTAAGCTATCTTTATATTTACATTTAATTCTATGAGAGAGAAGAGAGATGTCATGGATAAAGTTCCTCCTCCAAGCTCTAAAAGAAGGCTGCTCATTTCTGAAGATCTTCCCATTCCTTTGTGTCCAAATATTCCAAGTAGCAGTGAAGACAACCTCAGTGAAGAAAGGATGACCGAAATCCCTCCTAACTGATTGAGCCATCTCATATGTGGTTTGGTTCGGTGGAAAGGACCAAGATATCCCAAGATAGTTCCAAACCCTCTTACTAAAGTTGCAAGCAAAGAAAAGATGAGCCCGATCCTCATGTTGTGCAAGGTTGCATAGCACACATGTGTCATCCTGGATGATCCAATGTCGGTGTTGCATCATATCCCTAGTGTTCAAACGATCCATTAAGAGAAGCCAGCCAAACACCTTGAACTTGAGCGTGCATGCACACTTCCAAATCCATTTGAAGATGGGGTCAACCACTAGGTGGGAGAAGCATGAGTCATAGTACATCTTTGACATAAAAGCACTAGACGTTGAAGGCCATTTCCAAATGTCTTTGCTCCCCCCATCCAGATTGATCAAAGCCAGCAGTGCCTGGAGTTGTGAGTATTCAGAATAAGCCTCCTATGACAGAGGCAGATGGAAGTGATCCAAGGCATCAAGAAGCTCCATAAACTCCTTGACAGTGATTGCATCATCAACTACAAATGAATGTAGCCTTGGGAAGCACTCATGTAATAGGACAACATGATTTCCCAGCTGCCAACGATCGAGCAAAAAAGCACCGTGTCGCCAACATGAACTTGTGGAACAACAAGCTTGCAGAAATTGGTATATAAACGCATGACATCACGCCACCAAAATGAGCCACAGATCTGGGTGCTTTGAGGCGGTGACGATGTGTAATAAGTGTCCCAAATTAAAGTGACCCAAGGCACGTCAACCTTATTAAAGAACTTTAAGAGATGCTTTAGTAACAAAGCCTCATTTTGAATGCCCAAATTAAGGACACCCAAACCACCGTATTTCTTAGGGCGACACACCATATCCCAAACAGCCAATGATTGGTGTGGGTTATCCGTGTTGCCTCTCCACATGCATTGTCTCATGATTCGCTCTAATTGCTGCAAAATGCCCTTGGGAAGAGATAAGGCACACAAGAAATATATTGGCATGGAGCACAACACCGACTGTAGAAGTTGCAATTGGCTTCCTTGATTTAGCAAGCACGAGGAAGCAGATAGACATCGCTCGACGCGATCGACCAGAGGCAGCAGATCATAGATTGTAGGTCTAGAAGTTCCCATTGGCAATCCTAGATACGTGAATGGCATGGACCCAACATCGCATCCGAGCAGAGAAGCCACCCTAGCACCTTCCACATCACTCATATTGATTGGAATGAGTGAGGATTTACTAAAGTTGACACATAATCCTATTGACGCCGCAAAAGTGCCAAGCATATCCTTGAAAGCAATAAGCTGATCATCAATCGCAGGCATGACAATTAATGTGTCGTCGGCATATTGTACAATCGGGTAGTCTCTGGAGCTGGTTGGGATTGGCAGTGAAAGGATGTTCCTGGAGCACATCTCGTTAACTACGGATTGTAATAAATCAACCGCGATCACAAACAGCAACGGTGATAGGGGATCCCCTTGACGCACGCCCGTTCTGCAAACAAAATGATTGCCCGGCACATCGTTGAGGAGCACAGAAGAAGATCCCGTAGACAATATGCTACTAATCCATCCGGTCCAACGAGAGTCAAAGCCCTTGCATTGCAAAATTTTGAGAATAACTTCATGCTCAATTGTGTCGAAGGCCTTTGTGAAATCCAGCTTAAGAAGGACAATGGGCCGCTTCGAAGCCTTGCATTGGTGTATATACTGAAAACACCAAGCTAGGCAATCTTGAATAGAACGACGCCGAAGAAAACGATATTGATTGCGGTGGATGCATCTGAGGATCACTTTCTGAAGGCGATTAGCAAGAAGCTTAGTCAAAAACTTCAAGCACGTGTTGGTCAAAGAGATGGATCGAAAGTCATGAACAACTTCAAGGCTCAACTTTTTTGGGATCAGAGTAATTAATGATGTGTTAAGACATTCCAGATTGCATCTGCCCTCATAGAACTCCTTGACAAGTTGCATGAAATCAACCTTTAGGATTGGCCAAAACTTCTTTAAGAACAGGCCAGTAAAGCCATCGGGACCAGGAGCACGATCCGTTGGCATGTTCTTAATGACAGATTCAACCTCGGAGCCTGTAAAAGGCTGGGATAATTCCTCAAGGCCATCAACACGCGCAATTAAGTTGTCCAAATCGAATCCCATGCTAATTCCTTTTGCACTGCCCATACGCTGGTTAAAATCAGACCAAAACATGCCAGCTAGTTGTTGATGATCCAATACCACATCACCTGCTGAATTCTTAATTGAGGAAATTGTGTTTCTTCGAAACCTTTCAGTGGCCATGGCATGGAAAAATTTCAAGTTTTCCTCACCAACTTTAATGCTTCGTATTGTACAACGTTGTTTCCAATATACAAATTTCCAATGTAAGATATCTCCAGATGCAATTTCACAATTCGCCTGAAATTAAACTCCGGCCTAGTAAAAGGCCTAATCTCCTCCAGTCCATCAAAGTATAGAATCACTTTGTTGCAGTCTGAAATGAGTGCCTTAACTGTGGAGAGATTGAGATGCCATTTCTTGAGGGCATATCGAAGGGCCTTGAATTTAGAGGAAATAGTTAAGGTAGCAGAGGATCTAGCCACAGACCTATTTCAAACTTGAGCAACACAATCATAAAAACCAAGCAAATCAATCCAATAATTTTCAAAGCGAAAGACTTTGGCCTTAGGAATAGCAGTAGAAATTGAGACCACACACGGAACATGATCGGAGGCCATGCGTGCAAGCAGCAAGACTAGCATGTTGGGATGATCCAAGGTCCATGCAACAGAAGCAAAAAAACCAGTCAATCTGTTCAAGTAAAGGCTTAGTTTGCATATTTGACCAAGTGAATTGCCGTCCTTTAATTGGTAGCTCAACAAGACCCAAGTGGCCAATCACTTCATTAAATAGAAAGATGTCACTGACATTACCCCCAGGTAGGTTATGATTTTCTAACGACTGCATAAAATTGAAATCGCCCAAAAGCAGCCAATTATCATCACAGTTAATGTCAAGGTTGTATAACCATTGCATGAAATCATTGTGGGCCAGACCCTGGCAAGGGCTATAAACTGACACTAGGGTCCAAACTTCAGAAGTGTGCTTAGAGGGAATTCCACAATAATACCATAGGACCTTGCCTCAATTAATTTACCCTCAAAGAGAGAGGAGTTCCAAATGATGACCATACCAGCTGAGGCACCCACCAAAGGCACATACGAAAAATTATCAAACCGCCGTGGACAAAACTTCCTAATAAACTTGTGATCGATATGCATACACTTCATTTCTTGAAGACAGGTCACAGAGCAGCCACTTTCATCAATCTTTTGTTTAACCGCTAATTTCCGTGCTTCAGAATTAAGACCATGCACGTTCCAACATAAAACCTTCCATTCTTTAAACCCTGACTAATTCATTACAAACCAATAGAATGCAACAAAAGTAGATCACACAATGACCTACACTGACAAGCTAAGCATAGTAATGGGAGAGATAACAAAATATGAAAACATAAGTAAAGATAGATGGTGTTTAAAGCGGTACGCCGTGGACCATAAAGTTGTCCGATGCAGCTAATCATCAGAACTCTTGCTGTTGGAGGAGGTAGCAGGATCAGCCACAAGCTTATCCTTGGAGATCTTCCCATGAGCAATGTGTAGGCGGGCCCCGATCCGCTGAAGATCTACAATAGGCGTTGGTGGAGGCACTAACGGGTTCCCTTCAGACTGTGAAGAACTGGTCTTCCGCTTCTTGAATGCATGCTGGGTCTTGATCTGTTGAGAGCCTCTGCTTGGGGTTCTATGAAAGCCTTCGCGTAACGCACTTAGATGTGCACTGCGGTGAACCTCTGTGTCCACCAAAATTTTAGCAGACCTCGGCTTCCGGCCACGCTTGATGGTCACCTCAGGGAGAACAGTAAACTCGAAGGACTCGGTTACTGGTTCAGAGAGATCATCAAAGCAAAGAGCCCTTGCAACTGGTCTCCTAACTGGAGAAGCATGGCGTGGAAGGCTGTAAGAGGAGCCTGACGGAGGCTGTAGAGAGAAACTGACATCTGCTCCATTGTAACAAATATCCCAGGAGCCCTTAGGCAGCAGCAGAGATCCAAATTCAGTCTTGAACACAAACTTTGGTATTTCAGCAGAGAAAAGAGCCGGCAAGAACTTCTGAAATGTGCATTGCCATTGCATAAGAGGGGGCAGAACAAGGCCAAATACAGTCAGAACTTGTCCAATATGGAGAGGAGGCTGCATTGGGGCCGCTGGTTGCTGAAAGATCACCATATCTTCCACTGGTTGAGCATTAACAGAATCATCCGAAACTTGCAGAATGATCGATTCTTGTGACTGATTCGCATCAACATGATTTTCATCCACAAGCTCCTGCTACACAACATGCAGATCGTCATGTGGAGCATCCTGGTGGGGTGGTGCATGATTGTGAGCTGGTGGTGGTAGGTCATCCCAACCAATCTCCGGAAATTCAGGCATAACCCAGTTGTGGTTATGAAATTGCAGATGTCAAGGGAGTGGATGAGGGTTGACATCGAAGGGCATAGGATCCTCATCAGCTGGCAAAATATCAGCAAAGTCTGCGGAGAAGATGTATATCGGAGCAGACCAAGATATGCGAGAACCACCAAAGTCAGCAAACTCTTGATAGACTACATCACGCGGCACTAAGGTAGTCGCCGGAAAAGAAACGTACGCCAGAGTATGAACAAGCAGAGGATCATCCTGGTGCCCGTGATGAAAACGACCAAAAGTGCTGATTGCATCTGCAATATACTGCGTGCGCCCATAATCCAGGGGTATTCCGACAATCATAACCCAGCCCCGACAAAAACCTTGAATAGCTTTATAATTAATACCCTCATCATGTGGCACAAATCGGACAAACCTATGATTGTCAATTTCGAACGGAGGATGATCTACAAGAGCTTGTCTAGCAATCGGGGTACGGAAACGAAAGAGCCCAACTCCTTGAATCCAAGGCTGAGCATCAAGAATGGCGCGGCCAAGATTGTTGATGACAAAATCACTGACCATATTTCTAAAGATGGGAACTTCTTCAAGCATAGGAGCAGGCTCGACAATGGCAATGGCGTAGTCTTCATGCTGACGATCAGGAGCCACAGCTAGAGAGTAGAAGGTGTGCAGGAGTCACCGCAGACCACCGTCGATGATCTCGAAACCCGGCGGGACGAATGGCATGGGATCAAGGGCGAAGGTGGCCATTGCTGGGAGCGGCGAGTGGGTGGAAGCCGCGGGGGATAATGGTTGAGACAAGCTAGGTGACGATGGCAAGGTAGGTGGTGGAGGTATGATGGGCGGTGGCTCTAGGCACTACAAAAAAATACACTTCCGTGATGATACGTGTTTGTCTCAGTAGGTCTCTTTTTTTGTCATGCATGTACATCCATGACAAATTTATGACAGAATCAAGATAGTCATACCTTTGCTGTCGTAGAAGTGTTCCATGACATTACCAAAATTATCATCATGGAAGTGTCCACTTCCATGACGATAAATCGTGCGTCACAGAAGTGCTTTCGTCAAGGGTGACCGACAAGTGGCATCCGCCATAACGGAACGCCGTTAAGCTATCGGGTCAGGTTTTGGATCCGATAACCCGTTAACAGCCCCGACCAATGGGAAATTTCCACGTGTAAAATTCTTATTGGCCGGACGAAACACGTGTCAGCTCGTCAGTGGGTCAGATAGGCGCCTATGATATGTCAACACGTGGCACGGCCCAACAGTGGCCCATTCCGGTGAAAAAGGCCGGCCCAGTAAACATTAGCAGGCCGGCCCATATAAGGCCTACTTGTGTCATGTCCATTTAAGCCCACGGCCCATACGAGATGTGCCAATTCGGCCCGTTAAATATTTGACACCATTGCAGCCCATCGTCAGTTTGAGCCTGTTAACAGCCCGCTATATACTTGGGCTCAATATCGGCTCGATGAGATTTCGGCCTGTTAACGGCCCATTTAATGGATGGGCCAATTTTCAGGATGTACATCTTTCGTCCTTTTAGCGACCCATTTAAATGTTGGGCTAATTTCTGGCCCGGTGTGTCTTTCAGCCCGTTGACGGCCCATAAATCTGATGGGCCATTTGTAGTCGGACTTGAGTTTCGGCCTTTTAGTGGCCCATTTAAGTGTTGGGCCAATTTCTGGCCCGATGTCACTTTCAGCCTCTTGACGGCCCATAAATCAGTTGGGCCAATTGTAGTCGGACTTGAGTTTTGGCCTTTTAGCGACCCATATAAGTGTTGGGCCAATTCCCGGCCCTGTGTGCCTTTCGGCCTATTAACGGGGCATAAATGAGTTGGGCCATTTGTAGTCGGACCTTAGTTTTGCCCCCTTAACGGCCCATGCCCTTCATGGTCCAATACCAGCCCGGTTTCTCTTTCGGCCTGCTAAAGGCCCACAACACAGTTGGGCCGTTTACAATACGACCTGACTTTCGGCCTCTTAGCTGCCCATGCTCTTCATGGTCCAATACAAGCCCGCTGTCTCTTTCGGCCTGCTAAAGGCCTACAGTATAGTTGGGCCATATGTAGCCCAAACTTAGTAACGACATGTTAACGACCCATGAAATAAATTGGGGCCACCTGTTGCCCGCTTTGATGTCGGCCTGTTAATGACCCGGGAGGTAAGAGGGCCGACCATTAACTTTTGGCCTAGTAACGGCCCATTAACTCAATGGGCCCACTAAAGTTTGTTCATGCCTTTAGGCCAAATTAGATAATTTGAGCCCATTACGACGAGCAAAGGTACGACATACAGGGAATAACGTTGCACATCCAGAATATATTACAGGAAATTACATCCACTTGGCAATCTAAGATTGATGCCAGTGCAAATAAATGAGCAGAACCTAACCATCTACAACGTCACAATCTGCAACCTTAGCACAGATGACGCCCATAAGCATGTGGGAAAGTTCCTGCTGCTTTGCCACACTGTCTCTGAAAACATTGATCAGTTGTTGTGTCGCACGACTCTACACCTCTGATTCATCCACCATTTCCATCATTGCTTCAGCCATTAATTGGTTCACAAACATACATTTATTCCATTGCATTCGAGACAGAGGATACTGAACAGATTCAGATGGCGATTTTGGCAGGCTTGTATTATTGATAGTGGAGAGTGTATTGACCACTGCATCATAACGTAAATTAGGACGGGAACCAAACAGATTAATCATGAGTTATTGCCATATTACTTGGCCTAGATTTACTGGAAAGAAACAATAGGGTTGCCTTGCTGTTTTCAGAGTTTGTCTTCTTATCTTCAGCAGCCTGCACAAAATTAACACACTAGCATTGCTATCATTGGCCAAGTCAGATAATAGGAAAGCAACATTGACACAACGAATGTTTGGGCAAATAGCCTACACCAAATTAACGCAATATGGCACAACCATCATCAGCCAGGTAAGGTAATACGAAAGCAACATTGACACAATGAATGAATGGGCAACCAGAGAAGCACTACAATTCAGTAATGTGCGTGATATGAGATAGCACATTCATGCAGCTCAGTACGCAAAACTACCAGGCAGTTTTCCTTACAAAAATCAACATTAGCGCCTTTAACATTTTGCTACAACTAATTTTAGATCAGATAAAGGTTAGATTCACGCCGATTAACAAAATACATGCTGATGTAAAAATATAGTGATATACAACTGGTACTTATATCAGCACTGGAGCACAGAGAATTCCCGCAAGATATTTTCCTCGAATACGATCCCAATGGAGGAAGTCTTGTATCGTTTAACCTTATTTTCTCAAAGAGAGACGGGTAAGAAACATGTAGAAAATATGATCAGAATGCTATAAAATTTCATGATGTGAGGATACGCACATGCTTCTTAGAATGGAGTTGACATTCTTTTGCTGGACTGGAGCGGACTAGTTCTTTTGCCACTGGAATCTGCTTATTATCAGTGGGAGTTGTGTTTCTCTGTGCTAGAGCAGTATCTATGAAAAATGGAGTTGGTTTATTATCTCCTGGCATTTGGATTTTTTGCAAAGACCTGGTTTGTAACCCTTCAGATTCTAACATAGCCGTCTTCCCCTTGCATGCCTTATATAGAAGAATGGTGATTCAGTTATAAAACATGCTACAACAGAGATGGAATAGGTACTGAAGAATAGAAAGGCATGACATATTGACATCTATTCACTCGATCTAGAAATAAATGGATGGGTCTAGGCGTACTTCAGTTCTAGATACATTCAGTTTTATCCATTTCTGCGACATTTAATCCGGACGGAGGGAGTATGATGTAAGAGCCAAGGATACAACAGGACAACATAGTAAAAAACACACTGAAAACCCACTGTAGAACCAAAGTATTCAAACCCACTGATATGAGATAGTACACTCATGCAGCTCAGGATGCAAAACTACTAGGCAGTTTTCCTTGCAAAAATCAACATTGTGGCCTTTAATCATACATTTTTCTACAACTAAATTTAGATCAGATAAAGCTTGGATTCACGCTGATTAACAAAATACATGCTGATGTAAAAATATAGTGATATACAACAGGTACTTACATCTACATTGGAGCACAGAGAATTCCTGCAAGAATCTTTCCCCATAAACGATACCATTACAGAAAATCTTCTATCTGGTAAGCTTATTCTCTAAAAGAGAGATGTGTAAGAAACATGTAGAAAATATGATCAGCATGCTATAAAATTTCATGATGCAAGGATACGCACATGCTTCTTAGAATTGAGTTGATATATTTTTGCTGGACTGGAGCGGACTAGTTCTTTGGCCACTGGAATCTGCTTATTATCAGTAGGAGTTGGGTTTCTCTGTGCTGGAGCAGTATCTATAAAAACTGGAGTTGGTTTATTATCTCCTGGCGTTTGGATCTTTTGCAAAGGCCTTGTTTGTAACCCTTCAGATTTTAACATATTCGTCTTCCATTTACATGCATGATCAGCATGCTAAGCATATGGCATTGCAACAGAGTAGATACACTCCAGGACATTATATGCATGTCGTACCCATATCACAGGCCAAGTTAGAGCAAGGACCTTGTGGGGTGAAGAGGATTCATCATCTTTCTGCAAGTCTTCTGAAGAACTGCCTTTACATGTTCCATCATATTGGGTATCATTGACATCAAGTTTATTGGCCTTTACATTGGTCTATGAGGTTCTTGTGGATATATCAGTGTGTGCAATTATATCTGACATGCATGGAAGACAACTAGTAGTTAGATTTATGTAATGAGTGCCTATAGGAGACGACATAAATAGTAGGACTGGGGTTAACTAGTAGCAATAGGTCTCATAAACTAAAGGGAGAACACAGATGAAAGCTACATAATATGTATCGTTTGTACTCGAGAATAACTAGATGGCACACAAAAGTATTAAAGAACAACATAGGAAATACTAGAAGTGGTATAATACTATAATCACCAGCCTGTGGGATAGCATTTGATGATGGATGATAACTATGGAACAGTGTTACCTAAAGAACAAGTATCTTAGCTGAACTATGTGTCGGCGTTCTGGGAACGGGGGTCCCCAGACTTGCCTGCCTGCGGCCTGCGGCGTGGCTCAAAAGGGGGGCCCAGCACGGCCCATCTTCGCCAACACAAAGACAAGACCCTCGCGAGGGGCCAAGCCTCACGGGGCGGACGACGCGGAGCTTCCTCAGGCATGGCCTCGTCAGGCTGGCTCGCAAGGAGGCAGAGGGATCAAGGCGGGGTACCTCATGAGGTGTCCGTGACGCAAGCCATGACGACTCAGGGCGCCAGGCGGGTGCCAGCCCGCGCAGCGTCCTCCTTTCCTCTTTGGTGCAAAGGGGGCAAGCCCAGCTGCGGAGTACCGAGGCATCAGGCAAAGGTTGCCATTTCGGTGCAATGAGACCAAGACCAGGAGGACTACGAGACGGAGGTCACCGTGGAGCCCAAGACGGCGTCATCACCAGAGCTTTGCGCAGGCGAAGACTACTTTTGTCAAGATAGCTGATACTTGTTGTCCCCCTTCAAATTAGCCCGCCATTGTTGGCTCCCTTCAAGCTCGATATTTGGGAAGAGGACCAGGGCCTCTATAAATAGGACTAGCCACCCACATGGCAAGGGGTCGGCTGGTTGGAAGCAGAGAGAGAGGGAGAGAGAGAAAGGTGACTGAACTCCTCCCAGCAGTTCATCACCTCAGCCGAGAACAGACCCTCGCGAGGCTGTTCTCCCTTGTATTGTTCATCATCATCAGCCCAAGAGGCAATCCACACACCACACACTGGAGTAGGGTATTACACCACAACGGTGGCCCGAACCAGTATAAACCCTGTGTCTCTTGTGTTGTTCTTTCGATAGTTTAGATCCTAGCAAGGCGGAGGGGTGCAGGTAGGTAGGAGGCGAAATCTCCACGCCCACCCCAGTGTTCGAACCTCAAGGGTCTGCCGGAACCCGAAATCTGACATTTGGCGCGCCAGGTAGGGGTGCGCCGGAATCCACTTTCTACCGCTTCATGCCCCGTCGTGTCGTCATCGCCATGTCCGGCGACCCGGCGGGCAACCCAGATCCGTGGGCGGCGTGGCCCACCCACGCAGAGCTGCTAGCCTCGGGCAACCCCGTGCCCAGGTAGCTCGCGGTTCGCAGGGCGCTGCGAGCCATGGGCGACGCGGACAGGCTTCGACGGCTCTCACACCGCGGCAGGCGCGGTCGGCAGCAAGGACCTCCAATCACGCCGCGACCACAACACTGTACACCCGTCGGGAGCAGGCGAAGTCGAGGGCCGCGCTCACGGTGGACCGGGAGCTGCTGCAGTGCAGACTGCTGGAGGGCGGCCACGACGTGCTGCTGGAGCGGGTGGCAAAGCTCCTGGGCTTCGCCGCCTTGGGGGCTCACCCCTTCTGCACGCAGCTCCCATCTGAAGCCCAGGGCAGCCCGCACGGGGACTCCGCGCGCGCCCACGGGCTCCAAGGCTACCCAACACCAGCGAGGTTGTCAGCACCGGACCGGCGGTGGCGCTGCCCCCGCTCCCCGTCCGCGAAGAAGAGGGACTCGACGTGACCCGCGACCCTAGTGGACAGCCGCGCTACCACCGCATGGTAGGCGCGTCAGGCAGGACCGCGTGGCACGCAAAGCACTACGGCGTGGCCTTCGGGATGATGGTGCCAGAGGAGTACGTGCCCCTCATGATGGACCAAGGACACCCGCACGAGGGCGAACAAGGCTCGCTCCTCAGCTTAAGCTGGGGGGACGAGGCACCAGATGCTGAGCCCCTCCAGGAGTCCCAGGATGGTCCCACCGGGCACGCTGGAGGCAACGAATATTGGGTACCGCTTATCCTTCAGTAGGCATACACTAACCATGTGTCGCAGGAGGTGCAGGTTGCCACAGCGAGCCGCTGCCCCGCTCCTACAGTCTCCTACCCCTCGGGAGGAGGGCGCAGGGGGCTGCAGGAGAGGGGCAGGGATCTGACATCACCACCGCGGCGTTCGGAGCAAGGCGTTCTTAGGAGGTAGGCCCTCCGCTGGGGAGGTGCCCCCGGGCCTGCCCCTAGTGGAGGACCCGTGGTCGTTGGGGGAACCGCTGGCGACCGCTCTACCCCATCAGTGGCGTCCTGGTTTCCGGTCGTCGTTGATGGCACTAGAGTGTGGTGCAAGGCGGGGCCCTCCTCTGGCGATATGAAGCAAGGCCGGTACCTGTGAAGAAGGCCCAGTGCCTGTGAAGCTCGCCGCCCCGTGACACTCTCACGTAATAATGACTGGGGCTGTACATGCCCCGAAGTCTCAGGGGTGCCGGCCTCAGGCCCTGGGGCTCCCTCCCACGCCCAGTGGTAGCACTTAGCTCCGCGCTGGTGAGAAGATGTCCAAGACTAGACTAGGTGCCGGACACGGCCTTTTGTTTGCTTTCATTTCTCTTCCCATTGGTTGCCGCTTTCCCTCGCTGGATTCAAGTTGGATTCGAATTTGAGATTTGCGTGTGTTCGAGGAAGGGGTGCTTAGTCTCGTTCGAGCAATTTCTCGCGTTTTGGTTACAACTTCGCCTCAGCTGCCTCCCCTCGTGAGCCCCTCGCGTGTCAGGTCAGGCCTAGCTTGCGCGCAGCCCAGACTGCCGCCGCCGCGTCCTCTCAGGAGGGCGTTTTATTGCTGATCCAACAGATTCAATCAGGAAACACTCATGGCACCACAGCCTCCTACGGGCTGCCCCAGGGCCAGCACGGGACAAAGGTAAATTAGCCGACCAGCGCGTCACTTAAGCCAACCACTTGGCGCAGGCGCATGGCAATGTAGGTCCTACAGATACAATAAACACAAGTTTTACATGAGGGGCTCCCCCTCCAAAATGCTCTCACAGCTATCAGGCCAAAACCTGAGTTCTATTCATGCAGGGTAAGGAAGCAGGAACGATGCACAATATGTCGGATGAATCCCCCAATGCGTCCTCAGGAGCACCACCGGGGCCATTGTTGGCATCGCTAAACTCGCCATCGCTGTCCGCGTTGCCACCAGCGGCGTCAGAGCCGCCCATCACACCGCCCTCGTCGGCCGCCACGATCACGTCGTCATTGTCTGAGGCGAAGGCCCTGATAAGAGCATCCACATTGTCTTCCACCCAGTGCGCTAGCTCGCCTCGGACGGCCTGGGGGACTGGGGCGATGGCGGCGTCAAAATCAAAGTGGGGATCCATGCTCCGGAGGTGGCTGAAGACGCGAGAAAAGGCGCGCCTGAGCAGGGCGCGACTCCTCTCCTCCACCAACCTGTCAGCTCTGATCGATCGCGCCTCCAGCTGCGCCACCACATCAGTGAAGAACTGAAGATTGCCCGCATAGTTGACTACGTGCGGCTCGCCGACGGCCTCCTCGCTGATGTTGCCCAAGGCCGCGTTGGCTCTCTCCCGAAGTGTGGAGAGCATAGGGCCGTGCTCATGCTCCAGGAGCCGCTGCTGACGTATCTCGTCCGCATTCTGGCGCGCGACGGCCTCAGCCTCCTCCACCTGCTGGCGAAGAAGGAGCACCTCGGCCTGGGAGGTGGTTAACTCGCCTTGCGCCACCTCAAGGGCGGCCCGAGAAGCATCGACCCGCGGCGTTGCCTCCTCCAGCTTGGCTCTCAAGGCGGCAGTCCTGCCTTCAGCTTCGGCCCGGATCAACCCCAGCTTCTCTTCGAACTCGTGCTCGAGGTTCAAATGCGCCATTGCCACTCGACGTCCGACCTCCTCCAGGACGCGGCCTTCCTGTGCAGCAACATCATCCTCCGCCTGCATAACCAAGCGCTCCCTCGTCTCCAGACGCTCGTACTCACGGGTACGATCGGCGGCTTCCAACGTCAGCGCCTCCTCACGCTTCTGGAGCTCCGCCGAGTCACCGGAGGCCACCTTCATCGACGCAAGGGCTGCCTCGTGTAGCTCCACCTGCTCCTCCAGCGAGTGGCACCAGGCCAGAAGCTCCCGAGTCCACTCCTCCGCAGCCGTTCGCCGCCGGTCGGCTTCCCGAGCCTCCTCAGCGGCCCGAGATCGGGCCTCCCGAGAGGCCTCCAGCGACGCCTTGGCTTCTGTGTCGTTAAGATCGCGCTAACGGTGCGCAAGGGCGATGGCGCCCTCCAGTTCGCGCCTCTTTGTAGCTAGGTGCAGGCCCTCGGCCTCAAGGCATGCGTCTTCATCAGCAAGCTCCTCGCCAAGAAGGCTCACCGCGTCAGCAGCCCTTCGGAGGAATCCTTGGCGGAGAGCGCGACGCTCCCGAGCATGCTCGAGCATGTCTTCTACACCCTCATCTGCCCCAAGCAAGCGCCGGGAGCCACGAATCAGCACTCCCCCTCTGGGCAGGGGGCTGGGGGCTGGCACCCTCGCGACGGCCGGGCACTCCGCGCCAGAAGCCCGGCCTTGGGCCAGCCCGTCCTCAGGAGAAGAGCGCCGGAGGCGCCTCTGCCAATCGCAGTCCACGACCAGGTGAGAAGCCCACGGCAGACTGGCTATGCCACGAGGAGGCCTGCGAAGGGGGATCGCGAGGTGCGTGGGGCCACAATACGCCTCGGAGCGGCTCGCCTCGTCGATCGCCCTCACCACAAGAGTTCTGCTACTCGGAGCGCTCGAGGACGATGGAGGGGGCGAAGCCAAGGGGGACGGCTCCTCTGCCGTCTCCGCAAGCTCGGCTAGAAGGGGCCTGCGGAGCAAGGGTCAGTAAGAGCAACAGAAGGATCGGGAGCTGGGAAAGGAGAAGGCTTACTCATCAGTGGCGAAGTACTTTCTGTGCTTCAGCATGCGACAAGGGTAACCGTCGCCCATGGCCTCCCTTCTCTTCCGGAGGGCCCCAAAGTCCACGCGGAAGCGGCCTAAGAGTCGGGCGCAGGGATCGACTTGCGCCGAAGATGGAGCGTCAAGACGATCAGCGTCAGGGGCGCCTGCCTGATGTGCGCCGCCAATCGCCTCCCCAAGAGAAGCAGCTGGTGTCGGTGTTCTGGGAACGGGGGTCCCCAGACTTGCCTGCCAGCGGCCTGCGGCGTGGCTCAAGTGGGGGCCCAGCACGGCCCATCTTCATCAACACGAGGCTCAAGACCCTCGCGAGGGGTCAAGCCTCGTGAGGTGGACGACACGGCGCATCCTCAGGCACAGCCTCGTCAGGCTGGCTCGCGAGGAGGCGGAGAGTTCAAGGTGGGGTACCTCGCGAGGTGCCCATGACGCAAGCCATGACGACACGGGGCACCAGGCGGGTGCCAGCGCGCGCAGCGTCCCTCTTTCCTCTTTGGTGCAAAGGGGGCAAGCGTATCAGCGGAGTACCGAGGCATCAGGCAAAGGTTGCCACTTCGGTGCAATGAGACCAAGGCCAGGCGGACTACGAGACGGAGGTCACTATGGAGCCCAGCGCAGCATCATCACCAGAGCCTTTGGCAGGCGAAGACTGCTTTTGTCAGGATAGATGTACTCGCTGTCCCCCTTCAAATTAGCCAGCCATTGTTGGATCCCTTCCCGCTCAATATTTGGGGAGAGGACCAGGGCCACTATAAATATGACTAACCACCCACATAACAAGGGGTCGGTTGGTTCGTTTGGTTCACAAGTAGAGAGAGAGAGAGGAAGAGGGTGACTGAACTCTTCACAACAGTTCATCACCTCAGCCAAGAACAGACCCTCGTGAGGCTATTCTTCCTTGTATTGTTCATCCTCACCAGCCCCAGGAGGCAATCCATCCACCACACACTGGAGTAGGGTATTACACCACATCGGTGGTCCGAACCAGTATAAATCTTGTGTCTTTCGTGCAGTTCTTTTAGTAGTTTAGATCCCATTGAGATGGAGAGGTTGAAGGTGAGATTTCCACGCGCACCCAGTGTTCGAACCTTTAGGGTCTGCCGGAACCCGAAATCCAACATTTGGCGTGCCAGGTAGGGGTGCGCCGGGATCCGTCTTCCAACGCTCCGCCCTCCTTCGGTCGCCGCAACCATGCGCGGCGCCAGCCGGGCTCGAGCCCCCCCCGGCGGGCGCTCTCGTCATCCCCCGCCGCCCGCCGTCAACACCGCCACCGGCTCGGCGGGGAACGAGCTACAAGCACCACCCCAGCGTCCGCCTACGCGACAGAGCAACTGCACCGCGGCACCGACGCCTCCGGTCGTTGCGGCCCTCCTAGGCGGCTCGCAGGCGCCGCCCACAAGTCGCCACATCAAGCCTTTTGCCCGCCGGGTTAGCACCGCTGCCGCGCGGCAGGGGGCTCCCCCGGACCAGGCGGCGAGTGAGGTTGATCTGACCTTCAGCTCGGAGGACCACCCCGCCAACCCGGTCAGCTCAGGCGCGCTCCCCTTGTTATGCACCCCCACCATCTGCCAGGTGGCCGTCACCCGGACCCTTGTCGACGGTGGCGCGGGCCCCAGCTTGCTTTCGGTCGAGACTTTTGACCTCTTCTGCATACCCCGGGAGCGGCTGCGACCCAGCCGCTCCTTCTCGGGCATCGGGGGCGGATCATCCGGCTCCCGGTGACCTTCGGCACCTACGACAACTTCCGCACAGAGACGGTCGACTTTGACATCGCCCCCATCGGCCTTCCTTACAACGCCATCCTCGGCTACCCGGCACTGGCCCTGTTCATGGCCGCCACGCATCCAGCATACAACCTCATGAAGATGCCCGGGAGCAATGGTACCCTCATGGTGCGCGGGGACACCGGGGACGCCCTGCGTGTACTCAAGCTCACCTTGAAGACGGCAGTGTCGGCACGGCCCGCCAACGCAGAGGCCCCTGAGCCCAAGGGGGCTGCGCCCGCCAAGAAGAAGCAGTTGTTCACCCAGGACAAGTCAGAGACCAAGCAGATACCCGTCGACGAGGACGGGTCCTCCAGTGCCACTTTCACCATAGGCGCCAACCTTGAGCCCGAGCAGGAGGAGGCCTTGGTCAAGTTCCTGCGCTCGAACAAGAAGGTATTTTCTTGGGAGCCGGATCAGCTGGCGGGGATCCCCAGAAGCATCATCGAGCACCACCTCAACGTATGCCCAAACGTGCGCCCCATGAAGTAGAAGGCCAGGAGGCAGTCCACGGAGAAGCAGGCTTTCATCGCCCAAGAGACTCGAAAGCTAGAGGCCGCCGGGGTCATTCGCGAGGTCGGGTACCCGGATTGGTTGGCCAACCCTGTCGTTGTGCCCAAGAAGGGGGGGAAGAACGCATGTGTGTTGACTTCACCAACCTCAACAAGGCATGCCCGCAAGATCCGTTCCCGCTCCCCCGCATCGACCAGATTATCGATTCCACTGCGGAGTGCGACCTGCTATGCTTCCTGGACGCCTTCTCCGGGTATCACCAGATCAAGATGGCAGTGGAAGACGTTGAGAAGACCGCCTTCTTGACCCCGTGCGGGGTATACTGTTATACATGCATGCCGTTCGGGCTGCATAACGCAGGGGCAACCTTTCAGCGATTGATGCACATCACCTTGGGCCAGCAGCTCGGAAAGAATGTCAAAGCCTACGTTGATGAAATTATGGTAAAATCTCGGGAGGCCAAGACCCTGATACAAGACCTGGAGGAGACCTTCACGAGCCTCGATGCAGTAAACCTGCGGCTCTACCCGGAGAAATGTGTGTTTGGCATCCCCTCGGGTAAGCTCTTGGGATTCCTCGTGTCCCATCGTGGCATCGAGGCCAACCCCGAGAAGGTCAAAGCGCTCGAGGACATGAGCCCGCCGAAGACCCTCAGAGAAATGCAGAAGCTCACGGGGCGTGTAACTGCGCTAGGGCGCTTCATCTCCAAACTGGGGGAGCGAGCGCTGCCTTTCTTCCAGCTGATGAAGAAGAAAGGGGCCTTTGAGTGGACTGAAGAAGCAGATAAGGCGTTTCAAGATCTCAAGAGATACCTGACCAGTCCCCCAGTCATGGTGGCTCCGCGCCCTCAGGAGCCCCTACTGCTGTACCTCGCCGCCACACCCTACTCCGCCAGTGCAGCCCTGGTGGCGGTTAGGGAGGAGCGCCAAGTCAAGGCCGCAGCGGCAGCCCGAGGCAGGACAAAACGGGAACAAGGAAAGACTGCAGAGGCTGCAACCACAGCCGAGGAGGGTCAGCTGCCGAGGAACGCACCGGGGGCAGGAGAGGCCGCCCGACCAGATGGTTCACCTCCCGAGGCCACGACGCCCCGTGAGACGCCCTTACCTCCCGAGGGTGCAGCAACCCCGGATGCTCCCAGCCTTGTCGAGCACCCAGTTTACTTTGTTAGCACGGTGCTACGGGACGCGAGGGCCCGGTACCCAATGCCTCAGAAGCACCTCCTCGCGCTACTGGTAGCCTCGCGCAAGCTGCGTCACTACTTCCAGGCTCACTCCATCAAAGTCGTCTCGTCATACCCCCTGGAGAGGGTGCTCAGGAGCCCTAACTCAGCCGGAAGGGTCGCTGAATGGAACATAGAGCTGCAGGCGTTTCAGCTCGAGTTCAGCACAACCAGGGACATCAAAGGAGCAGCATTGGCAGATTTTGTGGCAGAATGGACAGAGGCACCAGGCCTCAAGGCCGACGAGGATCGGTCCCTCTTCCCGGGGAGCGAGGCACCAGAAGGCTAGGTCATGCACTTTAACGGGGCGTTCTCCAAACATGGTGCTGGGGCTGGAGTGGTGCTTATATCGCCCACTCAGGAGAAGCTCTACTATGCCGTACAGCTCTGTTCCAACGAGGTGAAAAGGTCTCCAACAACATAGCGGAATACGAGGGTCTAATAGCAGGCCTGAAGGCCGCGGCAGCCCTGGGGGTGAAGCGCCTTACCATTAAGGGCGATTCACAGCTCCTCGTAAACTTCTCCAACAAGGTGTATGAGCTGAAAGACGAGCACATGGAGGCCTACCTTGCGGAGGTCCGCCGGATGGAGAAGCAGTTCTGGGGGTTGGAGTTGCAGCATGTGCCCCGTGGCACCAATCAGGAGGCCGACGACATCGCCAAACGGGCATCCAGGCGGTTGCCTCAGGAGCCTGGTGTCTTCGAGGAGCGGCTCTTCGAGCCCTCAGCCTTGCCGTCGCTGTCAAACACGGCTCTACCTCGGGAGGAGCTCCCCCAGCCACCTGCCTCAGGAGCCCCGGTCTGTGGACCGGCCTCGGGAGCACGCCTGCTCCTGACGGTGGAACCTCAGGAGGGGTGCTGGATCATGGAGCTCCGGACCTACTTAACTCAAGGGACCTTGCCGGAGAAGGAGGAGGACGCGGAGCGTGTGGCGCGGCAGGCCACGGCGTACTGCATCAAGGATGGAGAGCTCTACCGGAAGCGACCAAACGATGTATCCCTGCGCTGCATTTCCAGGGAGCAAGGGAAGGAACTACTGGAGGACATACACGGCGGAGACTGCGGGCACCACTCATCATCGCGTACCCTCGTTGGCAAGGCGTTCCGCAACGGGTTTTATTGGCCTACCGCACTCAATGACGCCGTAGAGCTGGTGAAAGCTTGTGAGGCCTGCCAGTTCCACACCAAGCAAATCCATCAGCCGGCCGGAGGCCTGCAGACTATACCCCTTTCATGGCCGTTCGCAGTCTGGGGGCTGGACATCCTGGGCCCGTTTCCTCGGGCGCCAGGGGGCAACCGCTACCTCTACATCGCCGTGGACAAGTTCACCAAGTGGGCTGAAGTGGAGGCCGCCCGCACCATCCCCGCGGGCTCCACGGTCAAGTTCATCAGGGGCATCGTGAGCCGGTTCGGGGTGCCGAACCGCATCATCACAGACAACGGTTCACAGTTCACCAGTAACCTCTTCAAAACATACTGTGCTAACTTTGGAACGCAGATATGCTACGCTTCCGTGGCGCACCCACGAAGCAACGGCCAGGCCGAACGGGCCAACGCGGAGGTCATGAGAGGCCTCAAGACCAGGACGTTCAAGAAGAAGCTGGAGGCCTGCGGCCGAGGTTGGTACGACGAGCTTCAATCCGTGTTGTGGTCCATCCGCACCACCGCGACCAAGCCGACTGGGGAGACCCCATTCTTCCTATTCTATGGAGCGGAGGCCGTCCTCCCTCACGGGGTCAGACATCGCTCCGCGCGGGTCCTGGCATTCGACAAGGCGCAGCAGGACACCATGCGGGGGACGGACCTCGTGTTGGGGGAGGAACGACGACGGGAAGCCGCGCTGCGAGCGGCGAGGTATCAGCAGGCGCTGCGGTGATATCACTGCCGCAACATCCGCCCAGGACTCTCGAGGTAGGAGACCTCGTGCTCAGGAGGGTTCTCTCCAGGGAGGGGTTGCACAAGCTCTCTCCCATGTGGGAGGGCCCGTTCAAGGTTGTTCATGTTTCCAGGCCCGGCTCCGCGTGCTTGGAGACTCAGGAGGGAGTGCCAATCCAGAATGCGTGGAACATCCAGCACCTCCGGAGGTTCTACCCCTGAAAAGGCCCAGAGCCTGTGAAGCAAGGCGAGTGCCTGTGAAGATCATCTCTTTTTGGAAAGGCCCGGAGCCTGTGAAGCAAGGCGAGTGCCTGTGAAGATCATCACTTTAGAAAAAGGCCCAGAGCCTGTGAAGCAAGGCGAGTGCCTGTGAAGCTATCGCATTTTGGAAAGGCCCGGAGCCTGTGAAGCAAGGCGAGTGCCTGTGAAGCTATCACATTTTGGAAAGGCCCGGAGCCTATGAAGCAAGGGAAGTGCCTGTGAAGATCATCTCCTTTTGGAAAGGCCCGGAGCCTGTGAAGCAAGGCGAGTGCCTGTGAAGATCATCGCTTTGGAAAAAGGCCCAGAGCCTGTGAAGCAAGGCCAATGCCTGTGAAGCTCGCCGCCCCATGACACTCTCACGTAATAATGAGTGGGGCTGTACACGCCCCGGAGTCTCAGGAGCGCCGACCTCAGGCCCTGGGGCTCCCTCCCACGCCCAGTGGCAGCACTTAGCTCTGTGCTGGTGACAAGACGTCGAAGACTAGATTAGGTGCCGGACACGGCTTTCCCATTTGCTTTCCGGAGTTGACATGTTCATTTGCATTTGGAGTCTTATTGGAGTTATCGCTGTTGCTGATTTATGGTTCGTCGATTTTCGCCCCTCGCTTTGGTTTCTGTCGTGAACAACCTCGCGAGGGATGGTGCTCAGGCGCCCTCGCGAGGGTTTCTGCCCTAGCCCTAGGAGGGTTTCACGGCCCTGGCGCATTACAGGAGCACCCCTCCTAGTCCGTGCCCCTCGGGTACCACGATGCGCGCACAGGGCCTGGGTCGGTCGCCCCACTCCCTAGCAGGGGTCGAAAGCTATCTACGCACAGGCGTGAAATCAGGAAGTACAAAAATGAGATCAAGGTAATAGCTGAAGCGGCAACATTTCCCAACACGCCCCGAGGGGGCTCCATGCAACTGTTCTGTCTTACACAGGGAACAAAAGAGAAAGCAAAAAGACGAGCCTGGTGCCGCCCCTCCCGCATCGACCCACGGCGGCGACACGGGCTGCCCCGGGGCCTCAGGCGGACCCCCTCTCGCGCTGCGCTGGGGCACAACGGCGGGCGGACAAACCACAACCTCCTAGGCAGATCCGACGACGCGGGGGAGGACTACTGCCACCACTGGAGGAGTCGCTTGAGGAAGAGCTGACGAGGCTAGGGGAGTCGCTGACGCCGCCGCCCGCTCGGGCGCTATCTCCCCCATCACCATCAGAGCGGGGCCCGCGGACGCGGTCACCATCCTCAGGGCAGCACCCCGTGCGGCGACCATCTTCTCCAAACACTCTCACGTAGAGGGTGGCGTCGCCATCGAACCTGAAGTGCAGAGTGCACCGACGCTCCAGGCCGCGAGCACAGGCAAATGCCTGCCAGCCGCGAGTGAAGACCAAGCCCCCATTGGCGGAGACCTCCAGCACGACCCACGAGGACCTACTGCAGCAGCCCTCCGCCTGGAGCCAGAGGCCGCCAGGAGCGCCGGCCGGGAGTTCGCCAAGGAGGAAGCGAGGGAGCGGGAGCCAGGCGCGAGCTGGCTCCGCCGACCAGACGAATTCCGACGGCGCCTTCTCGGCGCGAAAGCGCGGCCTGGGGGAGCGCGCAACCCAGGCGCACCCTCCGGCTGCGGCGGCTTGCCCGCCGCCGCGCTAGGAGCCCCCCCCCCCCACGGCCGCTGGGAACTGCCAGGGCAGCCACCGGGTGTTTCTGGGGGAGCCCGCGACCACGCTTGGATAGGGGAGAGGCCGGACCGACCTGGAGGGCCTTCCCCTTCTCTGCGGCCGAATACCTCCTCGATGGAGCCACCACACTAAGACAGAGCAAGAACTGAGGCGCAGGAGAGAGCAAGAGAAGATGGACTTGACGGGCACGAGCGGTGCCGTACTTATAGCCGGCGAAGGCCAACCGCCGGTCTCCACGATCACAGGTAATCATAACACGTTCTGCATGCAGGGACTTGTCCAACTCGCACGATCACCAAGGCGTCATGGGGAAGCGGAGGCGCCACGTCCAATCAACCGCCACGCGGCGTCCAAGGCCACAGGCTGTTAGGGCCCGCGGCGCTTCACCCTTGCCCTTTCGCCTCTCGGCACGGCCAAGTCCATGCGCGCCTTGGGCCCGGGGGCTACTGTTGGCGTTCTGGGAATGGGGGTCCCCAGACTTGCCTGCCTGCGGCCTGCGGCGTGGCTCAAGTGGGGGCCCAGCACGGCCCATCTTCATCAACACGAAGCTCAAGACCCTCGCGAGGGGTCAAGCCTCGCGAGGCGGACGACACGGCGCATCCTCAGGCACAGCCTCGTCAGGCTGGCTCGCGAGGAGGCGGAGAGTTCAAGGCGGGGTACCTCGCGAGGTGCCCATGACGCAAGCCATGACGACACGGGGCACCAGGCGGGTGCCAGCGCGCGCAGCGTCCCTCTTTCCTCTTTGGTGGAAAGGGGGCAAGCATATCAGCGGAGTACCGAGGCATCAGGCAAAGGTTGCCACTTTGGTGCAACGAGACCAAGGCCAGGAGGACTACGAGAAGGAGGTCACCATGGAGCCCAGCGCGGCGTCATCACCAGAGCCTTTGGCAGGTGAAGACTGCTTTTGTCAGGATAGATGTACTCGCTGTCCCCCTTCAAATTAGCCCACAATTGTTGGATCCCTTCCCGCTCAATATTTGGGGGGAGGACCAGGGCCACTATAAATATGACTAGCCACCCACATAGCAAGGGGTCGGTTGGTTCGTTTGGTTCACAAGTAGAGAGAGAGAGAGAAAGAGGGCGACTGAACTCTTCACAACAGTTCATCACCTTAGCCAAGAACAGACCCTCGCGAGGCTGTTCTTCCTTGTATTGTTCATCCTCACCAGTCCCAAGAGGCAATCCATCCACCACACACTGGAGTAGGGTATTACACCACATCGGTGGCCCGAACCAGTATAAATCTTGTGTCTTTCATGCAGTTCTTTTAGTAGTTTAGATCCCATTGAGACGGAGAGGTTGAAGGTGAGATTTCTGCGCGCACCCCAGTGTTCGAACCTTTAGGGTCTACCGGAACCCGAAATCCGACAGTTGGAGCCTCAGGGGCCCAGTCGCAGGCGCAGAGGGCAGCTGTTTGTCACCCTCAGCCTCAGCGGCACGGGCCCCGATAACTGCTTCCTCATGAGCCTCGCCCGGCGCTGTCACCACGCCGGGAGCCCCCTCGGCCTCTGGCGCCTCGTGCCTCCCTGCTCCACCACTTGAGGAGGAGTCGCCTTGGCTGATTGGAAGGGCAGTCACCACCACTGGATTCTCGTGAGGTCCCTGGAGGACGGTAGGGCGCAGCCCCCACTCATCAAAGACAGGCATCTGCTTCACAAAGTCGACCCTGCTCTGACAGAGGTACAGCAAGGCCCCTCCCCGCGGGACGCTGCCGGGGTTGGGGTCCCCAGCCAGGGTTAAGAGCGCCGTCTTCAGCACCTCAGGAGCCAGGTCCTCTTTCTAGAGCCTCATACGATCCTCGTGCCCACGGAAGGCCCACATCCAGCGAGAGTGGCGTTGAAGAGGAGCAACGCGGCATAGCAAGAACTCCTTCACCACCTTGGGCGCTGTCACGCCAAGCGACCTCAAGAGCGCGAAGCGGCGCCAGACGAAGACGAGCTGAGGGCTCTCGAGCGTCTCTTGGCCCCCGCCTGAATTGGGGACAGCAGGCGAGGTCGGCTCCGATAGCAGGGGGCTGGGCACCCCTGCGTCCACATAAAGCCACCGCTCGCGGAACCCAACCGCGGGCAGGGGGAGCTTGAAGTCAATCCCAGAGGCCGTAGTATCAGACGCAGCAACGAAGCTCACGCACACCCAACATTGGGTAGGGTCGACAAGATGCAGCGAGAAGAAGGGGCACAGCAAGGCAATCGAAGGAGGGATGCCCACCATGGCTTCGCAAACAGAGGCGAAGACCGAAAGGAGGGTGATGGATTCAGGACTCAGATGCATCATGTGGATCTGATAGTGGGAGAGCATGGCATTGAAGAAATCAGAAAATGGGGGAACCAGACCCGCCCACAGGGCGTCGGCAAAATATGGGACCTCGGTAGCTATCCTGTCGATGGAGAAGTGGGACGCGGGCCAGGCCGTCGTCCTCCCGCATTCATTGAAGATGGTGGCCAGAGCCAAGCTGACCTTGCCCAAGCCCTCGGCGGGGGCCGCCAACGGCGGCGGGCAAGGCGGAGACACGTGTTTCTTCCCTCTTCCCTTCTTCGTCGGGGACATGGCGATAGGAGGGGGGAAGGATTCGAGATTGAATTGAAAACAGAAACCAGGGTTCGAGCGGAGGAAGGACAGGGGGCGCTCGAGCGATAAAAGGGGAACGGCTGTGTACGACTATGGGTCCGCCTAGCATGGCACAAAATAAGGAGGGCGTGGGGGAACAGTGCCGCCCACATCCAATCAATCGCTGCACGCCGCCCAAGGCCGCAGGCTGTTAGGGCCCGCGGCACTTCGCTCTTGCCATTCCGTCTCCCTGCACGGCCAAATCCGGGCGCGCCTTGGGCCCCGGGGCTACTGTCGGCATTCTGGGAACGGGGGTCCCCAGACTTGCCTGCCTGCGGCCTGCGGCGTGGCTCAAAAGGGGGGCCCAGCATGGCCCATCTTCGCCAACACAAACCCAAGACATTCGCGAGGGGCCAAGCCTCGCGGGGCGGACGACGCGAAGCTTCCTCAGGCATGGCCTCGTCAGGCTGGCTCGCGAGGAGGCAGAGGGATCAAGGCGGGGTACCTCACGAGGTGCCCGTGATGCAAGCCATGACGACTCAGGGCGCCAGGCGGGTGCCAGCCCGCGCAGCGTCCTCCTTTCCTCTTTGGTGCAAAGGGGGCAAGCACAGCCATGGAGTACCGAGGCATCAGGCAAAGGTTGCCATTTCGGTGCAACGAGAACAAGACCAGGAGGACTACGAGATGGAGGTCACCGTGGATCCCAAGACGGCGTCATCACCAGAGCTTTGCGCAGGCGAAGACTACTTTTGTCAGGATAGCTGATACTTGTTGTCCCCCTTCAAATTAGCCTGCCATTGTTGGCTCCCTTCCCGCTCGATATTTGGGAAGAGGACCAGGGCCTCTATAAATAGGACTAGCCACCCACATGGCAAGGGGTCGGCTGGTTGGAAGCAGAGAGAGAGGGAGAGAGAGAAAGGTGACTGAACTCCTCCCAGCAGTTCATCGCCTCAGCCGAGAACAGACCCTCGCGAGGCTATTCTCCCTTGTATTGTTCATCATCATCAGCCCAAGAGGCAATCCACACACCACACACTGGAGTAGGGTATTACACCACAACGGTGGCCCAAACCAGTATAAACCCTGTGTCTCTTGTGTTGTTCTTTCGATAGTTTAGATCCTAGCAAGGCGGAGGGGTGCAGGTAGGTAGGAGGCGAAATCTCCGCGCGCACCCCAGTGTTCGAACCTCAAGGGTCTGCCGGAACCCGAAATCCGACACTATGGAACAACGTTATCTCCTGAACAAGACCCATAAGAGATCAGCATGAATATAAAGTGAAATGTGATGATCTATTTTCCATGCTTAGATGAATAACAAAGCCATAAATGTTGCACACAAGTAAGATGAGGGTACAACCTATTGGGCTGCCATCCATAGGAGTGAGCATCATGTGTTGACTTGTCGATGGCCCTGCAGTTGTTGTGGTTGTGCGTGTCGGGCAGGCGCATTCGATGTAGGGAACTGTTGAGTGGGGACTATAGCTCCCTTCTGGTGTATGCTTCCGTTGTTGGAGCAGCTGCGATGAGTCGGAAAACGGTGTGTGCGAAGATGCAGATAATGCATAATGTTAAGAACGACATATCTCTTTGATATGAAGAAATACAAGTGGTCACACGTCTGTTGACTAAAGACTAAATTGGGGTCACACGATTTTATTTTATTTTGGTAGTGTCTGATCTACGCCGGATGGCTGGCCGTCTTGTGCCTCCCGGCTGACACTGTTCAGAATCTTCCCCGAAGAGCCAGTGACCAACGGCAGAGCAGCCTGCCTCCACCGCCCGTGGCCCCGGCCAAAACCCCGCTCCCCGCCCCACTGCACTGTCGTGATTGCGCCGCCCGCGGGCCAATCCACAAAGACTCCCCGTCATCCAGATCCGGCGGCGGCAGTACCTTCAACCCACGCAACTCTAAAAGATAGCCATCTAAGCGCTGCTTCCGCGGCGAACTTGCGGCACCACACCCTTACATTAGACACCAGCCAACCGACAGCCTAGGGGCTCCGCCGCCTCGAGGGGTGCTGTTTCCCATTGCAAATCGATTGGACCAGAATAAAAATTCAGACAACTGACGCCTAAATAAAGTGATTTGAGATGAGGGTGCGACCTATCTGGCGGCATGGTGAAGTAGGAAGGTCCAGCTGCCGAGTCGGTGAGGCCAGCGCGGTTGCGGTGGCGACCGGTGGCAGGGAAAGAGCGATGTCGCGACGGTCGACGGCTACGTGGAAGCAGCGCCAGGACTTTGGACGGATCCGAAGTTGGAGCCGCTCCGGCACGTGAACAACCATGGGGGCGAATCGGCTCTGGTACGGTTCACGCGTCCGTCGTCGAGGCAACACCAGCAACACGGAGTAAGAGGCACACGGCCCAGTGCACGACGGCAAATGGACAGCGTCTCCGGCATTAGGGAGGAGGGCGGCTGTGAAATTGGTGCGGTGGGGGGCGCCATGGAGGTGGGGCTGAGGTTTCGCGGCTCGGGAGAAGGGAGCTTCTCGGGGAGAAGGTGATTTGGCGCCCACGAGGTATGAATGGGTGCGGGCGGGGGGAATTGGGAGGGGAGTGGAACCATGTCTTACGGACGCATTTGTCTGATATGTGAGGGGGAGTTATAGTTCTACCCTTGCCTATAGGCTTCTCATCTTGGGTCCGTGTACTGAGGGTTGGGGATAGTAGAGTAACTTTGCTTCTCCCCAAATAGTGGGCGGTTGCGATTTCGGGCGAGGATGGAGTGTTTTGAACTATAGTGGGCGCGAGCGATTTCGGGCGAGGAGAGCGTGTTTTGAAATAGTGGGCACGAGCTATTTCGAGCGAGGAGAGTGTGTTTTGCCGACCATGGTTTATGAATTATTCGGCACATGCCATTTCGGCCGAGGAGAAGGCGCGCTTGGATGAAGTTACGAACCTACCCTCGATGTACAACGGGCCAATTGATGCGTGTCCCACATAGGACGGTAATTTCGCGTCTCCCATTTATTTGCTCAGGCGAATTCCACCAAGCAGAGAGGATGTTTAATGCTTCGTTCAAATTTTGGGAGAACGAGCATCCAGTTCTACCTTACCAAGTCGATTCAGATCAAATTTTGAAATATTAGCTTGCCACTTCTTTTTTAGATGGAGAGATGATGCTCGGGAGTAATGTGTTTTTACATGCTCGTTGCTAGCGATTTACTATATGACAAATAGTTGACCCACTCAAAAACGTGAATCGAACCCAAAATGAAATATCTCGATTCAATGAAATGTCTCGTTCAGTTGGTCAAAATAGTGAACTAAATCCAAAATTGAACACCTCAATCGAGTAGCATGCTGTACAGTATTATAGTACTCCATGAACATGTTGAAAGTCAAATTAATGAACTTGTTTGATATACGCATATATCCGTTCATGTGTGGATTGCAGAGAACATGTTCTCCAATTTAAATATTTGAATGCAAGTTTATATCGAAACATGGTTTATATCAGTCTTTGATGCATAAAACGCGACCTCTCCCTCTCCCGGACTCCTGTTCTCTCTCTCTCTCTCTCGCCGACAATCTTCAATTCTGTCACACGCATCCGACACAAAAACCTTGTTGGTCCCTTTCCCTTTCTCTCCATCTCTCTTTATCTTTGTGTGTGTGTGTGGGGGGGGGGGTCATTCTAGTTCGCGTGCATATATACACCATCTATAGGTCTCTCTCGCACACTATGTATGATACTCTAGCTAGTCCAAGCTAGATATCTTGGGTGCACTCATCGTACGCACACAGATTCCTTGGCTCTTTGCTTGTAACTCTCTCACGCACCACTATGTCGTCTCGGAGCTCTTCCCCCCTCTCTCAAACTCTCCATCCACCTGGGTCACACATACACATGCATATCTCACTCGCACTCGATAGGCCCATCTAAAGCTCTATCTCTGCCCCTCGTTCTCTCTCCATCTCACACGCGCACACACACAATCTCATGCCCAGCTAGCCAAGTATGATGGTCTCTCACTCAATTGTAGGCACACGCAGTCCCCCCCTATATGTATATGACTAGCTAATCTTAGTCTCCATCACAAACATGCGCATGGTCTATCTCGATTTCTCTTGGGGCATCTTTCTATCGCGCACGCACTCCCTCGATCTCCCACCCATATAGTCCCCTCATGATCTCGACGAGATCTCTCTATCACAAACACACCCTCTCTCCCTCCCCATGTGTCCATGCCATCCATGTGTCCCTCTCGACCTTTGTTCCTTGTTGGCCACGCCTCTATTGGACATGTGCTACAGGGGTGTCTCTGTCCGTTGCAAACAATCACACACTAACTATCTTCGTGTATCTCCTCACCTCGCTTTTCCATCTCGGAGATGCATGCGTGATATGTTCGCATAAGAAACGAAAAAACACTCTCTCTTTCTAATTTATCGTTTGTTGTCAATTTCTCTTCCACACGCATACTCTTTTTGCACACTTACTCATTCTCATTCACACACACTTGATCTGTCTCGACTGAGGCACTCTCCGCGGTCCATAGCATACAGATTTATTGAAAAGTCAAACATCACAAAGTTTGACCATGCACGTGGAGAAAAAGAATTACATCTAGTACGACAAACATATACCATTAGATTCACCATGAGATGTAGTTTTGTATGATGTATCTTTGGTATTGTAGATATAAATAACGTTTGCGTAAACCTGATCAAAGTTTCCAAAGTTTGACTTCTAAAAAATTTACATGCACTGCATTATCGAGCGGATGGAATATCTCTTTCCCCCTCTTAGCTATCTGACGCACTACTCAGCCTTATCGGGGCTCCTCAATCTCTCTCAAACTTTATTGGTCAGTTTGGTTCGTGACCTGACCCTCATGCCTTGATGGCCGGTACTGCCTGGTGTGGACGTGAGATGTAAAATATTTCTACCTGGCTAGGCTTGTGTGGTGCTGAAGCGTTTGGTTCATGCCTGGGCCAGGCACACCATCAAGGTCCCATCAATCAATCCATGCATCAATTATTTAATGCTAATATCCATCCATGTTGCTGTTAGCCTCGTGGCCACACGGCCAGGCGTTCAAAATCGGTCGCCTGGGCCAGGCTACTTGCAGTGTCTGGAGTTCAACCAGGCTAATTAAAGTGCAAGGGAACCCAGGCCAGGCGGGCTTTCTTTTTCACAGGGTAGCAACCAAACAAGGGTGCATGAAATCCAGCCACAACCCCAGGCCAGGCAAAAGATGCTCAGGACGCAAGCCAAACTGACCTTATATCTCCCTGGTTCACACATACACATGTCTCGCTCACGCTATACATATAGACCCATCCAACACTCTCCGCCCTTGTTCTCTCTCCATGTGACACGCACCCCCCTAAGTACCATAATCCCTCAATCCATCATAGGCGCAAGCACTCCCCCCCTCGATCCTAAGTATGATTATCTCTTACTAGCCATCAGGAACACACGTATTGTCTCCTTCCATCCATACGTCTATCTCGATATCGCTCGGGGCATCTTCTATCGCACACACACCTTGTCACTCGATCTCCCACCCATGTAGTCCCATCACGATCTCCAGGGGATCTCTCTATGACAAACATACACTCTCTCATCCCCATGTCTGCATTTTCTCCGTACGTCTCTCTCGACCTCTCTCCCTTGTTTGTCAGACCCCTCTTGGCCACGTGCTAGGGGTCTTGCTCTCTCGGTTCCAAACAACCACACACTATCTCCTCACCTTGCCTCCGTTGTCGAAGATGCATGTGTGATATGTTTGCATAAGACACGTATGCTTTTTCTCTAGTTTTATCGTGTGTTGTCCATGTCTCTTTCACACATGCACACACACTTTTTTCACACACTCTCTCTCTCTTGTTAGGGACTCTGTCACGTCCATAAGCATATGGATGTTTTGAAAAGTTAAACCTCAGAAAAGTTTGACCAGGTATATGTGGAGAAAAACATTTACATCTGGAACGATCATTAGATTCATCACAACATGTACTTACTTCATACTATCATTTATCTTTGGTATTGTAGATATAAGTAATTTCTTTATAAACTTGGTCAAAGTTTCAAAATTTTGACTTAAAAAATGTTGGAACTACATTATTGAACGGAGGGAGTAGCTCTTTCTCTCTCTCTGCGATCTCTCACGGGCCTCCCCTCTCACTCGAACTCTCTATACCAACGGATTATATGCTCACTGTGTCAGCATATAGCTCCGTATATTGTTTAGTTGACCGGTCAACCAATCCACATGCTTCCTTGTCAGCTCGTGTTCTGTATCTTCGTGTGCTGGCCCATGTGGCAGTGGGTGAAAATAAGTAAACTAGAGGCCCATCTGACACGCGGTGAAGTAAACAAAGTTGAAACCACTAGGGGTAGCATCCCGCACGCTAGTAAATTGAGGGGGCATTGAGGACAAACTTCTTGCGTGGGAAGGACGCACTCACGCAAAATTCACCACTGCGCGGCGGCATGCACAGAAGGACACACTCGCGCACACCCAGCACACAACACACACCATCACACGTGTACGCCGGCGTCGCCGCCGGTTGAGATGGACGGCGAGGCAGCCAACAAGCGGAGGCGGCTCGAGCCAAAACCGCATCCGGTGAGCCTGGACTTTATCAGCAGCCTCCCCGACGACTCGCTGCTCATCAGCATCGGCCTCCTCCCCACCAAATCTGCCGTGCGGACCGCTCTGCTCTCTCGGCGGTGGCGCCCCTCTGGTGCTGCGCCCCCCTCAACCTCACCGTCGACAGCTGCCTCTGTGACGGGGATTGCAAACGCATGGCCACAGTCTCCAAGATCCTTTCATCGCACCCTGGGCCAGCCAAATGCCTTGACATCCGCATGTTCAGTACCAACTACAAGGTCCAACCCAAGTTCGACGAGTGGTTCTTATCCCCCGCCCTAGATCAGCTCGAGGAGCTCAGCTTTGAAGCTAGACGATGTTGCTCTCTGCCTCCATCCGCGCTTCGCCTCACGCCAATGCTGCGCCGCGCCAGCTTCAGCTCCTGCTATCTTCCCCAGATTAATGTCGCGCCCGCTCTTCTTCTCCCTCAACTCAAGCAGCTCGACCTCTTCGACGTTGTCATCTCGAAGAAGGCTATGGAGCAGCTGCTCCACAGCTGTACTACGCTCGAGTACCTTCGTCTCAAGCAGATCCACGGGTTCATTAGCCTCCACATCGCCTCGACGAATCTCCAATGGATTTATGTGTCTTGCTGGCCCCGCAACAAGACATTAATTGGGAAGAGATCACTCCAGCTGTTCCACGTTATGGTCATTGAGAATGCGCCTTTCCTTGAGAGATTGCTTGTATCGGATCTAGAAGGTCCAACAAAAATCAGGGTCATTGACGCGCCGAAATTGACAGTGTTGGTGTACTCGTCTGCCAAATTCTCCGAACTCTTTATTGGATCCGTAATCGTTCAGGTACAACACTCATCTTCTTCTCCGTCTTCTTGAAATTCACATTTTTAATTTCTTCTTGATGTATTTACGACCGTCTTCCAGAAAATGATTCCCACAAGCTTGACCCAGTCCATGCGCACAGTGAAGATCTTAGCACTAAAATCTATCGGTCCCAATCTGGATCAAGTTGTTGGATTCCTTACATGCTTTCCATGCACGGAGAAGCTACTCATCAAGGTGAAACTTCTTGCCTATAAGTAAAAGGTAATCACAACGTAGCTCAATTTTTTCATAATTTCCCCAAATTACGATGACAAGTGTAGTGTTCAAAACTGCATCTACGCACTGCACCGAAAGAAATGTTTTTGTATTTTTTCTCACGTGATCACCTGCATCGTTTTTATGCTGTACTACTATAGTAGCCTAGGCTAGTCATAGTGGAAAGTAACTTATCGTTACCCTAGGAGCAAGTACTACCTCCGTCCTGGTTTACTCTTCCAATTTTGTAGTATCAAAATTTGACCTTAGATTTAACTGACAAAATGTTAATGCATGTCACTAAGAACTATATCGTTGGATTCCTATTTGAACATAATTTCAAATGGTGTAATTTTTAGTGACATGCATTGGTATTTTCTTAGGTAAATCTATGGTCAAAATTTTATACTAAATACGAGGTAGTATTACAAAAGTGGGCTATGTAGGCCAAAACATCTACCAAATTCACTTGTGATGCATTTGGCATCAATGCCCCTCCATTGATCACCTGGTATCCCAATCTGGATCACCTACTTTGCTCCGGTGCCAAATTAACTCACGCAATGAAAAAACACTTCGTGGGAGAAAGAGAGAGAGGACTGAGGCAATAAAAAAACAGTTGTTTGGGAGAGTGAGAGGCTGGTGTAGTTGGTTTGATTTATTTGTTTATACATGTGGGTCTGTGTGCACAGCAGTTCCAAATCTCTCACATCGTGAGAGCGGTGCCAAAATCTATTGATTTGACATCGATGTGTATTATGTGGCATACTTTTGCGAAATATGGCATCCGCCACATAGTGTAAGGCAACAAATGCCCAAGCTCTTCATGTGCTCCTTGTTAAATGAGAGGAAACATTGAGGGAGAGGGAGAGAGTGAAAAAATATCACTAGCCAGCCAACCCTATCTTATGAGCGAATGATATTGAAAGCACAAGTGCTCCCTAGGTGGTTTTGGTAATTAATGACAACATATCTCTTGTTGGACTAACGTTTCTATCTAGTATGTTTCAGATAAGTTCAACAATGGAGTGGCATGGACTAAAGGTTGTGGGAAGTTCTCCAAGATGCTAAGGACAAAGGATTGGCTAAAGCTTAAAGCTCAAGACTCTTCATTTTACATTTTAGTGATCCAAGATCACATTGAGTCCATAGGAAAAGCCAATACTATCAAGGAGGGATGAGGTGTTGCTTAATGAGCCTCTTGCTCAAGTGCTTAATGATATGCTCCAAAATCCTCAGCTACTTTCCCACTTCCACATATGACCTAAACCCAAAGCCAAACTCGGACCTACCGATTATTTCTATCCGGCGCCACCGAGTTTCACTTGTCATAGCCACTGCCAGAAACCCTAAACAGTTCGGTCTCACCGATGGGATCTCGGCCTCACCGAGATGGGCCTGCAAACTCTCTGTTACCTATTGCAATACTTTCGGTCCCACCGAGATATGCAATCGGCCCCACCGAGTTTGCTTGGTCAACTCTCTGTTTTACTTATTACCCAAATCAGTCCCACCGAGTTTGAGTAATCGGTCAAACCGATTTTTGAATTTACCCTAACCCTAGCACATCGGTCCCACCGAGTTGCATGTCAGTCCCACCGAAAATCTCTAACGGTCACTAGGTTTACTTTTCGGTCCGACCGAGTTTGTTGATTCGGTCCCACCGAGATTGGAAAACTGTGTGTAACGGTTGGATTTTGTGTGGAGGCTATATATACCCCTCCACCTCCTCTTCATTCGTGGAGAGAGCCATCAGAACACACCTACACTTCCAACTCATATGTTCTAAGAAAGAACTACCTACTCATGTGTTGAGACCAAGATATTCCATTCCTACCATATGAATCTTGCTCTCTAGCCTTCCCCAAGTTGCTTTCCACTCAAATCTTCTTTCCACCAAATCCAAATCCTATGAGAGAGAGTTGAGTGTTGGGGAGACTATCATTTGAAGCACAAGAGCAAGGAGTTCATCATCAACACACCATTTGTTACTTCTTGGAGAGTGGTGTCTCCTAGATTGGCTAGGTGTCACTTGGGAGCCTCCGACAAGATTGTGGAGTTGAACCAAGGAGTTTGTAAGGGCAAAGAGATCGCCTACTTCGTGAAGATCTACCGCTAGTGAGGCAAGTCCTTCGTGGGCGATGGCCATGGTGGGATAGACAAGGTTGTTTCTTCGTGGACCCTTCGTGGGTGGAGCCCTTCGTGGACTCGCACAACTGTTACCCTTCTTGGGTTGAAGTCTCCATCAATGTGGATGTAGGATAGCACCACCTATCCGAACCACGGGAAAAACATCCGTGTCTCCAATTGCGTTTGAATTCTCCAAACCCTTCCCTTTACATTCTTGCAAGTTGCATGCTTTACTTTCCGCTGCCTATTTACTCTTTGCATACTTGCTTGATATGTATTGTGAATGTTGAAATTATGCCCAAACTCCACTTAAACCAAAAAGGCTTAAAAATTGCAACTTTAGTATTAAGTGTCTAATCACCCCCCTCTAGACCCATCTACTTCAAGGTCCTACAAGTGGTATCAGAGCTTTGGTCTCCATTGCCTTGGTTTAATCACCATTGGAGGAATATGGATGTGTCTACCTTAGGGAGTCTTAGACATAGAGTGCCTATTCTTGATGGAGAATATTTTCATGAGTGGAAAAATGAGATGCTTGTAATCTTCAATCAATATCACTTGAACAAGTATATTGCTAGTCCTTGTGCACCTCATATTGATCCTTTGCATCCTACCCTAGATGAAGATATTGACATGATTCGCAATCTTAGAACTATTGAGCTCATCATTAGAGGATTGGCCAAAAATTTGATTGCTAGTTTGCCTACTCTTAATTGTGCCTATACTATATGGAAATTTCTTGAGGAATGATTTCCCGATCATTCCTTGAAAAATTTGGATGAAATTCTCCATAAATTTATTGCCTTGAGTAAGATGAACTCTAGTGATCCTAGTTTTGGTGACTGTCTATTTGAGCTTACCAATCTCAAGCGTGCTAAAGGAGATGTTGGAATCATTATATCCGAACCTATAAGAATTCATAAAAGTGACTACTTTGATGATCATTTATCTAATGAATTACCCTCTTTAGGAAATGATGAGTCACAAGATCATGGTGAACATGGATACTATGATGATGATGATAGTGACTTCGATCTTGATGATGCAATGAGACATTTTGGTCTTACGGCAAATCTTTGGGGATATGCGTCAGGAGGAAAGGAATGGGTTCTTGATAGTGGATGTACTGATCATATGACCGGAGATGAAGAGATGTTCCGTGAGCTTGCTGAAAATGACGGCCCTCGGAAATATGTCACCTTTGGTGATAATTCAAAGGGTAAAGTGGTTGGCCTTGGTAAGGTGGCCATCTCACATGATAGTTCCATTCAAAATGTCATGCTCGTTGAATCTCTCGGCTACAACTTACTTTCAGTATCTAGACTTGCTGATTTCGGTTTGAATGTCCTACTTACTGAGGTAGATTGCCAAGTATTTCGTCGAGACAATCATAAAATGGTCTTTACCAGTATACGTAGAGGTGATCTTTACATTGTTGATTTCTCTAAAAAGGCACAACCTAAAACTTGCTTTATTGCTAAATCCTCAAAAGGTTGGTTGTGGCATAGACGACTAGGTCACGTTGGCATGAGAAACCTTGACAAGCTTATTAAAGGAAATCATATCCTTGGAGCTAACAATGTCATATTTGATAAGGATAGACTTTGCAGTGCTTGTCAAGCAGGTAAACAGGTTGGAGGAAGGCATCCCGTGAAGAACATCATGACGACAAGGAGGCCACTCGAGTTACTTCATATGGATCTTTTTGGTCCCAACGCTTACAAGAGTCTCGGTGGAAATTCTTTTGGTCTAGTTATAGTTGATGAATTTTCAAGATTTACGTGGGTGTTCTTTCTTAATGACAAGTCGTGGGTTCAGAAGATCTTCAAAAACTTCGCTAGGAAGGCCCAAAATCAGTTTGACGTGAAGATCAAGAAGGTTCGGAGCGACAACGGAATGGAGTTCAAAAACACAAATGTGGACACCTTTCTTGACGAAGAAGGGATTTCACACGAGTTCTCAGCTACGTACACACCTCAACAAAATGGAGTTGTTGAGAGGAAGAACCGGACGCTCATCGAAATGGCAAGAACGGTGCTTGATGAATACAATACGCCGAAGCACTTTTGGGCAGAAGCGATTGAGACAGCTTGTCATGCAACAAATCGCTTGTATCTTCACAAGCTACTCGGCAAGACGGTATACGAGCTCCTTGAAAGTGTGTTATATCGACTAGATGGGGGCTGAATAGGCGATTTTTATGAAAGTCTTCAAAACGTGGAAGTTATGAAGACAAACAGAGTGAACAAGCCTATCACTATGCAGCGGAAGGTAGATTACACAATGCAAGCCATAGTCAAATATACAATACAGTGAAAGCACAGAGACAAATAGCTTCAGTGTAATGAGGATCAGGTTGGAAGAAGTTATGAAGCCAAACAGATCATACAGTCAGGTTGTGAAGACAGAAGATAAAGCAAGCATGCAATAGCTTCACAATGTGTACTGGTAAGTAAAGGGAGGTGAAGATGAAACCAGTGACACGTTGAAGACAATGATATGTTGGACCAGTTCCAGTTGCTGTGACAACTGTACGTCTGGTTGGAGCAGCTAGGTATTTAAACCAAAGGACACACAGTCCCGGACACCTAGTTCTGAACACGCAGCTCAGGACACCCAGTCCTCACCGTTTTCTCCTTGAGCTAAGGGCACACAGACCCCGCCCAATAACTCTGGTAAGTCTTCAAGGTAGACTCCCAAACCTTCACAGACTTCGTTCACCGGCAATCCACAATTCCTCTTGGATGCTCAGAACGCGACGCCTAACCATCTGGAGGATGCACAGTCCTCAAGTGTAATAAGTCTTCAGATCACTCAGACAAGAAGACTTAAGTGATGCCCAATTACTCTGGCTCTGGGTGGTTAGGGCTTTTCTCCTCACTAAGGATTTTCTCTCAAAGGCTTCGAGGTGGGTTGCTCTCAAACGACAAAAGCCGTGCACTGAAATCTGAGCAGCCAACCGTTTATGGTTGTAGGGGTGGACTATTTATAGCCGCTTGGCAACCCTGACCTGATTTGTCCGAAATGACCCTGGGTCACTAAGGAACTGACACGTGTACTAACGGTCGGATTTTGAACTCTCACGGCAACTTTACTTGGGCTGCAAGTAAAGCTGACTTGTCTGACTCTGGACAAGATTTTCTCTCATTGTCTTCACTCGAAGACATAGGATTTGAATTAGGCATCACTTCAGTCATCCTGACTGGTTCTCTTGGACCCCACTTAACAGTACGGTGGTTCCTATGACACAACATGAATAAAGTAAAACTACGAAGGATCTAAGTCTTCGAGTTCCAAAGGCTTCATGGGGAGTCTTCATATGTCATTGTCTTCGACATGAATGTCTTCATGAACCACCATTGTCTTCAATGTCTTCGTACATTTTTGGGGGTCATCTCTGGTAGCTAAACCGAATCAATGAGGGACTTCTACCTGTGTTATCCTGCAATTCTCACAAACACATTAGTCCCTCAACTAGGTTTGTCGTCAATACTCCAAAACCAACTAGGGGTGGCACTAGATGCACTTACACTCCTCACCGGTAACAAACCCCAAGTTGGATACTTTCGAGTATTCGGCTCAAAATGCTACATTCTTGACAAGCATCATCGTTCAAAGTTTGCTCCTAAATCTCATGAAGGTTTTCTACTTGGTTATGGCTCAAACTCTCACACTTACCGTGTCTACAAAAATTTCACCCGGAAGGTTGAAGAGACGGTAGATGTGAAGTTTGATGAATCCAATGGCTCGCAACTAGAGCAATTGCCAATCGATGTAGGAGACAAAGACCCTTCAGAAGCAATCCAAGACTTGTCTATTGGCAAAGTTCGTCCAACGGAGGTGAAGGAGAGTACCTCGTCCGTTCAAGTGGAAGCTTCTACTTCACGACAAGGTGAACCAAGAATTGATACGGAAGCATCCACAAGTGGGACACACCAAAATGAAGAAGACAAGGAAATGCATCAAGACGAACATCAACAACCTCCTTCTCCACCACGACAAGAGAACGACAACGTCAACAACGAAGAAGGCCAAGAAGAAGAACAAGATGAAGAAGATGTTCAACAAAGACCCAAGCAAAAGCTCTCACGAGTTCGAGCAAGAATTGCCAAAGATCATCCCGTCGAGCAAATCTTCAATGATATACAAACCGGGAGAATCACTCGCTCAAAGACTCGTTTAGCTAACTTTTGTGAAAACTATTCATCCATCTCTAGCATTGAACCTATGAAGGTTGAAGAAGCATTGGAAGATCCGGATTGGATAAACGCTATGCATGAAGAGCTACACAACTTTGAGAGAAACCAAGTTTGGACATTGGTCGAGAAGCCCGACAACAACCACAACATCATTGGTACCAAATGGGTGTTTTGCAACAAGCAAGATGAAGATGGACAAGTGGTTTGCAACAAAGCGCGTCTCGTCGCCCAAGCGTACACACAAGTCGAAGGTATGGACTATGGTGAGACATATGCTCCCGTTGCTAGACTTGAGTCCATTCGCATCTTACTTGCCTATGCTAATCAACATAATATCACCTTGTACCAAATGGACATTAAAAGTGCTTTTCTAAATGGTGAAATAGAGGAGGAAGTTTATGTCAAACAACCTCCCGGCTTTATCAATCCTAAGAAACCAAATCATATTTACAAACTTTACAAAGCTCTTTATGGTCTTAAACAAGCTCCTAGAGCATGGTATAAATGCTTGACCAAGTTCCTTATTGCAAGTGGTTTTGAAATTGGTAAAATTGATTCTACTCTATTTACTAAAAGGGTTAATGGAGAACTATTTGTATGCCAAATTTATGTTGATGATATCATATTTGGTTCAACTAACCCTCTCTTTAGTGAAAAGTTTGGAAAGCTAATGTCAGAGAAGTTTGAGATGTCCATGATGAGTGAACTCAAATTCTTTCTCGGTTTGCAAATCAAGCAAACTAAGGAAGGTACATTTGTCTCTCAAACAAAGTACACCAAGGACTTATTTAAGAAGTTCAATATGCAAGAAAGCAAATGTATGCCCACACCCATGCCTACTAGTGGACATCTTGATTTGACCAAAGATGGTGAACTGGTTGATCAAAAGGTTTATCGCTCTATGATTGGTTCTTTGTTATACCTATGTGCTTCACGTCCCGACATTATGCTAAGTGTGTGCATGTGTGCACGTTATCAAGCTGCTCCTAAAGAATGTCATCTTAAGGCCGTGAAAAGGATAGTGAGATACTTAATTCATACACCAAACTTTGGGATTTGGTATCCTAAGAGGTCTTCTTTTGATCTTGTTGGCTATTCCAACTCGGATTATGCCGGAGACAAGGTTGATAGAAAGTCCACTTCGGGTACTTGTCAATTTCTTGGTAGATCTCTTGTGTCTTGGTCTTCCAAGAAACAAAACTCGGTATCCTTATCCACTGCCGAAGTGGAATACATTGCCGCTGGTTCATGTTGTGCTCAATTACTTTGGATGACCCAAACTCTTAAAGATTATGGGATCTATGTGAAACATGTTCCACTGCTTTGTGACAATGAAAGTGCTATCAAAATTGGTCATAATCCTGTACAACATTCTCGAACTAAGCATATTGAAGTTCGTCAACATTTCATTCGAGACCATGTTGCTAAGGGTGACATTGATCTTAAGCATGTTCGTACCGATAAGCAATTAGCGGATATATTTACTAAACCTCTTGATGAGAAAGTATTTTGCAGGTTGAGAGGTGAATTGAACATTATTGATGCTTCAAACTTGGAGTAGGAACTCCATTGGATACATGCAAGACATGAGCTTATGACTAATCCATGATATATCTCTTATAATGACTATCTTATGTCTTGGATATATTTGTACCTTGCATGTTGTCTAACCCATGTAGATGCTTGGTTGAATCTAATTCCATGAGATTGCGACTCACTCACAGCTTGAGCAATCTCTACATCACCAAGTCTCTACACAATGGTGGTTGTAGACAAGGAAGCACAAAACCATTCAAACATATCCTTTGACAAATTATATGTTGAGCCTCATGATTGTCATTTTTGGATACACAAGTGCTCTTCCTTGCAAGAACTAACCCATGTAGGTAGATGAACTCAAACTCCAAGTGGTGCTCCCAACTCTTGATGAGCTACATCAATCTTGAGCACCCACACAAGCTCAACTACATGAGCAAGAACCACACCACCACCCAAGGTATGTTATTCCATCTTAGAGAAGCTTTACTCCAAGACATGAGTCAAAGCAACTCAACAAGATGTGAATGCATCAAGATGCTTAAACGAAAAATGGTAACCCCATTTTGAGCTTAAACGATGAGTATGACCTATGATCAAGTGTTCTCACTTGACTCCTAAGTCAATATACTCTAACATAGGTGACTATGTCACCGCCCAACTCTAGATGAAGTTCTCTTGTGTTCTTTTCTATGTTATTGCATTTGTCTCATGCATGTTTATTTTCTTTCTCTTTCTCAACTTCATCTAGATCCTTCAGTTTCTTCTCCTTTCTTTTTGTTTTCGTTCTGCATTTTCTGCATTCAATTCCTTGCAAATCCTTCAGGAAATTCATTGCAAATCCTTGTGAGATCCTACATGTCTAGTGAGCTGAGGTGACAAGTGTTTTTCTATGTGTGAACTCGGTTTCACCGACTTGTAATTTTCGGTCCAACCGAATCTTTTCGGTACCACCGAAACTTGCCACTCGGTGCCACCGACTTCGCAACAGGAAAAACAGTTTGCCACTTGTTCTATATTTCTTCTGATCCAGCTCTACTCAATGAATCTTGTCCTCTACAAGCATCACAGTTTTATCCATTGCTTTGTGTTGAGTCTCAAGGACCAAACCTATACAACGGATTCTAGAAAGCCCTTCTTGGAAATTGATGGCAAAGGGGGAGAGAGAGATCACATCAAAGCTCAAGGGGGAAAGAAAGTCTCAAGGACCAAACCTACAAGAGAGAAAGGGGGAGAAAGAGACTTCCAGGGGGAGAGAATACTCAAGGATCCCAGATGCTTGATGTTCAAGAGGAGAGATGTCACATGTCTTTTTGGGGGAAAGACATGTTCATATGTGCTTATTTGCATTAAGTTCTATCCATTTGTATCTTTCAGCTCTGATTTTCTGTTCCCTATCTTCTCCCAATATCCCATGTAAGATTCGGGGGGAGCAAGACACCTAAGGGAAAGAAATCAGTCAAATTCATTGCATATCTTTACTCTTGGGGACATGTTGAATCCATTGTGGTACCTTGTACTCACTCTCTACATGTCATCCCAGTCTTGGTTCTCTTGTGGCTTCTTTGGTTTGCTCTGGCTAGTGGAGGTACCTTTGTTATCTAACCTGTTTGTGCAGGTTCATTCCATCCTAAGCTAGCTAAAGACTACAAGGTAAGTGTGTGAATCAAAATCATGAGTATGAGGAATTCTTGCTTGTGTACATACTATTTGCAAGAAGGACTCATGAGCATGAAGGTATTTTCCTTGATAATCTTTTGCTCTGATGCATATGGCCAAGATACATGTAACACATTGCCTACTCTGTCATGGTTATGCTCTCACATGCTTCTACATTTCACATTTACATGAGTGCATACATGTAGGGGGAGCCTATGCTTGTTACATGTCCTTCCAAAGCTTTACTTGTTGTTCTTTATACCTTTATCTAAAGCTTTGATGTATGTTGTCATCAATTACCAAAAAGGGGGAGAATGAAATCACAAGTGCTCCCTAGGTGGTTTTGGTAATTAATGACAACATATCTCTTGTTGGACTAACGTTTCTATCTAGTATGTTTCAGATAAGTTCAACAATGGAGTGGCATGGACTAAAGGTTGTGGGAAGTTCTCCAAGATGCTAAGGACAAAGGATTGGCTAAATCTTAAAGCTCAAGACTCTTCATTTTACATTTTAGTGATCCAAGATCACATTGAGTCCATAGGAAAAGCCAATACTATCAAGGAGGGATGAGGTGTTGCTTAGTGAGCCTCTTGCTCAAGTGCTTAATGATATGCTCCAAAATCCTCAGCTACTTTCCCACTTCCACATATGACCTAAACCCAAAGCCAAACTCGGACCTACCGATTATTTCTATCCGGCGCCACCGAGTTTCACTTCTCATAGCCACTGCCAGAAACCCTAATCAGTTCGGTCTCACCGATGGGATCTCGGTCCCACCGAGATGGGCCTGCAAACTCTCTGTTACCTATTGCAATACTTTCGGTCCCACCGAGATATGCAATCGGCCCCACCGAGTTTGCTTGGTCAACTCTCTGTTTTACTTATTACCCAAATCGGTCCCACCGAGTTTGAGTAATTGGTCAAACCGAGTTTTGAATTTACCCTAACCCTAGCACATCGGTCCCACCGAGTTGCATGTCAGTCCCACCGAAAATCTCTAACGGTCACTAGGTTTACTTTTCGGTCCGACCGAGTTTGTTGATTCAGTCCCACCGAGATTGGAAAACTGTGTGTAATGGTTGGATTTTGTGTGGAGGCTATATGTACCCCTCCACCTCCTCTTCATTCGTGGAGAGAGCCATCAGAACACACCTACACTTCCAACTCATATGTTCTGAGAACGAACTACCTACTCATGTGTTGAGACCAAGATATTCCATTCCTACCATATGAATCTTGATCTCTAGCCTTCCCCAAGTTGCTTTCCACTCAAATCTTCTTTCCACCAAATCCAAATCCTACGAGAGAGAGTTGAGTGTTGGGGAGACTATCATTTGAAGCACAAGAGCAAGGAGTTCATCATCAACACACCATTTGTTACTTCTTGGAGAGTGGTGTCTGCTAGATTGGCTAGGTGTCACTTGGGAGCCTTCGACAAGATTGTGGAGTTGAACCAAGGAGTTTGTAAGGGCAAGGAGATCGCCTACTTCGTGAAGATCTACCGCTAGTGAGGCAAGTCCTTTGTGGGCGATGGCCATGGTGGGATAGACAAGGTTGCTTCTTCGTGGACCCTTCGTGGGTGGAGCCCTCCGTGGACTCGCGCAACCGTTACCCTTCGTGGGTTGAAGTCTCCATCAACGTGGATGTAGGATAGCACCACCTATCCGAACCATGGGAAAAACATTCGTGTCTCCAATTGCGTTTGAATTCTCCAAACCCTTCCCTTTACATTCTTGCAAGTTGCATGTTTTACTTTCCGCTGCCTATTTACTCTTTGCATACTTGCTTGATATGTATTGTGAATGTTGAAATTATGCCTAAACTCCACTTAAACCAAAAAGGCTTAAAAATTGCAACTTTAGTATTAAGTGTCTAATCACCCCCCTCTAGACACATCTACTTCAAGGTCCTACAGATATTCGTACCTCTTGATGACACGGCAATCTTATGTAGCCAGCTGCTCTAATATGTTCTCCTCTTTTGCAGATAAAAAAGACCCGAAAGTGAAAAATGTGCCGCACTATAACAATATCATCGAATGCCTTGATCCCCATCTTATAGAAATTGATTTGATCGACTACCGAGGCAGCACATCTGAGATTAAGTGTGCTCAAGGTAATGAGGTTTGGCATTCTCTTGTGCAACAATGAATGGCGTGTTGATCACCGCAAGCGTCTAAGCCTAAATGACAAAGTCTCCGTAGAAGCTGAATTTGTTTTTGAAACATCAAGTGGCCAGAGACTCGAAAACTTATTTGCCCATTAGTGACTTGTTAGGGCGGTGGATTTTAGTTTGAATGATAATGCTGCATCCACCTAAAGTAACGAAAGTTCTTACGCAAACTTCCTAGTAATTCCCTCTTTGTAGGTGCAGCATTACTCCTAACATTTGTAATATCAGTTTGAAACTTGTAATATTGTCGTGTCCTATTCCTGCATTTTCAAAATCCTGCGAATCAAATAGGTCCTGAGTTGGTGTTGATGTTGTGCCTCCCATCTTTCACCAATAGCCATCGGATCTAGATCTGATGCATACAAACCAAGCTTCTCCATTTTTGCAAAAAGATGCCCGCACTTGTTCCCTATTTACAAACAACTCCTTGTCTCTCACAATCAGCCTCATCTCCTCCCCACCACATCTAGGAGTAGAAGGCCGTGGAAAAATCTGGCGCGATGGCCGCTGCCGGAGCCGTCCACCCCCAATCTTGGAGTTCCGTGCAATGCACGGGCATCTACGCACGGGAAATTATGTCGAACATGGCTAGTTGTAAGCAGGCTAGCTCTACAGCCATGATGATAGTGACTGCAGACGGTGAGGCTGACTATGGTATGCCGAACACGGCGCCTATACTCAGGTGTCATCTCCGGCGCAGGGTCTTGTCACTTCACTATGAGGAGCAGCACGTAATAATTTGACCAACGGGTAGTACAATGCTAGTACTCCTACTACTATATTGGTAGTACTACTACTAGTACTAGTAGCACCACCGTCTAGATTGAGGAGTACTTCCACGTCCATCTAGATTTTAGTATTAACTAGCAATATCTAGTAATGCATGTCACCAAAAATGTACTACTCCCTCTATAAATAAATACATGGTGTTTTATTCCTATCGGCGAGAGAACTTAATGTTTTTTTTGCTAACTAGAGTACTGTAATAGGATTACATGCAATGAACTAAACACTGCATGTCATGTTTGGTACTAGTCTCAAGTCATTGAAAGCATGCACGGCCCACATCTCTCATTGGTTGATATGTCACGAAATAAAAACAAGGAGGGAGTTAATGCACCGTGCCTAAGTATTTTGGGATTATTTGGTTTTCGTAAGGTGACTTACACAACATTTTTGTTTACATGCATTAACATTTTATTAGTTAAATCAAAGGTCAAAACTTGGCGCAAAATGCAAAGGGGACCAATAAAAGAGTAAACATCAAACTTCTCTCATTCGGCCCCAACTAGAGGTCCGGTGAGATGACTATACTGCACCGGCACGGAGGGGGACACAGCTTCATTAACTTACGGCAACTACCTTTGGGTGAATGACACGTGGCCCCAGGGGGTGGCTATCCCGCCAATCATACAACCAAAGGTAGGTGCCGTAGAGGGCCGAGGAGTAGTATGAAATCCTACGCACCTACGCACGCTAACCAAGGGCTGAGGGATCACTCGAATCGCAAGATCAGTTGACTAGAAGCTACGCTAGACCCATGGAGGCGATGAGCGCGAGCATCAGCCGGCTGTGCCAAATGGTCCACGACGCCGGCCTGCGGACCGGCAGGTAGTATTGCTTGAGGCCGCCAGGGCGAGGGGCCGCTTGGACGACAGCTTCGCATCCTTGTTCGATGAGGTCCTCGTCGGTTTCCTCGACAAGTTCACTGTCGTCAAGAAGCTTGCGAACACCTTTGACGTAAGCCTCCAACCGACGCGCCTAGGATCTGCAATGCCTGCCACCCTCAATGGCCACTATGGTAACAACCTCTTCGATGCACTGGTGGCCCTGCGACTGCCCGCCGTTGCGCCGGAGAATGTCCACCTCGAGGTCGCGCTCGCCGCGCAGCACTTGGCACAACAAGACACCATCGACATAATCACCCACGTCTATGCGCAAATCGGCCACAAGGACTAGTACATGCAAGAGGAGGACGATAGGACGCTGGCCTTCTTGGAGCGCATGGCAAGCTTGGACGACACTGTTCAGAAGCACGTTGAGCTCGCCGCCAATGCCGCTACTCCTCACACATCGGTTGGTGACCCGGCGCACTAGGGCATGAGGATGTCGTTGGACGTTGATGGATCCGTATGTATTTTTATCCTTCCGTCAAATCCATGTAGTAGTATATGATACTACAGTAATTATCTTACCTTTCACATCAACTTAATAATTTTCATACATACTCCATGCATGAACGGCGCCAGAAGCAAACTTCTCATTACTCTAGGAAAATCGTTATTTTCTATCTATGGTCGCGCCACGGAGCAGAACCAAATTTTACAAGTTACGAGATCAAAAGGACAAGCATGTCGTGTTCGCGTCGCACCCCCACACGGTTGGTCCGGCACGCCGCTCAAGCGGGGAATGCGTGCGGTGTTGCATTTTCACTTACAAGTGGGACCGCAGTTGAGCAAACCGACTATCGGCAAACCTCCACCCCGCCCACTGCGCGATGGCTGAGAAAAGAGGACAGGAGGGAGAAGAGATGGATGTAGCACGGACTCCAAGAAAATTGGTGTTGGATGGGACTCATGTGGGTGGCGTGTGCCGTGCTGCTAGACGTGAATGCTAGTTATGGCCCATGCCACCCCACTATATCGAGCCTATATCGAGGTACGTAGAACAAATTTCCTGCAGTCCGTGCTCAGCCCTCCTCTATCTCTCTTCTAAGCCAGCCAGTGGACGCGCGGAGCCCGTTGTCTGTTTGCTCACATGCGGCCCCACATGTCAGTGAAAATGCAAGAGGACCCACTGAACCTGCACATCTTTCACCTCGACATGCTGGTGATGAAAAACAAATCCAATAAAGATCTTCGGTGGCCACTTTTGGAGTTACTCAAGAGTAGTAAGATTCTATTTACAGTTTAACCCAAGATGCACATCTCGTGGCTTCAACTACCACTCTATTTTCTTTCATGACACGACCTGGATGCTGGATGTCCCACGTGTCGGCAAAAGGAGGAAGAACCCGACCAAATCTTCGGTTCTGCTCTCGGATTAGACTAGTTGTGCTAACTTAAAAAATTTATTGTGTACTCCCTCCATTCCAAAATACTTGACTTCCATTTGTCCAAAAATGGATGTACCTATATACTAAGACATGTCTAGATACATATATATTTTGACAAATAGAAGGCATGTAGTATTGTGCAACGGAGGGAGTAGAATGGATGCAAGTTTTTGTATTGGGAAGAAGAGTACATCCATATATTGATAGAGCGCAATTTAGTAGATGTTCTATCACTTTTAGCTAGTATAGAATAGAGGCTAGACATGAGACTAGATGCGAGGAAGCAACGTCTACTTCTTTACACTCGAAGAAGAAAGAAGCACGCAAGATCGAGCCTCCGCAGATCAACAATGAATGCATCGAGAAGGCACTAATCCAACTTACTATAGGAGTAGTCAAAATTATCATTGGAGTTCGTGCAAAACGGGGGCCCATTTTGGGTCGTGCATTGGAGTTGGCCTTACAAGTGGGACCGCAGTTAAGGAAACAGACTATCGGCAAACCCCCACCTCGCCCGCCGCACGATGGCTGAAGTTAGAGAAACGACGAGGTTGAAGAGATTGCTCTCACATGGACTCCAAGAAATAATATGGTGTCAGATGGATGTCGTGGTGGTGGCGTGTGCCGTACTCCTGGACGTGAATGCTTGTTCTGGCCCATGCCACCCTACTACTCCTACTACTTACTCCTACTATATAGTATACTAGTATCGAAGATTCAAGGTGCTGGTTACGTACATCGAACACATTAAATATGGCTACAGTAAAAACACCCGCCCGACGCGCAAAGCATGTGAAGCTAGTACAAATAGTGTACTACTATTGTTGATTGGCCTCTTCTGATAACCTGTTGCAATGCATGTACAATTATGTATTCGGAAAATATTTTTTTGCCTTGTCGCACCACTCACTTAGAGAAGCGACTCGAAAGCCATTCATAAATATAGTAAGTTTATCACAGGCATATCATTTTGTTACATAGAACAACAGATCATCAACCCACATCGACAACGAGGATACATTATAAATACTAAAGTTTTCACCACACAACAAATAACAAGCAATGAAATGAACTTCAACTCAACCATTCCTCGGCGTTGGGAACGCTTGCTTTGAACCACAAGTAATTCTCTGGGATGGGCCATGCATTGTCGATCTGGAGACCAACGCAGGACTGATCATCCAGGCTGAAGCGGCCTACTATATCAGTACCAGGGTAGGGAACCACGCAAATGTCCGAGGTATAGACACAGTTGCTTCTCATAAATGTGTCAACAGCGGTTGGATCGCCTTTCACCATCATCGGATAGTTTCATCCAAGGAAGAGCGAGTTTTCTCCAAGACTATCAATTTTGTGCCAGGGAGAAGGAGTTGGCGCTAGCACACTAGTATCCATCCCGAATACCATGCAACGGGTGTTGGAATAGGTCCGGAGAGTGCGACCATGGGAGACTACACCTGCTTCCTTAGCAGTAACATCATCAGTGGGATGTATACGCACAAGAAGAGGTGATCCATCGGAATTAGTTGCCAGGCGCCACAGAATATATCGGCTATGCTCGTCCTCATGCTCGTGACCATCATCATTGTCATCTCCCCCTTGGTTATAAAAATCTTCAAGTATTGGTGGTGGAATGTCCACAGGACCTTGGAAACACAAGAAGAAGGTTAATTAGTAAAGGGAAAGTTGCTAACCCGCATGCATGTGGATGAAACAATTATAATTACGGTGGAAGACAAACGTACCAAAAAAACGAGGATCCCATGCAAAAACAGTGCCACGAGAGGTGGCAGCAAACACAAGATCCTTGTATTCAATTGCATCACAGTACACATCCGTGTATAGAAACTGATTTTTGAGTAATATCCATCCAGTCGAACCACGAAGGACGACAACTAGCTTGTCGAAGATAGCAACAACATCCTAGTTTTTGTAATTCCAAGAGCGGTTGGGAACTCGACAAATTGCTATCTTCAGTACACGACAGTCACCATGATCGTATTTGAACGTACGTAGATCATCTGTGTGCTCAACCTCAGGGCACTCAAAGATTTTTGGAAGTGGAATCCGCTGACGAATGTACACATTCACAAGTTCCCACTCACAATTGTACCCAATATAAACAACCCAATCTCCATTTGCGCCACCCCAGGACTTACCCTTAAGCGATGGCATCTTGACATCACACGTATCATTATCAAGCGGCATCAACTTGCACAAGGCGAGGTCTCCGTCGTCCGCTCGCCAGCGAGCAAGGTCACGACGAAGAAGATAGGGGAGATCAAACTACTCCTTGACCCTTGGGTTCCTTGTAATGATGTTATTAGTTGAGTCGAGAATGGGCTGGAATGAACCTGCCATGCTAGCCGAGGTGATGACGTCGCACCGATCAATGAGTTCCTCCACCACGTCATCTTTCAGATCAGGGCAAGAATAACGAGGTCGTTTCTAGCCTGTTCCCTCCATGGAGAAGACGATCGAACAATGGCAGAAGAAAGGGTGAAGGGCTGAAGGAAAATGGAGGAGGGAGAGGAAGAGCGTGCGACAGCAGTTCCAAATCGAGAGGGAAAGGCGAAGAGTCGGTGGACGGTTGCGAGTTTGCCATGGTTCACGAAGAGGCGCCCCGGCCTACACGTCCGTTCGGAAATACTCCTACTACTCGCTGTCGTCTCACTGATATGTTGGAACGGGACCACATGTCAATGAAACATGGTGTGTAATTTCTCGTGCAAAATGCGATCTGGCCGCGTTGGCCCAAGGTGCCGCATTAGTTATCGACCTTTATTTTTTTAATGGCATGCCGGTCAGTTTTGAAGCACGACTAACTGGTATTGTACGCAGAGAAAATATAAACTACTCTACCACTACCCCACCTCCAGTACTAGTAGTATAAAAAAGATATATATAGGCTGGAACTTCAGCGCTTTCTTACTAAGGGCTGCCCACTTGCTTCTCACACTGGCACCCTCTCTCCAGATCTAAAAAAGATGGCCCCTCTCTCCCTCCTCACCGGTGGTCACAGATCCGCCGGGGAAGAAAAGGACGTGCAGCGTTGACGCACTCGTCGTCGGCGAGCGAGGTCACGCACTGACGACAAGGCCGTCCTCTCAGACCTAGCACCCGCGCGGGATGGCCTCCATCCCCAAGCTTGCTGCCGTAGTGTGTGCGGAGGACGATGACCACGAGCGAAGCCACTTCCCGCCGACCCTTAGGTATGCTACCTCTTTTCGAGCCATAACCTTGTTCTATTGCCCCATCTGCTATGTTGTGGCATGTGGATCTTTTTCCACTCCACCATCTTCCCAATTTGCTATCCTCTACTCTGCTGGCCACGCAGACGAAAACCATAATTTGCACTATTAAAGGAAACCCTACTTCATGCAGACTAATCCATGTCTCGGTTGAATAAGGAAAGGAAGGGAGACTGTACTGTCCAAGAGAGTAGGCATCGAACCCGCATCTAGGTTGAAAAGGGGAAAATTAGTAGCTAAGGAACGAGTCTCGTGTCTCTTGGTTGAAGAAGGGTAGAAAGGCATGACAACGCAATAGAGAATGACCAGGTCGATCGGTTTGTTGTCCTTCCATAGGGAAAAGGTGGCTAAAGAGAACAAAAATGGGACCATAATCCACATATGCTGCCTGGATATTTGTTGCTCTGGGCAACCATACCTCCCTCACAACTCTGCGTCCGTGGAGGTACATCATACTGGTGCCTCCCATGCTCTTATTGCCACTTTTTTTGCTGTTAGTATAACGCCAGCAGTCAAGTCAAGCAATGCTACTGCTAAAGTGATGCCACATTTAACTAATGCCGCTCTCAGTCTAATGCCACCCATAAATTTAAGCAATGCCATTTAATGTCACTGGATTATTTCAGGGTTAGCTGTTGATTGTGGATGTATTAAAGATTTTTCAACTATAAGACATTCTAATGCTGTTGCACAGCCGGTATACCAACGATGAAACTTGTTACCCCCGTCAGATTTTTGCACTGTTAATGCTTACAGATTACATACCTCACTTTCATGAGATAAGTTAATTTTTTTCGTACAGTGTCACCAAAATGCCAAGGCGCTGATGTCATTTTATTTTGGTTAAACTGCACAGACAACTGTGAAGACAAGAGGAAAGGTCAAGAGTGGGCACCTCCTCCTCCAGCTGTTCTCTTGAAGAGGTCTGTATGTTTGTCTCTAATGCCTGTCGACTACATACCTGACATCATGATGTAATGTTAATTCATTTCCTTTTGTACAGTGTCACTGAATTGTCAAGGCGGTGATGGCATTTTATTTTAGTAGAACTGCACAAAATTTGCTTAAAAGAAGAGGAAAGGTTAGGAATGGCTCACTTTTCCAGAAAAAACTATGTATGCCTTCCTCACATCAGCCGTTGTTGCTTTATTTATTCCTTCAAACAGGTGGTTAGAAATAGTATTGCTACCTTTTCCCATTAAGAAATTGGAATGCTTATATTTGTGAGTCTATGCTTCAACTGGTGCCACTTTTAGAGTAATCACACTTTCAATATCTATGCTAATAGGGATGCTCGATTTTAGTGGAACTGCACAAAATGTCCAACTGGTTCAACATTAGGAGCATGTTTTTTCCCAACCTTTATATCCAATTGGTGGCACTATGAGCTGTTCATTACAAAGGTACATGGTTTGCTACTATCTTGCTACCCTTTTTGTACTGTCATTAGATAGTAATACTAGTGGTTTGCATGTGAATTTATTGGCAGGGTGGACCTACATTGGAGGTGCAGGACAGGATTCAATGATTGGATGCTCAATTTCGGTTGTATCGATTTCACCTCTTCCATCACTGTGAACATGGATATCCTTGGTCTGATGAAGAATAGGTGCTATATTTCTGCTTTGAACCAGCAAATCAATTCAGTATGAAATTGTCCAGGGCAAAACATAACTGTATCAGATTGTCCAGTGCAGAACATGACAGATGCTAAGCGGAAGAGACATGCTTAAACCGAAAATACAAGGTGTGGTATATGTTTACTAACTGCTTGATATTTGTGCAGACAGAGATGTCTGCCTGTTGCTATTTGGCAAACCAACAAAGTTCCCACAATTTTGGTTGAACTGCACAAGAGAATAGTATAGTCACTACATGCAGTGCCATTTGAAAATAGACACAGAAAGATTGGATAGTCACTTCATGGACTGCAGAAAAGTAGTACTGTACTATTTATTGGCCAACACTAGGTGCTTCATTGCTTTGGTCTGATTATACAATGGGCATCATTTTGCCTAAGTTAAAGTTTGTATTCCGAAAATAGTCTCGCCGTGTGATCGAGAGAAGACCAAATCATATTGCAGTGGATGTTCCTCCATCATGTCTGGTTCATTCTCATGGTTCCAGCTGTTGGTGAAACCACTTACGTTTGCAATATGAATTGTGGACTTCACAAACAAATTTGTATTTTAGTGTGTACTGAATGTTGGCCAAGAGAAGCATCCATGTTAGTAGGAAGAATAGATGTTTTTTCTAGATCTTTGCTTTTGGAGCTACATATTTGTATATGATCTGTGAGTCATTGAGATGCATTAACATGTTGATCTTATGTATGGGAATCGTACTAGTTAGTTTTAGTTGCGACGCAAGATCCAAAGTGGCTGATCTTTGCTTTTGGAGCTACATATTTGTATATGATCTGTGAATCATTGAGATGCATTAACAGTTACTTATTTTTGTTCGCTCAGTATTTACAAGTTAATGATCGATCACTAGCTAGCCTACAAATGCGCTCCTTGTAGTTTTATTTGCGATGCAAGATGCAAAGTGGCAGTTTTTTGAATAAAAAGCCTACCTATGAAGAAACTGACAAGCTACACTATCGATCCTACACGGATAAAAATGCCTACCTCTGAAGAAACTGACAAGCTACACTATCGATCCTACACGGATAAATAGCGGATCACACACGTACTACCTCCTTTCCGGTTTGTAGGGCTCAATTCAAGAAACGACCTACTCGATCCTACACGGATAAATAGCGGATCACGCACGTACTAGTACCTCCTTTCCGGTTTGCAGGCCTTAATTCAAACCTCTCACCAACCAAGGTACTCCCTCCGTCCGGGTTTATTAGTCCTCTGAGCAAAGCAGCAAGACCAAGGCATGGCAATAATTAACGTCATGCAGAAGTTTAAGCCTAATAAATTCCAGCGATTTAAGTGGCTGCATGCGTGCCCTCGACATGCAGAAGTTTAAGCCTAATTAATTCCAGCGATTTAAGTGGTTGCATGCTGCTTCACGTACTGCCTGCGAGCGATTCTGAGTGCCTACATGCAGCCGGCCGTAATTAAGGCAGCTAACTGATGCGAAAAAAATATACGCTTTAAATCTGTGGAATCATTATTGACAAGGAGGGAGATGATTCGAGTGCACTCGTTTGACCGCCATGACGGCATGCGACCCAGATGGGACGGGACGGCACAGTCATAATTTCAGTTTCCCTAGTTTTCCACGGCAGGCTGGCGCGCTAAGCCATTATGCATTGAATTCCGATGACCGTCGCGCTACCTTCCGCCTATATGTACTGTTTCCCGGCCTTCTCAGGTGCCACCGTGACCCAACTCGCCATATCCTCATAAGCCCCCACCGGCCCGATGTCGCTCGCCACGTCCGCCATGCCCCCGCCCGTCCGCGGTAGGCGACGCCGGAGGCGGTCACCGCCGGAACTAGTGTTCGGGTTTTCACCGGAAGGCAGACGGAGGGAGGAGGCATTCTATTTGTCTTTAGATGGCAATGTGCAGATCGAGGAGTTGTTGGAGCGCGGCCGCTTGGCGGAGGAGCAGCGTCTTGCCGATTTGCGCCGCCAGCGGGACATGGAGCAGCAGTGCACCGATGCTCTGAGTCGCGAGCAGAGCGCCCGCAACTGGGCCGACTACATGGAGGTCGGCGCCCGGCAAATAGCCCTGGAGGCTGTCAGGCACGCATGCGTTCGTGACGCCGATTTTTACTACCAGCTCATCAAGTGGGTTTCCTACTTGGAAGCCGAAGCTTTGGTGGACCACACCAGCATGGAAAGGACCAATGCGCGCGATCAACGCGCCCTATCCCACCTCTGGCAAGTCTGAGGCGAGGCGGAGGACGCTAGTGCCGGCGTTTAGCATGGACAGCAGATGGCGGCCGGCATCATCTAGTTAGCTAAGAGTAAGTTAGTACTTGTACACTACTAGAGTGTTAGTGGGAGTAGATAGTTCACTTGGCTATGATGGTTGTCAACGTGGAAGTTCAGTACTCTATATGTGGATCAGACCTGTTACTTTGCTCTGAATGTTGAACTTTCCGTTTGAATGTATGGAATGGGCTGTTATTTTTTTAAATGGGTTGTATTTGTCCTCCACGGTTTAGAGGCTGACTTGTGGGCCTAGCAAGTTGACGCGTACAATCAGGAGAGTGATTGTACATGGAGAGGATGACAGCAGGGACCCACCAAGATCATGGCAGTACGCAAGAAAGTGCCTCCTTATTTCAAGCCAATAAAAAAATGGCTCCTCCTAGTGGATTTCTGACATCTGGGTCCCATGCCATTGTCAACGTAGTCAATAAACGAGAGAATTGCACAACGAGCGGCTGACATCAGGGACCCAGCAGCTCGCCCAATTATTTTTATTTTGGGTTAATTTGATAAATGACACTCCAAATCTAGTGTATCCAAGAAATGCCACTGCAATTTCCAAACTTTGAAAAATGCCATTTCATGCCATTTCTAGTGGCATTTTTCGAAGTCTGGAGTGGTGTTTTTCAAAGTTTGCAAACTGCAGTGTCGTTTTTCAAAGTTTGCAAAAATTGCAGTGGCATTTTTCAAAATTTGGAAATTGCAGTGGCATTTTTATGAATCGCCATAATTGGAGTGACATTTATCTAATTTGTTTTTGAGACGGAAGCAAGGTGTCAACTGGGCTGTGCGGGACACTCTGGCCTGTCTAGACAACCTTTTCTTTTATGTTTACCACAGACCAGCCCAATAGTTTTTCTTTCTTTCTGAAAATGGCTAGCCTAGTTTTTTTTGTGATTTGTCAAGTAAGTTGCTTTATCAGGCCTGTTGGGCTGCAAATCTTTAAAGACGAGGAGAGTGGCCTATCAGTAATGAGAAATGGGTTGTACTTTTTTAAAACACATCAAACCAACAATTATTTTCAAATATCTTTTTTCATTTCAAGATTTTAAATTGCATTGATTTTTATGCGTGGACGATTTATTGGATTTTATATTGATATACATTTATTTTTAAAATCAATATGAATGTGACTCGAAATTTCGGGATTAAAAACAGTTCAGACCGCACCGACATATGCAAAATTCCGTATATTTTTTTAACCGTGGCCACAATATGGCCTATAATGCTAACATAAAGAATATGGGCTCCAAAAAACCCATAAGAATTAGCAAATGGGCTGTAAATTATTTGAAATAATGGAAGATGGGCTGTATGCTGTTTTCCACAGATTCGAGGCTTTCCACAGATGGCCTGTATACTGTTGGATGTCCATCCAACGGCCGTCGTGCTTCTTCAATCTCTGCTCTTCCTGCTCCAGCCGCTCAAACAAGCGCCGGCGGGACTGCCTGCTCCCTCCTCCCCACGGCCGGCTGTGCTGCCGCGCAGGCCTCACCGCCCCACCATACTCCCATCGCTGGCCTAGCCATCCCTCTACTCACCCACACCTGCTGTTATTCTCCGGCGACGGCAGACGAACCAGTAAACCCTCGTACAGTCGTACTCCCCTCCGCGTGGGAAACAAAAACAACGGGTCAGTCTTCCATGCCTCCGTGTCGTTCCCTTCCTAGGCCTCGCCGTCGTCCACTGCCCTGGTGCTCTCGGCGAGGCGTGGTCAGCATGGTCAATGACCGACTTCCATCGGAAGTGGACTGTACGTGGAGAGGCTGACAGCTGGGTCCACGGCCGCACGCAAGGAAATGCCTCCTTATTACACGCAAAATAATGATTTCCTCCACCTGACATCTAGGACCCACCGAAACAGCCTCTGTATTTCACGAAAAAAACGTTACCACCGCTGACAGCTCAGACCCACCAGCTATATCTTCGCACGCAAGGAAGTGCCTCCTTATTACGCACAAAAAAATGAATACTCCCCCTGCTAGCTGGGACCCAGTATTGTGGGCCTAGTAAGTTGACGGGGACGAAGGGCTTTGTCAACTTAGTCAATATGCACAATTCTAGCTCGACTGACCGTACGATGTCCATCCAACAGCCGTAGTGCTTCTTCAACCTCTAGTCTTCTTGCTCCAGCCGCCCAAACCAGCGCCGGTCGTGCCGCCTGCTCCTGCCTCCCATGGCCGGCTGTGCTGTTGCGGAGGCCTCACCGCCCCCATACTACTCCCACTACTGGCCAGGACATCCCTCCACTCCACTCACCCACACCCCCTGTTATTCTGCGGCGACGGCAGCGCAGCCGAACCAGTGAACCCTCGTACTCCTCTCCGTGTGGGCATCCACTGCTGCGTCTTCCCCGGCTCCGCGTCGTCCCCTTCCTAGGCCTCGCCATGGTGCTGTCGGCGTGCCATGGTCAATGTGGTCAACAACCGAATACTGTACGTGGAGAGGCTGACAGCTGGGTCCACGACAGCCGCAAGGAAGTGCCTCCTTATTATGCGGAAAATAATTATTCCTCCACCTGACAGCTGGGACCCACCGGACGGGCCACCAGTATTTTGCGAAAAAAATCATTTCCCCCTGACTGCTGGGACCCACCGGACGGGCCACCGTATTTCACGAAAAAAATGTTCCCCCCGCTGTCAGCTCAGACCCACCGGAAGTGCCTCCTTATTACGCACAAAAAAATGAATACCCCCCCCCCCCGACTAGCTGGCACCCACCTTGGTGGGAGGCTGACTTGTGGGCCTACTAAGTTGACGGGGACGAAGGGCTTTGTCAACTTAGTCAATATGAACGATTCTAGCTCCAGTGACCGTACGATGTCCATCCAACGGCCGTAGTGCTTCTTCAACCTCTGGTCTTCTTGCTCTAGCAGCCCAAACCAGTGAACCCTCGTACTCCTCTCCGCGCGTGCGGGCTTCCACTACCGCGGGTTCCCCGGCTCCCCATCGTCCTCCGCCCTGGTGCTCTCGGCGCGGCGTGGACAACGTGGTCAAAGAATGACTTCCATCGGACGTGGACTGTACGTGGAGAGGCTGACAACTGGGTCCATGGCCGCAGCAAGGAAGTGCCTCCTTATTACGTGCAAAATAATGATTCCTACACCTGATAGCGGGGACCCACCGGACAGGCCACCGTATTTCGCCCCCCTGACTGCTGGGACCCACGAGCTACATCTTCACAGGCAAGGAAGTGCCTGACAGTCGAGACCCACCTGGTCGAAGCGTACGTAGCGTTCTCATTCTGGTCGCGAAATGTGTACGTACATATATACTGGTGGATGTAGAGGCACGCACGTGTCGTAGTAGAGGCGGCCAGGGTGCAAGAAAGAAAATACGGCCATGTATGTGTACATACGGGCGGGGTCTTGAACGCCTACTCGCGCATACGTATGGCGAGGGCTCGTGTACATGGCTGGGTCGGAACGGAGAAACATCGCCGTCGTCGTGTTCATGGGGAGGCAACGGAATGCATGGTCATGTTCATCGGGAGGGCTTGGATGGAACAGGAGATGGAAACGAGGCCTAGCGTACCGCACAACGGAGGAAACGGACCTCCTACGGTCGAAACGGGGGTCTTGTTGATCAGGAGGCGTGTGGTGTACCGCAAAACGGAGGAAATAGACCTCCTATGGTCGAAACGGCGGTCCTGTTGATCGGGAGGGGTGTGGCATACCGCAAAATGGAGGAAACGGACTTGTTTTGGAGCGCTACGATCGAAACGGGGGTCCTGTTCATCGGGAGGGGTGTGGTGTACCGCAAAAAGGGACTCCACGGGATACTGTTCATCTCCACCGGCGACCCCCTCCAGCCTCCACGAGCTACTGTTCATCCACCGTTGACCTCCTCCAGCCTCCACGGGATCCTGTTCATCCAGCCTCCACCGCGCGCTACTCCACCGGCTACTATTCAACCACCCCTCCACCGTCTACTGTTCATCCAGCCCTCCACACCACGGGGTCCTATTCAACCACCCCTCCACGGGCACCCTTCCATCATCTACTATTCATCCTGTCGTCCACACCACGGGGTCCTGTTCATCCACCCCTCCACGGGCACCCCTCCACCGCCTACTGTTCATCCAGCCCTCCACCACACCACGGGGTCCTGTTCATCCAGAGGCAATGCCACCACTCACTGTTCTTCCAGCCCCCCCCGCAACACTCACTATTCATCCCATCGATCGGCTTCAGTTAGCAGCAGTAGACAAGGAATCGCTCGATCGGGTTCAGTTAACAGTCATCGATCGATCGCTCGGGTTGAGTAACGCATAGCCTGCAGTGCAATCGCTCGGGTTCAGTTAGAGGCCAATGCCTCGCTCGGGTTCAGTTAGAGCCAACGCCTCGCACACACGCGCGTACGTGTATGAGAGAAACGCGCATCGCTCGGCCCCCCGACCTCCCACTGTAACCGGGAACTCCCCAAAATTTTCCTCCCACTCGCTTCTACCACGGTTTTTTCCGTCATGGACGGCCCAAAGAATGTTATGCAGCTGCGTCTCCGGCCCGCCCAGGACGAAAAGCCCATTTTCTGTCATGATTTTTTGTCATAGAAGTAGGAGCCCACCACATCTATGATGATACCGGGTTTTGTCACAATTATCGTCATAGAAGTGTCATATGTATGATAGAAAAAAAAATCATTCGGCCCAAAATGTCATAGATGTGTCTTTTTCTGTAGTGACGGGCAATGGCGGAAGCGATGGGTTGGCAGGCGTGATGGGACTGGGCGAAGACCCCATAGGGATATGTGAGGGGGAAACCGAGGCGCCGGGCGAGTATATCTCTGCTGACCGTCCAGGAGAATCAGCATTGACTCGTGGGACACACTTGTAAGCCGGGGAAGGCGCAGAGTCAGAGCATCCCTTGGCCCTGTGACCCAATCTAAAGCATCGACGGCAACAGACCTGCTTGGTGCACGAGTTGGTATGATGAAACATAGATAAACAGTTCTGGCACTTCCAAACGTTGAACACAATATCATCAATAATATCATTAGCCCTAGCAGAATCCACAGGAGAGTCCGGCTGGTCGGCGTCCATAATCAGTTGAGAATAATTTCCAATCACAGAAACAGAATTATCCAAGATAGCCACTGATCGTTGGGGCGTAGATTGGGCCTTAGAAGGCGTACAGGGGGTCGAAGAGCCATGTTGGGCCGGTGTCCCATGTTGGGTCGGAGATTCCGGTGCAACGCAACCAGAGGGCACGATATCATGCGTAACCTGCAAATCATTGCCGAAACATATCGGTGTAGTTCCGGATATCACGGCAGTATTCTTGGCAGGGACATTGACCGTTCTGAATGAGATAGGTGGCGTCGCCACCATCCACTAGAGGTTGTTCGCCGACGATGATGGCATGATCACCATCTCACTAGGATTAAGTTCATAGCCGGCCTCAGAAACCGTATCAACACAAAGCTGAGTAGCTGGGTATCTATAACCCTTACAAGATGGATACTGTTGGAACATGGCAAATGAGATGTTCTTCCTTGTCGATGAACCCGATCTAAGAGAAGACTTTGATGGTGGTTTATGCATAGCAATCAAACCCAAACTAGCACGCTTTTTGGAGGGACTAACCATAATCCACTCAGCGTTGCATTCCTTTCTCCAGATCTCTAACTCACGTTTCCAATTTGGACCACCATTCCCCCAAAGATGAAAATAACATTTGAAATGCAGGCATGCAAACGATCTCAACTGGAGAATGCACAAGCCAACTTGCTTGCATGAAACAATGAAAGAAAATACCTTGCCCGTGATGAGTTGAACCGACAAATCAATGGCCGATTCCCTAATCGCTGATTCCAATGCAGCTGCCATAGAATCCTCATTAAGACGGAAATCATGTCGGCTAAAGGACACCACCATAATGAAATGGCTCGTGTCATCCAACGGATTAACAGATCTCCCACAAGAAGTGAAGACCTTATTTGCAAAGATGTAGCCCATCGAGAAATCCAAATCCAACATTGATCCACTAGAGGTACCCATAGGAGATGGGTGTAGACGTTTAGATCAGAGCACGCCGGAGAAGATGAGCAGGGAAGATCCACAAATCATTGGCTAGAAGTGTAGATCGCTGGAAAACCTAGGCCGTAGGTGGGGAGGGTGGGTGGGTGGGAAGAGAGCCATCGTAGGGAGTGGTGTTACTCGCTCATTCGGTATCATTGCAAGATAAATTGATCAAGTTGGCCAAACAAAACCCAAATGTCGGAGAACAAATAAGAGGCTATAAGAAATAATGCATAAAAGAGATCAAAGAAACTCAAATAGTTTCATGGATATAAAAAGATAGATCTGATCATAAACTCAAAGTTCATCGATCCCAACAAACACACCGCAAAAGAGTTACATCATATGGATCTCCAAGACACCATTGTATTGAGAATCAAGAGAGAGAGAAAGGAAGCCATCTAGCTACTAACTACAGACCTGAAGGTCTACAAAGAACTACTCACGCATCATCGAAGAGGCACAAATGGAGGTGGTGAACCCCATCCGAGCATGCATCATATTGTTGCATATCGTCATGTGTTGATTGTGTTCTGATGTGTTCTTTGTGGTAGGTTCTGCCTCCGAGGATATTCACGAGTATCCAGCTGAAGGGCAGTATCCCACTACCACTCCATCAGGCAAGCAACCATTGATCATTCCGATACAACCCATGTTCTCGCTTCTGCTCTTGTTTACTGCATTAAGACATCGCAATTCAAACTGCTGTGTGCTACGGTAGTTGAACAATTATCCTCTGCATGACCTGTCATTGCCACAGTAACTAGATGAAACCCACTAGCATGTGTAGGAGTTGATTGAGCCATGTATGTGATTCCTACCTTGCTATGCCTGATATGCTTAGAGTTGTGTCAGGTCTGGTTCATCTGGGTCATGGGCTAGAGTGATATGATTATGTCGGTAATATGAGGGATGTGTTGAACATGTTTTGGTAAAGGTATCGATGAGAGGCCATGTAGGAGTACATGGTGGGTTGTTTCATTGAGACCGTCCATAAGAACTGAGATCTGTATGTGTGATTTAAGATGCAGTTACTACCGTACATTGGGCCCGAAACCAATGGACCCTCTCGGCTTCTTAATCACCCTAGTACTCTGTCCAGGAGTTGCAAATAGTTTCTGGTGTTTGTAGGTTATGTGTTGGCGGCCGTGCGTAGCGCCGACCCTAGGGGTGGGCTATGTTGCGGTAGATACACCGTGGTTGGGTATGCCGGGCGCCCGTTTGGCGTCTCGGGACCCTGTTCACATCGTTCGGGGCCGTATGTGGAAACCTCGGCCAGACTCCCTGTGGATGGAACCTGGATAGGCGATAAACCTGGACTAGAGACTTAAGTGTTTAGGTAGGCCATGGCCGACACCCTCGCTGGGCTTCCGCTTGAAGGTTGCCGAGTACATGTCGTGTAAACGGCGGTAAGTGGTGAAAGCACGTATGAAGAAGTACACCCCTGCAGGGTATAAAACTATTCGAATAGCCGCGTCCGCAGTAAAGGACTACTTGGTTGCCTATACAGTTCATAGACAAGTTAATGGATACTACTAAAAGACTCAAGATAAGTGTGAGTACCGAGGATGGCCCTCTCGTAGGATGACGAGGGAGGATCCCCGGTGGAGTATTGTGTTGGTGAGTAGTGGACTCGTGTGCGAAAAATATTTTACTAGTGAAGTTCCGTAGGATAGCTTAGCCAAGAGTCAAACCTGGCTTGCTGCAATAGCCCCACCACCTTCTTGAGAATGAGCATGTATAGTAGGTTCTGATGTAAGACTTGCTGAGTACCTTTGTACTCATGTTTGCTTAATTACTGTTTTCAGACGACAACACCGCCCCCTCCGATGGGTTCTACGTAGACCTTGACGTCGACGAGTGACTAGCCACCCAGGTGGTGATGCTGGCCATGGAGGGCCCTATGTAGATAGACAGGCTTTGAGAAGCCTTCTTTCTTTCTAGTGTCTATACTCAGACCGGTTGCTTCCGCATGTGCTTGTATGACTGTATGACTTGAGTGTCGGGTCATGTGACCCCTATCTGTATGAACATGTTATGTATGGCTCTCTGGAGCCTTTAAATAAAGTACTTGAGTTCTAGAGTTTTGTTGTGATGCCATGTTTTATGTACTCATATCGGGCATATTGTGTGTATGATTGAAATGCTTGGTATGAGTGGGATCCGACAATCTAGTTGTTTATCCTTGGCAGCCTTTCTTATGGGGAAATGTAGTCTAGTGTTCCTCGAGCCATAGTAGTCCGTTACAGCCTGGTTCACCGGAGTCCTGCTAGCCCAACACTACTGTTCAAGACACTTGACTGGCCGACATGTGTTTCACTTCGTTCCTATGTCTGTCCCTTCGGGGAAATGTCACGCGGTGACTTTTGGAGTCCTGTTAGCCCAGTGCTACAGCCCGGAATGACTCGCTGATGACCGACATGCTCGATGTTATTCATGTATGCCTGTCTCCATAGGTCTGTGCCGCTTTGGGTTCACGACTAGCAATGTCGGCACGGGTTCTCTGTCATATGGATGCTAGCGACACTATCATATACGTGAGCCAAAAGGCGCAAACGGTCCCGGGCCATGGTAAGGCGACACCCATGGAATACCGTGCGTGAGGCCGCAAAGTGATATGAGGTGTTACCGGCTAGATTGATGTGGCTTTGAATCGGGGTCCTGACAGCGTTGGCATCAGAGCCAGACTGCCTGTAGGTTCGTTGAGCCAAACTGGTCGATGTCGATTCTAGAAATGCTTTAGTTATATGTAGGGGAATTGATTGTGGGAGGGAACGTAAGGCTCTTTTACTCCTTTACCCTATGCCTCTGATCTGAGTCATTTTCTTCTCATTCAACATGGGTTAAGGACTAGGCTCTCCTCTTCTATCAGGTTCACGTGTTACTAATCCGTAGTAGCTTATAGGATTGTTGTTACAAGTCCCAGTTCAGTTTCTACTATTCTTAGTATGTTGTTAATTGAATCAGAACCTTGATATGATGTTGTTGAGTGGTATTGTGAACTGTTGTGGATGTCTGAAATCTTTTTCTGAGCATTTACAGCCGTTATGCTGTCCAATTTTCCCTAGAAATTCTAATGTCTTTGCATTGTGGTTGTGCTTTCAGATGGCCAACCATGCTCAGAACCAAGTGGCTCGCCTTACCCGGTGCCTCGACGTGCCCGGTCATACTGCTATGTTAGTCCGGGTAATGATCGAGATGGGTTACCGTTGGTATCCCGAATACACTGTCGAAGAGCAGTTCCGCGACTTTAATCAAAGCCAATATTTCTGCACTGTCAGGATATTTCCTTCTTATCCTGGATCTACCGAGCCCCTTCACTGTTCCTATGGACTCGGGGTTACTGTTGAGATGGCTGTGCAGGATGCTGCCTATTCCATGATGACCATCATGCGAGTCCGGACTGGCCTGCTTCGGAACACCGACTTCCGTTACATGCCAGCTTCACTTCCGGGAGCGCAAGGGTATCTTCAGGCTATCTATGCTGACTCCACTCAGGAGGACTCATTAACTCGTACCACTGCCGAGATGCTCGAAGATAAGGACCGAGAGAATCGGGCCTTGAGGTTGGAGCTTTTCAATACCCGTGCTGATCATTGGGCTACATTGACTCGGTTTGCCCCTGCGGTGCAAGCTAGATGTATGGATACAAGGGATCTGTATTCTATGAGATCTGCTTTGCCAGACATGGTGGATTGGCGTGATGTGTGGGGCATCACCCCACCCCGTGGTCCCCGCAGGCCACCGTTTGTTGGTCCAAGACCTCATCCTATCCCCTATGGTCCACAGGCTCCTCAGGACCGTCTGTTCCCGGATGGTCATGTTGAACTTCCAGGCTATGGAGGTGACATCTATGAGGACTACTACGGAGCTGTCTGAGTTAGTAGTGGTACCACTAGTATTGTAGTAGTTGTATCTCCACTATCCTGCGTGACTTGTGGAATATGACTTTGCGTGTAATCGATTCCGGAGGTGTATACAAATAATGTATAGGAGCTTGGAATGCCTCCGATGAGATGTAACGTCTTTCATCATAGTTGTACTGTAGCCTGGGCTTGTACTAAACTATGTATGGTGTGTATGACCGTTGGTGTACATATGGCAGTTTTATATTACCATGACGTACGGATGAACATCTCTGCATTCCGTGTTATCCATTACATTCTGCACTTACTTGCTAAGTTTGAGCCATCCTTGTCTAAACTGTTGTCTTGTTTTCTCCTAGGATGGTCAACACCCGCAGCAACCCTGCTGCCTCGGAGAAGGGGGAAGCCAGTGCAGCTAGGTGTGAAAATCTGCCTCACCCGCCTTCTCTGGCCGAAGTTGTCGGAGAACGTAGTAATTTCAAAATTTTCCTACGCACAAGCAAGATCATGGTGATGCATAGCAACAAGGGGGAGAGTCTGATCTACGTACCCTTGTAGATCACAACGGAAGCGTTGACACAACGTAGAGGAAGTAGTCGTACGTCTTCTTCCCGATCCGACCGATCCAAGCACCGTTACTCCGGCACCTCCGAGTTTTAAGCACACGTACAGCTCGATGACGATCCCCGGGCTCCGATCCAGCAAAGCTTCAGGGAAGAGTTCCGTCAGCACGACGGCGTGGTGACGATCTTGATGTACTACCGACGCAGGGCTTTGCCTAAGCACTACAACGGTATTATCGAGGTAGAATATGGTGGCAGGGGGCACCGCACATGGCTAAGGAACGATCTCAATGATCAACTTGTGTGTCTAGAGGTGCCCCCCTGCCCCCGTATATAAAGGAGCAAGGGGGAGGAGGCCGGCCATAGGAGAGGCGCGCCAGGTGTGGAGTCCTACTAGGACTCCAAGTCCTAGTAGGAGTCCAAGAGGGGAGGAAGGGAGAAGAAAGTGGAGGAGTAGGAAAGGTGGCCGGCCCCCTTTTCCCTAGTCCAATTCGGACTAGAGGGGAGGGGGGGGGGGCGCAACAGCCTTTTTCCTCTTCCCACTAAAGCCCATCAAGGCCCATTACTTCTCCCGTAACTACCCGGTACTCCGAAAAATACCCGAATCACTCGGAACCTTTCCGATGTCCGAATATAGTCGTCCAATATATCGATCTTTACGTATCGACCATTTCGAGACTCCTCGTCATGTCCCCGATCTGATCCGGGACTCCGAACTCCTTCGGTACATCAAAACTCATAAACTCATAATATAACTGTCATCGAAACCTTAAGCGTGCGGACCCTACGGTTCGAGAACAATGTAGACATGACCGAGACACGTCTCCGGTCAATAACCAATAGTGGGACCTGGATGCCCATATTGGCTCCTACATATTCTACGAAGATCTTTTATCGGTCAGACCGCATAACAACATACGTTGTTCCCTTTGTCATCGGTATGTTACTTGCCCGAGATTCGATCGTCGGTATCCAATACCTAGTTCAATCTTGTTACCGGCAAGTCTCTTTACTCGTTCCTTAATACATCATCCCACAACTAACATATTAGTTGCAGTGCTTGCGAGGCTTATGTGATGTGCATTACCGAGAGGGCCCAGAGATACCTCTCCGACAATCGGAGTGACAAATCCTAATCTCGAAATACGCCAACCCAACATCTACCTTTGGAGACACCTGTAGTACTCCTTTATAATCACCCAGTTACGTTGTGACGTTTGGTAGTACCCAAAGTGTTCCTCCGGCAAATGGGAGTTGCATAATCTCATAGTCATAGGAACATGTATAAGTTATGAAGAAAGCAATAGCAACATACTAAACGATCGGGTGCTAAGCTAATGGAACAGGTCATGTCAATCAGATCATTCAACTAATGATGTGATCCCGTTAATCAAATAACAACTCTTTGTCCATGGTTAGGAAACATAACCATCTTTGATTAACGAGCTAGTCAAGTAGAGGCATACTAGTGACACTCTGTTTGTCTATGTATTCACACATGTATTATGTTTCCAGTTAATACAATTCTAGCATGAATAATAAACATTTATCATGATATAAGGAAATAAATAATAACTTTATTATTGCCTCTAGGGCATATTTCCTTCAGTCTCCCACTTGCACTAGAGTCAATAATCTAGATCACATCACCATGTGATTAACATCGATAGTTCACATCATCATGTGATTAACACCCATAGTTCACATCGCCATGTGACCAACACTCAAAGGGTTTACTAGATTCAGTAATCTAGTTCACATCGCTATGTGATTAACACCCAAAGAGTACTAAGGTGTGATCATGTTTTGCTTGTGAGAAAATCTTAGTCAACTGGTCTGCCACATTCAGATCCACATGTATTTTGCAAATTTCTATGTCAACAATGCTCTGCATGGAGCTACTCTAGCTAATTGCTCCCACTTTCAATATGCATCTAGACCGAGACTTAGAGTCATCTAGATTAGTGTCAAAACTTGCATCAGCGTAACCCTTTACGACGAACCTTTTTTTTATCACGTCCATAATCAAGAAACATATCCTTATTTCACTAAGGATAATTCTGACCGCTGTCCAGTGATCTACTCCTAGATCACTATTGTACTCCCTTGCCAAATCAGTGCAGGGTATACAATAGATCTGGTATACAGCATGACATACTTTATAGAACCTATGGCCAAGGCATAGGGAATGACTTCCATTCTCTTTCTCTCTTCTGCCATGGTCGGGCTTTGAGTCTTAGTCAACTTCACAACTTATAATACAGGCAAGAACTCTTTCTTTGACTGCTCCATTTTGAACTACTTCAAAATCTTGTCAAGGTATGTACTCATTGAAAAAACTTATCAAGCGTCTTGATCTATCTCTATAGATCTTGGAGCTCAATATGTAAGCAGCTTCACCGAAGTCTTTCTTTGAAAAAATCCTTTCAAACACTCCTTTATGCTTTACAGAATAATTCTACATTATTTACGATCAACAATATGTCATTCACATATACTTATCAGAAATGTTGTAGTGCTCCCACTCACTTTCTTGTAAATACAGGCTTCACCGCAAGTCTGTATAAAACTATATGCTTTGATCAGCTCATCAAAGCGTATATTCCAACTCCGAGATGCTTGCACCAGCCACAGATAGATCGCTAGAGCTTGCACATTTTGTTAGCACCTTTCGGATTGACAAAACCTTCTGGTTGCATCATATACAACTCTTTCTTTAATAAATCCATTTAAGGAATGCATTTTTGTTTATCCATTTGCCAAATTTCATAAAATGTGGCAATTACTAACATGATTTGGACAGACTCAAGCATAGATACGAGTGAGAAACTCTCATCGTAGTCAACACCTTGAACTTGTCGAAAACCTTTTGCAACAATTCTAGCTTTGTAGATAGTAACACTACTATCAGCGTCCGTCTTCCTCTTGAAGATCCATTTATTCTCAATTGCTTGCCGATCATCGGGCAAGCCAACCAAAGTCCAAACTTTGTTCTCATACATGGATCATATCTCAGATTTCATGGCCTCAAACCATTTCGCGGAATCTGGGCTCATCATCGCTTCCTCATAGTTCGCAAGTTCGTCATGGTCTAGTAACATGACTTCCAGAACAGGATTACCGTACCACTCGGATGCGGATCTCACTCTAGTTTACCTACGAGATTCGGTAGTAGCTTGATCCGAAGTTTCATGATCATCATCATTAGCTTCCTCACTAATTGGTGTAGGTGTCACAGAAACCGGTTTCTGTGATGTACTACTTTCCAATAAGGGAGGAGGTACAGTTACCTCATCAAGTTCTACTTTCCTCCCACTCACTTCTTTCGAGAGAAACTCCTTCTCCAGAAAGTTTCTGAATTTAGCAACAAAAGTCTTGCCTTCGGATCTGTGATAGAAGGTGTACCCAACTGTCTCCTTTGGGTATCCTATGAAGACACATTTCTCCGATTTGGGTTTGAACTTATCAGGATGAAACTTTTTCACATAAGCATCACAACCCCAAACTTTAAGAAACGACAACTTTGGTTTCTTCCTAAACCACAGTTCATATAGTGTCGTCTCAACGGATTTAGATGGTGCCCTATTTAACGTGAATGCAGCTGTCTCTAATGCATAACCTCAAAACGATAGTGGTAAATCGGTAAGAGACATCATAGATTGCACTATATCCAATAAAGTACGATTATGACGTTCTGACACACCATTATGCTGTGGTGTTCCAGGTGGCATGAGTTTGTGAAACTATTCCACATTGTTTTAATTGAAGACCAAAATCGTAACTCAAATATTTGTCTCCGCGATCAGATCGTAGAAACTTTATTTTCTTGTCACGATGATTTTCCACTTCACTCTGAAATTCTTTGAACTTTTCAAATGTTTCAGACCTATGTTTCATCAAGTAGATATACCCATATCTGCTCAAATCATCTGTGAAGGTCAGAAAATAATGATACTTGCCGCAAGCCTTAATATTCATCAGACCACATACATCAGTATGTATGATTTCCAACAAATCTGTTGCTTGCTCCATTGTTCCGGAGAATGGCGTTTTAGTCATCTTGCCCAAGAGACATGGTTCGCAAGCATTAAGTGATTCATAATCAAGTGATTCCAAAATCCCATCAGCATGGAGTTTCTTCATGCGCTTTACACCAATATGACTTAAATGGCAGTGCCACAAATAAGTTGCACTATCATTATTAACATTGCATCTTTTGGCTTCAATATTATGAATATGTGTATCACTATGATCGAGATCCAACAAACCATTTTCGTTGGTGTGTATGACCATAGAAGGTTTTATTCATGTAAACAGAACAACAATTGTTCTCTAACTTAAATGAACAACCGTATTGCAATAAACATGATCAAATCATATGCATGCTCAACGCAAACACCAAATAACACTTATTTAGTTTCAACACTAATCCCGAAAGTATAGGGAGAGTGCGATGATGATCATATCAATCTTGGAACCACTTCCAACACACATCATCACTTCACCCTTACCTAGTCTCTGTTTATTCCGCAACTCTCGTTTCGAGTTACTAATCTTAGCAACTGAACCAGTATCAAATACTGAGGGGTTGCTATAAACACTAGTAAAGTACACATCAATAACATGTATATCAAATATACCTTTGTTCACTTTGCCATCCTTCTTATCCGCCAAACATTTGGGGTAGTTCTGCTTCCAGTGACCAGTCCCTTTGCAGTAGAAGCACTTAGTCTCAGGCTTAGGTCCAGACTTGGGCTTCTTCACTTGAGCAGCAGCTTGCTTGCCATTCTACATGAAGTTCCCCTTCTTTCTTTGCCGTTTTGTTGAAACTAGTGGTCTCGTCAACCATCAACGCTTGATGTTTTTCTTTATTTCTACCTTCGTCGATTTTAGTATCACGAAGAGCTTGGGAATTGTATCCGTTATCCCTTGCATATTATAGTTCATCACGAAGTTCTACTAACTTGGTGATGGTGACTAGAGAATTCTGTCAATCACTATTTTATCTGGAAGATTAACTCCCACTTGATTCAAGCGATTGTAGTACCCAGACAATCTAAGCACATGCTCACTAGTTGAGTGATTATCCTCCAACTTTTAGCTATAGAACTTGTTGGAGACTTCATCTCTCTCAACTCGGGTATTTCTTGAAATATTAACTTCAACTCCTGGAACATCTCATATGGTCCATGACGTTCAAGACGTCTTTGAAGTCCCGATTCTAAGCCGTTAAGCATGGTGCACTTAACTATCAAGTAGTCATCATATTGAGCTAGCCAAACGTTCATAACGTCTGCATCTACTCCTGCAATAGGTCTATCACCTAGCGGTGCATCAAGGACATAATTCTTCTGTGCAGCAATGATGATAAACCTCAGATCACGGATCCAATCCGCATCATTGCTACTAACATCTTTCAACACAATTTTCTCTAGGAACGTATCAAAATAAATACAGGGAAGCAACAACGCGAGCTATTGATCTACAACATAATTTGCAAAATACTACCAGGACTAAGTTCATGATAAATTTAAGTTCAATTTAATCATATTACTTAAGAACTCCTACTTAGATAGACATCCCTCTAATCCTCTAAGTGATCACGTGATCCAAATCAACTTAACCATAACCGATCATCACGTGAGATGGAGTAGTTTTCAATGGTGAACATCGTTATGTTGATCATATCTACTATATGATTCACGCTCGACCTTTCGGTCTCCGTGTTCCGAGGCCATATCTGCATATGCTAGGCTCGTCAAGTTTAACTTGAGTATTCTGCGTGTGCAAAAACTGGCTTGCACCCATTGTAGATGGACGTAGAGCTTATCACACCCGATCATCACGTTGTGTCTGGGCACGACGAACTTTGGCAACGGTGCATACTCAGGGAGAACACTTCTTGATAATTTAGTGAGAGATCATCTTATAATGCTACCGTCAATCAAAGCAAGATAAGATGCATAAAAAGATAAAACATCACATGCAATCAATATAAGTGATATGATATGGCCATCATCATCTTGTGCTTGTGATCTCCATCTCCAAAGCACCGTCATGATCACCATCGTCACCGGTGCGACACCTTGATCTCCGTCGTAGCATCGTTGTCGTCTCGCCAATCTTATGCTTCCACGACTATCACTACCGCTTAGTGATAAATTAAAGCATTACATCGCGATTGCATTGCATACAATAAAGCGACAACCATATGGCTCCTGCCAGTTGCCGATAACTCGGTTACAAAACATGATCATCTCATACAATAAAATTTAGCATCATGTCTTGACCATATCACATCAAAACATGCCCTGCAAAAACAAGTTAGACGTCCTCTACTTTGTTGTTGCATGTTTTACGTGGCTGCTACGGGCTTAAGCAAGAACCAATCTCACCTACGCATCAAAACCACAACGATAGTTTGTCAAATAGACTCCGTTTTAACCTTCGCAAGGACCGGGCGTAGCCACACTCGGTTCAACTAAAGTTGGAGAGACAGTCGCCCGCAAGCCACCTGTGTGCAAAGCACGTCGGGGAAACCGTTCTCGTGTAAGCGTACGCGTAAGGTTGGTCCGGGTCGTCTTGTCCAACAATACCGCCGAACCAAAGTATGACATGCTGGTAGGCAGTATGACTTGTATCACCCACAACTCACTTGTGTTCTACTCGTGCAAATAACATCAAACCATAAAACCTAGGCTCTGATACCACTGTCGGAGAACGTAGTAATTTCAAAATTTTCCTACGCACACGCAAGATCATGGTGATGCATAGCAACGAGGGGGAGAGTCTGATCTACGTACCCTTGTAGATCGCAACGGAAGAGTTGACACAACGTAGAGGAAGTAGTCGTACGTCTTCTTCCCGATCCGCCCGATCCAAGCACCATTACTCCGGCACCTCCGAGTTCTTAGCACACGTACAGCTCGATGACGATCCCCGGGCTTTGATCCAGCAAAGCTTCGGGGAAGAGTTCCGTCATCACGACGGCGTGGTGACGATCTTGATGTACTACCGACGCAGGGCTTCGCCTAAGCACTACAACGGTATTATCGAGGTGGAATATGGTGGCAGGGGGCACTGCACACGGCTACAGAACGATCTCAATGATCAACTTGTGTGTCTAGAGGTGCCCCCTGCCCCCGTATATAAAGGAGCAAGGGGGAGGAGGCCGGCCATAGGAGAGGCGCGCCAGGTGTGGAGTCCTACTAGGACTCCAAGTCCTAGTAGGAGTCCACCAAGAGGGGAGGAAGGGAGAAGGAAGTGGAGGAGTAGGAAAGGTGGTTGGCCCCCTTTTCCCTAGTCCAATTCGGACTAGAGGGGAGGGGGGGCGCAGCAGCCTTTTTCCTCTTCCCACTAAAGCCCATCAAGGCCCATTACTTCTCCCGTAACTACCCGGTACTCCGAAAAATACCCGAATCACTCGGAACCTTTCCGATGTCCGAATATAGTCGTGCAATATATCGATCTTTACGTCTCGACCATTTCGAGACTCCTCGTCATGTCCCCGATCTCATCCGGGACTCCGAACTCCTTCGGTACATCAAAACTCATAAACTCATAATATAACTGTCATCGAAACCTTAAGCGTGCGGACCCTACGGTTCGAGAACAATGTAGACATGACCGAGACACGTCTCCGGTCAATAACCAATAGCGGGACCTGGATGCCCATATTGGCTCCTACATATTCTACAAAGATCTTTTATCGGTCAGACCGCATAACAACATACGTTGTTCCCTTTGTCATCGGTATGTTACTTGCCCAAGATTCGATCGTCGGTATCCAATACCTAGTTCAATCTTGTTACCGGCAAGTCTCTTTACTCGTTCCGTAATACATCATCCCACAACTAACATATTAGTTGTAGTGCTTGCAAGGCTTATGTGATGTGCATTACCGAGAGGGCCCAGAGATACCTCTCCGACAATCGGAGTGACAAATCCTAATCTCGAAATATGCCAACCCAACATCTACCTTTGGAGACACCTGTAGTACTCCTTTATAATCACCCAGTTACGTTGTGACGTTTGGTAGTACCCAAAGTGTTCCTCCGGCAAACGGGAGTTGCATAATCTCATAGTCATAGGAACATGTATAAGTTATGAAGAAAGCAATAGCAACATACTAAACGATCGGGTGCTAAGCTAATGGAACGGGTCATGTCAATCAGATCATTCAACTAATGATGTGATCCCGTTAATCAAATAACAACTCTTTGTCCATGATTAGGAAACATAACCATCTTTGATTAACGAGCTAGTCAAGTAGAGGCATACTAGTGACACTCTGTTTGTCTATGTATTCACACATGTATTATGTTTCCGGTTAATACAATTCTAGCATGAATAATAAACATTTAACATGATATAAGGAAATAAATAATAACTTTATTATTGCCTCTAGGGCATATTTCCTTCAGAAGTAATGCTGGAGGCGGAAAGAAACAAGCGTGAGACTAACCGCCTGCTGGAGCAGATTGAGCAGAACACTGCACGCCACCCGTGAAATGACTTGGTGTCAATTAATGACTTTATCAAGCTGTACTCACCAAAGTTTAACCATTCCGTCGAACCCCTCGACACGGATGACTGGCTTCGCAGCATCACCCACAAGCTACGTTCTGCCAACGTAGCCGAAGCCGACAAGGTTACTTATGCTGCCTATCACCTCGAAGGCCCTGCTAGCCTTTGGTGGGAAAACTTCGAAGCTATGCGCCCGGTCGGCCAAATCACTACCTGGGCTGAATTCAGTGAGGCTTTCCATGAGCATCACATTCCAGAAGGTCTCATGGATCACAGGAGGGCGGAGTTCTGCAACTTCACCCAAGGAAGACTGACTGTGGATGCTTATAGTCGTGAATTTGGGAATCGGGCACGCTATGCTCCCGAAGAGGTATCTACTGACGCTAAGAAGCAGGCAAGGTTCCGCAAGGGACTTGGCCCTGAGCTTCGCCGCGATCTTCGTCTGCACGAGTGCACCTCCTTTCAGAAGTTGGTCAATAAAGCCATCAGTGCTGAGACAAGCCAGACTGATTATGACGCTTCATGCAAGCACTCCCGTGATTTTGGCTCTTCATCCGGCTCTGGAGCTCAGAAGCACCGGGTGTGGATTCCAAGCACGGCACTGCCACCCAGGTTCATTCTGAGGCCATCCTTTGAGGCGCCTCGTCCCAACTAGCAATTTGCACCGCCCAAGCCCTATGGTGGCCCCGCTGCTAATGCTGCTCCACGCCCTAATGTGGTGACATGCTTTAAGTGTGGAGAGCCGGGTCACTATAGCCGAGAGTGTCCCTAGAACAACAACCCCGTTCAAACTGGAAAGTCCATTGGCCGGGGTAAGCCCGCGGGAAAAACATTCTACGCCAAGCCGGCCACCACTGCATGTGGCCATGTCAACTATGTTTCAGCCGAGGAGGCTCATGAGGATCCCAACATCGTCCTTGGTATGCTCCTTGTTAACTGCCATCTGGCATCTGTTCTTTTCGATACTGGAGCATCTCATTCATTCATATCCGAGAACTATGCTCGATTGCATAACACGACATTCTGTGACATGCCCTCTACCATGGAAATTCAAACCCCTGGCTCAAGATGGCAAACTTCTAGAGTAAGCCATGGGAACGAAATTCTTGTCGATAGACTTGTCTTCCTTGCATCCTTAATAGCTCTCAAGTCCTTGGACATAAACATCATCTTGGGTATGGACTGGATGTCCGCTCATTATGCTAAGATCGATTGTGCCACTAGAACCGTTCAACTTACTCACCCATCGGGCAAGATAGTCAATGTCTTAACTCGAGTGGCCAAGCGCCAACTTTACTCCCTAAATGCCAACCCCCTTCCAGACCTTGAGGATGTTCCGGTAGTCCGAAACTTTCCGGATGTCTTTCCAGAAGAACTGCCAGGTGTTCCACCTGACAGGGATGTCGAGTTTGTGATAGACCTTGTTCCAGGAACCGTTCCAATTTCTAGAAGACCCTACAAGATGGCACCCTTAGAACTAGCTGAGCTTAAGAACCAACTCGACAAGGCCTTGAAAAAGGGTTTCATCCGTCCTAGCTCCTCTCCTTGGGCTTGCCTCGTCCTCTTCGTCAAGAAGAAGGATGGAACGGATCGAATGGTTGTGGATTACCGACCCGTCAATTTGGTCACCATCAAGAATAAATACCCGCTTCCCAGGATCAACGATCTGTATGATCAGCTCGCTGGATCCTCAGTCTTTGCCAAGATAGATTTGAGGTTGGGCTACCATCAAATCAAAATCAGAAATAGGGACATTCCCAAAACGTCCTTTGTTACTCGTTATGGCCAATACGAGTACACCATTATGTCCTTCAGTTTAACCAATGGCCCAGCCACCTTCTCTCGGTTAATGAACTCGGTCTTCATGGAGTATTTGGATAAATTCGTCGTAGTATACCTCGATGACATACTCATCTACTCCAAGAATGAAGAGGAACATGCCGAACATCTAAGGATGGTATTGATGAAACGTCGAGAGCATCGCCTTTATGCCAAATTCTCCAAGTGTGAATTTTGGTTGCCAGAAGTGACCTATCTAGGCCATGTAATTTCTGTTAAGGGTATTGCTGTCAATCCCGAGAGAGTTCAAGCCATCCTTGATTGGACTCCACCTAAGACAGTTAAGCAAGTTCGGAGCTTCCTTGGCTTAGCGAGCTATTGCCACCGCTTCGTCGAAAATTTCTCCAAGGTTGCTAAACCTCTAACTGAACTCCTCAAGAAAGATAAAAAGCTTGAGTGGACTCCACAGTGCGAGTTCATTTTTCAGGAACTGAAAAGACGCCTAACATCTGCTCCCGTACTGGTACCACCATATTTCTCCAAGGACTTTATTATCTATTGCGACGCCTCGCAACAAGGACTAGGTTGCATACTCATGCAAGATCGTCAGGTAATTGCCTATGCTTCACGACAATTACACCCACATGAGGAAAATTATCCCACACATGATCTAGAGCTTGCAGCTGTAGTCCATGCACTTAAAACTTGGCGACATTACCTCCTCGGTAATCGTTGTGAGATCTTCACCGATCACCAAAGTTTGAAATATATCTTCACCCAACCAGATTTGAATCTCAGGCAAAGACGTTGGGTCGAGTTGATCTCGGATTACGACTTAGGAATAACTTACACCTCGGGCAAAGCCAATGTCATGGCTGATGCACTAAGCCGTAAGTCCTATTGTAACAACCTGATGTTACAACAAAGTCAACCACTTCTCCATGAGGAATTTCGTAAGCTAAATCTTCACATTGTTCCTCGAGGATTCCTATCCACCCTGGTGGCGAAACCTACCCTTACGGATCAGATCATCAAGGGCACAGAAGGTAGATCCGGGAATTTTCCGTATTAAGAGAAACATTAAGAAAGGAGTCGCGAATTGTTTCTCCATTGATGATCAAGGTGTCGTATACTTTGGGAATCGCCTAGTGGTTCCAAAGGCACGAAACCTGAGGCGGCTGATCCTTAAGGAAGCTCATGAATCCCCTCTCACCATTCATCCCGGTAGTACCAAAATGTATCAAGACCTACGCCAGAGGTTTTGGTGGACTAGGATGAAGAGAGAAATTGCTCAATACATTGCTAATTGCGATGTTTGTCGTCGTGTTAAAGCAGAGCATCAACGGCCTGCTGGCACCCTTCAACCTTTGGCTATCCCTGAATGGAAATGGGATAAAATCAGTATGGATTTCATCACTGGGTTTCCCAGAACCAAGAGAGGGAATAATGCCATCTTTGTCGTGATCGACCGACTTTCCAAAGTAGCCCATTTCCTACCTGTTCGTGAGAGTATCACCCTGACGTCACCCTGACGTAATGCTGAAGCAGTAATTAAATTACTGGAATTATTCTTATACAGGAAATTCCAGAAAATGTTTAAAACTTCTAAAAATCATAGAAAATCAACCATAGCTCCAAATGCAATGATTTATATATGAAAAATGATCAGAAAAATTCAATCTATCCATCTGTAATGGTTTCATGCATGACAAAACAAGTTTACCTTGCTGTTTAAGCAGAATAAGGAAATGCACTATTAAGGCCATGTTTAATGAGCTAATATTTGAATCTTTGATTCAAATGAGTTCATTCCTTTCTGTTATAGCTTGCATTAGGCCAAGACGCATTCATATTGACATGTCATAGCATGCATCATATTGTTGCATATCGTCATGTGTTGATTGTGTTCTGATGTGTTCTTCATGGTAGGTTCTGCCTCCGAGGATATTAACGAGTATCCAACTGAAGGGCAGTATCCCACTAGAACTCCATCAGGCAAGCAACCATTGATCATTCCGATACAACCCATGTTCTCGCTTCTGCTCTTGTTTACCGCATTAAGACATCGGAATTCAAACTGCTGTGTGCTATGGTAGTTGAACCCTTATCCTCTGCATGACCTGTCATTGCCATAGTAACTAGATGAAACCCACTAGCATGTGTAGGAGTTGATTGAGCCATGTATGTGATTCCTACCTTGCTATGCCTGCTATGCTTAGAGTTGTGTCAGGTCTGGTTCATCTGGGCGATGGGCTAGAGTGATATGATTATGTCAGTAATATGAGGGATGTGTTGAACATGTTTTGGTAAAGGTATCGATGAGAGGCCATGTAGGAGTACATGGTGGGTTGTTTCATTGAGACCGTCCATAAGAACTGAGATCTGTATGTGTGATTTAAGATGCAGTTACTACCGTACATTGGGCCCGAAACCAATGGATCCTCTCGGCTTCTTAATCACCCTAGTACTCTGTCCAGGAGTTGCAAATAGTTTCTGGTGTTTGTAGGTTATGTGTTGGCAGCCGTGCGTAGCGCTGACCCTAGGGGTGGGCTATGTTGCAGTAGATACACCGTGGCCGGGTATGCCGGGTGCCCGTTTGGCGTCTCGGGACCCTGTTCACATTGTTCGGGGCCATATGTGGAAACCTCGGCCGGACTCCCTGTGGATGGAACCTGGATAGGGGATAAACCTGGACTAGAGACTTAAGTGTTTAGGTAGGCCGTGGCCGACACCCTCGCTGCGCTTCCTCTTGAAGGTTCCCGAGTACAAGTCGTGTAAACGGCGGTAAGTGGTGAAAGCGTGTATGAAGAAGTACACCCCTGCAGGGTATAAAACTATTCGAATAGCCGCGTCCGCGGTAAAGGACTACTTGGTTGCCTATACAGTTCATAGACAAGTTAATGGATACTACTAAAAGACTCAAGATAAGTGTGAGTACCGAGGATGGCCCTCTCGTAGGATGACGAGGGAGGATCCCCAGTGGAGTATTGTGTTGGTGAGTAGTGGACTCGTGTGTGAAAACTATTTTACTGGTGAAGTTCCGTAGGATAGCTTAGCCAAGAGTCAAAGCTGGCTTTCTGCAATAGCCCCACCACCTTCTTGAGAATGACCATGTATAATAGGTTCTGATGTAAGACTTGCTGAGTACCTTTGTACTCATGTTTGCTTAATTACTGTTTTCAGACGACAACACCGTCCCCTCCGATGGGTTCTACGTAGACCTTGACGTCGACGAGTGACTAGCCACCCAGGTGGTGATCCTGGCCATGGAGGGGCCTATGTAGATAGACAGGCTTCGAGAAGCCTTCTTTCTTTCTAGTGTCTGTACTCAGACCGGTTGCTTCCGCATGTGCTTGTATGACTGTATGACTTGAGTGTCGGGTCATGTGACCCCTATCTGTATGAACATGTTATGTATGGCTCTCTGGAGCCTTTAAATAAAGTACTTGAGTTGTAGAGTTTTGTTGTGATGCCATGTTATATGTACTCATATCGGGCATATTGTGTGTATGATTGAAATGCTTGGTATGAGTGGGATCCAACAATCTAGTTGTTTATCCTTGGCGGCCTTTCTTATGGGGAAATGTAGTCTAGTGTTCCTCGAGCCATAGTAGTCCGGTACAGCCCAATTCACCAGAGTCCTGCTAGCCCACCACTACTATTCAGGACACTTGACTGGCCGGCATGTGCTTCACTTTGTTCCTATGTCTGTCCCTTCGGGGAAATGTCACGCGGTGACTTCCGGAGTCCTGTTAGCCCAGTGCTACAGCCCGGAATCACTCGCTGATGACCGACATGCTCGATGTGATTCATGTATGCCTCTCTCCATAGGTCTGTGCCGCTTTGGGTTCATGACTAGCCATGTCGGCCCGGGTTCTCTGTCATATGGATGCTAGCGACACTATCATATACGTGAGCCAAAAGGCACAAACGGTCCCGGGCCATGGTAAGGCAACACCCGTGGAATACCGTGCGTGAGGCCGCAAAGTGATATGAGGTGTTACCGGCTAGATTGATGTGGCTTGGAATCAGGGTCCTGACAGCTGGAGCTGGGGCGGTGCTAATATCGCCCACACCGGACAAGCTCTATTACGCCGTGCAACTCTGTTTCCAGCAAGGCGAAAAGGTCTCCAACAACATAGCGGAGTATGAAGGTTTAATAGCAGGCCTGAAGGCCGCGGCTGCCCTGGGAGTGAAATGCCTCACCATCAAGGGCGATTCGTAGCTCCTTGTCAATTTCTCCAACAAGGTGTACAAGCCGAAGGATGAGCACATGGAAGCCTACCTTGTGGAAGTCCGCAGGATGGAGAAGCAATTCTGGGGGTTGGAGTTGCAGCATGTGCCCCGTGGCACCAATCAGGAGGCCGACGATATCGCCAAATGCGCGTCCAGACGGTTACCCTAGGAGCCTGGCGTTTTCGAGGAGCGGCTCTTCAAGCCCTCAGCTCTGCCGTCATTATCAAACACGGCTCAGCCCTGGGAGGAGCTCCCCCAGCCACCTGCCCCAGGAGCTCCGACCTGTGGCCCGGCCTCAGGAGCGTGCCTGCTCCTGACGATGGAACCTTAGGAGGGATGTTGGATCACGGAGCTCCGGAGCTACTTAGCGCAAGGGACCTTGGCGGAGAAGGAGGAGGAAGCAGAGCGAGTGGCACGCCAGGCCACGGCATACTGCATCAGAGACGGAGAGCTCTACCAGAAGCGACCAAACGATGTATCCCTGCGCTGCATCTCCAGGGAGCAAGGGAAGGAACTACTGGAAGATATACACGGCGAAGACTGTGGACATCATTCATCATCGCGGACCCTCGTCGGCAAGGCGTTCCGCAGTGGGTTTTATTGGCCCACCGCGCTCAATGACGCCTTGGAACTAGTGAAAGCTTGTGAAGCCTGCCAGTTCCACACCAAGCAGATCCATCAGCCAGTAGGAGGCTTGCAGACTATCCCCCTTTCGTGGCCATTCGCAGTCTGGGGGCTGGACATCTTGGGCCCGTTTCCTTGGGCGTCAGGGGGCTACCGCTACCTCTACGTTGCCGTGGACAAATTCACCAAGTGGGCTGAAGTAGAGGCTGTCCGCACCATTCCCGCGGGTTCTGCGGTCAAGTTCATCAAGGGCATCGTAAGCCGGTTCGGGGTGCCGAATCGCATCATCACGGACAACGGTTCGCAGTTCACCAGTAACCTCTTCAAAATATATTGTGCTAACCTTGGAACGCAAATATGCTATGCCTCAGTGGCGCACCCCCGAAGCAACGGTCAGGCCGAGCGAGCCAATGCGTAGGTCCTGAGGGGCCTCAAGACCAGGACATTCAAAAAGAAGCTGGAGGCCTATGGTAGAGGTTGGTACAACGAGCTTCAGTCCGTGCTGTGGTCCATCCGCACCACCGCGACCAAACCGACTGGAGAGACCCTGTTCTTCCTGGTCCACGGAGCGGAAGCGGTCTTCCCTCATGAGGTCAGACGTCGCTCCGCGCGGGTCCTGGCGTTCGACAAGGCGCAGCAGGACGCCATGCGGGGGATGGACCTCGTGCTGGGGGAGGAACGTCGTCGAGAAGCCGTGCTGCAAGCGGCGAGGTACCAGCAAGCGCTGCGGCGATATCACTGCCGCAACATCCATCCCAGGACTCTTGAGGTAGGAGACCTCGTGCTCAAGCGGATTCTCTCCAGGGAGGGACTGCACAAGCTCTCTCCCATGTGGGAGGGCCCGTTCAAGGTTGTTCATGTTTCCAGGCCCGGCTCTGCGCGCTTGGAGACTCAGGAGGGAGTGCTGGTCCAGAATGCATGGAACATCCAGCACCTCCGGAGGTTCTACCCCTGAAAAGGCCCAGAGCCTGTGAAGCAAGGCGAGTGCCTGTGAAGCTATCGCATTTTGGAAAAGGCCCAGAGCCTGTGAAGCAAGGAAAGCGCCTGTGAAGCTATCGCGTTTTGGAAAAGACCCAGAGCTTGTGAAGCAAGGCGAGTGCCTGTGAAGCTATCGCATTTTGGAAAAGGCCCAGAGCCTGTGAAGCAAGGCGAGCGCCTGTGAAGCTATCGCGTTTTGGAAAAGGCCCAGAGCCTGTGAAGCAAGGCGAGTGCCTGTGAAGCTATCGCGTTTTGGAAAAGGCCCAGAGCCTGTGAAACAAGGCGAGCGCCTTTGAAGCTATCGCGTTTTGGAAAAGGCTCGGAGCCTGTGAAGAAGGCCAATGCCTGTGAAGCTCGCCGCCCGTGACACTCTCACGTAATAATGAGTTGGGGCTTTACACGCCCCAGAGTCTCAGGAGCGCCGGCCTCAGGCCCTGGGGCTCCCTCCCACGCCAGTGGCAGCACTTAGCTCCGCACTGGTGAGAAGACGTCGAAGACTAGATTAGGTGCCGGACGCGGCTTTTCATTTGCTTTCCGCAGTTGGCTTGTTCCTTCTCATTTGAAGTTTTATTGAAGTTGTTGCAATCTTTGGCTTGCGGTTCTTCGGCTTTTCACTCTCCTGCCTCGATTTCTCTTGCGCAAGGCCTCGCGAGGGGGGCAGCTGACCGCCCTCGCGAGTGTTCCTATCCTAGTCATTCAAAGAGTTCGCGACCTGGGCCCCTTACAGGAGCACCCCTCCAGTCCGTGCCCCACGGGCACCGCGACACAAACAAAGGGCCTGGGTCGGTCCCCCCCCCCCCGCCCCACGGCCGGGGTCGGGAACTATCCACACTCGGGCACATAGCCGGAAGGAACGGTAACGAAAGCAAAACGATGATTAACAGCAATAACCCAAACACGCCCCCGCGGGGCTCCGCACTATTGTCTTTGTTACGCAGGAAAAAGGGAAAAGGGAGGACAATTCTGGCGCGGCTCGCCTCACACCGGCCCGCGGGGAAAGGCCCGAGCTGCCTCCGGGGCTCAGGCGGACTCCCTCTCACGCTTCACCAGGGCGCGGCGGCGTGCGGACACGTTGCCACCCCCCAAGCAGATACGACAGCGTGGAGGCTGATCGCGGCCACTGCTGGAGGAGTCGCCGCCTGAAGAAGAACCGGAGAAGCTTGAGGAACCCCGAACGCCACCAGCCGCGCGAGCGCTGCTCCCTCCATCATCACCGGAGCTGGGTTCCCAGCCGCGGTCGTCACCCTCGGGGCAACACCCTGCACGGCGACCATCTTCCCCAAACACCCTCACGTAGAGGGTGGCGTCGCCATCGAACTTGAAGTGTAGGGTGCACCGATGGCTCAGGCCACGCGCACGGGCAAACGTCTGCCAACCGCGGGCCAGGGACAGGCTCTCGGCCGTGGAGACCTCCAGGGAGACCCATGAGGCCCGGCTGCAGCAGCCGTCGGCCTGGAGCCAGAGGCCGCCCGGGGCGCCGGCCGGGAGCTCGCCAAGGAGGAAGCGGGCAAGCCGGAGCCGGGTGCTAGCCGGCTCCGCCGACCACACGACGAACTCCGGCAGCACTTCAGCAGCATGAACGTGCGGCCTGGGGGGACACGCAGCCACAGCGCGCCCCCCGGCTGCAGCAATCCGCCCGTTGCCATGCTGAAGATCACCTCCACGGCCGCGGGGAGCCACCATGGTGGCCACAAGATGCTTGCGAGGGCGCCCTCTGCCGCGCTTGGGTGGGGGAGAGGCGGGCTCAACCCGGCAAGCCTTCCCCTTCTCGGCGGCCGAGAACCTCCTCGACGGGGCCATGAAGAAAAAGGAGAAGCAAGGGGGATGAACTGGAAGGGCGCGCGCCGGCCCGTACTTATAGCCGGCGAAGGCCAACCGTCGGCCTCCACGATCATAGGTAATCATGACACGATTTGCATGTAGGGACTTGTCCAACTCGCGCGATCACCGAGGCGTCGTCGGGAAGCGGAGATGCCCACATCCCATCAACCGCCACGCGGCACCCAAGGCCGCAGGCTGTTAGGGCCCATGGCGCTTCGCCCTTGCCCTCTCGCCTCTCGGCACGGCCAAGTCTGGGCGCGCCTTGGGCCCGGGGGCTACTGTCGGTGTTCAAGGAACGGGGGTCCCCAGACTTGCCTACCTACGGCTTGCGGCGTGGCTCAAAGGGGGCCCAGCACGGCCCATCTTCATCAACACAAGACTCAAGACCACGCGAGGGGCCAAGCTTCACGGGGCGGACGACACGGAGCTTCCTCAGGCACGGCCTCGTCAGGCTGGCTCGCGAGGAGGTGGAGAGATCAAGGCGGGGTACCTCGCGAGGTGCCCGTGACGCAAGCCATGACGACTCAGGGCGCCAGGCGGGTGCCACCCCGCGCAGCGTCCTCCTTTCCTCTTTGGTGCAAAGGGGGCAAGCGCAGCCGCGAAGTACCGAGGCATCAGGCAAAGGTTGCCATTTCGGTGCAACGAGACCAAGACCAGGAGGACTACGAGACGGAGGTCACCGTGGAGCCCAAGACGGCGTCATCACCAGAGCTTTGCGCAGGCGAAGACTGCTTTTGTCAGGATAGTTGATACTTGCTGTCACCCTTCAAATTAGCCCGCCATTGTTGGCTCCCTTCCCGCTCGATATTTGGGAAGAGGACCAGGGCCTCTATAAATAGGACCAGCCGCCCACAGAGCAAGGGGGTTTTGGGGAAAAAGAGTAAGACAGTGAGTGAGTGAGAGAGAGAGGGAGAGAGAGAGAGAAAGGTGGCTGAACTCCTCCCAGCAGTTCATCACCCCAGCCAAGAACAGACCCTCGCGAGGCTGTTCTTCCTTGTATTGTTCATCATCATCAGCCCCAAGAGGCAATCCACCCACCACACACTGGAGTAGGGTGTTACACCACAACGGTGGCCAGAACCAGTATAAACCTTGTGTCTCTTGTGCAGTTCTTTCAGTAGTCTAGATCTTTGCGAGACAGAGAGGTAGAAGACGTAATCTCCGCGTGCACCCCAGTGTTCAAACCTTAAGGGTCTGCCGGAACCCGAAATCCGACAGTTAGTACCTTCGACATTATTTATTTTGATAGCTCTAGACCGATAAACCTCCTCGATAACATAGGGTCCTTCCCATTTGGAGAGGAGTTTTCCTACAAAGAACCTAAAACGAGAGTTGTACAAAAGAACATATTCTCCAACTTCGAACTCACGCTTTTGGATTCTTTTATCATGCCATCTTTTAACTTTTGCTTTAAATAACTTGGCATTTTCATAAGCTTGGGTTCTCCATTCATCTAAAGAGCTAATATCAAATAACCTCTTCTCACCGACAAGTTTGAAATCATAGTTGAGTTCTTTGATTGCCTAATAAGCTTTATGTTCTAACTCAAGAGGCAAATCACAAGCTTTTCCATAAACCATTTTATAAGGAGACATACCCATAGGATTTTATATGCTGTTCTATAGGCCCAAAGTGCATCATCTAATTTCTTAGAGCAATTCTTCCGGGCCTATTGACAGTCTTTTGTAAAATTAATTTTTTCTCTATTGCTAAGTTCAACTTGACCACTGGACTAAGGATGATAGAGTGATGCAATTCTATGGTTAACACTATACTTGGCAAGCATTTTACGGAAAGCATCATGAATAAAGTGTGAACCACCATCAGTCATTAAATATCTATGGACTCGAAACCTTGTGAAAATAACTTCCTTAAGCATTTTAATAGAGGTGTTGTGATCAACACTACTAGTTGGAATAGCTTCTATCCACTTAGTAACATAATCAACAACAACCAAGATATGTGTATACCCATTAGAGGAAGGAAAATGTCCCATGTAATCAAAACCCCAAACATCAAATGGTTCAACAACAAGTGAATAATTCATATGCATTTCTTGACGCTTACAAATATTACCTATTCTTTGACATTCATCACAAGATAAGACGAACTTACGAGCATCCTTGAAAAGAGTAGGCCAATAAAACCCAGACTGCAATACCTTGTGAGCAGTTCTGTCTCCCGCATGATGCCCTCCATAAGCTTCAGAGTGACATTTCTGTAGAATTTGTCCCTGTTCATGCTCAGGTACACAATGTCTAATAATACCATCTACTCCTTCTTTATAAAGATGTGGGTCATCCCAAAAGTAATGTCTTAAATCATAGAAGAACTTTTTCTTTTGTTGGTATGTAAAGCTAGGTGGTAAATATTTAGCAACAATTTAATTAGCATAGTCAGCATACCAAGGAGTGTTATGAGAAACATTTATTGCAACCAACTGCTCATCAGGAAAACTATCATCAATAGGTAGTGGGTCATCAAGGACATTCTCCAACGTAGACAAGTTATCAGCTATGGGGTTCTCTGCTCCCTTTATATCAGTGACATGTAAATCAAATTTTTGTAGCAAGAGAACCCATCGAATTATAAGCCTAGGTTTAGTATAATTCTATTCCATAAGATATTTAATAGCAGCATGGTCGGTGTGAACAATTACTTTTGAATCAACAATGTAAGATCTAAATTTATCACAATCAAACACCACTGCTAGAAATTCTTTTTGAGTAGTAGCATAGTTTCTTTGAGCATTGTCTAGAGTTTTACTAGCATAATGAATACCATTTAGTTTCTTATCAACTCTTTGTCCTAGAACAGCACCAACAGGATAATCACTACCATCACACATAATTTCAAAAGGCAAGTTCCAATCAGGTGGTTGAACAATAGGTGCGGAAATTAAGGCTTTCTTGAGTGTTTCGAAGGCTTCTAAACAATCATCATCAAAAACAAAAGGAACAACCTTTTGCAAAATATTTGTAAGAGGCCTAGAAATTTTAGAAAAGTCTTTGATAATGTAACACCCCGGATGTAATTTACCTTATCTGTACTCCAACTCTTGTCGTTTCCGGCCTAAGTTATTTTATTTTCCTTGGGTTCGGGTTTTTGTCTCCGTGTGTTTTTGCCTTTGTCATGCATCTCATATCATGTCATCATGTGCATTACATTTGCATACATGTTCGTCTCATGCATCCGAGCATTTTCCCCGTTGTCCGTTGTGCATTCCGGCGCTCCTATCTCCTCCGGTGGACCTTTCTTCCTCTTTTTGTGTGTGAGGGTTAAACATTTCCGGATTGGACCGAGACTTGCCAAGCAGCCTTGGTTTACTATCGGTAGACCGCCTGTTAAGTTTCGTGCCATTTGGACTTTGTTTGTTACTCCAACGGTTAACCGAGGGACCGAAAAGGCCTCCTGTGTGTTGCAGACCAACACCTCTCCAAACTGGCCCAAAACCCACCTAAGCCTCTCCCATCATCTAGAGCGTTCGATCATGATCGCGTGGCCGAAAACCGCACCTCATTTGGAGCTTCCTAGCTCCCTCCACCTCTATAAATACATCACCCTCTCGAAATCACGAGTCTTCTTCCCCCGAAACCCTAGAAATCCTCCTCGCGCCGCGTCAGACATGTCTGTTCCGGCCGGACAGCTCTTCGTCGCCGCCTTCGTCCAGTGAGGGAGCGCCACATGTCCTCCCCGCCGGCACCACCACGCGTGGCCCGCCCGACCCGCGTTATGCCCCCGCGGCCCAGATCGGCTCCGCCGCCGCCCGTCTCCTTCCTCCTCCCGCGCGGTCGAGCGCATCCGAGCCGCCCTGCTCCTCCGCCGCTCCGGCTGCCTCAGACTCCATCGTCGGTGACCTCTGGTGCGGTCGCCCCTCGCCGGACTTCGCCTCCTCGCGACCCCCAACGCCGCCAAGTCCACCCCGTCGCCGCCCCACTCCTCCTCTGCACGGATCCGACGACCTCGCCCTTCCTCCGGCGAGCTCCCGCCAAGTACGACCACCACGACGCCATTGCCAGTGACCTCGACTCTGGTGGTGAACAGTGCTGCTACAGTGTTCCGATCCAGATCTAGTAGTTCTAGGGTTGACTTTCCCCCTCTCCGCTTATTTTTTTTGCAATCTTCATCATGTCGTATCTCTGCATCCGTACCTCCGGTTTGCGCGTGTAGCATATCAGAATGTTCGTCTCAACGAGTACATCATTTCATCCCATTGCATTATTTTCATTTGAGCTCATCTTGATGCCCGGAATGCTGTTGGAAGAGGGCTAGGTGGTGAACTTGTCAGATTTGTTGCATCAAATAGTTTTTTGTCATTTTTGCCATGATTAATGTGTGCATGATATGCTCCTGAGCTCTACATGAGTTTTGTTATATGTCATGCCATATATACAGAGGTGCTTACCATATATTTTTGTGATATGTGTGGTGACTAGCACAAGCTTGCAAAGTAGCGTAATTGGTAATGCTGATTTCAGGGACATGGAATTTCACTAAGTCCTTGTCCTGATTTTGTCATTATGCCATATGTTCATGTTGTTTCCTAGTGATCCGTGCCTCTTTTGAGGATGATCAGTAAGGATGTTTTGTTAACAATGTGGTGCTCTATACATCCATGTCTTTGTTTGCATTTATGGAGCACCCTAGCTTGAGTAAATCGAGCTCTACTTTTGCTATATCGTGAATCCTGGCAGATTGTTGACTTGTTAGCGATTTTGCCGAGGATGTTGCTATTGATCTGTGCATGCTATGTTGTTGTTCTTGCCATGTCTAGCTTCTATGATATGTATTATTGATGGGTGTATGCTTAGTTTGTCATGCGATTCTCTGTAGTGAGTGCATCGAGCTCGTGAACATGCCTACTCGTTAACTTATTGCATGCTCCTGTTTTTCACTAAGTCTGAGATCTGTTTATGTTTTTGCCATGTTCACATGCTTGCAATTGTATTTTTTGATCCCTTTTGGCTCAAGGCCACTAAGGGACTTTTGTTAAGTGCTTTGAGTAGCTTCATGCCGTGCCTTGCTTTGCCATGTTAAGTTCCTGTAGCATGTAGTGTTCATGCTCTAAAGTGTGCTTCCTGATGTTAAATTCCAGACTTGTGTTAATTGCACCAAGTCTGAAACCTGTTATCATTTGCACTTTTGCCATGCTTGTTTGAACCTGTTAATGGCTGAATTAGCCATAGCTCAGTGTTCATCTTTTGTCAGGAATTATGAGTGGATCCCTGCCATATATTTTGTTGTTATGTTTGAGTGCTGTATCATACTTATCTTGATGCATTTAGATGGCTACTTGCTGATTATCGCAGACGGGTACCATATTTGTTTTGCTTGCCATTTCCAAACCGTGCATCCGATTCCTGTGATCTTTATATCGATTTCAACCGAAATCACCTCACCTTTCCAGTGGCACTCTTGGATTTCCATGTTGAGGCCAGGTTCAATCATTCCTTGTCAAATCTTGCATATGCATCACATATCGCATCCCGCATAGCATACCATGTTTGCATCATGTTGTTTGAGTATTGCATGTGGTTGATTGTGTTCCTTTTGCTTGTTTGTCTTGTTTGGGTAGAGCCGGGAGACGAGTTCACTAACGAGGAGCCCGTTGAGTTTGCTTATGAGGATCAAGTCAACTTTGACAACTTTGCAGGCAAGATGATCATACCCTCGAAATCACTTCTATCTTTGCTTACTAGATGCTCGCTCTTTTTCTATGCCTATGCTATGATGCCTACCACTTGCTTATCATGCCTCCCAAATTGCCATGTCAAACCTCTAACCCACGATGTCCTAGCAAACCGTTGATTGGCTATGTGACCGCTTTGCTCAGCCCCTCTTATAGCATTGCTAGTTGCTGGTGAAGATTGGAGATGGTTCCTTGTTGGAACATTGTTTATTGTTGGGATATCACCATATTATCTTGTTATCTTAATGCACCTATATACTTGGTAAAGGTTGGAAGGCTCGGCCTTTTGCCTAGTGTTTTGTTCCACTCTTGCCGCCCTAGTTTCTGTCATATCGGTGTTAGGTTCCCGGATTTTGCATTCCTTACGCGGTTGCATTATAATGGGAACCCCTTGATAGTTCGCCTTGAATAAAACTCCTCCAGCAATGCCCAACCTTGGTTTTACCATTTGCCACCTAGCCTCTTTTTCCCTTGGGTTTCCGGAGCCCAAGGGTCATCTTTATTTAAACCCCCCGGGCCAGTGCTCCTCTGAGTGTTGGTCCAAACAGAGCCACTTGTAGCGCCACCTCGGGGAAACTTGAGGGATGGTTTTAGTTGTCTTTAGTGTTCATCTGAGTGTGCCTTGAGAACGAGATATGTGCAGATCCTATCGGGATTTGTTGGCACATTCGGGCGGTGTTGCTGGACTTGTTTTACCATTGTCGAGGATGTCTTGTAAAACCGAGATGCCGAGTCTGATCGGAATGTCTCGGGAGAAGGAATATCCTTCGTTGACCGTGGGAGCTTGTGATGGGCTAAGTTGGGACTCCCCTGCAGGGATTTGAACTTCCGAAAGCCATGCCCGCGGTTATGGGCAGATGGGAATTTGTTAATGTCCGGTTGTACATAACTTGAAACTTAACTTAATTTAAAATGAATCAACTGCGTGTGTAACCATGATGTTCTCTTCTCGTTTGAGTCCGGGAAGTGAACACGGTGTTGGAGTAATGTTTGACGTAGGTTGTTCTAGGATCACTTCTTGATCATAGTTATCCGTCCGTGCTTTGCCTTCTCTTCTCGCTCTCTTTTGCGAACAGGATAGCCACCATATATGCTAGTCGCTTGCTACAGCTCCACATATTACTGTGCCTTATCAATAAGCTTAAATAGTCTTGATCGCGAGGGTGCGAGATTGCTGAGTCCCCGTGACTCACAGTTTACTTCCAAAACCAGATGCATGGGCCGATGATACCGTTCCAGACGATGCGCTTGAGCTCAAGTGGGAGTTCGATGAAGACTCTCGTCGTTACTATGTGTCTTTCCTAGATGATCAGTAGTGGTGCCCAGTTGGGGCGATCAGGGACCGTGTCGCATGTTGGGGTTGATCTTTTATTTTGGTACCGTAGTCGGACCATGAGTGTATTGGATGATTGTAATGTTATTCATGTATTTGTGTGACGTGGCGAGTGTAAGCCAACTATGTATCCTTTCCCCTTTTATTTATTTACATGGGTTGTTGTGAAGATTACCTTACTTACGACATTGCTTTAAATGCGGTTATGCCTCTAAGTCGTGCTTCGACACATAGGAGATATAGCCGCATCGAGGGCGTTACAAGTTGGTAATCAGAGCCTTCCCCCGACCTTAGGAGCCCCTTGCTTGATCGAATCATTGGCGTTGTTGAGTCTAGAAAAATGTTTTGAGTCATTTAGGAATTATATATCAGAGAGCTTAGGAATTCTTTTTACTCCCCAGACCCCTTCATCGCTCTGGTAAGGCATCCTGACGTAGAGTTTTGACTCTTCTCTTCTCAAATTTCACTAAATTTCGTTTAGGATCACGCGGGTATCTTGGAATCGTTCCAATCGATTTGTGACGAGAACATTGTTCTTGGTGCCTCCTGTCATTTAGGGGTTGTGGCAGTGTCCCGGGGAGTTGAGCTCCGAGGTGTTGTCGTCACAATTTTATCGTTGAGATTCTACAATACCTGAGTTTCGCCGACATCGAAAATCTCTTTTATGCAGTTGTTGGTGAGATAACCTCGACGCCACCCAGTACTGGGGCGGGAGTTCGGGAGTATTGCCATAGCTTGTATAACGGATGCTTTTCGAAGGTCGAGGTAGACGATTTCCGAAGTTTTCTCGGTTATGTGTTGAAGGATGGATACAGGTGGATGTAGGATTTGCTAGATTTGGGTGAGATATTATGCTTCCCCTGTATCCCCAACACCTGATTGCATAACCGGAAAGGTTCGGGAGTTTCATAGGTGGGAATTCTTGTAGCTCTAGTTCTTCTTCCTCGGGTATTTGGTTTTGGATTGGGTAATCCTCACCAAGTATTCGTTCTTGTTCCGTACCTTGTTTTTATTCTTCTTCCTCAATTATAAGTGGCTTCTCAATTTATGGATATGTGACCATTTTAATTGGAATGCATTCGTTAATTTTGTTCGGATGTGAAGACTATATGTTGCAATTTCAACCCGTTGGATTCAGCTTCAATATTTGTCTATCTATGTGCTAATGGATGTCAACCTCTTCAGGATGGCTCCTCCAATGCGCACGACTCCCAATCCTGATCCGCCACCACCACCTCCACCTCCGGAGGCATGGCAAGCTGTGATGGCCACTACCAATGCAAACATGCAGCTGGTCATACAACATCTTCAAGAGTGCAATCAAGGGAACCAGGGCCAAGGCAACAATCAGAATCACTTTGCTACACTCAACCAGTTCCTTGCTAACCAGCCAAAGACCTTCAGCAATTGTGTTGAGGCAACAGATGTTGATGATTGGCTCATGGACATATGCAAGCATTTTGAGTGTAGTAACGTCAGGCCTGAGGAGTTTGTCAAGTTTGCTTCCTTCCAACTCAAAGACCAAGCTGCAGAATGGTTTCAGCAGTACAAAGATTCCAGAGGAGGTCGTGTGATTACCTAGGATGAATTCCGTCAAGACTTCAAAGCTCATCATATTCCTCAGAGCATGGTTGAAAGCAAGCGTGAGGAATTCCGCAACCTGAAGCAAGGCTCTATGTCTGTTTACGAGTACAACAAGATGTTTCAGAAGCTCGCCCGTTTTGCTAAGCAAGACGTCCCTGACGAGACGAGCATGATATACCAGTTCAGGGGTGGTCTTAGAGAAGAAATCCAGCTAGCTCTTGTCCTCTTTGAGCCCAAGAGGTACGATGAGTTTTACAACATGGCAATGAAGCAAGAGACTGCTCAACTGAAGTGCGATGCTTCCAAGAAGCGAGTCAGAGATGCTACTCCTTCTTCCTCAACTCAAGTGGCTAAGCAGCAGAAGTATTGGCTTCCTCCTCCTCCATTCGGTCAGCCTTATCAGCAGAAGAGCAAAGGTGGCAGTGGATCTTCCCACCCACCCAACCCTGGCTTTCAGAACAAGACTTCGTCTCAAGCTCCAAGATCAAGTGCTCCGTATCACCATCCGCTTTCAGAGGTCACGTGCAACAAGTGCCAACAGAAGGGTCACTATGCCAACAAATGCTTCAATCAGAGTCGTCTCCCTCCTTCTCCTCCTGTGAGATCGGCAAGTACAGCTATGGTCAAGCATAACCCCAAGAACGTCAAGGTCAACTTGTTGAACGTAGCTCAGGCAGAGGACTCGCCAGATGTCATCATGGGTAACCTTCCTATTAACGATGTTCCTGCAAAAGTTCTTTTTGACACCGGTGCATCGCTTTCTTCTATTTCAAGACCATTTGTTGCCAAGCATGATTTTGTGGCCGAAAGGATTCCTTTCCCGTTGAAGATTGTGTCTCTGGGCAAGCAAATGACTTCTAACAATTGCGTCCCGGATGTTACTATCACGTTGGGCGACTACAAGTTTCTGTCTTCTCCAGTGGTTCTTGGTAACTCGGATATTGATCTTATTCTCAGAATGGATTGACTTTCTAAGCACAAGGCTCATCTTGATTGTGCTGCCAGGCAGATTCAATTGACTCATTCGTCTGAGGATGTAATTGTCTTTGCCACTCGTGATGATACCATCTGTCTGTTTTCTCTCAATGAGAAGGGTGAACTGGATGCCATCTCTCAAATTCCAGTCGTTTGCGAATATCAAGACGTCTTTCCAGAAGAGCTTCCAGGAATGCCTCCGCACTGGCCAGTTGAATTCGTCATCGATCTTGAGCCTGGCACGGAACCTGTTTGCAAACATCCTTACAAGCTTGGACCTGAAGAGTTGAAGGAGCTGAAGAAGCAACTCGATGTTCAAGAGCGAATGGGTCTCATCCGACCTATTTCTTCTCCGTGGGGTTGTGGAGTTCTTTTTGTGAAGAAGAAGGATGGAACGGACCGACTTTGTGTTGACTACCGTCCATTGAACAAGAAGACTATAAAGAACAAGTACCCACTTCCCAACATCAACGAGCTGTTTGAACAACTCAAAGGTGCTCAAGTATTCTCCAAGCTTGATCTCCATATGGGCTATCACCAGATTCAAATTCGTGAGCAAGATATTCCCAAGACGGCTTTCAGAACAAGCTATGGTTCATATGAATACACTGTCATGTCTTTTGGCCTCGTCAACGCTCCTCTGACTTTCTCTCACATGATGAACTTCATCTTCAACCCCTACACAAATGACTTCGTCTTGGTCTACCTCGATGACATTCTGGTCTCTTCGAAGAACAAGGAAGATCATGCCAAGCACTTGCGTTTGGTGCTCGATAAGCTCAGAGAACATCAGTTCTACGCCAAGTTCTCAAAGTGCGAGTTTTGGCTCGATGAGGTTCTCTATCTTGGGCATATCATCTCTGCCAAGGGAATAGCGGTGAATCATGAGAAGGTGTCTGCAATTGTGAATTGGGAACCACCTCAGAACGTGAAGCAACTCCGTAGCTTCCTTGGTCTCGCAAGCTATTGTCGAAGGTTCGTTGAGAACTTCTCAAATATCGTGAAGCCGCTTTCCAACCTTCTCCAAAAGCATGTCAAGTACATTTGGTCTCCGGAATGTGACATCGCTTTCAACACCTTGAAAGAGAAATTACTCACTGCTCCAGTTCTGACTCTTCCTGATGAATCCAAACCATTCGAGGTCTTCTGTGATGCCTCTCTTCAAGGTCTTGGTGCAGTGTTGATGCAAGAGAAGAAAGTTGTGGCTTATACCCCTCGCCAGTTGAAGCCCAACGAGAAGAACTACCCCAATCATGACCTCGAGTTGGCGGCAGTTGTGCATGCTCTTTAGACTTGGAGACATCTCTTATTGGGAAGAAAAGTGGACATCTTCATTGACCACAAGAGTCTCAAGTACATCTTCACTCAGCCTAATCTCAACCTCAGGCAAACTCGTTGGATCAAAATGATTCAAGAGTACAATCCGAGTATCGAATATACTCCAGGCAAGGCCAATGTGATTGCTAACGCTTTGAGCAGGAAGGCTTACTGCAACAGTCTGATTCTCAAGACTTACCAACCCGAGCTTTGTGAAGCTTTCCGCAAACTCAACCTGCAAGCTGTTCCTCAAGGTTTCCTCGCCAACCTTCAAGTCTCTCCTACTTTGGAAGATCAGATTCGCGAGGCTCAACTTCTTGATGCTATGGTGAAGAAGGTGAAGATTGGGATTGCCAAGAGTCAACCCAAGTACAAGTGCTATCGCCTTGATGACAAGGATACTCTCTTCTTCGAGGATCGCATTGTTGTGCCTAAAGGTGACCTCCGTAAAGTCATTATGAATGAGGCTCACAATTCTCTCCTCTCCATCCACCCTGGGAGCACAAAGATGTACTAGGACCTCAAGCAGGCTTATTGGTGGACTCGAATGAAGCGCGAGATTGCTCAGTTCGTGAATGAATGTGATGTCTCCAGAAGAGTGAAGGTAGAACACCAATGACCAGCCGGTCTCCTCCAACCTCTTGCCATTCCAGAATGGAAGTTTGACCACATTGAGATGGACTTCATGACTGGGTTTCCAAAGTCCAAGCGTGGCAATGATGCTATATTCGTTGTCATCGACAAACTCACTAAAGTGGCTCACTTTCTGCCTATCAAAGAGTCTATCACAGCAGCTCAATTGGCAGAGCTTTATACCTCTCGGATTGTCTCTCTGCACGGCATTCCACAGTTGATCTCTTCAGACTGTGGCAGCATCTTTACCTCCAAGTTTTGGGATTCTTTTCAGAAGGCCATGGGCACCAACATCCGTTTCAGCACAGCTTTTCATCCTCAAACTAGTGGTCAAGTTGAGCGTGTCAATCAGATTCTCAAAGATATGCTCAGGCCTTGCGTTATCTCCTTCGGTATGAAGTGGGAAGATTGTCTTCCATATGCCGAGTTCTCCTACAACAATAGCTTTCAAGCGAGTTCGGGCAAGGCCCCATTTGAAATTCTCTATGGCAGGAAGTGCCGTACTCCCCTTAACTGGTCAGAGACCGGTGAACGTCAACTTGTCGAAATCACTTGATCATAGAGGCAGAGGAAATGTGCAAAGTCATTCGTGATAACCTCAAAGCAGTGCAATCGCGCCAGAAGAGCTACTATGATAGTAAGCATCGTGATTTGGCTTTCGAGATCGGAGACCATGTTTACCTCCGCGTCTCTCCAATGAAAGGTACTCGTCGCTTCGGTATCAAAGGGAAGCTTGCCCCTAGATACGTGGGTCCTTTCAAGATCGTCTGCAAGAGTGGCGATCTCGCCTATCAACTCGAGCGTCCTTCCAACTTTGCAAATGTGCACGGCGGGTTCCATGTCTCTTAGCTCCGCAAGTGCTTCAAGACCCCTGACCGCACCATCAACTTCGAAGACATTGATCTCCAAGAAGACCTTTCTTATCGTGAGCACCTAGTTGCTATTCTTGAAGAAACTGAGCGCAAGACTCGCAATAAGTCAATCAAATTCCTCAAAGTCAAGTGGTCACACCATTCCGACCGTGAAGCCACCTGGGAATGCGAGGATCACCTCCGTTCTGAGTACCCGGCGTTCTTCCAGTCCTAGATCTCGGGACGAGATCCTTTCGTAGTGGTGGAGTGTTGTAACACCCCGGATGTAATTTACCTTATCTGTACTCCAACTCTTGCCGTTTCCGGCCTAAGTTATTTTATTTTCCTCGGGTTCGGGTTTTTGTCTCCATGTGTTTTTGCCTTTGTCATGCATCTCATATCATGTCATCATGTGCATTGCATTTGCATACGTGTTCGTCTCATGCATCCGAGCATTTTCCCGGTTGTCCGTTGTGCATTCCGGCGCTCCTATCTCCTCCGGTGGACCTTTCTACCTCTTTTTGTGTGTGTGTGTGTGTGGGGGGGGGGGGGGTTAAACATTTCCGGATTGGACCGAGACTTGCCAAGCAGCCTTGGTTTACTATCGGTAGACTGCCTGTCAAGTTTCATGCCATTTGGACTTCGTTTGATACTCCAACGATTAACTGAGGGACCGAAAAGGCCTCGTGTGTGTTGCAGCCAAACACCTCTCCAAACTGGCCCAAAACCCACCTAAGCCTCTCCCAACATCTAGAGCGTTCGATCATGATCACATGGCCGAAAACCGCACCTCATTTGGAGCTTCCTAGCTCCCTCCACCTCTATAAATACATCACCCTATCGAAATCACGAGTCTTCTTCCCCCGAAACCCTAGAAATCCTCCTCGCGCCGCGCCGGACATGTCTGTTCCGGCCGGACAGCTCTCCGCCGCCGCCTTCGTCCAGTGAGGGAGCGCCATGTGTCCTCCCCGCTGGCACCACCGCGCGTGGCCGGCTCGGCCCGCGTTAGGCCCCCGCGGCCCAGATCGGCTCCGCCGCCGCCCGTCTCCTTCCTCCTCCCGCGCGGTCGAGCGCGTCCGAGCCGTTCTGCTCCTCCGCCGCTCCGGCCGCCGCAGACTCCATCGCCGGCGACCTCTGGCGCGGTCACCCCTCGCGGAACTTCGCCTCCTCGCCGCCCCGACGCCGCCAAGTCCACCCCGTCGCCGCCCCGCTCCTCCTCCGCACGGATCCGACGACCTCGCCCTTCCTCCGGCGAGCTCCCACCAAGTACGACCACCACGACGCCATTGCCGGCGACCTCGACTCCGATGGTGAACAGTGCTGCTACAGTGTTCCGATCCAGATCTGGGAGTTCTAGGGTTGACTTTCCCCCTCTCCCCTTAATTTTTTTGCAATCTTCATCATGTCGTATCTCTGCATCCGTAGCTCCGATTTGCGCGTGTAGCATATCAAAATGTTTGTCTCAACAAGTACATCATTTCATCCCATTGCATCATTTTCATTTGAGGTCATCTTGATGCCCGAAATGCTGCTGGAAGAGGGCTAGGTGGTGAATTTGTCACATCTATTGCATCAAATAGTTTTTTGTCATTTTTGCCATGATTAATGTGTGCATGATATGCTCCTGAGCTCTACATGAGTTTTGTTATATGCCATGCCATATTTACAAAGGTGCTTACCATATATTTTTGTGATATGTGTGGTGACTAGCACAAGCTTGCAAAGTAGCGTAATTGGTAATGCTGATTTCAGGGACTTAGAATTTCACTAAGTCCTTGTCCTGATTTTGTCGTTATGCCATATGTTCATGTTGTTTCCTAGTGATCCGTGCCTCTTTTGAGGATGATCAGTAAGGATGTTTTGTTAACAATGTGGTGCTCTATACATCCATGTCTTTGTTTGCATTTATGGAACACCCTAGCTTGAGTAAATCAAGCTCTACTTTTGCTATATCGTGAATCCTGGCAGATTGTTGACTTGTTAGCGATTTTGCCGAGGATGTTGCTATTGATCCGTGCATGCTATGTTGTTGTTCTTGCCATGTCTAGCCTTGATGGGTGTATGCTTAGTTTTTCATGCCATTCTCTGTAGTGAGTGCATCGAGCTCGTGAACATGCCTACTCGTTAACTTATTGCATGCTCCAGTTTTTCACTAAGTCTGAGATCTGTTTATGTTTTTGCCATGTTCACATGCTTGCAATTGTATTTTCTGATCCCTTTTGGCTCAATGTCACTAAGGGACTTTTGTTAAGTGCTTTGAGTAGCTTCATGCCATGCCTTGCTTTGCCATGTTAAGTTCCTGTAGCATGTAGTGTTCATGCTCTAAAGTGTGCTTCTTGATGTTAAATTCCAGACTTGTGTTAATTTCACCAAGTCTGAAACCTGTTATCATTTGCACTTTTGCCATGCTTGTTTGAACCTGTTAATGGATGAATTAGCCATAGCTTAGTGTTCATATTTTGTCAAGCATTATGAGTGGATCCCTGCCATGTATTTTGTTGTTATGTTTGAGTGCTGTATCATACTTATCTTGATGCATTTAGATGGCTACTTGCTGATTATCGCAGACCGGTGCCATATTTGTTTTGCTTGCCATTTCCAAACCATGCATCCGATTCCGGTGATCTTTATATCGATTTCAACCAAAATCACCTCACCTTTCCAGTGGCACTCTTGGATTTCCATGTTAAGGCCAGGTTCAATCATTCCTTGTCAAATCTTGCATATGCATCACATATCGCATCCCGCATAGCATACCATGTTTGCATGATGTTGTTTGAGCATTGCACATGGTTGATTGTGTTCCTTTTGCTTGTTTGTCTTGTTTAGGTAGAGCCGGGAGACGAGTTCGCGAACGAGGAGCCCGTTGAGTTTGCTTACGAGGATCAAGTCAACTCTGACAACATTGCAGGCATGATGATCATACCCTCGAAATCACTTCTATCTTTGCTTGCTAGATGCTCGCTATTTTGCTATGCCTATGCTACGATGCCTAACACTTGCTTATCATGCCTCCCAAATTGCCATGTCAAACCTCTAACCCACCATGTCCCAGCAAACCGTTGATTGGCTATGTTACCGCTTTGCTTAGCCCCTCTTATAGCGTTGCTAGTTCCAGGTGAAGATTGGAGATCGTTCCTTGTTGGAACATTGTTTATTGTTGGGATATCACCATATTATCTTGTTATCTTAATGCACCTATATACTTGGTAAAGGGTGGAAGGCTCGGCCTTTTGCCTAGTGTTTTGTTCCACTCTTGCCGCCCTAGTTTCCGTCATATCGGTGTTATGTTCCCGGATATTGCGTTCCTTATGCAGTTGGGTTATAATGGGAACCCCTTGACAGTTCGCCTTGAATAAAACTCCTCTAACAATGCCCAACCTTGGTTTTACAATTTGCCACCTAGCCTCTTTTTTCCTTGGATTTCCGGAGCCCAAGGGTCATCTTTATTTAAACCCCCTCGGGCCAGTGCTCCTCTGAGTGTTGGTCCAAACAGAGCCACTTGCAGCGCCACTTCGGGGAAACTTGAGGGTTGGTTTTAGTTGTACGTAGTGTTCATCTGAGTGTGCCCTGAGAACGAGATATGTGCAGCTCCTATCGGGATTTGTCGGCACATTCGGGTGGTGTTGCTGGACTTGTTTTACCATTGTCGAGGATGTCTTGTAAAACCGAGATGCCGAGTCTGATCGGAATGTCTCGGGAGAAGGAATATCCTTCGTTGACCGTGAGAGCTTGTGATGGGCTAAGTTGGGACTCCCCTGCAGGGATTTGAACTTTAGAAAGCCATGCCCGCGGTTATGGGCAGATGGGAATTTGTTAATGTCCGGTTGTAGATAACTTGAAACTTAACTTAATTTAAAATGAATCATCTGCGTGTGTAACCATGATGGTCTCTTCTCGGCGGAGTCCGGGAAGTGAACACGGTGTTGGAGTAATGTTTGACGCAGGTTGTTCTAGGATCACTTCTTGATCATAGTTACCCGTCCGTGCTTTGCCTTCTCTTCTCGCTCTCTTTTGCGAACAGGATAGCCACCATATATGCTAGTCGCTTGCTGCAGCTCCACATGTTACCGTGCCTTACCTATAAGCTTAAATAGTCTTGATCGCGAGGGTGCGAGATTGCTGAGTCCCCGTGACTCATAGTTTACTTCCAAAACCAGATGCAGGGACCGATGATACCATTCCAGACGATGCGCTTGAGCTCAAGTGGGAGTTCGATGAAGACTCTCGTCGTTACTATGTGTCTTTCCCAGATGATCAGTAGTGGTGCCTAGTTGCGGTGATCGGGGACCGTGTCACATGTTGGGGTTGATCTTTTATTTTGGTACTGTAGTCGGACCATGAGTGTATTGGATGATTGTAATGTTATTCATCTATTTGTGTGACGTGGCGAGTATAAGCCAATTATGTATCCTTTCCCCTTTTATTTATTTACATGAGTTGTTGTGAAGATTACCTTACTTGCGACATTGCTTTCAATGCGGTTATGCCTATAAGTCGTGCTTTGACACGTAGGAGATATAGCCGCATCGAGGGCGTTACAGATAAATCTCCTATGGAAATTAGTATGACCTAAGAAACTACGAATACTTTTGATATCTTTGGGACATGGCATTTTCTCAATTGCATCAACCTTAGATTTGTCCACTTCAATACCTCTTTCAAAAAATTTATGGCCCAAAACAATACCTTCATTAACCATAAAGTGGCCCTTCTCCCAATTCAAGACAAGATTTGTTTACTCGCATCGCTGCAAAACTCGATCAAGATTGCTTAAACAATCATCAAAAGACTTCCCGTAAACAGAAAAGTCATCCATGAAAACTTCAACAATCTTTTCACAAAAATCAGAGAATATAACAATCATACATCTTTGAGAGGAAGAGGTGCATTGCATAAACCAAAAGTCATATGTCTATAAGCATAAGTTCCAAAGGGACAAGTGAAAGTGGTCTTTTCATGACCAGGTTGAGAAATCGGTATTTGTGAAAAACCAGAGTATTCATCAAGGAAGCAAAAATGTGCGTGCTTAGATAATCTTTCTGGCATTTGATCAATAAAAGGCAGAGGGTAATGATCTTTCTAGTTGCTTTGTTTAATTTTCTAAAATCAATTACCATTCTATAGCCTGTAACAATTATTTGTGGAATAAGTTCATTCTTATCATTAGGAACAATAGTAATACCTCCTTTCTTAGGGACACAATGAACCGTACTTACCCATCTACTATCAGCTATAGGATAGATTATACCTACTTCCAGAAGTTTTAATATTCCGATTCTTACCAGTTCCTTCATCTTTGGATCTAACTGACGTTGGTGATCAACAAGGGGTTTAGCATCAGGTTCCATAGTAATCTTGTGCTGACATAGAGTGGGACTAATGCCCTTTAAATCATCAAGAGTATATCCAATAGCAGCTCAGTGCTTCCTTAGAACTTTCAATAATCTTTCTTCTTCATGTTCTGAAAGGTTAGCACTAATAATAACAGGATATATCTTCTTATCATCAAGATAAGCATATTTCAAAGTGTCTGGAAATTGTATTAACTCAAACACAGGATCACCTTTAGGTGGAGGAGGACCTCCTAGAGTTTCAATAGGAAAATTGTATTTAAGCAAAGGACATTGTTCAAAGAAAATATTATCTATTTCATTTCTTTCATGCATATGTAAATCATTTTCATGGTCTAGTAGATATTGTTCTAAAGGATTAGTAGGAGCCACAACAATAGAAGAAGGACCAATTATTTCATCCTTACTAGGAAATTCTTTTGTATGAGGTTTTGTACTAAACTTGGAAACATTAAACTCATGAGACTCATCACCAAAGCTAACACCGACGGTTTGTTTCTCACAATCTATTTTAGCATTAACGGTGTTCAAGACGGGCCTACCAAAGATAACGGGACAAAAATCATCTTGTGGGGAACCAAGAACAAGAAAAATCAGTAGGGTATTTTATTTTCGCACACAAGACTTCAACATCTCTAACAATCCCAATCGGTGATATGGTATCTCTATTAGCAAGTTTAATAGTAACATCTATGTCTTCTATCTCTGCGGGTGCTATGTCATTCATAATTTCTTGATATAAGGTAAAGGGAATAGCACTCATGCTAGCACCTATGTCGCATAAACCATGATAACAGTGATCTCCTATTTTAACTGAGACAACGGGCATGCCAACAACAGGTCTATGTTTATCCTTTTTATCGGGTTTGGCAATTCTAGCAGCTTCTTCACAGAAGTAAATAACATGTCCATCTATATTTTCTACCAGGAGATCCTTAACCATAGAAACACTAGGTTCTACTTTGATTTGTTCATCAGTTTTAGGTGTTCTAATATAACTTTTGTTGACCATAGTTGAAACTTTAGCATGTTCCTTGATCCTAACAGGGAAAGGTGGTTTCTCAATATAAGCATTAGGAACAACTGGATCAACATTATAAATAATAGTTTCCTCTTTAACTAGTACTAGTTCTTTGATTTCTTCTTCAATAGGTGGCTGATATTTAAACCACTTCTCCTTAGGGAGGTCAACGTGAGTAGCAAAAGATTCACAAAAGGAGGCTACTATCTCAGAGTCAAGTCCATATTTAGTGCTAAACTTTTGAAAAGCATCGATATTCATAAAAGATTTAGCACAATCAAACTTGAGCTTAATACCTGACTCTTTACATTCGTCGAGTTCCCAATCTTCAGAGTTGCAATTAATTCTTTCCAAAAGATCCCATCAGAATTCAATAGTCTTCTTCATAAAAGAACCAACACAAGAAGTATCAACCATGGATTAATCATTATGAGAAAGCCGAGCATAAAAATTCTGGATAATAATTTCTTTTGAGAGCTCATGACTGGGGCATGAATATAACATTGACTTAAGCCTCCCCCAAGCTAGAGCGATACTTTCTCCTTCACGGGGCCAAAAATTATATATGTAATTCCGATCACGATGAACTAGATGGATAGGATAAAATTTTTGGTAAAATTCCAATTTTAATCGATTCCAATTCCAAGATCCAATATCATCGCATAGCCTATACCATGCCAATGCTTTCCCCTTCAAAGATAAAGGGAAAACCTTCTTCTTAACTTCATCTCTGGGTAAACCTGCAAGCTTAAACAATCCACAAATTTCTTCCACATATATCAAGTGCATATCAGGATGTTCGGTTCCATCTCCTGCATAAGGATTAGCTAGCAGTTGTTCTATCATACCCGAAGGAATTTCATATTCAATATTTTCAGTAGGTGCAGTAGGTTGAGGGGTAACTAATTGCCGTTCCGTTCAAGGTGAAGATACCCCGAACAAACCCCTCAAAGGATTATTTTCCATAGTAACAAGTGACAATAAATTTCAGCACGTAGTAATAATTTTTCCCTACCAGTTTCCACTTACCAAGAGCGCTTCCCTCGCCAACAACGGCACCAGAAAATAGCCTTGATGACCCACAAGTATATGGGATCAATTGTAGCCTTTTAGATAAGTAAGAGTGTCAAACCCAACGAGGAGTAGAAGGAAATGACAAGTGGTTTTCAGCAAGGTAATGTCTGCAAGTGCTAAAACTGTAAGTAAAAGAGTAGTTTGATATATAATTTGTAACTAGAAAGTAACGATAATAGTAACAAAAGTGCGGCAAGGTAGCCCAATCCTTTTGAGACAAAGGACATGCCAAAACGGTCTCTTATAATAAGCAAAGCATTCTTGAGGGTACACGAGAATTTCATCTAGTTACTTTCATCATGTTGGATCAATTTGCGTTCACTACTTTGATAATTTGATATGTGGGTGGACTGGTGCCTAGGTGTTGTTCTTACTTGAACAAACCTTCTACTTATTAAGAATAAACCCCCTCGCAAGCATCCACAACTACAAGAAATGTATTAAGAATAAATTCTAACCATAGCATTAAACTTTTGGATCCAATCGGTCCCTTACAGAATAGCGCATAAACTAGGGTTTAAGCTTCTGTCACTCTCGCAACCCATCATCTAATAACTACTCCACAATGAATTCCCTTAGGCCCAAATATGGTGAAGTGTCATGTAGTCGACGTTCACATGACACCACTAAGGGAATCACAACATACATAATATCAAAATATCGAACACATATCAAGTTCACATGATTACTTGCAACATGGTTTCTCCCGTGACCTCAAGAAGAAAAGTAACTACTCAAAAATGATAATCATGCTCAAGATCAGAGGGTTATTAAATAGCATATTGGATCTGAACATATAATCTTCCACCAAATAAACTATATAGTAATCAACTACAAGATGTAATCAACACTACTAGTCACCCATAAGCACCAATCTATAGTTCCGATACAAAGATTGAACACAAGAGATGAACTAGGGTTTGAGAGGATATGATGTTGTTGAAGATGTTGATGGAGATTTCCCTCCCCAACATGGGAGAGTTGTTGGTGATGATGATGACGATGATTTCCCACTCTGGGAGGGAAGTTCCCCCGGCGGAATCGCTCCGCCGGAGGGCAAAAGTGCTCCTGCCCAAGTTCCGCCTCGAGACGGCGGTGCTCCGTCCCGAAATTCCTCTCCTATTTTTTTCTAGGTAAAAATGACTTATATACCAGAAGATGGACACCGGAGGTGGGCTGGGCTGAGCACAACCCACCAGGGCGCGCATGGGGGGCCAGGCGCACCCTGGTGTCTTGTACTCACCAGGTGGACCCCCTCTGGTTATTTTCTCCAGTATTTCTTATTTATTCCATAAAACTCCTTGTGAAGTTTCAGCCCATTTGGAGTTGTGCAGAATAGGTGGCCCGACGTAGGTTTTCTAGGTCCAGATTTCTAGCTACCGGAATTCTCCCTCTTTGTGTGTACCTTGCATATTATGAGAGAAAATGCATTAGAATTACTCCAAAAAGCATTATTATGAATAAAACATTATAAATAATAGTAGGTAACATGATGCAAAATGGACGTATCACAACGCAAGTGATACGTCTCCGTCGTATCTATAATTTTTTATTGTTACATGCCAATATTATACAACTTTCATATACCTTCGGCAACTTTTTATACTATTTTTTGGGACTAACATATTGATCCAGTGCCCAGTGCTAGTTCCTGTTTGTTGCATGTTTTTTGTTTCGCAGTAAATCCATATCAAACGGAGTCGAAACGGGATAAAAACTGACGGAGATTTTTTGGAATATATGTGATTTTTGGAAGAAGAATCAACGCGAGACGATGCCCGAGGGGGCCACGAGGCAGGGGCGCGCCCCATGGGGCCAGGCATGCCCCGGGCCCTCGTGGCCACCCCGTAAGGCAGTTGATGCCCTTCTTTCACCACAATAAAGCTAATATCCGGATAGAGATCATGTTAAAATTTTATCCCAATCGGAGTTGCGGATCTTCGGGAATTTAAGAAACGGTGAAAGGGCAAAATCTGAGAACGCATAAACAGAGAGAGACAGGTCCAATCTCGGAGGGGCTCTCGCCCCTCCCATGCCATGGAGGCCATGGACCAGAGGGAAACCCTTCTCCCATCTAGGGAGAAGGTCAAGGAAGACGAAGAAGGAGGGGGGCTCTCTCCCCCTCGTTTCCGGTGGCACCGGAGTGCCACCGGGGGCCATCATCATCACCGCAATCTACACCAACACCTCCGCCATCTTCACCAACATCTCCATCACCTTCCCCCCTCTATCTACAGCGGTCCACTCTCCCGCAACCTGCTGTACCCTCTACTTGAACATGGTGCTTTATGCTTCATATTATTGTCCAATGATGTGTTGCCATCCTATGATGTCTGAGTAGATTTCCGTTGTCCTATCGGTGGTTGATGAATTTCTATGATTGATTTAATTTGATTGTGGTTATGTTGTTGTCCTTTAGTACCCATCATATGAGCGCCCGCGTGGATCACACCATAGGGTTAGTTGTATGTTGATAGGACTATGTGTTGGAGGGCAAGAGTGACAGAAGCTTCAATCTAGCATAGAAATTGATGCATACGGGATTGAAGGGGGACCAATATATCTTAATGCTATGGTTGGGTTTTACCTTAATGAACGTTAGTAGTTGCGGATGCTTGCTAATAATTCCAATCATAAGGGCATAGAATTCCAAGTCAGGGATGACATGCTAGCAGTGGCCTCTCTAGATAAAACTTGCTATCGGTATAGTAAAGTAGTCAATTGCTTAGGGACAATTTCACAAATCCTACCACCACTTTTCCACACTCGCTATACTAACTTTATATTTTCTTTATCTAAAAAGCACCTACTTTTTATTTACGCGCTCTTTATTATCTTGCAAACCTATCCAAAAACACCTACAAAGTACTTCTAGTTTCATACTTGTTCTAGGTAAAGCGAACGTCAAGCATGCGTAGAGTTGTACCGGTGGTCGATAGAACTTGAGGGAATATTTGTTCTACCTTTAGCTCCTCGTTGGGTTCGACACTCTTACTTATCTAAAGACGCTACAATTGATCCCCTGCACATGTGGGTTATCAAGACCTTTTTCTGGCGCCATTGCCGGGGAGCCATAGCATGGGGTGAATATTCTCGTGTGTGCTTGTTTGTTTTATCACTAAGTAATTTTTATTTGCTGTTCTAAGTTGTTCTTTATCTTTAGTCATGATTATGGAACACGAAATACCAAAAAAATTAGGTGTACCTGCTACTCATGGAGATGGGGAACCTCGTACAACCCTCCATGCTGGTTATGTGAAAGAGATTATGTACTACTTTGATAATCCTGAGAAAACCCCATTCAATTATGTTATGGAAGACATGTTGGATCAACATGAATACTTTAGGGATTATCGCTTGACTAAAAAAGGGAAACTATTATGGGATCAAATTCATATGTTGCATTGGTATGCTCAGGAACTATGCTTGAGATATGACTATACTTGTTGCTCTAGGATGAAGGCTCCACACCTTCCCTTTTAATGCAAATTTAATGATGATAAAACCTTGGCTTCTTATGCTAATGGTATATATGATTACTATGATGTGGAACAAACAGAATAATTTGTTGCTTTTATGGGTGCTTATGAAATTGAATCTTTGTTTAAAGAGTGTGAAAATTTTGATGATTCAGTTTATAGACCTGAAAATTTAGCTATCCTTAAATATTTCTATGAGAATTATGAATACAATGTCGATATTGATGCGTTTATTGAGAAAGTCTCCGCTGTCCAAGAAGAGACTAATATTTTATAGGAGTCTATGGAAGAAGAAATTAATGACATTATGAGCTCATTGGAAGAAAAAGATGAGGTGGAGAGCGAAGAACAAAAGGAGGAAGAGCGGATTGATCAGCCATGCCAACCTTCTAATGAGAGTAACTCTTCAACTCATACATTTTTTAATTTCCCTTCATGCTTAGCGAAGGATGATTGCTATGATGACTGTTATGATCCCGTTGATTCTCTTGAAATATACATTTTTGATGATGTTTGCTATGCTTGTGGCCAAGATGCCAATATGAGTTATGCTTATGGAGATGACTTGCCATAGTTCCTTATGTTAAACATGAAATTGTTGCTATTGTACCCACGCATGATAGTCCTATTATCTTTTTGAACTCTCCCAACTACACTATATCGGAGAAGTTTACCCTTATTAAGGATTATATTGATGGGCTGCGTTTTACTATTACACATGATGATTTTGATAGATATAATATGCATGTGCTTGCTGCTCCTACTTGTAATTATTATGAGAAGGGAACTACATCTCCGCCTCTTTATGTTTCCAACACGATAGAATTGCAAGAAACTGTATATACTATGCATTGGCCTTTACTATGTGTGCATGAATTGTTCTTTTATGACATGCCAATGCATAGGAAGAGAGTTAGACTTCATTGTTGCATGATATATCTTACCTTGTGCTCACTACTAAATCACAAATCATTGTTAATTAAAATTGGCTTTTGATATACCTTGGGATCCGGGTGGATCCATTACTTGAGCACTATATGGCTAGCTTAATGGCTTTAAAGTAAGCGCTGCCAGGGAGACAAACCAAAAGTTTTAGAGAGTCATTTATTTTTGTTGAGTGCTTTAATATAGTTTAAAAATAAAATAAAGAGGGGAACCCAAAACTCTTTCAAAAAGGAAAGTGAAAGTGAGAGAGACAAGCATGGTTGAAGTGGGGGTGCTCCTTGAACTTTGTTCATGCTCACGGAAACTTTGTGAATCTTGATTACAGAAACTTTTCAACAAAAATAATTATACCCTTGTACAATTCCATTGTATTATAAAAATAATGTGCCAAGGTTTGCCTTTAGGATGTTTTAGATGCTTGTTGGTTTGTATGGTGCAGGACAGAAACTTTGGCTGTAGCGCGCGATTTTAAATTTTTTGCGGGAACATCAAATGGTTCTGAAACTTTTTGCAATGTCTTTCTATACAATTTTTTTATGTTTCCTAATTTTTGTAGAATTTTTGGAGTACCATAGGTATGCTGAATGTTTAGATTATTACAGACTGTTCTGTTTTAGACAGATTCTGTTTTTGATGAATAGTTTGCTTGTTTTGATTAAACTAACGATTTATGTTAGTGGATTAAGCCATGGAAAAGTTATATTATAGTATCTACAATTCAAAAACAAAATATGAATTGGTTTTCAACAGTACTTAGAGTAGTGATTTGCTTTATTATACAAACGGATCTTACCGAGCTTTCTATTGAGTTTTGTGTGGATGAAGTGTTCGAAGATCGAGGAGGTCTCAATGTGAGAAGAAGGAAGAGAGGCAAGAGATCAAGCTTGGGGATGCCGGAGGCACCCTAAGTAAATATTCAAGGAGACTCAAGCGTCTAAGCTTGGGGATGGCCCGGAAGGCATCCCATCTTTCTTCAACAAGTATCAGTATGTTTTCGGATTCGTTTCGTTCATGCGATATGTGCAATCTTGGAGCATCTTTAGCATTTAGTTTTCACTTTTCTTTTATGCACCATGCTGGTATGAGATAGTCCTTGGTTGATTTATAGAATGCTCACTGCACTTCACTTATATCTTTTGAGTATGGCATTATAGAATGCTTCATGTGCTTCACTTATATCATTTGAAGTTTGGATTGCCTGTTTCTCTTCACATAGAAAACCGCCATTTGTAGAATGCTCTTTTGCTTCACTTATATTTGTTAGAGCGTGGGCATATCTTTTGTAGAAAGAATTAAACTCTCTTGCCGACAAGAAGGAGAGAAAAGAATCAAGAGCTTACCACAGGCGGCAGCTTGGCGCAGGAGTATGGCCGCTTGTCGAACCGCCACTCCTCCTCCTTGAGCTTGCAGTCCGCGATATCATTCACTAGGAGGGCCACCTCTGCAGTCGGCATCTCCTTGGTGCACATCTGGCACGGATTGCGATGCCCGCTCATCTGGCTTATCATATGAGGCCGGCCTTGAAGCGGGAGGGTCCGGCGCACCACGAAGGCGACTAGCAAGTCGGACGCCTTGAGGCCCTCCGACTCCGTCATCACCTTAAGACGGGCGATGGCGGCAGAGGCGTCATCCGACAGCTGCTTCGGCTTGAAGACCCAATTGGTGCGGGGCACGACAGGCGGACAGGCCACATAAGGCAGCAGGTTGAGGAAGTCAATCACTGGGTTGACGTTCTTCACATAGAAATACAACTTCTGCCACAGCTTGACCGACTGTATCAACTTGATGGCTGGAAAGGCGTTTCCAGCACCCGGACGCCGCACCATAATGAAGGCTCCGCACTGGGCCGCCTCTTCCTTGGCGGCGGTGCAAAGCTTGGTGTAGAAAAAGGCCCCCCAGAGCTCGATGGTGGGGAGGATGCCAAGATAACCCTCACATAGGGTGACGAAAGCCGATAGCGGCACCATCGTGTTCGGTGTGAGGTTGTCGGAGTTCTGGGAACGGGGGTCCCCAGACTTGCCTTCCTGCTACCCGGAGCGTGGCTAAGCCAGCAGGCCGTACGACCCATCTTCATCAACAAGCCATCCAAGACCCTCGCGAGGGGCCAAGCCTCGCGAGGTGGAAGACACAAGACCTCCTCTGGAGTGGCCTAGTCGGGCAGGCTCACGAGGAGCGGAGATATCAAGGCGAGGTAAACCTCAGGAGGCTATCATGACGTGTGCCATGACGATCGACACCAGGCCGGCGCCAGGTGGGCGCCAGCGTGCACAGCGTCCTTGTTTCCTCTTTGGTGCTAAGGAGGCCAGCGCAGGCGAGGAGTACCGAGGCATCAGGCAAAGATTGCGCTATCAGTGAAGACCAAGACCAGAAGGATGGCAAGACGGAGGTCATCATGGAGCCCAAGACGGCGTCACCACCAGAGCCTTTCGCAGGCGGAGACCACCTTTGTTTGGATAGCTTGTACTAGTTGTCCCCCTTCGAATTTGCCAGCCGTTGTTGGTTCCCTTCCCGCTCAATATTTGGGAAGAGGACCAGGGCCTATATAAGTACAGCTAGCCACCACCACGAGGGGGCGGGGGCGGAGAAGAGTGGACGGATCATCAAGATCATCCGCACCCACACAAGTTAGCCAAGCATGAGAACACCTCAACCAGAGGAGGTTGTTCTTCCCCTTGTATTGTTCATCATCAGCCCTAGAGGCAATCCACCACCACCACAGTAGAGTAGGGTATTACACCACAATGGTGGCCCGAACCAGTATAAATCTTGTGTCTTTCTGTGTTGCGAGTTTGTCGAGTTTGTCCACGAGATCTTAGCGAGCTAGGGCGTAGATCGGTGGGAGGAAAAGACTTCGTGCGCACCCCAGTGTTTGAACCTTAAGGGTTTGCTGGAACCCCACATCCGACATTTGGCGCGCCAGGTAGGAGTGCGTCGTACCTTCCCTTCCATCAGTTCGTCGCTCCGTCGCTCCATCGTCTCCATGGCGGACGCTTGCCGTGCTCGAGCTGAGCGTCGGGCTGCCCTCACCGCCCGTGTTGCTCAGACGGACCCCATGAGCGGGCCACCTTGTTTTTCTCCGTCTCCCACCGCTAACGCTTCCACCGAACCTGTGGGGAACGAGCAGCAAGCGTCTTCGCTGCATCCTTCAGCACGGCAGCACGGCCGCACCGCCACTCCATCGCTGACCCCGGCCTGTTCTTCGTCCCATGCATGCCGCGCTCCCATGGAGACGCAGGCTGCACTTCTCGCTGCAAACGAACTCCTACGCTATTGCCCAGTCAACGACCTCTACGAGTGGCTCGACCGCGTCGGCGAGCTCGTCCGTGCCGCAGGGGGCTCCCCGACGCTATCCGTCTCTCTGCCTCACCCTCAGCCGGCCACGGGCGACGAGGCCCAAGGCGCGCCTCCACCACCCCAGCCCAAATACGGAGCCTTGGCACCAAGGTCCGTGGCCCCGCGGTGTGATCCACCGCTCCCGGTGCCCGCGCGCGAAGAGAGAAGCTGCCAAGAAATCCCTTGGCCGCGAGGAGCTGCACCCGCGCTCCCCGCGTCGCCTCGTCAAGACCGTGCGCCGCCTGCAGCGACACCACCCAGACCTCATCAAGACTAAGCTCCACCTCCGAAGCGGGCCCCAATAACTATGGCCAGCTGCCGCACCTTTACCCTCGAGCTGCGCAGCGTCGCCTGGCCAGGCAAGTTCAAGCCGGATCTGCCTCCTCGCTATGACGGCACCACCGACCCCACGGAGTTCCTGCAGCTCTACGAGCTGAGTATCGAAGCAGCCAACGGTGACGAGAAAGTCATGGCAAACTTGTTTCCCATGGCTCTCAAGGATGGGGCCCGCTCCTGGCTCCTGAACCTGCAGCACGACTCGATCTCCTCCTTGGAAGAGATGCGCGACCGCTTCGTCCCCAACTTCCAGGGCACTCGCGACCGCCCGCCGGCCGCGGGCGACCTGCATCGCATCAAGCAACAACCAGGGGAGACCCTCCAGAAGTACATCCAGCGCTTCAACAACACCTGCCTCAAGATCCCCAAGGTCACAGATGAGGCCATCATCTCCACGTTCTGCGACGGCGTCCGTGACGTCAAGATGAAGGAAGAGCTCGCTATCCATGAGGAGCTCTGCACATCTCAGGAGCTGTTCAACCTAGCGACCAAGTGCGCAAGAGCTTAGGAGGGGCGCCTCTCTCTCCTTGAGCTGCCAACCGCGGGAACAGAGGAGAAGAAAGCCAAGGCCAAGGACGTGAAGCGCAACGAAGCAGCGGTGCTAGCAGCAGAGCCCGACACCAAACGGGCCAGAGATCAGCCCGAGTCATCCAAGAATAGCCGACCGTTCTGCGCCTTCCACAACCTGAACACCCACAGCACCGGCGACTGCCAAGAGCTCAGAGCCATACGAGAAGGACGCTACGGTCGACGCCCCGAGCGCAGTGATACGTCTCCAACGTATCTATAATTTTTGATTGCTCCATGCTATATTATTTACTGTTTTGGACTATATTGAGCTTTATTTTCCGCTTTTATATTATTTTTGGGACTAACCTATTAACCGGAGGCCCAGCCCAGAATTGTTGTTTTTTAACCTATTTCAGTGTTTCGGATAAACGAAATATCAAACGGAGTCCAAATGGAATAAAATCTTCGGAAACGTGATTTTCTCACCGAACGTGACCCAGGAGACTTGGACCCTACTGCAAGGGATCAAAGAGGTGGTCATGAGGGTGGGGGGCGCGCCCCCCTAGGGCGCGCCCCCTGCCTCGTGGGCCCCTTGGTGCTCCACTGACGTACTCCTTCCTCATATATATACACACGTACCCCCAAACAATCAGAACAAGAGCCAAAAACCTAATTCCACCACTGCAACTTTCTGTATCCACGAGATCCCATCTTGGGGCCTATTCCGGAGCTCTGCCGGAAGAGGGCCGTCATCACAGAGGGCTTCTACATCATCCTAGCCCCTCCGATGAAGTGTGAGTAGTTTACCTCAGACCTTCGGGTCCATAGTTAGTAGCTAGATCGCTTCTTCTCTCTCTTTGAATCTCAATACAAAGTTCTCCCCCTCTCTTGTGGAGATCTATTCGATGTAATCTTCTTTTTGCGGTGTGTTTGTTGAGATCGATGAATTGTGGGTTTATGATCAAGTCTATCTATGAATAATATTTGAATCTTCTCTGAATTATTTTATGCATGATTCGTTATCTTTGCAAGTCTCTTCGAATTATCCGTTTGGTTTGGCCAACTAGATTGGTAGTTCTTGCCATGGGAGAAGTGCTTAGCTTTGGGTTCGATCTTGCGGTGCCCTTACCCAGTGACAGAAGGGGCAGCAAGGCATGTATTGTATCGTTGCCATCGAGGATAATAAGATGGGGTTTATTTCATATTGCATGAATTTATCTCTCTACATCATGTCATCTTGCTTAAGGCGTTACTCTGTTTTTAAGTTAATACTCTACATGCATGCTGGATAGCGGTCGATGAGTGGAGTAATAGTAGTAGATGCAGAATCGTTTCGATCTACTTGTCATGGACGTGATGCCTATATACATGATCATACCTAAATATTCTCATAATTATGCACAATTCTATCAATTGCTCAACAGTAATTTGTTCACCCACCATAGAATACTTATGCTCTTGAGAGAAGCCACTAGTGAAACCTATGGCCCCCGGGTCTATTCTCATCATACCAATCTCCATCACTTTTATATTGTTTTGCTATTTACTTTGCCTTTACTTTTTACTTTGCATCTTTATATCAAAAATACCAAAAATATTCTATCTATCAGATCTCACTCTCGTAAGTGACCGTGAAGGGCTTGACAACCCCTAATCGTGTTGGTTGCGAGGAGCTATCGCTTTGTGCAGGTACGAGGGACTTGAGCGTGGGCTCCTAGTGGATTGATACCTTGGTTCTTAAAAACTGAGGGAAATACTTACGCTGCTCTGCTGCATCATCCCTTCCTCTTCGGGGAAAACCAACGCAAGCTCAAGACATAGCAAGAAGGATTTCTGGTGCCGTTGCCGGGGAGTCTATGTAAAAAGTCAACATACCAAGTACCCATCACAATTCCTATATCTCGCATTACATTATTTGCCATTTTCCTCTCGTTTTCCTCTCCCCCCAATTCACCCTTGCCGTTTTATTTGCCCTCTCTCTCTATCCTCTCTTTCTCTATCTGCCTCTTTTGCCTGTTTCTTGTTTGCTCGTATGGCTGGAATAGTAGTTTTATTTATTACTAAACAGAGAACTTAAGATCTATGGATCCTCATCCGCTTGCCAATCTTTTTTAAGGGACCCAATTATGATGAACCAATTCCTAGTGATTTGGATGCACTAGATTATCTTTATAAGCTTTTGCCTGAAATCCGTAAATCTGAAAATCGTGATGAAGTGCTTTATGAAGTGACTCGTGAGAGATCTTTGAATAAAAATCATGATTGTAATGATTTTATTATAAATTCTCTTGATGTCAATTGTGCTAATAAGATGCAAAACCCTAAGCTTGGGGATGCTAGTTTTGCTATGTCTACTAGTTGTTGCAATGATTATGATTGGGGTGGTTCTTCTTATGATCTTGAAAATTTATTTAAACCCCATGATGAATATGAGATTGATAATAGTGTTTGAAATATTATTGAAAGTGGGTTTGGAAGAGTGTCAACTTTAGATCTCACATATTTGGAGAATGTTCAATCTTATGAAAATCTTGATAAAAGTGGGTTTGGAGAAGTCATGACTTTAGTTAATGTTGATCCCACTATTTTGGAAGAGTGCCAACTTTGCATGCATGTGGATCAAGTTGAAAATATTGTATGTTATAGCTATTTTGTTTAATTTGCTTATGACCCTACATGTAATTACTATGAGAGAGGAAAATATGGTTGTAGAAATCTCCATGTTACTAAATTACCTCTTGTTATGTTGAGATTGCTATTGTTTCTTTCCGCTTCCTTGCATATGCTAGTTTTTTCTTGCCTTGAAAATTTGTTTGCCTATAAGATGTCTATGCATAGGAAGTATGTTAGACTTATATGTGTTTTTCACATGCCTTATGATGCTCCTTTTGTGCTTCAATTCTTGTCTTTCATGTGACCTTCATTAACATTATCAGTGCCTAGCTTTAAGGATTTAAAGAAAAGCGCTTGTTGGGAGACAACCCAATATTTATCCTTCCTGTTATTCAATAAATAAATTATTTATCCTCTGGTTTTGTTGTGTTTTTTGTGTTTAATTAGTGCTTGTGCCAAGTAGAACCGTTGGGAAGACTTGGGGAAAGTCTTGTTGAACTTGCTGTAAAAAACAGAAACTTTAGTGCTCACGAGAACTGCTGTCATTTTTATTTTCAGAGTGATATTTAGTTAATTCTTTTTGCAGATGATTAATCGATAAATTACTCATGTTCAGACATTTATTTTGGAATTTTTGGCGTTCCAGATCTTGCTCTAGCTACAGATTACTACAGACTGTTCTATTTTTGACAGATTCTGTTTTTCGTGTGTTGTTTGCTTATTTTGATGAATCTATGGCTAGTAAAATAGTTTATAATCCATAGAGAAGTTGGAATACAGTAGGTGTAACACCAACACAAATAAATAATGAGTTCATTACAGTACCTTGAAGTGGTCTTTTGTTTTCTTTCGCTAACGGAGCTCACGAGTTTTCTATCTTGAGTTTTGTGTTGTGAAGTTTTCAAATTTTGGGTGAATTCTTTTGATGGATCATGGAACAAGGAGTGGCAAGAGCCTAAGCTTGGGGATGCCCATGGCACCCCCAAGATAATCCAAGTACACCAAAAAGTCAAAGCTTGGGGATGCCCCGGAAGGCATCCCCTCTTTTTCGTCCACTTCCATCGGTAATTTACTTGGAGCTATATTTTTATTCACCAACATGATATGTGTTTTGCTTGGAGCATCTTGTATTATTTGTGTCTTTGTTTGTTAGTATGCCACAATCATCCTTTCTGTACACACCTTTTGAGAGAGCCAAACATGAATTAAAATTTGATAGAATACTCTATGTGCTTCACTTATATCTTTTGAGCTAGATAATTTTGCTCTATGTGCTTCACTTATATCCTTTGAGCTAGATAGTTTTGCTCTATTTGCTTAACTTATATCTTTTGAGCTAGATAATTTTTCTCTATGTGCTTCAGTTAGATCTTTTAGAGCATGGTGGTGGATTTGTTTTAAAGAAACTATTGATCTCTCATGCTTCACTTAAATTAATTTGACAGTCTCTTAATGGCATGGTAATTTGCCTAATAATAATATGCTTGGTATTCACGATTTGTGAAACTTTCTTTTGAGTGTGTTGAATACTAAGAAAAGATTGAAGCATGATAATTGTTTTGAGATATGGAGGTGATAATATTAAAGTCATGCTAGTTGAGTAGTTGTGAATTTAAAGAATACTTGTGTTGAAGTTTGTGATTCCCGTATCATGCACGTATGGTGAACCGTTATGTGATGAAGTCAGAGCATGATTTATTTATTGATTGTCTTCCTTATGAGTGGTGGTCGGGGACGAGCGATGGTCTTTTCCTACCAATCTATCCCCCTAGGAGCATGCGCATAATACTTTGCTTTGATAACTTCTAAATTTTTGCGATAAGTATATGAGTTCTTTATGACTAATGTTGAGTCCATGGATTATACGCACTCCCACCCTTCCACCCTTGCTAGCCTCTCTAATACCGCGCACCTTTCGCCGGTATCATACACCTACCATATACCTTCCTCAATAGAGCCACCATACCTACCTATTATGGCATTTCCATAGCCATTCCGAGATATATTGCCATGCAACTTTCCACCATCTAGTTCATCATGACACATCCATCATTGTCATATTGCTTAGCATGATCATGTAGTTGACATAGTATTTGTAGCAAAGCCACCGTTCATAATTCTTTCATACTTGTCACTCTTGATTCATTGCATATCCCAGTACACCGCCGGAGGCATTCATATAGAGTCATACTTTGTTTTAGTATCGTGTTGTAATCATTGAGTTGTAAATAAATAGAAGTGTGATGATCATCATTCAATAGAGCATTGTCCCAAAAAAAGAGAATGGCCAAAGAAAAAAAAGAAGGCCCCAAAAAAATATAAATAAATAAAAAAGGGGGCAATACTACTATCCTGTTTTCCACACTTGTGCTTCAAAGTAGCACCATGATATAGCAAGTCTCATATATTCTGCTTCAAAGTAGCACCATGTTCTTCATATAGAGAGTCTCATATATTGTCACTTTCATATACTAGTGGGAATTTTACGTTATAGAACGTGGCTTGTATATTCCAATGATGGGCTTCCTCAAATTGCCCCAGGTCTTCGTGAGCAAGCAAGTTGGATGCACACCCATTAGTTTCTTTTGTTGAGCTTTCATACATTTATAGCTCTAGTGCATCCGTTGCATGGCAATCCCTACTCACTCACATTGATATCTATTGATGGGCATCTCCATAGCCCGTTGATATGCCTAGTTGATGTGAGACTATCTTCTCCTTTTTGTCTTCTCCACAACCACCATTCTATTCCACCTATAGTGTTATATCCATGGCTCACGCTCATGTATTGCTTGAAGATTGAAAAACTTAGAGTATGAAACAATTGCTTGGCTTGTCATCGGGGTTGTGCATGATTTAAATACTTTGTGTGGGGAAGATGGAGCATAGCCAGAATATATGATTTTGTAGGGATAACTTTCTTTGGCCATGTTATTTTGAGAAGACATAATTGCTTTGTTAGTATGCTTGAAGTATTATTATTTTCTATGTCAATAGAAAATTTTGTCTTGAATCTTTCTAATCTGAATATTCATACCACAATTAAGAAGATTTGCATTGAAATTATGCCAAGTAGCACTCCGCATCAAAAATTCTCTTTTTATCATTTACCTACTCGAGGACGAGCAGGAATTAAGCTTGGGGATGCCTAATACGTCTCCAACGTATCTATAATTTTTGATTGCTCCATGCTATATTATCTACTGTTTTGGACTATATTGGGCTTTACTTTCCACTTTTATATTATTTTTGGGACTAACCTATTAACCGGAGGCCCAGCCCAGAATTGCTGTACTTTACCTATTTCAGTGTTTCGGATAAACGGAATATCAAATGGAGTCCAAACGGAATAAAATCTTCGGAAACATGATTTTCTCATCGAACGTGATCCAGGAGACTTTGACCCTACTGCAAGGGATCAAAGAGGTGGTCACGAGGGTGGGGGGCGCGCCCCCTGCCTCGTGGGCTCCTCGGTGCTCCACCGATGTACTCCTTCCTCCTATATATACACATGTACCCCCAAACGATCAGAACAGGAGCCAAAAACCTAATTCCACCGCCGCAACTTTCGGTATCCACGAGATCAACTTTCTGTATCCACGAGATCCCATCTTGGGGCATGTTCCAGAGCTCCGCCGGAAGAGGGCCGTCATCACGGAGGGCTTCTACATCATCCTAGCCCCTCCGATGAAGTGTGAGTAGTTTACCTCAGACCTTTGGGTCCATAGTTAGTAGCTAGACGGCTTCTTCTCTCTCTTTGAATCTCAATACAAAGTTCTCCCCCTCTCTTGTGGAGATCTATTCGATGTAATCTTCTTTCTGCGGTGTGTTTGTTGAGACCGTTGAATTGTGGGTTTATGATCAAGTCTATCTATGAATAATATTTGAATCTTCTCTGAATTTTTTTATGCATGATTGGTTATCTTTGCAAGTCTCTTCGAATTATCCATTTGGTTTGGCCAACTAGATTGGTAGTTCTTGCCATGGGAGAAGTGCTTAGCTTTGGGTTCGATCTTGCGGTGTCCTTACCCAGTGACAGAAGGGGCAGCAAGGCATGTATTGTATCATTGCCATCGAGGATAACAACATGGGGTTTATTTCATATTGCATGAATTTGTCTCTCTACATCATGTCATCTTGCTTAAGGCGTTACTCTGTTTTTAACTTAATACTCTAGATGCATGCTGGATAGCGGTCGATGAGTGGAGTAATAGTAGTAGATGCAGAATCGTTTCGATCTACTTGTCATGGACGTGATGCCTATATATTCTCATAATTATGCACAATTCTATCAATTGCTCAACAGTAATTTGTTCACCCACCGTAGAATACTTATGCTCTGGAGAGAAGCAACCAATGAAACCTATGGCCCCCGGGTCTATTCTCATCATACCAATCTCCATCACTTTTATATTGTTTTGCTATTTACTTTGCCGTTACTTTTTACTTTGCATCTTTATATCAAAAATACCAAAAATATTCTATCTATCAGATCTCCCTCTCGCAAGTGACCGTGAAGGGCTTGACAACCCCTAATCGCGTTGGTTGCGAGTAGCTATCGCTTTGTGCAGGTACAAGGGACTTGAGCGTGGGCTCCTACTGGATTGATACCTTGGTTCTCAAAAACTGAGGGAAATACTTATGCTGCTCTGCTGCATCATCCCTTCCTCTTCGGGGAAAACCAACGCAAGCTCAAGACGTAGCACGCAGCAACCGGGGCTACGGCCGTGGAGGAGGACATGGAGGCGGACGCTGGGACGACCATGGCCCACGCCAGGAATGGCGCGACAGGCCTCGTGAGGACCGCTGGCAAGACCATCCTTGCGAGGGGGCCTGGAGGGACCAGCCTCGTGAGGATCGCCCCCAAAGTAACGCCGGTCTTCTCCCGGTGCCGCCACCAAGAAGGAACGACGATCATCATCAGGACGAGGGGGCTGGGGGCTTCTAGGAGCCGCGTGCAATCGCCTGCTTCTAGGACCAGCCTCTCAGCGCATCTTCAAATGGTTCGCTCGCGAGGTGAACGCGGTGCTCACCAAGCTTGAGGCCACGCGCCCACTCAAGTGGTCCTAGTGCGCCATCACTTTCAACTCGGCAGATCAGCTCAAGTGCGTGGCCACCGCTGGCGTCCTCCTGATGTTGTGTTCCCCAGTCATCAGCATTGTGTAGTCTACAAAGACCCTCATCGATGGCGGTGCATGGCTCAACGTCCTATCTGTCGACACATTTGACAACCTCCAAGTGCCATATGAGTAGCTCCAGCCTACCAAACGTTTCTCAGGAGTGACTAACGGCTCCACCACACCGATAGGGCAGGTCCGCCTGCCTGTCACCTTCGGCACGCGCGACAACTACCGCACTGAGCTCATCGACTTTGATGTCGCCCACATCCGCTTGCCGTACAATGCCATCCTTGGGTATGCGGCCCTGGCCAAGTTCATGTCGGTCACCCACCACAGCTATAACATCCTCAAGATGCCTGGAAGCGGCGGGGTCATCACGGTCCCATGTGAAGAAAGGGATGCGGTGTGCTCCCTCGAGCGCGCCTTCCAAGCTGCAGCAATCGACGACCCCGATAGCAAAAGTGAGGGCCCTCCAGAGGCCATCCCCAAGAAGAAGCAGCTGCGCCGTGTAGGACCTCAGGAGGATGGCATCGCGGCAGGAGCCTCATCAGGATCAGCGTCCGTCCCAGGGGCACCTCCCTCCATTGCATAGGAAGGCGCGCCCAGCGCCCTCCTCGGGCAGGGCTCGGGGGCTCACTTCTGGAGGGCCTCAGGCCTTACCAACCTCACGAGGGAGGCGCATGGGCACCATTTTGAAGGCGTGCTACGCGGCACGTTTTCCTCAGGGGAACACAGGGCAAGGGGTGCCCACCACTTAGGAGTTCATCGCCAAGACCACACAGGAACTGCAAGATGCAAGAGCCATGCACGGCGATAGCCGCTCATAGGGCACAACTCACCACCCAGGCGAGGGGGCTGAGCTGCGCGTCTGCATCGACATCCCAGGGCTCAACAGGGCCGCGTCTCGGGAGCGCTTCTGGCCTTCGCGTGTGGGCCGTTGCGAGGGCCTGCCACACAGCTACATTCACATGCCCCTCTCCTTGCCGAGCGTGGCGTTAGTGTATCAGCACAACATGCGGCATGACCTGGCGGCTCAGGAGGCCAGGTACCGCGCCGTCTTGGAGGAAACAGAGACGGTCTTCAGGGAGCCTCCTGAGCCCCCAGAGCCTCTCGAGGCTCAGGGCTCCGGTGGCTCATGAGGAGTCATTTCTTTGACGCACGCCTTCAGCTACACCAACTCTGCTTCGTCCACAGAACCAGGTGACATCTTCCAAGCTCGTTTAAGTTGGGAGCGCCCCTCGGGCTACATTATTCCTAGGCCGCATGGGTCCGTCCCTGCGGCACGTATCCCTTTTTCTCATGTCTTTAGCTTACTTTGCTGGGGGTGCCCCTCGGGCTGCATCATCCCCAAGCCGCTCGGGCCGGACCCAGTGGCATGTATCTTCCTGCATTTACCCAAGCTGATTTGCTTTCCCTGCTTAACCTGCCCACGGTTATCACCTGCTCGATCATCGCCTCCCACTGGGCCTCCTCACAGGCACGGCGCTGGTGCATGGGTCCGTCCCTACCACGTCGACAAATCTGAGCGGTCGAGCTCTGGCTCGCGGCACGTCTCGTGCACGTCACCTCACCAGGCCCTTCGTTCCTTCACTTCATCCGGACCAACCAGCGGCAGGCAGGCGGCAGTAACAACAAACCATGTTCTTCTTGTGCATGTTCACAGGGACCCCGCGGGGAGGGTAGCAGGCGGCACCGCGAGTCTCCTTTTCTCTCATGCACTTCGCTTGTGCGTTAAAAAGGGGGCTCATGAGCATGGCGACTCAGGAGCTCTTACTGGCTCTCCAGCCCTCACCCCCTGGCCTTGACCACGGCATCGCGACCTGGCATACCAGCGGCGGCTGAGCTCGCTCGAGGGCCGGAACCTAAGGACGCAGAGCACAAAGGAGAGCATGGGAGGAGGGAAACCCGTATGGGTCGGCCTAGCTATGTTGAACAAGTTGGCACGCGGCCCTAGCGCAACGTCGGGAATCGCCACGAAGTTCACAAGATAAGTCTCGCCCTCGGATCGGCTAAATGTCTAAGCCTTATGGTCACCCACGCCTTGCCGCAACCCCGTTGCGGCCACGTCAATTCCCTTTCTTGCCTTACCCTGGCTGTTTGGCCGCTAAGGGGGACCTCCTGAGCACCACGCCTCACGGGCTCTTACTGGACCTCGGGCCGCACACCTCCTGGCCTTGACCACGGCATGCGACCTGGCATACCAGCGACGACTGTAGCTTGCCTGGGGACCGGGACCTGTAAGCGTAGAGCAACAAGCCATCACGAGGAAAGAAATGGGGGACCGAGCCTTAATGGGACGCGTGTTCACCAAATCTTTATAACAGGGAAAAATAAGCACAAAAGACATTACAGACCCTTATATACCCCCAAGGGGCACTTCATGATTCTTTGTAAGGAATGAAAGCTAAGACTAAGAAGGACCCTATCTACACCCTCCTATGGCAGACGCCATTATTAATAGTAGGCCACGGGAGGCTGGTGCCAACCCCATCCAGATCAGCGGCGGCAACGGCCAGACGCGGCGGCACTGCTCCGAGCGCGCCGAGAGCTCGGGGCACGTAGCTGTCCTCGCTCGTCTCCGGAGTCTCGTAGTGCTCAGGAGAGCTGCTGGACTCCCAAGGGCTACTCTGCTGGAGTGGCCGCAAGAGGAACTCGTGTCGGTCTCACGCTCCTCTCCGGAGCAGCGCTCCAGGCGGCGGCCCTTGGCATCGAAGACCTTGAAGAAGAGCGTGGAGACGCCGTCATACTCAAGGTGGATCACGAGGGCGCCCCTCACGTGGAAGACCCACGCGATCTCGCCCCATCAACTAGTCATGATGATCTTGCCAGTGGGGACCGCTTCGATCTTTGCTCCAGTCGCCGGAGCGCCGCAGTCGGCGTGCTGCAACCAGAGCTCGAGAGGCCCCATCGGCGCCATCACGTCGGAGAAGAACCGCAGGAAGCGGATCCAAGAGCTTGGGGGCATCGGCGCCCACAGCACCAGCTCGCGCGAGGAGTCTGCGACATGGATTCTAGGGGCGACGACGCGCGTCACCGTGGCACGGCAACCCCGGGCATGGCACGGGCGGCGCTGCTCGTCGCTCCGCCTTCCTGAGCCCTCGGCTTGGACATACAGGGGTAGCGGATACCCTGGGGGAGGCCGCTCGCACCAAGGCCTCGTCACCACCTGCATTGCCGCTTCATCACGGCGGTGGATCAACCTTTTCTTCGGCGAAAGTGGCTACGGGTCATCGCGGGGGGCCTTCCTCTTTTCTTTGGCGGAGAACGTTCTGATGGGCGCCATTGATGTTAGGAGTGGAGCAAGGAGGAAGAAGGAAGCGAGCAAGGAAGAGATGAGCAATGGGGGCTCAGCCCCCCTCCCCATTTATAGCAAGAGAAGGCCAACCGACACCTCTCATGATCGCATATAATGATGGTTTTCCTTGCATGTCACAGGGACTTGTCAAATCATGCAGTTGCCGAGGCAGCGTGGGGAAGCGGAGACGCCCATGTCCAATCAACCGCCATGCGTCAACCGAGACCACAGGCTTTTGGGGACCCGCGGTGCTCCGTACTTGACCCTTGGCTTCGCCGCGAAGCCAAGCCCGAGCGCACCTTGGGCCCGAGGGCTACTGTCGGCATTCTTTGAACGGGAGTCCCCAGACTTGCCTGCCTGCGGCCCGCGGCATGGCTAAGCCAGCAGGCCGTACGACCCATCTTCATCAATAAGGCATCCAAGTGTTGGGGAACGCAGTAATTTCAAAAAATTTCCTACGCACACGCAAGATCATGGTGATGCATAGCAATGAGGGGGAGAGTCTGATCTACGTACCCTAGTAGATCGCAACGGAAGCATTGACACAACGTAGAGGAAGTAGTCGTACGTCTTCTTCCCGATCCGACCGATCCAAGCACCGTTACTCCGGCACCTCCGAGTTCTTAGCACATGTTCAGCTCGATGACGTTCCTCGGGCTCCGATCCAGCAAAGCGTCGAGGAAGAGTTCCGTCAGCACGACGGCATGGTGACGATCTTGATGTACTACCGACGCAGGGCTTCGCCTAAGCACTGTAACGGTATGATCGAGGTGGAATTTGGTGGCAGGGGGCACCGCACACGGCTAAGGAACGATCTCAAGGATCAACTTGTGTGTCTTGGGGTGTCCCCTGCCCCCGTATATAAAGGTTGGAGGGAGGGGAGCTGGCCGGCCAAAGAGGGGGAGGCGCAGGAGGAGTCCTACTCCCACCGGGAGTAGGACTCCCCCCTCCAATCCTATTCCAACTAGGACTCCTTGGGAAAAAGGGAGAGGGAAAGAGAGAGAGGTGGCCGGCCACCTCTCCTAGTCCTAATAGGACTAGGGGAGGGGGGAGGTGCGCAGCCCTCCTTGGCAGCCCCTTTCACCTTTCCACAATGGCCCATGTAGGCCCATTTGGCTCCCGGGGGGTTCCGGTAACCCTCTCGGTAATCCGGTAAAATCCCGATTTCACCCGGAACACTTCCGATGTCCAAACATAGACTTCCAATATATCAATCTTTACGTCTCGACCATTTCGAGACTCCTTGTCATGTCCGTGATCTCATCCGGGACTCCGAGCAACCTTCGGTACATCAAAATGCATAAACTCATAATAACTGTCATCGTAACGTTAAGCGTGCGGACCCTACGGTTCGAGAACAATGTAGACATGACCGAGACACGTCTCCGGTCAATAACCAATAGCGGGACCTGGATGCCCATATTGGCTCCTACATATTCTACGAAGATCTTTATCGGTCAGACCGCATAACAACATACGTTGTTCCCTTTGTCATCGGTATGTTACTAGCCCGAGATTCGATCGTCGGTATCCAATACCTAGTTCAATCTCGTTACTGGCAAGTCTCTTTACTCGTTCCATAATACATCATCTCATAACTAACATCTTAGTTATTATGCTTGCAAGGCTTATGTGATGTGTATTACCGAGAGGGCCCAGAGATACATCTCCGACAATCGGAGTGACAAACCCTAATCTCGAAATATGCCAACCCAACATCTACCATTGGAGACACCTGTAGTACTCCTTTATAATCACCCAGTTACGTTGTGACGTTTGGTAGTACCCAAAGTGTTCCTCCGGTAAACGGGAGTTGCATAATATCATAGTTATAGGAACATGTATAAGTCATGAAGAAAGCAATAGCAACATACTAAACGATCGGGTGCTAAGCTAATGGAATGGGTCATGTCAATCAGATCATTCAACTAATGATGTGACCTCGTTAATCAAATAACAACTCTTTGTTCATGGTTAGGAAACATAACCATCTTTGATTAACGAGCTAGTCTAGTAGAGGCATACTAGTGACACTCTGTTGGTCTATGTATTCACACATGTATTATGTTTCCGGTTAATACAATTCTAGCATGAATAATAAACATTTATCATGATATAAGGAAATAAATAATAACTTTGTTATTGCCTCTAGGGCATATTTCCTTCAGTCTCCCACTTGCACTAGAGTCAATAATCTAGATTACACAGTAATGATTCTAACACCCATGGAGCCTTGGTGCTGATCATGTTTTGCTCGTGGAAGAGGCTTAGTCAACGGGTCTGCAACATTCAGATCCGTATGTATCTTGCAAATCTCTATGTCTCCCACCTGGACTAAATCCCGGATGGAGTTGAAGCGTCTCTTGATGTGTTTGGTTCTTTTGTGAAATCTGGATTCCTTTGCCAAGGCAATTGCACCAGTATTGTCACAGAAGATTTTCATTGGACCCGATGCACTAGGTATGACACCTAGATCGGATATGAAATCCTTCATCCAGACTCCTTCGTTCGCTGCTTCCGAAGCAGCTATGTACTCCGCTTCACATGTAGATCCTGCTACGACGCTTTGTTTAGAACTGCACCAACTGACAGCTCCACCGTTTAAAGTAAACACATATCCGGTTTGCGATTTAGAATCGTCCGGATCAGTGTCAAAGCTTGCATCAACGTAACCTTTTACGGTGAGCTCTTTGTCACCTCCATATACGAGAAACATATCCTTAGTCCTTTTCAGGTATTTCAGGATGTTCATGACCGCTGTCCAGTGATCCACTCCTGGATTACTTTGGTACCTCCCTGCTAAACTTATAGCAAGGCACACATCAGGTCTGGTACACAGCATTGCATACATGATAGAGCCTATGGCTGAAGCATAGGGAACATCTTTCATTTTCTCTCTATCTTCTGCAGTGGTCGGGCATTGAGTCTGACTCAACTTCACACCTTGTAACACAGGCAAGAACCCTTTCTTTGCTTGATCCATTTTGAACTTCTTCAAAATCTTGTCAAGGTATGTGCTTTGTGAAAGTCCAATTAAGCGTTTTGATCTATCTCTATAGATCTTTATGCCTAATATGTAGGCAGCTTCCCCGAGGTCTTTCATCGAAAAACTTTTATTCAAGTATCCCTTTATGCTATCCAGAAATTCTATATCATTTCCAATTAGTAATATGTCATCCACATATAATATCAGAAATGCTACAGAGCTCCCACTCACTTTCTTGTAAATACAGGCTTCTCCAAAAGTCTGTATAAACCCAAATGCTTTGATCACACTATCAAAGCGTTTATTCCAACTCCGAGATGCTTGCACCAGTCCATAAATGGATCGCTGGAGTTTGCACACTTTGTTAGCTCCCTTTGGATCGACAAAACCTTCTGGTTGCATCATATACAACTCTTCTTCCAGAAATCCATTCAGGAATGCGGTTTTTACATCCATTTGCCAAATTTCATAATCATAAAATGCGGCAATTGCTAACATGATTCTGACAGACTTAAGCATCGCTACGGGTGAGAAAGTCTCATCGTAGTCAATTCCTTGAACTTGTCGAAAACCTTTTGCGACAAGTCGAGCTTTGTAGACAGTAACATTACCATCAGCGTCAGTCTTTTTCTTAAAGATCCATTTATTCTCAATTGCTTGCCGATCATTGGGCAAGTCAACCAAAGTCCATACTTTGTTCTCATACATGGATCCCATCTCAGATTTCATGGCTTCAAGCCACTTTGCGGAATCTGGGCTCACCATCGCTTCTTCATAGTTCGTAGGTTCATCATGATCTAGTAGCATGACTTCCAGAACAGGATTACCGTACCACTCTGGTGCGGATCTTACTCTGGTTGATCTACGAGGTACAGTAGTATCTTGATCTAAAGTTTCATGATCATCATCATTAACTTCCTCTCTTATTGGTGTAGGTCTCACAGAAACAGTTTTCTGTGATGTACTATTTCCCAATAATGGAGTAGGTACAGTTACCTCGTCATGTTCTACTTTCCTCCCACTCACTTCTTTCGAGAGAAACTCCTTCTCAAGAAAGTTTCCGAATTTAGCAACAAAAGTCTTGCCTTCGGATCTGTGATAGAAGGTGTATCCAATAGTTTCCTTTGGATATCCTATGAAGACACACTTCTCCGATTTGGGTTCGAGCTTATCAGGTTGAAGCTTTTTCACATAAGCATCGCAGCCCCAAACTTTAAGAAACGACAACTTTGGTTTCTTGCCAAACCATAGTTCATAAGGCGTCGTCTCAACGGATTTAGATGGTGCCCTATTTAACGTGAATGCGGCCGTCTCTAAAGCATAACCCCAAAATGATAGCGGTAAATCAGTAAGAGACATCATAGATCGCACCATATCTAGTAAAGTACGATTACGACGTTCGGACACACCATTACGTTGTGGTGTTCCGGGTGGCGTGAGTTGCGAAACTATTCCACAATTTTTCAAATGTAGACCAAACTCATAACTCAAATATTCTCCTCCACGATCAGATCATAGAAACTTTATTTTCTTGTTACGATGATTTTCAACTTCACTCTGAAATTCCTTGAACTTTTCAAATGTTTCAGACTTATGTTTCATTAAGTAGATATACCCATATCTGCTTAAATCATCTGTGAAGGTGAGAAAATAACGATATCCGCCACGAGCCTCAATATTCATCGGACCACATACATCGGTATGTATGATTTCCAATAAATCTGTTGCTCTCTCCATAGTACCGGAGAACGGTGTTTTAGTCATCTTGCCCATGAGGCACGGTTCGCAAGTAAGTGATTCATAATCAAGTGGTTCCAAAAGCCCATCAGCATGGAGTTTCTTCATGCGCTTTACACCGATATGACCTAAACGGCAGTGCCACAAATAAGTTGCACTATCATTGTCAACTCTGCATCTTTTGGCTTCAACATTATGAATATGTGTATTACTACTATCGAGATTCAATAAGAATAGACCACTTTTCAAGGGTGCATGACCATAAAAGATATTACTCATATAAATAGAACAACCATTATTCTCTGATTTAAATGAATAACCGTATCGCATCAAACAAGATCCAGATATAATGTTCATGCTCAACGCTGGCACCAAATAACAATTATTTAGGTCTAATATTAATCCCGAAGGTAGATGTAGAGGTAGCGTGCCAACCGCGATCACATCGACTTTGGAACCGTTTCCCACGCGCATCGTCACCTCGTCCTTTGCTACTGTCCGCTTATTCTGTAGTCCTTGTTTCGAGTTGCAAATATTAGCAACAGAACCAGTATCAAATACCCAGGTGCTACTGCGAGCATTAGTAAGGTACACATCAATAACATGTATATCACATATACCTTTGTTCACCTTGCCATCCTTCTTATCCGCCAAATACTTGGGGCAGTTCCGCTTCCAGTGACCAGTCTGCTTGCAGTAGAAGCACTCAGTTTCAGGCTTAGGTCCAGACTTGGGTTTCTTCTCTTGAGCAGCAACTTGCTTGCCGTTCTTCTTGAAGTTCCCCTTCTTCTTCCCTTTGCCCTTTTTCTTGAAACTAGTGGTTTTGTTAACCATCAACACTTGATGCTCCTTCTTGATTTCTACTTCCGCAGCTTTCAGCGTAGCGAAGAGCTCGGGAATAGTCTTGTTCATCCCTTGCATATTATAGTTCATCACAAAGCTCTTGTAGCTTGGTGGCAGTGATTGGAGAATTCCGTCAATGACGCAATCATCCGGAAGTGTAACTCCCAATTGAATCAAGTGATTATTATACCCAGACATTTTGAGTATATGCTCACTGACAGAACTGTTCTCCTCCATCTTGCAGCTATAGAACTTATTGGAGACTTCATATCTCTCAATCCGGGAATTTGCTTGAAATATTAACTTCAACTCCTGGAACATCTCATATGCTCCATGACGTTCAAAACGTCGTTGAAGTCCCGGTTCTAAGCCGTAAAGCATGGCACACTGAACTATTGAGTAGTCATCAGCTTTGCTCTGCCAGACGTTCATAACTTCTGGTGTTGCTCTTGCAGCAGGCCTGGCACTCAGCGGTGCTTCCAGGACGTAATTCTTCTGTGCAGCAATGAGGATAATCCTCAGGTTACGGACCCAATCCGTGTAATTGCTACCATCATCTTTCAACTTTGCTTTCTCAAGGAACGCATTAAAATTCAACGGAACAACAGCACGAGCCATCTATCTACAATCAACATAAACAAGCAAGATACTATCAGGTACTAAGTTCATGATAATTTTTTTAAGTTCAGTTAATTTACTTAAGAACTCCCACTAAGATAGACATCCCTCTAATCCTCTAAGTGATCACGTGATCCAAATCAACTAAACCATAACCGATCATCACGTGAGATGGAGTAGTTTTCAATGGTGAACATCAATATGTTGATCATATCTACTATATGATTCACGCTCGACCTTTCGGTCTCCGTGTTCCGAGGCCATATCTGTATATGCTTGGCTCGTCAATAACCTGAGTATTCCGCGTGTGCAACTGTTTTGCACCCGTTGTATTTGAACGTAGAGCCTATCACACCCGATCATCACGTGGTGTCTCAGCACGAAGAACTTTTGCAACGGTGCATACTCAGGGAGAACACTTCTTGATAATTTAGTGAGAGATCATCTTATAATGCTACCGTCAATCAAAGCAAGATAAGATGCATAAAAGGATAAACATCACATGCAATCAATATAAGTGATATGATATGGCCATCATCATCTTGTGCTTTGTGATCTCCATCTCCGAAGCACCGTCATGATCACCATCGTCACCGGCGCGACACCTTGATCTCCATCGTAGCATCGTTGTTGTCTCGCCAATCTTATGCTTCCACGACTATCACTACCGCTTAGTAATAAAGTAAAGCATTACATCGCGATTGCATTGCATACAATAAAGCGACAACCATATGGCTCCTGCCAGTTGCCGATAACTCGGTTACAAAACATGATCATCTCATACAATAAAATCAGCATCATGCTTTGACCATATCACATCACAACATGCCCTGCAAAAACAAGTTAGACGTCCTCTACTTTGTTGTTGCAAGTTTTACGTGGCTGCTACGGGCTTAAGTAAGAACTCATCTCACCTACGCATCAAAACCACAACGATAGTTCGTCAAATAGACTCCGTTTTAACCTTCTCAAGGACCGGGCGTAGTCACACTTGGTTCAACTAAAGTTGGAGAGACAGTCTTCCGCAAGCCATCTATGTGCAAAGCACGTCGAGGGAACCGGTCTCACGTAAGAGTACGCGTAAGGTTGGTCCGGATCGTCTCGTCCAACAATACCGCCGAACACAAGACCTCCTCTGGACGACACAAGACCTCCTCTGGAGTGGCCTAGTCGGGCAGGCTCACGAGGAGCGGAGATATCAAGGCAAGGCAAACCTCATGAGGCTCTCGTGACATGAGCCATGACGATCGACGCCAGGCGGGCGCCAGGCGGGCGCCAGCGCATGAAGTGTCCTTGTTTCCTCTTTGGTGCTAAGGAGGCCAACGCAGGAGAGGAGTACCGAGGCATCAGGCAAAGGTTGCCATATCGGTGCAACAAGACCAGGACCAGAAGGACGGCAAGAGGGAAGTCATCGTGGAGCCCAAGACAGTGTCATCACTAGAGCCTTTCGCAGGCGGAGACCACCTTTGTTAGGATAGCTTGTACTAGCTGTCCGCCTTCGAATTTGCCCGCCGTTGTTGGCTCCCTTCCCGCTCAATATTTTGGAAGAGGACCAGGGCCTATATAAGTAGAGCTAGCCACCACCATGAGGGGGGATGGAGAAGAGTGGACGGATCATCAAGATCATCCCCACCCACACAAGTTAGCCAAGCACGAGAACACCTCAACCAGAGGAGGCTGTTCTTCCCCTTGTATTGTTCATCATCAGCCCTAGAGGCAATCCACCACCACCATACTGGAGTAGGGTATTACACCACAATAGTGGCCCGAACCAGTATAAATCTTGTGTCTTTCTGTGTTGCGAGTTCGTCGAGTTCGTCCGCGAGATCTTAGCGAGCTAGGGCATAGATCGGTGGGAGGAAAATACTTTGCACGCACCCCATTGTTCAAACCTTAAGGGTTTGCCGGAACCCCACATCCGACAGAGGTTGTGTGGCTGGAGTCGGTAGAAGGTCAAGAAAGAGCGGAGGAAGTTGCTGCCGGCAGGCCGAAGCCACGGTGGAAGTGCGAGCGGAAGATGATGCGCTCGCCTTCCTCTGGCGCTGGTGAGATCTCGTTGGCGGGCGGCACGTGCACCGTGACGTGGTCCGCGCCGGGCAGCCGTCGCGTGTCGTGGAGGAACGTGAGGTGTCTTCATGGACGTTGGAGCCGTCCTAGTCGCCGGAGCGCTCCATGGTGGCTCGTGCTTGATGAAGACGAAGGGAGGTGACAAGCACGTGGGCCCACGGCGGAGCGAAGAGAGGGCTTGGGAAGAAGAAGCTCGACGACGACAGAGAGCTGCGGTAGCACTTCGGTGGAGCATGGAGTGCGTCGGCGACGAAGAAGAAGAAAGGGCAAGAAGAGGCGGGGAGAGGAGGGCATGCGTGCTTCTGCCACTCTCCTCCTCCCCCTACTTATAGCCCCCTGGCTGCGAAGCCGAGGGAGTGGAGCATGGGATCATGGGATTAACTGCGCCCACGACCCCATGACCCCGCACTTACCGCGCAGTAATGACGCGTGGTAAAAGCGCGCGGGATCCCAGCCGCCCGCCTTCGCCGCAGCGGATCCGCGCGCGTGCCGAGGTCCGGTAGTGGCGGACCCGGCTTGCAGCGACGTCCCATCAAGTTGAGCTGGCAGGCTGGCCCGGACAGCCGATGCCGCGTGGTGCGCATGTAGCGGGCGGCAAGCCTAGACGCCTAGCTAGCGTGCCGCATGGTTCCCGCCTCAACGGTTCAAAATTCACTAGTTGGCTTGCCTGGCCAGGGCCGACTCCTGGCAGTTGACGTTCCAGAGGATGGACAAGGCAGGCAAGCAGGACCACATGGAGTAGAAAGTTGCCGGGGCACCCTGCTTTGTCAGCCGCGGCGACCCACCAGCTTCGGGGACTACTGTCGGAGTAATTGGCCATGAGTAGCCTCATCTGCCTCCCATAGCATTTCAAGACATCGGGGTCGACTACGTGTCACATCCCTAGTTCTGGTATCTCATATGTTTGCTTTGTGCATCATGTTAAGTTCCAAATGAAATTGAAATGGGGATGTTTCAAACCCTAGCACCAAAGCAAATTCAAATAGGTTGAAATTAAAAATGGAATTTCAATAAACCCAAAATGCTCTTCAAAAATGTTCATGGTCTTTGGAAAATGTTGCAAGCAACAACCAGAGGTGATGCACATTTTTGCTAAACATTTTTGATTTTTGAATGAACCACTATGTATTTGAATTGGAGCTGTTTAAAATAATATAAATATTTTAAAGGCTCCAAAAATGTTGGAATTTGGTGAGGGCCTCTGGTATATCATAACTAGTGGTCACAAGGAACCTCAACATTTTTACATTTGTGCTAGTATTTAATTTAAGTCAAAAACAAATGTCAGAAATAGAAAAAGAAACAAAAAGGGAAAAGCTTACCTGGGCCACCTACCTGAGGCCTGGCACTGTGCGGCCCAGCTGGCCCTGCCAGTCGTCTTCTCCACCGCGCCAGGAGGACGCCGCGCGCGTGGCCGGCGCACGCCCGGCCACCTCCTGCTTACTGCCTCCCTCTGGACGTCCCTGGAGATGCCACGCAGCCTCCCCGACCCCCTCTCACTCTCCCTCGTCCCCGTCTCCTCCTCTGTCTCCCTCTCCGCGACAGCCGAAGCGCTGCCGTCACCGTAGCTCACCGTCGACGCGCTCTCCGCCATCCCCTCGCCCCCGTCGTGTCCACGCGCTCCGCCGCTGTGGGCTACGCCTCCTCGTCGAGACGCACGGCGCCGGACGCCCTAGAACGCTGCCATCGCCATCGTCTTCCACCTTGGGCTCCGCCATCCACCACCGTCAATTCGCCGTCACCAGGCCTCCCTCAAGCCCGCCGTGCTGCTTCGCATGATCGCCGTGAGCATATCCATGTTTCCCCTCTCTTCTCCCCCTCGTTCCCGCGTCGTAGCCATTGTGTCCACCCCGGCTGAAGCCATCGCCGCCGCCGCCCCTCGCCATCGTGGCCACAGCCGCCGCACCTCGCAGCCGAGCTCGCCATTGCACTCAGTGCACTCTGGCGAGTCGAGCGGACCCGCTCGCAGCTCCTGCCGTGCCCCGCAATACCCCGCGTGCACCTGGCTGAACTCCGGCCACCGCACTCGTCGATGCCGGCGCCACTCCGGCCGCTCCCCGGCCGCACGACCACCACGGCGGGCTGCGGACGAGCGTCCGCACCCCGTAGCTGCACTCCGCGTGCCAAATGGCGCTCTGTAGCGCATTTCCATGTCGCGCCGCCGCGTCTGGCCTCGCCGGCGTCGCGCCGCCGCGTCTGGCCTCGCCGGCGTCGAGCCGCCGACAGTTTTGCTCGGTTGACCAGGGGATTTGACCTCCCCTGGGTCTATGACATGCGGGCCCCGCCCAGTTAATTAGTCTAGATTAGGTTTAAAACTAATTAGTTTAACCTAAGTTAGTGCTAATTAAACTAGGTTAGTTTAGTTAGTCACTGACGAATGGGTCCCACTGGTCAGGTTTGACCTGGGTCAACCTAGTTGACCTGCTGACGTAGTGCTGACCTCAAGCTGACGCAATAAATGATTTCTGGAATTATTTTTAACTCAGGAAATTCCAGAATATTGCTTAAACTTCAAAAATTCATAATAATTCAACCGTAGCTCAGAATGAAAAAATTATATATGAAAAATTATCAGAAAAATGCAAGGAATCCAATTATGCTAGTTACATGCATGAAAAACCAACATATACATGCTGTATAAGTTAAAACATTATATGGGCATTTTAAATGCTTCATTTTGAATTGCATTTGAATCTTTGATTCAAATGGGCTTCAACCAACTTGGTAGCATCTTGCATGAGCCCAAACAATAGCATTTGCACATGTCATGTTCATGCATCATTTTGTTTCATTTGTTTGTGTATTGATTGCCAGCACCGTTTCTTCTTGATAGGTTCCACTCCGGAAGGTGTTCCCGTGTACATGTCAGAGGAGCATTGCCCCTTCGTCGTCTATCAGGCAAGCAAACCCCCTTGAGCATTTCGATAAATCCCATTCTTTCTCTCCTACTACTTATACTACATTACGACAACAACGATTCAAACTGCTACTTTCTACTGCGGTAGTTGAACCCATTCCTCTGCATGACCTGTCATTGCCACAGTAAATAGTTGAAACCCACTAGCATGAGTAGGAGTTGCTTGAGCCTTGATGTGCCTACTCATCCATGCTTTTTTTCTTTATGCCAGCTATGCTTAGAGTTGTGTCAGGTTTGATTCATCGGGAATGAATCGGAGTGGTGAACATGTCCTACCGATAAAGGCTAAGTGTGTGAACACGTTTTGGTAAAGGTAGCGATGAGAGGCCATGTAGCAGTACATGGTGGGTTGTATCATTGGAACCGTCCCTAAGCACTGAGTTATGTGTATGTTATCCAAGTCCAGTTACTACCACACATTGGGTTCCAGTTATCCGGCCCCTCTCGGCTTATTAATCCGCTTGATCTCTGTCTAGGAGTTGCAACTAGTTTCTGGCGTTTGTAGGTAGTGCGACTTCTCTACCAGGGTGTGTCCGATGGGATGGGCTTGGGACAGACTAGGCACCATGGCACGGTGTACCAAGTGGCACCCGGATGGTGGGCTTGGGAACCCTGCACACATCGTTTGGGGCCGTACTGGAGACTTTGGCCGGAACTCCTTGCGGATGGAACTTGAATAGGCGATAAACCTGGACGAGAGACTTGTGTGGTTAGTCAGGTCGTGGCCGACACCCTCGCCCGGCTTCCGCTTGAAGGTTGCCGAGGTACATGACGTGTACAGGGCGATAAGTGGTGAGAGCGTGTGTGAAGAAGTACACCCCTGCAGGGTTAACAATATCTATTCGAATAGCCGTTTTCCTCAGATATGGAAACTTGGAGGACTTATGTAGTACATAGAAAACTTGAAGTGGATACTCTAAAATAAGCAATATAAGCGTCAGTGCTATGGATGGCCTTCTAGTAGGGAGACGGGAATGGATCCATAGTAGAGTATTGATATGGTGAATATGTGGAATCGTGTGCGTCTTCTCACCTCAAAGAAGTTTCTAATACTCGTAGTATAGGTTAGCCACTGAATCCAAGCTGGCTTGCTGCTGTTAAAACTCCACCACCCCCTTTGTTGATAATGTTGCATATGTAGATAGTTCTGATGTAAGACTTGCTGAGTACCTTCGTACTCATGTTTGCTTATTTATGTTTTGTAGTTGGTTACACTAGTGACTTCGACGAGTAGCTTGTATCCCAGCTACGATCTTGTACCCTCGGGAGGGCCATGTTTAGTCAGGCTTCTTAGTCTTTTCCGTTTGTAGTTGTCTGTACTCAGACATGTAATGCTTCCGTTGTTTGTATGCTCTGAATGTTGGGTCATGAGACCCCTGTTTGTATTAATGCTATGTGGCTCTTCTGGGCCTTTATCTATATGAGTTTGAGTTATGTTGTGATGCCATGTTGTACAACCCATACTTGCATGTTATGCATACATCTAACGTGTATTGCTATGTGTGGGATCCGACAACCTAGTTGTTTATCCTTGGTAGACTCTCTTATGGGGAAATGTAGTCTAGTGCTTCCACTGAGCCTTGGTAGTCCGCTACAGCTCGGTTTACCGGAGTCCTGCTAGCCCAGTACTACTACTCCGGAACACTTAGACTGGCCGGCATGTGAGTCACTTCGTTCCTGTGTCTGTCCCTTCGGGAAATGTCATGCGGAGACATCCGGTGTCCTGTTAGCCTGCTACAGCCTGGGTTCCCGGAGTCCTGTTAGCCTAGTTGCTACAGCCCGGATTCATACGCTGTTGACCGACTTGCTCGAGGTTGATTCATGTATGCCTGTCCCTGTAAGTTAGTGCCACTTTGGGTTCACGACTAGTCATATCGGTCCGGGTTCTCTGTCATATGGATGCTGGCGACACTATCATATACATGAGCCAAAAGGCGCAAACGGTCCCGGGCTAGGTAAGGTGGCACCCGTGGTAATACCGTGCATGAGGCTGCAAAGTGATATGATGTGTTACATGCTAGATCAGTGTGACTTAGGATCGGGGTCCCGACAGCGTTGGTATCAGAGCCTGACTGACTGTAGGATTACCAAGCCAAACTGGTCGAAGTTGAGTCTAGAAATGCTTTAGTTATATAAGGTAATTGATTGTGGAAGGGAACATAAGGCTCGTTTTACTCATTTACCTCATGTCATTCTTTCTGAGTCAGCCTCTTCTTTTCTACGAGGGTTAATGCCTAGGCTTCTCATCTATCTCTCTGGATGACGTGTTACTAAACCGTAAAGTCTTAGGATTGTTGGGTTGTGTCTCCATATAGTTCTACTACTTCTGTGTGACATCAGTTTGACCCAGAACCTCGATATTATGATGCTGAATGATTATGCTATTCCTTTGATGAATGTCTCAAAATCCCTTTTGAGCATTTACAGCCGTTATGCTGCCAAAATTGTCCTAGGATTTCAGGAGTTTCCAATGCTTTTGCATTACATTCCGCATCCTTATGTCGATGCTAATTCCATCCTTGTTTCCTTGGTTTCTATGCCAGGATGTCGTCTGCTAACCGAGGTTCAGTTGCTCATAGCAAGAACCACGGAGATGGTAGGGACGAGGATCCTCCTGACCAACCTTTGTTGGAAGATTTCTTGTTAGCATCCGAGACGAACAATCGTGAGACTAACCGCTTGCTGGCACAGATTGAGCAGAACACCGCACATCAGCGTAAGAAGTTGGTTTCCATCAACGACTTCATTGGTCTGAAACCACCCACCCTCCATCATTCCATTGAGCCACTCGATGCAGATGACTGGCTCCGGAGCATCACTCACAAGTTGCATTCCGCGAACGTGGCTGAAGGTGACAAGGTCACCTATGCTACCTATCACCTGGAAGGTCCTGCTAGTATTTGGTGGCAGAGCTATCAGGCTATGCTTCCAGCTGGCCAGATTCCTACCTGGAGGGATTTCACCGAGGCTTTTCATGAGCACCACATTCCTCAGGCTCTCATTGACCGCAAGAGGGAAGAGTTATGTAGTCTTACCCAGGGTAAGCTGCCTGTTGATGCCTACAGTAGAGAGTTTGGAAACCTCGCCCGCTATGCTACAGAAGAAGCGTCCACCAACGCCAAGAAGCAGTCTAGGTTCCGGAAGGGTCTCAACCCTAAGTTGCATTGTGATCTCCACCTGTATCATTGTGATACTTTCCAGGCTCTTGTGAACAAGGCCATTAATGCAGAGACAGCTCAGCTCACTTACGAGGAGTCTCGTAAGCACAGCCGTGATCTGGGTTCTTCCTCCCGCTCTAGCTCTCAGAAGAGACGGATTTGGATTCCGAACTCGGCTCTTCCACCTGGATATGCACCGAGGCCATCCGATGTGGCGCCTCACCCAGCTCAGCAACGTGCTCCACCCAGGCCTATTAGTGGACCACTTGCCAACGTAGGTCCACGTCCTGCCTCAGGAACTTGTTTCACCTGCGGAGAACCAGGACACTATGCACGTGACTGCCCTCAGTCCAGTTATACTCCACCCCAGTCTGAGAGGTCTGTTGACCGTGAAAAGCCATCAAGCAAGATGATCGGTACCAAGCCAGCCACCACTGAGCGAGCATGTGTGCACCACGTCTCAGCTACAGAAGCTCAAGATGATCCTGACGTCGTATAGGAACGCTTCTTGTTAATTGCCACCCAGCTTCAGTTCTGTTCGATACTGGAGCATCCCACTCCTTCATATCTGAAGGTTATGCTCGGTTGCACGACATGTCATTTTGTGATATGCCAACTCCACTAATAATCCAGACTCCTGGTTCCAAATGGCAAACCTCCAAGGTAAGCCATGGTAATGAAATCCTTGTTGACAGACTGGTATTCCTTGCTTCTTTGATTCTCTCAAGTCTTCAGATATTAACATCATCTTGGGCATGGACTGGATGACAGCTCATCATGCCAAGATCAATTGTTACACCAGATCTGTTCAACTTACACATCCATCTGGCAAAATAGTCACTGTCTCTACTAGAGTTGCAAGGCGTCAACTCTATTCTCTTACTGCCAGCCCTCTTCCAAACCTTGCAGATATTCCGGTAGTCCGTGACTTCCCGGATGTCTTTCCAGAAGAACTGCCAGGTGTCCCACCTAATAGAGATGTAGAGTTTGTCATAGAACTTATCCCAAGAACTATTCCAATCTCTAGGAGACCATACAAGATGGCACCTTTGGAGTTAGCCGAGCATAAGAAACAGCTTGATGAGTCCTTGCAAAAGGGTTTCATCTGTCCCAGTTCTTCTCCTTGGGCTTGTCATGTCCTCTTCGTCAAGAAAAAGGATGGTACAGATCAGATGGTTGTAGATTATCATCCCGTTAATTTGGTCACGATAAAGAACAAGTATCCGCTCCCCAGGATCAACAACCTGTATGATCAGCTCGCTGGATCCTCAGTCTTTTCCAAAATGGATTTGAGATTAGGCTACCACCAAATCAAAATCAGAAATGGGGACATCCCCAAAACGGCCTTTGTCACTCGTTATGATCAATACGAGTACACTGTGATGTCTTTCGGCCTAACCAATGCTCCAGCTACTTTCTCCCGCTTGATGAACTCGATCTTTATGGAGTACTTAGATAAGTTCGTCGTGGTTTATCTCGATGAGATTCTTATTTACTCAAAGAATGAGGAAGAGCATCCCGAACATCTTAGACTTGTGTTAGAAAAACTCAGAGAGCACCGCCTTTATGCCAAGTTCTCCAAGTGTGAATTTTGGTTGCCAGAAGTGACCTATTTGGGCCACGTGATCTCTGGTAAGGGCATTGCTGTCAATCCCGAGAGAGTCAAAGCCGTTCTCGATTGGACTCCACCCGAAATGGTCAAACAAGTTAGGAGTTTCCTTGGCCTAGCCAATTATTGTCACCGCTTCGTTGAAAACTTCTCCAAAGTGGCCAAACCCCTCACGGAACTTCTCAAGAAAGATAAAAGGTTTGAGTGGACCCCACAGTGTCAGCCTAGTTTTCAGGAACTGAAAAGATGCCTGACTTCTGCGCCCATATTCGTGCCACCGGATTTCACTAAAGACTTTGTTATCTATTACGATGCTTCGCGTCAAGGACTAGGTTGCATTCTTATGCAGGATCGTCATGTGATTGCCTATGCATCTCGACAGTTGCATCCACATGAGGAAAATTATCCTACACATGATCTAGAGCTTGCAGTTGTAGTCTATGCACTTAAGACTTGGTGACATTACCTTCTTGGTAACCGTTGCGAAATCTACACTGCCCATCAGAGTCTCAAGTATATCTTCACCCAACCAGATCTGAATCTCAGACAAAGACGTTGGTTGGAGTTGATCTCGGATTACGACTTAGGAATCACCTACACCCCAGGCAAAGCCAATGTCATGGCTGATGCTTTAACTCGTAAATCCTATTGCAACAACCTCATGTTGCAACAATGCCAACCACCCCTCCACGAGGAATTCTGTAAGCTTAACCTTCACATAGCTCCTCATGGTTCCGTTTGTACCTTGGTGGCGAAACCTACCCATACGGATCAGATCATAGAGGCTCAGAAGCATGATACTGGAATCTCCCGGATCAAGAAAAATATTTCCAAGGGAGTTGCTGGCTATTTCTCTATGGATGAACGAGGTGTTGTTTACTTTGGAAACCGTTAGGTGGTTCCCAAATGTCAACAGATGCAGCAACTGATCCTTAAGGAGGCCCATGAATCTCCTCTCATGATTCATCCCGGTAGTACCAAGATGTATCAGGACCTAAGCCAGAGGTTCTGGTGGACAAGGATGAAGAGAGAAATCGCTTAGTATATTGCCAATTGTGACGTTTGCCATCGTGTTAAGGCAGAGCATCAAAGACCTGCTGGCACCCTTCAACCTTTAGCTACCCCCGAGTAGAAATGGGACAAAGTTGGTATGGACGTCATCACCGGATTTCCCAGGACCAAGAAAGGAAACAATGCTATCTTCGTAGTCATTGATCGTCTCTCCAAAGTGGCTCACTTCCTACCTGTTCGAGAGAGTATCATTGCTAGTCAGCTCGCTGACTTATATATCTCCCGAATAGTGTCACTCCATGGTATTCCACTAGAGATCAATTCAGACCGTGGCAATCTTTTCACCTCTCATTTCTGGGAAAGTTTCCAGAATGCCATGGGAACCCATCTTTCCTTCAGTACCGCTTTCCACCCTCAGTCAAGTGGTCAGGTGGAAAGGGTGAACCAAATTCTCGAAGACATGCTTAGAGCTTGTGTTATCTCATTCAGTATGAATTGGGAGAAGTGTCTTCCTTTCGCCGAGTTTGCTTATAACAATAGCTATCAATCCAGTCTTAAGAAAGCTCCTTTTGAGATTCTCTATGGACGAAGATGTCGAACACCTTTGAACTGGTCAGAAACCGGTGAAAGACAATTCTTTGGACTGGATATGATTCAGGAAGCAGAAGAGCAAGTTCACATCATTCGTGAGAATTTTAAAACAGCCCAATCTCGTCAAAAGAGCCAGTATGACCGTCGTCATAAGGAAGTGGCTTATGAAGTTGGTGACAAGGCATACCTTCAGGATACTCCTTTGAAGGGTACCCATCGTTTCGGTATCAAGGGCAAGTTGGCTCCTCGTTATATTGGTCCTTTTCGCATTCTCGCTAAGCGATTAGAGGTTGCCTACCAGTTGGAACTACCCCCACATCTTTCTCGAGTTCATGATGTCTTCCACGTCTCTCAACTCAGGCATTGCTTCTCAGATCCCATCCGCGGAGTGGACCACGAAATGCTTGATCTCCAAGATAACCTCACTTATCGAGAGTACCCTATTCACATTCTAGATCAAGCAGAGCGTGTCACTCGACGTCATAACATCAAGTTTCTCAAGGTTCAGTGGTCTCATCATGCCGAGAGAGAAGCTACTTGGGAGTGAGAAGATCGTCTTCGACTTGAGTACCCCGCTTTCTTTCCACCAACTCCTGAATCTCGGGACGAGATTCTTCCGAGTGGGGGCGAGTTGTCACATCCCTAGATCTGGTATGTCATAGGTTTGCTTTGTGCATCATGTTAAGTTTCAAACGAAATTGAAATGGGGATGTTTCAAACCCTAGCACCAAAGCAAATTCAAATAGGTCCAAATTAAAAAAGGAATTTCAATAAACCCAAAATGCTCTTCAAAAATGTTCATGGTCTTTGGAAAATGTTGCAAGCAATAATCAAAGGTGATACACATTTTTGCTATACATTTTGGATTTTTGAATGAACCCATATGTATTTGAATTGGAGCTGTTTAAAATAATATAAATATTTTAAAGGCTCCAAAAATGTTGGAATTTGGTGAGGGCCTCTGGTATATCATAACTAGTGGTCACAAGGAATCTCAACATTTTTACATTTGTGCTAGTATTTATTTTAAGTCAAAAACAAGTGTGAGAAATAGAAAAAGAAACAAAAAGGGAAAAGCTTACCTGGGCCACCTACCTGAGGCCTGGCACTGTGCGGCCCAGCTGGCTCTGCCAGTCGTCTTCTCCACTGCGCGAGGAGGACGCCGAGCACGTGGCCGGCGCACGCCCGGCCACCTCTTGCTTACCGCCTCCCTCTGGACGTCCCTGGAGATGCCACACAGCCTCCCCGACCCCCTCTCACTCTCCTTCGTCCCCGTCTCCTCCTCCTCTCTCTCTCTCTCTCTCTCTCTCTCTCTCTCTCTCTCTCCCGTGACAGCCGAAGCGCTGCCGTCGCCGTAGCTCACCGCCGACGCGCTCTCCGCCGTCCCCTCACCCCCCGTCGTGTCCACGCGCTCCGCCGCTGTGGGCTATGCCTCCTCATCCAGACGCACGACGCCGGACGCCCTAGAACGCCGCCATCGCCATCGTCTTCCACCTCGGGCTCCGCCGTCCACCACCGTCGATTCGCCGTCACCAGGCCTCCCCCGAGCCCGCCGTGCTGCTTCGCGTGATCGCCGTGAGCATATCCCTGTTTCCCCTCTCTTCTCCCCCTCGTTCCCGCGTCGTAGCCATTGTTTCCACCCCGTCCGAAGCCATCACTGCCGCAGCCCCTCGCCATCGTGGCAACAGCCGCCGCAGCTCGCAGCTGAGCTCGCCGTCGAGCTGACCCGCTCGCAGCTCCTGCCGTGCCCCACAACACCCCGCGCGCACCTGGCCGAACTCCGGCCGCCGCACTGGTCGTCGCCGGCGCCACTCCGACCGCTCACCGGCCGCGCCACCACCACGGCTGGATGCAGACGAGCGTCCGCACCCCGTAGCTGCACTCCGCGCGCCAAATGGCACCCTGTAGCGCATTTCCATGCCGCGCCGCCGCGTCTGGCCTCGCCGGCGTCAAGCCGCCGACAGTTTTGCTCGGTTGACCAGGGGATTTGACCTCCTCTCGGTCTATGACATGCAGGCCCTGCCTGATTAATTAGTCAAGATTAGGTTTAAAACTAATTAGTTTAACCAAGGTTAGTGCTAATTAAACTAGGTTAGTGTAGTTAGTCACTGACCAGTGGGTCCCAGTGGTCAGGTTTGACCTGGGTCAACCCAGTTGACCTGCTGATGCAGTGCTGACCTCAAGCTGACGCAATAAATGATTTATGGAATTATTTTTAACTCAGGAAATTCCAGAATATTGCTTAAACTTCACAAATTCATAATAATTCAATCGTAGCTCAGAATGAAATAAATTATCTATGAAAAATTATCAGAAAAATGCAAGGAATCCATTTATGCAAGTTACATGCATGAAAAACAACCTTATACATGCTGTATAAGTGAAAACATAATATGGGCATTTTAAATGCTTCATTTTGAATTGCATTTGAATATTTGATTCAAATGGGCTTCAACCAACTTGGTAGCATCTTGCATTAGACCAAACACTAGCATTTGCACATGTCATGTTCATGCATCATTTTGTTGCATTTGTTAGTGTATTGATTGTCGGCACCGTCTGTTCTCGATAGGTTCCACTCCGGAAGGTGTTCTCAAGTACCTGTCAGAGGAGCAGTGCCCCTTCATCGTCTATCAGGCAAGCAACCCCCCTTGAGCATTTCGATAAATCCCACTCTCTCGCTCCTGCTCCTTATACTGCATTAGGACAACAACGATTCAAACTGCTACTTTCTGCTGCGGTAGTTGAACCCATTCCTCTGCTTGACCTGTCATTGCCATAGTAAATAGTTGAAACCCACTAGCATGAGTAGGAGTTGCTTGAGCCTTGATGTGCCTACTCATCCATGCTTGTTTTCTTTATGCCAGCTATGCTTAGAGTTGTGTCAGGTCTGATTCATCGGGAATGAATCGGAGTGGTGAACATGTCCTACCGATAAAGGCTAAGTGTGTGAACACGTTTTGGTAAAGGTAGCGATGAGAGGCCATGTAGGAGTACATGGTGGGTTGTCTCATTGGAACCGTCCCTAAGCACTGAGTTATGTGTATGTTATCCAAGTCCAGTTACTACCACACATTGGGTTCCAGTTATCCGGCCCCTCTCGGCTTATTAATCCACTTGATCTCTGTCTAGGAGTTGCAACTAGTTTCTGGCGTTTGTAGGTAATGCTACTTGTCTACTAGGTGGTGTCCGACGAGACGGGCTTGGGACAGACTAGGCACCGTGGCACGATGTACCAAGTGGCACCCGGATGGTGGGCTTGGGAACCCTGCACACATCGTTTGGGGCCGTACTGGAGACTTCGGCCGGAACTCCTTGCGGATGGAACTCGAATAGGCGATAAACCTGGACGAGAGACTTGTGTGGTTAGTCAGGTCGTGGCCGACGCCCTCGCCCGGTTTCCGCTTGAAGGTTGCCCAGGTACATGACGTGTACAAGGCGATAAGTGGCAAGAGCGTGTGTGAAGAAGTACACCCCTGCAGGGTTAACAATATCTATTCGAATAGTCGTTTTCCTCGGATATGGAAACTTGGAGGAGTTATGTAGTACATAGACAACTTGAAGTGGATACTCTAAAATACGCAATATAAGCGTGAGTGCTATGGATGGCCTTCTCGTAGGGAGACGGGAACGGATCCATAGTGGAGTATTGATATGGTGAATATGTGGACTCGTGTGTGTCTTCTCACCTCAAAGAAGTTTCTGATACTCATAGTATAGGTTAGCCACTGAGTCAAAGCTGGCTTGCTGCTGTTAAAACTCCACCACCCCCTTTGTTGATAATGTTGCATATGTATAGTTCTGATGTAAGACTTGCTGAGTACCTTCGTACTCATGTTTGCTTATTTATGTTTTGCAGTTGGTTACACTAGTGACTTCGACGAGTAGCTTCTATCCCAACTACGATCTTCTACCCTTGGGAGGGTCGTGTTTAGTCAGGCTTCTTACTTTTCCTTTTGTAGTTGTCTATACTCAGACATGTAATGCTTTCATTGTTTGTATGATCTGAATGTTGGGTCATGAGACCCCTGTTTGTATTAATGCTATGTGGCTCTTCTGGGCCTTTATCTATATAAGTTTGAGTTATGTTGTGATGCCATGTTGTACCGCCCATACTTGCATGTTATGCGTACGTGTAACGTGTATTGCTATGTGTAGGATCCGACAACCTAGTTGTTTATCCTTGGTAGACTCTCTTATGGGGAAATGTAGTCTAGTGCTTCCACTGAGCCTTGGTAGTCCGCTATAGCCCGGTTTACCGGAGTCCTGCTAGCCCAGTACTACTGCTCCGGAACACTTAGACTGGCCGGCATGTGAGTCACTTCGTTCCTGTGTCTGTCCCTTCGGGAAATGTCACACGGAGACATCCGGAGTCCTGTTAGCCTGCTACAGCCCGGGTTCCCGGAGTCCTGTTAGCCCAGTTGCTACAGCCCGGATTCATACGCTGTTGACCGACATGCTCGAGGTTGATTCATGTATGCCTGTCCCTGTAAGTTAGTGCCACTTTGGGTTCACGACTAGTCATGTCGGCCCGAGTTCTCTGTCATATGGATGCTAGCGACACTGTCATATACATGAGCCAAAAGGCGCAAACGGTCCCGGGCCAGGTAAGGTGGCACCCGTGCAAATACCGTGCATGAGGCCTCAAAGTGATATGATGTGTTACATGCTAGATCGGTGTGACTTAGGATCAGGGTCCTGACAGCGTTGGTATCAGAGCCTGACTGATTGTAGGATTACCAAGCGAAACTGGTCGAAGTTGAGTCTAGAAATGCTTTAGTTATATAAGGGAATTGATTGTGGAAGGGAACATAAGGCTCTTTTTACTCATTTACCTCATGTCATTCTTTCTGAGTCAGCCTCTTCTTTTCTACGAGGGTTAATGCCTAGGCTTCTCCTCTATCTCTTAGGATGACGTGTTACTAAACTGTAAAGTCTTAGGATTGTTGGGTTGTGTCTCCATACAGTTCTACTACTTCTGTGTGTCATCAGTTTGACCCAGAACCTTGATATTATGATGTTGAATGATTATGCTATTCCTTTGATGAATGTCTCAAAATCCCTTTTGAGCATTTACAGCCGTTATGCTGCCAAAATTGTCCTAGGATTTCAGGAGTTTCCAATGCTTTTGCATTACATTCCGCATCCTTATGTCGATGCTAATTCCATCCTTGTTTCCTTGGTTTCTATGCCAGGATGTCGTGTGCTAACCGAGGTTCAGTTGCTCATAGCAAGAACCACGGAGATGGTAGGGACGAGGATCCTCCTGACCAGCCTTTGATGGCAGATTTCTTGTTCACATCCGAGAGGAACAATCGTGAGACTAACCGCCTGCTGGCATAGATTGAGCAGAACACCACACATCAGCGTAAGAAGTTGGTTTCCATCGCCGACTTCATTGGTCTGAAACCACCCATCCTCCATCATTCCATTGAGCCACTCGATGCAGATGACTGGCTCCGGAGCATCACTCACAAGTTGCATTCCGCGAACGTGGCTGAAGGTGACAAGGTCACCTATGCTACCTGTCACCTGGAAGGTCCTGCTAGTATTTGGTGGCAGAGCTATGAGGCTATCCTTCCAGCTGGCCAGATTCCTACCTGGAGGGATTTCACCGAGGCTTTTCGTGAGCACCACATTCCTCAGGCTCTCATTGACCGCAAGAGGGAAGAGTTCTGTAGTCTTACCCAGGGTAAGCTGCCTGTTGATGCCTACAATAAAGAGTTTGGAAACCTCGCCCGCTATGCTACAGAGGAAGTGTCCACGGACGCCAAGAAGCAGGCTATGTTCCGGAAGGGTCTCAACCCTTAGTTGCGTCGTGATCTCCACCTGCATCATTGTGATACTTTCCAAGCTCTTGTGAACAAGGCCATTAATGCAGAGACAGCTCAGCTCACTTACGAGGAGTCTCATAAGTACAACCATGATCTGGGTTCTTCCTCCCGCTCTGGCTCTCAGAAGCAACGGATCTGGATTCTGAACTCGGCTTTTCCACCTGGATATGCACCGAGGCCATCCGATGTGGCGCCTCACCCAGCTCAGCAACGTGCTCCACCCAAGCCTATTAGTGGACCACTTGCCAATGTAGCTCCACATCCTGCCTCAGGAACTTGCTTCACCTGCGGAGAACCAGGACACTATGCACGTGACTGCCCTCAGTCTAGTTATACTCCACCCCAGTCTGAGAGGTCTGTTGACCGTGAAAAGCCATCAGGCAAGATGATCGGTACCAAGCCAGCCACCACTGAGCGAGCTTGTGTGCACCACATCTCAGCAATGGAAGCTCAAGATGATCCCGACGTCGTATTGGGAACGCTTCTTGTTAATTGCCACCCAGCTTCAGTTCTGTTCGATACTGGAGCATCCCACTCATTCATATCTGAAGGTTATGCTCGGTTGCACGACATGTCATTTTGTGATATGCCAACTCCACTAATAATCCAGACTCCTGGTTCCAAATGGCAAACCTCCAAGGTAAGCCATGGTTATGAAATCCTTGTTGACAGACTGGTATTCCTTGCTTCTTTGATATCTCTCAAGTCTTCAGATATTAACATCATCTTGGGCATGGACTGGATGACAGCTCATCATGCCAAGATTGATTGTTACACCAGATCTGTTCTACTTACACATCCATCTGGCAAAATAGTCACTGTCTCTACTAGAGTTGCAAGGCATCAACACTATTCTCTTAATGTCAGCCCTCTTCCAGACCTTGCAGATATTCCGGTAGTCCGTGACTTCCCGGATATCTTTCCAGAAGAACTGCTAGGTGTCCCACCAGACAGAGATGTAGAGTTTGTCATAGAACTTATCCTAGGAACTGTTCCAATCTATAGGAGACCATACAAGATGGCACCTTTGGAGTTAGCCGAGCTTAAGAAACAGCTTGATGAGTCCTTGCAAAAGGGTTTCATCCGTCCCAGTTCTTCTCCTTGGGCTTGTCATGTCCTCTTCGTCAAGAAAAAGGATGGTACGGATCGGATGGTTGTAGATTATCGTCCCATTAATTTGGTCATGATAAAGAACAAGTATCCGCTCCCCAGGATCAACGACCTGTATGATCAGCTCGCTAGATCCTCAGTCTTTTCCAGATGGATTTGAGGTTAGGCTACCACCAAATCAAAATCAGAAATGGGGACATCCCCAAAACGGCCTTTGTCACTCGTTATGGCCAATACGAGTACACCATGATGTCTTTCGGCCTAACCAATGCTCCAGCTACTTTCTCCCGCTTGATGAACTCAATCTTTATGGAGTACTTAGATAAGTTTGTCATGGTTTATCTCGATGATATTCTTATTTACTCAAAGAACGAGGAAGAGCATGCCGAACATCTTAGACCTGTGTTAGAAAAACTCAGAGAGCACCGCCTTTATGCCAAGTTCTCCAAGTGTGAATTTTGGTTGCCAAAAGTAACCTATTTGGGCCACGTGATCTCTGGTAAGGGCATTGCTGTCAATCCCAATGGAGTCAAAGCCGTTCTCGATTGGACTCCACCCGAAACGGTCAAACAAGTTAGGAGTTTCCTTGGTCTAGCCATTTATTGTCGCCGCTTCATTGAAAACTTCTCCAAAGTGGCCAAACCCCTCACGGAACTTCTTAAGAAAGATAAAAGGTTGAGTGGACCCCACAGTGTGAGCACAGTTTTCAGGAACTGAAAAGACGCCTGACTTCTGCGCCCATACTCGTGCCACCGGATTTCACTAAAGACTTTGTTATCTATTGCGATGCTTCGCGTCAAGGACTAGGTTGCATTCATATGCAGGACCGTCATGTGATTGCCAATGCATCTCGACAGTTGCATCGACATGAGGAAAATTATCCTACACATGATCTAGAGCTTGCAGCCGTAGTCTATGCACTTAAGACTTGGCGACATTACCTTCTTGCTAACTGTTGCGAAATCTACACTGACCATCAGAGTCTCAAGTATATCTTCACCCAACCGGATCTGAATCTCAGACAGAGACGTTGGTTGGAGTTGATCTCGGATTACGAATTAGGAATCACCTACACCCCAGGCAAAGCCAATGTCATGGCTGATGCTTTAAGTCATAAATCCTATTGCAACAACCTCATGTTGCAACAATGTCAACCACCCCTCCATGAGGAATTCTGTTAGCTTAACCTTCACATAGCTCCTCATGATTCCCTTTCTACCTTGGTGGCGAAAGCTACCCATACGGATCAGATCATAGAGGCTCAGAAGCATGATACAGGAATCTCCCGGATCAAGAAAAATATTTCCAAGGGAGTTGCTCGCTGTTTCTCTATGGATGAACGAGGTGTTGTTTACTTTGGAAACCGTTTGGTGGTTCCCAAATGTCAACAGATGCAGCAACTGATCCTTAAGGAGGCCCATGAATCTCCTCTCACAATTCATCCCGGTAGTACCAAGATGTATTAGGACCTACGCCAGAGGTTCTGGTGGACTAGGATGAAGAGAGAAATCGCTAAGTATATTGCCAATTGTGACGTTTGCCATCGCGTTAAGGCAGAGCATCAAAGACCTGCTAGCACCCTTCAACCTTTAGCTATTCTCGAGAGGAAATGGGACAAAGTTGGTATGGACTTCATCACCGGCTTTCCCAGGACCAAGAAAGGAAATAATGCTATCTTCGTAGTCATTGATCGTCTCTCCAAAGTGGCTCACTTCCTACCTGTTCGAGAGAGTATCATTGCTAGTCAGCTCGCTGACTTATATATCTCCCGAATAGTGTCACTCCATGGTGTTCCACTAGAGATCAATTCAGACCGTGGCAGTCTTTTCACCTCTCATTTCTGGGAAAGTTTCCAGCATGCCATGGGAACCCATCTTTCCTTCAGTACCACTTTCCACCCTCAGTCAAGTGGTCGGGTGGAAAGGGTCAACCAAATTCTCGAAGACATGCTTAGAGCTTGTGTTATCTCATTCGGTATGAATTAGGAGAAGTGTCTTCCTTTCGCGGAGTTTGCTTATAACAATAGCTATCAATCCAGTCTTAAGAAAGCTCCTTTTGAGATTCTCTATGGACAAAGATGTCGAACACCTTTGAACTGGTCAGAAACTGGTCAAAGACAATTCTTTGGACCGGATATGATTCAGGAAGCAGAAGAGCAAGTTCACATCATTCGTGAGAATTTGAAAACAGCCCAATCACGTCAAAAGAGCCAGTATGACCGTTGTCATAAGGAAGTGGCTTATGAAGTTGGCGACAAGGCTTACCTTCGGGTTAATCCTTTGAAGGGTACCCATCGTTTCGGTATCAAGGGCAAGTTGGCTCGTCGTTATATTGGTCCTTTTCACATTCTCGCTAAGCAAGGAGAGGTTGCCTACCAGTTGGAACTACCCCCACATCTTTCTCGAGTTCATGATGTCTTCCACATCTCTCAACTCAGGCATTGCTTCTCGGATCCCATCCGCGGAGTGGACCACGAAACTCTTGATCTCCAAGATAACCTCCCTTATCGAGAGTACCCCATTCACATTCTGGATCAAGCAGAGCGTGTCACTCGATGTCATAACATCAAGTTTCTCAAGGTTCAGTGGTCTCATCATGCTGAGAGAGAAGCTACTTGGGAGCGAGAAGATCGTCTTCGACTTGAGTACCCTGCTTTCTTTCCGCCAACTCCTGATTCTCGGGACGAGATTCTTCCGAGTTGGGGCGAGTTGTCACATCCCTAGTTCTGGTATATCATAGGTTTGGTTTGTGCATCATGTTAAGTTCCAAATGAAATTGAAATGGGGATGTTTCAAACCCTAGCACCAAAGCAAATTCAAATAGGCCCAAATTAAAAATGGAATTTCAATAAACCCAAAATGCTCTTCAAAAATGTTCATGGTCTTTGGAAAATGTTGCAAGCAACAACGAGAGGTGATGCACATTTTTGCTAAACATTTTGGATTTTTGAATGAACCCATATATATTTGAATTGGAGCTGTTTAAAATAATATAAATATTTTAAAGGCTCCAAAAATGTTGGAATTTGGTGAGGGCCTCTAGTATATCATAACTAGTGGTCACAAGGAATCTCAACGTTTTTACATTTGTGCTAGTATTTATTTTAAGTCAAAAACAAATGACAGAAATAGAAAAAGAAACAAAAAGGGACAAGCTTACCTGGGCCACCTACCTGAGGCCTGGCACTGTGTGGCCCAGCTGGCCGGCCCAGCCAGCTGGCCCTGCCAGTCGTCTTCTCCACCGCGTCAGGAGGATGCTGAGCACGTGGCCGGCGCACGCCCGGCCACCTCCTGCTTACCGCCTCCCTCTAGACGTCCCTGGAGATGCCACGCAACCTCCCCGACCCCCTCTCACTGTCCCTTGTCCCCGTCTCCTCCTCTGTCTCTCTCTCCCGCGACAGCCGAAGCGCTGCCGTCACCGTAGCTCACCGCCGACGCGCTCTCCGCCGTCCCCTCGCCCCCCCTCGTCATGTCCACACGCTCCGCCGTTGTGGGCTACGCCTCCTCGTCGAGACGCACAGCGCTGGACGCCCTGCAATGCTGCCATCGCCATCGTCTTCCACCTCGGGCTCCGCCATCCACCACCGTCGATTCGCCGTCACCAGGTGAGGGAGTCCTGGATTAGGGGTGTTCGGATAGGCGAACTATACCTTCAGCCGGACTCCTGGACTATGAAGATACAAGATTGAAGACTCCGTCCCGTGTCCGGAAGGGACTTTCCTTGGCGTGGAAGGCAAGCTTGGTGATACGGATGTTCAGATCTCCTACCATTGTAACCGACTCTATGTAACCCTAACCCTATCCGGTGTCTATATAAACCAGAGGGTTTTCGTCCATAGGACAACATACACATCAACAATCATACCATAGGCTAGCTTCTAGGGTTTAGCCTCTCTGATCTCGTGGTAGATCTACTCTTGTACTACCTATATCATCAATATTAATCAAGCAGGACATAGGGTCTTACCTCCATCGAGAGGGCCCAAACCTGGGTAAAACTTCGTGTCCCTTGCCTCCTGTTACCATCCGGCCTAGACGCATAGTTCGGGACCCCCTACCCGCGATCAGCTGGTTTTGACACCGACATTGGTGCTTTCATTGAGAGTTCCTCTGTGCCGTCGCCGTCAGGCCCGATGGCTCCTACGATCATCAATGGCGATGCAGTCTAGGCTGAGACCTTCCTCCCTGGACAGATCTTCATCTTTGGCGGCTTCACACTGCGGGCCAATTCACTTGGCCATCTAGAGCAGATCGAAAGCTACGCCCCTGGCCGTCAGGTCAGGTTTGGAAGTTTAAACTACATGGTTGACATCCGCGGGGACTTGATCCTCGACGGATTCGAACCACTGCCGAGTGCGCCGCACTGTCACGACGAGCATGATCTAGCTCTGCCGCCGATCAGTGCCCTGGATGCCACACCCGCATCGGCTCCGACCCTTAGTTCGGAGCCGACCGCGCCGATCGAGGATGGGTGGTTGGACGCCACCGTGGGGGCTGCGATCCAAATGGCGATTGAGCCGAACACCAGCCCCGTACTCTGCGAGGCTCGTGACTCCAAGGAGCCAGACTCCGAACCCTCCGCGCCCCTGCCAGTCGAATCTGATTGGGCGCTGATCATGGAGTTCACTGCCGCAGACATCTTTCAGCACTCGCCTTTTGGCGATATCCTGAAGTCACTGAAGTCTCTCTCTTTATCAGGAGAGCCCTGGCCGGACTACGGTCAGCAAGGTTGGGGTACGGACGATGAAGAAATTCAAAACCCACCCACCACCCACTTTGTAGCCACCGTCGGCGACTTAACCGACATGCTCGACTTCGACTCCGAAGACATCGATGGTATGGACGCCGATGAAGGAGATGATGAAGAGCCAGCGCCTACTAGGCCCTGGAAAGCCACCTCGTCATATGATATATACATGGTGGACACCCCAAAAGAGGGAGAGGGCGATGGAACAGCGGAGGATGACCCCTCCAAGAAACAGCCTAAGCGCCGATGTCAGCGGCGCCGCTCAAAATCCCGCCAGCACAAAAATGGTGATTCCAGCATGGGAGATAATAATACTCCGGAGAGTGCCGAAGAAAACCCCCTCCAACAAGGTTCAGCATAGGAGGATGGAGAAACCAGCCCTATTGAGAGAGCGGCAGATAGAGAGGTCGAGGACGATAACTATATGCCTCCCTCCGAAGATGAGGCAAGCCTCGACGACGATGAATTCGTCGTGCCAGAGGATCCCGTTGAGCAAAAGCGTTTCCAACGCAGGCTTATGGCCACGGCAAGAAGCCTCAAGAAAAAACAGCAACAGCTCCGAGCCGTTCAAGATTTGCTGGTTGACAGATGGACCGAAGTCCTTGCGGCCGAAGAGCATAAACTCGAACGCCCCTCCAAGAGTTACCCAAAGCGCAGGTTGCTACCCCAATTAGAGGAGGAAGCATTTGATGCGGCCGAACGGCCACCTCGTGGCCGCGACAGAGAGGCCTCCCGACCCTCCACTCAAGCCGCACCCCGTATCAAGGCACGGGAATATGCGCCGGACTTACGAGACATCTTGGAGGACAAGGCAAGGCAAACACGTCCGATCTATGGATCGCGTGGGCATCCCACGGCTCGAGACAGTAAACGTCACGCCGGCCACATATTCGGCAAGGCCGAACACAGTAGACAAAGCTCATTCGAGCTACGTCATGATATCGCCCAATACAGAGGCGCCGCACACCCACTGTGCTTTACAGACGAAATAATGGATCATCAAATCCCCGAGGGTTTCAAACCCGTAAACATCGAATCATATGATGGGACAACAGACCCTGCGGTATGGATCGAGGATTATCTCCTTCATATGCACATGGCCCGTGGCGACGATTTTCACGCCATCAAATACCTCCCACTCAGGCTTAAAGGACCAGCTTGGCATTGGCTCAACAGCTTGCCAGCAGGGTCAATCAGTTGTTGGGAGGACCTGGAAGCCGCATTCCTCGAGAATTTCCAGGGCACTTATGTGCGACCCCCAGACGCCGATGACCTAAGTCACATAATCCAGCAGCCAGAGGAATCGGCCAAACAATTCTGGACACGGTTCCTAACAAAGAAAAATCAAATAGTCGACTGTCCGGACGCTGAAGCCCTAGTAGGCTTCAAGCACAATATCCGTGACGAGTGGCTGGTCCGGCACCTCGGACAGGAAAAGCCGAAATCTATGGCAGCACTCACGACACTCATGACCCGCTTTTGCGTGGGAGAAGACAGCTGGCTCGCTCGTAGCAACAATATGACCAAGAACCCTGGTAGTTCGGACACCAGGGACATTAGTGGCAGGTCACGTCGCAACAAGCAGAAGGGCCGCATTAACGGCGAGAATGCTGAGGATACGGCAGTTAATGCCGGATTCAGAGGCTCTAAATCCGGTCAGCGGAAGAAGCCATTCAAAAGGAATCCTAGGGGCCCATCCAGCTTGGACCGAATACTCGACCGCATGTGCCAAATACATGGCACCTCCGAAAAGCTGGCCAATCACACCAACAGGGATTGTTGGGTGTTCAAGCAGGCAGGCAAGTTAACTACCGAAAATGAGGACAAGGTCTGCATAGCGATGACGACGAGGAGCCCTGGCCGCCGAACAACAGTGGACATAAGGGTTTTCCCCCACAAGTGCGGACGGTGAACATGATCTAGGAAACCCACATCCCCAAGAGGGAGCGGAAGCGCGCGTTAAGGGACGTATACGCGATAGAACCGGTCGCCCCAAAGTTCAACCCATGGTCCTCCTGCCCGATCACCTTTGATCGAAGGGACCATCCCACTAGCACCCGTCACGGCGGATTCGCCGCATTGGTCCTAGACCCAATTATTGACGGATTTCATCTCACTAGAGTCCTTATGGACGGCAGCAGCAGCCTGAACCTGTTTTACCAGGATACAGTGCGGAAAATGGGCATAGACCCCTCAAGGATTAAGCCCACCAAAACGACCTTTAAAGGCGTAATACCAGGTGTAGAGGCCAACTGCACAGGCTCAGTTACACTTGAAGTGGTCTTCGGATCTCCAGATAATTTCCAAAGCGAGGAGTTAATCTTCGACATAGTCCCGTTTCGCAGTGGCTATCACGCACTGCTCGGGCGAACCGCATCCGCCAAATTCAATGCAATACCGCACTACGCATACCTTAAGCTCAAGATGCCAGGCCCTTGTGGAGTAATTACGGTCAATGGAAACACCAAACGCTCCCTCCGAACAGAGGAGCACACGGCAGCCCTTGCAGCGGAAGTACAAAGAAGCCTCTCCAGGCAGTTCTCTAGTCCGGCCATTATAAGTCCGGACACCGTCAAGCGTGCCCGGAGTAACCTACGACAAGATCGCCTGGCATGTTCCGAGCAGGCATAGCAATGCGGCCCCAACCCTTGCAAAAAGGCGACGCCAGTACTTCGCGTCCATAACTACGCTCTGGAAATACCATGGGCATAGGGGAGGGGCACCATCACGGCACGCCCAAAACACGGCTTAAACCACACCAGGGGCTGCCGATTTTTTACTTTTCTCTTACTTCCAGGACTCTACTCTTCGGAAGGCTTGTTCGGCAGTTCAATTGCCGCACAAACGATGCTAGGACCAGGGAACCAGACAAGCCATGCCGCATTATGGAAATCCCAGGTGTTCTCTATCACGAGCAGTATACCTATTTTGCATACTATTCCGCAGCTTGCCCCTGGAGCAGACATGTTAAATAGTCCAACTTTTCGTTTATCGCATTACTTGTATCGTTCTGCTTTGATTGCAGCTATTTTAATAAACAATGCATAGCGTTTGTCTATCTTTTGCATTACCTTTTTTATATATATGTTCCTTAACAACATGTTGCACCCGTACACTTTGGTACGGCCAAAATATGCCAGGGGCTTCAGTACCCCTCAACATGGTGTGAGAAGTCCGAACACTTTAACAAGTGCGGCACCCCGAACTTCTAGCATTATATGCATCGGCTTCGAATCATGTCTTGGGTCAATAGTTGGGTTTGCCCGGCTCCTATGTTTTGGTGCCATACGTTCCGCTATATCGGCTAAGGTAGCACTAGGAGAATCACTGCGATTGTGCCCCGGTTGACTGGGTCAAGCACCTCAGTGGAGAAAGCTAAAACTGACTGTCATGATGAAGCGAGAGCCGCTCGCTGTTCGAGAGGTCTTTTGAGTCCCTAAAGACTTATGCCCCTTAGGGCGAGGAGCCGGCTCTGTACGGCCAAGGCATGGATAGCGCCCCGAACTCGGTCTTCCGAATACTAGGGGCTTCGCCGAAATTTAAAATTATAGAATTCTATGGCTAAGTGAGAGTGTTCACGCATTATAGTCCGATTGCCTCGTTCGTTGGGCTGAGCGCCTCCCTCGAAAGTCCCAAATATGGGAAAAAGAGCGCCCAGGTTTATCCCCGAACACCCCGGCACTAGCGGCAAGGGGGCAGATGCCGACGACTCGCCATCTCTCAGTATTGATAAACAGCGCACAGAAGGTAATATTTTAAATTCAAGCAGCTTTGCTTAGCGCTTATGAACAAGTTTTCAGCGCGTAGGATAACACAAGCGGGTTTTACTCAAAAAATACATCCTTGGTACATTCATCCGCAACAAGGCGGGCACCCTTCAGAACATCCTTATAATAATTCTCAGGCTTGCGATGCTCTTTCCCCGGCGGTGGCCCGTCCTTCACAAGCTTCTCCGCATCCAGCTTGCCCTAGTGCACCTTAGCGCGGGCAAGGGCCCTACGGGCACCTTCAATGCAGACGGAGCGCTTGATGTCTTCAAGCCTCGGGCAGGCCTCCACCAGCCGCCGCACCAGCCCGAAATAGCTCCCAGGCAAAGCCTCTCCAGGCCACAGCCGAACTAGGAGGCCCTTCATGGCCTGTTCGGCCGCCTTGTGGAGCTCGACTAGTTGCTTCAGCTGGTCGCTCAGGGGCACGGGTTTTCCGGCCTCAGCATACTGAGACCAGAACACCTTCTCCGCCGAGCTGCCCTCCTCGGCTCGATAGAATGCGGCGGCATCGGATAGACTCCGGGGAAGATCTGCGAATGCTCCTGGAGAGCTCCGGATTCGGGTAAGTAACAGGTAACTCACGTTTGTGTGTTTTCTTTGCATAGAGAATGCCTTACCCGCCGCAATCTTCTTCACCTCATCCAACTCCTGGAGGGTCTTCTGGGATTTGGCCTTGGCAGATTTGGCATTTTCAATAGCCACCGCAAGCTCGGACGCTTGCGTCTTCGAGTCACGCTCCAAACTCTCATGTTTTTCCATGAGAGCCTGAAGCTCTTGCCGCACCTTGCCAACCTCGGCCTCATACTTTGCCCGCTCGGTGCGCTCTGAGGCCGAATTCTTCTCAGGCTTGTCCAGCACTTGCTTAAGGGTCACCACCTCAGACGTGGCCCCTACAATAGCCATGATAATCATGTCATTCTTCGCAATTGCACCTTTTATATATAAATACTTTTAACAAGGTATTTCTTACCTTCATTGTACTCGAGCTGCTTCTTGGCACGCTCGAGCTTTTGCTCGGACCTTTCGAGGTCCTGCTTTAGCGTGTCCACTTCCGCAGTCAGTGCGGCGGACGCAAGCAGGGTAGCCTGCACATGCATATTGACTCATTTTTGTTAGACTCCTGCGAATTCTATTTGATCCTCTATTCGGCTTTTCTTCCCGAACGCCAAACAGAGCATCAGGGGCTACTGTCTATGCGGTACTATTATTTATGCATTCTTTACTTACCTCAAAGCCTGTTAAAAGGCTTGTACAAGCTTCAGTCAGTCCGCTCTTGGCGGACTGAACCTTCCGGATCACCACACTCATAATAGTGCGGTGCCCCTCGTCGATGGAGGCACCTTGGAGCGCCTCCAACATATTGTCCGGCGGCTCCGGTTGGACGGAGGTCACCGGCACGGCGGGGTTGCTCCTCTTGGAAGGAGGACCCTCGCCGGACTCTGGAACCTTTGAAGATTCCGGAGCGGTGTCCGGCCTAGTGCCGGACTTGGAGCCCTGGGGGGTTTCATCCCCTTTACTCCTGGAGTCCGAGAGGTCACCTTGCGGCGCCTCCGGGACCACCTCCTCCCTGCTGGGAACCTATTGGGACAACACCTCGGTGTCGTCCGTAGGGCGGGGGGAGGAAGCAGTCAGAAGCGAGTTCACGTCCGACGAGTCCAGTGAGCCACTCGACGATGTGTCGAGCCGGTCTTTTGGTGGGCTGCATAAACATATTCGACATAAGGGAAAGCTGTGCAATAAACGAATACCAAGAATTACTTTGGTATCCGGATACTTACGATTTCGCCAGGGGCTTGGCCCTGGGCACCCACTCCTCTCTGCCGTCGTCGGCGTCGGTGGAGTAGTCCGGAGAAAGGGTTTTCCCCTTCTTGGACCCTTCGGCCTCCCCAGTTGGGGCGGCCTTCCTTTTCTTACCTTCCCCCGCTGGAGGGGGAGGGGTCTCTTATTCCTCCTCCTCGTCTTCATGGGAGGAGTGCGCCTCGGATTCGTCGGATGGTGAATCCGACACCTCCAGGCGTCGGGCACTCTTTCGAGTCCCCGTGGCCTTCTTCTTGGCCCTCTTCTCCAGCACCACATAGGGTGCCGGAACCAGCAGCTTCCCCAGGCGAGCGTCCGCTGGGCCTTCGGGAAAAGGAGCCGGACAGTTGATCTGTCCGGACATCACCTACCAATCCTGTCAGAGGAAAGGGAGCTTAGATCCTGCATAGAATCAAACTATGTAAAACTGATACCCTGTAAAAGGAAAAACAGCTTACCGCGAGCGCGTGACGCTGCATGCTGAATCCGCGACCCTCGGTAGCGGATGCAGGAGCCTCGGCGCCCTTGAAAAGCATCCTCCAGGCATCTTCGTACGTCGTGTCGAAGAGCCTGTTTAGAGTTTGATGCTGCGCCGGGTCAAACTCCCACAGATTGAAGGCCCGTCGTTGACACGGGAGGACCAGGCGGATGAACATAACCTGGACTACGTTGACAAGTTTGAGCTTCTTGTTCACCAGGGTTTGGACGCATGTTTGGAGTCCGGTCAGCTCTCCTTTTTTACCCCACGACAGGCCGGTATCTTTCCAGGAGGTGAGCCGTGTAGGGGTTCCGGACCGAAACTCGGGGGCTGCGACCCATTCGGGGTCGCACGGCTCGGTGATGGAAAACCACCCCGATTGCCACCCCTTCAGGGTTTCCACAAAGGAGCCCTCGAGCCATAGGACGTTGGCCATCTTGCCAACCATGGCACCGCCGCACTCCGCCTAGCTGCCGCGCACCACCTTCGGCTTGACGTTGAAAGTCTTAAGCCGTAGGCCGAAATGGGGGCAGATGCAGAGGAACGCCTCGCACACGACGATGAACACCGAGATGTTGAGGACGAAGTTCGGGGCCAGATCGTGGAAATCCAGGCCGTAGTAGAACATGAGCCCCCGGACAAATGGATGCAGAGGGAAGCCCAGTCCACGGAGGAAATGGGGGAGCAATACCACTCTCTCATGGGGCCTAGGAGTGGGGATGAGCTGACCCTTTGCGAGAAGCCGGTGCGCGATATTGCTAGCCAGATATCCGGCCTTCCTCAGCTTTTTGATGTGTCCCTCCGTGATGGAGGAGACCATCCACTTGCCTCCCACTCCGGACAAGACTGGAGAAGGTTGAGGTGGTAGTGCGGACTTGGGCGCTGGAGCTCGAGTGCGCAAGAATGGATAGGCAAAGGAGGAAGAAGGCGTGGGTGAAAAGGTGGATCCTTATCCCCTTATATGGGTGGACGCGACTACATGTCCCCACCAGCCTGGTAAAACTCGCTTATCTCCAAGCGCTGTAATCAATGGCACGGTGGGTTACCCACGCCCGTATTGATGAGAATCCCGGAATAAGGGGACACGATCTCTGCTTTAACAAGACGTGCCAAGGGAACTACCTCGCATAACGCGCTAAGATGGGACAGTAAAACGGTTTGAATAAAAGCTTGGTCATGGTGTGATGTCACACTACGGAATATGTCAGCAGATTAGATTTGTGTAAATATTATTCTCTCTATGTCAATATGTGGAAACTTATTTTGCAGAGCCGGACACTATCTTTGTGCTCAAAATCTTCTATGAAGTACTTGGAGGAGCAACCCGCCTTGCAATGCCGAAGACAATTTGCGCGCCGGACTCGTCGTCATTGAAGCCTGGTTCAGGGGCTACTGAGGGAGTCCTGGATTGGGGGGTGTTCGGATAGCCGAACTATACCTTTAGCCGGACTCCTGGACTATGAAGATACAAGATTGAAGACTCCGTCCCGTGTCCGGAAGGGACTTTCCTTGGCGTGGAAGGCAAGCTTGGCGATACGGATGTTCAGATCTCCTACCATTGTAACCGACTCTATGTAACCCTAACCCTATCCGGTGTCTATATAAACCGGAGGGTTTTAGTCCGTAGGACAACATACACATCAAAAATCATACCATAGGCTACCTTCTAGGGTTTAGCCTTTCTAATCTCGTGGTAGATCTACTCTTGTACTACCCATATCATCAATATTAATCAAGCATGACGTAGGGTTTTACCTCCATCGAGAGGGCCCGAACCTGGGTAAAACTTCATGTCCCTTGCCTCCTGTGACCATCCGGCCTAGACGCACAGTTCGGGACACCCTACCCGAGATCCGCCGGTTTTGACCTACACCAGGCCTCCCCCGAGCCCGCCATGTTGCTTCGCGTGATCGCCGTGAGCATATCCCTGTTTCCCCTCTCTTCTCCTCCTCGTTCTCGCGTCATAGCCGTTGTTTCCACCCCGGCCAAAGCCATCGCCGCTGCAGCCCCTCGCCATCATGGCCACTGCCGCCGCAGCTCGCAGCCGAGCTCGCTGTTGCACTCAGTGCACTCTGGCGAGTCGAGCGGACATGCTCGCAGCTCCTGCCGTGCCCTGCAACACCCCGCGCGCACCTAGCCAAACTCCGTCCACCGCACTCGTCATCGCCGGCGCCACTCCGGCCGCTCACCGGTCGTGCCACCACCATGGCTGGATGCGGATGAGCGTCCACACCCCGTAGTTGCACTCCGCGCGCCAAATGGCGCCCTATAGCGCATTTTCGTGCCGCGTCGCCGCGTCTGGCCTCGCCGGCATCGAGCCGCTGGCAGTTTTTCTCGGTTGACCAGGGGATTTGACCTCCACTGGTTTTATGACATGCGGGCCCCGCCCGGTTAATTAGTCTAGATTAGGTTTAAAACTAATTAGTTTAACCTAGGTTAGTGCTAATTAAACTAGGTTAGTTTAGTTAGTCACTGACCAGTGGGTCCCACTGGTCAGGTTTGACCTGGGTTAACCCAGTTGACCTGCTAACGCAGTGCTGACCTCAAGCTGACGCAATAAATGATTTATGGAATTATTTTTAACTCAGGAAATTCCAGAATATTGCTTAAACTTCAAAATTTCATAATAATTCTACCGTAGCTTAGAATGAAATAAATTATATATGAAAAATTATCAAAAAAATGCAAGGAATCCATTTATGCCAGTTGCATGCATGAAAAACCAACTTATACATGCTGTATAAGTGAAAACATAATATGGGCATTTTAAATGCTTCATTTTGAATTGCATTTGAATCTTTGATTCAAATGGGCTTCAACCAACTTGGTAGCATCTTCCATTAGCCCAAACACTAGCATTTGCACATGTCATGTTCATGCATCATTTTGTTGCATTTGTTTGTGACTTTGTGTATTGATTGCCAGCACCGTTTCTTCTCGATAGGTTCCACTCCGGAAGGTGTTCCCGAGTACCTGTCAGAGGAGCAGTGCCCCTTCGTCGTCTATCAGGCAAGCCACCCCCCTTGAGCATTTCGATAAATCCCACTCTCTCGGTCCTGCTCCTTATACTTCATCAGGACAACAACGATTCAAACTGCTACTTTCTGCTGCGGTAGTTGAACCCATTCCTCTCCATGACCTGTCATTGCCACAGTAAATAGTTGAAACCCACTAGCATGAGTAGGAGTTGCTTGAGCCTTGATGTGCCTACTCATCCATGCTTGTTTTCTTTATGCCAGCTATGCTTAGAGTTGTGTCAGGTCTGATTCATCGGGAATGAATCGGAGTGGTGAACATGTCCTACCAATAAAGGCTAAGTGTGTGAACACGTTTTGGTAAAGGTAGCGATGAGAGGCCATGTAGGAGTACATGGTGGGTTGCCTCATTGGAACCGTCCCTAAGCACTGAGTTCTGTGTATGTTATCCAAGTCCAGTTACTACCACACATTGGGTTCCGGTTATCCGGCCCCTCTCGGCTTATTAATCCACTTGATCTCTGTCTAGGAGTTGCAACTAGTTTCTGGCGTTTGTAGGTAGTGCTACTTGTCTACCAGGTGGTGTCCGACGAGACGGGCTTGGGACAGACTAGGCACCGTGGCACGATGTACCAGGTGGCACCTGGATGGTGGGCTTGGGAACCCTGCACACATCGTTTGGGGCCGTACTGGAGACTTCGGCCGGAACTCCTTGCGGATGGAACTCGAATAGGCGATAAACCTGGACGAGAGACTTGTGTGGTTAGTCAGGTCATGGCCGACACCCTCGCCCGGTTTCTGCTTAAAGGTTGCCGAGGTACATGACGTGTACAGGGCGATAAGTGGCGAGAGCATGTGTGAAGAAGTACACCCCTGCAGGGTTAACAATATCTATTCGAATAGCCGTTTTCCTCGGATATGGAAACTTGGAGGACTTATGTAGTACATACTACATAGACAACTTGAAGTGGATACTCTAAAATACGCAATATAAGCGTGAGTGCTATGGATGGCCTTCTCATAGGGAGACGGGAACGGATCCATAGTGGAGTATTGATATGGTGAATCTGTGGACTCGTGTGCGTCTTCTCACCTCAAAGAAGATTCTGATACTCGTAGTATAGGTTAGCCACTGAGTCAAAGCTGGCTTGCTGCTGTTAAAACTCCACCACCCCCGTTGTTGATAATGTTGCATATGTAGATAGTTCTCACGTAAGACTTCCTGAGTACCTTCATACTCATGTTTGCTTATTTATGTTTTGCAGTAGGTTACACTAGTTGTCTGTACCCTTGGGAGAGTCGTGTTTAGTCAGGCTTCTTAGTCTTTTCCTTTTGTAGTTGTCTGTACTCAGACATGTAATGCTTCCGTTGTTTGTATGTTCTGAATGTGGGGTGATGAGACCCCTGTTTGTATTAATCCTATGTGGCTCTTCTGGACCTTTATCTATATGAGTTTGAGTTATGTTGTGATGCCATGTTGTACAGCCCATACTTGAATGTTATGAGTATGTGTAACGTGTATTGCTATGTGTGGGATCCAACAACCTAGTTGTTTATCCTTGGTAGACTCTCTTATGGGGAAATGTAGTCTAGTGCTTCCACTGAGCCTTGGTAGTCCGCTACAGCCCGGTTTACTGGAGTCCTGCTAGCCCAGTACTACTGCTCTGGAACACTTAGACTGACCGGCATGTGAGTCACTTTGTTCCTATGTCTGTCCCTTCGGGAAATGTCACGCGGAGACATCCGGAGTCCTGTTAGCCTGCTACAGCCCGGGTTCCCGGAGTCCTGTTAGCCCAGTTGCTACAGCCCGGATTCATACGCTGTTGACCGACATGCTCGAGGTTGATTCATGTATGCCTGTCCCTGTAAGTTAGTGCCACTTTGGGTTCACGACTATTCATGTCGGCCCGGGTTCTCTGTCATATAGATGCTAGCGACACTATCATATACGTGAGCCAAAAGGCGCAAACGGTCCCGGGCCAGGTAAGGTGGCACCCGTGGGAATACCGTGCGTGAGGCCGCAAAGTGATATGATGTGTTACATGCTAGATCGATGTGACTTAGGATCGGGGTCCCGACACTGCGCCCCTCGAGCATCGAAGATTGATTGCCGCCTTCTTGTGACCGGCTGGTCTTAAGCAGCCGGCTGCTAGAAGGTGGCAGACCCCAGAAGACGGCCACGAATTGGGTCGCCTCCTAGCAGGCGGCCCCAAGCACCCTCAAAGTTTGAGCCCCCCATGAATACGATGAGACGAGGCATGGCTACAGAGAAGCCTACCACCCTAGAATCCAGGACGGGTCATGGCCACAGTACGCCGTATCGGCCGGTGATCTCCGGCACGGCACAACACTGTTGCCCTTCCGCCCATGACATCACCCAAGACAGAGGGGACCCTGCTCCCACGACGGGCTGTCGGTACGGCCCGCGGGCGGTGGGCCCTACCTGCTCGTGAGAAGCCAGAAGGCGGCAAGCTCGGCCAGTCGTCTTAGGGGGAGGTCAGCTTCCAGCAGGCGGCCCTTCCCTTTCCTAGGAGTTTGTGCAGCATCAACTAGAAGAGATGGGTGATGGATACAATGAACGACCGCCAGGCGGCGGAACTATAGCCACGCCTTCCCCGACGAAGCAAGCGTCATTAGGAGCACGGCCATAGTTCTTAGCAGCCGGCAAGACCCGCAAGCGGCGGGCACAGCCTGTCGGCCAAGTACAAGACTGCCGATGGGGCCCACCAATCGGCGGGCCCCAGCAGCCAGTAGAGGAGCCGGCAACCAGAAACACTGACGACCTGGGCCCACACCCGACCTGTTTACCATTGTATGCCTGGGGGTAGACCTATATAAACCCCCAGGGCAGCCATGCAAAGGGTTCACATCTTTAGCAAAACACATACACATATAGAGAGAGGAGAGAGCTAGCCATGCCCTTCTTCCTCCTCTAGGAAATAGCACAAGGAGAAACTAGTAGCTACCTGTTGAGATAGTGATCATGCGGAGACCCCACAGAGCAGGACTAGGGGTGTTATTTCCTAGGAGAGCCCCGAACCTAGGTAAGATCCGCCGGCGTGCATGTCTTTGCCTCATTCCTTTTCCTGGCACCGGCGACGTCTTATTAGCCCCCTCCATGATGAGCCATCCTTTGGCGTATGTCGCACGACACCCCCGACAAGACCCGGGGACCATAGGTTTCACTAGTGGCTTCTTGCTACGTCTTGAGCTTGCGTTGGTTTTCCCCGAAGAGGAAGGGATGATGCAGCAGAGTAGCGTAAGTATTTCCCTCAGTTTTTGAGAACCAAGGTATCAATCCAGTAGGAGGCCACGCTCAAGACCCTCGTACCTGCACAAAGCGATAGCTACTCGCAACCAACGTGATTAGGGGTTGTCAATCCCTTCATGGTCACTTACGAGAGTGAGATTTGATAGATATAATATTTTTGGTATTTTTGGTATAAAGATGCAAAGTAAAAAATAAAAGCAAAGTAAAAAAGCAAAGAAAGATTAAAGTGACGGAGATTGATATGATGAGAATAGACCTGGGGGCCATATGTTTCACTAGTGGCTTCTACGGTGGGTGAACAAATTACTGTTGAGCAATTGACAGAATTGAGCATAGTTATGAGAATATCTAGGCATGATCATGTATATAGGAATCACGTCCGTGACAAGTAGATCGAAACGATTCTGCATCTACTACTATTACTCCACTCATCGACCGCTATCCAGCATGCATCTAGAGTATTAAGTTAAAAACAGAGCAACGCCTTAAGCAAGATGACAAGATGTAGAGAGATAAATTCGTGCAATATGAAATAAACCCCATCTTGTTATCCTCGATGGCAACGATACAATATGTGCCTTGCTGCCCCTTCTGTCACTGGGTAAGGACACCGCAAGATCGAACCCAAAGCTAAGCACTTCTCCCATGGCAAGAACTACCAATCTAGTTGGCCAAACCAAACGGATAACTCGAAGAGACTTGCAAAGATAACCAATCATACATAAAAGGATTCAGAGAAGATTCAAATATTATTCATAGATAGAGTTGATCATAAACCCACAATTCATCAGTCTCAACAAACACACCACAAAAAGAAGATTACATCGAATAGATCTCCACAAGAGAGGGGGAGAACTTTGTATTGAGATTCAAAGAGAGAGAAGAAGCCATCTAGCTACTAACTATGGACCCGAAGGTCTGAGGTAAACTACTCACACTTCATCGGAGGGGCTAGGATGATGTAGAAGCCCTCCGTGATGACGGCCCTCTTCCGGCGGAGCTCCAGAACCTGCCCCAAGATGGGATCTCGTGGATACAGAAAGTTGCGGCGGTGGAACTAGGTTTTTGGCTCCTGTTCTGATTGTTTGGGGGTACGTAGGTATATATAGGAGGAAGGAGTACGTCGGTGGAGCACCGAGGGGCCCATGAGGCAGGGGGGCGCCGCCACCCTCGTGACCTCCTCTTTGACTCCCTGGAGTAGGGTCCAAGTCTCCTGGATCATGTTCGGTGAGAAAATCACGTTCTCGAAGATTTTATTCCGTTTGGACTCCGTTTGATATTCTGTTTCTCTGAAACATTGAAATAGGCAAAAAAACTGCAATTCTGGGCTGGGCCTCCGGTTAATAGGTTAGTCCCAAAAATAATATAAAAGTGGAAAATAAAGCCCAATATAGTACAAAACAGTAGATAATATAGCATGGAGCAATCAAAAATTATAGATACGTTGGAGACGTATCAGGCATCCCCAAGCTTAATTCATGCTCGTCCTCGAGTAGGTAAATGATAAAAAGAGAATTTTTGATGCGGAGTGCTACTTGGCATAATTTCAATGCAAATCATCTTAATTGTGGTATGAATATTCAGATTAGAAAGATTCAAGACAAAAGTTTATATTGACATAAAAATAATAATACTTCAAGCATACTAACAAAGCAATTATGTCTTCTCAAAATAACCTGGCCAAAGAAAGTTATCCCTACAAAATCATATAATCTGGGTATGCTCCATCTTCACTACACAAAGTATTTAAATCATGCACAACCCCGATGACAAGCCAAGCAATTGTTTCATACTCTAACTTTTTCAAAACTTTTTCAATCTTCATGCAATACATGAGCGTGAGCCATGGATATAACACTATAGGTGGAATAGAAGGGTGGTTGTGGAGAAGACAAAAAGGAGGGGAAGATAGTCTCACATCAACTAGGCGTATCAACGGGCTATGGAGATGCCCATCAATAGATATCGATGTGAGTGAGTAGGGATTGCCATGCAAACGGATGCACTAGAGCTATAAATGTATGAAAGCTCAACAAAAGAAACTAAGTGGGTGTGCATCCAACTTGCTTGCTCACGAAGACCTAGGGCAATTTTGAGGAAGCCCATCATTGGAATATACAAGCCAAGTTCTATAATGAAAAATTCCCACTAGTATATGAAAGTGACAACATATGAGACTCTCTATATGAAGAACATGGTGCTACTTTGAAGCACAATATATGAGACTCGCTATATCATGGTGCTACTTTGAAGCACAAGTGTGGAAAAAGGATAGTAGCATTGCCCCTTTTTATTTAATTTTTTTTGGGCCTTCTTTTTTTTTCTTTGGCCTTTCTCTTTTTTTTATTTGGGACAATGCTCTATTGAATGATGATCATCACACTTTTATTTATTTACAACTCAATGATTACAACTCAATTTTAAAACAAAGTATGACTCTATATGGATGCCTCTGGCGGTGTACCGGGATATGCAATGAATCAAGAGTGACAAGTATGAAGAAATTATGAATGGTGGCTTTGCCACAAATACTATGTCAACTACATGATGATGCTAAGCAATATGACAATGATGAATGTGTCATGATGAACTAGATGGTGGAAAGTTGCATGGCAATATATCTCGGAATGGCTATGGAAATGCCATAATAGGTAGGTATGGTGGATGTTTTGAGGAAGTTATATGGTAGGTGTATGATACCGGCGAAAGGTGCGCGGTATTAGAGAGGCTAGCAAAGGTGGAAGGATGAGAGTGCGTATAATCCATGGACTCAACATTAGTCATAAAGAACTCATATACTTATTGCAAAAATCTAGAATTTATCAATGCAAAGTATTACGCGCATGCTCCTAGGGGGGTAGATTGGTAGGAAAAGACCATAGCTCATCCCCGACCGCCACTCATAAGGAAGACAATCAATAAATAAATCATGCTCCGACTTCGTCACATAACGGTTCACCATACATGCATGCTACGGGAATCACAAACTTTAACACAAGTATTCTTTAAATTCACAACTACTCAACTAGCATGACTTTAATATTATCACCTCCATCTCAAAACAATTATCATGCTTCAATCTTTTCTTAGTATTCAACACACTCAAAAGAAAGTTTCACAAATCTTGAATACCAAGCATATTATTATTAAGCAAATTACCATGCTATTAAGAGACTCTCAAAATAATTTAAGTGAAGCATGAGAGATCAATAGTTTCTTTAAAACAAATCCACCACCGTGCTCTAAAAGATCTAAGTGAAACACATAGAGCAAAATTATAACGCTCAAAAGATACATGTGAAGCACATAGAGCAAAATTAACTAGCTCAAAAGATATAAGTGAAGCACATAGAGCAAAACTACATAGCTCAAAAGATATAAGTGAAGCACATAGAGTATTCTATCAAATCTTAATTCATGTATGGCTCTCTCAAAAGGTGTGTACAGCAAGGATGATCGTGGCATACTAAGACACAAAGACACAAATAATACATGACGCTCCAAGCAAAACACATATCATGTTGGTGAATAAAAATATAGCTCCAAGTAAATTACCGATGGAAGTAGACGAAAGAGGGGATTATAAACTATTTTACTAGCCATAGATTCATCAAAATAAGCAAACAACACACGAAAAACAGAATCTGTCAAAAACAGAACAGTCTGTAGTAATCTGTAGCTAGCGCAAGATCTGGAACCCCAAAAATTCTAAAATAAATTTCTGGACCTGAGGCATTTATCTATTAATCATCTTCAAAAAGAATTAACTAAATAGCACTCTTCAAATAAAAATGACAGCACTTCTCGTGAGCGCTAAAGTTTCTGTTTTTTACAGCAAGTTCAACAAGACTTTCCCCAAGTCTTCCCAACGGTTCTACTTGGCACAAACACTAATTAAACACAAAAAACACAACCAAAACAGAGGCTAAATAATTTATTTATTACTAAGCAGGAGAAAAAAGCAAGGAATAAAAATAAAATTGGGTTGCCTCCCAACTAGCGCTATCGTTTAAAGCCCCTAGCTAGGCATAAAAGCGAGGATAGATCTAGGTATTGCCATCTTTGGTAGGCAATCCATAAGTGGATCTCATGATAGTTTCATATGGCAATTTTATTTTCTTTCTTGGAAAGTGTTCCATGCCCTTTTTAATGGAAATTGAAATCTAATATTCCCTTCCTTCATATCAATAATCGCACCAACCGTTCTAAGGAAAGGTCTACCAAGAATAATAGGGCAAGAAGGATTGCAATCTATACCAAGAACAATGAAATCTACGGGCACATAATTCATATTTGCAACAATAAGAACATCATTAATCCTTCCCATAGGTTTCTTAATAATGGAATCCGCAAGATGCAAGTTTAGAGAGCAATCATCAATATTACGGAAATCTAGTAAATCACACAAAGTCTTGGGAATAGTAGAGACACTAGCACCCAAATCACACAAAGCATAAAACTCATGATTTTTAATTTTAATTTTAATAGTTGGTTCCCACTCATCATAGAGTTTTCTAGGGATATAAACTTTCAACTCAAGTTTTTCTTCATAAGATTGCATCAAGGCATCAACAATATGTTCGGTGAAGGCTTTATTTTGACTATAAGCATGTGGAGAATTTAGCACGGATTGCAACAAGGAAATACAATCAATTAAAGAACAACTTTCATAATGCAATTCCTTGAAATCCAATGTAGTGGGTTTAGCAACATCTAGATTCTTATTTCTTTCAATCCCACTTTCATCAATTTCATCATTAAGATCTAAATACTCCAAATTTTTAGAATGCCTTCTAGGTAAAGGAAGATCATATTCAGTTTCATCAAGATTCATATTGTAAAACAAAGATTTAATAGGGGACACATCAATAACTTTTAGATCTTCATCTTGATTTTCATAGGAATTGGAGGAACATGCTTTAATAAAGGCATCTTTGGAAGCACGCATCCTAGCGGTTCTTTCCTTGCATTTATCAATGGAAATTCTCATGGCTTTGAAAGACTCATTGATATCATGCTTAGGAGGAATAGATCTAAGCTTTAAAGAATCAATCTCAAGAGAAATTCTATCAACGTTCCTAGCCAAATCATCAACTTTAAGCAATTTCTCCTCAAGCAAAGCATTAAAATTCTTTTGTGAATTCATAAATTCTTTAACAACATTCTCAAATTAAGAGGGCATCTTATTATAATTTCCATAAGAGTTGTTGTAGGAATTCCCATAATTATTAGAAGGATTACTAGGATATGGCCTAGGATTAAAATTCCCTCTATAAGCATTGTTACCAAAATTATTCCTACCAACAAAATTCACATCCATAGATTCGTTGTTATTCTCAATCAAAGTAGACAAAGGAATATCATTAGGATCGGAAGAAACACTCTTAGTAGCAAATAATTTCATAAGTTCATCCATCTTTCCACTCAACACATTAATTTCTTTTATCGCATGCACCTTTTTATAAGAAGATCTTTCAGTATGCCATTGAGAATAATTAACCATAATATTATCTAGGAGTTTAGTAGCATCTCCTAAAGTGATTTCCATAAAAGTGCCTCCCGCGGCGGAATCTAAAAGATTTCTAGAAGCAAAATTCAATCCGGCATAAAAAATTTGTATAATCATCCACAAATTCAAACCATGAGTAGGGAAATTACGTATCATTAATTTCATTCTCTCCCAAGCTTGTGCAACTTTTCATGATCAAGTTGCTTAAAATTCATAATATCGTTTCTAAGAGAGATGATCTTAGCAGGAGGAAAATACTTAGAGATAAAAGCATCTTTGCACTTGTTCCATGAATCAATACTATTCTTAGGCAAAGACGAAAACCAAGCTTTAGCACGATCTCTAAGCGAAAAAGGAAATAGCTTCAATTTAACGACATCATTATTGACATCTTTTTTCTTTTGCATATCACATAAATCAACGAAGCTAATCAGATGAGTAGCGGCATCTTCACTAGGAAGGCCGGCGAATTGATCTTTCATAACAAGATTCAACAAAGCCGCATTAATTTCACAAGATTCAGCATCGGTAAGAGGAGCAATCGGAGTGCTAAGGAAATCATTATTATTGGTATTGGTGAAGTCACACAATTTGGTAGTATGTTGAGCCATCACGACAAACAAGCAATCTAACACACGAGCAAACAAAAAGCAAGCAGGCAAAAAGAGGCAAATAGAGAGGGAGGATAGAGAGAGAGAGGGCGAATAAAACGGCAAGGGTGAATTGGGGGGAGAGGAAAACAAGAGGCAAATGGCAAATAATGTAATGCGAGAGATAGGGATTGTGATGGGTACTTGGTATGTTGACTTTTTGCATAGACTCCCCGGCAACGGTGCCAGAAATCCTTCTTGCTACGTCTTGAGCTTGCGTTGGTTTTCCCCGAAGAGGAAGGGATGACGCAATAGAGTAGCATAAGTATTTCCCTCAGTTTTTGAGAACCAAGGTATCAATCTAGTAGGAGGCCACGCTCAAGTCCCTCGTACCTGCACAAAGCGATAGCTACTCACAACCAACGCGATTAGGGGTTGTCAATCCCTTCACGATCACTTACGAGAGTGAGATCTGACAGATATAATATTTTTGGTATTGTTGGTATAAAGATGCAAAGTAAAAAAATAAAAGCAAAGAAAGATTAAAGTGATGGAGATTGATATGATGAGAATAGACCCGGGGGCCATAGGAATCACGTCCATGACAAGTAGATCGAAACGATTCTGCATCTACTACTATTACTCCACTCATCGACCGCTATCCAGCATGCATCTAGAGTATTAAGTTAAAAACAGAGTAACGCCTTAAGCAAGATGACATGATGTAGAGAGATAAATTCATGCAATATGAAATAAACCCCATCTTGTTATCCTCGATGGAAATGATACAATACGTGCCTTGCTGCCCCTTCTGTCGCTGGGTAAGGACACCGCAAGATCGAACCCAAAGCTAAGCACTTCTCCCATGGCAAGAACTACAAATCTAGTTGGCCAAACCAAACTGATAATTCGAAGAGACTTGCAAAGATAACCAATCATACATAAAAGAATTCAGAGAAGATTCAAATATTATTCATAGATAGACTTGATCATAAACCCACAATCCATCGGTCTCAACAAACACACCGCAAAAAGAAGATTACATCGAATAGATCTCCACAAGAGAGGGGGAGAACTTTCTATTGAGATTCAAAGAGAGAGAAGAAGCCATCTAGCTACTAACTATGGACCCGAAGGTCTGAGGAAAACTACTCACACTTCATCGGAGGGGCTAGGATGATGTAGAAGCCCTCCGTGATGACGGCCCTCTTCCGGCGGAGCTCCGAAACAGGCCCCAAGATGGGATCTCATGGATACAGGAAGTTGCGGCAGTGCAATTAGGTTTTTGGCTCCTGTTCTGAACGTTTGGGGGTACGTAGGTATATATAGGAGGAAGGAGTACATCGGTGCAGCACCAAGGGGCCCATGACGTATCACTTCTCTCGAGAAAAATAGCTAACGGTGGGTGAACAAATTATTGTTGGGCAATTGCTAGAACCTCAAATAATTATGATGATATCCAGGCAATGATCATTACATAGGCATCACGCCCAAGATTAGTAGACCGACTCCTGCCTGCATCTACTACTATTACTCCACACATCGACCGCTATCCAGCATGCATCTAGTGTATTAAGTTCATTGAAAAATGGAATAATGCAATAAGAACGATGACATGATGTAGACGAGATCCGTTTATGTATGGCGGTAGATATAGATCCAATTTTATCCTTAGTAGCAATGATACATACGTGTCAGTTCCCTTTCTGTCACTGGGATCAAGCACCGAAAGATCGAACCCACTATCGGGCACCTCTTCCCATGCAAGATAAATAGATCAAGTTGGCCAAAGAAAACCTAAATATCGGAGAAGAAATATGAGGCTATAAGAGATCATGCATAAAAGAGGTCAAAGAAACTCAAATACTTTCATGGATATAAAAAGATAGATCTGCTCACAAACTCGAAGTTCATCCGATCGCAACAAACACACAACAAAATGAGTTACATCATAGGGATCTCCAAGAGACCATTGTATTGAGAATCAAATGAGAGAGAGGGAACCATCTAGCTACTAACTACGGACCTGAAGGTCTACAAAGAACTACTCACACATCATTGGAGAGGCACCAATGGAAGTGGCGAACCCCTCCGTGATGGTGTCTAGATTGGATCTGGTGGTTCTGGACTGTGCAACGACTAGATGAATATTTCTTCGACTCCCCTAAGGTTTCTTGCGGTGTCCCCTCCTCGGGACTCCCCCAGGTGCAACCAGGGACAACATCTTCCTTCTGGTCCATTAAAAATCTCCGTAAATTTTCGTGGCATTTGGACTCCGTTCGATATTGATTTTCTGTGATGTAAAAAACATGGAAAAAACAGCAACTGGCACTTGCCACTATGTCAATAGGTTAGTACCAAAAATGATATAAAATGACTATAAAATGATTATAAAACATCCAAGATTGCTAATAAAACAGCATGGAACAATAAAAAATTATAGATACGTTGGAGACGTATCATGGGCTCCTAGGAACCCTAGTGGCATGATACGTCTCCAACGTATCTATAATTTTTGATTGCTCCATGCTATATTATCTACTGTTTTGGATGTTTATGGGCTTTATTATACACTTTTATATCATTTTTGGGACTAACTATTAACCCAGAGCCCAGTGCCAGTTTCTGTTTTTACCTTGTTTTAGGGTTTCGAAGAAAAGGAAAACCAAATGGAGTCCAATTGACCTGAAATTTCATGGAACCCATTTTTGGAAGGAAAGAAGTCCAGAGGACTTGAAGTGCACATCAGGGAAGCTTCGAAGAGGCCACGAGGTAGGGGGGCGTGCCCACCCCCCTGGGCACGCCCTCCACCCTCGTGGGCCCTTGTGGCCCCCCTAACGTACTTCTTCCACTTATATATCTCCATATAACCTAAAAACATCCGAGAACACAATAGATCGGGAGTTCCGCCGCCAGAAGCCTCCGTAGCCACCGAAAGCCAATCTAGACCCGTTCCGGCACCCTGCCAGAGGGGGAATCCTTCTCCGGTAGCTATCTTCCTCATCCCGGTGCTCTCCATGACGAGGAGGGAGTAGTTCTCCCTCGGGGCTAAGGGTATGTACCAGTAGCTATGTGTTTGATCGCTCTCTCTCGTGTTCTTGATTTGGCACGATCTTGATGTATCGCGAGCTTTGCTATTATAGTTGGATCTTATGTTTCTCCTCCCCCTCTACTCTCTTGTAATGGATTGAGTTTCCCTTTTGAAGTTATCTTATCGGATTGAGTCTTTAAAGATTTGAGAACACTTGATGTATGTCCTGCCGTGGATATCTGTGGTGACAATGGGATATCACGTGATTCACTTGATGTATGTTTTGGTGATCAACTTGCGGGTTCCGCCCATGAACCTATGCATAGGGGTTGGCACACGTTTTCGTCGTGATTCTCTGGTAGAAACTTTGGGGCACTCTTTGAGGTCCTATGTGTTGGTTGAATAGATGAATCTGAGATTGTGTGACGCATATTGTATAATCATACCCACGGATACTTGAGGTGACATTGGAGTATCTAGGTGACATTAGGGTTTTCGTTGATTTGTGTCTTAAGGTGTTATTCTAGTACGAACTCTAGGGCTGTTTGTGACACTTATAGGAATAGCCCAACAGATTGATTGGAAAGAATAACTTTGAGGTGGTTTCATACCCTACCATAATCTCTTTGTTTGTTATCTGCTATTAGTGAATTTGGAGTGACTCTTTGTTGCATGTTGAGGGATAGTTATGTGATCCAATTATGTTACTATTGTTGAGGGAACTTACACTGGCGAAAGTATGAACCCTATGCCTTATTTCCTAGCATTACAATACCGATTACGCTCACTTTTACCATTAGTTACCTTGCTATTTTTATAATTTGATATTACAAATACCTTTATCTACCATTTCTTCGCCGAACTAGTGCACCTATACAATTTACCATTGTATTGGGTGTGTTGGGGACACAAGGGACTCTTTGTTATTTTGTTGCAAGGTTGCTTGAGAGAGACCATCTTCATCCTATGCCTCCTACGGATTGATAAACCTTAGGTCATCCACTTGAGGGAAATTTTCTACTATCCTACAAACCTTTGCACTTGGAGGCCCAACAACGTCTACAAGAAGAAGGTTGTGTAGTAGACATCAAGCTCTTTTCTCGCGCCGTTGCCGGGGAGGTGAGTGCTTGAAGGTATATATTTAGATCTTGCAATCGAGTCTTTTAGTTTCTTGTTTTATCACTAGTTTAGTTTATAAAAGAAAACTATAAAAAATGGAATTGAGTTTGTCTCATACGCTTCACCTTTTTAATATCTTTCATAAGTATGATGGAACGGAAAATTGTGCTCAAGTGCTAGAAGAAGAAATCTATAAAATGTTTGGCACTAAATCTTTGAATGATGAGCATGATTGCAATGTTGTTAGTATGAATTCTTTGAATATCCATGATACTAATGATGATTACACTAGTTATGATGTCTCCTATAAACATGTCAATTTTTGTGGAGTACATTGGGTTTGTGCGAACACACCAAATAGGGAAGATAGATATTGCAAGAGGCATAAGCATTTAGAAACTAAATGGTTGCAAGAAAGGCTAGATGATTGTGCTGAAAATTTATATTTTCTTAGCCATACTTCTGAACTTTGCAGTGGGCATGATAATTTCAATACCCAATGCAAATTGTTTCATGATCGTATCGTGTCCAAAAATTGTGATGACTTGATTTCCCTTGCACATCATAATGAACTTAGTTTGCTCTTGGGTTATGAAGAAATGAAACGTATAACTAAGGATATTCCAAAATTTGCCATTGATAGAGTTCTTCATTTTGATCTAGAGGAAATTTATATGTATTGTGCGGTGAATTGTATTGAAAATCCTTATATTGTCAACTACATAAAGAAAAGAAAACAAATAGAAGATGAAGAGAATACTAATGAAAGGGAAGAGACTTCCCAATATCCTCCTATTATTTCTTATGATGAATCAGGTAACGAGGAGGAGCCTCCTATTCAACCAATCTCATTAATAAGGAGCTCCAAAAAGAGGATTGAACCCACACATGATGTGGTGAAGAAGAAGAAAAGAAAAATGAAGAGAGGTAAAAAGGTACCCCTCCCAAATAATGGTGCTCCCATTACTATTAAGCCTCATGAAAATATAATTGTGGAAGATAATAATACTTCTTATTATCTTTAAAATCTTTTTCGCACTTGCTTGGAAGAATATGATAATTGCTATACTATTGGTGCTATCCATACTATTAATGATGAGAGCGATTATGCTTATGATATGAAAAGGCCCAAGCTTGGGGATGCTATGTTTGATGAATATGATGTTTTTGAGAATATATTTGCTGCAATTAATGTTTGTCCCAAGCTTGGGGAAGCTATGTTTAATGACGATATTTTTAGTCTCCCAAGTTTTGATATGCAAATTTATAATGAAGATAGCATGCCTCCTACCTATGATGATTATTGTGATGATACTTATGCTATAAAAAGTAGTGATTATATTTATAAAACTTGTCATGATTATGATTACCCCTTCTCCGAGCATTACTCTTTTAATGTGGAAACAATTAATAGTATTCGAGTCTCTTATGATGCTCCCACTATTCCGAATGAGAAGAATTTTGCTTATGTGGAGAGTAATAAAATTTCTATGCTTGTAGATCATGAAAAGAATGCTTTAGGTTCTGGTTATATTGTTGAATTCATTCATGATTCTACTGAAAATTATTATGAGGGAGTAATATATGCTTGTAGGAATTGCAATAATATCAAGTTTCCTCTCTATGTGTTTAAAGTTTTGAAGTTATGCTTGTTTTACCTTCCTATGCAAGTTGATTCTTGTTCCCACAAGTTGTTTGCTCACAAAATCCCTATGCATAGGAAGTATGTTAGACTTAAATGTGCTAGTCATATTCTTCATGATGCTCTCTTTATGTTTCAATTCTTATCTTTTATGTGACCATCGTTGAAATCATCATGCCTAGCTAGGGGCGTTAAACGATAGCGCTTGTTAGGAGGAAACCCAATTTTGTTTTAGTTCCTTGCTTTTTACTACTGTTTAATAATAAATCATTCATCTAGCCTCTGTTTAGATGTGGTTTTATGCTTTTAATTAGTGTTTGTGCCAAGTAGAACCTTTGGGAAGACTTGGGGAAAGTCTTGTTGATCATCCTGTAAAAAACAGAAACTTTAGCGCCCACGAGAATTTCTGCCATTTTTATTTGGGAAGTTATATTTAGTTAATTATTTTTTATGATGATTAATAGATAAATTCCTCAGGTCCATATATTTATTTGAGAATTTTGTGAGTTCCAGAAGTATACGTTTGATCCAGATTACCACAGACTATTCTGTTTTTGACAGATTCTATTTTCTATGTGTTGTTTGCTTATTTCGGTGAATCTATGGCTAGTAAAAGAGTTTATAAACCATAGAGAAGTTGGATTACAGTAATTTTAACACAAATATAAACAAAGAATGAGTTCATCACAGCACCTTGAAGTGGTGATTTATTTTCTCATACTAACGGAGCTTACGAGTTTTCTGTTAAGTTTCGTGTTGTGAAGTTTTCAAGTTTTGGGTAAGGATTCGATGGACTACGGAATAAGGAGTGGCAAGAGCCTAAGCTTGGGGATGCCCAAGGAAACCCAAGGTAATATTCAAGTATAGCCAAGAGCCTAAGCTTGGGGATGCCCCGGAAGGCATCCCCTCTTTCGTCTTCGTTCATTGGTAACTTTACTTGGAGCTATATTTTTATTTACCACATGATATGTGTTTTGCTTGGAGCGTCTTTTTATTTTATTTAGTTTTGCTTGCTGTCTGAATAAAATAACAAGATCTGAAATATTAAATGTTAGAGAGTCTTCACATAGTTGCATAATTATTCGACTACTCATTGATCTTCACTTATATCTTTCGGAGTAGTTTGTTGTTTGCTCTAGTACTTCACTTATATCTTTTAGAGCATGGTGGCAAGAAATAGATGAAATCTCATGCTTAACTTATATTATTTTTATAGTCTTAATAGCATGGTAATTTGCTTAAAATCCTCATATGCTAGGTATTCAAGATTAGTAAAATCTTCTTATGAGTGTTTTGAATACTAAGAGAAGTTTGATGCTTGATGATTGTTTTGAGATATGGAGGTAATAATATCAAAGTCATGCTAGTTGAGTAGTTGTGAATTTGAGAAATGCTTGTATTGAAGTTTGCAAGTCCCGTAGCATGCACGTATGGTACACGTTGTGTAAAAAATTTGAAACATGAGGTGTTATTTGATTGTCTTCCTTATGAGTGGCGGTCGGGGACGAGCGATGGTCTTTTCCTACCAATCTATCCCCCTAGGAGCATGCGTGCAGTGCTGAGGTTTTTGATGACTTGTAGATTTTTGCAATAAGTATTTGAGTTCTTTTTGACTAATGTTGAGTCCATGGATTATACGCACTCTCACCCTTCCATCCTTGCTAGCCTCTTCGGTACCGTGCATTGCCCTTTCTCACATTGAGAGTTGGCGCAAACTTCGCCAGTGCATCCAAACCCCATGATATGATACGCTCTATCACACATAAACCTCCTTATATCTTCCTCAAAACAGCCACCATACCTACCTATTATGGCATTTCCATAGCCATTCCGAGATATACTGCCATGCAACTTTCCACCATTCCGTTTATCATGACACATTCATCATTGTCATATTTCTTAGCATGATCATGTAGTTTACATAGTATTTGTGGCAAAGCCACCGTTCATAATTCTTTCATACATGTCACTCTTGGTTCATTGCATATCCCGGTACACCGCCGGAGGCATTCATATAGAGTAATACTTTGTTCTAGTATCGAGTTGTAATCATTGAGTTGTAAATAAATAGAAGTGTGATGATCATCATTTTCTAGAGCATTGTCCCAAGTGAGGAATAAAAAAAGAGAAAGGCCATAAAAAGGGAAGGCCCAAAAAAATAAAAGAAAAAGGCCATAAAAAAGAGAAGGCCCAAAAAATGAAAAAAATGAAAATGAGAGAAGGGACAATGCTAATATCCTTTGCCACACTTGTGCTTCAAAGTTGCACCATAATCTTCATGATTGAGAGTCTCTTGTTTTTTACTTTCATATACTATTGGGAATTTTTCATTATAGAACTTGGCTTGTATATTCCAACAATGGGTCTCCTCAAGTGCCCTAGGTCTTCATGAGCAAGCAAGTTGTATGCACACCCACTTAGTTTATTTTGTTGAGCTTTCATACATTTATAGCTCTAGTGCATCTGTTGCATGGCAATCCCTACTCCTTGCATTAACATCAATCGTTGGGCATCTACATAGCCCATTGATTAGCCTCTTTGATGTGAGACTTTCTCCTTTCTGTCTTCTCCACATAACCCCCTCATTATATTCTATTCCACCCATAGTGCTATCTCCATGGCTCGCGCTCATATATTGCGTGAAAGTTTATAGGTTTGAGATTACTAAAGTATGAAATAGTTGCTTGGCTTGTCATCGGGGTTGCGCATGATGAGAGCATTCTTGTGTGACGAAAATGAAACATGACTAAACTATATGATTTTGTAGGGATGAACTTTCTTTGGCCATGTTATTTCGAGAGGACATAATTGCTTACCTAGTATGCTTGAAGTATTATTATTTTTATGTCAATATGAACTTTTATCTTGAATCTTCGGATCTGATTATTCATGCCACAATTAAGAAGAATTACATTGAAATTATGCCAAGTAGCACTCCACATCAAAAATTCTGTTTTTATCATTTACCTACTCGAGGACGAGCAGGAATTAAGCTTGGGGATACTGATATGTCTCCAACGTATCTATAATTTTTGATTGCTCCATGCTATATTATCTACTATTTTTGATGTTTATTTTCTTTATTATTACACTTCTATATCAATGTTGGGACTAACCTATTAACCCAGAGCCCAGTCCCAGTTTTTGTTTTTACCTTGTTTTAGGGTTTCGAAGAAAAGGAAAACCAAATGGAGTCCAATTGACCTGAAACTTCACGGAACCCATTTTTGGAAGGAAAGAAGCCCAGAAGACTTGAAGTGCACGTAAGGGAAGCTTCGAGGAGGCCACGAGGTAGGGGGCGCGCCCACCCCCCCCCCCCCCCCCCCTGGGCGCGCCCTCCACCCTCGTGGGCCCCTCGTGGCCCCCTCGACGTACTTCTTCGGCCTATATATCTCCACATACCCTAAAAACATCCAGGAACACAATAGATCGGGAGTTCCACTGCCAGAAGCCTCCGTAGACACCAAAAGCCATTCTAGACCCGTTCTGGCACCCTATCGGAGGGGGAATCCCTCTCCGGTAGCTATCTTCATCATCCCGGTGCTCTCCATGACGAGGAGGGAGTATTTCTCCCTCGGGGCTGAGGGTATGTACCAGTAGCTATGTGTTTGATCTCTCTCTCTCTCTCTCTCTCGTGTTCTTGATTTGGCATGATCTTGATGTATCGCGAGTTTTGCTATTATAGTTGGATCTTATGTTTCTCCTCCCCCTCTACTCTCTTGTAATGGATCGAGTTTCCCCTTTGAAGTTATCTTATCGGATTGAGTCTTTAGAGATTTGAAAACACTTGATGTATGTCTTGCCGTGGATATCTGTGGTGATAATTGGATATCACGTGATTCACTTGATGTATGTTTTGGTGATCAACTTGCGGGTTCCTCCCATGAACTTATGCATAGGGGTTGGCACATGTTTTCGTCGTGATTCTCCGGTAGAAACTTTGGGGCACTCTTTGAGGTCCTATGTGTTGGTTGAATAGATGAATCTGAGATTGTGTGACGCATATCATATAATCATACCCACAGATACTTGAGGTGACATTGGAGTATCTAGGTGACATTAGGGTTTTCGTTGATTTGTGTCTTAAGGTGTTATTCTAGTATGAACTCTAGGGTTGTTTATGACACTTATAGGAATAGCCCAACGGATTGATTGGAAGGAATAACTTTGAGGTGTTTCGTACCCTACCATAATCTCTTCGTTTGTTCTCCGGTATTAGTGACTTTGGCGTGACTCTTTGTTGCATGTTGAGGGATAGTTATGTGATCCAATTATGTTAGTATTGTTGAGGGAACTTATACTAGCAAAATTATGAACCCTAGGCCTTATTCCCTAGCATTGCAATACCGTTTACGCTCACTTTTACCATTAGTTACCTTGCTGTTTTTATAATTTCAGATTACAAATACCTTTATCTACCATCCATATACCACTTGTATCACCATCTCTTCGCCGAACTAGTGCACCTATATAATTTACCATTGTATTGGGTGTGTTGGGGACACAAGAGACTCTTTGTTATTTGGTTGCAGGGTTGCTTGAGAGAGACCATCTTCATCCTACGCCTCCTACGGATTGATAAACCTTAGGTCATCCACTTGAGGGAAATTTGCTACTGTCCTACAAACCTCTGCACTTGGAGGCCCAGCAACGTCTACAAGAAGAAGGTTGTGTAGTAGACATCATGGCACAATGGTGAGCTCGGGCAAGCGTGTCAATGGCCACAACGACGGGCGAGCTTATCGGCGGCGACGTGTTCGGTTGCAAGCAGAGCAGCGGCTATGGCCAGACAGCGGCAGCTAGCGGGGAAAGGGAGGGACGGGAAGGAAGGTGTGGAGCTCACTGAGTGGTCACGAAAGACCCTTGGTGGTTTAGGAGCAGCAGAGTCGACGACACTCGTCGGAGACACATCGGGGATCCGAGGAAGAAGAAGGGCTCGATCTCGGCGTAGTGGTGCTCCCTTGATCACGCTCGTGGTCGACGACGACGTAGTTAAAGACGACGGAGACGACAGACAGGTCGACGATGCAAATGGGCCTCGGCAGTTGCGAGGACGGGCGAGGCACGACGGCGACCTCGTCGGCCTCCTCTCCAAAACGAAGGAGAGGGAGAGAGAGAAGGGAAGAGTGGGTGAGGGAGAGCCAGGGGGATGGAGAAGTGGGAGTGGCAGTAGGTGAGGGGGAGGATTCGAGGCGTTCGGGGGCGGCGACCTTATCGTCTCGGCGACGGGGACGGTGAGGTGGTCAGGCTGCAGCCAACGGGCGTGGTCGCTCGGTCGGCCGGACAGGGTGGAAGACGACAGGGGATGGTGGGCTAGGCCGGATGACCTGTTGGGCTTAGCCGGGGGGGTAGGCCCATGGGGGTCAGGGGCCTTTCTATTTATTTTCTAACTTTTTCTTTTCTTTTAAAAGCTTTTCTGTTTTAATTTTAGCTACTATTTCAAGTAGTTTAGGCCACTTAAACATTTTGCAAAAAATGATGGTTCACCACCAACATTACTAAAAGAATACTTTCCACATGATGAACATTTTAGTTTTCATGTTTGAGCATTTTTGAATTTCACAAATAATTTGAAACTTAATTCAATTGGAATTTGAAACAGACAAGAGACAATGATGAAAAATCACTTGTTTAACAAAAGGATTAACTTAACCCCAGGGATTACTGTAGCATCATTACACCAGGGTGTTACAAAGGGCTCCCTTGAGGCGGTTTATCCTCATGTCTTGTCTCCTTACGACCTAGTCCATAGTCCAACGGGCGCTTCAGGGTCTTTAAAAGATATTTCCCTGGATGGAGAAATATTTATGCATTTGTCATCAAGGCTCCTCTTACCGAGTTAGTGATGACCCACAAGTATAGGGGGTCAATTGTAGCTCTTTTCCATAATTAAGAGTGTTGAACCGAACGAGGAGCAGAAGGAAATGACAAGTGGTTTTCAGCAAGGTAATGTATGCAAGTGCTGAAACTGTAAGTAGCAGAGTAGTTTGATATCAAGATAATTTGTAATGAGCAAGTAACGATAATAGTAGCAAAAGTGCAGCAAGGTATCCCAATCCTTTTGAGTCAAAGGACATGCCAAAATGGTCTCTTATAATAAGCAAAGCGTTCTTGAGGGTACACGGGAATTTCATCTAGTCACTTTCATCATGTTGGTTCGATTTGTGTTCGCTACTTTGATAATTTGATATGTGGGTGGACCGGTGCTCAGGTGTTTTTCTTACTTGAACAAAACTCCTACTTATGATTAACCCTCCTGCAAGCATCCGCAACTACGAGAAAAGTATTAGGAATAAATTCTAACCATACCATTAAACTTTTGGATCCAATCGGACCCTTACGGAATAGCACATAAACTTGGGTTTAAGCTTCCATCACTCTCGCAACCCATCATCTAATTGCTACTCCACAATGCATTCCCTTAGGCCCAAATATGGTGAAGTGTCATGTAGTTGACGTTCACATGACACCACTAAGGGAATCACAACATACATACTATCATAATATCAAACACATATCAATTTCACATGATTACTTGCAACATGATTTCTCCCATGGCCTCAAGAACAAAAGTAACCAGTCACAAATGATAATCATGCTCAAGATTAGACGGGTATTAAATAGCATAATGGATCTGAACATATAATCTTCCACCAAATAAACTATATAGTAATCAACTACAAGATGTAATCAACACTACTTGTCACCCACAAGCACCAATCTATAGTTTCGGTAACAAGATTGAACACAAGAGATGAACTGGGGTTTGATATGAGATGGTGTTATTGAAGACGTTGATGGAGATAGCCCTCCTCTAGATGGGAGAGTTGTTGGTGATGATGATGACGATGATTTCCCCCTCCGGGAGGGAAGTTCCCTCGGCGGAATCGCTCCACCGGAGGGCAAAAGTGCTCCTGCCCAAGTCCCCCCTCGAGACGGCGGCGCTCCATCCCGAAAGTCCTCTCCTTATTTTTTCTACGTCAAAATGACTTATATACCATAAGATGGGCACCGGAGGTGGGCCTGGGTGAGCACAACCCACCTGGGCGCGCCTAGGCGCGCCTGGGCTCCCTGGCGCGCCCAGGTGGGTTGTGCCCACCTGGTGGGCCTCCTCTGGTACTTATTTCCTCCAATATTCATCAAATATTCCATAAAAATTCTCCGTGAAGCTTCAGCTTGTTTGGAGTTGTGCAGAATAGGTAGCCTGGCATAGCATTTCCAGGTCCAGATTTCCAGGTGCCGGAGTTCTCCCTCTTTGTGTATACCTTGAAAATTATGAGAGAAAAGGCATTAGAATTACTCCAAAATGCATTATTATGCATAAAAAACATCATAAATAACATGAGGAAAACATGATGCAAAATGGACGTATCAGTTAGTAATACCCTGATTTTACAGACGCCGACAGTGCCCACTCCCTAAACGCATCCTTCTATATTTTTAAAATGGCTAAACCAACAAATACCCCCCGCCCCCAGGTGTGGCGTGCTTGGTATTTCTACCCGCGAACAACATGAACCTACCTTTTCTTTTCCTTTTTCTTCTTGGTGAACAACATGAAGCTCCATCCTGTGTCATGTACCCATGCTTTCCTTCCAGCCAGTGAGTGATTCGTCATGCTCAGACTTTGATTTTATATTGGCGTGTCCAGATTATTGAACTATGATTTGTTTTGCTTTGTCGTATTTGTTTCGAACTGGTGAATTGTATTGTATGGTCGATGTGCATGGATCAAATGGATTCGAGGATCCGCACTTGAGGTGTGTGTCGATGTGCGGCAGCCCAAAATGAGGAGCCACGGACGGCAATGCAAACAGCAAAGACCTTAAGTTTTTTTAAATTAGAAAACACCTTCCATCCTCCCCTGCTCGTGTGCCCGCGCACGGTGTTTCTGCCCACGAACAACGCGAACCTATCCTTTTCTTCCCCTTTTTCTTCTTGGCGAACAACACGAAGCTCTATCCTGCATGTGTCCTCTACCCATCCCTCCTTCCTCCCACTATAGAAAGAATATTCCAACCCAGGCCCAGCTCACCACCTAACGGCAAAAGAAAAGTGCAGCCGCACCCACAGGCAGGTCAAAATCAAGCATCCTCACCTTAACCACTCTCTATCTCTCGTCGGCGTCTCCCCATTCACCGCCCCCACGGGTAGAGCACGAGTCCCCAACTCAGGCATCTGCGGTGCACCCCATGCCTAAACTTAGCGGCAGCGCGGGGCGGGCACGTCCGCTCCAGGAATAGGCGCGGGGGATGGGGTACCTGCCGTCGTCCCTAGGTAGCAAGGCGGCGCACTTCGTGTCCGAACTCATGCTACTTCTTGAGCTTGTGTTGGTTTTTCCCTTGAAGAGGAAAGGGTGATGCAGCAAAGTAGAGATAAGTATTTCCCTCAGTTTGAGAACCAAGGTATCAATCCATTGGGAGACAATGCACAAATCACCAATACCTGCACAAACAAATCAAACAACTTGCACCAATCATTCTAAGGAAAGGTCTACCAAGAATAATAGGACATGTAGGATTGCAATATATATCAAGAACAATGAAATCTACGGGCACATAATTCCTATTTGCAACAATAAGAATATCATTAATCCTTCCCATAGGTTTCTTAATTAATAATGGAATCCGTAATATGCAAATTTAAAGAACAATCATCAAATTAACGGAAACCTAACACATCACATAAAGTTTTTGGAATCGTGAAAACGCTAGCACCCAAATCACATAAAGCATGGAACTCATAATCTTTAATCTTAATCTTAATAGTAGGTTCTCACTCATCAAAAAGTTTTCTAGGAAGCTTTCAATTCAAGCTTTTCTTCAAAAGATTGCATCATAACATCAACGATATGTTTAGTAAAAGCTTTGTTTTCATTATAAGCATGAGGAGAATTCAACATGGATTGCAACAAGGAAATACAATCTATTAAAGAACAATTATCATAATTAAATTCTATGAAATCCAAAATAGTGGGTTCATTGCTACTTAATGTTTTGACCTCTCCAATCCCACTTTTATCAATTTTTGCGTCAAGATCTAAACACTCCGAATCATTGGGACGCTTTTTAACTAAAGTTGACTCATCTCCAGTCCCATCTTTATCAAGATTTATATTGGCAAGCAAAGATTCAATAGGAGTCACATCAATCACTTTAAGATCTTCATCATTGTTCTCACGGAAACTAGAAGAACACGTTTTTACAAACCAATCTCGTTTAGCACGCATCTTAGCGGTTCTTTATTTTCACTCATCAATGGAGATTCTCATAGCCTTTAGAGATTCATTGATATCATGCTTGGGTGGAATAGATCTAATTTTCAAAGAATCAATATCAAGAGAAATTCTATCAACGTTCGTAGCCAAATCATCAATCTTGAGCAATTTTTCTTCAACCAAAGCATTGAAATTCTTTTGCGAACTCATAAATTCTTTAACACTATCCTCAATATCAGAGGGCATCTTATTATAATTTCCATAAGAATTATTGTAGGAGTTTCCATAATTATTAGAGGAATGACTAGGAAATGTCCTAGGATTGAAATTACCTCTATACGCGTTATTACCAAAATTGTTCCTACCAACAAAATTCACATCCATAGATTCATTATTATTTTCATTCAAAGTAGACAAAGGCATATCATTAGGATCAATATAATCACTCTTGCTAGCAAATAATTTCATAAGTTCATCCATCTTTCCACTCAAAACATTAATCTCTTCAATCGCATGCACTTTTTTACTAGTGGAAGATCTTTCAGTGTGCCATTGAGAATAATTAACCGTAATATTATCTAGGAGTTTAGTAGCTTCTCTTAAAGTAATTTCCATAAAAGTACCTCCCGCGGCTGAATCTAAAAGATTTCTAGAAGCAAAATTTAATCCGGCAGAAATCTTCTATATAATCATCCACAAATTCAAACCATGAGTAGGACAATTTCGTATCATCAATTTCATCCTCTCCCAAGATTGTGCGACATGTTCATGATCAAGTTGCTTAAAATTCATAATATCGTTCCTAAGGGAGATGATCTTAGTGGGAGGAAAATACTTGGAAATAAAAGCATCTTTACACTTATTCCATGAATCAATACTATTTTTAGGCAAAGATGAAAACCAATTTTTAGACCAATCTCGAAGTGAAAATGGAAATAGCTTCCATTTAACAATATCATTATCCACATATTTTTTTGCATATCACACAACTCAAGAAAATTATTCAGATGGGATGCGGCATCTTCACTAGGAAGGCCAGAAAATTGATCTTTCATAACAAGATTCAGCAAAGCGGCATTAATTTCATAAGATTCCACACTATTGGCGGGAGCAATCGGAGTACTAATAAAATCATTGTTATTAGTGTTGGAAAAGTCACACAATTTGGTATTCTCTTGAGCCATCGTGACAAGGCAAGCAATCCAACACACGGGCACACAAAAAGAAAATGAAGAAGACGAGGAAGAGGGGGAAGAAAAGGCAAATCTTTTAGAAAATCGTTTTAGAAGTGGGGGAGAGGAAAATGAGAGGCAAATGGCGAATAATTTAATGCAAGAGATGGGAGTTTATTATGGGTACTTGGTATGTCTTGACTTGGCGTAGATCTCCCCGGCAACGGCGCCCGAAATTCTTCCTGCTACTTCTTGAGCTTGCTGATAACCCACAAGTATAGGGGATCAATTGTAGCCTCTTTCGATAAGTAAGAGTGTCGAACCCAACGAGGAGCTAAAGGTAGAACAAATATTCCCTCAAGTTCTATCGACCACCGATACAACTCTACGCATGCTTGGCGTTCGCTTTACCTAGATCAAGTATGAAACTAGAAGTACTTTGTAGGTGTTTTTGGATAGGTTTGCAAGATAATAAAGAGCGCGTAAATAAAAAGTAGGGGATGTTTAGATAAAGAAACAATAAAGTTAGTATAGCGAGTGTGGAAAAGTGGTGGTAGGAGTTGTGAAATTGTCCCTAAGCAATTGAGTACTTTACTAGACCGATAGCAAGTTTTATGTGGGAGAGGCCACTGCTAGCATGTCATCCCTGACTTGGAATTCTATGCACTTATGATTGGAACTATTAGAAAGCATCCGCAACTACTAACGTTCATTAAGGTAAAACCCAACCATAGCATGAAGATATATTGGTCCCCCTTCTATCCCGTATGCATCAATTTCTATGCTAGGTTGAAGCTTCTGTCACTCTTGCCCTCCAATACATAGTCCTATCAACATACAACTAACCCTATGGTGTGATCCACGCGCGCGCTCATATGATGGGCACCAAAGGACAACAAAATAACCACAAGCAAATTAAATCAATCATAGCAATTCATCAACCACCAATAGGACAACGAAAATCTACTCAGACATCATAGGATGGCAACACATCATTGGATAATAATATGAAGCATAAAGCACCATGCTCAAGTAGAGGGTACAGCGGGTTGCGGGAGAGTGGACCGCTGTAGATAGAGGGGGGAAGGTGATGGAGATGTTGGTGAAGATGGCGGAGGTGTTGGTGTAGATTGTGGTGATGATGATGGCCCCCGGTGGCACTCCGGTGCCACCGGAAGCGAGGGGGAGAGAGCCCCCCTCCTTCTTCTTCTTCTTCTTCCTTGACCTTCTCCCTAGATGGGAGAAGGGTTTCCCCTCTGGTCCATGGCCTCCATGGAATGGGAGGGGCGAGAGCCCCTCCGAGATTGGATCTGTCTCTCTGTTTCTGCGTTCTCAGATTCTGCCCTTTCACCGTTTCTTAAATTCCCGGAGATCCGTAACTCCGATTGGGCTGAAATTTCAACACGGTCTCTATCCGAATATTAGATTTCTTGTGGAGAAAGAAGGGCGTGAACCGCCTTACGAGGTGGCCACGAGGCCCCAGGGTTCGCAGGACCCCCTGGGGCGCGCCCCCTGCCTCGTGGCTCCCTCGGGCATCGTCTCGCGTTGATTCTTCTTCCAAAAATCACATATATTCCAAAAAAATCTCCGTCAGTTTTTATCCCGTTTGAACTCATTTTGATATGGATTTACTGCGAAACAAAAAACATGCAACAAACAAGAACTGGCACTGACACTGGGCACTGCATCAATATGTTAGTCCCAAAAAATAGTATCAAAAGTTGCCAAAAGTATATGAAAGTTGTATAATATTGGCATGGAACAATCAAAAATTATAGATACGACGGAGAAGTATCATCATCCCCAAGCTTAATTCCTTCTCGTCCTCGAGTAGGTAAATGATAAAAAAGATAATTTTTGATGTGGAATGCTACCTAGCATAATATTGATCATGTAATCTAATCATGGCATGAATATTAAGACACGAGTGATTCAAAGCAATAGTCTATCATTTGACATTAAGATAATAATACTTCAAGCATACTAATAAAGCAATCATGTATTTTCAAAATAACATGGCCAAAGAAAGTTATCCCTACAAAATCGTATAGTCTGGCTATGCTCCATCTTCACCACACAAAATATTCAAATCATGCACAACCCCGATGACAAGCCAAGCAATTGTTTGATACTTTTGATGTTCTCAAACCTTTTCAACTTTCACGCAATACATGAGCGTGAGCCATGGATATAGCACTATAGGTGGAATAGAATATGATGGTGGAGGTTGTGTGGAGAAGACAAAAGGGAGAAAGTCTCACATCGATGCAGCTAATCAATGGGCTATGGAGATGCCCATCACTTGATGTCAATGAGTAGGGATTGCCATGCAACGGATGCACTAAGAGCTATAAGTGTATGACAGCTCAAACTGGAAACTAAGTGGGTGTGCATCCAACTTGCTTGCTCATGAAGACCTCGGGCATTTGAGGAAGCCCATCATCGGAATATACAAGCCAAGTTCTATATGAAAATTCCCACTAGTATATGAAAGTGATAACTCAAGAGACTCTCTATATGAAGAACATGGTGCTATTCTGAAGCACAAGTGTGGTAAAAGGATAGTAACATTGTCCCTTCTCTCTTTTCTCTCATTTTTTAATATATTTTTTCTCTTTTTTTGGTGGGCTTCTTTGGTCTCTTTTTTTGTGGGCTTCTTTGGCCTCTTTTATTTTTTTGTAATGTCCGGAGACTCATCCCAAATTATGAGGGAATCATAGCTTCCATCATCCTTTCCTCACATGGGACAATGCTCTAATAATGATGATCATCACACTTTTATTTACTTACAACTCAATATTACAACTCGATACTAGAACAAAATATGACTCTATATGAATACCTCCGGCGGTTACCGGGATGTGCAATGATCTAGCTAGCAATGACATCAAAAAACGGACAAGCCATGAAAAAATCATGCTAGCTATCTTACGATCATGCAAAGCAATATGACAATGAATGCTCAAGTCATGTATATGATGATGATGGAAGTTGCATGGCAATATATGTCGGAATGGGTATGGAAATGCCATGATAGGTAGGTATGGTGGATGTTTTGAGGAAGATATAAGGAGGCTTATGTGTGATACAGCGTATTGTATCACGGGGTTTGGATGCATCGGCGAAGTTTGCACCAACTCTCGAGGTGAGAAAGGGAAATGCACGGTACCGAAGAGACTAGCAATGATGGAAGGGTGAGAGTGCATATAATCCATGGACTCAACATTAGTCATAAAGAACTCACATACTTATTGCAAAAATCTATTATTCATCGAAACAATGTACTACGCGCATGCTCCTACGGGGATAGATTGGTAGGAAAAGACCATCGCTCGTCCCCGACCGCCACTCATAAGGAATACAATCAATAAATAAATCATGCTCCGACTTCATTAAATAACGGTTCACCATATGTGCATGCTACAGGAATCACAAACTTCAACACAAGTATTTCTACAATCCACAACTACCCACTAGCATGACTCTAATATCACCATCTTTATATAGCAATCAAACATATCATATTCAGTTATCTACAAGTTTTATGTAGGATTTTATGACTAACCATGTGAATGACCAATTCCTGTCATCTCTCTAAATAGATATAAGTGAAGGTTCTGTTTTGCCGACTGACCAGTCTGACCATGATGCAGATCCTCCCCTCCCATACGGAGGCCAACATCAACTACCTGCCAGACCGGGATGTGAGCGACGTGGTGGACCCCGACTTGGGGGCGGCCGCCCTGGAGGACGACGCCACAGGCGGTGGTGGCGGCGCAGGCAGCTCCATAGGAGGATGCGGCATAGAGGACTTGTTGGATGATAATGATGAGGAGGAGGTGCCGCGCCGTCCGCCGGCTTCCGACAAGGCGGGTCCAAGCTCCTTGACCGCACCAACTGCACCAGGTGATGGGCCTAAGAACCAAGGCGCGCTGCTATTCGACAGCCACCCCAAGAAGCCCAAGCACTCGGCCGCCGCAGCCAAGAACACGATCGTTGTGACTAAGCGGCGTGAGACCGCCGCAAAGGCGACCAAGTTCCAGAAAGCCCCCAAGCAGCCTTCGATGGTGTCGGCGTAAGCTCTCAACCTTCCTTGTGTCTTCTTTTATTCTTTTATCTTGTTGATTCCTTCTGAATCTCATTTTTACCCTTTTCTTTTGAGTAGGGCCCCGCTCTCTCTTGAGCGGTCGACCTCAGCCTCCGTCATCAGGGTGGCGCAGGGCTCCACCAATACCCGCCGTATAGACCCGGGCGCCGATCTCTGGGAGCCGTGGGAAAGGAACGAACAGGAGGTGCAGGAGGAGAAAGAAGCCGCCGCCAAGAAGGCGGAGGCCGACAAGGTGGGCGCAGCCAAGGCGGCTGTCGGATTCCGGGTTCCGGCAGACCCTTAAGGTTCGAACACTGGGGTGCGCGTGGAAACCTCACCGTCAATGTCACACCCAAGCTAGGTTATGCATTAGAGTGTGCATCATGTTTACTTTCATCAGAAATGGAAATGGGGAAAGCAGAACCCCCAGCACCCCCCCCCCCCCCTGAAATCAACTAGAGTTTACTAAAAATAAATTCAATGAACCTGAAATGCCCTTCAGATATGTTCACCCTCTTTGCCTTGGGTTAGAACCCTTGGGAAAAATGGTGCATATATTTTTAGGTCAACAAAAGGGGCATTGATTTAATTCATAAATATTTGAATTTGGGCATTTAAATACTATTAAATAATTCAAATGCTCAAATATTGTTGGAATTATTTTTGGGCCACTGAAATATTTCAGAAAGTGTCCATAAATATTTTCAGGATTTTATAAAATGATTTAGTATTTAAACTAAATCAAAACAGAATAACAGAAATAGAAAATAAAATAAATTAGAGAGAAAGAACAGAGGCTCACCTGGACTAACCTGGCCGCAGCCCAGTAGCCGGCCCACCTGGCGGCCCAGCCCTATGCTGGCCCATGCTAGCCAGCTGCTTCGTCCTCGCCAGGCAGGCAGCCAGGTGCTCGACGCCGAGCACCCGCATGCACGCCACGCAGCTGCCGCCGCCTCGCCGTCCCCTCGTCGCGCTGTCGACGCGGGACGAACCCCCCGCTCTCTTCCCGACCTCGCAGACACCCGTACGCCCCTCTGGCTCCTCTCCTTCGCTCTCCCTCCACCATGGCCGACGCTGCCGTGCTCGCGCCACCGTGAAACCGCGTCCACCGTCGCCCCTGTACCGAGCCACCGTGTCCAACAACTTCGCCGTCGTCGACTTCGTCGAACAGCCCGAGCCCCGAGCGCTCACACGCTCTGCATCGTCCTCTTCGACCTCGTCTTCACCGAGCACTGCCGGAGATCCCCTTCGCCGTCGCTGCCGCACCAGCTCGTCCCCGACCGCGCCGTCTAGCTCTACGAGACCGCCGTGAGCTCAGCTACCTCTCCATCCTCTCCGTTTGCTTCCTCGTGCACCGTAGCAACTGCACGAAGCTCACCCGCACACACCGCCGCGGAGCTCGTCGCCGACGTGGCTCCGGCCAAATTCTGGCCACGCCAGCCTGTTCAAACACTTCACCGCATCACCAGGAACTCAACGCACTACTCCACGCACCTCGCCGTGCCTTACAGCCACGGGTTCACTTTTGCCCGACTCCGGCGACCGCCAAAGTCGTCGCCGGCGACGTCTCCGGCCACCCCGAGCTCAACCACCACCACCAAGAGCTGCGGCTCGTTCCCAGGAGCTCGTAGATGCTCTCCACGCCCCAAATGGTGCCCCGTGGGCGATTTCCGCAGCGCGCCACCGCGTCTGGCCTCGCCGGCGACTAAACGCCGGCAGGCTTTGACCCACTGACCGGGGAGGTTTGACCTGCTGACGTGGGTTGACTCCCCCCCCCCCCTCTCTCACTAACATGCGGGCCCCGCCCGGCTAATTACCCTGTTAGTGCTAACTAAATAGATTAGTTAATTAGTATAGTCACTGACTAGTGGGCCCCGCCTGTTAATTAGGCTAACTAAGCGCAGTTAGTGCACAGAGACACTGACCAGGGGGCCCCACCAGTCAGGTTTGACCTGGCTGGCGCCTTTGACTTGCTGATGTCATGCTGACGCAAGGCTGACGCAGTAAACCATTTTCTAGTTTAAAAATAATTCAGGAAATTCCAGAAAATACCCAAAACTTTGAAAAATCATAGAAATTCAACCATAACTCCAAATGAGACAAATTATATATGTAAAATTATCAGAAAAATTCAAGGAATCCATCTGTACCATTTTCATGCATGTTTGAGCAATGCTTGTCCTCTGTTTTGGACAAAACAAATAAAGGGCATTTAAATAATCATATATGGGGTTGGAATTTGAATCTTGTACTCAAACCAACTTCATTTAAATCATAGCTAGTTGCATTAGCTCAAGACACATCCATATTGCCATGTCATAGCATGCATCATAATGTTGCATATCGTCATGTGTTGATTATGTTCGGTTGTGTTCTTCGTGGTAGGTTCTGCCTCCGAGGATATTCACGAGTATCCAACTGAAGGGCAGTATCCCGTTACCACTCCATCAGGCAAGCAACCATTGATCATTCCGATACAACCCATGTTCTCGCTCCTGCTCTTGTTTACTGTATTAAGACAACACGATTCAAACTGCTGTGTGCTACGGTAGTTGAACCCTTATCCTCTGCATGACCTATCATTGCCACAGTAACTAGATGAAACCCACTAGCATGTGTAGGAGTTGATTGAGCCATGTTTTGTGATTCCTACCTTGCTATGCTTAGAGTTGTGTCAGGTCTGGTTCATCTGGGTGATGGGCTAGAGTGAAATGCTTGTGCCAGTAATATGTGGGATGTGTTGAACATGTTTTGGTAAAGGTATCGGTGAGAGGCCATGTAGGAGTACATGGTGGGTTGTCTCATTGAAACCGTCCTCAGGAACTGAGTTCTGTGTTTGTGATCCATGAAACAGCTACTACCACATGTTGGGCCCTGAAATATGACCCCGCTCGACTTACTGACCCCTCTCGTCCTCTGTCCAGGAGTTGCAATTAGTTTCTGGTGTTTATAGGATATGTGTTGGCGGCCGTGCGTAGCACTGACCCTAGGGGTGGGCTATGATGCGGTAGATACACTGTGGCACGGTGTACCGGGCGCCCGTTTGGTGTCTCGGGAACCCTGCACACATCGTTTGGGGCTGTGAGCGAAACTCCGGCTGGATCTCCTCGCGGATGGAACCCGAATAGGCGATAAACCTAGACTAGAGACTTGTGTGGTTAGTCAGGTCGTGGTCTACACCCACGTCGGCTTTCGCTTGAAGTTTGCCGAGCACATGTCGTGTGCAGACGCTAAGTGGTGGAAACATGTGTGACGAAGTACACCCCTGCAGGGTTATAAATGATCTATTCGAATAGCCGTGTCCACGGTAAAGGACTTCTGGGTTGCCTATAACAGTTCATAGACAAGTGAAAGTGGATACTCTAAAACTCACAAGATAAGTGTGAGTGCTATGGATGGCCTTCTCGTAGGGAGACGAGAGCGGATCCATAGTGGTGTATTGAATGGTGAATATGTGGACTCGTGTGCGCCACCTCAAAAGAGTTGCTTGCAATCGTAGTTCAGAATAGCCACCGAGTCAAAGCTGGCCTGCTGCAGTTAAACTCCACCACCCCCTTTTGTTGATACCGATGCATATGTAGTTTAGTTCTGATGTAAGTCTTGCTGAGTACCTTTGTACTCACGTTTGCTTAAATTATGTTTTGCAGAGAGACTTCAGTCTCGCTAGTAGTTCCGCGTGGACTTCGACGTTTAGCTTGATACCTCAGCTACGATCTTGTGCCCTCGACAGGATCTAGTAGATAGTCAGGCTTCTTAGCCTTTTTCATTTATAGATGTCTGTACTCAGACAGGTTAAGCTTCCGCATGTGTTTGATTGTATGCTATGATTGTTGGGTCATGAGACCCATGTTTGTAATATCTCGCTCCTCGGAGCCTAATGCATACATACTTGAGTTGTAGAGTTATGTTGTGATGCCATGTTGTATTCACACATATCGAGCATATTGTGTGTATGATTGAAATGCTTGGTATGTGTGGGATCCGACTATCTAGTTGTTTATCCTTGGCAGCCTATCATATGGGGGAATGTAGTCTAGTGCTTCTGAGCGATAGTAGTCCGCTACAGCCCGGATCACCGGAGTCCTGCTAGCCTAGCACTACTGCTCAGGACACTTGACTGGCCGGCATGTGTTTCACTTCGTTCCTATGTCTGTCCCTTCGGGGAAATGTCACGCGGTGACATCCGGAGTCCTGCCTAGCCTGCTACAGCCCGGGTTACCGGAGTCCTGTTAGCCCAGTGCTACAGCCCGGATTCACACACTGGTTGACCGACATGCTCGAGGTTGATTCATGTATGCCTGTCCCCATGGGTTAGTGCCGCTTTGGGTTTACGACTAGCCATGTCGGCCCGGGTTCTTTGTCATATGGATGCTAGCGACACTATCATATACGTGAGCCAAAAGGCGCAAACGGTCCCGGGCCAGGTAAGGTGGCACCCGTGGAAATACCGTGCGTGAGGCCACAAAGTGATATGAGGTGTTACATGCTAGATCGGTGTGACCTAGGATCGGGGTCCCGACAGTCAACCCCTCCGTCTCGATGGGATCTAAACTACTAAAAGAACAGCACGAAAGACACAAGATATATACTGATTCGGGCCACCGATGTGGTGTAATACCCTACTCCAGTGTGTGGTGGATGGATTGCCTCCTGGGGCTGGTGAGGATGAACAATACAAGGAAGAGGAAAGAAGGACGCTGCGCGCGCTGGCACCCGCCTGGTGCCTCGATCGTCATGGCTTACGTCACGGGCACCTCACGAGGCACCCTGCCTTGATATCTCCTTCTCCTCGCGACCAGCCTGAGGAGGCTGCGCCTGAGGATGCGCCGTGTCGTCCGCCTCGCGAGGCTTGGCCCCTCGCGAGGGTCTTGAGTCTTGTGCTTGATGAAGATTGGCCATGTTGGGCCCCCACTCGAGCCACGCCGCAGGCCGCAGGCAGGCAAGTCTGGGGACCCCCGTTCCCAGAACGCTGACAGTAGCCCCCGGGCCTGTCGCGCGCATGGGCTTGGCCGTGCCGAGAGGCGAAAGGGCAAGGGTGAAGCGCCGCGGGCCCTAACAGCCTGGGGCCTTGGGTGCCGCGTGGCGGTTGACGGGATGTGGGTGCTTCAGCAACCACGCAGGTTGGTAAGGGAGCGGCATCTACCCAGACTTCGCCTTTTGCTCTCTCCGGTCGTCGCTCAGATCCCCTTTCTTGCGCCTTCCCTTTCTTCCTCTAAACTTCCAGATCTACTCCAGCCGCGTGACCTAGGAAGCCATGGCACCTCGCCAGCCTCCGGCCAAGGCTTGGTACTCCCCTACTCTGGATCCGCCAAATGTGTCCAAGGCAAGCTTCGCTCGGCTATGCCGGATGGCGACGGCGCAGGGCTTCAACGGGACGGAGATGTTTAAGGCCGGCTCCGCCATCCCCGAGGACCGAGGGAGCACCTTTTATCCTCTCTTTGCGAGCTCCATTGCTGCGGGCTTGTTGCCTCCCTTCTCCGAGTTCTTCTTCTCCGTCCTCCGCCATTACAACTTGTAGGCTCTGCATCTCCATCCCAACTCTGTCCTTCTCTTGGCGATCTTCGCTTACTACTGCGAGGCCCATGTGGGGGGGCAGCCTTCGGTGGCCCTGCTGCGCCACTACTTCTACCTCCGGATCACCGGCGGCTCTATTTCTGGGTGTGTGGGCTTCGTCGCGTATAGCAGCATCATTGCCATCTCAAACCCCGGGAAGAGGATCGAGGGCTTCGGGAGCAAGTGGATCTTGGCAGATGTCGGGCGCATCCACCCTCGGCTGATCTTGCCCATGGAGCAACCCGTGAGCACTAGCGACTGGTGCCGAGCGGAGCTCACGGATCCCCGCGTGAAGCCGGTGTTGGAGAAGATGGACGAGGACCTGAGGCTGGCCAACATGGCGACGGCGAAGTTGACCGGTGCGTCGCTACTGAAGGAATTCCTGGAGCACCAGCTGGCCCCGCTCCGGGAGTACTCTCCTCCGATGTGGAGGCCTCATCCGTGCCCCGAGGCTGAGGACGAAGAGGATGTGACTGCGGTTCTCCAATCTCTGGTCGGGGGCGAGGTGGCAAGGCCGAAGGGCGCTCCCGAGCCCTTGTTCCTTCGCGACGACTGGAAGCGGGTGGTGAAGTCCATGCCTGTTTTTAATGGGGACGGGCTCATGCCCGCGGTGGCTTTTGAAGGACTGGTGGACGTGCTTTCCGGCGACTCTAGCGATGAGGAGGAGGGCGAAGAGGAGCAGGGAGAGGGGCCCGACTCTGGGGCGACCGACGGAGAGTCGAGGGCTCCCCTCCCTCAGCGCTCGCCCTGCACTCTCCGCCTTTCGCCGAGCGATGATGATGATGATGATGATGTTGTGCTAGGCAGCGGGAGCTCTCCCCCGATTCCGAAGAAGGACAGGACCGCGCTGGTCTCCCGCGGGTCCGTCCTGACTCTGGGGCGAACCATGGACGCGCCTTCTGCTTCTGGGGTCGACCCTTCCAACCGGCTGTCAGGCTTCAAGTTAGGCCGGAGACTGCTCGAGGTCACCGGCGAAGACCTGTAAGTGCTTGATCCTAGATCTTTTGCTTCTCGTTCCGCCGACGATGCTTGATGATTGTTTCTCTTGAGTAGGCGGGCGCCCGTGGCGAAGAAACCGAAGGTGGCTCCTGAGGTCCCACCTGCAGCGACGCCTTCGCCTGCAGGGTGGGAGATTATGATGCGCGGGCCTCTCCTGCCCGTTCATCCTTGCGAGGCTTGGCTGAGCTGGCTGGGGCGAGCTCAGCCCCCACGGCCCAAGTGACTCCTGAGGTGCCCTCGTCTGGCGCCGCTGCTACGGATGCGGAGGCGCAGCGGACTCTGCTTCAGGACACTGCGGCCTCGCCACCGCTACTTTCTCCCCCCGTTCTACTGGCCGTTGCTTCCTCAGCTCCTCCTGTTGTCCTGGAGCGTGCCGATGCTAATCCGTCTTCTTCTTCCATCTTGGAGCATGCCGCTGCCGAACTGGACCGGCTGCGACAGGATCTTCTTGGCGCCGACCCTCGCCTGGTGGCCGGGCGCCTGGAACTGGCTTCGGGGTGGATTCGCTCTGATGCTTCGATTCAGGCGGTGCTGGTTCAGGCCTCAACGGCCTGTGACAGAGAGAGTGAGGCCGTCCTCGAGGCGAAGGTTGCTCGTGACACGGCCCTGGGAGAGGTGGTCGAAGTCCGCGGCCGTTGCAAGGCGCTGGAGGACGAGCTACAAGGCCTGCGGGGCCAGCTTGCGGAGGAGGTCCGCCTGCGCCAAGAGCTAGAGAAGGGGGCGAAGGCTTGCGAGGCGGCACTCGTGGACTAGGAGGCCAAGCTCAAGAAGCGCCGCGACCACCTGGGCGCGTTGAAGAAGGAGCTGGAGGTGACGAAGGCCGAGCTGCACGCCAAGGCTCAGGTCCTCGTCGAGGATCGCGAGGCCTTCGCAGACATGGAGAAGGAGCCCCGCGCTTCTCTGAAGATGCTTTACGAGAGCGGCCTGGACAACCCGCTAGCTGGGGACGAGGACGGCCCCGCCAAGCTGCTTCCCTTCCTGGTAAAGGCTCTTGGGGATGTCGCCCTTGGCATCGGCCCTGCGGCCGAGGCCGAGGCGCATGTCTTGTCTTTTGCTGCGCTGACGCGGGTCTTCGCCCACATCTACCTCCGCGATCCCAACACCGACCTCGGCGGCCTGCTGGAACCGGTGAGCGGTGAGGGTGCTGCCGCCACTGTTGAAGCCGTGAAGGGGCGCGCGGAGGCGCTGCTAGAAAAGTTCTGGGCCTTCAGCACCAGGCCGAAGCAAGGCGCTGCCGACCCTGCCGTTCCACGAGGCGAAGCCACCGCCGACAAGTGACTCCGTTCCATCCCTGCTCTTCCTTCAGTTCCTGCACATGCATCACGCCTTGGGGAGGCATTTAAACTTGCGTTTGGCATTGAGATGACAGTATGGACTGTAATATTTGCTTTTAAGTTCCTTGGATTTTATGCTTTTCTTCCCTACTTGCTTGTGTTCTACGCCGGTAGGGCCCGGCCTCGCGCATGCCTCACCCAGCATTAGCCCCGACTGGAAACCAGGACGGGACCAAAGGAGTGAGGGGCCATGTGGCAAGTTAGGCTCCTGTGTCGCGATGCTCAGGAGTCCCCCTTGGCGCGCGAACAACAAGTAGGGAAACGTGATTTAGGTGTGTCTTATGTTCTACGTCTGCAGAGCCCGACTCCGCGCGTACCTCACCCAGCATAGCCTTTTGGAACTAAGGAGTGAGGGGCTACGGAGCCAGTTAGGCCCCTGAGTCGCGATGCTCAGGAGTCCCCCTTGACGCGCGAACAGCGGGTGATGAGGCGAGATGTAAGCGTGGCTACCGTTCTACGTCTGCAGAGCCCGGCCCCGCGCGTACCTCACCTAGCATAGCCTTTCGGAACTAAGGAGTGAGGGGCTACGGGACCAGTTAGGTTCCTGAGTCGCGATGCTCAGGAGTCCCCCTTGACGCGCAAACGGCCTTCATACCTTGGCTCCGCTCGGGGAGAGATGCGCGACGAACCAAGACCAAGGGGCCTGGCTGGGTGGCGTACGTCTAGGCGTGACCCAGCCGTAGCCCCCGTGCCCAGCCCCCTCGCGCGGCGCTCCTGAGGGGAGGCGTTGCGATGGGGCCATCCACTGAGCTCTGGGCTCCCTGAGGTTAATGCGGCCCGGAGGCCACCCACAGTTGTTTATCACCAGCGCGGAGCATAGTGCTTCCGTATGTGTACGGGCATAGCCGCTCCTCGGCAGTGTCGTCAGCCAGCGCGGAGCATGGTGCTTCCACTGGTACGTGGGAGGGGGCTCCCCTCCGGGAGGAGCCCCCAGGGCGTATACAGCCCCGCCCTGCCACGTGACCGGCAGGGTAGAGCTAGGTGAGGTGTATCTGGGCACCCGTGAGCCAGCGCGGGACTCATGAGGCCCTACCTCTAGGCGGGTTGCGCCCGGCACTGGGCCGTATGTTGAGATGTGTCCCTGCAAAATTTGGTTAGATGCCGGTACTCTACGTCCTCGGGTCCCGGCCCTCGAGCTTGGCTCAGCCGTCGCTGGTATGCCAGGTCGCGATGCCATGGACAAGGCCAGAGGGTGAGGGCTAGAGAGCCAGTAAGAGCCCTGAGTCGCGATGCTCAGGCACCCCCCTTTAACGTGCAAGTAGTCGACATGGAGAAGAAGGGATGCCGCGGATGGGCATCATGCAATCAAGCGCGATAGGCAAATGCATAGTTGGAAATAAATGCTAGGGAGATACACGCCACTGGGTCTGGCCCGAGCGGCTTGGGGATGATGCGGCCCGAGGGGCGCCCCCAACAAGGCAAACTAACGACGGAAAGGTAAATGCAGATACATGCCGCGGGGACGGACCCACGCGGCCTGGGTGTGATGCAACCTTGGGAGGGTGCTCCCAGCTGAGAATGGAACTTGAAAGATGTCACTTGAGGATGTCGTTGGCGAAGTGGCGTTGGCGCAGTAGGCCCGGTGGGCTGCGGAAGCTGATCCTCATGAGCCCCCAGGCCCCGGGGCCTAGGGAGGCTCCGGAGGCGCTGGTGACTCCTCGCGAGCTGCCTCCATCTCCGCCAAGGCTGCGGAACACCTGCCTTCCTGAGCCTCCATGATGCCCCTCATGAGGCGCTGGTACGCCGCAGCCATGCTCGACAAGCCGTAAGGCATGCGAACATAGCTGTGCGGTGGACCTCCGCATCGCCCCACTTGCGAGGGCCAGAGGCGCTCCGTTGTGGCGATCTGATTAAGCCCTGGTACGTCGACGCAGACGCGCAGCCCACCATCCTCGCCTGGATGTGGGTCCACGGCTGGGAAGCGGCGGCAACCTCTCATGATCCTTGTCTCCTGTAGCTCTTGAATGGCCTCGTCAACGAACTCTTGCTGGTCTGATCTTCCTCACCTGGCTCCCTCTCGATGGGAATGTGCTGCGAAGCACGCCTCCACATGGTGCCCAAGCGCCTCCCTCGTGACCCTGGCTAGGTCGGTGGCCCTCCAGGTGAGAGCCCCCGAGCCCTGCCTGAGGAGGGCGCCGGGCGCGCTTTCCTATGCGATGGAAGGAGGGTCCCCCTGGGCAGACACGGGCCCTGAGGGGCCTGCCTCCTGAGGGGCTGAGCCTGACGACGTCTTCTTCTTCTTGGGGGTGGTCTCAGGAAGCCTCCTGCTTCCGCGATCTGGGTCCTCTAGTGACGCGGCCTGATAGGCTCTCTCTAGGGAACACACTGCATCCTTCTCTTCGCAGGGCAGCGTGATGACGCCGCCACTTCCTGGCATCTTGAGGACGTTGTAGCCGTGGTGAGTCGCAGCCATAAACTTGGCCAGCGATGGGTACCCGAGGATGGTGTTGTATGGCAGGCGGATGTGGGCGACGTCAAAGTCGATGAGCTCGGTGCGGTAGTTGCTGCGGGCCCCGAAGGTGACAGGGAGGCGGACCTGCCCGATCGGGACTGTGGAACCGTCGGTGATCCCGGAGAAAGGCCTGGTTGGCTGAAGCTGGTCGTAGGGCACTTGGAGGTTGTTGAATGTTTCCACGGGCAGGACGTTGAACCCTGCCCCGCCATCGATGAGGGTCTTGGTGACCAGCACGTTGCTGATGACTGGGGAGCAGAGCATCGGGAGGACTCCTGCAGTGGCTGCGCACTTGAGCTGGTCTGCCAAGCTGAACGTGATGGGGCACGCCGACCACCTGAGGGGGCGCGTTGCTTCGAGCTTGCGGAGAACTGCATTCACTTCGCGGGCAAACTGCTTGAAGATACGTTGGGAGGCTGGGGCTTGAGCTCCGCCCAGGATGCAGGCGATCGCGCGCGGCTCCTGGAAGCCCCCAGCCCCCTCGTCTTGGTGGCGGTCTTCATTCCTTCTTGGTGGAGGCGGCAGCGGAGGTAGGCCTGCATTGCCATGAGGGCGGTCCTCACGAGGCTGATCCCTCCAGTCTCCCTCGCGAGGCAGGTCCCGCCAGCGGTCCTCGCGAGGCTGATCGCGCCACCCCGGGAGCGGGCCGCGATCTTCCTAGCGCCCTGGGTTTCTTCCTCCTCCACGGCCGTAGGCCCGGTCAACACGGTCAGGGCGGCGGCCGATCCTTCCTTCTCGCACGACGCGGAGCTCTTGACATTCGTTGGTGTTGTGGGTGTGGAGGTCGCGGTACACACAGTACCGGCTGCCTCTGGAGGGTTCGGGCAGATCCTTGCCCCGCTTGGTGTCCGGTTCGGCTGCGAGCACGGCAGCCCCCTTGCGTTTCACGTCCTTGGCCTTGGGCTTCTTCTCTTCTGGGCCCGCCGCAGGCAGCTTGAGGAGGGAGAGGCGTCCCTCCTCAGCCCTGGCGCACCTGTTCGCCAAGTTTAACAGCTCCAGGGAGGTGTAGAGGTCTTCGTGCATCGCCAGCTCCTCCTTCATCTTGACGTCACGCACACCGTTAGAGAAGGCGAAGATGATGGCCTCCTCAGACACCTTGGGGATCTTGAGGTGCGCGCTGTTGAAGCACTGGATGTACTTTTGCATTGGATGTCGCTCACGGCTGGAGGCCGGTCGCGAGTACCTTGGAAGTTGGCGATGAAGCCGGCGCGCATCTGGTCCCAAGAGGAGATCGTGCCTGGAGCCAGATTCAGGAGCCAGGTTCGAGCTCCTTCCTTGAGCGCCATGGGGAACCAGTTAGCCATGACCTTCTCGTCCCCGTTGGCAGCCTCGATACCCAGCTCATAGAGCTGGAGGAATTCCGCGGGGTCAGTTGTGCCGTCGTAGCGAGGAGGCAAGTCCGGCTTGAACTTGCCGGGCCACGCGACGCTGCGCAGCTCGGGGGTGTAGGCGCGACAGCCCGTGGTGGCCACGAAAGGCCTTGGTTGGTGGAGAGCTCGGTCTTGAGGGTCCCCACGCGCTGCACCTAGGAGCAAGGCGGGGTCTTGGCGTGCCGGAGCTGGAGCAGGGAGCGCCCGGGCAGCCCCCTGCGGGCGAGGGATTTCTTGGCAGCTTCGTTCTTGCTGCGATGGCGCCTGGCGGAGCGGGTTCCGCCCACGGGCCAGTCGCCTTGGGGCCATGGCATCTTCTTGGAGAGGAGGCGGCTGGTTCGCCCCCGGAGCTTCGTTGCCTGCGCGGGGCGGAGTGCGGCGCAACAGGGCGGACGGCGCAGGGGAGCCCCCTGCGGCGCGGATGAGCTCGGCGACGCGGTTGAGCCACTCCTCATAGACGTCGACGACGGGGCGGTAGCGCAGGAGCTTGTTTGCCGCGATGAGCGCAGCTCGAGCCTCCAAGGGTGCGCGGAGCACGCGGGACGAAGAGCCAGCTGGTGCGAGTGACGGAGTGGCGGTGCGGCCGTCTTGCCGCACGGACGGGTGCTGAGACGATGCTTGCTGCTCGCCCCCCGCCGGGCCGGTGGCGGCGTTGACGGCGGGCGACAGGGAACGACGAGGACGCCCACCGACGGGGGCCGTCTGGGCGATGCGGGAAGCGATGGCGGCCCGGCGCTCGACGCGGGCCCGACAAGCGTCAGACATGGATGCGACGGTCGGAGGAGAGCGGAGCGGTGGAAGACGAATTCCGGCACACCCCTACCTGGCGTGCCAAATGTCGGATTCCGGGTTCCAGCAGACCCTTAAGGTTCGAACACTGGGGTGCGCGCGGAAACCTCACCGTCAACCCCTCCGTCTTGATGGGATCTAAACTACTAAAAGAACTGCACGAAAGACACAAGATTTATACTGATTCGGGCCACCGATGTGGTGTAATACCCTACTCCAGTGTGTGGTGGATCGATTGCCTCCTGGGACTGGTGAGGATGAACAATACAAGGAAGAACAACCTCGCGGGGGTCTATTCTTGGCTGGGGTGATGAACTGCTATGGGGAGTTCAGCCACCTCTCTCTATCTCTCTCTTTCTCTCTTCCTCTCTTCCAGATCCCAACTGACCAACCGAACCGAACCCCTTGCTATGTGGGTGGCTAGTCCTATTTATAGAGGCCCTGGTCCTCTTCCCAAATATTGAGCGGGAAGGGATCCAACAATGGCAGCCTAATTTGAAGGGGGACAGCGAGTACATCTATCCTGACAAAAGGTGGTCTTCGCCTGCGAAAGGCTCTGGTGATGACGTCGTGCTGGGCTCCATGGTGACCTCCGTCTCATAGCCCGCTTGGTCCTGGTCTTCTTGCACCGGAATGGCAACCTTTGCCTGATGCCTTGGTACTCCGCGGATATGCTTGTCCCCTTTGCACCAAAGAGGAAAGAAGGACGCTGCGCACGCTGGCACCCGCCTGGTGCCTCGATCGTCATGGCTTACGTCACGGGCACCTCACGAGGCACCCTGCCTTGATATCTCCGTCTCCTCGCGAGCCAGCCTGAGGAGGCTGCGCCTGAGGATGCGCCGTGTCGTCCGCCTCGCGAGGCTTGGCCCCTCGCGAGGGTCTTGAGTCTTGTGCTTGATGAAGATGGGCCATGTTGGGCCCCCACTCAAGCCACACCGCAGGCCGCAGGAAGGCAAGTCTGGGGACCCCCATTCCCAGAACGCCGACAGTGGCGCAAGCGAACACAGACACCATGGCCAAGGCCCAAGCCGATGCCGCGGCGAAGAAGCGGGCAGAGGATGTTGCGCGTCGTCAGACCCCGCAGCTCATCATCCCCCTGCGCTCAGTGCCGCCAGCACCAGAGATCCCGGCGCCGGCTGGAGGAGACGGCGACGAGCAGCCGGTCATGGAGAGGGATGACGGCGATGCCGTCTTGCCGGAGATGGAAGCGCCTCCACAACCGCTGACCGCAGATGCGCAGGGCAGCCGGCCGGCTGCCCCATTGGTGTCGCCAGCCAGGGGCGAGCTGGTGGTGGGGTTGGCTCCCACAGCCCGCACTCCAGTGCGCTGCCGTGTGGAGAAAGCGGCATCGGCACCGAGGCCGATGGAGGTCGGGAGCGACAGTTTGTCAGCTCCTGAAGCCGAAGCCACCAGCTCTGCACCGACCGAGTTGGTGCACGGGGGCGGGATGAGCGCCTTGATCAAGGCGGCGCAGGACGTCCAGGCCGATTTCAGGGTCGAAGCCGCCGCCCTTTCACAATGCATGAAGGCATTTATAAAGACGCGGGCCGCCGTTTGGGTATGTGACTTGCTTCTTGTTTTTGTTTCCTGTAATATTCGGTGGGGGCGCGCCAGCGCACCCACTGGGTGTAGTCCCTGAGTTCTCGGCCGGCTACTGAGCAGGCGGCCTGGAACTTCATAGTGGGTCCTGAGCTTCTGACTTACTTCTCTTTCTGTTGCCTTGTTGTAGGACTACCACAACATCCGCGCGGCCAGCTTCAATGCCCATGTCCGGGAGTTGGACCGACGGACCGCCGACTTGACGGAAAGCCAGAGTAATCACTCCATCTTCTTCTCTCTGCGGGGGCGCGTTAGTGCACCCGTGGGCTGTAGTCCTCGAGATGCGGGCCAACTGCTGAGTAGTCGGGCCGGATCTCCCGGCAAATACTTCTCTTTCTTCTTGATTGTTGATATCTTTCCTCTCTTGTTCTTTCAGAAACCAACGCTGCCTTGCAGCAGCAACTAGGTGAAGCCAACACCACGCTGCGCGCCAAGGAGGACGACTGCAACAGGGCGGCCCAGGAGCGTGATCGCCTGGTCAAGGAATTAGCGGACCAGGCGAAACTTCACAAGGCGGCTCTGAAGCAGGTGGAAGACAATGAAGCCTGTCTCCTGGCTGAGTTCGAGACCGAGCGTTCGGGTTGGGCCGAGACGGAGGTGGCCCCGACGCTGGTTATGGCCAGATCGAAGATATAGTCGACGGTGAGCTTTCTTCTCTTCTCTTGACTGCTAGCTGTCTAGCGAGCAGGCTTCTAGCTTCTGACTCCTGACTTATTGTTTTGCTTATGCAGACTTCTTCCCCGGCCATTCCGTCTCCGCCAACGAGGCTATTGAGGCTCGCCGCAAGGAACGACGGGCGGGAGGCACGAAGATTGCTGCCGACGCCCCTCGGACCCTTGGCGAGTAGCTCCTTAGCATTTAAGCTCGTCTCCACCCGACCCACCGGACGCTCCGCCGGCCACAGCGTGTTGGGGCTCAGGAGATCGCCGCCCTCTGGACAGACAGGCAAGCCCCACGCACCCCGAATCGGGCCGCCGATAGGTTGGAAGTGGCCATCGGTCGTCTTGTGGCGTGGAAGGGCTCCGCGGCCTGAGCGGGAGCGCGGTGGGCCTTGGAGTTCGCCAAGGCGTGGTATCCTGGGCTAGATCTAGCCCGGTTAGCCACATTTGAGCAGGAAGCCGACGCCGAGCTGGTGGCGGTGGAGCGTGCTCTCACTATACGTGCAACAACGATCGCCGAGTATACCAACACCGGTGACTTCATCCCTGAACTGAACGAGAACGGCACCGAAGCGCCGCCAGAGTGGTTCGGACTGAACCCGGATGATGGCGAAGATTCGATAGAGGAAATCGCCTCCAGCGACAAAGGGGAAGACGAGGAAGACGAGGGTGATGAAGACAGCATGCTGGAGGTCGGAACAAGCGGCCAACCTCAAATCGACCGCACCTCCAGCACCGAGCCGCGTGCAAGCATGTCGACTGTTGTTGAAGGCGACCAAACTGAGACTCGCCAGCCAGCCACTCCACCAGTTGACGCCACCGACTCCACCAACCTGTCAGACTCGCCTACGGCTCCTTTGGTTTAGGCCGCCAATTTATCATAGCTTTTCCTGCTTAGTAGTCTTCTCAATAAACTTCCATTAATTTTGCACAATTCCACCCACGGGGTGTATTCAATCTATGTTGAGTGTTGGCCGAGGGCCTTTTGGTATGTAAATTATTTCCCGCACACGTTGTGCTTTGGTCGAGTTCCGACTTTTCTTGCTTTTTTTGTTCCTTGGTTTTTTCCATTGCCGCCCTCCCTTGGTACCTACTTGCCAGCTAGACAGCCGCTCTGCAGACTGCAGCCTAGTCAAGTACTTCACCATTGTTGGAGGATAAGTACTTTGACCAATTGGAACGTTGCAAGCTAAGTAAGAAGCCGGCCGGCTGGCTGCTCAGCAGCCAGTCGGTGAGGCGAAGGGTCAGCTTGTCCTATGTCAATGTTTTGGTCCTTAGCCATTTTTCATGTGAGCACTGTTTCTTGCCTTTAACTCTTGCTAAGCGAACAGCCACTCTGCAAGCTGTGCCTTGTGGCAAGAGAGGGCTTACGTGCTGGCACATTACTTGTCCGACTGCAGGAAACACTAACATAGTACAAGACGGCAAGCCCCCCAGGCCGACTGGTCGAACCCGGTTTCAGGCGGAGGAATGGAATAACACATTTGTAGGTATAATACTTACCATATAGATAAAAGAGGGGTAGCCCCCGAGTGTTCCTCGAGGGACCGGAAGTCTTCGTACTTAATACAAAAGGTAGCGTGTGGTACGTCTCCAACGTATCTATAATTTTTTATTGCTCCATGCTATATTATCTAATGTTTTGGACATTATTGGGCTTTATTATCCACTTTTATATTATTTTTGGGACTAACCTATTATCCGGAGGCCCAGCCCAGAATTGCTATTTTTTGCCTATTTTAGGGTTTCGAAGAAAAGGAATATCAAACGGAGTCCAAACGGAATGAAACCTTCGAGAACGTGATTTTCTCACCGAACAAGATCTAGGAGACTTGGACCCTACATCAAGAAACAAGGGAGGAGGCCACGAGGTAGGGGGCGCGCCTTCACCCTCGTGGGCCCCCTGTTGCTCCACCGACGTACTCCTTCCTCCTGTATATACCTACGTACCCCCAAACGATCAGATATGGAGCCAAAACCCTAATTCCACCACCACAACTTTCTGTATCCACGAGATCCCATCTTGGGGCCTGTTCCAGAGCTCCGCCGGAGGGGGTATCCATGACGGAGGGCTTCTACATCAACACCATAGCCCCTCCGATGAAGTGTGAGTAGTTCACCTCAGACCTACGGGTCCATAGTTATTAGTTAGATGGCTTCTTCTCTCTTTTTGGATCTCAATACAATGTTCTCCCCCTCTCTTGTGGAGAACTATTCGATGTAATCTTCTTTTTGCGGTGTGTTTGTTGAGACCGTTGAATTGTGGGTTTATGATCAAGTCTATCTATGAACAATATTTGAATCTTCTCTGAATTCTTTTATGTATAATTGGTTAGCTTTGCAAGTCTCTTCGAATTATCAGTTTGGTTTGGCCTACTAGATTGATCTTTCTTGCAATGGGAGATGTGCTTAGCTTTGGGTTCAATCTTGCGGTGTCCTTTCCCAGTGACAGTAGGGGCAGCAAGGCACGTATTGTATTGTTGCCATCTAGGATAACAAGATGGGGTTTTCATCATATTGCATGAGTTTATCCCTCTACATCATGTCATCTTGCTTAAGGCATTACTCTATTTTTATGAACTTAATGCTCTAGATGCATGCTGGATTGCGGTCGATGAGTGGAGTAATAGTAGTAGATGCAGGCAAGAGTCGGTCTACTTGTCTTGGACGTGATACCTATATACATGATCATACCTAGATATTCTCATAACTATGCTCAATTCTGTCAATTGCTCAATAGTAATTCGTTCACCCACCGTAGAATACTTATGCTCTTGAGAGAAGCCACTAGTGAAACCTATGGCCCCCGGGTATATCTTCATCATATTAATCTTCCAATACTTAGTTATTTCCTTTCCTTTTTACTTTGCTTTTATTTTACTTTGCATCTTTATCATAAAAATACCAAAAATATTATCTTATCATATCTATCGGATCTCACTCTCGTAAGAGGTCGTGTAGGGAATGACAACCCCTTATCGTGTTGGTTGTGAGGATTTATTTGTTTTGTGCTGGTACGAGGGACTCGCACGTAGCCTCCTACTAGATTGATACCTTGGTTCTCAAAAACTAAGGGAAATACTTATGCTACTTTGCTGCATCATCCCTTCCTCTTAGGGAAAAAACCAACACAGTGCTGAAGAGGTAGCAGCGTGGTACATACTGCATCAACTGTAAAATCTTCAAAGGAGATTTGCATTCCATGGGCGCTCTATTTCCTTGCCAAAGTCGTCCCTCTTGCGTGCCCTGGGCTTCTGAGCATCAATCAGGTAGTAGGAGTCGTTGCCCAAGGCTCTGTTGATGATGAAAGGGCCTTCCCAAGGGGCTGAAAGCTTGTGCTGGCCGGTTGTTTGCTGGATCAACCGGAGCACAATGTCTCCCTCTTGGAAGGATCTTGGCTTGACCTTCCGACTGTGGTAGCAGTGCCAACTTTGCTGGTAGATGGCGGACTGGCTGAGTGCCAACAGTCGACCCTCTTCCAGCAGATCGACACCGTCTTCTCATGCTTACTTTGCCTTCGCCTCGGTGTACATGGTGACGCAAGGTGAGTCAAACTCGATGTCAGTTGGGATGACCGCCTCAGAACCATACACGAGGAAGAAGGGTGTGAAGCTGGTTGACTTGTTCGGAGTGGTGCGCAAACTCTAGAGGACGGCCGGCAGCTCGTCGATCCAGTAGCCGGCCGAATGCTCCAATGGCTCGACTAGTCGGGGCTTGATTCCGGACAAGATGAGGCCGTTTGCTCGCTCGACTTGACCGTTTGACTGTGGGTGGGCAACGGACGCTAAGTCCAGTCGAATGCCCTGGGTCGCACAGAAACGGGCCAAGGCGCCCTTGGCAAAGTTTGTGCCATTGTCAGTGATGATGTTGTGAGGTACGCCGTACCGATTGGTGATGTCTGCGATGAAAGTCACACCAGTTGGACCGTTCAACTTCTTGTTTTGCTTCGCTTCTATCCACTTGGTGAGTTTGTCCACGGCAACAAGCAGATGAGTCATGCTGCCGTGTGCTGTCCTGAACGGCCCCACCATGTCCAGCCCCTAGATGGCAAAAGGCCAGGCAAGGGGAATGGTCTTGAGTGCAGAAGCCGGCAAAATGTTACTTGGAACTGAACTTCTGGCATCCCTTACATTTCTTGACCAAGTCTTTGGCATCTTCTAGAGCAGTCGACCAAAAGAAACGATGGCGAAAGGCTTTGGCAACAAGTGATCTTGAGGCCGCGTGGTGGCCACACTCGCCTTGATGGATATCTTTGAGGATTGCATGGCCCTTTTACGGCTCTATGCAGCGCTGGTATACACCAGTGACAATCCGCCTCATGAGTTCCCTGTTGACGATGGTGTATGTTGCTGCCTGACGTTGCACCTGTCGGGCCGAGATCTCATCAGCTGGCTGCTCCTTGTTCGCCAGAAATTTGAGGATGGGCTGAGCCCATGATGGTGTTGAGGCTTCCTCCACTGTCAGTACTGCCACTTGTACTAGGGCGGTTGGGTTGGGAGGTGGCGGGCTGGAGTCGGCCGCCACTTGCTGTGTCCTTGAAGTCCCCGAGCCGACTGCCGAAGTCCCTAGGCCGGGATCTGAATTCCCCGGGACGGGTGTGACTGCTGTAGTCCCTGGGCCAGGATCTGAAGTCCCCGAGCCGGGTGCGACTGCTAAAGTTTTGGAGTCAGATCCAACTGTTTCAGGGGCGGCCGGCACGAAGATAGAATCTGATTCTGGCGAAGGCTTGATGGACGGCTTGAGGAGGCACTGAAGGGACACGCCGGCTGGTATGGCTTGCCGGGTGGAGCCAATCCGTGCCAGGGCATCTGCTTCCTCATTGTCGCTTCGTGGCACATGAAGGAACTCGCACCCTTCAAAATATCCACTGAGTTGCTGGACGAGGAAGAGGTAGCTTGCCATGTTTGCATCCTTGGCGTCCCAGTCGCCAGATGACTGTTGGACCACCAAGTTGGAGTCACCGTAGCACAGAATCCAGCGAATGCCCAGCTCTTTGGCAAGCCGGAGTCCGTGTACTAGTGCCTCATACTCGGCCACATTGTTGGAGGCAGCAAATTGGATTTGCAATGTGTATTTGATCTTGTCGCCTTTGGGAGAGGTGAGGAGGATGCCGGCTCCCAAACCGGTGCGCATCTTCGTACCGTCAAAATGCATCTGCCAATGGGTGGAGTCCGGCGCTGGTGGCAAGTACTGGGTCTTGGCCCAGTCGATGAGGAAGTCGGCCAGCGCTTGGGACTTGATGGTGGTGCGAGGCTAGTAGAAGATGGTGTGGGGAGCCAACTCGATGGCCCATTTTGCCACTCGGCCTGAAGCATCTTGGCTGCCTATGATCTCAGCAAGCAGAGCGATGCAAACAACCCTGATAGGGTGCTCTTGAAAATATGGCTTGAACTTCTTAGCAATAAAGTGCATGTCGTAGCACATCTTTTGGTAGTGGGGGTAGTTCTGCTTGGAAGCCGAGAGTACTTCACTCAAGTAATACACAGGTCTCTGGACTAGCAGATACTTGCCGTCTTCCTTGCGCTCAACTACCATGACTGTGTTGACCACCCGGCTGGTGGCGGCGATGTAGAGGAGCATGGGCTCCTTAGCAGCAGGCGCGGCCAGGACAGGCGGCATGGTCAACATCTTCTTGAGATGGAGAAAGGCCTCATCCGCCTTGTCATTCCACTCGAAATGAGTGGTTTTCTTTAGGAGTTGGTACAGGGGGAGGGCTTTCTCGCCCAGCCGACTGATGAAGTAGATGATGGATGCTAAGGAGCTGGTGAATTTTTGGACATCTCGTAGTCGGGTGGGTACTTCCATACTCTCGATGGCTTTGATCTTACCAGGGTTGCACTCAATGTCATGCTCTGAGACCAGGAAACCAAGGAGCTGGCCAGCTGGTACTCCGGACACGCACTTCTCTGGGTTGAGGTTGATCTGAAACCGGCGCAGATTCTCAAAGGTCTCCTTGAGATCTTCCAATAGGGTACCCCGCTTCTCCGTATTCACCACAATATTGTCCACATAAACATGGGCATTCCTGCCGAGTTGCTTGAGGAGGCACTTATGCATGCAACGCTGAAACATGGCGCCGGCATTCCTCAAGCCGAATGTCATCATTAGGTAACAGAATGCTCCGACTGGTGTGATGAAGGCGGTCTTCGGGCGCTCTACCGGATTCAACTTGATCTAGTGATAACTTGAGTAGGCATCCAAGAAACTCAACAGCTCGCATCCGACTGTGGAGTCTATCACTTGGTCAATCCGTGGCAAGGCAAATGGATCCTTGGGGCAGGCTTTGTTGAGACTAGTGTAATCAATACACATGCGCCACTTGTTGTTCTTCTTCAGCACAAGGACTGGGTTGGCAAGCCATTCTGGGAAGAAAACTTCCATGACGAAGCTAGCTGCCAACAGGCGGGTGATCTCTTCTCCAACAATTCTTCTCTTCTCCTCCGTCAGTCGGCGGAGGGGTTGTCTGACTGGTTTGGCATCTGCTCTTACATGTAGCTTGTGCTCGACAAAATCCGGCGGAACACCCGACATGTCTTTGGGAGAGCTTGCAAAGATGTCCCGATTCTCACGGAGGAAATCAACAAGCTCGCTTTCCTATTTGCTGTCAAGGTTGGTACCTATGAGAGCGTACCTCTCTGGGTGCTCCGGGTCCAAGGGAATATTCTTTGTTTCTTTGGCTGGCTTGAAGGAGGCCTGGGTCTCTGACTCTTTGGCTTCTGGAGACATGTCCGGCTACTTGCCGGCCATGGCCACCACCCATTCCAAGAGCTTCTTCTCTGCCTCAATCACGAGGGACTCGGCCAACCGACTGCTGGCTATAGCGCAGGCGGTCGATTTTTCATAGTCTCCAGTGATTGTGATAATTCCCTTAGTTCCTGGCATCTTCATCTTGAGGTAGGCATAATGAGGCACCTCCATGAATTTGGCTAGAGCCGGCCGGCCTAGGAGCACATGGTACGGGTTTTCTAGGTCAACCACCTTGAACCAAATGGCTTCACAGTGGAAATGATCCTTGTCTCCGAAGAGGACGTCTATCTTGATCTTGCCGATTGGTGAGCTGGACAAGCCAGGCACAGTGCCATGAAACACAGTCCGACTGGGCAACAACTGCTTCTCTTTGATTTTCAACTTCTCCATGGTGTCCCGATAAAGGATGTTGATGCTGCTACTGCCGTTTATCAGGATCCGGTAGAAACAAGCAGCTCGCCTCTCCGTTGCAAGGGTGGTGTCCAATACCAGGGCATAAGAACCTAGAGAGGGCATCACTTCTAGGTGGTCAGCCCGGCTCCAGCTGATGGGCTTCTCAGACCAATGCATGAACTCTGGAGCAATGGAGGCAATCGCATTCACTTCGCGGTGCTGTTGGCGCTAGCTGTGTCTATCGCTGGCCATACTGGTGAAAACAACATAAGCGCCATGCTCTTCGGGGTAATCATCTTGGACTTGGCCGACTGCTGGACGGGCGGCTGGCTGCTGAGGAGGCTGAGCCGGCGGGCTAGCAGGCGGAGGAGGCAGTCCTTATCCCTTGGTGATACGGACAAGCCAGTGACACTTCCGGGTCGTGTGGTTGGATGGCTTCGCGCCACTGTGGAACTTGCATGGGGCATCGAGGGTCTGCTCAAAGGAGAAGGCGGGCAACCAGGCCGGCTTGCCGCCCTTCTGACGCTTGGGGAGTGGCTGCCCTTCAGGTTGCTAATCTTCAACCGTCGCCACCTACTGGCTGGTGGAGGCTGACTGGCGGGCTTTGCGGTCGTTGTCGTTCGGTTGCTGGCACAAACTGTTGTCTCCAGCCGGTGTTCGATGGGCCGGGGGAGCACCTTCCCAAAAGTGTCCACCCGGAGTTTCGACTTCATGGAGGAGTCGGTTGTGGCGTACTTATCTGCTATGATCAGCAGCTCGTCGAGTGTGGCCGGCTTGTCGAACAGAAGCCGGTGCTTGAGTAAGGTGCCCTCTCGGCACCCAACGGTGAAGTACTCGTTAGCTTGGACCTCATGCACCCCTTCGCAGGAGTTGCGCAGTTTTGCCCACCGCGTTAGGTAATCGCGGGTGGACTCATTGGGGCCTTGGACGCACAGTGAGAGCTGGCGAGGCTTGGGAGGCCGTTGGTAGGTGCTAGTGAAGTTTCTGATAAACACCTCGGTGAAGTCCACCCAGCTGTTGATGTTGTAGGGCTTGAGGCTGTTCAGCCATGTCCGGGCTGTGCCCTGGAGCATGAGCGCGACGTACTTCACGGCAACGCGCTTGTTGCCGTTTGCTATGCTGACGACTGTGGAATAGTCCACCAGCCAATCCTCCGGCTTCACGGAGCCGTTGTACTTGGGCGTGTCCCTTGGGAGCGAGAACCCCTTGGGGAAGGGCTCGTCCCGAATGCGGGGGCCAAAAGAAGGCAGGCCCATCGCGTCTTCTTCTTCTAGCACGAGGGATCGAGCCAGCCGGTCAATCCGGTGGCGTGCGTCATTCTCACCGACTCCTTCTCGGCGGCCCAGCTGGTCTCCAAGAGTCGGATGATCAACAGGCGGCGGAGAAGGGAGCCTCTCCCTTTGAGGAGGCGGCGCAGCGGATCATCGCCCCGTCATTTGACTGCTCGAGGGTGGTCGTCTTGGTCGCGCTCGATGGTGATGCGAGTCCGGCTGTGGCTGGCAGCCGACTCTTTGTCTTGTCTGTCGCGAGTGCTGCCGGTCGGTGTCCGGGAGGTCGCGCCTTGCTCTTGGCAAGGGGGCGGGTTCTCAACCCGTTGGTTAAGCTCTTCAGCGCGACAGCCGGCTTCTTTCTGCGCAACAGCCGCATCGATAAGCCGCTGAACGTGCTCCATCATGTAGCGATACTCGTCGCCCTCCAGGTGGTCCATCTCATCTGCTGCCGCCTGGGCAGCGCGTATGTTCTCCATGGGCGTGGCGTAGACTGGTCGGTCCACTACAAACATGCTAGCGACAGCTCTGCCTTGTTGCCTGACCGTGCCTGCTCGGCTGGGCCCAGGAGCAGTCGGCATGCCGCCGACAGCGCGATCAACCTCACGCTAGAAGGCCTTGGAGAGGCGTCTCATTGTAGCCAATTTCTTGGTGTTCTCCACAAGTGAGACACGGCAGGCCTACAGCGTCTCGGCATCTGCATCCGCAACAATGGGTGTGGACAGATCCCGCATTGCCGCCTACAATGGGTCCTGGCCGGCTCCTCTAGAACCCCCATTGTGGCAGATAACAAGCACCTCCATGACGGTGCTGCCACCACTCTCTGCACTAGGAAGCGGGTTGTCAATGACCACCACGTTGGTGGGGAAAGCGTCGAGGGATGCCGTGTCGGAGTCGACAAGCATCGGGTCGGTGGAACCGATCGACTCCAAGTCGAAGGCCATCTTGTTAGCGATGTGGAGCTGGTCGAGGAGGTTGACTAGGCGGCTCTCGGGGCCATATGTGCCTGCGTCGGATGCAGGCTCGTCGGAGAGGCGGATCTCGCCAACAAGGTCGACGAGGCAGCTCGCCACACAGGCGACCTCCGCGCCATGCAGCGTGTCGGCGCAAACGTCGTCTGGCATGCCAGGTTGGCTATGCTCGCTGGGGAGGAAGAGGGTTCCCGTCCAGAACAGATCTCCGGACGACGGTGCACCTTGCCCCACGGTGGGTGCCAAATGTCGGGGGTGTCGTGCGACATACGCCAAAGGATGGCCTATCATGGAGGGGGCTATAAGACGTCACCGATGCTAGGAAACGGAATGAGGCTAAGACATGCACATCAGCGGATCTTACCCAGGTTCGGGGCTCTCCTAGGAGATAACACCCCTAGTCCTGCTCTGCTCGGTCTCTGCATGATCACTATCTCAACAGATAGCTACAAGTTGCTCCTTGAGCCGTTTCCTAGAGGGGGAAGAAGGGCAAGGCTAGCTCTCTCCTCTCTCTATGTGCGTGTGTGTTTTGCTAAAGATCTAAACCCTTTGCATGGGTACCCTAGGGGGTTTATATAGGCCTACCCCTGATACATCTCCAACATATCTATAATTTTTGATTGATCCATGCTATATTATCTACTGTTTTGGACATTATTGGGTTTTATTATCCACTTTAATATTATTTTTGGGACTAACCTATTAACCAGAGGCCCAGCCCAGAATTGCTATTTTTGCCTGTTTTAGGGTTTCGAAGAAAAGGAATATCAAACGGAGTCCAAACGGAATGAAACCTTCGGGAACATGATTTTCTCAATGAACAAGACCCGGGAGACTTGGACCCTATGTTAAGAAAGAAAAGAGGAGGCTACGAGGTAGGGGGTGCGCCTACCCCCCCCCCCCCAGGCGCGCCATCCACCCTCGTGGGCCCCCTATTGCTCCACCGACGTACTCCTTCCTCCTATATATACCTACGTACCCCCAAACAATCAGATACGGAGCCAAAACCCTAATTCCAGCACCGTAACTTTCTGTATCCACGAGATCCCATCTTGGGGCCTGTTTCGGATCTCCGTCGGAGGGGGCATCGATCACGGAGGGCTTCTACATCAACACCATAGCCCCTCAGATGAAGTGTGAGTAATTTACCTCAGACCTATGCGTCCATAGTTAGTAGCTAGATGGCTTCTTCTCTCTTTTTGGATCTCAATACAATGTTCTCCCCCCTCTCTTGTGGAGATCTATTCGATGTAATCTTGTTTTTGCGGTGTGTTTGTTGAGACCGATGAATTGTGGGTTTATGATCAAGTCTATCTATGAATAATATTTGAATCTTCTATGAATTCTTTTATGTATGATTGGTTATCTTTGCAAGTCTCTTCGAATTATCAGTTTGGTTTGGCCTACTAGATTGATCTTTCTTGCAATAGGAGAAGTTCTTAGCTTTGGGCTCAATCTTGCGGTGTCCTTTCCTAGTGACAGTAAGGGAAGCAAGGCACGTATTGTATTGTTGGCATCGAGGATAACAAGATGGGGTTTTCTTTATATTGCATGATTCTATCCCTCTACATCATGTCATCTTGCTTAAGGCGTTACTCTATTTTTAACTTAATACTCTAGATGCATGCTGGATAGCGGTCGATGAGTGGAGTAATAGTAGTAGATGCAAGCTGGAGTCGGTCTACTTCTCTCGGACGTGATGCCTATATACATGATCATACCTAGATATTCTCATAACTATGCTCAATTCTGTCAATTGCTCAACAGTAATTTGTTCACCCATCATAGAATACATATGCTGTCGAGAGAAGCCAGTAGTGAAACCTATGGCCCCCGGGTCTATCTTTATCATATTGATCTCCTACTACTTAGTTATTTCCTTTGCTATTTACTTTGCCTTTATTTTACTTTGCATCTTTATCATAAAAATACCAAAAATATTATCTTATCATATCTATCAGATCTCACTCTCGTAAGTGGCCTTATAGGGATTGACAACCCCTATTTGTGTTGGTTGCGAGGATTTATTTGTTTGGTGCAGGTACGAGGGACTCGCGCGTAGCCTCCTACTGGATTGATACCTTGGTTCTCAAAAACTGAGGGAAATACTTACGCTACTTTGCTGCATCATCCCTTCCTCTTCGGGGAAAACCAATGAAGTGCTCAAGAGGTAGCAAGAAGGATTTCTAGCACCGTTGCCGGGGAGGTCTACGCAAAAGTCAACATAACAAGTACCCATCGCACACCCTTATCTCCTGAATTACATTATGTGCCATTTGCCTCTCGTTTTCCTCTCCCCCACTTCACCCTTGCCGTTTTATTTGTCCTCCCTCTCTATTTGCCTCTTTTTGCCTGCTTGCTTTCTGTTTGCTTGTGTGTTAGTTTGTTTGCTTGTCGTTATGGGTAGTCCCTTATCTTCTCCGTTGTCTCCCGAGAATGAAATTCTAAATTTTAAGCAAAGGGAGGGAGAAAATCTAAAAGATGCTTGGCATAGAATTTGCAATGCTCAAAACAGATCCACTAGGAAGCAATCTACTTCCGTTCTTCTTCACAATTTTTATGTAGGCATTACTCCTTGGCACCGTTATGTTCTTGATACTATTACCGGAGGGAACTTTTTGGATAGCCATACTTTTGATTCTTATAATGCTATGTTAGATTTATTTGGCTCACCCCCTCTCTTGGTTAATGGAACTATATAAACTTTGGAGCATGTAATGCAAAGGCTTGAGGTTATTGAAAATAAGGTTGCTACCATAGTGTTAATTGAAAATTTGGATAAAAAGATCCACAGCCGAATCTCTCAATATGTATCTAAAGTAGGAGTTACTTTGAAAGATATTAGAGAAAAGGAACCCATAGTTAATGAGAAAATAAATCACGATTCCGTTAGGATCGATAAACTTGAGATTATTATTACCAATTTGGGAACCGCTTTTTCTTCCGTAAAGAATACTCCAAGTCCTTCCACTAAAGTTGCCAAGCTTATGTAAGTTCCTAAAAATAAGGGTGAATCATCTAGTAAGGAAAATGCGGATCTCAAATCTATAAGTATTCATCCCAATCTTTTTGCTATCATTAAGGAACCATGTGTTACAAATGAATTTTTCGATCTTGTGCCTAAAAGTTTGATAATTAATAAAAAGAAAGAAATTCCTATATATGGTAGATGCCTCATTGAAGAATTGCCTACCAAAGATGGTAATACCTAGATCTATTCTTGCTTGTTATGCCTAGCTAGGGGCGTTAAGCGATACCGCTTGTTGGGAGGCAACCCAATTTTATTTTTATTCCTTGCTTTTTGCTCCTGTTTAGTAATAAATAATTTTTCTAGCCTGTGTTTTGGTTGTGTTTTTTGTGCTTAATTAGTGTCTGTGCCAAGTAGAACCGTTGGGAAGACTTGGGGAAAGTCTTGTTGAACTTGCTGTAAAAAACAGAAACTTTAGCGCTCACGAGAACTACTGCCATTTTTATTTGGAAAGTGCTATTTAGTTAATTATTTTTGAAGATGATTAATATATAAATTCCTCATGTTCAGCAATTTATTTTAGAATTTTTGGGGTTCCAGATCTTGCGCTAGCTACAGATTACTACAGACTGTTCTGTTTTTGACAGATTCTATTTTTCGTGTGTTGTTTGCTTATTTTGATGAATCTATGGCTAGTAAAATAGTTTGTAAACCATAGAGAAGTTGGAATACAGTAGGTATGACACCAATATAAATAAATAATGATTTCATTACAGTACCTTGAAGTGGTCTTTTATTTTCTTTCGCTAACGGAGCTCACGAGATTTCTATTTTGAGTTTTGTGTTGTGATGTTTTCAAGTTTTGGGTGAAATCTTTTGATGGATTATGGAACAAGGAGTGGCAAGAGCCTAAGCTTGGGTATGCCCATGGAACCCCCAAGATAATACAAGGACACCAAAAATTCAAACCTTGGGGATGCCCCGGAAGGCATCCCCTCTTTCGTCTACTTCCATCAGTAATTAGTTCAATACAGTACCTTGAAGTGGTCTTTTGTTTTCTTTCGCTAACGGAGCTCACGAGATTTTCTACATTAAGTTTTGTGTTGTGAAGTTTTCAAATTTTGGTTAAAGATTTGATGGATTATGGAACAAAGAGTGGCAAGACCCTAAGCTTGGGGATGCCCATGGAACCCCCAAGATAATATGGACACCTAAAAGCCAAAGCTTGGGGATGCCCCGGAAGGCATCCCCTCTTTCGTCTACTTCTATCGGTAAATTTACTTGGAGCTATATTTTTATTCGCCACATGATATGAATTTTGCTTGGAGCGTCTTGTATTATCTGAGTCTTTGCTTTTTAGTTTACCACAATCATCCTTGCTGTACACACCTTTTGAGATAGCCATACATGATTTGGAATTTGTTAGGATACTCGATGTGCTTCGCTTATATCTTTTGAGTTAATTAGTTTTGCTCTAGTACTTCACTTATATCTTTTAGAGAACGGTGGTGGATTTGTTTTATAGAAACTATTGATCTCTCATGATTCACTTATATTATTTTGAGAGTCTTAAATAGCATGGTAATTTGCTTAAAATCCTAATATGCTAGGTGTTCAAGATTAGTAAAACCTATGGCCCCCGGGTCTATCTTTATCATATTGATCTCCTACTACTTAGTTATTTCCTTTGCTATTTACTTTGCCTTTATTTTACTTTGCATCTTTATCATAAAAATACCAAAAATATTATCTTATCATATCTATCAGATTTCACTCTCGTAAGTGGCCTTATAGGGATTGACAACCCCTATTTGTGTTGGTTGCGAGGATTTATTTGTTTGGTGCAGGTACGAGGGACTCGCGCGTAGCCTCCTACTGGATTGATACCTTGGTTCTCAAAAACTGAGGGAAATACTTACGCTACTTTGCTGCATCATCCCTTCCTCTTCGGGGAAAACCAACGAAGTGCTCAAGAGGTAGCCAGAAGGATTTCTAGCACCGTTGCCGGGGAGGCCTACGCAAAAGTCAACATAACAAGTACCCATCACACACCCTTATCTCCTGAATTACATTATGTGCCATTTGCCTCTCGTTTTCCTCTCCCCCACTTCACCCTTGCCATTTTATTTGTCCTCCCTCTCTATTTGCCTCTTTTTGCTTGCTTGCTTTCTGTCTGCTTGTGTGTTAGTTTGTTTGCTTGTCATTATGGGTAGTCCCTTATCTTCTCCGTTGTCTCCCGAGAATGAAATTCTAAATTTTAAGCAAAGGGAGGGAGAAAATCTAAAAGATGCTTGGCATAGAATTTGCAATGCTCAAAACAGATCCACTAGGAAGCAATCTACTTCCGTTCTTCTTCGCAATTTTTATGTAGGCATTACTCCTTGGAACCATTATGTTCTTGATACTATTACCGGAGGGAACTTTTTGGATAGCCATACTTTTGATTCTTATAATGCTATGTTAGATTTATTTGGCTCACCCCCTCTCTTGGTTAATGGAACTATATAAACTTTGGAGCATGTAATGCAAAGGCTTGAGGATATTGAAAATAAGGTTGCTACCGTAGTGTTAATTGAAAATTTGGATAAAAAGATCCACAGCCGAATCTCTCAATATGTATCTAAAGTAGGAGTTACTTTGAAAGATATTAAAGAAAAGGAACCCATAGTTAATGAGAAAATAAATCACGATTCCGTTAGGATCGATAAACTTGAGAATATTATTACCAATTTGGGAACCGCTTTTTCTTCCATAAAGAATACTCCAGGTCCTTCCACTAAAGTTGCCAAGCTTATGTAAGTTCCTAAAAATAAGGGTGAATCATCTAGTAAGGAAAATGCGGATCTCAAATCTATAAGTATTCATCCCAATCTTTTTGCTATCATTAAGGAACCATGTGTTACAAATGAATTTTTTGATCTTGTGCCTAAAAGTTTGATAATTAATAAAAAGAAAGAAATTCCTATATATGGTAGATGCCTCATTGAAGAATTGCCTACCAAAGATGGCAATACCTAGATCTATTCTTGCTTGTTATGCCTAGCTAGGGGCGTTAAGCGATACCGCTTGTTGGGAGGCAACCCAATTTTATTTTTATTCCTTGCTTTTTGCTCCTGTTTAGTAATAAATAATTTTTCTAGCCTGTGTTTTGGTTGTGTTTTTTGTGCTTAATTAGTGTCTGTGCCAAGTAGAACCGTTGGGAAGACTTGGGGAAAGTCTTGTTGAACTTGCTGTAAAAAACAGAAACTTTAGCGCTCACGAGAACGACTGCCATTTTTATTTGGAAAGTGCTATTTAGTTAATTATTTTTGAAGATGATTAATATAAAAATTCCTCATGTCCAGCAATTTATTTTAGAATTTTTGGGGTTCCAGATCTTGCGCTAGCTACAGATTACTACAGACTGTTCTGTTTTTGACAGATTCTATTTTTCGTGTGTTGTTTGCTTATTTTGATGAATCTATGGCTAGTAAAATAGTTTGTAAACCATAGAGAAGTTGGAATACAGTAGGTATGACACCAATATAAATAAATAATGATTTCATTACAGGATCTTGAAGTGGTCTTTTATTTTCTTTCGCTAACGGAGCTCACGAGATTTCTAATTTGAGTTTTGTGTTGTGATGTTTTCAAGTTTTGGGTGAAATCTTTTGATGGATTATGGAACAAGGAGTGGCAAGAGCCTAAGCTTGGGGATTCCCATGGAACCCCCAAGATAATACAAGGACACCAAAAATTCAAAGCTTGGGGATGCCCCAGAAGGCATCCCCTCTTTCGTCTACTTCCATCAGTAATTAGTTCATTGCAGTACCTTGAAGTGGTCTTTTGTTTTCTTTCGCTAACGGAGCTCACGAGATTTTCTAATTTAAGTTTTGTGTTGTGAAGTTTTCAAATTTTGGTTAAAGATTTGATGGATTATGGAACAAAGAGTCGCAAGACCCTAAGCTTGGGGATGCCCATGGAACCCCCAAGATAATATGGACACCTAAAAGCCAAAGCTTGGGGATGCCCCGGAAGGCATCCCCTCTTCCGTCTACTTCTATCGGTAAATTTACTTGAAGCTATATTTTTATTCGCCACATGATATGCATTTTGCTTGGAGCGTGTTGTATTATTTGAGTCTTTGCTTTTTAGTTTACCACAATCATCCTTGCTGTACACACCTTTTGAGATAGCCATACATGATTTGGAATTTGTTAGGATACTCGATGTGCTTCGCTTATATCTTTTTAGTTATATAGTTTTGCTCTAGTACTTCACTTATATCTTTCAGAGAACGGTGGTGGATTTGTTTTATAGAAACTATTGATCTCTCATGATTCACTTAGATTGTTTTGAGAGTCTTAAATAGCATGGTAATTTGCTTAAAATCCAAATATGCTAGGTGTTCAAGATTAGTAAAAATTTCTTAAGAGTGTTTTGAATACTAAGAGAAGTTTGATGCTTGATGGTTGTTTTGAGATATGGAGGTAATAATATCAAAGTCATGATAGTTGAGTAGTTATGAAATTGAGAAATACTTGTGTTGAAGTTTGCAAGTCCCTTAGCATGCACGTATGGTAAACATTATGCAACAAATTTGAAACATGAGGTGTTATTTGATTGTCTTCCTTATGAGTGGCGGTCGGGGACGAGCGATGGTCTTTTCCTACCAATCTATCCCCCTAGGAGCATGCGTGTAGTACCGAGGTTTTTGATGACTTGTAGATTTTTGCAATAAGTATGTGAGTTATTTATGACTAATGTTGAGTCCATGCATTATACGCACTCTCACCCTTCCATCCTTGCTAGCCTATTCGGTATCGTGCATTGCCCTTTCTCACATTGAGAGTTGGCGCAAACTTCGTCGGTGCATCCAAACCCCGTGATATGATACACTCTTTCACACATAAACCTCCTTATATCTTCCTCAAAACAGCCACCATACCTACCTATTATGGCATTTCCATAGCCATTCCGAGATATATTTCCATGCAACTTTCCATCATTCCGTTCAACATGACACATTCATTATTGTCATATTGCTTAGCATGATCATGTAGTTCACACAGTATTTGTGGCAAAGCCACCGTTCATAATTCTTTCATACATGTCACTCTTGGTCCATTGCATATCCCGGTACACCGCCGGAGGCATTCATATAGAGTCATCTTTTGTTCTAGTATCGAGTTGTAATCATTGAGTTGTAAATAAATAGAAGTGTGATGATCATCATTTTCTAGAGCATTGTCCCAAGTGAGGAATTAAAAAAAGAGAGAAAGTCCATAAAAAAGAGAAGGCCCAAAAAATGAGAGAAAAAGAGAGAATGGACAATGTTACTATCCTTTGCCACACTTGTGCTTCAAAGTAGCACCATAATCTTCATGTTAGAGAGTCTCTTGTTTTGTCACTTTCATATACTAGTGGGAATTTTTCATTATACAACTTGGCTTGTATATTCCAACAATGGGCCTCCTCAAGTGCCCTAGGTCTTCGTGAGGAAGCAATTTGGATGCACACCCACTAGTTTCTTTTGTTGAGCTTTCATACATTTATAGGTCTAGTGCATCCGTTGCATGGCAATCCCTACTCCTTGCATTAACATCAAACAGTGGGCATCTCCATAGCCCATTGATTAGCATCGTTGATGTGAGACTTTCTCCTTTTTGTCTTCTCCACATAACCCCCCTCATTATATTCTATTCCACCTATAGTGCTATGTCCATGGCTCGCGCTCATATATTGCGTGAAAGTTTATAGGTTTGAGATTACTAAATTATGAAAAAAATGCTTGTCTTGTCATCGGGGTTATGCATGATGAGAGCATTCTTGTGTGACGAAAATGAAACATGACTAAACTATATGATTAGGTAGGGATGAACTTTCTTTGGCCATGTTATTTTGAGAAGACATAATTGCTTAGTTAGTATGCTTGAAGTATTATTATTTTTATGTCAATATGAACTTTTGTCTTGAATCTTTCGGTTCTGAATATTCATACCACAATTAGGAAGAATTACATTAAAATTATGCCAAGTAGCACTCCGCATAATTTTTTTTATCATTTACCTACTCGAGGACGAGCAGCAATTAAGCTTGGGGATGCTTGATATATATCCATCGTATCAATAATTTTTGATTGCTCCATGCTATATTATCTACTGTTCTGGACATTATTGGGCTTTATTATCCACTTTTATATTATTTTTGGGACTAACCTATTAACCGGAGGCCCAGCCCAGAATTGCTGTTTTTTGCCAGTTTTAGGGTTTCGAAGAAAAGGAGTATCAAACGGAGTCCAAACGGAATGAAACCTTCGGGAACGTGATTTTCTCAACGAACAAGACCCGGGAGACTTGGACCCTACGTCAAGAAAGAAAAGAGGAGGCCACGAGGTAGGGGCGCGCCTACCCCCCCCCCCCAACCAGGCGCGCCCTCCACCCTCGTGGGCCCCCTGTTGCTCCACTGACGTACTCCTTCCTCCTATATATACATACGTACCCCCAAACGATCAGATATGGAGCCAAAACCCTAATTCCACCGCCGTAACTTTCTGTATCCACGAGATCCCATCTTGGGGCCCGGAGCTCCGCCGGAGGGGGCATCGATCACGCAGGGCTTCTACATCAACACCATAGCCCCTTCGATGAAGTGTGAGTAGTTTACCTCAGACCTACGGGTCCATAGTTAGTAGCTAGATGTCTTCTTCTCTCTTTTTGGATCTCAATACAATGTTCTCCCCCTCTCTTGTGGAGATCTATTCGATGTAATCTTCTTTTTGCGGTGTGTTTGTTGAGACCGATGAATTGTGGGTTTATGATCATGTCTATCTATGAATAATATTTGAATCTTCTCTGAATTCTTTTATGTATGATTGGTTATCTTTGCAAGTCTCTTTGAATTATCATTTTGGTTTGGCCTACTAGATTGATCTTTCTTGCAATGGGAGAAGTGCTTAGCTTTGGGTTCAATCTTGCGGTGTCCTTTCCCAGTGACAGTAAGGGCAGCAAGGCACGTATTGTATTGTTGCCATCGAGGATAACAAGATGGGGTATTCTTCATATTGCATGAGTCTATCCCTCTACATCATGTCATCCTGCTTAAGGCGTTACTCTGTTTTTAACTTAATACTCTAGATGCATTCTGGATAGTGGTCGATGAGTGGAGTAATAGTAGTAGATGCAGGCAGGAGTCAGTCTACTTGTCTCAGACGTGATGCCTATATACATGATCATACCTAGATATTCTCATCACTATGCTCAATTCTGTCAATTACTCAACAGTAATTTGTTCACCCACCGTAGAATACTTATGCTCTCGAGAAAAGCCACTAGTGAAACCTATGGCCCTCTGGTCTATCTTTATCATATTGATCTCCTACTACTTTGTTATTTCCTTTGCTATTTACTTTGCCTTTATTTCACTTTGCATCTTTATCATAAAAATACCAAAAATAGTATCTTATCATATCTATCAGATCTCACTCTCGTAAGTGGCCTTATAGGGATTGACAACCCCTATTTGCGTTGGTCGCGAGGATTTATTTGTTTTGTGCAGGTACGAGGGACTCGCACGTAGCCTCCTACTGGATTGATACCTTGGTTCTCAAAAATGGAGGGAAATACTTACGCTACTTCGCTGCATCATCCCTTCCTCTTCGGGGAAAACCAACGCAGTGCTCAAGAGGTAGCAACCCCCTAGGGGTATAATGGTAAGCTGGACCGGTGTGGGCCCAGGTCGTCAGTGTCTCTGGTTGACGGCTCCTTTGTTGGCAGTTGGGGCCCGCCGACTGGTGGGCCCCACTGGCTGTCTTGTACTTGGCCGACAGGCCGTGCCCGCCGCTTGCGGGTCCTGCCGGCTGCTACACTATGGTCGTGCTCCTAATGACGCTTGCTTCGTCGGGGAAGGCGTGGCTACAGTTCCGCTACCTGGCGGTCGTTCACTGTAGCCATCCCCCATCTCTTTTGGTTGATGGCGCACAAATTCCTAGGAAAGGGAAGGGCCGCCTGCTGGAAGCCGACCTCCCCCTAAGCCGACTTGCCGAGCTTGCCGCCTTCTGGCTTCTCTCGGGCAGGTAGGGTCCGCCGTACCGGCAGCCTATCGTGGGAGCAGGGTCCCCTCTGTCTTGGGTGATGTCATGGGCAGAAGGGCAATAGTGCCGCGCCGTGCGGGAGATCACTGGCTGGTATGGCGTACTATGGCCATGACCCGCCCTGGATTCGAGGGTGGCAGGCTTCTCTGTAGCCATGCCTCGTCTCATCGTATTCATGGGGGCTCGAACTTTGAGGGTGCTTGGGGCGCCTGCTAGGAGCCATCCCCTCTAGAGGCCGCCTACTAGGAGGCGGCCCAATTCGTGGCCGTCTTCTGGCAGTCGGCTGCTTGAGACCTGCCGGCCACAAGAAGGCGGCGATCAATCTTCAATGCTCGAGGGGCGCAGTCGGCCCCGATGTCTTGAAATGCTATGGGGGGCATATGAGGCTACCCATGGCCAATAACTCCGGCAGGTCTTCTGTCTCATATATTTGCCTTTGCGATCTATTTTTCTCTTGATTTTATTTTCAGATCTATTAAACCAAAAACCCCAAAATACTTTTCTGCACTTTATTTTATTTGTGATCTATTTATTCAATCTATTACAACTTTCTCCCGTCCACACACCGTTTCTAGCGTCGTTACCCAAAAGGGATTGACAACCCCTTTAACACGTCGGGTTGCGAGGTGTTGTTATTTGTGTGCAAGGACTGTTTACATTGTGTTGCTTGGTTCTCCTACTAGTTCAATAACCTTGGTTTCATATCTAAGGGAAATACCTACCGCCGGTGTGCTACATCATCCCTTCCTCTTTGGGGAAATACCGATGTAGCTTCAAGCGACATCAAAAGGAATTTCCGGCGCCATTGCCGGGGAGGATCTTCATCATAACCAGGTTCCCAATAACAAATCTCATCTCCTTGCAATTTACATTATTTACCATTTTTCTCTCGTTTTGCTCTCCCCCACTTCACAAAAAGTAGTCGTTTTATTCGCCTCTCTTTTTCCGTTTGTCGTTCTCTTGTTTTCTAGTCTCGATGGCTAGCGTCCCTACTCCTCCTTTGTCACCAGATTTTGAAGTCCTTTACTTCAAGCAAGGAAAGGAGAAAACTTGAAAGATGCCTGGTATAGGCTTATGGAATGGTATCGTATTTCCAACTTAAAAGGGGATGCTAAAGTTTTAATTCGAAATTTGCCGCTAAATGAAACTTCATTGATCTTGATGCCAATGTTGCCTATGAAATCTTAGATGGAATTTTGGGAATTCCACCACAAAAGAAGGGGTTTCCTTTTACCCCCGAGGGAGCTCAAATGCTGGACTAACTTGGTGATTTTCATAAGCATATGGTTGAAATACAAAAATATAATGAACCCCTCAAACACCTCAATGGTAGTATCAATCGCATGAATGCCTTGATTACTCTTTGTAATAAGTGATTGGATATTTTGGAACTTAAGATGGTTTATTTTCCAAAGAATTTAGGGAAGCGTAAAGAGCCTCCCGGGTTTGAGAAAACCCTTACAAAAATTGCCAAAACTTCGGAAGACAAAACTTAGATCCTTGCTTTATGCCTAGCTAAGGGCGTAAAACTATAATGCTTGTTGGGAGGAAACCCAATGAATAAAATTAATTTTTGCTTTTTTGCTTCCTGTTTTTGAGCGTTAGCACAATTATGCTACTATTATGATTATTTTTTTTATGTTTTAATTAGTGTTTGTGCCAAGTAAATGTTGGGGATCGTAGCAGAAATTTTAAAAAAATTCTACGCATCACCAAGATCAATCTATGGAGTAATCTAGCAACAAGGGGAAGGGGAGTGCATCTACATACCCTTGTAGATCGCTAAGCGGAAGCGTTACAAGAACGCGGATGAAGCAGTCGTACTCGTAGCGATTTAGATCGTAGTTGATTCCGATCTAAGCGCCGAACAACGGCGCCTCTGCGTTCAACACACGTGCAGCCCGCTGACGTCTCCTACGCCTTGATCCAGCAAGGGGAGAAGGAGAGGTTGGGGAAGACTCCGTCCAGCAGCAGCACAACGGCGTGGTGGTGGTGGAGGAGCGCGGGACTCCAGCAGGGCTTCGCCAAGCACTACGAGAGACGAGGAGGGAGAGGGGTAGGGCTGCGCCAACAGGGGAAGAACTTCGTGTGTTGGGCTGCCCCTTTGCCTCCACTATATATAGGGGGAGAGGGAGGGCTGCGCCCCCACCTAGGGTTTCCACCCTAGGGGTGGCGACAGCCCCAATCCCCATCTGGGGTGGCGGCTAAGTGGGGGGGGAGAGGGAGGCGCACCAGGCATGGGCCTTACGGCCCATCTGCCCTTAGGGTTTGCCCCCTTCTTCTACCTAGGTGCATGGGCGTTGGTGGGGAGGCGCCCCAGCCCACCTAGGGGCTGGTCCCTTCTCACACTTGGCCCATGTATGCCTCTGAGGCCCGTGGCCCCTCCCGGTGGACCGGCGGACCCCTCCGGTGGTCCCGGTACACTACCGGTGATGCCCGGAACACTTCCGGTGGCCAAAACCATACTTCCTATATATCAATCTTTACCTCCGGACCATTCCGGAACTCCTCGTGACGTCCGGGGTCTCATCCGGGACTCCGAACAACATTCGGTAACCGCTTACATACTTTCGCTATAACCCTAGTGTCATCGAACCTTAAGTGTGTAGACCCTACGGGTTCGGGAGTCATGCAGACATGGTCGAGACAACTCTCCGGTCAATAACCAATAGCGGGATCTGGATACCCATGTTGGTTCCCACATGCTCCACGATGATCTCATCGGATGAACCACGATGTCAAGGATTCAATCAATCCCGTATATAATTCCCTTTGTCTATCTGTACGATACTTGCCCGAGATTCGATCATCGGTATCCCGATACCTTTTTCAATCTCGTTACCGGCAAGTCTCTTTACTCGTTCCGTAACACATCATCCCGTGATCAACTCCTTGATCATATTGTGCACATTATGATGATGTCCTACCGAGTGGGCCCAGAGATACCTCTCCGTTTACACAGAGTGACAAATCCCAGTCTCGATTCGTGCCAACCCAACAGACACTTTCAGAGATAGCCATAGTGCACCTTTATAGCCACCCAGTTATGTTGTGACGTTTGGCACACCCAAAGCACTCCTACGGTATCCGGGAGTTGCGCAATCTCATGGTCTAAGGAAATGATACTTGACATTAGAAAAGCTTTAGCATACGAACTACATGATCTTTGTGCTAGGCTTAGGATTGGGTCTTGTCCATCACATCATTCTCCTAATGATGTGATCCCGTTATCAACGACATCCAATGTCCATGGTCAGGAAACCGTAACCATCTATTGATCAATGAGCTAGTCAACTAGAGGCTTACTAGGGACATGGTGTTGTCTATGTATCCACACATGTATCTGAGTTTCCTATCAATACAATTCTAGCATGGATAATAAACGATTATCATGAACAATGAAATATAATAATAACTAATTTATTATTGCCTCTAGGGCATATTTCCAACAGTCTCCCACTTGCACTAGAGTCAATAATCTAGTTCACATCGCCTTGTGATTAACACTCACAGGTCACATCGCCATGTGACCAACATCCAAAGAGTTTACTAGAGTCACTAATCTAGTTCACATCACTACGTGATTAACACTCAATGAGTTCTGGGTTTGATCATGTTATGCTTGTGAGAGAGGTTGTAGTCAACGGGTCTGCAATATTCAGATCCCTATGTATTTCGCAAAACTTTATGTCATATCGTAGATGCTGCTACCACGTTTACTTGGAGCTATTCCAAATTGTTTCTCCATTATACGTATCTGGTATCTCTACTCGGAGCTATCCGGATAGGTGTTAAGCTTGCATCGATGTAACTCTTTACGTCGAACTCTTCATCACCTCCATATCCGAGAAACATTTCCTTATTCCTCTAAGGATAATTTTGACTGCTATCTGGTGATCTACTCCTAGATCACCTTTGTACCCTCTTGCCAGACATGTGGCAAGGCACACATCTGGTGCGGTACTCAGCCTGGCATACCGTATAGAGCCTATGACAGAAGCATAGGGGACGACCTTCGTCCTTCCTCTTTCTTCTATCGTGGTCAATCTTTGAGTCTTACTCAACTTCACACCTTACAACTCAGGTAAGAACCCCTTCTTTGACTGATCTAGTTTGAACTCCTTCAAAAACATGTCAAGGTGTGCGTTCTTTGAAAGTATCATCAGGCGTCTTGATCTATCTCTATAGATCTTGATGCCCAATATGTAACCAGCTTTATCCAAGTCTTCCTTTGAAAAACACTCTTCAAACAACCGTTTATGCTTTCCATAAATTCTACATTATTTCGAATCATCAATGTGTCATCCACATATACTTATCAGAAATGTTGTAGTGCTCCCACTCACTTTCTTGTAAATACAAGTTTCTAGCAAACATTGTATAAACCTAAAAGCTTTGATCACTCCATCAAAGCATATATTCCGACTTTGAGATGCTTGCTCTAGTCCATGGAAGGATTGCTGGAGCCAGCATACCTTTTAGCATCCTTAGGATTGACAAAACATTTTATTGTATCACATACAACTTTTTCTTACGAAAACTCGTTTTGACATCCATCGTCAGATTTCATAATCGAAAAATACAGCTAATGCTAACATGATTCCGACGGACTTAAGCATCGCTACGGGTGAGCAATTCTCATCGTAGTCAACTCCTTGAACTTGTGAAAAGACTCTTTCCCACAAGTCGAGCTTCATAGACGGTAACATTACCTCCCACATCTATCTTCTTCTTAAAGATCCATTTATCTCAATGGCTCGGCGATCATCGGGCAAGTCCACTAAAGTCCATACTTTGTTCTGATACATGGATCCTATCTCAGATTTCATGGCTTCTAACCATTTGTTGGAATACGGGCCCACCATCGCTTCTCCATAGCTCGTAGGTTCATTGTTGTCTAACAACATGATATCTAAGACAGGATTATCGTACCACTCAGGAGTAGTACATATCCTTGTCGACCTACGAGGTTCGATAGCAACTTGGCTTCATGATCACTATCATTAACTTCCTATTCAATAGACGTAGGCGCCACAGAAAACATCTTTCTGTGTTGCATCACTCTCTGGTTGAAGTAAAGGTTCGACAACCTCATCAAGTTCTATATTCCACCCACTCAATTCTTTCGAGAGAAACTCCTTCTCGAGAAAGGACCCGTTCTTAGCGACAAACAATTTGCCCTCGGATCTGAGATAGAAGGTATACCCAACTGTCACCATTGGGTATCCTATGAAGATGTGTTTGTCCGCTTTTGGGTTCGAGCTTCGCCGGCTGAAGCCTTAAGCATCGCAGCCCCAAACATTAAGAAATGACAACTTTGGTTTCTTTCCAACCCAATGTTCATATGACGTCGTCTCAACGGACTTAGATGGTGTCCTATCTAAAGTGAATGCAGCTGTCTCTAACGTATAACCTCAAAATGAAAACGGTAGATCGGTAAAAGACATCATAGATCGCACCATATCTCATAAGGTTTGATTACGACGTCCGGACACACCATTACCCTGCGGTGTTCCATGTGGCTTCAACTGTGAAACAATTCCACAATGTCTTAAGTGATTGCCAAACTCATAATTCAGAAATTCTCATCGATCAGATCGTAGGAATTTGATCTTCTTGTTATGATGGTTCTTAACTTCACTCTAAAATCGCTTGAACTTTTCCAACGTTTCAGACTTGTGCTTCATTAAGTAAATATACCTATATCTACTCAAATCGTCAGTGAAGATGAGAAAATAGTGATATCCACCGCACGCTTCAATTTTCATTGGATCACATGCATCAGAATGTATGATTTCCAACAAGTCACTTGCCCGTTTCATTGTACCTGAAAATAGGGTCTTAGTCATCCTACCCATGAGGCATGGCTCACATGTGTCAAGCAATTCAAAATCAGGTGACTCCAAACATCCATCGACATGGAGTTTCTTCATGCATCTTACGCCAATATGACCTAAGCGGCAGTGCCACAAGAAATTGGTACTATCATTATTAACTCTACATCTTTTGGCATGAACATGTGTATTACCACGACCGAGATTCACTGAACCATTCACATAGGGTGCATGACCATGAAAAGTATTATTCATGTAAACAGAATAACCATTATTCTCTAACTTAAATGAATAACTGTATTGCAATCAACATGATCTAATCATATTCATGCTCAACGTAGACACCTGATAACATTTATCTAGGTTCAATACTAATCCCGAATGCAGATGGAGCGTGCGATGGTGATCTCATTAACTTTGGAAACACTTCCAACACACATCTTCACCTCGCCCTTAGCCAGTCTCCGTTTAGTCCATAGCTTTTGCTTCAAGTCACCAATAATAGCAACTGAACCAGTATCCAATACCCAGGTGCTACCAGGAGTACTAGTGAGGGACACATTAATAACATGTATATACTTTGTTGAAGTTGCCAGCCTTCTTATCTACCATGCATTTGGGGTAATTCCGCTACCAGTGACCGTTCCCCTTACAATAGAAGCACTTAGTCTCGGGTTTGGGTTGAACCTTGGGTTCCTTCACTTGAGCGGTAACTGGTTTGTCATCCATGAAGTTTCCCTTCTAGACCTTTCCCTTCTTGAAACCAGTGGTCTTGTTAAACCATCAACCCTTGATACTCCTTCTTGATTTCTACCTTTTGCGGTCTTAAGCACCGCGAACAGCTCCGGGATCAACTCCATCCCTTGCAAGTCATAGTTCATCATGAAGATCTAGTAGCTTAGTGATAGTGGCTAGAGAACTCTATCAATCACTATCTTATCTGGAAGTTTAACTCCCACTTGATTTAAGTGATTGTAGCACCCAGACATTCTGAGCACATGCTCACTAGCTGAGCTATTCTCCGCCATCTTGTCGGCAAAAAAACTTGTCAGAGGTCTCATACCTCTTAACACGGGCGTGAGCCTGAAATCCCAATTTCAGCTCTTGGAACATCTCATATGTCTTATGGCGTTCAAAACATCATTGGAATCCCGATTCTAAGCCGTAAAGTATGGTGCACTAAACTATCAAGTAGTCATCAGGACGTGTTTGTCAGGTGTCCACAACATCCACAGACGACGTTGTAGGGGTTTGCACATCGAGTGGTGCATCAAAGAGGTAAGCCTTCCGTGTAGCAATGAGGACACTCCTCCGACTACGGACCTAGTCCGCATCATTGCTTACAATATCTTTCAACTTAGTCTTTCTCTAGGAACGTATTGAAATAGGGAGCTACAACGTGAGCTATTTATCTACAACATATTTGCAAAGACAATTTAGACTATGTTCATGATAATTGAGTTCATCTAATCAAATTATTAATGAACTCCCACTCAGATAGACATCCCTCTAGTCATCTAAGTGAAACATGATCCGAGTCAACTAGGCCGTGTCCGATCACCACGTGAGACAGACTAGTCAACATCGGTGAACATCTCCATGTTGATCGTATCTTCTATACGACTCATGCTCGACCTTTCGGTCTTTCGTGTTCCGAGGCCATGTCTGTCATGCTAGGCTCGTCAAGTCAACCTAAGTGTATTGCGTGTGTAAATCTGGCTTACACCCGTTGTATTCCAACGTTAGAATCTATCACACTCAATCATCACATGGTGCTTCGAAACAACGAACCTTCGCAACGGTGCACAGTTAGGGAGAACACAATTCTTGAAATTATTGCGAGGGATCATCTTATTTAAGCTACCGTCGTTCTAAGCAAATAAGATGTAAAACATGATAAACATCACATGCAATCAAGTAGTGACATGATATGGCCAACATCATTTGCTCCTTTTGATCTCCATCTTTGGGGCTCCATGATCATCGTTGTCACCGGCATGAGACCATGATCTCCATCATCATGATCTCCATCATCGTGTCTTCTTGAAGTTGTCTCGACATCTATAACTTCTACTACTATGGCTAACACTTTAGCAATAAAGTAAAGTAATTACATGATGTTTAAGTTGACACGCAGGTCATAAATAAATTAAGACAACTCCTATGGCTCCTGCCGGTTGTCATACTCAACAACATGCAAGTTGTGATTCCTATTACAAGAGCATGATCAATCTCATACATCACATATATCATTCATCACATCCTTTTGGCCATATCACATCACATGGCACATGCTGCAAAAACAAGTTAGACGTCCTCTAATTGTTGTTGCAAGTTTTTACGTGGCTGCTATAGGTTTCTAGCAAGAACGTTTCTTACCTACGCCAAAACCACAACGTGATATGCCAATTTCTATTTACCCTTCATAAGGACCCTTTTCATCGAATCTGATCCGACTAAAGTGGGAGAGACAGACACCCGCTAGCCACCTTATGCAACTAGTGCATGTCAGTCGGTGGAACCAGTCTCACGTAAGAGTACGTGCAAGGTCGTTCCGGGCCGCTTCATCTCACGATGCCGCCGAATCAAGATAAGACTAGTAACGGCAAGTAAATTGACAAAATCGACGCCCACAACAACTTGTGTTCTACTCGTGCATAGAAACTACGCATAGACCTAGCTCATGATGCCACTATTGGGGATCGTAGCAGAAATTTTAAAAAAATTCTATGCATCACCAAGATCAATCTATGGAGTAATCTAGCAACGAGGGGAAGGGGAGTGCATCTACATAGCCTTGTAGATAGCTAAGCAGAAGCGTTACAAGAACGCGGATGAAGGAGTCGTACTCGTAGTGATTCAGATCGCGGTTGATTCCGATTAAGCGCCGAACAACGGCGCCTCCGCGTTCAACACACGTGCAGCCCGGTGATGTCTCCTACGCCTTGATCCAGCAAGGGAAGAAGGAGAGGTTGGGGAAGACTCCGTCCAGCAGCAGCACAACGGTGTGGTGGTGGTGGAGGAGCGCGGGACTCCAGCAGGGCTTCGCCAAGCACTACGAGAGACGAGGAGGGAGAGGGGTAGGGCTGCGCCAACAGGGGAAGAACTTCGTGTGTTGGGCTGCCCCTTTGCCTCCACTATATATAGAGGGAGAGGGAGGGCTGCGCCCCCACCTAGGGTTTCCACCCTAGGGGTGGCGGCAGCCCCAATCCCCATTTGGGGTGGCGGCCAAGTGGGGAAGAGGGAGGCGCACCAGGCATGGGCCTTAGGGCCCATCTGCCCTTAGGGTTTGCCCCCTTCTTCTCTCTAGGCGCATGGGCATGGTGGGGAGGCGCCCCAGCCCACCTAGGGGCTGGTCCCTTCTCACACATGGACCATGTATGCCTCCGGGGCCCGTGGCCACTCCCGGTGGACCCCCGGACCCCTCCGGTGGTCCCGGTACACTACCGGTGATGCCCAGAACACTTCCCGTGGCCAAAACCATACTTCATATATATCAATCTTTACCTCCGAACCATTCTGGAACTCCTCGTGACGTCCGGGATCTCATCCGGGACTCCGAACAACATTCGGTAGCCGCGTACATACTTTCCCTATAACCCTAGCGTCATCGAACCTTAAGTGTGTAGACCCTACGGGTTCGGGAGTCATGCAGACATGGCGGAGACAACTCTCCGGTCAATAACCAATAGCGGGATCTGGATACCCATGTTGGTTCCCACATGCTACACGATGATCTCATCAGATGACAATGTCAAGGATTCAATCAATCCCGTATACAATTCCCTTTGTCTATCGGTACGATACTTGCCCGAGATTCGATCGTCGGTATCCCGATACCTTGTTCAATCTCGTTACCGGCAAGTCTATTTACTTGTTCCGTAACACATCATCCCGTGATCAACTCCTTGATCACATTGTGCACATTGTGATGATGTCCTACCGAGTGGGCCCAGAGATACCTCTCCGTTTACACGGAGTGACAAATCCCAGTCTCGATTCGTGCCAACCCAACAGACACTTTCAGAGATACCCGTAGTGCACCTTTATAGCCACCCAGTTATGTTGTGACGTTTGGCACACCCAAAGCACTCCTACGGTATCCGGGAGTTGCACTATCTCATGGTCTAAGGAAATGATACTTGACATTAGAAAAGCTTTAGCATACGAACTACATGATCTTTGTGCTAGGCTTAGGATTGGGTCTTGTCCATCACATCATTCTCCTAATGATGTGATCCTGTTATCAACGACATCCAATGTCCATGGTCAGGAAACCGTAACCATCTATTGATCAACGAGCTAGTCAACTAGAGGCTTACTAGGGACATGGTGTTTCCTATCAATACAATTCTAGCATGGATAATAAACGATTATCATGAACAATGAAATATAATAATAACTAATTTATTATTGCCTCTAGGGCATATTTCCAACAGTAAAACCTTTAGGATCTTCTTGGGCAATAGTTGTTTGATCTTGCTGAAAACCAGAAACTTTTATGCTCACGAAATTAATTTTCATTTTTTATCAGAGAGCGATAAAATACCCATTCCACTTGTGGTAGGTCAATATACAAATTTCTCAGGTCTTCCTAACTTTTAAGAATTTTTGGAGTTAAAGAAGTATTCTAAATAGTCAGATTGCTACAGACTATTCTGTTTTGACAGATTCTGTTTTCTTTGTGTTGTGTGCTTATTTTTATGGCTCTATGGTTTTCTTTGATGAGTTTTTGCCATAGAAAAGTTGGAATACAGTAGATATAATACAAAAACAAAATATGATTTGGTTTGATACAACACTTATAGTAGTGTTTTATTATTCTTATACTAAAGAATCTCACGGAGGCTTTGTTGAATTTTGTGTGATTGAAGTTTTCAAGTTTTGGGTTATCATACGATGGATGAAGGAAGGATGTAAGAGCCTAAGCTTGGGGATGCCCCGGCATGCCGAGCTATTATCCAAGAATGAGCAACCAACTAAGCTTGGGGATTCTCCCGAGTGGCATCCCCGCTTTCTTCCAACAACTATTAGTATTTTGCTCGAGACTATATTTTTATTTGTCACATGATATGTGTTTTACTTGGAGCGTCTTGTATGATATGTGTCTTTGCTTGTTTTATTTTGTGTTTTAAGTCATCAATCCTTGCTAGATACACCTATTTGAGAGAGCCAAAATTATGTCATGACTTGTTAAAATTGCTCTCTATGCTTCACTTAAATTTTTTATGAGCAATGGACTTGCTCTAGTGCTTCACTTATATCTTTTTGAGCACGGTGTGCTTTTTTATTTTTGAAGAAATGCTCTCTTGCTTCACTTAGATTTATTTGAGGGTTAGTAAAATTTTGAATAAATTCTCTCTTTCTTCACTTAAATTATTATGAGAGAAAGAAAATTTGTTATGCTCATGATCTTCACTTATATTTGATTGATCTTATGAAAAGCAACACATGAAAAATAGTCCTGAAGTGATAGATATCCAAGAAGGATAAAGAAAAAAAATACAAAAAATGTCATGAAGATCATTGGACAAAATAAACTTGATTCTTCTAATAGTTTTGAGATGTGATGATGTCACTAGTACAGCGAGCTCCTAAACAAACGGTTTTTAACCCCTTTCCGCGACAGCATTTGGAACCGTCGCCAAGTGAGTGTGGGCGATAGGGGGGGTCCTTCCCACACGACCCAGAAACCGTCTGGGATATGCCCTCCTGGCACACACGTTCGGCAAAATGAGGTCGTGTGTGACTGGCGAGTGCTCAAATACGGAAATACATACAGTAGAGCTAAAAAATAAAACTATACGGCGAAATTATTTCCAGTCGCAAGTACATCCCACACAGTCAGCCCTGCTAAACGTTTCCGTTCGTATGTACATCCAACACAGTCACTCCAAGGAAAACGTTTCTGTTCACATGTACTTCACACACAATTTTTCTCGTTAAATCGGTTGCGTTATTGAATATATCACACACGGTCCATGGGAGAAACTGTGTGGCAAAGGCTGTCCATCACACACAGTTTTCATGTGGTAAATGTTTGCGCAAGGTGGCCTAACGCAAACTGTTTTTAAGAGAAAGTCGTGTGTGATTGTTCATTGATCCAACATGGTTTATTCCTAGAAACTGTGTGCGTTTCCTGAGGTCATCGCGCACGGTATTTTTTCAACAACCGTTTGCAATAGCAAAACCCAATTAGCAGGCTAATTATCCGATTATTCATAATCCATTTATTAATATAATTGACAGTTCATATTAAGCACACAATATATTTCATTTTCATAATTGAAATACATTAGAATACAACATCATATAGCTTCAACACTCAACTACCCCATTAGACAACTACACCAGGACCAAGTTTCACATGCAACATCTATAACCTTTCAAAATTAGCATCATAGACGGTACATATACAGATGTATCTCATCTAGAAAACTGCTGAAGCAGAAGGCAAATATTGAGCCTTCATTGTTGTTGAAGGTCTTTGTAACTTTAGGGCAGTGCCTATGGATGATTGACCATCCATCCGTCGTCCTCTTCAGGAACACTTCAATATTGAACCGTGGGTGTTGTATGAATACCTTCCTCGTCTCCTGACCATAGAGGTGGTTTGAGAGGTAATCATCAGTGAACTACTTTGGAAAGGCCTGAAAACAAGGATGTGCATAAATATCTTCTCTACATTGAAAATGGGGCAAAGGAATAAAAAAAGGCAAGGTATAATAGTTAGTACCATCCTGTAGTGAACCGATGTCTTCTTCATTGTGCAGACAAAGATCTTGTTGTTTTTTGTCGCTAATTTCTTTATCCTAACAATCTTTCTGAGTTTCTTGACTTGACTGATATTCATGGACAACTCATTTCCCCATATGCAAAAGGGTCGAACAATGGGTAAAAACCTCTGACAGCGGGACCTACACATAATTGTTAAAAACCTAAATATTAGAATGGTTCCTGCAATTGCACAATAATGTGCTATTAGACAACGGACCATGCACGTGCTAACCTCGATTGTAAACCTTGGTGCTTCCCATTGTTTCCCTGCAACACATATAAGGTAGTTAGTCATCAGGTTAAGTAAGGGTTCACATGCTATCGGTAAAATATGTTGATGAAAAATAATCACATTGCAGATTCATCAAATTAATTGAAGCCACACAGAAAACCCATTTATCCAAACCAAGCATGATTAAGAACTAGGAAATATAGCACTTGTATATGTTTGTCATGTATTAAGTGCAACCAAATTCGATTTATTCCTCGCATGCACAACAATACAAAATTCTACCCACGACAATTGGACATCACATTGCAGAATTGAACCAAACAGTTAACTAAACACCACAACAAATGAACCAAACGTTAACTGAGCATCACATTGCACAATATAACATACTCCTAATAGAAGATCAGATTGTTAACCAAACAGTTAACTATAGCCAATTGTAGCAATTGTATTTGTTTCGCATGTATTTACTACAGCCAAATTCAATTTATTCCTCACATGGTATACAATAACAGAATGCATCCACAATTTTGTAAAGATAAATTCGATTTATTTCTCACCTGGAAGACAATACAAAATTGCAGCCTGAAGAATTGAACATCACATTTGCAAAATTGAACCAAACAGTTAACTGAAGACAACAACTAATTAAAAGACAGTTAATAAGTGAGCACCACACTGCATGACATATAGAACATATACACTAGAGCAACAGATTGCATGGTAAAATTAGATAGCACAATTCACTAGAATCTGTGAAGGAAAGGTAGGAGTACCACACGCAACGGGTAAACCGAGCATGCTTAACCGACGTAGCTAGCAAATGGCAAGGTGCTCCTTCAAGATCTGGGTGTCGGCACGAATGGCAGCCATCACGAGGTCATCCGCGTGTGCGGCCACGATTTGCTTCTCCGCTACCAAATGCTCCTTGAGGTCCTGGCTATACTACATGCACCATGTCTTAGGCCGGCGCTTATTTGGTGGAGGGGTCGGTGATTTGGGTGGAAGGTGTCGCGCTCTCGCCGGCGGTAGGGGCATGTGGGATGTGGAAGGAGGAGGAGGATAGGGGTCGGGTGTGGATTACCTGCCTGGATAGGCGAGGCCATGGAGCGTGAAGGAGGGTCACCGGCGAGGAGGCGGCGGCACTGCAAGCAAGGAGTGAAGGTTTCAAGTTGGAAAGGAAGGCGGAAAGAGGGGAAATGTGGCTTTTGGTAAGGGGGAGGGGTGGGGAGGTAGATATTTCCACAGAAGCCGAAAATTTGGAATCGCTTCAGCCAAAAAAACCGGCGTGCAAATTTTCATTAGACACGGTCCCTTATTCAGACACGGTCCGAAGATATTTTGTGTTGCATCTCACATGGTCGGTTATAATAAACTGTGTGGGCTCTAGTTGATTTTTCGTCTTGATTTGAATTACATAATGGGGTCACAATGGCCATGGACGGTGTTTGAATTGCTAGACCTTTTATCTGCAGTGATCATAAAAGAATTGGAATTATTCAGGGTTCGTTTGGACATTTTATGCATTAAGTGAGTTTTCAATGCATTTATGTGCATAATTCAAATTTTAACTACATGACATTCTCCAGTGCATATAAATTCTTTGAAAAATCAAATCTTTGTCCTTGGGTGCATGCTTAGGTCACATGCAAGAAATGGGAATGAATTTCAAACAACATGGCACCGTTGATTGCTGGCAAAACATTGAGGTGCCTGGTTTTTAAATTCTAGTAAATCCAAACTCGTCTGAAATTCATGAAACTTGTCATGCTATCATGGAGCGGCATCAACATGCTGTGGTAAATTTTTTTGTCCCATTTGGGGTAGGTATGGGTATAGGCTTCTCACAAACTGGAGCTTCTCACAACAAGCATGATGGTTTTCGGTAGGGAACGTCCCACCTTTGGGGACAAAACGATATCCATTGCCTCTTATTGCTTTCAATTTTTTTGTCGTGTCAATATAGAACAACAGGAGTGTTGTGTGATTTTTTGTGATTTTTCGGGGTTTGTTTGGACATTTTTATGCATTAAGTGAGTTTTCAATGCATTTATGTGCATAATTCAAATTTGAACTACATGCACATGCTCCAGTGCATATAAATTGGTTGAAAAATCAAATATGTGTCCTTGGGTGCATGCTTAGGTCCCATGCAAGAAATGGGAATGAATTTCAATAACCAGGGCACCGTTGATTGCCGGCAAAACATTGAGATGCCTGGTTTTTAAAATCTAGTAAATCCAAAACTCGTCTGAAATTCATGAAACTTGGCATGCTATCATGGAGCGGCATCAACATGCTGTGGTAAATTTTTTTGTCCCATTTGGGGTAGGTATGGGTATAGGCTTCTCACAAGCCGGAGCTTCTCACAACAAGCATGATGGTTTTCGGTAGGGAACGCCCCACCTTCGGGGACGAAACGATATCCATTGCCTCTTATTGCTTTCAATTTTTTTCTCGTGTCTACATAGAACAACTGGAGTGTTGTGTGAATTTTTGTGATTTTTCGGGGTTCGTTTGGACATTTTTATGCATTAACTGAGTTTTCAATGCATTTATGTGCATAATTCAAATTTGTACTACATGCACATGCTCTAGTGCATATAAATGATGTGCCCACCACACCACACAAGCAATCGGACACTAAGAAAATAAGCATATACTAATAGTACAATGTTATACATGAAAGTTAATTGCATGGTGCATCCAAAAATATTTGTTCTGCATTGTGAATGTTTATATTTTCTCCTAAAATATTAGTCACGGGAAAGAGAAACGAAGGGATACCTCTCCTTGTCTCCACCGGACACCCCCTCTTTCTACACTACTTTCACGTACGCACACAAACTATCTCTCGGCCGTCTGAAAGTATGCATGCCCATGACACATTCACGCGTGGCGGTCACTGTATTTCAAGCAAAGGCACTATATGGTCGGTGGACTTCAGAATATGCTCATTACAGTCACTGTATATATTCTCGTGGTGATCATACGGTATCTAGCTCACGATACGTCTCCGTATTTTGTTGATGACACTAACGGACATTGTATTTGATGCGTGCTCCTTATATTGTTGACGACACTAACGGTCATTGTATTTGAAGCGAAAGCACGATATGGCCACTGGACTTCAGAATAAGCTCATCATGGTCAGCACATACATTTTGTGCTGCTAACCAACCTGTGGTTGGATGGTTAGGAGGACAGTGGTTTCTCGAGCCCACCAGGGTTAAAGTCCTGGTGCTCGCATTTATCTTGGGTTAACTTCAATATTTTTCCGGTGATGTGCGTTCAGTGGAAGGAGACGTTCCACTCAACTACGAGGCACCTATGGTGACTTCGTAAAATCTCAAGATCATATGCTGGCTCACTCGCTCGAAGGTGCTCATAGGGGTAGGGTCTGCGTGTGTGTGCTTATAGCGGTGAGTGCTTGAGTGTATATATGAGTGCTTGCGTCTATACCACGTATACATGACGTGATTCCACGGTCACTCGCTCACCTGTACAACTCCGTATTTTTTTGATGACACAATCAATTGACTAGTCAAACGTTCCACGTGGCGCAACTAGTGTTGCACCATCGGGGCGCGTAACCGTGGGGCCTACCTATCAGCGCGTATATGAAAGAAAGAAATGGTAGTTTGAGTCTGTAGTGTGTTAATAAAATACATTTTAGGGTGATCATACGGTCACTGGATCACCATATAGCTCCGTAATTTGTTGATGACACGATCAATTAACGAGTCAAACGGTCCACATTCAGCAGCGCACATTACCATAGGGCCCACCCGTCAGCGCGTATATGAAGGACAAAAATGGTAATGAATTAGTGGTCGGTGGGGATTCAAAGTCATGAGACCTCTGGTTGGCAGTCACCGGCGGTGGGGGGTGGTGATTAGGCGGTGGCATGGGGATCGCCGGAGAAAAAGCTCGGCGCGGGGGGGGGGGGGGGGCTAGGGGGATAGCCGGGGCGGAGGCAGACCGGCGGTGGGGAGTGGTTTCGAGGAGGGCGGGGCGGCGTGGCCGCGCGGGCCGGCCGCGGTCGGTGGCGGCCGGCGGGGGCTAGTGCCTCAGGCGATGGAGGATGAAGATAAACTGCAGGCCCTTGATTTCGTATCCAACGGTTGGAGAATCTACTGACCAGAGATGAAAAAGTCAGTCGACTAACGTGTAGCCTCACCCCGCACGTACACATGCACACACGCAACACTCGCACAAACACGCGCATGCATGCAGGCGTGCAACACTGACACATACACATAACGAACACACTCCCGCATGCAGGCGTGCAACACTGACACGTACACATGCACTCACGAACACACGCACGTACGCACACATGCATGCAACACTGAAAACGACACATGCACGCACGCAACACTCGCATGCCTGCATGCACACCACACACGACGCAAGACACAAGCTCAACCTATATCTGCATGCACCCTTTGTGAAGGACATGGATTGTTACGGGTATTAATCAATCTTATCTTTTTTCCATGGTTTAATGAATCTTATCTGTGATAAGAAGAACATTGATGTTTGCAGCAGTCTTTAGGAATCACAATGTATTGAACGGGCTATCAACGTATATATGAAAATTTTAAAATTCTCTTACAAGTATGCTTATCTAGATGAAATATATGACGTCCACTCAATGAACAATCATCAGTTTATGAAATGCCCGCTTCTAACTGCCCTGGCCCACAAAAAGTTCCTCTGCCGTGCGCTGCCTGCGTTGGGTCACTAACATGCAGGCCATGTACCCAAAGAGCACACACGTCAGTGGAAGAACGGCGCAGTGTCGTACGTTAGAGTCGAGGGTGCCACTCGATGCACGCCTGGCTGAACACACCTCCTTGCTACATTCAAACGCCTCCATGAAACCCGTGTGGAAGCCGAGGAACCCACTTTGGACACACGTCCGTTCATGACCAGGCCGGCATTAAACGCAACGCCGGCCGAGCTCCTCCCGTCCGCCATCTATTTAATCTCCTATTTAAACAAGGCCAAATGCCGGCCAAGAATCGCACCCCTCCGCCACTCCCCTATCTCCTCCTTCACCATTTTGTCCACTCTTACAATGGCTTACGAAGAGTAGTTATCCCGCATCCAAGCCGGCTGGGTGGCCCGCCGAGCCTGCCGGATATGAGCTATGCAGCTCGCTGATCCACCTCCCTCCCCTCGCCCGGCGGAGCTAGTTGCTGCCCCAAGCCGGCGCGCGGTTTGGCAACTCGCCGCTCCCGGCTAGCTCGACGAGGAGCGGCGCACGGGCGTCGTCATTGTCGTCCACGCTGCCGCCTCGTACCGCGCCTCCGTGTCTACGACCGCGTCTCCCGTTTTAGCAGACGAGACTCCCGTGCCGGCGGCCGTGCCATGCAAGAAGAGACAGAAGCCGGGTGCACGGAGAGCGACGAGTCGGTGGCCAGCGCCTCCGCGTCCGCCGCCATCATCAAGGAGAAGTAGAACACGGGAGGCTGCCGCTGCTTGGGTCCCATGAAGGCCACCGCGGAGGCGACGCCGGCATACAGCAGGTGTCTTGCCGGATCCTTTTGTTGCGAGGACCTTCGTTGACTCCGCATGGGCTCCACGGAAGCGGAGAAGCCCCCTTCCACCATCATCTTGGGCATCAGCCAACAATATCAGTTGGGCAGCGGGGAAGCGAGCCGTCCTTTGCGCTGAAGTATATACCTCCGGGGCTCCCGGCAGTCCGATGATCGTGCTGCCGGACATAAGGAACACAAATGGATCGGCGGGCGACCATTAAGGCAAGGTATTATATACCTGTGCTGTCTAGAACTAGCACCACTTAGTTGATTCGAATGTAATGAAATCCGTCATGTTTGTATGAAAATCTGGTATTTTATATGAATTCCGTCATTGTTTATGAGAAATATTGTCGTGTTTGCATGAATTTCGTCCGGTTTGTTGAGTTGTTGTCAGAATGTGTGCGGCTACGGTTGGATGGCGTAATATGCGGGTGGGGGACGTGCACGAAGAGAAGAGGTGCACACACAGTGCACGTACTCCCGCCTCTTTCCCAACCGCACCCACACGGGTACACGGTGGAGCTCATTTCTGTACGAAAAGGCAGCCCACGTGGTAATTTGACACATGTACTGGTTGTCCACTTGATGGAGGATCGTCTACCACGGGTGAACAAACAAATTGTGACTTGACGCGTCATGTGGGGCCTACCTTAGAGGCAAGGTTCTATACACTCGAGATGCTCTGTATGTATTACTTTTGATGTGTCCCGTCAACTAGCAGAACGAGGAGAAGCTTGCTTACCATGCCGTCTCCCCCGCCCACGGGCGCGGTGGTTCGTAGGATGAGGTGAAGCTTTCTTACAAGAAACTACCTCCATCCTAGTTTATTGGTCCCCATTGTATATTGTGTCAAATTTTGACTATAGATTGAACTAACAAAACATTCGTGCATGTTATGAAAAATTATATCATCGAAAACTATGTTGAAACACGAATCCAACGATATAATTTTTGTTGACATGCATTAACATTTTGTTAGCTAAATATTTGGTCAAAATTTGGCATGAGCTACAAAGGTGACCTATAAGGCCTCCTTAGGTTCACAAGATAGAAATGTTATGGGAATAGAAAAATTGTACGAAGTGAGATGACATGTATCTCAATTCCTATAGAGAAAGAGATGTCGTTTGATGCATAGGATATGAATTTTTCCATTGAGCCTTAGCTAATGTTTTTTCCTCCAAAATGCGAAGGATTGATTCCTATCCTACACAAGAATAGGAATTCCATTCCTACAAACCAAAGGGCTTCAAAGGAAATTTTCATATGCAAATCCTATCCTATAGAAATCCTATGAGATTCCTACAAACCAAAGGAGGCCTAAACCAAAATGGAGGTAGTAGTACTATGCCTTACGCCCGCTCCCTCGCCCACGCGCGCAGTGGCTCGCATGACGAGGAGAAAATTTTACTACTCCCTCTGTTTACTCCTCATCCCTACCTTGGTTAGTGAAGGAAATATGCCCTAGAGGCAATAATAAAGTTATTATTTATTTCCTTACATCATGATAAATGTTTATTATTCATGCTAGAATTGTATTAACCGGAAACATAATACATGTGTGAATACATAGACCAACAGAGTGTCACTAGTATGCCTCTACTTGACTAGCTCGTTAATCAAAGATGGTTATGTTTCCTAACCATGAACAAAAGAGTTGTTATTTGATTAACGAGGTCACATCATTAGTAGAATGATCTGATTGACATGACCCATTCCATTAGCTTAGCATCCGATCGTTTAGTATGTTGCTATTGCTTTCTTCATGACTTATACATGTTCCTATAACTATGAGATTATGCAACTCCCGTTTACCGGAGGAACACTTTGGGTACTACCAAACGTCACAACGTAACTGGGTGATTATAAAGGAGTACTACAGGTGTCTCCAATGGTAGATGTTGGGTTGGCGTATTTCGAGATTAGGGTTTGTCACTCCGATTGTCGGAGAGGTATCTCTGGGCCCTCTCGGTAATGCACATCACATAAGCCTTGCAAGCACTGCAACTAATATGTTAGTTGTGAGATGATGTATTACGGAACGAGTAAAGAGACTTGCCGGTAACGAGATTGAACTAGGTATTGGATACCGACGATCGAATCTCGGGCAAGTAACATACCGATGACAAAGGGAACAACGTATGTTGTTATGCGGTCTGATCGATAAAGATCTTCGTAGAATATGTAGGAGCCAATATGGGCATCCAGGTCCCGCTATTGGTTATTGACCGGAGACGTGTCTCGGTCATGTCTACATTGTTCTCGAACCGTAGGGTCCGCACGCTTAACGTTACGATGACAGTTATTATGAGTTTATGCATTTTGATGTACCGAAGGTTGTTCGGAGTCCCGGATGAGATCACAGACATGACGAGGAGTCTCGAAATGGTCGAGACATAAAGATTGATATATTGGAAGCCTATGTTTGGACATAGGAAGTGTTCCGGGTGAAATCGGGATTTTACCGGAATACCGGGAGGGTTACCGGAACCCCCCGAGAGACTAATGGGCCTATTGGGCCTTAGTGGAAAAAGAGAAAAAGGAAAAAACCCACAAGCTGGCCGGCGCCCCCCTTCCCCAAGTCCTAGTAGGACTAGGATAGGGGCCGGCCCCCCTTCTCTCTCTTTTTCCCCCCGGGAGTCCTAATAGGATTAGGATTGGGGGGAGGAGTCCTACTCCCGGTGGGAGTAGGACTCCCCTGCGCCTCCTCTCCCTTGGCCGGCCGGCTCCCCCTCCCCCAACCTTTATATACGGGGGCAGGGGGCACCCCAAGACACACAACTTGATCCTTGAGATCGTTCCTTAGCCGTGTGCGGTGCCCCCTGCCACCAAATTCCACCTCGATCGTACCGTTGTAGTGCTTAGTCGAAGCCCTGCGTCGGTAGTACATCAAGATCGTCATCACGCCGTCGTGCTGACAGAACTCTTCCTCGACGCTTTGCTGGATCGGAGCCCGAGGAACATCATCGAGCTGTACGTGTGCTAAGAACTCGGAGGTGCCGGAGTAACGGTGCTTGGATCGGTCGGATCGGGAAGAAGACGTACGACTACTTCCTCTATGTTGTGTGATCGCTTCCGCAGTCGGTCTGCGTTGGTACGTAGACAACACTCTCCCCTCTCGTTGCTGTGCATCACCATGATCTTGCGTGTGCGTAGGAAAATTTTGAAATTACTGCGTTCCCCAACAGTTGCATCCGAGCCAGGTTTTATGGTTTGATGTTATATGCACGAGTAGAACACAAGTGAGTTGTGGGCGATACAAGTCATACTGCCTACCAGCATGTCATACTTTGGTTCGGCGGTATTGTTGGGTGAGACGATCCGGACCAACCTTACGCGTACTCTTACGCGAGACCGGTTCCCTCGATGTGCTTTGCACACAGATGGCTTGCGGAAGACTGCCTCTCCAACTTTAGTTGAACCAAGTGTGACTACGCCCGGTCCTTGAGAAGGTTAAAACGGAGTCTATTTGACGAACTATCATTGTGGTTTTGATGCGTAGGTGAGATGAGTTCTTACTTAAGTCCGTAGCAGCCACGTAAAACTTGCAACAACAAAGTAGAGGACGTCTAACTTGTTTTTGCAGGGTATGTTGTGATGTGATATGGTCAAGGCATGATGCTGATTTTATTGTATGAGATGATCATGTTTTGTAACCGAGTTATCGGCAACTGGCAGGAGCCATATGGTTGTCGCTTTATTGTATGCAATGCAATCGTGATGTAATGCTTTACTTTATTACTAAACGGTAGTGATAGTTGTGGAAGCATAATATTGGCGAGACAACAACGATGTTATGATGGAGATCAAGGTGTCGCGCCGGTGACGATGGTGATCATGACAGTGCTTCGGAGATGGAGATCACAAGCACAAGATGATGATGTCCATATCATATCACTTATGTTGATTGCATGTGATGTTTATCCTTTTATGCATCTTATCTTGCTTTGATTGACGGTAGCATTATAAGATGATCTCTCACTAAATTATCAAGAAGTGTTCTCCCCGAGTATGCACCGTTGCCAAAGTTCGTCGTGCCCAGACACCACGTGATGATTGGGTGTGATAAGCTCTACGTCCAAATACAACGGGTGCAAAATAGTTGCACACGCAGAATACTCGGGTTATACTTGACGAGCCAAGCATATACAGATATGGCCTCGGAACACGGAGACCGAAAGGTCGAGCGTGAATCATATAGTAGATATGATCAACATAACGATGTTCACCATTGAAAACTACTCCATCTCACGTGATGATCGGTTATGGTTTAGTTGATTTGGATCACGTGATCACTTAGAGGATTAGAGGGATGTCTATCTAAGTGGGAGTTCCTAAGTAATTTGATTAACTGAACTTAAACTTATCATGAACTTAGTACCTGATAGTATCTTGCTTGTTTATGTTGCTTGTAGATAGATGGCTCGTGCTATTGTTCCGTTGAATTTTAATGCGTTCCTTGAGAAAGCAAAGTTGAAAGATGATGGTAGCAATTACATGGACTGGGTCCGTAACCTGAGGATTATCCTCATTGCTGCACAGAAGAATTACGTCCTGGAAGCACCGCTGGGTGACAGGCCTGCTGCTGGAGCAACGCAAGATGTTATGAACGTCTAGCAGAGCAAAGCTGATGACTACTCGATAGTTCAGTGTGCCATGCTTTACGGCTTAGAATCGGGACTTCAACGACGTTTTGAATGTCATGGAGCATATGAGATGTTCCAGGAGTTGAAGTTAATATTTCAAGCAAATGCCTGAATTGAGAGATATGAAGTCTCCAATAAGTTATATAGCTGCAAGATGGAGGAGAACAGTTCTGTCAGTTAGCATATACTCAAGATGTCTGGGTATAATAATCACTTGATTCAGATGGGAGTTAATCTTCCAGATGACTGCGTCATTGACAGAATTCTCCAATCACTGCCACCAAGCTACAAGAGCTTCGTGATGAACTATAATATGCAAGGGATGAACAAGACTATTCCCGAGCTCTTCGCGATGCTGAAAGCTGCGGAGGTAGAAATCAAGAAGGAGCATCAAGTGTTGATGGTTAGCAAAACCACTAGTTTCAAGAAAAAGGGCAAAGGGAAGAAGAAGGGAAACTTCAAGAAGAACAGCAAGCAAGTTGCTGCTCTGGAGAAGAAACCCAAGTCTGGACCTAAGCCTGAAACTGAGTGCTTCTACTGCAAGCAGACTGGTCACTGGAAGCGGAACTGCCCCAAGTATTTGGCGGATAAGAAGGATGGCAAAGTGAGCAAAGGTATATGTGATATACATGTTATTGATGTGTACCTTACTAGAGCTCGCAGTAGCACCTGGGTATTTGATACTGGTTCTGTTGCTAATATTTGCAACTCGAAACAGGGACTACAGAATAAGCGGACGCTAGCAAAGGACGAGGTGACGATGCGCGTGGGAAACGGTTCCAAAGTCGATGTGATCGCGGTCGGCACGCTACCTCTACATCTACCTTCGGGATTAATATTAGACCTAAATAATTGTTATTTGGTGCCAGCGTTGAGCATGAACATTATATCTGGATCTTGTTTAATGCGAGACGGTTATTCATTTAAATCAGAGAATAATGGTTGTTCTATTTATATGAATAATATCTTTTATGGTCATGCACCTTTGAAGAGTGGTCTATTCTTGTTGAATCTCGAAGATAGTGATACACATATTCATAATGTAGAAGCCAAAAGATGCAAAGTTAATAATGATAGTGCAACTTACTTGTGGCACTGCCGTTTAGGTCATATCGGTGTAAAGCGCATGAAGAAACTCCATACTGATGGGCTTTTGGAACCACTTGATTATGAATCACTTGGTACTTGCGAACCGTGCCTCATAGGCAAGATGACTAAAACACCGTTCTCCGGTACTATGGAGAGAGCAACAGATTTATTGGAAATCATACATACCGATGTATGTGGTCCGATGAATATTGAGGCTCGTGGCGGATATCGTTATTTTCTCACCTTCACAGATGATTTAAGCAGATATGGGTATATCTACTTAATGAAACATAAGTCTGAAACATTTGAAAAGTTCAAAGAATTTCAGAGTGAAGTTGAAAATCATCGTAACAAGAAAATAAAGTTTCTACGATCTGATCGTGGAGGAGAATATTTGAGTTACGAGTTTGGTGTACATTTGAAAAATTGTGGAATAGTTTCGCAACTCACGCCACCCGGAACACCACAACGTAATGGTGTGTCCGAACGTCGTAATCGTACTTTACTAGATATCGTGCGATCTATGATGTCTCTTACTGATTTACCGCTATCGTTTTGGGGTTATGCTTTAGAGACGGCCGCATTCACGTTAAACAGGGCACCATCAAAATCCGTTGAGATGACACCTTATGAACTATGGTTTGGCAAGAAACCAAAGTTGTCGTTTCTTAAAGTTTGGGGCTGCGATGCTTATGTGAAAAAGCTTCAACCTGATAAGCTCGAACCCAAATCGGAGAAGTGTGTCTTCATAGGATATCCAAAGGAAACTATTGGATACACCTTCTATCACAGATCCGAAGGCAAGATTTTTGTTGCCAAGTTCGGAAACTTTCTAGAGAAGGAGTTTCTCTCGAAAGAAGTGAGTGGGAGGAAAGTAGAACTTGACGAGGTAACTGTACCTGCTCCCTTATTGGAAAATAGTACATCACAGAAAACTGTTTCTGCGACACCTATACCAATCAGTGAGGAAGCTAATGATGATGATCATGAAGCTTCAGAACAAGATACTACTGAACCACGTAGATCAACCAGAGTGAGATCCGCACCAGAGTGGTACGGTAATCCAGTTCTGGAAGTCATGATGCTAGATCATGACGAACCTACGAACTATGAAGAAGCGATGGTGAGCCCAGATTCCGCAAAGTGGCTTGAGGCCATGAAATCTGAGATGGGATCCATGTATGAAAACAAAGTTTGGACTTTTGGTTGACTTGCCCAATGATCGGCAAGCAATTGAGAATAAATGGATCTTCAAGAAAAAGACTGACGCTGATGGTAATATTACTGTCTATAAAGCTCGACTTGTCGCGAAAGGTTTTCGGCAAGTTCAAGGTGTTGACTACGATGAGACATTCTCACCCGTAGCGATGCTTAAGTCCGTCAGAATAATGTTAGCAATTGCCGCATTTTATGATTATGAAATATGGCAGATGGATGTCAAAACTGCATTCCTGAATGGATTTCTGGAAGAAGAGTTGTATATGATACAACCGGAAGGTTTTGTCGATCCAAAGGGAGCTAACAAAGTATGCAAACTCCAGCGATCCATTTATGGACTGGTGCAAGCATCTCGGAGTTGGAATAAACGCTTTGATAGTGTGATCAAAGCATTTGGCTTTATACAGACTTTTGGAGAAGCCTGTATTTACAAGAAAGTGAGTGGGAGCTCTGTAGCATTTCTAATATTATATGTGGATGACATATTGTTGATTGGAAATGATATAGAATTTCTGGATAGCATAAAGGGATACTTGAATAAAAGTTTTTCGATGAAAGACCTTGGGGGAGCTGCTTACATATTAGGCATAAAGATCTATAGAGATAGATCAAAACGCTTAATTGGACTTTCACAAAGCACATACCTTGACAAGATTTTGAAGAAGTTCAAAATGGATCAAGCAAAGAAAGGGTTCTTGCCTGTGTTACAAGGTATGAAGTTGAGTAAGACTCAATGCCCGACCAATGCAGAAGATAGAGAGAAAATGAAAGATGTTCCCTATGCTTCAGCCATAGGCTCTATCATGTATGCAATGCTGTGTACCAGACCTGATGTGTGCCTTGCTATAAGTTTAGCAGGGAGGTACCAAAGTAATCCAGGAATGGATCACTGGACAGCGGTCAAGAACATCCAGAAATACCTGAAAAGGACTAAGGATATGTTTCTCGTATATGGAGGTGACAAAGAGCTCACCGTAAGAGGTTACGTTGACGCAAGCTTTGACACTGATCCGGACGATTCTAAATCGCAAACCGGATACGTGTTTACTTTAAACAGTGGAGCTCTCAGTTGGTGCAGTTCTAAACAAAGCGTCATAGCGGGATCTACATGTGAAGCGGAATACATAGCTGCTTCGGAAGCAGCAAACGAAGGAGTCTGGATGAAGGAGTTCATATCCGATCTAGGTGTCATACCTAGTGCATCGGGTCCAATGAAAATCTTCTGTGACAATACTGGTGCAATTGCCTTGGCAAAGGAATCCAGATTTCACAAGAGGACCAAACACATCAAGAGACGCTTCAACTCCATCCGGGATTTAGTCCAGGTGGGAGACATAGAGATTTGCAAGATACATACGGATCTGAATGTTGCAGACCCGTTGACTAAGCCTCTTCCACGAGCAAAACATGATCAGCACCAAGGCTCCATGGGTGTTAGAATCATTACAGTGTAATCTAGATTATTGACTCTAGTGCAAGTGGGAGACTGAAGGAAATATGCCCTAGAGGCAATAATAAAGTTATTATTTATTTCCTTACATCATGATAAATGTTTATTATTCATGCTAGAATTGTATTAACCGGAAACATAATACATGTGTGAATACATAGACCAACAGAGTGTCACTAGTATGCCTCTACTTGACTAGCTCGTTAATCAAAGATGGTTATGTTTCCTAACCATGAACAAAAGAGTTGTTATTTGATTAACGAGGTCACATCATTAGTAGAATGATCTGATTGACATGACCCATTCCATTAGCTTAGCATCCGATCGTTTAGTATGTTGCTATTGCTTTCTTCATGACTTATACATGTTCCTATAACTATGAGATTATGCAACTCCCGTTTACCGGAGGAACACTTTGGGTACTACCAAATGTCACAACGTAACTGGGTGATTATAAAGGGGTACTACAGGTGTCTCCAATGGTAGATGTTGGGTTGGCGTATTTCGAGATTAGGGTTTGTCACTCCGATTGTCGGAGAGGTATCTCTGGGCCCTCTCGGTAATGCACATCACATAAGCCTTGCAAGCACTGCAACTAATATGTTAGTTGTGAGATGATGTATTACGGAACGAGTAAAGAGACTTGCCGGTAACGAGATTGAACTAGGTATTGGATACCGACGATCGAATCTCGGGCAAGTAACATACCGATGACAAAGGGAACAACGTATGTTGTTATGCGGTCTGACCGATAAAGATCTTCGTAGAATATGTAGGAGCCAATATGGGCATCCAGGTCCCGCTATTGGTTATTGACCGGAGACGTGTCTCGGTCATGTCTACATTGTTCTCGAACCGTAGGGTCCGCACGCTTAACGTTACGATGACAGTTATTATGAGTTTATGCATTTTGATGTACCGAAGGTTGTTCGGAGTCCCGGATGAGATCACGGACATGACGAGGAGTCTCGAAATGGTCGAGACGTAAAGATTGATATATTGGAAGCCTATGTTTGGACATAGGAAGTGTTCCGGGTGAAATCGGGATTTTACCGGAATACCGGGAGGGTTACCGGAACCCCCCGGGAGACTAATGGGCCTATTGGGCCTTAGTGGAAAAAGAGAAAAAGGAAAAAACCCACAAGCTGGCCGGCGCCCCCCTTCCCCAAGTCCTAGTAGGACTAGGATAGGGGCCGGGCCCCCTTCTCTCTCTTTTTCCCCCCGGGAGTCCTAATAGGATTAGGATTGGGGGGAGGAGTCCTACTCCCGGTGGGAGTAGGACTCCCCTGCGCCTCCTCTCCCTTGGCCGGCCGGCTCCCCCTCCCCCAACCTTTATATACGGGGGCAGGGGGCACCCCAAGACACACAACTTGATCCTTGAGATCGTTCCTTAGCCGTGTGCGGTGCCCCCTGCCACCAAATTCCACCTCGATCGTACCGTGTAGTGCTTAGGCGAAGCCCTGCGTCGGTAGTACATCAAGATCGTCATCACGCCGTCGTGCTGACGGAACTCTTCCTCGACGCTTTGCTGGATCGGAGCCCGAGGAACGTCATCGAGCTGTACGTGTGCTAAGAACTCGGAGGTGCCGGAGTAACGGTGCTTGGATCGGTCGGATCAGGAAGAAGACGTACGACTACTTCCTCTATGTTGTGTGATCGCTTCCGCAGTCGGTCTGCGTTGGTACGTAGACAACACTCTCCCCTCTCATTGCTGTGCATCACCATGATCTTGCGTGTGCGTAGGAAAATTTTGAAATTACTGCGTTCCCCAACAGTTAGAGAGATTCTCATATTGTTTGGAATATATGTCTTTTAGTAGTACTCCCTCCTTCCCAGTTTATGGCTCAATTTCCTTGGAGTAGAATATAGGAGTAGTACTACTACAGCAATTTCCTTGGAGTCTGTGGTGCAGCAAGCTACCCAAGGCTATGTTACTACTCCCTCCTTCCTAGTTTATGGCTCAATTTCAAAATCTCTCCAACCAAGGTAGACGGTGAGTGGTGAAATTAATTTTGTAGTTTGCACAAGTAATGTACGCTCATTTTTCTCAAGAAGTTATGTTTACCGAGGCATTAATTAGAATGAATGCATGCATGACCACTAAATTTCCATGAACTTCTACTTGCAGTGGTGATTTTTCTCTTCACAATGCTTCCATCGGGTGATTTAATGCACCTCGAAATCCAACATGTGATGGTAGTACTACTACTACAAGTAGAATAGAGACTTATAAAATGGAAAAATGATTTTTTAGATGAGCCCTATAAACTGGAAAGGAGGGAGTAGTAAGTAGTATACTACCTCCATAGTGGGTACGTACTCCGTAAAATCAGATTTCCCAAAACTAAGTCGCTCAACCTTTATTTGCTTATTTCCTGTGCTCACATAGGAAAATATCGCCGAGGAGATAAAACTGGGACAAATTTAGACATGCTGCCTGAGTGTTTGTCGCTCTCGGCAACCACATCTACCTCACCACTTTATGCCCCTGCTGTCCCTATGCCCGTATCACTACCATTAATGTAAAATCGCATGAAGCATTAAGCAATGGCACCTAATGTCACTATAAGTAATGGTCTAGTGCCGTCGATAAATTGAAGCAATGCCACCACCATTTTATGAAGTGCTTCTGTCTTGCTTTATTTCCCATGAATTGTGTTTTTGCAGTTACACTTAAATCTCACACCGGCAACAATGCTTCATCCTAGTGGAACTGCAAAAATTTGATTGCACATTTACTGACCATGTGCTACTCTCATGATAGTAATACTAATGCTATTGTTCTACATGTTAATCTAGTGGCAGTGTTGATGTGATGTTATGCTACTTACTTAAGGGCACTTTCTTACTTTCAGTCTAGTGCCAATTATAACACAATAGATGTTGTTGTTAATCATACGCCACTGCAAATATCTATCACTGTTTAATAACCATATTTCGTATTTGCGCAAATTGATATGTCTGTCTCCCTATTGTTTCTATCCGTGCAATCAAAAGTACACACCTCATTTTTAGTACAACTGCACAAAACGAGATGGCTATTCCTAGCTGTCGTCCTCTAACCACCAATGTTCCAGGTATTCCTACATTGGTAGTAACTAGGTAGAATGACTAACGCAATCTAAACGAAGCTGATTCGTACGTTTTACTTCCTGATTGCAGTGCAGGGATGAGCGAAAACAACTGCATCATAGTCCGGAATGCACATTCTACGAGTTGATCCATGGACCGAGGACTGGCTGGCACAGCTGCACGGAGGTTTTTGGGACAGGTGCGTAGACAAGAGGCATTGTGGTCTGCTTATCTCTGCAAATAGCAGTGCTTAAATTTAGTGGAATGCACAAGAATTTCAGCTAGTCAGTACACTACATGGTTCCGTTCAGCATTCCAGCTAAGAACACAATTATAATTAGTTATTCCGGAATGAGAGAACCTAACCCTTGATGGTGGCAACAAGACAAAACCAGAGTGAACTCCAGGAAATTTAAGCATGTCGGGAGGCCCTTTGCTCAGAGAAGCCTTGCTTGTTTTTTCCCGATTTGTAAACCTTCTCATGACTTTGTCTTTTGCTGTGAACTAGTGTATGTTTGTTATGTTCTATGAATCATTGAGATGTATGAAATTTCTTAACTTATGCTTTTCGAGTTTTTTATGAAGATGAGTTTAATGTGAGTGTTCCACATGAACGATGGACTAGCGCGTGAACGTTTGGAATTTACATTGTGGCCTCAGTTAACTGCATGAACCACTATAACAAGATATGTAGTTGCTTATATGTTAGACATCGGATTATTGATTGTTAGCTGGTCGATAGCCTAGTGTTGAAGCTACTCTATTTCATCAAACACACACTACTCGTATGATAAACCATGACAACTTATGTCTTACCATGCCATATTCATGAAAAAACTAGTGAGGACGAATCTATTTGGACAAAAATTATGATGGTTCTCACATGATTCACGGGCACACAAAAGTAGCAGCAGTTCCCATAGACGGATTCAAACAGAGTACTAGCCCCAGAGGGCTCGATAATAGGCAAGGTTCGGATAAGTAGACACAATCCAAACTAGTATTAAACACTAGCTGGGGCAACTATTTCATGTCTTGATCTAATTTGGGTTGGACATAAGACGGACCTTGCCGTGAACATCATCGAGGACATTCGGCAGCAGCTCAATCCTGTGAACCTTCATGAACATAACCTTGTGGCCTTGGCACTCATAAACTTGTTTGTGGAGGCATGCCACGTTATCTTCCTGCGTAAGCTTGACAAGAACAGTGTGCCTCACAAACGAAGGAGTATCTTTGAGCTTCTTGTGCTTCAGTACACCCTGGACAACACGCCTGGCAACCCTGAGGCTGGAATACAACTCGACATCGGTATAAGTGCAAATGGCTTCCAGGATCCAACAGCCTAAGAACTTTGTTTTCCCAGTGCGTATATTCAGGTCATCCGCCTCATAGCGAGTGACATGTACAACCACACAATCCTTGTCTGCATCAGGGCTCTAATTGAAATAGAAACAAATTCCAAATTACTTTCCAGTATAAGAAACACAAGTTATTTAAACCACTATGTATAGCATGGCATCGAAGCTAATAAAATTTTGCATTATTCATCACCACATACTTAGATGAAAAACCACAATCGAGATTAGCAAAGAAGAAAATCACCTTGGGCAGCTCAGCCGGGGGGGAGGGCACATCCTCGAAGGGGGAAAACTGCTCCTGCAGTGCCACGGGGGCTGTAACCTCAAACGGGGCATTGACCATCTCAATAGTGGTCGTGAGCATACCTGGGGTCGGCTCGGTGTGGCTGCCTCCATCTTCTTGGAGCTCTCTGTCTTGTGGGGATCAGCCTCCCGCGTCTGCTCCAATATCAGCAGATCTTTGCCTATTTCTCCTTGGTCCATCATGAAACTGACGAATACTAGGAGACCACTGAAAGGAAAACACAATCGCAATGACAATGAAACAACAAATAGAGTGAGGATCGGTTACTGCTTGGCAAAAGTTCTTTTTTTTTCTCTGAACGAAAGTATACCAATATCACGGATCCACTTACCTTCCCTTCGTTGGGAGAGAAGAACAGTGGTAGATGCGAGTGTTGGCTTTCTTGAAGGCGGTGACGGAGAAGGGGATTCAGCGAAGAGTGAAATGGGTTGCTTCATCCATCAAACTTAGACTGCGGGGAGATGGGGTTCTGTGGTACGATGGCTCGTTACAATAGAGGGAGACCTTTTGATGACCTAGGAGGAGCAAGAAGCGGTAGTGTATCCACTATACTAGTAGTAATTGTTTTTTCTGGTAGCTGTAGAGTGTCTCCACTATACTAGTAGTAATTGTTTCTCTGGGCCCAAGACAAAACAGCCCATCCACCCTAGTAAATAATAAAATCAATTCAAAAGCCCATATATTTACTTAATGAGAGGCGCTACCCACAGCCAGCACACCGCCCCCCAAAAAAACCTAGGTGCTCTTCTTCGTTCTCACTCCCACCCACCTCACGTCAGCTTTCTCCACTCGTACCCCCAAATTCCTCACCTCACTCCTACAGAAAACCCCAGCTCCCCTTCTTCCTCACTACTACCTTCTTCCTCACTCGCACTACGACTAGGCTAGTCATTCATAACTCTGCTCAAATCCGTGAGCGTGACGCGACGCCCTCGAGGAAAATGGAGTTTCAGGTGGGCAAAAGAGCTTCTGAATGTGTCGGGCTTCAATCTACAACATATTGTGGTCATAATCCATTAAATTTTATGACCCAAGATGTTCATTCTATGGACCTGACTGATCCATTTGACTGTGACTGCAGAAAACAGTGCCGAAGTTAGATGTTGTTGTCCTTTTCAACCTGGGTTTTGTCTAAACCTGATGAACAATTAACCCTCATGCTTTTGTACAGTTTGTAAGCTAGAGTTAGATGTTCTTGCCCTTTTCAACTCGGCTGTGACTGTCATATTTTCTTTGAAAAAAGGCAAATGGCTTGCCATTCGTTTAATTTAGAGTGAAATATTATAACAAATCCCAACCAAGGGAAATAACATCACTCTCGCCGCCTGCTTGAGGTCACTATGCATTACAGCAGCGAAGTGATTAGCCCCCACCAGCACCCACAAACTTATTTCGAACTAGCACACCAAATGTGCTATAAATTTTCATAGGAAAGGCTGCATGATCATGACAGATTTGGATTCTGACATTTGGGACCCACGAGGATATAGCCTATCCGAGGTTGTGTCGACTTACTAGCTAGTCAACAAACTATTCTGCCTACCAGCCGTTGGATTGACATCCAACATCTGTCATGTATCTTCTATCTCTGGTCTTCTTCCTCCAACCGCCCAAACGAAACCACCCTGTCGGCTCCGCCTGCTCCCGCCTCCCATGGCTGGCTGCGCCTCCGCCGCCCTACCATACCCTCCAACGTTGGCCAGTCCCTCCCTCTATTCCCTCACATGTCCTGTTATTCTCCAGTGACGTCAGCCCCAACACGCACTCGCACCCGAACCAGTCAACCCTCGTACTCCCCTCCGCCTGCTACTGTACCGTCACATCTTCCACGGCTCCTGTTCGTTCCGCCCGAGGCCTCGCCGTCGTCCTCGGCCTTGGTTCGCTCTCCATGCGTGGTGCGCGCCCTCTTGTGTTGTCAACGCCGTCAACAACTGAGAGGAACAAGGATATGACTGTACATGGAGAGGATGACAGTAGGGACCCACCAGCGTCATGGCAGTACGCAAGCAAGTGCCTCGTTATTATAAGCCCAAAAAATGGTTCCTCCTAATGGTTGGACATCTGGGGCTCACGCTATTGTCAACGTAGTCAATAAACGAGAGAATTACACAATGAGCGGATGACACCAGGGACCCAGCAGGTCGCGCAGTTGTTATTTACTTTTTTAGGAACAAGCAGTTGTTATTTATACTAGTTTTAGCGACGGATCAGGATAACAACGGGGCTGTGCGGGGGCTGTGGCCCGTCTAGCCAGGGTTTTATTTATGTTTACCACACCATGAGCCCAATTGTGTTTTTTTTCTTGCTGAAAATGGCTAGCCCAGTTCTATTTTTGAAAAGAAATACCCAAACGAGGCCTACTTGCTTTATCAGCCCTGCTGGGCTGCAAATCTTTCAAGACGAGGAGAGTTTCATTCGGTTTGCCCAGAAATGGGCCGTACATTTTTAAAACACATCAAACCGGGAATTATTTTCAATTTTTTTAATTACAAGATTTTAAATTCCATTGATTTTTATGTATGGAAAATTATTTGGATTTTATAATTACATAAATTATTTTTCAAAATAGTTTGAATGTGACTCGATATTTCAGGATTAAAAACTGTTGACCGCACCGAAATATGCAAAATTTCTTATTATTTTTAACCGTGGCCACAATATGGGGTGTAATGCTAACAAAAAGAGGATGGACTCCAAAAAAATTCTTAAGAATTGCAAATGGGCTGTAAATTATTAGAAATAATGGCAGATGGGTTATATGTTGTTTTCCACAGATTTGAGGCTGACTTGTGCGCCTACTACATGTTGACGCGTGTGCTTTCCTAAAAAATAAGGTTGACGCACACGCAACGCCGTGTCAACTTAGTCAACACACAAGAGCAGTGACTGTTGGATGATCATCCAACGGCCGTTGTGCTTCTTCAATCTCTGCTCTTCCTGCTCCAGCCGCTCAAACAAGCGCCGGCGGGACTGCCTGCTCCCTCCTCCTGCGGCTGGCTATGCTTCCGCGCAGGCCTCACCGCCCTATCGTTCTCCCATCGCTGGCCTAGTCATCCCTCTACTCACCCACACCTGCTGTTATTCTCCGGCGATGGCAGACGAACCAGTAAACCCTCGCACTCCCCTCCGCGTGGGAAACAACTACCGAGTTTTCCCTGGCTATGTGTCTTTCCCTTCCTAGGCCTTGCCGCCGTCCACCGCCCTGGTGCTCTCGGCATGGTGTGGTCAACGTGGTCAATAGAAAAATGCATGGGAAGTGGACTGTATGTGGAGAGGATGACATCTGGGTCCACGGCCGCACGCAAGGAAATGCCTCCTTATTATGTGTGAAATAATGATTCCTCCACCTGACAGCTGGGATCCACCAGAAGGGCCTCTGTATTTCGCGAAAAAAAACGTTCCCCTGTTGATAGGTCGGACCCACCAGCTATAGCTTCGCACGCATGGAAGTGCCTTGTTATTATGCAGAAAAAGTGAATACTCCCCCTGCTAGCTGGGACCCACTATAGTGGGAGGCTGACTTGGGGCCTACTAAGATGACGGGGATGGAGGGCTTTGTCAACTTAGTCAATATGAATGATTCTAGCTCTATTGACCGTACGATGTCCATCCAATGGCCGTAGTGCTTCTTCTACCTCTGGTCTTCTTGCTCTAGCTGCCCAAACAAACATTGGCCGTGTCGCCTGCTCCTACCTCCCGTGTCTGGCTATGCTGCCACTCCTGGCCATGCCATCCCTCTATACTCACCCACACCTCCTGTTATTCTCCAACGACGGCAGCCTCACACCACAGTCGGAGCAGTCAACCCACGTACTCCCCTCCGCGTGGGCATCCACTGCCGCGTCTTCCCGGCTCCGCGTCGTCCCCTTCCTAGGCCTCGCCGTCATCCACTGCCTTGGTGCTCTCGGCGCAACATGGTCAATGTGGTCAACGAACAACTTCCATTGGAAGAGTACTGTACGTGGAGAGGCTGACAGCTGGGTCCACGGCCGCAACAAGGAAGTGCCTCCTTATTACGCGGAAAATAATGATTCCTCCACCTGACAGCAGGGACCCACCGGAAGGGCCACCATATTTCATGAAAAAAATGTTTCCCCTCTGACTGCCGGGACCCACCAGCTACATATTCGCACGCAAGGAAGTGCCTGACAGTCGGGACCCACCTGGTCGAAGCATACGTAGCATTGTCATTCTGGTCGCGAACGTGTATGTACATACGATCAGTCTGTCTATAGGCTGCAGTGATGAACCGTGGCCATGTAAAGAAGGGCTCGTACCATAGTAGAGGCGCGCACGTGTCGTAGTAGTGGCACGCACGTATCATGTACACATACGTACATCGGCCAGGGTGCAAGAAAGTAATTACGGCCACATACGTACATATTGCCGGGGTCTCAAATGCCTACTCGCGCATACGTACGGCTAGGGTCGTGTACATGGCTGGGTCGGAACGGAGAAACTGCGTCATCGTCGTGTTCATGGGGAGGCAACAAAATGCCTCGTGTTCATCAGGAGGCAACGGAACGTGTGCTGTTCATCGGGAGCCAACCGGCTTGGACAGAACAGCCTGTGGAAACGAGGCCTGGCGTACCGCAGAATGGAGGAAACAGCCTTGTGTTCGACTGGCCACGGTTGAAATGGGATCCTATTCATCGGGAGGGGTCTGGCATACCACAAAATGGAGGAAACGGACCTCCTATGGTGGGAACCTGGTCCTGTAGATCGGGAGGGGTGTGGGCGTGTGGCGTACCGCAAAACGGAGGAAACGGACTTGTATTGAAGCGCTACGATCGAAATGTGGTCCTGTTCATCAGGAGGGTTGTGGCGTACCGCAAAATGGGACTCCATGGGATACTGTTCATCTCCACCGTCGACTACCTCCACCAGCTACTATTCATCCACCGTCGACTACCTCCACGGGCTACTGTTCATCCACCGTCGACCTCCTCCAGCCTCCACCTGCGACTGTTCATCCACGGGCTCCTGTTCATCCAGCCTCCACCGTGCACTCCCCCACCGGCTACTGTTCAACCAGCCCTCTCCATAGCTCCTGTTCAACCACCCCTCCACGGGTTACTGTTCGTCCAGCCCTCCATGGGCTACTGTTCAACCAGCCCTCCACGGGGTCCTGTTCATCCAGCCCTCCATGGGGTCCTATTCATCAACCGACTCGATCGATCAGGGTACTGTTCATCCAACTCCCCACCGGGAACTGTTCATCGAAACCCCCCAACAACGCTCACTGTTCATCAAGGGAAGGAGGTAGCAGTGTTCGATCAGCTTCAGTTAGCAGCAGTAGCAAAGGAATCACTCGGCATCAGTTAACAACAAGGGGTTGATCGATCACTCGGGTTCAGTAACGCGTAGCCTGCAGTGCAATCGCTCGGGTTCAGTTAGAGCCCAATGCCTAGCTCAGGTTTAGTTAGAGCCCAACGCCTCGCACACATGCGCATATGTACGAGAGAAACGTGCATCGCTCGGCCCCCGACCACCCACCGTAACCGAGAACTCCCCGATATTTTCCTCGCCCTCGCTTCTACCATGGTTTTTTCCGTCATGTACTGCCGAAAAAATGTCATGCAGCTGCGTCTCCGGCCCACCCAGGACGAAAAGCCCATTTTCTATCATGATTTTTTCTCATAGAAGTAGGACCCCACCACATCTATGATGATACCAGGTTTTGTCACAATTATCATCATAGAAGTGTCATAAGTATGACAGGAATTTTTTTTTGTTCAGCCCAAAATGTCACGGATGTGTCTTTTTTTGAAGTGTGTGTCACCTTCGCATCCTCCTTCCTCAAGGGTCCTACTGCTCAATGGTGGGACAACCATAGGCGTACCCTACCTGCTGGAATGGTCATCACTTGGCCAGATTTCCGAGATGCCTTTCATGCCAGCTTCATTCCTCAGGGAATCTTGGATAGGAATAAGCGCAAGTTTCGCAACCTCACCCAAGGCAACAAGATAGTTAATGCTTATCAGCGGGAATTCTTGGACTTGTCCCGCTATGCTAAAGAAGACATTGCTACTGATGCTCACAGACATGAAAAGTTTTGTGATGGACTTCACGCTGATATCAAGCTAGCACTGCTCGTTCATGACTTTGCCGACTTCGCCACCTTGGTGAACAAGGCTATTCAGGTTGATACTGGTCTTCAGGAACATCAGGGATCCCTCAGGCGCAGCCATGACGCTGGCTCATCTTCGGGCCCGTCAGCGCAGAAGCATAGGATATGGATTACCCATAGCTTGTATCGTCCAACTGCTTCCGCACCAAGACAGTCCTATGTTGCACCTCATCTTCCTCCTCCACCATAGAGGCAGCCTCTTTGAGCTGTACCACCCCAAGCTCCTGCTTCCAGCCCCAATGATGAACTGTGCTTCAGGTGTGGTCGCCCAGGTCACCATGCCAGAGAGTGCAATCAAAATAAAAACCAGCTGGCTCTACCTTCAACTGGCCGTAATAATTAGCCCCATAACTACAATGTAAGACCATATGGTCGTGGTCATGCCAACAACATTGATCTGAATGAAGCTCAAGACCAGCCTGCTACTATTATGGGTACTCTCCTTGTTAATTCAGTACCAGCTGCTATTTTATTTGATTCAGGAGTATCGCATTCATTCATATCCAGAGATTTTGCATTCATGCATAGCATTAAATACGAAGAGATGCACACTCCACTAGTGATAAAAAACCCCGCGGGCCAATGCCAAACCTCAATGGTTAGGCACAACGTTTCCGTTGAAATCAAAGGGTTGGAATTTTTTGCCTCCCCCATTATTCTGAAGTCTTCCAATATTGACCTCATTCTGGGAATGGCTTGGTTGAAAGCACATACTGCCTCTAACGTTTGCGCCACCAAAGTCAGTCATCTCCTACATCCTTCTGATGAGATAGTAAGGTACCATGCTCAGATTGTTCAAAATGCTAAAGCACAGCTTTATGTCTTGAATGCGTTGAACGCAGCACCTCTTGAGGGAATTGAAAAGATTCTAGTTGCTCGCAACTTCCGAGACATCTTTCCAGAAGAACTTCCAGGAATACCCCTTGCTCGGGCTGTCGAGTTCGTCATCGACTTGAAACCAGGCACCGTTTCTATTGCCAAACGACCCTACAAGATGCCGCCTCATGAGCTCCTTGAACTTAAGGAGGAAATCGACAAATCTCTTTGCAAGGGTTTCATTCGTCCAAGTTCCTCTACTTGGGGAGCACCTTCTCTATTCGTCAAGAAGAAGGATGGAACGAACTGTTTGGTCCAAGACTACCGTCCTATCAACCAAGCTACAATTCAGAACAAATATCGCCTTATTCGGATCAATGATCTGTATGATCAACTGGCTGGTTCATCGATATTCTCTAAACTCGACTTGAGGTTGGGTTACCACTAGATCCGTGTTCTTGAAGAGGATATACCAAAGAACACATTCGTCACTCGTTATGGCTCTTACGAGTACACTGTCATGTCTTTTGGTTTGACCAATGCTCCAGCCACATTCTCTCGTCTGATGATCTACATATTCATGGATTACCTCGACAAGTTCATCGTAGTCTATCTAGATGATATCCTGGTATATTTGAAGAGCAAAGAAGAACATGTTGAACATCTTTGACTTGTTCTGGAGAAGCTTCGAGAACATAAACTTTATGCCAAGTATTCCAAGTGCGAATTCTGGCTTCCCGAAGTAACCTACCTTGGGCATGTCATCTCCAATGATGGTATTGTCGTCAACCCAGAGCGAGTTTAGGCTATTCTTGACCCTCCAAAGACTGTCAAGCAAGTCAGAAGCTTTCTCGGACTAGCCAGCTATTGTCGCCGGTTTGTCGAGAACTTCTCCAAGATCACCAAGCCACTGACTAATCTGCTTCACAAAGGCGTTAAGTTTGATTGGATAGACAAATGTCAGGAAAGTTTCCAGACACTCAAGGACAAGCTAACTTCTGCCACAGTTCTTGCTCCCCCTGATTCTCGCAAGGACTTTGTCATCTATTGCGACACTTCACGACAAGGATTAGGTTGTGTCCTAATGCAAGAGCGTAGAGTGATTGCTTATGCCTCCTGTCAAGTGCGTGCTCACGAAGAAAACTACCCAGTTCACGACCTCAAGCTTGCTGCGGTTATCTATGCACAGAAGCTATGGCGACAGTACCTTCTTGGTAATCGTTGCGAGATCTTCACCGATCATTAGAGTCTGAAGTAGATGTTTACTCAGCCAGATCTGAACCTCCGTCAACAGCGATGGATGGAAGCTATTGCTGACTACAACTATGGTATATCCTATACCCCTGGCAAGGCTAACGTAATGGCCGGTGCCCTGAGCCGCAAGTCTTATTGCAATAATCACATGGTCTCCAAACATCAACCCCGCCTTTATGAAGAGCTATGCAAGCTAAACCATCAACTAGTTCCACAGGGTTCTTTAAATAACCTTGTCCTGGAAACAACTTTTCTCAAAGCTATTAAGACTGCACAAACCAAATATGCTCACTTGATGAAGATGGAACCTTATACTTTGGAGATCGTATTGTAGTACCCCGGTTTGAGCTTATGACAGAGCAGGTGATGAAAGAAGCACATGACACCCCTCTCTCTATTCATCTGGGAAGTACCAAGATGTACTTAGACATTCGTCAGGAGTACTGGTGGTCTAAAATGAAGCAAGACATTGCTCGATATATCAAAGAATATGACGTTTGCTGATAACCCACAAGTATAGGGGATTGCAACAGTTTTCGAGGGTAGAGTATTCAACCCAAATTTATAGATTCGACGCAAGGGGAGCCAAAGAATATTTGAAGGTATTAGCATCTGAGTTGTCAATTCAACCACACCTGAAGATTAATTATCTACAGCAAAGTGATCAGTAGCAAAGTAGTTTGATAGTTTTGATAGTAGTGACAACAGCAATAGTAACAGTAACAGTGATAGCAGTAATTTTGTAGCAAGCGTAACAATGATCCTAACAATAGTAACTTAGCAGAAACAATATGGAAAAGTTCATAGGGCATTGGACCGGTGACTTGTTGGATGATATTCATCATGTGACACTTATAACCTAGGGCGATACGGCACTAGCTCCAGTTCATCGATATAATGTAGGCATGTATTCCGTAAATAGTCATACATGCTTTGTTAAAAGAACTTGCATGACATCTTTTGTCCTACCCTCCCGTGGGAGCGGGGTCCATATTGGAAACTAAGGGATATTAAGGCCTCCTTTTAATAGAGAACCGGAACAAAGCATTAACACATAGTGAATACATGAACTCCTCAAACTACGGTCATCACCGAGAGTGGGCCCAGTTTTTGTCACTCCGGGGTTGTCGGATCATAACACGTAGTGAGTGACTATAACTTGCAAGATCGGATCTAGAACATGGATATAATGATGATAACATAAACGGTTCAGATCTGAAATCATGGCACCTGGGCCCAAAGTGACAAGCATTAAGCATGGCAAAGTGATAGCAACATCAATCTAAGAACATAGTGGATACTAGGGATCAGGCCCTAACAAAACTAACTTGATTACATGATGAATCTCATCCAACTCCTCACCGACCAGCGAGCCTACGGAGAAATTACTCACTCCCGGTGGGGAGCATAATGGAATTGGTGATGGAGAAGGGTTGGTGATGACGAAGAACGAAGATCCCCCTCTCCGGAGCCCCAAATGGACTCCAGATCTGCCCTCCCGAGGAAGAATAGGGCTTGCGGCGGCTCCGTCTCGTGGATCGCAATAATTCTTTCTCCCTTATTTTTCCTCCAAAAATAGGAATTTATAGTGTTAGGGTTGAGGTCTGAGGACCACCAGGTGGGTACAACCCACCTGAGCGCGCCAGGAGAGGGGGGCGCGCCCTGGTGGGTTGTGACCACCCAGGGGCCCCTCTCTGGTAGGTCTTGGCTCCAAAAATCCTTATATATTATATAAAAATTCCTCGCTAAGTTTCATTCCATTCCAAGAACTTTTATTTCTGCACAAAAACAGCACCATGGTAGTTCTGCTGAAAACAGCATCAGTCCGGGGTTAGTTTCATTCAAATCATGCAAATTAGAGTCCAAAACAAGAGGAAAAGCGTGAGAAAAAGTACATATGTTGGAGACGTATCATTTGTCATCGCGTCAAAGCAGAACATCAGAAACCGGCTGAACTTCTACAACCGCTTCTGATTCTTGAATGGAAGTGGGATAAGATCCAAATGGACTTTGTCACTGGCCTTCCCAAATCACAAAAGGGCAATGATGCTATATTTGTCGTCATCGACCAATTCTAAAAAGTCATGCACTTTCTGCCAGTCAAGGAGACTATCACCGCTAGTCAATTAGGAAACTTATATATCTCGAGAATTGTGTCACTCCACGACATTCCGAAGGAGATCAGTTCAAACCGCGGCAGTATTTTCACTTCGAAGTTCTGGGATAGTTTCCAAGAGGCAATGGGAACTCATATTACCTGGAGCACTGCTTATCATCCCGAATCCCAAGGCCAAGTCGAGCGAGTCAACCAAATTCTTGAAGATATGCTTCGGGCTTGCGTTATTTCTTTCAGCAAGAAGTGGGAAGAATCTCTCCGTTATGCAGAGTTCTCTTATAACAATAGTTATCAAGCTAGCTTGAAGATGGCACCCTTCGAAGTGCTTTATGGACGTAAGTGCCGAACCCCTCTGAATAGGTTAGAAATTGGGGAACGGACGCTCATTGGTCCGGACATTATTCAACAAGATGAAGAACATGTTCGCATTGTTCGGGATAATCTCAAGGCGGCCCAGTCCCGCCAGAAGAGAAATTATGATCGTAAACACTGGGGTTCAACTTATCAACCTGGTGAACAAGCTTATCTACGTGTCACTCCTTTGAGAGGCACCCATCGGTTCAGAGTCAAGGGCAAGCTAGCTCCGCGCTACATTGGTCCTTTTCGCATTCTCTCCCATCGTGGACTGGTGGCTTATCAATTGGAGTTGCCACCTCAGTTCTCTCACGTCCACGACGTCTTCTTGAAGAAGCTGAACAAGCTTATCTCCATGTCGCAACTTTGCCGATGACTCAAGGATCCGGAACATCAAGTGGATCCAGAATTGATTGAAATTCAAGATGATCTCACATACAAAGAGCATCCAATCCACATTCTTAAAGAAGCTGAACATCAAACCCGCCAGAAGGTTACCAAGTTCCTCAAGGTGCAATGGTCGAATCACACTAAAGATGAAGCCACTTGGGAACATGAAGATAACCTCTAGGCTGAATCACTAATGTAGGATGCTGCTAATGCGACACTACAATCAGAGACCCTTCGAGAAACTGTGTGCGATGCAATAATCGCAAACGGTGATGTATGTAAACCGTTAGAAATGTATAAAATGTTTGTTATGATAGATGCATCAAACACGGTTCAGGTTTTAGTTGCATGTGCGATGAAGGGCATGTGGTTTAGTTCAATTAACTATTTGCGATGAGGAGTAACAAAAGAAACGGGCAGCCACATGAAGGCGTGTGCGATACACAACATACGGTTCACTCGGATGAACTGTTTGTGATTAGGCAACACAAAAGAAACGGTCAACTAGATCAAGGTGTGTGTGATCGAGGGCATATGCTTCAGAAGGATTAACTGTTTGCGATTAGGAAACAGAACAGAAACGGGCCAGCCATATCAAAGTGTCTGCGATTGATGACATACACTTCACATGGATGAACTGTTTGCGATTAGCCACAACAAACTGAAATAGTTAGATAGATCAACGTGTGTGCGCTAGACGGGCACACACATTCTAATTAAAAGAACCGTTTGTGATGGTGCTGACATTGCCTATTGTGGTGCACCCTATGGTGCAAGCGCCACGTACGCGGCCAAGAAGGCGTACGTGCCCATGTTACGCCTTCCGAGAATAGTGCCGCACTTATAACCATTAGTAAATTTTGAACATGCGTCCCGTCACATTCCAAATTGCAAACATGTTCACACCAATCAAAACCTAAACGGTTTCCCACTTAGGAGCGTATTACTACTCGTTTATAAATACTACTACTCCAAGAGGAGTACACATTCCTCCTCAACTCCTCATCCACAAAAAGTCAAAAACAAACAAGTCATTGATCATCGTTCCCTTGCATTCGCCATGGTCAGCGTGAGTTCTGGGTTGAGAGATTGCCACCAGGGAGAGGTGAGCCTGGAAGCGGAAGCACAAGAGATGTCCTGCCTCAAAGGGTTTTCTCAAAGCCAGGAGGCTCTTTACGCTTCCCTAAATTCTCCAGAAAAGAAACCATCTTTAGATCCAAAATATCCAATCGCTTGTTGCAAAGAGTAATCAAGGTATTCATGCGATTGATACTACCATTGAGGTGTTTGAGGGATTCATTATATTTCTGTATTTCAACCATATGTTTATGCAAATCACCAAGTTCGTCCAACATTTGAACTCCCTCAGGGTGAAAGATAACCCCTTCTTTTGAGGTGGAACTCCCAAAATTCATTCTAAAATTTCATAGGAAGCATTAGCATCAAGCTCAATAAAATTCCCTCTAGAGGAAAAATCTAGGAGTTGTCTATGATGCCAAGCCAATTCTATGTAAAAATTACAAAGCAACATCTTAGCGTCCCCCTTTAAATTTCAAATACGATAAGATTCCATAAGCCTATACCAAGCATCTTTCAAATTTTCTCCTTGCTTTTGTTTGAAGTAAAGAACTTCAAAATCTGGTGACAAAGGAGGAGTAGGCATGCTAGCCATTATGACTAGGAAGCGAAAACACGGATAGATCTGACGAGAAAATGGTGAACGAAAAAGAGGGGCGAATAAAACGGCAAATTTTATGAAGTGGGGGAGAGGAAAACGAGAGGCAAATGGCAAATAATGTAAATTGCGAGAAGATGAGATTTGTGATTAGGAACCTGGTATATGTTGAAGATCCCCTCCGGCAACAGCGCTACAAATTCCTTTTGATGTGGCTTGAAGCTACGTCGGTATTTCCCCAAAGAGGAAGGGATGATGTAGCACAACGGTGGTAGGTATTTCCCTGAGTTATGAGACCAAGATTATCGAACCAATAGGAGAACCAAGCAACACAATGTAAACAGCACTTGCTCCCAAATAACAACTACTCGCAACACGACATGTAAAAGGGGTTGTCAATCCCTTTCGGGTAGCGGTGTCTCAAGATAGGCAAACGGATGTGAATAAATTTTAGTAGATTCACATATCGAACGCCAAATAAAATAAATAGGAATAAAACACAGCAAGGTACTTTTGTATTTTTGGTTTAATAGATCAGAAAATAAAAGCAAAGGAAAATAGATCGCAAAGGAAAATAATATGAGAAAGAGACCCGAGGGCCGTAGGTTTCACTAGTGGCTTCTCTCGAGAAAAATAGCAAACGCTGGGTAAAAAAATTACTGTTGGGCAATTGATAGAACTTCAAATAATCACGACGATATCTAGGAAATGATCATTATATAGGCATCTCATCCAAGATTAGTAGATCGACTCCTGCCTGCATCTACTACTATTACTCCACACATCGACCACTATCCAGCATGCATCTTGTGTATTAAGTTCATGGAGAACCAGAGTAATGCAATAAGAACTATGACATGATGTAGACAAGATCTATCTATGTAGATATAGACCCCATCATTTTATCCTTAGTAGCAACGATACATACGTGTCGGTTCCCCTTCTATCACTGGGATCAAGCACCATAAGATCGAACCCACTACGAAGCACCTCTTCCATTTGCAATAAACAGATCAAGTTGGCCAAACAAAACCCAAATATCGGAGAAGAAATACGAGGCTATAAGCAATCACGCATAAAAGAGATCAAAGAAACTCAAATACTTTCGTGGATATAAAAAGATAGATCTGATCATGAACTCAAAGTTCATCTGATCCCAACAAACACACCGCAAAAAGAGTTACATCATATGGATCTCCAAGAGAACATTGTATTGAGAATCCAGCGAGAGGGAGAGAGAGAGAGAGAGAGAAAGCCATCTAGCTACAACCTACGAACCCGAAGGTCTACAAAGAACTACTCACACATCATTGGAGAGGCACCAATGGAGGTGGCGAACCCCATCCGAGATGGTGTCTAGATTGGGTCTGGTGGTTCTGGACTCTGTGACGGATGGAATTGATTTTCGTCAACTCCCCTAAGGTTTTTGCAATATTGGGGTATTTATAGAGCAAAGAGGCGGTCCGGGGGGCACCCGAGGTGGGCACAACCCACCAGGGCATGCCTGGGCCACCTGGCGCGCCCTGGTGGGTTGTGCTCTCCTCGGAGCATCCCCCAGGCGTAGCCTTGGCCCATTAGGTGTCTTCTGGTCCAAAAAACCTCAGTAAAGTTTCGTTGCATTTCGACTCCGTTTGGTATTGATTTCCTACGATGTAAAGAACATGCAGAAAACAACAACTGGCACTTGGCACTATGTCAATAGGTTAGTACCAAAAAATGATATAAAATGACTATAAAATGATTATAAAACATCCAAGATTGATAATATAACAACATGGAAGAATCCAAAATTATAGATATGTTGGAGACATATTAGATTTCCCTGAAGAGGAGGGGATGATGCAGTATAGTAGAGATAAGTATTTCCCTTAGTTATAAAACCTAGGTTATCAATCCAGTAGGAGAACCAAGCAACACTATGTAAATAGCACCTGCACACAAACAAGAAATACTTGCAACCTGTGACGCCCCCGATTTGACCGTACACTAATCATACACGCAAATGCGTATGATCAAGATCAAGGACTCATGGGAAGATATCACAACACAACTCTAGACACAAATTAAAATAATACAATCTTTATACAAGCCAGGGGCCTCGAGGCCTCGAATACATAAGCTAGAATACACAAGAGTCAGTGGAAGAAATAATATATGAGTACAGACATAAGTTAAACAAGATTGCCTTAAGAAGGCTAGAACAAAAGTAGCAACGATTGAAAAGGCAAGGCCTCCTGCTTGGGACCTCCTAACTACTCCTCGAAGTCGAACTCCATGTAGAATCATCCTCGGGATCCTCTGGCTCCTGGACTCCATCATATAATCGCAATAATCGGGAAAGGGGAAAAAGAAGTAGCAAAGCAACCATGAGTACTCATCCAAAGTACTCTCAAGACTTACATCAGATCTAAACTAAGTATGCATCTGTATCAAAGGAATGGGTTGTATCTGTGGACTAAACAGCAGAATGCCAGAAGAGAAGGGGAAAGCCTAGCCTATCAAACACTAGTATCTTCAAGCAGCTCCAAGCATCTTGCAACATCAAAAGAAATAAGAGTGGAATATTATAATATTAATAAGCATGTTGTAACATTGCCCCGAGATCACTTCCTCGACTCCCTACGAGGAAACAATCACGGAGCCATCATATCCATTACATGCCTCAGCATCCAGTATCATGTTCTAGTTATATTGATCGAGATACAACTCCGAGCGTCCGTTACCGTAGGACAGGGTGTCGATAGATGTTTTCTTCCCTGCAGGGGTGCACCAACTTACCCAACACGCTCGATCAACTCCGGCCAGACACGCCATCAGGTCATGACCCGCCTCGGACGATCAACACACCGTAGTCCTACCTAGACTCAACAAAGAGGCCAACACGCCAGTCTACATCCTAAATGCAAAGGGGTCATGGGCCATCGCCCTTTGCAATCATGCACGTTGCGTACGCGGCCGGTGAGCATACCTAGCCTGCCTTATACAAGGCGAGGCGTTCCAGTCCAACCCGTCGCGCGCCGCTCCATCGCTGAAGTCCGTTGAAATTTCGACTGATACATACAACGCAGAGTGCCCATACTTATTCCCACATGGTGGTTAGTGCAAAAAAGGCCAGGGGCCTACTCGGATCAAATATCCAAACCATTAGTGTCTTGATAGTGCGGTAACGATCAATGATCCATGATATGTGGTCCCATCGCCCCATCTCACGGATTAGCGGCAAGGGCTAAGAATGCCCGGCCACGCCGCATGGAAAAACTTGTGGGTATCCTCCAGATCAACCCGACTTCACATCACTCGCGGGTACCCCTCGAGGCAGACCCGCCTTTCCAAGTAACAATTGTAAAGTCCAAGTATCCATGTGTCCAAACACCAAGGGAAACCCCGAGGAATCACCCTTGGCGGATTCCACTCGATGTAATCATCAAGGTGAACATAGGAGGAACCACCCTCGAGGTTCACACTTGAGGGGTTGCACGATAGAGTCGTATTGGAAGTGGTTAAGGAGGAATCACCCTCGATGACCATGACCAAATAGCTACACTACAGGGTTAACATTAGAAGTGCTGTTGAGGTACCACCCTCGGCACCCGGTAGTAACTCTGTAGAGTCGTACAACTAAGGTGGGTGATGTGCGATGTCGGGGCCTGGACGTCGATCATGTTGATCGAGTCATCGAACATAAAGCGGGGCAACAGGGACAAGGCGAGGGTCACTGATGGAACTCTAACCAACCTATACTAAGCAGTTTAGAATAAGCAGGTAAGCTATGAAGCCAGGTAACAAAAACAGGCTATGCATCAGAGTAGGATCATACAGAAAGCAGTAGCAGTTCTAATGCAAGCATGAGAGGGAAAGAAATGGACGATATCAGAATGCTCAAGGGGGGTTTGCTTGCCTGGAAGCTCTGCTGTAAAGGAAGAAGGGTCGTTAGAGACGTAGTCGGTCACAGGGGCAGCATCAGTCTCGGGGTCTACCAGAGAGAAGAGGGGGAAGAAACAGTAAATATAAGCAAGCAGAGCATCACTAAGCATGACAAGATAATATGATGTGTCGGGTGTGACCTAACGTATGTATACACGAATAGGTGAAGGGGGGAAATCAACCGAGAATGATTTCTCGGTTCCGAACCTGTGTCAGACAGATGACCGGCGGGGGAATGTTCCTTGTTCAAATAGTTAGAGGCATCCAACAAGTAAACGGACCGCGTTTTCGGATTTGTCTCGTTTTTCTGAGCAACTTTCATGTAGAAAACATTTTCATCCGAGCAACGATTTAATTTCGATGAATTTTCAAAGTTTTAAACATTTTTGGAATTAATTAAAATAATAGAAAAGAATTACTACATCAGCATGACATCACTATGACATCAGCAGTCAACAGGACAGCTGACCTGGTCAAACTGACCAGTGGGGCCACCGGGACCCACATGTTAACCTCCGTGGGTTAACAGTGGATTAATTTGACTAACAGTAGTAGTTATGGGTGTGGGCCCAATTAGTCAATGACTAATAAGTGATTAAAAAAAATTAATAGATTAATTAACATTTTACTTATTTATAAAACCTGTTTAATTAGTGCGGGGCCCACATGTCAGTGGCACTAGGGGCGGCCACGTTAGTGTTGACCCAAGTCAACAGGTCAAAGGGGGCCCTTGGGCCCACAAGTAAGTGGCCCAGGTGGTGGGACGCCATGTCGGACACCCGGCGGAGACGTGCCGGAGTTGACTCCAGCGAGCCAAACGCGGCGGCGTGGCTCAGGAGGGACGCAGATTTAGCGCATAGGGGGGGTCTACGGGGTTGTGGCTGGGTGCGTTCGATGCGACTCAGCGTCGTGCGTCAAATGGTGGTGGCCGGAGTGGCTGGAATGAACGGGGGCGAGCGCTTCGAGCTCGCCGGCGATGAGGTGCTTTGGGCGAGCAACGACAACGGTGGTACGGCGCGATTTTGCGCAATCCAGAGAACGGGGCGAGGCCTACGTGCACGCGCGAGAAAGATGGGCACGAGCCAATGACCAAAAGGTCACCGGAACGACGATGGCGATGAGCTATGCGGAGGCACCTTAGGTCGGAGCACGGGGTCGGTGCTACGGGGCTCGACAGAGCGCGAGGGAGGGGTGCAACGGGCCCGCACAGACGTGCTGAGCACGATCCCAAGCTCATATGAGCTCGACGGGCTGCAACGGCACGACCACAAGCACGTCGGCGGAAGCAGAGGCATGACAACAGCGGCAAACTAGCTAGGGATGAATGCAGCCGCTGGAAGAAGGAATGGAGGGAGATAGGAGCTCACCGAGGCGGAGAAGAACGCCAAGAAAGGCCCTCGACGGATTAGTAGCTGCAGGGTTCGCTGGAGACCACGAGGATTGTCGGCGACAGAGGCGGAGAAGAACGCCCTCAGCGGGGCCTCCCAGGTCCTGCTGATGGTCAGAGACGAAGGAGCGGAGAACGGTGGAGCTCGTGGAGGTGTTGGTGAAGCTCGGGGTCGATGGTCGCTGTGGCGGTGCAAGAAGAACGGCGACGACAGCGTCGGGCGACGTGGGGGAAAGAGGCCCGGGGGAGAGTGGGGAGGATCTGGGATGCTAGCATTCGTTTGGGGCGGGGGTGACCTAGTAGGCGCCGGGGAGCCGCCGGATAGCCGCCCCGTGGCCATCGGCGGCCACCGATGGCGTGCACACGTCCACCCAGCCCCTCGTGAACAGAGGTAGGGGACGACAGGGTTAGGTGGGCTGGGCTGCACTGTTGCACAGCTAGGCCAAGTGCATAGTGCAGCCTGGCCTTTTCTTTTCCCTTTTTTTTCTTCACAAAAAGGGTTTTGTAATATTTGGGGGTGCCAAAATGATTTTTGTAAAATATGGGAATTGTCCACATAAATACAATGCTATGTTTGACACAGCCACAAAAAGTTTGGAAGAAGTGTGAATTAGATGGAATTTGCAAAAACATGGAAAAGCAATTAATTTGCTGAGTTGGCACTGTTTTAATTTGCTATAGTCCATCTTATTTTGGAGGTGATGTTGTTTTCCTTAACAATCATTTGTTATGAAATTTTTACTAAATGATGGACTATTTTGCAGCAACTTTTGTGCAACTTCAAAATTCACTTGCAAATTGAATTTCATTCCAAAGTGGAATTTCAAATGAGATTTGAATGAAAGGTGATTAAGCACTGTTTGAAAAAATGATTAGCTTAATCACAGAGGGTTACTGTAGCATGACACTGGGGGTGTTACAAATCTCATCCACTACAAGAAATCTCGTCCTGAGATTTAAGAGGTGGAGTAAGCACTACAAAAAAATACACTTCCGTGATGATACGTGTTTGTCACAGCAGGTCGCGTTTTCTGTCATGCATTTACATCCATGACGATTTTATGACAGAATCAAGATAGTCATACATGTGCTGTCGTAGAAGTGTTCCATGGCATTACCAAAATTATCATCATGGAAGTGTCCACTTCCATGACGATAAATTGCGCGTCACAGAAGTGCTTTCGTCAAGGGTGATCGACATGTGGCATCCACCGTAACGGAACGCCGTTAAGCTATCGGGTCGGGTTTTGGGTCCGATAACCCGTTAACAGTCCCGACCAATGGGGATTTTCCACGTGTAAAATCATCATTGGCTAGAGGAAACACGTGTCGACTCATCGCTAGGACAGATGTCATCCACTCATTGGACAGAAGGCGCCTATGATACGTCGACACATGGCACGGCCCAATAGAGGCCCATTCCTGTGAAAAGGCCAGCCCGTTTGACTTGGTCAAAAGGTGGCGGGCCGGCCCATGGAAAGCCTGTTAACGGCCTAATCGCATATAGCCCATTTAAAGCCCGCTAACCCAAGGCCCGTTACGCCCTATTCAAATTAGGCCCAGTAGCGTCATCTGGGCCATCCAATATGATTCCAGCCCGTTTTCACTTCTGGCCCATGTATGGCCCATGATGTCTTTCGGCCCATATGAGGCCCTATGTAACTCTTGGCCTATTAACGACCCGTGGTGAAACTGGCCCGTAATGAATAGTGTATCACTTTACACCCATTAACGGCCCGTGGTGAAACCGTCCCGTAAAGAACAGTGTATCACTTTATACCCATTAACGGCCCGTTATTCCGTTGGGCCGTTTCCAGCCCATGTTATCTTTCGGCCTTCTCAGAGCCCATTTATTCTTGGGATATTTTCCAGCATTCGTTTACTTACGGCCCGTTACTGTCATTTTCTGCTTTTGGGCCAAATTCAGCCCGTGGTTACAGTCAGCCCGTTTGTGGTCCATTAATCCGTTGGTCCGTTTTCATAGCGTCATCAAATACGGCCTATTATTGATGGCCCGTTATGGAAGGCCCATGAATGGACGATTCCAACTCTAGCCCGTTTACGGCAAGAATGCGGTCTGTTTGGCCCATGTTTGGCCAATCGATCATACGGCCCGTATAAGGCCCATTGATGATACGGCCCATAGAAGGCCCATTGTTTCTACGGCCCGTAGAAGGCCCATTGTTTCTATGACCCGTAGAAGGCCCACTGTTTCTACGGCCCGTAGAAGGCCCATTGTTTATACGGCCCGTAGAAGGCCCACTATTTCTATGGCCCGTAGGAGGCCCAGTGTCACTAAAGTAAATATTAGCCCATTGTTATTGTGGCCTAGTTTTAAAAAATAGGTTATTGCAGCCACTAGCAAACCGCAGAAAAAGAACTGCACTGACTACAAGCAAACAAATATACAAGACAACAAGGAAATAAATAAGCAAGCAACTTACACTAGGCTATCACGGCTATTACACGTATTACATCCACTGGGCATCAAAGTTCGCCACCAGTGCAAATATAGGGAACACAGTAGCATATAAACGCCGCGGCAAAACAAGTCCAGAACTGAAACCACTTAAGAAGAGCTCAAGAAATAATATCCTGGGTACCCATAATGCTGGCAAGATGCTTAGCAAGCTTATTAACTTTCTCTTGCACTAGTAGAAAAAGGGCCTGTTGTCCCGGTTCATAAGGGCCTTTAGTCCCGGTTCTGGAACTGGGACTAAAATGTCGGTACTAATGCCTCTCCCTTTAGTCCCGGCTCAATCTAGAACCGGGACTAAAGGGCATGGCCACGTGGAGCTCCACCTTTAGTCCCGGTTGGTAACACCAACAGGGACTAAAGGAATTTTTATGATATTTTTTTTGAAATTTTTTTTTGAAATTTTTTTGATTTTTTTATTTTCAAATTTCTGAATTATTTTAACCTCTAGTCTGTAATCACCACCCCTCATCACTTCTCAATTTATCCTCTAATCACCCCTCATCATTCCAAATCATCTAACTTCCCGAACGGTCACCCATCCTCCCACTCCCCCAGCCTGAGCACGCTTAACTTCTGGGTTCTATTCTCCCTCGCTCCAAGTCTGCACTTGTTGTTTTCCTGACAATACTAAGATGTCAATCCTATTAACCTTCAGGAATTTTGTTTGAGCATGAAGTGACACATTTCATAGTTTTATTTTGAAACTATTTTTTTAAAAAACAATAATTATTTAGTAACACTAATATTTCTTGAATAATTAGTTTGACCACAGTTTGACCAGATTTGACCAAAATTGAAAAAACTGAAATAATTATTTAGTAACACTAATATTCTAGAATAATTAGTTTGACCATTGTTTGACCACAGTTTGCCCACTGTTTGATTTTTTTCGATTTTTTCACTCTAGATCTTAAAAGCCCCGTAACTTTTTTCTATTAGGTTTTTGAGGATTTTGAAAATGTTTAACGGGTTCCCCGAGTTAAATTCAAATGTAACTTTTCGAGTAGATGATTTTTCATATAAAAAACGTTTTCATCTGAGTTAGTATGCAAAAGTTATGCCCATTTTTACAAATTTCAGAGAGATTTTGCAAATAAAGTCAAAATTCACATTTGCAAATTTTCCCAACAACTAGACCACATATCACATGGGAAACTTATTTTCTTTTATTCTTTTGACATTCCCATCATTTTCTTTTATTTTTTTTAAAACTGAAAAGGCGATCCATAGGGGGGGTAGAGTTTGAAAATGGGACCTTTAGTACCGGTTCGTGGCACGAACCGGGACTAAAGGTCTCATCCCCATTAGTCCCGGTTGGTGCCTCAAACCGGGACTAAAGGTCTAATCTTTAGTCCCGGTTTGAGGCATGAACCGGGACCAATGGTTGTGGGCCAGGAGCAAGGCCCATTGGTCCCGGTTCATCCCACCAACCGGGACCAAAAGGTCCAGATTAACCGGGACCAATGGCCCACGTGGCCCGGCCGGCCCCCTGGGCTCACGAACCGGGACCAATGCCCTCATTGGTCCCGGTTCTGGACTGAAGCAAGACTAATGGGGTTACCCGGCCGGGACCAAAGCCCCCTTTTCTACTAGTGTTGTTTGGCGCTTAAGTCCTCCAGCGCTTGTTGTTGCACTAGAAAGTATGCATCTGAATTCTGTAGGGACTTCCCCAGTCCTTCGCCTTCCTGTCGCATAACATCTGATCGATGTCTTTCGACTTTAAGTTGAGACTCAAGAAGCCGAACTGATTCAGGCAACGAGTTCGAAGAGGTGGTGCCAGCAGTGGCAGCCAGTAACTCAAACACTACATCAAGATAGGACTTTGGGGTTGTCTCAGTGTCTTCAATATAGTTTTTATCAGCTTTCTTGGAGACCAACAGGGATGTCTCACTATCTTGAACCTTATCTGCATTACTTCCTTTACCATTGCATAATAGGGTACTCTTCTCCAATATTTTATCCACGTTCTAAAAGTGAAACAAACAAACACATCTCTGGTTTACAATGTACTATATGAACGTCATTTTGGTAAACCAGTTCAGTAGTAAGGTGCACAGGATAACAGCATGAAACAAACATATATCTATGTCGTATGGTCACTGTATGGTCTATATCATTCTAGTTTATGTTGCCAAATCAAGATAGATACAGTTCAAATCACATATATTTAAGACAAAGCAGCATAGACAGAATATAAGTGTGGGAAACTACACAGCAATAACAACACTTGTAATGTGCATGGCATGAGAACATAACCGTTTATTCAATTGAAACTGAAATCAACAGAGAGCAAGTTACAACGGCAAACGGCCAAACACGTTGAAGAAACAGGTTTAAAACATACCTGTTGCGCCATTGGAGTTTCAATTGCATCCTTCAAATTTGAAATTAGTTGGTATCAGTAAATATAGTGATGCAAGAGCAAAGTAGTATGAACCATAGCTACGGAACCTGACCTGAGAACAATTCTTCTTCTGCTTTAAGCGTTGACTTCGGGTTCGGAGTGGTGGTCCTCGTGATTTGCGCACTGTAGTTGCCTTACTAACTGCTCATGTTTGGGTGCTCTGTGGTGGAGACGGTGTTGTGTCAATGGGAACTGGGTGTCTATCTGCTGGGGTTGGGGTTAGAAGGGGTGTAGCTGGTTCTCTGTCCAACTGGGTAGGGGTACAATCTGCATGAGTGTGGGTTATGTGTGGTGGGGCTGGTTCTTGGGCAAGTACAACCGTGGTTCTATCTGCATCGACAGGTAGCACGATCTTTTCTGAAGACCGTGTTTTTACTCCCACAGATACTGCCATCACTCCCTCCAATTGAAATGGCTGATCAACAAGAAAAGTAATTGAATGTACAGACATTGTAAGATAGACAGGTGCAATGGATAGTAGGGAAGAAAACAGGGCATGAAATAATTCACATTTATGTTGTCTAAGCAAACAGAATAGCAGGACATAATTTCACATATATGATGGCTAATTAAACAGGATAGGATGACACAATTTCACATGTATGATGGCTAACTAAACATGATAGAATGACGTACTTCAAAATATGATGACTATGTAAACAGGATGACATGATATAACTATATGATGTGTCTATTAAAGTGCTTGGCATGCAATAAATCACAAACATGTCGTCGATGGAAACATGATGGCATGATATAATTCACAGATAGAATGGCATAATTTAAAATATGATGACTATGTAAATGGGATGAGATGATATAACTATATTATGTCTTTAGAAAATGGGTTGGCATGCCATAATTCAGATACATGCTGTCTATGTAAACATCATGGCATGACATAATTCAAATATATGATTTATATACTAAGGAAGTGAGCAGAGGGCAATCGCATATATGATGTGTCAATTAAGGAGATGGCATTCAATATTGTGTATATGATGTAAAAACTAACCATTGCAATACAACATATGCATTATATGAGTAATATAACACTGCCAAGTTTGAGCATACACCTCATGGGGATAATAGGACTGGTCATCTGCCTCAAAATCCTCCTATGAAGAGCTATCTGTAACCAGCAAGATATCTGCTTCAGCAGGTAGCATTGTCTGCTCTGAAGACCTTGTTTTCACTCCAGATTTCTCCATCACCAATTCAAATGGTTGATGCACAGGAAGAGTAGTTGAATATACAAACATTGTCGACAAAAGCAATGAGAAATACAAAAAAGGATGGCATGATATAATTCACATATATGACGCTTGCCTAAACAGCATGGCATTGCATAATTCACATACATAATGCCTTGCAACAAGATAACATTGCATAATTCACATATATAATGTCTTGCAACAAGATGGCATTGCATAATTCACATATATGGTAATTAGACACTAAACAGGTGGCATTCACACAAAGCATGTCTAAACTAAGAAAATGCCATACCAATGCAAGATACCATACGCACGATATGAGCAACATAACCCTACCAAGTTAGGGCATGCACCTCGGGGGGGGGGGGGATGACTGGTCATCTGTCTCTAAAGCTATGAGTAACCAGCGAGACATGCGCTTTGTCAGATAGCATTGTCTACTCTGAAGACCTTGTTTCCACTCCAGATTTTTCCATGACCATGCTGAATGGCTGATGCACAGGAAGAGTAATTGAATGTACTAAAACTGTTGACAAATTTAACACGTAATAAAAAAATGATGGCATGATATACAGTAAGCAATGTAAGGCACCATATGCATGATATTACCAACATCAGCATGCCAAGTTAGAGCGAAGACCTCATGGGGTAAATAGGAGTGGTCTTCTCCTTCTGAATCCCCCTCAGAACAGTTATCTTCCTCTTGATTATGATCCGAAATGGGTGGAGGGGGGCTGCCTTTGCGCCCACCATGGAACGACGTCTGCATGAAATTTTATTGCCACGCAAGGCTCGTCTCTTTTGCTCTACATGATCAGTTCCATTGTGTACAATAACTGGCATGCATAGGAATAAAACATAGTCAGATTATGTAAGGAGTGCATGCACAAATCCAGATTGGTGGTAGCAAACTGTGGATAGACTCAAAACCAATGATAGCAGGCAGATAATAGCTTTAGCTAAAAAATATAGATAATGGCTCCTTTAATGTTTGTTTGCACCCAACATGAAACTCATAGTAGACACCCGAGATTAACCAGATAGTACTGATTGGTGCCCCAATATGTACCCCACAACCATTTAAAAACTCAAGTTTCAGCATTAGTTTGGACCTAACTCGGAGTCTAATAGGTGAACACGAAGACAATGTAGCATGTCACCATATTAAGCGACGCATAACGTAAGCAGACACGGAAGAGTGTGACCTCTCTTGCGGACCCGTGTAGTCCTCAAGATCATCTGCTCAGTTGATGATGGTAATGCAGTTGCTGTGGCTACCGGCGGCGGGGAAGAAGATCTGAGGCAGCGAAAGACAGTCTGGAGAGCAGATCCCTGTTGTGGTGAACCCTTCCGTCATTGGAGCAGCTGAGCTGGGGTGGAACACAGCGCCGCAGGAGCAGGACAAACCACACAAGGTTTTCTTTGACACATATCTGTAACAGAAGTAATTGAGTAAGGGCTTGTTTGAATTTGAGGATTCTAACAATGCAGGGATAGGAAATAGACAGGAATAGGATAGGAATGCACGTGCAAAACAGAGAATTTAAAAACACATGATTTCTGCCAATCTGGGTGTTTGATTCACAACAATTGGAGGATCACAGGATGCAAAAAAGCATGGTGAGGTTAAGTCAAACCACAAGAAAATGTACGGTTATAATGCTATTATGCTACCATCTCTTAGTCTTGTGCTCGATGAATAGGAATATGAAAAGGACGAGAAGTGGAAATTAGAATTCCTACGGTTTTTGTTTCAAGGAGACACTAAAGGAACAAATCCTACAGTTTTCCTTTGCTCCATTCCTTTGCACCAAATTCATGAGAAGTAGTACCATAGGAACTTTCCAATTCCGATGTTTTTCATTCACTTTTCCGTTCAAGCACCGGCGATTCTAGTAGGCAGGCTTGAGCAAGGAAAATCCTACACTAAAAAAATGTTTTTGTGCTACTTCTATTACTTTGGACCCAGGCCACTGCCATACTAGCTCAACTCCCAAGCCCATGGACAAATGCTCAGCTCAAACGTGCAGAGATAAATAATGATGGCGTTCAAGAGAGTCCATCACGGATAGCTAACTTGCCTGGTACCTCACTGCTTGTCATATAGTAGGATAAAATAATCGTATTTCCCGTTACTACGAGTGCTCAGTGGACCATATATATAACATGTAGAGTAAAAAAGAGATGCAACAAGTGTACAACCTCTTTGGCGAAGCCATGTCAATCTCAGCGTGATTGGGTTGGCCGGTGAGGATGCTCCGGCTGACTTGGCTGTCGGAGGAGGGGAAAAAGATCTTAGGCGTCTAGAGATGGAGCCCGAAGTACTGCTCCGCTGTGATGGAGGGTTTCCTCATTGGAGCAGCTCCGGTGAGTTGTACGACGCCGAGGCTGAAGCAGGACAAGAGAGACAACGAACAACGTTAACCTGAGTGGAATTCTAATAGCATCTCCAATACATGACGTAAAATACATAACCACAAAGTGCTAGATGTAAAATACATCAGCCGCTCATCTCTGAACTTAACTGTCGAAAGTGAACTTAACTGTCGAAACTGAACTTAACTGTCGAAACTAAACTTAACTGTCGAAACTGAATTTTGCTGTCGAAACTGAACGCACTAGGAAGGTGAGGCTACACGTCGGTCGACTAACTTTTTCATCTCTGGTCAGTCGATTTTGCAGCCGTTGGATACGAAATCAAGGGCATGCGGTTCATCTTCAACCTCCACCACCCCCCCCCCCGAGCCGCCAGCCACCACCGGCCAAACAGCAGCCCCCCGCCGCCCGCGGCCGGCGGTGCGCCGCCCTGCCAGCCCCGAAAACACTCCCCACTGCCGGTCCGCCGCCGCCCCGGCCATCCCTCTAGGCCCCCCGTGCCAAGCTTTTTCTCCGGCGATCCCCACGCCACCGCCCCGCCAACGCCCCGCCACCGCCGGCGACCACCGCCCCCATCCTGAACCCTAAAATAGATAGTGGGGTACCTCTCCGGCGAGCCCCCCTCCCCGCTACGGCTGGTTCTTCCTTCACCCCGGCAAGCCCCCCCCCCCACCCCCTGAAAATCGACTGACCCAAAAGTTAATTCAGTCGACTGAAGTGTAGCTAAATTGGAGCAAAATCGCAAGCAAGAGCAAGAGCGAGAGCAGCAGCGCAAGTAAGAGCAATAGCATGAGCAGACCAGGCAGGGGACCAAGAGCAATAGCAGAGCAGCAGCACGAGCGAGAGCTAAAGTAGCAGCAGCTCCTACTGATATGGACGTCGCCGCCGAGGGAGCGACACCGTGGAGGAAGTGGCCGGCGATGCTGCTGTGGATGGAGCCGCGCCGTGTCGGCTCAGGACCGAGCGCCTGGAGCACCTTGAGATCGAATCAAGAAGAAAATGCGGCGATTAGTGTACAACCTCTTTGGTGGCACCGATTAGGCCGCAGCTTCATCCGAGGAAACAGTGATGATGATGCTCTTCCGGTGGTGCAGGTGAAGACGTTGGTGTGGGAATGGAGGTGGCACGAAAGACGAGGGGAACATCGGGGCAACTCCTTGGAGGTGGAGGACGGGGTGGCGGGTGGCTGAACTGGCGGGACGATGAGATCAACGATGGATCCTCATCTGGTACGGTGGATGAGGGACGTCAAGGTGTTGTTGTGGACGACGTCGTCGGGGAAGAGGCTCCGGCTGGGTGGCGGATGGAGCAGGGTGTGGGGTTTCGTCGCGGGTTTTCGCGGCCTCGGTGTACTAATGGGTGGGCGGATGGAATGGCAGTGGGGAACCATGGCTTAGAGACGCGCTTGTCCGAAATGTGGGGTAAGTTACGAAAGTACCCCCATCGATTTGAGGTGGTTCTTTCGGTTCAGGGGTACCACGGGCATTTCGCGTGTCGGGATTTCACAGGAGGTGGGAGTTTTCACGCGCGTTGTAATTTCGGAATAGCAAGGCGCGGGTTGAGATGGAGGGAGTTGTCGGAGCACAACGAGACAAAGATATATCTTAAATATTTTGGGCTAACAAGGCGTGGGTTGAAGAGGCGGGAGTTTCGCAGCACGATAGACAGAGACGCTAGTTGAATTTTCGGCATAACAAGGCGCGGCTTGAAATTTCGGAAGAACAAGCTTAACGTGTACCCAAAAAAGACAATTTGCACCTCAACACGCACAACACGCACACAAGCACCATTTAGACTAGATTAAGGTACACATGCATTGCACGCATGAGATTTGGCAACCAAATTATGAATAAATACCACATTATAGCATGCAAGCTTTGAGTCATATATGCATGATGTAGATGTTCGTTTAATTCTTATAGTTCATTTCATTCAAAATCATCTAGTTTTTATAAGAAAGCTAATCTATTTTAAGATTCATGGAATTGTGCGTCGTAAGACATAAAGTAAAAACAAATAATGGCCACTCATGTACAAAAACATTTGGGCAATTCTGATACGGAAGATTCTAGAACAAATAAGAAGTGCTTGTGTTTTGATGTTTGTGCATTATGCTTAAGTTTAACCATGGAGTCTTCTAGATTATACATGTGGCGAAATCTGGTGGAATCTAGATGATATCCAACGGCCAGTAGTGCTCAAATTTGCCATCTTTGGACCATCGGATTCGCCTCATCCAACGACCATCTTTCAAAGTTAAAGTTACCCGCAGACAATATAAATAATATAAAATATATAATATATATAGGGGTATAGATATAGATATGTGATGTGAAAGCTGGCCATCATCTCCAATTAGAATAGTGTGTCCATGCACGGATGCGACGTGGCCAAATGATGTCTGCCATCGGTATCTCAAATTCAAATAAGTATGACCTTGTTCAATGTGTATACATTACAACATGCTCGTTTCCAAACCACACCGCACAGATCTCCGTTATATTCATGCGTGCATGGGTGTCAAACATCAGGATCTCTTATTCAAATATTTGAATTCAACTTTACATTGATTATGACCTCACCTATTCTTTTACACCCACATAGTAGTCTTCTCTTTATAATTGTACCACTAACTTTCTCTCGTGCATGCATGCACACACACTACCAGTCGGCATTATCCATCGCACGCATGCAATCTTTTTCTTCAGGTCGGTCTCCCATGAAGGCACACACCCACAAACATCCCCCTCTCCATCATATCGGGCATTCTTTATCTCTCACGTGTGCATGCGCAACGATCGATGTTCCTCTATTTATGTGTGTATATAGCTAGGTCTTTCATAGTTTTCCACACAAACCGATCAATCGATATATCCAGTGAGATCTCACCCTCTTTCCCACATCCACATCGATCAATCTATACCTCTCTATATAGGATTAACATATATAGCTAATACACCCACATTAATTATATATCCTACATCCCCCTCTCATCATCCATGCCTTCCGCTTCATCTCTCATACGCGTGCACAATGGCAAAGACAGGGGCAGTAAGGGCCCTGCCCCCTCCCCCCCCCTAACATCACTATATATCGAGGCTAAAATAAATGTGATCATTAGACAATTGCTGCTAAAAATGGTTTAAGTTCATGAATTGACCCTCCTCGTAAAGGATTAGCAATGCTTGGCCCCCTAGCTATTTATTTTTCATGGCTCCGCCACTGCGCGCAACAGCGCACGTGTTCGCCCCATCTCTCTAAATATTGATCTCGCACTTGTGCATTCCTTCATCGTCTCCCTCCACTCGGCCCCTCGCACCATCTTCTAGCCCCCACCGGATTTTGCCGCATGTACAATCTAGCAGACTCCATGGTTGAACTTAAGCATAATGCACAAACCTCAAAACAACAGTGGTTCTCTTTTGTTCTAGAATCTTCTGTATCATAACTGCCCAAACTTTTTGTCTAGTTGAATTGCCATTATTTGTTTTTACTTTATGCTTTACAACGCACAATTGCATGAATCATAAAATGGATTAAGGGCTTCTTTGATTCAAAGGATTCTCAAAGGAATTTCGGAGGATTCTAATCATTAGGAATTTTTCCTATCTTGGTTGTTTGATTAGTAGGATTGTAAACCATAGGAATTTTTCCATATGATTCATTTGCACTAGATTTCATAGGAAACATCCCATCCACTCAAACCTCTTTGAAAGAATTCTGCGTTTTTTCTATGCACAATCAAACACTCGTACAATCCTGTAGGATTCAAGACGACATTCCACTATAATCCCATGTTTTTCCTATTCCCGCGTTCTTAGCTTTTTAAAAAAACTAATTGATTTTGAATGAGATGAACTATAGGAATTAAACGAAGGGCTACATCAGGAATATATGACTCAGAGCTTACATGCTATATGTGGTATTTATTCATAATTTGGTTGCAAAATCTGATGCGTGCAATGGACGTGTACCTTACTAGTACTTCGAGTATGTGCAAAACACGTAAATTAGAATACCAATGGCACACTACACAGTGTCTCTCTTACAGTTCATGAAGCCACGTGGCACATGTGGAGACGTTGTCGCGACCTCCTTGTGTGGATTGATCACAGTGACGTGCTGCTGGTTCTAGAGAATGTACTCGTCCTCCATGAGCCATACTGGCGGTACATGCACAAAGTGAAGATGTGCACACATGCCACGCACGCACACGCGGGTACATGGCCGGATGCAATTTTGTACCAAGATCCACCCCATGTGATAATTTGACACGTGTAAAGTCGTTTACTTCATTGATGGTCAATTAATACAGCGCATGCAAATTGAGTGGACGTGAGGGCGGAAGAAAGACATTATTACTCCACTGCACGCATGCGAATAGTTAAATCGTGGGTTGCTAGTAGTACTTCCATTGGTCTCCTTCGTATTTTGTGCCAGTTTTTGACAGTAACATAATATTTACGCTTCGTACTTGAAATTTTATGTTCCGCTAAACTCATCGGGAGCCGTTTCGGGCCTCGAAACCAAAACCATCAATTAATCTTTACCTTGTTCCCATCACATTTGAAAGCTGCTCACACCTACTAGTACGTACCAAACCTGAACGTGTTCCTACTATGCAGGTATTAGTACTAGTGCTAGTACTTAATTTATAAAAAGGGGAACTACCTAACCGAAAATTACTCTACCTTTCCTCCTCATAAGTGCTTCTTCTTCGTCCGTCGTTGCCATGGCCGGTGAGTAGAGCTCTAGGTCGAGAACTACTCGTAACAAGGGAGCGGCAACCAAGGCTGCGGAAAAAAAAGAGGGCTTGCCGCCACGCAGAGACCTTGAAAGATCTCTCATGGGCAGGCGATGGCTCCCAGGAGCGCCCTAGCCGTGGAGGCGAACATGCCGAGCCGGCAGAGCTGGAGTCGTTATCCCTCGACGGCATGCCCGATCAGCTTAATAAGCACCTCAATAAGCAAAAGGAGTTCATCCAAGGCTTGATGGAGTTGCTGAAGGAGAGCCTCGACGACATGCCCGCTGAGCTCAATCAGCAAGGGGAGTTGACCACCGGCTTGGTGATGCTGCTAAAGAAGAGCATTGCCTCGGAGAAGAAGGCGACTGGCGAAATCCTGCGACTTCAGGAGGACAAGGCGAAGCTCTGCCATGAGATCGACCTATTGAAGGAGAAGAACGTCGGCTGGAAGAAGCTACATTAGAATAGTAGTTCCTCAATGAAGATGTTGCAGGCCCTCGTCATGGAACATAAGGAGGAGTTGGCGAAGCTCCGCATCGGCCACCCGGCTGCTGTCAAGGTACGTAATGCGGCCGTGGAATAGATGATGAAGGCTCACGTCAAGAAATCCCGCGTCATGGACAGAATGAAGAAGATGGCGGAGGAGACGCGCAAGCAGATGGAGGTCGTGGAGGCGATGAAGAAGCAGTTACGACTCCGCGGCGAATTAGATCATTTGGGGTGATAATCTTCCTTCTTCTTTTGCTCCTGTGTTTCATCTTTTGCTTCGGGTGTTTCGCCGCACGTGTCACGTTCTTTGCGAGGCATGAATAGAACAATGGTGTTTTTGAGGGGATGAATATAACAATGCTAACAATGAGATGACTAGCAAATTAGATCATTTGTTATCACCATATGGCACTGGGCTGTCGTGTTTCGTGCTCCTCCGTCGCAGTACTACTGTAGTGGAAAACTTGAGTATACCGCACGGTTCTTTGCTCCTCCTCGATCAGGTTGTTGGCGCATTTATACGAGCAATCAAATCACAAGGCCCCGCCTTCCAGCAGTAATGAGCCGTCAAATCACAAAGGCCCTCGCCTCTCGTGAAACCGACCAAGCTAGACTGCCCCTCCCTCTAGCCTTTTAAAAAATGTATACTTTTGTACAGCAGTAGTATCGATGGATTGCGCCATGGAGCAAAACTTGAAATAAAAAAAAAGGTGGTACATATAGAGAGCGCTCATCGCCAAATTATGCATATAGTACTATTAAAAAGGCTAATCACAATAATGGTGTCCAGCACAACCCACCCCTCAAATAAAACTAAGAAGGTGCTTGGATACGTTTTAGTCCCATGACTAAAATTAGTGGGACTAAAACATGCTAGCCTCACCCATGCTTGGATCCAAATACTAAAAAGGCTAAAATCAAGTTAATGAGCATTTATTATCCTCCAAACCCTCCAATCCAGAACTCGCCTGTGTTAAAGGAGAGGAGTTAAATGAGTAGAGAGAGGACTAATCCACATTTTAGTAGGGGTACCCCTTACTAAAAAAAATTAGTCTCAAGACTAGTTTCAGCCCCTCTTTAGTCAGGGGTGCTTGGAAATTTAGCCTCTTAAAGAGACTATTTTTAGTCAGACTAAAATAAGTCCCTTGGATCCAAGCACCCTCTAAGCATCCTGGAATTCTTTGAGAAAACTAAGCACCCTGAAATTCTTTGACAACTAAACCGCTGGCTTATGATGTTGGCCATATATATTGTACGTATATAAAGTGAAGAAACGAGTGGTAGTACTATACCAACTAAAAGATGAAATATAAGAAATACTAGTATGTACATACTGAAGAGTTAAAGTAACGAGAAGAAACATAACATAGTTCTGCTGGGGGCTCAGCACAACACACCCCTCAAATTAAATTAAGCACACCTGAAATTAAACTTTGCAACTATTCCGGTAGACACTGCATTAGAACCACCATGAGCAATGACACTGCCACCTTACTCGGAGTCCTTGTCCACGTCCTCGACTTCGTCCTTGTCCCTCTTCCTATTGGCCGATACTTCTTTGCTTGAACCGCACACTTGGTTGTTGCTCTTCATCCAAACCTTGTAGATATTGAAGCAAAGGTAGCCATCCATTGCATCGTAGTGGATGTGGTCTATATCTAGTACATTCCGCTGCCATGCATGACGATGAAATGTGTATGGAGGTTTCTCCAGTTTACCGTACGAAGGATGAACCATGGCTCCTGCCAGGGTCAGCATTGAAGGCTGACGAGAGGACACCAGCCGATTCTTCTGGAGGTCGAAGGTGTTGCCTACAACGAGGCCTATCTGACACAGGACTTCTTTGTCGTTACCAAAGTCTACAGTAACGAATTTGACTAGGTTGCTCTCGAGGAAGTCCTTAAAATCCTGGCACTCAACATCGACATGGCATATGTGGTAGACCAAGCATAAGTCATGCACGCAAACCTGGATCACGGCGGGCTTCTTCCTCTCTTCTTCCTTTATATCCTTCTCTCGTCCCAGGAATGTGGTGTACTCAACATCTAGCCCAGTGACCCACTCATCATCTGAGTCTTCGAACATGCGTCTGAAGCGAGAAAGGCATCCTTTCACCATCGCGGAAGAATGGGTGTAGATGACATCGAACTCATCGCCGGTGATGGTTCTAACCTTGTACTCACCGCCGATCGTGGAGATTTGGGACGCCATGGATTTGGGAGGAGGGTTAGGATTAGTGGAACTGCCATAATATGAATGGACGGGACGACTAGGAGTGAACCGCTGTAGTATTGAAGGACGTGCGGGGACGAGTAGGAGCGGCATTAATTAATTGAATCGTCTCGCCTCCCTCCGCATGCAGCCGCATGCAAGCCTCACGCGCACATCCCTAGTGCATGCTACGCTGGGTATTTATTTCTCCCAATCAGCATACGCAACGAGCAGCAGAATCAGTGTAATATGTGGTAATTTAATTACAGCGGGACTAATAAAAATGGGACGTGGCTTGCTGGCTAATAGGCCCAATAAACCCAGATGGAGGGAGTACTACGTTGGTGCCTGGATGATCCCTGCAAGACACGGAAGATCAGTTCGTCCTGCATGTGACCAGACTCCAGCAGACACAGAAGATCAGTTGGTCCATGCATGCTTGTCAAATATAGTACATGGTCAAACTTTGACCCAAAATACGCAAAACAACAAAAAAATACTTCCAAGACCAGCACCGCTCTTCCGCTCTTCTCCTCTTAAACCACCGCCGCTCCTCTCCTATTCCAATCTAAATGTAGCGTCGCTCCGCTCCGCCCCTCCTCTCCTGTTCCAGTCCAAAACCAGCATCGCTCCTCTCCTGTTCTAATCCAAAACCAGCGCTGCTCCTCTCCTCTTCCATTCAAAAACCACCGCCGGCGAGTGAAGGTGTTGTGGAGAAGTAGATCGATGGAGGAGTACAATCGATACGTGAGGATCATAGACGGCGACCCTGTGACGCTAGCTAGGATGTTGGAGATACAGTCTTGGTTTGACAACAAGGACCAAATAGCGGTGACGGCAACATCCATGGCCAAATATCTGCAATAGAGCGAAAAGGCGGCGATACTCCCGGAGGGAGTCGCGCCAGAGTACATAGAGCTGCTCCTCCGGACCATGGAGCAAACAGATTCACCAAATCCGATCGTGAGGGAGCGGTGGTGGGAGTATCGATCCCAGATGGAGCATCCACCAGAGATTGAAGGATCAAGCATCTACAGGGTGTCGTTTGTGAGGGTGTCCTGCCAGAGCGAGCCGGTGGAGTCTTCGTCGACCGAACCCAACTGCAAGAGGAGAAAAGCAGTTGGCCCGACGACGCTTCCCCGCCATCGTCTCCCTCGCCGTTCACATCGTCTCACGGGGCGGCTGTCTGCCGCTGAGGAATAGGAGGGGGCAGCCCCCCCCCCCCAGCCCAATAGTCGGACAGGTTGTGAATTGTCAGGAGGAGTTTATGGTTGTCAGTATTTGCAGGTTGTGAATTGTGTTTTGTGTTGTGTATTTTGAGAGTACTTTCAGATATGAATGTCTTTTGAATTTCAGATTTGCAATATTGAGCATATGAAGTATTTTATGAATTCTAGAGATCTATTTTTAGCACTTAAAAATGTAGTTTCATAGGAGTATAAAAGTGCAGACAATGTGATTCTCAGAGAAGAAACTGCAAGTTTCAGTTTCAGATAAGAAACTGTAAGTTCAGTTTCAGATAAGAAACTACAACTTTCAGAGGCAGAGCATTTATAATAACACAGCCTTTTCAAATAGGGTTAACATCATGTTGGAAGTTTTATTCATGGTCGAAAATGGAACTACCAGCCAGTTAACATCATGCTGATCAACATTCATGCATAGCACATCTTCATATGATGCACAGTCAAAATGCCCACACAATGTCGAGTGTGCGAAACACAGAGAAAATGAGGGATGAAGTTTTGGCAAGTGTTGGACGTGGTTATGGGCTGCCCCATCTAGGCTTTCATTTTTAACATGCGCAGCCCACGACCTCGGATGGGAGGTCCATAGGCCTGTTTGTATTTTCTTAGGGCCGTCATGTATCGACCGGCCTATGGACCTCCCATCCGAGGTTTTATTTTTGGCAGCCCAATTTATGTATTTTTTTTGAAGAAAACACAGAGGTTTGTTCTATTTTTCTATATAAGAATAGGAACGCCAGGTCCAACTTATGTTTCCCTTCTAACTATATTATACATACTTAAATTATTTGATATGTTATTATATATTATTTTTATTGTCATCATATATTTAACAAATACTTACATATGTAAGAAAACAATATCCCACATCTTATTAACTTATAAAAATAATTTCTTAACAAATATAATCCTGGATTGTTTTGGCACGAAAATCCTAGTGATTGTGTACAAAAGCTTGGTAAGATTTAAGGACGAATGTAATAATATCACTTATTATTTAAATATATTTATAACAAAATGCTCAGCCCCTTTTTATTTTTTGATAACATTGCTGGCCCAACCCAACATTATAATTAGAATCAGCCCAGCAAAATCGTGTATTTCGAGTAAGTGCAAATGGCTGTATTTTTTTAGGAAATAAAATAAATGGGCTGCATGGACGCTACATTATTTGTTCACCCAGCCCAGCTAATGGCTGTAATTCAAAAAAAAGATCAAATTGACTGTAAATTCTACCGCGCAAAAAAAAGACTGTAAATTCTGAAAAAATGGGTTGAATACGTGCCACATTTTTGGAGGCTGAAATGTGGGCCAATAGGTCGAAGCCAATGCAAGTCGTTGTCAATTTAGTCAACAAATGATTCTGACATGTTAGCCGTTGGATTTACATCCAACGACCGGCATCCATCTTCAATCTCTCGTCTTCTTCCTCCAGCGCCGCCGGGACCACCTCCCGCCTCCTGCTGCTAGCAGCTCTGCTTAGCACGCTTCGCTATGAAGCGCTACTCCACCGTTGGCCAGGCCATCCTTCCACCCCTCCACACCTCCTGTTCTTCTCCACCGACTGCCGAACCACACCGCACAAGAACCAGTTAACCCTTGTACACCTCTCCGTCTGTGTCTCTACCCCCGCATCTTCCCATCTCCGGCTCGTTGCTGTCCGAGGCCTCGCCGTCGTCCACCACCTTGGATGCGCTTGGTGCGGCGTGGTTAACATGGTCAATGAATGACACCATTGGAAGTAGACTGTGCGTGGAGAGGCTGATAGCTGGGTCCACGGCCACACACAAGGAAATGCCTCCTTTTTATGCGTAAAATAATGATTCCACCACCTGACATCTGGGACCCACCAGAAGGGCCTCTGTATTTCGCGAAAATAACGTGCCCCCCGCTGACATGTCGGACCCACCAGCTATATTCGCACCCAAGGAAGTGCCTCCTTATTACGCAAAAAAATGAATATTCCCCCTGCCAGCTAGAACCCAGCATAGTGGGAGGCTGACTTGTGGGCCTACCAAGTTGACGGGGACGAAGGGCTTTGTCAACTTAGTCAATATGAACGATTGTAGCTCCTGTTACCGTACGATGTTCATCCAACGGCCGTAGTGCTTCTTCAACCTCTGGTCTTCTAGCTCCAGCCGCCCAAACCAGCGCCGGTCGTGTCATCTGCTCCTGCCTCCCATGGCCAGCTGTGATGCCGCGAAGGCCTCACCGCCCCCTACTACTCCCACCGCTGGCCAGGCCATCCATCTAGTCACCCACACCCCCTGTTATTCTACGGCGACAGCAGCCTCACACTGCAGCCGAACCAGTGAACCCTCGTACTCCTCTTTGCGTGGGCATCCACTACTGCGTCTTCCCTAGCTCCTAGTCGTCCCCTTCCTAGTTGTCGCCGTCGTCCACCACCATGGTGCTCTCGGCGCGGCGTGGTCAACATGGTCAAGGAACGACTTCCATCGGACGTGGACTGTACATGGACAGCTGGGTCCATGGCCGCAGCAAGGAAGTGCCTCCTTATTACGCGCAAAATAATGATTCCTCCACCTGACAGCGGGGACCCACCGGACGGGCCACCGTATTTCGCAAAAAAAATGTTTCCCCCTGACTGCTGGGACCCACCAGCTACATCTTCGCACGCAAGGAAGTGCGCCCGGGCAAAAAAAATGATTCGGCCCCCTGACTGCTGGGACCCACCAGCTACATCTTCGCATGCAAGGAAGTGCCTGACAGTCGGGACCCACCTGGTCAAAGCGTACGTAGCGTTGTCATTCTGGTCGCGAACGTGTATGTACATATATAATGGTGGATGTAGAGGCGCGCATGTGTCGTAGTAGAGGCGCGTATGTGTCGTAGTAGAGGCACGCATGTAGCATGTACATGTACGTACAGCAGCCAGGGTACATACGGGCGGGGTCTCGAACACCTACTCACGCATACGTACGGCCAGGGCTCGTGTACATGGCTGGGTCGGAACGGAGAAACAGCGTCGTCGTCGTGTTCATGGGGAGGCAACGGAATGCGTCATGTTCATGGGGAGGCAACAGAATGCGTCGTGTTCATGGGGAGGCAACGAAATGCGTCGTGTTCATCAGGGAGGCAACGGAACGCGTGGGAGCCAACCGGCTGGGTCGGAACGGAATGCGTGGTCGTGTTCATCGGGAGGGCTTGGATGAAACAGGCGATGGAAACGAGGCCTGGCGTACCACAAAACGGAGGAAACAGCCCTCCTACGTTCGGAACGGGGTCCTGTTGATCGAGAGGGGTGTGGCGTACCGCAAAACGGAGGAAACTAACCTCCTACAGTCGAAACGGGGGTCCTGTTGATCGGGAGGGGTGTGGCGTACCGCAAAACGGAAGAAACGGACCTCCTACGGTCAAAACGGGGGTCCTGTTGATCAGGAGGGGTGTGGCATACCGCAAAACGGACGAAACAGACCTCCTATGGTCGAAACGGGGGACCTGTTCATCGGGAGGGGTGTGGCATACCGCAAAACGGGACTCCACGGGATACTGTTCATCTCCACCGTCAACCTCCTCCAGCCTCCACGGGCTCATGTTCATCCAGCCTCCACCACGTGCTACTCCACCGGCTGCTGTTCAACCACCCCTCCACGGGCACCCCTCCACCATCTACTATTCATCCAGCCCTCCACACCATGGGATCCTGTTCATCCAGAGGCAACGCCACCGCTCACTGTTCATCCAACCCCCCCCCCCCCCCCCCCCCCGCAACGCTCACTGTTCATCCAATCGATCGGCTTCAGTTAGCAGCAGTAGCAAAGGAATCGCTCGATCGGGTTCAGTTAACAGCCATCGATCTATCACTCGGGTTTAGTAACGCGTAGCCTGCAGTGCAATCGCTCGGGTTCAGTTAGAGCCCAATGCCTCGCTCGGGTTCAGTTAGAGCCAACGCCTCGCACACACGCGCATACGTGTACGAGAGAAACGCGCATCGCTCGGCCCCCGTCCTCCCATCGTAACCGGGAACTCCCCGAAATTTTCCTCCCACTCGCTTCTACCACGGTTTTTTCCGTCATGGATGGCCCAAAGAATGTCATGCAGCTGCGTCTCCAGCCCGCCCAGGACGAAAAGCCCATTTTCTATCATGATTTTTTGTCATAGAAGTAGGAGCCCACCACATCTATGATGATACTGGGTTTTGTCACAATTATCGTCATAGAAGTGTCATATGTATGACAGGAAAAAAATTCATTCAGCCCAAAATGTCACGGATGTGTCTTTTTTTGTAGTGTCAGGTGCTCCTGAATTCATGCATTGGTCTAAGAAGCCCATCAGCTGGAGCTGGGCTGACCACCCGGAGGTGATGCCCTCTCCGCGTTCTTATGCTCTAGTGCTGGATGCCACCCTTGCAACAGAGAGGTGAGCTGCTCGTTTCTCCCGAATTCTAATAGATGGCGGCAGCAGCATCAACATTCTATACCATGATACCATGGAAAAGTTATGAATTAAAGAGAGGCAGCTCCAGCCCAGCCGGACTATTTTCCATGGTATTGTACCTGGCTTGTCCTTCTCACCAATCGGCAAGGTCAAGATAGATGTCATCTTCGAAGACAAGGATCACTTCCGCTATGAAGCAATTTGGTTTGAGGTGGTGGACCTCGAAAGCCCTTACCATGTACTCTTGGGTCGGCCGGCTCTAGTCAAGTACATGGCAGTGCCACACTATGCTTACCTCAAGATGAAGATGCCAGGAACCAAGGGCATTATCACGATATCTGGGGACTATGAGAAGTCGGTTGATTGTGCTGCGGCCAGCAGCCGGCTAGCTGAGTCCCTTGTGATTGTTGCTGAGAATAAGCTCCTGGACCGGGTGGTGGCCATGACCAGCAAGCAGCCGGACATGTCCCCAAAGCCCAAAGAGTCAGAGACCCAGGGCTCCTTCCAGCCGGCCAAAGAAACTAAGAAGATCCCTTTGGACCCTGAGCACCCGGAGAGATTTGCTGTCATAGGTGCCAACCTTGATAGCAAATAGGAAAGCGAGCTCGTCTATTTCCTCCGTGAGAATCGGGACATCTTCGCATGGTCCCCCAAGGACATGCCTGGTGTTCCGATGGATTTCGCCGAGCACAAGCTACATGTCAAAGCAGATGCCAAGCTAGTTAAACAACCCCTCCGCCGACTATCGGAGGAGAAGAGAAGAATTGTTGGTGAAGAGATAGCCCGGCTTCTGGCAGCCGGCTTCATCATGGAAGTGTTTTTCCAGAGTGACTTGCGAACCTAGTCCTGGTACTAAAGAAGAAGAACAAGTGGCGCATGTGCATTGATTACACCAGTCTCAACAAAGCTTTCCCAAAAGATTTGTTTGCTTTGCCTCGGATTGATCAAGTGATAGACTCCACAGCTAGATGCAAGCTGTTGAGTTTCTTGAATACCTACTAAGGATATCATCAGATCAAATTGAACCCGGCAGACCGCCTGAAGGCTGCCTTCATCACACCATTTGGAGCCTTCTGCTACCTGACCATGACATTCGGCTTGAGAAATGTCAGTGGCACGTTCCAGCGTTGCATGAAGAAGTGCATCCTCAAGCAGCTTGGTAGAAACGCACATGTCTATGTGGACGATATTGTGGTGGAGACGGAGAAGCGCGGCACTCTCTTGGAAGATCTCAATGAAACTTTTGAAAATCTACGCCGGTTTCAGATCAAGCTCAACCCAGAGAAATGCGTCTTTGAAGTACCAGTCGGCCAGCTCCTTGGCTTCCTGGTCTCAGAACGCAGCATCGAGTGCAACCCTGTGAAGATCAAGGCCATCGAGAGGATGGAGAGACCTACCCGACTGAGAGATGTCCAGAAATTCACTGGCTGCTTAGCGTCCATCAGCCGTTTCATCAGTCGGCTGGGTGAGAAGGCTCTTCCCCTATAACAGCTCATGAAGAAAACCACTCACTTCGAGTGGAATGACAAGGCGGATGAAGCTTCTCTCTAGTTGAAAAGATGTTAACCACGCCGCCTATCCTGGTGGCTCTGGCTGATAAGGAACCCATGTACCTCTACATTGCCACCATCGGCCGGGTGGTCAGCATTGTCATGGTGGTAGAACACCCAGAGACCAGCAGGGCACAGCCGGTCCAGAGGCCTGTATATTATTTGAGCGAGGTGCTGTCAACCTCAAAGCAGAACTACCCCCATTACTAGAAAATGTGCTACGGCATGCACTTCGCAGCCAAGAAGCTGAAACCATACTTCCAAGCGCACCCAGTCACTGTTGTTTGCACTGCCCCACTTGCTGAGATCATTGGCAACAGAGACGCATCTGGCCGGGTGGCCAAATGGGCCATCAAGTTGGCCCCTTATACCATCTTTTACCAGCCATGCACCGCCATCAAGTCCCAAGCATTGGCCGACTTCCTTGTCGACTGGGCCGAGACCCATTACCTGCCACCAGCTCCGGACTCCACCTATTGGCGGATGCACTTCGATGGCTTGAAGACGCGCACCGGCTTGGGAGTCGGCGTTGTCCTCACCTCACCCAAATGCGACAAGCTCCGATACACATTGTAAATCCATTTTGCCTCCTCCAACAATGTGGACGAGTACGAGGCGCTTGTACACGGCCTCTGGCTAGCCAAGGAAATTGGCATCCGTCGGATCCTATGCTATGGCGACTCCGACTTGGTGGTCCAGCAGTCATCTGGCGATTGGGATGCCAAGGATGCAAACATGGCAAGTTACCGCTTCCTTGTTCAGCAGCTCAGCGGATACTTTGAGGGGTGCGAGTTCCTTCACGTGCCACGGAATGAAAACGAGCCAGCTGATGCTCTGGCGTGGATCGGCTCCACCCGTCAAGCAATACCAGCCAGCGTCTCCCTTCAGTGCCTTCGCAAGCCGTTGATCAAGCCTTCTCCAGAATCTGAGTCCTTCTTCGTGCCGACTCATCCCAAAGCAGTCGGATCCGACTTGGGGGCTGCACCAGTCGGCTCGGGAACTTCGGCAGCCGGCCCAGGGACTTCACCAAGCGGCTCGAGGACTGCAGTAGTCGCACCCGACCCGGGGACTCCACAACTCGGCCCGGGGGCTGGAGTAGTCGGCCCAGAGACTTCAATGATGTAGCAAGTGGCAGCCAACCCACCACCTCCCAGCACAGCCACCCTAGTGCAAGTAGCTGTAGTGGCAGCAGAAGAAATTCAAGCACCATCATGGGCACATCCCATCCTCAAATTTCTGGTGAAGAGAGAGCTGCCGGCTGATGAGATCTCGGCTCGGCAAGTGCAACGCCGGGCAGGAGCCTACACGATAGTAAATAGAGAGCTTGTCAGACGCAGCGTGACTGGAGTCTTCCAGTGCTGCGTAGAGCCAGAGAAGGGCCAGGCAAGTCTCAAGGATATCCACCAAGGCGAGTGCGGCCACCATGTGGCCTCGAGAAGCCTTGTCGCCAAAGCCTTCCGCCACGGTTTTTCTGGCCGACTTCTTTGGAAGATGCCAAGGAGTTGGTCAAACATTGCAAAGGGTGCCAGAAGTTTAGCTCCAAGCAACATTTTCCGGCTTCTGCACTCAAGACCATCCCCCTCACTTGGCCCTTTATCGTATGGGGGTTGGACATGGTGGGACCATTCAAGATAGCACGTGGCTGCATGACCCACTTGCTTGTCGCCGTGGACAAATTCTCCAAATGGATTGAAGCAAAGCCAATCAAGAAATTGAACGGTCCGACTGCTGTGACTTCCATTGCAGATATCACCGCTCGGTACAGTGTGCCGCACAGCATCATCACCGATAATGGCACCAATTTTGCCAAAGGAGCTTTGGCCCATTTCTACGCGAAGCAGGGCATCCGGCTAGACTTAGCGTCGGTTGCCCATCCACAGTCAAATGGCCAAGTCGAGCGAGCAAACGTACTCATCCTCTCCGGCATCAAGCCCCGACTGGTCGAGCCTCTGGAATGGTCGGTCGGCTGCTGGATCGACGAACTACCGACCGTCCTCTGGAGCCTGCGCACCAGGCCGAACAAATCCACCGGCTTCACTCCTTTCTTCCTTGTGTATGGGGCTGAGGCTGTCATTCCAATTGACATTGAGTTTGATTCACCTCGCGTCACCATGTACACGGAAGCGGAAGCAAAGGAGGCACAAGAAGACAACGTCGGTCTGCTGGAAGAGTGTCAGCCGTTATCACTCAGCCGGTCCACCATCTACCAGTAGAGCCTATGCCGATACCATAGTCAGAAGGTCAAGCCAAGATCCTTCCAAGAGGGAGACCTTGTGCTCCGGCTGATCCAGCAAACAGCCGGCCAACACAAGCTCTCGACCCCATGGGAAGGCCCCTTCATCATCAGCAAAGCATTGTGCAACGACTCCTACTACTTGTTCGATGCACAGAAGCCTAGAGCGCTCAAGAGAGATGACTCTAGCAAGGAATCCAAGCGTCCATGGAATGCAAACCTCCTCCGAAGATTTTACAGTTGATGCAATATGTACCACGCTACCTTTTGTATTAAGCACTAAGACATGGGGTCCCTCGACGAGCACTCGGGGGCTACCCTCTTTATCTATATGATAAGTTCTGCACCTATGAATGTGTCTTTTCATTATTTCTATCCAGCACCGGGTTCGACCAGTCGGCCCGGGGGCTTGCCGCCTTGTACTATGTCAATGCTTCCTGCAGTCGAACAAGTAGTGTGCTGGCACCTAGGCTCTCTCTTAACATCAACCGTAGCTCGCAGAGCGACTGTCCGGCTGGCAAGAGTTAAAGGCAGGAAACGGTGCCCACATGAAAAATGGATAAGGGCCAAAGCATTCGCATAGGCCAAGTCGGCTCCTTGCCTCGCCGACCGGCTGTCGAGCAGCCGGCCGGCTGGTTTCTAAAAAACTTACCTACGCTCTACAAACGGCTAAGTACTTGCCTTCCCAAAGCGGCCATGTATTTGACCCGACCATAGACTGCAGAGCGGCTGTCCGGCCGGCAAGACGACAACTAAGGGAAGGCGGCAAAGGAAAAAATCCAAATGAGCAGAAGGAGAAAGACAAGTCGGGAATCAGCAAAAGTAATTTACATAAAGGCTCATGGCCTACATTCAACGAAGTTTGAATACACCCCAGTCGGTGCGACTGCGCAAGCTTAACAATTTTGTTCAAAACATTACAAAGCAGGAAAAGAAAAGGATAGCTTGGCCGCCTAGGCCAAGGGAGAGCAGCCGGATCGGAAGGGTCGGCGGAGGTCGAAGCTCCGGGTGGTGGAGAGGCCACCTGGGTGGTCTCGGCTTGATCGGCTCCAGTGGCATCCGACTCGCCGGTGTGCCGCCCGTTTGTCGAAGCCTGGTCAGGCTGAGTGCTACCTCTTGAGCACTGCATTGGTTTTCCCTTGAAGAGGAAAGGGTGATGCAGCAAAGTAGCGTAAGTATTTCCCTCAGTTTTTGAGAACCAAGGTATCAATCCAGTAGGAGACCACGCATGAGTCCCTTGCACCTACACAGACAAATAAAATCCTCACAACCAACACAATAAAGGGGTTGTCAATCCCTTCACGGTCACTTACGAAAGTGAGATCTGATAGATATGATAAGATAATATTTTTGGCATTTTTATGATAAAGATGCAAAGTAAAGATAGCAAAATAAACGGAAAAGGAAATAGCTTGTTGACGAAAGATTAATATGATGGAAAATAGACCCGGGGGCCATAGGTTTCACTAGTGGCTTCTCTCGAGAACATAAGTATTATGATGGGTAAACAAATTACTGTTGAGCAATTGACAGAATTGAGCATAGTTATGAGAATATCTAGGTATGATCATGTATATAGGCAGCACGTCCAAGACAAGTAAACCAACTCCTGCCTGCATCTACTAGTATTACTCCACACATCGACCGCTATCGAGCATGCATCTAGAGTATTAAGTTCAAAAGAATAGAGTAACGCTTTAAGCAAGATGGCATGATGTAGAGGGATAAAATCATGCAATATGAAATAAATCCCATCTTGCTATCCTCGATGGCAACAATACAATACGTGCCTTGCTGCCCCTACTGTCACTGGGAAAGGACACCGCAAGATTGAACCCAAAGCTAAGAACTTCTCCCATTGCAAGAAAGATCAATCTAGTAGGCCAAACCAAACTAATAATTCAAAGAGACTTGCAAAGATAACCAATCATAAATAAAATAATTCAGAGAAGATTCAAATATTGTTCATAGATAAACTTGATAATAAACCCACAATTCATCGGTCTCAACAAACACACCGCAAAAGAAGATTACATCGAATAGATCTCCACAAGAGAGGGGGAGAACTTTGTATTGAGATCCAAAAAGAGAGAAGAAGCCATCTAGCTAATAACTATGGACCCAAAGGTCTAAAGTAAACTACTCACACTTCATCGGAGAGGCTATGGTGTTGATGTAGAAGCCCTCCGTGATCGATGCCCCCTCCGGCGGAGCTCCGAAAAAAGCCCCAAGATGGGATCTCACGGATACAGAAAGTAATGGCGGTGGAATTAGGGTTTTGGCTCCGTATCTGGTAGTTTGGGGTACGTAGGTATATATAGGAGGAAGAAGTACGTCGGTGGAGCAACATGGCCCCCACAAGGGTGGAGGGCGTGCCTGGGGGGTAGGCGCCCCCACCCCCCTTCCGCGTGCCTTCTTGATTGCTTTCTTGACGTAGGGTCCAAGTCCTCTGGATCACGTCCGTTCCAAAAATCACGTTCCCGCAGGTTTCATTCCGTTTGGACTCCGTTTGATATTCTTTTTCTACGAAACTATAAAATAGGCAAAAAACAGCAATTCTGGGCTGGGCCTCCGGTTAATAGGTTAGTCCCAAAAATAATATAAAAGTGTATAATAAAGCCCAATAATGTCCAAAATAGGATATAATGCAGCATGGAACAATCAAAAATTATAGATACGTTGGCGAGTATCAAGCATCCCCAAGCTTAATTCATGCTCGTCCTCGAGTAGGTAAATGATAAAAACAGAATTTTTGATGTGGAATGCTACTTGGCATAATTTCAATGTAATTCTCTTAATTGTGGTATGAATATTCAGATCCGAAAGATTCAAGACAAAAGATCAATATTGACATAGAAATAATAATACTTGAAGCATACTAACTAAGCAATTATGTCTCTTCAAAATAACATGGCCAAAGAAAGTTATCCCTACAAAATCATATAGTATGGCTATGCTCCATCTTCACCACACAAAGTATTTAAATCATGCACAACCCCGATGACAAGCCAAGCAATTGTTTCATACTTTTGGTGTTCTCAAACTTTATCAATCTTCATGCAATACATGAGCGCGAGCCATGGACATAGCACTATATGTGGAATAGAATGGTGGTTGTGGAGAAGACAAAAAGGGAGAAGATAGTCTCACGTCAACTAGGCGTATCAATGGGCTATGGAGATGCCCATTAATAGATATCAATCTGAGTGAGTAGGGATTGCCGTGCAACGGATGCACTAGAGCTATAAGTATACGAAAGCTCGACAAAATGAACTAAGTGGGTGTGCATCCAACTCACTTTCTCACGAAGACCTAGGGCATTTTTAGGAAGCCCATCATTGGAATATACAAGCCAAGTTCTATAATGAAAAATTCCCACTAGTATATGAAAGTGATATCATAGGAGACTCTCTATCATGAAGATCATGGTGCTATTTTGAAGCACAAGTGTGGTAAAAGGATAGTAGCATTGTCCCTTCTCTTTTTTTCTCTCATTTTTTTATTTGGGCCTTTTCTCTCTTTTTTATGGCCTCTATTTTTTTAGTCCGGAGTCTCATCCCGACTTGTGGGGGAATCATAGTCTCCATCATCCTTTCCTCACTTGGGACAATGCTCTAAAAATGATAATCATCGCACTTTTATTTACTTACAACTCAACAATTACAACTCAATACTTAGAACAAAATATGACTCTATGTGAATGCATCCGGCGGTGTACCGGGATATGCAATGAATCAAGAGTGACATGTATGAAAGAATTATGAACGGTGGCTTTGCCACAAATACAATGTCAACTACATGATCATGCAAAGCAATATGACAATGATGGAGCGTGTCATATAAACGGAACGGTGGTAAGTTGCATGGCAATATATCTCGGAATGGCTATGGAAATTCCATGATAGGTAGGTATGGTGGCTGTTTTGAGGAAGGTATTTGGTGGGTTTATGATACCGGGGAAAAGTGTGCGGTATTAGAGAGGCTAGCAATGGTGCAAGGAAGAAAGTGTGTATAATCCATGGACTCAACATTAGTCATAAAGAACTCATATACTTATTGCAAAAATCTACAAGTTATCGAGCAAAGTATTACCCGCATTGTTGGAAATATGCCCTAGAGGCAATAATAAAAGCATTATTATTATATTTCCTTGTTCATGATAATTGTCTTTTATTCATGCTATAATTGTGTTATCTGGAAATCGTAATACATGTGTGAATAAATAGGCACCAACATGTCCCTAGTAAGCCTCTAGTTGACTAGCTCGTTGATCAATAGATAGTCATGGTTTCCTGACTATGGACATTGGATGTCATTGATAACGAGATCACATCATTGGGAGAATGATGTGATGGACAAGACCCAATCCTAAACATAGCACACGATCATATAGTTCATTTGCTAGAGTTTTTCCAATGTCAAGTATCTTTTCCTTAGACCATGAGATCGTGTAACTCCCGGATACCGTAGGAGTGCTTTGGGTGTACCAAACGTCACAACGTAACTGGGTGACTATAAAGGTCTACTACGGGTATCTCCGAAAGTGTCTGTTGGGTTGACATGGATCAAGACTGGGATTTGTCACTCCGTATGACGGAGAGGTATCTCTGGGCCCACTCGGTAATGCATCATCACAATGAGCTCAAAGTGACCAAGTGTCTGGTCACGGGATCATGCATTATGGTACGAGTAAAGTGACTTGCCGGTAACGAGATTGAACGAGGTATTGGGATACCGACGATCGAATCTCGGGCAAGTAACGTACCGATTGACAAAGGGAATTGTATACGGGGTTGCTTGAATCCTCGACATCATGGTTCATCCAATGAGATCATCGAGGAGCATGTGGGAGCCAACATGGGTATCTAGATCCCGCTGTTGGTTATTGACCGGAGAGCAATCTCGGTCATGTCTACATGTCTCCCGAACCCATAGGGTCTACACACTTAAGGTTCGGTGACGCTAGGGTTGTAGGGATATGAATATGCAGTAACCCGAAAGTTGTTTAGAGTCCTGGATGAGATCCCGTACGTCACGAGGAGTTCCGGAATGGTTCAGAGGTAAAGAATTATATATAGGAAGTGCTATTTCGGCCATCGGGACAAGTTTCAGGGTCACCGGTATTGTACCAGGACCGCCGGAAGGGTCCCGGGGGTCCATCGGGTGGGGCCACCCATCCCGGAGGGCCCCATGGGCTGAAGTGGGAGGGTAACCAGCCCTTAGTGGGCTGGTGCGCCCCCTAGGCCCAACCCCTTGCGCCTAGGGTTGAAACCCTAGGGTGGGGGCGCCCACTTGCCTTGGGGGGCACTCCAACCCCCCTGGCCGCCGCCCCCTTGGGAGATGGATCTCCAGGTCCCGCCCCCCCCCCCCTTGGGGGCCTATATAAAGGGAGGGGAGGGAGGGGAAGCCGCACCCTTGAGTCTTGGCACCCCCCTCTCCCCTGCGACACCTCTCCTCCTCCGTAGAGCTCGGCGAAGCCCTGCCGGAGTGCTGCTTCTCCATCATCACCACGCCGTCGTGCTGCTGCTGGAGCGATCTTCCTCAACCTCCCATTTCCCCTTGCTGGATCAAGAAGGAGGAGACGCCACGCTGACTGTACGTGTGTTGAACGCGGAGGTGCCGTCCGTTCGGCGCTACGATCTCCGGTGATTTGGATCACGTCGAGTACGACTCCCTCATTCCCGTTCTTTGAATGCTTCCGCTCACGATCTACAAGGTATGTAGATGCATCCGATCACTCGTTGCTAGATGAACTCATAGATGGATCTTGGTGAAACCGTAGGAAAATTTTTGTTTTCTGCAATGTTCCCCAACAGTGGCATCATGAGCTAGGTCTATGCGTAGTTCTCTTTGCACGAGTAGAACACAATTTGTTGTGGGCGTAGATGTTGTCAACTTTCTTGCCGCTACTAGTCTTATTTTGCTTCAGCGGTATTGTGGGATGAAGCGGCCTGGACCAACCTTACACGTACGCTTACGTGAGACCGGATCCACCGACTAACATGCACTAGTTGCATAAGGTGGCTAGCGGGTGTCTGTCTCTCCCACTTTAGTTGGAGCGGATTCGATAAAAAGGGTCCTTATGAAGGGTAAATAGAAGTTGACAAATCACATTGTGGCTTTCACGTAGGTAAGAAAACGTTCTTGCTAGAACCCTATTGCAGCCACGTAAAACTTGCAACAACAATTAGAGGACGTCTAACTTGTTTTTGCAGCAAGTGTCTTGTGATGTGATATAGCCAAAGTTGTGATGAATGATGAATGATATATATGTGATGTATGAGATGTTCATGTCATTGTAATAGGAATCACGACTTGCATGTCGATGAGTATGACAACTGGCAGGAGCCATAGGAGTTGTCTTTATTTTTTGTATGACCTGCGTGTCATTGAGAAACGCCATGTAAATTACTTTACTTTATTGTTAAACATGTTAGCCATAGTAGTAGAAGTAATAGTTGGCGAGCAACTTCATGGAGACACGATGATGGAGATCATGATGATGGAGATCATGGTGTCATGCCGGTGACAAGATGATCATGGAGCCCCAAGATGGAGATCAAAGGAGCTATGTGATATTGGCCATATCATGTCACTATTATTATTTGATTGCATGTGATGTTTATCATGTTTTTGCAGCTTGTTTACTTAGAATGACGGTAGTAAATAAGATGATCCCTCATAATAATTTCAAGAAAGTGTTCCCCCTAACTGTGCACCGTTGCGACAGTTCGTTGTTTCGAAGCACCACGTGATGATCGGGTGTGATAGATTCCAACATTCACATACAACGGGTGTAAGACAGATTTACACATGCAAACACTTAGGTTGACTTGACGAGCCTAGCATGTACAGACATGGCCTCGGAACATAGAAGACCGAAAGGTCGAGCATGAGTCGTATAGAAGATACGATCAACATGAAGATGTTCACCAACGTTGACTAGTCTGTCTCACGTGATGATCGGACACGGCCTAGTTAACCCGGATCATGTTATACTTAGATGACTAGAGGGATGTCTATCTGAGTGGGAGTTCATTGAATAATTTGATTAGATGAACTTAATCATCATGAACTTAGTCAAAAATATTTACAATATGTCTTGTAGATCAAATGGCCAACGTTGTCCTCAACTTCAACGCGTTCCTAGAGAAAACCAAGCTGAAAGACGATGGTAGCAACTATACGGACTGGGTCTGGAACCTGAGGATCATCCTCATAGCTGCCAAGAAAGATTATGTCCTACAGGCACCGCTAGGTGAAGCACCTATTCTCCCTGCTGAACAAGATGTTATGAACGCTTGGCAGACACGTTCCGATGATTACTCCCTCGTTCAGTGCGGCATGCTTTACAGCTTAGAGCCGGGGCTCCAAAAGTGTTTTGAGAGACACGGAGCATATGATATGTTCGAAGAGCTGAAAATGGTTTTTCAAGATCATGCCCGGGTCAAGAGATATGAAGTTTCTGACAAGTTCTTAAGCTGTAAGATGGAGGAAAATAGTTCTATCAGTGAGCACATACTCACTATGTCTGGGTTACATAACCGCCTGACTCAGCTGGGAGTTAATCTCCCGGATGACGCGGTCATTGACAGAATCCTCTAGTCGCTTCCACCGAGCTACAAGAGCTTTGTGATGAACTTCAATATGCAGGGGATGGAAACGACCATTCCTGAAGTATTTGCAATGCTGAAATCAGCAGAGGTAGAAGTCATAAAGGAACATCAAGTGTTGATGGTGAATAAAACCACTAAGTTCAAGAAAGGCAATGGTAAGAAAAACTTCAAGAAGGACGGCAAGGGAGTTGCCGCGCCCGGCAAGCAAGCTGCCGGGAAGAAACCAAAGAATGGACCCAAGCCCGAGACTGAGTGTTTTTATTGCAAGGGAAGTGGTCACTGGAAGCGGAACTGCCCCAAATACTTAGCGGACAAGAAGGCCGGCATCACGAAAGGTATATGTGATATACATGTAATTGATGTGTACCTTACCAGTACTCGTAGTAGCTCTTGGGTATTTGATACCGGTGCAGTTGCTCATATTTGTAACTCAAAGCAGGATGAAAGTGCAACTATCCCTAGGTGGTTTTGGTAATTCATAACAACATAGAGCTCATTGAGCTAATGCTATTTCAAGATGATTATTTCAGGAAAGCTCAATGATTGGCATGGCATGGATGTGAAAGTGGAACCCTCAAAATGCTAAGGAAAAAGAATTGGCTCAAGCTCAAAAGTTCAAGACTCTTCATTTTATATTTTAGTGATCCAAGATCACATTGAGTCTTTAGGAAAAGCCAAAACTATCAAGGAGGGATGAGGTGTTGCTTAATGAGCCTCTTGCTTTATGTGCTTAATGATATGCTCCAAAATCCTCAGCTACTTTCCCATATCCACAAATGACCTAAACCCTAAGCCAAACTCGGTCATACCGATTCTTTCAATCCGGCGGCACCGAGTTTCACTTGTCATTTGCCACTGCCAAACCCTAGCAATTCGGTCCTACCGATAAGGATCTCGGTCTCACCGAGATGGGATTGCAAACTCTCTGTTTCCCTTTCATAACTTTTTGGTCTCACCGAAAGAGCGAATCGGTCCCACCGAGATTGCAATGTAAACTCTATGTTTCCTACTTGTAACTTTTCGGTCTCACCGAAAGAGCGAGTCGGTCCCACCGAGTTTGCCTGACCAACTCTCTGGTTAGCTTATTGCCAAACTCGGTCTCACCGAGTTTGTGCAATCGGTCTCACCGAGATTACGTTATGCCCAAACCCTAACCGAATCGGTCCTACCGAGTTGCATGTCAGTCCCACCGAAATTCCTAACGGTCACTAGGTTTACTATTTCAGTCCGACCGAGTTTTCTGATTCGGTCCCACCGAGATTGGTAAATTGTGTGTAACGGTTGGATTTTGTGTTAAGGCTATAAATACCCCTCCACCTCCTCTTCACTCGTGGAGAGAGCCATCAGAACACATACACCATTCCAACTCATATGTTCTGAAAGAGAACCACCTACTCATGTGTTGAGACCAAGATATTCCATTCCAACCATATGAATCTTGATCTCTAGCCTTCCCCAAGTTGCTTTCCACTCAAATCTTCTTTCCACCAGATCCAAATCCTATGGGAGAGAGCTGAGTGTTGGGGAGACTATCATTTGAAGCACAAGAGCAAGGAGTTCATCATCAACACACCATTTGTTAATTCTTGGAGAGTGGTGTCTCCTTGATTGGCTAGGTGTCACTTGGGAGCCTCCGACAAGATTGTGGAGTTGAACAAGGAGTTTGTAAGGGCAAGGAGATCGCCTACTTCGTGAAGATCTACCGCTAGTGAGGCAAGTCCTTCATGGGCGATGGCTATGGTGGGATAGACAAGGTTGCTTCTTCGTGGACCCTTCGTGGGTGGAGCCCTCCGTGGACTCGCGCAACCATTATCCTTCGTGGGTTGAAGTCTCCATCAACGTGGATGTAGGATAGCACCACCTATCCGAACCACGTGTAAAACATCTGTGTCTCCAATTGCGTTTGAATCCTCAAAACCCTTCCCTTTATATTCTTGCAAGTTGCATGCTTTACTTTCCACTGCCAATATACTCTTTGCATGCTTGCTTGAATTGTGTGCTGATTTCTTGACTTGCCCTAAGATAGGTAAAATCTGCCAAGAACTAAAATTGGGAAAAGGTTAAGTTTTTATTTGGTCAAGTAGTCTAATCACCCCCCCCCCCCTCTAGACATACTTCCGATCCTACAAGTGGTATCAGAGCTTTGGTCTCCATTTGCTTTGATCTCCATAGCTTTTGGTGGTCATAGCCTTGGTTTCACAACCTAGGAGAGTATGGCGTCTAGCAAGGGAAATTATCACCGTAGAGGTCCTTACTTTGATGGTACTAATTTTGCTAGTTGGAAGCATAAAATGAAAATGCATATTCTTGGACATAACCCCGCCGTATGGGCTATTGTTTGTGTTGGTTTGCAAGGTGAGTTCTTTGATGGGAGGGAAACAAACCGTGAAGCTACCACGGATGAGTTGAAGATGTTGCAATACAATGATCAAGCCTGTGATATTCTCTTCAACGGATTGTGCCCCGAAGAATTCAACAAAATCAGTCGTCTTGAGAATGCAAAGGAAATTTGGGACACTTTGATTGATATGCACGAAGGTACTGACTCCGTCAAGGAATCCAAGTTGGATGTGCTCCAAAGTCAACTTGACAAGTTCAAGATGAAGGATGGTGAAGGTGTCGCCGAAATGTACTCTAGGCATGCTCTCATCACAAATGAGATTGCCGGCTTAGGAAGTGAAGAGATGACCGATAGATTCATCATCAAGAAGATCCTAAGAGCCTTGGATGGGAAATATGATACCGTGTGCACATTGATTCAAATGATGCCCAATTACAAAGATCTCAAACCAACGGAAGTGATTGGAAGGATTGTTGCTCATGAGATGTCACTCAAGGATAAAGAGGAACTTCACAACAAATCAAGTGGTGCCTACAAAGCCTCATGTGAAGTCCCCACATCATCAAGTGAGAAACAAAAGTTCAATGAAGAATTGAGCTTAATGGTGAAGAACTTCAACAAGTTCTACAAGAGTAGAAGCAAAGATAGAAGCTTCAAGTCAAGGTCCTACAATGACAAAAGATCTTCTAGTCGAGAGCGAAACTGCTATAATTGTGGAAAACCCGGACACTATTCCAATGAGTGTACGGCTCCCTACAAGACAAGAGAAGATTCTCCAAAAGGAAGAAGCAAAGAATCACCACCAAGAGAGAGAAGGAGTAGAGATGATCGTTATGAATGGAGATACTCACGGAGAAGCAAGGACTCGGAAAGGAAGGAAAAATCATCAAGGAGCTACACAAAACGAAGACATCAAGCTCATGTTGGTGAATGGGTATCCGGCTCTGACTCCGACAGCCACTCCGAGAGAAGTTATCACTCCGACTCCGAAGATACTCAAGATGAAGGTGTTGCCGGTCTAGCACTTGTGTCAACCAACTCCTACGACATATTTGACTCACCAAATGAAGGAATTGGAAGATGCTTCATGGCCAAAGGTCCTAAGGTAAAACACCCCGAGTATGTTGATTTCAATAGTGATGAAGATGACTTGTTAGGTGATGATGACTTGCTTGTTGACAACTCTAGTGATGAGTACTATGATGAAACATCAATTAATCACGCTAATCAAAATAAAACGAATGACAATGATAAGGAGAAGATTGAGCCTCTAACTAAAGAACTAAACACTCTTAAGTTAGCTCATGAAACTATCTTCGAAGATCATCGAGAACTTTTAAGAGCTCATGAGAAATTACGCTTTGAAAAGCTCAATCTTGAGCAAGAGCATGAGTTCTTAAAAGCAATCAATGATGATCTCTGCAAGAAAAGTTCTTCTTACATTGCCAAGCGTTTACTATTATCCACTTACATGCCTCAAGTCAAGTCTAGTAACAAGAACAAGAAAGATTCTTCCTCTAGTAGTAACAATGATCATGCTAAATCCAATATTGTTGCTTCTAGTAGTTCTCTTGATCCCACTAATGATCCTCTTAGCCAAGTTACACTTGAGCAAGAAAATAGCTTATTGAAGGGGATTATAGAGAAAGGAGTGTACAAAAGCCTTGTCGGGAGTAAGCAATTCGAGGAAATTGTGCGCAAGCAAGGAATGCACCGGAAGAATCAAGGTGTTGGTTTTGAACGAAAGTTCAATGCCAATGGAGTTGAATGGGAAGAAGATCAATACCCCAAGACAAAGTTTGTTCCTCAACAAGAGAAGTCCACCTCTTTCAAGGGGATACAAGCTCAAGATGATCTTCCACCACAAGACTACAAGAAAAAAGGCAAGGACAACCTTCAAGAGGAGATTGATGCATTTAAAGAAGCTCCTAAGACCTTAGTCAAGTGGATTCCCAAGACCATGTCAAGTTCCACTTCATCAAGTACGACTACAACTCCAAGGATTCCCATCAAGATGGTGTGGATCCAAAAGAAAAAGAACTAGAGAGTTCTTGATGGTGACTCCGCCAACATATTTCACTCTCATCATTTTGGCAAGAACAAGTGCAATCAACTTCCACATCATGCACTAGTTCAAGGAGTCACAAACCCTCTTGTTGGTAAGACAAGGGACAAGGTAACCAAAAGTTTTCATGGACATCATCTTGTGTATGCATCACTCTATGTCTATGGATATCCTTGTTTGTTCCTTGTGGGACTAACCCATGTAGGTATTGAAAGTGCAATTCACTCAAATGGATGGCTCCAAGTGATCTACATCAACATTGAGCATCCACATCTTCAACATCTACATGAAGTCATCATCGACAAAACCCAAGGTTAGTTCATCCCTCTTAGGGGGGATATCACATCTAGGGGGAGCTTTACTCTAAGACTTGAGCTAAAGCAACTCTAAAGATGTGAATACAACAATGCTTTATGTATAAGTGGTAACCCCACTTGAGCTTAAACGATGAGTATGACCTACGATCAAGTTTTCTCACTTGACTCCTAAGTCAATATACTCATATATAGATGACCTAGTCATCGCAAATTGCTTGATAGATGGTAGAATTGATTGTGCATGCTTTGCCACATATTTCATTTGCCATCTTATTGTGTGAGCATGTTGGTTGCATATTTTACTCATTCGAGGACATCCACTTGTTGTTTTGATTGTTTGGCTTTATCTTCTTTTGCCAAGTGAATGGACAAGAATGCCTAAGAACCTCCTCTAGCTATCTATGCTTTTCTCATCTCAAACTCTATTCATGCTGCATCACAAAACTTGATCAAGTCAGATTCGAACCACTCTGTGTGAGGAGCGCTCGGAGTCCCCGATTCCTCATAGACTTAAACTTCCAAAACCTCTGTGATTCTCGGTCTGACCGATACCATATTTTCGGTCCTACCGACATCATTAAGTTGATCTAGGTTTTCGATCTCGGTGCAACCGATTTGAACCACTCAGTCACACCGAGTTGCAATAACTGTATACAGTTTTGCATCTCGGTGCCACCGAGTTGTTCCACTCGGTCACACCGACAGGGTCGGGCTATATATAGTGACGGGCAGAATTTTGGAAATTTCTCTGAAACCTCTTCGCCCGCGCATAGCTCGCTCTGCCTCCTGGGTCTCCGGATCGTCCTCCTCGCCGCTAGCAGCCTCCAGTCGCTGGTCTCCGTCACCGTCAACGGAATTCTGCCCCGCCGTTGCCGCCGTAGCGAGTCTCCGCCGAACTAGGGTATGGACTCGATCTTTGTGCTATTCTCCAATCCGATTCCTAGCACATTGTGATCATCATGGTTCTTGCCACGTTTGATAAACTCCTATCCAGTCAATGAACTCGTAGATTAGGTTTAATTCGAAAATTTTAGGGTTAGGTTTCCGCCGAAACCATCTCAGACCCACCAAGTTGAAAAACTCGGTCCCACCGATTTGGCTTATGCCATTGCACAAGTAAAACTCGGTCTGACCGAGAATTACTTATCGTTGTGACCGATTTTGGAACTCTGTGAAACCCTAGCAGTCTCGGTGGCACCGAACTGTTACTCGGTCTGACCGAGTTCACTAGTTCTGGTGCCAAAACTGTTTTGGTGTCACCGAGTTTGAAAATCGATAGATCCGAGATGATTTCAGTGGGAAACAAAAACTAAGTTTTTGAATTATTCTTTTGCAAAAATCTCTGCATTTTGTGATGCTCATCCACTCTATCTCATCTATAATCTATTCACAGGGTCAGCAGTCAGAGTTTGCATCATGTCAGACCAAAGTGATAGCCAGAACTTGTCAGAGCAGCAAGTGCAGTTGAGTGAGGGCACTAGCCCCTCAAGTTTCTCAGATGATGGCAGCAGGAGCACCCCCAACAATCTGCCTAAAGCTGCCACACGTCAGAGAAAGAAGAGAACCTTAGATTCTGAAGATGAGGATTATGTGGCAGAGGAGGAAGCCACCTCCAAGAGAGTTGAGCCAGCAGCAGTTACAAAGCCAGGGTTGAAGTTCAAAAGGCCAGCAGGCAGGCAGCCCATGTCTAAGGTTAGAGCTTCAACTGAGAAGACTGCATCCACAGAGCCAGTTGCTGCTGAAGGCAAAAAGAGGAAGGAAAGGGTCAAGAAGACTGTAGCCAGAGTGCTTGGCAAGGCCTCCATCATGGTAGATGAGGAGGAAGAAGAAGAGGTTGCTGCACCAGCACCCAAGGCACCCAAGCTAATGGGAGATGCCATAAAATCTGGGGGAGCTGCTTCCAAGGCCAAGTCAGCTCCAAAGCCAAAGCCAAAGAGAAACACAAGAAGCATCCCAGCCACTGAAAAGAACAAGGCCCCAGTGCCTGAAGCTGCAGAGGAAGAGGAAGAGAATGTCCTTAGAAAGCTCAAGCCCAAGATCCCAGACCACAACGATGCTCATCCCGTGGCTGAGGATATGAAGCTCAGGAGAGATTCAGGGCTGAGGAAGTGGAGAGAAGCAGATCTGTATGCTTCTAGGAGAAGGACTACAGTGGACTATAGATTTCACACCAAGGAGCAGCAGGATTTCTATGAGACAGTGCTGCTAGATAAGAAGCCCATTGTCTGCGATATGAGATGGGTCAACTGGCAGTATATCAAGGACAATGAAGAGTACTTCCCTGGAGTGCAGGACAGCTTTAAGGCATGTGGAGTAGAGGACTTTGTTGGGCAGAAGCTCACAAAGTGAGACGAGGAACTCATAATGCAGTTCTACTCCATAGCCCATTTTTATCCAGATGGTAGGATAACTTGGATGTCAAAAGGTACGAGGTACCAGTCCACAGTTGCTGAATGGGCTCAGCTGATCAACGCCCCAGAAGAGCAGGATGATGACTTGGACATTTATGCCAAGAAGAAGATGGACCACAACTCTAGGTCCAACATGTACAAGGAGATTCCGAATGAAGCACTTGACACGTTCAAGTTTGGCTCAGTGCATTATCTTCTATCAGGACTGCCCACTATCAACTGGATTCTAAGGCACACCTTATTGCCCAAATCTGGAGATCACAAGATGATCAGAGGCCACGCAATCAACTTGCTTCATATCTTTGACGTGCCTCAGAAATTCAAGGTGATGAGCCTAATGGTAGAGACCATTAAGAGGACAGCAGCAGACCAGAAGAGGAGCTGTGGATATGCCCCACAGATTCAGGAGCTCATCAACTCCAAGATGGGCACGGGCATATACCTCTTGGATAAGGAACACCTGCCCATCCGTCCAGATTTTGAAGATAACCAAGTGGTCATGACTGAGAATGAGCCATCATCTGCCCAAGCACAAGCCAAGAAGGAGAAGGCGAAGAAGGAGAAAGCTGCCAGGATGCCTACTCAAGAGGAGGCATCTGAATATTTTCTGAAAACCAAACAAGAGCAGCTTGGTTACCTGATTGCGTCCACCCTGCGGATTGAGCAAGGACTAGCCACCCTAACTCAGAACCAGGCAAGCTTAGAGAGGATCATGGAACAAAGGTTCTATGATTTGGACATCAAGGTGACAGAGATACACACTGCCGTGGAGCAGCTCCAGGATGACATGAATGAGAGGAGAGGCAGGACTACGACGGATGCTTTTGCCAGGGTGCCACGAGGTCCGAGGTCGTCTGCAATGCCAGTTGCTGACACCAGAGCTACCACATCTGCGCCAGCCACATCCTCAGTTCCACCAGCTCCAGCATCCACTTCAGTCTCAACTCCGACCACGTCTACTGAAGGCTTCGTCCTTGGAGTGCTCCGGACTCCACCACCACCTGAAGATCAAGCCTGAGCGTCAACTTAGCACTATGCATTTTCTAGGAACTTTTTGGTAACTTGTTGCCAAAGGGGGAGAAAATGTATAGATCATAGGCTTCGAGAGAGAGTGTTGCTTTTATTCTCTCTTGTTTTATTTGGTGGTTTTTCGAACTTTATTTGCTTTTGTGTGAGATACAATGCCCTTATCTGTGTGAGACATCGATGATCATGTGTTTGATCATAAGCTACACTTAATGTTTGCTTAATGCCATTATTATTCTATCTATCTTATGTGATCACTCACTATTCTTGGTGATGAGTGCATGTATTTCAATCTTATCATTTTTTAGCGCTCCACCAAGATGTATGTGACATGGAAGAGTAACCCATGACTCTAACTCCTTGTGCATTTGCAGTCCAAAGCAAATTCTAAATATGCACAAATTTAGGGGGAGCTCTTATTTGTTACATACTTCTCAAAGCGACGATATATTTCATGCTTATTATCATTTGTCGAAGCCTTGATCTATATGTTGTCATCAAGTACCAAAAAGGGGGAGATTGAAAGTGCAACTATCCCTAGGTGGTTTTGGTAATTCATAACAACATATAGCTCATTGAGCTAATGCTATTTCAAGATGATTATTTCAGGAAAGCTCAATGATTGGCATGGCATGGATGTGAAAGTGGAACCCTCAAAATGCTAAGGACAAAGAATTGGCTCAAGCTCAAAAGTTCAAGACTCTTCATTTTATATTTTAGTGATCCAAGATCACATTGAGTCTTTAGGAAAAGCCAATACTATAAAGGAGGGATGAGGTGTTGCTTAATGAGCCTCTTGCATTATGTGCTTAATGATATGCTCCAAAATCCTCAGCTACTTTCCCATATCCACAAATGACCTAAACCCAAAGCCAAACTCGGTCATACCGATTCTTTCAATCCGGCGCCACCGAGTTTCACTTGTCATTTGCCACTGCCAAACCCTAGCAATTCGGTCCTACCGACAAGGATCTCGGTCTCACTGAGATGGGATTGCAAACTCTCTGTTTCCCTTTCGTAACTTTTTGGTCTCACCGAAAGAGCGAATCGGTCCCACCGAGATTGCAATGTAAACTCTATGTTTCCTACTTGTAACTTTTCGGTCTCACCGAAAGAGCGAGTCGGTCCCACCGAGTTTGCCTGACCAACTCTCTAGTTAGCTTATTGCCAAACTCGGTCTCACCGAGTTTGTGCAATCGGTCTCACCGAGATTACGTTATGCCCAAACCCTAACCGAATCGGTCCTACCGAGTTGCATGTCAGTCCCACCGAAATTCCTAACGGTCACTAGGTTTACTATTTCGGTCCGACCGAGTTTTTTGATTCGGTCCCACCGAGATTGGTAAATTGTGTGTAACGGTTGGATTTTGTGTGGAGGCTATAAATACCCCTCCACCTCCTCTTCACTCGTGGAGAGAGCCATCAGAACACATACACCATTCCAACTCATATGTTCTGAAAGAGAACCACCTACTCATGTGTTGAGACCAAGATATTCCATTCCAACCATATGAATCTTGATCTCTAGCCTTCCCCAAGTTACTTTCCACTCAAATCTTCTTTCCACCAGATCCAAATCCTATGAGAGAGAGTTGAGTGTTGGCGAGACTATCATTTGAAGTACAAGAGCAAGGAGTTCATCATCAACACACCATTTGTTACTTCTTGGAGAGTGGTGTCTCCTAGATTGGCTAGGTGTCACTTGGGAGCCTCCGACAAGATTGTGGAGTTGAACCAAGGAGTTTGTAAGGGCAAGGAGATCGCCTACTTCGTGAAGATCTACCTCTAGTGAGGCAAGTCCTTCGTGGGCGATGGCCATGGTGGGATAGACAAGGTTGCTTCTTCGTGGACCCTTCGTGGGTGGAGCCCTCCATGGACTCGCGCAACCGTTACCCTTCGTGGGTTGAAGTCTCCATCAACGTGGATGTAGGATAGCACCACCTATCCAAACCACGGGACAAACATCTTTGTCTCCAATTGCGTTTGAATCCTCAAAAACCTTCCCTTTATATTCTTGCAAGTTGCATGCTTTACTTTCCGCCGCCAATATACTCTTTGCATGCTTGCTTGCTTGTGTGATGATTGCTTGACTTGCCCTAAGATAGGTAAAATCTGCCAAGAACTAAAATTGGGAAAAGGTTAAGTTTTTATTTGTTCAAGTAGTCTAATCACCCCCCCCCCTCTAGACATACTTCCGATCCTACACATGAGCTGTGGAATAAGCGGAGAATGGCGAAGGACGAGGTGACGATGCACGTCGGGAATGGTTCCAAGGTCGATGTGATCGCCATCGGCACGCTACCTCTACATTTACCTACAGGATTAGTTTTGAACCTCAATAATTGTTATTTAGTGCCAAGTTTGAGCATGAACATTGTATCAGGATCTCGTTTAATACGAGATGGCTACTCATTTAAATCCGAGAATAATGGTTGTTCTATTTATATGAGAGATATGTTTTATGGTCATGCTCCGATGGTGAATGGTTTATTCTTAATGAATCTTGAGCGTAATGCTACACATATTCATAGTGTGAATACCAAAAGATGTAAGATTGATAATGATAGTCCCACATACTTGTGGCACTGCCGCCTTGGTCACATAGGTGTCAAACGCATGAAGAAGCTCCATGCAGATGGACTTTTAGAGTCTCTTGATTACGAATCATTTGACACGTGCGAACCATGCCTCATGGGAAAAATGACCAAGACTCCGTTCTCAGGAACAATGGAGCGAGCAACCAACTTATTGGGAATCATACATACTTATGTGTGCGGTCCAATGAGTGTTGAGGCTCGCGGTGGCTATCGTTATGTTCTCACCCTCACTGATGACTTGAGTAGATATGGGTATATCTATTTAATGAAACACAAGTCTGAGACCTTTGAAAAGTTCAAGGAATTTCAGAGTGAGGTTGAGAATCAACGTGACAGGAAAATCAAATTCTTGCGATCAGATCGTGGGGGAGAATACTTGAGTCACGAATTTGGCACACACTTAAGAAAATGTGGAATAGTTTCATAGCTCACGCCGCCTAGAACACCTCAGCGTAATGGTGTGTCCGAACGTCGTAATCGCACTCTATTAGATATGGTGCGATCTATGATGTCTCTTACCGATTTACCGCTATCATTTTGGGGCTATGCTTTAGAGACTGCCGCATTCACTTTAAATAGGGCTCCGTGAAAATCCATTGAGACGACACCGTTTGAATTATGGTTTGGGAAGAAACCTAAGTTGTCGTTACTAAAAGTTTGGGGATGCGATGCTTATGTCAAGAAACTTCAACCTGAAAAGCTCGAACCCAAATCGGAAAAGTGCGTCTTCATAGGATACCCTAAAGAAACTATTGGGTATACCTTCTACCTCAGATCCGAAGGCAAGATCTTTGTTGCCAAGAATGGATCCTTTCTAGAGAAAGAGTTTCTCTCGAAAGAAGTAAGTTGGAGGAAAGTAGAACTTGATGAAGTATTACCTCTTGAACCGGAAAATGGCACAACTCAAGAAAATGTTCCTGAGGTGCCTGCACCGACTAGAGAGGAAATTAATGATGATGATCATGAAACTTCAGATCAAGTTGCTACTGAACTTCGTAGGTCCACAAGGACACGTTCCGCACCAGAGTGATACGGCAATCCTGTCTTGGAAATCATGTTGTTAGACAACGGTGAACCTTCGAACTATGAAGAAGCGATGGCGGGCCCGGATTCCGACAAATGGCTAGAAGCCACGAAATCCGAGATAGGATCCATGTATGAAAATGATGTATGGACTTTGACTGACTTGCTCGTTGAGCGGCGAGCCATAGAAAATAAATGGATCTTTAAGAAGAAGATAGACGCGGATGGTAATGTGACCATCTATAAAGCTCGGCTTGTCGCTAAGGGTTATCGACAAGTTCAAGGGGTTGACTACGATGAGACTTTCTCACCGGTAGCGAAGCTAAAGTCCGTCCAAATCATGTTAGCAATTGCCGCATTCTATGATTATGAGATATGGAAAATGGACGTCAAAACGGCATTCCTTAATGGTTTCCTTAAGGAAGAATTGTATATGATGCAGCCGGAAGGTTTTGTCGATCCTAAGAATGCTAACAAGGTGTGCAAGCTCCAACGCTCGATTTATGGGCTGGTGCAAGCATCTCGGAGTTGGAACATTCGCTTTGATGAGATGATCAAAGCATTTGGGTTTACGCAGACTTATGGAGAAGCCTGCGTTTACAAGAAAGTGAGTGGGAGCTCTGTAGCATTTCTCATATTATATGTAGATGACATACTTTTGATGGGAAATGATATAGAACTCTTGGACAGCATTAAGGCCTACTTGAATAAGAGTTTTTCAACGAAGGACCTTGGAGAAGCTGCATATATATTAGGCATCAAGATCTATAGAGATAGATCAAGATGCCTCATAGGTCTTTCACAAAGCACATACCTTGATAAGATATTGAAGAAGTTCAATATGGATCAGTCTAAGAAGGGGTTCTTGCCTGTGTTGCAAGGTGTGAAATTGAGCTCAGCTCAATGTCCGACCACGGCAGAAGATATAGAAGAGATGAGTGTCATCCCCTATGCCTCAACCATAGGTTCTATTATGTATGCCATGCTGTGTACCAGACCTGATGTAAACCTTGCAGTAAGTTTGGTAGGTAGGTCCCAAAGTAAGCCCGGCAAGGAACACTGGACAGCGGTCAAGAATATCCTGAAGTACCTGAAAAGGACTAAGGAAATGTTTCTCATTTATGGAGGTGACGAAGAGCTCGTCGTAAAGGGTTACGTCGATGCTAGCTTCGACACAGATCTGGATGACTCTAAGTCACAAACCGGATACGTGTATATTTTGAATGGTGGGGCAATAAGCTGGTGCAGTTGCAAGCAGAGCATCGTGGCGGGATCTACATGTGAAGCAGAGTACATGGCAGCCTCGGAGGCAGCACATGAAGCAATTTGGGTGAAGGAGTTCATCACCGACCTAGGAGTCATACCCAATGCGTCGGGGCCAATCAAACTCTTTTGTGACAACACTGGAGCTATTGCACTTGCCAAGGAGCCCAGGTTTCACAAGAAGACCAGGCACATCAAGCGTCGCTTCAACTCCATTCGTGAAAATGTTCAAGATGGAGACATAGATATTTGTAAAGTACATACGGACCTGAATGTAGCAGATCCGTTGACTAAACCTCTCCCTAGAGCAAAACATCATCAACACCAAAATTCCATGGGTGTTCGATTCATCACAATGTAACTAGATTATTGACTCTAGTGCAAGTGGGAGACTGTTGGAAATATGCCCTAGAGGCAATAATAAAAGCATTATTATTATACTTCCTTGTTCATGATAATTGTCTTTTATTCATGCTATAATTGTGTTATCCGGAAATCGTAATACATGTGTGAATAAATAGAACCAACATGTCCCTAGTTAGCCTCTAGTAGACTAGCTCATTGATCAACAGATAGTCATGGTTTCCTGACTATGGACATTGGATGTCATTGATAACAAGATCACATCATTGGGAGAATGATGTGATGGACAAGACCCAATCCTAAACATAGCACAAGATCGTATAGTTCGTTTGCTAGAGTTTTTCCAATGTCAAGTATCTTTTCCTTAGACCATGAGATCGTGTAACTCCCGGATACCGTAGGAGTGCTTTGGGTGTACCAAACGTCACAACGTAACTGGGTGACTATAAAGGTCTACTACGGGTATCTCCGAAAGTGTCTGTTGGTTTGACATGGATCAAGACTGGGATTTGTCACTCCGTATGACGGAGAGGTATGTCTGGGCCCACTCGGTAATGCATCATCACAATGAGCTCAAAGTGACCAAGTGTCTGGTCACGGGATCATGCATTACGGTATGAGTAAAGTGACTTGCCGGTAACGAGATTGAACGAGGTATTGGGATACCGACGATCGAATCTCGGGCAAGTAACGTACCGATTGACAAAGGGAATTGTATACGGGGTTGCTTGAATCCTCGACATCGTGGTTCATCCGATGAGATCATCGAGGAGCATGTGGGAGCCAACATGGGTATCCAGATCCCGCTTTTGGTTATTGACCGGAGAGCAATCTCGGTCATGTCTACATGTCTCCCGAACCCGTAGGGTCTACACACTTAAGGTTCGATGACGCTAGGGTTGTAGGGATATGAATATGCAGTAACCCGAAAGTTGTTCGGAGTCCCGGATAAGATCCCGGACGTCACGATGAGTTCCGTAATGGTCCGGAGGTAAAGAATTATATATAGGAAGTGCTATTTCAGCCATCGGGACAAGTTTCAGGGTCACCGGTATTGTACCGGGACCACCGGAAGGGTCCCGGGGGTCCATCGGGTGGGGCCACCCATCTCGGAGGGCCCCATGGGCTGAAGTGGGAGGGGAACCAGCCCTTAGTGGGCTGGTGCACCCCCTTGGCCCAACCCCTTGCGCCTAGGGTTGAAACCCTAGGGTGGGGGGCGCCCACTTGCCTTGGGGGGGCACTCCAACCCCCCTGGCCGCCGCCCCCTTGGGAGATGGATCTCCAGGGCCGGCTGTAACGCCCGATATGTAACTTTCCCAATTTGTACTCCAACTCTTGCCGTTTCCGGCATTAAGTTATATTTATTCCTCGGGTTCGGGTCTTTGCCTGCGTGTGTTGTTTTCTTTTTCGTGCATCTCATATCATGTCATCACGTGCATTGCATTTGCATACATGTTCATCTCATGCATTCGAGCATTTTCCCCGTTGTCCGTTTTGCATTCTGGCGCTTCGTTCTCCTCCGGTGGCCATTTCTAGCTTTCTTTCGTGTGTGGGGATTAAACATTCCCGGATTGGACCAAGACTTGCCATGTGGCCTTAGTTTACTACCGGTAGACCGCCTGTCAAATTTCGGGTCATTTGGACTTCATTTGATACTCCAACGGTTAACCGAGGGACCGAGAAGGCCTCGTGTGTGTTGCAGCCCAACACCCCTCCAATTTGGCCCAAAACCCACCAAACTCTGCTCCATCGTCTCGGTCATTCGATCACGATCGTGTGGGCGAAAACCGCACCTCATTTGGACTCTCCTAGCTCCCTCTATGCCTATTTAAACACCCCCCTCCGTTTTGGATCTTCCCCTACCTCGAAACCCTAAAAAAATCCCCTCCTCGCCGCCGGGCACGTCCGGGACGGAGCCGGACGCGTCCGCCCGCCCACCGCCGCCAATCGCCAGCCGCCACGTGTCCCCGTCGGGTCAACCCCGCCGCCGGCCCGCTCGGCCCAGGGAGGGCCCCCGCGGGCCCGTTCGCCGCCACCCGGAGCCCCGTCGCCCCGCCACCGTCTCCTCCCGCTCCGGTGGCCAGAGTAGCCCCGCGCCACCGCGGCGCCCGCCGGAGCCCGCCGCCCGACGCGCCCCGCGGCGCCGTTTGCCGTCCCCGGCCGCCGCGCTCGTCGCCCCGCCGTCCTCCTCGCCGGCCGGCGCCGCCCGCCGCCGCCCGGTGCCTTCCCCACCTCGCCGGCCTCCTCCCCTTCTCGCGACGTCCGCCGGCGCCGGCGAGCTCGGATCCGGTGAACAGTGCGCGCGCCCGATGAACAGTGCACCGACCCAGATCTAGATCCATTTTCGGTTGACCTCTCCCCCGAAACCCTAATTCCCAGTTTTTTATGCATTCTTTGTCGCATCATAACTTTGCATCCGTGGCTCCGTTTTGGACATATGATATATCAAAATCTTCGTCTCGACGAGTGCATCATTTCATTCCATTGCATCATTTGCGTTTGAGGTCATCTTGGTGCCCAAAATTCTGTTGGAAGGAGGTATCATGAGTTAAATTGCAGATCCGTTAGCCCTACATTGACTTTTGTCATTTTTGCCATGATTATTGTGTGCATGATATGCCTGTGCCCCTTTGGGATGAATTGTTAAGCTTTTTTTCTTCTTTCCATAGGTGCCTCCCTTGCATTTTTAGGATGTGTGTGTTGTCTTGTGCAAGCTTGCAAAGTGGGGTACCTGAGTTTGCTGATTTCAGGGACTTGGTGAAAATCACTAAGTCTGGGGTGTTTTAGTTCGTGATGCTATATGTCCAGCTTGTTTCCTAGTGATCCGTGCCTCTTTTGAGGATGATCAGTAAGAGTGAATTGTTATGTTTGTTGTGCTTAATCCATCCATGTATTTACTTGTTATGTTGGAGCAGGCTAGGTTGACTCAATCGAGCTCAACTTTTGCATAGTTGTTGTTTTGGGCAGATCGTGAACTCTTTTGCGATTTTGCCGGTGTTGTTGCTAGTGATCCATGCATGCTATGCCATTGTTCTTGCCATGTCTAGCTAGCATTTTGTGCCTTATCTATGGATATATGCTTGCCTTGCCATGACTTGCACCGTAGTGAGAGCATCGAGCTTGTTTACATGCCTCCGTGAGTTATAGTTTCAGCATGTCTCAGTTTTCACTAAGTCTGAAAAACTGATTGTGTTTCATCGATGTTCGTGTGCTTGTTAGAGTATTATGTGAACCCTTTTGGCCCCAGGTCATTTTGGGTGTTTTGTTAAGCTTGTTGAGTAGCTCCATGCCATGCTCGTACTTGCCATGTTCAGGTTGTGCTTCATGTTGTTTTGCTGCTCCGAAGAGAGCATCGTGGTCTGAAATTTCAGACTAGCGTTAATTTCGCTAAGTCTGAAATCTGTTTTGCTTATTCAGACTAGCGTGGATGAATTTGCCTATGCCTCAGTCCTGGTGATTTGTTAAGCTTCTTGTGTACATCACTGCCATGCAATTTGTTTTCATGTTTGGTGGCTGTAGCATGTTCATTTCATTGCATTTAGGAGCCTACTTGCTGTAAATCGCAGATCGGTTCGTTTCGTAAATCGCTTGCCATTTCCAAACCGTAGCTCCGATTGCCATGATCTTTATATCGTTTTCAGGGGATTTCTTCCCCTCTATCCAGTGGCACACTTGGTTTTCCAAGTTGAGGCCAGATTCTTGCATTTCCTGTCACGTCTTGCATTTTGCATCCCGCATCGCATCCCGCATAGCATATCATCTTTGCATATTATTGGTTGCCCTTGCACGTGGTTGATTGTATCCTTGTTGCTTGTTTGTGTTGTTGGGTAGAGCCGGGAGACGAGTTCGCTAACAAGGAGCCCGTTGAGTTTTCTTTTGAGGATCCAATCAACTCTGACAACTGTGCAGGCAAGATGATCATACCCTCGAAATCACTACTATCTTTGCTATGCTAGTTTGCTCACTCTTTTGCTTTGCCAATGCTATGATCCTACCACTTGCTTGTCAGCCTCCCAATTGCCATGATTGAGCCTCTAACCCACCTTTGTCCTAGCAAACCATTGATTGGCTATGTTACCGCTTTGCTCAGCCCCCTCTTATAGCGTTGCTAGTTGCAGGTGAAGATTGGAGCGTTCCTTGTTGGAACATTTATTTACTTGTTGGGATATCATTATATTGCTATGTTATCTTAATGCATCTATATACTTGGTAAAGGGTGGAAGGCTCAGCCTCTCGCCTAGTTTTTGTTCCACTCTTGCCGCCCTAGTTTCCGTCATATCGGTGTTATGTTCCCGGATTGTTGCGTCCCTTACGCGGTTGGGCTATATGGGAAACCCTTGATAGTTCGCCTTGATTAAAGCTTTTCCAGCAATGCCCAACATTGGTTTTACCATTTGCCACCTACCCTTTTCTTTCCCTTGGGTTTCCGGAGCCCGAGGGTCATCTTTATTTTAGCCCCCCCACGGGCCAGTGCTCCTCTGAGTGTTGGTCCGAATTAGAGCCCCTTGCAGCGCCACCTCGGGGGAACCCGAGGGCTGGTTTTAGTTGTACGGACTGCTTATCTGAGTGTGCCCTGAGAAAGAGATATGTGCAGCTCCTATCGGGATTTGTCGGCATATTCGGGCGGTGTTGCTGGACTAGTTTTGACCTGTCGAATCATCTTGTTGTACTGGGATACCGAGTCTGATCGGTGTGTCTTGGGTGGAGGTCTATTCCTTCGTTGACCGTGAGAGCTTGTTATGGGCTAAGTTGGGACCCCCCTGCAGGGATTGATCTTTCGAAAGCCGTGCCCGCGGTTATGGGCAGATGGGAATTTGTTAATGTACGGTTGTAGATAACTTGAGCCTTAATTAATTAAAATGTATCAACTGAGTGTGTTGCCGTGATGGCCTCTTCTCGGCGGAGTCCGGGAAGTGGACACGGCGTTGGAGTTATGTTTGCGTAGGCTGCTCTCTAGCTTCTCGCTCGTGCTTTGCCTCCTCTTCTCGCTCTCCTTTGCGAATAAGTTAGCCACCATATATGCTAGTCGCTTGCTGCAGCTCCACTTATACATTACCCCTTTCCTACCTATTAAGCTTAAATAGTCTTGATCGCGAGGGTGCGAGATTGCTGAGTCCCCTGTGGCTCACAGATTACTATTACACCAGATGCAGGGACAGATGATACCTCTCCGGATGACGCGCTCGAGCTGAAGTGGGAGTACGACGAGGACTCTCAGCGTTACTATGTGTCCTTTCCTGATGATCAGTAGTGGTACCTATTCGGGGTTAGATTCAGGGCCTTGTCACATGTTGGGGTTCTTTTCCATTTTGGCGCCGTAGCCGGGCCATGAGTGATTGTATGATGGATGTTATTTATGTACTTTGATGTGACATGGCGAGTGTAAGCCAACTATGTTATTCCCCTTTTTTATTATATATGTACATGGGATGTGTGATGATTTCCCGACTTGCGACATTGCTTTCAATGCGCCTATGTCTCTAAGTCGTGCCTCGACACGTGGGAGATATAGTCGCATCGAGGGCGTTACAAGTTGGTAATCAGAGCCTTCCCCGACCTTAGGAGCCCCCATTGCTTGATCGTTTTTAGCAGCCGAGTTGTGTCTAGAAAAATGTTTTGAGTCCTTAGGAATTATATATCGGAGAGCTTAGGAATTCTTTTTACTTCCCAGTCTCCTCATCGCTCTGGTAAGGCATCCTGACGTAGAGTTTTGACTCTTCTCTTCTCAAATTTCACTAAATTTTTTTTTAGGATCACGCGAGTATCTTGGTTTTGTTCCGATGGCTTATGATGAGAATACTATCTTGGTGCCTCCTGTCAGGGGTTTAGTGGAAGTGTCCCGGGGAGTTGAGCTCTGAGGTGTTGTCATCATAATTCTATCGTTGCAATTCTGGCATACTTGAGATATGTGCGCGACATCGAAAATCTCCTTTATGCAGTTCGTTGGTGAGATAACCTTGACGCCACCCAGTACTGGGGCGGGAGTTCGGGAGTATCGCCATAACTTGTATAACGGATGCTTTTCGAAGGTTGAGATAGATGGTTTCCGAAGGTTTCTTGGTTATGTGTTGAAGGATGGATGCAGCTGGATGTAGGATTTGCTAGCTTGGGTGAGATATTATGCTTCCCCTGTATCCCCAACACCTGATTGCATAACCGGAAAGTTTCGGGAATTTCATAGGTGGGAATTCAAGTAGCTCTTAGGATATCTTTCCAACAGATGTGTGATATGAAATTGGGGTTCGATGTCTAGTGGTTCGCCTATTCACGGTCGATTTTACAGTGGTCTCGTTGTGTCTTAAAGAGTCCTTGGCTATGCTGACTCGGGGACGCTTCGTATGTCATGTGCACTGCCTTGTACATGATGGTGCTGTACGGTCGAGCCCGTGTAGGTCCTACCACGAAAACTTCGGACGGAATTTCTATCATGTGTTTGTTCCGGCTTATTCCGCAAGCCAACCCTTGGTTTTATTTCGAGTTGTGCTATTCGTTCTGCTTCAACGTCATATGTTGATTCAATCCCTCGTTGATGTACCTCTTCTACCTGATTCTTCGTGGCTTCGCAATTTAGGAATATGTGACCACTTCAAGAGAAGTACATTCGTTCATTTTGTTCGGATGTGAAGACTTTATGTTGCAATTTTTCATTCCGTTGGTTTCAGCTTTATTTATCTGCCTATGTGCTAACGGTGGTCAACCTCTTCAGGATGGCTCCCGCTAAGAGCACCAGTCAGAACCAGAATCAAGATCCGCCGCCACCTCCGCCTCCTCCGGAAGCATGGCAAGCTGTGATGGCCGCTACTAATGCAAATACACAGCTGATCATGCAAATCATCCAAGAGCGGAATCAAAGCAGTCAAGGAAATCAAGGCAACAACCAGAACCATTTTGCAACTCTGAACCAGTTCCTCGCAAATGGTCCAAAGACGTTCAGTAACTGCGTTGAGGCTACCGATGCTGATGATTGGTTAGTCGATCTGGGCAAGCATTTTGAATGCAGCAATGTCAGACCTGAAGATTTCGTCAAGTTCGCGTCTTTCTAGCTCAAGGATCAGGCCGCAGAGTGGTTTCAGCAGTACCGGGATTCCAGAGGTGGACGTTTGATCGCTTGGGATGATTTCTGTCGTGATCTCCGAGCTCATCACATTCCTCAGAGTGTGAGTGAAAGCAAACGTGAAGAATTCCGCAATCTGAAGCAAGGCTCTTTGTCTGTCTATGACTACAACAAGTTGTTCTAGAAGCTCGCCCGTTTTGCCAAGCAGGATGTTCCTGATGAGAAGAGCATGATCTATCAGTTCAGGGGTGGTCTCCGTGAAGAAATTCAGCTCGCTCTTGTCCTCTTCGAGCCGCTGAGATACGATGAGTTCTACTACATGGCACTGAAGCAAGAGGCTGCTCAGTTAAGGTGTGATGCTTCCAGGAAGCGAGTCAGAGACACTACGCCTTCTTCCTCTACTCAAGTGGCCAAGCAGCAGAAGTATTGGCTTCCTCCTCCTCCGTTTCGTCAGCCGTATCAGCAGAAGAGCAAAGGTGGCAGTGGTTCTTCCCACCCACCCAACCCAGGCTTTCAGAACAAGACTTCGTCTCAAGCTCCAAGATCGAGTGCTCCGTACCACCGTCCGCTCTCAGAGGTCACGTGTAACAAGTGCCAACAGAAGGGTCACTACGCCAACAAGTGTTTCAACCAGAGGCGTCTTCCTCCTCCTCCTCCTGTCAGATCGGCAAGTTCAGCAGTGGTCAACCATAACCCCAAGTACGCCAAGGTCAATATGGTGAATCCAACTCAGGCTGAGGATTCTTCAGATGTCATCATGGGTAACCTACCTGTTAATGATATTCCTGCAAAAGTTCTTTTTGACACGGGTGCATCGCATTGTTTCATGTCGAGACCTTTTGCATCTAAGCATGATTTGGTTACTCAAGTGTTGTCGAAACCGTTGGCTATTGTTTCTCCGGCCCGTCAAATGACATCTCGTGTATGTGTTCTGGATGTCACTATCACTTTGGGCGATCATAAGTTCTTGGCTTCTCCAAATCTTCTTGGTGATTCAGATATCGACCTCATTCTTGGGATGGACTGGCTCTCTAAACACAAGGCTCACCTCGATTGTGCAGCCAGGCAGATTCAATTGACTCATTCATCTGAGGATGTAATTGTCTTTGCTGCTCGGGATAATACCATCCGGTTGTTTTCTCTCAATGAGAAGGGTGAATTGGATGCTATTTCGCAGATTCCGGTTATTTGTGAGTATCAAGACGTCTTCCCAGAAGAACTCCCAGGCATGCCTCCAAACCGGCCAGTTGAATTTGTTATTGAACTTGAGCCCGGTACGGAACCTGTGTGCAAATGTATCTACAAGCTCGGCCCCGAAGAGTTGAAGGAGTTGAAGAAACAACTCGATGTTCAAGAAAGAACGGGTCTCATTCGGCCTAGTACTTCTCCGTGGGGTTGTGGTGTTCTTTTTGTGAAGAAGAAGGATGGAACGGACCGACTTTGTGTTGATTATCGTCCGTTGAACAAGAAGACCATCAAGAACAAGTATCCACTCCCCAACATTAATGAGCTGTTCGAACAACTCAAGGGTGCCCAAGTATTCTCCAAGCTTGACCTCCGTATGGGTTATCATCAAAGTCGCATTCATGAGCAAGATATTCCCAAGACGGCGTTCAGAACAAGCTATGGGTCATATGAATACACTGTCATGTCTTTTGGCCTCGCCAACGCTCCTCCGACGTTCTCTCGCATGATGAACTTCATCTTCAACCCCTACAACAATGACTTCGTTTTGGTCTATCTCGACGGCATTCTGGTTTTCTCGAAGAACAAGGAAGATCATGCCAAACACTTGCGTTTGGTTCTTGACAAGCTCAGGGAACATCAGTTCTACGCCAAGTTCTCTAAGTGTGAATTTTGGCTCGATGAGGTTCTTTATCTTGGTCATATCATCTCTGCCAAGGGCATTTCCATGGATCCTGAGAAGGTGTCTGCAATTGCTAATTTGGAACCTCCTCAGAATGTGAAGCAACTCCGTAGCTTCCTCGGTCTTGCAAGCTACTGCCGAAGATTCGTTGAAAACTTTTCCAAGATCGCGAAGCCTCTCTCTAATCTTCTTCAGAAGCATGTCAAGTACGTTTGGTCTCCGGAGTGTGATATTGCTTTCAACGCTTTGAAAGAGAAATTGATCACTGCTCCAGTTCTGACTCCGCCTGATGAAACCAAGCCGTACGAGGTCTTTTGTGATGCCTCTCTCCAAGGTCTAGGTGTTGTACTGATGCAAGAGAAGAAAGTTTTTGCTTATACCTCTCGCCAGTTGAAGCCTAATGAGAAGAACTACCCCACTCATGATCTCGAGTTGGCGGCAGTTGTGCACGCATTGTTGACTTGGAGACATCTTCTCTTGGGAAGGAAAGTGGACATTTTCACTGATCACAAGAGTCTCAAGTACATCTTCACTCAGCCTAATCTCAACCTCAGGCAGACTCGTGAAGGAAATATGCCCTAGAGGCAATAATAAAGTTATTATTTATTTCCTTATATCATGATAAATGTTTATTATTCATGCTAGAATTGTATTAACCGGAAACATAATACATGTGTGAATACATAGACCAACAGAGTGTCACTAGTATGCCTCTACTTGACTAGCTCGTTAATCAAAGATGGTTATGTTTCCTAACCATGAACAAAGAGTTGTTATTTGATTAACAAGGTCACATCATTAGTAGAATGATCTGATTGACATGACCCATTCCATTAGCTTAGCACCCGATCGTTTAGTATGTTGCTATTGCTTTCTTCATGACTTATACATGTTCCTATAACTATGAGATTATGCAACTCCCATTTACCGGAGGAACACTTTGGGTACTACCAAACGTCACAACGTAACTGGGTGATTATAAAGGAGTACTACAGGTGTCTCCAATGGTAGATGTTGGGTTGGCGTATTTTGAGATTAGGGTTTGTCACTCCGATTGTCGGAGAGGTATCTCTGGGCCCTCTCGGTAATGCACATCACATAAGCCTTGCAAGCACTGCAACTAATATGTTAGTTGTGAGATAATGTATTACGGAACGAGTAAAGAGACTTGCCGGTAACGAGATTGAACTAGGTATTGGATACCGACGATCGAATCTCGGGCAAGTAACATACCGATGACAAAGGGAACAACGTATGTTGTTATGCGGTCTGACCGATAAAGATCTTCGTAGAATATGTAGGAGCCAATATGGGCATCCAGGTCCCGCTATTGGTTATTGACCGGAGACGTGTCTCGGTCATGTCTACATTGTTCTCGAACCGTAGGGTCCGCACGCTTAACGTTACGATGACAGTTATTATGAGTTTATGCATTTTGATGTACCGAAGGTTGTTCGGAGTCCCGGATGAGATCACGGACATGACGAGGAGTCTCGAAATGGTCGAGACGTAAAGATTGATATATTGGAAGCCTATGTTTGGACATCGGAAGTGTTCCGGGTGAAATCGGGATTTTACCGGATTACCGGGAGGGTTACCGGAACCCCCCGGGAGCCAAATGGGCCAAATGGGCCTTAGTGGAAAGGTGAGAGGGCAGCCCACATAGGGCTGCGCCTCCCCCCTCTCCCTAGTCCTATTAGGACTAGGAGAGGGGCCGGCCACCTCTCTCTCTCTCTCCCCTTTAAAGGATTCCTAGTTGGACTAGGATTGGAAGGGGGAGTCCTACTCCCGGTAGGAGTAGGACTCCTCCTGCGCCTCCCTCTCTCTGGCCGGCCAGCCCCCCTTCCTCCAACCTTTATATACGGGGGCAGGGGACACCCCAAGACACACAAGTTGATCCTTGAGATCGTTCCTTAGCCGTGTGCGGTGCCCCCTGCCACCAAATTCCACCTCGATCATACCGTTGTAGTGCTTAGGCGAAGCCCTGCGTCGGTAGTACATCAAGATCGTCACCACGCCGTCGTGCTGACGGAACTCTTCCTCGACGCTTTGCTGGATCGGAGCCCGAGGATCGTCATCGAGCTGAACGTGTGCTAAGAACTCGGAGGTGCCGGAGTAACGGTGCTTGGATCGGTCGGATCGGGAAGAAGACGTACGACTACTTCCTCTATGTTGTGTGATCGCTTCCGCAGTCGGTCTGCATTGGTACGTAGACAACACTCTCCCCTCTCGTTGCTGTGCATCACCATGATCTTGCGTGTGCGTAGGAAAATTTTCGAAATTACTGCGTTCCCCAACAACTCGATGGGTCGAAATGATTCAAGAGTACAATCCGAGTATCGAGTATACTCCAGGCAAGGCTAATGTGATTGCTGACGCTTTGAGCAGAAAAGCATATTGCAATAGTCTGATTCTCAAGCCCTATCAACCCGAGCTTTGTGAAGCTTTCCGCAAAATTAATTTGCAAATTGTTCCTCAGGGTTTCCTCGCCAACCTTCAAGTTTCTCCTACCTTGGAAGACCAGATTCGCCAAGCCCAGCTTCTTGATGCTATGGTGAAAAAGGTGAAGATTGGTATTGCAAAAAGTCAGTCCAAGTACAAGTGCTACCGACTTGATGACAAGGACACACTCTTCTTCGAGGATCGAATTGTTGTGCCCAAAGGTGAACTTCGTAAAGTGATCATGAACGAGGCTCACAACTCTCTCCTCTCCATCCACCCTGGTAGCACGAAGATGTATCAAGATCTGAAGCAAACTTATTGGTGGACTCGAATGAAGCGCGAGATCGCTCAATTCGTGAATGAATGTGATGTCTGCAGAAGAGTGAAGGCAGGACACCAAAGGCCAGCAGGTCTCCTCCAACCTCTTGCCATTCCAGAATGGAAGTTTGACCACATTGAAATGGACTTCGTGACTGGGTTTCCAAAGTCCAAGCGTGGCAATGATGCTATATTCGTTGTCATCGACAAGCTCACCAAAGTGGCTCATTTCCTGCCTATCAAAGAGTCAATCACTGCAGCTCAATTGGCGGAGCTCTACACCTCGCGAATTGTCTCTCTGCACGGTATTCCTCAAGTGATATCTTCAGACCGTGGCAGCATCTTTACCTCCAAGTTTTGGGATTCTTTTCAGAAGGCCATGGACACCAACATTCGCTTCAGCACAGCTTTCCATCCTCAAACAAGCGGTCAAGTCGAGCGTGTCAACCAGATTCTTGAAGATATGCTCAGGGCTTGTGTTATCTCCTTCGGCATGAAGTGGGAGGATTGTCTTCCTTATGCTGAATTCTCATACAACAACAGTTTTCAAGCAAGTTCGGGCAAGGCCCCATTTGAAATTTTGTATGGTAGGAAGTGCCGTACACCTCTCAACTGGTCTGAAACCGGTGAACGTCAGCTGCTGGGAAATGACCTGATCACAGAGGCAGAAGAAATGTGCAAGGTCATTCGTGATAACCTCAAAGCAGCCCAATCCCGCCAGAAGAGCTACTATGATAGTAAGCACCGTGATTTGGCTTTCGAGATCGGAGATCATGTTTACCTCCGCGTCTCTCCTATGAAAGGGACTCATCGCTTCGGTATCAAAGGGAAGCTTGCCCCCAGATACGTAGGGCCTTTCAAGATCGTCAGCAAGAGAGGCGACCTCGCCTATCAACTCGAGCTTCCTGCAAACTTTGCCAATGTTCATGATGTGTTCCATGTCTCCCAACTCCGAAAGTGCTTCAAGACGCCTGAACGCACCGTCAACTTCGAGGACATTGAGCTCCAAGAAGATCTCTCCTACCGTGAGCACCCAGTTGCAATCCTTGAAGAGACTGAACGCAAAACTCGCAACAAGTCAATCAAATTTCTCAAAGTCAAGTGGTCACACCATTCCGACCGTGAAGCTACCTGGGAACGCGAGGATCACCTCCATTCTGAGTACCCAGAGTTCTTTCAGTCCTAGATCTCGGGACGAGATCTTTTCGTAGTGGTGGAGTGTTGTAACGCCCCATATGTAACTTTCCCAATTTGTACTCCAACTCTTGCCGTTTCCGGCATTAAGTTATATTTATTCCTCGGGTTCGGGTCTTTGCCTCCGTGTGTTGTTTTCTTTTTCGTGCATCTCATATCATGTCATCACGTGCATTGCATTTGCATACATGTTCATCTCATGCATTCGAGCATTTTCCCCGTTGTCCGTTTTGCATTCCGGCGCTTCGTTCTCCTTCGGTGGCCATTTCTAGCTTTCTTTCGTGTGTGGGGATTAAACATTTCCGGATTGGACCGAGACTTGCCATGTGGCCTTGGTTTACTGCCGGTAGACCGCCTGTCAAGTTTCGGGTCATTTGGACTTCGTTTGATACTCCAACGGTTAACCGAGGGACCGAGAAGGCCTCATGTGTGTTGCAGCCCAACACCCCTCCAATTTGGCCCAAAACCCACCAAACTCTGCTCCATCGTCTCGGTCGTTCGATCACGATCGTGTGGGCGAAAACCGCACCTCATTTGGACTCTCCTAGCTCCCTCTATGCCTATTTAAACACCCCCCTCCGTTTTGGATCTTCCCCTACCTCGAAACCCTAAAAAATCCCCTCCTCGCCGCCGGACACGTCCGGGACGGAGCCAGATGCGTCCGCCCGCCCACCGCCGCCAATCGCTAGCCGCCACGTGTCCCCGCCGGGTCAACCCCGCCGCCGGCCCGCTCGGCCCAGGGAGGGCCCCCGCGGGCCCGTTCGCCGCCGCCCGAAGCCCCGTCGCCCCGCCGCCGTCTCCTCCCGCTCCGGTGGCCGGAGTAGCTCCGCGCCACTGCGGCGCCCGCCGGAGCCCGCTGCCCGATGCGCCCCGCGGCGCCGTTCGCCGTCCCCGGCCGCCGCGCTCGTTGCCCCGCCGTCCTCCTCGCCGGCCGGCGCCGCCCGCCGCCGCCCGGTGCCTTCCCCACCTCGCCGGCCTCCTCCCCTTCCCGCGACGTCCGCCGGCGCCGGCGAGCTCGGATCCGGTGAATAGTGCGCGCGCCCGATGAACAGTGCACCGACCCAGATCTAGATCCATTTTCGGTTGACCTCTCCCCCGAAACCCTAATTCCCAGTTTTTTATGCATTCTTTGTCGCATCATAACTTTGCATCCGTGGCTCCGTTTTGGACATCTGATATATCAAAGTCTTCGCCTCGACGAGTACATCATTTCATTCCATTGCATCATTTGCATTTGAGGTCATTTTGGTGCCCAAAATGCTGTTGGAAGGAGGCATCAAGAGTTAAATTGCAGACCCGTTAGCCCTACATTGACTTTTGTCATTTTTGCCATGATTATTGTGTGCATGATATGCCTGTGCCCCTTTGGGATTAATTGTTAAGCTTTTTGTCTTCTTTCCAGAGGTGCCTCCCTTGCATTTTTAGGATTTGTGTGTTGTCTTGTGCAAGCTTGCAAAGTGGGGTACCTGAGTTTGCTGATTTCAGGGACTTGGTGAAAATCACTAAGTCTGGGGTGTTTTAGTTCGTGATGCTATATGTCCAGCTTGTTTCCTAGTGATCCGTGCCTCTTTTGAGGATGATCAGTAAGAGTGAATTGTTATGCTTGTTGTGCTTAATCCATCCATGTCTTTAATTGTTATGTTGGAGCAGGCTAGGTTGACTCAATCGAGCTCAACTTTTGCATAGTTGTTGTTTTGGGCAGATCGTGAACTCTTTTGTGATTTTGCCGGTGTTGTTGCTAATGATCCATGCATGCTATGCCATTGTTCTTGCCATGTCTAGCTAGCATTTTGTGCCTTCTTTATGGATATATGCTTGCCTTGCCATGACTTGCACCGTAGTGAGAGCATCGAGCTCGTTTATATGCCTCCGTGAGTTATAGTTTCAGCATGTCTCAGTTTTCACTGTCTGAAAAACTGATTGTGTTTCATCGATGTTCGTGTGCTTGTTAGAGTATTTTGTGAACCCTTTTGGCCCCAGGTCATTTTGGGTGTTTTGTTAATCTTGTTGAGTAGCTCCATGCCATGCTCGTACTTGCCATGTTCAGGTTGTGCTTCATGTTGTTTTGCTGCTCCGAAGAGAGCATCGTGGTCCGAAATTTCAGACTAGCGTTAATTTCGCTAAGTCTGAAATCTGTTTTGCTTATTCAGTTTTGCCATGCTTTTTGAACCCCTTAATGGATGAATTTGCCTATGCCTCAGTCCTGGTGATTTGTTAAGCTTCTTGTGTACATCACTGCCATGCAATTTGTTTTCATGTTTGGTGGCTGTAGCATGTTCATTTCAGTGCATTTAGGAGCCTACTTGCTGTAAATCGCAGATCGGTTCGTTTCGTAAATCGCTTGCCATTTCCAAACCGTAGCTCCGATTGCCATGATCTTTATATCGTTTTCAGGGGATTTCTTCCCCTCTATCCAGTGGCACACTTATTTTTCCAAGTTGAGGCCAGATTCTTGCATTTCCTGTCACGTCTTGCATTTTGCATCCCGCATCGCATCCCGCATAGCATATCATCTTTGCATATTATTGGTTACCCTTGCACGTGGTTGATTGTATCCTTGTTGCTTGTTTGTGTTGTTGGGTAGAGCCGGGAGACGTGTTCGCTAATGAGGAGCCTGTTGAGTTTGCTTTTGAAGATCCAGTCAACTCTGACAACTGTGCAGGCAAGATGATCATACCCTCGAAATCACTACTATCTTTGCTATGCTAGTTTGCTCGCTCTTTTGCTTTGCCAATGCTACGATGCCTACCACTGGCTTGTCAGCCTCCCAATTGCCATGATTGAGCCTCTAACCCACCTTTGTCCTAGCAAACCATTGATTGGCTATGTTACCGCTTTGCTCAGCCCCCTCTTATAGCGTTGCTAGTTGCAGGTGAAGATTGGAGCGTTCCTTGTTGGAACATTTATTTACTTGTTGGGATATCATTATATTGCTATGTTATCTTAATGCATCTATATACTTGGTAAAGGGTGGAAGGCTCGGCCTCTCGCCTAGTGTTTTGTTCCACTCTTGCCGCCCTAGTTTCCGTCATATCGGTGTTATGTTCCCGAATTGTTGCGTCCCTTATGCGGTTGGGCTATATGGGAACCCCTTGATAGTTCGCCTTGATTAAAGCTTTTCCAGCAATGCCCAACATTGGTTTTACCATTTGCCACCTACCCTTTTCTTTCCCTTGGGTTTCCGGAGCCCGAGGGTCATCTTTATTTTAGCCCCCCCACGGGCCAGTGCTCCTCTGAGTGTTGGTCCGAATTAGAGCCCCTTGCAGCGCCACCTCGGGGGAACCCGAGGGCTGGTTTTAGTTGTACGGACTGCTTATCTGAGTGTGCCCTGAGAAAGAGATATGTGCAGCTCCTATCGGGATTTATCGGCACATTCGGGCGGTGTTGCTGGACTAGTTTTGACCTGTCGAATCATCTTGCTGTACCGGGATACCGAGTCTGATCGGTGTGTCTTGGGTGGAGGTCTATTCCTTCGTTGACCGTGAGAGCTTGTTATGGGCTAAGTTGGGACCCCCTGCAGGGATTGATCTTTCGAAAGCCGTGCCCGCGGTTATGGGCAGATGGGAATTTGTTAATGTCCGGTTGTAGATAACTTGAACCTTAATTAATTAAAATGAGTCAACTGAGTGTGTTGCCGTGATGGCCTCTTCTCGGCGGAGTCCGGGAAGTGGACACGGTGTTGGAGTTATGTTTGCGTAGGCTGCTCTCTAGCTTCTCGCTCGTGCTTTGCCTCCTCTTCTCGCTCTCCTTTGCGAATAAGTTAGCCACCATATATGCTAGTCGCTTGCTGCAGCTCCACTTATACATTACCCCTTTCCTACCTATTAAGCTTAAATAGTCTTGATCGCGAGGGTGCGAGATTGCTGAGTCCCCTGTGGCTCACATATTACTATTACACCAGATGCAGGGACAGATGATACCTCTCCGGATGACGCGCTCGAGCTGAAGTGGGAGTACGACGAGGACTCTCAGTGTTACTATGTGTCCTTTCCTGATGATCAGTAGTGGTACCTATTCGGGGTTAGATTCAGGGCCTTGTCGCATGTTGGGGTTCTTTTCCATTTTGGCGCCGTAGCCGGGCCATGAGTGATCGTATGATGGATGTTATTTATGTACTTTGATGTGACGTGGCGAGTGTAAGCCAACTATGTTATTCCCCTTTTTTATTATATATGTACATGGGATGTGTGATGATTTCCCGACTTGCGACATTGCTTTCAATGCGCCTATGTCTCTAAGTGGAGCCTCAACACATGGGAGATATAGTCGCATCGAGGGCGTTACACCGGCGCCCCCCCCCTTGGGGGCCTATATAAAGGGGGGGAGGGAGGGGCAGCCGTACCCTTGAGTCTTGGCTCCCCCCGCCCTCTCCCCTGCTACACCTCTCCTCCTCTGTAGAGCTCGGCGAAGCCCTGCCGGAGTGCTGCTTCTCCATCATCACCACGCCGTCGTGCTGCTGCTGGAGCGATCTTCCTCAACCTCTCCTTTCCCCTTGCTGGATCAAGAAGGAGGAGACGTCACGCTGACTGTACGTGTGTTGAACGCGGAGGTGCCGTCCGTTCGGCGCTAGGATCTCCGGTGATTTGGATCACGTCGAGTACGACTCCCTCATCCCCGTTCTTTGAACGGTTCCGCTCGCGATCTACAAGGTATGTAGATGCATCCGATCACTCGTTTCTAGATGAACTCATGGATGGATCTTGGTGAAACCGTAGGAAAATTTTTGTTTTCTGCAACGTTCCCCAACACGCATGCTCCTAGGGGGATAGATTGGTAGGAAAAGACCATCGCTCATCCCCGACCGCCACTCATAAGGAAGATAATCAATAAATAAATAATGCTCCAACTTCTTCACATAACGGTTCACCATACGTGCATGCTACGGGAATCACAAACTTCAACACAAGCATTTCTCAAATTCACACCTACTCAACTAGCACGACTCTAATATCACCATCTCCAATCTCAAAACAATTATCAAGTATCAACACACTCATAATTTTTTTATTAATCTTGAATGCCTAACATAATTAAAGCAAATTACCACGCTGTTTTGTAGGACTCTCAAAATAATCTAAGTGAAGCATGATAGAACAATAGTTTCTATAAAACAAATCCACCACCGTTCCCTAAAAGATATAAGTGAAGCACTAGAGCAAAAACTATATAACTCAAAAGATATAAGTGAAGCACATCGAGTATTCTAACAATTTCTGAATCATGTGTGTCTCTCTCAAAAGGTGTGTACAGCAAGTATGATTATGGAAAACTAACAAATAAAGACACAAATAATACAAGACGCTCCAAGCAAAACACATATCATGTGGTAAATAAAAATATAGCTCCAACTAAAGTTACCGATGGAAGTAGACGAAAGAGGTGATGCCTTCCGGGGCATCCCCAAGCTTCGGCTTTTAGGTGTCCTTAGATTATCTTGGGGTGCCATGGGCATCCCTAAGCTTAGGCTCTTGCCACTCCTTGTTCCCTAATCCATCAAATCTTTCACCCAAAACTTGAAAACCTCACAACACAAAACTTAAAGTAGAAAATCTCGTGAGCTCCGTTAGCGAAAGAAAACAAAACACCACTTCAAGGTACTGTAATCAACTCATTCTTTATTTATATTGGTGTTAAAACTACTGTATTCCAACTTCTCTATGGTTTATAAACTATTTTACTAGCCATAGATTCGTCAAAATAAGCAAATAACACACGAAAAACAGAATCTGTCAAAAACAGAACAGTCTGTAGTAATCTGTAGCTAACGCAAGTTCTGGAACCCCAAAAATTCTAAAATAAATTGCTGGACATGAGGAATTTATCTATTAATCATATTCAAAAATAATTAACTAAATATCACTTTCCAAATAAAAATGGCAGCAATTCTCGTGAGCGCTAAAGTTTCTGTTTTTTACAGCAAGATTAAAAAGACTTTCCCCAAGTCTTCCCAACGGTTCTACTTGCCACAAACACTAATTAAACACAAAAAACACAAACAAAACAGAGGCTAGATAAATTATTTATTACTAAACAGGAGCAAAAAGCAAGTAATAAAAATAAAATTGGGTTGCCTCCCAACAAGCGCTATTGTTTAACGCCCATAGCTAGGCATAAAAGCAAGGATAGATCTAGGTATTGCCATATTTGGTAGGCAATCCATAGGTGGCTCTCATAATAGATTCATATGGTAATTTAATTTTATTTCTAGGTAAGTGGTACATGCCTTTCCTTAATGGAAATTGGAATCTAATATTCCCTTCCTTCATATCAATAATTGCACCAATCGTTCTAAGGAAAGGTCTACCAAGAATAATAGGACATGGAGGATTGCAATCTATATCAAGAACAATGAGATCTACGGGCACATAATTCCTATTTGCAACAATAAGAACATCATTAATCTTTCCCATAGGTTTCTTAATAGTGGAATCCGCAAGGTGCAATTTTAAAGAACAATCATCAAATTCACGAAAACCTAGCAAATCACACAAAGTTTTTGGGATCGTGGAAACACTAGCACCCAAATCACAGAAAGCATAGCATTCATGATCTTTAATTTTAATTTTAATTGTAGGTTCCCACTCATCATAAAGTTTTCTAGGGATAGAAACTTCCAACTCAAGTTTTTCTTCATAAGATTGCATCAAAGCATCAATGATATGTTTAGTAAAAGCTTTATTTTGACTATAAGCATGAGGAGAATTTAGCACAGATTGCAACAAGGAAATACAATCTATCAAAGAGCAATTATCATAATTAAGTTCCTTGAGATCCAAAATAGTGGGTTCATTGATATTTAAAGTTTTGACCTCTTCAATCCCACTTTTAACAATTTTAGCATCAAGATCTAAAGACTCCGAATTTTTGGAACGCCTTCTAGGTAAAGGTGGATCATATTCAGTCCCATCATTATCAAGATTCATATTGCAAAACAAAGATTTAATAGGGGACACATCAATAACTTTTAGATCTTCATCTTTATTATCATGGAAACAAGAAGAACACACTTTTATAAAGCAATCTTTCTTAGCACGCATCCTAGCGGTTCTTTATTTGCACTCATCAATGGAAATTCTCATGGATTTGAGAGACTCATTGATATCATGCTTAGGTGGAATATATCTAAGTTTGAAAGAATCAATATCAAGAGAAATTCTATCAACGTTCCTAGCCAACTCATCAATCTTAAGCATTTTTTCTTCAATCAAAGCATTGAAATTCTTTTGCGAAGTAATAAATTCTTTAATATTAGATTCAAAATCAGACTGTATCTTATTAAAATTTCCATAAGAATTGTCATAGGAATTACCATAATTATTAGAGGAATTACTAGGATACGGCCTAGGATTAAAGTTTCCTCTATACGCGTTGTTACCAAAATTATTCCTACCAACAAAATTCACATCCATAGATTCATTATTATTCTCAATTAAAGTAGACAAAGGCATATCATTAGGATCAGAAGAAACACTTTTATTAGCAAATACTTTCATAAGTTCATCCATCTTTCCACTCAAAACATTAATTTCTTCTATCGCATGCACTTTCTTATTAGTAGATCTTTCAGTGTGCCATTGAGAATAATTAACCATAATATTATCTAGGAGTTTAGTAGCTTCTCCTAAAGTGATTTCCATAAAAGTGCCTCCCGCGGCCGAATCTAAAAGATTTCTAGAAGCAAAATTCAATCCGGCATAAATTTTTTGTATAATCATCCATAAATTCAAACCATGTGCACGGCAATTACATATCATTAATTTCATCCTCTCCCAAGCTTGTGCAACATGTTCATGATCAAGTTGCTTAAAATTCATGATATCGTTTCTAAGAGAGATGATCTTAGCGGGAGTAAAATATTTAGAGATAAAAGCATCTTTGCACTTATTCCACGAATCAATACTATTTTTAGGCAAAGATGAAAACCAAGCTTTAGCACGATCTCTAAGCGAAAAAGGAAATAGCTTCAATTTAACAATATCATTGTCCACATCTTTCTTCTTTTGCATATCACACAAATCAACAAAGTTGTTTAGATGGGTAGCGGCATCTTCACTAGGAAGGCTGGAAAACGGCTCTTTCATGATAAGATTCAACAAAGCAGCATTAATTTCACAAGATTCGGCATCGGTAAGAGGGGCAATCGGAGTGCTAATAAAATCATTGTTGATGGTATTAGTAAAGTCACACAATTTGGTATTGTCTTGAGCCATCGTGACAAGCAAGCACCCAACACACAAGCAAACAAGAGACGGGCAAAAAGAGGCAAATGGAGAAAGAGAAGGAGGACGGAGAGAGAGGGCGAATAAAATGGCAAGGGTGAAGTGGGGGAGAGGAAAACGAGAGGCAAATGGAAAATAATGTAATGCGGGAGATAAGGTTTTGTGATGGGTATTTGGTATGTTGACTTTTGTGTAGACTCCCTGGCACGGCGCCAGAAATCCTTCTTGCTACCTCTTGAGCACTGTGTTGGTTTTCCCTTGAAGAGGAAAGGGTGATGCAGCAAAGTAGCATAAGTATTTCCCTCAGTTTTTGAGAACCAAGGTATCAATCCAGTAGGAGGCCACGCACGAGTCCCTCACACCTACACAAACAAATAAAATCCTCGCAACCAACGCAATAAAGGGGTTGTCAATCCCTTCATGGTCACTTACGAAAGTGAGATCTTATAGATATGATAAGATAATATTTTTGGTATTTTTATGAGAAAGATGCAAAGTAAAGAAAGCAAAATAAACGGAAAAGGAAATAGCTTGTTGACAGAAGATTAATATGATGGAAAATATACCCGGGGGCCATAGGTTTCACTAGTGGCTTCTCTCGACAACATAAGTATTATGGTGGGTAAACAAATTACTATTGAGCAATTGACAGAATTGAGCATAGTTATGAGAATATCTAGGTATGATCATGTATATAGGCATCACGTCCGAGACAAGTAGACCGACTCCTGCCTGCATCTACTACTATTACTCCACACATCGACCGCTATCCAGCATGCATATAGAGTATTAAGTTCAAAAGAATAGAGTAACGCTTTAAGCAAGATGGCATGATGTAGAGGGATAAACTCATGCAATATGAAATAAACCCCATCTTGTTATCCTCGATGGCAACAATACAATACGTGCCTCGTTGCCCCTACTATCACTGGGAAAGTACACCGCCACTACAAGAAATATGTCAACTTGTGACCTTGACTATTGGTCACTGAAAGGTCATTGTTTTTCATTTGCAACCTTTTTGTGACCAAAAATAGAAGGTCAAAAGCTGGCGGTCATAAACTGAAATTAACGACCTTCTCTGTGAGAAGGTCGTGGACGTTTACGACCAAAATATGCCTAGTGTTTTGTTTTGGTCACTAGCAGCCTCCCCAGGCCACGTAGGCATCCGATGTGGCAATCTGATGTGGCACAAGAATCAGCCCGGTCCATTTCGGTGCTTTATATGGGCCGAGCCCATTAATTCGACCTTTTATGTTTTTTCTTCTACGAATTTTTTGTCAGCTTCACGGGCCAAGCCCAACATTTAAGCCTTTTTATTGCATGGGTCATGGCCTTTTTGTATCAACAGTTTTAGTTTTCTTTTTTATAAAATGGGTCCACAAGTCAAAACAAGTCCCACTTGTCAGGTTCTGATAAGTGGGCCGCAGCTATTAGGCCCAGATTCTTCATATTTCAATTTTACAATAAGAAAATAACCAGTAGTTAAAATGGCAAGCAGAAAACACACATGATACTTTAAATATCAATTGCCAGATTCAGTACAAGCTCTACAAATGACACGTACTACAAGTTGTAACATATACAGTACTTTACAAGTTCTAAAAGTTACACATAATACAAGCTTAGTTGATACAAGCTCTACAAGTATGGGAATCACAATTACAAGCTGTACAAGTGTTTTCTTCTTCTACATGTAGCTCCTTCAATAGCGATCAAATGCTGGACTCACTGGAGGGCCATAGTCAGGATTGGGCCTTCCACGGATGCCCTGATACATGAATCAGCTGATAAAAATTAGGAACACTGGGGCCAATATATTATGAAAATTCCATTCAAAAAAGGAGTAAAGCACATTCTTTGCTTCATCATGTTACACAAAGGAGCAGCGCAAACCACAACTTTACTCGACACACACACGCATACACACATGAATATTAAGCTTAGTTCCAGCAATGGTTTAACAGAGCATGTAATGAATGATAGTTCAATTTCATAGCCGGCCTCAGCATCATCAAACCACCATGCTTCTGATCTTAATTTAAGCATATCATCAAACAAAACCTACATAGATAAAGATCACGGCACATCAAGCCACAGGCGCACTATCGCTGGCATGAGATTCAATGCAACAACGATGGGGCTACCACAACAACATGGGAAACCTAAGCATACTAGAGAAAATACATAGTTGGTGCTGGAGGGACTGGTGAATTACCTCAATGGCGTCCTTGATGGGTCATGATGGTCCTTCTCAAGGAAGTAGTTGTCATCCATAGTTAAGAGGTTTCATACATCAAGGAACGAACAACTCCGAGAACAGTAAAGCACAGAAATAGACACAACAGCGCAGACCATATATAGCAAGGTCATCATGCACTTGACCTAACAAGTTAATCCGTAGAACTACCCTCAACTCTTGAACCTCTCGAACATGTGCGTTAAATTGCTTTAGAGCTTATCTAAGGAACAAGACAACATACATAAAGAGATACCAAACTACAACTCCCTTGATCTGTTGTTACACTGTTATGCAGATTGATGCTTGTTTAACATGTACAGTCGGTACTGCTATCTCTAACAGACAAATTTAAAGTTTTTAATACATTTTTTCTATAAGCAAAACTGAATATGCTACTTCCTGATTCATGGCTGCATAGTCCAGCTAGCTACACCAGTTTGCTCTCATGCAAAAATTAGAAAAAAAAATAACTAACAAATAAATCAACACTGATTTCTCTAACACGTAGAGTAACTTGCTGATATAATTTTCTTCTAATTGCATTCTCATATGACTGGGCCAACATGTGATGTTACAATTCGGTGTGCTATTGGCCAAAGCAAAGGAAGCCTCACCCACGCCTTGTACTAATGCAACTAGCTTAATTGATTTTTCCTACTTAGAAATAGTACTACACTTTGACTTGCTTCAACTCAGCTGGAAGCTTCATACTAGCAGAACCAGCAACAAACTAGCACTAGCCAAAACGATTCAGGAGGCCAGCGAAGGGACACCAGGTCGATCCCACAAATAAAAACACCGGCAATTGAGAAAGATACGTGGATACCTAGCCGCAAGCAGATCCGTTGAGAAATCCACTTAAGCTGCAGCACCACCAATGGATACGGGATAGTAGGCCAGGGCCAGACGCAGCGGTAGCAGCTCCAGCGGCGATAGCAGAAGGACCAAGCGTCCAGTCGTGGCTGCGACTATGAATGGCAGAGAAGCCACCGACAGCAACAGCAGCAAAGGACTCCTACCCGGTGTTGTCTACAACAATCAGCAAACCAGAAATCAGAATGAATACTTCAATCTCATAAGAATTTAAAAAAGACTATAGCAGGACCTAATTAATGTTGCAAATTATATTATGGATGCATACATTGTGATGCGAAAAATAATTAGATCATCATAAAACGACATTCAATATATATGTAATAAATTGCTAACAAACCTATACAGATCATCCATTGCTAACAAACCTATAAAGGAAGTAATAAATTGTACCCCCTAATAGAGACCAGGAATTGGGCCAAACAAGCTTGTGTTAACTGGCTACCATTCGAATCATAATTGTTCCACGGCATAGAAAAGAATTTAGTAACGTCACTTCTACAAATTAACCTGATGCTATTGTACTCCTGCACCATTCAAGCTCATGGTCGGGATAAACAATAGTAATAACCCATAGATAGCATGATAAACAATAGTCATAATATTGGGACGTGGACACTCATCAAGACAACTCTAAAAGAGTTTGACAAGATATGCAACCAAAGTCATAGATCCAGAACAATAAAAATAATCACATTCTATTTTGATGAACACTTATTTACGCTGGATCTCGAATATCACAGACACTGTAGTTGCCGGGCAACTCTATCTACACCATTCTAATGCTTAAACATTGTCTACATGAGCATGTTAATACCACTCGTCATTTTAGTTGACCACACAAATAATCTAGCAAGCACGATGCAGATGCCACCTAGGTAGGCGATCAGTTTTTCTAGACAATAGACAATAGGGCAATCTTGCCTCATGCAAGTTAACAAATGCAAGGGAAACAAGAAGCTTCAGAAGCTTTTAGCTAGCAAACTCTCAAGGTTGACCTCCCCAACAGCTTCAGCAGCAGCTTTTAGCTGGCAAACAAATCAAGTCAGTTGGTTCGACAAAGGAAAACAAGGCAAGCTTATTTTCATGACTATTTACAGAACCTTGTAATAGAAAAGTAAAGTGTTGGGCATGCAGAAAAGGGCAAAGAAGAAAGTCGATGCCAATCACAACTTCTATAGATGGAGATAAACAGAAATAGATAACATTTCTTACATATCTAGCTATAGCCCAACTTGTTCATCATATTCAGTCATGTCACAATTGAGAGTAAATGTTGACAGTTTATGGACATTTCGCTAGAAGGACATGTCACACTTGTATTCACATGCACATTGATCTAATGGATCAATCAAAGGCAGTTTTTATTTATTCGCATGCACTTTAAGTCAAATGGGATAATCAAGCAATAGTGTCAAGCTGCCAAATCGAGCAATAGTGTCAAGTAAATTTCCTCAAATGCTTGCTAGTAAGGATTGAAATAGTCGAGCTGCTCAGTGATGCAATAGTGCCAAATCAATGGTGCACAGCTGCATCAAATCGAGCAATAGTGCCAAATCACTTGACCTACTCGTGCCAAAGCGCACCCAAATGTCTCTATTAGTCCAGCGGCACCTAATCGAACTCCACATGCATGCTACTAAGGGAATCCACTGGGAAAAAGACGAAGATTTGGTCGCGAGCCAAACCCACGATGGACGGTGCGAAGATGGTACCTCGAAGGTGCTGGAGCCGAACTGGAGGAGGCCGGGCTGGCCGTCGTGGCGGGGCAGCATGCTGCGGTAGATGACGTCGCCGCAGGCCATCACGGTGCGGGGCAGGCCCAGCGCCTCCACCAGCTGCCGCCCCACCTTGGCCCCGAGCTCCACCGACGCCAGCACCGGCCAGAGCAACGCCGCCACGGCGGGGGGCACCGGCGGAGGCGGAGACGCCTGGAGCCGCTTGACGAGCACCTGGCCAGCGGAGGCAGAGACGTCAGCCACCAGATGTGGTGCCTCACCAATCTGTGCGCGGTGGGAGAGGAGGAGGAGGGACGCGGTGGCGGGGCTGAGGTTGTGGGAGATGAGGAGGTCATCGGTGGTGGGGATGGGGGGAGGCCGGCGGCGGGGAAGGGATGGGATGGCAGAGAGAGGGAGGTATGGGTCGGGGAGTGGGAGATTGTGAGGTGAGGGAAGGGGATAGGATGGCGGCGGCTGCGTATGGATCTGGGAGAGAGAGGAGGGGACGGATCTGACCGCCGGGCGTCGAGTGAACCGAGCAGGGGAAGGGGTGGATCTGGCCGCCGCCATGGCCATGGCTGCGCCATGCGGCTAGGTCTAGGTCATGAGCGAGGAGGGAGCGCGGATCCGACCGCGGCCATGGGAGAGAAGGGAAGGGGAGGGGTCGCCGGCGGCCGGGGTTGGGGGAGAGGACGGAGGACGGCGGCGACGGCGGCTGGGTGGTTGGGGAACGAGAGATTGAGACGGAGGAGGAGCGAGAGGGTTGGGGAATGGCGGCTGTGGGACGAGAGGGGGAGAGTGGATCGGGGAAGTTAGGGTTTGGGTGAGAGGGCGATGGGGGTGAGGGCCGCCATTGGATCCAGAAGCATCCGACGGTGGCTGATGCGTGATCCGCGTGATATGCCTATGGACCAATCAGAGCGCACCAAATAATTTGAAGATTTTTTGACCATATAAATTGGTCATGATTGATTACATACAAATTTTTCATTTCATTTTTCAGTGCTCAAAATGAGTTTTTTGTGAAAGACCTATCAAATATTTGTTCAAATGATGTCATATTTCCACAAGTTTACATCTTAGATTGGCAAACAACATTGACAAAGGAAGTTTTTATTTCTTTTGCATGAAAAAACAATTTTCCATTTTTTTGAGTGCCCAAAATAAGTTTTTTTGTGAAGGACTTACCATATATTTGTTGCAAAATTGTACCAAATCAATTTTCTAAAATACTAGGCCATATATAATGCACAATTGACCAAATGGTTAGGTGTCAAAAGTTTTGATGCACCTCTCATGAAAAAGACAAATTTCCGCCGATTCAGCAGAAAGCGGGTAAAATTTGTACTGCAGCTGCCTCATAGTTTGCTCTTTATTTTTGCCAAAATTTATTTCTATGTACATAAGTATCTATTTAATCATAGATACACAAAAAAATCTAAGATTCAACCACTATCTAGGAACGGTCATGCCCGCCATTTTGACCCCATTTTGAAACGGGGATAAAAATTCAGAAAAAATCAAAAAATTCGAAAACCTTCGCATTGTGTCATTATATGTGACCAAGTTATCAGGAAAAATAATAAACTTATAATACGGTAATTATTTTAAAAAAGGGGTGTCAGAAACGAGCTATCATGTGTGGAGATCAATGGCTTTCAAGCCAAATAATCAATCTTATGGCCACATTCATGGCATAGTTTGTTCAAATGATCTCATATTGTGCACAAGGGAGCATATTGGAATGGCAAACAATTTTGCCTAAGGAAGTTTTCATTTTCTTTGGACGAAAAAGCCATTTTCCATTTTCTGACTGCCCAAAAGGAGGTTTTTTTGTGAAGGACCTCCCAAATAATTGTTGCAAAATTGGACCAAATCAATTTTCTAGAATACTAGGACATATTTGATGCACAATTGACCAAATGGTTGGGTGTAAAAATTTTTGATCCACCTCTCGTGAAAAAGACAAATTTCCGCCGATTCAGTAGGAAGCGGGTCAAATTTGAACTGTAGCTGCCTTGTAGTTTGCTATTTATTTTTTCCAAAAATCATTTCTAGGTACAAAAGTATCTATTTAATCATAGAAACAACAAAAAAATCCAAGATTCAACCACTAGCTAGGAACGGTCATTCCCGCCATTTTGACCGCATTTTGAAATGGGCATAAAAATTCAAAAAAAATCAAAAAATTGGGAAACCTTCGCATGGTGTAATTATATGTGGAAAAGTTACCAGGAAAAATAATAAACTTGTAATACGACAATTCTTTTAAAAAAGTGTTCTTAGAAATGAGCTATCATGTGTGAAGATTCATGGCTTTCAACCCAAATGATCAATCTTATGGCCACATTCATGGCATAGTTTGTTCAAATGATCTCATATTGTGCACAAGGGTGCATATTGGAATGGCAAACAATGTTGCCTAAGGAAGTTTCCATTTTCTTTGGACGAAAAAACCATTTTCCATTTTCCGAGTGCCCAAAAGGAGGTTTTTTGTGAAGGACCTACCAAATAATTCTTGCAAAATTGGACCAAATCAATTTTCTAAAATATTAGGACATATTTAATGCACAATTGACCAAATGGCTGGGTGTAAAAAGTTTTGATCCACCTCTGGTGAAAAAGACAAATTTCCGCCGATTAAGTTGGAAGCGGGTCAAATTTGAACTGCAGCTGCCTCATAGTTTGCTCTTTATTTTTTCCAAAAATAATTTCTAGGTACATAAGTATCTATTTAATCATAGAAACACCAAAAAAATTCCAAGATTCAACCACTAGCTTGGAACGGTCAAGCCCGCCATTTTGACCGCATTTTGAAACGGGCATAAAAATTCAAAAAAAAAATCAAAAAATTGGACAACCTTTGCATTGTGTCATTATATGTGACCAAGTTTCCAGGAAAAATAATAAACTTGTAATACGGAAATTATTTTCAAAAAGTGTTCTCAGAAATGAGGTGTCATGTGTGAAGATTCATGGCTTCCAAACAAATGATCAATCTTATGGCCACATTCATGGCATAGTTTGTTCAAATGATCTCATATTGTTCAAAAGGGTGCATCTTGGAATGGCAAACAATGTTGCCTAAGGAAGTTTTCATTTTCTGTGCACGGAAAATTCATTTTCCATTTTCCGAGTGCCCGAAATGAGTTTTTTTGTGAAGGACCTACCATATATTTGTTGCAAAATTGGACGAAATCAATTTTATAAAATACTAGGCCATATTTAATGCACAATTGACAAAAAGGTTGGGTGTCAAAAGTTTTGATCCACCCCTGGTGAAAAAGATAAATTCCCGCCGATTCCGTAGGAAGCGAGTCAAATTTGAACTGCAGCTGCCTCATAGTTTACTATTTATTTTTTCCAAAAATCATTTATAGTTACATAAGTACCTATTTACTCATAAATACATGGTTTGGTGGCGATACGTCGAGGTTTGGGCGGTGGCCGAGGCCCCCAACTCTAGAGCGCGTAAACCCGCATGCCCGCCGCGTGGTCACCGCGTGACCATGGCATTGCCATGTGTTCTGGGCAGCCTAGGCATGTCTAGTGGGTTGGGCACTCCCCAGGTAGGTGCTAGGAAGAAAATTACAACATAAGATTCTCACGAGGAGACCGATCGATCCTGAAACATGAATTAGCAGCCAAGTGTTTGATTAGCGGTACGAGAAATATACATGGCTAATGGGTGTGAGTTTTGGCTGAGGACGATCAGTTACTAAGAAGACCGTCTTCACAAATTTTCAGCTCAAAAGGAGGATCCTAGGTGTTACTTGCTTTGCAAACCACCACACTGGACATAAATACGAATGTTGAAGTTCGGCTCAAAATAATGAATGGATTGAGCTGGCATTTGGTGGAGGATGGTTATTTAGGCATAGGAAAGCACTGTAGAAAATGGATACTATTTGGACATGCCAAAGTGGTACTTCCTTCACAAACTGTTGTTCTAAACAGAATAGGAAAATGAATATTTTTTAACTAGGCAAGGAAGGTTTTTTACATATTTAACGAAGATATGACCCAAAGAATTTATGAGATTTTTTTGGGAATTTTGGGAATGACAGAAATATAGGTTGCTTCACAACCTAGGGCAAAAACTGCCACATGGACATGACACATACGCAAAACTGATGAGGTGGCGCCTAGTCATAGCAACCCACCACAATTTACAAGGTTATGGCCATCTACATTGGTCATGATCAGCTAGAAATAAGGCAGCAGACCAGTGCTATCTGCTTTATGACCATTTCGTGTAAGGAAATTACGACCTTTCTGACCAAAATGGTCGTTATAGTTTAGGGTTTCGAGCCCCCCGAACAGCTTTTGACCAATTGGTCTGAAATGGTCATAGATCTATGACCAATTCTTCCAGGGTCACTGACAGAAGGTCACTAGTTGACATATTTCTTATAGTGTGCAAGATTGAACCCAAAGCTAAGCACTTCTCCCATTGCAAGAAAGATCAATCTACTAGGCCAAACCAAACTGATAATTCGAAGAGACTTGCAAAGATAACCAATCATACATAAAAGAATTCAGAAAGATTTAAATATTGTTCATAGATAAACTTGATCATAAACCCACATTTCATCGGACTCAACAAACACACCGCAAAAGAAGATTACATCGAATAGATCTCCACAAGAGAGGGGGAGAACTTTGTATTGAGATCCAAAAAGAGAGAAGAAGCCATCTAGCTAATAACTATGGACCCGAAGGTCTGAAGTAAACTACTCACACTTCATCGGAGAGGCTATGGTGTTGATGTAGAAGCCCTCCGTGATCGATGCCCCCTCCGGCGGAGCTCCGGAAAAGCCCCCAAGATGGGATCTCATGGATACAGAAAGTTACGGCGGTGGAATTAGGGTTTTGGCTCCGTATCTGGTAGTTTGGGGGTACGTAGGTATATATAGGAGGAAGAAGTACGTCGGTGGAGCAATGTGGGCCCCACAAGGGTGGAGGGCACGCCTGGGTGGGTAGGCGCGCCCCCCTACCTCGTGCCTTCCTGGTTGCTTTCTTGACATAGGGTCCAAGTCCTCTGGATCACGTTCGTTCCAAAAATCACGTTCCCGAAGGTTTCATTCCGTTTGGACTCCGTTTGATATTCTTTTTCTGCGAAACTCTAAAATAGGCAAAAACAGCAATTCTGGGTTGGGCCTCCGGTTAATAGGTTAGTCCCAAAACAATATAAAAGTGTATAATAAAGCCCAATAATGTCCAAAACAGGATATAATATGGCATGGAACAATCAAAAATTATAGATACGTTGGAGACGTATCACTGAGGCCGGCGCTCGTCTTCACCATCTCGCGCATCGTCTTCGTCGTCCTCATCCTCCTCCTCCTCGCGTTCATCGCTGGAGGCGATCACCTCCACTGACTCCTCGCCCTCCTCCGGGTTCAACCCGATCCAGTTGGGTGGCGCCTCCTCGCCCTCCTCGGTAAGCTCCGGGAGGAAGATGCTGGGGTCCGTATACTCAGCTATCACCGTGGCATGGCGATAGAGATCTGGCTCCACCACCGCCGGCTCCTCGACAGCTTTAGCACAGAGGGTGGCAAGCTGGTCTAAGTTCAGACCAGGGTACCACCCATTGATGAATTCCAAGGCTTGCCTTGCGCCTGCCCGGGCTACAGAGCCTTTCCACGCCTCAAGGCGGCCCACGGCCACCTCTAACCAGTCGGAGGTCCGAGTGGGGGTGCGCAGAGTTGGTGTGCCTGGCCAGAGGGCGGAGACCACCTAGTCTCTAGCGCGCTACACACGGCGAAACGCCCGATGCCCCGGCTGGAGACGAGCTTGGATGCCGAAAAGCTGCTCGGCAAAGGTCCGCGAGGCGTTGGGCGCGATTTCTGCACCAGCCAGCCTTCGCTCCACGCGGCGAGCCTCGATGGCCTGGCCTACGGCAACAACATGGCCAGGAAAGTATTCTGTGCAAGAACAAAAAACAAGCATAAAGTCAGAGGCCGGCTTGTAAGACAAGTCGGCAGACAAGAGAAGGGAAAAGGTGACTTACCATCGAGCATGTCCTCGATCTCGCCGTAGCTGTCGGTCAGAGCCTTCTCCTTGTCTGCCCACTTTGAGCGCTCAGTCTCGAATTCGGCTTCAAGGGCCTCCTCCGCCACCTTGAGCTTGTCGAGCTCCGCCTTATGCTTGTCCACCTAGTCAGAAAGCTTTTTGGTCAGGCGGACGCGCTCCAGCTCCGCCTTGCTGCGCTCCTCCTCCTTGACACGCAGCGTGGTCTGGGCCTTGCCCAACTATTGCTGCAAGGTGGCATTAGCTCCTACTGAAAGCAAAGAAGAGAAGACGGTCAGAAAAACAACAAAGGAAAAGCGTAGCTGCTGGAAGGTCCGGCCCCGCTGCTCAGCAGTCGACCCGAATCTCGGGGGGGGGGGGGGGGCTGCACCTCGCGGGTGCGCTGGCGCGCCCTTGCGTGAACAAGGAACAAGGTACTTACTCCGGCTTTTGGCCAGCTCATGATTCCGCCTGGCCAGCTCCCAGACCTGGGAGTTGTGGGTGGCCACGCGGATATTGTGATAGTACTGCATTAGAAACAGCAAAAGAAAGAAGGTTAGCATGTGGAACTTGCTTTTAAGTTCAGACCGCCTGCTCAGAGCTGGCCGAGAACTCAGGGGCTACACCCAATGGGTGTGCTCGCGCGCCCCAACGAAAGATTTTCCAAGAAGGTCACAAGATTCAAAGCAAGCGGTCAGCAGACGTACCCGGATGGCCGTGCGCGTCGACACGAATGCCTTCGTGTACTACTGAAGGGCTTCACCCTAGGCTTGGAGCTGGGCCTGGATGTCTTGCGACGCCCTATCCAGCACGCCAGACCTGCCTCCTAGCGTCCACTCCGGCGGAACGACGCTGGTGGCTTCTGCCTCGGGGGCCGACGAGCTTGTGGCCTCGATCATCTGCGGCCATGGCGCCGATGTTTCCTTTGCCGCGCGCCGACGCATCGGAGTACGGGCCGCGGGGGTGGATCCTACCACCAGCTCGCCGCCGGCTAGCGGCTCCTGTGGCGCATCCGGCTAACGAATTTGTGACGGGACAGCCGGCGCTGGGTGAGGCGCCTCCACCCTCAACATGACATCGCTGCCTTCTTCGCTCCCATGGGCCAGCTCGTCGTCACCGGCTCCTCCAGCCGGCACCTGGACCTCTGGCGCCGGTAAAGCGGCACGCAGAGGGATGACAAGTTGTGGCGCCTAGCTGTGTGTGGCCTTTTCTGTCCGGGCCTTGGCGATCGCCTCCGCCCGCTCTCTGGCTGTGGTGTCAGCCTGGGCCTTGGCGGTTGCATCATCTTTTTTCGTGCCGCCTCGGCCGCTGCCGCCTTCTGCTGCTCCGCCTCCTCCCGCTCTTCACGCGCCTCCTACGTGTTCTGCTCTGTCGCCGCCTGGAGTTCGGCGAGCGGGTTCACGCGGCGGGTCTTGGCTGAGCTCTCCATCCCCCTGACGATGGAGGCGGAGGCCGACCGCTCAAGAGAGAGCGGGGCTCTGCTCAAACAAGATAAACTTAGAAGGAGTTTTGCAAAGGAACTTTAGAAGAAAATTCACAAGAAAAGAGGCAAAGAAGAAACTTGGTGGTGGTTGAGCACTTACGCAGACACCACTGGGGGCTGCTTCGGGGCCCCTTGAAATTGGGTCGCCTTCATGGCAGCCTCTGGCTGCTTGGTCGCAGCAGCTGGGTTCTTCGACTTCTTGGGCCAGCTATCGAAAAGTGGCCCGGCGGCCCGGCGCTTCTGCGCACCACCTGGCGCAGCTGACAAGCTCGCGCCCGCCTTGTCAGCTCCACGAGGGCGGCGCACTTCGGGCTCCTCATCATAGTCGTCTGGCCACGTCTCGACGCCACCTCCCCCGGACCTGCCTGCTCCACTGCCACCACCTGTGGCGTCGTCCTCCAATGCGTCCGCTCCTAGATCAGGGTTGTCCATGTCGCTCCTAGACCTGTGCGGTAGGTACTCCTGGCCTTCCTCCAGGACGTCAGCCGCCTGCTGGGACGAAAGAATCTGCACAAGTGGCCGGCTGATCAGCCGGGGAAAGCAGAACCTGGCACAAGAGAAAGAAGAAAAATAAAGGGAAATACTTACGGCAGGTGGAGGGTTGGCTCGGGAGTACGGTCACTTGCCGAACCGCCACTCCCCCTCCGAGAGCTTGCAGTTTGAAATGTAGTTGACCAGAAGGGCCACCTCCAAGTCTAGCATCTCCTTCGTGCACATCTGACACGAGTCTTGGTGCCCGCTCATCCGACTGGTCAGAAGAGGCCGACTCTGAAGAGGGAGAACCCGGCGCCCATGAAGGCGGTCAGCAGATCCGAGGCCTGGAGGCCTTCTGACTCCACCATCTCCTCAAGCCGGGCGATGGAGGCTGCGGAGGCGGCCGACAGCTTCTTCGACTTGAAAGTCCAGTTGTGGCGGGGCTCAGCCGGCGGGCCATCTTGATAGGTCGGGAGGTTGACGAAGTCATGCTCCAGGTGCATGTTCTTGATACGTCTCCAACGTATCTATAATTTTTTATTGTTCCATGCTATTATATTAACCATCTAGGATGTTTTATATGCATTTATATGCTATTTTATATGATTTTTGGGACTAACCTATTAACCTAGAGCCTAGTTCCAGTTTTTGTTTTTTTCCTTGTTTTTGAGTTTTACATAAAAGGAATACCAAACAGAGTCCAATTGACGTGCCATTTTTTGATGATTTTTTATGGACCAAAAGAAGCCCCCAGAGTAAAAGAGTTGGGCCAGAAGAGTCCCGGGCCCTCCATGAGTGTGGGGGCGCACCCTACCCCACCCCCCGGCACGCCACCCTATCTCGTGGATGACTCGGGGACCCTCTTGACTTGTTCCCGGCGCCAAAAATTCCTATAAATACTGAAACCTCCAGAAAATAACCTAGATGGGGAGTTCCACCGCTGCAATCCTCTATAGCCACCGAAAACCAATCTAGACCCGTTCCGGCACCCTGCTGGAGGGGGGAATCCTCTCCGATGGCAATCTTCATCATCCCGGTGCTCTCCATGATAAGGAGGGAGTAGTTCACCCTCGGGGCTGAGGTTATGTACCAGTAGCTATGTGTTTGATCTCTCTCTCTCTCTCTCTCTCTCTTGTGTACTTGATTCGGCACGATCTTGATGTATCGCTAGCTTTGCTATTATAGTTGGATCTTATGATGTTTCTCCTCCTCTACTCTCTTGCAATGGATTGAGTTTTCCCTTTGAAGTTATCTTATCGGACTGAGTCATTAAGTATTTGAGAACACATGATGTATGTCTTGCATGTGCTTATCTGTGGTGATAATGGGATATTCGTGTGATCCACTTGATGTATGTTTTGGTGATCAACTTGCAAGTTCCGTGACCTTGTGAACTTATGCATAGGGGTTGGCACACGTTTTCGTCTTGAATCTCCGGTAGAAACTTTGGGGCACTCTTTGAAGTTCTTTGTGTTGGTTGAATAGATGAATCTGAGATTGTGTGATGCATATCGTATAACCATACCCACAGATACTTGAGGTGACATTGGAGTATCTAGGTGACATTAGGGTTTTGGGTGATTTGTGTCTTAAGGTGTTATTCTAGTATGAACTCTAGGATAGATCGAACGGAAAGAATAGCTTCCTGTTATTTTACTTCGGACTCTTGAATAGATCAATCAGAAAGGATAACTTTGAGGTGGTTTCATACCCTACAATAATCTCTTCGTTTGTTCTTTGCTATTAGTGACTTTGGAGTGACTCTTTGTTGCATGTTGAGGGATAGTTATATGATCCAATTATGTTATTATTGTTGAGAGAACTTGCACTAGTGAAAGTATGAACCCTAGGCCTTGTTTCAACGCATTGCAATACTGTTTTCGCTCACTTTTGTCATTAGTTACCTTACTGTTTTTATATTTCCAGATTACAAAAACCTATATCTACCATCCATATCGCACTTATATCACCATCTCTTCGCCGAAATAGTGCACCTATACAATTTACCATTGTATTGGATGTGTTGGGGACACAAGAGACTCTTTGTTATTTGGTTGTAGGGTTGTTTGAGAGAGACCATCCTCATCCTACGCCTCCCACGGATTGATAAACCTTAGGTCATCCACTTGAGGGAAATTTGCTACTGTCCTACAAACCTCTGCACTTGGAGGCCCAACAATGTCTATAAGAAGAAGGTTGTGTAGTAGACATCAAGCTCTTTTTTAGCGCCATTGCCGGGGAGTTTAGCACTTGAAGGTATATCTTTAGATCTTGCAAACGAATCTTTTAGTTTCTTGTTTTATCACTGGTTTACTCTATAAAAGAAAACTACCAAAAAATGGAATTAAGGTTGCCTCATATGCTTCATCTTTTTAATGTCTTTTGTGAAAATAAGGATTCCGATAATTGTGCCAAAGTGTTAGAAGACGAATGTGTTAAATGGTTCGGCACTAAATCTCTGGATGATGATCATGATTGCAATGTTGTTAGTATGAATTCTTTGAATACCCATGATGCTAATGATATGCAAAGCCACAAGCTTGGGGATGCTATGTTTGATAAAGATGGTACTTTTTGTCCCCCAAGTTTTGATGAGCAAATTTATTATGATGATAGCATGCCTCCTACTTATGATGATTATATTTATGAAAGTGGATTTAGAGAGGTCATGACTTTATTTAGTGATGAATCCACTATTTCAGAAGACGTTTCAATTGATTATGAGAATAAAGTTGCTATCTATGATGATTATTGCGATGACATGTATGCTATAAAGATTAATGATAACCATGAAACTTGTCATCGTGATTTTAATTTTCAATTGGATTATGCCTCACATGATAGTTATTTTGTTGAGTTTGCTCCCACTACTATTCATGAGAAGAAATTTGTTTATGTGGAGAGTAACAAAATTTATATGCTTAGGGATCATGAAAAGAATGCTTTATATGATATTTATATTGTTGAATTTATTCATGATGCTACTGAAAATTATTATGAGGGAGGAATATATGCTTGTAGGAATTGCAATAATATCAAGTTTCCTCTCTATGTGTTGAAAATCTTGAAGTTATCCTTGTTTTGCCTTCCTGTGCTAGTTGATTATTGTTCCCATAAGTTGTTTGCTCACAAAATCCCTATGCATAGGAAGTGGGTTAGACTTAAATGTGCTAGTCATATTATTCATGATGCTCTATTTATGTTTCAATTCCTATCTTTTATGTGAGCATCATTGTCATCATCATGCCTAGCTAGGGGCGTTAAACGATAGCGCTTGTTGGGAGGCAACCCAATTTTATTTTTGTTCTTTGCTTTCTGTTCCTGTTTAGTAATAAATAATTCAGCTAGCTTCTGTTATGATTGTGTTTTATGTTTTAATTACTGTTTGTGCCAAGTAAAGCCTTTAGGATCTTCTTGGGTGATTGTTGTTTGATCTTGCTGATAAAAACAAAAAGTATGTGATCATGAAGATAATTTCCATTTTTTACGAGAGAGTGATAAAATACCAATTCCAACTGCAGTAGATCAATATAAAAATTGTCCTGGTCTTACTAATTTTTCAGAATTTTTGGAGTTACATAAGTATTATAAATCTCCAGGTTACTACACACTGTTCTGTTTTTGACATATTATGTTTTCATTGTGTTGTTTGCTTATTTTGATGAATCTATGAGTAGTATCAGAGGGTATGAACCATAGAGAAGTTGGAATACAGTAGATATTACACCAATATAAATAAAGAATGAGTTCACAACAGTATCAAAAGTGGTGACTTTATTTTCTTATACCAACGGAACTTACGAGTTTTCTGTTGAGTTTTGTGTTGTGAAGTTTTCAAGTTTTGGGTAAAGATTCGATGGACTATGGAATAAGGAGTGGCAAGAGCCTAAGCTTGGGGATGCCCAAGGCACCCCAAGTTAATATTCAAGGACAACCAAGAGCCTAAGCTTGGGGATGCCCTGGATGGCATCCCCTCGTTCGTCTTCGTCTACCGATAACTTTACTTGGAGCTATATTTTTATTCGACACATGATATGTGTTTTGCTTGGAGCGTCATTTTGTTTTATTTTGTTTTGCTTGCTGTTTGAATAATATCCCAAGATCTGAAATTCTGAAATGTTAGAGAGTCTTCATATAGTTGCATAATTATTCAACTACTCATTGATCTTCACTTATATCTTTCGGAGTAGTTTGTCATTTGCTCTAGTGCTTCACTTATATCTTTTTACGGCGGTGGTTTTATTTTGAAGAAATAGACGAACTCTTATGCTTCACTTATATCATTTTTAGAGTCTTTTAGAACAGCATGGTAATTTGCTTTGGCTATAAAATTAGTCCTAATATGATAGGCATCCAAGATGGGTATAATAAAAAAACTTTCATATAAAGTGCATTGAATACTATGAGAAGTTTGATTCTTTAAGATTGTTTTGAGATATGAAGATGGTGATATTAGAGTCATGCTAGTTGAGTAGTTTTGATTTTGAGAGATACATGTGTTAAAGTTTGTGATTCCCGTAGCATACACGTATGGTGAACCATTATGTGATGAAGTTGGAGCATGATTTATTTTTTGATTGTCTTCCTTATGAGTGGCGGTCAGGGACGAGCGATGGTCATTTCCTACCAATCTATCCCCCTAGGAGCATGCACATAGTACTTCATTTCGATAACTAATAGATTTTTGCAATAAGTATGTGAGTTCTTTATGACTAATGTTGAGTCCATGGATTATACACACTCTCACCCTTCCACCATTGCTAGCCACTCTTGTGCCGCGCAACTTTCGCCGGTACCATAATACCCACCATTACCTTCCTCAAAACAGCCACCATACCTACCTATTATGGCATTTCCATAGCCATTCTGAGATATATTGCCACGCAACTTTCCATCGTTCTGTTTATTATGACACGCTCCATCATTGTCATATTGCTTTGCATGATCATGTAGTTGACATCGTATTTGTGACAAAGCCACCTTTCATAATTCTTTCATACATGTCATTCTTGATTCATTGCACATCCCGGTACACCGCCGGAGGCATTCATATAGAGTCATATTTTGTTCTAAGTATCGAGTTGTAATTCTTGAGTTGTAAGTAAGTAAAAGTGTGATGATCATCATTATTAGAGCATTGTCCCATTGAGGAAAGGATGATGGAGACTATGATTCCCCCACAAGTCGGGATGAGACTCCGGACAAAAAATGAAAATAAAAATAAAAAAGAGAAAAGGCCCAAATAAAAAAATAAAAAAATGAGAGAAAAAGAGAGAAGGGACAATGTTACTATCCTTTTTCCACACTTGTGCTTCAAAGTAGCACCATGATCTTCATGATAGAGAGTCACCTATGTTGTCACTTTCATATACTAGTGGGGATTTTTCATTATAGAACATGGCTTGTATATTCCAATGATGGGCTTCCTCCAAGTGCCCTAGGTCTTCGTGAGCAAGCAAGTTGGATGCACACCCACTTAGTTTCCTTTGTTGAGCTTTCATACATTTATAGCTCTAGTGCATCCGTTGCATGGCAATCCCTACTCACTCACATTGATATCTATTGATGGGCATTTCCATAGCCCGTTGATACGCCTAGTTGATGTGAGACTATTTTCTCCTTTTTGTCTTCTCCACAACCACCATTCTATTCCACCTATAGTGCTATGTCCATGGCTCACGCTCATGTATTGTGTGAAGATTGAAAAAGTTTGAGAACATCAAAAGTATGAAACAATTGCTTGGCTTGTCATCGGGGTCGTGCATGATTTAAAAAAAATTGTGATGAAGATAGAGCATAGCCAGACTATATGATTTTGTAGGGATAGCTTTCTCTGGCCATGTTATTTTGAGAAGACATGATTACTTAGTTAGTATGCTTGCAGTATTATTATTTTTATGTCAATACTAAACTTTTGTCTTGGATCTTTTGGATCTGAATGTTCTTGCCACAATAAAGAGAATTGCATTGATAAATATGTTAGGTAGCATTCCACATCAAAAATTCTTTTTTTATCATTTACCTACTCAAGGACGAGCAGGAATTAAGCTTTGGGATGCTTGATACGTCTCCAATGTATCTATAATTTTTTATCATTACATGCTATTATATTAACCATCTAGGGTGTTTTATATGCATTTATATGCTATTTTATATGATTTTTGGGACTAACCTATTAACCTAGAGTCCAGTGCCAGTTTTTGTTTTTCCTTGTTTTTGAGTTTTACAGAAAAGGAATACCAAACGAAGTCCAATTGACGTGCCAATTTTATATGATTTTTATGGACCAAAAGAAGCCCCGGGAGTAAAAGAGTTGGGCCAGAGGAGTCCCAGGCCGTCCACGAGGGTGGGGGCACACCCTACCCCCCGTGCGTGCCACCCTATCTCGTGGACGACTCGGGGACCCCCTTGACTTGTTCCTGACGCCAAAAATTCCTATAAATACTGAAACCTCCAGAAAATAACCTAGATGGAGAGTTCCGCCGCCGCAAGCCTCTATAGCCACCGAAAACCAATCTAGACCTGTTCCGGCACCCTGCCGGAGGGGGGAATCCCTCTCTGATGGTCATCTTCATCATCCTGGAGCTCTCCATGATGAGGAGGGAGTAGTTACCCTCGGGACTGAGGGTATGTACCAGTAGCTATGTCTTTGTCTCGTGTTCTTGATTCGGCACGATCTTGATGTATGGCGAGCTTTGCTATTATAGTTGGATCTTATAATGTTTCTCCCCCTCTACTCTCTTGTAATGGATTGAGTTTTCCCTTTGAAGTTAGCTTATCGGATTGAGTCTTTAAGGATTTGAGAACACTTGATGTATGTCTTGCATGTGCTTATCTATGGTGACAATGGGATATTCATGTGATCCACTTGATGTATGCTTTGGTGAACAACTTGCGAGTTCCGTGACCTCGTGAACTTATGCATAGGGGTTGGCACATGTTCTCGTCTTGACTCTCCGGTAGAAACTCTTGGGCACTCTTTGAAGTTCTTTGTGTTGGTTGAATAGATGAATATGAGATTGTGTGATGCATATCATATAATCATACCCATAGATACTTGAGGTGACATTGGAGTATCTAAGTGACATTAGGGTTTTTGTTGATTTGTGTCTAAAGGTGTTATTCTAGTACGAACTCTAGGATAGATCGAACGGAAAGAATAGCGTCGTGTTATTCTACTTCGGGCTCTTGAATAGATCAATCAGAAAGGATAACTTTGAGGTGGTTTCGTACCCTACAATAATCTCTTCGTTTGTTCTTTGCTATTAGTGACTTTGGAGTGACTTTTTGTTGCATGTTGAGGGATAGTTATATGATCCAATTATGTTATTATTGTTGAAAGAACTTGCGCTAGTGGAAGTATGAACCCTAGGCCTTGTTTCAACGCATTGCAATACCGTTTTCGCTCACTTTTATCATTAGTTACCTTGCTGTTTTTATATTTTCAGATTACAAAAACCTATATTTACCATCCATATTGCACTTGTATCACCATCTCTTTGCCGAACTAGTGCACCTATAAAATTTACCATTGTATTGGGTGTGTTGGGGACACAAGAGACTCTTTGTTATTTGGTTGAAGGGTTGTTTGAGAGAGACCATCTTCATCCTACGCCTCCCATGGATTGATAAACCTTAGGTCATTCACTTGAGGGAAATTTGCTACTATCCTACAAACCTCTGCACTTGGAGGCCCAACAACATCTACAAGAAGAAGGTTGTGTAGTAGACATCAGTTCTTCACGTAGAAGTAGGATTTTTGCCACAGCTTGACAGACGGCGTCAAGCTGATGGCTGGGAAGGAGTTGCCGGTCCCTGGGCACCTTACCGCGATGAAGGCGCCGCACTAGGCCGCCTCGCTCTTCGTTGCGGTTCCAAGTTTGGTGTAGAAGAATCCCCCCCACAGCTCGATGGTGGGGGGAATGCCAAGATATCCCTCGCAGAGGGTGATGAACGCCGACAGCAGCACCACCGTATTCGGCGTCAGGTGGTGCGGCTGGAGGCGGTAGAAGCGGAGGAAGGAGCGGAAGAAGTCGCTCGCTGGCAAGCCGAGGCCGCGGATGAAGTGCGAGCGTAAGATGACCCGCTCGCCTTGCCGCGGCGCCGGTGAGATCTCCGTCTCGGGCGGGGGACGCGCCTCCATGAAGCCTTCGCCGGGCAGACGCGGCGTCTGGCGGAGGAACGCGATGTGGTCCTCATGGACGTTGGAGCCGTCCCAAGCCCCGGCTAGCACCATGAGGATTCGAGCACGACGATGGCGCGCGACGACGATGAGTTGGCAAGCCTACGGCGGAGCAGCGACGCTGTGGGAAGGATGCACTGGATAGTAGTGGGCTGCGACAGCACTCAGGCGAGAGGCGGGGGTGCGGCGGCAGCAGCAAGGAGAGAAATGAAGAAGGAGGGGGAGGGCACGCGTGCGTCTGCCACTCCCCTCCTCCCCCTACTTATAGCCCTGGTGGCAAAGCCGAGGGGGCAAGAACGTGGGGTTCGTGGGATTAACTGCGCCCACGACCCCATGACCCTATGTTTACCGTGCAGTAACTGCGTATAGTTACTGCGCCTGGGAATGGCAACCGACTGCCTCAGCCGCAGTGGATCCGCTCGCGTGCCGAGGCCCGGTAGTGACGGGCCCGGCCTGCAGCGACATCCCGTCGCGCACATGGGATGGCAGGCAGGTCCAGAATGCTGGCGCCGCGTGGCGCACGGGCAGCAGGCGGCCAGCCTGGTTCCTGGCTGGTGCGCCATCCGGCTCCTACCAACCAACGCTTCAGAAGCCGGACGAAGCCAGACCGCCAGATCACTCGGAGTAGGAAGCTGCTGCGGCTTCTCGCCTTCCCAGCAGCGGCGCCCCACCAGCTTCGGTGACTATTGTCAGAGTAAATGACCACGGGTAGCCTCATCGGCCTCCCATAGTGTTTCAAGACATCGGGGGCCGGCTGCGCCCCTTGATCCTCAGAGACAACGGGCCGCCTTCTCAAGGCCGGCTGGTCCGGACGATCGGCTGCTTGAGAGCGGCGGCACCCATAAGACGGACCCGTGGTGGGCCGGCTCCTAGAAGGTGGCCCCAATCGCCCTCAAAGTTTAAACCATGTTATGACGACGAGACGGGGCGTGGCTACAACGACGCCTGCCACCCCCGAATCCAGGGCTGAGCGTGGCTACAGTGCGATGTACTGGGCATACATCCGCCACCCGGCGCAGCACTGTAGCCACGCATCCCATGACATCACCCATGGCAGAGAAGGCCATGCCCCCACTACTATCTTTTGGTACGGACCAGGTGGTGGGCCCTACCTCTCGGTGAGAAGCCAGAAGGCGGTAGGATCCGCCAGCCGGCAAGTGGAACGCCGGCTCCCAGTAGCCGGCCCTCCCCCTTCCCTCAGAGTTTGTGTGCCATTAATTAGAAGAGACGGGGAGTGGCTACCGTGAACGCCCGCCAAGCGGCGAGTACTATAGCCATGCTCCCCCCGACAAAGCACACATCATCAGGGGCCTCGCTACAGTAATGAGCAGCCGGCAGGACCCGCAAACGGCAGGCGTGGCCTGTCGGCGAAGTACGAGACAGCTGGCGGGGCCCACCAGGCGGTGGGCCCCAGCGGTCAGCGGAGAAGCCGGCATCTACAAGACACTGACAGCCGGGTCCTACACCCGGCCGGATTACCATTGTACCCTGGGGGTAGGCCTATATAAACCCTCCAAGGCACCCATGCAAAGGGTTTAGCCTCATAGAAACTTAGCACACACACATATAGGGGGAGTAAGCTAGGGCTAGCCTTGCTCTTCTTCCCCCTCTAGAAAAACAGCTCAAGGAGCAAGCTTGTAGCCACCATTATTGCTTGAGTGATCATGCGGAGACCCCGCAGAGCATGAGTAGGGGTGTTATCTCCTAGGAGAGCCCCAAACCTGGGTAAGATTCGTCGGCGGGCATGTTTGCGCCTTATCCCGTTTCCTGGCACCGACGACGTATTATTAGCCCCCTCCATGATAAGCCATCCATTGGCATATGTCGCACGACACCCCCGACACACTGGGCACTAAGTTAATAGGTTAGTCCCAAAAATGATATGAAGTTGCTAGTAAATGTATATAGAACATTCAAGATTGATAATGTAATAGCATGTAAGAATCAAAAATTATAGATACATTGGAGACATATCAAGCATCCCCAAGCTTAATTCCTGCTCGTCCTCGAGTAGGTAAATGATAAACATAGATTTTTTGATGTGGAATGCTACCTACCATGTTCATCACATATTCTTTTCTTTTGTAGCATGGACATTTGGACTTTAAGTGATTCAAAGCAATAGCCTATAATTTGACATGAAGACATCAATACTCACGCGTATCAACAAGCAACCATGTCTACATGTCAATGCTAAAGCGAGTTATCCCTAGCCCATTATGCTCAATCATTGATCCATTCATGAGACACACTCAAATATTAGGTACATCCAATGCACAAGTATGACAATAGTATTCCCTAGTTGGTGCTTTATAAGAGAAGATGGAGACTCGATAAAAATAAAAATTTCATAGAAGTAAATAGATAGGCCCTTTGCAAAGGGAAGCAGAGATTTGTAGAGTTGCCAGAGCTCAAAGATTAAATTGAGAGCTAAAATTGTTTTGAGAGGCATTGTTTTTCCTGTCAACGAATGATGCGGCTTGAACTACTTGGTATTTCCCCAAAGAGGAAGGGGTGATGCAGCATAGCTACGGTAGGTATTTCGCTCAGTGATGAGACCAAGGTTATTGAACTAGTAGGAGAACCACGCAACACTATGTGAACGACACCTACACACAAAGAACAAATACTTGCAATCCGACATAAAAGAGGGGTTGTCAATCCCTCCCGGGTAAAAGATAGGTAAATATTGTAGTAGATTGGATAAATAGATCTACCGGGAACGCGAGATAAAATAAATAAATAAAAATTGCAACAAGGTATTTTTGGATATTTGTATTAATATATATTAAAATAAAAGCAAATAAAAATAGATCTTGATGGCAAATATGATAAAGAAGAGACTCGGGGGCCGTAGATTTCACTAGTGGCTTCTCTCGAGAAAAATAGCATATGATGGGTAAACAAATTACTGTTGGGCAATTGATAGAACTTCAAATAATCATGACGATATCCAGGCAATTATCATTATATAGGCATCACATCCAAGATTAGTAGACCGACTCCTGCCTGCATTTACTACTATTACTCCACACATCAACCGCTATCCAGCATGCATCTAGTGTATTAAGTTCATGGAGAAACGGAGTAATGCAATAAGAACGATGACATGATGTAGACAAGATCTACTCATATAGGAATAGACCCCATCTTGTTATCCTTAATAGCAACGATACATACGTGTTGTTTCCCCTTCTGTCATTGGGATCGAGCACCGTAAGATCGAACCCATCAGAAAGCACCTCTTCCCATGGCAAGAAAAATCGATCTAGTCGGCCTAACTAAACCAAAGATTCGAAAAATAAATACGAGGCTATAAATAATCTTGCATATAAGAGATCAAAGAAACTCAAATAACTTTCATGGATAAAAACATAGATCTGATCATAAACTCAAAGTTCATTGGATCCCAACAAACACACCGCAAAAAGTGTTACATCAAATAGATCTCCAAGAGACCATTGTATTGAGAATCAAAAGAGAGAGAGAGAGAGAGAGAGAGAGAGAGGAAGCCATCTGCTACTAACTACGGACCCGTAGGTCTACAATGAACTACGCACACATCATCGGAGAGGGACAAATGAGGATGATGAACCCCTTCGTGATGGTGTCTAGATTGGATCTATGGTTTCTGGAACTTGCGGCGGCTGTAATTGATTTTCGTCGACTCCCCTAGGGTTTCTGGAATATTGGGGTATTTATAGAGAAAATAGGCGGTGTGGGAGGCCACCGAGGAGGGCACAACCCACCAGGGCATGCTTGGGCCCCTAGGAGGGTTGTGCCCCCCTCGGGGCACCCCTCTAGTACTTCTTTGGCCCATTCTGTGTCTTCTAGCCTAGAAAACTTCTCCAAAAAGTTTCGCTACGTTTGGACTCTGTTTGGTATTGATTTTTTGCGAAGTAAAAAACAAGCAAAAAAACAACAACTAGCACTGGGCACTATGTCAATAGGTTAGTCCCAAAAAATGATATAAAGTTTCTATAAATGATTGTAAAACATCCAAGAATGATAATATAATAGCATGGAACAATCAAAAATTATAGATATGTTAGCGACGTATCAACGAAGACAACCGTGAATTCCCAATATCTTCCATGCTAGATAAATCATAGGTGGTTCCCAAATAGAAAGTAAAGTTTATTTCCTTTCCACCATTCTTACACAATCCATACCAACACTTTCCAAGGAATTTATTATCATAGTATTTTTCATTTCCGGACTGGGCATCCCTATTACCTGCCACACTCTTGTGTAATGACAAGAGAATAAACACTCATCTTGAGAATAACATACCTAGCATGGAAAATATTGGCCATGCCCTATCGCTTCATGAACGGTATGGGCACACAAAAAGGAATTTCATTTTGAAAATTAGAGTTGGCACATATAAGTTTACTTGGAACGGCATGGAAATACCACATATAGGTAGGTATGGTGGACTCTTTTGGCACAACTTTGGGTTTAAGGAGTTGGATGCACAAGTAGTATTCCCACTTAGTACAAATGAAGGCTAGCAAATATATTGAGAAGTGACCAACCAAAAACAAAAACGATCATAAACGAGCATTAAACATAACTAACACTGAATAATGCTCCACAAGTAGGATGTAACTTCATTGCATAACTATTGACTTTCATGCTTGCAAAGGGAATCCCAAACCTTATCACCAATATTCTTACTAAAGTATAATTACTCAGCAACATGACTCACATATCACTATCTCCATATCGCAAAACTATTGCAAGAAATCAAGTTTTAATATCCAATGGTCTTCATGAAGGTTTTTATTATATCCCTTAGATATCTATCACTTTGGGACCAAATTCATATCTCATGCAAATTATCATTACTATTCTTAACTCTCAAAAAAAATCTAAGTGAAGCACAAGAGCATAAATATTTCTTCAAAAAAATTCAACTCTCGAAATAATATAAGTGAAGCATGAGAGCATATTTCTTGTGTTGACATAAAGTGGGACTAATTCCCTTAAGATCATCAAGAATATATCCAATTGTAGCACGGTGCTTCCTCAAAGTTTTAAGTAATCTATTTTCTTCATGCTCTAAAAGGTTAGCATTGATAATAACAAGATATATATTATTTTCATCAAGATAAGCATATTTCTATGTATTAGGAAGTTTCTTTAATTCAAACACAGGGTCACTCTTAGGTGGGAGAGGATCTCCCAGAGTTCCAACATGCAAGTTATACTTAAGGATAGGTGCTTGTATAAAGAATGTCTCATCTATTTCATTTCTTTCATTCATATGCATGCCATTTTCATGGTCTATCAAATATGGTTATGTAGGATCCAAAGTATGTCTAGAGGGGGGGTGATTAGACTACTTGACCAAATAAAAATCTAGCCTTTTCCCAATTTTAGTTCTTGGCAGATTTTAGCAACTTTGCACAAGTCAAGCAATCAACCTACACATGCAATTCTAAGAGTATAGCAGCAGAAAGTAAATCAATTGCATATGAAGGTAAAGGCAGGAGTTTGAGGGAGCAAACGCAATGTTGACACGGAGATTTTTATCTGTGGTTCCGATAGATGGTGCTATCGTACATCCACGTTGATGGAGACTTCAACCCACAAAGGGTAACGGTTGTGCGAGTCCACGGAGGGCTCCACCCACGAAGGGTACACGAAGAAGCAACCTTGTCTATCCCACCATGGCCGTCGCCCATGAAGGACTTGCCTCACTCGGGCAGATCTTCACAGAGTAGGCGATCTCCTTGACCTTACAAACTCCTTGGTTCAACTCCACAATCTTGACGGAGGCTCCCAAGTGACACCTAGCCAATCTAGGAGACACCACTCTCCAAGAGGTAACAAATGGTGTGTTGATAATGAACTCCTTGCTCTTGTGCTTCAAAAGATAGTCTCCCCAACACTCAACTCTCTCTCACAGGATTTGGATTTGTTAGAAAGAAGATTTGAGTGAAAAGCAACTTGGGGAAGGCTAGAGATCAAGATTTATGTGGTTGGAATGGAATATCTTGACCTCAACACAAGTGTAGGTGGTTCGATCTCAGAAAATGTATTTTGGAAGTGTAGGCATGCTTTGATGGCTCTCTCTACGAATGAAGAGTGGGTGGGGGGGTATATATAGCCTCCACACAAATCTAACCGTTACACACAATTTACCAAACTCAGTGGGACCGAATCATGAAACTCGGTCGGACCGATTTGGTTCATAATGTGACTGTTAGGGTTTTCGGTGGGACCGATGTCATTAGGGTTAGGGCATAACTTAATCTCGGTGAGACCGATTACACAAACTCGGTGAGACCAATTTTGGTAATAGACTAACCAAACAGTTGGTCAGGCAAACTCGGTGGGACCGATTCGCTCATCTCGGTTGGACCAAAACGTTATGAAAGGGAAACAGAGAGTTTGCATTGCAATATCGGTGGGACGATCGCTCATCTCGGTTTGACCGAAACGTTACGAAGGGAAACAGAGAGGTTACAATCCCATCTCGGTGAGACCGAGATCCCTATCGGTGAGACCGAAAAGACTAGGGTTTCTGGTAGTGGCTATGTCAAGAGAACTCGATGGCGCCAGATAGAAAATTTCGGTGGGGCCGAGTTTAACTTTTGGTTTGGGACATATGTGGATATGAGAAAGTAGTTGAGGGCTTTGGAGCATATCACTAAGCATTTTGAGCAAGAACCTCATTAAGCAGCACCTCACCCCCTCTTGATAGTATTGGCTTTTCCTATGGACTCAATGTGATCTTGGATCACTAAAATGAAAAATGAAGAGTCTTGTGCTTTGAGCTTGAGCCAATCCTTTTGTCCTTGGCATTTTGAGGGGTCCACTTTTCTAATCCATGCCATGCCAATCATTGAGCTTTCCTGAAATATTTATCTTGAAATAGCATTAGCTCAATGAGCTATATGTTGTTAGGAATTACCAAAACCACCCAGGGATAGTTGCACTTTCAATATCCCCCTTTTTGGTAATTGATGACAACATATAGATCAAAGCTTCGACAAATGAGAATAAGGTTGAAAAACATCGTCGCCTTGAGAAGTATGTGATAAGCAGGAGCTCCCCCTAAATTTGTGCATTATTTAAAATTTTCTTTTGAATGCAAATGCACAATCGATTAGGATCATGGGTTACTCTTCCATGTCACATACATCTTGGTGGAGCGCTCAAAATGATAGAAATTAAAAGCATGCACTCATCACCAAGCAAGTGAATGATCATATAAGGATATAAGAGATAATATCATCCAACAAGCATTAAGGGCAGCATATGATCAAACACATGATCAAACAAGTATTTCACAAGAACATAACGTATCTCACACAAGCACACAATCAAGAAGTTCAACCAAACCAGAAACAAGAGAGATAAAAAGCAACACTCTCTCTTGAAGCCTATGATCTATACATTTTTCTCCCCCTTTGGCAACAAGTTACCAAAGAGTTCAAAAATGCATAGTGCTAAACGTCTCTCAGGCTTGATCTCTGGGAGGTGGTGTAGAGATGACTGCAAGGACGAAAGCTTCTGTTGATGTAGCTGGAGCTGGTGGAGTGGCTGCTGGAGGTGGCACTGGAGCTGTAGCTGCTGGAGCTGATGTTGTAGCTCTAGTATCTGTAACTGGCACTGCAGCAGACCTCTGGCTTCGGGGCACTCTAGCAAAAGCATCTGTAGTTGAATTGCCCTTCTTCTCCTGCACTTCCTCCTGAAGTTGCTCAACTACTGACTGAATCTCAGTTACTTTGACATCAAGATCATAGAATTTCTGCTCAATGATCCTCTCCAAGCTCTCCTGGTTTTGAGTCAGGGTGGCCAAGCCCTTCTCAATCCTCAAGGTGGATTGGACCAGATATCCAAGTTGATATTGCTTGGATTTCAAGAACACTTGAGATGCCTCTTCAACAGTTGGCATCCTTGCAGCTTTCTCAGCTTTAGCTTTGGCTTTCTTCTCATGTGCTTGAACTAATGATGGTTCATTCTCATCCATCACATCTGTGTTGTCTTCAAATTCAGGGTATATGGCCAGGTGCTCCTTATCCAATAGATATTTGCCTTTGCCCATCTTGGAGTTGATGAGCTCCTGAATTTGTGGGGCATACCCACAACTTCTCTTCTAGTCAGCTGCTGTCCTTTTGATTGTCTCTACAATCAGACTCATGACTTTGAACTGTTGAGGCACATCAAACAAATGTAGCAAATTGATAGCATGTCCTCTGATCATCTTGTGATCACCTGACTTGGGTAGCAATGTGTGCCTTAGGATCCAGTTGATGGTAGGCAAACCAGACAACAAGAAGTGGACAGATCCAAACTTATGAGTCTCTAAAGCATCATCTGGGATCTCTCTATACATGTGTGCCATGGTGTTGTGGTCTTTCTTCTTCTCGGCATAAACATCCAAGTCATCTTCATGTTCCTCAGGGGCATTGATTAGCTTGGCTCATTCTTCTACTATGGATTGGTCCCTAGTACCCTCAGACATCCATATAATCCTCCCATCTAGATAGAAATGGGCTGTAGAATAGAATTGCATGATCAGCTCATCATTCCACTTGGTGAGCTTCTGCCCAACAAATGTATCTACTCCACAAGCCTTGAAGCTGTCATAGACTCCTGGATATTGATCTTCATTTTCCTTGATGTACTCCCAGTCGACCCATCTCATGTCACACACTATGGGCTTCTTGTCAAGCAGGACAGTCTCATAAAAGTCTTGTTGTTCCTTTGTGTGGAACCTATAGTCCACAGCAGTTCTCCTCCTGACAGCATATGGATCAGACTGTCTCCACAATCTTAGTCCTGAATCCTTCCTGATCTTCATATTTTCTGCAATAGGATGTGCATCATTGTGGTTAGGGATCTTGGCCTTGAGCTTCCTTAGCACTTGGCTTCATCATCTTCTTCATCAACAGTCTCAGGCACTGGGGCCTTGTTCTTTTCTACAGCTGGTGAAGGAAATATGCCCTAGGGGCAATAATAAAGTTATTATTTATTTCCTTATTTCATGATAAATGTTTATTATTCATGCTAGAATTATATTAACCGGAAACATAATACATGTGTGAATACATAGACAAACAGAGTGTCACTAGTATGCCTCTACTTGACTAGCTCATTAATCAAAGATGGTTATGTTTCCTAACCATAGACAAAGAGTTGTTATTTGAATAATGGGATCACATCATTAGATGAATGATCTGATTGACTTGACCCGTTCCGTTAGCTTAGCACTTGATCGTTTAGTTTGTTGCTATTGCTTTCTTCATGACTTATACATGTTCCTATGACTATGAGATTATGCAACTCCCGTTTACCGGAGGAACACTTTATGTGCTACCAAACGTCACAACGTAACTGGGTGATTATAAAGGTGCTCTACGGGTGTCTCCAAAGGTACTTGTTGGGTTGGCGTATTTCGAGATTAGGATTTGTCACTCCGAATGTCGGAGAGGTATCTCTGGGCCCTCTCGGTAATGCACATCACTTAAGCCTTGCAAGCATTGCAACTAATGAGTTAGTTGCAGGATGATGTATTACGGAACGAGTAAAGAGACTTGCCGGTGATGAAATTGAACTAGGTATTGGATACCGACGATCGAATCTCGGGCAAGTAACATACCGATGACAAAGGGAACAACATATGTTGTTATGCGGTCTGACCGATAAAGATCTTCGTAGAATATGTAGGAGCCAATATGAGCATCCAGGTTCCGCTATTGGTTATTGACCGCAGACGTGTCTCGGTCATGTCTACATTGTTCTCGAACCATAGGGTCCGCACGCTTAAGGTTTCGATGACAGTTATATTATGAGTTTATGAGTTTTGATGTACCGAAGGAGTTTGGAGTCCCGGATGAGATCGGGGACATGACGAGGAGTCTCGAAATGGTCGAGACATAAAGATAGATATATTGGACGACTATATTCGGACTTCGGAAAGGTTCCGAGTGATTCGGGTATTTTTCGGAGTACCGGAGAGTTACGGGAATTCGCCGGGAGAAGTATTGGGCCTTATTGGGCCATACAGGAAAGAGAGAGGGGCTGCCCAGGGCAGGCCCCCCCCAAGGCCTAGTCCGAATTGGACTAGGGGGAGGGGCTGCGCCCCCTCCTTCCTTCCCTTCTCCCTTCCCCTTCCTTGTCTCCTACTCCTAATACATGGAAGGACTCCTAGTTGGACTAGGAAAGGGGGAATCCTACTCCCGGTGGGAGTAGGACTCCCCTAGGGCGCGCCATAGAGAGGGCCGGCCCTCCACTCCTTTATATATGGGGGTAGGGGGCACCCCATAGACACATAAGTTGATCTTCGTGATCGTTCCTTAGCCGTGTGCGGTGCCCCCCTCCACGATATTACACCTCGGTCATGTTGTAGCGGTGCTTAGGCAAAGCCCTGCGACGGTTGAACATCAAGATCGTCACCATGCCGTCGTGCTGACGGAACTCCTCCCCGAAGCTTTGCTGGATCGGAGCCCGGGGAGCGTCATCGAGCTGAACATGTGCCAAGAACTCGGAGGTGCCGGAGTAATGGTGCTTGGATCGGTTGGACCGGGAAGACGTACGACTACTTCCTCTACGTTGCGTCAACGCTTCCGCTTCGGTCTACGAGGGTACGTAGACAACACTCTCCCCTCTCGTTGCTATGCATCACCATGATCTTGCGTGTGCGTAGGAAAATTTTGAAATTACTACGTTCCCCAATAGTGGTATCAGAGCCAGGTTTTATGGTTTGATGTTATATGCACAAGTAGAACACAAGTGAGTTGTGGGCGATATAAGTCATACTGCTTACCAGCATGTCATACTTTGGTTCGGCGGTATTGTTGGATGAAGCGGCCCGGACCGACATTACGCGTACGCTTACGCGAGACTGGTTCTACCGCCGTGCTTTGGACACAGGTGGCTAGCGGGTGTCAGTTTCTCCAACTTTAGTTGAACCGAGTATGGCTACGCCCGGTCCTTGTGAAGGTTAAAACAGCACCAACTTGACAAACTATCGTTGTAGTTTTGATGCGTAGGTAAGATTGGTTCTTGCTTAAGCCCGTAGCAGCCATGTAAAACTTGCAACAAACAAAGTAGAGGACGTCTAACTTTTTTTTGCAGGGCATGTTGTGATGTGATATGGTCAAGGCATGATGCTAAATTTTATTGTATGAGATGATCATGTTTTGTAACCGAGTTATCGGCAACTGGCAGGAGCCATATGGTTGTCGCTTTATTGTATGCAATGCAATCGCCCTGTAATGCTTTACTTTATCACTAAGCGGTAGCGATAGTCGTAGAAGCATAAGATTGGCGAGACGACAACGATGCTACGATGGAGATCAAGGTGTCGCACCGGTGACGATGGTGATCATGACGGTGCTTCGGAGATGGATATCACAAGCACAAGATGATGATGGCCATATCATATCACTTATATTGATTGCATGTGATGTTTATCTTTCATGCATCTTATCTTGCTTTGATTGACGGTAGCATTATAAGATAATCTCTCACTAAATTTCAAGATAAAAGTGTTCTCCCTCAGTATGCACCGTTGCCAAAGTTCGTCGTGCCCAGACACCACATGATGATCGGGTGTGATAAGCTCTACGTCCATCTACAATGGGTGCAAGCCAGTTTTGCACACGCAGAATACTCAGGTTAAACTTGACGAGCCTAGCATATGCAGATATGGCCTCGAAACACTGAGACCGAAAGGTTGAGCGTGAATCATATAGTAGATATGATCAACATAGCGATGTTCACCATTGAAAACTACTCCATTTCACGTGATGATCGGACATGGTTTAGTTGATATGTGTCACGTGATCACTTAGATGATTAGAGGGATGTCTATCTAAGTGGGAGTTCTTAAATAATATGATTAATTGAACTTTAATTTATCATGAACTTAGTCCTGGTAGTATTAGCGTATCTATGTAGTAGATCAATAGCTCACGTTGTTGCTTTCATATGTTTATTTTGATATGTTCCTAGAGAAAATTATGTTGAAAGATGTTAGTAGCAATGATGCGGATTGGATCCATGATCTGAGGTTCATCCTCATTGCTGCGCAGAAGAATTATGTCCTTGATGCACCGCTAGGTCAGAGACCTATTGCAGGAGTAGATGCAGACGTTATGAACGTTTGGCTAGCTCAATATGATGACTACTTGATAGTTAAGTGCACCATGCTTAACGGCTTAGAATCGGGACTTCAAAGACGTCTTGAACGTCATGGACCATATGAGATGTTCCAGGAGTTGAAGTTAATATTTCAAGAAATACCCGAGTTGAGAGAGATGAAGTCTCCAACAAGTTCTATAGCTAAAAGTTGGAGGATAATCACTCAACTAGTGAGCATGTGCTTAGATTGTCTGGGTACTACAATCGCTTGAATCAAGTGGGAGTTAATCTTCCAGATAAAATAGTGATTGACAGAATTCTCTAGTCACCATCACCAAGTTAGTAGAACTTCGTGATGAACTATAATATGCAAGGGATAACGGATACAATTCCCAAGCTCTTCGTGATACTAAAATCGACGAAGGTAGAAATAAAGAAAAACATCAAGCGTTGATGGTTGACGAGACCACTAGTTTCAACAAAACGGCAAAGAAAGAAGGGGAACTTCATGTAGAATGGCAAGCAAGCTGCTGCTCAAGTGAAGAAGCCCAAGTCTGGACCTAAGCCTGAGACTAAGTGCTTCTACTGCAAAGGGACTGGTCACTGGAAGCAGAACTACCCCAAATGTTTGGCGGATAAGAAGGATGGCAAAGTGAACAAAGGTATATTTGATATACATGTTATTGATGTGTACTTTACTAGTGTTTATAGCAACCCCTCAGTATTTGATACTGGTTCAGTTGCTAAGATTAGTAACTCGAAACGAGAGTTGCGGAATAAACAGAGACTAGGTAAGGGTGAAGTGATGATGTGTGTTGGAAGTGGTTCCAAGATTGATATGATCATCATCGCACTCTCCCTATACTTTCGGGATTAGTGTTGAAACTAAATAAGTGTTATTTGGTGTTTGCGTTGAGCATGCATATGATTTGATCATGTTTATTGCAATACGGTTGTTCATTTAAGTTAGAGAACAATTGTTGTTCTGTTTACATGAATAAAACCTTCTATGGTCATACACACCAACGAAAATGGTTTGTTGGATCTCGATCATAGTGATACACATATTCATAATATTGAAGCCAAAAGATGCAATGTTAATAATGATAGTGCAACTTATTTGTGGCACTGCCATTTAAGTCATATTGGTGTAAAGCGCATGAAGAAACTCCATGCTGATGGGATTTTGGAATCACTTGATTATGAATCACTTAATGCTTGCGAACCATGTCTCTTGGGCAAGATGACTAAAACGCCATTCTCCGGAACAATGGAGCAAGCAACAGATTTGTTGGAAATCATACATACTGATGTATGTGGTCTGATGAATATTAAGGCTTGCGGCAAGTATCATTATTTTCTGACCTTCACAGATGATTTGAGCAGATATGGGTATATCTACTTGATGAAACATAGGTCTGAAACATTTGAAAAGTTCAAAGAATTTCAGAGTGAAGTGGAAAATCATCGTGACAAGAAAATAAAGTTTCTACGATCTGATCGCGGAGACAAATATTTGAGTTACGATTTTGGTCTTCAATTAAAACAATGTGGAATAGTTTCACAAACTCATGCCACCTGGAACACCACAGCATAATGGTGTGTCAGAACGTCATAATCGTACTTTATTGGATATAGTGCAATCTATGATGTCTCTTACCGATTTACCACTATCGTTTTGAGGTTATGCATTAGAGACAGCTGCATTCACGTTAAATAGGGCACCATCTAAATCCGTTGAGACGACACTATATGAACTGTGGTTTAGGAAGAAACCAAAGTTGTCGTTTCTTAAAGTTTGGGGTTGTGATGCTTATGTGAAAAAGTTTCATCCTGATAAGTTCAAACCCAAATCGGAGAAATGTGTCTTCATAGGATACCCAAAGGAGACAGTTGGGTACACCTTCCATCACAGATCCGAAGGCAAGATATTCATTGCTGAGAATGGATCCTTTCCAGAGAAGGAGTTTCTCTCGAAAGAAGTGAGTGGGAAGAAAGTAGAAAACTTGATAAGGTAATTGTACCATCTCCCTTATTGGAAAGTAGTACATCACAGAAATCTATTCTAGTGACTACTACACCAATTAGCGAGGAAGATAATGATGATGATCATGTAACTTCGGATCAAGTTACTACCGAACCTCGTAGGTCAACTAGAGTGAGATCCGCACCAGAGTGGTACGGTAATCATATTATGGAGGACATGTTACTTGACCATGACGAACCTATGAACTATGAGGAAGCGATGATGAGCCCAGATTCCATGAAATGGTTTGAGGCCATGAAATCTGAGATATGATCCATGTATGAGAACAAAGTATGGACTTTGATGGATTTGCCCGATGATCGGCAAGCCATAGAAAATAAATGGATCTACAAGAGGAAGACAGACGTTGATAGTAGTGTTACTATCTACAAAGCCAGAATTGTCGCAAAAAGGTTTTCGACAAGTTCAAGGTGTTGATTACGATGAGAGATTCTCACTCGTATCTATGCTTAAGTCTGTCCGAATCATGTTAGCAATTGCCGCATTTTAAGAAATCTGGCAAATGGATAACAAAACTGCAATCTTTAATGGATTTATTAAAAAGAGTTGTATATGATGCAACCAGAAGGTTTTGTCAATCCTAAAGGTGTTAACAAAATGTGCAAGCTCCAACGATCCATCTATGGACTGGTGCAAGCATCTCAGAGTTGGAATATACACTTTGATGAGTTGATCAAAGCATATAGTTTTATACAGACTTGCGGTGAAGCCTGTATTTACAAGAAAGTGAGTGGGAGCACTACAACATTTCTGATAAGTATATGTGAATGACATATTGTTGATCGGAAATAATGTAGAATTATTCTGCAAAGCATAAAGGAGTATTTGAAAGGAGTTTTTCAAAGAAAGACCATGGTGAAGCTGCTTACATATTAAGCATCAAGATCTATAGAGATAGATCAAGACGCTTGATAAGATTTTTCAATAAGTACATACCTTGACAAGATTTTGAAGTAGTTCAAAATGGAACAGTCAAAGAAAGAGTTCTTGCTTGTGTTACAAGGTGTGAAGTTGAGTAAGACTCAAAACCCGACCATGGCAGAAGATAGAAAGAAAATGAAAGTCATTCCCTATGCCTTGGCCATAGGTTCTATAAAGTATGCCATGCTGTGTACCAGATCTATTGTATACCCTACACTGATTTTGGCAAGGGAATACAATAGTGATCTAGGAGTAGATCACTGGACAGCGGTCAAAATTATCCTTAGTGGAATAAGGATATGTTTCTCGATTATGGAGGTGACAAAAGGTTCATCGTAAAAGGTAACGTCGATGCAAGTTTTAAACACTTATCTAGATGACTCTAAGTCTCAATCTAGATACATATTGAAAGTGGGAGCAATTAGCTAGAGTAGCTCCATGTAGAGCATTGTAGACATAGAACTTGCAAAATACTTACGGATCTGAATGTGACAGACCCGTTGACTAAAATTATCTCACAGGCAAAACATGATCACACCTTAGTACTCTTTGGGTGTTAATCACATAGATATGTGAACTAGATTACTAACTCTAGTAAACCCTTTGAGTGTTGGTCACATGACGATGTGAACTATGGGTGTTAATCACATGGTGATGTGAACTATTGCTGTTAAATCACATGGCGATGTGAACTAGATTATTGACTCTAGTGCAAGTGGGAGACTGAAGGAAATATGCCCTAGAGGCAATAATAAAGTTATTATTTATTTCCTTATTTCATGATAAATGTTTCTTATTCATGCTAGAATTGTATTAACCGGAAACATAATACATGTGTGAATACATAGACAAACAGAGTGTCACTAGTATGCCTCTACTTGACTAGCTCATTAATCAAAGATGGTTATGTTTCTTAACCATAGACAAAGAGTTGTTATTTGATTAATGGGATCACATCATTAGATGAATGATTCGATTGACTTGACCCATTCCGTTAGCTTAGCACTTGATCATTTAGTTTGTTGCTATTGCTTTCTTCATGACTTATACATGTTCCTATGACTATGAGATTATGCAACTCCCGTTTGCCGGAGGAACACTTTGTGTGCTACCAAACGTCACAACGTAACTGGGTGATTATAAAGGTGCTCTACAGGTGTCTCCAAAGGTACTTGTTGGGTTGGCGTATTTCGAGATTAGGATTTGTCACTCCGAATGTCGGAGAGGTATCTCTGGGCCCTCTCGGTAATGCACATCACTTAAGCCTTGCAAGCATTGCAACTAATGAGTTAGTTGCGGGATGATGTATTACGGAACGAGTAAAGAGACTTGCTGGTGACGAGATTGATCTAGGTATTGGATGCCGATGATCGAATCTCGGGCAAGTAACATACCGATGACAAAGGGAACAACGTATATTGTTATGCGGTCTGACCGATAAAGATCTTCGTAGAATATGTAGGAGCCAATATGAGCATCCAGGTTCCGCTATTGGTTATTGACCGGAGACGTGTCTCGGTCATGTCTACATTGTTCTCGAATCGTAGGGTCCGCACGCTTAAGGTTTCGATGACAGTTATATTATGAGTTTATGAGTTTTGATGTACCGAAGGAGTTTGGAGTCCCGGATGAGATCGGGGACATGACGAGGAGTCTCGAAATGGTCGAGACGTAAAGTTCGATATATTGGACGACTATATTCGGACTTCGGAAAGGTTCCGAGTGATTCGGGTATTTTTTGGAGTACCGGAGAGTTACGGGAATTCGCCGGAAGAAGTATTGGGCCTTATTGGGCCATACGGGAAAGAGAGAGGGGCTGCCGAGGGCAGCCCCCCCCCCCCAAGGCCTAGTCCGAATTGGACTAGGGGGAGGGTCTGCGCCCCCTCCTTCCTTCCCTTCTCCCTTCCCCTTCCTTGTCTCCTACTCCAAATACATGGAAGGACTCCTAGTTGGACTAGGAAAGGGGGAATCCTACTCCCGGTGGGAGTAGGACTCCCCTAGGGCACGCCATAGAGAGGGCCGGCCCTCCCCTCCTCCACTCCTTTATATACGGGGGTAGGGGGCACCCCATAGACACACAAGTTGATCTTCGTGATCGTTTCTTAGCCGTGTGCGGTGCCCCCCTCCACGATATTACACCTCGGTCATATTGTAGCGGTGCTTAGGCAAAGCCCTGCGACGGTTGAACATCAAGATCGTCACCACGCCGTCGTGCTGACGGAACTCCTCCCCGAAGCTTTGCTGGATCGGAGCCCGGGGAGCGTCATCGAGCTGAACGTGTGCCAAGAACTCGGAGGTGCCGGAGTAACGGTGCTTGGATCGGTTGGACCAGGAAGACGTACGACTACTTCCTCTACGTTGCGTCAACACTTCCGCTTCGGTCTACGAGGGTACGTAGACAACACTCTCCTCTCTCGTTGCTATACATCACCATGATCTTGCGTGTGCGTAGGAAAATTTTGAAATTACTACGTTCCCCAACAGTGGTATCAGAGCCAGGTTTTATGGTTTGATGTTATATGCACGAGTAGAACCCAAGTGAGTTGTGGGCGATATAAGTCATACTGCTTACCAGGATGTCATACTTTGGTTCGGCGGTATTGTTGGATGAAGCAGCCCGGACCGACATTACGCGTACGCTTACGCGAGACTGGTTCTACCGCCGTGCTTTGCACACAGGTGGCTGGTGGGTGTCAGTTTCTCCAACTTTAGTTGAACCGAGTATGGCTACGCCCGGTCCTTGCGAAGGTTAAAACAGCACCAACTTGACAAACTATCATTGTGGTTTTGATGCGTAGGTAAGATTGGTTCTTGCTTAAGCCCGTAGCAGCCACGTAAAACTTGCAACAAACAAAGTAGAGGACGTCAAACTTGTTTTTGCAGGGCATGTTGTGATGTGATATGGTCAAGGCATGATGCTAAATTTTATGGTATGAGATGATCATGTTTTGTAACCGAGTTATCGGCAACTGGCAGGAGCCATATGGTTGTCGCTTTATTGTATGCAATGCAATCGCCCTGTAATGCTTTACTGTATCACTAAGTGGTAGCGATAGTCGTAGAAGCATAAGATTGGCGAGACGACAACGATGCTACGATGGAGATCAAGGTGTCGCGCCGGTGACGATGGTGATCATGACGGTGCTTCGGAGATGGATATCACAAGCACAAGATGATGATGGCCATATCATATCACTTATATTTATTGCATGTGATGTTTATCTTTTATGCATCTTATCTTGCTTTGATTGACGGTAGCATTATAAGATGATCTCTCACTAAATTTCAAGATAAAAGAGTTCTCCCTGAGTATGCACCGTTGCCAAAGTTCGTCGTGCCCAGACACCACGTGATGATCGGGTGTGATAAGCTCTACGTCCATCTACAACGGGTGCAAGCCAGTTTTGCACACGCAGAATACTCAGGTTAAACTTGACGAGAATAGCATATGCAGATATGGCCTCGGAACACTGAGACCGAAAGGTTGAGCGTGAATCATATAGTAGATATGATCAACATAGCGATGTTCGCCATTGAAAACTACTGCATTTCACGTGATGATCGGACATGGTTTAGTTGATATGGATCACGTGATCACTTAGATGATTAGATGGATGTCTATCTAAGTGGGAGTTCTTAAGTAATATGATTAATTGAACTTTAATTTATCATGAACTTAGTCCTGGTAGTATTAGCATATCTATGTTGTAGATCAATAGCTCACGTTGTTGCTTTCATATGTTTATTTTGATATGTTCCTACAGAAAATTGTGTTGAAAGATGTTAGTAGCAATGATGCGAATTGGATCCGTGATCTGAGGTTCATCCTCATTGCTGCGCAGAAGAATTATGTCCTTGATGCACCGCTAGGTCACAGACCTATTGCAGGAGCAGATGCAGACGTTATGAACGTTTGGCTAGCTCAATATGATGACTACTTGATAGTTAAGTGCACCATGCTTAATGCCTTAGAATCGGGACTTCGAAGACGTCTTGAACGTCATGGACCATATGAGATGTTCCAGGAGTTGAAGTTAATATTTCAAGAAATACCCGAGTTGAGAGAGATGAAGTCTCCAACAAGTTCTATAGCTAAATGTTGGAGGAGAATCGCTCAACTAGTGAGCATGTGCTCAGATTGTCTGGGTACTACAATCGCTTGAATCAAGTGGGAGTTAATCTTCCAGATAAAATAGTGATTGACAGAATTCTCTAGTCACCATCACCAAGTTAGTAGAACTTCGTGATGAACTATAATATGCAAGGGATAACGGATACAATTCCCAAGCTCTTCGTGATGCTAAAATCGACAAAGGTAGAAATAAAGAAAAACATCAAGCGTTGATGGTTGACGAGACCACTAGTTTCAACAAAATGGCAAAGAAAGAAGGGGAACTTCATGTAGAATGGCAAGCAAGCTGCTGCTCAAGTGAAGAAGCCCAAGTCTGGACCTAATCCTGAGACTAAGTGCTTCTACTGCAAAGGGACTGGTCACTGGAAGCAGAACTACCCCAAATGTTTGGCGGATAAGAAGGATGGCAAAGTGAACAAAGGTATATTTGATATACATGTTATTGATGTGTACTTTACTAGTGTTTATAGCAACCACTCAGTATTTGATACTGGTTCAGTTGCTAAGATTAGTAACTCGAAACGGGAGTTGCGGAATAAACAGAGACTAGTTAAGGGTGAAGTGATGATGTGTGTTGGAAGTGGTTCCAAGATTGATATGATCATCATCGCACTCTCCCTATACTTTCGGGATTAGTGTTGAAACTAAATAAGTGTTATTTGGTGTTTGCGTTGAGCATGAATATGATTTGATCATGTTTATTGCAATACGGTTGTTCATTTAAGTTAGAGAACAATTGTTGTTCTGTTTACATGAATAAAACCTTCTATGGTCATACACACCAACGAAAATGGTTTGTTGGATCTCGATCATAGTTATACACATATTCATAATATTGAAGCCAAAAGATGCAAAGTTAATAATGATAGTGCAACTTATTTGTGGCACTGCCATTTAAGTCATATTGGTGTAAAGCGCATGAAGAAACTCCATGTTGGTGGGATTTTGGAATCACTTGATTATGAATCACTTGATGCTTGCGAACCATGTCTCTTGGGCAAGATGACAAACGCCGTTCTCCGGAACAATGGAGCAAGCAACAGATTTGTTGGAAATCATACATACTGATGTATGTCGTATGATGAATATTAAGGCTTGCGGCAAGTATCATTATTTTCTGACCTTCACAGATGATTTGAGCAGATATGGGTATATCTACTTGATGAAACATAAGTCTGAAACATTTGAAAAGTTCAAAGAATTTCAGAGTGAAGTGGAAAATCATCGTGACAAGAAAATAAAGTTTCTACGATCTGATCGCGGAGACAAATATTTGAGTTACGAGTTTGGTCTTCAATTAAAACAATGTGGAATAGTTTCACAAACTCATGCCACCTGGAACACCACAGCATAATGGTGTGTCAGAACGTCATAATCGTACTTTATTGGATATAGTGCAATCTATGATGTCTCTTACCGATTTAACACTATCGTTTTGAGGTTATGCATTAGAGACAGCTGCATTCACGTTAAATAGGGCACCATCTAAATCCGTTGAGACGACACTATATGAACTGTGGTTTAACAAGAAACCAAAGTTGCCGTTTCTTAAAGTTTGGGGTTGTGATGCTTATGTGAAAAAGTTTCATCCTAATAAGTTCAAACCCAAATCGGAGAAATGTGTCTTCATAGGATACCCAAAGGAGACAGTTGGGTACACCTTCCATCACAGATCCGAAGGCGAGATATTCATTGCTGAGAATGGATCCTTTCCAGAGAAGGAGTTTCTCTCGAAAGAAGTGAGTGGGAAGAAAGTAGAAAACTTGATAAGGTAATTGTACCGTCTCCCTTATTGGAAAGTAGTTCATCACAGAAATCTGTTCTAGTGACTACTACACCAATTAGTGAGGAAGATAATGATGATGATCATGTAACTTCGGATCAAGTTACTACCGAACCTCGTAGGTCAACCAGAGTGAGATCCGCACCAGAGTGGTACGGTAATCATATTCTGGAGGTCATGTTACTTGACCATGACGAACCTACGAACTATGAGGAAGCGATGATGAGCCCAGATTCCACGAAATGGTTTGAGGCCATGAAATCTGAGATATGATCCATGTATGAGAACAAAGTATGGACTTTGATGGATTTGCCCGATGATCGGCAAGCCATAGAAAATAAATGGATCTACAAGAGGAAGACAGACATTGATAGTAGTGTTACTATCTACAAAGCCAGAATTGTCGCAAAAAGGTTTTCGACAAGTTCAAGGTCTTGATTACGATGAGAGATTCTCACTCGTATCTATGCTTAAGTCTGTCCGAATCATGTTAGCAATTGTCGCATTTTAAGAAATTTGGCAAATGGATAACAAAACTGCAATCTTTAATGGATTTATTAAAAAGAGTTGTATATGATGCAACCAGAAGGTTTTGTCAATCCTAAAGGTGTTAACAAAATGTGCAAGCTCCAGCGATCCATCTATGGACTGGTGCAAGCATCTCAGAGTTGGAATATACACTTTGATGAGTTGATCAAAGCATATAGTTTTATACAGACTTGTGGTGAAGCCTGTATTTACAAGAAAGTGAGTGGGAGCACTACAACATTTCTGATAAGTATATGTGAATGACATATTGTTGATCAGAAATAATGTAGAATTATTCTGCAAAGCATAAAGCGGTATTTGAAAGGAGTTTTTCAAAGAAAGACCTCGGTGAAGCTTCTTACATATTAAGCATCAAGATCTATAGAGATAGATCAAGACGCTTGATAAGATTTTTCAATAAGTACATACCTTGACAAGATTTTGAAGTAGTTCAAAATGGAACAGTCAAAGAAAGAGTTCTTGCTTGTGTTACAAGGTGTGAAGTTGAGTAAGACTCAAAACCCGACCATGGCAGAAGATAGAAAGAAAATGAAAGTCATTCCCTATGCCTTGGCCATAGGTTCTATAAAGTATGCCATGTTGTGTACCAGATCTATTGTATACCCTACACTGATTTTGGCAAGGGAATACAATAGTGATCTAGGAGTAGATCACTGGACAGCGGTCAAAGTTATCCTTAGTGGAATAAGGATATGTTTCTCGATTATGGAGGTGACAAAAGGTTCCTCGTAAAAGGTTACGTCGATGCAAGTTTTAAACACTAATCTAGATGACTCTAAGTCTCAATCTAGATACATATTGAAAGTGGGAGCAATTAGCTAGAGTAGCTCCGTGTAGAGCATTGTAGACATAGAACTTGCAAAATACTTACGGATCCGAATGTGACAGACCCGTTGACTAAAATTATCTCACAAGCAAAACATGATCACACCTTAGTACTCTTTGGGTGTTAATCACATAGATATGTGAACTAGATTACAGACTCTAGTAAACCCTTGGAGTGTTGGTCACATGACGATGTGAACTATGGGTGTTAATCACATGGTGATGTGAACTATTGCTGTTAAATCACATGGCGATGTGAACTAGATTATTGACTCTAGTGCAAGTGAGAGACTGAAGGAAATATGCCCTAGAGGCAATAATAAAGTTATTATTTATTTCCTTATTTCATGATAAATGTTTATTATTCATGCTAGAATTGTATTAACCGGAAACATAATACATGTGTGAATACATAGACAAACAGAGTGTCACTAGTATGCCTCTACTTGACTAGCTCATTAATCAAAGATGGTTATGTTTCCTAACCATAGACAAAGAGTTGTTATTTGATTAATGGGATCACATCATTAGATGAATGATCTGATTGACTTGACCCATTCCGTTAGCTTAGCACTTGATCATTTAGTTTGTTGCTATTGCTTTCTTCATGACTTATACATGTTCCTATGACTATGAGATTATGCAACTCCCGTTTACCGGAGGAACACTTTGTGTGCTACCAAACATCACAACGTAATTGGGTGATTATAAAGGTGCTCTACAGGTGTCTCCAAAGGTACTTGTTGGGTTGGCGTATTTCGAGATTAGGATTTGTCACTCCGAATGTCGGAGAGGTATCTCTGGGCCCTCTCAGTAATAAACATCACTTAAGCCTTGCAAGCATTGCAACTAATGAGTTAGTTGCGGGATGATGTATTACGGAATGAGTAAAGAGACTTGCTGATGACGAGATTGAACTAGGTATTGGATGCCGACGATCGAATCTCGGGCAAGTAACATACCGATGACAAAGGGAACAACGTATGTTGTTATGCGGTCTGACCGATAAAGATCTTCGTAGAATATGTAGGAGCCAATATGAGCATCCAGGTTCCGCTATTGGTTATTGACCGGAGACGTGTCTCGGTCATGTCTACATTGTTCTCGAACTGTAGGGTCCGCACGCTTAAGGTTTCGGTGACAGTTATATTATGAGTTTATGAGTTTTGATGTACCGAAGGAGTTCGGAGTCCCGGATGAGATCGGGGACATGACGAGAAGTCTCGAAATGGTCAAGACGTAAAGATCAATATATTGGGTGACTATATTCAGACTTCGAAAAGGTTCCGAGTGATTCGGGTATTTTTCGGAGTACCGGAGAGTTACGGGAATTCGCCGGGAGAAGATTTGGGCCTTATTGGGCCATACGGGAAAGAGAGAGGGGCTGCCTAGGGCAGGCCGCACCCCCCCCCCCAAGGCCTAGTCCGAATTGGACTAGGGGGAGGGGGTGCGCCCCCTCCTTCCTTCCCTTCTCCCTTCCCCTTCCTTGTCTCCTACTCCTAATACATGGAAGGACTCCTAGTTGGACTAGGAAAGGGGGAATCCTACTCCCGGTGGGAGTAGGACTCCCCTAGGGCGCGCCATAGAGAGGGCCGGCCCTCCCCTCCTCCACTCCTTTATATACGGGGGTAGGGGGCACCCCATAGACACACAAGTTGATCTTCGTGATCGTTCCTTAGCCGTGTGCGGTGCCCCCCTCCACGATATTACACCTCGGTCATGTTGTAGCGGTGCTTAGGCAAAGCCCTGCGACGGTTGAACATCAAGATCGTCACCACGCCGTCGTGCTGACAGAACTCCTCCCCGAAGCTTTGCTAGATCGGAGCCCGAGGAGCGTCATCGAGCTGAACGTGTGCCAAGAACTCGGAGGTGCCGGAGTAACGGTGCTTGGATCGGTTGGACCGGGAAGACGTATGACTACTTCCTCTACGTTGCATCAACGCTTCCTCTTTGGTCTACGAGGGTACGTAGACAACACTCTCCCCTCTTGTTGCTATGCATCACCATGATCTTGCGTGTGCGTAGGAAAATTTTGAAATTACTACGTTCCCCAACAGCTGGAATGTTCCTGGTGCTTCTCTTGGGTGCATACTTTTGAGCTGGAGCTTTGGGAGCAGACTTGGGCTTAGATGGAGCAGCCCCTGATCTGATTCATCTCCCATAAGCTTCTGAGCTTTGGGTGCTGGTGCAACATCCTCTTCTTCATCATCATCATCTCTCATCATTGATGGTTTTCCAATAACTCTGGCAATGGTCTTCTTGACCCCTTATTTCCTCTTCTTGCCTCCACCCCCTTCTTTGGATTCAAGAGTGAACTCCATTGTTTCTTGAGTGGAGGCTCTGGCTTTTGACATTGGAACTCTTCTTGCTGGAGCCTTTGTCTTCATTCCAGGCTTACTTGTAGCAGTTGTGCCATACTCCTTTTTCATCACCTTTTTCCTTGAAGTGGCCTCATCCTCAATAGCCACATAATCCTCATCTTCAGAATCTGAGGTTTTCTTCTTCCTTGTCCTAGTAGCTGCTTTTGGCAAGTTACTAGGTGTGCACCTGCTGCCCTCATCATAGCTGCTGGAGGGACTAGTGCCCTCACTCAACTGAACCTACTCTTCAGACTTGTTCTGACTGTCACTTTGATCAGACATCTTCAGGAAAACTGTCAGCAGACCCTGTGAATAGGTTGTAGATGAGGTAGAGTAGATGAGCATCACAAAGTATAGAGGTTTTGCAAAACAATTGAGTCAAAAACCTTAGTTTTAGTTCTCTGCAGAAGTGATATCGGAGCTACCGAATTGACAAACTCGGTGATACCGAAGCAACACTTGGAACCTAAACTAGTGAACTCGGTTGGGCTGAGTCACAATTCGGTGGCACTAAGATTGCTAGGGTTTCACAGAATCTTGAACTTGGTCACACTGATTTGCACGTTTCGGTTGGACCGAAAAGCGCATGTGCAATGGCCAAGGCCGAATCGGTGAGACCGATTTCTACATTTCGGTTGGTCCGAGATGAGTTCTACGGAGAGCTAACCCTAAAATTTTCGAATCAATCTAGACCTAAGGAAGTTTTAGCTGGATGGATCAATCTCAATCGTGGCAAGAAACATGGCATTGTCCTTGTGCTAGGAATCGGAGTGAAAAGACAACACAAGGGGTCAAACACTTACCCTAGAGCGGCGAGTGTTCGCTATGGCGGCAACGGCGAAGCAGATTGCCATTGACGGCGGCGGAGACCAACGGCGGGAGGTCACTGGTGGCGAGAGGACAATCCGGAGACCCGAAGAGGTAGAGCAGGTTATGCGCGGGTGAAGGGTTTCAGAAAAATTCCAAAATTTGACCCGTCAGTATATATAACCTGACCCTGTCAGTGTGACCGAGTGGAATAACTCGGTGGCACCGAGATGCAAAACTGCAGGCAGTTACTGCAACTCGGTGTGACCGAAAGGTTCTAATCGGTTGCACCGAGATTGAAAACCTAGATCAACTAAGTGATCTCGGTAGGAACGAAAAGGATGAATCGGTCAGACCGAAATGCACAAAGAGGTTTTGGAAGTTTAAGTCTATGACGAATCGGGGACTCCGAGTGCTCCTCACACAGAGTGGTTTGAATCTGACTTGATCAAACTTTGTGATGTAGCATGAATAGAGTTTGAGACAAGGAAAGCATAGATAGCTAGAGGGAGTTCTTAAGCATTCTTGTCCATCCATTTGGCAAAAGAGAAAAGGCCAAACAATCAAAGCAACAAATGGATGTTCTCGAATGAGAAAAATATGCATTCAACATGCTCACACAATAATATGGCAAAAGAAATATGTGACAAAGCATGCACAAACACTCTAGCATCTATCAAGAAATTGGCGATGACTAGGTCATCTATATATGAGTATATTGACTTAGGAGTCAAATGAGAACATTTGATCATAGGTCATACTCATCATTTAAGCACAAGTGGGATTACCACTTTTACATAAAGCATTGTTGTGCTCACACCATTTGAGTTGCTTTAGCTCAATTTTTAGAGTAAAGCTCCCCCTAGATGTGATATCCCCCCTAAGAGGGATGAACTAACCTTGGGTTTTGTCGATGATGACTTCATGTAGGTAATGAAGATGTGGATGCTCGCGTTGATGTAAGCAAGGATATCCATAGACATAGAGTGATGTATACACAAGATGATGTCCATGAAAGCATTAGGTTACCTTTCCCTTGTCTTACCAACAAGAGGGTTAGTGACTCCTTGAACTAGTGCAAGATATGGAAGTTGTTTGCACTTGTTATTGCCAAATGATAAGAGTGATGTATGTTGGCGGAGTCACCCTCAAGAACTCTCTAGTTCTTCTTCTTCGGGATCCACACCATCTTGATGGGAATCCTTGGAGTTGTAGTCGTACTTGATGAGGTAGAACTTGATGTAGTCTTGGGAACCCACTTGACCAATTCCTTAGGAGCTTCTTCAAATGCATCAATCTCCTCTTGAAGCTTGTCCTTTCCTTTTTGCTTGTGGTCTTGTCGTGGAAGATCATCTTGAGCTTGTGTTCCTTTAAAAGAAGTAGGATCATACTTCTCTTGTTGAGGAACAAACTTCGTCTTAGGGTATTGATCTTCTTCCCACTCAACTCCATTGGCATTGAACTTTTGTTCAAAACCAACACCTTGATTCTTCCGGTGCCTTCCTTCCTTGCGTACAATTTCCTCAAATTGCTTACTTCCGGCAAGGCTCTTGTAAACACCTTTCTCTATAATTCCCTTCAATAATCTATTTTCTTGCTCAAGTGTAACTTTGCTAAGAGAGTCATTAGTGGAATCAAGAGAACTACTAGAAGCAACAACATTGGATTTAGCATGATTGTTGTTACTACTAGATGAAGAATCTTTCTTGTTCTTGTTGCTAGATTTAACTTGTGACGTGTAAGTAGACAAGAGTAAACGCTTGGCAATGTAAGAAGAACTTTTCTTGCGAAGATCATCATTGATTGCTTTTAAGAACTCATGCTCTTGCTCAAGGTTGAGCTTTTCAAAGCATAGCTTCTCATGAGTCTTTAAAAGTTCTCGATGATCTTTCAAGGTAGTTTCATGAGCTAACTTAAGAGTGTTTAGTTCTTTAGTTAGACGCTCAATCTCCTTCTTATCATCGTCATTCATTTTATCTTGATTAGCATGATTAATAGCAAGTTCATCATAGTTTTCATAACTAGAGTTGTCAACAAGTAAATCATCATCTCCTAGCAAATCATCTTCATCACTATTGAACTCAACATACTCGGGCTGTGTTACCTTTGGACCTTTAGCCATGAAGCATCTTCCAATTCCTTCATTGGTGAGTCAAATATATCGTAGGAGTTGGTTGTCACAAGTGCTAGTCCGGCAACACCTTCATCTTGAGTATATTCGGAGTCGGAGTGATAACTTCTTTCGGAGTGATGGTCGGAGTCAGAGCCGGATACCCATTCACCAACATGAGCTTGATGTCTTTGTTTCGTGTAGCTCCTTGATGACTTGTCCTTCCTCTCCAAATCCTTGCTTCTCCGAGAGGGTCTTCCCTCATAACGATCATCTCTACTCCTCCTCTCTCTTGATGGTGATTCTTCTCTCCTACTTCTTCTCTTGGGAGAATCTTCTCTTCTTCTGTAGGGAGCCATACACTCCTTGGAATAGTGTCCGGGTCTTCCACAATTGTAGCAGTTACGCTCACGACTAGAAGGTCTTTTGTCATTGTAGGACCTTGACTTGGAACTTCTTTCCTTGCTTCTACTCCTGTAGAACTTGTTGAAGTTCTTCACCATTAGGCTCAATTCTTCATTGAAGGTTTGCTTCTCATTTGATGATGTGGGGGCATCACATGAGGCTTTGTAAGCACCACTTGACTTGTTGTGAAGCTCTTCCTTATCCTTAAGTGACATCTCATGAGCAACAATTCTTCCAATGACTTCCGTTGGCTTGAGATCTTTGTAGTTGGGCATTATTTGGATCAATGTGCACACGGTATCATATTTTCCATCCAAGGCTCTTAGGATCTTCTTGATGTGAATATATCGGTCATCTCTTCACTTCCTAAGCCGGCAATCTCGTTTGTGATGAGAGCAAGCCTAGAGTACATTTCAATGACACCTTCACCATCCTTCATTTTGAACTTGTCAAGTTGACTTTGAAACACGTCCAATTTGGATTCCTTGATGGAGTCGGTACCTTCGTGCATATCAATCAAAGTATCCCAAATTTCCTTTGCATTCTCAAGATGGCTGATTTTGTTGAATTCTTCGGGGCACAATCCATTGAAGAAAATATCACAAGCTTGAGCATTGTATTGCAGCATCTTCAACTCTTCCGCGATAGCTTCACGGTTCAGTTCTCTCCCATCAACGAATTCACCTTGCAAGCCAATACACACAATATCCCAAACGGCAGGGTTATGTCCAAGAATATGCATTTTCATCTTATGATTCCAACTAGCAAAATTTGTACCATCAAAGTAAGGACCTCTATGGTGGTAATTCCCCTCGCTAGATGTCATACTCTCCTAGGTTGTGAAACCAAGGCTATGACCACCAAAAGCTATGGAAATCAAAGCAAATGGAGACCAAAGCTCTGATACCACTTGTAGGATCGAAAGTATGTCTAGAGGGGGGTGATTAGAGTACTTGACCAAATAAAAATCTAGCCTTTTCCCAATTTTATTTCTTGGCAGATTTTAGCAACTTTGCACAAGTCAAGCAATCAACCTACACATGCAATTCTAAGAGTATAGCAGCGGAAAGTAAAACAATTGCATATGAAGGTAAAGGAAGGAGTTCGAGGGAGCAAACGCAATGTTGACACAGAGATTTTTATCCGTGGTTCCGATAGATGGTGCTATCGTACATCCACGTTGATGGAGACTTCAACCCACGAAGGGTAACGGTTGCGCGAGTCCACGGAGGGCTCCACCCACAAAGGGTCCACGAAGAAGCAACCTTGTCTATCCCACCATGGCCGTCGCCCACGAAGGACTTGCCTCACTCGGGTAGATCTTCGTGAAGTAGGCGATCTCCTTGCCCTTACAAACTCCTTGGTTCAACTCCACAATCTTGACGGAGGCTCCCAAGTGACACCTAGCCAATCTAGGAGAAAACACTCTCCAAGAGGTAACAAATGGTGTGTTGATAATGAACTCCTTGCTCTTGTGCTTCAAAATATAGCCTCCCCAACACTCAACTCTCTCTCACAGGATTTGGATTTGGTAGAAAGAAGATTTGAGTGGAAAGCAACTTGGGGAAGACTAGAGATCAAGATTTATGTGGTTGGAATGGAATATCTTGACCTCAACACACGTGTAGGTGGTTCTATCTCAGAAAATGTATTTTGGAAGTGTAGGCAATGTTCTGATGGCTCTCTCTACGAATGAATAGTGGGTGGAGGGGTATATATAGCCTCCACACAAAATCTAACGGTTACACACAATTTACCAAACTCGATGGGACCGAATCATGATACTCGGTCGGACCGATTTGGTTCATAATGTGACCGTTAGGGTTTTCGATGGGACCGACATGTCAACTCGGTGGGACCGATGTCATTAGGGTTAGGGCATAACTTAATCTCGGTGAGACCGATTACACAAACTCGGTGAGACTGATTTTGGTAATAGACTAACCAGAGAGTTGGTCAGGCAAACTCGGTGGGACCGATTCGTCCATCTCGGTTGGACCGAAACGTTATGAAAGGGAAACGGAGAGTTTGCATTGCAATCTCGGTGGGACCGATCGCTCATCTCGGTTTGACCGAAACGTTACGAAGGGAAACAGAGAGATTACAATCCCATCTTGGTGAGATCGAGATCCCTATCGGTGAGACCGAAAAGACTAGGGTTTCTAGCAGTGGCTATGTGAAGAGAACTCGGTGGCGCCGGATAGAAAATTTCGGTGGGGCCGAGTTTAACTTTTGGTTTGGGACATATGTGGATATGAGAAAGTAGTTGAGGTCTTTGGAGCATATCACTAAGCATTTTGAGCAAGAACCTCATTAAGCAGCACCTCACCCCCTCTTGATAGTATTGGCTTTTCCTATGGACTCAATGTGATCTTGGATCACTAAAATGAAAAATGTAGAGTCTTGTGCTTTGAGGTTGAGCCAATCCTTTTGTCCTTGGCATTTTGAGGGGTCCGCTTTTCTAATCCATGCCATGCCAATCATTGACCTTTCTTAAAATATTTATCTTGAAATAGCATTAGCTCAATGAGCTATATGTTGCTAGGAATTACCAAAACCACCCAGGAATAGTTGCACTTTCAGGTTCTAATGGATCAGTAGGAGGTATAGCATTAGAAGCAAGACCAATAATTTCATCGTTACTAGATAATTCTTTCTCATGAGTTTGCCTACTAAACTTGGGGGAATTAAACTCATGAGATACATCACCAAACTTAACTCTAACCTTTTCTTCAACACAATCAATTTTAGCATCAATAGTATTCAAGAAAGGTCTACCAAATATAATGGGACAAAAAATTATCTTGTTGTGATCCAAGTACTAAGAAATCAGTAGGGTATTTGATGTTTCCACACAAGACTTCAACATCTCTCACAATCCCAAGTGGTGGAATAGTATCTCTATTTGCAAGCTTAATAGTAACATTAATATCTTCAATCTCAACAGGTGCAATGTCATTCATAACTTCTTGATACAGAGAAAACGGAATAACACTCACACTAGCACACATATCACATAACCATGATAACAATGATCTCCAATTTTAGCAGAAACAACATGCATGCCAACTACGGGCTTATTACTTGTCTAACATATCTTGTTCATTTCTAGCAGGTTTAGCAATTCTAGCAACCTTAGAACAGAAATAAATAACATGCTCATCAATATTATTGACAAGGAGATCTTTGACTATTGCAATATTAGGTTCCATCTTAATTCACTCAAACGGTTTAGGTGTCCTAATATTACTCTTTTGAACCACTGTTGTAGCTTTAGCATGTTCCATAATCCCAGCAAGTAAAGGAGGTTTATCAATATAAGCAGTAGGCACAGCTGGATCAATTATAAACGATTGTTTCATCTTTAGCTATGAAAGGTTCCTCGCAATTTTTCTTCAATAGGTGGATGAAATTTAAACCACTTCTCCTTAGGAAGATGAACATGAGCAGCAAATGATTCACAGAAGGTACCTACTATCTCAGAATCGAGTCCATATTTAGTACTAAACTTCTGAAAAACATATGCTTCCATAAAAGATATAACACAATCAGACCCAAGACTGGACCAGCCGATTGTGACAGTGGCAGATCCAGGAATAAAATGAAGGGTGTGCACACTCTGAAAATAATAATTCTACCTAATCCAAGTGTCAGAAAATATGGCAAAAGAATAACATGAATAGCTCAATTCAAATCTCACAACAATTCAATTCACAAAATATATCCCAGATGTGCTCAATTACAATACGGATAGTCTTACATGAAAGAAGCAAAAGTAGAAAATTACAACACTAGGTAACTCTACATCGTTGCATTGCCATGAAAGCATCAACTATGTCATCTTCACTTACTTTAGTGAACACATCTCGCTCAATAAATGTCACCAATGAATCATTTAAGCGATCATCACTCATACTAGTCCTCGATTTACTTTTCACTAGATTCATTGTTGAAAATACTCTTTCAACACTATAGAGCTGCAACATTACAGTCTTACGGACATCATATAACAAACGGGATCTAGACATCTAGCACACTAGCAGTCAGCGTCATCAAGAACTCACCCATGACCGAGGTGGGGAGCACCGGAGCGGAGGAGGACCAGAGGAGAGTAGAGCACCGGGAGGTGGGAGATCCTCCGAAGACTTGAGCGGCAGCGGCCTCTGGTCCAGGTCGTCGTGACGGTGCCTCGGTAGGGGAGGCGGGAGGTTGATGGCCTCGACGTGAAGGAGCTCCAGCGGCGGCGGACGAGTGCGAGTGGGGAGCGGCGGGGTCGAGCGCGAGTAGGGAGTGGCAGCAGCCAAGCGCGATACGGCTCCGCCTCTCTCTCTCTCACTCACTCGCTCACATGGGACCCCAAGTAGATGAGGTGGGCATGTGCTCAATAGTCAATAGTCAATGATTCATTTATATATGTATATAAAAAATCTCAGATTTTCTGGGTGTGCCACGACACACCCGGCACACTCGCTGGTTCGCGAGTGGGTTGTGGCATGGTCTTGCGTAATGAAGTAGGAAATATTATCTTAACAGCAAGCAGGGAGCTGCGTACATGCTATAACAGCCTTGAAGCTAAGTGGCCAGCTTGCAAGGCCTGGAACTTGGATGCCATAGGACTGGCCTCCCTATCCAGGTTGAGTTGGATTGCTCCGAGGCAGTCAGCATGATCAATGGCACTACTCGAGATCAATCGAAGTATGTGGCCGTAGTAAATGAGACCAAGGATATGGTATCAGAACACACACAGTAGATTGCTTTTACTCATGTTAGTTGCTCGCAGATTAAGGTGAGCCATGCCCTAGCTTCCAATGGCCGGAGCGAGCCGCATACCGCGGTTTGTTTTAACCAAAATGATAATTGGCAAATGTTTGCCAGGAGCCCAATCCCGATGAACACATTCCATGACGTTGCACGGATCTTGGCGCAAGGCCAATGCCACATAGATTCTAAGGAGGCGTTCGCTGTAAGCCGCTTCCTAGCGAACACTCATTTCTCTCTCCACAAAATGCACATCCAAGGTGCGCGAGGAGGAGTTCAAACTCGGGACCTTGTGCGCATGTGCGGGTGCGCATTGCCACTTGATTGGGGGGGGGGGAGGGGGGCGTTGAACCTTCGTGTTTAAACTGTTATATACTTGAAGCTAACTTGTTTTTTAATTCGTCCGAAAATCCTAATATTTTTTTTACTTTCTCACATGACAGTTTTATTATTTATAGCATGCCATTTGTATTATTAATAACATGACATTTTTATTTTTAAGATGATGGAAATTTTGAAGAGGATGGCAATTTTATTACTGAGAGGATGGCATTTTTATTTTTAATGGCATGCAAGTTTTATTACTAAGAGCATGGCATTTTTATTAACTATAGGATGAAACTTCTAGTATTGAGAGGATAGCATTTTTATTATTAAGAGGATGGCATTTTTAATATTGAAATGATGCCATATTTATTCTTAGTGGCATGTCAATTTTGTTACTAAGAGCATGATATTTTTATTAATAATAGGATGACATTTTAATTATTGTGAGGATGCCATTTTACTATTAAGAGGATGTCATTTTTTAAATTTTTGTACCACCACCTTTTCTTTTTGTACACAAGATTTGGGTGGTGACTAGCAACTTTGTGGCATTTTTTCAGTTTCTAATTTTTAATTTTTTTGTCTTCAGGAAAATAAATAGGCTCATTTAAAAAAGAAAAAAGAAATTATTTATTTATTTTTGCGAATAAAGGAAAATAATTTGTGCAGGGAGTTACCCGGGCTTGTTTTCTGGCCCAGGACAGGGGTATGCTGGCTGGGCTGGACAGGAGCGTTCGCTGGCCGAAAATGTCCGGAGGTAGGTCGGTTTATCTCTGCCACCTTACACTTCCGTGACAGCAGGAACTTAGGAGAATCCACAACGTGGTACACCCGTACACTGGAAAACGTGTCGGACAAAAGTTCCTCTGTTTTTCCCATGATCTCTCCACTACTTATATATACACCCCGGCCATTACGAATCAACCTGTGGTTGAGTTGGTTAGGTGGACAGTGGTATCCCCAACCCATTAGGGTTCAAATTCTGATGCTCGCATTATTCTTGGATTTATTTCAGGATTTCCGGCGATGCGCTTTCAGTGGGAGGAGACGTTCCCGTCGACGACGAGGCGCCTACGGTGACTTCGTAAATCTCAAGATGATATGCCGGCTCAGTCTCTCGGAGGTGCTCATAGGGGTAGGGTGTGCGTGTATGCGTTCATAGGGGTGAGTGTATGCGCATATATATGAGCGTTTGTGTCTGTATTGATGTAAAAAAAAAAATACACCCCGGCCATCGATCGAAAGAAACGAACCGTCTTCCTCTGCCAATCCCTCGCTGCCTCGCACATCTTATTCCTGCGTAGAGAGTAGATACCATGGCCGCCTCCCTCCGGCTCTGCGCCGCTGGCCTTGCAGCTCCTGCTTCTTCCTCCAACCTCCCCCTAACCAGGCGCCCGCCTCGCTGCACCACCCTGCAGCTGGGATAGGCTGGGCGTAACAACCCGAAGCCCATCAACCAAAGCCTCAAGACGCGCCAGGTCGACGGGATCGTCATCCGCGCTCGCAATGGCGCCGCCGGTGGTCATCCCGTCATCAACCCGGAGGTTCCAGACGAGATCGATTATGTGAGACAGTTAAACTCTTCCTGCTTTCCCACTTTGTTTGATTGGATTCCAAACGCCCTTTTTTTTTGCGGGGAAAACTTCCGATCTATCATCAAATGCCTATTTGAGCCCCCAATTCTGCAAAACTTGGGATTTTTTTTATTTCCCTGCTACTCAACTAGTGTTCCACCAACTTCAGCATCGAAGACAACAAGTTTGTTAACTAGACACAACGGAGGGGACTAACATGCGCAAGATCATAGCTCAGCTATCTGACACCGTCTCTTCAGACGACGCGCCGGTGTCGCTTAGGGGATTTTGATTTGTTTGCACATAATTACGTAATGGTATACTCATAAGGCACGAGCAGCCCCAAGCTTTCTGCGTCATCCATTAATTGATGCAACTAAGCATTGTTCGAATCTCCGATTATATTATCTTGACACAGACACAGTCACACACCCATGCAACTTTTTTATGTCTTGATTGTATATTTTCTTGGGCGCGGATTTATTCGCCGCTACTGTTAACTTCAGTAAGCTTGAGGGGCCACACTTTTGTTCCGATGCATATTTTACGGTGCATCCTGTTTTCAGGTTAATTTGTTCGTTTAGCATATGAATATATACCACAGTGACTAAGTAATATTAGTGGATGTCAGCATATATTGTGTGTGAATTATTTTCACCTTTAGTTGGAAAATTCCTATCATTCATACTGTTTCAGCAAAGGCGTTTTAAAGCGTGCCAACGTTGAACTAATATGTCCCTAAGATATAGCTAGTGTAGTTCACAACTGCAGTAGACAGCATATCGGCTCGACAGCTATACATAGTATGACAATAAGACTGATTAATGGAAAACTATAGAAATAGTTGTTAGGGTAACATAAATACCATATCGAACTTATATAACCCAATGTTTTTGTTCAGTTTTTACATCAGTATGTTTTTTATATTCATGACCCCTGATTTGTTTCTTTTGTTTCCAAAAGGATTTCCGTCAAGAGCGAGACAGAATTGAGGAGTACTTTACGAAAATTTCTAATACTGTACTTTTGGTAAGAGTTGTTTCTATTATGTTGTAACTTACAAGACATGTTAAACATTATCAGTTTAGTACAAACGCGATTTTTGCACCTGCAGAAATTGTGTCACGCCCTTGAAAAGAATGAATATGTCTTATTTCAGGACCAGGAAGCGACCGCTCTCCGGCGTTATATTTGCACAATAGCCAAAGACTCTGTGCGGGTGGCTTCAATTCTCATGGTAAACACTTGTTTCTAGCATGACATATACCACATACTCATTCAGTTTCTTTTTCTTTGCACATTAGTTTTGTCTTAAATCAAATTTTATGAAGTTTTTTGAATGATTTGAAGATTGCTCATATTGTTTTACTTTATGAATTGGACCAAGTTTATAAAAGAAGACATTCAATAGATTCATCATGGGATATATGTTTATATTGCAGTTATTTGATATTGCAGATACTGATATTTTCTAGTATAATTTTGGTCAAAGTGTGTGACTTAAAACAAAACTAATTTTGGTCAAACTTGCATTAAATTTTTTGTTCTTTCTTTTGTTAACAATATGAGGAAATTTGTTTGAAATGATAACAGGGTAAGCCTAGCGCGATTTCTCGTGGTACACCTCTCACCACACTCTTGATCACTCCAACCTACAGAGAAAAGCAGGTACTTGTAAATTTTGGATAAAAATGAAAATTTTGTTGTGTCATGTACGTACTCACCCCGTCCTTCCATCTTCTTCCACCCACAAAAAAAAAGTCTATTCAGATGTACGTCCGCATCTTCGTGGGTACAGCCGAGGACGCATACAATAATAGGGTCACGAGGGAAACTATTGTTTCGTTTCTCGGTGCACTTCAAGGTGTGGCGACGATGAGCCACATGATGGCTCAACATACTCTGGCGATGCCGCATTGCACTCCAGACTGTGATGTAAGTACAGCTCGGCGCGAGTACAACGGGAAGATGGACACTCTGAAACATGAATTCAAGACGGCTGAACCGTATGATGCATACAAGCAAGGGCGGAGCTATGTTGGGGCAAAACCAGGCTGTGGCCCGCCCAATGTAGCAACAAATAGTGAAGGACTAAGGAGGCCATAAAACAAAAAATTGTGAGGTTAACTTTAGTATGCCTGTTTGGCCCGCCCAAAGAATTTCTTGTAGCTCCGCCACTGCATACAAGGTATGAAGGGTATATATTTTTGCTTGGCCTAATTAAAGGCTTGTCCCACCTACATGTCTTCCTCTTTTCTGAGAGGTACCTACATGTTTTTTGACTGCCTTGTTAACGTTTTGATTTTTTCGGTATGCAGATTGTGAAGAATACAGTGACTGATGCAATAATACTGACACAGCGATTTGTTATCTCGATGTCTGTCTGCCGCAAGAATGCGCTTGGAGGCCTTTTCCCAGGTTGAGTATACGTGCTTTGTGCTTCCTCAGTCGTTTGATTTATGGTTTGAGAATATGGTTTGACTTGTTCGTGTCTCACCATCGTTTCTTTTGCGCATGCGACAGGTGCTACTAGGGCAATTTGATGGCAATGCATACTTCAGAGAGCTGGCCAGCGGAACTCCTTGGGAGATTGCATCTGAATCAAGTCAAATCCACGCAGTAGTTTGCCGATATGTGGTGCATACAACTCTTGTAATAGGATTTATACATTTCGTATATCATTAAACTCTACTATACACGTAGCAGACAATATAGCACCAATGAGGTCTCGCATCTTTGTTAATCCAGATCTAGATCTTTGAGTATCATCAGGCAAGATTCATCGCTGTTAGTGGCGGAGCCTGGGCGTTTGCCAAGTTTCGTACTCGCACTAGTGCAGAATGGTCAATGGTGCACCCTTGAACGGAACTGGCATAGCAAACGTCAGGAAAATGAAACCGTGCGCGAAGTTCGGTCCATAAGGCACACAGTTTGTCAGAAAGACGTATGTGTGGTAACTCGTTAACACACATAAGTCATATTGACGAACCGTGTGCGTTGTTTGGCAAACGATTCATTTAAATGAATTGATTGCGAGCATCGCACACATTGCATAATATGCACAATGTGTGTGAAGTTCCGCACACAGTGAGCTCAACTTTGGATTTTATAATTTCTTCCTAAATGAAAATTTAGGTTTCTTTATAATTCCAATTGAGTCACTTTTCTAAACAATTCAAACAATCAATTGTCGATTCTAGCTAAAAGCAATAAATGGCATACTAATTAAAAAACAATTTCTTGTAAAAACATTAAACATTACTGGGATATAACAGATATAGCATTGGGCACCGATGGACGCACGAATGTCAACATTAGGAGCTCTGTGTCGCTCGCGCTGGCCACAACGACATGGAGGCCAGACCGTTAAGCTTGATCACCCGTCGGCGACGAAGAGTAGGACGTGGAAGATGTGCCAACGTCCGATGAAGAACAATAGGTCAGATCACTTTGCTATGTAAAAAGAATTAAAATATTAATGAAAATCAGTGTCTGCTTTTTTTGGGGTGCATCGGGTTGGATGATCGGCTCCCTACGGCTGTCCGCCGATACATCTGAATGTGTCCGCAGACATTTTGTCTTGTCTGTTTGATGAGCCGAGTTGGAGTCACCCTTACACAATTCAAATGGATTACAAAATGGAGTGAATACTAGGCCTCCGTTGGTTCATAGGACAGGGATATTATAGTTATAGGAAAAGAATAGAAAGTGGGATGGCATGTGTCTCAATTACTATAAAGAAATAGATTCCATTTGAACTTATGTATGGAATATGATTTTTTTATTAAATCTAGGCTAACGTTTTTTACTTTGAAACGTGGAGTATTGGTTCCTATCCCTACATAGGAATAGAAAACCCATTCACAAACCGAATGAGCTTCTATGAAAATTTTCCTCTAAAAATTCTACATCCTATAAAATTCTTACAAAAATACTATAACCCCCCAAAAAAAGAAACCTACTCCACCACCCCGCGAGAGAAGACCACCGTGACCGCTTCTGTGCCAGCCATCCTCCCCTTCTCCTCCTCCCCGTCCGCCGTCGGGATGCTCGGCGTCGGCAAGATCCTGCCGGGAGGCCCGCCTGCTCGGGCTGGAGCGCCGGCGGCCACTGCCGGTCGCCTCCTGCTTCTCGGGCCAGACGCGGCGACGGGCCTGGTCGGCGTCCAGCAGCTTGCGGTCGCTGTTCCTGGAGGATCCGGCGCGGCGTGGGCTCGCCGTCGCGTCGCCGCCCTCCCCAAGGACCAGGCGGCCTCCGCTGACGACGACGACGACTACTACGAGAAGGTACGATCTCCTCCTTCCTCCCTCCCTCTCTCTCTCTCTCTCTCTCTCTCTCTCTCTCTCTCTCTCTCCCTCTCTCTCTCTCTCAATCTCTAATATGTGTGCGCGACCTAGATGAACTGCTCTGTGTGCATGCATGAACTCTGTTATCTTTTTGCGCGACCTAGATGAACTGCTCTGTGTGCGCGTGGTTGATGAACTCTCTTCTTTTTTTTCTTGCGCGACCTAGATGATCTGCTCTGTGTGCGCGTGGTTGATGAACTCTCTTCTTTTTTTCTTGCGCGACCTAGATGAACTGCTCTGTGTGCGCGTGGTTGATGAACTCTCTTCTTTTTTTTTGCGACCTAGATGAACAAGTCTGTGTGCACGTGGTTGATGAACTCTCTTCTTTTTTTGCGCGAGCTTGATGAACAACTTGTTGTGCGCCTGCTGTTGATGAACTCGCTCTCTTTTTTGCGCGAGCTTGATGAACAACTTTTTGTGCGCCTGCTGTTGATGAACTCGCTCTCTTTTTTGCGCGAGCTTGATGAACAACTTTTTGTGCGCCTGCTGTTGATGAACTCGCTCTCTTTTTTGCGCGAGCTTGATGAACAACTTTTTGTGCGCCTGCTGTTGATGAACTCGCTCTCTTTTTTGCGCGAGCTTGATGAACTCGCATGTGTGCGCGAGAGCTCGACGAACTCCCTTTTGTGCGCTTGTTGCTGGCCTCTTTGATAAATCTTTGAACTCCGCCTCTGTGCGGTCGGTATTCTTTCTGTTCCACTCCGATGAGATCTTCGATGGAGCTCCGCCTCTGTGCGGTGGGTATTCTTTCTGTTGCACCCTGATGAAATCTTCCAACTCCCTCCATAGCGTGAGACAGAATTTCTGACTCGCTGGTCCGTCGATCTGCCGCAAGAACGTAGTTAGTCTGGAACTCTGGATGATGCGTAGAGAATAAGGACCCTGTTGTCTAAATTGTTGAACTGCATCTACTCTGCCTGTGTGCTTATAATATATAGTATTTCTTATGAAAGAGTATTTCAACTCCCTCTTTTCTCTGTGACTTGCTATCCGTACGTGCTGCTTGTTTCGGTGATTAAATCTTCCAACTAGGTTTGTTTTTGTTTGTCAGTGCCGTTGATGGGATTTTTATAGACTATGTATTTCTGGTTTGTTTTATTTTTCTCCTTTTCCGTACTGATGATATCTTTCAGATCTGTCTTTTCATTCGGTTCTTTTCCGAGAGGAAATCCTTACTTCGACTCCCTTGTGTGCTAGCGGTGCTTTAATCAAATCTTGACCTCCTGATCTAACGGTGCTTTTATATATACGGAAATGTTAATGTCCACACGTATGGACGTTTGCATCTCGCCCACACGCATGAATCCGCGTCCGTTCGTGAACGCATGAATCTTGGCATGTTTCTAGTGCCACGTAGGACTGGCCTGGTGTGTGTGCGTTCAGCCGGTCGCCCACACAGTCGTTTCACTACACAGGAGAAGCTGGTGTGTGGGCGTTTAACAGTTTGTCCACACGCCACTTTGCACGCACACACAAGGGCTAGTGTGTGGACATTTGCCATCTCGCTCACACGCCCGTCTCCTTTCCCATCCAAATTGCTAGTTGCCATGTGTTTTGCAGTGCACATGTCAACTGCCCCTAGTGTGCTTTATAAGTAGGTGGCAACTCTCTTTTTTTACCCGAGTTTGCCATGTGTTTTGCAGGGCACACGGCAACTGCCTAGTGTGCACGTAAGCAGATGGCAACTCTCTTTTACCGAGTTGCCATATGTTTTTGCATGGTACATGCCAACTGCCCTAACGTGCATGTACATGGCAACTGCCCTAACGTGCATGTACATGGCAACTGCCCTAACGTGCACGTAAGCAGATGGCAACTCTTCCTTTTTACATGGCAACTGCCCTAGCATGCTTGTGAGCACATGACAACTCTCTCAACTGCCTAGTGTTAGTGTGTGGCAACTCCTAAAGTTATGAAATCATGGCAACTATATTAGATCAGACCATACATGGCAAGTGCAGTTGAGCAACCATGGCAACTGCAGTTGTCCGACATGGCAACCGTAGTTCAGCGACATGGCAACTGCAGTTAAACGAACATGGACGAGGGTCTGGACCATGGCAACTGCGGGCGCGCGGTGACCGTCACGCGTGGCGTGCGGGACCAGGAGGTACGAGGCCTGACATACGGGCGTGTGGGCGTTATCAACTTCGCCCGCACGCACGCGTGTGAGAGGGATCGGAAGGGAAAAAAAAGGCATGTGGGTGCTAGTTGTTTTGCCCACACGTAGATGTGTGAGCTGTTTCTCTTATACACCACACAAAATGTGTGGACGGACTGCCAACGCCCACACGTGTGGCACTTATCGGCGTCTTATATATAATCTGGCTGTTAAATCTGTAGGCGTTCCGTGCTTGATAGTCCTCGATCATACGGTGCTTGATATTCTCGCTGTTGGATTACTGATGATGGAAACTTTGAAATCTGTAGGCGTTCCGTTCCGTGCTTGCTATCCTCCTTGATGAAATTTAAGCTCCTGCCTTATTTAGCTGTGCTTGGTATTCTTTCTGTTTGATTACTGATGGAAAATTGGAAACCGTAGGCATTCCGTGGAGCAATGGACAAGGTTCGGGAAGACTACGAGCCAATTCTTGTTGGGGATGAAAGGCTTCTGGAAGATATATGCATCACCGCAAATGACTCGCTTAATCTGGTGGCCAGGATGATCAAGGGAAGGCCCTGCGCTCAGAGAGAGTACAAGGTACAAACTCGTGCGCTCGCGCTAGATTGTCTTGGATTCATGAGTATGCATGTGTGTGTGCTCAGGTGCGTGTACTTGGATCGTGTACAGGAGGCCGTACGCGTCGGCACTGTTTTCGTGGAGCTTGAGGTTCAGTGCGCCGCCGGGTACGTGAGAGCCGACACTGTCATCGCCGCTGGTCGTGGACTGGGTACCCTCGTCGAGACCTTCGGGAGCGACGATGATTTCAAGCCTTGCCCGTGGCCAGTGGACAGGAAGGAGGACGTGGTCGCCTACTTCTGGGATCTCGCCGACTGCTACCGCTTCATCTGCTACGAGGCACACTCGCGCCTGACTTAGGCTCCTCCCGCCCAGGCTCCGTCACTCACCCCCGCCCCAAGTCGATGGTTTAATTATGAGTTTGCTATCTCATTTGTGTTCTGCTATCTATCTCTATTAGGACCGGCTGAGTCAAACTAGTAGTAGATCCCGTTGCAACTTTGCTGTTTAGTTATCTGTCCATTGATCGAGCTGCAAGAACATCTAAGTTGGTGGTGAATTGGTGATACCAAGATTTGGAGTTATTTTGACGTCTGTTTCTTGTTTATCCTATCTGAGAAATTTGGATGAGATCTGTCCCCACTGAGTGGTCATTTAAGTTCTGAAATTTGTGGAAGCAATTCGTTTTGATGGTCTCCTCATAATCTGACATTACTGTGATGTTATTGTTTTTGTGAATTTTTTTTTGAAAGATCCAGACTTGCTGGCTTTTCATTGGCTTAGCAGGGGAGAGTTACAAAATTTGTGATCAACTGATCAGTGAAGGGAGAAATGAGCTACAGAGGCGTGTGTGTGTGGGGGGGGGGGGGGGGGGGGGGGGGAAGGAATCCCTCCCTCTCCGTTGCCTAACAACTAGTCTATTCCTCGCGTTTTATCCCCAAACGGGGCCGCTATGGCATGTGCTCCGGCGAGCCTCCATTGTTCGATGTCTCTCTGGCAAGCCTCTGTTATACTGAGTGCGCTTGGTGTCTTTCCTCTGAATGTGCATCTATTTCTCTCAAGCCAGATCTGCCAGGCGACCAGTGCCACCATGGTCCTGACTCCTCTTCTTTCCCTTGGCGCCGCGGCGTTTAGGATTGCAGTGGCAGCTTCTGTTGTAGTGTTGCATGAGCTCCAGGAGGCTGGGGTGAGCGCCGCGCAGCCCTTCCAGGTGGCTACCTCAACCCAAACCTCCTTCGATGTGTTGCATAACCAGATCAGGTGGAAGGAGGACTCGAGGTTGCGGCAGCAGAGCTGGCAGAAGTAGGGGTTTACCCAGCCCTTGCGTTGTAGGCGATCGTTGCACCAGAGCCGATTGTGGTGGAGTAGTCAGAGAAAGAACTTGATCTTTCCGGGTGCCCAGGTCTTCCATACCAAGCCTTTCATGGCCGAGGCTGGTTGTGGGGGGAGCTGAGAGTGGTACGCTGACCGCGCCGAGTAGTCTCCACCGGCCTTCCAGGTGATCCTGTCCTCGGTCCCATCCTGCAGCGCGAGGTTGGCTTCTCTGATGCGTCGCTGCAGCAGCACGACCTGGGGGATGATTTCCAGGCTGCGGCGGCGCCTGAGGTCCATGATCCATCTATCATCGCGCAGCGCCTCCGCGATAGTGCGGTTCTTCCTGGTTGAGCGCTGGTAGAGGTCGGGGTAGACCTGCCGTAGCGGTTGCTCGCCGAGCCAGGAGCAGTTCCAGAAGAGTGCTTTGTTGCCGTCGCCCACTGTCAGCGTCGTTGCCGAGGCGAAGAGTGCTCTGTCCTTGTCGTCACAAGGCAGTTCCAGGTTTGTCCATGGCCTGGCCGGGTCCTTCCACGCGAGCCAAAGCCAGCGGAGGCGCAAGGCGCGCGTGAACTGCTCCATGTTGGGGATGCCGAGGCCGCCGTGCTCGATCGGGGACGTGACAAGCTGCCAGTTCACTTTGCATCTGCCTCCGGTGACCTCCTCGTCTTGTGCCCACAAAAACCGACATCGCGCCTTGTCTACATCCTTGTAGAATCTCGTGGGGATGCGTAGCACGGCCATGGCGAAAGCCGGCAGCGCAGACAGGACACACCTGACAAGTACGCGGCGCCCTGCGATCGGCAAGAGACGGCCTTTTCAAGCTGCTAACCTTGCGCGGATGCGGTCGAGGAGGTACTGAATGTGTACGAGTCGGAGCCTGCCGATGCATAGCGGGAGGCCTAGATATCGGATCGGGAAGCCAGTTCTGGTGCCGCCGAAATTTTTAAGGACATCTATGAGGTCTACGTTGGTGCAGTTTAGGACTGCCGCCGACGACTTCTGAGGGTTTCCGCGCAGTCCTGTCGCGTCTCCAAACCCCTCCAGGAGCTGCATGATGGCGTCGATCTCCTGGCGCACCGGATTTGCGAAGAGGATCGCATCGTCCGCATACTGCGTGACGCGCAGGCGCGCCGTGCCGGACGGCAGTGGCGCGATGGCGCCGGCCTGCTGTGCCGCCTCTAGCAGCCGGTGGAGGGGGTCAATTGCCAGGATGAAGAGGATCGGCGAGAGCGGGTCGCCTTGCGGTAGTCCACGTTGGTGCAGTTTTTGTGAATTTGTCTTCATATTGTGCAGACTGCTATATGCAGCACGTACTGCAGGTTTTTGTGTGGAAACCGTCAGTGCTCCTTGATTTATTTTGTACAGGAATCAAATCAGCAATGTGTTTCCCTCAGAACAGTCAATCATGAATGTCTGACTACCCTCTCTAGCTACTGTGTACATTTTCTCTCTCTCAAACAACTATTTTTGTCATGACAAGTGGAAGAAGCCTAAACCCTTCACAAACTTGATCTGTTGATGGTGCTATCCCATTAGAGTAATTTGTTCTGCCAAAACGAACTGCGAGCCTTTGGCACGACGATGAGCCTTGGATTGACCAAAGCTCGGCCACCAAGTGGAGGTTGAGGAGCTCCGGTCTTGAATTGGATGAATGCCCATTGCTCCTCAGTCCTGTCTTTTAATAAACTCCCCAATTGTCCAACATCTACAGGAACTGCAGCATTGTATCATTTGCGTTTTAGTTTCTTGTTAGCTATTCAAAACATAAATTATTCAGATAATTAGGCACAAACATTCTACTTACACTAGTTATTGATTGGACTGTTCGCTTAATAGCCATGCTCAAACTCGTTGTGATCCTAATTTAAAAGAAAAAAAATCCTGAACAACCGGCAAGAGCTCTTCTTTTTCATATAGAAGAAGAGAATAAACCAATTGATAAGAAAACTTGTCGAAAACCGATACATTTGTGGGGCGCACACACCAACGCCGAGGTTGCGTCCAAACAAGCTGACGACTCTGTCATCCAAGCAACTGGAGTCAAGACCCTACAACACAACCCGGACCTGCCGCTCCAGCATACAACCTCTGCAACGCACGCATACCGACACTGAGACCGCATACCAAACAAGCCGACAACTCTGTCACTCAAGTAACTAGAAATGACGTCGTACAACAGAAAGGCGCTCTCTGGAATTCAGAATGTTTGAATGCATCTGTTCGACCGCATACTAATGTGTGATGCAGTAATGGGTGCACTAATGTTTTCAACAATTGCATCTTGTATGTTCTGGTCATGGATCTTTCTTTCGCTATAGGAGCTTGATATCTGTGGCACTCCATCCTTTGATCCTGAGCTGGGCAAGAGTGCACTAGAGTTTCAAGCACTTGTCATAAGTTCTTGGGGACATCTTCTGGAAGGGCATAAAGTTAAAATCCGTCTGCTGTGTTGTCAAATACAAATGCGAGCTTGGAAGGTTTGTGCCTTTCCTTTACTCTTCATGGAATCCTGAATACGAGCTTGTCCTTGGAGACTCAGAGTAGATGGTGACGCTTCGAAAGTCCCTTTCTACTCCCGAGCTCATTTGAGCTCGGGGTGAACAGTAAATTAAAAAAAAATGAAAAAACATTCGAAAAATTCTGAAATTTTTTGCGTGCAAAATTTGAAAAGTTTTCTCAACACTTGTAAATTTTCATCCCAAAATAATATTCATGGAAGTCATGGCAAAAAAAACAGCACTCCAAAATGCTTTCGTAAATAGCATTTTTATAGTGTTGATTTTGTTTTTTTACCATGACTTCCACGAATGTTATTTCGGGATGAAAATTTACAAGCGCTGAGAACATTTTCCAAATTTTGCACCAAATTAATTTCAGAATTTTTTAAATGTTTTTTCATATTTTCGGAATTTACTGTTCATTAGGGAGCATATGAGCTCGAGTTGAGAATAGTTGCGTCCTTGACACATGACAATCTGGAGGAGTATTTATATTTGGTTGTTGATACTACCTTGAACAGAGAGATCAACAAACCGACAAAAGTTTTGAAGTCTTCAATTAACGAGGTTAGTTTGATACACAACATGAGTTATGCTTGGGTACCAGCCCCGAGCCTAAAAGAAGACCCGAATCTCAATTCTTAAAAGTAAGTTTGAAAAGGGTATTCTCGTCCCTGCTGTCGAGCTTGCTTCCCGGCGATGCCCCGCATCCTTCCGTCTAGAACTGCTCCTGCAACAAGGTACCCAATGAGCTCAAAAGACCAAAAGTAGCAATAGTGGATCCATTTTCTCTCCACAACTCAACTCCGAAACTCTGAAATTCGTTCCTAAAAACAAAAACTCGAAAGTTCATGACTAACTATTGTCTCAGGTCAACGCGCAACCTTTGATTTCACCCTTTTGAAAGGGTTTGATGAGAACTAAAGTTGTATTATTTAATAGGGGGAGATTTCACATTGGAGATGGCCGAACAACTCGATTTTAGGAGGATCCTTGGCTTGGGGACATGCCTCTAGCTTTACAGTACCCTCTCTCAACAACATTATTCAACACAAGGAAGACTGTGTTAACATTGTATTTGGGTCAAATTCGTTGAATATCGAGGCTAGGAGAGCCCTGGTCAGGGATAAGTGGTCTGTGTGGGTGCATTTAGTATGTATGTTGATATGTATCACCCTTAGTAATGTATCAAACACATTTCATTGGAAGTTGACACCTCCTAGAGTTTTCACTGTTAAATCTATGCATATGGATTTAATTAACTTTGGAGCAGTCTTCCATTCAAAGAAAATTTGGAAAAGAAAAGTAACACTCAATAATAAAATATTAATGTGGTTTGTTCATAGATTCATGTGGTTTGTTCATAAGGGAGTGATTCTTACTAAAGACAATCTAGCAAAACGTAAATGAAAATGTAGTAAATAATGTTGTTTTGTGATCAGGCAAAATAGTGCACCATTTGCTTATTGCGTATGACTCATGTGATGTTCAATTTTACCTCCACCCAGGAATATAACCAATATACTTTGCAACTGGCTGAGGGGGTTGATGCCAAGACAAAAGCATAGATTTGTGTGTGTTTGGTTTGTTTTGGGCTATTTGAAATTGTCGTAATGATAGTTTTTTTAACATCATGAAAGTTCATAATATTTTAATGTTATTTTCCGAGCTGCATGATAGATCCGTATGTGGTCATTACTGCAATATGCGGAATGTGGGACCTTATAGCCTCTGGGTGCAACCAATAGGAGATGGTAGCATGGGATAGGTACAATCGGTTCTGATGACGGTCATATTCCTATTTGTACGGGTTGTGGCTTGTAATAGTATTTGGTTCACCAGGAGTCAGATCTGGCACGAGAGCTCACATGAATAGAGCAGCGGTGGATTCCCCGGACGAACCCCCTCCCCACACCTCCATGTCGTTGCTCCGTGTCACCCCCAGTCGTGTGTGTGTCCCTGTCGCCACGTCCGGACGAGAGGGAGGAAAACTCGTCCCCGCTGTCGCCGGCGCTGCACAGGCTTTGCCCGGCGATGCCCTCAGGCAGCAGCGGGAGGAGAAGGAGGATGAATGATGTGAAGGAAATATGCCCTAGAGGCAATAATAAAGTTGTTATTTATATTTCCTTATATCATGATAAATGTTTATTATTCATGTTATAATTGTATTAACCGGAAACTTAGTACATGTGTGAATACATAGACAAATAGAGTGTCCCTAGTATGCCTCTACTTGACTAGCTCGTTAATCAAAGATGGTTAAGTTTCCTACCATGGACATGTGTTGTCATTTGATGAACGGGATCACATTATTAGAGAATGATGTGATGGACTAGACCCATCTGTTACCTTAGCACTATGATCGTTTAGTTTATTACTATTGCTTTCTTCATGACTTATACATGTTCCTATGACTATGAGATTATGCAACTCCCGAATACCGGAGGAACACCTTGTGTGCTATCAAACGTCACAACGTAACTGGGTGATTATAAAGATGCTCTACAGGTGTCTCCGATGGTGTTTCTTGAGTTGGCATAGATTGAGATTAGGATTTGTCAGTCCGTGTATCGGAGAGGTACCTCTGGGCCCTCTTGGTAATGCACATCACTATAAGCCTTGCAAGCAATGTGACTAATGAGTTAGTTGCGGGATGATGCATTACGAAACGAGTAAAGAGACTTGTCGGTAACGAGATTGAACTAGGTATGATGATACCGACGATCGAATCTCGGGCAATTAACATACCGATGACAAAGGGAACAACTTATGTTGTTATGAGGTTTGACCGATAAAGATCTTCGTAGAATATGTAGGAACCAATATGAGCATCCAGGTTCCGCTATTGGTTATTGACCAGAGATGTGTCTCGATCATGTCTACATAGTTCTCGAACCCGTAGGGTCTGCACGCTTAACGTTCGATGACGATATGTATTATGAGTTATGTGATTTGATGTACCGAAGGTTGTTCGGAGTCTCGGATGTGATCACGGACATGACGAGGAGTCTCTAAATGGTCGAAACATAAAGATTCATATATTGGAAGGCTATATTCGGACACCAGAATGGTTCGGGTTGTTTCAAATAAGTTTTGGAGTATCAGGTGTTACCGAAACCCCCTTCGAGAAGTTATTGGGCCTTATGGGCCTAGTGGTGGAAGAGAGGAGGCAGGACAAGAGGTGGAGCGCGCCCCCTAGCCCAAACTGAATTGGACTAGGGCTAGGGGGGTCGCCCCCCCTTTCCTTCTATTCTTCCTCTCCTTCCTTCTTCTCCTACTTGGACTAGGAAAGGGGGAAACCTACTCCTACTAGGAGTAGGAATCCCCCCCTTGGGCGCGCCCCTTGAGGCCGGCCCTCATCCTCCTCCCATCCTTTATATACGGGGGAGGGTGGCACCCCATAGACACACAAGTTGATCTTTAGCTGTGTGCGGTGCCCCCCTCCACAGTTTTCCACCTCGGTCATATTGTCGTAGTGCTTAGGCGAAGCCCTGCGTCGATAACTTCATCATCGCCGTCAACACACCGTCGTGCTGACGGAACTCACCCTCGGCCTCAACTAGATCAAGAGTACGAGGGACGTCACCGAGCTGAACGTGTGCAGATCGCGGAGGTGCTGTGCATTCGGTACTTGATCGGTTGGATCGTGAAGATGTTCGACTACATCATCCGCGTTACTAAATGCTTCCGCTTTCGGTCTATGAGGGTACATAGACACACTCTCCCCTCTCATTGCTATGCATCTCCTAGATAGATCTTGCGTGATCGTAGGAAATTTTTTGAAATACTGCATTCCACATCCGAGCCAGGTCTATGCGTAGATGTTATATGCACGAGTAGAACACAAAGAGTTGTGGGTGATAATAGTCATACTGCTTACCAGCATGTCATACTTTGATTCGGCGGTATTGTTGGTTGAAGCGGCCCAGACTGACATTACATGACCGCGTTCGTGAGACTGATTCTACCGACGTGCTTCGCAAATAGGTGGCTAGTGAGTGTCTGTTTCTCCAGCTTTAGTTGAATCGAGTGTGACTACGCCCGGTCCTTGTTGAAGGTTAAAACAACACACTTGACAAAAATTGTTGTGGTTTTGATGCGTAGGTAAGAACGGTTCTTGCTAGAAGCCCGTAGTAGCCACATAAAACTTGCAACAACAAAGTAGAGGACTTCTAACTTGTTTTCGCAAGGCATGTTATGATGTGATATGGTCAAGACATGATTATATAAATTGTTGTATGAGATGATCATGTTTTGTAGTAGTTATCGGCAACTGGCAGGAGCCATATGGTTGTCGCTTTATTGTATAAAATGCAGTCGCCATGTAATTGCTTTACTTTATCACTAAGCAGTAGCGATAGTCGTAGAAGCAATAATTGGCGAGACGACAACGATGCTACGATGGAGATCAAGGTGTCAAGCCGGTGACGATGGTGATCATGACGGTGCTTTGGAGATGGAGATCAAAGGCACAAGATGACGATGGCCATATCATATCACTTATATTGATTGCATGTGAAGTTTATCCTTTATGCATCTTATTTTGCTTAGTACGACGGTAGCATTATAAGATGGTCTCTCACTAAATTTCAAGGTATAAGTGTTCTCCCTGAGTATGCACCGTTGCTACAGTTCATCGTGCTGAGACACCACGTGATGATCGGGTGTGATAAGCTCTACGTTCACATACAACGGGTGCAAGCCGGTTTTTCACAAGCAGAATACTCAGGTTAAACTTGACGAGCCTAGCATATGCAGATATGGCCTCGGGACACTGAGACCGAAAGGTCGAGTGTGAATCATATAGTAGATATGATCAACATAGTGATGTTCACCATTGAAAACAACTCCATCTCACGTGATGATCGAACATGGTTTAGTTGATATGGATCACGTGATCACTTAGATGATTAGAGGGATGTCAATCTAAGTGGGAGTTCTTAAGTAATATGATTAATTGAACTTTAATTTATCATGAACTTAGTACCTGATAGTATTTTGCATGTCTATGTTGTTGTAGATAAATGGCCTGTGCTACTGTTCCATTGAATTTTAATGCGTTCCTAGAGAAAGCTAAGTTGAAAGATGATGGTAGCAACTACATGGACTGGGTCCGTAACTTGAGAATTATCCTCATTGCTGCATAGAAGAATTACGTCCTGGAAGCACCGCTAGGTGCTAGGCCTGCTGCAGATGCTGCTGATGATGTTAAGAACGTCTGGCAGAGTAAAGCTGATGACTACTCGATAGTTCAGTGTGCCATGCTTTACAGCTTAGAACCGGGACTTTAGCGACGTTTTGAACGTCATGGAGCATATGAGATGTTCCAGGAGTTGAAGTTAATATTTCAAGCAAATGCCCAGATTGAGAGATATGAAGTCTCAAATAAGTTCTACAGCTGCAAGATGGAGGAGAATAGTTCTGTCAGTGAACATATTGTAGGATCGAAAGTATGTCTAGAGGGAGGGGGGTGATTAGACTACTTGACCAATTAAAAACTTAGCCTTTTCCCAATTTTAGTTCTTGGCAGATTTTAGCTATCTTAGAGCAAGTCAAGCAATCATCACTCAGTTCAAGCAAGCATGCAAAGAGTTTATTGGCAGCGGAAAGTAAAGCATGCAACTTGCAAGAATGTAAAGGGAAGGGTTTGGAGGATTCAAACGCAATTGGAGGCACGGATGTTTTCCCGTGGTTCGGATAGGTGGTGCTATCCTACATCCACGTTGATGGAGACTGAAACCCACGGAGGGTAACGGTTGCGCGAGTCCACGGAGGGCTCCACCCACGAAGGGTCCATGAAGAAGCAACCTTGTCTATTCCACCATGGCCATCGCCCATGAAGGACTTGCCTCACTAGCGGTAGATCTTCACGAAGTAGGCGATCTCCTTGCCCTTACAAACTCCTTGGTTCAACTCCACAATCTTGTCGGAGGCTCCCAAGTGACACCTAGCCAATCTAGGAGACACCACTCTCCAAGAAGTAACAAATGGTGTGTTGATGATGAACTCCTTGCTCTTGTGCTTCAAATGATAGTCTCCCCAACACTCAACTCTCTCTCATAGGATTTGGATCTGGTGGAAAGAAGATTTGAGTGGAAAGCAACTTGGGGAAGGCTAGAGATCAAGATTCATATGGTAGGAATGGAATATCTTGATCTCAACACATGAGTAGGTGGTTCTTTCTCAGAACATATGAGTAGGAATGATGTATGCGTTCTGATGGCTCTCTCTTCAAATGAAGAGGTGGTGGAGGGGTATATATAGCCTTCACACAAAATCCAACCGTTACACACAATCTACCAATCTTGGTGGGACCGAATCAGAAAACTCGGTCTGACCGAAATAGTAAACCTAGTGACCGTTAGGAATTTCGGTGGGACTGAGATGCAACTCGGTAGGACCGATTCGGTTAGGGTTTGGGCATAACGTAATCTCGGTGAGACCGATTGCACAAACTCGGTGAGACCGAGTTCGGCAATTAGCTAACCAGAGAGTTGGTCAGGCAAACTCGGTGGGACCGACTTGCTCTTTCGGTGAGACCGAAACGTTACAAGAAGGAAAGATAGAGTTTACCTTGCATTCTCGGTGGGACCGATTCGCTCTTTCGGTGAGACCGAAAAGTTACGAAAGGGAAACAGAGAGTTTGCAAGACCATCTCGGTGAGACCGAGAACCTTATCGGTAGGACCGAATTGCTAGGGTTTGGCAGTGGCAAATCACAAGTGAAACTCGGTGGCGCCGGATTGACAGAATCGGTATGACCGAGTTTGGCTTAGGGTTTAGGTCATTTGTGGATATGGAAAGGTGGTTGAGGATTTTGGAGCATATCACTAAGCACATAAAGCAAGAGGCTCATTAAGCAACACCTCATCCCTCCTTGATAGTATTGTCTTTTCCTAAAGACTCAATGTGATCTTGGATCACTAAAATATAAAATGAGGAGTCTTGAACTTTTGAGCTTGAGCCAATTCTTTGTCCTTAGCATTTTGAGGGTTCCACTTCACATCCATGCCATGCCAATCATTGAGCTTTCCTGAAATAATCATCTTGGAATAGCATTAGCTCAATGAGCTATATGTTGTTATGAATTACCAAAAGCACCTAGGGATAGTTGCACTTTCAATCTCCCCCTTTTTGGTAATTGATGACAACATATAGATCAAAGCTTCGACAAATGATAATAAGCATGAAATATATCGTCGCTTTGAGAAGTATGTGACAAATAAGAGCTCCCCCTAAATTTGTGCATATTTAAAATTTGCTTTGGACTGCAAATGCACATGGAGTTATAATCATGGGTTACTCTTCCATGTCACATACATCTTGGTGGAGCGCTCAAAAATGATAAGATTGAAATACATGCACTCATCACCAAGAATAGTGAATGATCACAAACGATAGATAGAATGATAATATTTAAGCAAGCAGTAAGCAAACATTAAGTGTAGCTTATGATCAAACACTTGATCATCGATGTCTCATGAATAGTGACATAGTATCTCACACACAAGCAAACAAAGTTCGAAAAACCACCAAATAAAGCAAGAGAGAAAAGCAACACTCTCTCTCTCTCGAAGCCTATGATCTATACATCTTCTCCCCCTTTGGCAACAAGTTACCAAAAAGTTCCTAGAAAATGCATAGTGCTAAGTCAACGCTCAGGCTTGATCTTCAGGTGGTGGTGGAGTCCGGAGCACGCCAAGGACGAAGCCTTCAGTAGAAGTGGTCGGAGTCAAGGCTGAAGTGGATGCTGGAGCTGGTGGAACGGAGGCTGTAGCTGGTGCAGACGTTGTGGCTCTGGTGTCAGCAACTGGCAGTGCAGACGACCTCGGACCTCGTGGCACCCTGGCAAAAGCATCAGTTGTGGTCCTGCCTCTCCTTTCATTCATGTCCTCCTGAAGCTGCTCCACGGCGGTCTGTATTTCTGTCACCTTGATGTCCATGTCATAGAATCTCTGTTCCATGATCCTCTCTAGGCTCGCCTGGTTCTGAGTCAGGGTGGCAAGTCCTTGCTCAATACGCAGGGTGGACGCTATCAGGTAACCGAGCTGCTCTTGTTTGGTCTTCAAGAAGTAATCAGATGCCTCTGCTCGAGTAGGCATCCTGGCAGCTTTTTCCTTCCTCGCCTTCTCCTTCTGAGCTTGTGCATGTGCAGATGAGGGTTCATTTTCAGTCATAACCACTTGGTTATCCTCAAAATCTGGACGGATGGGCAGGTGTTCCTTATCCAATAAATACACGCTCGTGCCCATCTTGGAGTTGATGAGCTCCTGAATCTGTGGGGCATACCCACAACTCCTCTTCTGGTCTGCAGCTGTCCTCTTGATTGTTTCCACAATGAGACTCATGACCTTGAATTTCTGAGGCACGTCAAAGACATGAAGAAAGTTGATTGCGTGACCTCTGATCATCTTGTGATCTCCAGATTTGGGCAGAAGGGTGTGCCTAAGGATCCAGTTGATCATAGGCAATCCTGAGAGCAGATAGTGCACGGAGCCAAACTTGAACGTGTCAAGCGCTTCATTTGGGATCTCCTTGTACATGTTGGACATGGAGTTGTGATCCATCTTTTTCTTGGCATAGATGTCCAAGTCATCAGCTTGCTCCTCTGGGGCATTGATCAACTTCGCCCATTCTTCCACAGTGGATTGGTACCTCGTACCCTCAGACATCCATGTGATCCTGCCATCCGGATAAAAGTATGCTGTGGAGTAGAATTGCATGATCAGCTCCTCGTTCCACTTTGTGATCTTCTGCCTAACAAAGTCTGCAACTCCACACGCACTAAAGCTGTCAAATACACCGGGGTAGTGCTCTTCATTGTCCTTGATGTAGGTCCAGTCGACCCATCTCATGTCACAAACGATTGGCTTCTTGTCAAGCAAAACAGTCTCATAGAAATCTTGCTGTTCCTTGGTATGAAATCTGTAATCCACGACAGTCCTTCTCCTAGAAGCATACGGATTTGCTTCTCTCCATTTCCTCAGCCCTGAATCTCTCCTGAGCTTCATATCCTCAGCCACAGGATGAGCATCGTTGTGGTCTGGGATCTTGGGCTTGAGCTTCCTAAGGACACTCTCTTCCTCTTCTTCGACAGCTTCAAGCATTGGGGCCTTGTTCTTTTCTGCAGCTGGGATGCTTCGTGTGTTTCTCTTGGGTGCACTCTTAGGCTTAGATGCAGCCTTAGGTGCATCCTTGGGCTTGGATGCAGCTGTTCCTGACCTTATAGCATCTCCCATGAGTTTGGCTGCCTTGGGTGCTGGTGCAGCAACCTCTTCTTCTTCCTCCTCCTCATCGACCATGATGGAGGCCTTCCCAAGCACTCTGGCTACAGTCTTTTTCACCCTCTCTTTCCTTTTCTTTCCCTCAGCAGCAATGGGCTCAATGGGAGCAGGCTTCATAGTTGAAGCCCTAGCCTTTGACATGGGCTGTCTGCCTGCTGGCCTTTTGATCTTCAGCCCTGGCTTGGTTCCTTGAGCTGGTTCAGCTCTCTTTGATGTGGCCTCTTCCTCTTCCACATAGTCTTCATCCTCAGAATCAGACGTTCTCTTCTTCCTTTGATGTGTGGCAGCCTTGGGCAGATTGCTGGGGGTGCTCCTGCTGCCATCATCAGAAGAGCTTGAGGGGCTAGTGCCCTCACTCATCACAACTTGCTGCTCAGACACATTCTGGCTGTCACTTTGATCAGACATGTTGCACACTGACTGCTGACCCTGTGAATAGATTATGGATAAGATAGAGTGGATGAGCATCACAAAAAGCAGAGATTTTTGCAAAAGATTAATTCAAAAACTTAGTTTTAGTTTTCCACAGAAAGCATCTCGGATCTACCGATTTTCAAACTCGGTGACACCGAAGCAGTTTTGGCACCAGAACTAGTGAACTCGGTCAGACCGAGTCACAGTTCGGTGGCACCGAGACTGCTAGGGTTTCACAGAATTCCAAAATCGGTCGCACCTATAAGTTATTCTCGGTCAGACCGAGTTTCACTTGTGCAATGGCAAAAGCCAGATCGGTGGGACCGAGTTTTTCAACTCGGTGGGTCCGAGATGGTTTCGGTGGAAACCTAACCCTAAAATTTTCGAATTAAACCTATTCTACGAGATCATTGACTGGATAGGAGTGTTTCAATCGTGGCAAGAATCATAATGATCACAATGTGCTAGGAATCGGAGTGGAGAATAGCACAAAGATCGAGTCCATACCCTAGTTCGGTGGAGACTCGCTACGGCGGCAACGGCGGGGCAGAAATCCGTTGATGGCAGCGGAGACCAGCGACTGGAGGCTGCTGGCAACGAGAAGATGATCCGGAGACCATGAAGGCAGAGCAGGCTATCGCGCGGGCGAAGAGGTTTTGGAGAAATTTCCAAAATTTTGCCCGTCACTATATATAGCCCGACCCTGTCGGTGTGACCGAGTGGAACAACTCGGTGGCACCGAGATGCAAAACTATGTGCAGTTATTGCAACTCGGTGTGACCGAAAAGTTCAAATCGGTTGCACCGAGATCGAAAACCTAGATCAACTTAATGAACTCGGTAGGACCAAAAATGGAGTATCGGTCAGACCGAGATTCATAAAGAGGTTTTGGAAGTTTAAGTCTATGATGAATCAGGGACTCCGAGCGCTCCTCACACAGAGTGGTTCGAATCTGACTTGATCAAGTTTTGTGATGCAGCATGAATAGAGTTTGAGACGAGAAAATCATAGATAGCTAGAGGAGGTTCTTAGGCATTCTTGTCCATCCACTTGGCAAAATAAGAAAGCCAAACAATCAAAACAACAAGTGGATGTCCTCGAATGAGTAAAATATGCAACCAACATGCTCACACAATAAGATGGCAAATGAAATATGTGGCAAAGCATGCACAACCAATTCTAGCATCTATCAAGCAATTTGCGATGACTAGGTCATCTATATATGAGTATATTGACTTAGGAGTCAAGTGAGAACACTTGATCGTAGGTCATACTCATCGTTTAAGCTCAAGTGGGGTTACCACTTTTACATAAAGCATTGTTGTATTCACATCTTTAGAGTTGCTTTAGCTCAAGTCTTAGAGTAAAGCTCCCCCTAGATGTGATATCCCCCCTAAGAGGGATGAACTAACCTTGGGTTTTGTCGATGATGACTTCATGTAGATGTTGAAGATGTGGATGCTCAATGTTGATGTAGATCACTTGGAGCTATCCATTTGAGTGAATTGCACTTTCAATACCTACATGGGTTAGTCCCACAAGGAACAAACAAGGATATCCATAGACATAGAGTGATGCACACACAAGATGATGTCCATGAAAACTTTAGGTTACCTTGTCCCTTGTCTTAGCAACAAGAGGGTTTGTGACTCCTTGAACTAGTGCAAGATGTTGAAGTTGATTGCACTTGTTCTTGCCAAAATGATAAGAGTGAAGTATGTTGGCGGAGTCACCCTCAAGAACTCTCTAGTTCTTCTTCTTTTGGATCCACACCATCTTGATGGGAATCCTTGGAGTTGTAGTCGTACTTGATGTAGTGGAACTTGAAGTAGTCTTGGGAATCCACTTGACTAAGGTCTTAGGAGCTTCTTCAAATGCATCAATCTCCTCTTGAAGCTTGTCCTTGCCTTTTTGCTTGTAGTCTTGTGGTGGAAGATCATCTTGAGCTTGTGTCCCCTTGAAAGAAGTGTCATACTTCTCTTGTTGAGGAACAAACTTTGTCTTGGGGTATTGATCTTCTTCCCATTCAACTCCATTGGCATTGAACTTTCGTTCAAAACCAACACCTTGATTCTTCCGGTGCATTCCTTGCTTGCGCACAATTTCCTCGAATTGCTTACTTCCGGCAAGGCTCTTGTAAACACCTTTCTCTATAATTCCCTTCAATAAGCTATTTTCTTGCTCAAGTGTAACTTGGCTAAGAGAATCATTAGTGGAATCAAGAGAACTACTAGAAGCAACAATATTGGATTTAGCATGATCATTGTTACTACTAGAGGAAGAATCTTTCTTATTCTTGTTACTAGTCTTGACTTGAGGCATGTAAGTGGATAATAGTAAACGCTTGGCAATGTAAGAAGAACTTTTCTTGCGGAGATCATCATTGATTGCTTTTAAGAACTCATGCTCTTGCTCAAGATTGAGCTTTTCAAAGCGTAATTTCTAATGAGCTCTTAAAAGTTCTCGATGATCTTCGAAGATAGTTTCATGAGCTAACTTAAGAGTGTTTAGTTCTTTAGTTAGAGCCTCAATCTTCTCCTTATCATTGTCATTCGTTTTAGCATGATTAATTGATGTTTCATCATAGTACTAATCACTAGAGTTGTCAACAAGCAAATCATCATCACCTAACAAGTCATCTTCATCACTATTAAAATCAACGTACTCGCGGTGTGTTACCTTAGGACCTTTGGCCATGAAGCATCTTCCAATTCCTTCATTTGGGGAGTCAAATATGTCGTAGGAGTTGGTTGGCACAAGTGCTAGACCGGCAACACCTTCATCTTGAGTATCTTCGGAGTCGGAGTGATAAATTCTCTCGGAGTGGCTGTCGGAGTCGGAGCCGGATACCCATTCACCAACATGAGCTTGATGTCTTCGTTTTGTATAGCTCCTTGATGATTTTTCCTTCCTTTCCGAGTCCTTGCTTCTCCGTGAGTATCTTCGTTCATAACGATCATCTCTACTCCTTCTCTCTCTTGGTGGAGATTCTTTGCTTCTTCTTTTTGGAGAATCTTCTCTTCTCTTGTAGGGAGCCGTACACTCATTGGAATAGTGTTCGGGTCTTCCACAATTATAGCAGTTTCGCTCTCGACTAGAAGATCTTTTGTCATTGTAGGACCTTGACTTGAAGCTTCTATCTTTGCTTCTACTCTTGTAGAACTTGTTGAAGTTCTTCACCATTAAGCTCAATTCTTCATTAAAGTTTTGTTTCTCACTTGATGATGTGGGGGCTTCACATGACGCTTTGTAGGCACCACTTGATTTATTGTGAAGTTCCTCTTTATCCTTAAGTGACATCTCATGAGCAACAATCCTTCCAATTACTTCCGTTGGCTTGAGATCTTTGTAGTTGGGCATCATTTGGATTAATGTGCACATGGTATCATATTTCCCATCCAAGGCTCTTAGGATCTTCTTGATGATGAATCTATCGGTCATCTCTTCACTTCCTAAGCCGGCAATCTCATTTGTGATGAGAGAAATCCTAGAGTACATTTCAGCGACACCTTCACCATCCTTCATCTTGAACTTGTCAAGTTGACTTTGGAGCACATCCAACTTGGATTCCTTGACGGAGTCAGTACCTTTGTGCATATCAATCAAAGTATCCCAAATTTCCTTTGCATTCTCAAGGCGGCTGATTTTGTTGAATTCTTCGGGGCACAATCCGTTGAAGAGAATATCACAAGCTTGAGAATTGTATTGCAACATCTTCAACTCATCCGCGGTAGCTTCACGGTTTGGTTCCCTCCCATCAAAGAACTCACCTTGCAAGCCAACACAAACAATAGCCCATACGGCGGGGTTATGTCCAAGAATATGCATTTTCATTTTATGTTTCCAACTAGCAAAATTAGTGCCATCAAAGTAAGGACCTCTACGGTGATAATTTCCCTCGCTAGACGCCATACTCTCCTAGGTTGTGAAACCAAGCCTATGACCACCAAAAGCTATGAAGACCAAGCCAAATGGAGACCAAAGCTCTGATACCACTTGTAGGATCGAAAGTATGTCTAGAGGGGGGGTGATTAGACTACTTGACCAATTAAAAACTTAGCCTTTTCCCAATTTTAGTTCTCGGTAGATTTTAGCTATCTTAGAGCAAGTCAAGCAATCATCACTCAGTTCAAGCAAGCATGCAAAGAGTTTATTGGCAGCGGAAGTAAAGCATGCAACTTGCAAGAATGTAAAGGGAAGGGTTTGGAGGATTCAAACGCAATTGGAGACACGGATGTTTTCCCGTGGTTCGGATAGGTGGTGCTATCCTACATCCACGTTGATGGAGACTTCAACCCACGGAGGGTAACGGTTGCGCGAGTCCACGGAGGGCTCCACCCACGAAGGGTCCATGAAGAAGCAACCTTGTCTATTCCACCATGGCCATCGCCCACAAAGGACTTGCCTCACTAGCGGTAGATCTTCACGAAGTAGGTGATCTCCTTGCCCATACAAACTCCTTGGTTCAACTCCACAATCTTGTCGGAGGCTCCCAAGTGACACCTAGCCAATCTAGGAGACACCACTCTCCAAGAAGTAACAAATGGTGTGTTGATGATGAACTCCTTGCTCTTGTGCTTCAAATGATAGTCTCCCCAACACTCAACTCTCTCTCATAGGATTTGGATCTGGTGGAAAGAAGATTTGAGTGGAAAGCAACTTGGGGAAGGCTAGAGATCAAGATTCATATGGTAGGAATGGAATATCTTGGTCTCAACACATGAGTAGGTGGTTCTTTCTCAGAACATATGAGTAGGAATGATGTATGTGTTCTGATGGCTCTCTCTTCGAATGAAGAGGTGGTGGAGGGGTATATATAGCCTTCACACAAAATCCAACCGTTACACACAATCTACCAATCTCGGTGGGACCGAATCAGAAAACTCGGTCTGACCGAAATAGTAAACCTAGTGACCGTTAGGAATTTCGGTGGGACTGAGATGTAACTCGGTAGGACCGATTCGGTTAGGGTTTGGGCATAACGTAATCTCGGTGAGACTGATTGCACAAACTCGGTGAGACCGAGTTCGGCAATTAGCTAACCAGAGAGTTGGCCAGGCAAACTCGGTGGGACCGACTTGCTCTTTCGGTGAGACTGAAACGTTACAAGAAGGAAACATAGAGTTTACCTTGCATTCTCGGTGGGACCGATTCGCTCTTTCGGTGAGACCGAAAAGTTACGAAAGGGAAATAGAGAGTTTGCAAGCCCATTTCGGTGAGACCGAGAACCTTATCGGTAGGACCGAATTGCTAGGGTTTGGTAGTGGCAAATGACAAGTGAAACTCGGTGGCGCTGGATTGACAGAATCGGTATGACCGAGTTTGGCTTAGGGTTTAGGTCATTTGTGGATATGGAAAGGTGGTTGAGGATTTTGGAGCATATCACTAAGCACATAAAGCAAGAGGCTCATTAAGCAACACCTCGTCCCTCCTTGATAGTATTGGCTTTTCCTAAAGACTCAATGTGATCTTGGATCACTAAAATATAAAATGAGGAGTCTTGAACTTTTGAGCTTGAGCCAATTCTTTGTCCTTAGCATTTTGAGGGTTCCACTTTCACATCCATGCCATGCCAATCATTGAGCTTTCCTGAAATAATCATCTTGGAATAGCATTAGCTCAATGAGCTATATGTTGTTATGAATTACCAAAACCACCCAGGGACAGTTGCACTTTCACATATACTCAGAATGTCTGGGTACCACAACCACTTGACTCAACTGGGACTTAATCTACCTGATGATGGTGTCATTGACAGAGTTCTTCAATCACAGTCACCGAGCTAAAAAAGCTTCGTGTTGAACTATAATATGCAAGGGATGGGTAAGATAATTCCCGAGCTCTTCGCGATGCTAAAAGTTGCGGAGGTAGAAATCAAGAAGGAGCATCAAGTGTTGATGGTTAACAAGACCACTAGTGTCAAGAAAAAGGGCAAAGGGAAGAAGGGGAACTTCAAGAAGAACGACAGGCAAGTTGCTGCTCAAGTGAAGAATCCCAACTCTGGACCTAAGCCTGAGACTCATTGCTTCTACTGCAAAGGGACTGGTCACTGGAAGCGGAACTGCCCCAAGTATTTGGTGGATAAGAAGGATGGCAAAGTGAAAGGTATATTTGATATACATGTTATTGATGTGTACCTTACTAATGCTCGCAGTAGCGCCTGGGTATTTGATACTGGTTCTGTTGCTCATATTTGCAACTCGAAACAGGGGCTACGGATTAAGTGAAGATTGGCTAAGGACGAGGTGACGATGCGCGTGGGAAATGGTTCCAAAGTCGATGTGATTGCGGTCGGCATGCTACCTCTACATCTACCTTCAGGATTAGTATTAGACCTGAATAATTGTTATTTGGTGCCAGCGTTAAGCATGAACATTATATCTGTTGGGGAACATAGTAATTTCAAAAAAAATTCATATGCACACGCAGGATCATGGTGATGCATAGCAACGAGAGGGGTGAGTGTGTCCACGTACCCTTGTAGACCAAAAGTGGAAGCGTTAGCACAACATGGTTGATGTAGTCGTACGTCTTCACGATCCGACTGATCCAAGTACCGAATGCACGGCACCACCGAGTTCAGCACACGTTCAACTCGATGATGTCCCGCGAGCTCCGATCTAGCAAAGCTTCACAGGAGAGTTTCGTCAGCACGACGGCGTGGTGACAGTGATGATGATGCTACCGATGCACGGCTTCGCCTAAGAACCGCTACGATATGGTCGAGGTGGATTATGGTGGAGGGGGGCACCGCACACGGTTAAGGGATCAATGATCAATTTTGTGTCTATGGGGTGCCCCCTGCCCCCGTATATAAAGGAGCAAGGGGGAGGAGGCGGCCGGGCAAGGAGGGCGTGCCAAGGGGGGAGTCCTACTCCCACTAGGAGTAGGACTCCTCCTTTTCCTATTAGGAGTAGGAGAGGGGGAAGGAAAGGGAGAGGAGGAGAAGGAAAGAGGGGGCCGGCACCTTGCCCTAAACCAATTCGGTTTGGGCCTTGGGGGGTGCGCCCCACACTCCCCTTGCTACCCTCTATTTCCACTAAGGCCCATGTAGGCCCATTAAGCCCCACGGGGGTTCCAGCAACCCCCGGTACTCCAATATATGTCCGAAACCTTCCAGAACCTTTCCTTTGTCCTAACATAGTCGTCCAATATATCGATCTTTATGTCTCGACCATTTAGATACTACTCGTCATGTCCGTGATCCCATCCGGGACTCTAAACTACCTTCGGTACATCAAAACACGAAACTCATAATATCGATCGTCACCGAACTTTAAGTGTGCGGACCCTTCGGGTTCGAGAACTATGTAGACAAGACCTAGACACGTCTCCGGTCAATAACCAATAGCGGAACCTAGATATTGGCTCCCACATATTCTACGCAGATCTTTATCGGTCAAACCGCATAACAACATGCGTTGTTCCCTTTGTCATCGGTATGTTACTTTCCCGAGATTCGATCGTCGATATCTCAATACCTAGTTCAATCTCGTTACCGGTAAGTCTCTTTACTCGTTCCGTAATACATCATCCCGCAACTAACTCATTAGTTACAATGCTTGCAAGGCTTATAGTGATGTGCATTACCGAGTGGGCCCAGAGATACCTCTCCGACAATCGGAGTGACAAATCCTAATCTCGAAATACGCCAACTCAACAAGTACCTTCGGAGACACCTGTAGAGCACCTTTATAATCACCCAGTTACGTTGTAACGTTTGGTAGCACACATAGTGTTCCTCCGGTAAACGGGAGTTGCATAATCTCATAGTCATAGGAACATGTATATATAAGTCAAGCAGAAAGCAATAGCAACATACTAAACGATCGAGTGCTAAGCTAACAGAATGGGTCAAGTCAATCACATCATTCTCCTAATGATGTGATCCCGTCAATCAAATGACAACTCATGTCTATGGCTAGGAAACATAACCATCTTTGATAAACGAGCTAGTCAAGTAGAGGCATACTAGTGACACTCTGTTTGTCTATGTATTCACACATGTACTAAGTTTCCGGATAATACAATTCTAGCATGAATAATAAACATTTATCATGATATAAGGAAATATAAATAACAACTTTATTATTGCCTCTAGGGCATATTTCCTTTAGTCTCCCACTTGCACTAGAGTCAATAATCTCGATTACACAGTAATGATTCTAACACCCATGGAGCCTTGGTGTTGATCATGTTTTGCTCGTGGAAGAGGCTTAGTTAATGGGTCTACAACATTCAGATCCGCATGTATCTTGCAAAGCTCTATGTCTCCCACCTGGACTTGATCCCGGATGGAGTTGAAGCGTCTCTTGATGTGCTTGGTTCTCTTGTGAAATTTGGATTCCTTTGACAAGGCAATTGCACCAGTATTGTCACAAAAGATTTTCATTGGACCCGATGCACTAGGTATGACACCTAGATCGGATATGAAATCCTTCATCCAGACTCCTTCATTCGCTGCTTCCGAAGCAGCAATGTACTCCGCTTCACATGTAGATCCCGCCACGACGCTCTGTTTAGAACTGCTCCAACTGGCAGCTCCACCGTTCAATATAAACACGTATCCGGTTTGCGATTTAGAATCATCCAGATCAGTGTCAAAGCTTGCATCAACGTAACCATTTACGATGAGCTCTTTGTCACCTCCATAAACGAGAAACATATCCTTAGTCCTTTTTAGGTATTTCAGGATGTTCTTGACCGCTGTCTAGTGATCCACTCCTGGATTACTTTGGTACCTCCCTGCTAAACTAATAGCAAGGCACACATCAGTTCTGGTACACCGCATTGCATACATGATAGAGCCTATGGCTGAAGCATAGGGAACATCTTTCATTTTCTCTCTATCTTCTGCAGTGGTCGGGCATTGAGTCTTACTCAACTTCACACCGTGTAACACAGGCAAGAACCCTTTCTTTGCCTGATCCATTTTGAACTTCTTCAAAACTTTGTCAAGGTATGTGCTTTGTGAAAGTCCAATTAAGCGTCTTGATCTATCTCTATAGATCTTGATGCCCAATATGTAAGCAGCTTCACCGAGGTCTTTCATTAAAAAACTCTTATTCAAGTATCCTTTTATGCTATCCAGAAATTCTATATCATTTCCAATCAACAATATGTCATCCACATATAATATTAGAAATGCTATAGAGCTCCCACTCACTTTCTTGTAAATGCAGGCTTCTCCAAAAGTCTGTATAAAACCATATGCTTTGATCACACTATCAAAACATTTATTCCAACTCCGAGAGGCTTGCACCAGTCCATAAATGGATCGCTGGAGCTTGCACACTTTGTTAGTACCTTTTGGATCGATAAAACCTTCAGGTTGCATCATATACAACTCTTCTTCCAGAAATCCATTCAGCAATGCAGTCTTTACATCCATTTGCCAAATTTCATAATCATAAAATGCGGCAATAGCTAACATGATTCGGACGGACTTAAGCATCGCTACGGGTGAAAAGGTCTCATCGTAGTCAACTCCTTGAACTTGTTGAAAACCTTTTGCAACAAGTCGATCTTTGTAGACAGTAACATTACCATCAATGTATGTCTTCTTCTTGAAAATCCATTTATTCTCTATGGCTTGCCGATCATCGGCCAAGTCAACCAAAGTCCACACTTTGTTCTCATACATGGATGCCATCTCAGAATGCTTGGCCGCAAGCCATTTTGAGGAATCTGGGCTCATCATCGCTTCCTCATAGTTCGTAGGTTCGTCATGGTCTAGTAACATGACCTCCAGAACAGGATTACCATACCACTCTGGTGCGGATCTTACTCTGGTTGACCTACGAGGTTCGGTAGTAACTAGATCTAAAGTTTCATGATCATCATCATTAGCTTCCTCACTAATTGGTGTAGGTGTCACAGAAATCAGTTTCTGTGATGAACTACTTTCCAATAAAGGAGCAGGTACAGTTACCTCATCAATTTCTACTTTCCTCCCACTCACTTCTTTCGAGAGAAACTCCTTCTCTCGAAAGGATCCATTCTCAGCAACAGAGGTCTTGCCTTCGGATCTGTGATAGAAGGTGTACCCAATGGTCTCTTTTGGGTATCCTATGAAGACACATTTCTCCGATTTGGGTTCAAGCATATCAGGTTGAAGCTTTTTCACATAAGCATCGCAGCCCCAAACTTTAAGAAACAACAACTTTGGTTTCTTGACAAACCATAGTTCATAAAGTGTCATCTCAACGGATTTTGATGGTGCCCTATTTAACGTGAATGCAGTGATGTCTACTACACAACCTTCTTCTTGTAGACGTTGTTGGGCCTCCAAGTGCAGAGGTTTGCAGAACAGTAGCAAATTTCCCTCAAGTGGATGACCTAAGGTTTATCAATCCGTGGGAGGCGTAGGATGAAGATGGTCTCTCTCAAGCAACCCTGCAACCAAATAACAAAGAGTCTCTTGTGTCCCCAACACACCCAATACAATGGTAAATTGTATAGGTGCACTAGTTCATCGAAGAGATGGTGATACAAGTGGTATATGGATGGTAGATATAGGTTTTTGTAATCTGAAAATATAAAAACAGCAAGGTAACTAATGATAAAAGTGAGCGTAAATGGTATTGCAATGTGTTGAAACAAGGCCTAGGGTTCATACTTTCACTAGTGCAAGTTCTCTCAACAATAATAACATAATTGGATCATATAGCTATCCCTCAACATGCAACAAAGAGTCACTCCAAAGTCACTAATAGCGGAGAACAAACGAAGAGATTATGGTAGGGTACGAAACCACCTCAAAGTTATCCTTTCTGATCGATCTATTCAAGAGTCCGTAGTAAAATAACATGAAGCTATTCTTTCCATTCAATCTACCATAGAGTTCGTACTAGAATAACACCTTGAGACACAAATCAATCAAAACCCTAATGTCACCTAGATACTCCAATGTCACCTCAAGTATCCGTGGGTATGATTATACGATATGCACCACACAATCTCAGATTCATCTATTCAAACCAACACAAAGTACATCAAAGAGTGCCCCAAAGTGTCTATCGGAGAGTCAAGACGAAAACGTGTGCCAACCCCTATGCATAGGTTCATGGGCGGAACCCGCAAGTTGATCACAAAAACATGCATCAAGTGAATCAATAGAATAACCCATTGTCACCATGGTTATCCCACACAAGACATACATCAAGTGCTCTCAAATCCTTAAAGACTCAATCCGATAAGATAACTTCAAAGGGAAAACTCAATCCATTACAAGAGAGTAGAGGGGGAGAAACATCATAAGATCCAACTATAATTGCAAAGCTCGCGATACATCAAGATCGTACCACCTCAAGAACAGGAGAGAGAGAGAGATCAAACACATAGCTACTGGTACATACCCTCAGCCCCGAGGGAGAACTACTCCCTCCTCGTCATGGAGAGCACTGGGATGATGAAGATGGCCACCAGAGAGGGATTCCCCCTCTGGCAGGGTGCTGGAACGGGTCTAGATTGGTTTTCGGTGGCTACAAAGGCTTGCGGCGGTAGAACTCCCGATCTATTGTGCTCTCCGAAGTTTTTAGGGTATATGGGTATATATGGGAGGAAGAAGTACGTTGGTGGACCTCCGGGCTGTCCACGAGGCAGGGGCCGCCCCCCCACCCTCGTGGGCAGCCCGGGACTCTTCTGGTCCAACTCCGATACTCCATGGGCTTCTTCTGGTCCAGAAATAAGTTCCGTGAAGTTTCAGGTCAATGGGACTCCGTTTGATTTTCCTTTTCTGTGATACTCTAAAACAAGGAAAAAACAGAAACTGGCACTGGGCTCTAGGTTAATAGGTTAGTCCCAAAAATCATATAAAATAGCATATAAATGCATATAAAACATCCAAGGTTGATAATATAATAGCATGGAACAATCAAAAATTATAGATACGTTGGAGACGTATCATGCAGCCGTATCTAAAGCATAACCCCAAAACGATAGCGGTAAATCAGTAAGAGACATCATAGATCACACCATATCTAGTAAAGTACGATTACGATGTTCAGACACACCATTATGTTGTGGTGTTCCGGGTGGCGTGAGTTGCGAAACTATTCTGCATTGTTTCAAATGTAGACCAAACTCGTAACTCAAATATTCTCCTCCACGATCAGATCGTAGAAACTTTATTTTCTTGTTATGATGATTTCCCACTTCACTCTGAAATTCTTTGAACTTTTCAAATGTTCCAGACTTCTGTTTCATTAAGTAGATATACCCATATCTGCTCATATCATTTGTGAAGGTGAGAAAATAACGATACCCGCCGCGAGCCTCAATATTCATCGGACCACATACATCAGTATGTATGATTTCCAACAAATCTATTGCTCACTCCATAGTTCCGGAGAACGAAGTTTTAGTCATGTTGCCCATAAGGCATGGTTCGCAAGTACCAAGTGATTCATAATCAAGTGATTCCAAAAGTCCATCAGTATGGAGTTTCTTCATGCACTTTATACCAATATGACCTAAACGGTAGTGCTACAAATAAGTTGCACTATCATTATCAACTCTGCATCTTTTGGCTTCAACATTATGAATATGTGTATCACTACTATCGAGATTCAACAAAAATAGACTAATCTTCAAGGCTGCATGACCATAAAAGATATTACTCATATAAATAGAACAACCATTATTCTCAGATTTAAATGAATAACCGTCTCGCCTCAAACAAGATCCAGATATAATGTTCATGCTTAACGCTGGCACCAAATAACTATTATTTAGGTCTAAAACTAATCCCGAAGGTAGATGTAGAGGTAGCGTGCCGACCGCGATCACATCGATTTTGGAACCATTTCCCACGCGCATCGTCACCTCGTCCTTAGCCAGTCTTCGCTTAATCCATAGTCCCTGTTTCGAGTTGCAAATATTAGCAACAGAACTAGTATCAAATACCCAGCTGCTACTACGAGCTCTGGTAAGGTACACATCAATAACATGTATATCACATATACCTTTGTTCACCTTCCATCCTTCTTATCCGCCAAATACTTGGGGCAGTTCCGCTTCCAGTGACCAGTCTGTTTGTAGTAGAAGCACTCAGTCTCAGGCTTAGGTCCAGACTTAGGTTTCTTCTCCTGAGCAGCAACTTGTTTGTTGTTCTTCTTGAAGTTCCCCTTTTTCTTCCCTTTACCCTTTTTCTTGAAACTGGTGGTCTTATTGACCATCAACACTTGATGCTCCTTCTTGATTTCTACCTCCGCTGCCTTTAGTATTGCGAAGAGCTCGGGAATTGTCTTATTCATCCCTTGCATATTATAGTTCATCACAAAGCTTTTGTAGCTTGGTGGTAGTGATTGAAGAACTCTGTCAATGACACTATCAACAGGAAGATTAACTCCCAGTTGAGTCAAGTGATTATGATACCCAGACATTTTGAGTATATGTTCACTGACAGAACTATTCTCCTCCATATTGCAGCTATAGAACTTATTGGAGACTTCATATCTCTCAATTCGGGCATTTGCTTGAAATATTAACTTCAACTCCTTTAACATCTCATATGCTCCATGACATTCAAAACGTCGCTGAAGTCCTGGTTCTAAGCCGTAAAGCATGGCACACTAAACTATCGAGTAGTCATCAGCTTTACTCTGCCAGACGTTCTTAACATCATCAGCAGCATCTGCTGTAGGCCTGGCACCCAGCGGTGCTTCCAGTACGTAATTCTTCTGTGCAGCAATGAGGATAATCCTCAAGTTACGGACCCAGTCCGTGTAATTGCTACCATCATCTTTCAACTTTCCTTTCTCAAGGGACACATTAAAATTCAACGGAACAACAGCACGGGCCATCTATCTACAATCAACATAGACAAGCAAAGTACTATCAGGTACTAAGTTCATGATAAATTTAAGTTCAATTAATCATATTACTTAAGAACTCCCACTTAGATAGACATCCCTCTGATCATCTAAGTGATCACGTGATCCAAATCAACTAAACCATGTCCGATCATCACGTGAGATGGAGTAGTTTTCAATGGTGAACATCACTATGTCGATCATATCTACTATATGATTCACGCTCGACCTTTCGGTCTTAGTGTTCTGAGGCCATATTTGCATATGCTAGGTTCATCAAGTTTAACCTGAGTATTCTGCGTGTGCAAAACTGGCTTGCACCCGTTGTAGATGAACGTAGAGCTTATCACACCCGATCATCACGTGGTGTCTCGGCACGACGAACTTTGGCAACGGTGCATACTCAGGGAGAACACTTTTACCTTGAAATTTAGTGAGACATCATCTTATAATGCTACCGCCAAACAAAGCAGAATAAGATGCATAAAGGATAAACATCACATGCAATCAATATAAGTGATATGATATGGCCATCATCATCTTGTGCTTGTGATCTCCATCTCCGAAGCACCGTCATGATCACCATCCTCACCGGCGTGACACCTTGATCTCCATCGTAGCATCGTTGTCGTCTCACCAACTATTGCTTCTACGACTATGCTACCTCTTAGTGATAAAGTAAAGCAATTACAGGGCGATTGCATTGCATACAATAAAGCGGCAACCATATGGCTCCTGCCAGTTGCCGATAACTCCGTTACAAAACATGATCATCTCATACAATAAATATAACATCATGTCTTGACCATATCACATCACAACATGCCCTGCAAAAACAAGTTAGACGTCCTCTACTTTGTTGTTGCAAGTTTTACGTGGCTGCTATGGGCTGAGCAAGAACCGTTCTTACCTGCCCATTGCTACCTCTTGAGCACTGCGTTGGATTTCCTTGAAGAGGAAAGAATGATGCAGCAGAGCAGCGTAAGTATTTCCCTCAGTTTTTGAGAACCAAGGTATCAATCCAGTAGGAGGCTACGCACGAGTCCCTCGTACCTGCACAAATAAAATAACTCCTCGCAACCAACGCGATAAGGGGTTGTCAATCCCTTCACGGTCACTTACAAGAGTGAGATCTGATAGATATGATAAGATAATATTTTTGGTATTTTTGTGATAAAGATGCAAAGTAAAATAAAATCAAAGTAAAAAAGCAAAGGAAATAACTAAGTATTGGAAGATTAATATGATGAAGATAGACCCGAGGGCCATAGGTTTCACTAGTGGCTTCTCTCAAGAGCATAAGTATTTTACGGTGGGTGAACGAATTACTGTTGAGCAATTGACAGAATTGATCATAGTTATGAGAATATCTAGGTATGATAATGTATATAGGCATCACGTCCAAGACAAGTAGACCGACTCCTGCCTACATCTACTACTATTACTCCACTGATCGACCGCTATCCAGCATGCATCTAGAGTATTAAGTTCATGGAAACAGAGTAATGCCTTAAGCAAGATGACATGATGTAGAGAGATAAATTCATGCAATATGATAAAAAAAACCATCTTGTTATCCTCGATGGCAACAATACAATACGTGCCTTGCTGCCCCTACTGTTACTGGGAAAGGACACCGCAAGATTGAACCCAAAGCTAAGCACTTCTCCCATTGCAAGAAAGATCAATCTAGTAGGCCAAACCAAACTGATAATTCGAAGAGACTTGCAAAGATAACCAATCATACATAAAAGAATTCAGAGAAGATTCAAATATTGTTCACAGATAATCTTGATCATAAACCCACAATTCATTGGTCTCAACAAACACACCACAAAAAAAGATTACATCGAATAGATCTCCATAAGAGAGGGGGAGAACATTGTATTGAGGTCCAAAAAGAGAGAAGAATCCATCTAGCTAATAACTATGGACCCGAAGGTTTGAGGTAAACTACTCACACTTCATCGGAGAGGCTATGGTGTTGATGTAGAAGCCCTCCGTGATAGATGCCCCCTCCGGCGGAGCTCCGGAATAGGCCCCAAGATGGGATCTCGTGGATACAGAAAGTTACGGCGGTGGAATTAGGGTTTTGCCTCCGTATTTGATCGTTTGGGGGTACGCAGGTATATATAGGAGGAAGGAGTACGTCGATGGAGCAACAGGGGGCCCACGAGGGTGGAGCGCGCCCCCTACCTCGTGGCCTCCTCTTTTGTTTCTTGACGTAGGGTCCAAGTCTCCTAGATCATGGTCGGTGACAAAATCACATTCCCGAAGGTTTCATTCCGTTTGGACTCTGTTTGACATTCCTTTTCTTCGAAACCCTAAAATAAGCAAAAAAACAGCAATTCTGGGCTAGGCCTTCGGTTAATAGGTTAGTCCCAAAAATAATATAAAAGTGGATAATAAAGCCCAATAATGTCCAAAACAGTAGATAATATAACATGGATCAATCAAAAATTATAGATACGTTGGAGACGTATCAAGCATCCCCAAGCTTCATTCCTGCTCGTCCTCGAGTAGGTAAATGATAAAAACAGAAATTTTGATGCGAAGTGTTACTTGGCATAATTTTAATGTAATTCTTCTTAATTGTGGTATGAATATTCAGATCCAAAAGATTCAAGATAGAAGTTTAATATTGACATAAAAATAATAATACTTCAAGCATACTAACAAAGTAATCATGTCTTCTCAAAATAACATGGCCAAAGAAAGTTATCCCTACAGAATCATATGGTCTGGCTATGCTCTCTCTTCATCACACAAATTATTTAAATCATGCACAACCCTGATGACAAGCCAAGCAATTGTTTCATACTTTTGACATTCTCAAACTTTTTCAATCTTCACACAATACATGAGCGTGAGCCATGGATATAGCACTATAAGTGGAATAGAATGGTGGTTGTGGAGAAGACAAAAAGGGAGAAGATAGTCTCACATCAACTAGGCGCATCAACAGGCTATGGAGATGCCCATCAATAGATATCAATGTGAGTGAGTAGGGATTGCCAAGCAACGGATGCACTAGAGCTATAAGTATATGAAAGCTCAACAAAAGAAACTAAGTGGGTGTGCATCCAACTTGCTTGCTCATGAAGACCTAGGGCATTTTGAGGAAGCCCATCATTGGAATATACAAGCCAAGTTCTGTAATGAAAAATTTCCCACTAGTATATGAAAGTGACGAAATGAGAGTCTCTCTAATATGAAGATCATGGTGCTACTTTGAAGCACAAGGGTGGTAAAAGGATAGTAACATTGTCCCTTCTCTCTTTTTCTCTCATTTTTGTATTTGGGCCTTTTCTCCTTTTTTCTATGGCCTCTTTCCTTTTTATTTTTTTCGTCCGGAGTCTAATCCCGACTTGTGGGGGAATCATAGTCTCCATCATCCTTTCGTCACTGGGACAATGCTCTAATAATGATGATCATCACACTTTTATTTTCTTACAACTCAACAATTACCAATCGATACTTAGAACAAAATATGACTCTATATGAAAGCCTCCGGCAGTGTACCGAGATATGCAATGAATCAAGAGTGACATGTATGAAATAATTACGAATGGTGGCTTTGCCACAAATACGATGTCAACTACATGATCATGCTAAGCAATATGACAATGATGGAGTGTGTCATAATAAACGGAACGGTGGAAAGTTGCATGGCAATATATCTCGGAATGGCTATGGAAATGCCATAATAGGTAGGTCTGGTGGCTGTTTTGAGGAAGGTATATGGTGGGTGTATGATACCGGCGAAAGGTGCGTGGTATTAGAGAGGCTAGCAATGGTGGAAGGAAGAAAAGTGCGTATAATCCATGGACTCAACATTAGTCATAAAGAACTCATATACTTATTGCAAAAATCTACAAGTTATCAAAGCAAAGTATTACGCGCATGCTCCTAGGGGGATAGATTGGTAGGAAAAGACCATCGCTCGTCCCCAACCGCCACTCATAAGGAAGACAATCAAAAATAAATCATGCCCCGACTTCTTCACATAACGGTTCACCATATGTGTATGCTACGGGAATCACAAACCTTAACACAAGTATTTCTCAAATTCACAACTACTCGACTAGCACAACTTTAATATCACCATCTTCATATCTCAAAACAATTATCAAGCATCAAACTTCTCATAGCATTCAACACACTCATAAGAAAGTTTTTACTATTCTTGAATACCAAGCATATTAGGATTATTTAAGCAAATTACCATGCTATTTAAGACTCTAAAAATAATCTAGGTGAAGCATGAGATATCAATAATTTCTATAAAACAATTCCACCACCGTGCTCTAAAAAATATAAGTGAAGTACTAGAGCAAAACTATATAACTCAAATGATATAAGCGAAGCGCATAGAGTATTCTAACAAATTCCAAATCATGTATGACTCTCTCAAAAGGTGTGTACAGCAAGGATGATTGTGGTAAACTAACAAATAAAGACTCAAATCATACAAGACACTCCAAGCAAAACACATATCATGTGGTGAATAAAAATATAGCTCCAAGTAAAGTTACTGATAGAAGTAGACGAAAGAGGGGATGCCATCCGGGGAATCCCCAAGCTTTGGCTTTTAGGTGTCCTTAGATTATCTTGGGGGTGCTGAGGGAGTCCTGGATTACGGGGTCTCCGGACAGCCGGACTATATCCTTTGGCCGGACTGTTGGACTATGAAGATACAAGATTGAAGACTTCGTCTTGTGTCCGGATGGGACTCTACTTGGCGTGGAAGGCAAGCTAGGCAATACAGATATGTGTATCTCCTCCTTTGTAACCGACCTTGTGTAACCCTAGCCCCCTTCGGTGTCTATATAAACCAGAGGGTTTTAGTCCATAGGACAACATACAATCATACCATAGGCTAGCTTCTAGGGTTTAGCCTCTCTAATCTCGTGGTAGATCTACTCTTGTACTACCCATATCATCAATATTAATCAAGCAGGACGTAGGGTTTTACCTCCATCAAGAGGGCTCGAACCTGGGTAAAACATCGTGTTCCCTGCCTCCTGTTACCATCCACCTTAGACGCACAGTTCGGGACCCCCTACCCGAGATCCGCCGGTTTTGACATCGACATTGGTGCTTTCATTGAGAGTTCCTCTGTGTTGTCGCCGTTAGGCTTGATGGCTCCTACAATCATCGATAGCGATGTAGTCCAGGGTGAGACTTTTCTCCCCGGACAGATCTTTGTGTTCAGCGACTTCGCACTGCGGGCCAACTCGCTTGGCCATCTAGAGCAGATCGAAAGTTATGCCCCTGGCCACCAGGTCAGATTTGGAAGCTTAAACTACACAGCCGATATCCGCGGAGACTTGATCTTCGACAGATTCGAGCCTCTGCCTTGTGCGCCACACGGTCACGATGAGTACGATTTAGCTCTACCATCAGACAGTGTTCAAGAGATCGCACCGACAGCCCCTCCGACCCTCAATTCGGAGCCAGTTGCGCCGTCCATGGACGGGTGGATGGACCCCGCCACAGAGGCCTTACCCTCAGCGGCGATCGAGCTGAACATCGACCTTACCTTGCACAAGAGCCGTGTTGTTAGACTGCCGGATCCTTCTCCGGCCACGGACTCCGAGCTGCCTGCGCCCGTTCCTAGCGAATCCGATTGGGCGCCGATCATGGAGTTTACCTCCGCGGATATTTTTTAGCACTCGCCCTTTGGCGACATACTGAACTCATTAAGGTCTCTCTCCTTGTCAGGAGGATCTTGGCCGAACTATGTCCGGCAGGATTGGGATACGGATGACGAAGAAATTCGCGGCCCACCCACCACCCATTTAGTAGCCACTGTCGACGACTTAACCGACATGCTCGACTTCGACTCCGAAGACATCGACGGTATGGACGACGATGCGGGAGACGAAGAGGAACCACTGCCCATAGGGCACTGGACAGCCACCTCATCATACGATATATACATGGTGGACACACCCAAAGAAGGCAATAGCGACGAGACAGCGGAGGATGACCCCTCCAAGAAGCAACCCAAGCACCGACGTCAGCGGCGCCGCTCTAAGTCCCGCCAAAGCAAAAGTGGTGATACCGGCACAGGAGATAATAACACTCCGGATAGTGCCGAAGATGGCAACAATCCCCTCCAACACGATCTAGGACAGGAGCATGGAAAGGCCAGCCCTCCAGTGAGAGCGGCAGATGGAGAGGCGGAGGATGATAATTACATGCCCCCCTCCGAAGACAAGGCAAGCCTCGACGATGCCGAATTCGTCGTGCCAGAGGATCCCGTCGAACAAGAGCGCTTCAAGTGCCGGCTTATAGCCACGGCAAATAGCCTTAAGAAAAAGCAGCAGCAGCTTCAAGCTGATCAAGATCTGCTAGCTGACAGATGGACTGAAGTCCTCGCGGACAAGGAATAGAAACTCGAGCGCCCCTCCAAGAGTTACCCAAAATGCAGGTTGCTACCCCGACTGGAGGAAGAAGCGTATGACGCGGCTGATCGGCCACCTCGTGGCCGCGATAGAGAGGCATTCCAGCCAAAAACTCAGCATGCACCCCGACGCCATTCAAATAAAAAGGCATGGGGAAATACGCTAGACCTGCGAGACGTATTGGAGGAATAAGCAAAACATGCAAGATCAATCTATGGATCATGAGGGCGTGCCACTATGCAAGACGATAAACGTCATGCCGGATACAGTAAAAGTAAGTCCGGCCGGGCCGACCATAGCGGACACGACTCATTCGAGCCGCGTCACGACATAGCCCAGTACAGAGGCGCCGCACACCCCCTATGCTTCACAGACGAAGTAATGGATCATCAAATCCCAGAGGGTTTCAAACCCGTAAATATTGAATCATACGACGGCACAACAGATCCTGCGGTATGGATCGAGGATTTCCTCCTCCACATCCACATGGCCCGTGGTGATGACTTACATGCCATCAAATACCTCCCACTAAAGCTAAAAGGACCAGCGCAGCATTGGCTTAACAGCTTGCCAGCAGAGTCCATTAGCTGTTGGGAAGATCTGGAGACCGCATTCCTCGACAACTTTCAGGGCACTTATGTGCGACCACTAGATGCCGATGACTTGAGCCACATAATTCAGCAGCCAGAAGAATCAGCCAGGCAATTATGGACTCGATTCCTAACAAAAAAATCAAATCGTCGACTGTCCGGATGCAGAGGCCTTAGCAGCTTTTAAACACAATGCTACCTCTTGAGGTTGCGTTGGTTTTCCCCAAAGAGGAAGGGATGATGCAGCAGAGTAGCGTAAGTATTTCCCTCAGTTTGTGAGAACCAAGGTATCAATCCAGTAGGAGGCCACGCTCAAGTCCCTCGTACCTTCACAAAACGATAGCTACTCGCAACCAACGCGATTAGGGGTTGTCAATCCCTTCACGGTCACTTACGAGAGTGAGATCTGATAGATATAATATTTTTGGTATTTTTGGTATAAAGATGCAAAGTAAAAAGTAAAGGCAAAGTAAAAAGCAAAACAAGATTAAAGTGATGGAGATTGATATGATGAGAATAGACCCGGGGACCATAGGTTTCACTAGTGGCTTCTCTCAAGAGCATAAGTATTGTACGGTGGGTGAACAAATTACTGTTGAGCAATTGACAGAATTGAGCATAGTTATGAGAATATCTAGGCATGATCATGTATATAGGCATCACGTCCGTGACAAGTAGACCGAAATGATTCTGCATCTACTACTATTACTCCACTCATCGACTGCTATCCAGCATGCATCTAGAGTATTAAGTTAAAAACAGAGTAACGCCTTAAGCAAGATGACATGATGTAGAGAGATAAATTCATGCAATATGAAATAAACCCCATCTTGTTATCCTCGATGGCAACGATACAATACGTGCCTTGCTGCCCCTTCTGTCACTGGGAAAGGACACCGCAAGATCGAACCCAAAGCTAAGCACTTCCCCCATGGCAAGAACTACCGATCTAGTTGGCCAAACCAAACGGATGATTCAAAGAGACTTGAAAAGATAACCAATCATACATAAAAGAATTCAGAGAAGATTCAAATATTATTCATAGATAGACTTGATCATAAACCCACAATTCATCGGTCTCAACAAACACACCGCAAAAAGAAGATTACATCGAATAGATCTCCAGAAGAGAGGGGGAGAAGTTTGTATTGAGATCCAAAAAGAGAGAAGAAGCCATCTAGCTACTAACTATGGACCCGAAGGTCTGACGTAAACTACTCACACTTCATCAGAGGGGCTATGATGATGTAGAAGCCCTCCGTGATGACGGCCCTCTCCGGCGGAGCTCCGGAACAGGACCCAAGATGGGATCTCGTGGATACAGAAATTTGTGGCGGTGGAATTAGGTTTTTGGCTCCTCTTCTGATCGTTTGGGGGTACGTAGGTATATATAGGAGGAAGGAGTACGTCGGTGGGGCTCCGAGGGGCCCACAAGGCAGGGGCGCGCCCTGGGGGGGGCGCCCCCCACCCTCGTGACCGCCTCTCTGATGCCTTGGCGTAGGGTCCAAGTCTCCTGGATCACGTTCGGTGAGAAAATCACGTTTCTAAAGGTTTCATTCCGTTTGGACTCCGTTTGATATTCCGTTTCTTCGAAACACTGAAATAGGCAAAAAAATAGCAATTCTGGGCTGGGCCTCCGGTTAATAGGTTAGTCCCAAAAATAATATAAAAGTGGAAAATAAAGCCCAATATAGTCCAAAACAGTAGATAATATAGCATGGAGCAATCAAAAATTATAGATACGTTGGAGACGTATCAGGTATCCCCAAGCTTAATTCCTGCTCGTCCTCGAGTAGGTAAATGATAAAAAGAGAATTTTTTATGCAGAGTACTACTTGGCATAATTTCAATGCAAATCTTATTAATTGTGATATGAATATTCAGATCTGAAAGATTCAAGACAAAAGTTTATATTGACATAAAAAAATAATACTTCGAGCATACTAACAAAGCAATTATGTGTTCTCAAAATATCATGGCCAAAGAAAGTTATCCCTACAAAGTCATATAGTCTGGCTATGCTCTATCTTCACCACACAAAGTATTTAAATCATGCACAACCCCGGTGACAAGCCAAGCAATTGTTTCATACTCTAACTTTTTCAAAACTTTTTCAATCTTCACACAATACATGAGCGTGAGCCATGGATATAGCACTATAGGTGGAAGAGAATGGTGGTTGTGGAGAAGACAAAAAGGAGAAGATAGTCTCACATCAATAGATATCAATGTGAGTGAGTAGGGATTGCCATGCAACGGATGCACTAGAGCTATAAGTATATGAAAGCTCAAAAAGAAACTAAGTGGTTGTGCATCCAACTTGCTTGATCATGAAGACCTAGGGCAATTTGAGGAAGCCCATCATTGGAATATACAAGCCAAGTTCTATAATGAAAGATTCCCACTAGTATATGAAAGTGATAACATGAGAGACTCTCTACTATGAAGATCATGGTGCTACTTTGAAGCACAAGTGTGGTAAAAGGATAGTAACATTGTCCCTTATCTATTTTTCTCTCATTTTTTATTTTTTATTTTTTTATTTGGGCCTTTTCTCTTTTTTTATGGCCTCTTTTTTTGGGCTTCTTTGGCCTCTTTTATTTATTTTTCGTCCGGAGTCTCATCCTGACTTATGGGGGAATCATAGTCTCCATCATTCTTTCCTCACTTGGGACAATGCTCTAATAATGATGCTCATCACACTTTTATTTTTCTTACAACTCGATACTTAGAACAAAATATGACTCTATATGAATGCCTCCGGCAGTGTACCGGGATATGCAATATGACAATGATGAATGTGTCATGATGAACGGAACGGTGGAAAGTTGCATGGCAATATATCTCGGAATGGCTATGGAAATGCCATAATAGGTAGGTATGGTGGCTGTTTTGAGGAAGGTATATGGTGGGTGTATGATACCGGCGAATGGTGCGCGGTATTAGAGAGGCTAGCAAAGGTGGAAGGAAGAAAAGTGCGTATAATCCATGGACTCAACATTAGTCATAAAGAACTCATATACTTATTGCAAAAATCTAGAAGTTATCAAAGCAAAGTATTACGCGCATGCTCCTAGGGGGATAGATTGGTAGGAAAAGACCGTCGCTTGTCCCCGACCGCCACTTATAAGGAAGACAATCAATAAATAAATCAGGCTCCGACTTCATCACATAACGGTTCACCATACGTGCATGCTACGGGAATCACAAACTTTAACACAAGTATTCTTTAAATTCACAACTACTCAACTAGCATGACTCTAATATTATCACCTCCATATCTCAAAACAATTATCATGCTTCAATCCTTTCTTAGTATTCAACACACCCAACAGAAAGTTTCACAAATCTTGAATACCAAGCATATTATTATTAAGCAAATTACCATGCTATTAAGAGACTCTCAAAATAATTTAAGTGAAGCATGAGAGATCAATAGTTTCTTTAAAAAAAATCCACCACCGTGCTCTAAAAGATCTAAGTGAAGCACATAGAGCAAAATTATAACGCTCAAAAGATATAAGTGAAGCACATAGAGCAAAACTACTTAGCTCAAAAGATATAATTGAAGCACATAGAGCAAAATTACATAGCTCAAAAGATATAAGTGAATCACATAGAGTATTCTATCAAATTTTAATTCATGTATGGCTCTCTCAAAAGGTGTGTACAGCAAGGATGATTGTGGCATACTAAAAAAAAGACACAAATAATACAAGACGCTCCAAGCAAAACACATATCATGTTGGTGAATAAAAATATAGCTCCAAGTAAATTAACGATGGAAGTGGACGAAAGAGGGGATGCCTTTCGGGGCATCCCCAAGCTTTGACTTTTTGGTGTCCTTGGATTATATTGGGGGTGCCATGGGCATCCCCAAGCTTAGGCTCTTGCTACTCCTTGTTCCAGAATCCATCAAAAGAATTCACCCAAAACATGAAAACTTCACAACACAAAACTTAAAGTAGAAAACTCGTGAGCTCCGTGAGCGAAAGAAAACAAAAAACCACTTCAAGGTACTGTAATGAACTCATTATTTATTTATATTGGTGTTAAACCTACTGTTTTCCAACTTCTCTATGGATTATAAACTATTTTACAAGCCATAGATTCATCAAAATAAGCAAACAACACACGAAAAACAGAATCTGTCAAAAACAGAACAGTTTGTAGTAATCTGTAGCTAGTGAAAGATCTGGAACCCCAAAAATTCTGAAATAAATTTCTGGACGTGAGGAATTTATCTATGAATCATCTTAAAAAATAATTAACTAAATAGCACTCTTCAAATAAAAATGACAGCAGTTCTCGTGAGCACTAAAGTTTCTGCTTTTACAGCAAGTTCAACAAGACTTTCCCCAAGTCTTCCCAATGGTTCTACTTGGCACAAACACTAATTAAACACAAAAAACACAACCAAAACAGAGGCTAAATAATTTATTTATTACTAAACATGAGCAAAAAGCAAGGAATAAAAATAAAATTGGGTTGCCTCCCAACAAGCGCTATCGTTTAACGCCCCTAGCTAGGCATAAAAGCGAGGATAGATCTAGGTATTGCCATCTTTGGTAGGCAATTCTTCGATGAGGCATCTATTTCCCTTAGGAATTTCTTTCTTTCTAGTGATTATTAAAATTTTAGGCATAAGATTGAAAAATTCATTTGTAGCAATTGGTTCTTTAATGATATCAAAAAGATTGGGATGAATACTTATAGATTTAAGATCCGCAGTTTCCTTAGATGATTCACCCTTATTTTTAGGAACATACATAAGCTTGGCAATTTTAGTAGGAGGACTTGGAGTATTCTTTACGGAAGAAAAAGTGGTTCCCAAGTTTGTAATGATACCCTCAAGTTTATCAATTCTAGTAAAATCTAAGTTCATCTTCTCATTAACTATGGGTTCCTTTTCCTTAATATTTTTCAAAGTCATTCCTACCTAAGATCCATATTGAGTAATTTGATTGTGGATCTTTTTATCTAGATTTTCAATTAATTCAATAGTAGCAACTTTATTTTCAATAATTTCAAGTCTTTGCATTACATGCTCCAAAGTTAACATTGTTCCATTAACCAAAAGAGGTGGTGAGCCAAATAAATCTAACATAGCATTATAAGAATCAAAAGTATGGCTACCCAAGAAGTTCCCTCCGGTAATGGTACCGAGGATATATCTATACCAAGGATTAACACCTACATAAAAATTGCGGAGAAGAACTAAGGTAGATTGCTTCCTGGTAGATCTATTTTGAGCATTGCAAATTCTATACCAAGCATCTTTTAGATTTTCTCTCTCCCTTTGTTTAAAATTTAGAACTTCACTCTCGGGAGACAATGGAGAAGATATGAGACTAGTCACGACTACAAGCAAATGAAAAGGCAAGCGGAAAGGAGAGGGAGGATAGAGAGAGAGAGAGGGCGAATAAAACGGTAAGGGTGAAGTGAGGGAGAGGAAAGCGAGAGGCAAATGGAAAATAATGTAATGAGAGAGATAGGGATTGTGATGGGTACTTGGTATGTTGACTTTTTGCTAAGACTCCCTGGCAACGGGGCCAAAAATCCTTCTTGCTACCTCTTGAGCTTGCGTTGGTTTTCCCCGAAGAGGAAGGGATGATGCAGCAGAGTAGCGTAAGTATTTCCCTCAGTTTGTAAGAACCAAGGTATCAATCCAGTAGGAGGCCACGCTCAAGTCCCTCGTACCTGCACAAAACGATAGCTACTCGCAACCAACGCGATTAGGGGTTTTCAATCCCTTCACGGTCACTTACGAGAGTGAGATCTGATATATATATATGATATTTTTGGTATTTTTGGTATAAAGATGCAAAGTAAAAAAGTAAAGGCAAAGTAAAAAGCAAAACAAGATTAAAGTGATGGAGATTGATATGATGAGAATAGACTCGGGGGCCATAGGTTTCACTAGTGGCTTCTCTCAAGAGCATAAGTATTCTACGGTGGGTGAACAAATTACTGTTGAGCAATTGACAGAATTGAGCATAGTTATGAGAATATCTAGGCATGATCATGTATATAGGCATCACGTCCATGACAAGTAGACCGAAACGATTCTGCATCTACTACTATTACTCCACTCATCGACCGCTATCCAGCATGCATCTAGAGTATTAAGTTAAAAACAGAGTAACGCCTTAAGCAAGATGACATGATGTAGAGAGATAAATTCATGCAATATGAAATAAACCCCATCTTGTTATCCTCGATGGCAACGATACAATACGTGCCTTGCTGCCCCTTCTGTCACTGGGAAAGGACACCACAAGATCGAACCCAAAGCTAAGCACTTCTCCCATGGCAAGAACTACCAATCTAGTTGGCCAAACCAAATGGATGATTCGAAGAGACTTGCAAAGATAAACAATCATACATAAAAGAATTCAAAGAAGATTCAAATATTATTCATAGATAGACTTGATCATAAACCCACAATTCATCGGTCTCAACAAACACACCGCAAAAAGAAGATTACATTGAATAGATCTCCACAAGAGAGGGGGAGAACTTTGTATTGAGATCCAAAAAGAGAGAAGAAGCCATCTAGCTACTAACTATGGACCTGAAGGTCTGAGGTAAACTAGTCACACTTCATCGGAGGGGCTATGATGATGTAGAAGCCCTCCGTAATGACGACCCTCTCCGGCGGAGCTCCGGAACAGGCCCCAAGATGGGATCTCGTGGATATAGAAAGTTGCGGCGGTGGAATTAGGTTTTTGGCTCCTCTTCTGATCGTTTGGGGGTACGTAGGTATATATAGGAGGAAGGAGTATGTTGGTGGAGCTCCAAGGGGCCCACGAGGCAGGGGGCGTGCCCTAGGGGGGGCGCCCCCCACCCTCGTGACCGCCTCTCTGATGCCTTGGGTAGGGTCCAAGTCTCCTGGATCACGTTTGGTGAGAAAATCACGTTTCTGAAGGTTTCATTCCGTTTGGACTCTGTTTGATATTCCGTTTCTTCGAAACACTGAAATAGGCAAAAAAACAGCAATTCTGGGCTGGGCCTCCGGTTAATAGGTTAGTCCCCAAAATAATATAAAAGTGGAAAATAAATCCCAATATAGTCCAAAATAGTAGATAATATAACATGGAGAGCAATCAAAAATTATAGATACGTTGGAGACGTATCACACAACATCCGCGACGAGTGGCTAGCCCGGCACCTTGGTCAGGAAAAGCCGAAATCTATGGCAGCCCTCATGACACTCATGACCTGCTTTTGTGCGGGAGAAGACAGCCGGCTGGCTCGCAGTAATAACATATCAAAGAACCATGGCACTTCGGACACCATGGACGGCAATAGCAGGTCACGTCGCAACAAACATAAGCGTCGCATTAACAGTGACAATACCGATGATACGGCAGTTAATGCCGGATTCAAAGGCTCTAAAACCGGTCAGCGGAAAAAGCCATTTAAAAGAAGCACTCCGGGCCCGTCCTGTTTGGACCGCATACTCGATCTCTCGTGTCAAATACATGGCACCGCCAACAAGCCAGCCAACCACACCAATAGGGATTGTTGGGTATTCAAGCAGGCCGGCAAGTTAATTGCCAAAAACAAAGATACGGGGCCACATAGCGATGACGAGCAAGAGCCTCGGCAGCCGAACACCGGAGGACAGAAGAGGTTCCCCCCACAAGTGGGGACGGTGAACATGATATGCGCAACCCACATCCCCAAGAGGGAGCGGAAGCATGCGCTCAGGGACGTATATGCGTTGGAGCCAGTTGCCCCAAAGTTCAACCCATGGTCCTCCTGTCCTATCACCTTTGATCGCAGGGACCATCCCACTAGTATCCGTCATGGCGGATTCGCCGCACTGGTCCTAGACCCAATCATCCATGGATTTCACCTCACTCGAGTCCTTATGGATGGTGGCAGCAGCCTGAACCTGCTTTACCAGGACACAGTGCACAAAATGGGTATAGACCCCTCAAGGATCAAACCCACAAAAACGACCTTTAAAGGCGTCATTCCAGGTGTAGAGGCCCATTGCACAGGCTCAATTACACTGGAAGTGGTCTTCGGATCCCCGGATAACTTCCGAAGCGAAGAATTAATCTTCGATATAGTCCCGTTCCATAGTGGCTATCATGCATTGCTCGGGTGAACCGCATTTGCGAGATTCAATGCGGTACCGCATTATGCATACCTCAAGCTCAAGATGCCAGGACCTCGGGGGTCATCATAGTTAATGGAAACACAGAGCGCTCTCTCCGCACAGAGGAGCACACTGTGGCCCTCGCAGCAGAAGTGCAAAGCAGCCTCTCAAGGCAATCCACCTGTTCGGCGTTTCAAGACCCGGACACCTTCAAGCGCGCTCGGAGTAATCGGCAACTAGACTGGCTGGCACGATCTGAGCTCGCGTAGCAATGCGGCCCCCACCCCGGCCCAAGCCAAACGGCGAAATTCGTGCCACGCTTACATAATTACGCATTAAAAATACCATGGGCATAGGCGGGGAGGGGGCACAACTACGACACGCCCCAATACGTGGCTTAAACCGCATTAGGGGCTTCCCGCTTTGTTATTTTTCTCTTTCAGGACTTTCATCTCTAGAAACCCTGTCCGGCCGCATGATTGCCGAACACATGATGCAGCAACCAAGGAGGCAGAAAGCTATGTCACACCACGGAACTCCCAGGTGGATTATGATAACGAGTGAAATATTTGCTTTAGTACTATTCCTCAGCTTGCCCTTGGAAGGGACATAGTCCTACTTTTGGCTTATCGCACTATCTGTATCATTCTGCTTTAACGCACCTTTTTGAATAAACAATGCATAGCATTAAGACTATTATTGCATTCTTCTTTTTTATACATATGTGTTCATTAATGACGCCATGCAACCGTACACTTTGGTACGGCCAATACACCAGGGGCTTAAGTACCCCACAATATGGTGTGAGAAGTCCGAACACTTTCACAAGTGTGGCACCCTGAACTTATAGCATTATATGCATCAGCTCCGAATCATGTCTTTGGTTAAATGTTGGGTTTGCCCGGCTCCTATGTTTTGGTACCTTACGTTCCGCTCTATCGGCTAAGGTGGCACTAGGAGAACTACTGCGATTGTGCCCCGGTTCTGCTGGGCTAAGCACCTCAGTAGAGAAAGCTAAAACTGACTGTCATGACAAGGCGAGAGACTGGTCGCTGTTCGGCGAGGTTTCGAGTCCCTAAAGACTTATGCCGCTTAGAGCGAGGAGCCGGTCCTGTCCAGCTTAAAGGCGAGTATCGCGCCCCGAATTCGGCCTTCAAAATACCAGGGGCTTCGCCAAAATTTAAAATTATAGAATTCTATGGCTAAGTGAGAGTGATAAAGCATTATTAGTCCGGTTGCCTTGTTCGCTGTGCTGAGCACCTCCCTCGAAGGACCCAAAAATGGGAACAAGAGTGCTCAGGTTTATCCCGAACACCCCAGCACTCGCGGCATGGGGGCAGAAGCCAAGGACTAGCCATCTCTCGGATTGGATAAACAGCCAAACAGAAGGTAATATTTTAAATTCAAACAAGCGTTGCATAGCGCATATGAAACAAATTTTCATCATACAGGATCACACGAGCAAGTTTACTCAAATATTACATCCTTTGGACATTCGTCTGCTACAAGATGGGCACCCTTCAGGACACCCTCATAATAAATTTCAGGGGTGCGATGCTCCTTGCCCTGCAGTGGTCCTTCCTTGATCAGCTTCACGGCGTCTAGTTTGGCCCATTGTACCTTCACACAGGCGAAAGCTGGCGTGCACCTTCGATGCAGACGGACCACTTGACGACTTCCAGCCGTGGGCAGGCATCCACAGGCCGCCTCACTAGGTCGAAGTAGCTGTTCGAAAGGGCGTCGCCAGGCCAGAGCCGGACTATAAAGCCCTTCATGGCCTGTTCGGCCGCCTTGTGTAGCTCGGCCAGCTGCTTCAGCTGGTCGCTCATAGGTACCGGTTGTTCAGTTCCAGTATACTGAGACCAGAATAGCTTCTCCGTTGTGCTTCCCTCCTCGGCCTGGTAAAACTGTGCGGCATCCGACACGCTGCGGGGCAAATCTGCGAATGCTCCCGGAGAGCTCCGGATTCGGGTAAGTAATAGGTAATTTACTTTCACATGCTTGCTTTGCATATAGAATGCCTTACCCGCTGCTATTTTCTTCATTGCGTCAATCTCTTGGAGGGCCTTTTGGGCTTCGGCCTTGGCACTCTTTGCGCTCTCGAGGGCCGCGGCAAGCTCAGACTCTCGCGTCTTCGAGTCAAGCTCCAACGCCTCGTGCTTCGTCACGAGAGCCTAGAGCTCTTGCTGCACCTTGCCCACCCAAGCCTCTTGCATTTCCCGCTCGGTGCGCTCCTTGGCCGCTTTATCTTCGGCCTCGGACAACGCTTGCTTTAGGGTCGCCACTTCGGTCATGGCCCCTAGCAAATTCATGATGATCCTGTCATTTTGTAATCGCATTCTTTTTATAAATATCCATAGACTAGGTACTACTTACCTTTGTTCTCCTCGAGCTGCCTCTTGGCAAGGCAGATCTCGTCCATGGACCCTTTAAGGTCCTGCTTCAGTGCGGAGACCTCCGCAATCAGTGCGGCAGATGCCAGCAGCAAAGCCTGCATACGCATATTGACATACTTATATTAGACTCCTGTGATATTGTTTGATCCTCTGTTCGGCTTTTCTTTGTGAACACCGAACAGAGCATCAGGGGCTACTGTCTATGTGGTAACATTTTTCCTATATTTTAAATACTTACCTCAAAGCCTGTTAGAAGGCTGGCACAGGCTTCAGTCAATCCGCTCTTAGCGGACTGAACCTTCTGGACCACCGCACTCATAATATTACGGTGCTCCTCGTCGATGGAAGCGCTGCGAAGCGCTCCCAGCAGATTTTCTAGCGCCTCTGGATGGACAGAGGTCACCGGCACAGGCGTCTTGCCCCTCTTGGAAGGAGGCCGCCTGCCCGAGTCCGGAACCACTGGAGGTTCCGGCGTGGTGTTCGGCTGAGGGCCGAACTCGGAGCCCTCAGGGGCCTTGTTCCCTCTGCTCCCGGAGTCCGGAAGGTCACCTTGAGGCGCCTCCGGGACTGTCTCCCGTCGACCTGGTGCCTCTTGAGACAATACCTCAGCGTCGTCCGCAGGGCGAGGGGAGGTGGCGGTCAGAAGTGGATCGCTATCCATATCCGACGAGCCCAGGGAGCCGTCCGACGATACATCGATACGGGCTCGTGGCGGCCTGCATAATCATATTCGGCGTTAGGAGAAGCAGTGCGACAAAGGAATGCTATGAGTTACTCTGGTATCTGAATACTTATGACTTCTCCAGGGGCTTGGCCCTGAGCAGCGACTCATCTTCACCTTCGGCGGCGGTGGTGGAACTGTCCGGAAGGAGAGTCCTTCCCTTCTTGGACCCTTCGGCCTCCCCAGTTGGGGCGGCCTTCCTTTTCTTGTCTTCCCCAACTGAAGGGGGAGCATCTTCTTCTCCCTCCTCGTCTTCGGGGGAGGATTGTGTCGTAGAGTTATCGGACGATGAGTCCGATGACACCTGGCGTCGGGAACTCTTTTGGGTTCCCTTGGCCTTCTTGGTCTTCTCCGGCACCTTGTAAGGAGCCGGAGTCAGCATCTTCGTCAGGAGAGCGTCTGCTAGGCCTTCAGGCAAAGGAGCCAGACAGTCGATCTGTCTGGCCGTCTCCTTCTAGTCCTGTCAAAGGTACGGGAGCTTAGATCCTGCATAGAGTCAAACTATGAAAAACAAGTATCCTATGAGAGGTAAAACAGCTTACCGCGCTGGCTTGGCACTTCGCGCAGAATCCGCGATCCTCGGTGGTGGGAGGGTGAAAGTGCAACTATCCCTGGGTGGTTCTGGTAATTCCTAACAACATATAGCTCATTGAGCTAACATTATTCCAAGATTAATATTTCAGGAAAAGCTTAATGAATGGCATGGCATGGATGAGGAAAGTGGGTCCCTCAAAATTCTAAGGACAAAATTTTTGGCTCAAGCATGAAGCTCAAGACTCTACATTTTATATTTTAGTCATCCAAGATCACATTGAGTCTATAGGAAAAGCCAATACTATCAAGGAGGGATGAGGTGTTGCTTAATGGCTTGCTTGCTCAAAATGCTTAGTGATATGCTCCAAAATCCTCAATTACCTTCCCACATCCACATATGACCTAAACCAAAAGTCAAACTCGGCCCCACCGATTCTTTCTATCCGGCGCCACCGAGTGTCAAATATCTAGCCACTGCCACAAACCCTAGGCAAATCGGTCTCACCGATAGGGATCTCGGTCTCACCGAGATGGGATTGTAATCTCTCTGTTTCCCTTCGTAACGTTTCGTTCTTACCGAGATGAGCGATCGGTCCCACCGAGATTGCAATGTAAACTCTCGTTTTCCCATTTGTAACATTTCAGTCTCACCGAGATGAGCGAATCGGTCCCACCGAGTTTACTTGACCAACTCTCTGGTTAGCTTATTACCAAAATCGGTCCCACCGAGTTTGTGTAATCGGTCACACCGAGATTACGTTATCCCTAACCCTAACCATATCGGTCCTACCGAGTTGCACCCCAGTCCCACCGAAAACCCTAACGGTCACTAGGTTTGCTGAATCGGTCTGGCCGAGTTTAACCATTCGGTCCCACCGAGTTTGGCAAATTGTGTGTAACGGTTAGATTTTGTGTGGAGGCTATATATACCCCTCCACCCACTTTTCATTCGGGAGAGAGCCATCAGAACATACCTACACTTCCAATACAGATTTTCTAAGAGAGAACCACCTACACTTGTGTTGAGGTCCAGATATTCCATTCCAACCATATGAATCTTGATCTCTAGCCTTCCCCAAGTTGCTTTCCACTCAAATCTTCTTTCCACCAAATCCAAATCCTGTGAGAGAGAGTTGAGTGTTGGGGAGACTATCATTTGAAGCACAAGAGCAAGGAGTTCATCATCAACACACCATTTGTTACTTCTTGGAGAGTGGTGTCTCCTAGATTGGCTAGGTGTCACTTGGGAGCCCCCGACAAGATTGTGGAGTTGAACCAAGGAGTTTGTAAGGGCAAGGAGATCGCCTACTTCGTGAAGATCTACCGCTAGTGAGGCAAGTCCTTCGTGGGCGACGACCGTGATCGAATAGACAAGGTTGCTTCTTCGTGGACCCTTCGTGGGTGGAGCCCTCCGTGGACTCGCGCAACCGTTACCCTCCGTTGGTTGAAGTCTCCATCAATGTGGATGTACGATAGCACCACCTATCGGAACCATGACAAAAACATCCGTGTCTCCAATTGCATTTGAATCCTCCGAACCCTTCCCTTTACATTCTTGCAAGTTGCATGCTTTACTTTCCGCTGCTCATATACTCTTTTGCATGCTTGCTTGAATTGTGTGGAGATTGCTTGACTTGTGCTAAGATAGCTAAAATCTGCCAAGAACTAAAATTGGGAAAAGGCTAGATTTTTATTTGGTCAAGTAGTCTAATCACTCCCCCCCTCTAGACATACTTTCGATCCTACAAGTGGTATCAGAGCTTTGGTCTCCATTTTCTTTGATTTCCATAGCGTTTGGCAGTCATAGCCTTGGTTTCACAACCTAGGAGAGTATGGCGTCTAGCGAGGGAAATTATCACCGTAGAGGTCCTTACTTTGATGGCACCAATTTTGCTAGTTGGAAGCATAAGATGAAAATGCATATTCTTGGACATAACCCCGCCGTTTGAGCTATTGTGTGTATGGGCTTGCAAGGTGAATTCTTTGACGGGAAAGAACCGAACCGTGAAGCCACTACGGAAGAGTTGAAAATGCTGTAATACAGCGCTCAAGCTTGTGATATCCTCTTCAACGGATTATGCCCCGAAGAATTCAACAAAATCAGCCATCTTGAGAATGCAAAGGAAATTTGGGATACTTTGATTGATATGCACGAAGGTACCAACTCCGTCATGGAATCCAAATTGGATGTGCTTCAAAGTAAACTTGACAAGTTCAAAATGAAGGATGGTGAAGGTGTTGCTGAAATGTACTCTAGGCTTGCTCTTGTCACAAATGAGATTGTCGGCTTAGGGAGTGAAGAGATGACCGATAGATTCATCATCAAGAAGATCCAAAGAGCCTTGGATGGAAAATATGATACCGTGTGCACATTGATCCAAATGATGCCAAATTGCAAAGATCTCAAGCCAACGGAAGTCACTCAAGGATAAAGAGGAACTTCACAACAAATCAAGTGGTGCTTACAAAGCCTCATGTGAAGTCCCCACATCATCGAGTGAGAAACAAACCTTCAATGAAGAATTGAGCTTAATGGTGAAGAACTTCAACAAGTTCTACAAGAGTAGAAGCAAAGAGAGAAGCTCCAAGTCAAGGTCCTACAATGACAAAAGATCTTCTAGTCGAGAGCGAAACTGCTACAATTGTGGAAGGCCTGGACACTATTCCAATGAGTGTACGCCCCCCTACAAGAGAAGATTCTCCCAAGAGAAGAAGTAGAAGAGAAGAATCACCATCTAGAGAAAGAAGGAGTACAGATGATCATTATGAACGAATACCCTCACGGAGAAGCAAGGATTCGCGAAGAAAGGACAAGTCATCAAGGAGCTACACAAAACGAAGACATCAAGCTCATGTTGGTGAATGGGTATCCGGCTCCGACTCTGACAACCACTCCGAGAGAAGCTATCACTTTGACTCCGAATATACCCAAGATGAAGGTGTTGCCGGTCTAGCACTTGTGACAACCAATTCCTATGACATATTTGACTCACCAAATGAAGGAGTTGGAACATGCTTCATGGCTAAAGGCCCAAAGGTATCACACCCCGAGTATGTTGATTTCAATAGTGATGAACATGACTTGATAGGTGATGATGATTTACTTGTTGACAACTCTAGTGATGAATACTATGATGAAACGTCAATTAATCATGCTAATCAAGATAAAACAAATGACAATGATAAGGAGAAGATTTAGTCTCTAACTAAAGAACCAAACACTCTTAAGTTAGCTCATGAAACTATCTTAGGGGATCATCGAGAACTTTTAAGGACTCATGAGAAATTACGCTTTGAAAAGATCAACCTTGAGCAAGAGCATGAGTTCTTAAAAGCAATCAATGATGATCTTCGCAAGAAAAGTTCTTCTTACATTGCCAAGCGTTTACTCTTATCCACTTACATGCCTCAAGTCAAGTCTAGTAACAAGAACACGAAAGATTCTTCCTCTAGTAGTAACAATAATCATGCTAAATCCAATATTGTTGCTTCTAGTAGTTCTCTTGATTCCACTAATGATTCTCTTAGCCAAGTTACACTTGAGCAAGAAAATAACTTATTGAAGGGAATTATAGAGAAAGGTGTTTACAAGAGCCTTGCCGAAAGTAAGCAATTCGAGGAAATTGTACGCAAGCAAGGAAGGCACTGGAAGAATCAAGGTGTTGGTTTTGAACGAAAGTTCAATGCCAATGGAGTTGAGTGGGAAGAAGATCAATACCCCAAGACGAAGTTTGTTCCTCAACAAGAGAAGTATGATCCTACTTCTTTCAAATGTACACAAGCTCAACATGATCTTCCACCACAAGACCACAAGCAAAAAGGCAAGGACAAGCTTCAAGAGGAAATTGATGCATTTGAAGAAGCTCCTAAGGCCTTGGTCAAGTGGGTTCCCAAGACTACTTCAAGTTCCACTTCATCAAGTACAACTACAACACCGAGGATTCCCATCAAGATGGTGTGGATCCCAAAGAAGAAGAACTAGAGAGTTCTTGAGGGTGACTCCGCCAACATACTTCACTCTTATCATCTTGGCAAGAACAAGTGCAATCAACTTCCACATCTTGCACTAGTTCAAGGAGTCACAAACCCTCTTGTTGGTAAGACAAGGGACAAGGTAACCTAAAAGCTTTCATAGACATCATCTTGTGTGTGCATCACTCTATGTCTATGGATATCCTTGTTTGTTCCTTGTGGGACTAACCCGTGTAGGTATTGAAAGTGCAACTCACTCCAATGGATAGCTCCAAATGATCTACATCAACATTGAGCATCCACATCTTCAACATCTACATGAAGTCATCATCGACAAAACCCAAGGTTAGTTCATCCCTCTTAGGGGGGATCTCACATCTAGGGGCAGCTTTACTCTAAGAATTGAGCTAAAGCAACTCTAATGGTGTGAACACAACAATGCTTTATGTAAAAGTGGTAACCCCACTTGTGCTTAAATGATGAGTATGACCTATGATCAAATGTTCTCATTTGACTCCTAAGTCAATATACTCATATATAGGTGACCTAGTCATCGCAAATTGTTTGATATATGCTAGAATTGGTTGTGCATGCTTTGCCACATATTTCAATTGCCATTTTATTGTGTGAGCATGTTGATTGCATATTTTACTCATTCGAGGACATCCACTTGTTGTTTTGATTGATTGGTTTTCTTTTCTTTTGCCAAGTGGATGGACAAGAATGCCTAAGAACCCTTTCTAGATATCTATGCTTTTCTCGTCTCAAACTCTATTCATGCTACATCACAAAATTTGATCAAGTCAGATTCGAACCACTCTGTGTGAGGAGCACTCGGAGTCCCCGATTCATCATAGACTTAAACTTCCAAAACTTCTTTGTGCATTTCGGTCTGACCGATTCATCCATTTCGGTCTACCGAGATCACTAAGTCGATCTAGGTTTTCAATCTCGGTGCAACCGATTTGAACCTTTCGGTCACACCGAGTTTCAGTAACTGCTTGCAGTTATGAATCTCGGTGCCACCGAGTTGTTCCACTCAGTCACACTGACAGGGTCGGGCTATATATACTCACGGGATTTTTTTTGGAAATTTCTCCGAAACCCCTTCGCCCGTCTTAGCCCGCTTTGCCTCCAGGGTCTCCGGATCGTCTTCCTCGTTGCTAGCCGCCTCCTGTCGCCGGTCTCCGCCGCCATCAACGGAATTCTTCCTCGCCATTGCCGCTGTAGCGAGTTCATCGCCGAACTAGGGTATGGACTCGATCACAGTGCTATCCCCGTCCGATTCCTAGCACATTGTGTTCATTATGATTCTTACCATGATTGAAACACTTCTATCTAGTCAAAACACTCCATAGTTTAGTCATGAATTGAAAATTTAGGGTTAGGTTTCTGCCGAAACCATCTCGGACCCATCGAGTTGTGGAACTCTGTACCACCGACTCGGCTCAGGCCATTGCACATGTAATTTTCGGTCTGACCGAGAATTGCAAATCAGCGTGACCGAGTTCAAGACTTTGTGAAACCCTAGCAGTCTCCGTGCCACCGAATTGTGACTCGGTCTGACCGAGTTCACTAGTTTAGGTTCCAACAGCTGCTTCGGTATCACCGAGTTTACAAATCGGTTGATCCAAAATGCTTTCTGTGAAAAACTAAAACTAAGTTTTGACTCATTCTTTTGCAAAAACCTCTGCATTTTGTGATGCTCATCCATTCTATCTCATCTATATCTATTCACAGGGTCTGCTGTCAGTGTTTGCAATATGTCTGATCAGAGTGACAGCCAGAATAGGTCAGAGGAGCTGGTTCACCTGAGTGAGGGCACTAGTCCCTCTAGCAGTTCAGATGATGGTAGCAGGAGCACTCCAAGCAACTTACCCAAAGCTGCCACTAGGGCCAGAAAGAAGAAGACCTCTGAATCTGAGGATGAAGACTATGTGGCAGTTGAGGATGAGGCCACTTCCAAGAAGAAAGTGGTTAAGAAGGAATATAGAACTGCTGCTGCCACCAAGCCAGGCATGAAGCAAAAGGTTCCTGCAAAGAGAATTCCAATGTCTAAGGCTAGAGCATCTACTCAAGTCCCTTTGGGATCTGAACCCAAAGAGGCTACTGCAGAAGGGAAGAAGAGGAAGGAGAGGATCAAAAAGACCACTGCTAGAGTGCTTGGGAGATCCTCAATCATGAGAGATTCTGAAGAGGAAGAGGAAGAAGAGGTTGTTGCACCAGCACCCAAGGCACAAAAGCTAATGGGTGATGCTATCAGGACAGGGGCTGCTTCATCAAGGCCCAAAGAAGCACCCAAAGCAGCCTCCAAGCCCAAGAGTGCACCTAAGAGGAATACCAGGAGTATACCAGCTGCTGAGAAGAACAAGGCCCAGTGCCTGAAGTTGATACTGATGAATATGATGAAGGACAAGTCCTGAGGAAGCTCAAACCCAAGATTCCAGACCACAATGATGCTCATCCTGTGCATGAGAACATGAAGATCAAGAGAGACTCGGGACTGAGGAAATGGAGAGAGACAGACCCATATGCTACAAGAAGAAGAACTGCTGTTGATTACAGGTTCCACACAAAGGAACAACAAGATTTCTATGAGACAGTGCTGCTGGACAAGAAGCCTATAGTGTGTGAAATGAGGTGGGTCGACTGGAAGTATATCAAGGAAAATGAGGAACACTATCCTGGTGTGTTTGACAGCTTCAGTGCTTGTGGAGTTGCAGACTTTGTTGGGCAGAAGCTCACAAAGTGGAATGAGAAGCTCATAATGCAATTCTACTCCACAGCACACTTCTATCCAGATGGCAGGATAGTAAGGATGTCTGAAGGTACAAGGTACCACTCAACTATTGAGGAATGGGAAAATCTGATCAATGCTCCTAAGGAAGAAGAAGATGACTTGGATGTCTATGCCAAGAAAAAGATGGATCACAACTCTATGGCAAACATGTACAAGGAGATTCCCGAAGATGATCTTGAGACTCACCAGTTTGGGTCAGTAAAACACTTGCTATCAGGGCTGCCTACAATCAATTGGATCCTTAGGCACACTCTCTTGCCCAAGCCTGGTGATCACAGAATGATCAGAGGCCATGCAATTAACTTGCTACATATATTTGATGGGCCACAGAAGTTCAAGGTCATGAGCCTTATAGTTGAGACTATCAAGAGGACAGCAACAGACCAGAAAAGAAGTTCTGGATATGCCCCACAAATTCAGGAGTTGATAAACTCAAAGATGGGTACAGGCACATACCTGTTGGATAAGGAACACTTGCCTATCTACCCAGACTTCAAAGACAATCAAGTTGTGATGAATGAGAATGAACCATCATTAGTACAAGCCCAAGAGAAGAAGGAGAAAGCAAAGAAAGAGAAGGCTGCCAAGATGCTAACTCAAGAGGAGGCATCTGAGTACTCTTTGAAAAGCAACTAGGACCAGCTTGGTTATTTGATAGCATCAACTCTGAGGATTGAGAAGGGGTTGGCCACCCTGACTCAAAACCAGGAGAGCTTGGAAAGAATCATGGAGCAAAAACTCTATGATTTAGATGTCAAAGTAACTGAGATTCAGTCAGTTGTGGAGCAGCTACAAGATGATATGCAGGAGAGGAAGGGCAGAACAACCACTGATGCATTTGACAGAGTGCCTCGAGCTCAGAGATCAACTACAGTGCCAGTAATAGACACTAGAGCCACTTCATATGCACCAGCTACAGCTTCAGTGCCACCAGCTCTAGCACCTACTCCATCAGCTCCATCTACTTCGACTGAAGCCTTCGTTCTTGGAGTTCTCCGGACACCACCACCTGAAGACCAAGCCTGAGAGACGTTTTAGTGCTATGCATTTTCTATGAACTTTTTGGTAACTTGTTGCCAAAGGGGGAGAAAAATGTATAGATCATAGGCTTCGAGAGAGAGAGAGTTTGCTTTTGTTCTCTCTTGTCTTCTTCGTTTAAACTTTGTTTGTCTTTTGATTGCTTGAGATACTATGCTATTATCTATGCGACATTGATGATCATGTGGTTGATCATAAGCTACACTCATGCTTGTTAGATGATATTATCTTACTTATCCTTATATGATCATTCACTTTGCTTGTTGATGAGTGCATGTATTTAATTCTTATCATTTTGAGCGCTCCACCAAGATGTATGTGACATGGAAGAGTAACTCATGATCCTAACTCATTGTGCATTTGCAGTCCAAAGCAAATCTTAAGATATGCACAAATTTAGGGGGAGCTCTTGCTTTTCACATACTTCTCAAAGAGACAATATCTTTCACTCTTATTATCATTTGTCGAAGCTTTGATCTATATGTTGTCATCAATTACCAAAAAGGGGGAGATTGAAAGTGCAACTATCCCTGTGTGGTTTTGGCAATTCCTAACAACATATAGCTCATTGAGCTAACATTATTCCAAGATTAATATTTCAGGAAAAGCTCAATGAATGGCATAGCATGGGTGAGGAAAGTGGATCCCTCAAAATTCTAAGGACAAAAAGTTTGGCTCAAGCTTGAAGCTCAAGACTCTACATTTTACACTTTAGTGATCCAAGATCACATTGAGTCTATAGGAAAAGCCAATACTATCAAGGAGGGATGAGGTGTTGCTTAATGGCTTGCTTGCTCAAAATGCTTAGTGATATGCTCCAAAATCCTCAACTACCTTCCCACATCCACATATGACCTAAACCAAAAGTCAAACTTGGCCCCACCGATTCTTTCTATCCGGTGCCACCGAATTTCAAATGTCATAGACACTGCCACAAACCCTAGGCAAATCGGACTCACCGATAGGGATCTCGGTCTCACCGAGATGGGATTGTAATCTCTCTTTTTCCCTTCGTAACATTTCGGTCTTACCGAGATGAGCGATCGGTCCCACCAAGATTGCAATGTAAACTCTCTGTTTCCCTTTTGTAACATTTCGGTCCCACCGAGATGAGCGAATCGGTCCCACCGAGTTTACCTGACCAACTCTCTGGTTAGCTTATTACCAAAATCGGTCCCACCGAGTTTGTGTAATCGGTCACACCGAGATTACGTTATGCCCTAACCTTAACCATATCGGTCCTACCGAGTTGCATCCCAGTCCCACCGAAAACCCTAACAGTCACTAGGTTTGCTGAATCGGTCCGACCGAGTTTAACCATTCGGTCCCACTGAGTTTGGCAAATTGTGTGTAACGGTTAGATTTTGTGTGGAGGCTATATAAACCCCTCCACCCACTCTTCATTCGGGAGAGAGCCATCAGAACATACCTACACTTCCAGTACACATTTTTTGAGAGAGAACCACCTACACTTGTGTTGAGGTCCAGATATTCCATTCCAACCATATGAATCTTGATCGATAGCCTTCCCCAAGTTGCTTTCCACTCAAATCTTCTTTCCACCAAATCCAAATCCTGTGAGAGAGAGTTGAGTGTTGGGGAGACTATCATTTGAAGCACAAGAGCAAGGAGTTCATCATCAACACACCATTTGTTACTTCTTGGAGAGTGGTGTCTCCTAGATTGGCTAGGTGTCACTTGGGAGCCTCCGACAAGATTGTGGAGTTGAACCAAGGAGTTTGTAAGGGCAAGGAGATCTCCTACTTCGTGAAGATCTACCGCTAGTGAGGCAAGTCCTTCGTGGGCGGCCGCCGTGATGGAATAGACAAGGTTGCTTCTTTGTGGACCCTTCGTGGGTGGAGCCCTCTATGGACTCGCGCAACCGTTACCCTTCATGGGTTGAAGTCTACCATAGCACCACCTATGGGAACCATGACAAAAACATCCGTGTCTCCAATTGCGTTTGAATCCTCCAAACCCTTCCCTTTACATTCTTGCAAGTTGCATGCTTTACTTTCCGCTGCTCATATACTCTTTTGCATGCTTGCTTGAATTGTGTGGAGATTGCTTGACTTGTGCTAAGATAGCTAAAATCTGCCAAGAACTAAAATTGGGAAAAGGCTAGATTTTTATTTGGTCAAGTAGTCTAATCACCCCCCTCTAGACATACTTTCGATCCTACAGAGGGGGAACCTCGGCACCCTTGAATAGCACCTTCCAGGCATCCTCGTGAGTTGTGTAGAAGAGCCTGTTCAGAGTTCGATGCTGGGCCAGGTCGAACTCCCACAAGTTGAAAGCCCGTTGTTGGCACGGGAGGATTCGGCGGATGAGCATGACCTGGACTATGTTGACGAGTTTGAGCTTCTTGTTCACCATGTTTTGAATACATGTTTGGAGTTCGGTCAGCTCTCCCGAGCTACCCCAGGACAGACCCTTCTCTTGCCAGGAGGTGAGTCGCATGGGGATGCCAGATCGGAACTCGGGGCCGCTACCCATTTAGGGTCACGGGTCTCGGTAATGTAGAACCACCCCGATTGCCACCCCTTTATGGTCTCCACGAAGGAGCCCTCGAGCCATGTGACGTTGGGCATCTTGCCCACCATGGCGCCTCCACACTCCGCTTGGCGGCCGCTCACTACCTTTGGCTTGACATTGAAGGTCTTCAGCCATAAGCCGAAGTGGGGCTTGATGCGGAGGAAGGCCTCATACATGACGATAAACACCGAGATGTTGAGGATGAAGTTCGGGGCCAGATCATGGAAATCCAGGCCATAGTAGAACATGAGCCGCCAGACAAATGGGTGGAGAGGGAATCCCAGTCCGCGGAGGAAATGGGTAAGGAACACTACCCTCTCATGGGGCCTGGGGGTGGGGATGAGCTGCCCCTCATCTGGGAGCCGGTGCACGATGTCGTCGGGCAGGTATCCGGCTCTCCTCAGCTTCTTGATGTGTCCCTCCGTGATGGAGGAGACCATCCACCTGCCTCCCGCTCCGGACATGGTTGGAGAAGGTCGAGGTGGGAAATGCGGACTTGGGCGCTGGAGCTCGAGTGTGCGAAAATGGATGAGCAAAGGAGGAAGAAGGCGCGGATGAAAAGGTGAATCCTTATCCCTTTATATGGGCGGCCAAAACTATGCGCCCCCACTAGCCTGGTAAAACTCGCTTATCCCCCAAGCGCCGTAATCGATGGCGCGGTTGGGTTACCCACGACCCGTATTGATGAGAATCCCGTGATAAGAGGACACGATCTCTGCTTTGACAAGACGTGCCAAAAAACTGCCTTGCGTTATGTGCGGGGCTAGTTAAAGGAAACGGTTCGAATAATCACCGGGCCATGGCATAATGTCGTGTTGCCAAAACAAGTCAGCAAATTGAAATTGTGGAAATATTACTCTCTCTACGGTGGTATGTGGAACTGGCAGGGTCGGACACTATCCTTGTGTTCAAATTCTTCTGTGGTGTATTCGGAGGAGAAACCCGCCTTGCAATGCCGAAGACAATACTGCACGCCGGACTCATCGTCATTGAAAGCTTGGTTCAGGGGCTACTGAGGGAGTCCTGGATTAGGGGGTCTCCGGACAGCCGGACTATGTCCTTTGGCCGGACTGTTGGACTATGAAGATACAAGATTGAAGACTTCGTCTCGTGTCCGGATGGGACTCTACTTGGCGTGGAAGGCAAGCTAGGCAATACGGATATGTGTATCTCCTCCTTTGTAACCGACCTTGTGTAACCCTAGCCCCCTCCGGTGTCTATATAAACCGGAGAGTTTTAGTCCATAGGAAAACATACAATCATACCATAGGCTAGCTTCTAGGGTTTAGCCTCTCTGATCTCGTGGTAGATCTACTCTTGTACTACCCATATCATCAATATTATAAGCAGGACATAGGGTTTTACCTCCATCAAGAGGGCCCGAACCTGGGTAAAACATCGTGTCCCCTGCCTCCTGTTACCATCCGCCTTAGACACACAGTTCGGGACCCCCTACCCGAGGTCCACCGGTTTTGAGACCGACTGGTGCCATGGTCATCGCCAAGCTTAGACTCTTGCCACTTCATGTTCCATAATCCATCAAATCTTTACCCAAAACTTGAAAACTTCACAACACAAAACTTAAAGTAGAAAATCTCGTGAGCTTCGTTAGCGAAAGAAAACAAAAGACCACTTCAAGGTACTGTAATCAACTCATTATTTATTTATATTGGTGTTAAACCTACTGTATTCCAACTTCTCTATGATTTATAAACTATTTTACTAGCCATAGATTCATCAAAATAAGCAAACAACACATGAAAAACAGAATCTGTCAAAAACAGAACATTCTGTAGTAATCTGTAGCTAGCGCAATATCTGGAACCCCAAATATTCTAAAATAAATTATGGACGTGAGGAATTTATCTATTAATCATCTGCAAAAATAATTAACTAAATAGCACTTTCCAAATAAAAATGGCAGCAGTTCTCGTGAGCGCTAAAGTTTCTGTCTTTTACAGCAAGATTAACAAGACTTTCCCAAAGTCTTCCCAACGGTTCTACTTGGCACAAACACTAATTAAACACAAAAAAACAACCAAAACAGAGGCTAGTAAATTATTTATTACTAAACAGGAGCAAAAAGCAAGGAATAAAAATAAAATTGGGTTGCCTCCCAACAAGCGCTATCGTTTAACACCCCTAGCTAGGCATAAAAAGCAAGGATAGATCTAGGTATTGCCACCTTTGGTACGCAATCCATAAGTGGCTCTCATGATAGATTCATAAGGTAATTTAATTTTCTTTCTAGGAAAGTGTTCCATGCCTTTCCTTAACAGAAATTGGAATCTAATATTTCCTTCCTTCATATCAATAATTGCACCAATTGTTCTAAGGAAAGGTCTACCAAGAATAATAGGACATGAAGGATTGCAATCTATGTCAAGAACAATAAAATCTACGGGCACATAATTCCTATTTGCGACAATAAGAACATCATTAATTCTTCACATAGTTTTTTTAATAGTGGAATCCGCTAGGTGCAAGTTTAAAGAGCTATCATCAAAATCACGGAAACCTAACAAATCACACAAAGTCTTTGGAATCGTGGAAACACTAGCACCCAAATCACATAAAGCATAGAAACCATGATCTTTAATCTTAATTTTAATAGTTGGTTCCCACTCATCATAAAGTTTTCTAGGGATAGAAACTTCCAACTCAAGTTTTTCTTCATAAGATTGCATCAAGGCATCAACGATATGTTTAGTAAATGCTTTATTTTGACTATAAGCATGAGGAGAATTTAGCACGGATTGCAACAAGGAAATACAATCAATCAAAGAGCAATTTTCATAATTAAATTCCTTGAAATCCAAAACAGTGGGTTTAGCAACATCTAGGGTTTTAATTTCTTCAATCCCACTTTTATCAAATTTAGCATCAAGATCTAAAGACTCTGAATTTTTGGAACGCCTTCTAGGTAAAGGTGGATCATATTCAGTCCCATCATTATCAAGATTCATATTGCAAAACAAAGATTTAATATGGGACAGATCAATAACTTTTAGATCTTCATCTTTATTTTCATAGGAACTAGAAGAACACGCTTAGAAAGGCATCTTTCTTAGCACGCATCCTAGCGGTTCTTTCTTTGCACTCATCAATGGAAATTCTCATGGCTTTGAGAGACTCATTGATATCATGTTTAGGAGGAATAGATCTAAGTTTCAAAGAATCAACATCAAGAGAAATTCTATCAACGTTCCTAGCCAACTCATCAATCTTAAGCAATTTTTCTTCAATCAAAGCATTGAAATTCTTTTGCGAAGTAATAAATTCTTTAATATTAGATTCAAAATCAGAGGGCATCTTTTTATAATTTCCATAATAATTGTTGTAGGAATTACCATAATTATTAGAGGGGTTACAAGGATAAGGCCTAGGATTAAAATTTCCTCTATACGCATTGTTACCAAAATTGTTCCTACCAACAAAATTCACATCCATAGATTCATTATTATTCTCAATCAAAGTAGACAAGGGCATATCATTAGGATCAGAAGAAACACTTCTACTAGCAAATAATTTCATATTTTCATCCATCTTTCCACTCAAAACATTAATTACTTATATCGCATGCACCTTTTTATTAGTAGATTTTTCAGTATGCCATTGAGAATAATTAACCATAATATTATCTAGGAGTTTAGTAGCTTGTCCTAAAGTGATTTCCATAATAGTGCCTCCCGCGGCCAAATCTAAAAGATTCCTAGAAGTAAAATTCAATCCAGCATAAAAAATTTATATAATCATCCACAAATTCAAACCATGAGTAGGGCAATTACGTATCATTAATTTCATCCTCTCCCAAGCTTGTGCAACATGTTCATGATCAAGTTGCTTAAAATTCATAATGTCGTTTCTAAGGGAGATGATCTTAGCGGGAGGAAAATACTTAGAGATAAAAGCATCTTTGCACTTGTTCCAAGAATCTATACTATTTTTAGGCAAAGACGAAAACCAAGCTTTAGCACGATCTCTAAGCAAAAAAGGAAATAGCTTAAATTTAACAATATCATTATCCACATCTTTCTTCTTTTGCATATCACACAAATCAACGAAGCTATTTAGATGGGTAGCGACATCTTCACTGGGAAGGCCAGAAAATGGATCTTTCATGACAAGATTCAGCAAGGCAGCATTAATTTCACAAGATTCAGCATTGGTAAGAGGAGCAATTGGAGTGCTAATAAAATCATTGTTGTTGGTATTGGTAAAGTCACACAATTTAGTGTTATCTTGAGCCATCGTGACAAGCAAGCAATCCAACACACAAGCAAGCAAGAAACGGGCAAAAAGAGGCAAATAGAGAAAGAGAGGGAGGATAGAGAGAGAGGGCAAATAAAACGACAAAGGTGAAATGGGGGAGAGGAAAACGAGAGGCAAATGGCCAATAATGTAATGCGGGAGATAAGGGTTGTGATGGGTACTTGGTATGTTGACTTTTGCGTAGACTCCGTGGCAACGGCGCCAGAAATGGCTCGTTGTCGGGTGTCAAATCTTGACTTGCGCAAACCTCCCCGGCAACGGCGCCAGAAATCCTTCTTGCTACCTCTTGAGCACTGCGTTGGATTTCCTTGAAGAGGAAAGGATGATGCAGCAGAGCAGCGTAAGTATTTCCCTCAGTTTTTTAGAACCAAGGTATCAATCCAGTAGGAGGCTACGCACGAGTCCCTCGTACCTGCACAAAGCAAATAACTCCTCGCAACCAACGCGATAAGGGGTTGTCAATCCCTTCACGGTCACTTACGAGAGTGAGATCTGATAGATATGATAAGATAATATTTTTGGTATTTTTGTGATAAAGATGCAAAGTAAAATAAAAGAAAAGGAAATAACTAAGTATTGGAAGATTAATATGATGAAGATAGACCCGGGGGCCATAGGTTTCACTAGTGGCTTCTCTCAAGAGCATAAGTATTTTACGGTGGGTGAACAAATTACTGTTGAGCAATTGACAGAATTGAGCATAGTTATGAGAATAGCTAGGTATGATCATGTATATAGGCATCACGTCCAAGACAAGTAGACCGACTCCTGCCTGCATCTACTACTATTACTCCACTCATTGACCGCTATCCAGCATGCAACTAGAGTATTAAGTTCATCGAAACATAGTAACGCCTTAAGCAAGATGACATGATGTAGAGGGATAAATTCATGCAATATGATAAAACCCCATCTTGTTATCCTCGATGGCAACAATACAATACGTGCCTTGCTGCCCCTACTATCAGTGGGAAAGGACACTGCAAGATTGAACCCAAAGCTAAGCACTTCTCCCATTGCAAGAAAGATCAATCTAGTAGGCCAAACCAAACTGATAATTCAAAGAGACTTGCAAAGATAACCAATCATACATAAAATAATTCAGAGAAGATTCAAATATTGTTCATAGATAATCTTGATCATAAACCCACAATTCATTGATCTCAACAAACACACCACAAAAAGAAGATTACATCGAATAGATCTCCACAAGAGAGGGGGAGAACATTGTATTGAGGTCCAAAAAGAGAGAAGAAGCCATCTGGCTAATAACTATGGACCCGAAGGTCTGAGGTAAACTACTCACACTTCATCGGAGAGGCTATGGTGTTGATGTAGAAGCCCTCTGTGATAGATGCCCCCTCCGGCGGAGCTCTGGAATAGGCCCCAAGATGGGATCTCGTGAATACAGAAAGTTATGGCGGTGGAATTAGGGTTTTGGCTCCGTATCTGATCGTTTGGGGTACGTAGGTATATATAGGAGGAAGGAGTATGTCGATGGAGCAACAGGGGACCCACGAGGGTGGAGGGCGTGCCTAGGGGGTAGGCGCGCCCCCTACCTCGTGGCCTCCTCTTTTGTTTCTTGACGTAGGGTCCAAGTCTCCTGAATCATGTTCGGTGAGAAAATCACATTCCCGAAGGTTTCATTCCGTTTGGACTCTGTTTGATATTCCTTTTCTTCGAAACCCTAAAATAGGCAAAAAAACAACAATTCTGGGCTGGGCCTCTGGTTAATAGGTAAGTCCCAAAAATAATATAAAAGTGGATAATAAAGCCAATAATGTCCAAAACAGTAGATAATATAGCATGGAGCAATAAAAAATATAGATACGTTGGAGACGTATCACGCATCAAAACCACAACGATAGTTTGTCAAGTTAGTGTTGTTTTAACCTTCTCAAGGACCGGGCGTAGCCATACTCGGTTCAACTAAAGTTGGAGAAATTGACACCCGCCAGCCACCTGTGTGCAAAGCACGTCGGTAGAACCAGTCTCGCGTAAGCGTACGCGTAATGTCGGTCCGGGCCGCTTCATCCAACAATACCGCCGAACCAAAGTATAACATGCTGGTAAGCAGTATGGCTTGTATCGCCCACAACTCACTTGTGTTCTACTCGTACATATAACATTTATGCATAAAACCAGGCTCGGATACCACTGTTGGAGAACGTAGTACTTTCAAAAATATTCCTATGCACACGCAGGATCATGGTGATGCATAGCAACGAGAGGGGAGAGTGTGTCCACGTACCCTCGTAGACCGAAAGCGGAAGCGTTAACACAACGCGGTTGATGTAGTCGTACATCTTCATGACCCGATCGATCCAAGTACCGAACGCACGGCACCTCCGTGTTCAGCACACATTCAACTCGATGACGTCCCGCAAGCCCCGATCCTGCAAAGCTTCACAGGAGAGTTTCGTCAGCACGACGGCGTGGTGACGGTGATGATGATGCTACCGACGCAGGGCTTCGCCTAAGCACCGCGACGATATGATCGAGGTGGATTATGGTGGATGGGGGGCACCGCACACGGCTAATGGATCAATGATCAATTGTGTGTCTATGGGGTGCCCCCTGCCCCCGTATATAAAGGAGGAAGGGGAGGAGGCGGCCAGCCAAGGAGGGCGCGTCAAGGGGGGAGTCCTACTCCCACTAGGAGTAGGACTCCTCCTTTTCCTATTAGGAGTAGGAGATGTTGGGGAACGTAGTAATTTCAAAAAAAATTCCTACGCACATGCAAGATCATGGTGATGCATAGCAACGAGAGGGGAGAGTGTTGTCCACGTACCCTCATAGAACGAAAGCGGAAGCGTTAGCACAACGCGGTTGATGTAGTTGTACATCTTCACGGCCTGACCGATCAAGCACCGAAACTACGACACCTCCGAGTTCTAGCACACGTTCAACTCGATGACGATCCCCGGACTCCGATCCAGCAGAATGTCGGGGAAGAGTTCCGTCAGCACGCCGGCGTGGTGACGATCTTGATGTTCTACTGTCGCAGGGCTTCGCCTAAGCACCACTACAATATTATCGAGGACTATGGTGGAGGGGGGCACCGCACACGGCTAAGAGATCAATGATCAACTGTTGTGTCTATGGGGTGCCCCCTGCCCCCGTATATAAAGGAGCAAAGGAGGGAGGCGGCCGGCGTAGGAGGAGGGCGCGCCAAGGGGGGAGTCCTACTCCCACTGGGAGTAGGAATCCTCCTTCCCTTGTTGGAGTAGGAGAGAAGGAAAGAGGGGGAGAGGAACACGGAAAAGTGGGTTGCACCCCTTGTCAGATTCGGACCAGAGGGGGGGCGCCTCCTTCCTTTTGGCCTCTCTCCTCTATTCCCGTATGGCCCAATAAGGCCCATATACTCCCCGGCGAATTCCCGTAACTCTCCGGTACTCCGAAAAATACCCGAATCACTCGGAACCTTTCCGACGTCCGAATATAGTCGTCCAATATATTGATCTTTACGTCTCGACCATTTCGAGACTCCTCGTCATGTCCCCGATCTCATCCGGGACTCCGAACTACCTTCAGTACATCAAATCATATAAACTCATAATACAATCGTCACCGAAACTTTAAGTGTGCGGATCCTACGGGTTCGAGAACTATGTAGACATGACCGAGACACGTCTCCGGTCAATAACCAATTGCGGAACCTGGATGCTCATATTGGCTCCTACATATTCTACGAAGATCTGTATCGGTCAGACCGCATAACAACATACGCTGTTCCCTTTGTCATCGGTATGTTACTTGCCCGAGATTCGATCGTCGGTATCTCAATACCTAGTTCAATCTCGTTACCGGCAAGTCTCTTTACTCGTTACGTAATACATCATCCTGCAACTAACTCATTAGTTGCAATGCTTGCAAGGCTTAAGTGATGTGCATTACCGAGAGGGCCCAGAGATACCTCTCCGACAATCAGAGTGACAAATCATAATCTCGAAATATGCTAACCCAACAAGTACCTTTGGAGACACCTATAGAGCACCTTTATAATCACCCAGTTACGTTGTGACGTTTGGTAGCACACAAAGTGTTCCTCCGGTAAACGGGAGTTGCATAATCTCATAGTCATAGGAACATGTATAAGTCATGAAGAAAGCAATAGCAACAAACTAAACGATCAAGTGCTATGCTAACGGAATGGGTCAAGTCAATCACATCATTCTCTAATGATGTGACCCCGTTAATCAAATGACAACTCATGTCTATGGCTAGGAAACTTAACCATCTTTGATTCAACGAGCTAGTCAAGTAGAGGCATACTAGTGACACTCTATTTGTCTATGTATTCACACATGTATTATGTTTTCGGTTAATACAATTCTAGCATGAATAATAAACATTTATCATGAAATAAGGAAATAAATAATAACTTTATTATTGCCTCTAGGGCATATTTCCTTCTGTCTCCCACTTGCACTAGAGTCAATAATCTAGTTCACATCACCATGTGATTAAACATCAATAGTTCACATCACCATGTGATTAATACCCATGGTTCACATCGTCATGTGACCAACACTCAAAGGGTTTCCTAGAGTCAATAATCTAGTTCACATCGTTATGTGATTAACACCCAAAGAGTACTAAGGTGTGATCATGTTTTGCTTGTGAGAGAAGTTTAGTCAACGGGTCTGCCACATTCAGATCTGTAAGTATTTTGGAAATTTCTATGTCAACAATGCTCTGCATGGAGCTACTCTAGCTAATTGCTCCCACTTTCAATATGTATCCAGATTGAGATTTAGAGTCATCTGGATCACTGTCAAAATTTGCATCGACGTAACCCTTTACGACGAACCTTTTTGTCACCTCCATAATCGAGAAACATATGCTTATTCCACTAAGGATAATTTTGACCGCTGTCTAGTGATCTACTCCTAGATCACTATTGTACTCCCTTGCCAAACTCAGGGCAGGGTATACAATAGGTCTGGTACACAGCATGGCATACTTTATAGAACCTATGGTGAGGCATAGGGAATGACTTTCATTTTCTCTCTATCTTCTGCCGTGGTCGGGTTTTGAGTCTTACTCAACTTCACACCTTGTAACACAGGCAAGAACTCCTTCTTTGACTGTTCCATTTTGAACTACTTCAAAATCTTGTCAAGGTATGTACTCATTGAAAAACTTATCAAGTGTCTTGATCTATCTCTATAGATCTTGATGCTCAATATGTAAGCAGCTTCACCGAGGTCTTTCTTTGAAAAACTCCTTTCAAAACTTCCTTTATGCTTTGCAGAATAATTCTACATTATCTCCGATCAACAATATGTCATTCACATATACTTATCAGAAATGTTGTAGTGCTCCCACTCACTTTCTTGTAAATACAGGCTTCACCGCAAGTCCGTATAAAACTATATGCTTTGATCAACTTATCAAAGCGTATATTCCAATTCCGAGATGCTTGCACCAGTCCATAGATGGATCGCTGGAGCTTGCATATTTTGTTAGTACCTTTAGGATTGACAAAACCTTCTGGTTGCATCATATACAACTCTTCTTTAATAAATCCATTAAGGAATGCAGTTTTGTTTATCCATTTGCCAGATTTCATAAAATGCGGCAAATTGCTAACATGATTCGGACAGACTTAAGCATAGATACGAGGGAGAAACTCTCATCGTAGTCAACACCTTGAACTTGTCGAAAACCTTTTGCGACAATTATAGCTTTGTAGATAGTAACACTAATATCAGCGTCCGTCTTCCTCTTGAAGATCCATTTAATCTCAATGGCTCGCCGATCATTGGGCAAGTCAATCAAAGTCCATACTTTGTTCTCATACATGGATCTCATCTCAGATTTCATGGCCTCAACCATTTCGCGGAATCTGGGCTCATCATCGCTTCCTCATAGTTCGTAGGCTCGTCATGGTCAAGCAACATGACCTCTAGAACAGGATTACCGTACCACTCTGGTGCGAATCTCACTCTGGTTTACCTACGAGGTTTCGGTATTAACTTGATCTGAAGTTACATGATCATCATCATTAGCTTCCTCACTAATTGGTGTAGTAGTCATAGGAACAGATTTCTATGATGAACTACTTTCCAATAAGGGAGCAGGTACAGTTACCTCATCAAGTTCTACTTTCCTCCCACTCACTTCTTTCAAGAGAAACTCCTTCTCTAGAAAGGATCCATTCTCAGCAATGAATATCTTGCCTTCGGATCTATGATTGAAGGTGTACCCAACATTTTCTTTTGGGTATACTATGAAGACACACTTCTCTGATTTGGGTTTGAGCTTATCAGGTTGAAACTTTTTCACATAAGCAATGCAACCTCAAACTTTAAGAAATGGCAGCTTATGTTTCTCGCCAAACCACAGTTCATACGGTGTCGTCTCAACGGATTTAGATGGTGCCCTATTTAACATGAATGCAGTTGTCTCTAATGCACAACCCCAAAACTGTAGTGGTAAATCGGTAAGAAACATCATAGATTGCACTATATCCAATAAAGTACGGTTATGACGTTCGGACACACCATTACACTTTGGTGTTCCAGGTGGTGTGAGTAGTGAAACTATTTCACATTGTTTTAACTGAAGGCCAAATGCGTAACTCAAATATTTTACTTCTGCAATCATATCATAGAAACTTTTTATTTTTGTTACGATGATTCTCCACTTCACTCTGAAATTCTTTGAACTTTTCAAATGTTTCACACTTGTGTTTCATCAAGTAGATATACTCATATCTGCTCAAATCATCTGTGAAGATCAGAAAATAATGATACCTGCCACGAGCCTCAGTATTCATTGGACCACATACATTAGTATGTATGATTTCCAACAAATTGTTGCTTGCTCCATTGTTCCGGAGAACGGAGTCTTGGTCATCTTGCCCATGAGGCATGGTTCGCAAGCATCAACTGATTCATAATCAAGTGATTCCAAAAGCCCATCAACATGGATTTTATTCATGCGCTTTACACCAATATGACCTAAACGGCAGTGCCACAAATAAGTTGCACTATCCTTATCAACTTTGCATCTTTTGGCTTCAATATTATGAGAATGTATATCACCATGATCGAGATCCAACAAACCATTTTCATTGGGTGTATGACCATAGAAGGTTTTATTCATGTAAACAGAACAACAATTTATTCTCTTACTTAAATGAATAACCGTATTGCAATAAACATGATCAAATCATATTCATGCTCAACGCAAACACCAAATAACACTTATTTAGGTTCAACACTAATCCCGAAAGTATAGGGAGTGTGCGATGATGATCATATCAATCTTGGAACCACTTCCAACACACATCGTCACTTCACCCTTAACTAGTCTCTGTTCATTCTGCAACTCCCGTTTTGAGTTACTACTCTTAGCAACTGAACCAGTATCAAATACCGATGGGTTGCTACAAACACTAGTAAAATACACATCAATAATCTGTATATCAAATATACCTTTGTTCACTTTGCCATCCTTCTTATCCGCCAAATACTTGGGGCAGTTTCGCTTCCAGTGACCAGTCCCTTTGCAGTAGAAGCACTTAGTCTCAGGCTTAGGACCAGACTTGGGCTTCTTCACTTGAGCAGCAACTTGCTTGCCGTTCTTCTTGAAGTTCCCTTTCTTTCCCATTGTCCTTTTCTTGAAACTAGTGGTCTCATCAACACTTGATGCTCTTTCTTGATTTCTACCTTCATTGATTTCATCATCATGAAAAGCTCGGGAATCGTTTTCATCATCCCTTGCATACTATAGTTCATCACGAAGTTCTACTAACTTGGTGATTGTGACTAGAGAATTCTGTCAATCACTATTTTATCTGGAAGATTAACTCCCACTTGATTCAAGCGATTGTAGTACCCGGACAATCTGAACACATGCTCACTGCTTGAGCTATTCTCCTCCATCTTTTAGCTATAGAACTTGTTGGAGACTTCATATCTCTCAACTCGGGTATTTTCTTGAAATATTAACTTCAAATCCTGGAAGATCCATATGATCCATGACGTTCAAAACGTTTTTGAAGTCCCGATTCTAAGTTGTTAAGCATGGTGCACTAAACTATCAAGTAGTCATCATATTGAGCTAGCCAAACGTTCATGACGTCTGCATCTGCTCCTGCAATAGGTCTGTAACCTAGCGGTGCATTAAGGACATAATTCTTCTGTGCAGCAATGTGGATAAACCTCAGATCACGGATCCAATCTGCATCATTGCTACTAACATCTTTCAACTTAGTTTTCTCTAGGAACATATCAAAAATAAAACAGGGGAGCTAAACGCGAGCTATTGATCTACAACATAGATATGCTAATACTACCAGGACTAAGTTCATGATAAATTAAAGTTCAATTAATCATATTACTTAAGAACTCCCACTTAGATAGACATCCCTCTAATCATCTAAGTAATCACGTGATCCAAATCAACTAAACCATAACCGATCATCACGTGAAATGGAATAGCTTTCAATGGTGAACATCATTATGTTGATCATATCTACCATATGATTCACGCTCGACCTTTCGGTCTCAGTGTTCCGAGGCCATATCTGCATATGCTAGGCTCGTCAAGTTTAACCTGAGTATTCTGCGTGTGCAAAACTGGCTTGCACCCGTTGTAGATGGACGTAGAGCTTATCACACCCGATCATCACATGGTGACTAGGCACGACGAACTTTGGCAATGGTGCATACTCAGGGAGAACACTTTTATCTAGAAATTTAGTGAGAGATCATCTTATAATGCTACCGTCAAACAAAGCAAGATAAGATGCATAAAAAATAAACATCACATGCAATCAATATAAGTGATATGATATGGCCATCATCATCTTGTGCTTGTGATCTCCATCTCCGAAGCACCGTCATGATCACCATCGTCACCGGCGCGACACCTTAATCACCATCATAGCATCGTTGTCGTCTCGCCAATCTTATGCTTCCATGACTATCACTACCGCTTAGTGATAAAGTAAAGCATTACAACGCAATTGCATTGCATACAATAAAGCGACAACCATATGGCTCCTGCCAATTGCCGATAACTCGGTTACAAAGCATGATCATCTCATACAATAAAATTTAGCATCATGTCTTGACCATATCACATCACAACATGCCCTGCAAAAACAAGTTAGACGTCCTCTACTTTGTTGTTGCAAGTTTTACATGGCTGCTACGGGCTGAGCAAGAACCGTTCTTACCTACACATCAAAACCACAACGATAGTTTGCCAAGTTGGTGCTATTTTAACCTTCGCAAGGACCGAGCGTAGCCACACTCGGTTCAACTAAAGTTGGAGAAACTGACACCCGCCAGCCACCTGTGTGCAAAGCACATCGGTAGAACCAGTCTCGCGTAAGCGTACGCGTAATGTCGGTCCGGGCCGCTTCATCCAACAATACCGCCGAACCAAAGTGTGACATGCTGGTAAGCAGTATGACTTATATCGCCCACAACTCACTTGTGTTCTACTCATGCACAACATCAACGCATAAAACCTAGGCTCTGATGCCACTGTTGGGGAACATAGTAATTTCAAAAAAAAATCCTACGCACATGCAAGATCATGGTGATGCATAGCAACGAGACTGGAGAGTGTTGTCCACGTACCCTCGTAGACCGAAAGCGGAAGCGTTAGCACAACGCGGTTGATGTAGTCGTACGTCTTCACGACCCGACCGATCAAGCACCGAAACTACGGCACCTCCGAGTTCTAGCACACATTCAGCTCGATGACGATCCCCGGACTCCGATCCAGCAGAATGTCGGGGAAGAGTTCCATCAGCACGACGACATGGTGACGATCTTGATGTTCTACTGTCGCAGGGCTTCGCCTAAGCACCACTATAATATTATCGAGGACTGTGGTGGAGGGTGGCACCACACACGGCTAAGAGATCAATGATCAACTGTTGTGTCTATGGGGTGCCCCCCTGCCCCCGTATATAAAGGAGCAAGGGAGGAAGGCGGCCGGCCTAGGAGGAGGGCGCTCCAAGGGGGGAGTCCTACTCCCACCGGGAGTAGGACTCCTCCTTCCCTTGTTGGAGTAGTGGAGAAGGAAAGAGCGGGAGAGGAACAAGGAAAAGTGGGCTGCACCCCTTGTCCAATTCATACCAGAGGGGGGGGGCGCCTCCTTCCTTTTGGCCTCTCTCCTCTATTCCCGTATGGCCCAATAAGGCCCATATACTCCCCGGCGAATTCCCGTAACTCTCCGGTACTCCGAAAAATACCCGAATCACTCGGAACCTTTCCGATGTCCGAATATAGTCGTCCAATATATCGATCTTTACGTCTCGACCATTTAGAGACTCCTCGTCATGTCCCCTATCTCATTCGGGACTCCGAACTACCTTTGGTACATCAAATCATATAAACTCATAATACAATCGTCACTGAAACTTTAAGTGTGCGGACGCTACAGGTTCGAGAACTATGTAGACATGACCGAGACACGTCTCAGGTCAATAACCAATAGTGGAACCTGGATGCTCATATTGGCTCCTACATATTCTACAAAGATCTTTATCGGTCAGACCGCATAACAATATACACTGTTCCCTTTGTCATCGGTATGTTACTTGCCCGAGATTCGATCGTCGGTATCTCAATACCTAGTTCAATCTCGTTACCGGCAAGTCTCTTTACTCGTTCCGTAATACATCATCCTGCAACTAACTCATTAGTTGCACTGCTTGCAAGGCTTAAGTGATGTGCATTACCGAGAGGGCCCAGAGATACCTCTCCGACAATCGAAGTGACAAATCCTAATCTCGAAATACGCCAACCCAACAAGTACCTTTGGAGACACCTGTAGAGCACATTTATAATCACCCAGTTATGTTGTGACATTTGGTAGCACACAAAGGTATCCTCCGGTAAACGGGAGTTGCATAATCTCATAGTAATAGGAACATGTATAAGTCATGAAGAAAGCAATAGCAACAAACTAAACGATCAAGTGCTATGCTAACGGAATGGGTCAAGTCAATCACATCATTCTCTAATGATGTGACCCCGTTAATCAAATGACAACTCATATCTATGGCTAGGAAACTTAACCATCTTTGATTCAACGAGCTAGTCAAGTAGAGGCATACTAGTGACACTCTATTTGTCTATGTATTCACACATGTATTATGTTTCCGGTTAATACAATTCTAGTATGAATAATAAACATTTATCATGAAATAAGGAAATAAATAATAATTTATTATTGCCTCTAGGGCATATTTCCTTCAGGAGAGGGGGGAGGAAAGGGAGAGGAGGAGAAGGAAAGAGGGGCTAGCCCCCCTTGCCCTAAACCAATTCGGTTTGGGCCTTGAGGGGGCGCGCCCCACACTCCCATTGCTGCCCTCTATTTCCACTAAGGCCCATGTAGGCCCATTAAGGCCCCAGGGGGGTTCCGGTAACCCCTGGTACTCCGATATATGCCCGAAACCATCCAGAACCTTTCCGGTGTCTGAACATAGTCGTCCAATATATTGATCTTTATGTCTCGACCATTTCGAGACTCCTCGTCATGTCCGTGATCACATACGGGACTACAAACTACCTTCGGTACATCAAAACACAAATCTCATAATACCGATCGTCCCCGAACTTTAAGCGTGCGGACCCTACGGGTTCGAAAACTATGTAGACATGACCGAGACACGTCTCTGGTCAATAACCAATAGTGGAACCTGGATGATCATATTGGCTCCCACATATTCTACGAAGATCTTTATCGGTCAAACCGCATAACAACGTACGTTGTTCCCTTTGTCATCAGTATGTTACTTGCCCGAGATTCGATCGTTGGTATCTCAATACCTAGTTCAATCTCGTTACTGGCAAGTCTCTTTACTCGTTCCGTAATACATCATCCCGCAACTAACTCATTAGTTACATTGCTTGCAAGGCTTATAGTGATGTGCATTACCGAGTGGGCCCAGAGATACCTCGCCGACAATCGGAGTGACAAATCCTAATCTCCAAATACGCCAACTCAACAAGTACGTTCGGAGACACTTGTAGAGCACCTTTATAATCACCCAGTTACGTTGTGATGTTTGGTAGCACACAAAGTGTTCCTCCGGTAAACGGGAGTTGCATAATCTCATAGTCATAGGAACATGTATAAGTCATGAAGAAAGCAATAGCAACATACTAAACGATTAAGTGCTGAGCTAACAGAATGGGTCAAGTCAATCACATCATTCTCCTAATGATGTGATCCCGTTAATAAAATGACTACTCATGTCTATGGATAGGAAACATAACCATCTTTGATAAACGAGCTAGTCAAGTAGAGGCATACTAGTGACACTCTATTTCTCTATGTATTCACACATATATCGTGTTTCCGGTTAATACAATTCTAGCATGAATAATAAACATTTATCATGATATAAGGAAATAAATAATAACTTTATTATTGCCTCTAGGGCATATTTCCTTCAATATCTGGATCTTGTTTGATGCGAGACGGTTGTTCATTTAAATCAGAGAATAATGGTTGTTCTATTTATATGAGTAATATCTTTTATGGTCATGCACCCTTGATGTGAGTGGTCTATTTTTATTGAATCTCGATAGTAGTGATACACATATTCATAGTATTGAAGCAAAAAGATATAAGTTTAATAATTATAGTGCAACTTATTTGTGGCACTGCCGTTTAGGTCATATTGGTGTAAAGCGCATGAAGAAACTCCATACTAATGGGTTTTTTGGAATCACTTGATGCTTGCGAGCCATGCCTTGTGGGCAAGATGACTAAGACTTCGTTCTCCAGAACAATGGAACGAGCAACAGACTTATTGGAAATAATACATACTGATGTATGCGGTCCGATGAGTGTTGATGCTCGTGGCGGGTATCGTTATTTTCTGACCTTCACAGAAGATTTGAGCAGATATGGGTATATCTACTTCATGAAACATAAGTCGGAAACATTTGAAAACTTCAAAGAATTTCAGAGTGAAATGGAAAAATCATCATAACAAAAAAATTAAGTTTCTACGATCTGATCGTGGATGTGAATATTTGAGTTATGAGTTTGGTCTTCATTTGAAACAATGCTGAATAGTTTCGCAACTCACACCACCTGGAACACCACAATGTAACGGCGTGTCCGAACGTCGTAACCACACTTTATTAGATATGATGCAATCTATGATGTCTCTTACTGATTTACCACTATCATTTTGGGGTTATGCATTAGAGACGGCTGCATTCACGTTAAATAGGGCACCATCGAAATCCGTTAAGACAACACCATATGAACTGTGGTTTGGCAAGAAACCCAAGTTGTCGTTTCTTAAAGTTTGGGGTTGCGATGCTTATGTGAAAAAGCTTCAACCTGATAAGATCGAAACCAAATCGAAGAAATGTGTCTTCATAGGATACCCAAAGGAAACTGTTGGGTACACATTCTATCACAGATCCGAAGGCAAGATATTCGTTGCTAAGAATGGGTCCTTTCTAGAGAAGGAGTTTCTCTCAAAAATAGTGAGTGTGAGGAAAGTAGAACTTGATGAGGTAACTGTACCTTCTCCCTTATGGAAAATAGTCCATCACATAAATCAGTTCCAGTGATTCCTACACCAATTAGTGAGGAGGTTAATGATGTTGATCATGAAACTTCTGATCAAGTTACTACCAAACCTCGTAGGTCAACCAGAGTAAGATCCGCACCAGAGTGGTATGGTAATCCTATTCTGGAGGTCATGTTACTTGACCATGACGAACCTACGAACTATGAGGAAGCGATGATGAGCCCAGATTCCGCAAAATGGCTTGAAGCCATGAAATCTGAGATGGGATCCATGTATGAGAACAAAGTGTGGACATTGGTTGACTTGCCCGATGTTCGGCAAGCCATAGAGAATAAATGGATTTTCAAGAAGAAGATTGATGCTGATGGTAATGTTACTATCTACAAAGGTCGACTTGTTGCGAAAGGTTTTTGACAAGTTCAAGGAGTTGACTACGATGAGACCTTCTCGCCCGTAGTGATGCTTAAGTCTGTCCGAATCATAATAGCAATTGCCACATTTTATGATTATGAAATTTGGCAAATGGATGTCAAAACTGCAATCCTTAATGGATATCTTAAAGAAGAGTTGTATATGATGCAACCGAAAGTTTTTGTTGATCCAAAAGGTGCTAACAAAGTGTGTAAGCTCCAGCGATCCATTTATGGACTGGTGCAAGCATCTCGGAGTTGGAATATACGCTTTGATAGTGTGATCAAAGCATATGGTTTTATACAGACTTTTGGAGAAGCCTGTATTTACAAGAAAGTGAGTGGGAGCTCTGTAGCATGGAAGATATTATATGTGGATGACATATTGTTAATTGGAAATGATACTGAATTTCTGAATAGCATAAAAGGATACTTGAATAATAATTTTTCAATGAAAGACCTCGGCGAAGCTACTTATATATTGGGCATCAAGATCTATGAGATAGATCAAGACGCTTAATTGGACTTTCACAAAGCACATACCTTGATAAAGTTTTGAAGAAGTTCAAATTGGATCAAGCAAAGAAAGGGTTCTTACCTGTGTTACAAGGTGTGAAGTTGAGTCAGACTCAATGCCCGACCACTGCAGAAGATAGAGAGAAAATGAAAGTCATTCCCTATGCTTTAGCCATAGGTTCTGTCATGCAATGCTGTGTACCAGACCTAATGTGTGCCTTGCTATTAGTTTAGCAGGGAGGTACCAAAGTAATCCAGGAGTGGATCACTGGATAGTGGTCAAGAACATCCTGAAATACCTGAAAAGGGCTAAGGATATGTTTCTCGATTATGGAGGTGACAAAGAGCTCGTCGTAAATGGTTACGTCGATGCAAGCTTTGACACTGATCCGGATGACTCTAAGTCACAAACCGGATACGTATTTTTATTAAATGGTGGAGTTGTCAGTTGGTGCAGTTCTAAACAGAACATCGTGGCAGGATCTACGTGTGAAGCGGAATACATAGTTTCTTCGAACGCAGTAAATGAAGGAGTTCATATCTGATCTAGGTGTAATACCTAGTGCATCGGGTCCAATGAAAATCTTTTGTGACAATACTGGTGCAATTGCCTTGGCAAAGGAATCTAGATTTCACAAGAGAACCAAGCACATCAAGAGACACTTCAATTCCATCCGCGAGCAAGTCAAGGAGGGAGACATAGAAAGTTGCAAGATACATGCGGATCTGAATGTTGCAGACCCGTTGACTAAGCCTCTCTCACGAGCAAAACATGATCAGCACCAAGACTCCATGGGTGTTAGAATCATTACTATGTAATCTAGATTATTGACTCTAGTGCAAGTGGGAGACTGAAGGAAATATGCCCTAGAGGCAATAATAAAGTTGTTATTTATATTTCCTTATATCATGATAAATGTTTATTATTCATGCTAGAATTGTATTAACCGGAAACTTAGTACATGTGTGAATACATAGACAAACAGAGTGTCCCTAGTATGCGTCTACTTGACTAGCTCATTAATCAAAGATGGTTAAGTTTCCTAGCCATGGACATGTGTTGTCATTTGATGAACGGGATCACATCATTAGAGAATGATGTGATGGACTAGACCCATCCCTTATCTTAGTACTATGGTTGTTTAGTTTCACGGAATCTGGGCTCATCATCGCTTCCTCATAGTTCGTAGGCTCGTCCTGGTCAAGTAACATGACCTCCAGAACAGGATTACCGTACCACTCTGGTGCGGATCTCACTCTGGTTTACCTACGAGGTTCAGTAGTAACTTGATCTGAAGTTACATGATCATCATCATTAGCTTCATCACTAATTGGTGTAGTAGTCACAGGAACAGATTTCTGTGATGTACTACTTTCCAATAAGGGAGCAGGTACAGTTACCTCATCAAGTTCTACTTTCCTCCCACTCACTTCTTTCGAGAGAAACTCTTTCTCTAGAAAGGATCCATTCTCAGCAACGAATAACTTGCCTTCGGATCTGTGATAGAAGGTGTACCCAACAGTTTCTTTTGGGTATCCTATGAAGATATACTTCTCCGATTTGGGTTCGAGCTTATCATGTTGAAACTTTTTCACATAAGCATCGCAGTCCCAAACTTTAAGAAACGACAGCTTAGGTTTCTCGCCAAACCACAGTTCATACGGTGTCATCTTCACGGATTTAGATGGTGCCCTATTTAACGTGAATGTAGCTGTCTCTAATGCATAACCCAAAACGATAGTGGTAGATTGGTAAGAGACATCATAGATCGTACTATATCTAATAAAGTACGGTTATGACATTCGGACACACCATTACACTATGGTGTTCGAGGTGGCGTGAGTAGTGAAACTATTTCACATTGTTTTAACTGAAGGCCAAACTCGTAACTCAAATATTCTCCTCCACGATTAGATCGTAGAAACTTTATTTTCTTGTTACGATGATTTTCCACTTCACTCTGAAATTATATGAACTTTTCAAATATTTCAAACTTTTGTTTCATCAAGTAGATATACTCATATCTGCTCAAATCATCTGTGAAGATCAGAAAATAATGATACCTGCCGTGAGCTTCAATATTCATCGGACCACATACATCAGTATGTATGATTTCCAACAAATCTGTTGCTCACTCCATTGTTCCAGAGAATGGAGTCTTAGTCATCTTGCCCTTGAGGCATGGTTCGCTAGCATCAACTGATTCATAATCAAGTGATTCCAAAAGCCCATCAGCATGGATTTTCTTCATGCGCTTTACACCAATATGACCTAAATGGCAGTGCCACAAATAAGTTGTACTATCATCATTAATTTTGCATCTTTTTGGCTTGAATATTATGAATATGTGTATCACTACGATCGAGATCGAAAAAACCATTTTTGTTGGTGTGTATGAACATCGAAGGTTCTATTCATGTAAACAGAACAACTATTGTTCTCTAACTTAAATGAATAACCGTATTGCAATAAACATGATCAAATCATATTTATGCTCAACGTAAACACCAAATAACACTTATTTAGGTTCAACACTAATCCCGAAAGTATAGGGAGTGTGCGATGATGATCATATCAATCTTGGAACCAATTCCAACACACATCGTCACTTCACCCTTAACTAGTTCATGTTCATTCTGTAACTCCTATTTCGAGTTGCTAATTTTAGCAACCGAACAAGTATCAAATACTCAGGGGCTACTATAAACACTAGTAAGGCACACATCAATAACATGTATATCAAATATACCCTTTGTTCACTTTGCCATCTTTCTTATCCACCAAATATTCAGGGAATTTCCGCTTCCAGTGATCATTTCCTTTGCAGTAGAAGCACTCGGTTTCAGGCTTTGGTCCAGCTTTGGGCTTCTTCACGGGAGTCACAACTTGCTTGTCATTCTACTTGAAGTTCCCTTTCTTTCCCTTTGCCCTTTTCTTGAAACTAGTGTTCTTGTCAATCATCAACACTTGATGCTCTTTCTTGATTTCTACCTTCGTCGATTTCAACATCACAAAGAGCTCAGGAATCGTTTTCGTAATCCCTTGCATACTATAGTTCATCACGAAGTTCTAGTATCTTGGTGATGGTGACTAGAGAACTCTGCCAATCACTGTCTTATCTGGAAGATTAACTCCCACTTGATTCAAGCGATTCTAGTACCCAGACAATCTCAGCACATGCTCACTGCTTGAGCTATTCTCCTCCATCTTTTAGCTATAGAACTTGTTGGAGACTTCATATCTCTCAACTCGGGTATTTGCTTGAAATATTAACTTCAACTCCTGGAACATCTCATATGGTCCATGACGTTCAAAACGTCTTTGAAGTCCCGATTCTAAGCCGTTTAAGCATGGTGCACAAAACTATCAAGTAGTCATCATATCGAGCTAGCCAAATGTTCATAACATCTGCATCTGCTCTTGCAATAGGTTTGTCACCTGGCGATGCATCAAGGACATAATTCTTCTGTGCAACAATGAGGATAAACCTCAGATCACAGATCCAATCCGCATCATTGCTACTAACATCTTTCAACTTAGTTTTCTCTAGGAACATATCAAAAGTAAAATAGGGGAGCTAAACGCGAGCTATTGATCTACAACATAGATATACTAATACTACCAAGACTAAGTTCATGATAAATTTAAGTTCAATTAATCATATTACTTAGAACTCCCACTTAGAAAGACATCCCTCTAATCTTCTTAGTGATCACGTGATCCAAATCAACTAAACCATAACCGATCATCACGTGAAATGGAGTAGTTTTCAATGGTGAACATCATTATGTTGATCATATCTGCTATATGATTCACGCTCGACCTTTCGGTCTCAGTGTTTCGAGGCCATATCTGCATATGCTAGGCTCGTCAAGTTTAACCTGAGTATTCTGCGTGTGCAAAACTGGCTTGCACCCGTTGTAGATGGATGTAGAGCTTATCACACCCGATCATCATGTGGTGTCTAGGCACGGCAAACTTTAGCAACAGTGCATACTTAGGGAGAACACTTTTATCTTGAAATTTAGTGAGAGATCATCTTATAATGCTACCGTCAATCAAAGCAAGATAAGATGCATAAAAGATAAACATCATATGCAATCAATATAAGTGATATGATATGGCCATCATCATCTTGTGCTTGTGATCTCCATCTCCGAAGCAACATCATGATCACCATCATCACTGACACAACACCTTGATCTACATCATAGCATCATTGTCGTCTCGTCAATCTTATGCTTCTACGACTATCGCTACCGCTTTGTGATAAAGTAAAGCATTACAGGGCGATTGCATTGCATACAATAAAGCGACAACCATATGGCTCTTGCCAGTTGCCAATAACTCGGTTACAAAACATGATCATCTCATAGTATAAAATTTAGCATCATGTTTTAACCATATCACATCACAACATGCCCTGCAAAAACAAGTTAGACGTCCTCTACTTTCTTGTTGCAAGTTTTACGTGGCTGCTACGGGCTTAGCAAGAACCGTTCTTACCTACGCATCAAAACCACAATGATAGTTTGTCAAGTTGGTGTTGTTTTAACCTTTGCAAGGACCGGGCGTAGCCACACTCAGTTCAACTAAAGTTGGAGAAACTGACACCCGCCAGCCACCTGTGTGCAAAGCACGTCGGTAGAACCAGTCTTGCGTAAGCGTACGCGTAATGTCGGTCCGGGCCGCTTCATCCACCAATACCGCCGAACCAAAGTATGACATGCTGGTAAGCAGTATGACTTATATCGCCCACAACTCACTTGTGTTCTACTCGTGCATATGACATCTACGCATAAAACCTGGCTCGAATGCCACTGTTGGGTAACGTAGCAATTTCAAAAAAATTCCTATGGACACGCAAGATCATGGTGATGCACAACAATGAGAGGGGAGAGTGTTGTCCACGTACCCTCGTAGACCAAAAGCGGAAGCGTTAGCAGAACGCGGTTGATGTAGTCATACGTCTTCACGATCCGACCGATCAAGTACCGAACACACGGCACCTCCGAGTTCTGCACACGTTCAACTCAATGACGTCCCTCGAACTCTGATCCAGCCGAGTGTTGAGGGAGAGTTTCGTCAGCACGACGGTGTGGTGACGATGATGATTTTCTACCGATGCAGGGCTTCGCCTAAGCACCGCTACGATATGACCAAGGTGGATTATGGTGGAGGGGGGCACCGCACACGGCTAAGAGATCAAGAGATCAATTGTTGTGTCTATGGGGTGCCCCCTGGCCACGTATATAAAGGAGTGGAGGAGGGGAGGGGCCGGCCCTCTCTATGGCGCGCCCTAGGGGAGTCCTACTCCCACCGGGAGTAGGATTCCCCCCCCCCCTTTCCTAGTAGAACTAGGAACCCTTCCAAGTAGTAGGAGTAGGAGGGAAGGAAAGGGAAGGGAAAAGGAGAAGGAAGGAAGGGGCCCCCCCTCCCTAGTCCAATTCGGACCAGCCCATGGGGAGGGGTGCGGCCACCCTTTGAGGCCTTTCTCTCCTTTCCCGTAAGGCCCATTAAGGCCCAATACGAATTCCCGTAACTCCCCGGTACTCCCGAAAATACCCGAATCACTCGGAACCTTTCCGATGTCCGAATATAGTCGTCCAATATATCAATCTTTACGTCTAGACCATTTCGAGACTCCTCGTAATGTCCCCGATCTCATCCGGGACTCTGAACTCCTTCGGTACATCAAAACACATAAACTCATAATATAACCGTAATCAAACTTTAAGCGGGCGGACCTACGGGTTCGACAACTATGTATACATGACCAAGACACGTCTCCGGTCAATAACCAATAGCGGAACATGGATGCTCATATTGGCTCCCACATATTCTACGAAGATCTTTATCGGTCAGACCGCATAACAACATACGTTGTTCCCTTTGTCATCGGTATGTTACTTGCCCGAGATTCGATCGTCGGTATCTCAATACCTAGTTCAATCTCGTTACCGGCAAGTCTCTTTACTCGTTCCATAATACATCATCCCGCAACTAACTCATTAGTTGCAATGCTTGCAAGGCTTATAGTGATGTGCATTACCGAGTGGGCCCAGAGATACCTCTCGGACAATCGAAGTGACAAATCCTAATCTCGAAATATGCCAACCCAACAAGTACCTTTGGAGACACGTGTAGAGCACCTTTATAATAACCTAGTTACGTTGTGACATTTGGTAGCATACAAAGTGTTCCTCCGGTAAACGGGAGTTGCATAATCTCATAGTCATAGGAACATGTATAAGTCATGAAGAAAGCAATAGCAACATACTAAACGATTAAGTGCTAAGCTAACAGAATGGGTCAAGTCAATCACATCATTCTCCTAATGATGTGATCCTGTTAATCAAATGACAACTCATGTCTATGGATAGGAAACATAACCATCTTTGATAAACGAGCTAGTCAAGTAGAGGCATACTAGTGACACTCTATTTCTCTATGTATTCACACATATATCGTGTTTCTGGTTAATACAATTCTAGCATGAATAATAAACATTTATCATGATATAAGGAAATAAATAATAACTTTATTATTGCCTCTAGGGCATATTTCCTTCAATATCTGGATCTTGTTTGATGCGAGACGGTTATTCATTTAAATCAGAGAATAATGGTTGTTCTATTTGTATGAGTAATATCTTTTATGGTAATGCACCCTTGATGTGAGTGGTCTATTTTTATGAATCTCGATAGTAGTGATACACATATTCATAGTATTGAAGCCAAAAAATATAAGTTTAATAATGAGAGTGCAACTTATTTGTGGCACTGCCGTTTAGGTCATATTGGTGTAAAGCGCATGAAGAAACTCCATACTGATGGGTTTTTTGGAATCACTCGATTATGAATCACTTGATGCTTGCGAGCCATGCCTCGTGGGCAAGATGACTAAGACTTCGTTCTCCAGAACAATGGAATGAGCAACAGACTTATTGGAAATAATACATACTGATGTATGCGGTCCGATGAGAGTTGATGCTCATGGCGGGTATCGTTATTTTCTGACCTTCAAAGAAGATTTGAGCAGATATGCGTATATCTACTTGATGAAACATAAGTCGGAAACATTTGAAAACTTCAAAAAAATTCAGAGTGAAATGGAAAAATCATCATAACAAAAAAATTAAGTTTCTACGATCTGATCGTGGAGGTGAATATTTGAGTTATGACTTTGGTCTTCATTTGAAACAATGCGGAATAGTTTCGCAACTCACACCACCTGGAACACCACAGCGTAATGGCGTGTCCGAACGTCGTAACCACACTTTATTAGACATGATGCGATCTATGATGTCTCTTACTGATTTACCACTATCATTTTCGGGTTATGTATTAGAGACGGCTGCATTCACGTTAAATAGGGCACCATCGAAATCCGTTAAGACAACACCATATGAACTGTGGTTTGGCAAGAAACCCAAGTTCTCGTTTCTTAAAGTTTGGGGTTGCGATGCTTATGTGAAAAAGCTTCAACCTGATAAGATCGAAACCAAATCGAAGAAATGTGTCTTCATAGGATACCCAAAGGAAACTGTTGGGTACACATTCTATCACAGATCCGGAGGCAAGATATTCGTTGCTAAGAATGGGTCCTTTCTAGAGAAGGAGTTTCTCTCGAAAATAGTGAGTGTGAGGAAAGTAGAACTTGATGAGGTAACTGTACCTTCTCCCTTATGGAAAATTGTCCGTCACAGAAATCAGTTCCAGTGATTCCTACACCAATTAGTGAGGAGGTTAATGATGTTGATCATGAAACTTCTGATCAAGTTACTACCAAACCTCGTAGGTCAACCAGAGCAAGATCCGCACCAGAGTGGTATGGTAATCCTATTCTGGAGGTCATGTTACTTGACCATGACGAACCTATGAACTATGAGGAAGCGATGATGAGCCCAGATTCTGCAAAATGGCTTGAAGCCATGAAATCTGAGATGGGATCCATGTATGAGAACAAAGTGTGGACATTGGTTGACTTGCCCGATGTTCGGCAAGCCATAGAGAATAAATGGATTTTCAAGAAGAAGATTGATGCTGATGGTAATGTTACTATCTACAAAGTTCGACTTGTTGCGAAAGGTTTTTTACAAGGTCAAGGAGTTAACTACGATGAGACCTTCTGGCCCGTAGTGATGCTTAAGTCCGTCCAAATCATAATAGCAATTGCCGCATTTTATGATTATGAAATTTGGCAAATGGATGTCAAAACTGCAATCCTTAATGGATATCTTAAAGAAGAGTTGTATATGATGCAACCGAAAGTTTTTGTCGATCCAAAAGGTGCTAACAAAGTGTGTAAGCTCCAGTGATCCATTTATGGACTGGTGCAAGCATCTCGGAGTTGGAATATACGCTTTGATAGTGTGATCAAAGCATATGGTTTTATACAGACTTTTGGAGAAGCCTGTATTTACAAGAAAGTGAGTGGGAGCTCTGTAGCATTTATGATATTATATGTGGATGACATATTGTTAATTGGAAATGATACTGAATTTCTGAATAGCATAAAAGGATACTTGAATAAGAATTTTTCAATGAAAGACCTCGGTGAAGCTACTTATATATTGGGCATCAAGATCTATGAGATAGATCAAGACGCTTAATTGGACTTTCACAAAGCACATACCTTGATAAAGTTTTGAAGAAGTTCAAAATGGATCAAGCAAAGAAAGGGTTCTTGCCTGTGTTACAAGGTGTGAAGTTGAGTCAGACTCAATGCCCGACCACTGTAGAAGATAGAGAGAAAATGAAAGTCATTCCCTATGCTTCAGCCATAGGTTCTATCATGCAATGCTGTGTACCAGACCTGATGTGTGCCTTGCTATTAGTTTAGCAGGGAGGTACCAAAGTAATCCAGGAGTGGATCACTGGACAGTGGTCAAGAACATCCTGAAATACCTGAAAAGGGCTAAGGATATGTTTCTCGATTATGGAGGTGACAAAGAGCTCATCGTAAATGGTTACGTCAATGCAAGCTTTGACACTGATCCGGATGACTCTAAGTCACAAACCGGATACGTATTTTTATTAAATGGTGGAGCTGTCAGTTGGTGCAGTTCTAAGCAGAACATCATGGCGGGATCTACGTGTGAAGCAGAATACATAGCTGCTTCGAACACAGCAAATGAAGGAGTCTGGATGAAGGAGTTCATATCTGATCTAGGTGTAATACCTAGTGCATCGGGTCCAACGAAAATCTTTTGTGACAATACTGGTGCAATTGCCTTGGCAAAGGAATCCAGATTTCACAAGAGAACCAAGCACATCAAGAGACACTTCAATTCCATCCGCAATCAAGTCAAGGAGGGAGATATAGAAATTTGCAAGATACATGCGGATCTGAATGTTGCAGACCCGTTGACTAAGCCTCTCTCACGAGCAAAACATGATCAACACCAAGACTCCATGGGTGTTAGAATCATTACTATGTAATCTAGATTATTGACTCTAGTGCAAGTGGGAGACTGAAGGAAATATGCCCTAGAGGCAATAATAAAGTTGTTATTTATATTTCCTTATATAATGATAAATGTTTATTATTCATGCTAGAATTGTATTAACCGGAAACTTAGTACATGTGTGAATACATAGACAAACAAAGTGTCCCTAGTATGCGTCTACTTGACTAGCTCGTTAATCAAAGATGGTTAAGTTTCCTAGCCATGGACATGTGTTGTCATTTGATGAACGGGATCACATCATTAGAGAATGATGTGATGGACTAGACCCATCCCTTATCTTAGTACTATGGTCATTTAGTTTATTGTTATTGCTTTCTTCATGACCTATACATGTTCCTATGACTATGATATTATGCAACTCCCGAATACCGGAGGAACACCTCGTGTGCTATCAAACGTCACAATGTAACTGGGTGATTATAAAGATGCTCTACAGGTGTCTCCGATGGTGTTTGTTGAGTTGGCATAGATCGAGATTATGATTTGTCACTCCGTGTATCGGAGAGGTATCTCTGGGCCCTCTCAGTAATGCACATCACCATGAGTTAGTTGCGGGATGATGCATTATGGAACAATAAAGAGACTTGCCAGTAACGAGATTGAACTAGGTATGATGATACCGACGATCGAATCTCGGGCAAATAACATACCGATGACAAAGGGAACAACGTATGTTGTTATGCGGTTTGACCGATAAAGATCTTCATAGAATATGTAGGAACCAATATGAGCATCCAGGTTCCGCTATTGGTTATTGACCAGAGATGTGTCTCGGTCATGTCTACATAGTTCTCGAACCCGTATGGCCCACGCGCTTAACGTTCGATGACGATATGTATTGTGAGTTGTGTGATTTGATGTACCGAAGGTTGTTCGGAGTCCCGGATGTGATCACGGACATGATGAAGAGTATCTAAATGGTCGAGACATAATGATTCATATATTGGAAGATATTCGGACACCGGAATGGTTCGGGTCGTTTCGGAGTACCGGGGGTTACCGGAACCCCCTCCGGGAAGTTATTGGGCCTTATGGCCTAGTGGTGGAGGAGAGGAGGCAGGCCAGGAGGTGGCGCGCGCCCCCCTAGCCCAAACCAAATTGGACTAGGGCTAGGCCCCCCCCCCCCTTTCCTTCTCTTCCTCCTCTCCTTCCTTCTTCTCCTACTTGGACTAGGAAAGGGGGAAACCTACTCCTACTAGGAGTAGAGTAGGAATCCCCCTTGGGCGCGCCCCTTGAGTCCGGCCCTCCTCCCCTCCTTTATATATGGGGGAGGGTGGCACCCCATAGACACACAAATTGATCTTTAGCCATGTGCGGTGCCCCCTCCACAGTTTTCCACCTCGGTCATATTTTCGTAGTGCTTAGCCAAAGCCTTGCGTTGATAACTTCATCATCACCGTCAACACACCGTCGTGCTGATGGAACTCACCCTCAGCCTCAGCTGGATCAAGAGTACGAGGGACATCACCGAGCTGAACGTGTGCAGATCGCAGAGGTGTCGTGCGCTCGGTACTTGATCGGTTGGATCATGAAGACGTTCGACTACATCAACCGTATTACTAAATGCTTCCGCTTTCGGTCTACGAGGGTACGTAGACACACTCTCCCCTCTCTATTGCTATGCATCTCCTAGATAGATCTTGCGTGATTGTAGGAATTCTTTTTGAAATATTATGTTCCCCAACATGATGGAGTAGTCAGCGACGGCTATGGTTTCTCTTGGGCCGCCCTTGCGGGAGTGACACTGGAGTGAGGTGCTGAGGGCAGCAGGTACCTCGGCCGGCAGTCCCATGGTTGTGGCTGGGGGACGGCGGCGCAATGCAGAGGTGCTAGGTAGCGCAATGCGCAGTCGGCGTGATGCCTCAGTGTGTTACCTTGCTCGGTCTAGATTGATCATCTGCTCCAGATCTGGATACTCCAGGGCAGCCTCTCACACGGTCGTCGGTCAACGGGGTTGCAGCTAGGGGGTTGGCGATAGTGCTATTGGCGGGGTCTGCTGTGTTGGCGGTGGCGTGTAGTGGTTGGCGGAAAGCGATTGCGTGCGGGCGGGAGCAAGGTCTGTCCTGACTCCGGTATGTGCAGATGCTCGAGGTGAGGGACAGTGGCTTCGGGCGCCTCCTTCTGGACCTAGCGAGATGCTCTCAACGGACTAGCAGCGGGGTTGGGAGGCCTGCGTTGCCGGACTGGACGGCTGGCTACGCAGAGAGGACCAGGATGGGATGTTCCACACGAAAGCCTAGTGTCAACCTTATCGGCAACGATGATGGCGACACTCCCCTTCATGATTACTAGCGCCTTGGTCATACTGTTTCTGAGGGTTGACCAATTTCTTGGGAGCTCACGGCGGCGATGAGGTTTCGGGTTTCGGTGCCCTTTGACGACGCGTCAGATTTTGTTGCTTTGCATAGTGCTCTGTATTCCTCTATTTGTGATGGTGGCTATCATTCCTTTCAGTCTCTGGGCTGTGCCACCGAGCGATCCATATTGCTCCTTTCAGTCTCCGCCCTTTACGCTTGATGTCTTAGCCTGCCAAAAGCGCCAGGAAATTCGGCACCTGGATCGAGCGACCAACTAGAGAGCAAGTTTCCAAATTCCTATCATAATAGAGGACGACGGTATTATCACAAGTTCCAGAAGTTGACATGCATGCCTCATGACACTTGCGTGCTTGCACCCGAGGAACCCACATTCTGGTCTACATACTGCCTTGTTCGACATTGTTGGCCAGACGGTACATGGCATCTCTTTATGCACGTCTTGGTTCCACAATCAACTGCGGAATCACATTACAAAGATTGACACAATAAGTACGGCCGTGCTTGGCTTGCATTTTTTGTATTTTACTCCTTGCAAAGTCAGTATAAAGTTGAATCACTTATTTTGAAGCAAAGGAAGTATTACAAAGGTGTCAATTTTACAAAGGTATTTTACCGGACGCGAGTAATTTCCTGCCGGAAACAAAACTGATGGGCAGAGGCATGTATATTTTACGGGTGTATTCGAAAGAAACATGATAATCCAAACAGGGTTGACATGTATGTGTCGAACAATGTGGACTAAGTAGTATATATAGCAGAAATATATTTTGGCTCTTGGAACCATATGCTCATGCCTATCAAAATATGAGGTCTTTCAGAGGTGCTCATAGGGATAGAATGTGCATGTGTGTCGTGCATTTGTGCGTTTATAGGGGTGCGTGTATGTGTGTTAAGCACTTGCGTCTGTACTGTGTTCAAAAAAACATAATCATGAAAACTTAAAGAAAGTTATTAATCCAGAACTCGATCTTGTTTCTACGAGCTGAGATCAAATTCCAACAGTACCATACATGTTACCCCCGTAGGCTGAACTATACCTAGCCATCAGTCGGGCAGGGCCTACCAAAGCCCGTGGCAGAAAACCTAGCCCGAGCCTGGTCCGTTCCGGTCGCCGGGCCTGGTTTTTGGGCCCAGGGCTAGCCCGAAAGTGATAAAGCCTGCCGGGCCTCGAGCCGTGGCCCGACCCCTTCAGTAAATCACAAAAAGAGTGGGCTAGGCCTGGCCTTCCGGTTCAAAATCTAGGCCCGGGCCCGGCCCGGGTGCAGTGTCGGATCGGGCCGTTCCAGGCTGCCCACGGCCAGGACTAGGCTGAACAAGCACTAGTTTAGAATAGTACAAGAAGAAAACATGGAACTTGGTCGATCAGACGCATACGCATGGGCGCTTAGACTTTCAAAGACTATATAGTGCATACCACATTAACACGCACGTACATACACATACGCTCTGCAGTAGTGGTTCAGTGGCACTCACTCTGCAGTAGAATCGGAGTTGGTGCCACTGAACCACTACACATTACGCGGCACGATTCGCCCGACGATCAGCCGTCCTCTGATCCAGCGGCTTCTTCAGAAGAAGCTGCGCCACCGAGCGACCCATGAGGCTCCTCTAGTCTCAGTCTCCGCCCATATGCTCGATGTGCCGAGCCTGCCAACAGCGCTAGAAATGCACGGTCAACACCTGGATCGAGTGACCCACCAGAGGCTAAATTTCGTGTTTTGACTTTTGTCATGTTTAGCCGGATTTGACCTCAGTTTGATTTTTTTTACATTTGACCCTTTTCCTACCGCCGGGACATCGGCAGTAGGGTTACCTAGCCTACCGCAAGCACCTTTGGCGGTAGGGTAACGGCAGCCGCCGTCACACCAACGACCAGGCGCTGACCTGGCGGACGACCTACCACCATTATGCGTCAGCGGTGGGATGTGCAACCCTACCGCCACGGGCCTCGACGGTAGGGTGTGCAACCCTATGGTAGATCATCTGCCACTTCTGGTCACAGTAGCCAGGGCCGTGGAGTGAGGCTCCCTACTGCTGGAGTCCCTGGCGGTAGGTTGTGCAACCCTACCGCCACTAGTTCCGGTGGTAGAGCCTGATCATAGTGCATTTTTGCACAAAACTTTGGTTGGTGTCTTCAATTTTTTTGCCACAACAATGTTATAAACTTAAAAGCAATAAGTATTATCACATCCACACATGTAGCAGAGATTGAGAGAGCTTACTTTACTCGTTTCGGAGCCATCTCGATCCGCAAAAATGGTGGACCAATGAAGAAGATTGGATCGGGGGAGTGAACGGGATGAGAGAGGGCTTCCCATCTCTATTCTTGTGGGCAGCGGTAGGGAGAAGATGATGGGGGCTGGGTTCATGGGTGGGCTCCACGAGTCGGCCCCATGGGCTTATAACGGTTTGACACCTACCGCCAGGAACTTAGGCGGTAGGGTTGCACTGCCTACCGCTGGGTGCCATGACGGTAGGGCCGACGGCACAAAACGGCAGCCGTTTGGCGAGGCTGACATGGACGAGTGGGCTACCGCCGGTGGCCATGGCGGTAGCAAGTTCAATCCTACCGCCGCGGTCCCTGGTGGTAGGAAAAATGTCAGATCACAAAAAAAGTTGCAACCCAGGTCAGAACCGACTAAACGTGACCAAAAGGTCAAAACACAAAATTTTGCCTCCACCGGAGAGCCAATGCTTCCAATCGTAGCAATAGAGGAGGACGGTATTACTATCAGAAGATAGGTTTCAGAAGCTGACATGCATGTCATGTCATCTCGTCCACTTGCCTGTTGGCAGAGGATGCTGAAATTTGGGATGGGCTTTAGGCCCATATAGCAATTTCTGAAAAATCTCTAAGGGCCCATGTGGGTATATGGCACTAGGTGTAGTGGGAAGTTTAGTCCCACCCCACTAATGGAGAAGAAGTTGGACCTCTTTATAAGGGTTTCTCTTCTACATGCTATTGGAGCTTGAGAATAGAAGAGGCCCTCGCGCGCTCCTCCTCTGCCGCCTGCCTCGCCACGCCATGAACAGATCACATCTGATCACGCGCACGCCCACCGTCGTTCCTTTGCTGCCTACCCTTCTGCTTCCTGTACGGGAGAGGGGCGAATAGGTTTTTGGGCAGCGACTACGCAACTGCTCACCTCCGATCCACTACTTCCTCTATGTCCGCGTCGTCTTCATCATCACCATGTCCGCTGATGCCGAACGTGCAGCCGTCGAGAAGCCCGAGGCCGACAAGAAGGCCGCCGAGGGCGCTGCTGCCGCCACCACTGTCATGGCCTCTGCATGGCCTACTGGAGGGTATAACTCGTTTATTCCGCTCCTACTGTTTTTTTGTTTTAGCCATGCTAGCGTTATACGTAGATCTTTCTGCAATTAGCGTAGTATGTGTTTGCTTGACTGAATATCAGTATGCGTTTATTTGTGTCAATGCCATGCTAGTGATTTACTCGTGGATTAAGTTAATCAGAAATTTTCCTATTTACTCAGCAATCCAAAAACCTATTATGTGTAGGAATTTTTCGGTGAGTGGCTTTGCCGCAGCACTGAAACCTGATAAGTTTACCGGTACATATTTTAAGCGTTGGCAGACAAAGACCACCTTATGGCTCATGGCTATGAACGTGTTCTGGGTCACCAGTGTTCCTTCAGGAACGATTTCTCCTGCATAGGAGAATGCGTTCAAGGAAGCTACCGTCGTGTTCCTAGGAGCAGTTCTTAGCATGATCGGAGCTAAGTTGGTCGACGCATATTTACATGTGCATGTCTCCAAGGACTTGTGGGAGGTGCTCTAATCTAAGTTCGGGGCCACCGACGCTGGGAGCGAAATGTATGTTATAGAGCAGTTCCACGATTACAAGATGGTTGAAAACCGTCCTGTACTGGAGCAGGCTCATGAGATAATATGCATCATTAAGGAGCTTGAACTTCTTAAGTGCGAGTTACCGGGCAAGTTTGTCGCGGGTTGCATAATCGCTAAGCTCCCTAATTCCTGGAGGAACTTTGCCACCACTCTGAAACATCATAGGCATGAATTCTCTATGAAGGATGTCATCGGCCATCTAAGTGTTGAGCAGAATTCGAGGGCAAAGGACTCACACGGAAAAGGGGTCGAAGGAACCTCTGTCGCCAACATGGTGAACCATAGGAACCATAACTCTCACAAGCCCAAGGGAAAGAACGGTGTCCAACACAATACCGACTTTAAGAAGAAGGGTAAAAGACCTTTAAGAAGAACAAGAAGGATGAGGGCTGCTTTACTTGTGGTCTGGTTGAACATTGGGCCAACAAATGCCCAAACAAGTACAAGAAGCCAGGACAGGACTCTAAGTCTGTCAACATGATTGTGGGCAACAATGAAAATGGTGCATCTGGGTACGGTAATTTATTCACTGTTTTTCAGTGTTTCAGCCCACCGATTGGTGGGTGGACACAGGTGCAGGTGTTCATGTGTGTGCTGACATTTCATTATTTTCTTCTTACCAGGTCACAGGCCACGGGTCCGTATTGATGGGGAATGGCACGAGTGCTTCTGTTCATGGTGTTGGCACGGTCGATCTGAAGTTTACTTCGGGAAGGATCGTGCAGCTGAAGAACGTGCAGCATGTCCGCGCCATCAAGAAGAACCTCGTTAGTGGCTCCCTTCTATGTAGAGAAGGGTTTAAGTTGGTTTTCGAGTCTAATAAATTAGTTGTTATGAAATATGGACTCTTTGTTGGAAAAGGTTATGAGAGCGGAGGGATGTTCCGCCTTTCCCTCGCAGATTTTTGTAATAAAGTCATGAACCATATTCATTCGAATGTTAATGAATCTGAAATTTGGCATTCCCGTCTTTGTCACATTAGTTTCGGTGTTATGACGCAGCTAGCTAAGTTGGATTTAATCCCGAGTTTCACTTTAGCCAAAGGTTCTAAGTGCCTTTCATGTGTGCAAGCTAAGCAACAGCGCAAGCCTCACAAGGCCGCGGAGGAGAGAGACACTTGGCACCATTAGAACTCATACATTCTGATCTTTGTGAGATGAATGGTGTGTTGACTAAAGGTGGAAAGAAATACTTCATGACATTCATAGATGATTCCACTAGATATTGCTATGTGTATCTGTTAAATACTAAAGATGAGGCTCTACACTACTTTAAAATCTATAAGGCAGAAGTTGAGAATCAACTTGAAAAGAAAATTAAACGAGTCCGGTCAGATCGTGGTGGAGAGTACTTCTTGAGTGAGTTTGATTCCTTTTGTGCAAATCACGACATTATTCATGAGAGGACGCCTCCCTATTCACCTTAGTCAAACGGGGTTGCCGAGCGGAAAAATCGTACTCTAACTAATTTGGTTAACGCCATGTTAGATACATCGGGTTTATCCAAGGCATAGTGGGGGGAGGCTATATTGACGGCATGTCATGTCCTGAATAAAGTTTCGACAAAGGATAATGAGATCACTCCCTATGAGAAATGGGCGAAGAGAAGGACAACACTCTCATACTTGCGTACTTGGGGCTGTTTGGCGAAAGTCAATGTGCCGATCCCCAAAAAGCGTAAGCTTGGACCCAAAACTATGGACTGCGTTAATATGGGCTATGCCAAGAACAGCGTTGGCTATAGATTTCTAGTAGTGAAATCTGAGGTACCTGACCAGAAGGTTGGTACAATTATGGAGTCTAAGGATGTTACATTCTTTGAGGATATTTTTCCTATGAGAGATATGCAAAGCACTTCTAGACAGGAATCTGAGGAGACTCCTGAGCCTGCCATTCCTATGGAATATTATGAACGAACACATGATGAAAATCTTGAGGTGGATGACGAGGAAACCCTTGGTAGGGGCAAGAGACAAAGGACTGCAAAGACCTTTGGTGATGATTTCTTCGTGTACCTCGTGGATGATACTCCCACTTCTATTTCAGAAGCGTATGCCTCTCCAGAAGCTGACTACTGGAAGGATGCGGTCCGTAGGGAGATGGATTCCATCATGGCTAACGGGACATGGGAGATCACTGACCGTCCATATGGTTGCAAACCTTTGGGATTTAAGTGGGTGTTCAAGAAGAAGCTTAGGCCTGATGGTACGATTGAAAAGTATAAGGCTAGGCTTGTGGCCAAGGGCTATGACCAGAAAGAAGAGGAAGATTTCTTCGATACTTATTCACCTGTGGCTAGACTGACCACCATTCGAGGATTACTCTCGTTGGCAGCCTCGCATGGTCTTCTTGTCCACCAGAAGGATGTTAAGACGGCTTTTCTGAATGGAGAGCTAAACGAGGAAATCTACATGCAACAGCCAGATGGCTTTGTGATAGATGGTCAGGAAAGAAAGGTGTGTAGGTTGCTGAAATCTTTATATGGCCCGAAGCAAGCACCTAAGCAATGGCATGATAAGTTCAATACAACTCTGACATCTGTTGGTTTCGTTGTTAATGAGGGTGACAAATGTGTATACTATCACCATGGTGGGGGCGAAGGAGTTATACTGTGCTTGTATGTTGATGACATACTGATATTCGGAACAAACCTCAAAGTCATGGAGGAGGTCAAATCATTTCTATCTCAGAACTTTGAGATGAAAGACCTTGGTGTGGCTAATGTTATCTTGAACATCAAGCTACTGAGAGATAATGAGGGTGGGATCACACTTCTGCAATCCCACTATGTTGAGAAGGTGTTGAGTAGTTTTGGATATTCGGACTGCACACCATCTCAGACACCATATGATCCTAGCATGTTGATTCGAAAGTCCAAAGGCATGGCTAAAGATCAATTGAGATACTCTCAAATCATTGGTTCAGTGATGTACCTAGCGAGCGCAACAAGGCCTGGCATCGTGTTTGTTGTGAGCAAACTGAGCCGGTTTGTTTCCAAACCGGGTGATGTACATTGGCACGATGTTGAAAGAGTTATGTGCTATCTGAAAGGTACTATGAACTATGGACTTCACTATACCGGAGACCCGTCGGTACTTGAAGGGTATAGTGATGTGAATTGGATCTCTGTTGCTGATGAGATGAAGGCCACAACTGGGTATATGTTTACTCTTGGAGGTGGCGCTATTTCCTGGAAGTCTTGCAAGCAAACGATCTTAACGAGATCGACAATGGAAGCAGAATTAACAGCATTAGACACATCTGGTGTTGAAGCAGGATGGCTTCGAGATCTTTTGATGGACTTGCCATTGGTTGATAAACCGGTTCCAGCTATCCTTATGAACTGTGACAATCAGACTGTCATCACCAAGGTGAGGGGTTCAAAGGACAATATGAAGTCCAACAAACACATAAGAATGAGATTAAAAGCTATCAGAAAGTTAAGAAACTCTGGAGTGATAGCGTTGGACTATGTCCATACGGCTAAGAATCTGGCAGATCCCTTTACGAAAGGGCTATCAAGTGTTGTGATAGATAATACATCGAGGGAGATGGGTATGAGACCCACATGAGTTGCCATGGTGGTAACCCAACCTATGTGATCGGAGATCCCATGAAGTGACCTGGGAAAACAAGCCAGTGGTGAACTGAGGAGAGTAACTATACTAACCCACTCCGTTGGAGATGCAACACTCTCAATACTGTATGGTAGGATGACTATTGTCTTAATGTGTTCCAAAGCTTATGTAAGCAAGATGCTATCCTACAGAGCGATCTTTGGAGGAACACACCTATGTGAGCCCAACTGCTAGTCACAGTCTATGAGATTGGGGTGATCTCTAGTAAGCTCATGAATAGGCCAGGAGTGTGACTTATATGCTCCACCCAAGGGGTCAGCCTTCGGCAGCCCAGTACTAGTAAGACATGTGGTCAAGCTTCTTTACGCCAAACTGACAAATCAAAGCATAGTCCATTGTTCAGTTGTGAAGGAGTGTAGCTACTTGCTCTAGGTGAAGCTCAACCTTAACAGGTCTTCACTAAAACACTAGTATATCGAAACAACAATTAAAACAGAGGACACTATGGGCCCTCAAGATCTGGTGGGGGATTTCTGAAATTTGGGATGGGCTATAGGCCCATATAGCAATTTCTGAGAAATCTCTAAGGGCCCATGTGGGTATATGGCACTAGGTGTAGTGGGAAGTTTAGTCCCACCCCGCTAGTGGAGAAGGAGTTGGACCTCTTTATAAGGGTTTCTCTTCTACATGCTATTGGAGCTTGAGAATAGAAGAGGCCCTCGCGCGCTCCTCCTCCGCCGCCCGCCTCGCCACACCACACCACGAACAGATCACATCTGCTCACGCACACGCCCACCATTGTTCCTTTGCTGCTGCTGCCGCCGGTGACTCCATCCCGTCCGCCGTGTACACAGTCGACGGGAGAGCAGGTCTCCGAAACCCCGCCCTTCTGGTTCCTGTACGGGAGAGGGGAAAATAGGTTTCTGGGCAGCGACTATGCGACTGCTCGCCTCCGATCCACTACTTCCTCTATGTCCGTGTCGTCTTCATCATCACCATGTCCAATGACGCCGAACGTGCCGCTGCCGAGAAGCTCGAGGCCGACAAGAAGGCCGCTGAGGATGCTGATGCCGCCACCACTGGCGCGGCTTCTACATGGCCTACTGGAAGGTATAACTCATTTATCACGCTCCTACTATCTTCTGTTTTAGCCATGCTAGCTTTTCGTACGTCTCCAACGTATCTATAATTTTTGATTGTTCCATGCTATTATATTATCTGTTTTGGATGTTAATGGGCTTATTTATACACTTTTATATTATTTTTGGGACTAACCTACTAACCCAAGGCCCAGTGCAAATTGCTATTTTTTGTCTATTTCAGTGTTTCGCACAAAAGGAATATCAAACGGAATCCAGACGGAATAAAACCTTCAGGAGAGTTATTTTTGGAACAAACGTGATCCAGGGGACTTGGAGTGGACGTCAAGCAACCAACGAGGAGGCCACGAGGCAGGGGGCGCGCCTACCCCCTGGGTGCGCCCTCCACCCTCGTGGGCCCCTCGTGGCTCCACCGACCTAATTCTTCCTCCTATATATATTCATATACCCCAAAAACATCCAGGAGCACCACGAAACCCTATTTCCACCGCCGCAACCTTCAGTACCCAAGAGATCCCATCTTGGGGCCTTTTCCGGAGCTCCACCGGAGGGGGAATCGATCACGGAGGGCCCCTACATCAACTCCATGGCCCCTCCGATGATGTGTGAGTAGTTTACCTCAGACCTTTGGGTCCATAGTTATTAGCTAGATGGCTTCTCCTCTCTCTTTGAATCTCAATACAATGTTCTCCTCGATCTTCTTGGAGATCTATTTGGTGTAACTCTTTTTGTGGTGTGTTTGTCGAGATCCGATGAATTGTGGGTTTATGATCAAGTTTATCTATGAACAATATTTGATTCTTCTCTAAAATATTTTATGTATGATTGGTTATCTTTGCAAGTCTCTTCGAATTATTAGTTTGGTTTGGCCTACTAGATTAATCTTTCTTGCAATGGGAGAAATTCTTAGCTTTGGGTTCAATCTTGCGGTGTCCTTTCCCAGTGACAGCAGGGGCAGCAAGGCATGTATTGTATTGTTGCCATCGAGGATAAAAAGATGGGGTTTATATCATATTGCTTGAGTTTATCCCTCTACATCATGTCATCTTGCCTAATGCGTTACTCTGTTCTTAGGAACTTAATACTCTAGATGCATGCTGGATAGCGGTTGATGTGTGGAGTAATAGTAGTAGATGCAGAATCGTTTCGGTCTAGTTGTCGCGGACGTGATGCCTATATACATGATCATGCCTAGATATTCTCATAATTATGCACTTTTCTATCAATTGCTCGACAGTAATTTGTTTACCCACCGTAATACTTATGCTATCTTGAGAGAAGCCACTAGTGAAACCTATGGCCCCCGGGTCTATTTTCCATCATATAAGTTTCCAATCTATTTTATTTTGCAATCTTTACTTTCAATCTATATCATAAAAATACCAAAAATATTTATGTTATTATTATTATCTCTATCAGATCTCACTCTTGTAAGTGACCGCGAAGGGCTCGACAACCCTTGATCGCGTTGGTTGCGAGGTTCTTATTTGTTTGTGCAGGTACTAGGTGACTTGCATGTAGTCTCCTACTGGATTGATACCTTGGTTCTCAAAAACTAAGGGAAATACTTATGCTACTTTGCTGCATAACCCTTTCCTCTTCAAGGAAAAACCAACGCAGTGCTCAAGAGGTAGCAAGAAGGATTTCTGGTGCCGTTGCCGGGGAGGTTGCACCAAGTCAAGTCAAGATTTGATCTCCCGTCAACAAGCCATTTCTGGCGCCGTTGCTGGGGAGATCTACGCACAAGTCAAAACATACCAAGTACCCATCACAAACTTGTATCCCTCGCATTACATTATTTGCTATTTGCCTCTCGTTTTCCTCTCCCCCACTTCACCCTTGCCGTTTTATTCGCCCTCTTTTCCACTTGCCTCTTTTCCATGTGGCTTCTATTTGCTTGCATCTTTGCTTGCTAAAAATCTATTGATATGGATCCACTTAAAGTGTTCTACTTGGATCATGTTCGATCCTTATGCGCTCGTGCTGAAACCCCAACTAGCCTAGTTGATGGGAAATCTTTGGATGAGCATGCTCATTTTGTGCGTCACCGTTTGTCTAAAAAAGGGAGACTCTTATGGGATCAAATTAACAGATTGTTGTGATATGCTTGGAATCTTTGTGAAATTTGTGATTTTACTTGTTGCTCTAAGAACCCTAAAAAACACCTCCCCTACCTATGTGAGTTTAATGATAATGAAATCTTATCTTCTTATGCAAAGGGTGTTTATAGTTACTATGATATCGAACAAATTGAAGAATTTGTTGCTTTTAAGGGTGCTTATGAAGTTGCTTCTTTGATTGAAAAGTATGATATTACTCTCTACGAATCGGAAAATTTTGACATACTTAAATATTGCTATGAAAACTATGCTCATAATGTCTATGTCAAAGAATTTATTGAAAGAATGACCGTTGCTTTGGAAGAAAATAATGATATGCATGAATCTATAGATAATTATGATTCCGCTAATTTGATTGAAATATCCCATGATGAACTTGCTGCTTGCTATTGTTGTGGCCATGATGCCAATATTCATGAAGATGAGTTTGCTATAGTTCCTTATGTTAAACATGAGATCGTTGCGATTGCACCCATACTTGATAGTTCCTTCGATGAAAAGCATGATTGCAATGATGTTATCATAAATTCTCTTAATGTCAATTGTGTCAATGATATGCAAAACATCAAGCTTGGGGATGCTAGTTTTGCTATGACTACTATTTGTTGCAATGACCATGATTTGGGTGATTCTCCTTTTGATCTTCAAAATTTATTTAAGCCCCATGATGAATATAAGATTGATAATAATGTTTGCAATAATACTGAAAGTGGGTTTGGAAGAATGTCAACTTTAGATCCCACATATTTGGATAATGTTCAATCTTATGAAATTTATGATAAAGGTGGGTTTGGAGAGGTCATGACTTTAGTTAATGTTAATCCCACTATTTTGGAAGAGTGTCAACTTTGCATGCATGTGGATCATGTTGAGAAAATTTTATGTCATAGCTATATTGTTGAATTTGATTATGATCCTACATGTAATTATTATGAGAGACAGAAATATGGTGGTAGAAATTTTCATGTTACTAAATTACCTCTCTTCATGTTGAGATTGCTATCGTCTCTTTCTTCTTCCTTGCATTTGCTAGTTTTTGCTTGCCTTGAAAATTTGTTTGCCTATAAAATACCTATGCATAGGAAGTATGTTAGACTTAAGTGTGTTTGTCACATGTTTTATGTTGCTCTCTTTGTTTTTCATTGCTATCTTTCGTGTGAGCATCATTAAAATTATCAATGCCTAATTAGGGGCGTTAAACGATAGCGCTTGTTGGGAGGCAACCCAATTTTATTTTTGTTCCTTGATTTTTGGTTCTTTTTAGTAATAAATAATTCATATAGCCTCTGTTTACATGTGGTTTTATTCTTTTAATTAGTGTTTGTGCCAAGTAGAACCTTTGGGAAGACTTGGGGAAAGTCTTTGCGATCTTGCTGTAAAAAAAACAGAAACTTTAGCGCTCACGAGATTTGCTGCCATTTTTTAATGGAGAGTGCGATTAGGTTGATTCTTTTTGAAGATTATTAATAAATAAATTACTCACGTCCATAAATTTATTTCAGAATTTTTGTGGTTAAATAAGTATTCGAAACCTACAGATTACTACAGACTGTTCTGGTTTTGACAGATTCTGTTTTCCGTGTGTTGTTTGCTTATTTTGATGAATCTATGCCTAGTATTGGAGGGTGTGAACCATAGATAAGTTGGAATACAGTAGGTTTAACACCAAAATAAATAAATAATAATTTCATTACAGTAACTTGAGTGGTGGCTTGTTTTCTTATACTAACGGAGCTCATGAGATTTTCTGTTTAAGTTTTGTGTTGTGAAGTTTTCAAGTTTTGGGTAAGATTTGATGGATTATGGAACAAGGAATGGCAAAAGCCTAAGCTTGGGGATTCCCAAGGCACCCCAAGGTAAAATTCAAGGACAACCAAAATCCTAAGCTTGGGGATGCCCCGGAAGGCATCCCCTCTTTCGTCTTCTTCTATCGGTAACTTTACTTGAGGCTATATTTTTATTTACCACATGATATGTGTTTTGCTTGGAGCGTCTTGTATGATTTGATTATTTGATTTTTAGTTTACCACAATCATCCTTTCTGTACACACCTCTTGGGAGATACATACATGAATTGAAATTTATTAGAATACTCTATGTGCTTTAGTTATATCTTTTGAGCTAGATAATTTTGCTCTAGTGCTTCACTTATATCTTTTAGAGCACGGTGGTGGTTTTATTTTATAGAAATTATTGATCTCTCATTATTCACTTATATTACTTTGAGATTCCTTTAGAACAGCATGGTAATTTTCTTTGGTTATGAAACTAGTCCTAATATGATAGGCATCCAAGACGGGTATAATAAAAACTATCATAGAAAGTGCATTGAATACTATGAGAAGTTTGATACTTGATAATTATTTTGAGATATAAAGGTGGTGATATTAGAGTGCACTAGTTGAGTAATTGTGAATTTGAGAAATTCTTGTGTTGAGTATTGCAAGTCCCGTAGCATGCACGTATGGTAACCGTTGTGTAACAAATTTGAAACATGAGGTGGTCTTTGATTGTCTTCCTTATGAGTGGCGGTCGGGGACAAGCGATGGTCTTTTCCTACCAATCTATCCCCCTAGGAGCATGCACGTAGTGCTTGGTTTTTGATGACTTGTAGATTTTTGCAATAAGTATGTGAGTTCTTTATGACTAATGATGAGTCCATGGATTATACGCACTCTCACCCTTCCATCATTGCCAGCCTCTTCGGTACCGTGCATTACCCTTTCTCACCTTGAGAGTTGGTGCAAACTTTGCCGGTGCATCCAAACCCCGTGATATTATACGCTCTATCACACATAAACCTCCTTATATATTCCTCAAAACAGCCACCATACCTACCTATCATGGCATTTCCATAGCCATTCCGAGATATATTGCCATGCAACTTTCCACTGTTCCGTTATTATGACACGCTTCATCATTGTCATATTGCTTTGCATGATCATGTAGTTGACATCGTATTTGTGGAAAATCCACCATGCATAATTTATCATACATGTCACTCTTGATTCATTGCCCTTCCCGGTACACCACCGGAGGCATTCATATAGAGTCATACTTTGTTCTAGTATCGAGTTGTAATCATTGAGTTGTAAATAAATAGAAGTGTGATGATCATCATTAATAGAGCATTGTCCCAAAAAAAGAGAAAGACCAAATAAAAAAGGCCCAAAAAGAAAATAAAGAAATAAAGAAATAAAAAGGGGCAATGCTACTATCCTTTTTTCCACACTTGTGCTTCAAAGTAGCACCATGATCTTTATGATAGAGAGTCTCTTGTTTCCTCACTTTCATATACTAGTGGGAATTTTTCATTATAGAACTTGGCTTGTATATTCCAAAAATGGGTTCCTCAAATGCCCTAGGTCTTCGTGAGCAAGCAAGTTGGATGCACACCCACTTAGTTTCTTTTGTTGAGCTTTCATACATTTATAGCTCTAGTGCATTTGTTGCATGGCAATCCCTACTCCTTGCATTGACATCAATTGATGGGCATCTCCCTAGCCCGTTGATTAGCCTCGTCGATGTGAGATTTTCTCCTTTTTTTCGTCTTCTCCACATAACCCCCTATCATTATTCTATTCCACCCATAGTGCTATATCCATGGCTCACGCTCATGTATTGCGTGAAAGTTGAAAAAAGTTTGAGATTACTAAAGTATGAAACAATTGCTTGGCTTGTCATCGGGGTTGTGCAAGATGAGAGCATTCTTGTGTGATGAAAATGGAGCATGACCAAACTATATGATTTTGTAGGGATGAACTTTCTTTTGCCATGTTATTTTGAGAAGACATGATTTCTTAGTTAGTATGCTTGAAGTATTATTATTTTTATGTCAATATTAAACTTTTGTCTTGAATCTTTTGGATCTGAGCATTCATGCCATAATAAAGAAAATTACATTGAGAATTATGCTAGGTAGCATTCTGTTGGGGAACGCAGTAATTTCGAAAATTTTCCTACGCACACGCAAGATCATGGTGATGCACAGCAACGAGAGGGGAGAGTGTTGTCTACGTACCAACGCAGACCGACTGCGGAAGCGATCACACAACGTAGAGGAAGTAGTCGTACGTCTTCTTCCCGATCCGACCGATCCAAGCACCGTTACTCCGGCACCTCCGAGTTCTTGGCACACGTTCAGCTCGATGACGATCCTCGGGCTTCGATCCAGCAAAGCGTCGAGGAAGAGTTCCGTCAGCATGACGGCGTGGTGACGATCTTGATGTACTACCGACGCAGGGCTTCGCCTAAGCACTACAACGGTATGATCGAGGTGGAATTTGGTGGCAGGGGGCACCGCACACGGCTAAGGAACGATCTCAAGGATCAACTTGTGTGTCTTGGGGTGTCCCCTGCCCCCGTATATAAAGGTTGGAGGGAGGGGGCTGGCCGGCCAAAGAGGAGGAGGCGCAGGAGGAGTCCTACTCCTACCGGGAGTAGGACTCCACCCTCCAATCCTAGTCCAACTAGGAATCCTTCAAAGGGGAGAGAGAGAGAGAGGTGGCCGGCCCCTCTCCTAGTCCTAATAGGACTAGGGAGAGGGGGGGAGGCGCAGCCCTATGTGGGCTGCCCTCTCACCTTTCCACTAAGGCCCATGTTGGCCCATTTGGCTCCCGGGGGGTTCCGGTAACCCTCCCGGTAATCCGGTAAAATCCCGATTTCATCCGGAACACTTCCGATGTCCAAACATAGGCTTCCAATATATCAATCTTTACGTCTCGACCATTTCGAGACTCCTCGTCATGTCCGTGATCTCATCCGGGACTCCGAACAACCTTCGGTACATCAAAATGCATAAACTCATAATAACTGTCATCGTAACGTTAAGCGTGCGGACCCTACGGTTCGAGAACAATGTAGACATGACCGAGACACGTCTCCGGTCAATAACCAATAGCGGGACCTGGATGCCCATATTGGCTCCTACATATTCTACGAAGATCTTTATCGGTCAGACCGCATAACAACATACGTTGTTCCCTTTGTCATCGGTATGTTACTTGCCTGAGATTCGATCGTCGGTATCCAATACCTAGTTCAATCTCGTTACCGGCAAGTCTCTTTACTCGTTCCGTAATACATCATCTCACAACTAACATATTAGTTGCAGTCCTTGCAAGGCTTATGTGATGTGCATTACCGAGAGGGCCCAGAGATACCTCTCCGACAATCGGAGTGACAAACCCTAATCTCGAAATACGCCAACCCAACATCTACCATTGGAGACACCTGTAGTACTCCTTTATAATCACCCAGTTACGTTGTGACGTTTGGTAGTACCCAAAGTGTTCCTTCGGTAAACGGGAGTTGCATAATCTCATAGTTATAGGAACATGTATAAGTCATGAAGAAAGCAATAGCAACATACTAAACGATCGGGTGCTAAGCTAATGGAATGGGTCATGTCAATCAGATCATTCAACTAATGATGTGACCTCGTTAATCAAATAACAACTCTTTGTTCATGGTTAGGAAACATAACCATCTTTGATTAACGAGCTAGTCAAGTAGAGGCATACTAGTGACACTCTGTTGGTCTATGTATTCACACATGTATTATGTTTCCGGTTAATACAATTCTAGCATGAATAATAAACATTTATCATGATATAAGGAAATAAATAATAACTTTATTATTGCCTCTAGGGCATATTTCCTTCAGTCTCCCACTTGCACTAGAGTCAATAATCTAGTTCACATCGCCATGTGATTTAGCAGCAATGGTTCACATCACCATGTGATTAACACCCATAGTTCACATCGTCATGTGACCAACACTCAAAGGGATTACTAGAGTCAGCAATCTAGTTCACATATCTATGTGATTAACACCCAAAGAGTACTAAGGTGTGATCATGTTTTGCTTGTGAGATAATTTTAGTCAACGGGTCTGTCACATTCAGATCCGTAAGTATTTTGCAAGTTCTATGTCTACAATGCTCTACATGGAGCTACTCTAGCTAATTGCTCCCACTTTCAATATGTATCCAGATTTAGAATCATCTGGATCAGTGTCAAAAACTTGCATCGACGTAACCCTTTACGATGAACCTTTTTTTTGTCACGTCCATAATCGAGAAACATTTCCTTATTTCACTAAGGATAATTCTGACCGCTGTCCAGTGATCTACTCCTAGATCACTATTGTACTCCCTTGCCAAATCAGTGCAGGGTATACAATAGATCCGGTACACAGCATGGCATACTTTATAGAACCTATGAATGAGGCATAGGGAATGACTTTCATTCTCTTTCTATCTTCTGCCGTGGTCGGGCTTTGAGTCTTTACTCAACTTCACACCTTGTAACACAGGCAAGAAACCTTTTCTTTGACTGTTCCATTTTGAACTACTTCAAAATCTTGTCAAGGTATGTACTTATTGAAAAACTTATCAAGCGTCTTGTTCTATCTCTATAGATCTTGAAGCTCAATATGTAAGCAGCTTTACCGAAGTCTTTCTTTGAAAAAACTCCTTTCAAACACTCCTTTTATGCTTTACAGAATAATTCTACATTATTTCCGATCAACAATATGTCATTCACATATACTTATCAGAAATGCTGTAGTGCTCCCACTCACTTTCTCGTAAATACAGGCTTCACCGCAAGTCTGTATAAAGCTATATGCTTTGATCAACTTATCAAAGCGTATATTCCAACTCCGAGATGCTTGCACCAGTCCACAGATGGATCGCTGGTGCTTGCACATTTTGTTAGCACCTTTCGGATTGACAAAACCTTCTGTTGCATCATATACAACTCTTCTTTAATAAATCCATTAAGGAATGCAGTTTTGTTTATCCATTTGCCAGATTTCATAAAATGCGGCAATTGCTAACATGATTCGGACAGACTTAAGCATAGATACGAGTGAGAAAAACTCATCGTAGTCAACACCTTGAACTTGTCGAAAACTTTTGCGACAATTCTAGCTTTGTAGATAGTAACACTACTATCAGCGTCCGTCTTCCTCTTGAAGATCCATTTATTTTCTATGGCTTGCCGATCATCGGGCAAGTCAACCAAAGTCCATACTTTGTTCTCATACATGGATCATATCTCAGATTTCATGGCTTCAAGCCACTTTGCGGAATCTGGGCTCACCATCGCTTCTTCATAGTTCGTAGGATCATCATGATCTATTAGCATGACTTCCAGAACAGGATTACCGTACCACTCTGGCGTGGATCTTACTCTGGTTTACCTACAAGGTTCGGTAGTAACTTGATCTGAAGTTACATGATCATCATCATTTGCTTCCTCACTAATTGGTGTAGGTGTCACAGAAACAGTTTTCTGTGATGTACTACTTTCCAATAAGGGAGCAGGTACAGTTACCTCATCAAGTTCTACTTTCCTCCCACTCACTTCTTTCGAGAGAAACTCCTTCTCCAGAAAGTTTCCGAATTTTAGCAACAAAAGTCTTGCCTTCGGATCTGTGATAGAAGGTTTATCCAATAGTTTCCTTTGGATATCCTATGAAGACGCACTTCTCTGATTTGAGTTTGAGCTTATCAGGATGAAACTTTTTCATATAAGCATCGCAACCCCAAATTTTTAAGAAACGACAGCTTAGGTTTCTTGCCAAACCATAGTTCACACGGTGTCGTCTCAACGGATTTAGATGGTGCCCTATTTAACGTGAATGCAGCTGTCTCTAATGCATAACCCCAAAACGATAGTGGTAGATCGATAAGATACATCATAGATTGCACTATATCCAATAAAGTACGGTTATGACGTTCGGACACACCATTATGCTGTGGTGTTCCATGTGGCATGATTTTGTGAAACTATTCCACTTTGTTTTAATTGAAGACCAAACTCGTAACTCAAATATTTTACCTCTACGATCATATCGTAGAAACTTTTATTTTCTTGTCACGATGATTTTCCACTTCACTCTGAAATTCTTTGAACTTTTCAAATGTTTCAGACTTATGTTTCATCAAGTAGATATACTCATATCTGCTCAAATCATCTGTGAAGATCAGAAAATAATGATACCTGTCGCGAGCCTCAATATTCATCGGACCACATACATCAGTATGTATGATTTCCAACAAATCTGTTGCTCGCTCCATTGTTCCGAAGAACGGAGTTTTAGTCATCTTGCCCAAAAGGCATGGTTCGCAAGCATCAAGTGATTCATAATCAAGTGATTTCGAAAGCCCATCAGCATGGAGTTTCTTCATGCTCTTTATACCAATATGACCTAAACGGCAGTGCCACAAATAAGTTGCACTATCATTATTAACTTTGAATCTTTTTGGTTTCAATATTATAAATATGTGTATCACTATGATCGAGATCCAACGAACTTGTTTCATTGGGTGTATGACCGTCGAAGGTTTTATTCATGTAAACAGAACAACAATTATTCTCTGACTTTAATGAATAACCGTATTGCAATAAACATGATCAAATCATATTCACGCTCAACGCAAAAACCAAATAACACTTATTTAAGTTTAACACTAATCCCGAAAGTATAGGGGAGTGTGCGATGATGATCATATCAATCTTGGAACTACTTCCAACACACATCGTCACTTCACCCTTAACTAGTCTCTGTTTATTCTGCAACTCCCGTTTCGAGTTACTAATCTTAGCAACTGAACTAGCATCAAATACTGAGGGGTTGCTGTAAACACTAGTATAGTACACATCAATAACATGTATATCAAATATACTTATGTTCACTTTGCCATCCTACTTATCCGCCAATCACTTGGGGCAGTTCCGCTTCCAGTGACCAGTCCCTTTGCAGTAGAATCACTTAGTCTCAGGCTTAGGATCAGACTTGGGCTTCTTCACTTGAGCAGCAACTTGCTTGCCATTCTTCTTGAAGTTCCCCTTCTTCCCTTTGCCCTTTTCTTGAAACTAGTGGTCTTGTCAACCATCAACACTTGATGTTTTTCTTGATTTCTACCTTCGTTGATTTCAGCATCACGAAGAGCTTGGGAGTTGTTTCCGTTATCCCTTGCATATTATAGTTTATCACGAAGTTCTACTAACTTAGTGATGATGACTAGAGAATTCTGTCAATCACTATCTTATCTGGAAGATTAACTCCCACTTGATTCAAGCGATTGTAGTACCCAGACAATCTGAGCACATGCTCACTAGTTGAGCGATTCTCCTCCATCTTTTAGCTATAGAACTTGCTGGAGACTTCATGTCTCTCAACTCGGGTATTTGCTTGAAATATTAACTTCAACTCCTGGAACATCTCATATGGTCCATGACGTTCAAAACGTCTTTGAAGTCCCGATTCTAAGCCGTTAAGCATGGTGCACTAAACTATCAAGTAGTCATCATATTGAGCTAGCCAAACGTTCATAACGTCTGCATCTGCTCCTGCAATAGGTCTGTCACCTAGCGGTGCATCAAGGACATAATTCTTCTGTGCAGCAATGAGGATAAACCTCAGATCACGGATCCAATCCGCATCATTCCTACTAACATCTTTCAACACAATTTTCTCTAGGAACATATCAAAATAAACACAGGGAAGCAACAACGCGAGCTATTGATCTACAACATGATTTGCAAAATACTACCAGGACTAAGTTCATGATAAATTTAAGTTCAATTTAATAAGAACTCCCACTTAGATAGACATCCCTCTAATCCTCTAAGTGATCACGTGATCCAAATCAACTAAACCATAACCGATCATCACGTGAGATGGAGTAGTTTTCAATGGTGAACATCGTTATGTTGATCATATCTACTATATGATTCACGCTCGACCTTTCGGTCTCCGTGTTCCGAGGCCATATCTGTATATGCTTGGCTCGTCAAGTATAACCTGAGTATTCTGCGTGCGCAACTGTTTTGCACCCGTTGTATTTGGACGTAGAGCTTATCACACCCGATCATCACGTGGTGTCTGGGCACGACGAACTTTGGCAACGGTGCATACTCAGGGAGAACACTTCTTGATAATTTAGTGAGAGATCATCTTATAATGCTACCGTCAATCAAAGCAAGATAAGATGCATAAAAGGATAAACATCACATGTAATCAATATAAGTGATATGATATGGCCATCATCATCTTGTGCTTTTGATCTCCATCTCCGAAGCACCGTCATGATCACCATCGTCACCGGCGCGACACCTTGATCTCCATCGTAGCATCGTTGTCGTCTCGCCAATCTTATGCTTCCACGACTATCACTACCGCTTAGTAATAAAGTAAAGCATTACATCGCGATTGCATTGCATACAATAAAGCGACAACCATATGGCTCCTGCCAGTTGCCGATAACTCGGTTACAAAACATGATCATCTCATACAATAAAATCAGCATCATGCCTTGACCATATCACATCACAACATACCCTGCAAAAACAAGTTAGACGTCCTCTACTTTGCTGTTGCAAGTTTTACGTGGCTGCTACGGGCTTTAAGTAAGAACTCATCTCACCTACGCATCAAAACCACAACGATAGTTCGTCAAATAGACTCCGTTTTAACCTTCTCAAGGACCGGGCGTAGTCACACTTGGTTCAACTAAAGTTGGAGAGACAGTCTTCCGCAAGCCATCTATGTGCAAAGCACGTCGAGGGAACCGGTCTCGCGTAAGAGTACGCGTAAGGTTGGTCCGGATCGTCTCACCCAACAATACCGCCGAACCAAAGTATGACATGCTGGTAGGCAGTATGACTTGTATCGCCCACAACTCACTTGTGTTCTACTCGTGCAAATAACATCAAACCATAAAACCTAGGCTCTGATACCATTGTTGGGGAACGCAGTAATTTCGAAAATTTTCCTACGCACACGCAAGATCATGGTGATGCACAGCAACGAGAGGGGAGAGTGTTGTCTACGTACCAACGCAGACCGACTGCGGAAGCGATCACACAACGTAGAGGAAGTAGTCGTACGTCTTCTTCCCGATCCGACCGATCCAAGCACCGTTACTCCGGCACCTCCGAGTTCTTGGCACACGTTCAGCTCGATGACGATCCTCGGGCTTCGATCCAGCAAAGCATCGAGGAAGAGTTCCGTCAGCACGACGGCGTGGTGACGATCTTGATGTACTACCGACGCAGGGCTTCGCCTAAGCACTACAACGGTATGATCGAGGTGGAATTTGGTGGCAGGGGGCACCGCACACGGCTAAGGAACGATCTCAAGGATCAACTTGTGTGTCTTGGGGTGTCCCCTGCCCCCGTATATAAAGGTTGGAGGGAGGGGGCTGGCCGGCCAAAGAGGAGGAGGCGCAGGAGGAGTCCTACTCCTACCGGGAGTAGGACTCCCCCCTCCAATCCTAGTCCAACTAGGAATCCTTCAAAGGGAAGAGAGAGAGAGGTGGCCGGCCCCTCTCCTAGTCCTAATAGGACTAGGGAGAGGGGGGAGGCGCAGCCCTATGTGGGCTGCCCTCTCACCTTTCCACTAAGGCCCATGTTGGCCCATTTGGCTCCCGGGGGGTTCCGGTAACCCTCCCGGTAATCCGGTAAAATCCCGATTTCATCCGGAACACTTCCGATGTCCAAACATAGGCTTCCAATATATCAATCTTTACGTCTCGACCATTTCGAGACTCCTCGTCATGTCCGTGATCTCATCCGGGACTCCGAACAACCTTCGGTACATCAAAATGCATAAACTCATAATAACTGTCATCGTAACGTTAAGCGTGCGGACCCTACGGTTCGAGAACAATGTAGACATGACCGAGACACGTCTCCGGTCAATAACCAATAGCGGGACCTGGATGCCCATATTGGCTCCTACATATTCTACGAAGATCTTTATCGGTCAGACCGCATAACAACATACGTTGTTCCCTTTGTCATCGGTATGTTACTTGCCTGAGATTCGATCGTCGGTATCCAATACCTAGTTCAATCTCGTTACCGGCAAGTCTCTTTACTCGTTCCGTAATACATCATCTCACAACTAACATATTAGTTGCAGTGCTTGCAAGGCTTATGTGATGTGCATTACCGAGAGGGCCCAGAGATACCTCTCCGACAATCGGAGTGACAAACCCTAATCTCGAAATACGCCAACCCAACATCTACCATTGGAGACACCTGTAGTACTCCTTTATAATCACCCAGTTACGTTGTGACGTTTGGTAGTACCCAAAGTGTTCCTCCGGTAAACGGGAGTTGCATAATCTCATAGTTATAGGAACATGTATAAGTCATGAAGAAAGCAATAGCAACATACTAAACGATCGGGTGCTAAGCTAATGGAATGGGTCATGTCAATCAGATCATTCAACTAATGATGTGACCTCGTTAATCAAATAACAACTCTTTGTTCATGGTTAGGAAACATAACCATCTTTGATTAACGAGCTAGTCAAGTAGAGGCATACTAGTGACACTCTGTTGGTCTATGTATTCACACATGTATTATGTTTCCGGTTAATACAATTCTAGCATGAATAATAAACATTTATCATGATATAAGGAAATAAATAATAACTTTATTATTGCCTCTAGGGCATATTTCCTTCACATTCCACATCAAAAACTCTGTTTTTATCATTTACCTACTCGAGTGCGAGCAGGAATTAAGCTTGGGGATGCTTGATACGTCTCCAACGTATCTATAATTTTTTATTGTTCCATGCTATTATATTATCTGTTTTGGATGTTAATGGGCTTATTTATACACTTTTATATTATTTTTGGGACTAACCTACTAACCCAAGGCCCAGTGCAAATTGTTGTTTTTTGCCTATTTCAGTGTTTCGCAGAAAAGAAATATCAAATGGAATAAAACCTTCGGGAGAGTTATTTTTGGAACAAACGTGATCCAGGGGACTTGGAGTGGACGTCAAGCAACCAACAAGGAGGCCATGAGGCAGGGGGCGCGCCTACCCCCCTAGGCGCGCCCTCCACCCTCGTGGGCCCCTCGTGGCTCCACCGACCTACTTCTTCCTCCTATATATATTCATATACCCCGAAAACATCCAAGAGCACCACGAAACCCTATTTCCACCACCGCAACCTTCTGTACACAAGAGATCCCGTCTTGGGGCCTTTTCCGGAGCTCCACCGGAGGGGGAATCGATCACGGAGGGCCTCTACATCAACTCCATGGCCCCTCCGATGATGTGTGAGTAGTTTACCTTAGACCTTCGGGTCCATAGTTATTAGCTAGATGGCTTCTTCTCTCTCCCTCTCTCTTTGGGTCTCAATACAATGTTCTCCTCGATATTCTTGGAGATCTATTTGATGTAACTCTTTTTGCGGTGTGTTTGTCAAGATCCGATGAATTGTGGGTTTATGATCAAGTTTATCTATGAACAATATTTGATTCTTCTCTGAAATCTTTTATGTATGATTGGTTATCTTTGCAAGTCTCTTCGAATTATCAGTTTGGTTTGGCCTACTAGATTGATATTTCTTGCAATCGGAGAAGTGCTTAGCTTTGGGTTCAATCTTGCGGTGTCCTTTCCCAGTGACAGCAGGGGCAGCAAGGCACGTATTGTATTGTTGCCATCGAGGATAAAAAGATGGGCTTTATGTCATATTGCTTGAGTTTATCCCTCTACATCATGTTGATGTCTACTACACAACCTTCTTCTTGTAGACGTTGTTGGGCCTCCAAGTGCAGAGGTTTGTACGACAGTAGAAAATTTCCCTCGAGTGGAAGACCTAAGGTTTATCAATCCGTAGGAGGCGTAGGATGAAGATGGTCTCTCTCAAGCAACCCTGCAACCAAATAACAAAGAGTCTCTTGTGTCCCCAACACGCCCAATACAATGGTAAATTGTATAGGTGCACTAGTTCGGCGAAGAGATGGTGATATAGGTGGTATATGGATAGTAGATATAGGTTTTTGTAATCTGAAAATATAAAAACAGCAAGGTAACTAATGATAAAAGTGAGTGTAAACGGTATTGCAATGTGTTGAAACTAGGCCTAGGGTTCATACTTTCACTAGTGCAAGTTCTCTCAACAATAATAACATAATTGTATCACATAACTATCCCTCAACATGCAACAAAGAGTCACTCCAAAGTCACTAATAGCAGAGAACAAACAAAGAGATTATGGTAGGGTATGAAACCACCTCAAAGTTATTCTTTCCAATCAATATGTTGGGCTATTCCTATAAGTGTCACAAACAGCCCTAGAGTTCATACTAGAACAACACCTTAAGACACAAATCAACCAAAACCCTAATGTCACCTAGATACTCCAATGTCACCTCAAGTATCCGTGGGTATGATTATACGATATGCATCACACAATCTCAGATTCATCTATTCAACCAACACATAGAACCTCAAAGAGTGCCCCAAAGTTTCTACCGGAGAGTCAAGACGAAAACGTGTGCCAACCCCTATGCATAGGTTCATGGGCGGAACCCGCAAGTTGATCACCAAAACATACATCAAGTGGATCAATAGAATACCCCATTGTCACCACGGGTATCCCACGCAAGACATACATTAAGTCTTCTCAAATCCTTAAAGACTCAATCCGATAAGATAACTTCAAAGGGAAAACCTAATCTGAAAGTGCAACTATCCCTAGGTGGTTTTGGTAATTCATAACAACATATAGCTCATTGAGCTAATGCTATTCCAAGATGATTATTTTAGGAAAGCTCAATGATTGGCATGGCATGGATGTGAAAGTGGAAACCTCAAAATGCTAAGGAAAAAGGATTGGCTCAAGCTCAAAAGCTCAAGACTCTTCATTTTATATTGTAGTGATCCAAGATCACATTGAGTCTTTAGGAAAAGCCAATACTATCAAGGAGGGATGAGGTGTTGCTTAATGAGCCTCTTGCTTCATGTGCTTAGTGATATGCTCCAAAAACCCTCAACTACTTTCCCATATCCACAAATGACCTAAACCCTAAGCCAAACTCGGTCCTACCGATTCTATCTATTTGACGCCACCGAGTTTCATATGTCATAAGCCACTGCCAAACCCTAGCAATTCGGTCCTACCGATAGGGATCCCGGTCTCACCGAGATGGGATTGCAAACTCTCTGTTTCCCTTTCGTCACTTTTCGGTCTCACCGAAAGAGCGAATCGGTCCCATCGAGATTGCAATGTAAACTCTCTGTTTCCTTTTTGTAACGTTTCGGTCTCACCGAAAGAGCAAATCGGTCCCACCGAGTTTACCTGACCAACTCTCTGGTTAGCTTATTACCAAACTCGGTCTCACCGAGTTTGTGTAATCGGTCTCACCGAGATTACGTTATGCCCAAACCCTAACAGAATCGGTCCTACCGAGTTGCATGTCAGTCCCACCGAAAATCTCTAACGGTCACTAGGTTTACCTTTTCGGTCTGACCGAGTTTGTTGATTCGGTCCCACCGAGATTGGTAGATTGTGTGTAACGGTTTGATTTTGTGTGGAGGCTATATATACCCCCTCCACCTCCTCTTCATCATAGGAGAGAGCCATCAGAACACATACACAATTCCAACTCATATGTTCTGAGAGAGAACCACCTACTCATGTGTTGAGACCAAGACATTCCATTCCTACCATATGAATCTTGATCTCTAGCCTTCCCCAAGTTGCTTTCCACTCAAACCTTCTTTCCACTAAGATCCAAATCCTATGAGAGAGAGTTGAGTGTTGGGGAGACTATCGTTTGAAGCACAAGAGCAAGGAGTTCATCATCAACACACCATTTGTTACTTCTTGGAGAGTGGTGTCTCCTAGATTGGCTAGGTGTCACTTGGGAGCCTCCGACAAGATTGTGGAGTTGAACCAAGGAGTTTGTAAGGGCAATGAGATCGACTACTTCGTGAAGATCTACCGCTAGTGAGGCAAGTCCTTCGTGGGCGATGGCCATGGTGGGATAGACAAGGTTGCTACTTCGTGGACCCTTCGTGGGTGGAGCCCTCCGTGGACTCGCGCAACCGTTACCCTTTGTGGGTTGAAGTCTCCATCAACGTGGATGTAGGATAGCACCACCTATCCGAACCACGGGAAAAATATCCGTGTCTCCAATTGCGTTTGAATTCTCCAAACCCTTCCCTTTACATTCTTGCAAGTTGCATGCTTTACTTTCCGCTGCCAATATACTCTTTGCATGCTTGCTTGAATTGTGTGATGATTGCTTGACTTGTCCTAAAATAGCTAAAATCTGCCAAGAACTAAAATTGGGAAAAGGTTAAGTTTTTATTTGGTCAAGTAGTCTAATCACCCCCCTCTAGATATACTTTTGATCCTACAAGTGGTATCAGAGCTTCGGTCTCCATTTGCTTTGATCTTTATAGCTTTTGGTGGTCATAGCCTTGGTTTCACAACCTAGGAGAGTATGGCGTCTAGCAAGGGAAATTATCACCGTAGAGGTCCTTACTTTGATGGTACTAATTTTGCTAGTTGGAAGCATAAAATGAAAATGCATATTCTTGGACATAACCCCGCCGTTTGGGCTATTGTGTGTGTTGGTTTGCAAGGCGACTTCTTTGATGGGAGAGAACCAAACCGTGAAGCTACCGCGGATGAGTTGAAGATGTTGCAATACAATGCTCAAGCTTGTGATATTCTCTTCAACGGATTATGCCCCGAAGAATTCAGCAAAATCAGTCATCTTGAGAATGCAAAGGAAATTTGGGACACTTTGATTGACATGCACGAAGGTACTGACTCCGTCAAGGAATCCAAGTTGGATGTGCTTCAAAGTCAACTCGACAAGTTCAAAATGAAGGATGGTGAAGGTGTCGCTGAAATGTACTCTAGGCTTGCTCTCATCACAAATGAGATTGCTGGCTTAGGAAGTGAAGAAATGACCGATAGATTCATCATCAAGAAGATTCTAAGAGCCTTGGATGAAAGTATGATACCGTGTGCACATTGATCCAAATGATGCCCAATTACAAAGATCTCAAGCCAAAGGAAGTGATTGGAAGAATTGTTGCTCATGAGATGTCACTTAAGGATAAAGAGGAACTTCACAACAAATCAAGTGGTGCCTACAAAGCCTCATGTGAAGCCCCTACATCATCAAGTGAGAAACAAAACTTCAACGAAGAATTGAGCTTAATGGTGAAGAACTTCAACAAGTTCTACAAGAGTAGAAGCAAAGATAGAAGCTCCAAGTCAAGGTCCTACAATAACAAAAGATCTTCTAGTCGAGAGCGAAACTGCTACAATTGTGGAAGACCCGGACACTATTCCAATGAGTGTACGGCTCCCTACAAGAGAAGAGAAGACTCTCCAAAAAGAAGAAGCAAAGATTCACCACCAAGAGAGAGAAGGAGTAGAGATGATCGTTATGAACAAAGATACTCACGGAGAAGCAAGGATTCGGAAAGGAAGGAAAATCATCAAGGAGCTACACAAAACGAAGACATCAAGCTCATGTTGGTGAATGGGTATCCGGCTCCGACTCCGACAGCCACTCCGAGAGAAGTTATCACTCCGACTCCAAAGATACTCCAGATGAAGGTGTTGCTGGTCTAGCACTTGTGTCATCCAACTCCTATGACATATTTGACTCACCAAATGAAGGAATTGGAAGATGCTTCATGGCCAAAGTTCCTAAGGTAACACACCCCGAGTATGTTGATTTTAATAGTGATGAAGATGACTTGTTAGGTGATGATGATTTGCTTGTTGACAACTCTAGTGATGAATACTATGATGAAACGTCAATTAATCATGCTAATCAAGATAAAACGAATGACAATGATAAGAAGAAGATTGAGGCTCTAACTAAAGAACTAAACACTCTTAACTTAGCTCATGAAACTATCTTCGAAGATCATCGAGAACTTTTAAGAGCTCATGAGAAGTTACGCTTTGAAAAGCTCAATCTTGAGCAAGAGCATGAGTTTTTAAAAGCAATCAATGATGATCTCCGTAAGAAAAGTTCTTCTTACATTGCCAAGCGTTTACTATTATCCACTTACATGCCTCAAGTCAAGTCTAGTAACAAGATCAAGAAAGATTCTTCCTCTAGTAGTAACAATGATCATGCTAAATCCAATATTGTTGCCTCTAGTAGTTCTCTTGATTCCACTAATGATTCTCTTAGCCAAGTTACACTTGAGCAAGAAAATAGCTTATTGAAGGGAATTATAGAGAAAGGAGTGTACAAAAGTCTTGCCGGGAGTAAGCAATTCGAGGAAATTGTACGCAAGCAAGGAATGCACCGGAAGAATCAAGGTGTTGGTTTTGAACAAAAGTTCAATGCCAATCGAGTTGAGTGGGAAGAAGATCAATACCCCAATACAAAGTTTGTTCCTCAACAAGAGAAGTATGATACTTCCTTCAAGGGGACACAAGCTCAAGATGATCTTCCACCACAAGACAACAAGCAAAAAGGCAAGGACAAGCTTCAAGAGGAAATTGATGCATTTGAAGAAGCTCCTAAGACCTTAGTCAAGTGGATTCCCAAGACCACGTCAAGTTCCACTTCATCAAGTACGACTACAACTCCAAGGATTCCCATCAAGATGGTGTGGGTCCAAAATAAGAAGAACTAGAGAGTTCTTGAGGGTGACTCCGCAACATACTTCACTCTTATCATTTTGGCAAGAACAAGTGCAATCAACTTCCACATCTTGCACTAGTTCAAGGAGTCACAAACCCTCTTGTTGGTAAGACAAGGGACAAGGTAACCTAAAAGTTTTCATGGACATCATCTTGTGTGAGCATCACTCTATGTCTATGGATATCCTTGTTTGTTCCTTGTGGGACTAACCCATGTAGGTATTGACAGTGCAATTCACTCAAATGGATAGCTCCAAGTGATCTACATCAACATTGAGCATCCACATCTTCAACATCTACATGAAGTCATCATCGACAAAACCCAAGGTTAGTTCATCCCTCTTAGGGGGGATATCACATCTAGGGGGAGCTTTACTCTAAGACTTGAGCTAAAGCAACTCTAAAGATGTGAACACAACAATGCTTTATGTAAAAGTGGTAACCCCACTTGAGCTTAAACGATGAGTATGACCTATGATCAAGTGTTCTCACTTGACTCCTAAGTCAATATACTCATATATAGATGACCTAGTCATCGCCAATTGCTTGATAGATGCTAGAATTGGTTGTGCACGCTTTGTCACATATTTCATTTGCCATCTTATTGTGTGAGCATGTTGGTTGCATATTTTACTCATTCGAGGACATCCACTTGTTGTTTTGGTTGTTTGGTCTTATTTCCTTTTGCCAAGTGGATGGACAAGAATGCCTAAGAACCTCCTCTAGCTATCTATGCTTTTCTCGTCTCAAACTCTATTCATGCTGCATCACAAAATTTGATCAAGTCAGATTCGAACCACTCTGTGTGAGGAGCACTCGGAGTCCCCGATTCGTCATAGACTTAAACTTCCAAAGCCTCTTTGTGATTCTCGGTCTGACCGATTCCCTACTCTCGGTCCCACCGAGATCATTAAGTTGATCTAGGGTTTCTATCTCGGTGCAACCGATTTGAACCACTTGGTCACACCGAGTTGCAACAACTATATACAGTCTTGCATCTCGGTGCCACCGAGTTGTTCCACTCGGTCACACTGACAGGGTCGGGCTATATATAGTCACGGGCAAAAATTTGGATATTTCTCCGAACTCCTTCGCCCGCGCGATAGCCTGCTCTGCCAACTTGGTCTCCGGATCGTCTCCTCGCCGCCAGCCGCCTCCAGTCGCTGGTCTCCGTCGCTGTCAATGGGAATTCTACCCCGCCGTTGGCGCCGTAGCGAGTCTCCGCCAAACTAGGGTATGGACTCGATCTTTGTGCTATTCTCCAATCCGATTCCTAGCACATTGTGATCATCATGATTCTTGCCACGTTTGATAAACTCCTATCCAGTCAATGAACTCGTAGAATTAGGTTTAATTCGAAAATTTTAGGGTTAGGTTTCCGCCGAAACCATCTCGGACCCACCGAGTTAAAAAACTCGGTCCCACTGATTTGGCTTATGCCATTGCACAAGTGAGACTCGGTCTGACCGAGAATTACTTATCGGTGTGACCGATTTTGGAACTCTGTGAAACCCTAGCAGTCTCGGTGCCACCGAACTGTGACTCGGTCTGACCGAGTTCACTAGTTTAGGTTCCAAAACTGCTTCGGTATCACCGAGTTTAGAAATCGGTAGATCCGAGATGCTTTCAGTGGGAAACTAAAACTAAGTTTTTGAATTAATCTTTTGCAAAAATCTCTGCATTTTGTGATGCTCATCCACTCTATCTCATCTATAACCTATTCACAGGGTCAGCAGTCAGAGTTTGCATCATGTCAGACCAAAGTGATAGGCAGAACTTGTTAGAGCAGCAAGTGCAGATGAGTGAGGGCACTAGTCCCTCAAGTTCCTCAGATGATGGCAGCAGGACCACCCCTAGCAATCTGCCTAAAGCTGCCACAAGACAGAGAAAGAAGAGAACCTCAGACTCAGAAGATGAGGATTATGTGGCAGAAGAGGAAGCAACCTCCAAGAGAGTTGAGCCAACACAGGGCATAAAACCAGGGATGAAGATCAAAAGGCCAGCAGGCAGGCAGCCAATGTCAAAGGCCTAAGCTTCAACTAAGAAGCCCACTCCCGTTGAGCCAGTTGCTGCTGAAGGCAAGAAGAGGAAAGAAAGGGTGAAGAAAACTGTAGCCAGAGTGCTTGGCAAGGCTTCCATCATGGAAGATGAGGAGGAAGAAGAATAGGTAGCTGCACCAGCACCAAAGGCACCCAAGCTGATGGGTGATGCCATAAGATCAGGGGTAGCTGCTTCCAAGGCCAAGCCAGCTCCAAAGCCAAAGCCAAAGAGAAATACAAGAAGCATCCCAGCTACTGAGAAGAACAAGGCCCCAGTGCCTGAAGCTGCAGAAGAAGAGGAAGAGAGTGTTCTTAGAAACCTCAAGCCCAAGATCCCAGACCACAACGATGCACATCCTGTGGCTGAGGATATGAAACTCAGGAGAGATTCAGGGCTCTGGAAGTGGAGAGAAGCAGACCCGTATGCTTCAAGGAGAAGGGCTGCGGTTGACTACAGGTTTCACACCAAGGAGCAGCAAGATTTCTATGAGACAGTGCTGCTAGAAAAGAAGCCCATTGTCTGTGACATGAGATGGGTCGATTGGCAATACATCAAGGACAACAAAGAGTACTACCCTAGAGTGCAGGATAGCTTCAAGGCGTGTGGAGTAGAGGACTTTGTTGGGCAGAAGCTCACAAAGTGGAACGAGGAACTCATCATGCAGTTCTACTCCACAGCCCATTTTTATCCAGATGGTAGGATAATTTGGATGTCTGAGGGTATGAGGTACCAGTCCACAGTTGCTGAATGGGCTCAGCTGATTAATGCCCCAGAGGGGCAAGCAGATGATTTGGACGTTTATGCCAAGAAGAAGATGGACCACAACTCCATGTCCAACATGTACAAGGAGATTCCAAATGAAGCACTTGACACTTTCAAGTTTGGCTCAGTACATTATCTTCTATCAGGGCTGCCCACTATCAATTGGATACTGAGGCACACCTTATTGCCCAAGTCTGGAGATCACAAGATGATCAGAGGCCATGCAATCAACTTGCTTCATATCTTTGACGTGCCACAGAAATTCAAAGTCATGAGCCTTATGATAGAAACAATCAAGAGGACAGCAGCAGACTAGAAGAGGAGTTGTGGATATGCCCCACAGATTCAGGAGCTCATCAACTCAAAGATGGGCACAGGCATATACTTGTTGGATAAGGAACACCTGCCCATCCGTCCGAACTTTGAAGATAACCACGTGGTCATGACTGAGAATGAGCCATCATCTGCCCAAGCACAAGCCAAGAAGGAGAAGGCTAGGAAGGAGAAAGCTGCCAAGATGCGTACTCAAGAGGAGGCATCTGAATATTTCCTGAAAACCAAACAAGAGCAGCTTGGTTACCTGATTGCATCCACCCTGCGGATTGAGAAAGGATTAGCCACCCTAACTCAGAACCAGGCAAGCCTAGAGAGGATCGTAGAACAAAGGTTCTATGACTTGGATATCAAGGTGACAGAGATTCAGATGGCAGTGGAGCAGCTCCAGGATGACATGCAGGAGAGGAGAGGCAAGACTACAACTGATGCTTTTGCCAGAGTGCCACGAGCCCTGAGGTCGTCTGCAATGCCCGTTGCTGACACCAGAGCCACAACTTCTGCACCAGCCACAGCCTCAGTTCCACCAGCTCCAGCGTCTACGTACTTCAGCCTCGACTCCGACCACGTCTACAGAAGGCTTCGTCCTTGGAGTGCTCCGGACTCCACCACCACCTGAAGATCAAGCCTGAGTGTCGACTTAGCACTATGCATTTTCTAGGAACTTTTTGGTAACTTGTTGCCAAAGGGGGAGAAAATGTATAGATCATAGGCTTCGAGAGAGGGTGTTGCTTTTATTCTCTCTTGTTTTATTTGGTGGCTTTTCGAACTTCGTTTGCTTTTGTGTGAGATACTATGTCATTATCCGTGAGACATCGATGATCATGTGTTTGATCATAAGCTACACTTAATGTTTGCTTAATGCTATCATTCTATCTATCTTATGTGGTCACACACTATTCTTGGTGATGGGTGCATGTATCTCATTCTTATCATTTTAAGCGCTCCACCAAGATGTATGTGACATGGAAGAGTAACCCATGACTCTAACTCTTTGTGCATTTGTAGTCCAAAGCAAATTTTAAATATGCACAAATTTAGGGGGAGATCTTACTTGTCACATACTTCTCAAAGCGACGATATATTTCATGCCTATTATCATTTGTCGAAGCTTTGATCTATATGTTGTCATCAATTACCAAAAAGGGGGAGATTGAAAGTGCAACTATCCCTAGGTGGTTTTGGTAATTCATAACAACATATAGCTCATTGAGCTAATGCTATTCCAAGATGATTATTTCAGGAAAGCTCAATGATTGGCATGGCATGGATGTGAAAGTGGAACCCTCAAAATGCTAAGGAAAAAGGATTAGCTCAAGCTCAAAAGCTCAAGACTCTTCATTTTATATTTTAGTGATCCAAGATCACATTGAGTCTTTAGGAAAAGCCAATACTATCAAGGAGGGATGAGGTGTTGCTTAATGAGCCTCTTGCTTCATGTGCTTAGTGATATGCTCCAAAAACCCTCAACTAATTTCCCATATCCACAAATGACCTAAACCCTAAGCCAAACTCGGTCCTACCGATTCTATCTATCCGGCGCCACCGAGTTTCATATGTCATAAGCCACTGCCAAACCCTAGCAATTCGGTCCTACCGATAGGGATCTCGGTCTCACCGAGATGGGACTGCAAACTCTCTGTTTCCCTTTCATAACTTTTCGGTCTCACCGAAAGAGCGAATCGGTCCCGCCGAGATTGCAATGTAAACTCTCTGTTTCCTTTTTGTAACGTTTCGGTCTCACCGAAAGAGCAAATCGGTCCCACCGAGTTTACCTGACCAACTCTCTGGTTAGCTTATTACCAAACTCGGTCTCACCGAGTTTGTGTAATCGGTCTCACCGAGATTATGTTATGCCCAAACCCTAACAGAATCGGTCCTACCGAGTTGCATGTCAGTCCCACCAAAAATCTCTAAAGGTCACTAGGTTTACCTTTTCGGTCTGACCGAGTTTGTTGATTCGGTCCCACCGAGATTGGTAGATTGTTTGTAATGGTTGGATTTTGTGTGGAGGCTATATATACCCCCTCCACCTCCTCTTCATCATAGGAGAGAGCCATCAGAACACATACACAATTCCAACTCATATGTTCTGAGAGAGAACCACCTACTCATGTGTTGAGACCAAGACATTCCATTCCTACCATATGAATCTTGATCTCTAGCCTTCCCCAAGTTGCTTTCCACTCAAACCTTCTTTCCACTAAGATCCAAATCCTATGAGAGAGAGTTGAGTGTTGGGGAAACTATCATTTGAAGCACAAGAGCAAGGAGTTCATCATCAACACACCATTTGTTACTTCTTGGAGAGTGGTGTCTCCTAGATTGGCTAGGTGTCACTTGGGAGCCTCCGACAAGATTGTGGAGTTGAACCAAGGAGTTTGTAAGGGCAAGGAGATCACCTACTTCGTTAAGATCTACCGCTAGTGAGGCAAGTCCTTCGTGGGCAATGGCCATGGTGGGATAGACAAGGTTGCTACTTCGTGGACCCTTCGTGGGTGGAGCCCTCCGTGGACTCGCGCAACCGTTACCCTTCGTGGGTTGAAGTCTCCATCAACATGGATGTAGGATAGCACCACCTATCTGAACCACGGGAAAAACATCCGTGTCTCCAATTGCGTTTGAATTCTCCAAACCCTTCCCTTTACATTCTTGCAAGTTGCATGCTTTACTTTCCGCTGCCAATATACTCTTTGCATGCTTGCTTGAATTGTGTGATGATTGCTTGAATTGTCCTAAAATAGCTAAAATCTGCCAAGAACTAAAATTGGGAAAAGGTTAAGTTTTTATTTGGTCAAGTAGTCTAATCAACCCCCCTCTAGACATACTTTCGATCCTACACAATCCATTACAAGAGAGTAGAGAGGGAGAAACATCATAAGATCCAACTATAATAGCAAAGCTCGTGATACATCAAGATCGTATCACCTCAAGAACACGAGAGAGAGAGAGAGAGAGAGATCAAACACATAGCTACTGGTACATACCCTCAGCCCCGAGGGAGAACTACTCCCTCCTCGTCATGGAGAGCACCGGGATGATGAAGATGGCCACCAGTGAGGGATTCCCCCTCCAGCAGGGTGCCAGAACGGGTCTAGATTGGTTTTCGGTGGCTACAAAGGCTTCTGGCAGCGGAACTCCCGATCTATTGTGATCCCCGATAGTTTTAGGGTATATGGATATATATAAGCGGAAGAAATACATCAGGGGAGCCACAAGGGGCCCACGAGGGTGGAGGGCGCGCCTAGGGGGTGGGCGTGCCCCCCTGCCTCGCGCCTTCCTCGTTGCTTCCCTTACGTACACTCCAAGTCTTCTGGGTTGCTTCCGTTCCAAAAATAAGTTCCGTGAAGTTTCAGGTCAATTGGACTCCGTTTGATTTTGCTTTTCTGCGATACTCTAAAACAAGGAAAAAACAGGAACTGGCACTAGGCTCTAGGTCAATAGGTTAGTCTGAAAAATAATATAAAAGTGGATAATAAAGCCCAATAATGTCCAAAACAGAAGATAATATAGCATGGAGCAATCAAAAATTACAGATACGTTGGAGACGTATCAGCATCCCCAAGCTTAATTCCTGCTCGTCCTCGAGTAGGTAAGTGATAAAAACAGAATTTTTGATGCGGAGTGCTACTTGGCATAATTTCAATGTAATTCTTCTTGATTGTGGTATGAATATTCAGATCCGAAAGATTCAAGATAAAAGTTCATATTGACATAAAAATAATAATACTTCAAGCATACTAACTAAGCAATTATGTCTTCTCAAAATAACATGGCCAAAGAAAGCTATCCCTACAAAAATCATATAGTCTGGCTATGCTCCATCTTCACCACACAACCTATTTAAATCATGCACAACCCTGATGACAAGCCAAGCAATTGTTTCATACTTTTGATGTTCTCAAACCTTTTCAATCTTCACGCAATTCATGAGCGTGAGCCATGGATATAGCACTATAGGTAGAATAGAATGGTGGTTGTGGAGAAGACAAAAGGGGAGAAGATAGTCTCACATCAACTAGGCGTATCAATGGGCTATGGAGATGCCCATCAATAGATATCAATGTGAGTGAGTAGGGATTGCCATGCAACGGATGCACTAGAGCTATAAGTGTATGAAAGCTCAACAAAAGAAACTAGTGGGTGTGCATCCAACTCGCTTGCTCACGAATACCTAGGGCATTTTGAGGAAGCCCATCATTGGAATATACAAGCCAAGTTCTATAATGAAAGATTCCCACTAGTATATGAAAGTGACAACATAGGAGACTCTCTATCATGAAGATCATGGTGCTACTTTGAAGCACAAGTGTGGTAAAAGGATAGTAGCATTGCCCCTTCTCTATTTTTCTCTCATTTTTTATTTTTTTTATTTGGGCCTTCTCTTTTTTATGTCCTTTTTTCTCTTTTTTTATTTGGGCTTCTTTGGCCTCTTTTATTTATTTATTTTCGTCCGGAGTCTCGTCCCGACTTGTGGGGGAATCATAGTATCCATCATCCTTTCCTCACTGGGACAATGCTCTAATAATGATGATCATCACACTTTTATTTACTTACAACTCAAGAATTACAACTCAATTCTTAGAACAAAATATGACTCTATATGAATGCCTCCGGTGGTGTACCAGGATGTGCAATGACTCATGAGTGACATGTATGAAAGAATTATGAACGGTGGCTTTGCCACAAATACGATGTCAACTACATGATCATGCAAAGCAATATGACAATGATGAAGCGTGTCATAATAACGGAACGATGGAAAGTTGCATGGCAATATATCTCGGAATGGCTATGGAAATGCCATAATAGGTAGGTATGGTGGCTGTTTTGAGGAAGGTATATGGTGGGTTTAAGGTACTGGCGAAAGTTGCACAGTACTAGAGAGGCTAGCAATGGTGGAAGGGTGAGAGTGCGTATAATCCATGGACTCAACATTAGTCATGAAGAACTCACATACTTATTGCAAAAATATATTAGTTATAGAAACAAAGTACTACGCGCATGCTCCTAGGGGGACAGATTGGTAGGAAAAGACCATCGCTCGTCCCCGACCGCCACTCATAAGGAAGACAATCAATAAATAAATCATGCTCCGACTTCATCACATAACGGTTCACCATACGTGCATGCTACGGGAATCACAAACTTCAACACAAGTATTTCTCAAATTCACAACTACTCAACTAGCATGACTCTAATATCACCATATCCATATCTCAAAACAATTATCAAGTATCAAACTTCTCTTAGTATTCAATGCACTTCATATGAAAGTTTTTATTATGTCCCTCTTGGATGCCCATCATATTAGGACTAAATTCATAACCAAAGCAAATTACCATGCTGTTTAGGGCTCTCAAAATAATATAAGTGAAGCATGAGGGTTCATCTATTTCTTCAAAATAAAACTACCACCATGCTCTAAAAGATATAAGTGAAGTACTAGAGTAAATGACAAACTACTCCGAAAGATATAAGTGAAGATCAATGAGTAGTCGAATAATTATTTAGCTATGTGAAGACTCTCTAACATTTAATAATTTCATATCTTGGTATTTTATTCAAAAAGCAAGAAAAATTAAATAAAATAAAATGATGCTCCAAGCAAAACATATATCATGTGGTAAATAAAAATATAGCTCCAAGTAAAGTTACCGATGAACGAAAATGAAAGAGGGGATGCCTTCCGGGGCATCCCCAATCTTAGGCTCTTGGTTGTGCTTGAATATTTCCTTGGGATGCCTTGGGAATCCCCAATCTTAGGCTCTTACCACTCCTTATTCCATAGTCCATCAAATCTTTACCCAAAACTTGAAAACTTCACAACACAAAACTTAACAGAAAACTCGTAAGCTCCGTTAGTATAAGAAAGCAAATAACCATCATAAGGTACTGTAATGAAATCATTATTTATTTATCTTGGTGTAATATCTACTGTATTCCAACTTCTCTATGGTTCATACCCTCCGATAATACTCATAGATTCATCAAAATAAACAAACAGCACATAGAAAACAGAACCTGTCAAAAGCAGAACAGTCTGTAGTAATCTGTATCAAACGTATACTTATGGAACTCATAAAATTCTCAAATAAATTTGTGGACCTGAGTAATTTATCTATTAATCATGTGAAAAAATAATTAACTAAATATCACTCTCGTGAGCGCTAAAGTTTCTGTTTTTTACAGCATGATCATAAAGACTTCACCCAAGTCTTCCCAAAGGTTCTACTTGGCACAAACACTAATTAAAAAATAAAACCACATATAAACAGAGGATAGATAAATTATTTATTACTAAACAGGATCAAAAAGCAAGACACTAAAATAAAATTGGGTTGCCTCCCAACAAGCGCTAACGTTTAATGCCCCTAGCTAGGCATGATGATTTCAATGGTGCTCACATAAGTCATAATTGAAACATAAAGAGAGCATCATGAAGAATATGACTAGCACATTTAAGTCTAATCCACTTCCTATGCATAGGGATTTTGTGAGCAAACAACTTATGGAAACAAGAATCAATTTGCATAGGAAGGCAAAACAAGCATAACTTTGAAACTTTAAGCACATAGGGAGGAAACTTGATATTATTGCAAGTCCTACAAGTATATATTCCTCCCTCATAACAATTTTCAGTAGCATCATTAATGAATTCAACAATATAACTAACACATAAAGCATTCTTTTCATGATCTACAAGCATAGAAATTTTATTACTCTCCACATAAGCAACATTCTTCTCATGAATAATAGTGGGAGCAAACTCAACAAAATAATTATCATGTGAGGCATAATCCAATTGAAAATTAAAATCATGATGACAAGTTTCATGGATATCATTATTCTTTAGAGCATACATGTCATCACAATAATCATCATAGATAGGAACTTTTTCTCATAATCAATTGGAATCTCTTCCGAAATAGTGGATTCATCACTAAATAAAGTCATGACCTCTCCGAAACCACTTTCATCAATATAATCATCATAAATAGGAGGCATGCTATCATGATAAATTTGCTCATCAAAACTTGGGGGACAAAAAATATCATCTTCATCAAACATAGCTTCCCCAATCTTGTGGCTTTGCATATCATTAGCATCATGGATATTCAAGGAATTCATACTAACAACATTGCAATCATGCTCATCGTTCAAAGATTTAGTGCCAAACATTTTAATGCATTCTTCTTCTAACACTTTGGCACAATTTTCTTTTCCATCATACTCACGAAAGATATTAAAAAGATGAAGCATATGAGACAAACTCAATTCCATTTTTTGTAGTTTTCTTTTATAGACTAAACTAGTGCTAAAACAAGAAACCAAAAGATTCGATTGCAAGATCTAAAGATATACCTTCAAGCACTCACCTCCCCGGCAACGGCGCCAGAAAAGAGCTTGATGTCTACTACACAGCATTCTTCTTGTAGACGTTGTTGGGCCTCCAAGTACAGAGGTTTGTAGGACAGTAGCAAATTTCCCTCAAGTGGATGACCTAAGGTTTATCAATCCGTAGGAGGCGTAGGATGAAGATGGTCTCTCTCAAGCAACCCTGCAACCAAATAACATAGATTCTCTTGTGTCCCCAACACACCCAATACAATGGTAAATTGTATAGGTGCACTAGTTTGGCGAAGAGATGGTGATACAGGTGGTATATGGATAGTAGATATAGGTTTTTGTAATCTGAAAATATAAAAACAGCAAGGAAACTAAAGATAAAAGTGAGCATAAACGGTATTCCAATGTGTTGAAACAAGGCCTAGGGTTCATACTTTCACTAGTGCAAGTTCTCTCAACAATAATAACATAATTGGATCACATAACTATCCCTCAACATGCAACAAAGAGTCACTCCAAAGTCACTAATAGCGGAGAACAAACGAAGAGATTATGGTAGGGTACGAAGCCACCTCAAAGTTATTCTTTCCAATCAATCCGTTGGGCTATTCCTATAAGTGTCACAAACAGCCCTAGAGTTCGTACTAGAACAACACCTTAAGACACAAATCAACCAAAACTCTAATGTCACCTAGATACTCCAATGTCACCTCAAGTATCCATGGGTATGATTATACAATATGCATCACACAATCTCAGATTCATCTATTCAACCAACACATAGAACCTCAAAGAGTGCCCCAAAGTTTCTACCGGAAAGTCAAGACGAAAACGTGTGCCAACCCCTATACATAGGTTCATGGGCGGAACCCGCAAGTTGATCACCAAAACATACATCAAGTGGATCAATAGAATACCCCATTGTCACCACGTGTATCCCACGCAAGACATACATCAAGTGTTCTCAAATCCTTAAAGACTCAATCCGATAAGATAACATCAAAGGGAAAACTCAATCCATTACAAGAGAGTAGAGGGGGAGAAACATCATAAGATCCAACTATAATAGCAAAGCTCGCGATACATCAAGATCGTATCACCTCAAGAACACGAGAGAGTGAGAGAGAGAGAGAGAGGGATCAAACACATAGCTATTGGTACATACCCTCAGCCCCGAGGGAGAACTACTCCCTCCTCGTCATGGAGAGCACCGGGGGATGATGAAGATGGCCACCGGTGAGGGATTCCCCCTCCGGCAGGGTGCCAGAACGGGTCTAGATTAGTTTTCGATGGCTACGGAGGCTTCTGGCAGCGGAACTCCCGATCTATTATGCTCCCCAATAGTTTTAGGGTATATGGATATATATATATATATATATATATATATATATATATATATAAGCGGAAGAAATGCAACAAGGGAGCCACGACGGGCCCACGAGGGTGGAGGGCGCGCTCCCTGCCTCGTGCCTTCCTCATTGCTTCCCTTACGTACACTCCAAGTCTTCTGGGTTGCTTCCGTTCCAAAAATAAGTTCCGTGAAGTTTCAGGTCAATTGGACTCCGTTTGATTTTCCTTTTCTACGATACTCTAAAACAAGGAAAAAAACAGGAACTGGCACTAGGGCTCTGGGTCAATAGGTTAGTCCCAAAAATAATATAAAAGTGGATAATAAAGCCCAATAATGTCCAAAACAGAAGATAATATAGCATTGAGCAATCAAAAATTATAGATATGTTGGAGACGTATCACATGTCATCTTGCCTAATGCGTTACTCTGTTCTTATGAACTTAATACTCTAGATGCATGCTGGATAGCGGTCGATGTGTGGAGTAATAGTAGTAGATGCGGAATCGTTTCGGTCTACTTAGCGCGGACGTGATGCCTATATACATGATCATGCCTAGATATTCTCATAATTATGCACTTTTCTATCAATTGCTCGATAGTAATTTGTTTACCCACCGTAATACTTATGCTATCTTGAGAGAAGCCACTAGTGAAACCTATGGCCCCCGGGTCTATTTTCCATCATATAAGTTTCCAATCTATTTTATTTTGCAATCTTTACTTTCAATCTATATCATAAAAATACCAAAAATATGTATCTTATTATTATTATCTCTATCAGATCTCACTCTCGTAAGTGACCGTGAAGGGCTTGACAACCCCTTTATCGCATTGGTTGCGAGGTTCTTATTTGTTTGTGTAGGTACGAGGGACTTGCGTGTAGTCTCCTACTGGATTGATACCTTGGTTCTCAAAAACTCAGGGAAATACTTACGCTACTTTGCTGCATCACCCTTTCCTCTTCAAGGAAAAACCAATGCAGTGCTCAAGAGGTAGCAGCATTATACGTAGATCTTTCTGCAATTAGCGTAGTATGTGCTTGCTTGACTGAATATCAGCATGTGTTTATTTGTGTCAATGCAATGCTAGTGATTTACTCGTGGATTAAGTTAACCAAAAAGTTGCCTATTTACTCAACAGAGGAACCCACATTCTGTTCTACTACTTGATGTCTGTGCTCCACACTGTTGGCTGATACGTCTCCAACGTATCTATAATTTATGAAATATTCATGCCATGTTTGCAATTGTTTTATATGATTTTGGTATGATTTGATAAGAACGAACCCGGACTGACGTTGTTTTCAGCAGAACTACCGTGGTATTGTTTTTGTGCAGAAATAAAAGTTCTCGGAATGCGATGAAAATCAACGGAGAATTTTTCTGGAAAATATAAAAAATACTGGAACAAAACTCTACCGGAGGGGAGTCTCGTGGGCCCCATGAGGGTGGGGGCGCGCCAACCCCCCTGGGCGCGCCCCTGTGCCTCATGGACTACCCGTGGGGCCCCCTGACTTATTCTCGACGCCAACCTCTCGTATAAATACCCAAACCTCCAGAAATTAACCAAGATTGGAAGTTCCACCGTCACAAGCCTCTGTAGCCATGAGAAATAAATCTAGGCCCTCTCTGGCACCCTGCCGGAGGGGGCCATCATCACCGGAGGGCATGGAGGAGGATCTCGGAGGGGCCATCATCACCATGAAGGCCATGGACCAGATGGGGAACCACTCCCCATCCAGGGGTGAGGCCATGGAGGAGGAAGCACAAGGGGGAGAACCTTTCCTCCTCTCTCTCGGTGGCACCGGAGTGCCATCGGGAGGGGAATCATCGCCGCGGTGGCTGTCTTCATCAACATCACCATCATCATCTCTTTTACGCGGTCCACTCTCCCGCACCCCGCTGTAATCCCTACTTGAACATGGTGCTTTATGCCACATATCATGATCCAATGATGTGTTGCCATCCTATGATGTTTTGAGTAGATATCCTTTGTCTTTGGGTTGATTGATGATCTAGATTGGTATGAGTTGTATGTTTTATTTTGGTGTTGTCCTATTGTGCCCTTCATGTCGCGCAAGCGTGAGGGATTCCCTTTGTAGGGTGTTGCAATACGTTCATGATTCGCTTATAGTGGGTTGCTTGAGTGACAGAAGCATAAACCCAAGTGAGGGGGTTGTTGCGTATGGGATAAAGGGGACTTGATGCTTTAATGCTATGGTTGGGTTTTACCTTAATGACCTTTAGTAGTTGTGGATGCTTGCTAGAGTTCCAATCATAAGTGCATATGATCCAAGAAGAGAAACTATGTTAGCTTATGCCTCTCCCTCATATGAAATTGCAATGACGACTATCGGTCTTGTTAACAATTGCCTAAGACAATTCCGCATACCGACCCATCATTATTCCACACTCACTATTTATAATATTTAGTAATATATTTTAACTGTATGATAACAGAAACTACTTTTATGTTTTAGCTCCTCGATATCATGCAAAGTTATCCTCTTCATACCCACAACGTAGTTTTATTTCTCGTTTCTAGTTGGAAACAAACGTTCGATGTACGTAGAGTCATATCAGTGGCAGATAGGGCTTGAGAGAATATTGATCTTACCTTTAGCTCCTTGTGGGTTCGACACTCCATACTTATCACTTCCACCATTGGAAATTGCTACGATGATTCCCTACGCTTGGGGATTATCAAGCTCTTTTCTGGCGCCGTTGCCGGGGAGCAATAGCGTGGAGTTGATATTCTTGTGTATGCTTGTTTGCTTTCTTCACTAAGTAGATTTTATTTTTCCCTTTTTGTTTCTGTTTAGTTGTGGGTGAAACATACAAAAAAATAAATAATAAAAATACAAAAAAATTACTTGCCTCTCATACCTAAAAAGTTTTTCAATAAGAGAAGTGATTGGAGGGTTATGCATTGGAGAAGTGAGGGTCGACCTTGAACACTTGTGTTCATGCTCATGGAAACAATGTAAAAAAATTCATGGAGGCTTCTCTGAAAATAATTATCCCCTTGTATATATCCGTTGTATTTTAAAAATAATGTTCCAAGCCTTGGTTTTAGGATGATTAGATTGCTTGTTTACTATGTACAGTACAAAAAAACAGAAACTTTGGCTGTATCGCATGATTTTACATTTTTTACTGGAAAGTCAAATGGGTCTGAAACTTTTTGCACATTACTTCTGTATAAATTCTTTAAATTTTCATATTTTTTAGAATTTGTTGGAGTTACAGAACTTTACTAAACTTCCAGATTACTACAGACTGTCCTGTTTTTGACAGATTCTGTTTTCTATGAGTTGTTCGCTTATTTTCATGAATCTATGGGTAGTATCGGGGGGTATGAACCATGGTGAAGTTGGAATATAGTAGATATAGTTCTAATATTAAATTGGAATAAGTTTGCAACAGTACCTAAAGGTAGTGATTTGCTTTATTACACTAACGGATCTCACAAAGTTTTTGTTAAAGTTTTGTGTGGGTGAAGTGTTCGAAGATCGAGGAGCTATCAATATGAGAAGAATAAAGAGAGGCAAGAGCTCAAGCTTGGGGATGCCCAAGGCACCCCAAGTAAATATTTCAAGGATACTTGAGCATCTAAGCTTGGGGATGCCCCGGTTGGCATCCCATCTTTCTTCTTCAACAATCATCGGTATACCTCGGTTTTTGTTTTGTTCACATAATTTGTGTCCTCTGTGTTTTTCTTTTTCTTTTTCCTTTAAGAACCATGCTAGTATGAGACAGCCCTTTATTGATTTATATAATACTTCATGTGCTTCACTTATATCTTTTAAGTATGATCTTATAGAATTGCTCTTTGTGCTTCACTTAAATCTTTTGAGTATGGTTTTATAGAATGCTTCGTGTGCTTCACTTATATATTTTTTGAGCTTGGATATTGGTTAGTCTATATTAACTGTAGAATGATCCATGAACTTCACTTATATCTTTTGAAGTATGAATAATACTATCATCTAAAATGGATTTAGAAGAAGTTTGCTCCCACTATTCCGAATGAGGAGAATTTTGTTTATGTGGAGATTAGTAAAATTTCTATGCTCGTAGATCATGAAAAGAATGCTTTATGTGATGGTTATATTGTTCAACTCATTCATGATGCTACTGAAAATTGTTATGAGGGAGGAATACATGTTTGTAGGAGTTGCAATAGTATCAAGTTTCCTCTCTATATGCTTAAAGTTTTGAAGTTATACTTGTTTTTTCCTTCCTATGCTAGTTGACTCTTGTTCCTATAAATTATGTGCTCACAAAATCCCTAGGAATAGGAAGTGGGTTAGAATTAAATGTTCTAGTCATACTCTTCATGATGCTCTCTTTATGTTTCAATTCTTATCTTTTATGTGAGCATCATTGAAATCATCATGCCTAGCTAAAAGGCATTAAAGAAAAGCGCTTGTTGAGAGACAACCCAATATTTACCCTTACTGTTTTTGTGTGTTTAAATGATTAAGCTACTGTATTAATCATGTTTTATAGTTTTTGTTTCAATAAAGTGCCAAGTAAGAGCTTTGGAAAGACTTGGGTGAAAGTTAATGTGATCTTGCTGTGAAAAACAGAAACTTTGCGCTCACGAGATTAGCTGTCATTGTTTACAGAAGAGTGCGATTGAGTTAATTCTTTTTGCAGAATATTAATAGATAAATTACTCACGTCCACCAATTTATTTCATAATTTTTGGAGTAACATAAGTATGGTTTCTGTTCAGATCATTACAGACTGTTCTGTTTCTGACAGATTCTGTTTTCATTGCATAGTTTGCTTGTTTTCTAGTTTCTATGGCTTATATTTCTCAAATATAAATTGTAGAAATGATATGGTACAATAGGAATTATGTGAGAACAATTATTAACCTTGTATTTGACAGTACCAAAGTGAATGGTTTACTCTTTATCATATTAACCTATCTCACAAAGTTCCGTTAAGTTTTGTGTGATTGAAGTTTTCATGCTTTGGGTGAGATATCGATATGGGGAGAATAAGGAGTGGAAAGACCCTAAGCTTGGGGATTCCCAAGGCACCCCAAGGTAATATTCAAGGAAGACTCAAGCGCCTAAGCTTGGGGATGCCCCGTAAGGCATCCCCTCTTTCGTCTTCAGAACTATCGGTATACCCTACTTGGAGCTATATTTTTATTCGTCAAATGATATGTGTTTTGCTTGGAGCGTATTTAAATTTTACTTGCTGTTGGAATAAAATCATTGGATCCAAAATCTTGAGTGAAAAAGAATCCTCCCATGGCTAGCTCATTATTTGACTACTCGGTATTCTTCACTTATATCTTTTTGGAGTAGTTTGTCATATACTCACGTGCTTCACATATATCCTATGAGTAAAAGGTTGAATGAATTGAATATCATAAATTTGAATTTATATATGTTTCATATGCTTACAACGTGGGGAGTAATGACTTCACACATAATAAGTATAGGTAGTAAACTTATTGGAAGTTAGCAAACGCAGAATTGGTCACTTGAACAATTCATGAAAGAATATTGCAGGAAGAGAAATTTCACATATAAATATACTATCTTGGACATCTTTTGCAATTGTGAGCACTCATTAAATATGATATGCTAAAAGGTTGATGTTGGACAAGGAAGACAACTTAATGGGTTATGTTTTCCTATATCCGAAACGTTATATTGTCTTGGATCATCCAACATGTTGAGCTTGCCTTTCCGTCTCATGCTAGCCAAATTATTTGCACCAAGTAAAGACACTACTTGTGTTTCCAAACATTCCTTAAAACCAGTTTTGCCATGAGAGTCCACCATACCTACCTATGGATTGAGTAAGATCCTTCAAGTAAGTTGTCATCGGTGCATCCAATAAAAATTGCTCTCTAAATATGTATGATCTATTAGTGTGGAGAAAATAAGCTTTATACGATCTTGTGATGTGGAAGAAATAAAAGCGATGGACTGCATAATAAAGGTCCATATCACAAGTGGCAATATAAAGTGACGTTCTTTTGCACTAAGATTTCATGCATCCAACCATAAAAACACATGACAACCTCTGCTTCCCTCTGCGAAGGGCCTATCTTTTATTTTTGTCATATACTTTATACAAGAGTCATGGTGGTCATCACCTTTCCCTTTTACACATTTTCCTTTGGCAAGAACTTTGTGTTGGAGCAATCCGGATATATATATATATATATATATCACTTGGATTTAGGTTTTCATAAATTATTATTGTTGGCATTACCCTTGAGGTAAAAGGTTGGGAGGCGGAACTATAAGCCCCTATCTTTCTCTGTGTCCGATTAAAACTTTGAACCCATAAATATCACATGAGTGTTAGCAATTGTGAAATATTAAATGATAGTTGAGTATGTGGAGTTTGCTGAATCAAAGCTCTTACATAGACCCTTCCTGAAAATAAGATGAATTGCAATTGTTTGATGACTAAGAGCACGGCTTGTTAGTTTTCAAGAAAGTTTATGATCTATACTTTAACATGTGAATAGCTTGTTACTTGATCATGAGAAGTTTTATGAGTTGAGCTATTGTTATGATATATAATGATGCTACAAAAATTAATTGAAACTATCATTGATCAAACTTAAGCACTTGCTAGCATTCACACTTCATAAATTATTTCTTTTATCATTTACCTACTTGAGGACGAGCAGGAATTAAGCTTGGCGATGCTGATACGTCTCCAACGTATCTATAATTTATGAAGTATTCATGCCATGTTTACAATAGTTTTATATCAAGTGGTCGGACCCTTCCCCAGACCCTGCGCAAACGGGAGCTACATGCACTAAGGCTGCCCTTTGGTATGATTTGATTAGAACTAACCCGGACTGACGATGTTTTTAGCAAAACTACCATGGTGTTGTTTTTGTGCAGAAATAAAAATTCTCGGAATGCGATGAAAATCAACAAAGAATTTTTCTGGAAAATATAAAAAATACTAGAACAAAAATCTACCGGAGGGGAGTCCCGTGGGCCCCACGAGGGTGGGGGCGCGCCCACCCCCTGGGCGCGCCCCTGTGCCTCGTGGACTACCCGTGGGGCCGCCTGACTTGTTCTCGACGCCAACCTCTCCTATAAATACCCAAACCTCCAAAAATTAACCTAGATCAGAAGTTCCACTGCCCCAAGCCTCTGTGGCCACGAGAAATCAATCTAGGCCCTCTCTGGCACCCTGCCGGAGGTGGCCATCATCACTGGGGGGCATGGAGGAGGATCCCGGAGGGGCCATCATCACCATGAAGGCCAAGGACCAGAGAGGGAACCTCTCCCCATCCAGGCGGGAGGCCATGGAGGAGGAAGCACAAGGAGGATAACCTCTCCTCCTCTCTCTCGGTGGCACCGGAGTGCCATCGGGAGGGGAATCATCGCCGCAGTGATCGTCTTCATCAACATCACCATCAACATCACCATCATCATCTCTTTTACGCGGTCCACTCTCCCGCACCCCGCTGTAATCCCTACTTGAACATGGTGCTTTATGCCACATATCATGATCCAATGATGTGTTGCCATCCTATGATGTTTTGAGTAGATATCCTTTGTATTTGGGTTGATTGATGATCTAGATTGGTATGAGTTGTATGTTTTATTTTGGTGTTGTCCTATTGTGCCCTTCATGTCGCGCAAGCGTGAGGGATTCCCTTTGTAGGGTGTTGCAATACGTTCATGATTCGCTTATAGTGGGTTGCTTGAGTGACAGAAGCATAAACCCAAGTGAGGGGGTTGTTGCGTATGGGATAAAGGGGACTTGATGCTTTAATGCTATGGTTGGGTTTTACCTTAATGACCTTTAGTAGTTGTGGATGCTTGCTAGAGTTCCAATCATAAGTGCATATGATCCAAGAAGAGAAACTATGTTAGCTTATGCCTCTCCCTCATATGAAATTGCAATGACGACTATCGGTCTTGTTAACAATTGCCTAAGACAATTCCGCATACCGACCCATCATTATTCCACACTCACTATTTATAATATTTAGTAATATATTTTAACTGTATGATAACAGAAACTACTTTTATGTTTTAGCTCCTCGATATCATGCAAAGTTATCCTCTTCATACCCACAACGTAGTTTTATTTCTCGTTTCTAGTTGGAAACAAACGTTCGATGTACGTAGAGTCATATCAGTGGCAGATAGGGCTTGAGAGAATATTGATCTTACCTTTAGCTCCTTGTGGGTTCGACACTCCATACTTATCACTTCCACCATTGGAAATTGCTACGATGATTCCCTACGCTTGGGGATTATCAAGCTCTTTTCTGGCGCCGTTGCCGGGGAGCAATAGCGTGGAGTTGATATTCTTGTGTATGCTTGTTTGCTTTCTTCACTAAGTAGATTTTATTTTTCCCTTTTTGTTTCTGTTTAGTTGTGGGTGAAACATACAAAAAAATAAATAATAAAAATACAAAAAAATTACTTGCCTCTCATACCTAAAAAGTTTTTCAATAAGAGAAGTGATTGGAGGGTTATGCATTGGAGAAGTGAGGGTCGACCTTGAACACTTGTGTTCATGCTCATGGAAACAATGTAAAAAAATTCATGGAGGCTTCTCTGAAAATAATTATCCCCTTGTATATATCCGTTGTATTTTAAAAATAATGTTCCAAGCCTTGGTTTTAGGATGATTAGATTGCTTGTTTACTATGTACAGTACAAAAAAACAGAAACTTTGGCTGTATCGCATGATTTTACATTTTTTACTGGAAAGTCAAATGGGTCTGAAACTTTTTGCACATTACTTCTGTATAAATTCTTTAAATTTTCATATTTTTTAGAATTTGTTGGAGTTACAGAACTTTACTAAACTTCCAGATTACTACAGACTGTCCTGTTTTTGACAGATTCTGTTTTCTATGAGTTGTTCGCTTATTTTCATGAATCTATGGGTAGTATCGGGGGGTATGAACCATGGTGAAGTTGGAATATAGTAGATATAGTTCTAATATTAAATTGGAATAAGTTTGCAACAGTACCTAAAGGTAGTGATTTGCTTTATTACACTAACGGATCTCACAAAGTTTTTGTTAAAGTTTTGTGTGGGTGAAGTGTTCGAAGATCGAGGAGCTATCAATATGAGAAGAATAAAGAGAGGCAAGAGCTCAAGCTTGGGGATGCCCAAGGCACCCCAAGTAAATATTTCAAGGATACTTGAGCATCTAAGCTTGGGGATGCCCCGGTTGGCATCCCATCTTTCTTCTTCAACAATCATCGGTATACCTCGGTTTTTGTTTTGTTCACATAATTTGTGTCCTCTGTGTTTTTCTTTTTCTTTTTCCTTTAAGAACCATGCTAGTATGAGACAGCCCTTTATTGATTTATATAATACTTCATGTGCTTCACTTATATCTTTTAAGTATGATCTTATAGAATTGCTCTTTGTGCTTCACTTAAATCTTTTGAGTATGGTTTTATAGAATGCTTCGTGTGCTTCACTTATATATTTTTTGAGCTTGGATATTGGTTAGTCTATATTAACTGTAGAATGATCCATGAACTTCACTTATATCTTTTGAAGTATGAATAATACTATCATCTAAAATGGATTTAGAAGAAGTTTGCTCCCACTATTCCGAATGAGGAGAATTTTGTTTATGTGGAGATTAGTAAAATTTCTATGCTCGTAGATCATGAAAAGAATGCTTTATGTGATGGTTATATTGTTCAACTCATTCATGATGCTACTGAAAATTGTTATGAGGGAGGAATACATGTTTGTAGGAGTTGCAATAGTATCAAGTTTCCTCTCTATATGCTTAAAGTTTTGAAGTTATACTTGTTTTTTCCTTCCTATGCTAGTTGACTCTTGTTCCTATAAATTATGTGCTCACAAAATCCCTAGGAATAGGAAGTGGGTTAGAATTAAATGTTCTAGTCATACTCTTCATGATGCTCTCTTTATGTTTCAATTCTTATCTTTTATGTGAGCATCATTGAAATCATCATGCCTAGCTAAAAGGCATTAAAGAAAAGCGCTTGTTGAGAGACAACCCAATATTTACCCTTACTGTTTTTGTGTGTTTAAATGATTAAGCTACTGTATTAATCATGTTTTATAGTTTTTGTTTCAATAAAGTGCCAAGTAAGAGCTTTGGAAAGACTTGGGTGAAAGTTAATGTGATCTTGCTGTGAAAAACAGAAACTTTGCGCTCACGAGATTAGCTGTCATTGTTTACAGAAGAGTGCGATTGAGTTAATTCTTTTTGCAGAATATTAATAGATAAATTACTCACGTCCACCAATTTATTTCATAATTTTTGGAGTAACATAAGTATGGTTTCTGTTCAGATCATTACAGACTGTTCTGTTTCTGACAGATTCTGTTTTCATTGCATAGTTTGCTTGTTTTCTAGTTTCTATGGCTTATATTTCTCAAATATAAATTGTAGAAATGATATGGTACAATAGGAATTATGTGAGAACAATTATTAACCTTGTATTTGACAGTACCAAAGTGAATGGTTTACTCTTTATCATATTAACCTATCTCACAAAGTTCCGTTAAGTTTTGTGTGATTGAAGTTTTCATGCTTTGGGTGAGATATCGATATGGGGAGAATAAGGAGTGGAAAGACCCTAAGCTTGGGGATTCCCAAGGCACCCCAAGGTAATATTCAAGGAAGACTCAAGCGCCTAAGCTTGGGGATGCCCCGTAAGGCATCCCCTCTTTCGTCTTCAGAACTATCGGTATACCCTACTTGGAGCTATATTTTTATTCGTCAAATGATATGTGTTTTGCTTGGAGCGTATTTAAATTTTACTTGCTGTTGGAATAAAATCATTGGATCCAAAATCTTGAGTGAAAAAGAATCCTCCCATGGCTAGCTCATTATTTGACTACTCGGTATTCTTCACTTATATCTTTTTGGAGTAGTTTGTCATATACTCACGTGCTTCACATATATCCTATGAGTAAAAGGTTGAATGAATTGAATATCATAAATTTGAATTTATATATGTTTCATATGCTTACAACGTGGGGAGTAATGACTTCACACATAATAAGTATAGGTAGTAAACTTATTGGAAGTTAGCAAACGCAGAATTGGTCACTTGAACAATTCATGAAAGAATATTGCAGGAAGAGAAATTTCACATATAAATATACTATCTTGGACATCTTTTGCAATTGTGAGCACTCATTAAATATGATATGCTAAAAGGTTGATGTTGGACAAGGAAGACAACTTAATGGGTTATGTTTTCCTATATCCGAAACGTTATATTGTCTTGGATCATCCAACATGTTGAGCTTGCCTTTCCGTCTCATGCTAGCCAAATTATTTGCACCAAGTAAAGACACTACTTGTGTTTCCAAACATTCCTTAAAACCAGTTTTGCCATGAGAGTCCACCATACCTACCTATGGATTGAGTAAGATCCTTCAAGTAAGTTGTCATCGGTGCATCCAATAAAAATTGCTCTCTAAATATGTATGATCTATTAGTGTGGAGAAAATAAGCTTTATACGATCTTGTGATGTGGAAGAAATAAAAGCGATGGACTGCATAATAAAGGTCCATATCACAAGTGGCAATATAAAGTGACGTTCTTTTGCACTAAGATTTCATGCATCCAACCATAAAAACACATGACAACCTCTGCTTCCCTCTGCGAAGGGCCTATCTTTTATTTTTGTCATATACTTTATACAAGAGTCATGGTGGTCATCACCTTTCCCTTTTACACATTTTCCTTTGGCAAGAACTTTGTGTTGGAGCAATCCGGATATATATATATATATATATATCACTTGGATTTAGGTTTTCATAAATTATTATTGTTGGCATTACCCTTGAGGTAAAAGGTTGGGAGGCGGAACTATAAGCCCCTATCTTTCTCTGTGTCCGATTAAAACTTTGAACCCATAAATATCACATGAGTGTTAGCAATTGTGAAATATTAAATGATAGTTGAGTATGTGGAGTTTGCTGAATCAAAGCTCTTACATAGACCCTTCCTGAAAATAAGATGAATTGCAATTGTTTGATGACTAAGAGCACGGCTTGTTAGTTTTCAAGAAAGTTTATGATCTATACTTTAACATGTGAATAGCTTGTTACTTGATCATGAGAAGTTTTATGAGTTGAGCTATTGTTATGATATATAATGATGCTACAAAAATTAATTGAAACTATCATTGATCAAACTTAAGCACTTGCTAGCATTCACACTTCATAAATTATTTCTTTTATCATTTACCTACTTGAGGACGAGCAGGAATTAAGCTTGGCGATGCTGATACGTCTCCAACGTATCTATAATTTATGAAGTATTCATGCCATGTTTACAATAGTTTTATATCAAGTGGTCGGACCCTTCCCCAGACCCTGCGCAAACGGGAGCTACATGCACTAAGGCTGCCCTTTGGTATGATTTGATTAGAACTAACCCGGACTGACGATGTTTTTAGCAAAACTACCATGGTGTTGTTTTTGTGCAGAAATAAAAATTCTCGGAATGCGATGAAAATCAACAAAGAATTTTTCTGGAAAATATAAAAAATACTAGAACAAAAATCTACCGGAGGGGAGTCCCGTGGGCCCCACGAGGGTGGGGGCGCGCCCACCCCCTGGGCGCGCCCCTGTGCCTCGTGGACTACCCGTGGGGCCGCCTGACTTGTTCTCGACGCCAACCTCTCCTATAAATACCCAAACCTCCAAAAATTAACCTAGATCAGAAGTTCCACTGCCCCAAGCCTCTGTGGCCACGAGAAATCAATCTAGGCCCTCTCTGGCACCCTGCCGGAGGTGGCCATCATCACTGGGGGGCATGGAGGAGGATCCCGGAGGGGCCATCATCACCATGAAGGCCAAGGACCAGAGAGGGAACCTCTCCCCATCCAGGCGGGAGGCCATGGAGGAGGAAGCACAAGGAGGATAACCTCTCCTCCTCTCTCTCGGTGGCACCGGAGTGCCATCGGGAGGGGAATCATCGCCGCAGTGATCGTCTTCATCAACATCACCATCAACATCACCATCATCATCTCTTTTACGCGGTCCACTCTCCCGCACCCCGCTGTAATCCCTACTTGAACATGGTGCTTTATGCCACATATCATGATCCAATGATGTGTTGCCATCCTATGATGTTTTGAGTAGATATCCTTTGTATTTGGGTTGATTGATGATCTAGATTGGTATGAGTTGTATGTTTTATTTTGGTGTTGTCCTATTGTGCCCTTCATGTCGCGCAAGCGTGAGGGATTCCCTTTGTAGGGTGTTGCAATACGTTCATGATTCGCTTATAGTGGGTTGCTTGAGTGACAGAAGCATAAACCCAAGTGAGGGGGTTGTTGCGTATGGGATAAAGGGGACTTGATGCTTTAATGCTATGGTTGGGTTTTACCTTAATGACCTTTAGTAGTTGTGGATGCTTGCTAGAGTTCCAATCATAAGTGCATATGATCCAAGAAGAGAAACTATGTTAGCTTATGCCTCTCCCTCATATGAAATTGCAATGACGACTATCGGTCTTGTTAACAATTGCCTAAGACAATTCCGCATACCGACCCATCATTATTCCACACTCACTATTTATAATATTTAGTAATATATTTTAACTGTATGATAACAGAAACTACTTTTATGTTTTAGCTCCTCGATATCATGCAAAGTTATCCTCTTCATACCCACAACGTAGTTTTATTTCTCGTTTCTAGTTGGAAACAAACGTTCGATGTACGTAGAGTCATATCAGTGGCAGATAGGGCTTGAGAGAATATTGATCTTACCTTTAGCTCCTTGTGGGTTCGACACTCCATACTTATCACTTCCACCATTGGAAATTGCTACGATGATTCCCTACGCTTGGGGATTATCAAGCTCTTTTCTGGCGCCGTTGCCGGGGAGCAATAGCGTGGAGTTGATATTCTTGTGTATGCTTGTTTGCTTTCTTCACTAAGTAGATTTTATTTTTCCCTTTTTGTTTCTGTTTAGTTGTGGGTGAAACATACAAAAAAATAAATAATAAAAATACAAAAAAATTACTTGCCTCTCATACCTAAAAAGTTTTTCAATAAGAGAAGTGATTGGAGGGTTATGCATTGGAGAAGTGAGGGTCGACCTTGAACACTTGTGTTCATGCTCATGGAAACAATGTAAAAAAATTCATGGAGGCTTCTCTGAAAATAATTATCCCCTTGTATATATCCGTTGTATTTTAAAAATAATGTTCCAAGCCTTGGTTTTAGGATGATTAGATTGCTTGTTTACTATGTACAGTACAAAAAAACAGAAACTTTGGCTGTATCGCATGATTTTACATTTTTTACTGGAAAGTCAAATGGGTCTGAAACTTTTTGCACATTACTTCTGTATAAATTCTTTAAATTTTCATATTTTTTAGAATTTGTTGGAGTTACAGAACTTTACTAAACTTCCAGATTACTACAGACTGTCCTGTTTTTGACAGATTCTGTTTTCTATGAGTTGTTCGCTTATTTTCATGAATCTATGGGTAGTATCGGGGGGTATGAACCATGGTGAAGTTGGAATATAGTAGATATAGTTCTAATATTAAATTGGAATAAGTTTGCAACAGTACCTAAAGGTAGTGATTTGCTTTATTACACTAACGGATCTCACAAAGTTTTTGTTAAAGTTTTGTGTGGGTGAAGTGTTCGAAGATCGAGGAGCTATCAATATGAGAAGAATAAAGAGAGGCAAGAGCTCAAGCTTGGGGATGCCCAAGGCACCCCAAGTAAATATTTCAAGGATACTTGAGCATCTAAGCTTGGGGATGCCCCGGTTGGCATCCCATCTTTCTTCTTCAACAATCATCGGTATACCTCGGTTTTTGTTTTGTTCACATAATTTGTGTCCTCTGTGTTTTTCTTTTTCTTTTTCCTTTAAGAACCATGCTAGTATGAGACAGCCCTTTATTGATTTATATAATACTTCATGTGCTTCACTTATATCTTTTAAGTATGATCTTATAGAATTGCTCTTTGTGCTTCACTTAAATCTTTTGAGTATGGTTTTATAGAATGCTTCGTGTGCTTCACTTATATATTTTTTGAGCTTGGATATTGGTTAGTCTATATTAACTGTAGAATGATCCATGAACTTCACTTATATCTTTTGAAGTATGAATAATACTATCATCTAAAATGGATTTAGAAGAAGTTTGCTCCCACTATTCCGAATGAGGAGAATTTTGTTTATGTGGAGATTAGTAAAATTTCTATGCTCGTAGATCATGAAAAGAATGCTTTATGTGATGGTTATATTGTTCAACTCATTCATGATGCTACTGAAAATTGTTATGAGGGAGGAATACATGTTTGTAGGAGTTGCAATAGTATCAAGTTTCCTCTCTATATGCTTAAAGTTTTGAAGTTATACTTGTTTTTTCCTTCCTATGCTAGTTGACTCTTGTTCCTATAAATTATGTGCTCACAAAATCCCTAGGAATAGGAAGTGGGTTAGAATTAAATGTTCTAGTCATACTCTTCATGATGCTCTCTTTATGTTTCAATTCTTATCTTTTATGTGAGCATCATTGAAATCATCATGCCTAGCTAAAAGGCATTAAAGAAAAGCGCTTGTTGAGAGACAACCCAATATTTACCCTTACTGTTTTTGTGTGTTTAAATGATTAAGCTACTGTATTAATCATGTTTTATAGTTTTTGTTTCAATAAAGTGCCAAGTAAGAGCTTTGGAAAGACTTGGGTGAAAGTTAATGTGATCTTGCTGTGAAAAACAGAAACTTTGCGCTCACGAGATTAGCTGTCATTGTTTACAGAAGAGTGCGATTGAGTTAATTCTTTTTGCAGAATATTAATAGATAAATTACTCACGTCCACCAATTTATTTCATAATTTTTGGAGTAACATAAGTATGGTTTCTGTTCAGATCATTACAGACTGTTCTGTTTCTGACAGATTCTGTTTTCATTGCATAGTTTGCTTGTTTTCTAGTTTCTATGGCTTATATTTCTCAAATATAAATTGTAGAAATGATATGGTACAATAGGAATTATGTGAGAACAATTATTAACCTTGTATTTGACAGTACCAAAGTGAATGGTTTACTCTTTATCATATTAACCTATCTCACAAAGTTCCGTTAAGTTTTGTGTGATTGAAGTTTTCATGCTTTGGGTGAGATATCGATATGGGGAGAATAAGGAGTGGAAAGACCCTAAGCTTGGGGATTCCCAAGGCACCCCAAGGTAATATTCAAGGAAGACTCAAGCGCCTAAGCTTGGGGATGCCCCGTAAGGCATCCCCTCTTTCGTCTTCAGAACTATCGGTATACCCTACTTGGAGCTATATTTTTATTCGTCAAATGATATGTGTTTTGCTTGGAGCGTATTTAAATTTTACTTGCTGTTGGAATAAAATCATTGGATCCAAAATCTTGAGTGAAAAAGAATCCTCCCATGGCTAGCTCATTATTTGACTACTCGGTATTCTTCACTTATATCTTTTTGGAGTAGTTTGTCATATACTCACGTGCTTCACATATATCCTATGAGTAAAAGGTTGAATGAATTGAATATCATAAATTTGAATTTATATATGTTTCATATGCTTACAACGTGGGGAGTAATGACTTCACACATAATAAGTATAGGTAGTAAACTTATTGGAAGTTAGCAAACGCAGAATTGGTCACTTGAACAATTCATGAAAGAATATTGCAGGAAGAGAAATTTCACATATAAATATACTATCTTGGACATCTTTTGCAATTGTGAGCACTCATTAAATATGATATGCTAAAAGGTTGATGTTGGACAAGGAAGACAACTTAATGGGTTATGTTTTCCTATATCCGAAACGTTATATTGTCTTGGATCATCCAACATGTTGAGCTTGCCTTTCCGTCTCATGCTAGCCAAATTATTTGCACCAAGTAAAGACACTACTTGTGTTTCCAAACATTCCTTAAAACCAGTTTTGCCATGAGAGTCCACCATACCTACCTATGGATTGAGTAAGATCCTTCAAGTAAGTTGTCATCGGTGCATCCAATAAAAATTGCTCTCTAAATATGTATGATCTATTAGTGTGGAGAAAATAAGCTTTATACGATCTTGTGATGTGGAAGAAATAAAAGCGATGGACTGCATAATAAAGGTCCATATCACAAGTGGCAATATAAAGTGACGTTCTTTTGCACTAAGATTTCATGCATCCAACCATAAAAACACATGACAACCTCTGCTTCCCTCTGCGAAGGGCCTATCTTTTATTTTTGTCATATACTTTATACAAGAGTCATGGTGGTCATCACCTTTCCCTTTTACACATTTTCCTTTGGCAAGAACTTTGTGTTGGAGCAATCCAGATATATATATATATATATATATCACTTGGATTTAGGTTTTCATAAATTATTATTGTTGGCATTACCCTTGAGGTAAAAGGTTGGGAGGCGGAACTATAAGCCCCTATCTTTCTCTGTGTCCGATTAAAACTTTGAACCCATAAATATCACATGAGTGTTAGCAATTGTGAAATATTAAATGATAGTTGAGTATGTGGAGTTTGCTGAATCAAAGCTCTTACATAGACCCTTCCTGAAAATAAGATGAATTGCAATTGTTTGATGACTAAGAGCACGGCTTGTTAGTTTTCAAGAAAGTTTATGATCTATACTTTAACATGTGAATAGCTTGTTACTTGATCATGAGAAGTTTTATGAGTTGAGCTATTGTTATGATATATAATGATGCTACAAAAATTAATTGAAACTATCATTGATCAAACTTAAGCACTTGCTAGCATTCACACTTCATAAATTATTTCTTTTATCATTTACCTACTTGAGGACGAGCAGGAATTAAGCTTGGCGATGCTGATACGTCTCCAACGTATCTATAATTTATGAAGTATTCATGCCATGTTTACAATAGTTTTATATCAAGTGGTCGGACCCTTCCCCAGACCCTGCGCAAACGGGAGCTACATGCACTAAGGCTGCCCTTTGGTATGATTTGATTAGAACTAACCCGGACTGACGATGTTTTTAGCAAAACTACCATGGTGTTGTTTTTGTGCAGAAATAAAAATTCTCGGAATGCGATGAAAATCAACAAAGAATTTTTCTGGAAAATATAAAAAATACTAGAACAAAAATCTACCGGAGGGGAGTCCCGTGGGCCCCACGAGGGTGGGGGCGCGCCCACCCCCTGGGCGCGCCCCTGTGCCTCGTGGACTACCCGTGGGGCCGCCTGACTTGTTCTCGACGCCAACCTCTCCTATAAATACCCAAACCTCCAAAAATTAACCTAGATCAGAAGTTCCACTGCCCCAAGCCTCTGTGGCCACGAGAAATCAATCTAGGCCCTCTCTGGCACCCTGCCGGAGGTGGCCATCATCACTGGGGGGCATGGAGGAGGATCCCGGAGGGGCCATCATCACCATGAAGGCCAAGGACCAGAGAGGGAACCTCTCCCCATCCAGGCGGGAGGCCATGGAGGAGGAAGCACAAGGAGGATAACCTCTCCTCCTCTCTCTCGGTGGCACCGGAGTGCCATCGGGAGGGGAATCATCGCCGCAGTGATCGTCTTCATCAACATCACCATCAACATCACCATCATCATCTCTTTTACGCGGTCCACTCTCCCGCACCCCGCTGTAATCCCTACTTGAACATGGTGCTTTATGCCACATATCATGATCCAATGATGTGTTGCCATCCTATGATGTTTTGAGTAGATATCCTTTGTATTTGGGTTGATTGATGATCTAGATTGGTATGAGTTGTATGTTTTATTTTGGTGTTGTCCTATTGTGCCCTTCATGTCGCGCAAGCGTGAGGGATTCCCTTTGTAGGGTGTTGCAATACGTTCATGATTCGCTTATAGTGGGTTGCTTGAGTGACAGAAGCATAAACCCAAGTGAGGGGGTTGTTGCGTATGGGATAAAGGGGACTTGATGCTTTAATGCTATGGTTGGGTTTTACCTTAATGACCTTTAGTAGTTGTGGATGCTTGCTAGAGTTCCAATCATAAGTGCATATGATCCAAGAAGAGAAACTATGTTAGCTTATGCCTCTCCCTCATATGAAATTGCAATGACGACTATCGGTCTTGTTAACAATTGCCTAAGACAATTCCGCATACCGACCCATCATTATTCCACACTCACTATTTATAATATTTAGTAATATATTTTAACTGTATGATAACAGAAACTACTTTTATGTTTTAGCTCCTCGATATCATGCAAAGTTATCCTCTTCATACCCACAACGTAGTTTTATTTCTCGTTTCTAGTTGGAAACAAACGTTCGATGTACGTAGAGTCATATCAGTGGCAGATAGGGCTTGAGAGAATATTGATCTTACCTTTAGCTCCTTGTGGGTTCGACACTCCATACTTATCACTTCCACCATTGGAAATTGCTACGATGATTCCCTACGCTTGGGGATTATCAAGCTCTTTTCTGGCGCCGTTGCCGGGGAGCAATAGCGTGGAGTTGATATTCTTGTGTATGCTTGTTTGCTTTCTTCACTAAGTAGATTTTATTTTTCCCTTTTTGTTTCTGTTTAGTTGTGGGTGAAACATACAAAAAAATAAATAATAAAAATACAAAAAAATTACTTGCCTCTCATACCTAAAAAGTTTTTCAATAAGAGAAGTGATTGGAGGGTTATGCATTGGAGAAGTGAGGGTCGACCTTGAACACTTGTGTTCATGCTCATGGAAACAATGTAAAAAAATTCATGGAGGCTTCTCTGAAAATAATTATCCCCTTGTATATATCCGTTGTATTTTAAAAATAATGTTCCAAGCCTTGGTTTTAGGATGATTAGATTGCTTGTTTACTATGTACAGTACAAAAAAACAGAAACTTTGGCTGTATCGCATGATTTTACATTTTTTACTGGAAAGTCAAATGGGTCTGAAACTTTTTGCACATTACTTCTGTATAAATTCTTTAAATTTTCATATTTTTTAGAATTTGTTGGAGTTACAGAACTTTACTAAACTTCCAGATTACTACAGACTGTCCTGTTTTTGACAGATTCTGTTTTCTATGAGTTGTTCGCTTATTTTCATGAATCTATGGGTAGTATCGGGGGGTATGAACCATGGTGAAGTTGGAATATAGTAGATATAGTTCTAATATTAAATTGGAATAAGTTTGCAACAGTACCTAAAGGTAGTGATTTGCTTTATTACACTAACGGATCTCACAAAGTTTTTGTTAAAGTTTTGTGTGGGTGAAGTGTTCGAAGATCGAGGAGCTATCAATATGAGAAGAATAAAGAGAGGCAAGAGCTCAAGCTTGGGGATGCCCAAGGCACCCCAAGTAAATATTTCAAGGATACTTGAGCATCTAAGCTTGGGGATGCCCCGGTTGGCATCCCATCTTTCTTCTTCAACAATCATCGGTATACCTCGGTTTTTGTTTTGTTCACATAATTTGTGTCCTCTGTGTTTTTCTTTTTCTTTTTCCTTTAAGAACCATGCTAGTATGAGACAGCCCTTTATTGATTTATATAATACTTCATGTGCTTCACTTATATCTTTTAAGTATGATCTTATAGAATTGCTCTTTGTGCTTCACTTAAATCTTTTGAGTATGGTTTTATAGAATGCTTCGTGTGCTTCACTTATATATTTTTTGAGCTTGGATATTGGTTAGTCTATATTAACTGTAGAATGATCCATGAACTTCACTTATATCTTTTGAAGTATGAATAATACTATCATCTAAAATGGATTTAGAAGAAGTTTGCTCCCACTATTCCGAATGAGGAGAATTTTGTTTATGTGGAGATTAGTAAAATTTCTATGCTCGTAGATCATGAAAAGAATGCTTTATGTGATGGTTATATTGTTCAACTCATTCATGATGCTACTGAAAATTGTTATGAGGGAGGAATACATGTTTGTAGGAGTTGCAATAGTATCAAGTTTCCTCTCTATATGCTTAAAGTTTTGAAGTTATACTTGTTTTTTCCTTCCTATGCTAGTTGACTCTTGTTCCTATAAATTATGTGCTCACAAAATCCCTAGGAATAGGAAGTGGGTTAGAATTAAATGTTCTAGTCATACTCTTCATGATGCTCTCTTTATGTTTCAATTCTTATCTTTTATGTGAGCATCATTGAAATCATCATGCCTAGCTAAAAGGCATTAAAGAAAAGCGCTTGTTGAGAGACAACCCAATATTTACCCTTACTGTTTTTGTGTGTTTAAATGATTAAGCTACTGTATTAATCATGTTTTATAGTTTTTGTTTCAATAAAGTGCCAAGTAAGAGCTTTGGAAAGACTTGGGTGAAAGTTAATGTGATCTTGCTGTGAAAAACAGAAACTTTGCGCTCACGAGATTAGCTGTCATTGTTTACAGAAGAGTGCGATTGAGTTAATTCTTTTTGCAGAATATTAATAGATAAATTACTCACGTCCACCAATTTATTTCATAATTTTTGGAGTAACATAAGTATGGTTTCTGTTCAGATCATTACAGACTGTTCTGTTTCTGACAGATTCTGTTTTCATTGCATAGTTTGCTTGTTTTCTAGTTTCTATGGCTTATATTTCTCAAATATAAATTGTAGAAATGATATGGTACAATAGGAATTATGTGAGAACAATTATTAACCTTGTATTTGACAGTACCAAAGTGAATGGTTTACTCTTTATCATATTAACCTATCTCACAAAGTTCCGTTAAGTTTTGTGTGATTGAAGTTTTCATGCTTTGGGTGAGATATCGATATGGGGAGAATAAGGAGTGGAAAGACCCTAAGCTTGGGGATTCCCAAGGCACCCCAAGGTAATATTCAAGGAAGACTCAAGCGCCTAAGCTTGGGGATGCCCCGTAAGGCATCCCCTCTTTCGTCTTCAGAACTATCGGTATACCCTACTTGGAGCTATATTTTTATTCGTCAAATGATATGTGTTTTGCTTGGAGCGTATTTAAATTTTACTTGCTGTTGGAATAAAATCATTGGATCCAAAATCTTGAGTGAAAAAGAATCCTCCCATGGCTAGCTCATTATTTGACTACTCGGTATTCTTCACTTATATCTTTTTGGAGTAGTTTGTCATATACTCACGTGCTTCACATATATCCTATGAGTAAAAGGTTGAATGAATTGAATATCATAAATTTGAATTTATATATGTTTCATATGCTTACAACGTGGGGAGTAATGACTTCACACATAATAAGTATAGGTAGTAAACTTATTGGAAGTTAGCAAACGCAGAATTGGTCACTTGAACAATTCATGAAAGAATATTGCAGGAAGAGAAATTTCACATATAAATATACTATCTTGGACATCTTTTGCAATTGTGAGCACTCATTAAATATGATATGCTAAAAGGTTGATGTTGGACAAGGAAGACAACTTAATGGGTTATGTTTTCCTATATCCGAAACGTTATATTGTCTTGGATCATCCAACATGTTGAGCTTGCCTTTCCGTCTCATGCTAGCCAAATTATTTGCACCAAGTAAAGACACTACTTGTGTTTCCAAACATTCCTTAAAACCAGTTTTGCCATGAGAGTCCACCATACCTACCTATGGATTGAGTAAGATCCTTCAAGTAAGTTGTCATCGGTGCATCCAATAAAAATTGCTCTCTAAATATGTATGATCTATTAGTGTGGAGAAAATAAGCTTTATACGATCTTGTGATGTGGAAGAAATAAAAGCGATGGACTGCATAATAAAGGTCCATATCACAAGTGGCAATATAAAGTGACGTTCTTTTGCACTAAGATTTCATGCATCCAACCATAAAAACACATGACAACCTCTGCTTCCCTCTGCGAAGGGCCTATCTTTTATTTTTGTCATATACTTTATACAAGAGTCATGGTGGTCATCACCTTTCCCTTTTACACATTTTCCTTTGGCAAGAACTTTGTGTTGGAGCAATCCGGATATATATATATATATATATCACTTGGATTTAGGTTTTCATAAATTATTATTGTTGGCATTACCCTTGAGGTAAAAGGTTGGGAGGCGGAACTATAAGCCCCTATCTTTCTCTGTGTCCGATTAAAACTTTGAACCCATAAATATCACATGAGTGTTAGCAATTGTGAAATATTAAATGATAGTTGAGTATGTGGAGTTTGCTGAATCAAAGCTCTTACATAGACCCTTCCTGAAAATAAGATGAATTGCAATTGTTTGATGACTAAGAGCACGGCTTGTTAGTTTTCAAGAAAGTTTATGATCTATACTTTAACATGTGAATAGCTTGTTACTTGATCATGAGAAGTTTTATGAGTTGAGCTATTGTTATGATATATAATGATGCTACAAAAATTAATTGAAACTATCATTGATCAAACTTAAGCACTTGCTAGCATTCACACTTCATAAATTATTTCTTTTATCATTTACCTACTTGAGGACGAGCAGGAATTAAGCTTGGCGATGCTGATACGTCTCCAACGTATCTATAATTTATGAAGTATTCATGCCATGTTTACAATAGTTTTATATCAAGTGGTCGGACCCTTCCCCAGACCCTGCGCAAACGGGAGCTACATGCACTAAGGCTGCCCTTTGGTATGATTTGATTAGAACTAACCCGGACTGACGATGTTTTTAGCAAAACTACCATGGTGTTGTTTTTGTGCAGAAATAAAAATTCTCGGAATGCGATGAAAATCAACAAAGAATTTTTCTGGAAAATATAAAAAATACTAGAACAAAAATCTACCGGAGGGGAGTCCCGTGGGCCCCACGAGGGTGGGGGCGCGCCCACCCCCTGGGCGCGCCCCTGTGCCTCGTGGACTACCCGTGGGGCCGCCTGACTTGTTCTCGACGCCAACCTCTCCTATAAATACCCAAACCTCCAAAAATTAACCTAGATCAGAAGTTCCACTGCCCCAAGCCTCTGTGGCCACGAGAAATCAATCTAGGCCCTCTCTGGCACCCTGCCGGAGGTGGCCATCATCACTGGGGGGCATGGAGGAGGATCCCGGAGGGGCCATCATCACCATGAAGGCCAAGGACCAGAGAGGGAACCTCTCCCCATCCAGGCGGGAGGCCATGGAGGAGGAAGCACAAGGAGGATAACCTCTCCTCCTCTCTCTCGGTGGCACCGGAGTGCCATCGGGAGGGGAATCATCGCCGCAGTGATCGTCTTCATCAACATCACCATCATCATCACCATCCTCATCTCTTGTACGCGGTCCACTCTCCCGCACCCCGCTGTAATTCCTACTTGAACATGGTACTTTATGCCACATATTATGATCCAATGATGTGTTGCCATCCTATGATGTTTATATTAGATATCCTTTGTATTTGGGTTGATTGATGACTGAAAGTGCATCTATCCCTAGGTGGTTTTGGTAATTTCTAACAACATATAGCTCATTGAGCTAATGCTATTCCAAGATTAATATTTCAGGAAAAGCTCAATGAATGCCATGGCATGGATGAGGAAAGTGGACCCCTCAAAATACTAAGGATAAGAAGATTGGCTCAAGCTCAAAGCTCAAGACTCTACATTTTATATTTTAGGGATCCAAGATCACATTGAGTCTATAGGAAATGCCAATACTATCAAGGAGGGATGAGGTGTTGCTTGATGAGGTTCTTGCTTCATAGTGCTTAGTGATATGCTCCAAAACCCTCAACTACCTTCCCACATCCACATATGATCTAAACCAAAAGTCAAACTCGGCCCCATCGATTCTTTCTATCCGGCACCACCGAGTTCAGATGTCATAGCCACTGCACAAACCCTAGGCAAATCGGTCTCACAGATAGGGATCTCGGTCACACCGAGATGGGGTTATAATCTCTCTGTTTCCCTTCATAACGTTTCGGTCCTACCGAGATGAGCGATCGGTCCCACCAAGATTGCAATGTAAACTCTCTGTTTCCCTTTTGTAACATTTTGGTCCCACCGAAATGAGTGATCAGTCCCACCGAGTTTACCTGACCAACTCTCTGGTTAGCTTATTACCAAAATCGGTCCCACCGAGTTTGTGTAATCGGTCAGATCGAAATTACGTTATGCCCTAACCCTAACCATATCGGTTCTACCGAGTTGCATCTCAGTCCCACCGAAAATCCTAACGGTCACTAGGTTTGCTAAATCGGTCCGACCGAGTTTCTCATTTGGTCTCACCGGGATTGGTAAATTGTGTGTAACGGTTAGTTTTTGTATGGAGGCTATATATACCCTCCACCCACTCTTCATTCAAGGAGAGAGCCATCAGAACATACCTACACTTCCAATACACATTTTCTGAGAGAGAACCACCTACTCATGTGTTGCGGCCAAGATATTCCATTCCCACCATATGAATCTTGATCTCTAGCCTTCCCCAAGTTGCTTTCCACTCAAATCTTCTTTCCACCAAATCCATATCCTGTGAGAGAGAGTTCAGTGTTGGGGAGACTATCATTTGAAGCACAATAGCAAGGAGTTCATCATCAACACACCATTTGTTATTTACTGGAGAGTGGTGTCTCCTAGATTGGCTAGGTGTCACTTGGGAGCCTCCGGCAAAGATTGTGGAGTTGAACCAAGGAGTTTGTAAGGGCAAGGAGATCGCCTACTTCGTGAAGATCTACCGCTAGTGAGGCAAGTCCTTCGTGGGCGATGGCGATGATGGGATAGACAAGGTTGCTTCTTCGTGGACCCTTCGTGGGTGGAGCCCTCCATGGACTCGCGCAACCATTACCCTCCGTGGGTTGAAGTCTCCATCAACGTGGATGTACGATAGCACCACCTATCGGAACCACGACAAAAACATCCGTGTCTCCAATTGCGTTTGAATTCTCCAAACCCTTCCCTTTACATTCTTGCAAGTTGCATGCTTTACTTTCCGCTGCTCATAGACTCTTTGCATGCTTGCTTGAATTGTGTTAAGATTGCTTGACTTGTGCAAAGTTGCTAAAATCTGCCAAGAACTAAAATTGGGAAAAGGATAGATTTTTAATTGGTCAAGTAGTCTAATCACCCCCCTCTAGACATACTTTCGATCCTACAAGTGGTATCAGAGCTTTGGTCTCCATTTGCTTTGATTTCCATAAATTTTGGTGGTCATAGCCTTGGTTTCACAACCTAGGAGAGTATGGCGTCTAGCGAGGGAAATTATCACCGTAGAGGTCCTTACTTTGATGGTACTAATTTTGCTAGTTGGAAGCATAAGATGAAAATGCATATTCTTGGACATAACCCCGCCGTTTGGGCTATTGTGTGTGTTGGCTTGCAAGGTGAATTCTTTGATGGGAGAGAACCGAATCGTGAAGCTACCGTGGATGAGTTGAAGATGCTACAATACAATGCTCAAGCTTGTGATATCCTCTTCAACGGATTGTGCCCCGAAGAATTCAACAAAATCAGCCATCTTGAGAATGCAAAGGAAATTTGGGATACTTTGATTGATATGCACGAAGGTACCGACTCTGTCAAGGAATCCAAGTTGGATGTGCTTCAGAGTCAACTTGACAAGTTCAAAATGAAGGATGGTGAAGGTGTCGCTGAGATGTACTCTAGGCTTGCTCTTATCACAAATGAGATTGCCGGCTTAGGAAGTGAAGAGATGACCGACAAATTCATCATCAAGATCCTAAGAGCCTTGGATGGAAAATACGATACCGTATGCACATTGATCCAAATGATGCCCAATTACAAAGATCTCAAGCCAATGGAAGTCATTGGAAGAATTTTTGCTCATGAGATGTCACTCAAGGATAAGGAGGAGCTCCATAACAAGTCAAGTGGTGCTTACAAAGCCTCATGTGAAGCTCCCACATCATCAAGTGAGAAACAAACCTTTAATGAAGAATTGAGCCTAATGGTGAAGAACTTCAACAAGTTCTACAAGAATAGAAGCAAAGAGAGAAGTTCCAAGTCAAGGTCCTATAATGACAAAAGATCTTTTAGTCGAGAGCGAAACTGCTGCAATTGTGGAAGACCCGGACACTACTCCAATGAATGTACGGCTCCCCACAAGAGAAGAGAAGATTCTCCCAAAAGAAGAAGTAGAAGAGAAGAATCACCATCAAGGAAGAGAAGGAGTAGGGATGATCGATATGAACGAAGACCCTCACGAAGAAGCAAGGATTCGGAAAGGAAGGACAAGTCATCAAGGATCTACACAAAACAAAGCTCATACTGGTGAATGGGTATCCGGCTCCTACTCCGACAATGACTCTGAGAGAAGCTATCACTCCGACTCCGAATATAATCAATATGAAGGTGTTGCCGGTCTAGCACTTGTGTCAACCAACTCCTACAACATATTTGATTCACCAAATGAAGGAATTGGAAGATGCTTCATGGCCAAAGGTCCAAAGGTATCATACTCCGAGTATGTTGATTTAAATAGTGATGAAGATGACTTGTTAGGTGATGATGATTTACTTGTTGAAAACTATAGTGATGAATACTATGATGAAACGAATGAGAATGATAAGGAGAAGATTGAGTCTCTAACTAAAGAACTAAACACTCTTAAGTTAGCTCATGAAACTATCTTAGGAGATCATCGAGAACTTTTAAGGACTCATGAGAAATTACGTTTTGAAAAGCTCAACCTTGAGCAAGAGCATGAGTTCTTAAAGGCAATCAATGATGATCTTCGCAAGAAAAGTTCTTCTTACATTGCCAAGCGTTTACTCCACTTACATGCCTCAAGTCAAGTCTAGTAACAAGAACAAGAAAGATTCTTCTTCTAGTAGTACAATAATCGTGCTAAATCCAATATTGTTGCTTCTAGTAGTTCTCTTGATTCCACTAATGATTCTCTTAGCCAAGTTACACTTGAGCAAGAAAATAGCTTATTGAAGGGAATTATAGAGAAAGGTGTTTACAAGAGCCTTGCCGGAAGTAAGCAATTCGAGGAAATTGTACGCAAGCAAGGAAGGCACCGGAAGAATCAAGGTGTTGGTTTTGAACGAAAGTTCAATGCCAATGGAGTTGAGTGGGAAGAAAATCAATACCCCAAGACAAAGTTTGTTCCTCAACAAGAGGAGTATGATCCTACTTCTCTCAAAGGGACACAAGCTCAAGATGATCTTCCACCACAAGACCACAAGCAAAAAGGCAAGGACAAGCTTCAAGAGGAAATTGATGCATTTGAAGAAGCTCCTAAGGCCTTGGTCAAGTGGGTTCCCAAGACTACTTCAAGTTCCACTTCATCAAGTACAACTACAACACCGAGGATTCCCATCAAGATGGTGTGGATCCCGAAGAAGAAGAACTAGAGAGTTCTTGAGGGTGACTCCGCCAACATACTTCACTCTTATCATCTTGGCAAGAACAAGTGTAATCAACTTCCACATCTTGCACTAGTTCAAGGAGTCACAAACCCTCTTGTTGGTAAGACAAGGGACAAGGTAACCTAAAAGCTTTCATAGACATCATCTTGTGTGTGCATCACTCTATGTCTATGGATATCCTTGTTTGTTCCTTGTGGGACTAACCCATGTAGGTATCGAAAGTGCAACTCACTCCAATGGATAGCTCCAAATGATCTACATCAACATTGAGCATCCACATCTTCAACATCTACATGAAGTCATCAACGACAAAACCCAAGGTTAGTTCATCCCTCTTAGGGGGGATCTCACATCTAGGGGGAGCTTTACTCTAAGAATTGAGCTAAAGCAACTCTAATGGTGTGAACACAACAATGCTTTATGTAAAAGTGGTAACCCCACTTGTGCTTAAACGATGAGTATGACCTATGATCAAATGTTCTCATTTGACTCCTAAGTCAATATACTCATATATAGATGACCTAGTCATCGCCAATTGCTTGATAGATGCTAGAATTGTTTGTGCATGCTTTGCCACATATTTCATTTGTCATTTTATTGTGTGAGCATGTTGGTTGCATAATTTGCTCATTCGAGGACATCCACTTGTTGTTTTGATTGATTGGTTTCCTTTTCTTTTGGCCAAGTGGATGAACAAGAATGCCTAAGAACCTTCTCTAGCTATCTATGCTTTTCTCATCTCAAACTCTATTTATGCTGCATCACAAAATTTGATCAAGTCAGATTCGAACCACTCTGTGTGAGGAGCACTCGGAGTCCCCAATTCGTCATAGACTTAAACTTCCAAAACTTCTTTGTGCGTTTCGTTCTGACCGATTCACCCATTTCGGTCATACCGAGATCACTAAGTCGATCTTGGTTTTCAATCTCAGTGCAACCGATTTGAACTTTTCGGTCACACCGAGTTGCAGTAACTGCTTGCAGTTATGCATCTCGGTGCCACCGAGTTGTTCCACTCGGTCACACCGACAGGGTCGGGCTATATATATCCATGAGTCAAATTTTGGAAAACTTTCCGAACCTCCTGAACCCGCGCTTAGCCTGCTCTGCCTCCAGGGTCTCCGGATCGTCCTCCTTGTCGCCAGCCACCTCGTGTCGCTGGTCTCCGCCACCGTCAACAGGAATCATCCCTGCCGTTGCCACCGTAGCGAGTTCATCGCCGAACTAGGGTATGAACTCGGTCACTGTGCTATCCTTATCTGATTCCTAGCACATTGTGTTCGCCATGTATCTTGCCACGATTTAGATCATTCTATCCATCGAAAACACTCCATAGTTTAGTCGTGAATTGAGAATTTAGGGTTAGGTTTCCGCCGAAACCATCTCGGACCCACCGAGTTGTGGAACTCGGTACCACCGATTCGGCTCAGGCCATTGCACATGTGATTCTCGGTCTGACCGAGAATTGCAAATTGGTGTGACCGAGTTCAGGACTTTGTGAAACCCTAGCAGTCTCGGTGCCACCAAACTGTGACTCGGTCTGACCGAGTTCACTAGTTTAGGTTCCAAAAGCTGCTTCGGTATCACCGAGTTTGCAAATCGGTTGATCTGAAATGCTTTCTGTGGAAAACTAAAACTAAGTTTTTGACTCATTCTTTTGCAAAAACCTCTGCATTTTGTGATGCTCATCAACTCTACCTCATCTATAATCTATTCACAGGGTCTGCTGTTAGTGTTTGCAATATGTCTGATCAGAGTGACAGCCAGAATAAGTCAGAGGAGCAGGTTCACTTGAGTGAGGGCACTAGTCCCTCTAGCAGCTCTGATGAGGGTAGCAGGAGCACCCCAAGCAACTTACCCAAAGCTGCCACCAGGGCCAAAAAGAAGAAAACGTCTGAATCTGAGGATGAAGACTATGTGGCAGTTGAGGATGAGGCCACTTCCAAGAAGAAAGTGGTTAAGAAGGAATATAGCACTGCTGCTGCCACCAAGCCTGGTATGAAGACCAAAGTGCCTGCCAAGAGAATTCCAATTTCTAAGGCCAGAGCCTCTACTCAAGTATCTTTGGAATCTGAACCCAAAGAAGCTGCTGCAGAAGGGAAGAAGAGGAAAGAGAGGGTCAAGAAGACCACTGCTAGAGTGCTTGGGAGATCCTCAATCATGAGAGATTCTGAAGAGGAAGAGGAAGAAGATGCTGCACCAGCACCCAAAGCTTAGAAGCTTATGGGTGATGCCATCCGGGCAGGGGCTGTTCCATCTAAGCCTAAGACTGCTCCTAAGGCTGCTGCTCTAGCTCCAAAGCCAAAACCAAAGAGGAGCACCAGGAACATCCCTGCTGAGGAGAAGAACAAGGCCCTAGTGCCTGAAGCTGAAATGGAAGAAGAAGATGCTGAGTCACATGTCTTGAGGAAGTTGAAGCCAAAAATTCCAGATCACAATGATGCTCATCCAGTTGCAGAGAACATGAAAGTCAGGAAGGACTCAGGTCTAAGGCTATGGAAAGATTTTGATCCATATGCCACCAGGAGAAGGACTGTTATGGACTACAGGTTCCATACAATGGAACAGCAAGACTTCTATGAGACCATCTTGCTTGACAAGAAACCAATAGTGTGTGACATGAGATGGGTCGACTAGGACTACATCAAGGAGAATGATGAACATTATCCAAGTGTGTATGACAGTTTCAAGGCTTGTGGAGTTGATGAGTTTGTGGCTCAGAAGCTCACAAAATGGAATGATGAGCTCATCATGCAGTTCTACTCCACAGCTCACTTCTACCCAGATGAAAGGATTGTCTGGATGTCTGAAGGTATGAGGTACCAGTCAACAGTTGCAGAATGGGCTAAGTTGATCAATGCCCCAAAAGAGAGTGAAGATGACTTGGATGTCTATGCCAACAAGAAGAAGGATCACAACACCATGGCACACATGTACAAGGAGATCCCAGATGTTGCTCTTGAGACACACAAGTTTGGATCTGTACATTACCTTCTGTCAGGATTGCCAACTATCATCTGGATCCTCAGGCACACTCTCTTGCCAAAGTCAGGTGATCACAAGATGATCATAGGCCATGAAATTAACTTGCTTCACATCTTTGATGTTCCACAGAAGTTCAAGGTCATGAGTCTTATAGTTGAAACTATCAAGAGGACAGCTACTGACCAGAAGAGGAGTTGTGGGTATGCCTCACAGATCCAGGAGCTGATTAACTCCAAGATGGGCACAGGCACATATCTGCTAGACAAGGAGCACCTGCCCATCTACCCAGAATTTGAGGACAACACTGTGGTGATGAATGAAAATGAACCATCTTCTGTGCACGCACAAGCCAAGAAGGAGAAGGCAAAGGCTGAAAAGGCTGCAAGGATGCCAACTACTGAAGAAGCATCTCAGTATCTTCTGAAGAGCAAGCACAATCAACTTGGCTACTTGATTGCCTCCACTCTGAGGATTGAGAAGGGACTGGCCACCCTGACTCAAAACCAGGAGAGCTTGGAGAGGATCGTGGAGCAACTTCAGGATGATATGCAGGAGAGGAAGGGCAAGACAACCACTGATGCATTTGCCAGAGTGCCTAGAGCTCAGAGGTCAGCTGCAGTGCCTATTCCAGACACCAGAGCCACTTCATTTGCACCAGCTACAACTTCAGTGCCACCAGCTCCAGCACCTACTCCATCAACTCCATCTACTTCGACTGAAGCCTTCATTCTTGGAGTTATCCGGACACCACCACCTGAAGACCAAGTCTGAGAGACGATTTAGTGCTATGCATTTTCTAGGAACTTTTTGGTAACTTGTTGCCAAAGGGGGATAAAAATGTATAGATCATAGGCTTCGAGAGAGAGCGTTGCTTTTTATTCTCTCTTGCTTTGGTGGTTGAACTTTATTTGCTTTGCTTGTTTGAGATACTTTTTGTCTGTGTGATACTTGGATGATCATGTGTTTGATCATATGCTACATTAATGCTTGTTGGATGACATTATCATTTTATCACTATATGATCATTCACTTTGCTTGGTGATGAGTGCATGTATTTAATTATTATCATTTTGAGTGCTCCACCAAGATGTATGTGACATGGAAGAGTAACCCATGAGCCTAACTCTCTGTGCATTTGCAGTCCAAAGCAAATCATAAACTATGCACAAATTTAGGGGGAGCTCTTGCTTTTCACATACTTCTCAAAGCGACAATGTTTTTCACTCTTATTGTCATTTGTCGAAGCTTTGATCTATATGTTGTCATCAATTACCAAAAAGGGGGAGATTGAAAGTGCATCTATCCCTAGGTGGTTTTGGTAATTCCTAACAACATATAGCTCATTGAGCTAATGCTATTCCAAGATTAATATTTCAAGAAAAGCTCAATGAATGGCATGGCATGGATGAGGAAAGTGGACCCCTCAAAATACTAAGGACAAAAAGATTGGCTCAAGCTCAAAGCTCAAGACTCTACATTTTATATTTTAGTGATCCAAGATCACATTGAATCTATAGGAAAAGCCAATACTATCAAGGAGGGATGAGGTGTTGCTTGATGAGGTTCTTGCTTCATAGTGCTTAGTGATATGCTCCAAAACCCTCAACGACCTTCCCACATCCACATATGACCTAAACCAAAAGTCAAACTCGACCCCACCGATTCTTTCTATCCGGCGCCACCGAGTTCAGATGTCATAGCCACTACCACAAACCCTAGGCAAATCGGTCTCACCGATAGGGATCTCGGTCACACCGAGATGGGGTTGTAATCTCTGTGTTTCCCTTCGTAACGTTTCGGTCCTACCATGTAGCGACGCGACCCGAATGGATCAAGTCTACTGTGCTCCAGTGTCATCCCTGGATCAGTAATGCTAACACCACACAGTACATCGATGTCTCCGAAGAGAACTTATTACAATAATATGGCTTAAGGCCATCTAATATCGATAACAGCGGAAGACTTGGAAGATAAATGGGTCCATCAACTCCAACGGCATCACTGAGTATAGAACCACGACCTAAAAGCACCATAATCGTCGTCTGAAAAGTCTGCAACATTAACGTTGCAGCCCGAAAACGAGTCAGCACATGGAATATGCTGGCAAGGTAACACATAGAGAATGATGGAATGAAATAGCTATACTATATGCATATATGGCTGGTGGAAAGCTCTATGGTTACTGTTTTGCGTAAAGCCAGTTTTTCCCTACTGCAAAGGAATAAATTTATTTAACTATCATGGTGGTTGTTAAACATTGAGAATGGTTGACAGCATTCTCAATCCCAATTAAAAGTAATCATTAAAACCCAACAATATTAATTAGAAGTCACATGATGAGATTCACATGATATTCAAGTACTAGATACTCAAGATTGTCCATAACCGGGGACACGGCTAATCATGATTAGTTTGTTACACTCTGCAGAGGTTTGCGCACTTTTCCCCACAAGACTCGATCGCCTCCGTTGGATTTCTCGCACTACCGGTGTTTGAGAAACGGATGGCCGAGACACAGTCTTTCAGAAGCGCTAGCACCTTACGATGGAGTAGACCGTACCACCTACATCCCCTACATCTGCTAGTCTACCCCTGTAAGAGTTTGCACGACTTAGTCAACTATGCCAGAGCCCATAATGGCTTGTGGCTGCACACGTAAGTATTTAGCATGAAAGATCTTATGATCCCTTTGAGCCTGGGTGGCGGTCCAAAATAAAACAGGCAAGTCCTGATAGACATCAGGTGCCTCAATCCACCCAGATGTGTGTTTAAGTTGCCACCTTAGATAAACCATTAAAATTATCAATCTCACATCTGTCATGGATATCACTCACCCAATCCACGTCTACTAGCATAGCATGGCATAATAAGCAAACGTAGAAGTAACTCCCAAAGGTTTCATAATAAACAGGTAATAGGTACTACCTCATCTACTTACCATCCCACAATTTAATTAGATCCTAATCATGCAATGTGTGAGGATGGATCTAATGCAATAAAACTGGGTTGTAGAAAAGGTATGATCAAAGTGTTACTTGCCTTGCCGATGATCCGCGAGTCCTAGAGATTCGAAGTAACAGGCGGCGCAATCCGGGTAATCTATCGCAGACAAACAACAAGCATACAATAAGTACTCATCTAATGCACAGGTAAAACTCGAACAAAAGACCGAACCAGATAGTTCAACTTAAGAACTCCGGTTACAAAGAAAGAAAAAAACCGAACAAAGAAACCGAAAACAAACGGCGGAAAACAACTCGGTTCTAGCAAGTTGAAACTAGGTCAAATTTTACCGTAGCAAAAACTTGTTTAAGTTGATTAATCGGAACGGCGGTTTCGAAACGAAACTCCAGGCGCTTGAATCACCTGATTCCGATAAACGGGCGAGAAGATAAACTAGAACGAAGATCGGATCTGAGATCGCGATCGCGGAATAAATCCGACGAAAAGAAAAAGAAGAACGGTTAAACAAACGGACGTTCGTTAACCTAGAAGAATCCGGTGATCACGTTCGTTAGGACGAACGGTCCGGCGAACGGTCTCGGGGCAACTAAACCGGAAAAGAAAACGAATCCGATCTAGGGTTTCGAAAAGAAAACCGAACGAAAAACCGATCTAGAAAACCGGAACGGTTTGGAAAAGAAACGGAACGATTTAGAAGAAAACCGATCCGAGGAAAAGAAAAAGAGACGCGGCACGGTACCTCGGCGAGGTCTCCGGCGAGGGGCTCCGGCGTCGGCGAGCAAGGACGGCGGCGGCAGCACAAGGGGCGGCGGCGGCGGTGACGCAGGGCGGCGGCGGCGTTGCACAAGGGCGCGGGGTGCGGCTTGGGGTGCGGCGCGGGTGAGGGGCTTGGGGCTTGGGGTTTTGGTGTGGGATTTAGAGGGGGGGTGCTTGGGTATTTATATAGGTGAGGGGAGGGATTGCTTGGGGTAGGGGGCAAGAAAAAGAGGAGGAAAAAGAGTAGGAGAGGGAGATTGGAAAAAAAAGGCAAACGGAGTCCTAGAAGGACTCCTAGGCGGCGGCGGCCTCCTTCCTTGCGCAGGCGCGCGGCGCGATGCTGGCCTGGCCTGGCCGGCCGGCCTGCTGGGCCTTTGGCCCAGGGGCGCTGCAGATTTTTTTTAAACGGTTACGCGCGCAGAAAAACAAAAGAAAAGAGATCTAAACGAGCTCCAAAACTACTAAAGTAAATTTTTCCCGACTCCTAAAAATGAGTCGAACAAAATGAACTTTTCTCGGGACCTAGAATGCAAATTTTGAAAAAGCGCATTCTTCCCTATCCAAAGAAAAAGGCAAAAAGACTCCGAAAAAACCAATGATCCTTTCTTCATAATTTGAGAAGAACTCAAATATGAAAATAACAAAATCTCCAACTCTCTCCGAGGGTCCTTGAGTTGCGTGAAATTTCTAGGATCGGCAAAATGCAAGAAAATATGATATGCATGATGATCTAGTGTATAACATTCCAAATTGAAAATTTGGGATGTTACATACCAAGATGAGCGATCGGTCCCACCGAGATTGCAATGTAAACTCTCTGTTTCCCTTTTGTAACATTTCGGTCCCACCGAAATGAGCGATCGGTCCCACCGAGTTTACCTGACCAACTCTCTGGTTAGCTTATTACCAAAATCGGTCCCACCGAGTTTGCGTAATCGGTCACACCGAGATTACGTTATGCCCTAACCCTAACCATATCGGTTCTACCAAGTTGCATCTCAGTCCCACCGAAAATCCTAACGGTCACTAGGTTTGCTAAATCGGTCCGACCAAGTTTCTCAATTCAGTCTCACCAAGATTGGTAAATTGTGTGTAACGGTTAGTTTTTGTGTGGAGGCTATATATACCCCTCCACCCACTCTTCATTCAAGGAGAGAGCCATCAGAACATACCTACACTTCCAATACACATTTTCTGAGAGAGAACCACCTACTCATGTGTTGCGGCCAAGATATTCCATTCCCACCATATGAATCTTGATCTCTAGCCTTCCCCAAGTTGCTTTCCACTCAAATCTTCTTTCCACCAAATCCATATCCTGTGAGAGAGAGTTCAGTGTTGGGGAGACTATCATTTGAAGCACAATAGCAAGGAGTTCATCATCAACACACCATTTGTTATTTACTGGAGAGTGGTGTCTCCTAGATTGGCTAGGTGTCACTTGGGAGCCTCTGACAAAGATTGTGGAGTTGAACCAAGGAGTTTGTAAGGGAAAGGAGATCGCCTACTTCGTGAAGATCTACCGCTAGTGAGGCAAGTCCTTCGTGGGCGATGGCCATGATAGGATAGACAAGGTTGCTTCTTCGTGGACCCTTCGTGGGTGGAGCCCTTCGTGGACTCGCGCAACCGTTACCCTCCGTGGGTTGAAGTCTCCATCAATGTGGATGTACGATAGCACCACCTATCGAAACCACGACAAAAACATCCGTGTCTCCAATTGCGTTTGAATTCTCCAAACCCTTCCCTTTACATTCTTGCAAGTTGCATGCTTTACTTTCCGCTGCTCATAGACTCTTTGCATGTTTGCTTGAATTGTGTTAAGATTGCTTGACTTGTGCAAAGTTGCTAAAATCTGCCAAGAACTAAAATTGGAAAAAGGATAGATTTTTAATTGGTCAAGTAGTCTAATCACCCCCCCCCCCTCTAGACATACTTTTGATCCTACAATGATCTAGATTGGTATGAGTTGTATGTTTTATTTTGGTGTTGTCCTATTGTGCCCTCCGTATCGCGCAAGCGTGAGGGATTCCCGTTGTAAGGTGTTGCAATACGTTCATGATTCGCTGATAGTGGGTTGCTTGAGTGACAGAAGTATAAACCCGAGTAAGGGGGTTGTTGCGTATGGGATAAAGGGGACTTGATGCTTTAATGCTATGGTTGGGTTTTACCTTAATGATCTTTAGTAGTTGCGGATGCTTGCTAGAGTTCCAATCATAAGTGAATATGATCCAAGAAGAGAAACTATGTTAGCTTATGCCTCTCCCTCATATGAAATTGCAATGACGACTATCGGTCTTGTTAACAATTGCCTAAGAAAATTCCGCATACCGACCCATCATTATTCCACACTCGCTATTTATAATATTTAGTAATATATTTTAGCTTTATGATAACAGCACCTACTTTTATATTTTAGCTCTCCGATATCATGCAAAGGTATCCTCTTCGTACCCATAACGTAGTTTTATTTCTCGTTTCTAGTTGGAAGCAAACGTTCAGTGTACGTAGAGTCGTATCAGTGGCAGATAGGGCTTGAGAGAATATTGATCTTACCTTTAGCTCCTTGTGGGTTCGACACTCCATAATTATCACTTCCACCATTGGGAATTGCTACGATGATTCCCTACACTTGGGGATTATCATTGGCCAGCCAGTACAGGGCGTCTCTGATGCACGCCTTGGTTCCCACATCCAACTTTTTGGGGAATACGCTTAGCAGCGTATCATTTCATTGATAGAGGAGAAGAAGTAGCCGTTACAGAGAGTTACAGGGTGTAGCCTCGTAGACGTACACAAGCCGGCGTCTGGGAGGGCGTGGCGGTGAGTAGGGGGGAGGGTGCTCAGCCTCAAAATAGGTAGGTCAGGCTACAGGTAAGATGCTAGCTAGCCCGGTGGTGCCCGCCTTGGCCCAAAGGCGGGCATCATCCTTGATGCTCTTGATCAGGTCTTAAGTGGAGGGGCGTAGGCCGTCGAAGATAGCCGCGTTGCGATGCTTCCAAATGGCCCAGGCACCGCGACCAGAAGAAGTAGCCGTTACAGATGGAGTTGAGGCCTTTCCTCAAAGAGCTAGGGGAGGCCTCCGTAGACGCAGTCCACCAGATGAAGAAGCTCGCGACATCATCGAGCGGTGGGGCGACTAGGCGACACCAAGAGAGTATCTCATGCCAGGTGATCCGAGAGAACACGCAGCCAGCGAGAAGATGATCAATTGACTCCACCTCCTGGTCGCAAAGAATGCAGGTTTGGTCGGTGGATAGGCCACGGCGCACTCGCCGCTCGGCGGTCCAGCATCGGTCGAGGTAGGGAAGCCAAAGGAAGACTTTGTTGTTGAGAGGGGCCCAGCTCTTCCAGAGAAGTTTCCAGCATGGTGATGAGGTGGAGCCATGGAACAGCGCACGGTAGCATGAGCTGGAAGAATAGACTCCATTAGTTGTCCATCTCCAGGAGAGGTGATCGGGCTCGTCAGAGAGGGTGACTAATTGTAGCTTGCGCCACAAGTTGACATACTCGATGACCGCCAAGGGCCCAAGAGTGTCGTGGATGTCTCTGATCCATGCATTATTGGCAAGCCCATCATGGACCAGCGTGCGGCGTCGCCGGCAACACAGTACAGGAGAGGTGAGGGTGGGGGCGAGCTCAGAAATAGATTGGCCATCAAGCCAGTGGTCGTTCCAGAAGTGGCATGACTTGCCATCGCCAAGTTATCAAGAGGTGGAAGCGCGGAAGAAACGGGCAGCCTCGTCGTCGCGGGGGAGCTGGAGGTGGTGCCATGGGCGCGAAGGGTCGGTGGCCTTGAGCCAGAGCCAGCGACACCTCAACGAAATGCCGGTGAGGCGGAGATCCCTCACGCTAAGGCCATCGAACTCCACCAGGCGGCATACGCGCTGCCAAGCAACCAGGCAGCATCCTGAGTTGGCGTCCCGAGGCCCATGCTAGAAGAAGTCTTGGATAATGCGTGTAATTTTCTTGAGGATCGCCGGGCAGATGGCTATCGCCATGAGGATGTGAATGGGCATGGCGATGAGCACGTGGCGCACAAGGGCAAGCCTCTCACCTCGAGTTAGAAGCATGGCCTTCCAGGTCGCGAGCTTTCTCGCAAGCTTGTCCACCAGGGGAAGCAATGACGAGGAGGGAGTCTTGCGAATGGACAGGGGAGGCCCAGGTAGACGATGGGGAAATCAGATACGGCACATCCAATCATGGAGTCGATGGTGGTGATCACCTCTTGGTTGCAGTGAATGGGGGTGGCCGAGCATTTGAGGAAGTTGGTGCGCAGATCGAAGGTGTCGCCGAACACCCGCAGTAGCTCACGGATTGTGGCCAGCTCTGAGCTGGTTGGGTGGCAGAAGATCACCACATCATCGGCGAACAGAGATATGCTTGATGCGCCGTGCCGGTTGGTGAGTCATTGGAGCATGCCGGCGCGCGACACGTACTAAAGCAGGGAGTTCAGTGTGTCAATCGCGATGGCGAAGAGCAGCGGCGAGACAGGGTCGCCTTGGCGCAGCCCACATGCATGATCGATGGGTGGCCCAGGATTGCCGTTGACGAGGACTCACGTGGATCCCATGGAGAGGAGGATGCACACCCACTCACACCAGCGGCGCCCGAAACCGAGGTGGCGCAAAGTTTGAAGGAGGAAGGGCCAGGACACGGTATCAAATGCCTTCGCGATGTCGAGCTTAAGAAGAATTCTCGGGGCCTTCAAGTTTTGAAGCAAGCGAGCAGTTTGTTGGACCAGTAGGAAGTTGTCGTGCACAGTACGGCCTGCGATGAAGGCGCTCTGGTTGACAGAGACGAGCCTCCCCATCTTCGGAGCGAGCCTCTGGGAGAGGACTTTGGCAAAAAGCTTGGGTAGCAGGTGAGTCAAGCTGATCGGCCTGTAGTTGGCGAGCATGCACGCGTCGGGCTTCTTGGGGAGGAGAATGAGAAGGGCCTCATTGAGCTTGTGGAATCCGCGTCCATTCAGGGCATAGAGTTTATCGAACGCAGCGCAGATGTCAGCCTTGATGATCGGCCAGCATGCGCGCAGGAACTCGGTCGTGAACCCATCAGGTCCGGGTGCCTTGCCGGTGGGGAGAAGCTTGACGGCGGCCCAGATTTCCTCCTCGGTGAAGGGTTGCTCCAGGTCGTCGAGGTCGAAGCGGCGAGGGTCGATGCTCGCAAGATCAATGGAGTGATCCCTGGCAGTTGAAGTACCCGGGATGGAGCAGAAGTGGTCGTAGTCCGCCTTGGCCATCGCCGCCTCGTCGGACACGGTCTGTGAGCCCACGCGGAATGAGGCCACGTGGTTTTTCTGCGCACGGTGAGCAGCGTGGATTTTCAAGATGGCCACGTTCGTGTCGCCTTCGCGGAGCCAGCCAAGGCGCACGCATTGGCGGAGGATGGAACGCTCGAGGGAGGCCAGTCCGAGATAGGCGCGCTTGAGCTCTCGGCGAAGCCAGGTTTTAGCCGAGGACAGAGGTCGGGTGTCTTGCGCCATGTCAAGGCGGTAGATGATCTCGCGCGCGATCTGAAGCTGCAGGGAGATGTTGCCCGTGGTGCGCGCCCCTAGCTCTGGAGGCAGCGGGCCGTGATCTTCATCCTGCCGTAGATGCGTCTGAACGGGCCGGGATCCGGCGGTAAGGTGTTCCATGAAGCATCCAGTCCAACTGCAAAACCACATTTTTACAAAGATGAACACGTTAGTACATCTATGTGCAGACTGTAATTATTCATCACATGAACGGGCTATGGAGGGCGACCTCCTCCACATTGCTGCCGGATCCGCCTTGGTCGACCATTGAACGCCTCAACGCGATGTGGAGGGTGACCTCCTCCACATCGTCAGACTCCGCTTCGTGTGGCAGGCTTGACCAGTCGTTGTCGGAGCCGAATTCCCCATCGGAGGCAACATGCTTCGGTCGCCGGCCATCGAATGCGTTCGGAGTGGATCGAAAGTGGAGTGAACGGAGAGGGGAGTGAAGTGGAGTTTCAATGGACTGCACTTTAGGGTTTTTTAGATGGGGGTATTTGTGAGGTAGGCGTGGGCTGGGCTAGGACAAGCCGACGTGACGAACGCGGCCGGTTGCGCCCCGGCCGCCCTATATCTGCCTCATATTTGGGCTCGATATGAGGGTGTCGGTCAGCCTGGACGTTTGGCCTCGTTTGAGGCGTCCGGCTGGATCAAAATTTCGTGACCAGGCGGCCTGCCCGGGGCATTTGAGGCGGCCATGGGGTGTCCGGGCAGGGCGTTTGAAGCGGCCATGGGGCGTCCGACTGTAGATGCTCTTACCCAATAGGCTAAATAAGAACTGTTTTAGGCCCAGTCTTTTGACCGATTCTCCTATAATCTTGAGAATCGACTCTCCCAGAATCTTTTATTCATAATTTTTTATAATCCTAGCCATTTACATCCTAACTAGTTAGGTTTGAAAAAAAATTATGGGTTTAAGATTTTAGGAGAAGATGGATGGAGAATCGATTCTCAAGATTATGAAAGAATCCGTAGAAAAAAAAAACTGGGCCTTAGAGTGGTACGAAAAGAAGATATGGAACCAGGTCGATCAGACGAATAACACGCGGGCGCTCAGACTGTCAAAAGGCTAGACTGCATCATAGGTTTACACGCTCGTACATACATATATACACATACTCTGCAGCAGAATCAGAATTAACGGGTGCCACTGACTGAACCACTACGCCAGGAGATCCCCCGATCGAACGATGAAATTATCACGCGGCACGATTCGCCGTCCTCCGATCCAGCGGCTTCTGCAGAAGAAGCTGCGCCACGGAGCGATCCATGGGGCTCCTCTCGGTCTCCGCCCACACGCTCGATGTGCTGAGCCTGCCAACAACGCCAGAAATTCATCACGGTCAGCACCTGGATCGGGTGACCAACCAGAGGGCCAACGCTTCCAATCGTAGCAACAGAGGAAGATGGAATTATCAGAAGACAAAGTTTCAGAAGCTGACATGCATGTCATGTCGTGGCATGCACTTGCCTGTTTGCAGCCGAGGAGCCCACGTTCTGTTCCACTGCCTGATGCCTGTGCTCCACGCTGTAGGCCAGCCGGTACAGGGCGTCTCTGATGCACGCCTTGGTTCCCACGTCCAACTGCAAAACCGCATTTTATTACAAAGATGAACTCGGTCAGTACATGTATGTGCAGACTGTAATTATTCATCACATGAGCAAGGCTATATGCAAGACGGTGTTAGAGTGAATCTCGATGACCTGATTCATGCCTTCCTGAAGCTTCTGGAACCCGAGATGCCTCACCGGCGCCGGCGCCGCTTCCGGCACCGACGACGGGCGAGCGTTCTCACGCACCCCGCCCGAGCTCCTCCTCCCCTTGGAGCCAGAGTGCATGGCTGCACCGTTCAGAGCACCGTCGCCGGCGAGCGTCGAGGCGGTGCCACTCATCGGCACTTGAGGCTGCTCGTACGTGGCCAGCGGAGGGAAGTACATCTCCAGCGGGTTCCCGGCCATCTCGTCCAAGATCATGTCCGGAGTCGCACGCGGCTGATTATTCTTCGTCGGAACGTACGCCGAGACGAGGTCGTCTGCCCCGGAGCGAGCAGCGGAGGAAGACATGATGCTCTCGTCGTTGCACATGACGCTGGACGATGTTGGGACGAGCATGTCATGGAAGTCGAAGGGGCAGAAGATGTCGGCGTCTGACAGCCCTGGGAAATGGTCGATCTCCACGGAGGAGGAAGACGAGTTCAGTGGCGTGTCCTTTCCTTTCTTCCAGGATAGCTGCTGCACAAGGCGAAGAGAGAATTTAGCATGATTCCTGGATGGGACGGAACCAAGAAGTGTCTTGTCAGAAATAATGAACCAAGACTCAGCGGTTGTAAATCCTCCGCATCATCCAACCTTCAAATTTCGGGGAAAACAATCAGCAAGATAAGAGTTCGAAGTACCTGATCGTTCGCAACATTGGACGGATGGGGGTTGTCAGAGTGGCTGCTCGGCACGAGCTGAACGTCCGGCGAGCAAATGGAGGACCACATCGGGTGATCAAAGTAATCGATCCCTAACTCAAACGCCGAATCGAGTTTTCTTCATATCAGACGAGGAAACAAGAAAGGACTTCAGAGAAGAAGTAACGCATACTGTACAGTACGAACAACCACTTGCACAAGGCAAGAATTAAAGGGTAATTACTACTATTATTGGTACGTACCTCAGGTCTGTGTCGAGATAATCCAAGTCATCCAGCTCGGGCCAGTCGAAGAGGAGAAGATCACTCTCTCTGCTCTTGTGCTGATCGTCCTGCGCTGGCACAGCATCGATATGACCCCCTTCTTGTGAGCAGAAAACGCCTGAGACGTTGCGGATTCCAGCGTACCCGTCGGGGGAGAACAGTTTTGCTTCCGCACCTGCACGTATTTGAAGTGTGATGTGATCTATCACGAGGAAATGAAATGTACAGACAGCAGGGGCGACGGGGCGGCATACTCATCGGGAGGAGAGCAGCGTCGTTCTTCCAAATTGCTTGTGCACATGAACTCCTCGTTTGGCGTGGTGATTCGTTGGCGCCAGCACCCTGTACGGCTCTTGGATTTGCCGAGAACACGGCCCGATGGCCTGGGTAGATCTTGGATTCGTCGCGGCCATGGCCATGGAGCAGCATGGCGTGGTCGTTGCTTGGCGCAAGATCGCTCATGACAAAGTGAGCGGCCTGAGAAAAGAAGCGACCGGCCCGGCTTAATTAGACGAAGCTCAACAAGAGGATTGGACGAAGCAGACACGTGCGTACCTCGTCGCGAGGCTGGGAGCCCCGCCTCCTCCCCGCCGGCGCACGCATCGTCGATCCGAGCCGCACGGCCAACCGAGGAGCACACGGCGAAGCTAGCGGAGCAGATGAAGCGCGTATGGCAGAAGCGATGAGAGCGAGCAAGCAGAACACTGCTGGCGGCTATTAGGTACGTAAGCGGGCAGGAGCAGCGGCGTCTCCTCCTCTTCCTAGCTTATATCGTGCCGCTGGCTTGGCTTTGCCTTGCCGCGCCCAACATGCTACTGCTACGCTGTTCCTGTGGAGCTAGCTCTGCTCGGCCGAGTTGTTGGCAGGACGCAGAGCGGGAGCCACGCAGCGGCCCCAACGTACTTGCGATGCTTAGCCGTCCCGTCCGGCGAAAGGAGTTAGGCGCGCGTCAGAGGGTCGCTTACTTTCCCGGTGAGTATGGGTACGTCGACGCTTAGCTACGGCCACGCACGCACGCACGCACGCCCTCGATCCATCCATCGGCCGGCCTAACCAATGCCGGAAACGGAAGGGGCGGGCGCCTCTTTCCCGGCGCGGCAACGGCGACAGCGACCCGGGCGCCCCGGGCTAGGGCTCGACGTACGTGCCGTTAAGCTACGCGCCCGACGCTTCCTCGCCTTGCACGGCAGCGGCACAGGCAGCAGCGTGCGGCCAGCTGCCCGCCTTTCACCAGAAGGGCTTGACAACGTGCGCTCGGCCGTGAGAACGAGATGGATCGATCGACGATGCGTCGGGACGGAGCGCGCGGGCGGAGGCGCCGCGTGCGTGCGTGCGTGTCGGCCGGGTATTGCGGGACGCCATGGTCACTCTTTGTCCGGGATGCTAAGTTCGGCCGGCCCTTTTTGCGTCGCCGTGATTGACAACTCGGTCGAGCGGGCCGGCGGGCGAGCGATCGGGGTTGGCTAGCTAGCGACGTCGACGTCGGTCTGTTGTGTGTGCCTGTGCGGCTGTGCTCTCTTGTCTTGTGTAATCTGCATGACAATGGCGTGGTGGGGCGGGGTGACATGACTCGTGGGAACATGCTGCGACGTACCAGCTGACAGCTATGGACGGCCGCTCTGCTCGCGCGCGGTGACTGGTCGGACGGACGGACGGACGGACGGGACGCGTGCGTGCGTCGGTTCGGTTACTTCGAAACAGCGACCGCCCTGCAGGGCTCCCGTGCTGATTGTGCTCTACTACTAGAGCTTCTGCAAAGTAGCGTGAACGCGAAGACTCGGCCTGCCGTCCGCCCTGCTGTGCGTGCACTCGTAACACCGGTCGCATCGAACCATGTGTATATTGGCAGTGACGTGGAGGCGGTGACGTAGTACGTACTTGTTCCAAATCATTTGCAAAATATGTGTGCGTGGCCGGCTGAAGCGTGGCGGAAATGCTCCGACCAAGGCGTGCGGTGTAGGTGTTGAATCTGATGCAGGCCAGTCACGCGCGCTGCTGCTGTGTACCGTGCACGTTTCAGACGGGATCACCGTACCTGGACAACGGAGATGCGCGCCATATATATGCATGTCGATCGTTGCTGAGCTGGACGGCTGTGTTATGTTGGTCACTCGTCAGCTACCTCTGCCTGCGTAAGACAATCCTTTTTGCAAAAATAAATAAATAAAAAGAATTGCCATCTTTTATTTGGCAAAACAAGATGATTCCCATGGCAGTCGCTGCGTCATTGTTTAGGCTTAAGAAGAGGAATAGTCTATATCTCGCGAGCCGTTACGTTTCGCTAGGCGAACGGGAGGCAAACATGAGCGGGTTCCTTTGCGATTACCCGCGCCGCCGCCGGCGGGAGGAAGGGGAACCTCGGATCTGGACGGTTGGTGGGTTCTTAGTAGGGTTAGGGTTCTTTTTGCGGGTAGAAATTTGTATTACACATCCACCAAAGCCCTTACAATCAATCGCAGCTAGTTCCAAAGCCTCAGGAGGGCCAGAACCTAACCAAGTCGTAGTTCTACCCTCAGTACGAGCAAATTTTTTCGCTACGACTTACATGAGTAATACAATTTTCACGTAGAGACATAAGATATCTAATCTCTTTGATGATGGACAAATATACCGATCTGTCAACCTCTGAAGACTGGATCAATTTCACTGCAATTATAGAATCCATGTCGATCTGCACTGGTAACTCACTTCTCTGGATGAAGAAAGATAAATCTTCCATGCATGCACATAATTCAGCTTCAAGTGCATCTCGGCAAGAAAATAACTGCCTACAAGAAGAAAAGATGAAGGGGGCGCTGCTGAGGTCGTTGTGGCGGTGTCGCGTCTGAATAAGTCTCCCCGCTCTGTAACCGGTCGGACGGGGCTCTTGCCTTCATCGAGGAGCCAGCAGGCCGGGATCCTTGGATCTCGTCGAGATCGCGGGCTATGGTGTGTGGAGGTCAACCGCCACTGGCCGGGTTGGACCTCGGGTTGGTGGTGGTTGTTGAGACGCAGTTTCTTCTTCCTCCTCGTCGGTATGATTTTCTACTAATGTTCTTCCTCTTTCTTTGTGTTGTTGTTGTTGCATGCTTTGCCCAGGCGGGTGGCCCGGCCGCGGCGCCGGAACCAGATCTTAGTTCTCTTCCATTTGGAAGGGGCACATATAGCGGTACTCAAAGTAATAGATGGCGAAGGCCGGTACTGGTGTGTTGGATGCACATGTATGTCCTTGTCTTTTCGGCGTCAGAGTGAAGAAAATGGGGAGCAATGTGGCATTGTTTAGGTTTTTCCCGAAACACTTTGGCTTTTCTCCGAAATACTTCCGGTTCTGTCTCGAAAACACTTTCAATGTTCTTGGAACTTTTTCGATGAATTACACTCAACGCTCCTACACTTCTAATTCTCAATAAATCAGTTACCCTTAAGCATGTGCCCCCGCATGTTCGGTAAAGTGTGGACATGAACCCGAAACTTCTTCCAGTTCAGTGACCATCGACATCCATATTGACCCCTACACCCATACGAATAAATATCGTGTGAACCTATCGTTGCCGTATGATATGATACTCCTTTTGCTTCATGGTACTTTACAAAAACCGAGGTGAGATGCATCGGCTGAAGGAAATATGCCCTAGAGACAATAATAAAGTTGTTATTTATATTTGCTTATATCATGATAAATGTTTATTATTCATGCTAGAATTGTATTAACCAAAAACTTAGTACATGTGTATATACATAGACAAATAGAGTGCCACTAGTTTGCCTCTACTTGACTAGCTCATTGAATCAATGATGGTTATGTTTCCTAACCATAGACATGAGTTGTCATTTGATTAACGGGATCACATCATTGGAGAATGATGTGATTGACTTGAGCCATCCGTTAGCTTAGCACGATGATCGTTTAGTTTGTTACTATTGCTTTCTCCATAACTACACATATTCCTATGACTATGAAACAATGCAACTCCCGAATACCGGAGAAACACTTTGTGTGCTACCAAACGTCACAACGTGACTGGGTGATTATAAAGGTGCTCTACAGGTGTCTCCAATGGTGTTTGTTGAGTTGGAATGGATCAAGATTAGGATTTGTCACTCCGATTGTCGGAGAGGTATCTATTGGCCCTCTTGGTAATGCACATCACTAATAAGCCTTGCAACAATGTAGCTAATGAGTTAGTTACGTGATGTAACATTACGGAACAAGTAAAGAGACTTGCCGGTAACGGGATTGAACTAGGTATTGAGATACCGACGATCGAATCTCGGGCAAGTAACATACCGATGACAAAGGGAACAACGGATATCGTTATGCGGTTTGAGCGATAAAGATATTTGTAGAATATGTAGGAAACAATATGAGCATCCAGGTTCCTCTATTGTTTATTGATCGGAGACATGTCTCGGTCATGTCTACATAGTTCTCGAACCCGTAGGGTCCGCACGCTTAACTTCGGTGACGATCGGTATTACGAGTTTATGTATTTTGATGTACCGAAGGTAGTTTAAAGTCCCGGATTTGATCACGGATATGACGAGGAGTCTCGAAATGGTCGAGACATAAAGATCGATATATTGGAAGCCTATGTTTGGACATCAGAATGGTTCCGGATGGGTTCGGGCATTTTCCGGAGTACCGGAAGGTTACCGGAACCCCCCGGGGAGTATATGGGCCTTATTGGGCCTTAGTGGAAAAGAGGAGAGGGAAGGATAAGGTAGGAGGTGCGCCCCCCTAGCCGAATCCAAATTTTGAGGGCCCCCCTTTCCTTTCTCCTCGCCACCCCTTCCTTCTCTCCTACTCCTACAACATGGAAGGGGGGAATCCTACTCCCGGTGGGAGTAGGACTCCCCTAGGGCGTGCCATAGAGAGGGTCGGCCCCTCCCCTCCTCCACTCCTTTATATACGGGGGAGGGAGTGAAGGAAATATGCCCTAGAGACAATAATAAAGTTATTATTTATTTCCTTATATCATGATAAATGTTTATTATTCATGCTAGGATTGTATTAACCGGAAACATGATACATGTGTGAATACATAGACAAACAGAGTGTCACTAGTATGCCTCTACTTGACTAGCTCGTTGATCAAAGATGGTTATGTTTCCTAACCATAGACATGAGTTGTCATTTGATTAACGGGATCACATCATTAGGAGAATGATGTGATTGACTTGACCCATTCCGTTAGCTTAGCACTTGATCGTTTAGTATGTTGCCATTGCTTTCTTCATGACTTATACATGTTCCTATGACTATGAGATTATGCAACTCCCGTTTACTGGAGGAACACTTTGTGTGCTACCAAACGTCACAACGTAACTGGGTGATTATAAAGGTGCTCTACAGGTGTCTCCGAAGGTACTTGTTGAGTTGGCGTATTTCGAGATTAGGATTTGTCACTCCGATTGTCGGAGAGGTATCTCTAGGCCCACTCAGTAATGCACATCACTATAAGCCTTGCAGGCATTGTAACTAATGAGTTAGTTATGGTATGTAACATTACGGAACGAGTAAAGAGACTTTCCGGTAACGAGATTGAACTAGGTATTGAGATGTCGACGATCGAATCTCAGGCAAGTAACATACCGATGACAAAGAGAACAACGTATATCGTTACACGGTTTGACCGATAAAGATCTTCGTAGAATATGTAGGAACCAATATGAGCATCCAGGTTCCGCTATTGGTTATTGACCGGAGACATGTCTCGGTCATGTCTACATAGTTCTCGAACCCATAGGGTCCGCACGCTTAACGTTCGGTGATGATCGGTATTACGAGTTTATGTGTTTTGATGTACCGAAGGTAGTTCGGAGTCCCGGATTTGATCACGGACATGATGAGGAGTCTCAAAATGGTCGAGACATAAAGATCGATATATTGGAAGCCTATGTTTGGACATCGGAATGGTTCCGAATGAGTTCAGGCATTTTCCAGAGTACCGGGAGGTTACCAGAACCCCCCGGGGAGTATATGGGCCTTATGGGCCTTAGTGGAAAAGAGGAGAGGGACGGAAAAGGTGGGAGGCGCCCCCCCCCCCTTCCCAATCCGAATTGGGAGCCCCCCCCTTTCCTTTCTCCTCTCCTCCCCTTCCTTCTCTCCTACTCCTACTACATGGAAGGGGGGAATCCTACTCCCGATGGGAGTAGGACTCCCCTAGGGCGCGCCATAGAGAGGGTCGGCCCCTCCCCTCCTCCACTCCTTTATATACGGGGGAGGGGGCACCCCATAGACACACAAGTTGATCATTGATCTTTAGCCGTGGCGGTGCCCCCCTCCACCATAATCCACCTCGATAATATTGTAGCGGTGCTTAGGCGAAGCCCTGTTCCGGTAGCAACATCATCACCGTCATCACGCCGCCATGCTGACGAAGCTCTCCCTCGAAGCTCTACTAGATCGTGAGTTCACGGGACGTCACCGGGCCGAACGTGTGCAGATCGCGGAGGTGTCGTATCTTCGGTACTAGATCGGTTGATCGTGAAGACGTACGACTACATCAACCGCGTTGTCATAACGCTTCCGCTTACGGTCTACGAGGGTACGTAGACGATACTCTCCCCTCTCGTTGCTATGCATCACCATGATCTTGCGTGTGCGTAGGAATTTTTTGAAATTACTGCGTTCCCCAACATCGGCATCCCCGTGAACCAACTTGATCACTATGTCAGTTTCCTCGTTATCGGTTTCGTTCTCTTTTCTCGTTCATGTGTTTCGGCATCCCAGTAAACAAGTCACACTATGTCTGGCCAGACAATGATGGATACCATCACACCAAGAGGGCCGTGAGAATATCTCTTCATCGTCGGAGGAGCAAATCCCGGTCTCAAGCTATCTAGTCCCCTTTCATACTTTTACGATGAACCTGTAAGTTGTCGTTATGATCACCCTGTTATGGTTGATGTTTGACGAACCCCAAAATGCACCATCTGGGATGAAGAAACTCGATACTCTCATGGTCTAATGAATCGTGCATACGTTAACATCTCCGTGTTATATACTATAAACTTGTGACCAAAGGATCTCTTAGTATAATATTCAATTTGGATCGGTTCAAGACAAGTCTTCTTCTAATATTGTGTCATCAAAGTTTCTGGTATCCTCGTTACACTAACTTATGCTCATGATCAGGAAAAATGAAACCATCATGCAATAAACTGAGCTGACTAGGAATATATTAATTGATTATTATTCCACACATGCCCATGGGTGTTCCTCCAAGCCTCGTGGTTATTGCTGACTGAAGAAGCATTGCAATTATTCCATAGATAATAAACATAAATTACAAACATGGGGATAAATAATAATTGTTATTATTGTCTGTAGATCATATTTCCTCCATCTAGAGGATTCCAAATCTCTCTCAGTACCTTCCTTGATGGCCAAGGATCTTGCAGGATCAAACTGGGATAAAATCGGTGAATAATCAGAAAAGTTAAAGCCAAATCGGTAGCCATGATTGGGCTATACGAGCACCAGTAAAAGCATTTGTGCTCGTACTGCCCACCACCCCCCCCCCCCCCCCCCTCTAGAAACTGTGTACGGTGTTTTATATTTTGGTCGTAATTCCCTTATATGAATTCTGATTTTGGCGTTCTTGGAATTGTTGGATTCTTATTATTGACCCGATACACTCCCGACATTGGATCTTCTGTTTTGGCTTCTTGGGAAACATGATTTTGCAAAACTCGATGAAAGGCATGTATCTGGTGCTTGCAACTTCTCGTGTTTGGCCACAACTTATTTCCTTTCATCGTGCTAACTCCATGGGAGCTTAATTACACCTACAAAGACAAAAAAATAAGGGGAAAACTAATAAAAGCCAATTTTTTTTAAAAAAATCGGGCCATTCAGCGATTTATTAGTTGATTTAGCACTACCGGGGGTGATATACGATTATGCGATATCGTTAGTATTAACTAGTTGGGCCGATTTATCGCTCTGACAGGTGGGAATCTACTGATAATCTGGTCATATTCCTAGCACTATGTGTGATGCACTGCTATTTGTTAGTAATTGATTTTGGTTGTGACTATGAGAGAATCAAAGAACCTGGGACCATGTGTTGTACACGTATTCAAGGAATTAAGGTAACACTTCTCTCCAATATTATTTTTGTGTTGAATATAGCATATTTTAATGTTGGGAATCCGGGATTTGTAAAAAAAGATCTATTAATAGTTGACTGACAAAATTGATTAATCGATTGATTTTTTATTAATATCTAACCCGCAGCCGATCGAAACACTAATGATAAGTGATATCTTGACCATTGATTACTAAAATTACGCAATGATCTCAGAAAAGTGCATGCAAAATGGACATGAAAAAGGCTAGATGGACATTGAGCATTTTTTATATACAGGTTGAACATTTTTTAGCTACACGTTGAACATTTTCCAAACACACGTTGAAAGATACATATTTAACATTTTGCTAAATGCGCATTGAAATTTTTTAAAACATGCGGTGAACAATTTCTTAACGCACATTGAACATTTTTTGTAAATTCCATTAACAATTTGGAAAAGCATGTGAAAGATTGTTTAATTGTTACACACATTTTTAAATGTGGAAAACTTTATTTTTGAATGGGACAGAATATTTTCTAAAATTACGCGAACAAAATTTTGCATTGTATCAACAATTTCCAATATGTCACAATCTTAATTTTGAAAATTTTGAATGAAATGATTTTTTAACAAATTATGCAATCAATTTCGTTATATTGCATTAACATTTTTATTGTATTGTTAACTATATTAAAATTTGGTATATTGATTTTCCTAAATATATTAGAATGTTTCAAATTATTAAAAAATTAAAAAAAGATTGAAAACAAGCGAACGAGAAAGATATGAACAAAGACAACATTTTCGTGGGTCGGGCCAGGAGGCCTTGCTGTCGACGTCCACAGGCGCGTAGGGCCTGAAGACAAGGGCAAATGCACCGGCCCAATCTCCCGAGCTCACTTGAGCGATTTTTTCCCCTTTTATGAAAAACTGGTTGTTGGATGTTTTTTCTACCGATTTTTTTCTTTCCTTCCTTTTTCTGATAAATCTCCGACCGTGTTTTAATTTTTTTCGTGTGTATTAAAATAAATATCAACCTTACATTGAAAAATTAGTTTATATTAAGAAAAATCACAGTATGTTAAAAAAGGGTCACATACATTATAAAAATTCAGCACATATAGAAAAAGAAGTTCAACATACACTTAAAAAAATGTTCAGTGAATATTAAGAATATAAAAAAATACCACTAAAAATATCAAAAAATAGAAAGAAAAATAATGAAAGGAAAACCAGAAGCAAATAAAAAATAAACAACAGGTAGTAGGCACCCAACTCGCTCGCCTGCGGGCATTGCCTCCACTAGTTGACACCTATGATGCGTCAATTACGATTCGCCGTTGATCTGTGCACAACCTGGATCGTGGCCATTGTTCGTTATGGAGTAGGCGTTTCGGAGGGGAGGGGAGTGGGGAGCCCAGTCCCATTTTCTGTAACTAAGCCTAAATTTTTGCCTAGTACTCCCTCCGTTCCGAATTACTTGTCGCAAGTATGGATGTATCTATACGTATTTTAGTTTTAGATATATCCATTTCTGTGACGAGTAATTTGGAACGGAAGAAGTATTGAGGTAAACAACAAGTTTTGATGCATTGAGCTATCCCTTGACAGGCCTATCTAGGCCATGCACGAAATGTAGACCAGCCAATTGTTGAGTGTGGATAGTGGTAGCCACGAGAAGGAAGAGGGATGTCGTCGGTGCATCATCAACTTGATCAGACATCATGCAAGTTTGTTCAATTGTACTCCCTCCGTTCTCAAATATAAGTCTTTTTAGAGATTTAAATGTGGACTACATACAGAACAAAATGGATGAATCCGCACTCTAAAATATGTCAATATGCATCTGTATATAGTTCTTACCGAAATCTCTAAAAAAACTTATATTTAAGAATGAAGGGAGTAGTTATAAATTTGAAGGTCGTGCATCAAATATGGATGCAGATATGCTAGCTAGGTTTTCCAATTCTCTTGCTCAAGGGAGACATGTTTGGTCGCTCCATCCCCATGATCCTCTTTATATACCACGACATGTGAACTATGATCAATAAAACTTAGCGTTTCCCCTAGAAAAAAGGAATGTCGTCGGCGTCCGGTACCCCACTCTTCTTCTGTCTATTAAAGAAAGACAGGAAAACGTGCCGTCCGGGATAGCTTTAGCTGATTATATAGCTGTAAAGAAAAGCCACCTGTCTAATCTGAAAACAAAGGAAAGCCACTGATATCGCGCCATAGTGGCGAGCACATCCCCGCATTTCTTCCGTTCGCATAATTAATCGAGCAAGCTGATGTTGCCATTCTACTAGTTAACTAGTACTCTCTTCGTCCAAAAAAAAACTTGTCCTAAATTTGTTTCTTAAATGGATGTATCTAACATTAAATTAGTGCTAGATACATCTATTTAAAAAACAAACTTTTTTGAACGGGGAAGTATCAAAAACTAATCCTGGTTGATTAACCAAGTCCAAGTGTCCGTGCCGGCCTGCCAGACACCGCCCCTATGATCCAGCAGCACGACGTCGCTTTTTTTCTCCTTCTTTTTTTCTTCCAAAGCACGACGTGGCTAGTGGCTACCATCGTGGCACGGACACGCACCGAATCAGACAAGAAGATTGACAGGGGCAGGTGATCGCCCGGCCCGCGGGGCCCCAGCCCAACCCCTCCACTGCACTGCTGCATTGGGATCGGAGACTGTCGGCCCGCCGGTCCATGTGGCGCTGCCCGGACGGGCGCGGCATCGCGGTCACCTTCTCTGGCCCTGCCGCTCGCCTTCCCCGAGCCCCCTCCTCTCCTCCGCACGCGTGCGTGCATAAAAGCCCTCCGCACCGCGACTCGCGGCGCCTGCTCCCCGCGCGCACCAGCACATCCAGCTCCCCGAATCGCGCCGGGACGCACACGGGCAGACAGACGAACCGGACCGGACCGATCAATGGCGACGCTCTCCGTCCCCGCCGCCGTCCCGGCCGTCGCCGAGGACTGCGAGCAGCTGCGCAAGGCGTTCGCGGGGTGGGGCACCAACGAGCGCCTCATCGTCTCCATCCTGGCGCACCGCGACGCCGCGCAGCGCCGCACCATCCGCCGCGCCTACGCCGAGGCCTACGGCGAGGAGCTGCTCCGCGCCATCGGCGACGAGATCCACGGCAAGTTCGAGGTAACCATCTCATACATCCCGATTGATCCGCCCGGCTGGGCCTCTCTCCCCCTCGCCTGATCCGATGTCTGGCTGGCCGTGCTCTCCTGCAGAGGGCGGTGATCCAGTGGACGCTGGACCCGGCGGAGCGGGACGCGGAGCTGGCCAACGAGGAGGCCAAGAAGTGGCAGCCGGGGGGCCGCGCGCTCGTCGAGATCGCCTGCGCGCGCACCCCCGCGCAGCTCTTCGCCGCCAAGCAGGCCTACCACGACCGCTTCAAGCGCTCGCTCGAGGAGGACGTCGCCGCGCACGTCACCGGCGACTTCCGCAAGGTCAGTCGGTCACACGCACCTCTCCTCTCTTCGATCCATCCTCTGCGCTCCAGAAATCGTGGATCTTGATCCGTCCAAATGCGTATCTCTGCCCAAATTTGCAAAATCTCACAGACTTCATGACAGAACGGCGAAATGCCAAACGATATCATCCCCAGCTCCCAGTCCGTTAATATGCGGATCTTCGATTATTATCATATCATGCCACGTAACTCGATCATGTTATATGCTTTGTTATTATATATTCACGAAATGATTTTCTTTCCTGTTATTACATCCCACCCTTTTGGTGTCATGATTAGCACAGCACTGCGGTGAGCTTTTCATTTTGTTATTCATCAGTTAAGCTTATCATGATGTATCTTCTGCTTTTCCTTCGTGGCGATTACAATTCAGATGTAATAAGACGATTACAATTCTGAAATACTACTCCTTAATTGCTGCTAATGAACACCAACAGTCCCTACTTAAGGTAATGATATTTCTTTATCTCAGCTTTTGGTGCCTCTTGTAAGCGCATACCGCTACGATGGCCCGGAGGTGAACACATCGTTGGCACACTCTGAAGCCAAATTACTCAACGGAAAGATCAACGAGAAGGCCTACAGCGATGATGAGGTCGTCAGGATTCTCACCACAAGGAGCAAAGCTCAGCTACTTGCAACATTCAACAGCTACAATGATCAGTTCAGTCACCCCATCACCAAGGTGAAATTACAACTATTCACCTCCTTGCTTACTCGCAGTTTCCTTTTTTTCCATTCGAAGACAAACACACATCTTACTACTAGAACACTTATCTATGTTGCGCGTTTGAGTTGAACTATGTCATATAGTACTAATGATGAAATTGGGTAGGCACTGGTAAAAGAAATCTGATTCAACTGATCTATTGCGTTCATTAAGACACTTATACTGCTCAAAATTATCGAAAACCAAATGATTATACGTCGATAGAAGAGTAGTTCTTTACACTTGTTTCAGGAGACATTGTTTTGTTGTTCATACTGATGTATTTTGCTGATCACTAACAGGACCTCAAGGAAGACCCAAAGAACGAGTTCCTGTCAACCCTCAGGGCGATCATAAGGTGTTTCACCTGTCCTGACAGATACTTTGAGAAGGTCGTCCGGTTGGCCCTTGGAGGGGTCGGCACAGACGAGGACACCCTTACGAGGGTCATAACCACTCGCGCTGAGGTGGACCTGAAGGTGATAAAGGAGGCGTACCAGAAGAGGAACAGCGTCCCGCTGGAGAAGGCTGTTTCCAAGGAAACAAGCAGAGACTATGAAGATATGATGCTTGCACTTCTGGGGGCAGAGTACTGAGGCATGTGCCTGATCTACCATATGCTTGATGATGGGGGAATAAGAGTGCATAAAACTGTCAAGTGTGTTGTTTTTCATGGATGATTATAAGTTAGCCTGCATGGCAGTACTCGTCCGATGAATTATATCATTTCGTCATTTGAGCTGCAGAAATATCATTGGTGTTTTTTGAAGTTTACTCCAGATTCAGAATAACCATTTGCATTGGTGTTATTTTTCGTAGGATGCTCACGTCTATACAGAATAATCATTTGTTTCTACTGGTATAATTTATGATTACAATTGCTAGCTGAAGTAGCTAGATGGGAGTGGAATGACCTTGGCCAATTTAAATGGTACACCAAACTATAAAATCAGATATCATACCCCTGAACCCCTAAAACCCAACTGGCTGATTATACTCCCTCCTTTCCTAAATATAAGTCTTTCTAGAGATTCCAATTGTGACTACATACGGAGCAAAATGAGTGGATGTACACTCTAAAATATGTCTATAAATGCCTATGTAGTTTTTATTGAAATCTCTAAAAAGACTTATATTTAGGAACGGAGGAAGTAGATAGTACGGGTGCACACAGATGGAGAAATATTGCTAATCTCTCCTATCCTCCGCATAATGCTCATCTCACCCTATTTTGCATTTTCTTCTTCTAAAAGCCAAGTCTTGCACATGCAGTGCTGAATACCCATTCCGAGAACACGGTTTCCTGATCACCATTTTCGTTTCCAGGGATCTAAACCTACGTTCTTTTATCCAACTATTATTAATGAGCTACCTGAAGACATCACAAGGGATAGTAATCCCTTCACATCAGGGAACAGTGAGCAGCTATGTAGTATGTACCTTATGAAATACTGCCTCCATTCACATTTTTTTTTTGAATCAGATGTATATAGACACGTTTTACTGTGTTTGTTTACCCATTTCAGTCCGTATTTAGTCCATATTGAAATATAAAAGAATATCTATATTAGTGAACGGAGGGAGTATATCTTTACACCGGTGAACTGCTCGTGTCAGGAGTAACTATGATTTTTTGTCAACATAATTAGGCCTAGTATTTTGCAAATGCATGGCCTGATGGAGAGGCCCAGTCTCAGTCTAGACAACACTCGCCCTGCTGTTGCAAGAAAAGGCTTAGCAACAGAGTATGTACGGTACAGTAGTCTTTTTTTCTGATCAGATGAAAACAGAACGAGATTCTCAAAAAAGAAAAAGAAAAGATGAAAACAGAACGAGATCTCTGACCCAGTGATTACAAGTCAGGGGCTACAGTAGTCCTAACCCTCGGATGATTTCTAGCGATTGGATCTACAATGGGCTAGCCAGATTGGGCGCTAAAGTGCATTCTATAATTCACGACACAGTAGCAGCCTCAAGTTAGCGCAATGAGAAAACAAGAGAACAAAAATGTGTACTGACACTCTTTGCCACATGTAGTGTGTGGCGCAATGGAGCTCAGACTCACATGAGCTCTTTATAGAATATCAAAAGTGTGTTTGCAACAATGTCGAAGGGAATGGAAATATTCGAACATCAAGTATCACTGCTCCATGTATGGAAGTGACAATATCGGACCTTCACAATGCCGCATGCCGACGATGATGCCGCTGACTTCTCCTCCGAGCTCGCAGGTCTCTTTTCCTGAGGATAGTAGCTGTGCGCTCAGGCGGTTTATCATTCTCCATGTCGCTGTCTGGAGAACCCAGTATACAGGCCAGTGGGTCCTCCATGAGGTTCCCAAATGATCCCTACAAACATGAAGAGAAGAATGATGTTGCTTTGATTTGCTTCGGTAGTATGGATGCAAAAAAGGCATAAACTTTTGCAAGCAAAAGGATGCATAGATTTCCCTCCATAAAACAAGGATGCCTCTTTATGTTCTGAGTTCTTAAAACCCACAAAATCAGTTGTAAGTCGCATTTTTTTACCGTTGTCTGGACAGACATTGTTTTGTCCTTATCCACTGAGTTGTTTGCTTCAATCTCCTTCATCCTTTCCAGATAGGTGCTGTCAACATACGAGTAACGTTGGCGCCACCGGAAAAGTAATTTATCCTGGTATTGATCAGTGTAGAGATTCTCGGCAAAGAAATGCTTTTTTACAGCTTCAACCGATAATTTTTCATCACTATGCTTAGTAAGTATTCTGCAAGTGAAACGAGCAGTTAGCTAGTACACTTGACACAGATTTTTTTTAGCTAATAGCTATTATGATTTAGCAAACCACACATATTAGCGAGCTCCATTTTCAAGCGCTCAAAGGGCTCCTCTTCACGGCCCAATATGTATAGGCTAGTTGCATGCAATGATTCATAATACATCATCTTCCCTGCAGTCAAACCAACACCTGGAATATTGCTCCATCAGATTAGCATCTCACTAAAAAAAAGTTTAATGCAAGCACAAGACCAAATACGACTCAATTCATCGAATAATTTTGAAGGTCGTGCCCAAGGTTTATTTCCCTAGACCTGTTTTCTGCCAGGCCAGGAGAAATATGCTAGCAGCTAGCAGGTTCAGTTTAATCTAAATTTTGAAAGACCATCTACTGCTGCAAGTATCTAACAGACTACATGCTTCCTCAATTACGCCAAGTTGTTTTTACAGTAAACATAGTGTACTTAAATGAACAAAACTGAGCATGGCTATTGTTCCACAGTAGCCAACATGTGCCCTTCCAATTGAATTTTGGAATATAAATAATGAAAGCAACCTTGCAGAAGTTCAATAACTAGTACATATCGTTAACGTGCCCTAAAAATTGTTTCTAATTCCCAGGCGAACGCTAACTGGATATCAATTCAATTTTAACAATTCAAAGGAATGAAAAAACAATTATGTAACACTAGTTCTCAGCTAAATTGGCTGGAAAGTTGTATTGGCCTTGGAACAGGACATCTTTAATAACTTGGAAATATAAAGCTTGCATATGCATTTGCATGCCACTATTAATATACAAGGGCCAGTACCAGGTTCATAGTCTTACCAGCAGAAAAACCAAGCCTGAATAGTCGAGGCATAGGTTGACCCCCAACAATTTTATGTACTGCAAAATAAGAAAATATATAAGCATGTGTGGTACCAACAGTAAACCTCTCCAAGGAAGCTCGACAGTTATGCAACTTTATTTTATACAAGAACCCATCATAGAGATAAATATTCCAGAAACTAAACAACAATGGTATATATGTGAAGGAGACAAGGTGTGGCGGGCAAACGTAAAAAGGAATATCAACATCCTTCATGAGTTGTTTAATGGGAACACATGATAATAGCATAAGAAAAACAGTGTGTACTGGTTATGAGAAAGGGGGAAATGATGATCTTCCCATTTGAACAGACACCATTCCTCGGAGGATACGCGGTCCTTTGGAAGGTTGGAAGAGGTCAAGAGGCTATTATTTCTTCGAAGAGAGAACTGCCATAGACATCAAGAAGGGACTGCCCTGGACTGGCTCTTGCATAGACATCAAGAAGGGACTCGGAACAGACAGTGCTCTAATTTGGTTCTAATAGCCGCAATTCACATCCTTTTAAAACACACGCAAATTTAAGCACCATTCTGTTAAGTGGATTCATAGCACAATTCTACAGTATGAAGCAGCAATTTGATAGCAAATGGCATCACAGATCCATGAGAGAGTCACCTTGGCCAGAAGCGAACGCTCCAACGAGACTGACCACCGCGGAGGTCGCGGTGTAGCTCAGGTTCGAGAACAGCATGCAGGCCCGGAGCAGCGCGTCCTCCGTCTGGGTCACGTTGCCCTGAAGCAGCAGCAGCAGCAGCACACCCAGACCCACAGGATCAATAGGCCATCACCTCGAAGAAAAAAACAACAGTTGGGGCGGGGCGCGCCCCTTGCGAACCTTGGCCCGGATGGAGACCTCCAGCTCCCGCATCGCCTCTCCCTTCTGCAATCAGAGAGAGAAGAAACGCCCGTCATTCCTACGGTGGCCGGCGCCGAGAAGGAGGAAAGGAGAGGTTGGGGCGTTTCTTGGGGAAGATCCGGCGAACCTTGCCCATCACTTGCCCCCACATGCCCTTCAGCGTCGTCGCCATCTCCGCGCCGCGCGGCGCCTCTTCGCTCTAGGGGTCGGGGAAGGGGGACCGGAAGAGGAACCGAGGAAGAAGAAGCATCTTGGGAGTTAGGACTGAAAAAACTAATCTACATGGGCCGAAGTTATTGGGTCGCACTTGTTGGATTTCGAGCCTTCGAGGGGTTCTTCCGCCGGCCCGTAGCTTCTGATAGGTTTTTTTCCTTTTTAGAGAAAAAAACCGTTGTTAGCTGGCAAAAGTATCCTTCTTAAAAAAACTGTGATTTTTTTTGGCAGGCAATTCAAAGAGCTTTATTCAAACAAAAGCATTCCTAGAACAGCCAGCAAGTAAGCTGGTCACTAGGAAGCTAGGAGTATCATCCAGTCAACTATCAGTCACACTTAGGCCCTGTTTGGTTCGGTTGTGGATTTCTAAAATCAGCTGTGAAAAATCAGATGTGGAAAATCTGATGTGAAAAATATGTAGGTCATTTGGTAAACCAGCTGATACAGCTTTTTCAGATTTTGGCCTGCAGCGGAATCAGATTTTAGAAAGCACGTCCTGGGCTGCTTCCGCTTTTGGTTCAGATTTTGGCAGCGGATTTCTGGAATCGGATTCTGCTGGTTTCACCATTTGGTTCAGATTCTGCTGCGTGGCAGCGGAATCCATCAATAAAAGCTGAACCAAACAGGGCCTTAGTGCACAAGCACGCTTTACACATAGGTGTGCTAGAATATTTGCTGACCGATTTACATGTTGAACATCAAATAAAGTAAGGTCACTAATTAGCTCCCCAATTTAAGTAATAGCGGAGCCACAGTCGAGCGTGAATTGTGACGAGTATTCCAGAGTCGTACCATCTTCAGATTGTTCAACTCCATGATCACATGCGTGAGTCCGGGTAGCTTCGCAAATAGCGCACCATCCTGCATAGCAAGGGCTTCTGCTATCAGTGGTTCAGAAATGCCCAAGTGGGGCTTACACCAAGCACCCATAAACTTCACATTAGCACGAGCTACACCTCCCGCGCCACTGTAGTTACCTGCAAAGTCGATGGCACCGTCGGTGTTGATCTTGACGATGTTTACATTCGACGGCCTCCAAACATGCCTCGGTAGTACAACCGCCACACTTCTTGGCAGTTCTAGTACAACAAGAGCTTCTTTCGTCATCCTGATAGCCACTACAGGATTTATTTCTTCCTTCTCATGCTTGAAGCGATTGCGTGAGTGCCATATGGACCACATAATGGTTATAATCTTTGTTTTGTCTGAACCTGAAATCCTGGGATCAAACAATATGTCCCTTGCCCACGAGCTAGGATGTGGCCGGGGTAACCGAAGATCAAACCACGCAAAAACTTCCTTCCAGAAACATTTGGCATGTGAGCATGAAATTAATGCATGATGGAGATCTTCATCCATGGCAAGGCAGATCTTACAACTCTCCACCAAAACACTCTCACTTTGGGCACCACATTGAGTTTCACATCTGTTCGTTGTTTTCTGAGGTCCTGATAGCCGCCCCTTCCTCTAGAGCAAATCGTTCTTTTTGAGTCACTAGAGCACGGTATGCCGTCTTCACAGAATAGTCGCCCGATCGATCGAACGCCTAAGCGAAGAAATCTTCCCCACCACCATGGCGTAGCGGGATGTTCAGAATGATCTCAACATCGGGTGCAATAAAGGTGTCATTGATTAGCTGTTGCCGCCAATATCTAGTGCACCTATAATTACTCTGAATATTAAAAAAACACTACTAGTACATACACACATCATGTATCTTTTTTTTGCGGGGACACACGTCATGTATCTGCAGCACACAAAATTTCAAATTTAAATGTACAAGACAACTCGAGAAGCAGAAAAGAGAAATCTGACACTGAATAGTGTCTATCTCGTGTCCTTTTTTATTCAAAAGATTCCAAAGGAATTTTTTGGAAGCTATGATCCTTACAATTTTTCACCAGGAGGGACATTTGTCTCGTAAGATTGCAAACCATAGAATTCATCTGCACTAAATTTTATTGGAACCGTTCATCCATTCCAACATCTTATGGCCTTTTTTATTTGCATGATTACAAATCGCATTAATAAAAAAACACTATTGCAATGTTGTGCATATTTGTTTTTTACATGTTTTTTCTCCCTAAATTGGTTGTACCTCGGGAAAAGGGACTCGTTCAATGAAGTTTGAGTGGGCAATTTTCTTCTATGAAATCTAGTGCAAAAGGAATCATCAGACATATATTGATTAGATCTTACAAATCAAACAGCCCATGCAGGAAAATTACAATGGATTCCTATCCTCCAATCTTTCTATTAAAATCTTGAAGCGATCAAATATAATTTATTCGAGATGTGACACTCGTTCATGCTAAAAAATGAGTGTCTCATTGTTGATCAGGAAGTTAGGTTTAAACCTGAAAGTTGGCCAAAAAAATCTCACATCATGCTAAATACTGTTGAACGCATCTCGATAAGAAATTACTCCCTCTGATTGGAAAAAAAGTCACAACTTTGAACTAAGGTTCATCAGCCTTAATTCAAAAACTACGACACTTTTTTTATTGAGAGAGTGTTAGAGTACATAAGCAAACATGGGGAAGCTACACCTAGGTTGGTTTGGCCAAAGCCCCATCCTCACTCTAATCATGCCTTTTGGGGATTCATGTGTATCAAAAGGTTGTCCGATTATGTTGTTGATTCGACCAATACATTGTCAATAGTAGATCTTCTTTTAGGTTGGTTCTGTTTAATTTCTCCCTTTTACACACCCAATAAATATAAAGTCAACCTACACAAATAATACATCGGTCAACTCTTAGTCTTACCACATACGATGATTTGCTAGTGTGGAGGGGAGAGGAGGAGAGATGTCAATAGAAATAGTTGTTGGTTAACAGTTGAACTAAGAGTCAAAGGAGTCAATCTGAATTACAATTTGTTTCCGTAGAGGTTATCTCATATATTCCGTCGTGTCATCCTTTTTATCATTATCTCCGTTCGGAAATTTGAACTAAAATCACGTTAGTTATTCCCAAACGGAGAGAGTATTAACTTTGGATGACACGAGAGTTATAAGAGTCAAATACTAAATTCTCGTATCTAGATTGTCTAAAGTAAGTATCATCTAGATACATATGGAAGAATAAAAAAAATTGAAGTGAATAATTAATGAAAGATTATGTTTTCAGATGAAATATGGCCTAAATTTATTAGGATGCAAATGAAAAGATTCAATTTTCGAAAGAAAGGTAGCCTAAGGTTATTATATGATGAAGAAAAAGGCACCTAGCAACCCAATGAAGAGGGAGTTTCCAGCCGTCCTCTTCAAAAGGAACGGCCCAGATCGCCCCACGTTCTCCCCGTCGTCCTTCCGAAACGCCTAGAGCTCCACCTATTGCTCCACTCGACCAATCTGCGTCTAGAGCAGCCAAAATCACCTCGAAATGCCTCCATGGCGGTTCCGATCTGGCGGCCTCGCCTGCGCGATGGCTATCGCGGTGGCAACGGCGGCCGCGGCATCCGCGGGAGTGGCCGCCGGATTAGGGGAACGCGAGGCGGAGTTCGACTACCGGAAGCTCTCGGGGATAATAATCCCCGGATTCGCGTCGACGCAGCTGCGGGCGTGGTCGGTGCTGGACTGCCCCTACTCCCCGTTCGACTTCAACCCCCTGGACTCCGTCTGGCTCGACTCCACCAAGGTCGAGATCCCCGTGCTGCACCGCCCGAAATATCCGATTACTGTGCTCGTTTTGGCCATTTCTGTTGTTTGGGGATTATTATTGTGCGTATCTGTTCTCCCAGCTGGTCCATAGACTTAGAACAATCAGTGCTGATTCAGGCACCTGCTTTTTTTTGGCCAGTTACACTCGCGAACAGCTTCTGTTGGCCTAAAGTTGTTAGCCCGTAACATCCTTTCCAAACTTAGCTTTCAGGTTTGTTGGTGGACAGTGAAGTAGGCAGCCGATTTGAACCTTTCCAGTGGTTCTTGTCTGGCTTCAGTTGTGCATAGGATGAATTTGACGGTATACTTGTGAGAAAATTACAGTTACTACTAGTAGTTTGTTGTTAATTTTGAAACACCGTGACCAGCAGTTCTACATTTAATAATTCGTTATATGGCTATCTCTGCGTATATCATGCAATTCCCACCAGCAAACAACGGGGCGCTAAGATCGGTCATATGGAAGCCCTGAGCGCCGGGGAAGATGAAGCTCTTCTCTTGGCTACTGCATCTCAACCGGCTGTGGTGCAATGACCGGCTGCAGCATCGCAGCTGGGAAAATGGGTATTTCTGCCAGCCCTGTTTAAGGAACCTCGAGTCTTCCTACCATCTGTTTTGGGAGTGCCCATTGTCCTTGCAAGTTTGGACTCAGGCGTCGACCTGGAAGGGCGCAACTGGGAGGCTGCGGGCTGCACCACAACCAGGGTTCAGGATCTCATCCGCCACGCGGCGCCGGGACAGGAGAGAAAAACCATCAAATCAATCATCGTCCTAATCACTTGGGAAATCCGGCAAGAACGAAGTGGATGCACTTTCAGGGGAAAGATGGCCTGCGCGGCTGATATCCTTGGCAGAATCAGGGCTAATTTGGATTTGTGGCGTCTGGCAGGGACTAAGAGCCCAGAGCATCCCTTCTGGGACCAAATTGGGAAATAGAGGCAGTCGTTTCTTAGTGGTGTTGTATCTTTTTCTTTCCTCCATATGATCACTTGATCAAACAATGTTTTCCGCTCTCTTCTGCTAAATCAATGAATGCCAGCAGCATGCTGGATCTTTCAAAGAAAACATTTAATAATTTGTTTACCGCTCGGGATTTCATCCTCACCTCCTAAATTTGAAAAGACGCAGCACTATATGTGACCATTCCCATGATCACATGGCAAGCCCTTGTTTTGCCAAACTAGCCTTCGGTCTTACAATGATGTCTAACATGTTCAAAGAAAGTGTACTGTACTCTGTAGAGGACCAGATGGTACTTTGCTCCACATAGATCCTTATGTACTTGATAGGTTGCTCCCATGAATATTTGATCAATTTGCTATGTCTAATTTGGTTTGTTCAATATGGTGCAGCTTTTCTCTGCTGTAAATTGCTGGCTTAAGTGCATGCTGCTTGACCCTTATAACCAGACGGACCATCCAGAATGCAAGTCAAGGCCAGATAGTGGTCTTTCTGCGATTACAGAGTTGGACCCTGGTTATATAACAGGTAAACTCTATACCTTAGATATTTTCTAGTACTGGTTTCATATTATGTAGCACTTGATCATCTGTAGTGTGATCTTCTATTATCTTTGACATTCCATTACTTTCACAAACTTTGAGCAAAAGTGACCAAAATTATGAACAGCTATGGCATCCGATGATGTTGTAATTACTGGGTTGCCCAGTTGTAGTTACTAGTCAGGAATGGATCATGTTCTTAATTCTGTTCTAAGCTTTACATTGCATAATATTTTTGATTTGCTTGCCTCATTCTCTCACAATACTTATCTTAGTGCAATGGAGAAAAACACGATCATCCATGGGTGTAACTGTTCTTGTTCAATCTAATGAAGAGCAGACGATACAGTTTACTGTTCTCAACCATTTGAAAAGAACCCATGTATTTTGTTCCTTGAATGGATGGCAACCTCCTATATTTACTTTCATTGACATAACATTCCATGGTATGAGAGAGACCCAGGCCCAACAAAAAAGATGTCCAACTAAAGCCCATGTAGAATAAGAGTAAACAGTTGGGTTTAGTTCCACCTTGCTAGTTCGGAGGGAGCTATACCAAACATATAAACCAAAATGTCAAATGTATATTAACCCTGGATTAACCCTTTTGCACAAGTGAGGAATAAAGTGTAACCGGGGTAGTGTGACAGTGTGGTTCATCCGAAGTGGGCAGGCCTAAGCATATTTTAGGCTGGAATGCTACACATTTTTCCTAAGTTAGGAATTCCCCATGTTATTCCTAAAAAGAAGAAAGAAAGTATTGCCCACATTTATAATTTTCATGTTTGTTAGTATATTATCAAACCGTCCATTCTTTGTTCATGGAAAAGATAGAAAGAGCAATGTTCGATTTTTAAATGTACTCATGTGGTATTATTGACAAGGTTTCAGGTCCTCTTTCTTCAATATGGAAAGAATGGGTCAAATGGTGTGTAGACTTTGGTATTGAAGCTAATGCTATCATCGCTGTTCCATACGATTGGAGGCTACCCCCATCGATGCTTGAGGAGAGGGATCTGTACTTTCATAAATTAAAGTTAGTAAACTTAACTCATGTTGTCATATAGCAATCAATTCTCTCACTCTCAGTTCATTTTCTGGATTTCGTTTTTGTTTTAAAACACATGGCTGACAGACTGATAGTCATATATACCGTTAATGACGTTGACACTTTGCACATCTCAGCTCACGGTAAACATTGACAAGAACACTTCTAATTTATCTAATTTAGGATGCTTACTTAATTGGCATCATGTCCATAAGTGCTGAGCATACTTCTGACGTCCGACGTGCTGCCTCATTTCAGAAATATATGACGTTTTTAAAACTTGCTGACAAACTGTGTTGATATATAAAACAGCTATTTAGATTGTCAGCTGAAAATGGTAGCACTAGATTTATCATGGAAGAAATTTCATTGATCATAGTATAGAATTTAAATTATCTTCACTGACGTATCCATATAAGAAGTAACTTTTAAAGACTGCATGTTGGATACCGTACCGATGTCCAAAATGTCATAAATTCATGAATATAGGGAATAGCTGTTTGCAATAACCGGCAAGAATAATGCAATGCTAGCTATCCTTAGAAGCTTCCATTCCTAAGTGATAAGCTTTCTTATGCCAATTTTTACTTAATCATGTCCCAGTTAAGTTGTTACAGAATGATTAGTTTTATGTTAGCACATACGTTATTTGTGATACAGTGACAAAAAGAAACAATTTATGAGCATTTCTGTACAATAGAAGGGTACTCACTGTTATATGTTGAGAGAGCTTGGTGTGTGATGCTTATGAGTCCTTTCTTGTGCAGATTAACTTTTGAAATTGCATTGAAACTTCGAGGAGGGCCATCTTTGGTTTTTGCTCATTCCATGGGAAACAATGTATTCCGGTACTTTTTGGAATGGTTGAAACTGGAAATTGCCCCAAAGCACTATATCCAATGGCTCGACAAACATATACATGCATACTTTGCAGTTGGTATGTTAACCAGAAATCTTAATTCATTGCCATAACTGTTTCTTTTCTTCACGCTTTCTGTTTTCTCTTTCTTTCAGGTGCCCCTCTTCTCGGATCTACTGAATCAGTCAGAGCCACTCTCTCTGGGACAACGTCTGGACTTCCAATCACTGAGGTTAGTTTTCTCTATGTATTTTATTCTATTGCCATAATTTGCCCTCTTTCAGTTACCGGTGGTTGCTGTTATATGTTTTGGGTTTCTACTTCATCCATTGGATTTACAAAGGCATGTGCGTTGTAAGATGTAAATTTTCTCTTACCAACAATTACTCCAAAAACAGACTTAGTGACACAACAATATTAACATTAGATATGTATTGAAAACACTTCCATGTGACCATGATATTGAAGTCATTAACAATATATTGTAAGAGAAATTAATGGTCAAACTTCAACTTTGGAGACCACAGTCAAGTCAAACAGTGCTTTTGAATTATGTTTTCAAGCACTTAATATATATGTTGCCTTGTCCTTCTGGTCTATCTTTTGATTTGTAGGCTTCAAAATATGGTCCTAGATATTCACTGGTGGCCTGATAGTATGTGCTGTGATTTTGTGAAGCATATATTTTATTGTGTTTTAAATTGTATAATTAAGAAGTCCAGTTGTGTCCAGAATCTATACTTGTCAGCATTGTGAACTATTGTGCATAGCTTGCCAAAAAATTCAATAGCATTATATGTCATATTGTTTACATGATTCCCATTCCTACCTTTACCATCTAAACTTCTATATTGGTTTCAGGGGACAGCCCGATTGATGTTCAATTCATTTGCTGCTTCTTTATGGCTCTTGCCATTCTCAAAATACTGTAAAGCTGATAATGTATACTGGAAGCATTTTTTTGAGGGAAAGGCCCACATCAACAGACAACAATGCGATGAGATGGAGTATAGTTCTGACAACTCTGGATGGCCCACAACCCTCGTCACTATCGAGGTTCCTACAGTTCGAGGTTCTTTATAAAGTCACTTCTGTTGTTGCAGATATTTATGTTTTTCCCCACTAAGCAGTTGCACTCCTTTTTGTCTTTACTGTTTCTCCCTTTCAGGTACGGATGCTTATCCATCCATTATGGACATAACAGAGGACATAACATCCAACATGGAGTGTGGAAAGCCAACACTCTTATCATTTTCTGCCAGAGAAGTTTCAGATGGTACTTTGTTCAAAACTATGCTGGATTATGACCCACAGAGCAAAGCCCTTATCCATCAGCTGGAGAAGTAAGTTTTAGTTTTGTGTTGTGCAGTGCTACTATACCGTAGTTCAGTCTCTTCAAGAAAAAATGATGTTCATGCTTGATATTTTATTTTCAAAGAAGGTTGCTTGATATACTAACTAGTCAACCACCAAATAGAGTCTAGCTTATAACCAAAAGTAGTATATAAGACCTTGTATTTTGGTCCCTGTTGATCTCAGGTACTACCAGGGTGACCCAGTTCTCAATCCTCTCACGCCCTGGGAGAGACCCCCAATAAAGAATGTATTCTGCATATATGGCATTGATACAAAGACTGAGGTATAGTTGTGGATTCTTCTTTAGTTGTAAAAATTGTTACCCGTCGCTCATGGGTTTTCATCAAGCAGGTAGGATACTATTTTGCACCAAGTGGCAAACCATATCCAGATAATTGGATAATAACTGATGTGATTTATGAGTTTGAACAGTCCCTACTGTCAAGGCAGGTATCACTGATCTTTATTTCAAAAGTTCCGGTGCTCATCTCAGTCAAGTACCAGATGTCTATGTTTCCACATGTCTTTTTCTGTGAATTGGTTTTCCTAGATGAGTGTTTGTTTGACTACAACTTGACTTGTTTCATCTAGAGGGCCAAATGGGCCCTTCTACAGTTTTAGCTGTTTCTGACATAGAATTGCACATTTGATGATATCATTGCTACTTTGAGATATTTGTGAAGAACTGACGATATTTTAGTTTGCTTTATATTATTGACATCTATTCTGTGTTTTTATTTCTTATGAAACGTTGGGCACACTGGAGATAGAATTTGCATGCAATAGTTATTTTTTAAAGAAACTGGTAGTTTTCAGAGGTCGAATAGCACGTTTTCCTGCTTCAGTAATTAGTACTTCAGTGTCACTTATTCACTGTTAATAGCTTTTCATGCCTTTTATTTTTAACTCTTTGAGTTTCTTAGCTGTTACAAACATTCCAAGGTTTTAATTTTGGTCTTCAGAAATATTTATCTGCGCCACTTTGTAATATTATTTTTCCTTACCAGATCAGGTCATTCTTTTTCTGGAAAGCCTAACAATTCCAGTGGAGATGGAACAGTATGTATTACCAAATGCTTTTCCTACATAAAATTGATCTCATTTGGTTGAACAAATAAAATTACTCTACATTAGCAACTGAATAGCTGTTTCATGACAGGTATCCTACAACTCCCTGTCATTGTGCAAGGAATGGCTTGGGCCAAAAGTGAACATAACAAGGACTCCACAGGTATTCTACTTTCTGCCTGCTGGTATTGTTCTAAACGTGCAAACTGAAGGCCTTGGCTGTCAATATCCATGTTTTGGCTATTCAAACTGTTGTGACTATTTTCTTGTGGTATATCAGAGTGTTAATTTTCCCTTCCTAGTAAGCCCTTTGTGTTCTTTTTGCAGGCAGAACATGATGGGTCTGATTTACAAACAAGAATGAATGCTGAGCACTATCATGGTGAGGATCTATTTCCCAACATGACGAGGGCTCCACATGTAAAGTACATAACGTACTATGAGGATGCTGAAAGTATTCCAGGATGGAGAACAGCAGTCTGGGAGCTTGACAAAGGTGCAAAACTGCAATTTCTTTCCCTCATTTATTTTAAGATTTGGTTATAGTACTTCTCCTGGTACCTACTACCATGTTTTGCTACGAGGGGCTACTTTGGAAGTTTTATGCTGTCACATACTCCCTCCATCCCAAAATAAGTGACTCAACTTTGCACTAACTTTGTAATGTTTACACTTTGAGTCAGGAGTATCTGCATGTGAGTGTGGTGTTCCCATATTTTCCAGAACTTGCATCCAATCCTCTCCCATACACATACAAAAATAAACCCCTCGTGAACGAAACACTACTGCTGATGTTCTTTGTGAGATGACACAAGTTTTTCTTATTTTAACAGCAAATCACAGGAATATTGTTAGGATGCCAGTGGTTATGCGTGAGTTATGGCTTGAAATGTGGCATGACATGCACCCTTATTCAAAATCAAAATTCGTGACAAAAGGTTTGCTTCTTTTGTCTCTTGGAATACCAAGTTCAATTTAACTTCTCAGTACTTAACAGAAGTTAAACAGCGTTCCGAGGTCCATTGAGACACGAAGATTGCCACTGGGACTATGCAAAAGCTCGGTGCGCCTTTCCAGAATTCTGTGAATACAGGTCTTTGACCCAGTTTTCTTTGCTTGCCAGTTACACTGTTTTCATCTTCGGTAACAATGAAATTTTCCTGTCACTGTAACTTAGGTACACGTTTGGTGACGTGCATCTAGGAATGAGCTGCAGGCTGAAATATTCATCAACTATGCTCCTTCGGCAGTATCTCTGAAGTATGTGGCTTTGGTGGCGTAATTATCATTTTACTCTCTTTGTTGAAAACTGCTCCTGACATGCTTTACTTGCCTATTGCAGACCATTGCTTGTTTGGTTGACTGAGTAACTCTTGATTATCACGTCCTGTGAATCATACCGGGCGTTCCTCTTTCGCTTGGCGATGGCCAGGACAAGTCAGGGGCTTAGGCCCCATCCAAAACAGGTGAAATCATGCTGTTGTCTTGTGGCTACTTTGGAGTATTTTTAATCTTTGGAGTATTTTTTTTTGAAACAAGTTTTTTTTTTATCTTTGGAGTTGACGTAATCTGATTGACGTGCCTCATTTTCGTAACTAATTTATGTATGTGGTAATGATATTTTCAGGATTTTGCGGTGTTGCTTGTAACACCAAAACCTTCAGCCACGTGGGAGCCACTCGTAGCAGAATTGACTTGATCGTGTTGAAGTTTTGCCATGTGATCACACTGATGTGTACAGTAGACGATGGTTTGGCTGTTTGGGCAGCCAATTGCTGACATTAAGAGTCCAAGAAGGTACTCCGTACTTCCATAGTACTCCCTCCCTGAATATCTAGGGCTTATTTTGACTGGTTAAGACAAGGGTTTTGACCGAAAATGCCTCCATCAGTATGTTATCTATCTGACGCAAAACTAGTGCCATTGGACATGTAAATTTTCATTAGCCAATCGAGAAATGCCAGGTCAGCTCCGATTTTCCCCCCTGGAGATCTTATGGCTGCCGCTAAACATGTATTGGCTGTTGAATTGGTAAGACGCATGCTGGGTGCTTCCATGGAGCCATGTGTGGTTTATTTCTTATGAGTCGATTCTCGTGCGGTTATTTTCTTGGTTTGCATGGTTGCGCCTGCTACCACGTGACTATAAAGAGCTGCCTCGCCGTGCCATTTTCTCCCGTGGAAAGTTAATTCTCGTGCCTTTGTTGTCAATAAAGAAAACCGATTTCATCGTCGGGGAAACCAGAGCAGGGACGTGGCAGCAGCGGCTTCAAGATTGTACTGGATCAACCATCTCCGTAGCCTAGCAATGTACTACTCCAGCAGTGGACTCGAAGAACCCAGCACGATGGTCAAGTCCGCCGCAGTAGAATATAGAAGTGCTTCCAGTAAAAAGGCAATCTAATGGCGGCTGGTAACCTGGTACATTCATTCATTCATCCCATGACGAAAAAATCAAGCCCTCCTTTTTCACGACCTAGCTTGTCAGTCGTCACGATAGAGCAAGACACGAGAGGGCAAGTCTTGGTCTTGCAAGACTTTGTGGTCGATCGCCACACATCTCATAGCTTGGTACGCACGGCTCCTGCATGGTGTCGCTACCAGGTTCACATCAAAAGATGGCAGGAAGCTGGGTCGCACGCTGGGCGCTCGACAGGTGAATGCAGCCTCTTTCACACACTTTCTTTTCAGGATTTTGTACTCTTTCTCTTTGGACCAAATGTCCAGATGGTTTACTTGATCGGGCTCTCCGGTCCATCTCGCACTATATACTCTCTCCGTTTCAAATTACTCGTCGCAAAAATGGATATATCTAAAACTAAAATACATCTAGATACATCCATACATGCGACAAGTAATTCGAAACGGAGGGAGTAGCTGTCAACCGTCACCATTTCAGATAATAATAATAATAACTGTCAACCGTCGCATGATTCTCCCCGCGTCACCGGCTGTTACTTTTCTGCATCTTTTTTCCCTAGTTCTTCCAGTATTGTCACTCGTGACGGTAAAAACATGTCATCACTCGTGACGGTTAGGGATGCAGAGCGGCGCCTTCCGCCCCCTAGTCAAAATAAATCTGGTTAGAGATTATCGCCTTACTCAGATTTAGCTCAGTTTGAACTAATCTTCAGCTGTTGCGAGACCTCGCGGGACGGTGCGCCAGGTATTCCAACCCAGCTGTCGCAGTGTCCAGTTGATCTCGGACAGGACCAGAGGGCAAAAGATCGGCCCGCGAGAAATTTGTCAGAGTCAATTTTCTCCGGAAACACTGCATCCGAAACCATTGTGCTTTATCAAAGTAGATATTGTTTCATACATTCCACAACGACCACGTAGCAGCCGCATGCGCAACATTAGCACTTTCGTGCACGGGCTAGCAACGTTCTCAAAAGTGGATCCGCTTTTCAAACCAATATAAAGCCCAATTCCATTCCACAATTCAGTGGCAATCATGCAGTTGAAAATAAGTGACTACACGTTTCAATTTCACTACAGAAAACAGATACCAAGTCCCGCAAAAAATACATATGGGTTCAGAAACATTTTTTTTCATTACGGAGGCAAAATATATGCCTCGTTCATTAATTAAAAAGAAGACAAACAAGACTTTTTCAGATATAAAAGGAATGACGAAAGATTACAACTAAGGTCATTGCTCCCATGTCATAATTCTCCTAGTAAGTGTTTTGCGCAGCAATGAACCAAAGGTTTGCCTCCTCCTTGATGGCTCGCAGGAGAATTGTGGGTGCATAGGATTTGTTGTGAAAGACCTGCAAATTTCTTTCATTACAAATGCCCCAAGCAATGAGCATGGTGATAGAGGACATCGCTCTTCTATTTACCTTCATTTCGTTTTGATATGTTGGCTCACCAATCCTTTATAGGTCACTCCGTCGCCCACCTTTACATGTCAATGTTCTCAAGGTTTAACCAATCCTTGACCATTCTCCAATGTCTCAAAGTGTACCGCCCACTTATGATTTTACTTGCACAATGGGCAAAGGCCACAATTTGGCCATCCCCGCTTGGTCAAATGGTCGGCTATACCGAATGGCTTGTATCGGGGAGCAATATATCAACGAGTGCAATTTGGGGGTCCGACGACTTTGTCACGAGGTCACTAGCCCTTGTGGTGGTCAAACTAGGCGTGATGTCTTAGATTGAATCTACTTTAGGTTAAACTAGAGCTTCGATTCCTCCGTCTTCTTTGCCCTTGAAGTCGAAGTCCCCCCTCCTCATCCTATTCTTGAAGCATTTATAAGTGGCCTTGGTTGGTTTGACTGCCCTCCACCTTGGTCTCCTAGTTTTGGACGACTTGAACTCCTCCTCGTTTGGTAGTCGGACGCCTTCCTTCTTGGGAGTCCATGGGGCACCCGTTTGAAGTAGTTACCCGCGAGGTCTCTTAGTTTTGGACGACTTGAACTCCTCCTCGTTTGGTAGTCGGATGCCTTCCTTCTTGGGAGTCCATGGGACACCCGTTTGAAGTAGTTACCCGCGAGGATACGACCTCTTCGCGGAGCTTGGGTCTAGGCCCGCCCAGATGCCCTGTCTAGGGCTACAAGCGACATGATCTGGGGTAGAAGCCCACTTCCTATCGACACAACACTTCCACATAGTATGAATCTATATGGGGAAACCACCCCTATAATTAAAAGTAGAAGAATTAACTCCGTGAACCTCTTTAGCATAAAAAATCCACATAATAGCATCCCCCTCTTCACTTAACCGAAGGGAGGGTATGCTGATAGTGTCCAACAATTAAACAAAAATGTTTGTAGGTTCCACGCGACAACAAGAGTTTAGAACATATGAGGTCTCGTTCCTTCTATTTCCTGCGTACAAGGTGGCTAGGGTTTAACCCTCTTCTCCAGCATGGCCCTTGTTCCCACCATCTTGGCACGGGGAGACGAAGGGGAACTCAGTTTCTCCGACCAATGTGTACTTTCCTTTTTTATAGATTTTTTGTTCACGTGTCTCAGCAGTGACGTTGGGCAGCGACAACATTGCAGCAGTGGAATAAGTCCCTCCGATCTCCTCCCTGACCCGACAATGTTCGCTCCAAAATCGGCGGTAGGCTTGTGAGGGTGTGGTCCCATGCATCTGGCCAGCTGGATCTATTGGGCGATGTGATGGTGCCGCCGGCGGCGGACAAAGTATCAAACTGATGTTGAATCTTGACAAGTGTTAAGCTGGTACGGGAGTGCCTTCTCTCTTTGTTAAGCCTCGGGCGGGGGCTCTTCCTTCCCGTTGGTTGTTCTGCATCAAATCTTTGCAACCTATTCACTAGGCGTGTTTCGGTCGACGTTCTTCAAGCGTGTGTTATGCCCTGCCTCTTGCCGCAGGTTTTTTGTTGTGGCTCATGTAGCCCATAATGGTGTGTGTTGTTTCTAGGATTTTGATTCGGTCTTTGCAACCGCTTCTTTCTGACTACAATTTCTCTGGCGATGAGGTAGACGGAGTTGTTCATGCCGGTGGGCTAAGAAGATGGGGTTGAAAGTCTTTGGATACTACGAAATGTATTCCTTGATGTTTGTCAGATATAGCAAAAATCCGGAATGTATTTCTTCAGATGAAAAAGCTAAGCCCTTCATTACTTTAGCCATGTATAAACTTGTGTGCTGTACAAATGACGTCCTTTTGTTTTTGAAAAGGACTTGCCAAACGCAAACATAAACATGAGCAGGAGGAAATTACCAAGTCACCCTTGATTATAACAATCTACCGACCAGGACTGCTGTATTGTCATTCGAAGGACAAGTCGGGCCACGTGTCGAACTCCGGCGACCCGAGGTCGGGCAGCCCGTCAAACACGCCCGGCGGCGCGCACTGCGGCTGGTGCGCCAGCGGCTGCACCACGGCCGGGACGCTGCCGGCGGTGGTCGCCGCGTCCGAACGGTGGCCCTGCAGCGCACCGCCGCACCCATGCGCGGCGGCGGCGGCGTGGGCCCGGCGCGGCAGCGGCCGGAAGATGGCGGCCGGCGGGAAGCCGGTGAGCTCCTGCACCATGGCGCGGAAGTTGGACACGTCGGTGGCCACCACGGTGGTGGACGACCGGCGCGACGCCGACGCCGACCCCGAGTGCTTCCTCCTGGCGCGCCGCGGCGACGGCTGCTGCTGCGCGTCCGAGGGGACCTGGCCGGCGGCCGTCCTCGTCACCGCCGTGTTGCATGGCTGGTACTTGGCGCTGGACTCCATGATACGCGCCGCCGTGGCCGTGCGGTCTCGGCCGTCGCAGGAGTACATCGCCGGGAGGTGTCTAGGAATTAGGATGTCCGCGAACTTGCCAGGGGGGTCCGTTTGACGTGCGCATTTATAGCAAGCCAGGCAGGAATTGACCTGAAGAATCTACAGTAGCACCACTTCATTTTCTAGCACCAGCAGTTTGGCTGAGCAGTGCTGCTGAAGCTGGAGCCTTTTTTTTTTTTGCGGGGGCTGCTGAAGCTGGAGCCTTTTTTTTTTTGCGGGGGCTGCTGAAGCTGGAGCCTGATGAGTTGATTATCTTTATTTTAGCCCAGGCTTGCAGAGTCGTGGTTGTTCTGACTACTCGTGCAATCAGCGGCGGCATCGTTAACCTACGTTATCTTTTGGGCGGCGTTTTTTTTTTGGAAATTAACTTAAGCCTATCTATCTAGATGCGCATTTCAGAGGCGTTCTTATCTACATCAAGGTGATGCAGATAGAGTTTTTCCTTAAAGAAAAACTGATCGTTTGCCTCCGAACCGAAGGTACCGAGCTGATTCAGAAACAAGCCAGAAGCAGGCAGATCAAACCGTTGGAGGGGCGTTGCGAAATGGGGCGTGCGATGCGACCGGCCGGTCTATGTTGGTCGGACGATTCGGCTTGGTTGGTGCTCCGTCCGGTGCCTTTCCGGTCGAGTTGGACGGACTCTGCTGCATCTGCATGCCCCTACGCCATGTTGCACACGTTCGTTCATCCGTCTTAATATCCCTCTCTGCATGCGCGCGCCAGATTAATGTCTTCAGTTCAGGTGTTACTTGGACTGTTCTCTGTGGAATTACTGCGGATCAACGGAGGCTTAATCCAAACATGCATGTCTCACTGAATTCCACAGCTAGATAACACTTTTTACCTTCGGTTATAGGTAAGCTACTACTATAACAGTTGAATTCACCGGAGAGTCGTCAGGAGAAGACGGTCGTCGCACGGTCGGAACTGCACTGGCTTGCACGCTTTTCTCTACGCACTTAATTACTGCGAGACCTTGGATGGTCAAGCTCAGCCAAAGAAAGAGCTCACGGCCGGCCGGTCGAAGCATGTCACGGTCACCCGAACCCGAGGAGAACCTCACGCAGAAGCTAAAACCGGCCAAATTAGTTAAATCGTCCACAGCTACAGCTCCCCTCTGTTTACATCGACACGTGTGCTTCGAGCCGTATCGGATCTACTATCATCTACACACACACACACGGTCACTGTCCGTTCCTGACGCCATGCTACAGCAGATGCATGCACTGAACCTGGAATTCAGACGTACAAATGTACTAGTGTAATGCAACGGGCGATGTCAATATACTCACTAAATAAATGTTGTTCAACAAGAGTCCGCAAGCATGGGATAAACATGGACTGCGCATGCACTTTTTTTTTTTGCGGGTGCACGCACGCAAAATATTTTCTGAAGGAAAATAATTGACTTCCGCACACACTTGAGAAGCTAGCTACTCCTAGTCGGTATTGCGCGCATGCAGCTTGGGCGGTGGTAGTTTTTAGTGCTGCGCCGATACGCAGGAAAAAGTCGTGCTGGTGCCGCTGCCACAAGGTCGTCTTCTAAGAAAAGGAAGCGTATACGTGCCTGCTGCAGCGCACGGCCTCGCGTTATCACTAAGCAAAGTGCTCGCTAAAATGGTTGGAAAATGGGGACAGGGCACTCGTGCATGCGCTCAGGTACATTGACTCCGAACGTCTATTTCGGACTCTCAGCTCTGGTTCATGCTTCGCTTTGGTCCAACTCGCGATCGCCGGCAAATCTGGCGTGCGTACGTCGGTACGTGGGCATAGGCGGCGGCTTGCGCGGTAGATACGCCGCCGGCGGCGGCAAAGGGCACATGTTGCGACGATTGGCTCTTGTTCTTTTTTGCCGGCATTCTAGGGTGTGGTGAGTTAGGGCATCTCCAGCCGTTGGCCCCTCAGGGGGCGTCTAAAAGCGCCGTCTGAGGGTGAGCCGGCGCAAAAAATGGCCCTGGGGCGAGTCGGTCTCCAGCCGTCGGCCCCAGACGCGTATTAAAAAACAAAAAAAAAAAAGAAAGTTCGGCGAAGTTATGATAAAACTAGTTAAATTTCGGCTAAACATGACAAATTTCGGCGAAATTCGTTCAAATATTACATTAACCTAATTAAAAAATGAAAGGGGGAAGTCGTCGCCGCCGTCGCCGCCATCGTCGTCGTCGGCCTTCTCCTCCTTGACGCGGACGCCCCTACTGGACCCCTGCCCGGCGTCGCCATGGCGAACAGGCGGCGGCGCGTCGTCGTCGTCGCTGCTGTCGCAAAGGACGACGACCCCGCCTTCCTCGCGGCCGCGTCGGCGCTCCTCGAAGCGGCGTAGGGCGGCGCGCTGGCGCTCCTTCTCCTTCTCGCGACGCGCCTTCTCCATCGCAATGGAGTCCTGGCGCGCCCACTCGAGGGCGGCATCGCCGTCGTCGGCGAACTCGGCCTTCACCGGCGGCAGACCCGGCTCCGTCTTCACCGGCGCCAGCCCTGGCTCCGTCTTCAGCTTGACGAAGCGCGGAGGAGCCGACGAGGGGGCGCACCGGCCGCCCTCGTTGATGACGATGCCGGCGCTGCGAGTGCGCCGGCCGAGTGGCGTCTCCGCCGCGGGCTCGGCCTTGACGCCGAGCAGCGCCGGAGAGCCGGAGGAGTGGGAAGAAAAACGGGACGACGAGGAGGAAGAAGAGGACGCGCCGAACCTTCTTGGAGCCCATGGCCCGGCGCGTCGGTGCTACGCCGGGGCGGCCACCCTCGCCGGGGGGTACGCCAACGGCGGGTCGTTGCCGCCCTCGAGGTAGGTGAGCACGCCCTCGAGTGTGCGGCCGGGGACGCCCCACCAGAGGTAGTGTCCCTCGCTGTTCTGCCGGCTGCCGACCACCGGCGCGCCGTTGGTGGACGCCAAGCGCTGCTTTTGGCGGCGCTCGAAGTACGCCGCCCAGGCCGCGTGGTTGTCGGCAGCGTACTGGGGGAGGGAGAACTCGGCGTCGGTGAGGGACACGCGCACGATGTCGACCTCCTCGGCAAAGTACCTCGGGTCCGCCGCGGCGTCGGGCAACGGGGGAATGGGCACTCCTCCGGCGCTGAGTCTCCACCCCGTCGGCCCGGCGCGCATGTCCGGCGGCGCGCGGGATGTTCGCTTGGAACAGGAGCCACGACTCCTGTTTGCGCAGCGAACGGCAGCCGAAGCCGTTGGCCGCCGCCGTATCTCCGGGGAAGCGCTCTGCCATGGCGAAGGCGGGGCTGGGCGGGCTCGGAAGAGGTAGAGGGAGGGGCTGGGCGGCGGCGCTCGGGGAGAGAGGAAGGGTTGGACGGCGGCGAGGGGCGGGGCTGGTGTGGGCGCAGGTGAGCGGAGGCCGCCGGCTTTTATAACCGGGCCGCGCCCGTGTGTACGCGTGCGAGGGAGTGGAGGCGTCGGCACGCCGTCCCGTGAACGCGCCGCCCGTGAGGAATCAATGGCAAGGCTGACCGGTGGCAGCCTTGCCATTGATTCCCCGCGGGAACCGAGATCATTGGGGGAAGACGAGGCGCCGAGTCGCTGACGCGGCTGGCCCGCGTCTTTTGCGAGCCAAAACAGCTCGCCCTGGCGCCCCCGGGCGCCCCCCAGTGCACCGGGTTTGGTCTGGGTTCATCTACGCTGTTTTCGGCCCAAGTCGGCGAAAATCGGGCTCCTGAAAACGCGACTAGACCGTTTTTTTTCGGCGCCAGCGCAAAAAAATCACCTGAAAAGGCCTTCTTGAGGCGCGGCTAAAGATGCCCTTACCCACGTGATCGGTGCCTAGGCGAATTAGACACACCGTCGTTTTGGCCGGCGTTTGGTTGTGCGGGAGGGCTGCGGAGCTGCTTCACCGTCCAGGGAGCGGTTCGTCGCGCCGTTGCCCTTCACTCCGTGGGCGTTGCCTCTCCTGCCTTTGCTTGCCCGGGGAGAGAAGTTTTCTTTTTAGAAAGTATGCTTGTATTGAAATAACGAAATAATACAAAGTCTTTGAATTGTACTAACAGACCCTAACACGTATGAAGAATCTGAAAAACAGACAACGCCCTAAAATAACCAGTAAAACATGAAGATCTCCGAAGCTCTGTGTCATCATTCTTAAATCTTGTGACAAGACATCTGCAACACAGGAATTTGCAACCAGATACAAACATGTCGTCATCTTCAACCACGGCATAATCGTCGCGACGCTGCTTCTCTTTTTCTTCGCACCGGCGCCAAAAGGATAAAGACACACATCTGCATCCAACACACCTGCATCAGTCTTCGTCATCTGTGGCTTTGAATACAGCTATATCCGCCCCTTCTAGATGGAAGAGAACTAGGATCCACTTCCGGCGCCGCGGCCGGGCCAACCGCCACCCCCGAAGTTTGGGGCCCCCTCCCAGGTATTACGCAGCAGGTAGCGGCTATCAATCGCTGTTTGCTTTTTAGTTGTCTACTTCGTTCTCCCCGATCGCTCTACGAATAATACATAAACAAATGCTGCACTTAGCCTGAAGCTAGTTGGGCACTCTTCAAAATAATACATAAACAACTTTTAAGCTCTACGAATTTCCAAAAAATGAACAAGTGCTGTTATACAAACATTTTTCCCAATTATGAATATTTTAAAAATATACCATGAATTTCTAAGAAAGGAATATTTTTATTATTTTGAATATTTTGAAAAATATTTGTATGATGATTATGGAAACGTTTTTTTATAATTCATAAGTATTATTTTAGAACAATAATACATGAACAATATTTGAAAGTTGTCTTAGATTATTATTTACATACGACAATTTTCTGAAAAAGTGCTGGGGTCCTCGTCCCCCGCCTGAACCATGTGGGAGCCAGGGAGTGCGCGGTGCTCCTACCAATCATCCAGGCGCTGGCCCTCACCTCGGAGCCGGATGCTCGGACTCTTCGCCCAGGCTGTGACAAAGGTTCTGCGCTATCCTCCGCTGGCCTCTACCAACTCTGCCACTTTGGTGGGGTGCTTGCACCGTACGCCGATTTTGTCTGAAAGAACTACGCCCCAAGTCGCGTCCGCTTCTTCGCCTGGCTCCTGGTCCAAGCCCGGATCCAGACAAGGGACGTCCTCCTCCGGAAGCACATTGTGGAGGTGGCGGGGGCTGGCTGCCCCATCTACTCGGCGCCTTTGGAGTCGGCATACCATCTCATCCTCGACTGCCCTTTTGCTAGGCGCTTTTGGTCTGTGGTGGGAGTCGCCCCCACGGTCTCATCCGTTGAGCTGCTGCACACTTTGTCCCTACCTGCCTCGGTACCGGTGCGGACGGGCTCGACCTTCCTCCTTCTCTGCTGCTGGCAACTTTGGAAGCATCGCAACGCGGTGGTCTTCCAGGGGTTGCCCCCGTCACTCCCTCAGCTGCTGCAACTATGTAGGGAGGACGTCGTGCTTTGGCGGGTGCGTCTGCCTGTTGCTATAAAGCAGGCAGCTGACGCGTGGCTGGGCTGTCTAGCCAGCCCTTGAGATGCCTGAGGCTTGTTGCCTTGCCTCCTCCCCCTCTTTCTCTTCCCCTATGAAACGTTTTTGTACATGCTGGTGACCTGGGCGTTTTGGCCCTATATATGGAAATTCAGATGGGGAAATCTCCCCCCTTGAAAATTCAAAAAAAAAATTCTGAAAAAGAAAACAAAAAGTGCAAACTGGGCCACGCGGACCGCAGTCTATTTCTGCTCCACAAGCGCCATTGTTATCTCTATTTCTAATGTCTCAGTAGGTCGCGTTTCGAGTTTTATTTTCGTCCCACCTCACCTGTTCTTTTTTGATTCTTCTTTGGTACTTTCTTCCACCTCCCACGTAGTTCCCTCCATGTCAAAAAAAATCGAACCAATTACGAGGGAGCGATGCCTCCAGGTACTCCCCTCCACGCCAAAAAAAGGACGAAAATAAACCGTCGAAAGAAAAACAGCGAAAAAAACCCGTCTTGGACTGGCAACGTGCGAACTAGTGAGCGAGCGAGCGAAGCCTCCGGGTGCCCTCGAGCGACGCCACACTAGATCCCCTCGCCGTTGCCCTCGCCCTCGCAGCCGCCGCCGATCCCCTCCCCTATCTTCCTCCCTCAAACGCTAACCCGTCTCGCGGTGCGCCACCGCCCGTCGCGGCCGCTCCCGCCACCTCCCGCCGCGGCCGCTCCCGCCACCTCCCGCCGCGGCCGCGGCCCCAGCTCCAGCCGTGGCCGTCGCGCCCAGATCCAGCCGCGGCCGCCGCCCCCACTTCCCATCGCGGCCGCTGCCCTGCGCGCCAACGACCCCTTCCCCCGCCGCCGCGCCACAGGTCCACTTCGCCTGCGCACCAGAGAGGACCCCGCCGCCATGCCTCCGTCTCCCCTTACTCCTCTTTTCCGCTACCTATCTCTCTCCTCTGAGCTGCGCGTCATTCCTCTCTGCAGGTGCCGTCATGGCCGCGTCATGGAGCTCGCCGCCATGGGCTGCGTGCCCCTCCGATGACGGCCTGCCTCGCCCACGTCCAGGTCCTCTCAATCCTAATTTGGGCGTCCATTTATTTTGCGCTTGATCCTGGTTTTAGTGGGTTTTTCGTCCTCGTCGCGTGTTTCATGGTGGCCGCTAGGGTGCCCCTGCTGGCCATCTGCCATCTGCTCCAGGGCCCCCCTCCAGGAACACACAGCGACTGCTAAGCCATCGTCCTGTTTTGCTTCTCCCTACACATCCTTACTAAGAGAAAGGGGCCTGCCCAGCTAGCAGCAGCTTCCTAGCTGGAAGATGCGTAGCCATAACGCACGCATCGATTAGGAGCAGTTTATCACGCAGCTTGTACGCATGCCGCCGCCGCCTTTTCGCCTCGTGCCTATATCGTGGCGGGTGAACAAGGGAATCTCGCTGGAGACCCTTTTGGAAGGGATCTCGGTGGCGCACCGCCGTTGCGTGTCGTTCGTCGGTATAAGAATTGCCGGACGGTCGATGTCTGCTGTATGTTTCATTAGCTATATGTTTCTGCAGTTTGATATAATGTTTTTGTGGCGTAGATCTACAAGAGATCAAGAAGGGTGATGTTCTGGATGCTGATCTCGACTAATAGTTGCCGGATGAACTATGCAATGACAGAATGGATGAGGTAATTAATATCTTGATTTACTCATTTGTACAGCTAGATAAGAGTAACTTTGCAATATCGTAGTGCCCGTTGAATTGTTTTTTTTAAGATAGAAATTTTTCATATCATCCATGCAGATTTGCTCGTCTATCTTAATTTCTATAATACTACTACTATTTAAAATAACAATCTTACTATTAGTCAATTCAAGGACTACTTTGCCATTTGGATGCTCTTGGGTGCAAATGTCTTATTGGACTATTAGTGGAGTCACTTGTCGATAGACTGTTTGGTACCTAATGTACTTCCATAGTTTACAACCTCTCATTAACTGTGACTGTACATTTCCAAGAATATTTTGTAATAGACACACGCCCAAAGTTTTAATAACGCACTAAGGCTCTTAGCGGCGGACATCTTCTAAATGCTATAGCAAGCTATTTAAAATAAAATGTTTAAATCTGGCCGGTCTTACTCCTGCAATACTCCTGGAATAGTACATGAGATTTAGCCACTGGACTCTCACTGAAGTGTGATTCATGCAGCTTTGTGTGCAGTTCACATTTACCTGGTGGACCATCACCAACCGGATGGAGGTGAAGCAAGTGGGCAAGTCAGGAAAATGCTCGGAAGGCTATCGAGAAGATCAACGATCTTAACCCCACGATCCTAATTTCAGTTTGTACCTCGTTGTTGGGCTGTCAGAAAAGTTTGGAGCAGGAGCAATGATATGACAATTGTGGCTAACTTTCTTGTCATTAGTCATATATGTGCTAATGGACCTTCCGGGTTCTCCATTATGTTTACCGGCCGGTTTCTCATCTGAAAAATACCCCATAGCATAGTGGACAATGCTTTTTTTGGTCAGAAGTAGTATTTCTACATGAAACTAAGGTATATATGCGTATGAGAAATGTGGCTTATCTTTAGATAATGCTTTTTTTTGTTAGAAGTTGTTTTTCTACATGAAATTAAGGTATATATGCGTATGAGAAATTATATCTTTGCTTAACTCAAAAAATTGTATTTGCTCCTTTTAGCGGGAGCCTGGAGGTGATACGGTTTGTACAACATGGTTTGAATAAGATATTGTCTGTATACTGTTGAGTGAAGTATTGTATAACTACTGTAAAGTGGGTGTAGGTTTTTATTGTGCATTTTTCACAGAGGTTTGGGCGTTTGGACACAACCATATGTACAAGTTGAAGCCTTCATTTGGTATTGACATCTTATCTTGACTCAAATTTTGAAAATTCTCTATAATACTTCCATCTGGAAGCACAAAATCTGATAGAGTTGATTCGTGTGGGAAAAATACATGAAGCTTTGAAGTTTTCTCAAGAAGAACTAGCACCAAGAGCCGAGTAAACTGTAATTTTTTTGTTAAAACATCTCACTTACCTTAGTTAAAAACCAGGGTTTGAAACTATATTAGTCAGAATACGGTTCTTGTTGTCAGCTAGATTTCATTTTCTGGTAATATCATTTGTCGTTAAGAACATGCTCTTATGTTATATTTTACTTGTAAACTTTTGGCAATTTTTTCAGCAAGCATTTCTTTAGGAAACAGAGAAAAACGCAGCAACTATTTGATGTTTCTCGACGCTTGAAAACAACAAGTGAAGTTGTTTCTACCATCTTACAAGCCAAAGTCATGAGAAAGGTATGCACTATGTGGCAGAGGCATGCATATGATGTGATGCCCGTTTTATTTTCATATATATCTTACGATTTAATTTCACTGCAGTGTACCTAAATCCATGTGGTAATGTCATTGGCGTACATAATATTTTACGCATACAAACACTGTTCTCTCACAACAAATGATTAGTTTCTAAATTCTAATCTTTTGGTTCTGGTTAAAGAATTACATGATGGAGGATGGAGTTGTCCTTCGAAGAATTGTTTAAAGAACTAAAAAGTAGTAACACCATGTCTTTCAAGTGCCAAATCGGCATTGCAACGCGCTGACTCATGTATGGGGTCCGCAGATGCTGATTGGAACCTTTGATAGTTAGGAGATGCATACATAAACCTATGATAATTAGGAGATGTTTGGTAGTACAATATTTGTCCATGTGTTGTAGTAAATTTGTACAATGCAAGTCACCATAAGTCAATGTGTTTAGAATAATAAAACAGAAGAAGTTCAACTAAGGGGGCACTTTAATTAAATAACTTTATTTTTTAAATCCCCATTCTTCAATCTTTTAGGATTCATGCAATTTTGAGTGTCTGCATCTGCATGCTATTTTGGGTTCTCAGGTTTTTTTTATCTCAATCTTTGGATAGGACTGCAACTTCTCAAGTGTGGGAGCTGAAATAAAAAAGGAGAAGAGCATGCCTAATCCATCCAAATAAAAATAAATATATCACATGTTGCTTTGGAGACACATCACCAATGGAACAATTTACTAACTTACATGCTTAGGCAGGTTCATAGGTTGATAGCAAGGATCATATGTGATGTTTTGTTTTAATTTGATACAAAAAATTATCTCTACAATTTGTTGATATTAAGGAGTAATAACTGAAAACTTCTAGAGGTTTACATCTGTGAAGGTGTCTAGAAAATGGACTGTAAAATGTTTTTTATGTGGAGGCATAAAGATTAATTCACTATTTTGTTTTTGTAAAACGGTTGTTTACTCGCCAATTTGTATAGTTAAATTCATCTATTAAGGATATATTATTGAAACGTATTATTTTTTACGTCATTCAATTTTTTAGTCGGGTGTTAAAATGTTGGGAGATTACAAAGTTCATGCTCTATTCACACATGGTGGAGGCAACCCAACAAGTTGTTGCGGGAGCCAGCAGAGAAAGGAGTCGAGGAACCCGCATCATGGGAGAGTCATCGAGGGGCATCCGGATAAAGTGAGACACTGCATTGTATATATATGGTCAGAATATATAACCATATTCTACATACAATGAACGCTGAGTATTCTTTGTTGCACATTCTTAAATCTTTCACGTGAAATCTTCATGCTAACTATATACATTGCTTGTGCTGGTTGGTTATGAGCTGAAAATGAAAATTTTATTGTACTTGTTGAAGTAGCGTGCGAACGAAGCTAAAGACAACATCCCCGGTGTTGTACGGGAATATCTCAAGCGTAGCAAGTAGAATTTAGTTTGTAACAGATAATTATTTGGATCATTGCCCGTTTTGTATGTACATCGTCAAATTACATTGCAAGTGAAGCGGATTTCAATTATTTTCCAATTGTTGCGGGTTATCTTTTCTATACATGTAAGTTTTCACATGCATTATATATTATTTTGATGGGGAACTACAGACTTACTACCGGCTGAACTATATGCATTATATTTATATATGTGTAATCAGAAAACAAAGGCCCGTGGACACCGAAGAACCAGCAGTGGAGTTATATGAAATTTCTTGCAAGAGCTACACCATTCTTTTTAGTACTGACTAATTCTCATGAGTACCAATGGTGAAATTTTCAGGCCTATATACCGGATGAGATTCTCATTGCCGGCATTCTTCATGAACCTATCAAGGAGAACATTTCAATACTAATTGCAGCACATGTTTTCTCACCACCGGCTAGCAAGAAGAGAGTATGATTTTCTAATGCTCAGTGTTGTAAGCTTGATTCATGAGGAGCTTCTCAATGTTGTACATGTTGTTTGTGAGTAACAGAAATAAATCATTTCCTGGAATCAGACGCTATATTTTCTGTAGGAATTCGTTGACACGGTTCCTTACAACACTGAGAATCTTTGAAATGGGAAAACCGCTCTATGTTATTCTATCATCCATTCTGATTTTGAGACAAGTATATCAGTTATCTTTTTCCTTCTAGCAAGGTACCATATACATGTTTTCAAATTCCCCTTTGCCTTCCAGATCAACCAAATAGGCATCTTTTTGACAAATGGAGGGAATTCATTTGTCAATATAAATAGATTTCTTCAGTATAAGCAAATGAACAGTGCGATGAAGTTAACAGCTCTCTATCCTTATTCCTCTTATTCATTGTGTATTTCCCCGTTTTATACATGTAACAATGATGAATGATGATGAACTTAGACTTGGTGTAAGGAGAGTCATTCTGTTTCCTTGAACAAAACAGCCCTCTATCCTTATTTATCCTAAAAGCTTTCAGACGATACTCACACCATATGATTCTTTGAAGTATAGAAGTATTTTTTTCACATATGTTACAATCCAATATTTGTTAGTTAATCATATTCTTTATATTCGCAAGTAGTATAAAGTTGTCCCAAAATTGGTAATATGATTTTGGATTATACATTATATGCCGACAAGGAGGTTAATGGTGCTCAATAAACTAGCAGTATGAAATAACCCTGCATATATTTGTTGATTTTTAATTTGAGCCTTTCAATTCAACTAAAAAATTTATTTGTACAATATTTACTGACTTTTACCTCTTGTTTTGCAGGCTATCTGGAATGATTGCATGTATTAATGAAGTAGTCCACGTTAGGTGGATTGGCTCAAAATGGAGAAGCATGATTGTATTAAGCATTTAAGCTCTAAGCAATTTAGAATGTCAATGTCTTGGGGCTCCCTTGCAATATTTCAGAGAACTATATTTTTCCAGACATTTTATATTGCCTCACGATGTTTGGGGGATCTGATTAGGTATTGTTTCTCTATATATCCATCTATCTCTCTATTTTAGTTGCTAATAGAATAATGAACAATTGATAGGACTAATCTTATAGACTTGTGTTCTCCTCAATCCGACTGTGTATTTTCCAAGTTTTGTGCTAAAACGGGAAAAAACATATGTTTTAAACTTGCGACAACATATTCTCTGTGCAAATTTTAGCCTTGTTGTTCACAATTGATGCTGCCTGTGATTCACACTTATATTGAGCTTAAAGTCTTAGTGTATACCGAATTAGGCTTTCCCTTCGGTCGGTTTATGTCAGAGTTCACACTACAACACACATTTCCTTTTGAGTCTTATGTGAGTTACTTTTGAACCGATACACCAAATCAGGCGTTACATCGCTCAAACAAACTAGAAGAAAATCATCAATGGATTTATCACAATATTATAAAAATCAAAATAAATGTATACACAATTTTTTAACAATAAATGTTATCAAAGATTGATGTATTTACCTCTCCCAAGATAGGTAACATGTTCTAGAAGATGTGTTTTGTTGCAGTAGTATGTAAATGGTGAATTGCATGTTCTAGAATATAGGCTTTTGCATATTGCAATCAAGTTCTTTTTTATGGAATTGAGTTTCTGGTTGTAACTTGTTCGAACATTTGTTTAAAGGGAACAAAATACTCCATGTGTTTGTCTTCAATTAATGGATAATAACAATACACTTGCTTTTGTGAGATGGTATCTTAAGCATAAATAATAAAGGCATTCAAGTGTTATTATCATTTGTAATGCAGAGCACAATAAAGAGTTCAATGTTTTTGTAGCCCCTTCTTTATTTTGTGAATCAGATATGATAGGTCTTTCTATTATACGGTCAATTTTTTATCGAAATACATTGCAAGTGAAGGGGATTTAAAATTATTTTTTTGTGTTATTGGCTATCTTTTCTGTCCATATTAAATTCGATATGCAACCAGTACAAATTTTACAAAGCCCGTGGCAACGCACGGGCAGCCTATTAGTTTTACGTTAAAAGGGCAAGCGTCTGGTCGTGGGTTCGAGACATAGCAGTCACACATCTTCAAGTTAATTCTTGTTCCTACTGACAGGAAGGGCCCACTAGTGGTTAGCTTTTTCGCTAAAAAGGAAAAGACGAGAGGATTTTGTGTAAAAATGCGTCCATGTGTCATTGAAAGTGGACCCTGTCCATCCTGGCGTGCCATGCAAGCACTGGAATATCTGAAAGTATTTGCACACCCTGTCCATCCTGGCGTGCCATGCAAGCACTGGAATATCTGAACGTATTTGCATACCCACGCAAGTTCGATGATCATAATATAAGAGCGTTTTTATATTAGTGTAGTGTCAAAAACACTCTTATATTATGGGACGGAGGAAGTATTTTACAACTTTATGCATCAAACTGATCATCACGTGCAAATTCTAAGACTCTCATTGCGAACACAAATTAGTGGCATTGGTATTAACCTGAAAGAAGAAGGAAAATAAAAAATATGAAACAAATAATGATTGCTTGCTTGATACTCTAGTTTTTGCCACTCTAATTTTTGCCAACTTTACTTATGCCACTCTAGAATTGGACATTTCACTTCTGCCACTCCTAGCTTTTGACAATATATCACTTTTATCATTCCATGGCAAAAGCAAAATTTTCAGAGTGGCAATTATGATACATTGTCAAAAGCTAAGAGTGGCAAAAGTGAAATGAAAAATTATCGTTTTTGCCACGAAATGGCATTTGTGATGTATTGTCAAAAGGCAGTCGTGGCAAAAGTGAGACGCCAAATTCTAGAGTGGCATAAGCAAAATTGGCAAAAGCTAGAGTGGCAAAAACAAAGTTTTCCCTTTAAAACATAATCCACACCTTCATCTAAAAAATTTCAAAAGATTTCTCACCATGCCCAACCAGCTTGCGCCACGTGGCATAGCTGGTTGGCCGCCCTTCACGCGTAGCTTAATAGGTTTAATCTCCATTTTCCTTTCTTTCCTTTGTCTCACGTGATATCTTTCATTTTTAGCCCATTTCCCGTGGAAAGAATATCAAAAAGAGGATTTGTGGAATCCTTTGCATTCATTAGTCATTAGTGGCAATATCGGAGCGAGTATCTCTCTTTTAGTGAAATATCTCGGTTTAAACAAGGTTGAAGTGAGTGTAAAAATTGCACTATTAGTGAAGTATCTCGGTTTAAGAAGAAGATAATTGAAAAAAATTGCATGTTTCCATAATATGCAAGAATAAGCATATAATACTAGTTTTTTTTCGAAAAAGGGTTTTCTAGGAAGTAATGAGTTAGTGGAATTAGTTTTTTACCATTAAAGAAGAAATAAAATAAATAAAACAAAATCAAAATCAAAATCAAAATCAGAATAATGAATTTTGTAAGAAAGAATGAATTACTTGCAATGGCATTAGCCTTTGAGAGGAAAGACATGAAAAACAAAAAACAAATAGTGACAAAATTTACATAGAAATTACGCTTTATCATAATATGCAACAATAAGCATATAATACTGGAATTTTCGTAAATAAGAAGTTTACTAAGAAGGCATAAGTTAGTGGCATTAATATTTCACTCTTAAAAATAAACAAAATAAAGTAAAAACAAAAAATCAAAATCAAAAAATTCCTAACGAAGAATGAACTAGTGGCATTGGCCTTTTAAAAAAATAAGAAAACTTGCACACAACTTTGCATTGAAATTGTACTTTTTAAATATACAATGAATAAACATGTAATAGTGCAATTTTTACACTTTAGTGTGATTAACACACATCCTCTATAGTACATACGTGTTTACATTTTCACTCATCCAATATGCAAAAATACCCACACAGAAAGAAAGAAAGACCGGCTAAAAACAAAAAAATAAAAGCAAAAACACATAAGAAAGAAGGAAAATCGACATACCCAAAACAAGGGCAGTGAAAAATCTAACCTAAGAAAAAACCGACTTACCCCAAACAAGGGCAAGTCAAAAATACAGAGTGAGATGTGTGAGTAGCCATATACTCAAACTGATTGCGCACTTTAGACCAAGAACTTCAGAAATGCACGATTTAGTCCATAAACTTGTTTATTTGATCAAATAAGACCAAAACCGATTTGGGAGAGAAAATTCCATCCATGTGTCTGCCATGTTGGCGTACATGGACTGCTCACAAACTAGTTATTCTTTACAGGGGCTTTTTGAATGAGTATATAAGGCTAGCTAGCTTTCCTTCTATTGGAAAGAGGAAAAAAATAATCAAAATGATAAGTGCCACATGTTAGGTGCGTGGCACTCCGGTCCTGACGTTTTTCGTTGTCAATTTCAGTCACGCAAGGATGGCAATTTCCAGTGACTCACGGCAAGTTTCCGTCAAAATAAACCGAAGGCAAAAGTTGTCATGCTTGGCAACTAAATTTGTCATCCTCGCGTTACTAAATTTGTCGTTGAAAATGTTTGAAGTTGCACGTGCTCGTACCTAAAGGCCGATACTTATCAGGGTCCAAAAAATAAATGATTTGTGTGGGTTTTGAACTGTCGACCTAAGGAGGAGCAAGCAAGTCGGTGACCACTAGAATTCTAATATGCTTGCAAATGTAAGATGCAACGAATTCTATAAATTGGAAAGAAAATCTGTACTCGCATATATGAGCTCACAGGCTATGATTTTTTTAACCGAGCTTGCACGCAATCCTGCAGTCGCACGTCACGTCATCATGCATATCTTTTTTCTCTCAACCATCTCATCTCATCATATGTTGCATGCTTCGATCGCCTATCTTGCCGCACAAGGAGATTTGCACGAGATGCAGTACACAAGAATTCATTTAGAATTAAAATCTTATGTACGAGATTCTTTCTCCAAGTCTTTTCCCATCGTCTCGCGACTAGGGTTTCATTTTCCTCGGGCTACGCCACTACTTAGAGTCTGATTCTACCAAGAGCAATCTTCGAACCCCACTCCTGATCTCTTCACCTAGGTGTCCTCGTGCTCCTGGGAGGCGATCACTGCAAGGAGGGTTTCTGCTATCCCCTGAGAAGGACCAGGTCTACCAGGGAGCAAGGGTGATGGAGACAAAAGATGAGACAGGAGCTTCTGGATAGGGCAAGGAGAAGGTTGAGGACTGGACGAACGTTTAGATCTTCATGAGGATGAGGAAGACAACTTTGTTTGGGAATATGAATTCAGGGAGGAAGCAGTGGCGACCAAGTGGCTAGCTATAGCAAAAGTTCATACATCTAAGGTGTTCAGCCCGTCTGCGCTTTACTCCGACATGAGGTGTGCTTGTAACCCGGCTCGTGACGTCCGGTGGAGGAATGTTGATGATAATTTATTCACAATTCAATTTGGCTGTTTAGGAGATTGGAACACGGTGTTGCATATGGGACCTTGCTTGTTCAGGAACCAAGTACTAATGATAGAGGAATACGATGGATTCTTGAACCGCAAATCAATAGTTCTTGACAAAATTACCGTGTGACCTAGAATACTCAGGCTTCCGGACGATTACTTGATACCGGCAGCTATCAAAGGGATGTGTTGCAATATGGGCAAGGTGCCAGAGGTCCAAACAACACTTCCAACAGGGTTAGTGGGAGAATTAGTTCGGGTAAGAGTTGAATTGAAGGTGCATAAAAAGCTAGTTGTTTTTGTTTATGTAGCTAAGAACGAAGAGACCTATTGGTACCAAGTCCAGTATGTGAAATTGCCTGGCCACTTTGGATTGATGGGCCATTGGTATCAAGAGTGTGGCACGGGTGATCATGATGTTCAATAAAAAAAGAAAGCCTCTGGGAAGCTGCAGGGATTAAAAAAAAGTAGCTAAATTATATTGGGGCTATTTTTATTGGAAGATGGTGGTAGAGGCCAAGGTAGAGGCCGATGACAGGGTCGTTAAGCTGACCAGGGAAGAGGTGACTTTGGAGGCCGTGGTAATCCTTTTGCTGGACGTGGGAGAGGAGGAGATGTCCCCTTCGCTCCAGGTTAGAACGCGACGACCAGTTGGCACTATAATGCCCTCTTCATGGGCACTGGTATTGCAGATATGGAGACAGATATGCCATTTGTACGAAATACAACAACCCAGGATGTTAGGACGGGTTTGCTTGGGAGAAGAATTGCACCAGATCCAAATATGGTGATGATCGAGCAGAATATGTTGGCAATTGTGCTGGCAGGTTCTGCCTAGGCTACTAAGCGAGATGCTGCTAAGTGCTCAAAGAATGACGGCTCAGTGGCGACCAGTTCAGATACAACTAGTTCTCTGTAGAAGAACACCAATAATAAGAAGCTTAGAGGAGATGAAGGGGATGTGTTGGGAGGTTGAGAGAGTATTCAAAACCTTAATTTATCGACATCTCCTTTCAAGGGAGACCGCAGGGAGCAATGAAAATCTTAAGGTGGAACAACCAAGGGCTTGGGATGCCCCGACAGTTCGTGCTTTGCTGGATGTCCAGTGAAGCTGTTGCCTAGGCGTGTTGTTTTTGTCGGAGATACACCTTGAAAGCTATCCGGCCGAATGTTTGAGATGATGGTTGAAGATGGACCAAAAATTAGTTTGTGTTAGTGATGGGAGGAAAGGTGGGTTGGTTTTATTATGGAAGAAGGAAGTAAGAATCAATAGGTTGGTGCTTGACTCGATGTTTATTGATGTTAGGGTGGAAGACAACAACAATAATTCTTGGAGACTTATTGCTATGTATGGTGATTTTAAATGGGAACATAAATACAAGACATGGGAATGTATGTGTCAATCACATAAGAACCATAGTTACCAATGGCTTCTTATAGGGGATCTCAACGAAATTCAGTTTTTGAGTGAGAAGGAAGGAGGTAACCTGAGACTGCAACAATATATGCTAACTTTCTAGAGTGCAATTGATGATTGCGAGCTAAGAGATATGAGTTATTTGGGTGATCGGTTCACATGGCAACGAGGACATATATATATATATATATATTAGATAACATCTTGATCGTGGCTTGATTAATGATTCTTGGAGCGTATTGCACCCTCATTCAACCCTTTAGAGCTAAAACCACTCGAATCACAAACCACTGCTGGTGGATACAAAGTTTTATGCTTAGGTGGAAGGAGGTTGTCATATTAAACGATTTGAAGCGGGTTGGTTAAGAGAAGGTACCTTTGCGAATATTGTTCAGGAGGCGTGGCAGGAGGTCAGCGCCAACCCAAACCTAGCTACTGTTGAGGAGAAATTGAATCATATGCATGATATGTTTCATGACTGGGACCAATGTGTCCTTAAAAGACCAAAGAAGAGGTTGAGAAGGGCGCAAAAGGAGTTGGAGAAAATTATGACGGATGCCTTTAATGATGAGACAAAGGAGAAGAAGAAGGAGTTGTCAAAACTAATTGAGTTTTTGTTAGAACAGGAAGAGATCCATTACATGTAGCGATCGAGATCCAACACGCTCAAGTTTGGAGACTGAAATATCGGGATCTTTCAGGCATATGCATCAGCTTGGAGGAAGAAAAGGCTCATCAATTTTTTTTAAAAGACGTCGATGGTAATGTGCGGGAAGGTACAACGCCTCTTAGTCAACATATTCATAGTTATTTTAATGGTCTATTTATATCGAAAGTGCAGCAAGTATATCCTACAATTCTACAAAAAGTCCAAGTTAAAGTGACATATCAAATGAATGAGGCCCTGGTGGCGCCTTTTACCCAAGATGGTGTTCGTAAGGTGGTGTTTAGTATTGGTGATTTAAAGGCTCGTGGACCAGATGGGCTTCACACAATTTTTTTTCAAGAAGTTCTGGCATGTTCTTGGAGATGACATCACCTAAGAGGTATTGGTTGCTGTAAATAACTGCCAAATTCCAGGAGAATGGAATGATACTTCTATAGTTCTTATTCCTAAGATTGATACCCCTGAAGTGTTTACTCAGTATAGACCTATTAGTCTCTGCAATGTTTTGTATAAAATTGTCTGCAAAATGTTAGCTGCAAGACTAAAGTGCATCATGGCTGTGATTATTTCACCCACTCAAAGGCTTTCATTCCTGGGGATTAATTACAGATAATACCTTGATTGCTTATGAGTGCATTCACAAGATTAAAAATAAAAGAATTAGACAGGCAAGGATGTGAGCAGTTAACTTGGATATGAACAAGGCATATGATCGTGTGGAGTGGAGCTTCTCGAGAATTATGATGCAAAAGCTTGGCTTCCATGAACAATGGATTGATATGACCATATGGCTTGTGTTAGCTCAGTCAGGTGTAGAGTAAGGTTTAATTTGCAAGAAACAATGCTGGAGGAAGCTATGTATTCCTAAAAGTGAGGGTGTCATGGGATTTCGAGACCTTTTGTAACGCCCTCGATGCGGCTATATCTCCTACGTGTCGAAGCACGACTTAGAGGCATAACCGCATTGAAAGCAATGTCGCAAGTAAGGTAATCTTCACAACAACCCATGTAAATAGAATAAAGGGGAAACAGATACATAGTTGGCTTACACTCGCCACGTCACACAAATACATGAATAACATTACAATCATCCAATACACTCATGGTCCGACTACGGTACCAAAATAAAAGATCAACCCCAACATGCGACACGGTCCCCGATCGCCCCAACTGGGCACCACTACCGATCATCTGGAAAAGACACATAGTAACGACGAGAGTCTTCATGGAACTCCCACTTGAGCTCACGCGCATCGTCTGGAACAGTATCATCGGTCCCTGCATATGGTTTTGGAAGTAAACTGTGAGTCACGGGGACTCAGCAATCTCGCACCCTCGCGATCAAGACTATTTAAGCTTATAGGTGAGGCAAGGTAATATGTGTAGCTGCAGCAAGCGACTAACATATATGGTGGCTATCCTATTCGCAAAAGAGAGCGAGAAGAGAAGGCAAAGCACGAACGAAGAACTATGATCAAGAAGTGATCCTAGAACAACCTACGTCAAGCATTACTCCAACACCGTGTTCACTTCCCGGACTCCACCGAGAAGAGACCATCACGGTTACACACGCGGTTGATTCATTTTAATTAAGTTAAGTTTCATGTTATCTACAATCGGACATTAAAAAATTCCCATCCACCCATAACCGCGGGCACGGCTTTCAAAAGTTCAAATCCCTGCAGGGGTGTCCCAACTTAGCCCATCACAAGCTGTCACGGTCAACGAAGGATATTCCTTCTCCCGAGACATTCCGATCAGAGTCGGCATCCCGGTTTACAAGACATCCTTGACAATGGTAAAACAAGTCCAGCAACACCGCCCGAATGTGCCGACAAATCCCGATAGGAGCTGCACATATCTCGTTCTCAGGGCACACTCAGATTGTCCAAACTTCCGGTAGGCCAGCCCAGAGTTGCCCCTGGTGGTCACCGGTGGCTGACGAGGTGGACCAACACTCAGAGGAGCACTGGCCCGGGGGGTTTAAATAAAGATGACCCTTGGGCTCCGGAAACCCAAGGGAAAAAGAGGCTAGGTGGCAAATGGTAAAACCAAGGTTGTGAAGTAAATATGCCCTAGAGGCAATAATAAATTTATTATTTATTTCCTTATATCATGATAAATGTTTATTATTCATGCTGGAATTGTATTAACCGGAAACATAATACATGTGTGAATACATAGACAAACAGAGTGTCACTAGTATGCCTCTACTTGACTAGCTCGTTAATCGAAGATGGTTATGTTTCCTAACCATGAACAAAAGAGTTGTTATTTGATTAACGGGACCACATCATTAGAAGAATGATGTGATTGACATGACCCATTCCATTAGCTTAGCACCCGATCGTTTAGTATGTTGCTATTGCTTTCTTCATGACTTATACATGTTCCTATGACTATGAGATTATGCAACTCCCGTTTGCCGGAGGAACACTTTGTGTGCTACCAAATGTCACAACATAACTGGGTGATTATAAAGGAGCTCTACAGGTGTCTCCAAAGGTACATGTTGGGTTGGCGTATTTCAAGATTAGGATTTGTCACTCCGATTGTCGGAGAGGTATCTCTGGGCCCTCTTGGTAATACACATCACATAAGCCTTGCAAGCATTGCAACTAATGAGTTAGTTGCAAGATGATGTATTACGAAACAAGTAAAGAGACTTGCCGGTAACGAGATTGAACTAGGTATTGAGATACCAATGATCGAATCTCGGGCAAGTAACATACCAATGACAAAGGGAACAAAGTATGTTGTTATGCGATCTGACCGATAAAAGATCTTCATAGCATATGTGGGAGCCAATATGAGCATCCAGGTTCCGCTATTGGTTATTGACCGGAGACATGTCTCGGTCATGTCTACATTGTTCTCGAACCCGTAGGGTCCGCACGCTTAACATTACGATGACAGTTTCATATGAGTTTATATATTTTGATGTACCGAAGTTTGTTTGGAGTCTCGGATGTGATCACGGACATGATGAGGAGTCTCGAAATGTTTGAGACACAAAGATTGATATATTGGAAGCCTATGTTTGGACATGGGAAGTGTTCCGGGTGAAATCGGCATTTTACCGGAGTACCGAGAGGTTACCGGAACCCCCCGGTAACCTAATGGGCCTTAATGGGCCTAGTGGAGGAAGAGGAGAGGAGGCCTAGGGGCTGCCGCACGCCCCTCCCCCCCAAGTCCGAATTGGACAAGGAGGGGGGGGGCGCCCCCCCTTTCCTTTCTTCCCTCTCCTCCTTTCCCCAAGTCCTAATCCAACTAGGGAAGGGGGGGAGTCCTACTCCCGGTAGGAGTAGGACTCCTCCAGCGCGCCTCCTTCTAGGGCCGGCCGCACCCCCCCTTTGCTCCTTTATATACGGGGGCAGGGGGCACCCCTAGACACACAAGTTGATCCTTGTGATCGTTTTCTTAGCCATGTGCGGTGCCCCCTTCCACCATACTCCTCGATAATACTGTAGCGGTGCTTAGGCGAAGCCCTGGGACGGTAGAACATCAAGATCGTCACCACGCCGTCATGCTGACGGAACTCTTCCCCGACACTTTGCTGGATCGGAGTCCGGGGATCGTCATCGAGCTGAACGTGTGCTAGAACTCGGAGGTGCCGTAGTTTCGGTGCTTGATCAGTCGGGCGGTGAAGACGTACGACTGCATCAACCGCGTTGTCATAACGCTTCCGCTGTCGGTATACGAGGGTACGTAGACAACACTCTCCCCTCTCGTTGCTATGCATCACCATGAACTTGTGTGTGCGTAGGAATTTTTTTTGAAATTACTACGTTCCCCAACAGTGGCATCCGAGCCTAGGTTTTATGTGTTGATGTTATATGCACGAGTAGAACACAAGCGAGTTGTGGGCGATATAAGTCATACTGCTTACCAGCATATCATACTTTGGTTCGGCGGTATTGTTGGATGAAGCGGTCCGGACCGACATTACGCGTACGCTTACGCGAGACTGGTTCTACTGACGTGCTTTGCACATAGGTGGCTGGCGGGTGTCAGTTTCTCCAGCTTTAGTTGAACCGAGTATGGCTACGCCCGGTCCTTGCGAAGGTTAAAACAGCACCAACTTGACAAACTATCGTTGTGGTTTTGATGCGTAGGTAAGATTGGTTCTTGCTTAAGCCCGTAGCAGCCACGTAAAACTTGCAACAACAAAGTAGAGGACGTCTAACTTGTTTTTGCAGGGTATGTTGTGATGTGATATGGTCAAGACATGATGCTAAATTTTATTGTATGAGATGATCTTGTTTTGTAACCGAGTTATCGGCAACAGGCAGGAGCCATATGGTTGTCGTTTTATTGTATGCAATGCAATTGCGCTGTAATGCTTTACTTTATCACTAAGCGGTAGCGATAGTCGTGGAAGCATAAGATTGGCGAGACGACAACGATGCTACGATGATGATCATGTTGGGGAACGTAGTAATTTCAAAAAATTTCCTACGCACACGCAAGATCATGGTGATGCACAGCAACGAGGGGGAGAGTGTTGTCTACGTACCAACGCAGACCGACTGCGGAAGCGATCACACAACGTAGAGGAAGTAGTCGTACGTCTTCTTTCCGATCCGACCGATCCAAGCGCCGTTACTCCGGCACCTCCGAGTTCTTAGCACACGTACAGCTCGATGACGATCCCCGGGCTCCGATCCAGCAAATCTTCGGGGAGGAGTTCCGTCAGCACGACGGCGTGGTGACGATCTTGATGTACTACTGACGCAGGGCTTCGCCTAAGCACTACAACGGTATGATCGAGGTGGAATTTGGTGGCAGGGGGCACCGCACACGGCTAAGGAACGATCTCAAGGATCAACTTGTGTGTCTATGGGGTGCCCCCTGCCCTTGTATATAAAGGATGGAGGAGGAGGCCGGCCAAGGCAAAGGTGCGGCCAGGATAGGGAGTCCTACTAGGACTCCAAGTCCTAGTAGGAGTCCACCAAGAGGGGAGGAAGGGAGAAGGAATAGGAGGAGAAGGAGAGGTGGCCGGCCCCCTTTTCCCTAGTCCAATTCGGACCAAAGGGGAGGGGGGGCGCAGCAGCCTTTTCCTCTTCCCACTAAAGCCCATCAAGGCCCATTACTTCTCCCGTAACTACCCGGTACTCCGAAAAATACCCGAATCACTCGGAACCTTTCCGATGTCCGAATATAGTCGTCCAATATATCGATCTTTACGTCTCGACCATTTCGAGACTCCTCGTCATGTCCCCGATCTCATCCGGGACTCCGAACTCCTTCGGTACATCAAAACTCATAAACTCATAATATAACTGTCATCGAAACCTTAAGCGTGCGGACCCTACGGTTCGAGAACAATGTAGACATGACCGAGACACGTCTCCGGTCAATAACCAATAGCGGGACCTGGATGGCCATATTGGCTCCTACATATTCTACGAAGATCTTTATCGGTCAGACCGCATAACAACATACGTTGTTCCCTTTGTCATCGGTATGTTACTTGCCCGAGATTCGATCGTCGGTATCCAATACCTAGTTCAATCTCGTTACCGGCAAGTCTCTTTACTCATTCCGTAATACATCATCTCACAACTAACATCTTAGTTATAATGCTTGCAAGGCTTATGTGATGTGTATTACCGAGAGGGCCCAGAGATACCTCTCCGACAATCGGAGTGACAAACCCTAATCTTGAAATACGCCAACCCAACATCTACCATTGGAGACACCCGTAGTACTCCTTTATAATCAGCCAGTTACGTTGTGACGTTTGGTAGTACCCAAGGTGTTCCTCCGGTAAACGGGAGTTGCATAATCTCATAGTTATAGGAACATGTATAAGTCATGAAGAAAGCAATAGCAACATACTAAACGATCGGGTGCTAAGCTAATGGAATGAGTCATGTCAATCAGATCATTCAACTAATGATGTGATCCCGTTAATCAAATAACAACTCTTTGTCCATGGTCAGGAAACATAACCATCTTTGATTAACGAGCTAGTCAAGTAGAGGCATACTAGTGACACTCTGTTTGTCTATGTATTCACACATGTATTATGTTTCCGGTTAATACAATTCTAGCATGAATAATAAACATTTATCATGATATAAGGAAATAAATAATAACTTTATTATTGCCTCTAGGGCATATTTCCTTCAGTCTCCCACTTGCACTAGAGTCAGTAATCTAGATCACATCACCATGTGATTAACATCGATAGTTCACATCATCATGTGACCAATACCCAAAGGGTTTACTAGATTCAGTAATCTAGTTCACATCGCTATGTGATTAACACCCAAAGAGTACTAAGGTGTGATCATGTTTTGCTTGTGAGAGAATCTTAGTCAACGGGTCTGCGACATTCAGATCCACATGTATTTTGCAAATTTCTATGTCAACAATGCTCCGCATGGAGCTACTCTAGCTAATTGCTCCCACTTTCAATATATATCTAGACCGAGACTTAGAGTCATCTAGATTAGTGTCAAAACTTGCATCGGCGTAACCCTTTACGACGAACCTTTTGTCACGTCCATAATCGAGAAACATATCCTTATTTCACTAAGGATAATTCTGACCGCTGTCTAGTGATCTACTCCTAGATCACTATTGTACTCCCTTGCCAAAATCAATGTAGGGTATACAATAGATCTGGTACACAGCATGGCATACTTTATAGAACCTATGGCCAAGGCACAGGGAATGACTTTCATTCTCTTTCTATCTTCTGCCGTGGTCGGGTTTTGAGTCTTACTCAATTTCACACCTTGTAACACAGGCAAGAACTCTTTCTTTGACTGTTCCATTTTGAACTACTTCAAAATCTTGTCAAGGTATGTACTCATTGAAAAAACTTATCAAGCTTCTTGGTCTATCTCTATAGATCTTGGAGCTCAATATGTAAGCAGCTTCACCGAAGTCTTTCTTTGAAAAACTCCTTTCAAACACTCCTTTATGCTTTACAGAATAATTCTACATTATTTCCGATCAACAATATGTCATTCACATATACTTATCAGAAATGTTGTAGTGCTCCCACTCACTTTCTTGTAAATACAGGCTTCACCGCAAGTCTGTATAAAACTATATGCTTTGATCAACTCATCAAAGCGTATATTCCAACTCCGAGATGCTTGCACCAGTCCACAGATGGATCGCTGGAGCTTGCACATTTTGTTAGCACCTTTAGGATTGACAAAACCTTCTTGTTGCATCACATACAACTCTTCTTTAATAAATCCATTAAGGAATGCAGTTTTGTTTATCCATTTGCCAAATTTCATAAAATGCGGCAATTGCTAAAATGATTCGGATAGACTTAAGCATAGATACGAGTGAGAAACTCTCATCGTAGTCAACACTTTGAACTTGTTGAAAACCTTTTGCGACAATTCTAGCTTTGTAGATAGTAACACTACTATCAATGTCCGTCTTCCTCTTGAAGATCCATTTATTTTCTATGGCTTGCCGATCATCGGGCAAGTCAACCAAAGTCCATACTTTGTTTTCATACATGAATCCCATCTCAGATTTCATGGCCTCAAGCCATTTTGCGGAATCTGGGCTCATCATCGCTTCCTCATAGTTCGCAAGTTCATCATGGTCTAGTAACATGACTTCCAGAACAGGATTACCGTACCACTCTGGTGCGAATCTCACTCTGGTTTACCTACGAGATTCGGTAGTAACTTGTTCTGAAGTTACATGATCATCATCATTAGCTTCCTCACTAATTGGTATAGGTATCGCAGAAACAGTTTTCTGTGATGTAATACTTTCCAATAAGGGAGAAGGTACAATTACCTTATCAAGTTTTCTACTTTCCTCCCACTCACTTCTTTCGAGAGAAACTCCTTCTCTAGAAAAACTCTGAATTTAGCAACAAAAGTCTTGCCTTCGGATCTGTGATAGAAGGTGTACCCAACTGTCTCCTTTGGGTATCCTATGAAGACATATTTCTCCGATTTGAGTTTGAGCTTATCGAGATGAAACTTTTTTCACATAAGCATCGCAACTCCAAACTTTAAGAAACGACAGCTTAGGTTTCTTGCCAAACCATAGTTCACACGGTGTCGTCTCAACGGATTTAGATGGTGCCCTATTTAACGTGAATGCAGCTGTCTCTAATGCATAACCCCAAAACGATAGTGGTAGATCGGTAAGATACATCATAGATTGTACTATATCCAATAAAGTACGGTTATGACGTTCGGACACACCATTATGCTGTGGTGTTCCAGGTGGCGTGCGTAGTGAAACTATTTCACATTGTTTTAACTGAAGACCAAACTCGTAACTCAAATATTTTACCTCTGCGATCATATCGTAGAAACTTTTATTTTCTTGTCACAATGATTTTCCACTTCACTCTGAAATTCTTTGAACTGTTCAAATGTTTCAGACTTATGTTTCATCAATTAGATATCCCCATATCTGCTCAAATCATCTTGTGAAGGTCAGAAAATAATGATACCTGTTGCAAGCCTTAAATATTCATCGGACCACATACATCAGTATGTATGATTTCCAACAAATCTGTTGCTTGCTTCATTGTTCCGGAGAACGGCGTTTTAGTCATCTTGCCCATAAGGCATGGTTCGCAAGCATCAAGTGATTCATAATCAAGTGATTCCAAAAGCCCATCAGCATGGAGTTTCTTCATGCGCTTTATACCAATATGACCTAAACGGCAGTGCCACAAATAAGTTGCACTATCATTATTAACTTTGCATCTTTTGGTTTCAATATTACGAATATGTGTATCACTACGATCGAGATCCAACGAACTTGTTTCATTGGGTGTATGACCATCGAAGGTTTTATTCATGTAAACAGAACAACAATTGTTCTCTGACTTTAATGAATAACCGTATTGCAATAAACATGATCAAATCATATTCATGCTCAACGCAAAAACCAAATAACACTTATTTAAGTTCAACACTAATCCCGAAAGTATAGGGGAGTGTGCGATGATGATCATATCAATCTTGGAACTACTTCCAACACCCATCGTCACTTCACCCTTAACTAGTTTCTGTTTATTCTGCAACTCCTGTTTCGAGTTACTACTCTTAGCAACTGAACCAATATCAAATACGAAGGGGTTGCTATAAACACTAGTAAAGCACACATCAATAACATGTATATCAAATATACTTTTGTTCACTTTGCCATCCTTCTTATCCGCCAAATACTTGGGGTAGTTCCGCTTCCAGTGACCAGTCCCTTTGCAGTAGAAGCACTTAGTCTCAGGCTTAGGATCAGACCTGGGCTTCTTCACTTGAGCAGCAACTTGCTTGCCGTTCTTCTTGAAGTTCCCCTTCTTCCCTTTGCCCTTTTCTTGAAACTAGTGGTCTTGTCAACCATCAACACTTGATGTTTTTCTTGATTTCTACCTTCGTTGATTTCAGCATCACGAAGAGCTTGGGAGTTGTTTCCGTTATCCCTTGCATATTATAGTTCATCATGAAGTTCTACTAACTTGGTGATGGTGACTAGAGAATTCTGTCAATCACTATCTTATCTGGAAGATTAACTCCCACTTGATTCAAGCGATTGTAGTACCCAGACAATCTGAGCACATGCTCACTAGTTGAGCGATTCTCCTCCATCTTTTAGCTATAGAACTTGTTGGAGACTTCATATCTCTCAACTCGGGTATTTTCTTGAAATATTAACTTCAACTCCTGGAACATCTCATATGGTCCATGACGTTCAAAACGTCTTTGAAGTCCCGATTCTAAGCCATTAAGCATGGTGTACTAAACTATCAAGTAGTCATCATATTGAGCTAGCCAAACGTTCATAACGTCTGCATCTGCTCCTGCAATAGGTCTGTCACCTAGCGGTGCATCAAGGACATAATTCTTCTGTGCAGCAATGAGGATAAACCTCAGATCACGGATCCAATCCGCATCATTGCTACTAACATCTTTCAACACAATTTTCTCAAGGAACATATCAAAAATAAACACAGGGAAGCAACAACGCGAGCTATTGATCTACAACATAATTTGCAAAATACTACCAGGACTAAGTTCATGATAAATTTAAGTTCAATTTAATCATATTACTTAAGAACTCCCACTTAGATAGACATCCCTCTAATCCTCTAAGTGATCACGTGATCCAAATCAACTAAACCATAACCGATCATCACGTGAGATGGAGTAGTTTTCAATGGTGAACATCGTTATGTTGATCATATCTACTATATGATTCACGCTCGACCTTTCGGTCTCCGTGTTCCGAGGCCATATCTGCATATGCTAGGCTCGTCAAGTTTAACCTGAGTATTCTGCGTGTGCAAAACTGGCTTGCACCCGTTGTAGATGGACGTAGAGCTTATCACACCCGATCATCACGTGGTGTCTGGGCACGACGAACTTTGGCAACGGTGCATACTCATGGAGAACACTTCTTGATAATTTAGTGAGAGATCATCTTATAATGCTACCGTCAATCAAAGCAAGATAAGATGCATAAAAAGATAAACATCACATGCAATCAATATAAGTGATATGATATGGCCATCATCATCTTGTGCTTGTGATCTCCATCTCCGAAGCACCGTCATGATCACCATCGTCACCGGCGCGACACCTTGATCTCCATCGTAGCATCGTTGTCGTCTCGCCAATCTTATGCTTCCACGACTATCGCTACCGCTTAGTGATAAAGTAAAGCATTACATCGCGATTGCATTGCATACAATAAAGCGACAACCATATGGCTCCTGCCAGTTGCCGATAACTCGGTTACAAAACATGATCATCTCATACAATAAAATTTAGCATCATGTCTTGACCATATCACATCACAACATGCCCTGTAAAAACAAGTTAGACGTCCTCTACTTTGTTTGTTGCAAGTTTTACGTGGCTGCTACGGGCTTAAGCAAGAACTCATCTCACCTACGCATCAAAACCACAACAATAGTTTGTCAAATAGACTCCGTTTTAACCTTCTCAAGGACCGGGCGTAGCCACACTCGGTTCAACTAAAGTTGGAGAGACAGTCGCCCGCAAGCCATCTATGTGCAAAGCACGTCGAGGGAACCGGTCTCGCGTAAGCGTACGCGTAAGGTTGGTCCGGGTCGTCTCGTCCAACAATACCGCCGAACCAAAGTATGACATGCTGGTAGACAGTATGACTTGTATCGCCCACAACTCACTTGTGTTCTACTCATGCAAATAACATCAAACCATAAAACCTAGGCTCTGATGCCACTGTTGGGGAACGTAGTAATTTCAAAAAATTTCCTACGCACATGCAAGATCATGGTGATGCACAGCAACGAGGGGGAGAGTGTTGTCTACGTACCAACGCAGACCGACTGCGGAAGCGATCACACAACGTAGAGGAAGTAGTCGTACGTCTTCTTTCCGATCCGACCGATCCAAGCGCCGTTACTCTGGCACCTTCGAGTTCTTAGCACACGTACAACTCGATGACGATCCCCGAGCTCCGATCCAGCAAATCTTCGGGGAGGAGTTCCGTCAGCACGACGGCGTGGTGACGATTTTGATGTACTACCGACGCAGGGCTTCGCCTAAGCACTACAACGGTATGATCGAGGTGGAATTTGGTGGCAGGGGGCACCGCACACGGCTAAGGAACGATCTCAAGGATCAACTTGTGTGTCTATGGGGTGCCCCCTGCCCTTGTATATAAAGGATGGAGGAGGAGGCCGGCCAAGGCAAAGGTGCGGCCAAGATAGGGAGTCCTACTAGGACTCCAAGTCCTAGTAGGAGTCCACCAAGAGGTGAGGAAGGGAGAAGGAATAGGAGGAGAAGGAGAGGTGGCCGGCCCCCTTTTCCCTAGTCCAATTCGGACCAAAGGGGAGGGGGGGCGCAGCAGCCTTTTCCTCTTCCCACTAAAGCCCATCAAGGCCCATTACTTCTCCCGTAACTACCCGGTACTCCGAAAAATACCCGAATCACTCGGAACCTTTCCGATGTCCGAATGTAGTCGTCCAATATATCGATCTTTACGTCTCGACCATTTCGAGACTCCTCGTCATGTCCCCGATCTCATCCGGGACTCCGAACTCCTTCGGTACATCAAAACTCATAAACTCATAATATAACTGTCATCGAAACCTTAAGCGTGCGGACCCTACGGTTCGAGAACAATGTAGACATGACCGAGACACGTCTCCGGTCAATAACCAATAGCGGGACCTGGATGGCCATATTGGCTCCTACATATTCTACGAAGATCTTTATCGGTCAGACCGCATAACAACATACGTTGTTCCCTTTGTCATCGGTATGTTACTTGCCCGAGATTCAATCGTCGGTATCCAATACCTAGTTCAATCTCGTTACCGGCAAGTCTCTTTACTCGTTCCGTAATACATCATCTCACAACTAACATCTTAGTTATAATGCTTGCAAGGCTTATGTGATGTGTATTACCGAGAGGGCCCAGAGATACCTCTCCGACAATCGGAGTGACAAACCCTAATCTCGAAATACGCCAACCCAACATCTACCATTGGAGACACCTGTAGTACTCCTTTATAATCACCCAGTTACATTGTGACGTTTGGTAGTACCCAAAGTGTTCCTCCGGTAAACGGGAGTTGCATAATCTCATAGTTATAGGAACATGTATAAGTCATGAAGAAAGCAATAGCAACATACTAAACGATCGGGTGCTAAGCTAATGGAATGGGTCATGTCAATCAGATCATTCAACTAATGATGTGATCCCGTTAATCAAATAACAACTCTTTGTCCATGGTCAGGAAGCATAACCATCTTTGATTAACGAGCTAGTCAAGTAGAGGCATACCAGTGACACTCTGTTTGTCTATGTATTCACACATGTATTATGTTTCCGGTTAATACAATTCTAGCATGAATAATAAACATTTATCATGATATAAGGAAATAAATAATAACTTTATTATTGCCTCTAGGGCATATTTCCTTCAGATCAAGGTGTCGCGCCGGTGACGATGGTGATCATGATGGTGCTTCGAAGATGGAGATCACAAGCACAAGATGATGATGGCCATATCATATCACTTATATTGATTGCATGTGATGTTTATCTTTTATGCATCTTATCTTGCTTTGATTGACGGTAGCATTTTAAGATGATCTCTCACTAATTATCAAGAAGTGTTCTCCCTGAGTATGCATCGTTGCGAAAGTTCTTCGTGCTCAGACACCACGTGATGATCGGGTGTGATAGGCTCTACGTTCAAATACAACGGGTGCAAAACAGTTGCACACGCGGAATACTCAGGTTATACTTGACGAGCCAAGCATATACAGATATGGCCTCGGAACACAGAGACCGAAAGGTCGAGCGTGAATCATATAGTAGATATGATCAACATAGTGATGTTCACAATGAAACTACCCCATCTCACGTGATGATCGGACATGGTTTAGTTGATTTGGATCACGTGATCACTTAGAGGATTAGAGGGATGCCTATCTAAGTGGGAGTTCTTAAGTAATATGATTAATTGAACTTAAATTTATTATGAACTTAGTCCTGGTAGTATTTTGCAAATTATGTTGTAGATCAATAGCTCGCGTTGTTGCTTTCATGTTTATTTTGATATGTTCCTAGAGAAAATTGTGTTGAAAGATGTTAGTAGCAATGATGCGGATTGGATCCGTGATCTGAGGTTTATCCTCATTGCTACACAGAAGAATTATGTCCTTGATGCACCGCTAGGTGACAGACCTATTGCAGGAGCAGATGCAGACGTTATGACCGTTTGGCTAGCTCAATATGATGACTACTTGATAGTTTAGTGCACAATGCTTAACGGCTTAGAATCGGGACTTCAAAGACGTTTTGAACGTCATGGACCATATGAGATGTTCCAGGAGTTGAAGTTAATATTTCAAGCAAATACCCAAGTTGAGAGATATGAAGTCTCCAACAAGTTCTATAGCTAAAAGATGGAGGAGAATCACTCAACTAGTGAGCATGTGCTCAGATTGTCTGGGTACTACAATCGCTTGAATCAAGTGGGAGTTAATCTTCCAGATAAAATAGTGATTGACAGAATTCTCTAGTCACCATCACCAAGTTAGTAGAACTTCGTGATGAACTATAATATGCAAGGGATAACGGAAACGATTCCCAAGCTCTTCGTGATGCTAAAATCGACGAAGGTAGAAATCAAGAAAAACATCAAGTGTTGATGGTAGACAAGACCACTAGTTTCAAGAAAAGGGCAAAAGGAAGAAGGGGAACTTCAAGAAGAACGACAAACAAGTTGCTGCTCAAGTGAAGAAGCCCAAGTCTGGTCCTAAGCCTGAGACTAAGTGCTTATACTGCAAAGGGACATAGCCAATCAACGGTTTGCTAGGACATGGTGGGTTAGAGGTTTGACATGGCAATTTGGGAGGCATGATAAGCAAGTGGTAGGTATCGTAGCATAGGCATAGCAAAAGAGCGAGCATCTAGCAAGCAAAGATAGAAGTGATTTTGAGGGTATGATCATCTTGCCTGCAAAGTTGTCAAAGTTGACTTGATCCTCGTAAGCAAACTCAACGGGCTCCTCGTTCGCGAACTCGTCTCCCAGCTCTACCCAAACAAGACAAACAAGCAAAAGGAACACAATCAACCACGTGCAATGCTCAAACAACATGATGCAAACATGGTATGCTATGCGGGATGCGATATGTGATGCATATGCAAGATTTGACAAGGAATGATTGAACCTGGCCTGAACTTGGAAATCCAAGAGTGCCAATGGAAAGGTGAGGTGATTTCGGTTGAAATCGATATAACGATCACCGGAATCGGATGCACGGTTTGGAAATGGCAAGCAAAACAAATATGGCACCGGTCTGCGATAATCAGCAAGTAGCCATCTAAAAGCATCAGGATAATTATGCTACAGCACTCAAACATGACAACACAATACATGGCAGGGATACAATCATGATGCTTGACAAAAGATGAACACTGAGCTACGGCTAATTCATCCATTAACAGGTTCAAAAAAGCATGGCAAAAATGCAAATGGTAACATGTTTCAGACTTAGTGAAATTAACACAAGTCTGGAATTTAATATCAGGTAGCACACTTTAGAGCATGAAAACTACATGCTACAGGAACTTAACATGGCAAAGCAAGGCATGGCATGAAGCTACTCAAAGCACTTAACAAAAGTCCATTAGTGACCTTGAGCCAAAAGGAATCAGAAAATACAATTGCAAGCATGTGAACATGGCAAAAACATAAACAGATCTCAGACTTAGTGAAAAACTGGAGCATGCAAATCAGTTAGCGAGTAGGCATGTTCACGAGCTCGATGCACTCACTACAGAGCATGGAATGACAAACTAAGCATACACCCATCAAGAATACATATCATAGAAGCTATACATGGCAAGAACAACAACATAGCATGCACGGATCAATAGCAACATCCTCGGCAAAATCGCTAACGAGTCAACAATCTTCCAGGATTCACGATATAACAAAAGTAGGGCTCGATTGACTCAAGCTAGGGTGCTCCATAAATGCAAAAAAGACATGTATGGATAGAGCACCACAAAGTTAACAAAACATCCTTACTGATCATCCTCAAAAGAGGCACGGATCACTAGGAAACAACATGAACATATGGCATAATGACAAAATCAGGTCAAGGACTTAGTGAAATTCCAAGTCCCTGAAATCAGCATTACCGATTGCACTACTTTGCAAGCTTGTGCTAGTCACCACACATATCACAAAAAAACATGGTAAGCACCTTTGTAAAGATGACATGGCGTATAACAAAACTCATGTAGAGCTCAGGAGCATATCATGCACACATTAATCCTGGCAAAAATGACAAATAGCTATTTGATGCAGCAGATCTGACAAATTTATCACATAGCCCTCTTCCAACAGCATTTCGAGCATCAAAATAAGCTCAAATGAAAATGATGCAATGAGATGAAATGATGTACTCGTTGAGACGAACATTTTGATATGCTACACGCGCATATCGGAGCTACGGATGCGGAGTTATAGCATGTGCAAGAATGCAAACAAAATTAGGGTTCTCTGGGGAAAATTCAACCGAGTAAGATCTCAGATCTGGATCCAGATCCGCACGGAACCCGAGGTTTGCCGGAAGCACTGTAGACGCCGGAGAATCACCAAAGTTGAAGAAGAGGAGGACGGGGCGGCGAGGAGGCGGCGGTGGCGGGCTCGGACGACGAGGTGGCCTCGGGCAGCGCGCGACGGCGCCGGGGCGGCGGAGGCGAGGTGAGGCCGCGGCGGCCGGTCGGCGTCGGGCGCCGGTGAGGAGAGGGCGGCGCGCCTCGGGAGGAGAAAGGGCGGCGGGGTCGCGGTCCACTGGCCCGGTGGGCGGCTCGGGCGGGCCTCCCGCGGGCTCGCCGGGCCACGCGGAGGAGTGGCGGCGATGTGGGCGCGGGGGCGCCACGTGGCGTCATGGGAGTGGTCGGCGGCGACGTCCGGCGGCGGAGGAGCGGATTTTAGGGTTAGGGTGTGAAATGATCCGCGCATTTTTGGAGGAGACCTAGTTTTATAGGTAGGAGGAGCTAGGAAGCTTCAAATGGAGTGCGGTTTGCGGCCACGCGATCGTGATAGAACGGTCTAGATGATGGGAGAGGTTTTGGTGGGTTTTGGGCCAAATTGGAAGGGTGCTGGGCTGCAACACAAACGAGGCCTCTCTGTCCCTCGGTTAACCGTTGGAGTATCAAACGAAGTCCAAATGGCAGGAAACTTGACAGGCAGCTACCGGTAGTAAACCAAGGCCACATGGCAAGGCTCGGTCCAATCCGGAAATGTTTAACCCCCACAGACGAAAAGAGGTAGAAAGGACCACCGGAGGAGATAGGAGCGCCGGAATGCAAAACGGACAACGGGGAAAATGCTCGGATGCATGAGACGAACACGTGTGCAAATGCAATGCTCATGATGACATGATATGAGATGCATGACAAAGGCAACAACACACGAAGACAAAAACCCGAACCCAAGGAAAATAAAATAACTTAGCACCGGAAACGGCAAGAGTTGGGATACATATAAGGTAAATTACATCCGGGGTGTTACAACACTCCACCACTACGAAAGGATCTCGTCCCGAGATCTAGGACTGAAAAAACACCAAGTACTCAGAACGGAGGTGATCCTCGCGTTCCCAGGTGGCTTCACGGTCGGAATGGTGTGACCACTTGACTTTGAGGAATTTGATTGACTTATTGTGAGTCTTGCGTTCAGTCTCTTCAAGAATAGCAACTGCGTGCTCACGATAAGAGAGCTCTTCTTGGAGATCAATGTCTTCAAAGTTGACGGTGCGGTCAGGGGTCTTGAAGCACTTGCGGAGCTGAGAGACATGGAACACGTCGTGCATGTTTGCAAAGTTTGAAGGAAGCTCGAGTTGATAGGCGAGATCGCCTCTCTTTCTGACGATCTTGAAAGGACCCATGTATCTAGGGGCAAGCTTCCCTTTGATACCGAAGCGACGAGTACCTTTCATTGGAGAGACGCGGAGGTAAACATGGTCTCCGATCTCGAAAGCCAAATCATGATGCTTACTATCATAGTAGCTCTTCTGGCGTGATTGCGCTGCTTTGAGGTTATCACGAATGACTTTGCACATCTCCTCTGCCTCTGTGATCAAGTCATTTCCAAGAAGTTGACGTTCACCGGTCTCCGACCAGTTAAGAGGAGTACGGAACTTTCTGCCATAGAGAATTTCAAATGGGGCCTTGCCCGAACTCTCTTGAAAGCTATTGTTGTAGGAGAACTTGGCATATGGAAGACAATCTTCCCACTTCATACCGAAAGAGATAAAGCAAGCCCTGTGCATATCTTCGAGAATCTGATTGACACGCTCGACTTGACCGCTAGTTTGAGGATGAAAAGCTGTGCTGAAACGGATGTTGGTGCCCATGGCCTTCTGAAAAGAATCCCAAAACTTGAAGGTAAAGATGCTGCCATGGTCTGAAGAAATCAACTGCAGAATACCGTGGAGAGAGACAATTCGAAAGGTATAAAGCTCCGCCAATTGAGCTGCAGTGATAGATGAAGGAAATATGCCCTAGAGGAAATAATAAAGTTATTATTTATTTCCTTATATCATGATAAATGTTTATTATTCATGCTAGAATTGTATTAACCGGAAACATAATACATGTGTGAATACATAGACAAACAGAGTGTCACTAGTATGCCTCTACTTGACTAGCTCGTTAATCAAAGATGGTTATGTTTCCTAACCATGAACAAAGAGTTGTTATTTGATTAACGAGGTCACATCATTAGTTGAATGATCTGATTGACATGACCCATTCCATTAGGTTAGCACCCGATCGTTTAGTATGTTGCTATTGCTTTCTTCATGACTTATACATGTTCCTATGACTATGAGATTATGCAACTCCCGTTTACCGGAGGAACACTTTGGGTACTACCAAACGTCACAACGTAACTGGGTGATTATAAAGGAGTACTACAGGTGGCTCCAAAGGTAGATGTTGGGTTGGCGTATTTCGAGATTAGGATTTGTCACTCCGATTGTCGGAGAGGTATCTCTGGGCCCTCTCGGTAATACACATCACATAAGCCTTGCAAGCATTATAACTAAGATGTTAGTTGTGAGATGATGTATTACGGAACGAGTAAAGAGACTTGCCAGTAACGAGATTGAACTAGGTATTGGATACCGACGATCGAATCTCGGGCAAGTAACATACCGATGACAAAGGGAACAACGTATGTTGTTATGCGGTCTGACCGATAAAGATCTTTGTAGAATATGTAGGAGCCAATATGGGCATCCAGGTCCCGCTATTGGTTATTGACCGGAGACGTGTCTCGGTCATGTCTACATTGTTCTCGAACCGTAGGGTCCGCACGCTTAACGTTACGATGATAGTTATTATGAGTTTATGCATTTTGATGTACCGAAGGTTGTTCGGAGTCCCGGATGTGATCACGGACATGACGAGGAGTCTCGAAATGGTCGAGACGTAAAGATTGATATATTGGAAGCCTATGTTTGGACATCGGAAGTGTTCCGGGTGAAATCGGGATTTTACCGGATTACCGGGAGGGTTACCGGAACCCCCCGGGAGCCAAATGGGCCAACATGGGCCTTAGTGGAATGGTGAAAGGGCTGCCCCATGGGCTGCGCGCCTCCCCCCTTTCCCTAGTCCTATTAGGACTAGGGAAGGTGGCCGGCCACCCCCTCTCTCCTTCCCACTTGAGGAAACCTAGTTGGACTAGGATTGGAGGGGGGAGTCCTACTCCCGGTAGGAGTAGGACTCCTCCTACGCCTCCCAACTTGGCCGACCAGCCCCTCCCCTTGAAACCTTTATATACGGGGGCAGGGGGCACCTCTAGACACACAAGTTGATCCTTGAGATCGTTCCTTAGCCGTGTGCGGTGCCCCCTGCCACCAAATTCCACCTCAATCATACCGTTGTAGTGCTTAGGCGAAGCCCTGCGTCGGTAGTACATCAAGATTGTCACCACGCCGTCGTGCTGACGGAACTCCTCCCCGAAGCTTTGCTGGATCGGAGCCCGGGGATCGTCATCGAGCTGAACGTGTGCTAAGAACTCGGAGGTGCCGGAGTAACGGTGCTTGGATCGGTCGGATCGGGAAGAAGACGTACGACTACTTCCTCTACGTTGTGTGATCGCTTCCGCAGTCGGTCTGCGTTGGTACGTAGACAACACTCTCCCCTCTCGTTGCTATGCATCACCATGATCTTGTGTGTGCGTAGGAATTTTTTTGAAATTACTACGTTCCCCAACAATAGACTCCTTGATAGGCAGGAAATGAGCCACTTTAGTGAGTTTGTCGATGACAACGAATATAGCATCATTGCCACGCTTGGACTTTGGAAATCCCGTCACGAAGTCCATCTCAATGTGGTTAAACTTCTATTCTGGAATGTCAAGAGGTTGGAGGAGACCAGCTGGTCGTTGGTGTTCTTCCTTCACTCTTCTGAAGACATCACATTCATTCACGAACTGAGCAATCTCACGCTTCATTCGAGTCCACCAATAAGCCTGCTTGAGGTCCTGGTACATCTTCGTACTCCCAGGGTGGATGGAGAGGAGTGAATTGTGAGCCTCGTTCATAATGACTTTACGAAGGTCACCTTTAGGCACAACAATGCGATCCTCGAAGAAGAGAGTATCCTTGTCATCAAGGCGATAACACTTGTACTTGGGTTGACTCTTGGCAATCCCAACCTTCACCTTCTTCACCATAGCATCAAGAAGTTGAGCCTCGCGAATCTGATCTTCCAAAGTAGGAGAGACTTGAAGGTTGGCGAGGAACCCTTGAGGAACAACTTGCAGATTGAGTTTGCGGAAAGCTTCACAAAGCTCGGGTTGGTAAGGCTTGAGAATCAGACTGTTCCAGTAAGCCTTCCTGCTCAATGCGTTAGCAATAACATTGGCCTTGCCTGGAGTATATTCGATGCTCGGATTATACTCTTGAATCATTTCGACCCAACGAGTCTACCTGAGGTTGAGATTAGGCTGAGTGAAAATGTACTTGAGACTCTTGTGGTCAATGAAGATGTCCACTTTTCTTCCCAATAAGAGATGTCTCCAAGTCAAAAGAGCATGCACAACTGCCGCCAACTCGAGATCATGAGTGGGGTAGTTCTTCTCATTGGGCTTCAACTGGAGAGAGGTATAAGCCACAACTTTCTTCTCTTGCATCAACACTGCATCAAGACCTTGAAGAGAGGCATCGCAGAAGACCTCGACCAGTTTGGATTCATCGGGAGGAGTCAGAACTGGAGTAGTGACTAATTTCTCTTTCAGAGTGTTGAAAGTGATGTCACATTCAGGAGACCAAATATACTTGACGTGCTTCTGGAGAAGGTTGGAAAGCGGCTTCGTGATCTTTGAAAAGTTCTCAACGAACCTTCAACAGTAGCTCGTGAGACCAAGGAAGCTGCAGAGTTGCTTCATGTTCTGAGGTGGTTCCCAATTCACAATTGTAGACACCTTCTCAGGATTCACCGCTATGCCCTTGGCAGAGATGATATGCCCAAGATAGAGAACCTCATCGAGCCAAAACTCGCACTTTGAGAACTTGGCGTAGAACCGATGTTCTCTGAGCTTATCGATCACCAAACGCAAGTGCTTGGCATGATCTTCCTTGTTCTTCGAAAAGACCAGAATGTCATTGAGGTAGACCAAGATGAAGTCATTTGTGTAGGCGTTGAAGATGAAGTTCATCATGCGAGAGAAAGTCGGCGGAGCGTTGACGAGGCCAAAATACATGACAGTGTATTCATATGAGCCATAGCTTGTTCTGAACGCCGTCTTAGGGATATCTTGCTCACAAATTCGAATCTGGTGATAGCCCATACGGAGATCAAGCTTGGAGAATACTTGAGCACCTTTGAGTTGTTCAAACAGCTCGTTGATGTTGAGAAGTGGGTACTTGTTCTTTATAGTCTTCTTGTTCAATGGACGGTAGTCAACACAAAGTCGGTCCGTTCCATCCTTCTTCTTCACAAAAAGAACTCCACAACCCCACGGAGAAGAACTAGGTCGGATGAGACCCATTCACTCTTGAATATCGGGTTGCTTCTTCAGCTCCTTCAACTCTTCAGGTCCAAGCTTGTAAGGACGTTTGCAAACAGGTTCCGTGCCAGGCTCAAGATCGGTGACGAATTCAACTGGCGGTGCGGAGGCATTCCTGGAAGCTCTTCTAGAAAGACGTCTTGATATTCGCAAACGACTGGAATTTGAGAGATGGCATCCAGTTCACCCTTCTCATTGAGAGAAAACAGACGGATGGTATTATCCCGAGCGGCAAAGACAATTACATCCTTAGATGAATGAGTCAATTGAATCTACCTGGCTGCACAATCAAGCTGAGCCTTGTGCTTAGAAAGCCAGTCCATTCCAAGAATAAGATCAATATCCGAGTTACCAAGGACCATTGGAGAAGCCAGAAACTTGAAATCACCCATCATGATAGAAATATCCGGAATCTCGTAGTTTGTGAGCAAACATTTACCCGGTGAGACAACTGCTAATGGTTTATGCAAAACTTGAGAAGACAACTCATGCTTAGATGCAAAAGGTCTCGAGATGAAACAATGCGATGCACCAGTGTCAGAAAGTAATTTTGCAGGAACATCGTTAACAGGAAGGTTACCCATGATGACATCTGATGAGTCCTCTACCTGAGCTGCATTCATCAAGTTGACCTTGGCGTGCTTGGGGTTATGCTTGACCACAGCTGTACTTGCCGATCTCACAGGAGGAGGAGGAGGGAGACGCCTCTAATTGAAGCATTTGTTGGCATAGTGACCCTTCTGTTGGCACTTGTTGCACGTGACCTCTGAAAGCAGACGGTGATACGGGGCACTCGATCTTGGAGCTTGAGACGAAGTCTTGTTCTGAAAGCCAGGGTTGGGTGGGTGGGAAGATCCACTGCCACCTTTGTTCTTCTGCTGATAAGGCTGACAGAACGGAGGAGGAGGAAGCCAATACTTCTTCTGCTTAGCCACTTGAGTTGAGTAAGAAGGAGTAGCATCTCTGACTCGCTTCTTGGAAGCATCGCACTTCAGTTGAGCAGTCTATTGCTTCATTGCCATGTTGTAAAACTCATCATACCTCTTGGGCTCAAAGAGGACAAGAGCTAGCTGGATTTCTTCTCTGAGACCACCCCTGAACTGGTATATCATGCTCTTCTTGTCAGGGACATCTTGCTTAGCAAAACGGGCGAGCTTCTGAAACATCTTGTTGTACTCGTAGACAGACATAGAGCCTTGCTTCAGGTTGCGGAATTCCTCACGCTTGCTTTCAACCACGCTTTGAGGGATATGATGAGCTTTGAAGTCTTGACGGAATTCATCCCAGGTAATCACATGGCCTCCTCTGGAATATTTGTACTGCTGAAACCATTCTACAGCTTGGTCTTTGAGTTGGAAGGAAGCGAACTTGACAAAGTCCTCAGGCCTGCCGTTACTGCACTCGAAAGGCTTGCATATGTCCACGAGCCAATCATCAGCGTCTGTTGCCTCAACACAATTGCTGAAGGTCTTTGGCTGGTTAGCAAGGAACTGGTTGAGTGTAGCAAAGTGATTCTGATTGTTGCCTTGGCCCTGGTTCCCTTGATTGCGCTCTTGAAGAAGTTGCATGATCAGCTACGTGTTTGCATTGGTAGCGGCCATCACAGCTTGCCATGCCTCCGGAGGTGGAGGTGGTGGTGGCGGATCAGGATTCGGAGTCGTGCACATTGGAGGAGCCATCCTGAAGAGGTTGACATCCATTAGCACATTGACAAACAAATATTGAAGCTGAATCAAACGGGTTGAAATTGCAACATATAGTCTTCACATCCGAACAAAATGAACGAATGCATTCCAATTGAAATGGTCACATATCCATAAATTGAGAAGCCACTTAGAATTGAGGTAGAAGAAAAAACAACAAGGTACGGAACAAGAACGAATACTCGGTGAGGATTACCCAATCCCAAACCAAATATCCGCAGAAGAAGAACTAGAGCTACAAGAATTTCCACCTATGAAACTCCCGAACCTTTCCGGTTATGCAATCAGGTGTTGGGGATACAGGGGAAGCATAATATCTCACCCAAATCTAGCAAATCCTACATCCAACTGTATCCATCCTTCAACACATAATCGAGAAAAACTTCAGAAATCGTCTACCTCAACCTTTGAAAAGCATCCGTTATACAAGTTATGGCAATACTCCCGAACTCCCGCCCCAGTACTGGGTGGCGTTGAGGTTATCTCATGAACAACTGCATAAAAGAGATTTTCGATGTCGGCGAAACTCAGGTATTCTAGAATCTCAACGATAAAATTGTGACGACAACACCTCGGAGCTCAACTCCCCGGGACACTGCCACAACCCCTAAATGACAGGAGGCACCAAGAACAATGTTCTCGTCACAAATCGATCGGAACGATTCCAAGATACCCGCGTGATCCTAAATTTTTTTTGTGAAATTTGAGAAGAGAAGAGTCAAAACTCTACGCCAGGATGCCTTACCAGAGCGATGAAGGGACTAGGGAGGAAAAAGAATTCCTAAACTCTCCGATATATATAATCCTAAATGACTCAAAACATTTTTCTAGACTCAACAACACCAACGATTCGATCAAGCAGGGGGCTCCTAAGGTCGGGAAAGGCTCTGATTACCAACTTGTAACGCCCTCGATGCGGCTATATTTCCTACGTGTCGAAGCACGACTTAGAGGCATAACCGCATTAAAAGCAATGTCGCAAGTAAGGTAATCTTCACAACAACCCATGTAAATAGAATAAAGGGGAAAATGATACATAGTTGGCTTACACTCGCCACATCACACAAATACATGAATAACATTACAATCATCCAATACACTCATGGTCCGACTACGGTACCAAAATAAAAGATCAACCCCAACATGCGACACGGTCCCCGATCGCCCCAACTGGGCACCACTACTGATCATCTGGGAAAGACACATAGTAACGACGAGAGTCTTCATCAAACTCCCACTTGAGCTCACGCGCATCGTCTAGAACGGTATCATCAGTCCCTGCATCTGGTTTTGGAAGTAAACTGTGAGTCACGGGGACTCAACAATCTCGCAGCCTTGCGATCAAGACTATTTAAGCTTATAGGTAAGGCAAGGTAATATGTGGAGCTGCAGCAAGCGACTAGCATATATGGTGGCTATCCTGTTCGCAAAAGAGAGCGAGAAGAGAAGGCAAAGCACGAACGAAGAACTATGATCAAGAAGTGATCCTAGAACAACCTACGTCAAGCATTACTCCAAAACCGTGTTCACTTCCTGGACTCTGCCGAGAAGAGACCATCACGGTTACACACGCGGTTGATTCATTTTAATTAAGTTAAGTTTCATGTTATCTACAACCGGACATTAACAAATTCCCATCTGCCCATAACCGCGGGCACGACTTTAGAAAGTTCAAATCCCTGCAGGGGTGTCCCAACTTAGCCCATCACAAGCTCTCACGGTCAACGAAGGATATTCCTTCTCCCGAGACATTCCGATCAGACTCGGCATCCCGGTTTATAAGACATCCTCGACAATGGTAAAACAAGTTCAGCAACACCGCCCGAATGTGCCGACAAATCCCGATAGGAGCTGCACATATCTCGTTCTCAGGGCACACTCAGATTGTCCAAACTTCCGGTAGGCCAGCCCAGAGTTGCCCCTGGTGGCCACCGGCGGCTGACAAGGTGGACCAACACTCAGAGGAGCACTGGCCCGGGGGGTTTAAATAAAGTTGACCCTTGGGCTCCGGAAACCCAAGGGAAAAAGAGGCTAGGTGGCAAATGGTAAAACCAAGGTTGGGCATTGCTGAGGGGTTTTATTCAAGGCGAACTGTCAAGGGGTTCCCATTATCACCCAACCGCGTAAGGAACGCAAAATCCGGGAACATAACACCGATATGACGGAAACTAGGGCGACAAGAGTGGAACAAAACACTAGGCATAGGGCCGAGCCTTCCATCATTTACCAAGTATATAGATGCATTAAGATAACAAGATAATATGGTGATATCCCAATAATAAACAATGTTCCAACAAGGAATGATCTCCAATCTTCACCTGCAACTAGCAACGCTATAAGAGGGGCTGAGCAAAGCGGTAACATAGCCAATCAACGGTTTGCTAGGACATGGTGGGTTAGAGGTTTGACATGGCAATTTGGGAGGCATGATAAACAAGTGGTAGGTATCGTAGCATAGGCATAGCAAAAGAGCGAGCATCTAGCAAGCAAAGATAGAAGTGATTTCGAGGGTATGATCATCTTGCCTGCAAAGTTGTCAGAGTTGACTTGATCCTCGTAAGCAAACTCAACGGGCTCCTCATTCGCGAACTCGTCTCCCGGATCTACCCAAACAAGACAAACAAGCAAAAGGAACACAATCAACCACGTGCAATGCTCAAATAACATGATGCAAACATGGTATGCTATGCGGAATGCGACATGTGATGCATATGCAAAATTTGACAAGGAATGATTGAACTTGGCCTCAACTTGGAAATCCAAGAGTGCCACTAGAAAGGTGAGGTGATTTCGGTTGAAATCGATATAAAGATCACCGGAATCGGATGCACGGTTTGGAAATGGCAAGCAAAACAAATATGGCACTGGTCTGCGATAATCAGCAAGTAGCCATCTAAAAGCATCAGGACAATTATGCTACAGCACTCAAACATGACAACAAAATACATGGCAGGGATCCATTCATGATGCTTGACAAAAGATGAACACTGAGCTACTGCTAATTCATCCATTAACAGGTTCAAACAAGCATGACAAAAATGCAAATGGTAACAGGTTTCAGACTTAGTGAAATTAACACAAGTCTGGAATTTAACATCAGGTAGCACACTTTAGAGCATGAAAACTAGATGCTACAGGAACTTAACATGGCAAAGCAAGGCATGGCATGAAGCTACTCAAAGCACTTAACAAAAGTCCATTAGTGACCTTGAGCCAAAAGGGATCAGAAAATACAATTGCAAGCATGTGAACATGGCAAAAACATAAACAGATCTCAGATTTAGTGAAAAACTGGAGCATGCAAATCAGTTAGCGAATAGGCATGTTCACGAGCTCGATGCACTCACTACAGAGCATAGCATGACAAACTAAGCATACACCAATCAAGAATACATATCATAGAAGCTAGACATGATAATAACAACAACATAGCATGCATGGATCAATAGCAACATCCTTGGCAAAATTGCTAACGAGTCAACAATCTGCCAGGATTCACGATATAGCAAAAGTAGGGCTCGATTGACTCAAGCTAGGGTGCTCCATAAATGCAAAAAAGACATGGATGGATAGAGCACCACAAAGTTAACAAAACATCCTTACTGATCATCCTCAAAAGAGGCACGGATCACTAGAAAACAACATGAACATATGGCATAATGACAAAATCAGGTCAAGGACTTAGTGAAATTCTAAGTCCCTGAAATCAGCATTGCCGATTGCACTACTTTGCAAGCATGTGTTAGTCACCACACATATCACAAAAATACATGGTAAGCACCTCTGTAAAGATGGCATGGCGTATAACAAAACTCATGTAGAGCTCAGGAGCATATCATGCACACATTAATCATGGCAAAAATGACAAATAACTATTTGATGCAGCAGATCTGACAAATTTATCATATAGCCCTCTTCCAACAGCATTTCGGGCATCAAAATAAGCTCAATGCAATGAGATGAAATGATGTACTCGTTGGGACAAACATTTCGATATGCTACACGCGCAAATCGGAGCTACGGATGCGGAGTTATAGCATGTGCAAGAATGCAAAAAAATAGGGTTCTCTGGGGAAAAGTCAACCGAGTAGAATAAGATCTCAGATCTGGAACCAGATCCGCATGGAACCCGAGGTTCGCCGGAAGCACTGTAGACGCTGAAGAATCGCCGGAGTTGAAGAAGAGGAGGCCGGGGCGGCGCTTGCCGGCGACGAGGGGTGGCGAGGAGGCGGCGGCGGCGGGCTCGGACGACAAGGTGGCCTCGGGCAGGGCGCGATGGCGCCAGGGCGGCAGAGGCGGGGTGAGGCGGCGGCGGCCGGTCGGTGTCGGGCGCCGACGAGGAGAGGGCGGCGCGCCTCGGGAGGAGAAAGGGCGGCGGGGTTGCGGTCAACTGGCCCGGTGGGCGGCTCGGGCGGGCCTCCCGCGGGCTCGCCGGGCCGTGCAGAGGAGTGGCGGCGATGTGGGCGCGGGGGCCCCACGTGGCGTCACGGGAGTGGTCGGCGGCGACGTCCGGCTAGGAGGCGGACATGTCCGGCGGCGGAGGAGCGGATTTTAGGGTTAGGGTGCGAAATGATCCGCGAATTTTTGGAGGAGACCTAGTTTTATAGGTAGGAGGAGCTAGGAAGCTCCAAATGGAGTGCGGTTTGCGGCCACGCGATCGTGATCGAACGCTCTAGACGATGAGAGAGGTTTTGATGGGTTTTGGGCCAAATTAGAAGGGTGTTGGGCTGCAACACAAACGAGGCCTTCTCGGTCCCTCGGTTAACCGTTGGAGTATCAAACCAAGTCCAAATGGCACGAAACTTGACAGGCGGTCTACCGGTAGTAAACCAAGGCCGCATGGCAAGACTCGGTCCAATCTGGAAATGTTTAACCCCCACACACGAAAAGAGGTAGAAAGGACCACCAGAGGAGATAGGAGCGCCGGAATGCAAAATGGACAATGGGGAAAATGCTCGGATGCATGAGACGAACACGTGTGCAAATGCAATGCTCATGATGACATGATATGAGATGCATGACAAAGGCAACAACACACGAAGACAAAATCCGAACCCGAGGAAAATAAAATAACTTAGCGCCGGAAACGGCAAGAGTTGGGATACATATAAGGTAAATTACATCCGGGGTGTTACACCTTTACTCTTTTAATCTAGCTATGTTAGCTAAATAATAATGGAGGTTAATTACGGATCCAAACTCACTAGTCACGAGGGTTTTAAATCCTAAAATATTATCTAGATGGTTCTCTCCTTGAGGCTACACCGAAGAATGGTTCTTCTTTCATATGGCAAAGCATACTTATGGGATTGGAGACTTTTTAAAAAGGGTTCAACATTTGGAGAATTGGTTCTGCAGATCATGTGAATATTTGGAAGGATCCGTGGATTCCTTCAAGTCCAAATAGAATGGTAATTACTCCAAGGGGCAATACACTTTTAACTAGAGTATGTGAGCTAATTGACCCGATGAGTGGCATATGGGATGAGATACTAATCTCTAATTTATTCAACCCGGTTGATGTGCACAGAATTCTTCAAATACTAATTGATCTTCATCACTTTGATGATTTTATAGCATGGAACCCAAGTAGAGTTAGAATTTTTCTGTTTGAAGGGTGCATGCAAACATGTTGGAGAGCTCGGGTGGGTCTACCCCTTTGAAGGTTTGGATTACTCTCTGGAAGCTGCAAGTTCCACTTAAAATACAGATTTTTGGCTGAAGAATATTGTGAGGAATCATTCCTCTACGTGTTGTCCTTGCCAATAGGCATGTTGACTCGAATGGAGCTTGTCCTATTTGTCACCAGGGGCCGAGGACATCAGACACCTCCTATTTCAGTGTACTATTGTGCGGGGTTTATGGTCCCGTCTGGTACTTACTCAGGTCATCGAAGCACTACAAATTGACAGATCATGATCGGCTATCTTTGAATACATACTCTCATTGCCCGATGAGCAGTGAACAATGCATCATTATTGAGTTTTAAGCAAGTCATTATTGTGGGTGGATGGTATCTATGGTGGATCCGAAGGAAAACAACTCACAATCAACCAGTTCCACCAGCTTGGAGATGGGTGTTTTCGGTTCTATCAATCGCGAGTAACCACCAGAAGGCCTCACCGTGCGCGAATACCATTTGTGAATTAAAATGGAGTAAGCCAACTCCTCTCTTTGTTAAGTTAAATGTCGATGCATCATTTTACCCAGATGAAGGAGTCGGGGCCACATCAGCCGTAATCTAGGAGGATAGAGGAAATTTTGTGGCTTTGGCCATGAGAGATGGGCCTGCTTTTGCTAATTCTCTTGGTGTCAATAAACTGGAAGTAGAATGAGACTATCTACAAGTTATCAACTATTGTAATGGTCAAAACAGATGGTGGGATTTAGCGGTAGCTATCTTCACAGAGTGTGTGGATACCTGTACTATGATTGGGGAGGTTAAATTTAAACATTGCTATCGTTCATGTAATCAAGCGGCTCATGTGATAGCTAATTTTTGCTTCTGTAATAAATCTTCTTTTAATTGGTTGGCTGAGCCGTCTGACTGTGTTGCCAGTGAGCTCGTGGACGATGTAAACCTATTTTAAATTCAATAAAGCTAGCTATGATGGTCTTCCCTAAAAAAAGTATCTACAAGGAGTGCCTGCTACACTAGCTAGCTGTTTTTTTAACTTATGATCTATTCATTTTTAATTATGATAGTACAATGAACACTAAAAATAATAAAAATTACATCCATACTCGTAGACCACCTAGTGACGACTACGAGCACTGAAGCGAGTCGAACGCGTGCCGCTGTCATCGCCCCTCCCTTGCCGGAGCCGGGTAAAACTTATTGTAGTAGATTGTCGGGAACTCGTCGTGCTAAGGCCCCATAGGACCAACACACTAGAACAACAACCATCGCTGATGAAAATGTAACGCCCCATATGTAACTTTCCCAATTTGTACTCCAACTCTTGCCGTTTCCGGCATTAAGTTATATTTATTCCTCGGGTTCGGGTCTTTGTCTCCGTGTGTTGTTTTTGTTTTCGTGCATCTCATATCATGTCATCACGTGCATTGCATTTGCATATATGTTCATCTCATGCATTCGAGCATTTTCCCCGTTGTCCGTTTTGCATTCCGGCGCTTCGTTCTCCTCCGGTGGCCATTTCTAACTTTCTTTCGTGTGTGGGAATTAAACATTTACGGATTGGGCCGAGACTTGCCATGCGGCCTTGGTTTACCACCGGTAGACCGCCTGTCAAGTTTCGGGTCATTTGGACTTCGTTTGATACTCCAACGGTTAACCGAGGGACCGAGGAGGCCTCGTGTGTGTTGCAGCCCAACACCCCTCCAATTTGGCCTAAAACCCACCAAACTCTGCTCCATCGTCTCGGTCGTTCGATCATGATCGTGTGGGCGAAAACCGCACCTCATTTGGACTCTCCTAGCTCCCTCTATGCCTATATATAGACCCCTTCCCCGAAATCCGGATCTCTCCCCCATCCAAACCCTAAAAATCCCTCTCCGCCGCCGCCGGACGTGTCCGGACGGAGCCGGACAACGTCCGGATCCCGCCGCCGCCAACCAGTCATTGCCACGTGGCAACCGGCGCCCACCGCCGCCCCAGCCCGCGGAAGCCCGCGGCCGGCCCTCCCCGTCGCCCGACCGGGCCCCGCGCGCCGCCGCCGCCCTCGGCTTCCTTCCCCGAAGCCGGCCGCCATCTCCGCCGCCTCCGCCGGAGCCGGGCTCCTCGCCGCCCTGCCGCGCGGCCCGCGCCGCCGCCGTCCGCGCCTGCCCTCGCCGCCCTCGTCGCCGGTGGCCACCTCGCCGGCCTCCTTCCTCCTCCACGCCGGCCGCCGTCGTTGCCATTTCCGGCGAGCTCGGACGCCCCTGCTACAGTAGATCGACGCGACCTGCTATAGTAAACCCTAGATCTATTCGGGGTTGACTTTCCCTCTCCTCTCTCAAAATTTTATGCAATCCGCTCATAACTTTGCGTCCGTGGCTCTGTTTTGGGCATATGATATATCAAAATCTTCGTCTCGACGAGTACATCATTTCATTCCATTGCATCATTTGCATTTGAGGTCATCTTGGTGCCCAAAATGCTGTTGGAAGGAGGCATCATGAGTTAAATTGCAGATCCGTTAGCCCTACATTGACTTTTGTCATTTTTGCCATGATTATTGTGTGCATGATATGCCTGTGCCCCTTTGGGATGAATTGTTAAGCATGTTGTCTTCTTTCCAGAGGTGCCTCCCATGCATTTTTAGGATGTGTGTGTTGTCTTGTGCAAGCTTGCAAAGAGGGGTACGTGAGTTTGCTGATTTCAGGGACTTGGTGAAAATCACTAAGTCTGGAATGTTTTAGTTCGCGATGCTATATGTCCAGCTTGTTTCCTAGTGATCCGTGCCCCTTTTGAGGATGATCAGTAAGAGTGATTTGTTATGCTTGTTGTGCTTAATCCATCCATGTCTTTACTTGTTATGTTGGAGCACCCTAGGTTGACTCAATCGAGCTCAACTTTTGCATAGTTGTTAATTTGGGCAGATCGTGAACTCTTTTGCGATTTTGCCGGTGTTGTTGCTAGTGATCCATGCATGCTATGCCATTGTTATTGCCATGTACAGCTAGCATTTTGTGCCTTCTTTATGGATATATGCTTGCCTTGCCATGACTTGCACCGTAGTGAGAGCATCGAGCTCGTTTACATGCCTCCGTGAGTTATGATTTCAGCATGTCCCAGTTTTCACTAAGTCTGAAATCTGTTTTGCTTATTCAGTTTTGCCATGCTTGTTTGAAGCCCTTAATGGATGAATTTGCCTATGCCTCAGTACTGGTGATTTGTTAAGCTTCTTGAGTACATCACTGCCATGCAATTTGTTTTCTTGTTTGGTGGCTGTAGCATGTTCATTTTGTTGCATTTAGGAGCCTACTTGCTGTAAATCGCAGATCGGTTCGTTTAGTAAAACGCTTGCCATTTCCAAACCGTAGCTCCGATTGCCATGATCTTTATATCGTTTTCAGGGGATTTCTTCCCCTCTATCCAGTGGCACACTTGGTTTTCCAAGCTGAGGCCAGGTTCATGCATTTCCTATCACATCTTGCATTTTGCATCCCGCATCGCATCCCGCATAGCATATCATCTTTGCATATTATTGGTTGCCCTTGCACGTGGTTGATTGTATCCTTGTTGCTTGTTTGTGTTGTTGGGTAGAGTCGGGATATGAGTTCGCTAACGAGGAGCCCGTTGAGTTTGCTTTTGAGGATCCAGTCAACTCTGACAACTGTGCAGGCAAGATGATCATACCCTCGAAATCACTACTATCTTTGCTATGCTAGTTTGCTCGCTCTTTTGCTTTGCCATTGCTACGATGCCTACCACTTGCTTGTCAGCCTCCCAATTGCCATGATTGAGCCTCTAACCCACCTTTGTCCTAGCAAACCGTTGATTGGCTATGTTACCGCTTTGCTCAGCCCCTTCTTATAGCATTTCTAGTTGCAGGTGAAGATTGGAGCCGTTCCTTATTGGAACATTTATTTTACTTGTTGGGATATCACTATATTACTATGTTATCTTTATTCATCTATATACTTGGTAAAGGGTGGAAGGCTCGGCCTCTCGCCTAGTGTTTTGTTCCACTCTTGCCGCCCTAGTTTCCGTCATATCGGTGTTATGTTCCCGGATTGTTGCGTCCCTTACGCGGTTGGGCTATAATGGGAACCCCTTGATAGTTCGCCTTGATTAAAGCTTTTCCAGCAATGCCCAACATTAGTTTTACCATTTGCCACCTAGCCTCTTTTTCCCTTGGGTTTCCGGAGCCCGAGGGTCATCTTTATTTTAGCCCCCCACGGGCCAGTGCTCCTCTGAGTGTTGGTCCGAAATGAGCTGCCTGCGGGGCCACCTCGGGGAAACTTGAGGGTTGGTTTTACTCGTAGCTAGTCTCATCTGAGTGTGCCCTGAGAAAGAGATATGTGCAGCTCCTATCGGGATTTGTCGGCGCATTCGGGCGGTGTTGCTGGACTAGTTTTGACCTGTCGAATCATCTTGTTGTACCGGGATACCGAGTCTGATCGGTGTGTCTTGGGTGGAGGTCTATTCCTTCGTTGACCGTGAGAGCTTGTTATGGGCTAAGTTGGGACCCCCCCTGCAGGGATTGATCTTTCGAAAGCCGTGCCCGCGGTTATGGGCAGATGGGAATTTGTTAATGTCCGGTTGTAGATAACTTGAACCTTAATTAATTAAAATGAATCAACTGAGTGTGTTGCCGTGATGGCCTCTTCTCGGCGGAGTCCGGGAAGTGGACACGGCGTTGGAGTTATGTTTGCGTAGGCTGCTCTCTAGCTTCCCGCTCGTGCTTTGCCTCCTCTTCTCGCTCTCCTTTGCGAATAAGTTAGCCACCATATATGCTAGTCGCTTGCTGCAGCTCCACTTATACATTACCCTTTTCCTACCTATTAAGCTTAAATAGTCTTGATCGCGAGGGCGCGAGATTGCTGAGTCCTTGTGGCTCACAGATTACTATTACACCAGATGCAGGGACCGATGACACCTCTCCGGATGGCGCGCTCGAGCTGAAGTGGGAGTACGACGAGGACTCTCAGCGTTACTATGTGTCTTTTCCTGATGATCAGTAGGGATGCCTATTCGGGGTTAGATTCAGGGCCTGGTCGCTTGTTGGGGGTCTTTTCTATTTTGGCGCTGTAGTCGGGCCATGAGTGATTGTATGATGGATGTTATTTATGTACTTTGATGTGACGTGGCGAGTGTAAGCCAACTATGCTATTATTCCCCTTTATATTATATATGTACATGGGTTGTGTAATGATTTCCGACTTGCGACATTGCTTTCCATGCGCCTATGTCTCTAAGTCGTGCCTCGACACGTGGGAGACATAGTCGCATCGAGGGCGTTACAGAAAATTAGCGTGGATAGGAAGGATTCAATCTGAAGACACACAAACGTAGACGAAAGACAACATAATCCGAGCAGATCCGCCCGAGACACACCTCCACATGCCCACCGACAATGCTAGACCCACCACTGAAACGGAGGCTAGACGGGAAGAACCTCATTCCATCTTCGGGAGCCGCCTTCGTCTCGTTTTCCTAAGCAAAACATAAACCCTAACAATTTTGAAGAAGCATCTGAAAACGGAGCCTTTCCGTCGGCATGGGCCGGGATCCACCGCACACCCATGAGCCTAAGGTCACCGGAGATGATGCGGACCGGCGGGAACGTCGACAGGAGGTAGAGGAAACCTAATCTCTTTCAGGAGGATGCAGGAGGCGGTGGCTGCCTATAACCCTACACTAGCTAGCTGTCACCTGGTAGTAGCCACTAATAGTTTTTCCTTCAATTATTGTACAAAAACCGATCTATATATAGCTCAATGAGAGCTTTTTGATATATGCAAATAGGTGGGGAGAGGTGAGGAGGAACCGTGAGTAGAGGAGAAAGCAAGCGGGGGCGAGGCCGCATCGGCTTGGAGTAGTGTGAGTTCTCGGGGTGACCAAAAAATACGACAACCATGACGGACTGCGCTAGGTAGGGAGACATAGAAGAGAGGGGTAAACACGGTTCATGCATGCATACATAGCATTGGCATGAGAGCGATAATACTACACACACGCGCAAAACAGACGGACTTTCACGAACCCTGCCGCCTGGCCTTCACTAATTGCCCCCCCTAATTTTAAGTGATGGGCCCGCCTCACTCTATCAAATCTAAGCCAATCATATCCTAACCAGCCCGTAAAACCAAGTAAACCCTCTGTGTGTGTAGTGTAGAGAGGAAGCCTTCATTGTAGGCAGCGGATAACAACAAAGCAGATGATGTTTTTGCAACGTGTGCATTGTGAATTACTTCCTCCCTACCTCCATTGTTGCCAGCGAATGACAACAAAGTAGTAGTAGATGTTTTGGGACGTGTGCATTGTGAATTACTCCCTCCCTAAAAAGATTTGTATTTAGAAACAGAGGGAGACAAATTTAGAATAACGATTTAACCAATGCCTATGCTCTACGTCTATTGTTCCAAGGAAAATGTTTCCTTGGGCTTAGATCGAGTCAAGCTGTAGAGCATCCCATAGCTTAAACGATCTCGTCGCTACCACGAGGAACATCATTTGCAGAAGTGGACACCGAGTTCACGGTGCTCGTCCCCGTGGTCCACAGGTTCGCCGCCGCCGGCGTTGCCATGAGATGCTGGAACGGGTTCGCGGGCGGAGCAATGTCCATCTCGCCCTCGAGCATCTTCACCACCACACTCATCGGCGGCCTCGCCTCCGGCTGCTGCTGCACACACCAGAACGCCACCTCGCACATCCTATGCACCGCCTTCTTGTCTTCCTCGCACGCGCCATCACAACTCGCCATGACTTCCATTAGCTCGCCGCTATCGTACTTTGTCCACGCCAGCTTCGGGAACCACTGCTGGCTCTCCGGCGCGGCCTCGTCGAAGTTCCTCCTCCGGCCGAGGATCTCGAACAGGAGGATGCCGAAGCTGTAGACGTCGCACTTCTCGGTGGCGCCGGCCTGCATCCACATCTCCGGCGCGGCGTACCCGGGCGTGCCACGCATCCCGGAGACGGTCTTGTGCGTGTCCGCACGGTTCAGCAGCTGCGCGAGGCCGAAGTCGGCCACTTTGGGCGTGAGGCGACCGTCGAGGAGGACGTTGCCCGGCTTGATGTCGTAGTGCACGATCTTCTGCTGGCACTCCTCGTGGAGGTACCGGAGCCCCCTGGCGACGCCGACGGCGATGGCGCGCATCGTCTGGAACCCGACGTCGCGCCTCCGGTCGAAGAGGTACGAGTCGAGCGCGCCGTGCTCCATGTACTCGTACACCAGCGCGCGCACGTCGGCTTCGTAGCAGAAGCCGAACAGCCTGACCAGGTTGATGTGGTGCGTCCTCCCGATGGTGCCCACCTCCGCCATGAACTGCTCTTGCGAGGTCCTGTCGTCGTGGCCGGGGTGGAGGCGCTTCACGGCGACCATGAGGCCGTTGGGAAGCATGCCCTTGTAGACGGCGCCGAAGCCGCCTGCGCCGAGCCGGGCGGAGTAGTTGTTGGTGAAGCCCGAGAGCTGCTGCGGAGTGAACCGGATGGGCTTCTCGCCGGCGATCTCCTTGAGAAACCGCTCGACGGTGGCGTCCCGTATCTGGGAGTCCGGCACCACAGCGTACAAGGTCGTGCTACTCGCCGGCGCGGGGCTGGTGGTGTTGATGTTGATGGCGGGGAGGCCGTTCTTCTTGACGCACCTGTACACGAAGTAGGCTATGGCGACGGATCCCAGGATGCTCAGCACCGAAACAACTGCATGAATGAGATGCAAAAATCGGAGTTAGACACAAATCATGTTGGACTATTGTTCTTGATAGCAGTGTTAGATCTGTTGGGAGCGCCCCGACGATGATGACAAGGAATAAGTTGAAGGTGCTGGAGGCTTGTTTGCCAAAATCGTCGCCGGATGAGCTATCCATGATGATGAATTGGGGTTTGCTTGTTTTGGGGAAGAAATGGGTTCTACAGTTTAAGCAAGGATGATTCTGCAGCTTTACATGGGGTCTGGGCTGAAATAGGAGATCCTTGATCATGATCGACATAGAAGCGGCCACAGTTTTTTTTGTTTTCAAGTACTACTAGGGTTCAAACTTTTGACACGGCAAGGATACCTAGAAAGAACGTAAACGCGGGAAGACATCCGTGTCAAACTTTTTTGCTGTGCATGGTCAGCTCGAACGGACGCCAATCACGTCATGACAGCTGCAGATTCCACGGTGTAATTTTGAACAGAGAAGGTCGAGATGACGCGGCAAAACCCTCGCCCTTTCTTATTCTCGCGTGGTTGAAGAATTGGTCAAGACAGATAGAGTTTTCGGCCAGGCGAAATTTCTAGATCTTTTCTTTACCACACAAAAGCTTTGCGCTTCGATGTATTACAAGAAGATTGCAAGGAGAGAAAGAGCTGTTACAGACTATCTGGCGGCTTGCCGCGGTTACAAAGGACAACACGGTGACCATGGACAGGCTACCGCAACAACCACGAAACAACGCACTACGGATCTACCATGTTCGTGGATCCTATCTCCAGGTTTCTGCCGAAGTCTACATTGGAATGCGGACGCGGTGGCTAAACCGAAGGTCAAACTATATACCAAGATAAGCAAACAATATGCTAAATTGCTAATAGTGCAAGTGATAAGCAACAAAGACCCCTATTAAAGGTGAACAGTTTGGGAAGAGCTCGATGAGGCCATAGAAGGTGCTTGGCTTTGGGCCGACAGAGGGAGCCGGTTTAGGGATCGCCGAAAGAAGACGATTTGCCGATTTGGATTTACGAATTCAAGTGATCAAGGGAGGCGGACAATGCATGTGGTGTAAAATTTGATGAGGTTGAGGATCTAGGCAATACAAAAGATGAAAACACTAAAACTCTAACGTCAGATTTATAGAATTTTAGAGCTTCGAGGAAAAGGCCATACATTATGAACAACCCCCTCCTCCTTACTTCTATGTCCTTCATCTTTTCCAGGGCACCTGCCCGGGCTCGTTGGCTGTGGACACTGTACATGCTTGATAAACAATGGGTAAATTTTATTGCTGGTTGTGGTTTACCCGGGCAACAGTGCATGCACGGATGGTTTTAAGAAAGGTCAATGTATGCACGTATGTGATAAACAATGGTCTAACTTATTTTTAGGGTAACAATGGACTAGTTAATTTTGCCTACTAAGCGTCCAACTAATATGTAAGTAATGGGCTAACTCCAGCCAAAGACCAAAGCCAAGGTTAGCACTACATAACACCACCTATTTCTAAAAAAAACTACCTGACACCACCAAATACCTATTACTGTCTATTGCTAATCTCTCTCAAATCTGATCTTGTGCATACCAAAAATATTAATTAGATTTAATTCTGCTGGCCATAAGATATCTGATGGATAAGAGAAAAAGTCGACAAACATGATACTTTGATTTCTTGAAGTAAAATGTGAGGCGACTTGCTTCGAAAAGCATGATAATATACATCGTAAGATAATTTGCAGCTAAGATCTCTTCAGATGAAATTATTAGTATTTCTATTTTATTGGCAATCGTAGAGGCAAATTTAAGCGAACACAAACTTAATGATGTTTTTATAATAATGAAGCGGAATGTTATGAAAATTATTTTTCACACTTGTACTTTTCTTTAAACTAGGCGTATATCAAGCATAATGTTGAACGGTCTTGGGATGCTAATTACTTGAGGAACACGAGCAGTCACAACACCTTTTCAGCACTTTAGCTGTTCGCTCATGTATTGTGAGGCGGACTGGCGATGAGCGGAGGCAGGCCTTGGCGCACAGGCGGTGTCGGGCCGAGATAATCCATCGTCAGGAACGGCTTACATCCTCAACAACTCGTCATCTCATCCCCTTTGTGATGATTAGATAAGACTACTAACTGATATTGGTAGATTTAGGGCTTAAATTTTGAGGTCAGCCGATGTGGAATTAACCTTTGGGGATGATCACGACCTCATAAGTCTAGTCTTTGGTTTATGGTTTTGTTTTAGATAGTTAAACTTTAACTTCAATTTTGAAATTACTGAATTTCATAGATGAGAAGGCTTGGTTAGTAGAGCAAACACTGAAACTTACCACAATGAATTTTCTCTCTTGATTTTCTTTAGCACATTATTGGTATGTTTTTTCTAACCGTCTCTATTCTCTAAAGCTCTTTACTTTGAACACACTCACAAGTCACAATACGTACTCTATTTGCACTGTAGCCCCCTTTTTATCTTGTAGTGTCTTCTAGGAAGTTTATAAGCTAATCTGGATGGCTATAATTTTTCTAGCAACATGATGATCAAAGCTATATTTTAATCCAAGCCCTATGTTTGGCTCAAGACCGGAAACCAGTACTAGAAGGGTGGATGGGACCCTGGACCTATGGGATTTGGTTCTATGCATGGCCTCATTCTAAGACTTATGTTGGCAAGTCTCAACTTTATTTTGTTCGATGCAACTGAGCATTAATATGCTATATATCTGTTTACTTCAAATTATATTTGCATGACTACTATGTTAATATTTTGACTTCATATTCATTAGATGATAATTTTTTTTTGCAATTTGCACCACCAAATACTCATGCTTTGGCCTTGGCCTCCCAGCAGTTTCTACCAAGCCACTGCTTATACTAGTAGAATGCCACGACAATTCTAGAAAAATGCGATGTGAGCATTATCAGAGATCTTAGAATACTTTTGCCATGCTTTTTAGGAATCAAACTGTTTGTAAAACTTGCCATTCATAAAAGAAATAACATCCTGCCAAATGGTAAAGTAGTTTGTTCTATTCATATGACAATTTTTTGTTTTCATCACACTATTTACAACTTTTTTGCCATCAGCATATACAAAACATTGGCAATTTAGTTCACACGTAATGGCAACTTTCATATTTGCTAAGGTTTTCTATTCAGGTTTGTAAGATATGGCATATTTAGTTTGTCATACATGCCATTTTTTAATTTCATACATGCCCCCCCCCCCCCCCCCCCTTTCTCTATCATGGCAAACTTACATTGTTTGTGTTTTTTTTCTAATCTACGTCATGGAAATTTTTCTACATATAAATTTTGTCTCTCTACATTTCCATGCAAATTTTACTATGCGCGATTTGGTATTGTAACAGATGTCAGCAAATTTTTTTGTATATAACATGGCCTTTTTGGTACACTGCATGGTAATACTTACTGCATATATCATATACTAAAGTTTCTGTCTTTTATGTATACAATCTTGTTTTTGGACAATGTTGACACCTTTTCATTTTTTATGCAAAGAAAATTTTGTTGGGCCAGGAGGCCTAGCTAAAGGGCCCGCTTGACACTTGAGGAGGCGAGCGCTTACTCATGATGCGATGCGCAATTTTTTCGGCGCTCTGGCCGCTTGGCTCACAGTTGACAGGTTCGTGGTTGAATGGTCGGGGTTGATCGGCTTACCGTCGACCGATTAAATGATGTGCGATTTTACTGAAAAAACGGGAAATCAAAAAAGTTGTTCATGAAATCAGAAAAAATAAATCATGGGTCCAAAAAATGTTCGCAGATTCCAAAAAAAATGTTCACAAACTAAAAAAGCTCACGAGCCTAAAAAAAGTTCATGCATTTGAAAAAGTTCATGAACTCAAAAAAATTCAAGCATTTAAAAGAAATATCATACATTTGAAAATGTTCATGAATTCGAAAACAGTTCACCTCTTTTGCAGATTTGAAAAAAGTTCATGATTTTGAGGAAAACAAAGTTCACAATTTGGAAAACAACATTGATGGATTTGGAAAAGTTCACGTGTTTGAGGGGAAAATCATGAATTTGTAAATAGTTTACAGAAAAATCAAAAAATGTTAACAAATTTGAAGAATTTTTTTATTTTATAAAAGTTTCACATATTTTATATTAAAAAATAAAAAATAAAACAAAGAGAGAAAATAAAAATCAAATAAAACTGTCCAAAAAACTGAGAAAAGAAAAACAGAAGAACTGGCTGGAAGCTTCCAAAAAACGTCCAGGAAAGCTTCCCAAAACCGGAACGAAGCTGTATGTCTTGTAAAACGCTTAACGGGCCGGGCCAAAAAGAATAGGAAAACTAGAGGGTGTGCGTCAGCTCGGGAAAAATGTCAAGCGCCCAATACTAGTGAGGAAATCACTAATTGGGGAGTACTCATTGCAAAGATCACTCCCATCTTTTCTGGTTGCTATAAGTAGCATGCTGCATATGCGCCACTTACCGTAACCTAATAGTTTTGTGTTCAAACTCGATTGTTTTCATCATTGAATTCCTTACATCGAGATCTTTAAATTAGATTCCATATTGATAAGTTTTGACGAACCTTTTTTTCATGAAAAAATCGGACGACAAAACCGAACTAGAAGCACTGATTTTTTCCATTTCAAAAGAGGCACACCCATGCCTCTCACGAAAGCACAACCGTGTCTCTCGCGGAAGTAAAATCGTACCTCTCGCGGGAAGGAAAAAAACAGAAAATATTTTTTTTCGTTTCCTAGAGGGACAGCCATAACTCACACAAAAGCAAAACCGTGCCTCTCGCGGAAGAAAAAAACAAAAAACACATTTTTTTTTTGTTTTCTAGAGGCACCGCCGTGACTCACATGAAAGCAAAACCGTGACTCTTGTAAAAAAACAAAAAACATGTCTTTTCATGTATTTTTTATTCAAAAGTGAAGGAAGACCGGTAAAATGTCGAAACGTCAAAAAATATATATTTAAAAAGTCAAAAACACATATGAAAAAATAAAATAAATAAAATTTAGAAAGAACATCCAAAACGCGACATGTAGCAGGCGGCTGAGAGCGAGCTGATCATGCGAGGAAGCGGCAAAGGCCGGTCGCTCCATCACCTAGTCGCTAGTCGCCGTAGTCGGTGCCTTCCGGCACTGCCTCGCGTTGCTTTCCTTTTCTTTTGGGAGTTGCATCAAAGGGACCTCCTTAATCAAGTCGTTGCCTGTTTGTTAACGACGACCGAGTTCTAGTCCCTTCGAGTTGTTAACTACGGACGCAACAGCTGCGCGGCCGTGCTCACCATCACCGTATTCAACACGTTGGTTGCGAGGCAGTCCAGGATGGCACTACGACGACTCCGATTAGCAAACTAACTACCTCGTGACGCCATCAAGTGCGACTCTCCATCGACTTTGATTTGTTTGTAGGGCGCTAGATTTGACGGAGACGGCCTACTTAAACCCTGATCGGTCCCAGACGGACAGACGGACCGACACATTTCGTTGCGGAGGTGGTTTTCGTGCACAACTCCCTCAAAAAAGGTTTGATTGGCCATTTGATGCTGTGATTTCTGTTGGGGAACCGGCCCATCACGAGGATGGCGGCGGCTAGCGCACGAAGCGCTTGGGATAGCCCTCCCGGTTCCACACTTTAAGTTATGTGGATACTTATCTCTTAACTCTGTACTTTTATATAAATAGACGAGGAGCAATCATTGTAACAGTTGATCATTGATTAATCTACTACCTCTATAAAAAAAAAGGCGGAGAACCAAATCATCCTATCCATCCAAATCTGCAATCTGATGGTCTACATCGCTTCAAAACACCAAACACGTTTTATGCTTTAATTACCCACCATGCCATTATGTTTAATTAATTACCCACCATGCCATTACCTTAATCCTCTCCTCTTTCATCACGCAGGAACAAAACCAAAACCGATGCCCATGCCTCACCGCCAGCCACACCCCGCGCCTCGCCCCATCTCTTTCCCTACAACCTCGCCGCCATCTAATCACGTCTACACGGTTCAGATTAGCTACTAAAACACGATTAGACAAAAACACTGTACATCCCCACGCGAGCGCACACGCCATCTCAGCCCAAAACCCGGGTGCCGCCCCTCCCGTCGTAACCGCTCGCCATCTCCCCCGACACCTGAGTCCCGCACCTCCCTCCCGCCCGCAACCGCTCACCTGTCCTCCGTCGCCGCCCGCCCGCTGGCTTCCCCTCCCGCGCGCTGGCCCGTCCGCTGCCGCCCCCGCCCGCCCGCTGGCTGCTCCTCCCGCCCGTCCGCCGCCGCACGCTCCTTCCCCCGACCCGCCGGAGTCTGCCGCCCGCTCGCCCGGCCGCGCAAGCTCCTGCCCCCGATCCGCCGGCCGCCGCCGCCCTGCCCCCGATCCACCGGCCGCCGCCGCCCGCCTCACTGCCGGAGACCGCCCGCCTCGCTGCCGTAGATCCCCCCGTGGTCGTACCGCCCTCTGCCGGACACCCCCACCACCCGCGGCCGTCACCCCCCATCCGCTGCCCCTACCCTGCGGAGGAGGATCAGGTGACCCATAAGCTGTACACATAAGTTAATTTTTAAAGCATTGTTTTTCTTTTCTCATATACAAATAGTTTTGTATGCAACTTTTGTACAGCTACAAACAGAATATGGCTGACAGATATTTATAGATAATATATAAACAACATATGATCCTGCCCTTAGGTGTAAGCTCTACCTGATGAACACATTGCACATATGATCCCACAAAATCTGTACTTTAGTCATCATATTAGCATAGAAGTGATCAAGCAAACTGACACCTCTTTGTTACAAAGAAGTATGCAGACAAACACATCAATCTTTGCCGGTCCCAACATCTTCCATATGCAGCTTCCTGTCAGAGCAAACTGATCCCTGACACCTAGAAGACATGTGTAATTACGACTGCCTCATGCACATAGCAAAAATGTTTCAGACTCTGTCTTCTTTTGTTTTATAGTCGTTTAAAATTTGTCACGCTGCTCCTCTAGGTGGTCTTCTTTAGTTTGATGTACTCTTCGCTTCTGTCGCTGAAGAAGCGAAGGGGATGGAGGAAGAAAACTGAGATATTGGTTGTGGGGTTGTGGATTTGTGTTCTCTGACTCAATATCACCTTGTATTCCTCATGCACTCACGAAACACCTTGCCCTGAAATTTCAAAAGTGAAAATCGAGTGGCGGATCAACATCGGAAGGAACCCAAACTAACCTTTTCAACGGTGATTTCATATTTGTCTTTCCAACTCTGATTTAGTAGTCTTTTCGTGCTGTAAATTGCAGGTTTGGCAAGAAACTTCGGCTTAATTTTTTTAATAGTGATCTTAGTAGTATTTTCATGCTGAAGATTTCAGATTTGATAAGATACTTTGACTTAATATTTTCTATGGTTGTATTCCAGAGAAATATTGAGGTGTGAAGTTAGTATACGAGATGAAGAATATCCACATCATCTGTATTGGTAGTGTGCCATTCTGATTTTTGTTCCTGTCGGATTTGCAGATAGGTGCAGCGGGAGTGATGTTAGTAGTCTTTTCATGCTGTAAATTGCAGTTTTGTCAATACACTTCGTCTTAATTTTTTTAATAGCGATCTTAGTAGTATTTTCATGCTGAAAAATTCAGATTTGTTAAGATACTTCGACTTAAAATTTTCTTTGGTTGTATTTCAGAGAAGTAGTGAGGTGTGAAGTTAGTATACGAGATATAGGTGCTCCACACCATGTGTATTGTTGCGTAAACCTTCTCTGATCACTTGAAGGTACACCCCACAGCCAATATCTACGATTTTTTGTCATGTTTTAATTCTTTGAATCTGTTCATAGATCATGTACGCTGTTATTTTTCCTAGAGTGGTAACCTATATGTACTATTTTCAATGGTGATTTGATATTTGGCTCTCCATCTGACCTTGCAATTTGTTTACAAACTATAAAGTTCTTCAGAAATCCCTTGATTCTTTGTCATTTCTCAAACATTTGTGTTTTCAGATGGGGAAGAAAAATCCAAATGAACGTCGGTTTGCCTCAAGCGAACGTGCCCCGTCACTGGATGTAACAAACTCACCTCTAAATGCAAATGCAGAGAGTAGTTCTGCTGCTCGGCATAAAGGTAACCAATCATGGTACACCAGATTGTCTGATGAAAAGAAAGCAGAGCTCCTCGAGAAGCGTCGTGTCGCCCGGCGTGAGAAGAAGACTGCAGCCGCACAAAGTGTAAACCATGCCCGAGTATCACAAGAACATGCTTCTTCTGTGGGGTCTGAGCAATTTGTCCCTTTGAGCAACATCACCAACACACATATAGATGTATGTGCTCCCATTTTGTGTCCTAATGCATTGATGCATCACTTGTACATATCTGAATCTCCTCCTACATGACAGTTGCAGTATGTACGGCGGCAAGCTCCACGGGTACTGCTCATCTTCACCAAAACAATATTTCAGGCAAAAAAAGAAGTCCACAAAGTTGGTATGCTGGACTATCCGACGAGCGGCGAGCTGAGTACATACACAAACAGAAGATGGCCCGACTCGCAAGGAAAGCGGCAACTGCCGGGGTGAATGTCCAATTGCCTACATCATCTGCCTCGCAAACTTCATCTGGTTAGACCACCAACATGTTACCTTAATTATTTAAATGGGCAATACTACATCATTGTGATTTTCGTCTCGGATTGATATATGATAACACAGGTTTGATATATGATAACAACACCAAGTGCTTATCATGTCTTCATTTTGTTGTTCCCTGTCCATAAAAGTTAGTGGATTGCTTCATTCTTTTTTGTTAAACTTCTTTGATTGCTCGTAGATTTTTGCATTGACAATACATAAACAAGACAAGAAACTGGGATATACAGCAAATTAGGAGCACATTCTTGAAACCGGTAGCTAAATAAAAACTGTATGTGGTTGGACTTCTGTATTTTTAATCAAGAATATGGTCCAATGGAAGATAATTTATTATGAGTTGCTGACGTCTTCATTTCAGCTTCATCTACGCTTTACTTTTATTTGGTCATAATTTAATGTGCATGACAACTTCATTTATGTTATATTTGGATAACAAATACCTTCAGCTATACAAATTTCTCAAGCAAAGTTCATGTAGCCCATTATCTCATAAGCATCCATGTGTCTTATTTTGTTAGTCAGGTTACAAACTTTTCGTCAATTGCCTTCTCTTCTATTCTTCCCTGTTTTTTTGGCCATCATTAGAATCACACTCTACTCAACCAACATTATCCTACCACTGGTGGCGGCAGTACCTTTAGGGTTTCATGGAATAGATAAGCATTTTATATCGATACCTGTCGTAATCAGCAGATCATTACTATAGTTTGTTGAGTATCAAAACCTTGCATGTTGTGCCTTCATTTTAGTTTTCACATAAAGCCAATGTATTCCCCTGTTTACAGTTTCATTGGATAGAAGCCAGTACTGAACCACTTCCCTTTATTGCTTCGATATGATTTTTAAGATTGTTTCTTAAGGGTGTTCAATCTAACTTATCAGGAAAAGAAGCTCACTGTTCGTTCTGCCTTGATTCGCTAGCCACATTTCTTTGGTTGGGTTGGCGCAGGCCAATGTCCAGGCTGCTTTACTCACTTTCTTTGCCATACACAGGTCCTTCTGTGTGTCGCTGCTGTCAGTCTCGGGCTTACTGCTTGGAGAACAGGAGGAGCGTCAGGGCTCTTTGCTGCATCTGTGGGGGTACTGGCCAGAAGTAGGTGAGCTAAAATACTAGGCCCCATCTCTGCTTGATCTGTTCAGCCAACTGAATTTGTTCTCCTTACTTATTTCTGTTTCTTTTGGTGTATGTGAATGATACAACTTTATTTCCATTGCTGCCATCTTGCTTTTCGTGAGCTAATTCTGTACAATCAAGCTATCATTTACAGTAATGAGTGGACAATGGCCTGATAGAGGTTTCGCTGCAATGCATGGTTAAGTGTTGTCCTGCCTCCTATCAGAGGTTATTGCTGTCCATATTCATATGCATATGCTTTTATTTTCAGGTTATTGTTATCCATGTATCACACAAGCTGAGGTGGTCACCTTTGATCTAATACCCGCGAGTCTTCTATATTGTCTTCATCCTATTCGTGCTAAAACATACTCAGGGCGATCGCCCACCTGAACGATTAAATGGATCAATATTCTGGACATTACAAGCTGGGCCAGAGTGGGCCATATGGAGGTACATCAAACATAGGAAGGGTGGACAGGAGCAGGCTCAAAAGGACCTACACCAATGTACAAGGGGATCATGATCTAGGAGAAGCGAGGCCTGGACGACAGGTGGTAGAGCAGCATGCCTAAGAGAAGCACAAGTTACCACTACTATTCAGCAAATGACACAACCAGATATTTATGGATTTTCCTTAACTGTAATGACTTCATTTGTTCTTGAAATGGAGAATCTTATGTATGTCTCTTGTAATTGCTAGTAATGAGATATATAAGTCTTTTCCCCTTCAGTTCAGATTTACAATATACTAGCAAATAACTTTCCTATCTGTTGTTGGGGATATCGCTTTAGAAATTGTGCATGATGTCCTTTGTTATAGCTTTTAACTACAGCAATTATATATTACTTCTGGTTCTGAAGTGCAGCAATTCAAGGTTCAGATTTACAACTTGATGTCTACGCATCGGTAGTCATACTGTAGTTTTTTTAATCAAAATTTATTTTTCATCTCCATGGATTGTTTACTGTATTTGCCATATGTTGCGGCTATTTATTTATAAACATGAATTTTGCGATGCAATATGTTTTGGAGACTGAAAAAATTAAGCTCCGTGACAGCACATATGGACTCATTATCTTTTCAGTTTTATTATGCTCTTTGGGTTGGTAACAAATATATGCAAAGGCATATAAAATATATGTTTTTCGTCATCATAAAACTCTCGGTCGGTATCCACCGACCCATTATCGTCAAACCCTACCTATATGGATTTGCATGGTACTTAATGCATGTGCCTTTCTGGACGTTGTACGTCTCTGGACTAGGGAATGGACACAAAAATTGACGTGTTTGTCTTCTATCTCTAAATATAAAAAGGCTATATATGCAAAGGCAGTCTTGTTTGTATTTTCTTGATTTGCAATATTTTCTATGCAACCAAACTATCTTTATACGCATGTTATGCTCATACATACTTGTATATTAGTTGAGACGTGCATTTGCACGTGCAAGCTTACTAGTAAAGATAGTCTCCTTCATATTTCTTTGTGTCATCTACTTTTGCGTGTTCGACTACTTCGTCTACGACGCTCGCTCTCGCTCCGCAACCTCGGACAGGACTCACCGGCGGAGTTGTGGAACACGTTATCAGCACGCTTCGCTCCATCAACTCTTCGTCAAGCCTGCATCACGCAGGCTTTCGTCGATCCCGCGGAGGTATAATATCCGATCTCCACTTTTGCAAAAATGGATTCCTCTCGTTACTGCGATTCCGTTTTTACAATTAATTTATTTTTTGATAAATCTACCTATGGTGTGGATTTCTCTCCCAAGAATTGAGCTGACGAATACGTCGCCGACCAATGTCAATGTTCTTGGATCAAGAGATTTGTTGACTACACCCTAGGGAGACGGTGATTACACTTACTCCAGATGAGCATGGCACCGCCGCGTTGTACCCGACGTACACGCGTCGTGACGCCCCGAAGACGCATGATTTTGAGATCCTGAGGCCGACGTCCAGATGACGTTGTGCCAAGCCGCCGGCGGCGTTGCCATGGCCCTGCTGGCCGTTCCCGTGCCCGCTGCACGCTCGGCTGCCGTCATCGCGCGTCGTAGATCAGCTCCCGTCGCCGCGCTCGCGTGCCTGCTGCACGTGCTGCCCTCGTGCCATGCTGGCCGCAGCCTCGCTGGTCGCCGCCCGGTTGCAGGCCGCCGCCACGCGCGCGCTGGCCTGGCCGTGGCCACGCTGGCCCGGCCGTTGCCGCGCCGCGCTGCTGTAATATCCCAAATTTTCAATTTAGAATGTTATACATAGGTCGTTCATACATATCATATTTTATTGCATTTTCGTTCTACAATCATCGAAATCCTACGCAACTCAAGGACCCTCGGAGAGAGTTGGGGATTTCCCGATTTTCATATTTGAATTTTATCAAATAATGAAATGAGGATTTTTTTTTTGATTATTTTTCTCTCTGAAAAATATTTCATAATAAAATATATGAGAGGAGATAATATGACTTCTCCAAATAACTAATATATTGGAGGAAAAATATTAAAATTATTTATTCGATTTTATTTGGATTTTAATTGCAATTAGGAAAATTTCACGTTTTTCAAAATTGCATTTTAGGGCCAAGAAAATATTCATCTTGCTCTAAATATTTTATTTAGATGGTGAAAATTTGTTTTGGCATTTTAGATTATTTTTTTAGGATTTTATTTCTGTCAGCGAATTTTTTTTTTAAAAAAAGAGGTTCCACCGGCTGGGCCGAAACCCAGCCAGGCCGCCGGCCCAGCCGCCCGCGCCACCGCCTCCTGGTACGTCTCCAACGTATCTATAATTTTTGATTGTTCCATACTATATTATCTACTGTTTTGGACTATATTGGGCTTTATTTTCCACTTTTATATTATGTTTGGGACTAACCTATTAACCGGAGGCCCAGCCCAGAATTGCTGTTTTTTTTGCCTATTTCAGTGTTTCGGAGAAACAGAATATCAAACGGAGTCCAAATGGAATAAAATCTTCGGGAACGTGATTTTCTCACCGAACGTGATCCAGCAGACTTGGACCCTACTCCAGGGAGTCAAAGAGGAGGTCACGAGGGTGGGGGGCGCCCCCCTGCCTCGTGGGCCCCTCGGTGCTCCACCGACGTACTCCTTCCTCCTATATATACCTACGTACCCCCAAACGATCAGAAGGGGAGCCAAAAACCTAATTCCACCGCCGCAACTTTCTGTATCCACAAGATCCCATCTTGGGGCCTGTTCCGGAGCTCCGCAGGAAGAGGTCCGTCCTCACGGAGGGCTTCTACATCATCCTAGACCCTCGATGCTCCACCGACGTACTTCTTCCTCCTATATATACCTATGTACCCCCAAACGAACAGAGACGGAGCCAAAAACCTAATTCCACCATCGCAACTTTCTGTATCCATGAGATGCCATCTTGGGGCCTGTTTCGGAGCTCTGCCGGAGAGGGCCGTCATCAGGAGAGCTTCTACATCATCATAGCCTCTCCGATGAAGTGTGAGTAGTTTACCTCAGTCCTCCGGGTCCATAGTTAGTAGCTAGATGGCTTCTTCTCTCTTTTTGGATCTCAATACAAAGTTCTCCCCCTCTCTTGTGGAGATCTATTCGATGTAATCTTCTTTTTGCGGTGTGTTTGTTGAGACCGATGAATTGTGGGTTTATGATCAAGTCTATCTATGAATAATATTTGAATCTTCTCTGAATTATTTTATGTATGATTGGTTATCTTTGCAAGTCCCTTCGAATTATCCGTTTGGTTTGGCCAACTGGATTGGTAGTTCTTGCCATGGGAGAAGTGCTTAGCTTTGGGTTCGATTTTGCGGTGTCCTTTCCGAGTGACAGAAGGGGCAGCAAGGCACGTATTGCATCGTTGCCATCGAGGATAACAAGATGGGGTTTATTTCATATTGCATGAATTTATCTCTCTACATCATGTCATCTTGCTTAAGGCGTTACTCTGTTTTTAACTTAATACTCTAGATGCATGTTGGATAGCTGTCGATGAGTGGAGTAATAGTAGTAGATGCAGAATCGTTTCAGTCTACTTGTCACGGACGTGATGCCTATATACATGATCATGCCTAGATATTCTCATAACTATGCTCAATTCTGTCAATTGCTCAATAGTAATTTGTTCACCCACCGTAGAATACTTATGCTCTTGAGAGAAGCCACTAGTGAAACCTATGGCCCCCGGGTCTATTCTCATCATATCAATCTCCATCACTTTAATCTTGTTTTGCTTTTTACTTTGCCTTTACTTTTTACTTTGCATCTTTATACCAAAAATACCAAAAATATTATATCTATCAGATCTCACTCTCGTAAGTGACCGTGAAGGGATTGACAACCCGTAATCGCGTTGGTTGCGAGTAGCTATCGCTTTGTGCAGGTACGAGGGACTTGAGCGTGGCCTCCTACTGGATTGATACCTTGGTTCTCAAAAATTGAGGAAAATACTTACGCTACTCTGCTGCATCATCCCTTCCTCTTTGGGGAAAACCAACGCAAGCTCAAGACGTAGCAAGAAGGATTTATGGCGTTGTTGCCGGGGAGTCTACGCAAAAAGTCAACATACCAAGTACCCATCACAATCCCTATCTCTCGCATTACATTATTTGCCATTTGCCTCTCGTTTTCCTCTCCCCCACTTCACCCTTGCCGTTTTATTCGCCCTTTCTCTCTCTCTCTATCCTCCCTCTCTTTTCCGCTTGCCTCTTGTTTGCTTGTGTGCTAATTTGTTTTCTTATCATCATGGCTAGTCTCATATCTTCTCCATTTTCTCCCGAGAGTGAAGTTCTAAATTTTAAACAAAGGGAGGGAGAAAATCCAAAAGATGATTGGTATAGAATTTGCAATGCTCAAAATAGATCTACCAGGAAGCAATCTACCTTAGTTCTTCTCCGCAATTTTTATGTAGGTGTTAATCCTTGGTATAGATATATCCTCGATACCATTACCGGAGGGAACTTTTTGGGTAGCCATACCTTTGATTCTTATAATGATATGCTAAATTTATTTGGCTCACCACCTCTTTTGGTTAACGAAACCATGTTAACTTTGGAGCATGTTATGCAAAGACTTGAAATTATTCAAAATAAAGTTGCTACTATTGAATTAATTGAAAATCTAGATAAAAAGATCCACAATCAAATTATTCAATATGAATCTAAGGTAGGAATGACTCCGAAAAATATTAAGGAAAAGGGACCCATAGTTAATGAGAAGATAAACTTGGATTCTACTAGAATTAACTTGAGGGTATCATTACAAACTTGGGAACCGCTTTTTCTTCCGTAAAGAATACTCCAAGTCCTCCTACTAAAATTGCCAAGCTTATGTATATTCCTAAAAATAAGGGTAAATCATCTAGTAAGGAAACTACGGATCTTAAATCTATAAGTATTCATCCTAATCTTTTTGCTATCATTAAGGAACCGATTGCTACATGTGGCGAGCGGCTGAGAGCCAGCTGATCATGCGAGGAAGCGGCAAAGGCCGGTCGCCCCGTCACCTAGTCGCTAGTCGCCGTAGTCGGTGCCTTCCGGCACTGCCTCGCGTGCTTTCCTTTCCTTTTGGGAGTTGCATCAAAGGGACCTCCTTAATCAAGTCCGTTGCGTGTTTGTTAGCGACGACCGAGTTCGAGTCCCTTCGAGTTGTTAACTACGGACGCAACAGCTGCGCGGCCATGCTCACCGTCACCGTATTCAACACGTTGGTTGCGAGGCAGTCCAGGATGACACTACGACGACTTCGATTAGCAGACTAACTACCTCGTGACGCCATCAAGTGCGACTCTCCATAGACTTTGATTTGTTTGCAGGGCGCTAGATTTGACGGAGATGGCCTACTTAAACCCTGATCGTTTCCAGACGGACAGACGGACCGACGCATTTCGTTGCGGAGGTGGTTTTCGTGCACAACTCCCTCAAAAAAAAGGTTTGATTGGCCATTTGATGCGGTGATTTCAACCTCTTGCGTTTCAGCTTGCTCTGCGGCAAGGCTTTGTTTCTGTAGCTCTCTCGTTGGTCGGTGAGAAACTATTAGACCGTGATGCTCAGGGACCATCAGCCGATGCTTTCAGCAAAGGGATTATATTAATATCACGGAAATACCAATTAACACCCAGCCTCTACGACAACGCAATATCATAAAGACATTATAGATGCACACAGTCAAAAAGGCAAAAAGAAAAGAAAAAAAGATCCTGCTACAGTGATCAATTCCTTGTACCTCGGCCACCATGAATTTCTCTTCGGCTACAGTAGTCAAGCCTTGCCCCGTCATGCTAGGCGAGGGAGGTGGAGCGATGAGTTTTCTGGCTCGTATCCGGCGGGCTCGGCGGACCACCCAACCGGCTTTTATGCCGGGGAACTGTTCTTCCCACTCGTCGGACGCTATCGAAAGGGTGGAGGAAATAGTGAAAGGAGAAGATGGGGAACGGAGGAGTGGTGCGATTCTTTCCTGATGTATGGCCTCCTCTAAATAGTCGGCTAACTGGAGACGCATGTCTGACGTTGTGTTTAAAGCCGACCTGCTCGCGAATGGATGTGTGGCCAGAGTAGATTTCTTGGCACACATACGGGTTTAATGCAAACGTTTGAATGCGGCGAGGATGCATGTTCAGTGGGGCGTGTAGGGGCGGCGCGCCACTTCATGGCGGAGCTAGTGAGAGGTTATGTCCGCTCTGGGACGGTTTTAATGTGGAGTGGCCGCTCTACATCGACATGAATGCGGGCAGCTGGATAAGGGCGAGGGGAGGGGTGGGTGGGCCAGGGTAGTTAGAAACGGACATGGCTTTTGTCCGGACACGCGCAAAGCCCCCACATTTGTCTCCAGTTTCCAGAGAAAATGCATCCGGGCCGTCGAGCAGACCGATACATATCAGCGTTGGATGTCACAATAGATCGGGACCGCACGATCCGGGCGCTTGCGCCCGGTTTGAAGTTCGGCGTCGGAGATACCCTTTTATTTTTAAGAAAACTTCCGATCTATTCATTAACTGTCATGGTAGTACAAGAAACACTAGAAGTAAAATTTACATCTAGGTCTATAAACCACCTAGCGACGACTACAACCACTGGAGCGAGCCGAAGGCGCACCGCTGTCATCGCCCCTCCTCTCGGAGCTGGACAAACATTGTTGTAGTAGACAGTCGAAAAGTCATCGTGCTAAATGAAAGGATCGATACGGTCGACTAGAGGGGGGACGAATAGGAGACTACAAATTTTAATCTTTCTTGTAGATTTTAAGGCTTAGCGGATAAAAGAGTTCACTAGATATGCAACTAGGTGACTGCAACCTATATGACAAGCAAGCTCCAAGAAGAAAAGCTAGGCAACAAACTACTTAGCAATCCAACAAGCATACAACAACTAAGAAAGGTGCGGGAAAGGATTAACCACAAGTGAGACAAGGACGCAGATTTTAACCCGAAGTTCACTCTTCCTTGGGGAAGAGCTAATCTCCGTTTGGAGCGGTGCCGGAGCCAAAGCTTGCGGAATGCCACCAAAGGCTCACCGTATTCTCCTTCGAGTCACCCCCAACGGATGAGCCTCGAACCACTCGGGGTTGGTCTTGAAGGAGACCACCACACCTTTACAAACTTCTCCGAAGCACACCACAAGCAAGGAAGCTTCCGGAGGAACCTCTAACCGCCTAGGAGCCCAAGCTCCAAGAGTAATAAGTCAATGGGGAAGAAATGTTGCGGGGAACGCGATTTGGTTTGGTTAAGTTGTAGATCGGGTCTTGCTCTCCCAATCCCCACAGTTTCAACAAGTTTGGGCGGAGGGATTGAGAGTATTGAGCAAAATGGGGTGTAGCAATGGTGGAGCTCAACAAGACATTAGGGTTAGAGGTTGGAGGAGGAAGAAGGGCCTTTATATAGTGTTTATGTGAGGGTGGGGATTTTTGCCCGTTGGACCCAGTGCGCACGGGCTAAGTCAGCCCCGTGCGCACGAGGTATACAGAGACAATCGCACCACCCCGTGCGCACGGGGTCAAAAGACCCCGTGCGCACGGGGTATCCAGAGAGTTACCCAGTACCCCGTGCGCACGGGGGTCAAAGGACCCCGTGCGCACGGGGTACCCAGTAACTTACTGTTGCAACTTTCTGAGTACCACAGCACACACACTAGGTTCATATGAGGTGGTTGGAGTGGGAAGGGTAAGAGAGTAAGGCTCGGAAAAGGCATTCACACACAACATTTATCCACACCGACCCCTCTTAATAGTGCGGTCTTTCCTACGACTCGAAGCAAACCAAAACTAAATCTTCGAAGCGACGAAAGACCATGCCTTTGTCATTTTTGAAATGGGGGTCGCACATCTCCATCGCGGGCACTTAGAACCAATAACCTGAGATAAACTTTAGCAACTGATATTAGTTCAACTAACCACATTGTCATCACACCAAAATATAGCTTAAGTGCCATTAGCACTTTCAATCTCCCCCTTTTTGGTGCATTGATGACAACGTGGTTAGAGCATGGCAAAGAGGATAAACAGATAGAAAGCCATGGAACAAATAATGATCATTATAGCTCCCCTATATGTGTGCCTGAAAACAAGAATGCATCTAGTACACCCATAGGAGGTTCGACCAAGATCATTATTGATAAGTCATGAGATTCAACAAAATAAACCTATAACGGTGCCCAGATCTCATGACACAGTGTGGTGAGCAAATAATGTAAGACCCAATAAGCATACGAGGATAATAGCAAGGTTCTATAATAAAGCTAGAGTCTCACAATAACGCTAGAGGCTCACAACCACACAGACGGAAAGGAAATAAGAGTATCTCAAGCCGACTAAAACCAACCAACAGCGAGAAACACGAGGCTTGAGATCTCAACACACCCACGAACACACACACCACACACACCACTTGTCCCCCTTTGTCATCGAGACAACAAAAAGGAGACAAATGGCGACACGAGACCCACTAGACAAGAGGAGAAGCACTCGAGGCATCATCATCATCATCAAATCGCCACCTAGCCATTGGGAAAGACCGAGCAGTGGCCTCACTGTCGACATCCTCAGAACCTGGACCGACCTCCTCACCAGCTGCAGCCCTTGCTGCCTTCTGCTCACGCCGAACAAGCTTATCTTTGTTGATTTCCTTGATTTGACGACATTGAATTGACTGACACATCTTGAACATGTTGCTCAAGGTCTTGAACGGCGACTTCTTCTCTCCCTTGGCAAGGATGGCCTCAGAGCCAACAGACTTGGCCTTACCACGAGGGATCCGGGCAGTAGAGGACATGCCTGGAGTGTAAGTAGCATGATCCTCAGGCCTAGGGTTGCGCCCCTTCTTGATGGGCACATAGGGAGCAGGAGCAGCTAGGGTCCAGTTGAAGTTGCGCTTGGGAACAACAGTCTTGAAGCTAGCAATGTACTTTGCTGGACAGACGGTCTCAATCAACGCCTGTATGAAAAGATCATAGATCAAAGACTTGTTCTCTTGTACACACTAACGCAGCTCGTAGTACATGAAATCTAGAACATCCACTTTCTTCTTCTGATGAAGATACACAAAGACATCAAGCATGGAGCTCCGAATGTTATGGGAATCCCCGGCCTTTGGAGTGAGGGTATACCGCAGGATATGGCTCATGGTGTCATAGAGGGGCAAGAGGTCTTTGATTGACCCAGTGACAAACGACTTCTCTTGTTTGTAAGAAAAAGCAATCTCATCCTTAGTGTGCTGCCCACTTTCCCGAACAATACCAAACTCATCAGAAACAGTCTCTTCATCCATGAATGGGTAGGGAATGATCTCGGAGAACTTTGCCATAGGAGCTGAACACTGATATGTTCCGGACATCCATGTGATGGTGCGAGCAGAATCATTGGAGAAGTACAGAGTGGAAAATAATTGCATCACAAGATCTTCATTGTAGGGATGGTTGAAGGTGACAAACGGAATCAGACCCAATCGTCCAAGAGCGGAGTACACACCGGGATACAGATGGTCATTGTCGCGCAAACTCTCAGTGTTCACTTGCTTGTGAGGAGCAAACTTCTTTGACTTGGTCATAAGAAGCTCATGATAGATTCTTTGCTGAAATCCATTCTTGAAACGGGGATCCATTCCCATACTCGTGGCCTTAACATACGGATGGTTCTGTCTCTCAGCCCAAATCTCTGGCTTGGTCCACTTGACAAGAGGCATATTTCGGAGGTCACGCCTGCCCGGAGTGGCTTCCTCCGGACTAGACTCCTCTCCCTCTTCTTCATCTTCCTCATCACGATCATCTTCTTCTTCTATCTCATCATCTTGTGATTCATATTCTTCCTCAGATTCATCGGAAGCCTCAACAACGGGCCGCTTTGAGGCTGCACGGCGAGCACAGCCCTGACCTGTCCCAGACCCCTGACCCATGCCTTCAGACGGCTGACGACGAGCAATGGTGAAGTCTTTTGATCCTCCTTTTGCACGCTTGCGACGAAGCTCGGACCTCTTGTCAGCGGAGTCTGAAACACACACAAAAACCCAACAACACAAAGCACGAGGCACAAATGAGTACAAGTGCAAGATAGAAGGCAAGGAGATAGACAAAAGGCTAGGCAATAGTTCCTGGATAGCCCGTGCGCTCGGGGGTTTAGACCCCGTGGGCACGGGGGTCAAACACCCCGTGGACACGGGGGTCTCCCAGCGGCAGCCACTACTAGAAAGAGCTCCGGGAGTGGGTGCAGCAGAGGGACCAACGGATCTACTCACTAGACTTCTATCTACAAACTAGTTGAGGCCAAACGAATCTAGGGAGCAAATAAACCCTAAAGCTAGAACAAAAGAGGGGAACTCAAGGAGATGCAACAAGAGGAGAGGACCAACCGAAGGAGGACCCCATCAGGATCCAGATCCACGGAGGAAGAACTCCGACAAGGCCCGGAGGAGCTCCGGCGAGTGGAGGCGACGGCGGCGGCACTGGAGGCTTCCTGGGGAGTGGAGGGGGCGAATGGGTGGGAATGAACCCGAGCCCCCCCCCATGCCCCACCTCTTCAGGACCAGAAACCGCAGACCCCGTGCGCACGGGCTAAGTGAGCCACGTGCACACGGGGGTCTCGTGCGCACGGTACAGAGCCCGTGGGCACGGGGGCCCCGTGGGCACGGTACAGGCTCGTGCGCACGGGGTATTCAGGAACTTTGACATGAGTAGATTTTTAGATACAGGGCTGAGTGTATACTCTTACCCCTACTTCACAAGGCACTCGGTCTACGTTTCTAAACACGCCGCGAGGAAAGTCCTATCACTATGGAAAGGGTATATGTGGAGCACTTGTACCAAAAAGAAGCGAGGAGAACCAACCAAAGAAAAGAAAAGAAACACCACACCACACACACGAAACAATCACGGGCAAAACCTTCAAGCAAGGGCGGTGGCCGAGGCCACCATGTTTGAGTTTACTTGGTATGGCACCGCGAAGATATGAACCTTGGGCCCAAGACCAATACTCATCTTTGAAGCACAAGTACCACCTAAAGTGGCTTATGTGAAATATTGTGTTTGTTGTATGCACTTCTAGGATAAGATAGCTCATGAGTTGAGCTAGCTCCCCCTAGACAAGTGCCTACATCTAAGCAAGATAGTACATGAGTATGTGTGTGCGAGCAAGAGTTTCAACCGAAGTTACTAATATCCACGATATTTAGCTCATGCCTTAACTCGCGGAATCTTGCTTCGTCAAGGGGCTTAGTGAAGATGTCTGCTAGTTGATTCTCGGTGTTGACATGGAGTAACTCAATGTTTCCCTTGGCCACATGATCTCTAATGAAATGATGACGAATCTCAATATGCTTGGTCTTGCTATGTTGAACCGGATTCTCGACGATCTTGATGGCACTTTCATTGTCACACCAAAGAGGCACTTTGTCACATTTGACACCGTAATCCATCAAAGTTTGCCTCATCCATAGTAATTGGGCACAACAACTTCCGGTAGCAATATACTCGGCTTCGGCTGTGGAGAGAGATATACAATTTTGCTTCTTTGAAGACCAACTTACCAACAATCTCCCTAGGAATTGACAAGAGCCGGATGTGGACTTGCGATCAACCTTGTCTCTGGCCCAATCTGAATCCGAGTAACCCATTAACTCAAATGATGATCCCTTGGGATACCAAAGGCCTAAGTTTGGGGTATGAACCAAATATCGAAGGATCCTTTTCACTACCGAATAGTGGCTCTCCTTAGGAGCGGGTTGAAATATTGCACACATACACACACTCAACATAATATCTGGCCTAGATGCACAAAGGTAAAGCAAGGAACCGATCATAGAGCGATATACCTTTTGATCCACTTCTTTACCATTTGGATCAAGATGAAGTTAACCATTTGTGGCCATGGGTGTCTTCATTGGCTTGACTTCTTGCATTTTGAATCTCTTGAGCATGTCTTGGGTATAACGAGATTGATTGATGAAGGTTCCGCCTCTTAATTGCTTCACTTGAAACCCGAGAAAGAACTTCAACTCTCCCATCATGCTCATCGCAAATTCCTTAGTCATAAGATTCTCAAACTCAACGTTAATAGCATGGTTAGTTGACCCAAAGATAATATCATCAACATATATTTGGCAGACAAACAACTCTCCTTTTACCCTCTTCGTAAAGAGAGTGGAATCTATTACCCCAATCTGGAACCCCTTCTTGCTTAGGAACGCTGTAAGTGTTGGAGAACGTAGTAATTTCAAAAAATTTCCTACGCACACGCAAGATCATGGTGATGCATAGCAATGAGGGGGAGAGTCTGATCTATGTACCCTTGTAGATCGCAACGGAAGCGTTGACACAACGTAGAGGAAGTAGTCGTACGTCTTCTTCCCGATCTGACCAATCCAAGCACGGTTACTCTGGCACCTCCGAGTTCTTAGCACACGTATAGCTCGATGACGATCCCCGGGCTCCGATCCAGCAAAGCTTCGGGGAGGAGTTCCATCAGCACGACGGCGTGGTGACGATCTTGATGTACTACCGACGCAGGGCTTCGCCTAAGCACTACAACGTTATTATCGAGGTGGAATATGGTGGCAGGGGCACCGCACACGGCTAAGGAACGATCTCAATGATCAACTTGTGTGTCTAGAGGTAGCCCCTGCCCCCGTATATAAAGGATCCAAGGGGGAGGGGCTGGCCGGCCAAGAGGAGGGCGCAGGAGGAGTCCTACTCCTACCGGGAGTAGGACTCCCCCCCCAATCCTATTCCAAATAGGATTCCCAAGGGGGAAAGAGAGAGAGAGGTGGCCGGCCACCTCTCCTAGTCCTAATAGGACTAGGGGAGGGGGGAGGCGTGCAGCCCATCATGGCAGCCCCTTTCACCTTTCCACTAAAGCCCAATAAGGCCCATATGGCTCCCCGGGGGTTCCGGTAACCTCCCGGTAATCCGGTAAAATCCAGATTTTACCCGGAACACTTCCGATATCCAAATATAGGCTTCCAATATATCAATCTTTATGTCTCGACCATTTCGAGACTCCTCGTCATGTCCATGATCACATCCGGGACTCCGAACTACCTTCGGTACATCAAAATGCATAAACTCATAATAACTGTCATCGTAACGTTAAGCGTGCGGACCCTACGGTTCGAGAACAATGTAGACATGACCGAGACACGTCTCCGGTCAATAACCAATAGCGGGACCTGGATGCCCATATTGGCTCCTACATATTCTACGAAGATCTTTATCGGTCAGACCGCATAACAACATACGCTGTTCCCTTTGTCATCGGTATGTTACTTGCCCGAGATTTGATCGTCGGTATCCAATACCTAGTTCAATCTCGTTACTGGCAAGTCTCTTTACTCGTTGCGTTATACATCATCCTGCAACTAACTCATTGTTTGCATTGCTTGCAAGGCTTAAGTGATGTGTATTACCGAGAGGGCTCAGAGATACCTCTTCGACAATCGGGGTGACAAATCCTATTCTCGAAATACGCCAACCCAACATCTACCATTGGAGACACCTGTAGAGCTCCTTTATAATCACCCATTTATGTTGTGACGTTTGGTAGCACACAAAGTGTTCCTCCGGCAAACGGGAGTTGCATAATCTCATAGTCATAGGAACATGTATAAGTCATGAAGAAAGCAATAGCAACATACTAAGCGATCGGGTGCTAAGCTAATGGAATGGGTCATGTCAATCAGATCATTCAACTAATGATGTGACCTCGTTAATCAAATAACAACTCTTTGTTCATGGTTAGGAAACTTAACCATCTTTGATTAACGAGCTAGTCTAGTAGAGGCATACTAGTGCCACTCTGTTTGTCTATGTATTCACACATGTATTATGTTTCCGGTTAATACAATTCTAGCATGAATAATAAACATTTATCATGATATAAGGAAATAAATAATAACTTTATTATTGCCTCTAGGGCATATTTCCTTCAGTAAAGTGATCATACCAAGCACGAGGTGCTTGTTTGAGTCCATAGAGTGCCTTATGGAGTTCATAAACGTGAGAGGGATGATCGGGGTCTTCAAAACCGGGAGGTTGCTTGACATACACCAACTCCTTAAGAGGACCATTAAGAAATGCACTCTTAACGGTCCTCAAATTATATTAAATGGATGTTAAGAGTGCATTTCTTAATGGTCCTCTTAAGGAGTTGGTGTATGTCAAGCAACCTCCCGGTTTTGAAGACCCCGATCATCCCTCTCACGTTTATGAACTCCATAAGGCACTCTATGGACTCAAACAAGCACCTCGTGCTTGGTATGATCACTTTATTGAAGGAAATATGCCCTAGAGGCAATAATAAAGTTATTGTTTATTTCCTTATATCATGATAAATGTTTATTATTCATGCTAGAATTGTATTAACCGGAAACATAATACATGTGTGAATACATAGACAAACAGAGTGTCACTAGTATGCCTCTACTTGACTAGCTCGTTAATCAAAGATGGTTATGTTTCCTGACCATGAACAAAGAAGTTGTTATTTGATTAACGAGGTCACATCATTAGTTGAATGATCTGATTGACATGACCCATTCCATTAGCTTAGCACCCGATCGTTTAGTATGTTGCTATTGCTTTCTTCATGACTTATACATGTTCCTATAACTATGAGATTATGCAACTCCCGTTTACCGGAGGAACACTTTGGGTACTACCAAACGTCACAACGTAACTGGGTGATTATAAAGGAGTACTACATGTGTCTCCAAAGGTAGATGTTGGGTTGGCGTATTTTGAGATTAGGGTTTGTCACTCCGATTGTCGGAGAGGTATCTCTAGGCCCTCTCGGTAATACACATCACATAATCCTTGCAAGCATTATAACTAAGATGTTAGTTGTGAGATGATGTATTACGGAATGAGTAAAGAGACTTGCCAGTAACGATATTGAACTAGGTATTGGATACCGACGATCGAATCTCGGGCAAGTAACATACCGATGACAAAGGGAACAACGTATGTTGTTATGCGGTCTGACCGATAAAGATCTTCGTAGAATATGTAGGAGCCAATATGGGCATCCAGGTCCCGCTATTGGTTATTGACCGGAGACGTGTCTCGGTCATGTCTACATTGTTCTCGAACCGTAGGGTCCGCACGCTTAACGTTACGATGACAATTATTATGAGTTTATGCATTTTGATGTACCGAAGGTTGTTCGGAGTCCCGGATGTGATCACGGACATGACGAGGAGTCTCGAAATGGTCGAGACATAAAGATTGATATATTGGAAGCCTATGTTTGGACATCGGAAGTGTTCCGGGTGAAATCGGGATTTTACCGGATTACCGGGAGGGTTACCGGAACCCCCCGGGAGCCAAATGGGCCTACATGGGCCTTAGTGGAAAGGTGAAAGGGGCTGCCATGGAGGGCTGCGTGCCTCCCCCCTCCCCTAGTCCTATTAGGACTAGGAGAGGTGGCCGGCCACCTCTCTCTCTCTTTCCCCCTTGGAGTCCTAGTTGGAATAGGATTGGAGGGGGGAGTCCTACTCCCGGTAGGAGTAGGACTCCTCCTGCGCCTCCCTTGCTTGGCCGGCCAGCCCTCCCCCTCTCATCCTTTATATACGGGGGCAGGGGGCACCTCTAGACACACAAGTTGATCCTTGAGATCGTTCCTTAGCCATGTGCGGTGCCCCCTACCACCAAATTCCACCTTGATCATACCGTTGTAGTGCTTAGGCGAAGCCCTGCGTCGGTAGTACATCAAGATCGTCACCACGCCGTCGTGCTGACGGAACTCTTCCTTGACGCTTTGCTGGATCGGAGCCCGAGGATCGTCATCGAGCTGAACGTGTGCTAAGAACTCGGAGGTGCCGGAGTAACGGTGCTTGGATCGGTCGGATCGGGAAGACGTACGACTACTTCCTCTACATTGTGTGATCGCTTCCGCAGTCGGTCTGCGTTGGTACGTAGACAACACTCTCCCCTCTCGTTGCTATGCATCACCATGATCTTGCATGTGCGTAGGAAATTTTTTGAAATTACTACGTTCCCCAACAGTGGCATCCGAGCCTAGGTTTTATGGTTTGATGTTATTTGCACGAGTAGAACACAAGTGAGTTGTGGGCGATACAAGTCATACTGCCTACCAGCATGTCATACTTTGGTTCAGCGGTATTGTTGGACGAGACGACCCGGACCAACCTTACGCGTACGCTTACGCGAGACCGGTTCCCTCGACGTGCTTTGCACATAGATGGCTTGCGGGCGACTGTCTCTCCAACTTTAGTTGAACCGAGTGTGGCTATGCCCGATCCTTGAGAAGGTTAAAACGAAGTCTATTTGACAAACTATCGTTGTGGTTTTGTTGCATAGGTGAGATGAGTTCTTGCTTAAGCCCATAGCAGCCACGTAAAACTTGCAACAACAAAGTAGAGGACGTCTAACTTGTTTTTGCAGGGCATGTTGTGATGTGATATGGTCAAGGCATGATGCTGATTTTATTGTATGAGATGATCATGTTTTGTAACCAAGTTATCGGCAACTGGCAGGAGCCATATGGTTGTCGCTTTATTGTATGCAATGCAATCGCGATGTAATGCTTTACTTTATTACTAAGCGGTAGTGATAGTCGTGGAAGCATAAGATTGGTGAGACGACAACGATGCTACGATGGAGATCAAGGTGTCGCGCCGGTGACGATGGTGATCATGACGGTGCTTCGGAGATGGAGATCACAAGCACAAGATGATGATGGCCATATCATATCACTTATATTGATTGCATGTGATGTTTATCTTTTATGCATCTTATCTTGCTTTGATTGACGGTAGCATTATAAGATGATCTCTCACTAAATTATCAAGAAGTGTTCTCCCTGAGTATGCACCATTGCCAAAGTTCGTCGTGCCCAGACACCACGTGATGATCGGGTGTGATAAGCTCTACGTCCATCTACAACGGGTGCAAGCCAGTTTTGCACACGCAGAATACTCAGGTTAAACTTGACGAGCCTAGCATATGCAGATATGGCCTCGGAACACAGAGACCGAAAGGTCGAGTGTGAATCATATAGTAGATATGATCAACATGACGATGTTCACCATTGAAAACTACTCCATCTCACGTGATGATCGGTTATGGTTTAGTTGATTTTGATCACGTGATCACTTAGAGGATTAGAGGGATGTCTATCTAAGTGGGAGTTCCTAAGTAATTTTATTAATTGAACTTAAACTTATCATGAACTTAGTACCTGATAGTATCTTGCTTGTTTATGTTGATTGTAGATAGATGGCTCGTGCTGTTGTTCCGTTGAATTTTAATGCGTTCCTTGAGAAAGCAAAGTTGAAAGATGATGGTAGCAATTACACGGACTGGGTCCGTAACCTGAGGATTATCCTCATTGCTGCACAGAAGAATTACGTCCTGGAAGCACCGCTGGGTGCCAGGCCTGCTGCTGGAGCAACGCCAGATGTTATGAACGTCTGGCAGAGCAAAGCTGATGACTACTCGATAGTTCAGTGTGCCATGCTTTACGGCTTAGAATCGGGACTTCAACGACATTTTGAACATCATGGAGCATATGAGATGTTCCAGGAGTTGAAGTTAATATTTCAAGCAAATGCCCGAATTGAGAGACATGAAGTCTCCAATAAGCTCTATAGCTGCAAGATGGAGGAGAACAGTTCTGTCAGTGAGCATATACTCAAAATGTCTGGGTATAATAATCACTTGATTCAGATGGGAGTTAATCTTCCAGATGATTGCGTCATTGACAGAATTCTCCAATCACTGCCACCAAGCTACAAGAGCTTCGTGATGAACTATAATATGCAAGGGATGAACAAGACTATTCCCGAGCTCTTCGCAATGCTGAAAGCTGCGGAGGTAGAAATCAAGAAGGAGCATCAAGTGTTGATGGTCAACAAGACCACTAGTTTCAAGAAAAAGGGCAAAGGGAAGAAGAAGGGGAACTTCAAGAAGAACAGCAAGCAAGTTGCTGCTCAGGAGAAGAAACCCAAGTCTGGACCTAAGCGTGAAACTGAGTGCTTCTACTGAAGCAGACTGGACACTGGAAGCGGAACTGCCCCAAGTATTTGGCGGATAAGAAGGATGGCAAGGTGAACAAAGGTATATGTGATATACATGTTATTGATGTGTACCTTACTAGAGCTCGCAGTAGCACCTGGGTATTTGATACTGGTTCTGTTGCTAATATTTGCAACTCGAAACAGGGACTACGGAATAAGCGGACGCTAGCAAAGGACGAGGTGACGATGCGCGTGGGAAACGGTTCCAAAGTCGATGTGATCGCGGTCGGCACGCTACCTCTACATCTACCTTCGGAATTAATATTAGACCTAAATAATTGTTATTTGGTGCCAGCGTTGAGCATGAACATTATATCTGGATCTTGTTTAATGCGAGACGGTTATTCATTTAAATCAGAGAATAATGGTTGTTCTATTTATATGAGTAATATCTTTTATGGTCATGCGCCTTTGAAGAGTGGTCTATTCTTGTTGAATCTCGATAGTAGTGATACACATATTCATAATGTAGAAGCCAAAAGATGCAGAGTTGATAATGATAGTGCAACTTATTTGTGGCACTGCCGTTTAGGTCATATCGATGTAAAGCGCATGAAGAAACTCCATACTGATGGGCTTTTGGAACCACTTGATTATGAATCACTTGGTACTTGCGAACCGTGCCTCATAGGCAAGATGACTAAAACACCGTTCTCCGGTACTATGGAGAGAGCAACAGATTTATTGGAAATCATACATACCGATGTATGTGGTTCGATGAATATTGAGGCTCGTGGCGGATATCGTTATTTTCTCACCTTCACAGATGATTTAAGCAGATATGGGTATATCTACTTAATGAAACATAAGTCTGAAACATTTGAAAAGTTCAAGGAATTTCAGAGTGAAGTTGAAAATCATCGTAACAAGAAAATAAAGTTTCTACGATCTGATCGTGGAGGAGAATATTTGAGTTACGAGTTTGGTGTACATTTGAAAAATTGTGGAATAGTTTCGCAACTCACGCCACCCGGAACACCATAGCGTAATGGTGTGTCCGAACGTCGTAATCGTACTTTACTAGATATGGTGCGATCTATGATGTCTCTTACTGATTTACCGCTATCGTTTTGGGGTTATGCTTTAGAGACGGCCGCATTCACGTTAAATAGGGCACCATCAAAATCCGTTGCGACGACGCCTTATGAACTATGGTTTGGCAAGAAACCAAAGTTGTCGTTTCTTAAAGTTTGGGGCTGCGATGCTTATGTGAAAAAGCTTCAACCTGATAAGCTCGAACCCAAAGCGGAGAAATGTGTCTTCATAGGATACCCAAAGGAGACTGTTGGGTATACCTTCTATCACAGATCCGAAGGCAAGACATTCGTTGCTAAGAATGGATCATTTCTAGAGAAGGAGTTTCTCTCGAAAGAAGTGAGTGGGAGGAAAGTAGAACTTGACGAGGTAACTGTACCTGCTCCCTTATTGGAAAATAGTACATCACAGAAAACTGTTTCTGTGACATCTATACCAATTAGTGAGGAAGCTAATGATGATGATCATGAAACTTCAGGACAAGATACTACTGAACCACGTAGATCAACCAGAGTGAGATCCGCACTAGAGTGGTACGGTAATCCAATTCTGGAAGTCATGCTACTAGATCATGATGAACCTACGAACTATGAAGAAGCGATGGTGAGCCCAGATTCCGCAAAGTGGCTTGAGGCCATGAAATCTGAGATGGGATCCATGTATGAGAACAAAGTATGGACTTTGGTTGACTTGCCCGATGATCGGCAAGCAATTGAGAATAAATGGATCTGCAAGAAAAAGACTGACGCTGACGGTAATATTACTGTCTATAAAGCTCGACTTGTCGCAAAAGGTCTTCGACAAGTTCAAGGGGTTGACTACGATGAGACCTTCTCACCCGTAGCGATGCTTAAGTCCGTCAGAATCATGTTAGCAATTGCCGCATTTTATGATTATGAAATATGGCAGATGGATGTCAAAACTGCATTCCTGAATAGATTTCTGGAAGAAGAGTTGTATATGATGCAACCAGAAGGTTTTGTCGATCCAAAGGGAGCTAACAAAGTGTGCATACTCCAGCGATCCATTTATGGACTGGTGCAAGCATTTCGGAGTTGGAATAAACGCTTTGATAGTGTGATCAAAGCATTTGGCTTTATACAGACTTTTGGAGAAGCCTGCATTTACAAGAAAGTGAGTGGGAGCTCTATAGCATTTCTGATATTATATGTGGATGACATAGTGCTGAATGGAAATGATATAGAATTTCTGGATAGCATAAAGGGATACTTGAATAAAAGTTTTTCGATGAAAGACCTCGGGGAAGCTGCTTACATATTAGGCATAAAGATCTATAGAGATAGATCAAGACGCTTAATTGGACTTTCACAAAGCACATACCTTGACAAGATTTTGAAGAAGTTCAAAATGGATCAAGCAAAGAAAGGGTTCTTGCCTGTGTTACAAGGTGTGAAGTTGAGTCGGACTCAATGCCCGACCACTGCAGAAGATAGAGAGAAAATGAAAGATGTTCCCTATGCTTCAGCCATAGGCTTTATCATGTATGCAATGTTGTGTACCAGACCTGATGTGTGCCTTGCTATAAGTTTAGCAGGGAGGTACCAAAGTAATCCAGGAGTGGATCACTGGACAGCGGTCAAGAACATCCTGAAATACCTGAAAAGGACTAAGGATATGTTTCTCGTATATGGAGGTGACAAAGAGCTCACCGTAAGAGGTTACGTTGATGCAAGCTTTGACACTAATCCGGACGATTCTAAATCGCAAACCGGATACGTGTTTACTTTAAACGGTGGAGTTGTCAGTTGGTGCAGTTCTAAACAAAGCATCGTAGCGGGATCTACATGTGAAGCGGAGTACATAGCTGCTTCGGAAGCAGCGAACGAAGGAGTCTGGATGAAGGAGTTCATATCCGATCTAGGTGTCATAGCTAGTGCATCGGGTCCAATGAAAATCTTTTGTGACAATACTGGTGCAATTGCTTTGGCAAAGGAATCCAGATTTCACAAAAGGACCAAACACATCAAGAGACGCTTCAACTCCATCCGGGATCTAGTCCAGGTGGGAGACATAGAAATTTGCAAGATACATACGGATCTGAATGTTGCAGACCCGTTGACTAAGCCTCTTCCACGAGCAAAACATGATCAGCACCAAGGCTCCATGGGTGTTAGAATCATTACTGTGTAATCTAGATTATTGACTCTAGTGCAAGTGGGAGACTGAAGGAAATATGCCCTAGAGGCAATAATAAAGTTATTATTTATTTCCTTATATCATGATAAATGTTTATTATTCATGCTAGAATTGTATTAACCGGAAACATAATACATGTGTGAATACATAGACAAACAGAGTGTCACTAGTATGCCTCTACTTGACTAGCTCATTAATCAAAGATGGTTATGTTTCCTGACCATGAACAAAGAGTTGTTATTTGATTAACGAGGTCACATCATTAGTTGAATGATCTGATTGACATGACCCATTCCATTAGCTTAGCACCCGATCGTTTAGTATGTTGCTATTGCTTTCTTCATGACTTATACATGTTCCTATGACTATGAGATTATGCAACTCCCGTTTACCGGAGGAACACTTTGGGTACTACCAAACGTCACAACGTAACTGGGTGATTATAAAGGAGTACTATAGGTGGCTCCAAAGGTAGATGTTGGGTTGGCGTATTTCGAGATTAGGATTTGTCACTCCGATTGTCGGAGAGGTATCTCTGGGCCCTCTCGGTAATACACATCACATAAGCCTTGCAAGCATTATAACTAAGATGTTAGTTGTGAGATGATGTATTACGGAACGAGTAAAGAGACTTGCCAGTAACGAGATTGAACTAGGTATTGGATACCGACGATCGAATCTCGGGCAAGTAACATACCGATGACAAAGGGAACAACGTATGTTGTTATGCGGTCTGACCGATAAAGATCTTCGTAGAATATGTAGGAGCCAATATGGGCATCCAGGTCCCGCTATTGGTTATTGACCGGAGACGTGTCTCGGTCATGTCTACATTGTTCTCGAACCGTAGGGTCCGCACGCTTAACGTTACGATGACAGTTATTATGAGTTTATGCATTTTGATGTACCGAAGGTTGTTCGGAGTCCCGGATGTGATCACGGACATGACGAGGAGTCGCGAAATGGTCGAGACGTAAAGATTGATATATTGGAAGCCTATGTTTGGACATCGGAAGTGTTCCGGGTGAAATCGGGATTTTACAGGATTACCGGGAGGGTTACCGGAACCCCCCGGGAGCCAAATGGGCCAACATGGGCCTTAGTGGAAAGGTGAAAGGGCTGCCCCATGGGCTGCGCGCCTCCCCCCCTTTCCCTAGTCCTATTAGGACTAGGGAAGGTGGCCGGCCACCTCTCTCTCTCTTTCCCCCTTGGAGTCCTAGTTGGAATAGGATTGGAGGGGGGAGTCCTACTCCCGGTAGGAGTAGGACTCCTCCTGCGCCTCCCTTGCTTGGCCGGCCAGCCCTCCCCCTCTCATCCTTTATATACGGGGGCAGGGGGCACCTCTAGACACACAAGTTGATCCTTGAGATCGTTCCTTAGCCGTGTGCGGTGCCCCTGCCACCAAATTCCACCTCGATCATACCGTTGTAGTGCTTAGGCGAAGCCCTGCGTCGGTAGTACATCAAGATCGTCACCACGCCGTCGTGCTGACGGAACTCTTCCTCGACGCTTTGCTGGATCGGAGCCCGAGAATCGTCATCGAGCTGAACGTGTGCTAAGAACTCGGAGGTGCCGAAGTAACGGTGCTTGGATCGGTCGGATCGGGAAGACGTACGACTACTTCCTCTACATTGTGTGATCGCTTCCGCAGTCGGTCTGCGTTGGTACGTAGACAACACTCTCCCCTCTCGTTGCTATGCATCACCATGATCTTGCATGTGCGTAGGAATTTTTTTGAAATTACTACGTTCCCCAACAGGAGCCTCATCACCTACAACACTAGGAACAATTTGCTCCATGCGGGAGCCGTTATCTTCATCAAACTCCACATTTACCATTTCCTCAATGCATCTGGTGGATTTATTGAGAACTCGATAAGCATGAGAGTTTGATGCATATCCAACAAAGATGCCCTCATAAGTTCTAGACTCAAATTTAGCTAACCGGGATTTTTTGTTTAAAATGAAACACTTACAACCGAATACCCAAAAGTATTTGACGTTGGGCTTTCTCCCAATTAGGAGCTCATAAGGGGTCATGTTCTTGAGCTTGCGAAGATAAAGCCGGTTTGAAGCATGGCACGCGGTGTTGATGGCTTCTGCCCAAAGCTTGTATGGTGATTTGTGCTCATCAAGCATGGTCCTAGCCATCTCAATAAGAGTCTGATTCTTCCTCTCTGCAACACCATTTTGTTGGGGAGTATATGGTGCGGCATATTGGTGCTTTATCCCTTCTTCACTCAAGAATTCATCCATTGTATAGTTTTTGAACTCGGTGCCATTGTTACTTCGGATTGCCTTGATCTCACAGTTATGTTGACGTTGCGCTTCTTTGGCAAAGTTGATGAAGGTTTCTTGAGTTTCATCTTTAGTCTTGAGAAAGAACACCCAAGTATATCTTGTGAAGTCATCAACAATGACAAGGCAATATCTCCTTCCTCCCAAACTATCATATGTTGGAGGCCCAAATAGATCCAAATGGATAAGCTCGAGGGGCCTCAAGGTGGTGATGATAGTCTTCACTTTATGAGCTTTTTCATGAAGCTTTCCGGCAATGCAAGCACTACAAGGACGATCTTTGGCAAAAGACACATTGGTTAGTCCAAGAATGTGCTCCCCCTTTAAGAGAGCTTGTAAATTTCTCATGCCCACGTGGGCTAGCCTACGGTGCCATAGCCACCCCACGTCGGCCTTGGCCATTAGGCATGTTGCAAGATGAGTTTTCTCTTTCGAGAAATCAACCACGTAAAGGTTGTCTTCAACATGCCCAACACAGACCACTTTGAGATTTCTCCTCTTAAAGACGGTCACATGAAATTCACCAAAATGTGAATCATATCCGGCATGAGCCAATTGAATAGCTGAAAGTAAATTGTAGTGAAGGGATTGGACAAGCATGACATTTGTAAGAGATGAATCATTAGAGATTACCACCTTGCCCAAACCCAATACCTTTCCCTTGCTATTGTCACCGAAGGAGATGTTCGAAGAGGCCTTGAGTGAATCAACGAACTCCACAAGCATCTCCCTGTCTCCGGTCATATGATTGGTGCATCCACTGTCGATCACCCATTGAGTTCCACCGGAGACATAGTCCTACAATAATCAAGCTTTGGTTATAGGTACCCATTTTGCAATGGGTCCTGGTGAGTTAGCAACAAGGGTCTTGGGAACCCAAATAGTCCAAGCATAATCATCATAGTTAGTTCCAACAAATTTTGCAAAGGTATAGCCATCATCTCCTCTCATGAGAACATATGATGGATTGTTCTTGCCCGCAAAATTCTTGGGAATAGCCTTGTCCCTAATGACCTTACCATTCCCAACACCCTTTATTTCCTTCTCCTTCTCCTTGTGCCCTTCTTGCACAAACACTACCTTTTGGGGAGGGGAAGGAGTCGGACCGATCTTCTTGTTGTCCTTCTTCTTCTTGTTCTTACCACTCTTAGATGCGGGATTAAACCCAACTCCCTCCTTCGCAACACACTACTTTTGGTTGCTCAAGAGATCGTTTAAGTGTTTCTCCCCTTGGATGCATGATACAATCCCTTTCTCAATTTTAGCTTTCAACTTCTTATTTTCCTCTTGAAGGGAGGTGCAATCATGAGCAAAGTTAGCCGTACAAGTATCATCATTTAAATCAATATGAGGTACGGAAGTGAGAGCCTTAATGGTTGTAGCTTTTAATTGAGCATAAGACTCGGTGAGAGCAATGAGGTCACCTTTGACAACCTTGTAACTAATCACAAGGAACTCATGCTCCTCAACAAGTCTTGTATGGTCAACTAGAAGTTTTTCAACTCTAATGTTAAGAGCATCTTTATTCTCAAGAGCAAGTTGCAAAGCATCGTTGGTTTTAACAAAGTCAATTTGATGAGCAGATAAGGCTTCCTCAAGTGATGCTCTCATGACACTCTCTTCATTAAGTTCGTGCTCGAGGAGATCAACTCTCTCTTTTTCCTCTATAAGGAGGTTCTCAACGTTCTCAATAAAGTCATTGCGTTCGGCAAGTGACTTAAGGAGATCGCCTAAACGAGCACGAGCTTCACCATGAAGAGTTTTCATGAAAGCAATTAAGGATTCCTCATCATTATCCACACCCTCCTCACACTCATCCTCCACTATCTCACATGAGACATTGGGAGTGTAGTTGTCGTGTCTCTTGGGTTTGGACTTTGTTTTTGTTGGGGAACGTAGTAATTTCAAAAAAATTCTCCTACGCACACACAAGATCATGGTGATGCATAGCAACGAGAGGGGAGAGTGTTGTCTACGTACCCTCGTAGACCGAAGCGGAAGCGTTGATGCAACGTAGAGGAAGTAGTCGTACGTCTTCCCGATCCGACCGATCCAAGCACCGTTACTTCGGCACCTCCGAGTTCTTAGCACACGTACAGCTCGATGACGCTCCCCGGCTCCGATCCAGCAAAGCTTCGGGGATGAGTTCCGTCAGCACGACGACTGTTGGGGAACATAGCAGAAATTCAAAATTTTCCTATGTGTCATCAAGATCTATCTATGGAGAGACTAGCAACAAGGGGAAGGAGAGTGCATCTACATACCCTTGTAGATCGCTAAGCGGAAGCGTTGCAAGAACGCGGATGAAGGAGTCGTACTCGTAGCGATTCAGATCGCGGTTGATTCCGATCTAAGTGCCGAACGGACGGCACCTCCGCGTTCAACACACGTACAGCCCGGGGACGTCTCCTCCTTCTTGATCCAGCAAGGGGAGAGGAGAAGTTGAGGGAGAGCTCCGTCAGCACGACGGCGTGGTGGTGGTGGAGCTCGTGGTTCTCCGGCAGGGCTTCGCCAAGCACCATGGAGGAGGAGGAGAAGGTAGGAGGAGGGAGGGCTGCGCCAGGGAAGATGTCGCGGCTGGCCTCCCACCCCTCCACTATATATAGGGGCAAGGGGAGAGGGGGAGGCGCCCTAGGGTTTCCCCTAGGGGGCGGCGGCTAGGCAGATTGGATCTCCCTAGGGAAAATCCTAGGGAGACTTGCCCCCCAAGCCAAGCAGGTGGAGGCTTGCCGCCCAAGCCAGGTGGAGGCGCCCCACCTCCCCAAGTAACGTGGGAAAGGGTGTGGGGGGCGCACCAACCCTTAGTGGGCTGGTTTTCCCCTTCCCCTTTGGCCCATGAGGCCCTCCAACACTTGCCGGGGCTTCCGAAACACCTTCCGGTCATGCTGGCCATAGCCTGGTACCTCCGGAACACTTCCGGACTCCAATACCCTTCGTCCAATATATCGATCTTCACCGCCGGACCATTCCGGAACTCCTCGTGACGTCCAGGATCTCATCCGGGACTCTGAACTACCTTCGGTAACCACATACTATTTCCCATGACAACTCTAGCGTCACCGAACCTTAAGTGTGTAGACCCTACGGGTTCGGGAACCATGCAGACATGACCGAGACACCTCTCCGGCCAATAACCAATAGCGGGATCTGGATACCCATATTGGCTCCCACATGTTCCACGATGATCTCATCGGATAAACCACGATGTCAAGGATTTAATCAATCCCGTATTCAATTCCCTTTGTCTAGCGGTATTGTACTTGCCCGAGATTTGATCGTCGGTATCCCGATACCTTGTTCAATCTCGTTACCGGCAAGTCTCTTTACTCGTTCCGTAACACATCATCCCGTGATCAACTCCTTGATCACATTGTGCACATTATGATGATGTCCTACCGAGTGGGCCCAGATATACCTCTCCGTCACACGGAGTGACAAATCTCAGTCTCGATTCGTGCCAACCCAACAGACACTTTCAGAGATACCCGTAGTGTACCTTTATAGCCACCCAGTTACGTTGTGACGTTCGGCACACCCAAAGCACTCCTACGGTATCCAGGAGTTGCACAATCTCATGGTCTAAGGAAATTATACTTGACATTAGAAAAGCTTTAGCATACGAACTACACGATCTAGTGCTATGCTTAGGATTGGGTCTTGTCCATCACATCATTCTTCCAATGATGTGATCCCGTTATCAACGACATCCAATGTCCTTGGTCAGGAAACCGTAACCATCTATTGATCAACGAGCTAGTTAACTAGAGGCTTACTAGGGACATGGTGTTGTCTATGTATCCACACATGTATCTGAGTTTCCTATCAATACAATTCTAGCATGGATAATAAACGATTATCATGTACAAGGAAATATAATAATAATCAATTTATTATTGCCTCTAGGGCATATTTCCAACAACGACGTGGTGACGATCTTGATGTTCTACCGTCGCAGGGCTTCGCCTAAGCGCTGCTACAATATGACCGAGGTGGAATATGGTGGAGGGGGGCACCGCACATGGCTAAGGAACGATCACGATGATCAACTTGTGTGTTCTAGGGTGCCCCCCTGCCCCCGTATATAAAGGAGGGAGGGGGAGGTGCGGCCAGCCCCAAGGGGTGCGCCTGGAGGAGTCCTACTCCTACCGGGAGTAGGACTCCCCCCTCTCTTGCCTTGTTGGAGAAGGGAAGGGGGAAGGAGAAGAGGAAAGGGGGGCGCCGCCCCCCCTTCCTTGTCCTATTCGGACTAGGGGGGGAGGGGGCGCGCGGCCTGCCCTGGCCAGCCCCTCTCTTCTCCCTTATGGCCCATGAAGGCCCATTAACCCCCCCGGGGGGGTCCGGTAACCCCCGGTACTCCGGTAAAATGCCGATTTCACCCAGAACGATTCCGATGTCCAAATATAGGCTTCCAATATATCGATCTTTATGTCTCGACCATTTCGAGACTCCTCGTCATGTCCGTGATCACATCCGGGACTCCGAACAACCTTCGGTACAACCTGTAGTGTACCTTTATAGCCACCCAGTTACGTTGTGACGTTTGGCACACCCAAAGTATTCCTACGGTATCCGGGAGTTGCACAATCTCATGGTCTAAGGAAATGATACTTGACATTAGAAAAGCTTTAGCATACGAACTACACGATCTAGTGCTATGCTTAGGATTGGGTCTTGTCCATCACATCATTCTTCCAATGATGTGATCCCGTTATCAACGACATCCAATGTCCATGGTCAGGAAACCGTAACCATCTATTGATCAACGAGCTAGTTAACTAGAGGCTTACTAGGGACATGGTGTTGTCTATGTATCCACACATGTATCTGAGTTTCCTATCAATACAATTCTAGCATGGATAATAAACGATTATCATGAACAAGGAAATATAATAATAATCAATTTATTATTGCCTCTAGGGCATATTTCCAACAGTCTCCCACTTGCAGTAGAGTCAATAATCCAGTTCACATCGATATGTGATTAACACTCAAGGTCACATCCCTATGTGACTAACACCCAAAGAGTTCTGGGTTTGATCATGTTCTGCTTGTGAGAGAGGTTACAGTCAACGGGTCTGAACCTTTCAGATCCGTATGTACTTTGCAAATTTCTATGCAGCTACCACATTCTAATTAGAGCTATTCCAAATAACTGTTCTACTATACGAATCCAGTTTACTACTCAGAATAATCTGGATTAGTGTCAAAGTTTGCATCGGCGTAACCCTTTACGACGAACTCTTTTACCACCTCCATAATCGAGAAAATTCCTTAGTCCACTAGTTACTAAGGATAACTTTGACCGCTGTCCTGTGATCCATTCTTGGATCACTCTTGTACCCCTTGACTGACTCATGGCAAGGCACACTTCAGGTGCGGTACACAGCATAGCATACTGTAGAGCCTATGTCTTAAGCATAGGGGACGACCTTCGTCCTTTCTCTCTATTCTGCCGTGGTCGAGCTTTAAGTCTTAACTTCATACCTTACAACTCAGGCAAGAACTCCTTCTTTGACTGATCCATCTTGAACACCTTCAAGATCATGTCAAGGTATGTGCTCATTTGAAAGTACCATTAAGCGTTTTGATCTATCCTTATAGATCTTGATGCTCAATGTTCAAGTAGCTTAATCCAGGCTTTCCATTGAAAAACACTTTCCAAATAACCCTATATGCTTTCCAGAAATTCTATGTCATTTCTGATCAACAATATGTCAACAACATATATTTATCAGAAATTCTATAGTGCTCCCACTCACTTCTTTGGAAATACAAGTTTCTCATAAACTTTGTATACACCAAAATCTTTGATCATCTCATCAAAGCATACATTCCAACTCCAAGATGCTTACTCCAGTCCTTAGAAGGATTGCTGAAGCTTTGCATACTTATTAGCATCTTTCAGGATTGACAAAACCTTCCGGTTGTATCACATACAACCATTCCTCAAGAAAATCGTCGAGGAAACAATTTTTTGACATCCTATCTGCAAGATTTCATAAATAATGCAGTAATCGCTAATATAATTCCAACAGACTCTTAGCATCGCTACGAGTGAGAAAGTCCCATCGTAGTCAACTCCTTGAACTTGTCGGAAAACATCTTAACGACAAGCCGAGCTTTCTTAATGGTGATACTTACCATCATTGTCCATCTTCCTTTTAAAATCCATATGTACCTAACAGCCTTACGACCATCAAGTAGTTCTTCCAAAGTCTACACTTTGTTTTCATATATGGATCCTCTCTCGGATTATATGGCCTCGAGCCATTTATCGGAATCCGGGCCCACCATCGCTTCTCCATAGCTCGTAGGTTCATTGTTGTCTAGCAACATGACTTCCAAGACAGGATTATGTACCACTCTGAAGTAGTACGCATCCTTGTCATCCCACGAGGTTTGGTAGTGACTTGATCTGAAGTTTCATGATCACTATCATAAGCTTCCACTTCAATTGGTGTAGGTGCCACAGGAACAACTTCCTGTGCCCTGCCACGCACTAGTTGAAGAGACGGTTAAATAACCTCATCAAGTCTCCACCATCCTCCCACTCAATTATTTCGAGAGAAACTTTTCCTCGAGAAAGGACCCGATTCTAGAAACAATCCCTTATTGCTTTCGGATCTGAGACAGGAGGTATACCCAACTATTTTGGGTGTCTTATGAAGATGCATTTATCCGCTTTGGGTTCGAGCTTATCAGCCTGAAACTTTTCCACATGAGCGTCGCAGGCCCAAACTTTTAAGAAATGACAGCTTAGGTTTCTCAAAACCATAGTTCATATGGTGTCATCTCATCGGAATTACGTGGTGCCCTATTTAAAGTGAATGTGGTTGTCTCTAATGCCTAACCCATAAACTATCGTGGTAATTCGATAAGAGACATCATGGTATGCATCATATCCAATAGGGTGCAGTTATGATGTTCGGACACACCATCACACTATGGTGTTCCAGGTTGTATTAGTTGTGAAACAATTTCCACAATGTCTTAATTCTGTGCCAAACTCGTAATTCAGATATTCATCTCTATGATCATATCATAGATATTTTATCCTCTTGTCACGATGATCTTTCAACTTCACCCTGAAATTACTTGAACCTTTCAATAATTCAGACTCGTGATTCATCAAGTAAATATACTCAACATCTACTCAAATCATCTGTGAAGTAAGAACATAACGATATCCACTACATGCCTCAGCACTCATTGGACTGTACACATCAAAATGTATTACTTCCAACAAGTTGCTTTCTAGTTCCATTTTACTGAAAATGAGGCTTTCAGTCATCTTGCCCATGTGGTATGATTTGCATGTCTCAAGTGATTCAAAATCAAGTGAGTCCAAACGGTCCATTTGCATGGAGTTTCTTCATGCATATATACCAATAGACATGGTTCGCATGTCTCAAACTTTTCAAAAAACGAGTGAGCCCAAAGATCCATCAACATGGAGCTTCTTCATGCATTTTATACCGATATGACTTACGTGGTAGTGCCACAAGTAGGTGGTACTATCATAACTATCTTATATCTTTTGGCATGAACATGTGTATCACTACGATCGAGATTCAATAAACCATTCATTTTAGGTGCAAGACCATTGAAGGTATTATTCAAATAAACAGAGTAACCATTATTCTCCTTAAATGAATAACCGTATTGCGATAGACATAATCCAATCATGTCTATGCTCAACGCAAACACCAAATAACAATTAATTAGGTTCAACACCAATCTCGATGGTAGAGGGAGTGTGCGATGCTTGATCATATCAACATTGGAAACCCTTCCAACACATATCGTCAGCTCACCTTTAGCTAGTCTCCGTTTATTCCGTAGCTTTTATTTCGAGTTACTAACACTTAGCAACCGAACCGGTATCTAATACCCTGGTGCTACTAGGAGTACTAGTAAAGTACACATCAACATAATGTATATCCAATATACTTCTATCGACCTTGCCAGCCTTCTTATCTACCAAGTATCTAGGGTAATTCTGCTCCAGTGGCTGTTCCCCTTATTACAGAAGCACTTAGTCTCGGGTTTGGGTTCAACCTTGGGTTTCTTCACTAGAGTAGCAGCTGAATTGCCGTTTCATGAAGTATCCCTTCTTGCCCTTGCCCTTCCTGAAACTAGTGGTTTCACCAACCATCAACAATTGATGCTCCTTCTTGATTTCTACTTTCGCGGTGTCAAACATCGCGAATATTTCAAGGATCATCATATCTATCCCTGATATGTTATAGTTCATCACAAAGCTCTAGCAGCTTGGTGGCAATGACTTTGGAGAAACATCACTATCTCATCTGGAAGATCAACTCCCACTTGATTCAAATGATTGTTTGCACTCAGACAATCTGAGCACAAGCTCAACAATTGAGCTTTTCTCCTTAGTTTGCATGTTAAGAAAATCGTCGGAGGTCTTATACCTCTTGACGTGGGCACAAGCCTGAAATCCCAATTCCAGCCCTTGAAACATCTCATATATTTCGCGACGTTTCAAAACGTCTTCGGTGCCTCAATTCTAAACTGTTTAACTAAACCATCACGTAGTTATCAAAACGTGTGTGTCAGATGTTCGCAACATCTACAGACGATGTTCGAGGTTCAGCACACTGAGCGGTGCATTAAGGACATAAGCCTTCTATGAAGTAATGAGGACAATCCTTAGTTTACGGACCTAGTCCTCATAATTGCTACTATCAACTTTCAACTAAATTTTCTCTAGGAACATATCTAAATAGTAGAACTGAAGCGCGAGCTACGACATAATTTGCGAAGACCTTTTGACTATGTTTAGGATAATTAAGTTCATCTTGTGAACTCCCACTCAGATAGACATCCCTCCAATCATCTAAGTGATTACATGATCCGAGTCAACTAGGCCGTGTCCGATCATCACGTGAGACGGACTAGTCAACGTCGGTGAACATCTTCATGTTGATCGTATCTTATATACGACTCATGCTCGACCTTTCGGTCTTCTGTGTTCCGAGGCCATGTCTGTACACATGCTAGGCTCATCAAGTCAACCTAAGTGTTTTGCGTGTGTAAATCTGTCTTACACCCGTTGTATGTGAATGTTAGAATCTATCACACCCGATCATCACGTGGTGCTTCGAAACAACGGACTGTCGCAACGGTGCACAGTTAGGGGGAACACTTTCTTGAAATTTTAATGAGGGATCACCTTATTTACTACCGTCGTTCTAAGTAAACAAGATGCAAAAACATGATAAACATCACATGCAATCAAATAGTGACATGATATGGCCATCATCACTTTGCTCCTTTTGATCTCCATCTTCGGGGCTCCATGATCATCATCGTCACCGGCATGACACCATGATCTCCATCATCGTGTCTTCATGAAGTTGTCTCGCCAACTATTACTTCTACTACTACAGCTAATGGTTAGCAATAAAGTAAAGTAATTACATGACGTTTATGTTGACACGCAGGTCATAAATAAATTAAGACAACTCCTATGGCTCCTGCCGGTTGTCATACTCATCGACATGCAAGTCGTGATTCCTGTTACAAGAACATGATCAATCTCATACATCACATATCATTCATCACATTCTTCTTGGCCATATCACATCACATAGCATACCCTGCAAAAACAAGTTAGACGTCCTCTAATTGTTGTTGCATGTTTTACGTGGCTGCTATGGGTTTCTAGCAAGAACGTTTCTTACCTACGCAAAGACCACAACGTGATATGCCAATTGCTATTTACCCTTCATAAGGACCCTTTTCATCGAATCCGATCCGACTAAAGTGGGAGAGACAGACACCCGCCAGCCACCTTATGCAACTAGTGCATGTCAGTCGGTGGAACCGGTCTCACGTAAGCGCACGTGTAAGGTTGGTCCGGGCCGCTTCATCCCACGATGCCGTCGAAACAAGATTGGACTAGTAACGGTAAGCATATTGAACAATATCAACGCCCACAACTACTTTGTGTTCTACTCGTGCATAGAATCTACGCAATAGACCTAGCTCATGATGCCACTGTTGGGGAACGTAGCAGAAATTCAAAATTTTCCTACGTGTCATCAAGATCTATCTATGGAGAGACTAGCAACGAGGGGAAGGAGAGTGCATCTACAAACCCTTGTAGATCGCTAAGCGGAAGCGTTGCAAGAACGCGGATGAAGGAGTCGTACTCGTAGTGATTCAGATCGCGGTTGATTCCAATCTAAGTGCCGAACGGACGGCACCTCCGCGTTCAACACACATACAGCCCGGGGACGTCTCCTCCTTCTTGATCCAGCAAGGGGAGAGGAGAAGTTGAGGGAGAGCTCCGTCAGCACGACGGCGTGGTGGTGGTGGAGCTCGTGGTTCTCCGGCAGGGCTTCGCCAAGCACCATGGAGGAGGAGGAGAAGGTAGGAGGAGGGAGGGCTGCGCCAGGGAAGATGTCGCGGCTGCCCTCCCACCCCTCCACTATATATAGGGGCAAGGGGAGAGGGGGAGGCGCCCTAGGGTTTCCCCTAGGGGGCGGCGGCTAGGCAGATTGGATCTCCCTAGGGAAAATCCTAGGGAGACTTACCCCCCAAGCCAAGCAGGTGGAGGCTTGCCTCCCAAGCCAGGTGGAGGCGCCCCACCTCCCCAAGTAACGTGGGAAAGGGTGTGGGGGGCGCACCAACCCTTAGTGGGCTGGTTTGGCCCTTCCCCTTTGGCCCATGAGGCCCTCCAACACTTGCCGGGGCTTCCGAAACACCTTTCGGTCATGCTGGCCATAGCCTGGTACCTCAGGAACACTTCCGGACTCCAATACCCTTCGTCCAATATATCGATCTTCATCGCCGGACCATTCCGGAACTCCTCGTGACGTCCAGGATCTCATACGGGACTCTGAACTACCTTCGGTAACCACATACTATTTCCCATGACAACTCTAGCGTCACCGAACCTTAAGTGTGTAGACCCTACGGGTTCGGGAACCATGCAGACATGACCGAGACACCTCTCCGGCCAATAACCAATAGCGGGATCTAGATACCCATATTGGCTCCCACATGTTCCACGATGATCTCATCGGATGAACCACGATGTCAAGGATTTAATCAATCCCGTATTCAATTCCCTTTGTCTAGCGGTATTGTACTTGCCCGAGATTCGATCGTCGGTATCCCGATACCTTGTTCAATCTCGTTACCGGCAAGTCTCTTTACTCGTTCCGTAACACATCATCCCGTGATCAACTCCTTGATCACATTGTGCACACTATGATGATGTCCTACCGAGTGGGCCCAGATATACCTCTCCGTCACACGGAGTGACAAATCCCAGTCTCGATTCGTGCCAACCCAACAGACACTTTCAAAGATACCCGTAGTGTACCTTTATAGCCACCTAGTTACGTTGTGACGTTTGGCACACCCAAAGCACTCCTACGGTATCCAGGAGTTGCACAATCTCATGGTCTAAGGAAATTATACTTGACATTAGAAAAGCTTTAGCATACGAACTACACGATCTAGTGCTATGCTTAGGATTGGGTCTTGTCCATCACATCATTCTTCCAATGATGTGATCCCGTTATCAACGACATCCAATGTCCTTGGTCAGGAAACCGTAACCATCTATTGATCAACGAGCTAGTTAACTAGAGGCTTACTAGGGACATGGTGTTGTCTATGTATCCACACATGTATCTGAGTTTCCTATCAATACAATTCTAGCATGGATAATAAACGATTATCATGTACAAGGAAATATAATAATAATCAATTTATTATTGCCTCTAGGGCATATTTCCAACAACGACGTGGTGACGATCTTGATGTTCTACCGTCGCAGGGCTTCGCCTAAGCGCTGCTACAATATGACCGAGGTGGAATATGGTGGAGGGGGGCACCGCACATGGCTAAGGAACGATCACGATGATCAACTTGTGTGTTCTAGGGTGCCCCCCTGCCCCCGTATATAAAGGAGGGAGGGGGAGGTGCGGCCAGCCCCAAGGGGTGCGCCTGGAGGAGTCCTACTCCTACCGGGAGTAGGACTCCCCCCTCTCTTGCCTTGTTGGAGAAGGGAAGGGGGAAGGAGAAGAGGAAAGGGGGGCGCCGCCCCCCCTTCCTTGTCCTATTCGGACTAGGGGGGGAGGGGGCGCGCGGCCTGCCCTGGCCAGCCCCTCTCTTCTCCCTTATGGCCCATGAAGGCCCATTAACCCCCCCGGGGGGGTCCGGTAACCCCCGGTACTCCGGTAAAATGCCGATTTCACCCAGAACGATTCCGATGTCCAAATATAGGCTTCCAATATATCGATCTTTATGTCTCGACCATTTCGAGACTCCTCGTCATGTCCGTGATCACATCCGGGACTCCGAACAACCTTCGGTACATCAAAATACATAGACTCATAATGAAACTATCATCATAACTTTAAGCGTGCGGACCCTACGGATTCGAGAACAATGTAGACATGACCGAGACATGTCTCCGGTCAATAACCAACAGCGGGACCTGGATGCCCATATTGGCTCCTACATATTCTACGAAGATCTTTATCGGTCAGACCGCATAACAACATACGTTGTTCCCTTTCTCATTGGTATGTTACTTGCCCGAGATTTGATCGTCGGTATCCAATACCTAGTTCAATCTCGTTACCGGCAAGTCTCTTTACTCGTTCCATAATACGTCATCCCGCAACTAACTCATTAGTTGCAATGCTTGCAAGGCTTAAGTGATGTGCATTACCGAGAGGGCCCAGAGATACCTCTCCGACGATCGGAGTGACAAATCCTAATCTCGAAATACATCAACCCAACATGTACCTTTGGAGACACCTATAGAGCACCTTTATAATCACCCAGTTACGTTGTGACGTTTGGTAGCACACAAAGTGTTCCTCCGGCACACGGGAGTTACATAATCTCATAGTCATAGGAACATGTATAAGTCATGAAGAAAGCAATAGCAACATACTAAACGATCGGGTGCTAAGCTAGTGGAATGGGTCATGTCAATCAGATCATTCAACTAATGATGTGATCCCATTAATCAAACGACAACTCTTTGTCCATGGTTGGGAAACATAACCATCTTTGCTTAACAAGCTAGTCAAGTAGAGGCATACTAGTGACACTTTGTTTGTCTATGTATTCACACATGTATTATGTGTCCGGTTAATACAATTCTAGCATGAATAATAAACATTTATGATGATATAAGGAAATAAATAATATCTTTATTATTGCCTCTAGGGCATATTTCCTTCAGTCTCCCACTTGCACTAGAGTCAATAATCTAGATTACACAGTAATGATTCTAACACCCATGGAGCCTTGGTGCTGATCATGTTTTGCTCGTGGAAGAGGCTTAGTCAACGGGTCTGCCACATTCAGATCCGTATGTATCTTGCAAATCTCTATGTCTCCCACCTGGACTAGATCCCGGATGGAATTAAAGCGTCTCTTGATGTGCTTGGTTCTTTTGTGAAATCTGGATTCCTTTGCCAAGGCAATTGCACCAGTATTGTCACAAAAGATTTTCATTGGACCCGGTGCACTAGGTATGACACCTAGATTGGATATGAACTCCTTCATCGAGACTCCTTCGTTTGCTGCTTCCGAAGCAGCTATGTACTCCGCTTCACATGTAGATCCCGCCACGATGCTTTGTTTAGAACTGCACCAACTGACAGCTCCACCATTTAATATAAACACGTATCCGGTTTGCGATTTAGAATCGTCCGGATCAGTGTCAAAGCTTGCATCAACGTAACTGCTTACGATGAGCTCTTTGTCACCTCCATATACGAGAAACATATCCTTAGTCCTTTTCAGGTATTTCAGGATGTTCTTGACCGCTGTCCAGTGATCCACTCATGGATTACTTTGATACCTCCCTGCTAAACTTATAGCAAGGCACACATCAGGTCTGGTACACAGCATTGCATACATGATAGAGCCTATGGCTGAAGCATAGGGAATATCTTTCATTTTCTCTCTATCTTCTGCAGTGGTCGGGCATTGACTCTGACTCAACTTCACACCTTGTAACACAGGCAAGAACCCTTTCTTTGCTTGATCCATTTTGAACTTCTTCAAAATCTTGTCAAGGTATGTGCTTTGTGAAAGTCTAATTAAGCATCTTGATCTATCTCTATAGATCTTTATTCCTAATATGTAAGCAGCTTCACCGAGGTCTTTCATTGAAAAACTCTTATTCAAGTATCCCTTTATGCTATCCAGAAATTCTATATCATTTCCAATTAGTAATATGTCATCCACATATAATATCAGAAATGCTACAGAGCTCCCACTCACTTTCTTGTAAATACAGGCTTCTCCAAAAGTCTGTATAAAACCAAATGCTTTGATCACACTATCAAAGCGTTTATTCCAACTCCGAGAGGCTTGCACCAGTCCATAAATGGATCGCTGGAGCTTGCACACATTGTTAGCTCCCTTTGGATTGACAAAACCTTCCAGTTGCATCATATACAACTCTTCTTCCAGAAATCCATTCAGGAATGCAGTTTTGACATCCATCTGCCAAATTTCATAATTATAAAATGCGGCAATTGCTAACATGATTCGGACAGACTTAAGCATCGCTACGGGTGAGAAGGTCTCATCATAGTCAACCCCTTGAACTTGTCGAAAACCTTTTGCGACAAGTCGAGCTTTGTAGATAGTAATATTACCGTCAGCGTCAGTCTTCTTCTTGAAGATCCATTTATTCTCAATTGCTTGCCGATCATCGGGCAAGTCAACCAAAGTCCATACTTTGTTTTTATACATGGATCCCATCTCAGATTTCATGGCTTCAAGCCATTTCGCGGAATCTGGGCTCACCATCGCTTCTTCATAGTTCGTAGGTTCATCATGATCTAGTAGCATGATTTCCAGAATAGGATTACCATACCACTCTGGTGCAGATCTTACTCCGGTTGACCTACGAGGCTCAGTAGTAACTTGATCTGAAATTTCATGATCATCATCATTAAATTCCTCACCAATTGGTGTAGGTGTCGCAGAAACCGATTTCTGTGATGAACTACTTTCCAATAAGGGAGCAGGTACAGTTACCTCATCAAGTTCTACTTTCCTCCCACTCACTTCTTTCGAGAGAAACTCCTTCTCTAGAAAGGATCCATTCTTAGCAATTAATGTCTTGCCTTCGGATCTGTGATAGAAGGTATACCCAACAGTCTCCTTTGGGTATCCTATGAAGACACATTTCTCTGATTTGGGTTCGAGCTTATCAGGTTGAAGCTTTTTCACATAAGCATCGCAGCCCCAAACTTTAAGAAACGACAACTTTGGTTTCTTGCCAAACCATAGTTCATAAGGCGTCGTCTCAACGGATTTTGATGGTGCCCTATTTAACGTGAATGCGGCCGTCTCTAGAGCATAACCCCAAAACGATAACGGTAAATCAGTAAGAGACATCATAGATCGCACCATATCTAGTAAAGCACGATTACGACGTTCGGACACACCATTACGCTGTGGTGTTCCGGATGGCGTTAGTTGCGAAACTATTCCGCATTGTTTCAAATGTACACCAAACTCGTAACTCAAATATTCTCCTCCACGATCAGATCGTAGAAACTTTATTTTCTTGTTACGATGATTTTCAACTTCACTCTGAAATTCTTTGAACTTTTCAAATGTTTCAGACTTATGTTTCATTAAGTAGATATACCCATATCTGCTTAAGTCATCTGTGAAGGTGACAAAATAACGATATCCGCCACGAGCCTCAATATTCATCGGACTACATACATCTGTATGTATGATTTCCAACAAATCTGTTGCTCTCTCCATAGTTCCGGAGAACAGTGTTTTAGTCATCTTGCCCATGAGGCACGGTTCGCAAGTACCAAGTGATTCATAATCAAGTGGTTCCAAAAGTCCATCAGTATGGAGTTTCTTCATGCGCTTTACACCGATATGACCCAAACAGCAGTGCCACAAATAAGTTGCACTATCATTATCAACTCTGCATCTTTTGGTTTCAACATTATGAATATGTGTATCACTACTACCGAGATTCATCAGAAATAGACCACTCTTCAAGGGTGCATGACCATAAAAGATATTACTCATATAAATAGAACAACCATTATTCTCCGATTTAAATGAATAACCGTCTCGCATCAAACAAGATCCAGATATAATGTTCATGCTCAACGCTGGCACCAAATAACAATTATTTAGGTCTAATACTAATCCCGAAGGTAGATGTAGAGGTAGCGTGCCGACCGCGATCACATCGACTTTGGAACCATTTCCCACGCACAACGTCACCTCGTCCTTTGCCAGTGTTCGCTTAATCCGTAGTCCCTGTTTCGAGTTGTAGAAATTAGCAACAGAACCAGTATCAAATACCCAGGTGCTACTGCGAGCTCTAGTAAGGTACACATCAATAACATGTATATCACATATACCTTTGTTCACCTTGCCATCCTTCTTATTCGCCAAATACTTGGGGCAGTTCCGCTTCCAGTGACCAGTCTGCTTGTAGTAGAAGCACTCAGTTTTAGGCTTAGGTCCAGACTTGGGTTTCTTCTCTTGAGAAGCAACTTGCTTGCTGTTCTTCTTGAAGTTCCCCTTCTTCTTCCCTTTGCCCTTTTTCTTGAAACTAGTGGTCTTGTTGACCATCAACACTTGATGCTCCTTTTTGATTTCTACCTCCACGGCTTTCAGCATTGCGAAGAGCTCAGGAATAGTCTTATTCATCCCTTGCATATTATAGTTCATCATGAAGCTCTTGTAGCTTGGTGGCTGTGATTAGAGAATTCTGTCAATGACGCAATCATCTGGAAGATTGACTCCCATCTGAATCAAGTGATTATTATACCCAGACATTTTGAGTATATGCTCACTGACAGAATTGTTGTCCTCCATCTTGCAGCTATCGAACTTATTGGAGACTTCATATCTCTCAATTCGGGCATTTGCTTGAAATATCAACTTCAACTCCTGGAACATCTCATATGCTCCATGATGTTCAAAACGTCATTGAAGTCCCGATTCTAAGCCGTAAAGCATGGCACACTGAACTATTGAGTAGTCATCAGCTTTGCTCTGCCAGACATTCATAACATCTGGTGTTGCTCCAGCAGCAAGCCTGGCACCCAGCGGTGCTTCCAGGACGTAATTCTTCTATGCAGCAATGAGGATAATCCTCTAGTTACGGACCCAGTCTGTGTAATTGCTACCATCATCTTTCAACTTTGCTTTATCAAGGAACGCATAAAAATTCAACGGAACAACAGCACGGGCCATCTATCTACAATCAAACGTACATAAGCAAGATACTATCAGGTACTAAGTTCATGATAAATTCAAGTTCAATAAATCATATTACTTAAGAACTCCCACTTAGATAGACATCCCTCTAATCCTCTAAGTGATCACGTGATCCAAATCAACTAAACCATAACCGATCATCACGTGAAATGGATTAGTTTTCAATGGTGAACATCATTATGTTGATCATATCTACTATATGATTCACGCTCGACCTTTCAGTCTCCGTGTTCCGAGGCCATATCTGCATATGCTAGGCTCGTCAAGTTTAACCTGAGTATTCTGCGTGTGCAAAACTGGCTTGCACCCGTTGTAGATGGACGTAGAGCTTATCACACCTGATCATCACGTGGTGTCTGGGCACGACGAACTTTGGAAACGGTGCATACTCAGGGAGAACACTTCTTGATAATTTAGTGAGAGATCATCTTATAATGCTACCGTCAATCAAAGCAAGATAAGATGCATAAAAGATAAACATCACATGTAATCAATATAAGTGACATGATATGGCCATCATCATCTTGTGCTTGTGATCTCCATCTCCGAAGCACCGTCATGATCACCATTGTCACCGGCACGACACCTTGATCTCCATCGTAGCATCATTGTCGTTTCGCCAATCTTATGCTTCTACGACTATCGCTACCGCTTAGTGATAAAGTAAAGCATTACAGGGCGATTGCATTGCATACAATAAAGCGACAACCATATGGCTCCTGCCAGTTGCCGATAACTCAGTTACAAAACATGATCATCTCATACAATAAAATTTAGCATCATGTCTTGACCATATCACATCACAACATGCCCTGCAAAAACAAGTTAGACGTCCTCTACTTTGTTTGTTGCAAGTTTTACGTGGCTGCTACGGGCTTAGCAAGAACCGTTCTTACCTACGCATCAAAAACCACAACGATAGTTTGTCAAGCTGATGCCGTTTTAACCTTCATAAGGACCGGGCGTAGCCACACTCGGTTCAACTAAAGTTGGAGAAACTGACACCCGCTAGCCACCTGTGTGCAAAGCACGGCGGTAGAACCAGTCTTGCGTAAGCGTACGCGTAATGTCGGTCCGTGCCGCTTCATCCAACAATACCGCCGAACCAAAGTATGACATGCTGGTAGGCAGTATGACTTATATCGCCCACAACTCACTTGTGTTCTACTCGTGCATATAACATCAAACCATAAAACCTAGGCTCGGATGCCACTGTTGGGGAACGTAGTAATTTCAAAAAATTCTCCTACGCACACGCAAGATCATGGTGATGCATAGCAACGAGAGGGGAGAGTGTTGTCTACGTACCCTCGTAGACCGAAGTGAAAGCGTTGACGCAACATAGAGGAAGTAGTCGTACGTCTTCCCGATCCGACCGATCCAAGCACCGTTACTCCGGCACCTCCGAGTTCTTAGCACATGTACAGCTCGATGACGCTCCCTGGGCTTCGATCCAGCAAAGCTTCGGGGATGAGTTCCGTCAGCACGACGGCGTGGTGACGATCTTGATGTTCTACCGTCGCAGGGCTTCGCCTAAGCGCTGCTACAATATGACCGAGGTGGAATATGGTGGAGGGGGCACCGCACACGGCTAAGGAACGATCACGATGATCAACTTGTGTGTTCTAGGGTGCCCCCTGCCCCAGTATATAAAGGAGGGAGGGGGAGGTGCGGCCGGCCCCAAGGGGTGCGCCTGGAGGAGTCCTACTCCTACCAGGAGTAGGACTCCCCCCTCTCTTGCCTTGTTGGAGAAGGAAAGGGGGAAGGAGAAGAGGAAAGGGGGGCGCCGCCCCCCCCCCCTTCCTTGTCCTATTCGGACTAGGGGGGAGGGGCGCGCGGCCTGCCCTGGCCGGCCCCTCTCTTCTCCCTTATGGCCCATGAAGGCCCATTAACCCCCGATTTCACCCGGAACGATTCCGATGTCCAAATATAGGCTTCCAATATATCGATCTTTTTGTCTCGACCATTTCGAGACTCCTCGTCATGTCCGTGATCACATCCGGGACTCCGAACAACCTTCGGTACATCAAAATACATAAACTCATAATGAAACTGTCATCGTAACTTTAAGCGTGCGGACCCTACGGATTCAAGAACAATGTAGACATGACCGAGACATGTCTCCGGTCAATAACTAACAGCGGGACCTGGATGCCCATATTGGCTCCTACATATTCTACGAAGATCTTTGTCGGTCAGATCGCATAACAACATACGTTGTTCCCTTTGTCATCGGTATGTTACTTGCCCGAGATTTGATCGTCGGTATCCAATACCTAGTTCAATCTCGTTACCGGCAAGTCTCTTTACTCGTTCTGTAATACATCATCCCGCAACTAACTCATTAGTTGCAATGCTTGCAAGGCTTAAGTGATGTGCATTACTGAGAGGGCCCAGAGATACCTCTCCGACGATCGGAGTGACAAATCCTAATCTCGAAATACGTCAACCCAACATGTACCTTTGGAGACACCTGTAGAGCACCTTTATAATCACCCAGTTACGTTGTGACGTTTGGTAGCACACAAAGTGTTCCTCCGGCACACGGGAGTTACATAATCTCATAGTCATAGGAACATGTATAAGTTATGAAGAAAGCAATAGCAACATACTAAACGATCGAGTGCTAAGCTAGTGGAATGGATCATGCCAATCAGATCATTCAACTAATGATGTGATCCCGTTAATCAAACAACAATTCTTTGTCCATGGTTGGGAAACATAACCATCTTTGATTAACGAGCTAGTCAAGTAGAGGCATACTAGTGACACTTTGTTTGTCTATGTATTCACACATGTATTATGTTTCCGGTTAATACAATTCTAGCATGAATAATAAACATTTATCATGATATAAGGAAATAAATAATATCTTTATTATTGCCTCTAGGGCATATTTCCTTCAGTTTTTACCTCTTTGGCCATGAGGCATCGATGAGTAAATAGCTTGTCCTCGTTTGGAGAGTCGAAGAGGCCGGTGGTGGAGGAGGAGGTAGTGGCATGCATGGCGAAGGCGGCCGTGCCCACTTGATCATCATCACCATCATCTTCATCTCCAGACATGTATTCTTCATGAATAAGAGCCTTGTCATCCTTCCTCTTTGCGAACTTGGTGAACTTCTTCTTCTTAAGCACAAGCTTCTCGGACTTGTCTTCACGTCTCTCATATGGACAATCATGAACAAAGTGTCTTGGGCTATCACAATTGTAGCATTTCCTTCGTCCAAAAGATCTTTCTTGAAGATTTCTTCCTTTGTTTGCCATGGTCCCGGAGTACTTCTTGACTGAGAGAGCCAAGTCTTCTTCAAAATCATTTGCCAGGCATGAGGTATCATTATCCTCCTCACATATCTCTTCACTCACTTCTTCCTCCCTTGAGGGTTGGCTCATTAATTTCTTGACCTTCAAGGCAAGATTGGAGTTCTTGGTTGCTTGAGCTATTGCAAATGTTTTCTTGGACTTGGTTTCCAAAAGAACATGGGTAGAGAAGGTGGAAACAACTTGAGCCGAAGTCAACTTATGATAGTCCGGACGTTGATGAACCATCATGACCATGGTATGTTTTGTGAGAACCATAGCATCTATGAACTTGTCCTTGATGAATTCATCGTTTTCCCAAGTGCACCTTCTCAAGTTGAGCACAAGGGACTTCAACCTTCGGTAAACCTCTTCTGCGGACTCACCCTCATTCCTCACAAAGAGATTGACTTCTTGTTTGAGCAAGGCCAACCGAGATCTTCGAATTGCTTCATCTCCTTCAAGAGCCTCCTCAAGGCAATCCCAAATTTCCTTTGCGGTTTTGAGAAGAGCAATGGAATCACTATAGTCTTCAGTCACTGTGTTGCGAAGCATGTTGTGTGCGGTAGCATTGAGTTGATCGTCAACTGCTTCCCTTGGAGTGAGATTCATTGGGTCCTTGGGGTTGAATCCATTGACCACAATCCATCACAATTGAGTTGAAGCACTGCGCATGTGAGACTCCATATCTAGCTTCCACTTAGCAAACACATTAACTTTCAAAGGGGGCTGTAACGCCCCACATGTAACCTTCCCCAATTGTACTCCGACTCATGTCGTTTCCGGCATTAAGTTATATTTAAATTCTCGGGTTCGGGTCTTTTTCTCCGTGTGTTGTTTTTTGTTTTCGTGCATCTCTTATCATGTCATCACGTGCATTGCATTTGCATACATGTTCATCTCATGCATTTGAGCATTTTCCCCGTTGTCCATTTTGCATTCCGGCGCTTCGTTCTCCTCCGGTGGCCATTTCTAGCTTTCTTTTGTGTGTGGGGATTAAACATTTCCGGATTGGTCCGAGACTTGCCATGCGGCCTTGGTTTACTACCGGTAGACCGCCTGTCAAGTTTCGGGTCATTTGGACTTCGTTTGATACTCCAACGGTTAACCGTGGGACCGAAAAGGCCTCGTGTGTGTGCAGCCCAACACCCCTCCATGTTGGCCCAAAACCCACCAAACTCAGCTCCATCATCTCGGTCGTTCGATCACGATCGTGTGGGCGAAAACCGCACCTCATTTGGACTCACCTAGCTCCCTCTATGCCTATATATACAACCCCCCGTTTTCGGATCTCTCTTCCTCCCCGAAACCCTAAATCGCCCCCGCACCCGGCCGGACACGTCCGAATCCGGCCGGACGCGTCCGCCCCGCCACCGCCAGCCTATCAGACGCCGCCACGTGTCCCGGGCGGGCGCCCACATCGCCGCCACCGCGCCGGCCCGCCCGAGCCCGCGGGGAGCCCGCCTCCTCGCCCGACCGGGCCACTCTCCCCGCCGCCGCCTCGCTTCGTCTTCCCCGACGCCGACCGCCGCCGGCGCCGGAGCTCACCGCGCCGCCGCGGCCCCGCATCTCCGCCGCCCGCCGCCGATCCGGGCCAGAGGCCGCGCGCCTCGCCCGCGCCTTCTTCCCCGCAGCCGCGCCGCCTCCCCGCCGCCCATGTGCCGCCATCGCGCCGGCGCTGCGAGCCCCGCCGCCGCGCGCCATCTCCGGGAGGGCGCCGCCTCGCCCGAGCCGCTCCGGTGGCCGCGCCGGCCTCCGCGCCACCGCGCCGGGCGCCACCGCCCCGACGACCACCGGCTCCGGCCGGCCCCGCCGCTCTCCCTCCTCTCCACTCCGGTCGCCGCCCCGACGAACTCCGGCTGCTACAGTGCTCGCGCCGCCGCCTCGGATTGCGTGCAAATTTGGAAACCCTAGATCCGGGAGGTTGCATTTTTCTCTAAGTCCCAGGAATTTTCACTCCATATGCTCATGTTTGACCTGCCATAACTTTGCATCCGTAGCTCCGATTTGGGCGTATGATATGTCAAATTCTTCGTCTCGACGAGTACATCATTTCATTCCATTGCATCATTTGCATTTGAGGTCATCTTGTTGCCCAAAAATGCTGTTGGGAGGAGGCATGTTGAGTTAAATTGCAGATCCGTTAGTTCAACATGCACTTTTGTCATTTTTGCCATATTTAATCCGTGCATGATATGCCTGTGCCCCTTTGGGATGAATTGTTAAGCATGTTGTCTTCTTTCCAGAGGTGCCTTCCATGTATTTTTAGGATGTGTGTGTTGTCTTGTGCAAGCTTGCGAAGAGGGCTACCTGAGATTTCAGATTTCAGGGACTTAGTGATTTTCACTAAGTCTGAGCCGTTTTAGTTCACGATGCTATATGTCCGGCTTGTTTCCTAGTGATCCGTGCCTCTTTTGAGGATGATCAGTAAGAGTGATTTGTTATGCTTGTTGTGCTTAATCCATCCATGTCTTTACTTGTTATGTTGGAGCACCCGAGGTGGACTCAATCGAGCTCAACTTTTGGATAGTTGCTGTTTTGGGCAGATCGTGAACTCTTTTGCGATTTTGCCGGAGTTATTGCTAGTGATCCATGCATGCTATGCCATTGTTCTTGCCATGTATAGCTATCATTTTGTGCCTTCTTAATGGATATATGCTTGCCTTGCCATGACTTGCACCGTAGTGAGAGCATCGAGCTCGTTTACATGCCTCCGTGAGTTATTATTTCAGCATGTCCCAGTTTTCACTAAGTCTGAAAACTGATTGTGTTTCATCAATGTTCGTGTGCTCGGTAGAGTATTTTGTGAACCATTTTGGCCCCAGGTCATTTTGGGTGTTTTGTTAAGCTTGTTGAGTAGCTCCATGCCATGCTCTTACTTGCCATGTTCAGGTTTTGCTTCATGTTGTTTTGCTGCTCCGAAGAGGGCATCGTGGTCTGAAATTTCAGACTAGCGTTAATTTCGCTAAGTCTGAAATCTGTTTTGCTTATTCAGTTTTGCCATGCTTGTTTGAAGCCCTTAATGGATGAATTTTCCTATGCCTCAGTCATGATGATTTGTTAAGCTTGATGAGTACATCACTGCCATGTATTTTTTTTTCATGTTGGGTGGCTGTAGCATGTTCATTTTGTTGCATTTAGGAGGCATGTTGCTGTAAATCGCAGATCGGTTCGTTTAGTAAAACGCTTGCCATTTCTTAACCGTAGCTCCGATTGCCATGATCTTTATATCGTTTTCAGGGGATTTCTTCCCCTCTATCCAGTGGTACACTTGGTTTTCCAAGTTGAGGCCAGGTTCATGCATTTCCTGTTACATATTGCATTTTTGCATCCCGCATAGCATATCATCTTTGCATCTTATTGGTTGCCTTTGCACGTGGTTGATTGTATCCTTGCTGCTTGTTTGTGTTGTTGGGTAGAGCCGGGAGACGAGTTCTCTAACGAGGAGCCCGTTGAGTTTGCTTTTGAGGATCCAGTCAATTCTGACAACTGTGCAGGCAAGATGATCACACCCTTGAAATCACTACTATCTTTGCTATGCTAGTTTGCTCGCTCTTTTGCCTTGCCAATGCTACGATGCCTACCACTTGCTTGTCAGCCTCCCAATTGCCATGATTGAGCCTCTAACCCACCTTTGTCCTAGCAAACCATTGATTGGCTATGTTATCGCTTTGCTCAGCCCTTCTTATAGCGTTGTTAGTTGCAGGTGAAGTTTGGAGCCGTTCCTTGTTGGAACACTTATTTACTTGTCGGGATATCATTATATTGCTATGTTATCTTTATTCATCTATATACTTGGTAAAGGGTGGAAGGCTCGGCCTCTCGCCTAGTGTTTTGTTCCACTCTTACCGCCCTAGTTTCCGTCATATCGGTGTTATGTTCCCGGATTGTTGCGTCCCTTACGCGGTTGGGCTATAATGGGAACCCCTTGATAGTTCGCCTTGATTAAAGCTTTTCCAGCAATGCCCAACATTGGTTTTACCATTTGCCACCTACCCCTTTTCTTTCCCTTGGGTTCCGGAGCCCGAGGGTCATCTTTATTTTAGCCCCCACGGGCCAGTGCTCCTCTGAGTGTTGGTCCCACCGAGCGATGTCCGGGGCTACCAGGGGCAACCCTGGGCTGGCCTACCCGACGTCTGGCTCATCTGAGTGTGCCCTTAGAAAGAGATATGTGCAGCTCCTATCGGGATTTGTCGGCGCATTCGGGCGGTGTTGCTGGACTAGTTTTGACCTATCGAATCATCTTGTCGTACCGGGATACCGAGTCTGATCGGTGGGTCCTGGGTGGAGATCTATTCCTTCGTTGACCGTGAGAGCTTGTTATGGGCTAAGTTGGGACCCCCCTGCAGGGATTGATCTTTCGAAAGCCGTGCCCGCGGTTATGGGCAGATGGGAATTTGTTAATGTCCGGTTGTAGATAACTTGAACTTAATTAATTAAAATGAATCAACTGCGTGTGTTGCCGTGATGGCCTCTTCTCGGCGGAGTCCGGGAAGTGGACACGGCGTTGGAGTTATGTCTGCGTAGTCTGCTCTATTTAGTTTCCGCTCGTGCTTGGCCTTCTCTTCTCGCTCTCCTTTGCGAATAAGTTAGCCACCATATATGCTAGTCGCTTGCTGCAGCTCCACTCACATTACCCCTTCCTTACCTATTTAGCTTAAATAGTCTTGATCGCGAGGGTGCGAGATTGCTGAGTCCTTGTGGCTCACAGATTACTATTATACCAGATGCAGGGACCGATGATACTCCTCCGGATGGTGCGTTCGAGCTGAAGTGGGAGTACGACGAGGACTCTCAGCGATACTATGTTTCTTTTCCTGATGATCAGTAGTGGTGCCTGCTCGGGGTTCGATTCAGGGTTTAGTCGCATGTTGGGGAGTCTTTTCTATTTTTGGCGCCGTAGTCGGGCCATGAGTGTTTGTATGATGGATGCTATTTATGTACCTTGATGTGACGTGGCGAGTGTAAGCCAACTATTATTATTATTCCCCCTTTATATTATATATGTACATGGGTTGTGTGAAGATTGCCTCACTTGCGACATATGCCTTCAATGCGATTATGCCTCTAAGTCGTGCCTCGACACGTGGGAGATATAGTCGCATCGAGGGTGTTACAAGTTGGTATCAGAGCCTTCCCCGACCTTAGGAGCCCCATTGCTTGATCGTTTCTAGCAGCCGAGTTGTGTCTAGAAAAATGTTTTGAGTCCTTAGGAATTATATATCGGAGAGCTTAGGAATTCTTTTTACTTCCCAGTCTCCTCATCGCTCTGGTAAGGCATCCTGATGTAGAGTTTGGACTCTTCTCTTCTCAAATTTCACTAAAAAAAATTTTAGGATCACGCGAGTATCTTAGTTTTGTTCCGATGGCTTATGATGAGAATACTGTCTTGGTGCCTCCTGTCAGGGGTTTAGTGGAAGTGTCCCGGGGAGTTGAGCTCTGAGGTGTTGTCATCATAATTCTATCGTTGCAATTCTGGCATACTTGAGATATGTGTGCGACATCGAAAATCTCCTTTATGCAGTTCGTTGGTGAGATAACCTCGACGCCACCCAGTACTGGGGCGGGAGTTCGGGAGTATCGCCATAACTTGTATAACGGATGCTTTTCGAAGGTTGAGATAGATGGTTTCTGAAGGTTTCTTGGTTATGTGTTGAAGGATGGATGCAGCTGGATGTAGGATTTGCTAGCTTGGGTGAGATATTATGCTTCCCCTGTATCCCCAACACCTGATTGCATAACCGGAAAGTTTCGGGAATTTCATAGGTGGGAATTCAAGTAGCCTTAAGATATCTTTCCAACAAATGTGTGATATGAAATTGGGGTTCGACGTCTAGTGGTTCGCCTATTCACGGTCAATTTTACAGTGGCCTCGTTGTGTCTTAAAGAGTCCTTGGCTATGCTGACTCGGGGACGCTTCGTATGTCATGTGCACTGCCTTGTACATGATGGTGCTGTACGGTCGAGCCCGTGTGGGTCCTACCACGAACACTTTGGACGAAATTTCTATCATGTGTTTGTTCCGGCTTATTCCGCAAGCCAACCCTTGGTTTTATTTCGAGTTGTGGTATTCGTTCTTCTTCGACGTCATATGTTGATTCCATCCCTCGTTGATGTACCTCTTCTACCTGATTCTTCGTGGCTTCGTAATTTTGGAACATGTGACCACTTCAAGAGAAGTGCATTCGTTCATTTTGTTCGGATGTGAAGACTTTATGTTGCAATTTTCATTCCGTTGGATTCACCTTCAATATTTCTCTATTTGTGTGCTAATGGTGGTCAACCTCTTCAGGATGGCTCCCGCTAAGAGCACCAGCCAGAACCAGAATCAAGATCCTCCGCCACCTCCGCCTCCTCCGGAAGCATGGCAGGCTGTGATGGCTGCTACTAATGCAAATACTCAGCTGATCATGCAAATCATCCAAGAGCGGAATCAAAGCAGTCAAGCGAATCAAGGCAGCAACCAGAACCAGTTTGCAACTCTGAATCAGTTCCTCGCAAATGGTCCAAAAACGTTTAGCAACTGCGTTGAGGCTACCGATGCTGATGATTGGTTAGTCGATCTGGGCAAGCATTTTGAATGTAGCAACGTCAGACCTAAAGATTTCGTCAAGTTCGCGTCTTTCCAGCTCAAGGATCAGGCCGCAGAGTGGTTTCAGCAGTACCGGGATTCCAGAGGTGGACGTTTGATCACTTGGGATGATTTCCGTCGTGATTTCTGCGCTCATCACATTCCTCAAAGTGTGACTGAAAGCAAACGTGAAGAATTCCGCAATCTGAAGCAAGGCTCTTTGTCTGTCTATGACTACAACAAGTTGTTCCAGAAGCTCGCCCGTTTTGCCAAGCAGGATGTTCCTGATGAGAAGAGCATGATCTATCAGTTCAGGGGTGGTCTTCGTGAAGAAATTCAGCTCGCTCTTGTCCTCTTCGAGCCGCTGAGATACGATGAGTTCTACAACATGGCACTGAAGTAAGAGGCTGCTCAGCTCAGGTGTGATGCTTCCAGGAAGCGAGTCAGAGACACTTCGTCTTCGTCCTCTACGCAAGTGGCCAAGCAGCAGAAGTATTGGCTTCCTCCTCCTCCGTTCCGTCAGCCGTATCAGCAGAAGAGCAAAGGTGGCAGTGGTTCGTCCCACCCACCCAACCCAGGCTTTCAGAATAAGACTTCGTCTCAAGCTCCAAGATCGAGTGCTCCGTACCACCGTCCGCTCTCAGAGGTCACGTGCAACAAGTGCCAACAGAAGGGTCACTACGCCAACAAGTGTTTCAACCAGAGGCGTCTTCCTCCTCCTCCTCCTGTCAGGTCGGCAAGTACAGCTGTGGTCAAGCATAACCCCAAGTCCGCCAAGGTCAACTTGATGAACGCAGCTCAGGCAGAGGATTCGTCAGATGTGATCATGGGTAACCTTCCTGTTAATGATATTCCTGCAAGAGTTCTTTTTGACACGGGTGCTTCGCATTGTTTCATCTCGAGACCTTTTGTTTCTAAGCATGAGTTGCCCTTGCAAGAATTGCCTAGGCAGTTGTCTGTTGTTTCTCCGGGAAAATTCATGAGTGCAAGCGCTATTGTTCCGGATATTTCTATCACGTTGGGTGATCACAAGTTTCTCTCTTCTCCGGTGGTTCTTGGTAATTCTGATATCGACCTCATTCTTGGGATGGACTGGCTCTCTAAACACAAGGCTCACCTCAATTGCGCAGCCAAGCAGATTCAACTGACTCATTCCTCTGAAGATGTCATTGTCTTTGCTACTCGGGATAATACCATCCAGTTGTTCTCTCTCAATGAAAAGGGTGAATTGGATGCTATTTCGCAGATTCCGGTTGTTTGTGAGTATCAAGATGTCTTCCCTGAAGAACTCCCAGGCATGCCTCCAAACCGGCCCATTGAATTCGTTATTGAACTTGAGCCCGGTACGGAACCGGTGTGCAAACGGCCTTACAAGCTCGGCCCCGAAGAGTTGAAGGAGTTGAAGAAACAGCTCGATGTGCAAGAAAGAATGGGTCTCATTCGGCCTAGTACTTCTCCGTGGGGTTGTGGTGTTCTTTTTGTGAAGAAGAAGGATGGAACGGACCGACTTTGTGTTGATTATCGTCCATTGAACAAGAAGACCATCAAGAACAAATATCCACTTCCCAACATTAATGAGCTATTCGAACAACTCAAGGGTGCTCAAGTATTCTCCAAGCTTGATCTCCGTATGGGTTATCATCAAATACGCATTCGTGAACAAGATATTCCAAAGACGGCGTTCAGAACAAGCTATGGGTCATATGAATACACAGTTATGTCTTTTGGCCTCGCCAATGCTCCTCCGACGTTCTCTCGCATGATGAACTTCATCTTCAACCCCTACACCAACGACTTTGTTTTGGTCTATCTCGATGATATCCTGGTTTTCTCGAAGAACAAGGAAGATCATGCCAAACACTTGCGTTTGGTTCTTGACAAGCTAAGGGAACATCAATTCTATGCCAAGTTCTCCAAGTGTGAGTTTTGGCTCGATGAAGTTCTTTATCTTGGTCATATTATCTCTGCCAAGGGCATTTCCGTGGATCCTGAGAAGGTGTCTGCAATCGTTAATTGGGAACCTCCTCAGAATGTGAAGCAACTCCGTAGCTTCCTCGGTCTTGCAAGTTATTGTCGAAGATTCGTTGAAAACTTCTCCAAATCGCAAAGCCTCTCTCAAATCTTCTTCAGAAGCACGTCAAGTACGTTTGGTCTCCGGAGTGTGATGTTGCTTTCAACGCTTTGAAAGAAAAGTTGATCACTGCTCCAGTTCTAACTCCGCCTGATGAAACCAAGCCGTACGAGGTCTTTTGTGATGCCTCTCTCCAAGGTCTCGGTGCAGTACTGATGCAAGAGAAGAAAGTTGTTGCTTATACCTCTCGCCAGTTGAAGCCAAATGAGAAGAACTACCCCACTCATGATCTTGAATTGGCGGCAGTTGTGCACGCATTGTTGACTTGGAGACATCTTCTCTTGGGAAGGAAAGTGGACATTTTCACTGATCACAAGAGTCTCAAGTACATCTTCACTCAGCCTAATCTCAACCTCAGGCAGACTCGATGGGTCGAAATGATTCAAGAGTACAATCCGAGTATCAAGTATACTCCAGGCAAGGCTAATGTGATTGCTGACGCTTTGAGCAGAAAAGCATATGGCAACAGTCTGATTCTCAAGCCTTATCAACCCAAGCTTTGTGAAGCCTTCCGCAAACTTAATCTGCAAGTGGTTCCTCAAGGTTTCCTCGCCAACCTTCAAGTTTCTCCTACCTTGGAAGACCAGATTCGCCAAGCCCAGCTCCTTGATGCTATGGTGAAAAAGGTGAAGATTGGTATTGCAAAGAGTCAGTCCAAGTACAAGTGCTACCGACTTGATGACAAGGACACTCTCTTCTTCGAGGATCGAATTGTTGTGCCCAAAGGTGAACTTCGTAAAGTGATCATGAATGAGGCTCACAACTCTCTCCTCTCCATCCACCCTGGGAGCACGAAGATGTATCAAGACCTGAAGCAAACTTATTGGTGGACTCGAATGAAGCGCGAGATCGCTCAATTCGTGAATGAATGTGATGTCTGCAGAAGAGTGAAAGCAGAACACCAAAGGCCAGCAGGTCTCCTCCAACCTCTCGCCATTCCAGAATGGAAGTTTGACCACATTGAAATGGACTTCGTGACTGGGTTTCCTAAGTCCAAGCGTGGCAATGATGCTATATTCGTTGTCATCGACAAGCTGACCAAAGTGGCTCATTTCTTGCCTATCAAAGAGTCAATCACTGTAGCTCAATTGGCGGAGCTCTACACCTCTCGCATTGTCTCTCTGCACGGTATTCCTCAAGTGATTTCTTCAGACCGTGGCAGCATCTTTACCTCCAAGTTCTGGGATTCTTTTCAGAAGGCCATGGGTACCAACATTCGCTTCAGCACTGCTTTCCACCCTCAAACAAGCGGTCAAGTCGAGCGTGTCAACCAGATTCTTGAAGATATGCTCAGAGCTTGTGTTATCTCCTTCGGCATGAAGTGGGAGGATTGCCTTCCTTATGCTGAATTCTCGTACAACAACAGTTTCCAAGCAAGTTCCGGCAAGGCCCCGTTTGAAATTTTGTATGGTAGGAAGTGCCGTACACCTCTCAACTGGTCTGAAACCGGTGAACGTCAGCTGCTGGGTAATGACCTGATCACAGAGGCAGAAGAAATGTGCAAGGTCATTCGTGATAACCTCAAAGCAGCCCAGTCTCGTCAGAAGAGCTACTACGATAGCAAGCACCGTGATTTGGCCTTCGAGATCGGAGATCATGTCTACCTCTGCGTCTCTCCAATGAAAGGGACTTGTCGCTTCGGTATCAAAGGGAAGCTTGCCCCCAGATACATCGGGCCTTTCAAGATCGTCAGCAAGAGAGGCGACCTCGCCTATCAACTCGAGCTTCCTGCAACCTTTGCCAATGTTCATGATGTGTTCCACGTCTCGCAACTCCGTAAGTGCTTCAAGATGCCTGAGCGCACCGTCAACTTTGAGGACATTGAGCTCCAAGAAGATCTCTCCTACAGTGAGCACCCAGTTGCAATCCTTGAAGAGACTGAACGCAAAACTCGCAACAAGTCAATCAAATTTCTCAAAGTCAAGTGGTCACACCATTCCGACCGTGAAGCTACCTGGGAACGCGAGGATCACCTCCGTTCTGAGTACCCGGAGTTCTTTCAGTCCTAGATCTCGGGACGAGATCTTTTCGTAGTGGTGGAGTGTTGTAACGCCCCACATGTAACCTACCCCAATTGTACTCCGACTCATGCCGTTTCCGGCAATAAGTTATATTTAAATTCTCGGGTTCGGGTCTTTTTCTCCGTGTGTTGTTTTTTGTTTTCGTGCATCTCTTATCATGTCATCACGTGCATTGCATTTGCATACATGTTCATCTCATGCATTCGAGCATTTTCCCCGTTGTCCATTTTGCATTCCGGCGCTTCGTTCTCCTCCGGTGGCCATTTCTAGCTTTCTTTCGTGTGTGGGGATTAAACATTTCCGGATTGGTCCGAGACTTGCCATGCGGCCTTGGTTTACTACCGGTAGACCGCCTGTCAAGTTTCGGGTCATTTGGACTTCGTTTGATACTCCAACGGTTAACCGAGGGACCGAAAAGGCCTCGTGTGTGTGCAGCCCAACACCCCTCCATGTTGGCCCAAAACCCACCAAACTCAGCTCCATCGTCTCGGTCATTCGATCACGATCGTGTGGGCGAAAACCGCACCTCATTTGGACTCTCCTAGCTCCCTCTATGCCTATATATACAACCCCCCGTTTTCGGATCTCTCTTCCTCCCCGAAACCCTAAATCGCCCCCGCACCCGGCCGGACACGTCCGAATCCGGCCGGACGCGTCCGCCCCGCCGCCGCCAGCCTATCAGACGCCGCCACGTGTCCCGGGCGGGCGCCCACATCGCCGCCGCCGCGCCGGCCCGCCCGAGCCCGCGGGGAGCCCGCCTCCTCGCCCGACCGGGCCACTCTCCCCGCCGCCGCCTCGCTTCGTCTTCCCCGACGCCGACCGCCGCCGGTGCCGGAGCTCACCGCGCCGCCGCGGCCCCGCATCTCCGCCGCCCGCCGCCGATCCGGGCCAGAGGCCGCGCGCCTCGCCCGCGCCTTCTTCCCCGCAGCCGCGCCGCCTCCCCGCCACCCGTGTGCCGCCATCGCGCCGGCGCTGCGAGCCCCGCCGCCACGCGCCATCTCCGGGAGGGCGCCGCCTCGCCCGAGCCGCTCCGGTGGCCGCGCCGGCCTCCGCGCCACCGCGCCGGGCGCCACCGCCCCGACGACCACCGGCTCCGGCCGGCCCCGCCGCTCTCCCTCCTCTCCACTCCGGTCGCCGCCCCGACAAACTCCGGCTGCTACAGTGCTCGCGCCGCCGCCTCGGATTGCGTGCAAATTTGGAAACCCTAGATCCGGGAGGTTGCATTTTTCTCTAAGTCCCAGGAATTTTCACTCCATATGCTCATGTTTGACCTGCCATAACTTTGCATCCGTAGCTCCGATTTGGGCGTATGATATGTCAAATTCTTCGTCTCGACGAGTACATCATTTCATTCCATTGCATCATTTGCATTTGAGGTCATCTTGTTGCCCAAAAATGCTGTTGGGAAGAGGCATGTTGAGTTAAATTGCAGATCCGTTAGTCCAACATGCACTTTTGTCATTTTTGCCATATTTAATCCGTGCATGATATGCCTGTGCCCCTTTGGGATGAATTGTTAAGCATGTTGTCTTCTTTCCAGAGGTGCCTTCCATGTATTTTTAGGATGTGTGTGTTGTCTTGTGCAAGCTTGCGAAGAGGGCTACCTGAGATTTCAGATTTCAGGGACTTAGTGATTTTCACTAAGTCTGAGCCGTTTTAGTTCACGATGCTATATGTCCGGCTTGTTTCCTAGTGATCCGTGCCTCTTTTGAGGATGATCAGTAAGAGTGATTTGTTATGCTTGTTGTGCTTAATCCATCCATGTCTTTACTTGTTATGTTGGAGCACCCGAGGTGGACTCAATCGAGCTCAACTTTTGGATAGTTGCTGTTTTGGGCAGATCGTGAACTCTTTTGCGATTTTGCCGGAGTTATTGCTAGTGATCCATGCATGCTATGCCATTGTTCTTGCCATGTATAGCTATCATTTTGTGCCTTCTTAATGGATATATGCTTGCCTTGCCATGACTTGCACCGTAGTGAGAGCATCGAGCTCGTTTACATGCCTCCGTGAGTTATTATTTCAGCATGTCCCAGTTTTCACTAAGTCTGAAAACTGATTGTGTTTCATCAATGTTCGTGTGCTCGGTAGAGTATTTTGTGAACCATTTTGGCCCCAGGTCATTTTGGGTGTTTTGTTAAGCTTGTTGAGTAGCTCCATGCCATGCTCTTACTTGCCATGTTCAGGTTTTGCTTCATGTTGTTTTGCTGCTCCGAAGAGGGCATCGTGGTCTGAAATTTCAGACTAGCGTTAATTTCGCTAAGTCTGAAATCTGTTTTGCTTATTCAGTTTTGCCATGCTTGTTTGAAGCCCTTAATGGATGAATTTTCCTATGCCTCAGTCATGATGATTTGTTAAGCTTGATGAGTACATCACTGCCATGTATTTTTTTTTCATGTTGGGTGGCTGTAGCATGTTCATTTTGTTGCATTTAGGAGGCATGTTGCTGTAAATCGCAGATCGGTTCGTTTAGTAAAACGCTTGCCATTTCTTAACCGTAGCTCCGATTGCCATGATCTTTATATCGTTTTCAGGGGATTTCTTCCCCTCTATCCAGTGGTACACTTGGTTTTCCAAGTTGAGGCCAGGTTCATGCATTTCCTGTTACATATTGCATTTTTGCATCCCGCATAGCATATCATCTTTGCATCTTATTGGTTGCCTTTGCACGTGGTTGATTGTATCCTTGCTGCTTGTTTGTGTTGTTGGGTAGAGCCGGGAGACGAGTTCTCTAACGAGGAGCCCGTTGAGTTTGCTTTTGAGGATCCAGTCAATTCTGACAACTGTGCAGGCAAGATGATCACACCCTTGAAATCACTACTATCTTTGCTATGCTAGTTTGCTCGCTCTTTTGCCTTGCCAATGCTACGATGCCTACCACTTGCTTGTCAGCCTCCCAATTGCCATGATTGAGCCTCTAACCCACCTTTGTCCTAGCAAACCATTGATTGGCTATGTTATCGCTTTGCTCAGCCCTTCTTATAGCGTTGTTAGTTGCAGGTGAAGTTTGGAGCCGTTCCTTGTTGGAACACTTATTTACTTGTCGGGATATCATTATATTGCTATGTTATCTTTATTCATCTATATACTTGGTAAAGGGTGGAAGGCTCGGCCTCTCGCCTAGTGTTTTGTTCCACTCTTACCGCCCTAGTTTCCGTCATATCGGTGTTATGTTCCCGGATTGTTGCGTCCCTTACGCGGTTGGGCTATAATGGGAACCCCTTGATAGTTCGCCTTGATTAAAGCTTTTCCAGCAATGCCCAACATTGGTTTTACCATTTGCCACCTACCCCTTTTCTTTCCCTTGGGTTCCGGAGCCCGAGGGTCATCTTTATTTTAGCCCCCACGGGCCAGTGCTCCTCTGAGTGTTGGTCCCACCGAGCGATGTCCGGGGCTACCAGGGGCAACCCTGGGCTGGCCTACCCGACGTCTGGCTCATCTGAGTGTGCCCTTAGAAAGAGATATGTGCAGCTCCTATCGGGATTTGTCGGCGCATTCGGGCGGTGTTGCTGGACTAGTTTTGACCTATCGAATCATCTTGTCGTACCGGGATACCGAGTCTGATCGGTGGGTCCTGGGTGGAGATCTATTCCTTCGTTGACCGTGAGAGCTTGTTATGGGCTAAGTTGGGACCCCCCTGCAGGGATTGATCTTTCGAAAGCCGTGCCCGCGGTTATGGGCAGATGGGAATTTGTTAATGTCCGGTTGTAGATAACTTGAACTTAATTAATTAAAATGAATCAACTGCGTGTGTTGCCGTGATGGCCTCTTCTCGGCGGAGTCCGGGAAGTGGACACGGCGTTGGAGTTATGTCTGCGTAGTCTGCTCTATTTAGTTTCCGCTCGTGCTTGGCCTTCTCTTCTCGCTCTCCTTTGCGAATAAGTTAGCCACCATATATGCTAGTCGCTTGCTGCAGCTCCACTCACATTACCCCTTCCTTACCTATTTAGCTTAAATAGTCTTGATCGCGAGGGTGCGAGATTGCTGAGTCCTTGTGGCTCACAGATTACTATTATACCAGATGCAGGGACCGATGATACTCCTCCGGATGGTGCGTTCGAGCTGAAGTGGGAGTACGACGAGGACTCTCAGCGATACTATGTTTCTTTTCCTGATGATCAGTAGTGGTGCCTGCTCGGGGTTCGATTCAGGGTTTAGTCGCATGTTGGGGAGTCTTTTCTATTTTTGGCGCCGTAGTCGGGCCATGAGTGTTTGTATGATGGATGCTATTTATGTACCTTGATGTGACGTGGCGAGTGTAAGCCAACTATTATTATTATTCCCCCTTTATATTATATATGTACATGGGTTGTGTGAAGATTGCCTCACTTGCGACATATGCCTTCAATGCGATTATGCCTCTAAGTCGTGCCTCGACACGTGGGAGATATAGTCGCATCGAGGGTGTTACAAGTTGGTATCAGAGCCTTCCCCGACCTTAGGAGCCCCATTGCTTGATCGTTTCTAGCAGCCGAGTTGTGTCTAGAAAAATGTTTTGAGTCCTTAGGAATTATATATCGGAGAGCTTAGGAATTCTTTTTACTTCCCAGTCTCCTCATCGCTCTGGTAAGGCATCCTGATGTAGAGTTTGGACTCTTCTCTTCTCAAATTTCACTAAAAAAAAATTTTAGGATCACGCGAGTATCTTAGTTTTGTTCCGATGGCTTATGATGAGAATACTGTCTTGGTGCCTCCTGTCAGGGGTTTAGTGGAAGTGTCCCGGGGAGTTGAGCTCTGAGGTGTTGTCATCATAATTCTATCGTTGCAATTCTGGCATACTTGAGATATGTGTGCGACATCGAAAATCTCCTTTATGCAGTTCGTTGGTGAGATAACCTCGACGCCACCCAGTACTGGGGCGGGAGTTCGGGAGTATCGCCATAACTTGTATAACGGATGCTTTTCGAAGGTTGAGATAGATGGTTTCCGAAGGTTTCTTGGTTATGTGTTGAAGGATGGATGCAGCTGGATGTAGGATTTGCTAGCTTGGGTGAGATATTATGCTTCCCCTGTATCCCCAACACCTGATTGCATAACCGGAAAGTTTCGGGAATTTCATAGGTGGGAATTCAAGTAGCCTTAGGATATCTTTCCAACAAATGTGTGATATGAAATTGGGGTTCGACGTCTAGTGGTTCGCCTATTCACGGTCAATTTTACAGTGGCCTCGTTGTGTCTTAAAGAGTCCTTGGCTATGCTGACTCGGGGACGCTTCGTATGTCATGTGCACTGCCTTGTACATGATGGTGCTGTACGGTCGAGCCCGTGTGGGTCCTACCACGAACACTTTGGACGAAATTTCTATCATGTGTTTGTTCCGGCTTATTCCGCAAGCCAACCCTTGGTTTTATTTCGAGTTGTGGTATTCGTTCTTCTTCGACGTCATATGTTGATTCCATCCCTCGTTGATGTACCTCTTCTACCTGATTCTTCGTGGCTTCGTAATTTTGGAACATGTGACCACTTCAAGAGAAGTGCATTCGTTCATTTTGTTCGGATGTGAAGACTTTATGTTGCAATTTTCATTCCGTTGGATTCACCTTCAATATTTCTCTATTTGTGTGCTAATGGTGGTCAACCTCTTCAGGATGGCTCCCGCTAAGAGCACCAGCCAGAACCAGAATCAAGATCCTCCGCCACCTCCGCCTCCTCCGGAAGCATGGCAGGCTGTGATGGCTGCTACTAATGCAAATACTCAGCTGATCATGCAAATCATCCAAGAGCGGAATCAAAGCAGTCAAGCGAATCAAGGCAGCAACCAGAACCAGTTTGCAACTCTGAATCAGTTCCTCGCAAATGGTCCAAAAACGTTTAGCAACTGCGTTGAGGCTACCGATGCTGATGATTGGTTAGTCGATCTGGGCAAGCATTTTGAATGTAGCAACGTCAGACCTAAAGATTTCGTCAAGTTCGCGTCTTTCCAGCTCAAGGATCAGGCCGCAGAGTGGTTTCAGCAGTACCGGGATTCCAGAGGTGGACGTTTGATCACTTGGGATGATTTCCGTCGTGATTTCTGCGCTCATCACATTCCTCAAAGTGTGACTGAAAGCAAACGTGAAGAATTCCGCAATCTGAAGCAAGGCTCTTTGTCTGTCTATGACTACAACAAGTTGTTCCAGAAGCTCGCCCGTTTTGCCAAGCAGGATGTTCCTGATGAGAAGAGCATGATCTATCAGTTCAGGGGTGGTCTTCGTGAAGAAATTCAGCTCGCTCTTGTCCTCTTCGAGCCGCTGAGATACGATGAGTTCTACAACATGGCACTGAAGTAAGAGGCTGCTCAGCTCAGGTGTGATGCTTCCAGGAAGCGAGTCAGAGACACTTCGTCTTCGTCCTCTACGCAAGTGGCCAAGCAGCAGAAGTATTGGCTTCCTCCTCCTCCGTTCCGTCAGCCGTATCAGCAGAAGAGCAAAGGTGGCAGTGGTTCGTCCCACCCACCCAACCCAGGCTTTCAGAATAAGACTTCGTCTCAAGCTCCAAGATCGAGTGCTCCGTACCACCGTCCGCTCTCAGAGGTCACGTGCAACAAGTGCCAACAGAAGGGTCACTACGCCAACAAGTGTTTCAACCAGAGGCGTCTTCCTCCTCCTCCTCCTGTCAGGTCGGCAAGTACAGCTGTGGTCAAGCATAACCCCAAGTCCGCCAAGGTCAACTTGATGAACGCAGCTCAGGCAGAGGATTCGTCAGATGTGATCATGGGTAACCTTCCTGTTAATGATATTCCTGCAAGAGTTCTTTTTGACACGGGTGCTTCGCATTGTTTCATCTCGAGACCTTTTGTTTCTAAGCATGAGTTGCCCTTGCAAGAATTGCCTAGGCAGTTGTCTGTTGTTTCTCCGGGAAAATTCATGAGTGCAAGCGCTATTGTTCCGGATATTTCTATCACGTTGGGTGATCACAAGTTTCTCTCTTCTCCGGTGGTTCTTGGTAATTCTGATATCGACCTCATTCTTGGGATGGACTGGCTCTCTAAACACAAGGCTCACCTCAATTGCGCAGCCAAGCAGATTCAACTGACTCATTCCTCTGAAGATGTCATTGTCTTTGCTACTCGGGATAATACCATCCAGTTGTTCTCTCTCAATGAAAAGGGTGAATTGGATGCTATTTCGCAGATTCCGGTTGTTTGTGAGTATCAAGATGTCTTCCCTGAAGAACTCCCAGGCATGCCTCCAAACCGGCCCATTGAATTCGTTATTGAACTTGAGCCCGGTACGGAACCGGTGTGCAAACGGCCTTACAAGCTCGGCCCCGAAGAGTTGAAGGAGTTGAAGAAACAGCTCGATGTGCAAGAAAGAATGGGTCTCATTCGGCCTAGTACTTCTCCGTGGGGTTGTGGTGTTCTTTTTGTGAAGAAGAAGGATGGAACGGACCGACTTTGTGTTGATTATCGTCCATTGAACAAGAAGACCATCAAGAACAAATATCCACTTCCCAACATTAATGAGCTATTCGAACAACTCAAGGGTGCTCAAGTATTCTCCAAGCTTGATCTCCGTATGGGTTATCATCAAATACGCATTCGTGAACAAGATATTCCAAAGACGGCGTTCAGAACAAGCTATGGGTCATATGAATACACAGTTATGTCTTTTGGCCTCGCCAATGCTCCTCCGACGTTCTCTCGCATGATGAACTTCATCTTCAACCCCTACACCAACGACTTTGTTTTGGTCTATCTCGATGATATCCTGGTTTTCTCGAAGAACAAGGAAGATCATGCCAAACACTTGCGTTTGGTTCTTGACAAGCTAAGGGAACATCAATTCTATGCCAAGTTCTCCAAGTGTGAGTTTTGGCTCGATGAAGTTCTTTATCTTGGTCATATTATCTCTGCCAAGGGCATTTCCGTGGATCCTGAGAAGGTGTCTGCAATCGTTAATTGGGAACCTCCTCAGAATGTGAAGCAACTCCGTAGCTTCCTCGGTCTTGCAAGTTATTGTCGAAGATTCGTTGAAAACTTCTCCAAATCGCAAAGCCTCTCTCAAATCTTCTTCAGAAGCACGTCAAGTACGTTTGGTCTCCGGAGTGTGATGTTGCTTTCAACGCTTTGAAAGAAAAGTTGATCACTGCTCCAGTTCTAACTCCGCCTGATGAAACCAAGCCGTACGAGGTCTTTTGTGATGCCTCTCTCCAAGGTCTCGGTGCAGTACTGATGCAAGAGAAGAAAGTTGTTGCTTATACCTCTCGCCAGTTGAAGCCAAATGAGAAGAACTACCCCACTCATGATCTTGAATTGGCGGCAGTTGTGCACGCATTGTTGACTTGGAGACATCTTCTCTTGGGAAGGAAAGTGGACATTTTCACTGATCACAAGAGTCTCAAGTACATCTTCACTCAGCCTAATCTCAACCTCAGGCAGACTCGATGGGTCGAAATGATTCAAGAGTACAATCCGAGTATCAAGTATACTCCAGGCAAGGCTAATGTGATTGCTGACGCTTTGAGCAGAAAAGCATATGGCAACAGTCTGATTCTCAAGCCTTATCAACCCAAGCTTTGTGAAGCCTTCCGCAAACTTAATCTGCAAGTGGTTCCTCAAGGTTTCCTCGCCAACCTTCAAGTTTCTCCTACCTTGGAAGACCAGATTCGCCAAGCCCAGCTCCTTGATGCTATGGTGAAAAAGGTGAAGATTGGTATTGCAAAGAGTCAGTCCAAGTACAAGTGCTACCGACTTGATGACAAGGACACTCTCTTCTTCGAGGATCGAATTGTTGTGCCCAAAGGTGAACTTCGTAAAGTGATCATGAATGAGGCTCACAACTCTCTCCTCTCCATCCACCCTGGGAGCACGAAGATGTATCAAGACCTGAAGCAAACTTATTGGTGGACTCGAATGAAGCGCGAGATCGCTCAATTCGTGAATGAATGTGATGTCTGCAGAAGAGTGAAAGCAGAACACCAAAGGCCAGCAGGTCTCCTCCAACCTCTCGCCATTCCAGAATGGAAGTTTGACCACATTGAAATGGACTTCGTGACTGGGTTTCCTAAGTCCAAGCGTGGCAATGATGCTATATTCGTTGTCATCGACAAGCTGACCAAAGTGGCTCATTTCTTGCCTATCAAAGAGTCAATCACTGTAGCTCAATTGGCGGAGCTCTACACCTCTCGCATTGTCTCTCTGCACGGTATTCCTCAAGTGATTTCTTCAGACCGTGGCAGCATCTTTACCTCCAAGTTCTGGGATTCTTTTCAGAAGGCCATGGGTACCAACATTCGCTTCAGCACTGCTTTCCACCCTCAAACAAGCGGTCAAGTCGAGCGTGTCAACCAGATTCTTGAAGATATGCTCAGAGCTTGTGTTATCTCCTTCGGCATGAAGTGGGAGGATTGCCTTCCTTATGCTGAATTCTCGTACAACAACAGTTTCCAAGCAAGTTCCGGCAAGGCCCCGTTTGAAATTCTGTATGGTAGGAAGTGCCGTACACCTCTCAACTGGTCTGAAACCGGTGAACGTCAGCTGCTGGGTAATGACCTGATCACAGAGGCAGAAGAAATGTGCAAGGTCATTCGTGATAACCTCAAAGCAGCCCAGTCTCGTCAGAAGAGCTACTACGATAGCAAGCACCGTGATTTGGCCTTCGAGATCGGAGATCATGTCTACCTCTGCGTCTCTCCAATGAAAGGGACTTGTCGCTTCGGTATCAAAGGGAAGCTTGCCCCCAGATACATCGGGCCTTTCAAGATCGTCAGCAAGAGAGGCGACCTCGCCTATCAACTCGAGCTTCCTGCAACCTTTGCCAATGTTCATGATGTGTTCCACGTCTCGCAACTCCGTAAGTGCTTCAAGATGCCTGAGCGCACCGTCAACTTTGAGGACATTGAGCTCCAAGAAGATCTCTCCTACAGTGAGCACCCAGTTGCAATCCTTGAAGAGACTGAACGCAAAACTCGCAACAAGTCAATCAAATTTCTCAAAGTCAAGTGGTCACACCATTCCGACCGTGAAGCTACCTGGGAACGCGAGGATCACCTCCGTTCTGAGTACCCGGAGTTCTTTCAGTCCTAGATCTCGGGACGAGATCTTTTCGTAGTGGTGGAGTGTTGTAACGCCCCACATGTAACCTACCCCAATTGTACTCCGACTCATGCCGTTTCCGGCAATAAGTTATATTTAAATTCTCGGGTTCGGGTCTTTTTCTCCGTGTGTTGTTTTTTGTTTTCGTGCATCTCTTATCATGTCATCACGTGCATTGCATTTGCATACATGTTCATCTCATGCATTCGAGCATTTTCCCCGTTGTCCATTTTGCATTCCGGCGCTTCGTTCTCCTCCGGTGGCCATTTCTAGCTTTCTTTCGTGTGTGGGGATTAAACATTTCCGGATTGGTCCGAGACTTGCCATGCGGCCTTGGTTTACTACCGGTAGACCGCCTGTCAAGTTTCGGGTCATTTGGACTTCGTTTGATACTCCAACGGTTAACCGAGGGACCGAAAAGGCCTCGTGTGTGTGCAGCCCAACACCCCTCCATGTTGGCCCAAAACCCACCAAACTCAGCTCCATCGTCTCGGTCATTCGATCACGATCGTGTGGGCGAAAACCGCACCTCATTTGGACTCTCCTAGCTCCCTCTATGCCTATATATACAACCCCCCGTTTTCGGATCTCTCTTCCTCCCCGAAACCCTAAATCGCCCCCGCACCCGGCCGGACACGTCCGAATCCGGCCGGACGCGTCCGCCCCGCCGCCGCCAGCCTATCAGACGCCGCCACGTGTCCCGGGCGGGCGCCCACATCGCCGCCGCCGCGCCGGCCCGCCCGAGCCCGCGGGGAGCCCGCCTCCTCGCCCGACCGGGCCACTCTCCCCGCCGCCGCCTCGCTTCGTCTTCCCCGACGCCGACCGCCGCCGGTGCCGGAGCTCACCGCGCCGCCGCGGCCCCGCATCTCCGCCGCCCGCCGCCGATCCGGGCCAGAGGCCGCGCGCCTCGCCCGCGCCTTCTTCCCCGCAGCCGCGCCGCCTCCCCGCCACCCGTGTGCCGCCATCGCGCCGGCGCTGCGAGCCCCGCCGCCACGCGCCATCTCCGGGAGGGCGCCGCCTCGCCCGAGCCGCTCCGGTGGCCGCGCCGGCCTCCGCGCCACCGCGCCGGGCGCCACCGCCCCGACGACCACCGGCTCCGGCCGGCCCCGCCGCTCTCCCTCCTCTCCACTCCGGTCGCCGCCCCGACGAACTCCGGCTGCTACAGTGCTCGCGCCGCCGCCTCGGATTGCGTGCAAATTTGGAAACCCTAGATCCGGGAGGTTGCATTTTTCTCTAAGTCCCAGGAATTTTCACTCCATATGCTCATGTTTGACCTGCCATAACTTTGCATCCGTAGCTCCGATTTGGGCGTATGATATGTCAAATTCTTCGTCTCGACGAGTACATCATTTCATTCCATTGCATCATTTGCATTTGAGGTCATCTTGTTGCCCAAAAATGCTGTTGGGAAGAGGCATGTTGAGTTAAATTGCAGATCCGTTAGTCCAACATGCACTTTTGTCATTTTTGCCATATTTAATCCGTGCATGATATGCCTGTGCCCCTTTGGGATGAATTGTTAAGCATGTTGTCTTCTTTCCAGAGGTGCCTTCCATGTATTTTTAGGATGTGTGTGTTGTCTTGTGCAAGCTTGCGAAGAGGGCTACCTGAGATTTCAGATTTCAGAGACTTAGTGATTTTCACTAAGTCTGAGCCGTTTTAGTTCACGATGCTATATGTCCGGCTTGTTTCCTAGTGATCCGTGCCTCTTTTGAGGATGATCAGTAAGAGTGATTTGTTATGCTTGTTGTGCTTAATCCATCCATGTCTTTACTTGTTATGTTGGAGCACCCTAGGTTGACTCAATCGAGCTCAACTTTTGGATAGTTGCTGTTTTGGGCAGATCGTGAACTCTTTTGCGATTTTGCCGGAGTTATTGCTAGTGATCCATGCATGCTATGCCATTGTTCTTACCATGTCTAGCTAGCATTTTGTGCCTTTTTAATGGATATATGCTTGCCTTGCCATGACTTGCACCGTAGTGAGAGCATCGAGCTCGTTTACATGCCTCCGTGAGTTATTATTTCAGCATGTCCCAGTTTTCACTAAGTCTGAAAACTGATTGTGTTTCATCAATGTTCGTGTGCTCGGTAGAGTATTTTGTGAACCATTTTGGCCCCAGGTCATTTTGGGTGTTTTGTTAAGCTTGTTGAGTAGCTCCATGCCATGCTCTTACTTGCCATGTTCAGGTTTTGCTTCATGTTGTTTTGCTGCTCCGAAGAGGGCATCGTGGTCTGAAATTTCAGACTAGCGTTAATTTCGCTAAGTCTGAAATCTGTTTTGCTTATTCAGTTTTGCCATGCTTGTTTGAAGCCCTTAATGGATGAATTTGCCTATGCCTCAGTCATGATGATTTGTTAAGCTTGATGAGTACATCACTGCCATGTATTTTTTTTTCATGTTGGGTGGCTGTAGCATGTTCATTTTGTTGCATTTAGGAGGCATGTTGCTGTAAATCGCAGATCGGTTCGTTTAGTAAAACGCTTGCCATTTCTTAACCGTAGCTCCGATTGCCATGATCTTTATATCGTTTTCAGGGGATTTCTTCCCCTCTATCCAGTGGCACACTTGGTTTTCCAAGTTGAGGCCAGGTTCATGCATTTCCTGTTACATGTTGCATTTTTGCATCCCGCATCGCATCCCGCATAGCATATTATCTTTGCATCTTATTGGTTGCCTTTGCACGTGGTTGATTGTATCCTTGCTGCTTGTTTGTGTTGTTGGGTAGAGCCGGGAGACGAGTTCGCTAACGAGGAGCCCGTTGAGTTTGCTTTTGAGGATCCAGTCAATTCTGACAACTGTGCAGGCAAGATGATCACACCCTTGAAATCAGTACTATCTTTGCTATGCTAGTTTGCTCGCTCTTTTGCCTTGCCAATGCTACGATGCCTACCACTTGCTTGTCAGCCTCCCAATTGCCATGATTGAGCCTCTAACCCACCTTTGTCCTAGCAAACCATTGATTGGCTATGTTATCGCTTTGCTCAGCCCTTCTTATAGCGTTGTTAGTTGCAGGTGAAGTTTGGAGCCGTTCCTTGTTGGAACACTTATTTACTTGTCGGGATATCATTATATTGCTATGTTATCTTTATTCATCTATATACTTGGTAAAGGGTGGAAGGCTCGGCCTCTCGCCTAGTGTTTTGTTCCACTCTTGCCGCCCTAGTTTCCGTCATATCGGTGTTATGTTCCCGGATTGTTGCGTCCCTTACGCGGTTGGGCTATAATGGGAACCCCTTGATAGTTCGCCTTGATTAAAGCTTTTCCAGCAATGCCCAACATTGGTTTTACCATTTGCCACCTACCCCTTTTCTTTCCCTTGGGTTCCGGAGCCCGAGGGTCATCTTTATTTTAGCCCCCACGGGCCAATGCTCCTCTGAGTGTTGGTCCCACCGAGCGATGTCCGGGGCTACCAGGGGCAACCCTGGGCTGGCCTACCCGACGTCTGGCTCATCTGAGTGTGCCCTGAGAAAGAGATATGTGCAGCTCCTATCAGGATTTGTCGGCGCATTCGGGCGGTGTTGCTGGACTAGTTTTGACCTGTCGAATCATCTTGTCGTACCGGGATACCGAGTCTGATCGGTGGGTCCTGGGTGGAGATCTATTCCTTCGTTGACCGTGAGAGCTTGTTATGGGCTAAGTTGGGACCCCCCTGCAGGGATTGATCTTTCGAAAGCCGTGCCCGCGGTTATGGGCAGATGGGAATTTGTTAATGTCCGGTTGTAGATAACTTGAACTTAATTAATTAAAATGAATCAACTGCGTGTGTTGCCGTGATGGCCTCTTCTCGGCGGAGTCCGGGAAGTGGACACGGCGTTGGAGTTATGTCTGCGTAGTCTGCTCTATTTAGTTTCCGCTCGTGCTTGGCCTTCTCTTCTCGCTCTCCTTTGCGAATAAGTTAGCCACCATATATGCTAGTCGCTTGCTGCAGCTCCACTCACATTACCCCTTCCTTACCTATTTAGCTTAAATAGTCTTGATCGCGAGGGTGCGAGATTGCTGAGTCCTTGTGGCTCACAGATTACTATTATACCAGATGCAGGGACCGATGATACTCCTCCGGATGGTGCGTTCGAGCTGAAGTGGGAGTACGACGAGGACTCTCAGCGATACTATGTTTCTTTTCCTGATGATCAGTAGTGGTGCCTGCTCGGGGTTCGATTCAGGGTTTAGTCGCATGTTGGGGAGTCTTTTCTATTTTTGGCGCCGTAGTCGGGCCATGAGTGTTTGTATGATGGATGCTATTTATGTACCTTGATGTGACGTGGCGAGTGTAAGCCAACTATTATTATTATTCCCCCTTTATATTATATATGTACATGGGTTGTGTGAAGATTGCCTCACTTGCGACATATGCCTTCAATGCGATTATGCCTCTAAGTCGTGCCTCGACACGTGGGAGATATAGTCGCATCGAGGGTGTTACAGGGGCGGAGGCCCAACAGGATTAATGCAGGGATGTTGCAAGGGTTGAGGAGAGTAAAAGGGTTCCACGGCACTATACTAGGGAACTTGAGTACGGGCCGGGGAAGCAAGAGGTTCCCTCGAGTCATCCGCATCATGAACCTCATTTGGGTTAAACGAGTTTGATGCGGACGTTGATGGATTTAGGCGAGCATCAATTTCCTCCTTGACCGAGGCACGAACCTCTTTCAACATAGAGACTTTGAGGTCCGCAAACATTGAAAGAAGATCGACCGCGGTCAAGGGAACATTCGGGTTAGTAGTAGCGGCAGGAGCAACGACCGGAGCACCAAGTGTCTTAGTCGCGGCGCGGGGTTGGTTTTGACCATCCCCCGCAACGGGTAGGCCACCTCCCTCATTCCCTAGATCGACCATATCCTCTAAGGTTGTAAAACCTTATATTAGAGCACGAGGCTCTGATACCAATTGAAAGGATCGATACGGTCAACTAGAGGGGGGAGGGGGTGAATAGGAGACTACAAATTTTAATCTTTCTTGTAGATTTTAAGGCTTAGCGGATAAAAGAGTTCACTAGATATGCAACTAGGTGAATGCAACCTATATGACAAGCAAGCTCCAAGAAGAAAAGCTAGGCAACAAACTACTTAGCAAGCCAACAAGCATACAACAATTAAGAAAGGTGCGGGAAAGGATTAACCACAAGTGAGACGAGGACGCGGATTTTAACCCGAAGTTCACTCTTCCTTGGGGAAGAGCTAATCTCCGTTTGGAGCGGTGCCGGAGCCAAAGCTTGCGGAATGCCACCAAAGGCTCACTGTATTCTCCTTCGAGTCACCCCCAACGGATGAGCCTCGAACCACTCGGGGTTGGTCTTGAAGGCGACCACCACACCTTTACAAATTTCTCCGGAGCACACCACAAGCAAGGAAGCTTCCGGAGGAACCTCTAACCGCCTAGGAGCCCAAGCTCCAAGAGTAATAAGTCAATGAGGAAGAAATGTTGCAGGGAACGCGATTTGGTTTGGTCAAGTTGTAGATCGGGTCTTGCTCTCCCAATCCCCACAGTTTCAACAAGTTTGGGTGGAGGGATTGAGAGTATTGAGCAAAATGGGGTGTAGCAATGGTGGAGCTCAACAAGACATTAGGGTTAGGGGTTGGAGGAGGAAGAAGGGCCTTTATATATTGTTCATGTGAGGGTGGGGATTTCTGCCCGTTGGACCCAGTGCGCACGGGCTAAGTCAGCCCCGTGCGCACGGGGTATACAGAAACAATCGCACCACCCCGTGCGCACGGGGGTCAAAAGACCCCGTGCACACGGGGTATCCAGAGAGTTACGCAGTACCTCGTGCGCACGGGGGTCAAAAGACCTCGTGCGCACAGGGTACCCAAAGAGTTACCCAGTACCCCGTGTGCACGGGGGTCAAAGGACCCCGTGTGCATGGGGTACCCGGTAACTTACTGTTGCAACTTTCTGAGTACCACAGCACACACACTAGGTTCATATGAGGTGGTTGGAGTGGGAAGGATAAGAGAGTAAGGCTCGGCAAAGGCTTTCCCACACAACATTTATCCACACCGACCCCTGTTAATAGTGCGATCTTTCCTACGACTCGAAGCAAACCAAAACTAAACCTTCGAAGCGATGAAAGACCACGCCTTTGTCCTTTTTGAAATGGGGGGTCGCACATCTCCATCGCGGGCACTTAGAACCAATAACCTGAGATAAACTTTAGCAACCGATATTAGTTCAACTAACCACATTATCATCACACCAAAATATAGCTTAAGTGCCATTAGCACTTTCACTAAGCCTCGATAGGACAAGTGCATCAGAACAACAACCGCACCGATGAAGAGAAGCATAAATCAAAAGGATCCAACTTGCAGACACATAGACGTAGACGAATGAAGACCGGATCCAGAAGAATCCATCATAGTCAAACGCCGACCGGATCCCACAGAGACGAAGCTAGAAAAAAGTCTACTGGAGTCATGTCTATGACAGTGGGTCATCTTTCATAAATGAATAGTCATTAGTACTAAACTAATGAAGGATTGCCTAATTTTATTGGGGTCAATTGACCCCAGTGCTTACCAAGCAGTTTCATCTCTGGAATCTCACGAGATCCGTCAAAAACACACCTTCACACGCCCTACGACAATGCTTGAAGCATCACCGAGATGGGGTCTAGACGGGGAGAACCTTATTTCAACTTAAAGAAACCGCCGTCATCTCAGCTTCTTGATCATGGCACAAACCCTAACAAAACTCATAAAAACGCCTAAAATAGAGCCCTCCTGCAAATAAGGACCAGGATCCATCGCGCCTCCATGATCCAAAGATCATAGGAAACGAGGCGGACCGGCGACGACGCTAGCGGCGCCGGCAAGAGGCAAGAAAATCAACTTAGGAACAAACAACGAGGACGGATAAGTGGGGGTGGAGATACCCTAACAATATATCTCATCCTCGCGCATGCGCGAGGAGAAATTCTATAATCTGAATGCATAATTCTTTGCATCCAGTACACCGTTACTAATCAAGGGACACGTAAAAAAGAATGCAATATACACGATTGAGACCGATCGACCCGTGAGATTTGTTTGCCCGCAAAGACATGTACGCACGATTCAGAACAGAGTGCGGACCCGGCAACGTACGTGGGTGAAGTTGGCCATACACTGCCATGAATCGACCTGCACGTGCGGCTCGCGCAACGCGGGGAACGGTTAGACCACAGTGTTTTCAATTAATCTAACACGATCGATCGCACGAATGATTGGATCATAATCTGCGAAGTACGCAAGAAACGCACCCATCACGCCGATCCTGATCTGGGAAAGCAGGGTACGAGTACGTTGACCACGCGGACAGGCTCTCGACCGGTCGATCGTTCCACGCCGCGTCAAGTCAAGCATCCATGGGATTATTGTTTGTGGCCTCCCTCAAAAACGACGGGAGACCAACCAAGGCCAACCAGACCAACAGCAACCTGCGTCGTGCTCCATGCGTTGCACGTCCAACACGTTTCCTCGACGTCGTCGGGGCGTCGGTGCGCGCGGTCGCAACCAAGCCACCAGACCTGCCATTCCATGCCAACCCGGCCGCCGAGTTTTCCGTCACCCAGACACGTCCGGCCCAGAGGTCAACGCTCGTAGTCGCAAGCCTGTTTCTGTTTGCGCGCCGTTGTTTGCCCAACCCGCGGGCAGCTGCAGCCAAGTTGCGGCAAGTGGGGTTGCATTCCACAGAGAATAAATTGGCCGTGCACAACGGAGGAAACGCAACCATCTCTTTTAAAAAAACAAAACAATCGGCCACATTCCACAGAGAATAATTGGCTACAGCCTCATAATTCAGCGGTCAGACAACATGGGACGAACAGCACTGCGAAAGCCTCTTGGCCTCTTTGTCATTCATGTACACGGGAGAATCAATAATGCATGTAAGCAGAAACCACTATAGCGTCTCCAGGAGAGGCCGTCCGTCGATGTAGTCGTACTCCATGCCAGGAATGACGATGATCCTCCTGTGGACCGGTCGAATGGTCGCATATCGCTCGCGCCTAAAGCTGGTTGTAATAGGGAGTATCATATACTAATATCATGCATATAATACTAGTTTATCATACTATATCTTTAATGTATAGTATAATATGTTGGTATAATAAAGAACTATATTTATTGCCATGCATGACACAAAGTAGCACATCATTTAATATGATATGGTTTCATGATATGATACTCAAGCCTCTCTTTCTTCATTTAATTTTATGTCACCTTATTAAAATTGTTTAATTGGCATGCATGATAGTATCTATGATACTCCCATTACAGTCAGGCTAACCCGTACCGCCACACGCAACCAAGGCCTTTATTCTCGCACCACTATTGCGGGGGACAAAACCCACGCATGTCGTCCCGAATCTGTCCAGTTTCCTGCTACCACTTCCATTCTTCTACCAAGTAATTCAAAGGAAAGGAGCTTCGCGATTGCGCGTGTGTGCGCTTGGGCCTACGCAGGAAGCAAAAATTCAGTATGGAACAGGAGGAGAACACCAACAGCACGTCGAATAAAACAAAGACGCTCGACCTAACCCAGCAGTTCCCGCGAAGAGACCGACCCGACCATGGCGACACGTCTACCAACAAAGTTTTTTTTAGCATGAGTACAGACACAAGCGCTCATATACACGTGCATACATTCGTTTTTATGAACGTACACACACACCCTACCCCTATAAGCATCTCTGAAAGATTGAGCCGGCATATTATTTTAAGATTTACAAAGTCATCATAGGCGTCTCGTCGTCAACGGGAACGTCTCCTCTTACTGAAAACGTATCGTCGGAAATCCTGAAATAAATAAAGAAATAGTGCGAGCACCAGGATCTGAACCTGGTGGGCTGAAGATATCACTGTCCACCTAACCTAACCAACAAAGTTAGGAGACAAGCAAATTGCATGCGTTCACAGCTCAAATGCGCCGAGGGCACGCGCTTGCGCATGCGTTTCGGAAAGGATGACTAATTGAAAAGCCACGAACAAAAGAACTCAACGGCATGAGTTAGCAACAGCCTCGGCGAAACTAAGGTGGTTGAAGCTAGCAGCCGGCGGCTTTCCACACTCTAAAATCCTCGATGATGGCTTCCAATACCTCCTGAAAGGAGCTGGCCGTGGTTTAGAAGATTCTCCGGCTCCGTTTTCCCCGGATCTTCAGGTGAACTAGGATTAGGGTGACCAGCGCACACACTAGAACTTGTTACCACATATCTATAGTATCATGAAGTATATTAACGAAACAACATGTGAAATTCAAGCGAATCAATTTGTGGTTGGGATGGTCAGAGAGACAGAGATATTCGCAGTCCATCAGGGTTTAAGTCTTGGTGCTCGTATTATTCTTGAATTTATTTCAGGATTTTCGACAATGTGCTTTCAGTGGGAGTAGACGTTTCCGTCGACGATGAGGCACCTACGATGACTTCGTAAATCTTAAGATGATATGCCGACTCAGTCTTTTAAAGATGCTCATAGAGATATGATGTGCTTGTGTGCGTTTATAAGGGTAAGTGTATGCGCGTCTGTACTGTGTTAAAAAAAATATGTGAAATTCAAGAAACAAAGTGATACTCCACAATTATGTTGAGAGAAGGAGATTACGTGAATTTAATAGAAGGAGCACATGTTCTCAACTTATAATGGAGAAAAAAAATACTATTTTAGACGTGCTTAATTTTGTACGGCAAGTAGAGAAGGTTGAGAGTCAAAACTCATGACCAGGGGAGAAAAAACTCGCCGCATGCCCCTGTGTCGTTCCCGCGGGTGACTCGGGTGGCGACTGCAACCCTAGCCGCCACCTTCACTCCCCTCCTACACACCATGCCGCACCTGAGCAAGCAGGCAGAAAAGCTTGCATTACCTCCAAGGACACGACGATGACACACTCTTTCTTCTTGTGGTGCGCGTGCGATGCACTTGTCGTGGCGCGCTCTGGTGATGGCGCGGAGTGCTAGCATCATAGTTGGGGAGTTGCGATTAAGAGTGGCGGATCTTTCGACGTGCTAGTGCAAGGAGGTCAAGGCAACGGCCCCAAGATGAGATCGCTGGCATGCCTCCTTGCGTGGGAGGCGTCGGCTTTGGTGGTGCGCTTTGGTGCCTTCTCTCGACAGCTGGCGGTGGACAACCTAGGCCGCGAGGGTGGTGCGGCCTTGCCAGATCATGAGTCCAGAACCTCCGGGTTTTTCAGAGATTACAAAATCACCGGAAAAAAGCAACAACAATCATTTTTCATATAAGGCCTCGCGTCGAGGGTAGATCGTCAAAATATCTCTTCGCCCCTATTATTGATCACCTCCAAGCTCACATTCCCACTTTAGCCAACCAAAAGCCTACATCTTGAGAGGAAAAGAAAGAGGATACCTAGATTTGCAATTCAATAAACTAACCTTGAATCCCCTAGGTTCCTTGCGTAATTTGTTAATCTTCGGTTCGTGGAAACCTTGGGTGAGTTTGTTTCACTTAGGAGCTTCCAAGTTGTGGGGTTGTGCCCCATGTTCATGTTGAGGGTTTGGATCCGAAGAGTTATTCCTAATGAGAGGGAACCGGGGTATATGTTCACCAAAGTTCTCAAAGACCTAGGTGAGACATTCGGCTTTATGGGGGCATCCTCCCCAACAGCAGAGATTAGCACTCCACAAGAGTATGAACTTTGGATTAGATATTCGTCTACATCTGTCTCTTACCCTAGCTTTACGTTGTGTAATTACTTGGTTGCTCGTCCACCTTGTATAGTTTGGTAGTTTACTATAACACATCATATATGGTCTATCACCTAGTTGCATTCATAGAAAACTTATATTTCCGCACTAACCTCTAAAATCAACTAAGAAAATACTAAATTTGGTAGTCGCCTATTTTTCCCAACCTATTGTCAATGTTTAGCACATCTTTGATCCTTCACTATGACATCTCGTTGTTGAGCTCCAAGTGAAAGCCTAGCACCCACTTCAGACACTACCGATGAGGGCGACCTCCTTGGAGGCATCACCATGGAGCCCATTCACCTCCTACGTCATTTGGATTTCGGCCTCTTCGGGTGAAAACACTAATTTTGACCTTGGTTGGGGCGAGTGTCAGCGAAGTTACTTCCCTCTTGGGAGCATCGTCTTGGAGGTCATGTCTTCTTTTAGACGACAATGGCTTATGTTGTCTTTCTCGTTGCATCTTCGGCTAGGTAGGTGCTTGTCCTCGGGGCAGGTTGTGGAAGTTGAAGCAGCGGTTTCAAAGGTCACCTCTCTATTGATGGATGTCGAGTAGGGATGCAGAGCGGACGGGTTTGATGGCTACAACATAGTACAAATCCAGCTCTAGTTAGTGTCAATCTTCCGGCCAAAAATAAACTAGTTTGCCGCTTGCATCCCTCGTGTCAAGTATAGTGAGTTGGGTGTCAAAGTCATCGGTTCGTCTAGTCCCCGAACTCTTATCGGTGTGTGTGCATTGCTGAGGTTTGTAGGCTTGCCGACGGTTCAAAAAAAGAGTAGCAAAGATTGCCTCATCTTGTGCCTTCCACACTATAGTCAATATTTTCTTTGGAAAATACTAGGATACAACTAGTTGTAGATGAACCTCATAAACTATTTCTGGGATACTTTTTAGTAGTTCAGGAAAGAGTCAACAATCTCAGAACTTTTTCAGAACAAACTTGACATGTTGGCCTACTCATAAAAAAATTGGGAACAAAAATTCTCCATGGAAAAGCTGAGCATAAAAACAAATTGTCCAGGACAATATAGAGTAGTGAGTATTAGCTCTAATATAGTGTTGATTTTGTCTTTTTTTTTCACCAACAGTACCAAGGATTTCATTTCGTCCCCAAATATTTTACGCAAGTGTAACGTTTTATCAAGATTTTTGCCAACAAATTTCATGATTGTTTTGACCTTTTTTAAAATCACTACTTAAAAAATGGGTGCACCTGCCTCCATGTTTCATTCCTTCCCTTCCATATATTTTTTGTCATATACCAATACAACTAACTCATATAGTGAAGAAAATAGCATTCTCTTTTCGCAAAATAAATAAATAAACGACAACCTCTTGTGTGTGCAGGGGCAATCTCTTCACCAAAGGAGTCAATCGCACCCTCTCTTTCTCTTCCCTATTTTTCATTTTTTTTAAGAAAGGTCATCATGGCTAGTTTTATTAACTTAGGAAGGAATTACATCATCCACAAGATTTGAGACAAGAAGAAATGCTTATATGAAACAGGCACTTGGGAGTTGGAGGAGAAAAAGGAAAGGAACAGAACTTACACCAGAAGGGCCCACGAGATGAACCCCCGAAAAGACAAGGGGATTCGTGTAATATTTCCCATTTAAATTCCCCATGCTCCCCACATTCCTGCCCCAAGTTCGCGTTGGCAACCTCGTCGTTCGCTGCCGACCAAGACTGCGCGCAGGAGCCAACGGCCACCCTCTCCTCCTGCCCTTCCTTGGTTCGATCCTCACCCTTCCTTCCCCTCGCGGCACGACGCGCAGGCCCAACCGCCGAGCGGCCGCGAACTTCGCCGTCGCCATGACGGAGTCGCGCCGCGCGCCGTCCGGCTGCGCCATGTTCGGCATCTACAGCGGCATGTTCCGCCGCCGCCGCTCCGCCTCCATGTCCTCCCTCTCCCGGATCAACGGGTCCCCGCAGGCCGCCGTCGCCGACAGCGATGCCGCGCCGCCGAACCCGGCGCAGCGGAAGGCCGGCGTCCGCGACGATTCGTCCCTCGTGCCCCGCCCGAAGGTCATGCCTTTGCAGCCGCAGATCAACGGCGCAGCGGCGGCCCAGGCCCAGGCGCAGCGTCCGTCGGGCGACAAGAGCAGGCCGACCAAGGCGATGAACGGCGTGGCGAAGGCGGCGGCGGCGGCGGCGTCGCCTGCCGTGGAGTACACCGGCATGGCCGCGGAGCTCGACAAGATGATCCAGGACCACCAGAGGGTGAAGGGCACGACGCAGATGATGCGCGCCACCTCCGGCAACATGATGATGCACCGCAACCTGGGCAACCTGAACGCCGGCGCGTCCGCCCGCAGCTCGCTGGACCGCAGCGCCAAGGCGGCGGCGGCCGCGAGCGATCGGGCGAAGGCGGGGCCGGGGAGCAACGGGTACGCCTTCTCCGGCATGGGCAACATCGTGGGCAAGCCGGGCGAGCAGCTGTGCCGGGCGCTATCGCACCGGACGGACCCGGAGAAGCTCAAGGAGATGGGCAACGAGGAGTACCGGGAGGGGCACTACGCGGAGGCGGTGGCGCTCTACGACCAGGCCATCATCATGGACCCGACGCGGCCGGCGTACTGGAGCAACAAGGCCGCCGCGCTGGCCGCGCTCGGCCGCCTCGTCGAGGCCGTCGCCGACTGCAAGGAGGCCGTCCGGATCGACCCCTCCTACGGCCGCGCGCACCACCGGCTCGGCGGGCTGTATCTCAGGTACGTACGTACGTACGTTCGCGCGCACGTAGGGCGCCCCGCATTGATCGCCACCCCTAATCCGATTCGTTTATTGACGCAATGCAATTCAATGCAAAATGCGCGGCCGTTCTCAGCTGCCAATTATCTCCCGTAATTTGCCATAACTGACATCAAATGGTGACTTGATCGATCACGCGAGTAGTTTCTACAGAAATTTCACCGTGGTGGCCAATTGACTGAACTGATAATCAAGGAAATTTATGTGTAAACGTGCAGTGATATGATAGATAATAATTTTGCAACTTGAATTGAACTCACCTACACCTAGTGGCGTTTCGTGGAGAGCCACTACGTGTGCTCGACGGTGGCTAGCTAGCAACCAAATGCTAGTTAATTCCTTAACGAACAGGTTGGGGAATTAGATAATGGCGTGGCTGCTTTGCATACACATATCATCGGCGTAGCTGGATTGTTATTGCTATAGGAAACGACTAACGTTCCCCGGAAGAAATGGAATAGCCCTTTTTGATAATTAGGGCCTGGATTCCTTGATCCGCAGTCTACATGTGCTGCTTAATCTATGCTATCAACATTCGGTTACTGGCTGGTTTATTTATCAGGTCTAGCATACGCAAAACCTCCCTCCTCAAATCACTCTGGGACTTTGTGAACTTTTCATCCATGATTGGCGCTTTCAGTGGCTAATCACTTGCTCAACAAGCCTTCTTACCCATCTTTTTCAAGACAATGATTGGTATACTTCTAGTTAAAACCTTGCAAGATGATAGAGAATAGGTCCACCTTCATTTCATTTGTCTGCACTGCACTCTACCATGCTACATCTACCAAGAGTTCCATAATAATCCATGTCAATTCTCAGTTACTCGCACACGGTGAACTATTAAACGGACCAAGAATTGTGATGTATGTAAGACGTTTATTTATCAATGATGAGATGATCGATTATATACTCACTAATAAATGGTTATGTGTTCGTTGTCAGATTAGGAGAACCGGACAAGGCCATAAACTACCTGAAGCAGTCGCCCATGGACTCTGTAAGCGCGGACGTTTCCCGCGCGCAGTCGGTGAAGGGCCGCATCGCCAAGTGCGGCGACGCGCGCAAGGTCAGGGACTGGATCACGGTGCTGCAGGAATCGCAGGCCGCCGTCTCCGACGGCGCCGACTTCTCCCCACAGGTCAGTACCCAGTGCCAAACGAGCACGCCATCGCCTCCTGTAGTGGCATCAACGTTGCACGACCAACATGACGTACGTGCGTTAGTGGCTGACACGACGTGCGAACTTGACCTATCCGACAGGTGATGGCGCTGCAAGCGGAGGCGCTGCTGAAGCTGCAGCGGCACGACGAGGCGGACTCGGCGCTCCGCGGCGCGCCCAGGTTCGGCGCCGACGAGTCCACCAAGTTCTTCGGCACCACCGCCCACGCCTACGTCCTCATGGTCCGAGCCCAGGTCGAAATGGCCGCCGGAAGGTTTGTTTGCTTTCCTTGTGATCCCGTGCACATTTTCCACCACAAAACTCGTGTTTCTCCCGAGTGGCATGCATGGCACTGCTTGGCGAAATGCATGTCTTGGTCTTCTGTTCTGATGTACGCAAACAAACTCGTGAAGGTTGGAGGAGGCGGTGGCGACGGCGCAGGCGGCGTGCGAGCTGGACCCGGGCAGCCGGGAGGCCGCGAGCGTGCACCGGCGCGCCAAGGCGGTGGCGACGGCGCGGCAGCGCGGCAACGACCTCTTCAAGGCGTCCAGGTTCGCCGAGGCGTGCGCGGCCTACGGCGAGGGCCTGGACAAGGGCGAGGCCGGCTGCGCCGTGCTGCTCTGCAACCGCGCCGCGTGCCACGCCAAGCTCGGCCGGCACGAGAAGGCCGTCGAGGACTGCAGCGGCGCGCTCGCCGTGCGGCCCGGCTACAGCAAGGCCCGCCTCCGGAGAGCCGACTGCAACGTCAAGGTCTTCCATCTCCACATGCTTTCTGCTGCATTGCGCGATCGAGATCGTTTTTTGGTCAGATTCGTTGATTCTTGGTGTGTGTTGGTGTGCATGCTCGTTCAGCTGGAGAGGTGGGAGGCGTCGTTGAGAGACTACCAGGTGCTGATCCAAGAGCTCCCCGAGAACGAGGACGTGAAGAAGGCTCTCGCTGAGGTTGAAGCCAAGATCAAGAGCCAGAGGAATTGAGCATGTCTCAGCATCGACGTCAGGTAATTGCTCTCAGCTACTCCTCACACAGTCACACTATTCATGCTTCAACTGCCAGTCAGTGGACTTCACCATAGTCCTAATGAAAGTGTGGGTTAGGAACCAAACGCTGTATTTTTACAGCAAAAGGAAGGGCTGCTCTTTCAAGTTGACGGAATTTGTCTTACAAAATTCAGACCCTGCACAGAATGTTGAACAGACTTGCTTGATGCTTATTGCTTGTATACTGAATAGACACTGTTCTAAGATACGTTGCATACTAATACTGGTAGCATCAAGGTCTCTTCTATAAGTTCTATTACTCCTTCAACACCAATCATCCAAATGTCGGCCATAAGAAACATACTTCAGTTAGTTCAGCACCTTTATCTTTCTTAATCGTAGTTGGTTATTCGGTAGGTAGGTGTTAGGGCATCATCAGATGACCACGCGCAGATGAAAAGAAACCAAAGGCGGTTTGAAAACCAGGGCCGATTCCTCGCCCGCGCTTACATATTCTTTAGAACAAAGCAAAGCATCGGCATGCTAGTCGTCGTAGCACTAACCTATTCTTCTCCGCAGGTTCGTTTGTTTCTGTCGGCTACCGGAGAAATCAGCACCGAAGTTCTGAAGAGAGGGCATGGACAAAGCGACTCCGCACGCGCCGTCGCGCAGCTTGTTTAAGCCAAACCTGTGTGCCTTTTTTGCTTTGTTGTTAATTTAAACATACAGCAAACTACAGGAAGAGGATGAAGTGATGGAACTGTACATAATACTGCTCGCTCCATTGTTGTGATGTGTAGTTAGTGAATTTGTATGAGTGTGGGGGTGTCGGTGGTGGCGCCCAGGGCTTCTGAAGCTTGCCTCTGAAACGGAACATACGGAACAACTGTACACTGAAAGACTGAAATGAATGTTCATTCTAAGCAGGATATATGTGTGGCTGTTCGTTTGGTTTGAGCGAGGCTCCCTTTGCTGAAATTAGAACTGACGGCTTCGTCCTCCATGTACCTAACTAGAGAGAACATGCGTGCATACATCGATCTTGTGTTGTGCTGCGGCCCTATGTGATCACAGGCTGTATGCTAGTCATGGTGTGCGCTAGTGTCTACTGTCCAGAGGTCTGCTGGAGTTCAAATTCTCTCTACGGTTTTCAACTGATAATTTTAAATAAAAATCTTTGGTTACCCAATTTGACAAAAACCGTTTTACTGCTGGGCATATCTGAACTTATGGATCATGGCTTGTTGCCCCCAAGATGCTTCCAAGTTATGCCGGACACTCTGCACATTATATCTCTCTCGCCTCAAGCTCACCACCGAGCACGTCAGCCGCCGGATCAACGCCCATGTCAGGTTCACGCTGGTCCTTCGTCAGGGCAAGCCGGCGCCGGCCACGCCGTACAATGTCGGTCACCGAAATTCCTTCAGTTACACGGGAGAATTTTGGTACCATCCGGCCTTCGTCAAGACTCAAGAGGGAAGTGCTCGAGAAGGCCGGAGTGCCTCGTGGGCGACTGATTCGCCGCCCGGTGCGACGTGCGTGTCATCAGCTCGTTGGCCGTGGCGGGTGAGGTCGTGCCGGCGCGTGGCCTCGAGAGGATGGGGTTGGCCGGCAGCTGCAAAGGACGAACTCTGCCAGCGTTGCCACGCATCGAGTTGGGTCTCGGAGAAGGAGACTGCCTCCGAGGGCTCGATCGGAACAGCTTCGATCTTTCTGGTTCGCTAGTCGCGGTTGACCGTCGACCTTTCTGAGAAATTGTGATTATTCAAAAAAAAGGAATTCACAAAAACTGTTCACGAATCTAAAAAAATCAGGTCTTAAAAGAAGTTCACGAACTCGAAAAAGTTACGAGTCCAAAAAGAGTTTGTGGAGTTGAAAAAAGTCAGCAAACCCGAAAAAGTTTACATGTTCAGAAAAAAGTTTGCGGGATTCAAAAAAACTCATGGAATTGAAAAATGTTCACGAGTTAAAAAATACTTCATGGATATAAAAAAGTTCATGCTTTTGACAAAAAAGTTCACGGATTTTTTTAAAAAACTTTTAATGTTTTGTGAATTTTGAAAAAGTTAACTATTGTGAGGAAAAAAGTTCACAAATTCAGAAAAAAAATGTTCATGTATTTGATGGAAAATTGGAAAAAAATAAAAATTCTCAAATTTAAGTAAAAATGTTCCCAAAACAGCAAAAAAGTTCACGAAGAAAATTTCATGAATTTGAAAGATGTTTTCAAATTTGAAAAGGTTCATGCATTTTAAAAAAAATAAAAGGGGAAAAGGAACTGAGAAATAAAAATAAAAAAAGGTAAAGAAAAAATGGAATAAAAGGCGTTCAGAAAACCAGAAAAAGGAAAAATACCGGTCTTCTAGAAGCTTCCCAAAACTGGCCGGAAGTTTTCCAAAATTGGAATCATACTCTGATTAGGCACATTAGATAGCAGATATTGGTACTGCTGAGCCATCTTGTCAGCATGCGCAAATTCCATCTTCCCAACCCCCAAACCCATAAGGGCCAGTTCTTTTCAGGCAAGATTCTACAGAATCAGGATTCTGGAAAATTCTTCCAGAATCTGTCGTCGAGTTCTTTTCAGAGATTGTAGTTTGAGATTTTAGAAACTGTTGTGTGTTGAAATGTCTGTACTGTCCTTAGACAGAATTTGTTTGATGAAATGTTAACAGATTGTAGCATTATTCAAACATGAAGAAACAGAGAGATGCAAAAAGGAGGGCTCACCGTGAGCGTCGGCGTCGAACTTTGAGGGACGGGGCTGAGGGTCGGGGCGGACTGAGGGACGGGGAGGAGCTGAGGAGGGAAGCTGGCCGGCGGGGGCGGCGACAGCGTGACAACCCTAGCCGCTGCTGCGAAGCTGACGGGGTGGGAAGGGCGGGGCGGACCGAGCAAGGAAGGCTAGCTGTCGGGGGCGGGGGGGGGGGGGGGGGGGGGGTTGAAGGTCCGCTGCCCTGATGCGGTGCAGGAACTGGGCGACGAGCGAGTGGTCGGGTGCGTCCGCTCGTTGTTGGGGTCTCGGGCTGGCCTGCGGGGTGGCATTTTGACCGTAAATACGTGATACAATATGAGTACAACTATACTTCGAAACGTTTTCTTTTGTGGGACTAGTCAGAATCCTAAGATTGTGGGAGAAACCAGGTATTTTGGGATTTTGGGATTGCACTAGGATTCGGAAGAATCCGGTTTAGATTTTGAAAGTTTAATCGAGTTCTTTTCGTCCGGGATTTTCGGGACCGAGATTCTCCAGAATCAGCTCAAAAGAATTGGGCCATGTTGCAAATTACCCACCTGTTGAGCACTAAAACCATGCTGATGTTGTGGCACCACGCCTTGTGTCACCACACTCTGTTGCAAATTCTACGGGTGTGCTTAATCTATAAGCAGTGAATGTTCTATTTCTTGCCTAGTACACAGTGAGGGGGTGGGTGTTATAGCAAAAATTAATTCGGAATATGCATTGTAGCAAAAAACTTCATATCATTTGGCTATGAGAAATAATCGATCTCATTTCATAAATGCTATTTTGAAAGTATGGGAAAATGCTTTATAGATTACCATAGCTTGTTTTCACCCTACGATGTCGATGTAACTAGAGACTTGAATCTGGAGTATTATGAGTTTCATGATGAATGAAATTTGAGGGCATGGCCCTACATTATTATTTTTAATTAATTCTACATAAATATACTAAGTGTTTTTTTCTTTTTGGCCAAAATTTGGCGTCACTGGAACTCGATAGGTTATGTCAAGTAAGATGGCTTGGTGGAATCATCCCCAGTGCGAGGAAATTATTCTACCCTAAACAGAAACACCAAGTAACACAAAAATCAAGGAAATTTTGTTTTTGCTAATCACTTTGACTCAATGAGGGTCAAAGATACAGTAGAGAGAAGGGATTCGGTAAATCTAACATAGAAGGGATTCGACCACTCCCCTATGCCAGGGCTACCTGGTCATCGCACCACTGAAAGAAGCAGCAATCGCCCAAGGATACCTTGGGTTATCAGAGGGGATTGCACTACGAGAAACCGCGTCGCCGGCATCCGCTGCATGGACTTAGATTTACAGTGTCCACTAGTGACGGCGAGGGGAGGTGGGGCAGTGGATGGGGGCCAACGGTGCAAGCTAGGGTTTCCGCCGTTGTTGCCCAAGAGGTGACGTGAGGGACAAGTGGGTAAAGGCCAATTGTAGTGGCACAATTGAAAGTAAGGAATGACGAAAAATGAACAACAAAGATGAAGTTGGCACCAGTCTAACTAACTTCTAATCAACCTTCCCTGAAAATGAGAGACTTCTAATCAACGTATTTGCTCAGATCCATCAGATAACATACTGACAGCGATTGCCGTATTTGCTGAGATCCATCAGATAACATACTGACAGCGATTGCAGCCGGCCATACACAACGTACAGCTCTTGGTATGAACCTGGACTTTTCTAACTATCAATCGTACTTTCAGAACCGAAGAAGTTGTCGCTGAACCCGACATCCGGCGTTCATAAAAGGACAAGATCGTTTCATTTTCTCACAGCTAATATGAGGTGAACGATGGCATCAAATTAATTCTTCTCAAGTACTCTCTTCGTTCCGAATTACTTGTCGTAAATATAGATGTATCTAGATGTATTTTAGTTCTAGATATATCCATTTCTGCAAAAAGTAATTTGAAACGGAAGAAGTACACAACAAATCCTTAGTCAGCTTACTGTGTAAACAAGAGTAAGGTAAGGCACTGGAGAAATTTATCTCAAATCCAAAGTTAAACTGCACGCTGGCTGGGAGCTATAATACACTTCGCTCATATTACTCCTCACATACTACAGGCACTATTCACCATGTACATACTCCCTCCGTTCCTAAATATTTGTCTTCTTAGGGATTTCAAATAAACTATCACATATGGATGTATATAGACATATTTCAGAGTGTAGATTCATTCATTTTACTCCGTATGGTCACTTGTTGAAATCTCTAAAAAGACAAATATTTAGGAACAGAGAGAGTAGTATATATCTTAGGTAAAAAATATGGCAAGGGATCCATAATCCATCTCGGTCATATCATAGCGGTGCTTAGGAGAAGCCCTATTTCGGTAGCATCATCATCACCGTCATCACGCCGTCGTGCTGACGAAGCTTTTCCTCGACACTCCGCTGGATCGTGAATTCGTGGGACGTCACCGAGCCGAACGTGTACAGATCGCAAAGGTGTCGTACTTTCGGTACTAGGATCGGTCGACCGTGAAGACGTACGACTACATCAACCGCGTTATCATAACGCTTCCGCTTACGGTCTACGAGGATACGTAGACAACACTCTCATCTTTTTTTGCTATGCATCATCATGATCTTGCATGTGCGTAGTAATTTTTTTAAAATTACTGCGTTCCCCAACATAAGAGACTTGGATCTGGGGTATTATGAGTTTCATGATGAATGGAATTTGAGGGCATGCCCCTACATTAAACAAAGATTTAATCAATTCTACCTTATAATATACTAAAGTGGTATTCTTTTGCTAAAAATTTGGTGTGACTAGAACTGGATAGGTTATGTCAAGTAAGATGGCTTGGTGGAATCATCCTCGGTGCGAGGAAATTATTCTACCCTAAACAGGAACACTGAGTACATACAAAATTCAAGGAAATTTTTGTTTTTGCTAATCGATTTGACTCAATGAGGGTCAAAGATACAATAGAGGGGAGGGATTCGGTAAATCTAAACTAGACTATCTTGCAAAACAAATTTCTTTTCCTAGAAATTTTTAGAACTTTATTGGGATCTATTGGCCTGACTTTGAACCTTTTGTCTCACTTACCGGCAAATGCAAAAACCGCCTATGATCTTCAAGCCAATACTTGTGCTACTAGCCCAATATAAAAAACATATCTTTCTTATGAGCTTAGTGCCCTCCCCTCCATGATCTTGCTTTAAGTCAATTTGTACTTTTCAGTATATAAGAGAATGACCGAAGAAGAAACTTCAAAAATTCATCGAAGTGATGGATGTACTTCGGAACTCTACCAGCCAACAAATGTGGAGGACTAAGACTAATTATTTGAAATAAGTCAAAAGACTTGTCATTTTCATTAACTAACAAGAAGAGAGCGGCCCAATAAATTAGCACGAAATTGGCAAAACACGATCACAACCTGCTAATCTGGAACACAAAAAGATAGTTCATGCACACCAGTACATGGAAACATTGTCGAGGATGCACGTTGGCGTCATGTTCAACACTTCTCCCCAAGTAAGCGAATCCGACTCCATCGACCATCGCAGGCGACCGCCAACAAAGTCCACCGCAAAGAGTGCATGAAGCAACTTAAATATCCGAGCCAAGAATCCAGTGACAAGCCAGGACCAGGGCGGCACCGGACCCAAGAACAATCCATGGCGGAGAACTATGCATGACTAGTGCCGTGAAGGATCATAGAGTTGGGCTACATGATGCATGTCATATTTGTTGCACGTACTTCGCCACCATGCAACTCCACCGCACCAAATATACCATGAAGACCTCGTGGATAAGCAGAAGAGTCGACTACCACAAACTTTGTCGTGACCCCGTTGTTGCTCATCCACCTAGATGTTGCCAGTCAAGCCACCGATGATCACCAGTACCAACCACGAGATCCTCCAGGTGGCACCAACTCCAACATGGTGACCCCATGAGGAAAACACGACACAAGTGGTATCTTCGTATGATCCAGGGATACACAGACCTAAGGCGCCCGGTGCCCCCTACACCCATAGTAACAAGGACATGGGTGAAGTTGCAACCAATTCCTTCAACAAGGTGACAGCCCCACGCAGACACCGCTAGGGGCGGTCTGGAGAACATCCGAGACCAGCCTTCGTCGGCCATCTCATCGCCTAACCCCGTGGTCGGCTAGCCCACCAGACCACCATCGTCTTCCACCACCTCGCACGCAAGGAGGCCAGCGATGCTTATCGGTATTGGGGCCCGCGTCACAAATTTGAAAGCATAAGGGGGTGGCCAGATTGCAACCATGCCTAAAGCCTTGCCTTGGATGGCCGACGAGAACCAAAGCCGCCATTGTGAGGTCGTAGCCGACCCACGTTGAGTAGATCCCTCACGGAGAGCCATAGCTACACCGACCAGGGGAGCCGTTGCAGTTGTCCGACCACTCCCCTATGCTCGGGCCACCTGCTCGTCGCACCACTGGAAGAAGCAACAATCGTCGAAGGATACCTTGGGTTAAATCAGAGGGGATTGCACTGCGAGAAACCCTGTCGCCGCCATCCGCTGCATGGACTTAGATATACGGCGTCCACTTGTGACTGTGAGGGGAGGTGGGGCAGTGGACGGGGGTGACGGTGCAAGCAAGGGTTTCCGCCGTTGTTGCCCAAGAGGTGACGTGAGGGACAAGTGGGTAAAGGCCCACAGTAGTGGCACAACTGAAAGTAAGGAATGACGAAAAATGAACGACAAAGATGAAGTTGGCATCAGTCTAACTAACTTATAATGAACCTTCCCTGAGAAAGAAAGACTTCTAATCGACCTATTTGCTGAGATCCATCAGATAACATACTGACAGCGATTGCAGCCGGCCATACACAACGTACAGCTCTTGTTATGAACCTGGACTTTTCTAACTAGCAATCGTACTTTCAGAACCGAAGAAGTTGTCGCTGAACCCGACATCCGGCGTTCATAAAAGGACAAGATCGTTTCATTTTCTCACAGCTAATATGAGGTGAACGGTGGCATCAAATTAATTCTCCCAAGTAGTACACAAACAGAAAGCAACAAATCCTTAACAGTCAGCTTACTGTGTAAACAAGAGTAAGGAAAAGCACCAGAGAATTTCATCTCAAATCCAAAGTTAAATTGCACGCTGGCTGGGAGCTATAATACACTTCACTCATATTACTCCTCACATACTACAGGTACTACTATTCACCATGTACATAGTATATATCATAAGGTAAAAATATGGCAAGGGATCCCTAATGGTACAGCAATATCTACAGAGCAGAATTTGTTTTGCTGAGAGACCTACACGCTGGCCTTCTCGGAACCAATCTGCCACATGCTGATCGAATCCTTTACGCGATCCATACGCAAATCGTAGTAATTCTGCTCTCAGAATGAGAATCGGCGGCAGAGGATCGGGTCGCAAAATGTTGAAAAACACACACACATTGTTCGCAGAAGGAGAGGATGGATGGATGGATGGATCGTCGTTCATTTCTTCCAGCTCCGGCAGCGTAGGACCGAGTCGTCGCCGCCCACGATCCATGTCTCCTTGGCGATGTCCATGGACACCTGGAAGAAGTCGGGCGGGTACCTCATCACCACCAGGTTCTCCTTCTCCGGCTCTTCCTCCCTTGCCTTGGTGCTGTCGCTCTTGGCCTCCTCGTCGTCCTCCCCTGCGTCGGCTACTCCTAGCCTCCTCGCCAGCCCCTTCGCCGGCGCCGACCGGCACCGCATCAGCATCAGCGCGTTCGCCGGCGGCGCCGCGTCTTCTTTCTCCTGCTCCTCGTGCGGCAGCTCGTGCTCCTGATTCTTGCGGGGAGCCCGCTTGCCTTCCTCGAGCACCATGAACCACTTGGCCAATGCGTCGCCGTGGCGCCGATCCGTCTCCTTCCCCGCGCGCCCCGCCTGCTCCTCCTCCTCCTCCTCCTCGTCCTCCTCCCCGGAGGTGTACTCCACGACGGCGCCGGGGAACCTGCCGAAGCAGCCGGAGACGTTGAGCCGGAAGGCGCCGTGCAGGGCGCTGAGGAAGGGCAGGGCGTCCTTCTTGATCCCGAGCGCCTGCATCCACGTGGCCTTCTTCTTCCCGCCAGCACCGGCGGCCTTGGGCTTGGCCGACCGGGAGACCTTGATCTGCCCCGCGCACGTCACCTTGGGCGACGACGGCTCGTTGTCCTCGCCGACGTCCACGGCGTGGTGGCGCCGGCTCGGGTTCCTGTTGGCGGCCACCCTGAGGTGCGAGCCGGACGACAAAGGCCGGGCGCCGCTGGTGCTGTGCCGGCGCTCGGAGCTGGCGGACGGCCGCGACGGGCTGCAGACCGTCTTGGGCGGCATGAGCGCCAGGTGCGCCCGCGGCGGGAAGCAGACGAGGAAGTCGGTGGCCGTGCCGCTGCTCCCCCTCCTCCTCCCCCTCATGGCGCCCGCGCTGCGTGTGAAGCTTCTTCTCCCTCGTCCTCGTCCTCCTCCTCCTCCTCTGCTCCTAGCTCCTAGCTAGCGTCCGCTTCTTGTTGCGAGGCTTGAGGCTGTGATGAGTGACCGAGCTGTCCGTTTAGGTGGCAGTTTTAAAAGCCCGGCCGGACGACGTCCAGCTTTCGGTTGGTGCCGGAGTTAAAAGAAGAGTGCTTAAGCCCAAATAAACAAGACAAGCCAACATGTAATGTAACAGGAAAAGCTTGAGCCAAAAATGATACGTAGCTAGCTGCAATGGCGTGTCGTGCTGCTTGGCCGTATGCCTGCGGTAAGATTAGCGTCCGGCCTCCGGCGATTGCTTGGCGAAGTGGTCCGGGCTAAAATATTGGGATTTAATCGGGGGCCTAATTGAGGTAGTTGATCACGGGTATCTTCAAGGAAGTGGACCTTGGAGCTGTTCTATGGATACATAATCTAATCTATCTACTGGGTATCTTCAAGGAAGTGTTCGTAAAGCTACACTCCACCACCTTCCGATCTTGATCCCATCAAAAAGAATGCGCGCGTAATCTACTGTTGCATGGCGGAAGATCTACTCCCTCCGTTCGGAATTACTTATCGCATAAATGGATGTATCTAGATGTATTTTAGTTCTAGAAACATCCATTTCCGAGACAACTAATTCCGAGCGGAGGTAGTATTTATGTGTTGTGTGTAAGTGTATCATCACCAGAGGAGCCCAGCTTTGTACTCCTTCTGTCCCATAATATAAGAACGTTTTTTACATTATTATGAAACGAAGTGAGTACTATACAATTCTTCTTCTTTTTTAATGTGCTCCGTCGGCTCGAACTGTATTATACTGCTATGGGCGCAGGTTTGTGAGAAGTGTGCAACAACGGCTTAACCTATCTGCTGCAGAAAACTGCAAACAGATATGCAGATACAATGATAGGCTGGCGTTCAAATTGGGTGGTAATGTCACCCTACTGGCATGATCTTGCCTGGATTTGTAGATGAAATACACCGGAAGCCACTGAACATGTGGGGACAGTGCAATTCAGTCCTCAAACTTTCAAAAGTATGCACTCAAGGCAGTGAGTGAAATGCATTGGAAGTCATTGAACTTACGACAAGGCTATGGGATGCACTGCGAGGGAAGGATTTTCGACCGTCGATGGACCCCTTTGTAAAGTTTGAGGATGTATGGTTGGGCTTCCTTTGCGATCGCGTCACACCATGATGGTGCCTACATGCGTCCCCTGATGGACCCATCGACCTCGTACCCATGTCCAATGAGCCACCACAACGCTAGATGGTAGCCACCTCCTCCACCTCTTCTCCGACGACCTGCAATGAGGAGGTAGGGCACCGAATGGTGCACTATAGTGCTAACAGGGGCGCGTCGCATCCTAGAAAGGCAGGCCGAGCCAGACGGCAAAGGCAGAGTCCTTGTCTGGGTGGCCTGGAAAATTGTATCACACTTGATATGCAGACCGGTGCAAGAGGGTAGGGACATTCTGTGGGGGAATAGAGGCAGGTCACTGCTCCGGTGGCCTTTGGTGGCGAGATGTCATTTACTAGTGGTGGCAAGAGGCAAAGGGTATGGTTACGTAATGGTGACAATTGTGTTTTTGGCCTGGTCGACAGTCTTTGGTGGCGAGGTGCCGGTGGCGATGATCGTGATCCTCTCTGCTGGCACACGGATGGCAACAAGGGTCATCTGCGCCCTAACATGGTGGTCTTCCGCTCGGGGGCACGGGTGACACCATGGTCCTACGTTGTTAGGCGATTGACGCAACAACGGCTAGACGGTAGTCACAACAAGTCGATAGGTCTTGGACCTTCCGATCGAGTAACAACAATGAGTAGTTTGGTCGAACGATTCTACTGCCACATGCGACAACGACAGAGCAAGAGGGCGGTGTGGAACCACAGGAGTGCCCCGAATTGGGATTTTGGCGATGTGGGTGACTTTCCTTCCCGTTAATCTTTGTCCCGTGTGCGACGACGACATTTGTCGTTCGGGGCCTTTTGGTGGCGGCCAACTCTTTGTCATGGGTTAGCTGCTTGCTTGTGTGGGCATGCTCTTCACTTGTGCGACATCTCACGCAAAGATCGTGCTACGCATGTAATTGATGGGATCGCATAAGCGGTGATGACGACACATGATAATTTCGATTTGGTGGTGTTTCACGAGTACCCAGTCTCGAGTTGTCGGATGAAATCTCTACGTCTAACCCTAATAGGTTATACCTGGCAATGATAGTGTTGTCGTGCCGTTACCTTGTTTAAAGCATTGCTCGGACTCCATGTTGACTACACCAGATCTCCATGAGTAGTCATTAGTGATTGGATCTAGCGATCTCGGCGGTTGAGCGTAGTTCACTTCCTGAAGGTGTTGTTACTGGAGAACATTTCGTTGTCCTTGTGTGTCAAAAGATAATTGGTGAAGATAGTTGTCGTTGTAGTTCAGTGATAGCTGTTTTGATCACTTTGGAGATTTTTTCTTCTGTTTTCTCTGCTTAGACATAATTTCTGCCTAGTATAAGTTTGCTCTTTGTCAGCGTGGTTTTTGTTTTTGTTTTTGTATGCGTGTGTGTGTTGATGTTGGTTGTATGCCTTCTAATCATGTAGATACCAGATGCATCTGCATTGTGTTTGTTCTTATTGCCTTGATATACTTCATTTTAAGTTAATAAATTCCACCTTTACCGAACAGGTTTTTCCAGTTTTCAAGCCGAGGACAATTTCTGGACTTCAGCAACAATTAAGAGACAAATTTAAAACACATTTGTCTTTAAATTTAACTACTCATAGTTTTTCAATTTCAACCAAACGCCCTATGCATACAGCTAAAGATGCCAGCATGGATGCATCGATCCTCATCATACGAACCTGTTGCTATCAAGTGGGGAAGCAAGTACGGACGGTTCACAGTCAGCTGACTGTGGCAATGTTCGTACACAGTAGACATATCTACAAAGTTTTTGCCACAAAAAGAATCTAACAGACATGCTTCTCCATGCCGTGGTGGCCCAACGGCGTCCATCACCATGCCTGGACCCCGAGCTCCAGCCGCCCCCGATGGTCACGCTCGAGCCCTCCGAGTGCGCGGTGGCGGCACACGGCCGGGCCGGCGCGGCGCCTAACCAAATAATTCATCTACCCCCGAGCATGATTTCTCTCCTCCAGAGCACGAATTATTAGCGCTACTGCCGCGTCGAACAATACACTACATGCAAACTGAACACAAGAAAACCAATCGATGCACCATTACGCATGCACTGATGCAGACCGGAGCAGCGGAGCGCTTTCCATGAGCCACCACTAGTGCTACTTGTTAATCCTCTGCAATCATGCGACGAGCTTCGCATAATGATGGTATCTCGGAGCATTAGCTAGCACTGACAGAGCACCGAGCCGCGGCTACGCTGCTGATGATGGACGTCGCCGTGGTTAGCTGTTGTTTATCCGCGTAGCAATGATAAGGGAGAACCCGGGGAGAAGGGTTGGGTTGGTGTGTGTGTGTGGATTGTTTTTCTTGTGAAAGCAGGTTGGTGTGGGTGTTCATGAGTGATGGATGTGTAAAGGATTAAAGGTGTTAAATTCATTTAAGAGGAAACGGGTGCCATCATGGGAAGGGGGATGCATCACGCACACTATTGGGAGTTGAGAGGGGATGGAGGGGGTGAGCTAGCGGTTGGGCTGGCTGGCTGGACCCTCCACCACGAGCCAAGATTTGGAGCCCGAGATTCGGTGCGATTGCCAACTTGCTTTGCTCCGCACGCATCGCTAGCTAGCCTACCCGGCCACGGCCAGCACGGAGGCCATCCTCTGGGGGCGCTTTCTACAGTGTTCCGGCGGAGTGCCCATTTTCAGGCTTCCGAGGGCGTTGAGGTTCGGTGGAACTCCATACGACCTCCGGTCCCTGCATGTGTTCTCGTTCGACATGTCGTTGCGTGTCTCCTTGGGTTCTTCCTACCATCAGTTGCAGTATTGTGTCAAGAAAAAGATGAGATAACTGTGAATTTGACTCAGGATGACACAGGGCGACGGTGAAATTCCTTCAAGTTTCAGACAGACGGTCAGGAAAGAGCGGTGACGTTGAGTTCGGGTAACTCTTATATGTGGCGTCCAATATGTGAGTTTTTCACTTTCACGCAGATAGTGATCGGTGTGTGATGATGTTGAACGGATTCTCCGAAAGTTGGGAGCACAAAGTAGAGTATTGAGGAACTTAATTTTGCTCGAGTATTGATTGTGAGGAAGACGAGAAGAGACTACAGTTGCAGGTGGAGTCACGTGGAGTCTGGAAGTATTAGCGGTGCTCATGACGTATCTCAAGTCCAATGTACATGGAGGTTTGACGCACGGACGAATTCAAGATGGTGGAGAATATTCGTCAAGGTGGAGTTTGTTAGAATTGTGTCGAATATTATTGTACAAGTTAGGTTACAGTTGGACTTGGTTTTGGACTGTGTGCAGACAGGGTAGGAGTTGTGTCCTAGTAGGACACTTGTATCCTAGGCCTCTAATATGTATCGAGGGTAGACACATGATGTAACCTATGCCAACATAATAGCACGGGTGTAACCTATGCCAACATAATAGCACGGGCACGCGGGGGAGCCGGCGGCGTGTGCCGGCACCCGGGCGGCCGGGGTGCGGTATTATGACGATGTCACGGGGAGGAGCGTCCGTAGTCAGGCCCAGGATGTAGCTATATTGGTAAACCTCGTTAACAAATCTCGGTGTCGTGCCTCATGTGATTGCTTGGTCCTCGGTAGATCAACGGAGTGCCTCGAATTATTCTAACAGTTTTGCTGAGGAAAGTAGATGGAAGTCTGGCCAGTGTTTTGGTAATGGAACATGTGCGCCTACTGCTTGGGTTAATTTAGCACCCCCAGAAATGTAGAAAGATAGCAAATTTGCACCAACCAAACGGTGAAATTCCATATCCAAATTTGATGCCAGGGAAAGATAAAACCCCGTTGTTGGTAGTTATATTTCCCTCTATCTGTAAAAATACAGCATTTTAGACAATGACCACCGTCTTTAACATGCAAGTTTAATAGTAGAAGCTTAATTACAAAAACTGTATCATGGATAAAATTCATGAAAATCTCCTGCACCATTCCCCACTAGCCACCCTAAGTTCTTACTCCCTTCGTCCGGAAATACTTGTCATCAAAATCAATAAAAGGGAATGTATCTAGATGTATTTTAGTTCTAGATACATCCCTTTTTGTCTATTTTGATGACAGGTATTTCCGGACGGAGGGAGTACATATCAAGATAGAGATTTTCAATGCACACTTTCTTAAATGTCATCTATTTCTGAATAGATGTGATAGCGTGTATGGAGTTGAGGTGATGTATTATAATACAACTAGAATTTGTTAACGTGTGCAACATATTATGTGTTTTGCTTCTTTTGGATGTGTGGGCCAAATCTGTATTTTATGTTTTGTTGCATGTTATGAATTAGAATGTGAGATAGGAAAAGGTACTGACACAAATTCAAGTATATGTTGAGGAATAGAGAATATCAACTTGTATGGTGGGATCGTCTTAGTCTATGAACTTGCAAAACGATATGGGCTAGCCCCTAAACTTTCCATGCGGGTTCAATTCGACAAAAAACAGTCTGAATCGCACACGAGCCATGCCATAAAGGGCACACTCCCGTGGCTGTTTTGTGTTAAAGCCGAACAAAATTAGTCAAATAGGTCCTTAATATGTGCTTGCCCATGTAGATATTTTGTTTACGAACCAAGGGTTTAGGCAATTCTCACTCCTAGTCTCCAAACCCTACATGTCCCCCTCAAACTGTTTGCAACGACTGTGTAGAGTTGTCGTTCGCGAGCTGGCTGGCTGCTAACCACACTAAATGGAGCCACGACATTGAGGAACATGAGATGAGCTGCCCGATTACGATAAGTTACAGCTTGATCTTGCTACCTATTGGCCCAAATTTTGGCAGGGTTTTGGTGTAGAAAATTGCTTGTATTTTTTGCATGATTGTGCCCAAAACTAGACAAATTTGATGGTTATATGTTAGTACTGACATGGACCTATTTATAGATGTACATGGCACTTCTCTCAGATGTACTTGTGCGCTCCGTTTATGGTCGTCTCTACAACGTGTGGAGAATCAAGACCTGTTTACTAAGGTGTGTACATGCTTGGAGAACACGGCGAGGAATACTCTTACCCGACATGGATGGCAGCATGATCTTAGGATTAACCTTCCCATAGATTAGGCGTCATATAGTCTTATGATTACTTGTATGTCGCTTTTTTCCTAAGTTTGAACTTGATTTGGATGTGTGCATCTTAGTTATGCAGAGACCGGGTCTTAAACCTTTTAAGTAATAAAGCGCCTCTTATCAAAAAAAGTAGTGACAGGAGAAAAGTGATAAGAATGATAGTTTAGGGGTCGTGATGATTGTTGCCTTAGGTCCATGGGTGGTTTGAGGGGGTAGTAGTGATGGTTTGACCAGAAGATAGAAGCCTTAAGTTAATGTATGTCTTCTAAGTTTGCTAGTACGTTGATCAGATCATACCCACTCCTCCCATAGTTGGTGTGGTTTCTCTTCTCCATCGGCGGTAGCGATCAGGACTGGAGCCAGAAAATGGTGATAGAGGGGTGGGCGCTTGAACTAGAAGTATCGATCACAATCACACTCATATATCATGGTAACTATCGGAAGGTCTAGTCATCTAGATTCTCAAAACATGTTTGATGTTCTACAATATGAATAAAATTTCATCTGTATTAATCTGAATTTGGTTCTACACCCACCATGATTAATGGTCTCGGTAATTTATTCTGAAGTAAATTGGCTACTAGTCCGAGTTGGCTTGAAAAGTTCTCAACTGAACTCTTCCTCTTCATGTCTATATAAGTACTTTATAGTTTTGTAGTTTTAAGACACACAACCGAACAAAATTAAATATAAAAAGTGATGGTAGGAATCAAGACTAACTATTATCATGTGTACACCCACTGAGACTAATATGTTTGAGGAAACCCTCTCTCTTATCGGCCTACCATAAGCCGTCTGCACGAAAGCTAGGCATGTACATCGCAACTCGGTGTCCACAAGCACCGAGTGGACGAGCTAAAGGCCAGCGGCGGAAGACTGAACATGATGACCAGTCACATAGCTGGTTGGTTTCTCTATTTTACGCTATGTGTATGGGAGAGGATTTGTGGCACACAAGGACAGGGGCACACAGATTTGGGGCCACTCGATTGTCTTGTGATTCATGAATTGAATTGGTCTTCCGCATGTGTTTAGGCCTTAACTCATGTAAAGGGGTCCACAAATACAACTTTTAGTAGAGAATGCATGTCGCACTCGTCCCATCTCCCATGCTTTTTTACTTTTAATTTTGAATTTATTATATGTGTTGCACAAAAAGTCCAATTTATATTTATTTTTTTTGCATATTTGTGTTTTTTGTGACGATGGCATTGAAATAAGACCCATTTTGAATATGTTTTTGACACGGTTTTTAAAATTTTGTTAGGTTTCCATTGCTGAAACTTAGTTGAAATGAACGATAAAATCAATAAGTTTCAGATCTCAAACTTAAAACCAAGTGGGGCTCCAACGTTTTGACAAGTTTTAACAGCTTCAGCAAGTTTTAAAATGGTAAGTTTCTAAAAAGAAAATGAAACTTGGTACAACTTTGTAAAACTTTACGACTATCAAGTTTTATATTTTGAACTTGGTAATTATTTTTTAAAACGGGAGTCTAAATTTATTGAAAATTTGTATTATTTGAATGTACTCATTGACCATTGTAACGCTCGTGAATATGCGAACGAAACTTGTTTTGGACTTTGGTTTAAAAGATACAACAAATTTATGTTTTAAGATAAAAATGAAATGGCATGGGTGGTGGGAGAGTGACACATAACGAGTGCACTTTAAGAAAATGGGTGGTCTTATGCGTGCCACGGACGTGCGTGTCACTGCGAGTTTTAGCTATGTGGATTAATAGTTAATGGGCTTTTGCAACATTCCGCCGCCCAACTTGGAAGGGAGGGGGCAATAGCCTGTCTTTTTGAAGAAAAAAACCAGTCAAAGGCATGAAAGAACTAGAAAGCAAAAAAAAAACAAATGAAATCAACAAGAATGAACAAAAATAAAGTCAGAACCAATGAACTGAGTCGATCCATTTGCCCTCATTGCGGGCATAGCCTTGCTTAGTTGACTCACATATCATGTATTTAGAAACATTAAATGTGTATTGAGAAATATTCAAGATGTATAAAAAATGTAGAATACTAATGAAAAATTAGACATGTGGTGACACAAGAGAAAAATAATTTTAAAAAGCAAAAATAATAAGAAACAAAAAAAACAAAGGAAACAAGGAAAGGGGAAATATGAAGAAAACAAAAAAAAGACAAAGAAAGCCGATGCAAACTAGTGAACAAACTGACAAGAAAACACACAAAAAAGCGTTGTAGGCGAGTTGTAATAGGACTTAGTACGGGCGACATATGGGGGAGCTCAGAGAGCAAATAATCAGCGGGGCTCCTCCTCAGCTCCCGGTGTGCCACCACGTATCCCGCGCTGGTTCCATCCCGAGGGAGCATGTTTTTTTTTCTGCATGTGTTTTTTTGTCTTTTCCCTTGCTTTGCTAGAATTTGGTGAGAAATTTTTTTAGGTTTTTTTCGAAGAACAACTGTGCTTCTAAAAAAAATCACAACCTCTGCTTTCACGAGTGTGCTTCTCAAAAAGGAAAAAAAATATAATTGTGCTTTCCGAATACGGGGAAAGGACAATTTGTCTTCTACGAGAAGCACATTTGTGCTTCCCTGTAAAAAGAGAGAAACACAGCCTGTGCTTCCAAAAAGAAGTGAAAACCGGAATCATCCTTTCGGCCTATGATTTATTTCTTGTGGTTTTTACTCCATTTTTGGTTTTTTTTATTCCTGTTTTTTCTTGAAAGAAAAGATGAGAAACATATATATTAATCTAAATAAACTATGAAAAAAGAGAAAACTCCTATATTGTGACAAAGTGGCGCACATGCTGTGTGCCACTTGTCAAGAGCAAAGAAGGTGGGGAATGGTCTTTGCAAGGAGGAACTCTTAAGTAGTGATTTCACTATTATACGCGTCACGCGGTAGAAAGCAAGCAACCGGCTCCCCTCTACTCGTCAGATCTCTTTGGGTCGGCCCATCTACGGACCGGAGGCCTGTTTTTTAGTTTTTTGTCTTTATTTCTTTTTCCCTTTTTAAAACAAAAAATGGTCACGAATTCCAAATTCAGAAAAAAATGTTGTAACATCCTAAATTTTCAATTTGGAATGTTATACATTAGGTCAACATACATATCATATTTTATTTTGCTTTTGGTTTGATCTTAGAAAATCCTAAGGAACTCAAGGACCCACGGAGAGAGTTGGGGATTTCGTTATTTACGTATTTGAGTTTTCTCAAATTATGTACACAGGTTCGTTGGATTTTATTTATTTTGTCATCAATTATTTTTATTACAAAAATATGAGAGAGGGAATAAAATGACTTTCCCAAAATATAGAAATATTGAGGATTTAATAAAAAATAAAATAAGATTTATTTCGGAGTTTTTCGGTATTTTTATTTGAATTTAGGAAACATGCGCGTTTTTCAAAGTTGTAGTTTGGGCACAAATAAATGTTCACTTTATGGGGCTTGATTTTAGGAACCCGGCAAAATTTATTTCACGATTTTTGAAGTCCGTTTAGTATTTCTTTTTATTTTTCTTCCGAGCGGAGTTATATAAAAAAACGGAACCGACTTTGGGCCGTACCCGAGCGGGACTCCGCCCGGGAAGCCTTTATAAGCCGCCACCCGGGGGCCCGAGAGCCACAGCCCACAGCCGCCCCAACCCTAGCCCAGCCCCGCCGCCGCCGCCGCCGGAGCGCGCCTTTCGAGGTTCGCCGCCGCCGCCTCGTTTTTCATGCAGTTTTTTAAAAAAAAAATCGGTAAAAAAATATTTTTTTTCTGTTCGTCGTTTCTCGTTCTCGTCGGATTTTCCGCGGTTATTTTCTGATCGCGATTTCTGATCCGATTTTCGTTTTAGTATAACTTTTCGCTCGTTTATCGGAATCAGGCGATTCAAGCGCCTGGAGTTTCGTCTCGAAACCCTCTTTTCGAATAATCAACTTAAACAAGTTTTCGCTACAGTAAAATTTGACCTAGATCCAGATTACTAGAACGAAGTTGTTTTCTTTCGCCGTTTGATTTCTTTTGCTTCGTTCGATTTGATTCTTTTGTAAACCAGGGTTCTTAAGTTGAACTTTTTGGTTAGATCTTCTATTTGAGTTTTACCTGTGCATTAGATGAGTACTTATTGTATGCTTGTTTGTTTGTCTGCGATAGAATACCCGGAGTGCGCCGCCTGTTACATCGAATCTCTAGGTTTCGCGGATCATCAGCAAGGCAAGTAACACTTTGATCATACCTTTTCTACAACCCAGTTTTATTGCATTAGATCAATCCCCACACATTGCATGATTAGGATCTAATTAAATTATGGGATGGGAAGTAGATGGGGTAGTACCTATTACCTGTTTATTATGAAACCTTTGGGAGTTACTTCTACGTTTGCTTATTACGCCATGCTATGCTAGTAGACGTGGATTGGGTGAGTGATATCCATGACAGATGTGAGTTTGTTAATTTTAATGGTTTACTTAAGGTGGCAACTTAAACACACATCTGGGTGGATTGAGGCACCTGGTTTCTATCAGGACTTGCCTGTTTTCTTTTGGACCGCCACCCAGGCTCAAAGGGATCATAAGATTATTCATACTAGAAACTTCCGTATGCAGCCACAAGCCATTATGGGCTCTGGCATAGTTAATTAAGTCGTGCGAACTCTTACAGGGTAGACTAGCAGATGTAGGGGAAAGTGTTGGGGAACATAGTAATTTCAAAAATTTTCCTACGCACACGTAAGATCATGGTGATGCATAGCAACGAGGGGGAGAGTCTGATCTACGTACCCTTGTAGATCGCAACGGAAGCGTTGACACAACGTAGAGGAAGTAGTCGTACGTCTTCTTCCCGATCCGACCGATCCAAGCACCGTTACTCCGGCACCTCCGAGTTCTTAGCACACGTTTAGCTCGATGACGATCCCCGGGCTCCGATCCAGCAAAGCTTCGGGGAGGAGTTCCGTCAGCACGACGGCGTGGTGACGATCTTGATGTTCTACCGACGCAGGGCTTCGCCTAAGCACTACAACAATATGATCGAGGTGGAATATGGTGGCAGGGGGCACCGCACACGGCTAAGGAACGATCTCAATGATCAACTTGTGTGTCTAGAGGTGCCTCCCTGCCCCCGTATATAAAGGAGCAAGGGGGAGGAGGCCGGCCATAGGAGAGGCGCGCCAGGTGTGGAGTCCTACTAGGACTCCAAGTCCTAGTAGGAGTCCACCAAGAGGGGAGGAAGGGAGAAGGAAGTGGAGGAGTAGGAAAGGTGGCCGGCCCCCTTTTCCCTAGTCCAATTCGGACTAGAGGGGAGGGGGGCACAGCAGCCTTTTTTCCTCTTCCCACTAAAGCCCATCAAGGCCCATTACTTCTCCCGTAACTACCCGGTACTCTGAAAAATACCCGAATCACTCGGAACCTTTCCGATGTCCGAATATAGTCGTCCAATATATCGATCTTTACGTCTCGACCATTTTGAGACTCCTCATCATGTCCCCGTTCTCATCCGAGACTCCGAACTCCTTCGGTACATCAAAACTCATAAACTCATAATATAACTATCATCGAAACCTTAAGCGTGCGGACCCTACGGTTCGAGAACAATGTAGACATGACCGAGACACGTCTCCGGTCAATAACCAATAGCGGGACCTGGATGCCCATATTGGCTCCTACATATTCTACGAAGATCTTTTATCGGTCAGACCGCATAACAACATATGTTGTTCCCTTTGTCATCGGTATGTTACTTGCCCGAGATTCGATCGTCGGTATCCAATACCTAGTTCAATCTCGTTACCGACAAGTCTCTTTACTCGTTCCGTAATACATCATCCCACAACTAACATATTAGTTGCAGTGCTTGCAAGGCTTATGTGATGTGCATTACCGAGAGGGCCCAGAGATACCTCTCCGACAATCGGAGTGACAAATCCTAATCTCGAAATACGCCAACCCAACATCTACCTTTGGAGACACCTGTAGTACTCCTTTATAATCACCCATTTACGTTGTGACGTTTGGTAGCACCCAAAGTGTTCCTCCGGCAAACGGGAGTTGCATAATCTCATAGTCATAGGAACATGTATAAGTCATGAAGAAAGCAATAGCAACATACTAAACGATCGGGTGCTAAGCTAATGGAATGGGTCATGTCAATCAGATCATTCAACTAATGATGTGATCCCGTTAATCAAATAACAACTCTTTGTCCATGGTTAGGAAACGTAACCATCTTTGATTAACGAGCTAGTCAAGTAGAGGCATACTAGTGACACTCTGTTTGTCTATGTATTCACACATGTATTATGTTTCCGGTTAATACAATTCTAGCATGAATAATAAACATTTATCATGATATAAGGAAATAAATAATAACTTTATTATTGCCTCTAGGGCATATTTCCTTCAGTCTCCCACTTGCACTAGAGTCAATAATCTAGTTCACATCGCCATGTGATTTAACAGCAATAGTTCACATCACCATGTGATTAACACCCATAGTTCACATCGTCATGTGACCAACACTCAAAGGGTTTACTAGAGTCAGTAATCTAGTTCACATATCTATGTGATTAACACCCAAAGAGTACTAAGGTGTGATCATGTTATGCTTGTGAGATAATTTTAGTCAACGGGTCTGTCACATTCAGATCCGTAAGTATTTTGCAAGTTCTATGTCTACAATGCTCTACATGGAGCTACTCTAGCTAATTGTTCCCACTTTCAATATGTATCCAGATTGAGACTTTAGATTCATCTGGATCAGTGTCAAAAACTTGCATCGACGTAACCCTTTACGACGAACCTTTTTGTCACGTCCATAATCGAGAAACATATCCTTATTTCACTAAGGATAATTCTGACCGCTGTCCAGTGATCTACTCCTAGATCACTATTGTACTCCCTTGCCAAATCAATGCAGGGTATACAATAGATCTAGTATACAACATGACATACTTTATAGAACCTATGGCCAAGGCATAGGGAATGACTTTCATTCTCTTTCTATCTTCTGCTGTGGTCGGGCTTTGAGTCTTACTCAACTTCACATCTTGTAATACAGGCAAGAACTCTTTCTTTGACTGCTCCATTTTGAACTACTTCAAAATCTTGTCAAGGTATGTACTCATTAAAAAAACTTATCAAGCGTCTTGATCTATCTCTATAGATCTTGGAGCTCAATATGTAAGTAGCTTTACCGAAGTCTTTCTTTGAAAAACTCCTTTCAAACACTCCTTTATGCTTTACAGAATAATTCTACATTATTTTCGATCAACAATATGTCATTCACATATACTTATCAGAAATGCTGTAGTGCTCCCACTCACTTTCTTGTAAATACAGGCTTCACCGCAAGTCTGTATAAAACTATATGCTTTGATCAACTCATCAAAGCGTATATTCCAACTCCGAGATGCTTGCACCAGTCCACAGATGGATCGCTGGAGCTTGCACATTTTGTTAGCACCTTTAGGATTTACAAAACCTTCTGGTTGCATCATATACAACTCTTCTTTAACAAATCCATTAAGGAATGTAGTTTTGTTTATCCATTTGCCAGATTTCATAAAATGCGGCAATTGCTAACATGATTCGGACAGACTTAAGCATAGATACGGGTGAGAAACTCTCATCGTAGTCAACACCTTGAACTTGTCGAAAATCTTTTGCGACAATTCTAGCTTTGTAGATAGTAACACTATTATCAGCGTCCGTCTTCCTCTTGAAGATCCATTTATTCTCAATTGCTTGCTGATCATCGGGCAAGTCAACCAAAGTCCAAACTTTGTTCTCATACATGGATCATATCTCAGATTTCATGGCCTCAAACCATTTCGTGGAATCTGGGCTCATCATCGCTTCCTCATAGTTCGCAAGTTCGTCATGGTCTAGTAATATGACTTCCAGAACAGGATTACCATACCACTCTGGTGCGGATCTCACTCTGGTTTACCTACGAGATTTGGTAGTAACTTGATCTGAAGTTACATGATCATCATCATTAGCTTCCTCACTAATTGGTGTAGGTGTCACAGAAACTGGTTTCTGTGATGTACTACTTTCCAATAAGGGAGAAGGTACAATTACCTTATCAAGTTTCCTACTTTCCTCCCACTCACTTCTTTCAAGAGAAACTCCTTCTCTGGAAAGGATCCATTCTCGGCAACGAATATCTTGCCTTCGGATCTGTGATAGAAGGTGTACCCAACATTATCTTTAGGGTATCCTATGAAGACGCACTTTTCCGATTTGGGTTTGAGCTTATCAGGATGAAACTTTTTCACATAAGCATCACAACCCCAAACTTTAAGAAACGACTACTTTGGTTTCTTGCTAAACCACAGTTCAGATTGTGTCGTCTCAACGGACTTAGATGGTGCCCCTTTTAATGTGAATGCAGCTGTCTCTAATGCATAACCCCAAAACGATAGTGGTAGATCAGTAAGAGACATCATAGATCGCACTATATCTAATAAAGTACGGTTATGACATTCGGACACACCATTACACTATGGTGTTCCATGTGGCGTGAGTAGTGAAACTATTTCACATTGTTTTTAACTGAAGGCCAAACTCGTAACTCAAATACTCTTCTCTACGATCAGATCATAGAAACTTTATTTTCTTGTTACGATGATTTTTCACTTCACTCTGAAATTCTTTGAACTTTTCAAATGTTTCAGACTTATGTTTCATCAAGTAGATATACTCATATCTGCTCAAATCATCTGTGAAGATCAGAAAATAATGATACCTGTCGCGAGCCTCAATATTCATCGGACCACATACATCAGTATGTATGATTTCCAACAAATCTGTTGCTCGCTCCATTGTTCCGAAGAACAGAGTCTTAGTCATCTTGCCCATGAGGCATGGTTCGCAAGCATCAACTGATTCATAATCAAGTGATTCCAAAAACCCATCAGCATGGATTTTCTTCATGCGCTTTACACCAATATGACCTAAATGGCAGTGCTACAAATAAGTTGCACTATCATTATTAACTTTGCATCTTTTGGTTTCAATATTATGATTATGTGTATCACTACGATCGAGATCCAACGAACTATTTTCATTGGGTGTGTAACCATATAAGGTTTTTATTCATGTAAACAGAACAACAATTTATTCTCTTACTTAAATGAATAACCGTATTACAATAAACATGATCAAATCATATTCATGTTCAACGCAAACACCAAATAACACTTATTTAGGTTCAACACTAATCCCCAAATTATAGGGAGTGTGCGATGATGATCATATCAATCTTGGAACCACTTCCAACACACATCGTCACTTCACCCTTAACTAGTCTCTATTTATTCTGCAACTCCCGTTTCGAGTTACTAATCTTAGCAACTGAACTAGTATCAAATACTGAGGGTTTGCTATAAACACTAGTAAAGTACACATCAATAACATGTATATCAAATATACTTATGTTCACTTTGCCATCCTTCTTATCCGCCAATCACTTGGGGTAGTTCTGCTTCCAGTGACCAGTCCCTTTGCAGTAGAAGCACTCAGTCTCAGGCTTAGGTCCAGACTTGGGCTTCTTCACTTGAGCAGCAACTTGCTTGCTGTTCTTTTTGAAGTTCCCCTTCTTCCCTCTGCCCTTTTCTTGAAACTAGTGGTCTTGTCTACCATCAACACTTGATGTTTTTCTTGATTTCTACCTTCATCGATTTCATCATCATGAAAAGCTCGGGAGTCGTTTTCGTCATCCCTTGCATACTATAGTTCATCACGAAGTTCTACTAACCTGGTCATGGTGACTAGAGAATTCTGTCAATCACTATCTTATCTGGAAGATTAACTCCCACTTGATTCAAGCGATTGTAGTACCCAGACAATCTGAGCACATGCTCACTAGTTGAGCGATTCTCCTCCATCTTTTAGCTATAGAACTTGTTGGAGACTTCATATCTCTCAACTCGGGTATTTGCTTGAAACATTAACTTCAACTCCTGGAACATCTCATATGGTCCATGACGTTCATAACGTCTTTGAAATCCCGATTCTAAGCCGTTAAGCATGGTGCACTAAACTATCAAGTAGTCATCATATTGAGCTAGCCAAACATTCATAACGTTTGCATCTGCTCCTGCAATAGGTCTGTCACCTAGCGGTGCATCAAGGACATAATTCTTCTGTGCAGCAATGAGGATAAACCTCAGATCACGGATCCAATCCGCATCATTGCTACTAACATCTTTCAACACAATTTTCTCTAGGAACATATCAAAATAAACATATGAAAGCAACAACGCGAGCTATTGATCTACAACATAGATATGCTAATACTACCAGGACTAAGTTCATGATAAATTAAAGTTCAATTAATCATATTACTTAAGAACTCCCACTTAGATAGACATCCCTCTAACCCTCTAAGTGATCACGTGATCCAAATCAACTAAACCATAACCGATCATCACGTGAGATGGAGTAGTTTTCAATGGTGAACATCATTATGTTGATCATATCTACTATATGATTCACGCTCGACCTTTCGGTCTCCGTGTTCCGAGGCCATATCTGCATATGCTAGGCTCATCAAGTTTAACCTGAGTATTCTGCGTGTGCAAAACTGGCTTGCACCCGTTGTAGATGGACGTAGCGCTTATCACACCCGATCATCACGTGGTGTCTGGGCACGACGAACTTTGGCAATGGTGCATACTCAGGGAGAACACTTCTTGATAATTTAGTGAGAGATCATCTTATAATGCTACGGTCAATCAAAGCAAGATAAGATGCATAAAAGGATAAACATCACATGCAATCAATATAAGTGATATGATATGGCCATCATCATCTTGTGCTTGTGATCTCCAACTCCGAAGCACCGTCATGATCACCATCATCACCGGCGCGACACCTTGATCTCCATCGTAGCATCGTTGTCGTCTCGCTAATCTTATGCTTCCACGACTATCACTACCGCTTAGTAATAAAGTAAAGCATTACATCGCGATTGCATTGCATACAATAAAGCGACAACCATATGGCTCCTGCCAGTTGCCGATAACTTGGTTACAAAACATGATCATTTCATACAATAAAATTTAGCATCATGCCTTGACCATATCACATCACAACATGCCCTGCAAAAACAAGTTAGACGTCCTCTACTTTGTTGTTGCAAGTTTTACGTGGCTGCTACGGGCTTAAGCAAGAACCAATCTCACCTACGCATCAAAACCACAACGATAGTTTGTCAAATAGACTCCGTTTTAACCTTCTCAAGGACCGGGCGTAGCCACACTCGGTTCAACTAAAGTTGGAGAGACAGTCGCCCGCAAGCCATCTATGTGCAAAGCACGTCGAGGGAACCGGTCTCGCGTAAGCGTACGCATAAGGTTGGTCCGCGTCGTCTCGTCCAACAATACCGCCGAACCAAAGTATGACATGCTGGTAGGCAGTATGACTTGTATCGCCCACAACTCACTTGTGTTCTACTCGTGCAAATAACATCAAACCATAAAACCTGGCTCTGATACCACTGTTGGGGAACGTAGTAATTTCAAAAAATTTCCTACGCACACGCAAGATTATGGTGATGCATAGCAACAAGGGGGAGAGTCTGATCTACGTACCCTTGTAGATCGCAACGGAAGCGTTGACACAACGTAGAGGAAGTAGTCGTACGTCTTCTTCCCGATCCGACCGATCCAAGCACCGTTACTCCGGCACCTCCGAGTTCCTAGCACACGTTCAGCTCGATGACGATCCCCGGGCTCCGATCCAGCAAAGCTTCGGGGAGGAGTTCCGTCAGCACGACGGCGTGGTGACGATCTTGATGTTCTACCGACGCAGGGCTTCGCCTAAGCACTACAATGATATGATCGAGGTGGAATATGGTGGCAGGGGGCACCGCACACGGCTAAGGAACGATCTCAATGATCAACTTGTGTGTCTAGAGGTGCCCCCCTGCCCCCGTATATAAAGGAGCAAGGGGGAGGAGGCCGGCCATAGGAGAGGCGCGCTAGGTGTGGAGTCCTACTAGGCCTCCAAGTCCTAGTAGGAGTCCACCAAGAGGGGAGGAAGGGAGAAGGAAGTGGAGGAGTAGGAAAGGTGGCCGGCCCCCTTTTCCCTAGTCCAATTCGGACTAGAGGGGAGGGGGGGCGCGGCAGCCTTTTTTCCTCTTCCCACTAAAGCCCATCAAGGCCCATTACTTCTCCCGTAACTACCCGGTACTCCGAAAAATACCCGAATCACTCGGAACCTTTCCGATGTCCAAATATAGTCGTCCAATATATCGATCTTTATGTCTCAACCATTTCGAGACTCCTCGTCATGTCCCCGATCTCATCCGGGACTCCGAACTCCTTCGGTACATCAAAACTCATAAACTCATAATATAACTGTCATCGAAACCTTAAGCGTGCGGACCCTACGGTTCGAGAACAATGTAGACATGACCGAGACACGTCTCTGGTCAATAACCAATAGCAGGACCTGGATGCCCATATTGGCTCCTACATATTCTACGAAGATCTTTTATCGGTCAGACCGCATAACAACATATGTTGTTCCCTTTGTCATCGGTATGTTACTTGCCCGAGATTCGATCGTCGGTATCCAATACCTAGTTCAATCTCGTTACCGGCAAGTATCTTTACTCGTTCCGTAATACATCATCCCACAACTAACATATTAGTTGCAGTGCTTGCAAGGCTTATGTGATGTGCATTACCGAGAGGGCCCAGAGATACCTCTCCGACAATCGGAGTGACAAATCCTAATCTCGAAATACGCCAACCCAACATCTACCTTTGGAGACACCTGTAGTACTCCTTTATAATCACCCATTTACGTTGTGACGTTTGGTAGCACCCAAAGTGTTCCTCCGGGAAACGGGAGTTGCATAATCTCATAGTCATAGGAACATGTATAAGTCATGAAGAAAGCAATAGCAACATACTAAACGATCGGGTGCTAAGCTAATGGAATGGGTCATGTCAATCAGATCATTCAACTAATGATGTGATCCCGTTAATCAAATAACAACTCTTTGTCCATGGTTAGGAAACGTAACCATCTTTGATTAACGAGCTAGTCAAGTAGAGGCATACTAGTGACACTCTGTTTGTCTATGTATTCACACATGTATTATGTTTCCGGTTAATACAATTCTAGCATGAATAATAAACATTTATCATGATATAAGGAAATAAATAATAACTTTATTATTGCCTCTAGGGCATATTTCCTTCAGAAAGTAGGTGTACCGGTCTATCCAACGTAAGGTGCTAGCGCTTCTGAAAGACTGTGTCTCGGTCATCCGTTTCTCAAACACCATGTAGTGCGAGAAAACCAATGGAGGCGATCGAGTCTTGTGGGGAAAAGTGCGCAAACCTCTGCAGAGTGTAATGAACTAATCATGGTTAGCCGTGTCCCCGGTTATGGACATCTTGACTATCTAGTACCTGGATTATCATGTGAATCTCAACATGTTACTATAAAGATAATTTTGATGGGTTTGTTTAATGATGATGCTTAATTGGGATTGAGAATGCTGTCAACCATTCTCAATGTTTAACAACCACCATGATAGTAACTAAATTTATTCCTTTGTAGTAGGGAAAAATTGGCTTTACGCAAAAACTGTAACCATAGAGCTTTCCACCAGCCAAATATGCATATAGTATAGTTGTTTCATTTCACTACTCTCTATGTGTTACCTTGCCAGCATATTCCATGTGCTGACCCGTTCTCGGGCTGCAACGTTAATGTTGCAGACTTTTCAGACGACGATTAAGGAGTTTTAGGTCGTGGTGCTATACTTAGTGATGCCGTTGGAGTTGATGGACTCACTTATCTTCCAAGCCTTCCGTTGTTATCGTTATTAGATGGCCTTAAGCCATATTTATTGTAATAAGTTCTCTTTTGAGACACTCGATGTAATAAGTGTGTGATTGCTACTCTACTATAAATCCTCCGAGTACTGTGTGGTGTCAGCATTACTGATCCAGGGATGACACCGGAGCATAGAGATCAGACTGTTTGAGGTCTGGTCGCTACAGAGATGGTATCAGAGCACACGCTAACTGTAGGACATGGCCACTAAGCTAAAAGACCTAGATCACTACTCACCCTCTTCTCTTCTGACTTCTCATCTCTTCTACTCTTTAGGATGCGGATGCGAGGAACAAGTTCACACAACTAGATGAAGATACACCCTTTGGACGCCACTTGAAGGAAGTCACTAGATACCTGAACATAGGAGTACCAAGCTTCACGGGAACCTACAACGCCACTTTACCTGAAGAAGAGCGCTGGATGATTCAAGTTCAAGTTCCAGGAAGGACATTCATGCCAGTCACTGAGCCCATAGAGTTTTCTTTTGATGCACCAACTTGGAGTCTAGGAAAGAGCATGGCAGCTCACATTGCCATGGGACGCATTGGAGAAGTCTACCGCAAGGATCTTAAGGATACTATCTACCAGATTTGCGGACGCCGAGATGAACACTGGGAGATGATCAGCACCAGGAAGGATAGATCAATTACAGCTTTTATACATGAGTTAAACCAGCACATTCGACGACAGGAGAATCAGATGTGTGCCGACATGATAGATCTGAAGAAGGCTAAGACTAGAATCAAGGAACTGGAGGAAGAACTCAAGGCTACACGTGAAGATTATGAAGAAGAAATTGAAGTATTGGTGGAGAAGAATGATGACCTGATCAAGAAGATTGGGATATTTATGGGAGACCCGACACCAGTAGATGAAGACGAAGAACCCAAGGAGATTAGTCCGAAAGACTACATCATCATCGACGGCACTGACTCGGAAGCAGATAGTAGCGATGATAACTATGTTGATGAAGCTGGAGCCGATATCATGGAGTCTACAACCGTAGAATATTTCTAGTAGACCGCCTCACCAGTAGTAGAAGTCCACCATGTAAATTTAGTAGTCCGAGCACTTTTGTGATAGCTAGATCGATTGTATGCCTTTGTTTGATTGAATGAGTGAATTGTGTGCTTTGCCTCATGTGCATATGGGTAGTGTTTTCTCTTTAGACCCCCTCTATTCTTATATCTCATCTTTTCTAAACCCTCAAATGCCTCCGAGACGTGACCCCAGATTTACCATTAAGGATTGGATGTGATATTAGGCATGGATTGGTTATCAAAGTATGAAGGGAATATTGAGTGTGCTAGTAAGTCAATTTTACTTACCACACCAGAAGGAAGAAGGATCAAGTATGTATCCCGGCATGTGCCAAAGAGGACACAAGTAAATTCCTTATCAGGAGTTGTGCAAGAGGAAGTACCAGTGGTAAAGAATTTTCCTGATATATTTCCAGAAGAGTTGCCAGGCATGCCACCGGATAGAGACATTGAGTTTTTGATTGAGCTTTTGCCAGGCACTGGGCCAATATCAAAGAGACCATACAGGATGCCCGCAAAGGATTTGGTGGAAATTAAGAAGCAAATTAAGGAGTTACTGGATAAAGGTTACATTCGCCCAAGTTCTTCGCCTTGGGGATCACCAGTACTTCTAGTGGAGAAGAAGGATGGATCGTTAAGAATGGTTGTTGATTATCGAGGACTGAACTGTAACGCCCCACATGTAACCTTTCCCAATTGTACTCCGACTCTTGCCGTTTCCGGCATTAAGTTATATTTAATTCTCGGATTCGGGTCTTTGCCTCCGTGTGTTGTTTTCTTTTTCGTGCATCTCATATCATGTCGTCACGTGCATCGCATTTGCATACATGTTCGTCTCATGCATTCGAGCATTTTCCCCATTGTCCGTTTTGCATTCCGGCGCTTCGTTCTCCTCCGGTGGCCATTTCTAGCTTTCTTTCGTGTGTGAGGATTAAACATTTCCGGATTGGGCCGAGACTTGCCATGCGGCCTTGGTTTACTACCGGTAGACCGCCTGTCTAGTTCCGGGTCATTTGGACTTCGTTTGATACTCCAACGGTTAACCGAGGGACCGAAAAGGCCTCGTGTGTGTGCAGCCCAACACCCCTCCATTTTGGCCCAAAACCCACCAAACTCAGCTCCATCGTCTTGGTCGTTCGATCACGATCGTGTGGGCGAAAACCGCACCTCATTTGGACACTCCTAGCTCCTTCTATGCCTATATAATAGCCCCCTCCGAAATTCTCGTTCTCCCCTCCCGAAACCCTAGCTCCTAAAAAAAACAGTTCTCGGGCGAGCCGGACAACGTCCGACCCCTCCCCCCCCGGACACGTCGCCGCCGCCTACCGGGACGCGCCACGTGGCGGGCGCGCCCACTTCCCCGCCGCCGCTCCCGCCGGCCCGCCTGGCCCGCGGGGAGCCCGCTCCCGCGCCGCACCGGGCCAGTGCCCCGCCGCCTCTCCGCCTCTTCTCCTCCGGCGCCGGTCGCCATACCGCCGCCGCATCGCCATCGCCGCCTCGCACCGGCGCACCCCGGCCTCGCCGCCACCCGACGCCGGCGGGCGCCCTTCCGCGCCGCCCCGCGCCTCGGCCTCGCCGCCCACCTCGCCGGCGACCCTCCTCCGTGCCGCGCCCACGCCGGGCCGCCTCCCCGCGCCTCGGCCTCGCCGCCCACCTCGCCGGCGACCCTCCTCCGCGCCGCGCCCACGCCGGGCCGCCTCCCCGCGCCGGCGTCCGAGCTCGCCGTCGCCGGAACCCGCCGCCGTGAACAGTGATCCCGCCGGTGTGAACAGTGCCAGATCTGGATCTGGGCATTTTTTCGGTTGACTTTCTCCTCCCGAAACCCTAATTTTCTTGCTACTTTGACCGCTCATATCTCCGCATCCGTAGCTCCGTTTTGGGCGTATGATATGTCAAATTCTTCGTCTCGACGAGTACATCATTTCATTCCATTGCATCATTTGCATTTGAGGTCAGCTTGGTGCCCAAAATGCTGTTGGAATGAGGCATGTTGAGTTAAATTGCAGATCCGTTAGTCCAACATGCACTTTTGTCATTTTTGCCATATTTAATCCGTGCATGATATGCCTGTGCCCCTTTGGGATGAATTGTTAAGCATGTTGTCTTCTTTCCAGAGGTGCCTTCCATGTATTTTTAGGATGTGTGTGTTGTCTTGTGCAAGCTTGCGAAGAGGGCTACCTGAGATTACAGATTTCAGGGACTTAGTGATTTTCACTAAGTCTGAGCCGTTTTAGTTCACGATGCTATATGTCCGGCTTGTTTCCTAGTGATCCGTGCCTCTTTTGAGGATGATCAGTAAGAGTGATTTGTTATGCTTGTTGTGCTTAATCCATCCATGTCTTTACTTGTTATGTTGGAGCACCCTAGGTTGACTCAATCGAGCTCAACTTTTGGATAGTTGCTGTTTTGGGCAGATCGTGAACTCTTTTGCGATTTTGCCGGAGTGATTGCTAGTGATCCATGCATTCTATGCCATTGTTCTTGCCATGTCTAGCTAGAATTTTGTGCCTTCTTAATGAATATATGCTTGCCTTACCATGACTTGCACCGTAGTGAGAGTATCGAGCTCGTTTACATGCCTCCGTGAGTTATTATTTCAGCATGTCCCAGTTTTCACTAAGTCTAAAAACTGATTGTGTTTCATCGATGTTCGTGTGCTCGGTAGAGTATTTTGTGAACCCTTTTTGGCCCCAGGTCATGTTGGGTGTTTTGTTAAGCTTGTTGAGTAGCTCCATGCCATGCTCTTACTTGCCATGTTCAGGTTTTCCTTCATGTTGTTTTGCTGCTCCGAAGAGAGCATCGTGGTCTGAAATTTCAGACTAGCGTTAATTTCGCTAAGTCTGAAATCTGTTTTGCTTATTCAGTTTTGCCATGCTTGTTTGAAGCCCTTAATGGATGAATTTGCCTATGCCTCAGTCATGATGATTTGTTAAGTTTGATGAGTACATCACTGCCATGCAATTTGTTTTCATGTTGGGTGGCTGTAGCATGTTCATTTTGTTGCATTTAGGAGGCATGTTGCTGTAAATCGCAGATCGGTTCGTTTAGTAAATCGCTTGCCATTTCTAAACCGTAGCTCCGATTGCCATGATCTTTATATCGTTTTCAGGGGATTTCTTCCCCTCTATCCAGTGGCACACTTGGATTTCCAAGTTGAGGCCAGGTTCATGCATTTCCTGTTACATGTTGCATTCTTGCATCCCGCATCGCATCCCGCATAGCATATCATCTTTGCATCGTATTGGTTGCCTTTGCACGTGGTTGATTGTATCCTTGTTGCTTGTTTGTGTTGTTGGGTAGAGCCGGGATACGAGTTCGCTAACGAGGAGCCCGTTGAGTTTGCTTTTGAGGATCCAGTCAATTCTGACAACTGTGCAGGCAAGATGATCACACCCTTGAAATCACTACTATCTTTGCTATGCTAGTTTGCTCGCTCTTTTGCTTTGCCAATGCTACGATGCCTACCACTTGCTTGTCAGCCTCCCAATTGCCATGTTTGAGCCTCTAACCCACCTTTGTCCTAGCAAACCATTGATCGGCTATGTTACCGCTTTGCTCAGCCCCCTTCTTATAGCATTGTTAGTTGCAGGTGAAGATTGGAGCCGTTCCTTGTTGGAACATTTATTTACTTGTTGGGATATCATTATATTGCCATGTTATCTTTATTCATCTATATACTTGGTAAAGGGTGGAAGGCTCGGCCTCTCGCCTAGTGTTTTGTTCCACTCTTGCCGCCCTAGTTTCCGTCATATCGGTGTTATGTTCCCGGTTTGTTGCGTCTCTTACGCGGTTGGGCTATAATGGGAACCCCTTGATAGTTCGCCTTGATTAAAGCTTTTCCAGCAATGCCCAACATTGGTTTTACCATTTTCCACCTACCCTTTTCTTTCCCTTGGGTTTCCGGAGCCCGAGGGTCATCTTTATTTTAGCCCCCCCCCACGGGCCAGTGCTCCTCTGAGTGTTGGTCCGAACCAGGCAGCCTGCGGGGCCACCTCGGGGAAACCCGAGGGTTGGTTTTACTCGTAGCTTGACCTATCCGAGCGTGCCCTGAGAAAGAGATATGTGCAGCTCCTATCGGGATTTGTCGGCACATTCGGGCGGTGTTGCTGGACTAGTTTTGACCTGTCGAATCATCTTGTTGTACCGGGATACCGAGTCTGATCGGTGGGTCCTGGGTGGAGGTCTATTCCTTCGTTGACCATGAGAGCTTGTTATGGGCTAAGTTGGGACCCCCTGCAGGGATTGATCTTTCGAAAGCCGTGCCCGCGGTTATGGGCAGATGGGAATTTGTTAATGTCCGGTTGTAGACAACTTGAACTTAATAAATTAAAAATGAATCAACTGCGTGTGTTGCCGTGATGGCCTCTTCTCGGCGGAGTCCGGGAAGTGGACACGGCATTGGAGTTATGTTTGCGTAGTCTGCTCTATTTAGTTTCCGCTCGTGCTTTGCCTTCTCTTCTCGCTCTCCTTTGCGAATAAGTTAGCCACCATATATGCTAGTCGCTTGCTGCAGCTCCACTCACATTACCCCTTCCTTACCTATTAAGCTTAAATAGTCTTGATCGCGAGGGTGCGAGATTGCTGAGTCCTTGTGGCTCACAGATTACTATCATACCAGATGCAGGGACCGATGATACTCCTCCAGATGGCGCGCTCGAGCTGAGGTGGGAGTACGACGAGGACTCTCAGCGATACTATGTTTCTTTTCCTGATGATCAGTAGTGGTGCCTGCTCGGGGTTCGATTCAGGGATTAGTCGCATGTTGGGGGTCTTTTCTATTTTGGCGCCGTAGTCGGGCCATGAGTGTTTGTATGATGGATGCTATTTATGTACCTTGATGTGACGTGGCGAGTGTAAGCCAACTATTATTATTATTCCCCCTTTATATTTATATGTACATGGGTTGTGTGAAGATTGCCTCACTTGCGACATATGCCTTCAATGCGATTATGCCTCTAAGTCGTGCCTCGACACGTGGGAGATATAGTCGCATCGAGGGTGTTACATGAACGAAGTAACAATCAAAAACAAGTACCCACTACCAATGATCAATGACCTGTTTGATCGATTGCAAGGGGCTAAAGTGTTTTCCATGATTGATTTGCGATCAGGGTACCATGAGTTGAAGATTCGAGAGCAGGACATACCTAAGACAGCATTCATCACAATATATGGACTGTATGAGTATACCGTTATGTCATTTGGACTGACTAACGCACCTGCCTATTTTATGAACATGATGAACAAAGTGTTTATGGAGTTTTTGGATAAGTTCGTCGTGGTTTTCATCGATGATATTCTGGTATTCTCAAAGAATGAAGAGGAGCATAAGGAGCATTTGCGTTTTTTACTTGGAAAGCTCAGAGAACATCAATTATATGCCAAGTTCAGCAAATGTGAGTTTTGGTTGAAGGAAGTAGGATTCCTCGGACATGTTATATCTGGAGAAGGTATAGCAGTAGCTCCCGCTAAAGTTGATACCGTGACCAAGTGGGAAGCACCAACAACAGTTGGAGAGATCCGGAGTTTTCTTGGACTCGCAAGGTACTACCGGAGATTTATTGAGAACTTTTCAAAGATTGCGAAGCCTATGACGGAGTTGTTGAAGAAGGATACCAAGTTCAAATGGACTGAGGAGTGTGAGGCTAGTTTCCAGGAGTTGAAGAAACGCTTGGTTACCTCACCGGTGTTGATTTTGCCAAATCAGACCAAGGATTATGAGGTGTATTGTGACGCTTCACGTCGAGGACTTGGAGCAGTGCTTATGCAGGAAGGGAGAGTTGTTTCGTATGCTTCACGACAACTGAAGCCTCATGAATTGAATTATGCCACGCATGATTTGGAGTTAGCAGCCGTGGTGCATGCATTGAAGACATGGAGACATTTCCTCATTGGAAATCATTGTGAGGTGTACACGGATCACAAGAGTTTGAAGTACATTTTCACGCAGAAGGAATTGAACCTCAGACAAAGGAGATGGTTGGAGCTCATCAAGGGTTATGATATGAGATTGCATTACCATCCCGGAAAGGCTAATGTAGTAGCTAACGCATTAAGCCGTAAGAGCCATGTCAATACGTTAATGACGGAAGAAATACCCAAGGAGTTAGCAGAAAACCTTCGTGAACTAAGTTTGGAGATAGTTCCGAGAGGCTATGTGGCAGCATTGGAGATTCAATCAACATTGATGGATAAAATCAGAGAGGCTCAGAAATCTGACAAGGAGATTGCTTCTATAAAGGAGAAACTGAGCAAAGGAAAAGCTAAGGGATTTCGTGAGGATGAGCACGACACCCTATGGTTTGAAGACCGTGTTTATGTGCCCAATGACCCGGAGATCAGAAAGTTGATTCTGCAAGAGGCACATGATTCACCGTATTCGATTCACCCAGGAAATACCAAGATGTATTTGGATTTGAAGGATATTTTCTGGTGGACCGGAATGAAGAAGGATATTGCGGAGTATGTAGCAGTTTGTGACGTATGTCAGAGAGTAAAGGCAGAGCATCAGAAGCCAGCAGGATTGTTGCAACCATTGCTGATACCCGAATGGAAGTGAGATAAGATAGGCATGGATTTTATCACGGGATTACCAAGGACTCGTTCAGGCTATGACTCGATTTGGGTTGTAGTTGATCGATTGACGAAAGTAGCTCATTTCATCCCAGTAAAGACCACTTACACCAGTGCTAAGTTAACAAAGATATACATGACCAGGATCGTATGTTTGCATGGAGTTCCGAGGAGTATCGTATCAGATAGAGGAACCCAGTTTACCTCGAAGTTCTGGAAGTAGTTGCATGAGACCTTGGGTACTAGGCTAGAATTTAGTACAGCTTTTCATCCGCAGACAGATGGACAGACCGAGAGAGTCAATCAGATTTTGGAGGATATGCTGAGAGCTTGTGCGCTAGATTATGGATCTAGTTGGGACGATAATTTGCCTTATGCAGAGTTATCTTACAATAATAGCTATTAGACCAGTTTGAAGATGGCCCCTTTCGAAGCTTTGTACGGAAGGAGGTGCAGGACACCGTTGTCATGGGACGAAGTTGGAGACCGCCAGTTGTTTGGACCAGATCTGATTAAAGAGTCTGAACAGAAGGTGAAGTTGATTCGCGATAGGCTCAACGTAGCCCAGTCCAGGCAGAAGAGCTACGCAGATTCTAAACGCAAGGAGACAGTTTACGAAGTCGGAGACAGAGCTTATCTTCGAGTATCCCCACTTCGAGGGATTAAGCGCTTTGGAGTTAAGGGGAAGTTAGCGCCACGATTTGTAGGGCCATATCGAGTTTTGGAGCGTATGGGAGAAGTGGCCTACAAGTTGGAATTGCCAGAAGGATTGTCAGGAGTTCATGATGTGTTCCACGTTTCTCAGTTGAAGAAGTGCCACGCGGAGATGGCTGACGTACCATTAAGGGATACAGTGCCATTGGAAGCAATTCAGTTGGATAACGATTTGACCTATGAGGAGAAACCAGTCAAAATTCTCGAGTTTGCCAGCCGAGTCACTCGCAGTAAGGTTATCAAGTTTTGTAAAGTTCAGTAGAGTCACCACACGGAAGATGAAGCCACCTGGGAGCGAGAGGAAGATTTGCTCAAGGACCACCCTCACCTATTTTCTAGCCAACCCGAATCTCGAGGGCGAGATTCATCTTAAGGGGGGTAGGTTTGTAACATCCCAAATTTTCAATTTGGAATGTTATACATTAGGTCAACATGCATATCATATTTTATTTTGCTTTTGGTTTTGATTCTAGAAAATCCTAAGCAACTCAAGGACCCACGGAGAGAGTTGGGGATTTCGTTATTTACGTATTTGAGTTTTCTCAAATTATGTACACACGATCGTTGGATTTTATTTATTTTATCATCAATTATTTCTATTACAAAAATATGAAAGAGGGAATAAAATGACTTTCCCAAAATATAGAAATATTGAGGATTTAATAAAAAAATCAAATAAGATTTATTTCGGAGTTTTTTGGTATTTTTATTTGAATTTAGGAAAAATGCGCGTTTTTCAAAGTTGTAGTTTGGGCCCAAATAAATGTTCACATTATCGGGCTTGATTTTAGGAACCCGGCAAAATTTATTTCGCGATTTTTGGAGTCCATTTAGTATTTCTTTTTATTTTTCTTCCGAGCGGAGTTATAAAAAAAGGAACCAACTTTGGGCCATACCCGAGCGGGACTCCGCCCAGGACGCCTTTATAAGCCGCCATCCAGGGGCCCGAGAGCCACAGCCCACAGCCGCCCCAACCCTAGCCCAGCCCCGCTGCCGCCGCTGGAGCACGCCTTTCGAGGTTCGCCGCCGCCGCCTCGTTTTCCGTGTAGTTTTTTTTGAAAAAAAATCGGAAAAAAAATATTTTTTTTACTGTTCGTCATTTCTCGTTTTCGTCGGATTTTCCGCGGTTATTTTCTGACGCGATTTCTGATCCGATTTTCGTTTTAGTATAACTTTTCGCTCGTTTATCGGAATCAGGCGATTCAAGCGCCTGGAGTTTCGTCTCGAAACCCTCTTTCTGACTAATGAACTTAAACAAGTTTTCGCTACAGTAAAATTTGACCTAGATCCAGATTACTAGAACGAAGTTGTTTTCTTTCGCCGTTTGATTTCTTTTGCTTCGTTCGATTTGATTCTTTTGCAAACCAGGGTTCTTAAGTTGAACTTTCTGATTAGATCTTCTATTTGAGTTTTACCTGTGCATTAGATGAGTACTTATTGTATGCTTGTTTGTTTGTCTGTGATAGAATACCCGGAGTGCGCCGCCTGTTACTTCGAATCTCTAGGTTTCGCGGATCATCAGCAAGGCAAGTAACACTTTGATCATACCTTTTCTACAACCCAGTTTTATTGCATTAGATCAATTCTCACACATTGCATGATTAGGATCTAATTAAATTGTGGGATGGGAAGTAGATGGGGTAGTACCTATTACCTGTTTATTATGAAACCTTTGGGAGTTACTTCTACGTTTGCTTATTATGCCATGCTATGCTAGTAGACGTGAATTGGGTGAGTGATATCCATGACAGATATGAGTTTGTTAATTTTAATGGTTTACTTAAGGTGGCAACTTAAACACACATCTGGGTGGATTGAGGCACCTGGTTTCTATCAGGACTTGCCTGTTTTCTTTTGGACCGCCACCCAGGCTCAAAGGGATCATAAGATTATTCATACTAGAAACTTCTGTGTGCAGTCACAAGCCATTATGGGCTCTGGCATAGTTAATTAAATCGTGCGAACTCTTACAGGGTAGACTAGCAGATGTAGGGGAAAGTAGGTGTACCGGTCTATCCAGCGTAAGGTGCTAGCGCTTCTGAAAGACTGTGTCTCGGTCATCCATTTCTCAAACATCATGTAGTGCGAGAAAACCAACGGAGGCGATCGAGTCTTGTGGGGAAAAGTGCGCAAACCTCTGCAGAGTGTAATAAACTAATCATGGTTAGCCGTGTCCCCGGTTATGGACATCTTGAGTATCTAGTACCTGGATTATCATGTGAATCTCAACATGTTACTATAAAGATAATTTTGATGGGTTTGTTTAATGATGATGCTTAATTGGGATTGAGAATGCTGTCAACCATTCTCAATGTTTAACAACCACCATGATAGTAACTAAATTTATTCCTTTGCCATAGGGAAAAATTGGCTTTACGCAAAAACTGTAACCATAGAGCTTTCCACCAGCCAAATATGCATATAGTATAGTTGTTTCATTTCATTACTCTCTATGTGTTACCTTGCCAGCATATTCCATGTGCTGACCCGTTCTCGGGCTGCAACGTTAATATTGCAGACTTTTCAGACGACGATTAAGGAGTTTTAGGTCGTGGTTCTATACTCAGTGATGCCGTTGGAGTTGATGGACTCACTTATCTTCCAAGCCTTCTGCTGTTATCGTTATTAGATGGCCTTAAGCCATATTTATTGTAATAAGTTCTCTTTTGAGACACTCGATGTAATACGTGTGTGATTGCTACTCTGCTATAAATCCTCCGAGTACTGTGTGGTGTCAGCATTACTGATTCAGGGATGACACCGGAGCACAGAGATCAGACTGTTTGAGGTCTGATTACTACAAATGTTTTGGTATTTCAATAGAACTAATGAAATTCAAAAAAGTTTACATATTTCAAATTCAAATAATTATTCAGGATTTCAGAAAAAGTTATGAAACTAAAAAATGTTTGAAATCCCAAATTCAAAAACTGTTTTGGATTAAGACAATTAAAATTCAAAAAAGTTCCTGATTTTCAAAAAGTGTTCATGATTTTGTAAAGTGTTCTCGAAATTCAAAATTTATTCACAAATTCTGAAAATCATTCTATGATTTCAAGAAAATTCATTAATTCCTAAACTTAACGAATTTGAAGAAATGGCCCTGTTTTTCGTAAAATGTTCATGAATTTGAAAATATGACCTTGTATTTATAGAAATGTTCGCGAACTTGGTTTAAAAATATATTCATAGATATAAAAAATGTTTATAGACTTATTAAGTGTTCTCAAATTTCATAAAACGTTAAGGAATTTTAAAGTTTTCCCATATTTCAAAAACAAATCACGAATTTAAAAGTTGTTTCCATATTTCAAAAAAAACACTGAAAATGAAAAGAAAAAAGTAAAATAAAGGAAAAAGAGAGAGAGAAAAAAAAAAAAAATGAAAAGAGTAAAAACCGGTTCGGGAAACCACAGAAAAAACACAGAAGATACGAAATGGGCCAACCCAGTACTGCAGGCGTCATTTAGTCGTTGTCCCTGGACAGGTGCGGTGAATAGGATCTGACGACATGTAGCTCTGCAGACGGACACTGAGTCCGATTTGCGGCATGGTATTGGAGATGCCCTTAGTCGCTTCTCCATTTTTCATCTTATATTTCATATATGAAACATCTACACAGAGAATCCTGTGGGAAAAAACTTATTTGACAGATACCCAGAAATATTTCCTCTAAATGGAGTAGTCACCGGTTGTTTATAAATTGCTCGCTGAATGCTGATTCTGCTCTAATGTTTTTAATTCTGATGATGAGTCACGCGCCCTGAAAGCGTTGAGAAATCATCAATCGCCGTGGCACGCACGTTGTGTGCAGGATGCATTGACATTCTAGCTCGAGCTACTATCTGTTGACGCTCAAAAGTGGCATAGTCATAAAATTAGCTTAGGCTATATAAAGACTAATTCAAACTCGGGATGGGAGGTCACTCCGGATGGCTCTCTTTAAGAAGATCGAGATGGATATGAAGATGGTATATAGAGGAGCTCTGATGTAATAGTTATGACAAGTTCAGCGATGTTCATGTTGACATCAGATTAAATAATGGCATTAAACTCAATTAAGACGACTTCTGATGGAAAACGTTTCAACATGAAAGTTGTGCGTCTCGTCGAAACGGTGGATTTTGATATAAAATCGTCTTAATTCGAGGTCGTATGCAACCTGTGGAGGCAAAATAAGGTCAGAAACAGAAGCCGCAGAGTCATTTCGGGCCGACCGAGTTTATTTGATCGGCGAGACCGAGTTGGTCCGAAAATTTACCAGAGAGTTGGCAATGTTGACTCGGTAGGACCGAAGCAACCCAATCGGTAAGACCGAGATTTATCCAAAAATTACACAAAGTAACAGAGAGTTGGCCATGTTCACTCGGTGGGACCGAAGCAAACCAATCGGTGAGACCGAGATTGATCCGGAAATTGCCAAAGATTCCTGTCCGAGTTAGGTTAGGGTTTTTGATGTTTTAGATGGAATTTTTAGTCCTTTTCTTGTATGAAAAGTCTAGCCGCCTCATAAATAAATGAGAGGTGACGGCCGATTGAACAACACACAATCGAACAAATCAATATACTACTTTTTCATCTACGTTTTATCTCTCCACCGTTTTTTTCTCTCGTTCTTCGCTGTTCTTCGTGTTTGAGAGCTGCGAATCCCGAGGCTCTAGGGGTGAGCGAATCGACCTAGGGCAGCCCATAGCCGCCGCACTCCCTAACGGGGTCCCTCCCGAGGGTGTGGGGTTTTCAGGTCTGCAAAAGCGTCCGTCGACTGTCTTGCGTATCACGCTGTCGGTCGGGTCTCCTTCGACGTGAGCTGCTGTGCATCACCCCCGGCGGCGAGGGTACACGTGACGTGTTCGTGTGTCAACACACTTTTTGGCGACTCCGCTGGGGAACGAAGATCAATCATCATCATCCACCATGTCCGATCTTCCCAAGCCATCTGAGGTAGACGCCGATAACATCATTAAGCCTAGTCTTGATGAGATATCGGCCGATCATCGCCAAGTCTATGAGGAGTACAAGAAGGCGCGCGAGGAGAAGGACCTGCAGGAGTTCCTTGCAAAATTCAAGAAAGATCGGCAAGGCAACATTACTCTGATTGAAGAAATCAAGTTCCCTCCTCTTCAAACTGAACAGGTTAAACCCTCTGTAAGTACTGCCTTTTCTCCTGAGCAGTGGGCTGAGATTGAAAGTCGTATTGCTGATGGTAACAATCTAGTCTATCAAACTTTTATAGAAAATACTAATGCTCAGAAGAATATATCTCAATCGTCTACTGGTAATAATGGTGTAGCTGCTAGTGTGCAAAACCCTAATCTGGCTTTACCTATTGCATCGGCGCCTCCCGTGCCGATGACTTATTATCCTACCCAAACAAATCAGATTGTGGATACACCCATTAATCCTATTATGAGCATGATAGGTTCGGTGGCAACGCCGAACCAAACTCTACCTACAGCTACAACCACTCGACCACTACCAAATTATGGGTCGACATACATGCCACAATTCCTACCTACAGCTAATAACCATACTCTTCCTATGTCACTGCCACAAGCTTCATCGTCCACTACAGATGATGGTCTAGCTAATCTTAGAGAGGAGATGGCTAAGATGCTTAGAGAGAATTTTGGAGTTGAGTTACCTCGGAACCGGATTTACCAAAAGCCGTACCCCGAGTACTTTGATGCCATCCAGTGCCCTCCGGGATATAAGGTTCCAGATTTTGTTAAGTTCAATGGAGAGGGCACAAAAACCACATGGGAGCATGTTAGTCAATACTTGGCACAATTAGGTGAAGCAGGCTCACTAAATGAGTTGAAAGTGCGTTTATTTCCTTTATCATTAACTGGTACCGCATTTTCATGGTTTTCTTCTTTTCCACATGGTTCCATTCGAGTTTGGTCGCAGCTAGAGCAGAAATTTCATGATCACTTTTATAGCGGCGACAATGAACTCAAGTTGTCACATCTAACATCGGTTAAACAGAAGCATGATGAATCGGTCTCCGATTACGTCAAGAGATTCAGAGAAACAAAAAACCGGTGTTTTAGTTTGGTGATAATCGAGAGAGACTTGGCAGACCTAGTGCTGAGTGGTTTGAGAACTCCCATTAGAGAAAAGCTAGAAGGTTATGAGTTCTTAAATATCGACCAAGTCTTACAAAGGGCTTTGGCTCAGGAAAGCCGAAGCAAAGATCTCAAAGAAGTGCATAGATACAAAGCCGATCGTTCAAAGATAAATATGGTGGAATATGATAGTGATCACTCGGACGATGAGGGTGATGTTTTTACTACTGAATTTGTTTGGCCATCTAAGGCCAAACCCTTTACTTGCAATCATCTGAAACCGATTCATAAGAATCGTGATGAAGAGATGAAGTTTACTTTTAACATTGCTAAGTGTGATAGAATATTTGATGCTTTGCTGCAGGCTAAGATTATTAGAATATCACATACTTTACCGCCGTTTGAAGAGCTAAAACGGCGTGCTTATTGCAAGTATCATAATTCTTTTTCTCATGCTACTAACGATTGCAATGTTTTTCGGCGACAGATACAATCGGCCATTAATGATGGACGATTGAACTTTTCTGAGATGCAAGTTGATAAATAACCTTTTCCAATGAATACCATGGATTTGGAGGGGAAGAAGCTACTCATATCATTATTGGTGAGCCCAGGAAAGACAAGGAAGGCAGCACGGTCTTGGGGAGACATGTTGTGCTTGATAAATAGCTCGATGGCAAGGAAGTAATCAAAATCACCATCAAGAGTCCTACACTCGGGGGGCAACCGCAAGTGCAAGAAAATACTCGAGTTAAATTTGTCAAACCCAAGAGTCCAGAAGTTGGCAAGTGGAAGAGGAATGAAGCTAAAGTGCAACGCAAGCGGATCAAGCCAACTTTTGATATGTTGCTATCCAAATATGCTAATCAGTCGGCTGGTCCCAACTCTAACCGGCCATCATACTTGAAGCGACCAAGGTCACCATCAGATGATATGTTCAGTCATTATATGAAACTGAGTGGACCAAAGGCGTTGTTTCCAGAAGAGCAAAGGCAAACTGTTTGGGATCGACTTGAATACTCATATAATGACCGACTGAACATCGGTAACTATCGGTCGGCTGGTCAAAACATGCGACCGGATGGAAATTATCCGAGTGTAAGAATGCACCCAGGTGGAAGCTATCCGAGTGAAAAAATGTGGCCGAGTAGATTCCAACCGACTGAATTCCATCCGAGTGATATCCATCCGAGTGGATTCCACCAGAGTAAAAAGGTGCGCCCGAGTGGAAATTTCATGCATCTGGAAAGTCGAAAAGAATGGCGTGTTAAATCACCAAGTGTTGCAGCAGTTGAGCCGGGAAAAGGCAAGGAGAAAATGGATGTTGACTCACTTATCTTGGGCATCAAAACATTCGCCATACAGCAGCCGATTGTGCATAGCAATCCGACTGAGCCGATACTTGCTATCGCGCCAAAGCACTCGGCTAATGACCATGAGGCAAGCACCAGCCAGGTAAAAATGAGAGATCCTAAATACACTCAGCCAAAGTGGTGTCCTCCAGGGCTAACAAAGACACAAAAGAGGAAACTACAGAGGTTAAGGAGTCAAGAGCAGGGCCGACCCTGAGGGAGGGCAGGGGGGCAGCCGCCCCGGGCCCCCCAGATGCAGGGGCCCCCACTTGGCCTTGGGCTGGGTTTGCACACACATGCAGCGGCTTGCATTCCATTGTCCACTGTAGCTCGTAGTTGTAGCCTCCAACGCCTGGTTGTTAGGTTTCCTAATTTCCTTCCGAGATTTATTGAAAAATTAAATTCCCTTCCGAGATTTATTGAAAAATTAAATGACCTTCCAAGATGGCAAGATCTGGTCGCGATTCGCGTCTTCATGAGGATCACGATCCTGTCCCAGCCCTGGTTTTTATCATGAGTCGCCATTTCACCGGACGGCGTACCATGCCCTCCAATCTCCGCTCCAGGTGTCATCCCTCATCGCCGACGGTAGACATACTGACTAAACCAAGTACAATCACGCTCTGCCAATCAACATCGCATCATCGCTGAGCACCCGATCAGGCCATCACCAAGGCCGATCCAACTGATCTGAGGTATTCCATATTGCTATTCCCCTATTAGAGAATTATAAGTAATTTGTCTCAAAAAAGATAATTAAGTAATTTATCTCTACCTATATGACGCATAGCTTTTTCACTGTTCAACTTATGATGTATTTTTTTTCACCATTGCGTATTGTTTGTTTCTTGGTTGCTTACTACACGGGCCATATGGTTACATTGTGTATTTGAGCGTATAAACTATTTCATTGAATATTGTTTTTGGATGGATTTAAATATATATAGTGCCAGTGCCTGGCAACAGATCCAAAATGACTGATCCTTATTCAGAAACATGAAAAAAATACAAACCTATTTATATATCACTAAAAATATGTTAGATTTCACCCAAGTATATGCCCCCTATTTGTATGGATGCTTTGGCGAAGGGTTGGGGCTACATTAGGGGGACTAAGGGGTTTTCTACAAACATGGAGCGGAGTAGCTGGGGTCTTTTTGCAATACAGTGTAACCAACATTGCATGCGTGACATGCAGACAGGATGATCGAAAATGTGGGAGGGTAAACATCGTAGAGATATTGATTATTATTTTTATCATGGTTATAACTAAGGGCCCCGAGTTTTAGTTTCGCCTCGGGCCCCCAAAATCTCAGGACCGGCCCTGGTCAAGAGATGGCAGAATAGGAGGCCGAGAAACATAGGGATAAGTTGTTCAATGACACTCGACCCATGGTTCCACCAAAACAAGTGTGGAGGCCTAAACAAATACAAGATACAACAACTTCTACTTCTATCACAGCAATACCTACATCACCAAAGGAGGACGATGCAACAGATATGACATCGTCTGCGACACTTCTTACTTCTCCTTCACTCAGACAAATTTCAGAATCTGTGGATGCACTCGAGGAGGAGGCTAATATGTTGGACTATGAGTCTACGCCGGTTCATGAAGGTATGGATATCAATATGGTGTATTACTTACATGCTGAGTTTCGTGCTGTAGATGAAGAAGGGGAGGTGGCTCAGGTGGATTTTGGCCCTAAAAACACAATATTCAAGAAGCCAAAAGAACCAGTAACGCATCTTAAACCATTATATCTCAGAGTTCATATCAATGGGTCGCCGCTCACTCGGATGCTTGTTGATGGTGGTGCTGTGGTAAATCTTATGCCATATTCGGTCTTCAAGAAATTGGGTTTGCCTGATGAAGAATTGATCAAGACCAATATGGTGCTCAACGGATTTGAAGGCAAAGAGAAAACTGAAGCCAAAGGTGTGATGTATGTGGAGCTTCCAGTCGGATGCAAAACTTTGGCTACTGCATTCTTTGTCGCTGAGGTGCAAGGTAACTACAACGTCATACTAGGCCATGATTGGGTTCATGCAAACCAGTGCGTGCCATCCACTATGCACCAGTTTTTGATTCAGTGGGTTGATGATGAAGTGGAAGTTATTCATGCGGATAACTCGGCCTGTGTTGCTTTGGCCGATGCATCGGTGGATTGGCAACATCCCAATGCTACTTGCTTGATGGGACGTAACTTATCAGAATTTGATTTTCTCAGCGCGACCAAGAATGGTTTTGTGCCCGTCTCTTTAAAGCCGAGTGAATGCAATCGGCTCCAAGGTATGATATGTTTAAATGGATCCTAATTCCGAGTGGTTACAAAAATGTCTTGTAAAGTATCGGTTCAATGAGAACGATATGTATGAGTCTATAGAGGAGTTGGATGACATGGATAAACTTGGACAAGGTTTTACATCAGCCGATCCATTAGAAGAGGTAGATATTGGAGATGGTTCAGTCACTCGATCGACATTTATAAACAAAAATTTGAAAGCCGATTGTAAGGCTAAGTTAATCGAGCTATTGAAAGAATATGTTTGTTGCTTTGCATGGGAATATCATGAGATTCTAGGGTTAAGACGAGAGCTAGTGGAACATCGGTTGCCTTTAAAGGCCAGTTTTAGACCTTATAAACAGTCGGCCAGAAAATTTAATCCGAAAACATATGAGCGGATCAAGGAAGAGATCGGTCGACTGCTTGAATCTAATTTCATTCGACCTTGCAGGTATGCCGAGTGGATTTCTAACATTGTCCCAGTGGAGAAGAAAGGATCTGGCAAGTTGAGGGTGTGCATTGATTTCAGAGATTTGAATAGGGCTACACCCAAAGATGAGTATCCTATGCCAATAGCCGATATGCTTATTAATGATGCTTCTGGACATAAGGTTATTAGCTTTCTAGATGGTAATGCTGGATACAATCAAATTTTTATGGCCGAAGAGGACATGTACAAAACGGCTTTCCGATGTCCTGGTTTCCTTGGTTTATTCGAGTGGACAGTGATGACATTCGGATTAAAAAATGCTGGAGCCACGTATCAAAGGGCTATGAATTTAATTTTTCATGATTTACTTGGTGTCATACTTGAAGTTTATATTGATGACATTGTTGTCAAATCGGATGCTTTTGAATCTCACTTGGCCGATTTGCGTTTAGCTTTCAGAAGAATGAAAAAGTATGGACTGAAGATGAATCCTTTAAAGTGTGCATTCGGTGTATCAGGTGGCAAGTTTTTGGGTTTTATTATTCATGAAGATGGCATAGAGATTGATCCCAAAAAGATAGAGGCCATACATAAAGTGGAGGCTCCAACATGCAAGAGAGATATGCAAAAGTTTCTTGGCAAGGTCAATTATTTGAGAAGGTTCATAGCTAATCTATCAGGGAAAGTTGATGCATTTACTCCTATCATTTGGTTAAAGAATGATGCCGATTTCACTTGGGGGGCAAAACAGCAAGAAGCATTTGATATGATCAAGAATTATTTGTGCACTCCTCCGGTGATGAAAGCACCCAAGTATAGGGAACCCTTCAGACTTTACATTACAACAGAGGAAGGAGTTATTGGTGCTGTTCTAACTCAAGAGACCGAAGGAAAAGAGCATGCCATCACTTATTTGAGCCGCCGCCTATTGGACGCAGAGACAAGGTATACATTTATTGAAAAATTATGTCTATGTTTATATTATGCTTGCACAAAATTGAGACATTTTTTAGTAACGAGTGCTTGCATAGTAGCTTGTCAGACCGATGTCATTAAATACATGTCGCATAGACCAATTCTTAGTGGTAGAATTGGCAAGTGGGCTTATGCTTTGATTGAATATGATTTGGCCTATGAATCTCTAAAATCCATGAAAGGCCAAATCGTTGCTAATTTTATTGTTGAACATTGGATTGATGACAAGCATGATGTTGATATAAACCTTGTCTCAATAGTACCATGGAGATTATATTTTGATGGTTCAGTTTGTACCAATGGCCAAGGTGTTGGTATTGTTTACATGTCTCCTCATGGTGCTGTCTTTGAAGCCTCATGCCGCTTAGAATATTTTTGTACAAACAATCAAGCCGAATATGAAGCATTATTATTCGGCCTAGAGATGTTACTTGCTATAGGTGTTACACATATTGAGGCTTATGGTGATTCATTACTAGTGGTGCAGCAAATATCCAAAGTCTTTCAGTGTTTGGACGAATCACTTAATGTTTATCTTGATAAATGTCTAGATATAATTGAAGGAAATATGCCCTAGAGGCAAAAATAAAGTTATTATTTATTTCCTTATATCATGATAAAAGTTTATTATTCATGCTAGAATTGTATTAACCGGAAACATAATACATGTGTGAATACATAGACAAACAGAATGTCACTAGTATGCCTCTACTTGACTAGCTCATTAATCAAAGATGGTTATGTTTCCTAACCATGGACAAAGAGTTGTTATTTGATTAACGGGATCACATCATTAGTTGAATGATTTGATTGACATGACCCATTCCATTAGCTTAGCACCCAATCGTTTAGTATGTTGCTATTGCTTTCTTCATGACTTATACATGTTCCTATGACTATGAGATTATGTAACTCCCGTGTGCCGGAGGAACACTTTGTGTGCTACCAAACGTCACAACGTAACTGGGTGATCATAAAGGTGCTCTACAGGTGTCTCCAAAGGTACATGTTGGGTTGACGTATTTCGAGATTAGGATTTGTCACTCCGATCGTCGGAGAGGTATCTCTGGGCCCTCTCGGTAATACACACCACTTAAGCCTTGCAAGCATTGCAACTAATGAGTTAGTTGTGGGATGATGTATTACGGAACGAGTAAAGAGACTTGCCGGTAACGAGATTGAACAAGGTATTGGATACCGATGATCGAATCTCGGGCAAGTAACATACCGATGACAAAGGGAACAACGTATGTTGTTATGCGGTCTGGCCGATAAAAGATCTTCGTAGAATATTAGGAACCAATATGGGCATCCAGGTCCCGCTATTGGTTATTGACAAGAGACATGTCTCGGTCAGGTCTACATTGTTCTCGAACCCGTAGGGTCCGCACGCTTAAGGTTTCGATGACAGTTATATTATGAGTTTATACGTTTTGATGTACCGAAGGTTGTTCGGAGCCCCGGATGTGATCACGGACATGACGAGGAGTCTCTAAATGGTCGAGACATAAAGATTGATATATTGGAAGCCTATGTTTGGATATCGGAAGTGTTCCGGGTGAAATCGGGATTTTACTGGAGTACCGGGAGGTTACCGGAACCCCCCGGGAGATATATGGGCCTTAGTGGGCCTTAGTGGAAAAGAGAAGAGGCAACAAGAGATGGGCCGCGTGCCCCTCCCCTCCCTTGGTCCAAATAGGACAAGGAGAGGGGGCCGGCCCCCTTCCTCTCCCCCCCCCTCCGTGAATCCTATTCCAACTAGGAAAGGGGGGCAATCCTACTCCTAGAGGGAGTAGGACTCCTCCTGGCGCGCCACCTCTAGGCCGGCCGCACCCCCCCCCCTTTGAAACTTTATATACGGAGGCAGGGGCACCCCCTAGAGACACAAGTTGATCCACGTGATCATATTCTTAGCCGTGTGCGGTGCCCCCTTCCACCATAGTCCTCGATAATATTATAGCGGTGCTTAGGCGAAGCCCTGCGACAGTAGTACATCAAGATCGTCACCACGCCGTCGTGCTGACGGAACTCTTCCCCGACACTTTGCTGGATCGGAGTCCGGGGATCGTCATCGAGCTGAACGTGTGCTAGAACTCGGAGGTGCCGTAGTTTCGGTGCTTGATCGGTCGGGCCATGAAGACGTACGACTACATCAATCGCGTTGTCATAACGCTTCCGCTGTCGATCTACAAGGGTACGTAGATCACACTCTCCCCTCTCGTTGCTATGCATCACCATGATCTTGCGTGTGCGTAGGAATTTTTTTGAAAATTACTACGTTCCCTAACAGTGGCATCCGAGCCTAGGTTTTATGTGTTGATGTTATATGCACGAGTAGAACACAAGTGAGTTGTGGGCGATATAAGTCATACTGCTTACCAGCATGTCATACTTTGGTTCGGCGATATTGTTGGACGAAGCGGCCCGGACCGACATTACGCACACGCTTACACGAGACCGGTTCTCCCGATGTGCTTTGCACATAGGTGGCTTGCGGGTGACAGTTTCTCCAACTTTAGTTGAACCGAGTGTGGCTACGCTCGGTCCTTGTGAATGTTAAAACAGCACCAACTTGACAAACTATCGTTGTGGTTTTGATGCGTAGGTAAGATTGGTTCTTGCTTAAGCCCGTAGCAGCCACGTAAAACTTGCAACAACAAAGTAGAGGACGTCTAACTTGTTTTTGCAGGCCATGTTGTGATGTGATATGGTCAAGACATGATGCTAAATTTTATTGTATGAGATGATCATGTTTTGTAACCGAGTTATCGGCAACTGGCAGGAGCCATATGGTTGTCGCTTTATTGTATGCAATGCAATCACGCTGTAATGCTTTACTTTATCACTAAGCGGTAGCGATAGTCGTGGAAGCATAAGATTGGCGAGATGACAATGATGCTACGATGGAGATCAAGGTGTCGCGCCGGTGACGATGGTGATCATAACGGTGCTTCAGAGATGGAGATCACAGGCACAAGATGATGATGGCCATATCATATCACTTATATTGATTGCATGTGATGTTTATCTTTTATGCATCTTATCTTGCTTTGGTTGACGGTAGCATTATAAGATGATCTCTCACTAAATTATCAAGATAAAAGTGTTCTCCCTGAGTATGCACCGTTGCCAAAGTTCGCCGTGCCCAGACACCACGTGATGATCAGGTGTGATAAGCTCTACGTCCATCTACAATGGGTGCAAGCCAGTTTTGCACACGCAGAATACTCAGGTTAAACTTGACGAGCCTAGCATATGCAGATATGGCCTCGGAACACTGATATCAAAAGATCGAGCGTGAATCATATAGTAGATATGATCAACATAACGATGTTCACCATTGAAAACTACTCCGTTTCACGTGATGATCGGTTATGGTTTAGTTGATTTGGATCACGTGATCACTTAGAAGATTAGAGGGATGTCTATCTAAGTGGGAGTTCTTTAAGTAATTTGACTAATTGAACTTAAATTTATCATCAACTTAGTACCTGATAGTATCTTTCTTATGTATGTTTGATTGTAGATAGATGGCCCGTGCTATTGTTCCGTTGAATTTTAATGCGTTCCTTGAGAAAGCAAAGTTGAAAGATGATGGTAGCAATTACACGGACTGGGTCCGTAACTTGAGGATTATCCTCATTGCTGCACAGAAGAATTACGTCCTGGTGTTGGAAATATGCCCTAGAGGCAATAATAAATTGGTTATTATTATATTTCCTTGTTCATGATAATCGTTTATTATCCATGCTAGAATTGTATTGATAGGAAACTCAGATACATGTGTGGATACATAGACAACACCATGTCCCTAGTAAGCCTCTAGTTGACTAGATCGTTGATCAATAGATGGTTACGGTTTCCTGACCATGGACATTGGATGTCGTTGATAACGGGATCACATCATTAGGAGAATGATGTGATGGACAAGACCCAATCCTAAGCCTAGCACAAGATCATGTAGTTCGTATGCTGAAGCTTTTCTAATGTCAAGTATCATTTCCTTAGACCATGAGATTGTGCAACTCCCGTATACCGTAGGAGTGCTTTGGGTGTGCCAAACGTCACAACGTAACTGGGTGGCTATAAAGGTACACTACAGGTATCTCCGAAAGTGTCTGTTGGGTTGGCACGAATCGAGACTGGGATTTGTCACTCCGTGTAAACGGAGAGGTATCTCTGGGCCCACTCGGTAGGACATCATCATAATGTGCACAATGTGATCAAGGAGTTGATCACGGGATGATGTGTTACGGAACGAGTAAAGAGACTTGTCAGTAACGAGATTGAACAAGGTATCGGGATACCGACGATTGAATCTCGGGCAAGTATCGTACCGATGGACAAAGGGAATTGCATACGGGATTGATTAAGTCCTTGACATCGTGGTTCATCCGATGAGATCATCGTGGAACATGTGGGAGCCAACATGGGTATACAGATCCCGCTGTTGGTTATTGACCGGAGAGCGTCTCGGTCATGTCTGCATGGTTCCCGAACCCGTAGGGTCTACACACTTAAGGTTCGATGACACTAGGGTTATAAAGGAAGTTTGTATGTGGTTACCGAATGTTGTTCGGAGTCCCGGATGAGATCCCGGACGTCACGAGGAGTTCCGGAATGGTCCGGAGGTAAAGATTTATATATGGGAAGTCCTGTTTTGGTCACCGGAAAAGTTTCGGGTTTTATCGGTAACGTACCGGGACCACCGGGAGGGTCCCGGGGGTCCACCAAGTGGGGCCACAAGCCCCGTAGGGCTGCATGGGCCAAGTGTGGGAGGGGACCAGCCCCAGGTGGGCTGGTGCGCCCCCCCACCAAGGCCCAAGGCGCAAGGAAGAGGGAAAGGGGGCAAACCCTAGGGCAGATCGACCCTAAGGCCCATACCTGGTGCGCCTCCCTCTCCCCTCCCCTTGGTCGCCCCACCAGATGGGATCTGGGCTGGCCGCCGCCCCTAGGGTGGAACCCTAGGTGGGGCGCAGCCCCCTCCCTCCCCCCTATATATAGTTGAGGTCTTTCGGGCTGCCAACACACGAGTTCTTGACCTCTCCCTAGCGCAGCCCTACCTCTCCTTCTCCTCTCCCGTGGCGCTTGGCGAAGCCCTGCAGGATTACCACGCTCCTCCACCACCACCACGCCGTCGTGCTGCTGCTGGATGGAGTCTTCCTCAACCTCTCCCTCTCTCCTTGCTGGATCAAGGCATGGGAGACGTCACTGGGATGTACGTGTGTTGAACACGGAGGTGCCGTCCGTTCGGCACTAGGATCTTCGGTGATTTGGATCACGACAAGTACGACTCCATCAACCCCGTTCACTTGAACGCTTCCGCTTAGCGATCTACAAGGGTATGTAGATGCACTCTCCTTCCCCTCGTTGCTGGTTTCTCCATAGATAGATCTTGGTGACACGTAGGAAAATTTTGAATTTCTGCTACGTTCCCCAACAGTGGCATCATGAGCTAGGTCTATTGCGTAGATTCTATGCACGAGTAGAACACAAAGTAGTTGTGGGCGTTGATTTTGTTCAATATGCTTACCGTTACTAGTCTTATCTTGATTCGGCGGTATCGTGGGATGAAGCGGCCCGGACCGACCTTACACGTACTCTTACGTGAGACTGGTTCCACCGACTGACATGCACTAGTTGCATAAGGTGGCTAGCGGGTGTCTGTCTCTCCCACTTTAGTCGGATCGGATTCGATGAAAAGGGTCCTTATGAAGGGTAAATAGCAATTGGCATATCACGTTGTGGTTTTTGCGTAGGTAAGAAACGTTCTTGCTAGAAACCCATAGCAGCCACGTAAAACATGCAAACAACAATTAGAGGACGTCTAACTTGTTTTTGCAGGGTATGCTATGTGATGTGATATGGCCAAGAAGAATGTGATGAATGATATGTGATGTATGAGATTGATCATGTTCTTGTAATAGGAATCACGACTTGCATGTCGATGAGTATGACAACCGGCAGGAGCCATAGGAGTTGTCTTTATTTATTGTATGACCTGCGTGTCATTGAACAACGCCATGTAATTACTTTACTTTATTGCTAACCGGTAGCCATAGTAGTAGAAGTAATAAGTTGGCGAGACAACTTCATGGAGACACGATGATGGAGATCATGGTGTCATGCCGGTGATGTTGATGATCATGGAGCCCCGAAGGTGGAGATCAAAAGGAGCAATATGATATTGGCCGTATCATGTCACTATTTGATTGCATGTGATGTTTATCATGTTTTTGCATCTTATTTGCTTAGAACGACGGTAGTAAATAAGATGATCCCTCATTAAAATTTCAAGAAAGTGTTCCCCCTAACTGTGCACCGCTGCGAAAGTTCGTCGTTTCGAAGCACCACGTGATGATCGGGTGTGATAGATTCTTACGTTCACATACAACGGGTGTAAGCCAGATTTACACATGCAAACACTTAGGTTGACTTGACGAGCCTAGCATGTACAGACATGGCCTCGGAACACAGAAGACCGAAAGGTCGAGCATGAGTCGTATGGTAGATACGATCAACATGAAGATTTTCACCGATGTTGACTAGTCCGTCTCACGTGATGATCGGACACGACCTAGTTGACTCGGATCATGTAATCACTTAGATGACTAGAGGGATGTCTATCTGAGTGGGAGTTCATAAGATCAACTTAATTATCCTGAACATAGTCAAAAAGGTCTTCGCAAATTATGTCGTAGCTCGCGCTTCAGTTCTACTGTTTAGATATGTTCCTAGAGAAAATTTAGTTGAAAGTTGATAGTAGCAATTATGCAGACTAGGTCCGTAAACTGAGGATTGTCTTCATTGCTTCATAGAAGGCTTATGTCCTTAATGCACCGCTCAGTGTGCTGAACCTCGAACGTCGTCTGTGGATGTTGCGAACATCTGACATACACATTTTGATAACTACGTGATAGTTCAGTTAAACGGTTTAGAGTTGAGGCACCAAAGACGTTTTGAAACGTCGCGAAACATATGAGATGTTTCGAGGGCTGAAATTGGGATTTCAGGCTCGTGCCCACGTCAAGAGGTATAAGACCTCCGACGATTTTCTTAGCCTACAAACTAAGGGAGAAAAGCTCAATTGTTGAGCTTGTGCTCAGATTGTCTGAGTACAACAATCATTTGAATCGAGTGGGAGTTCATCTTCCAGATGAGAAAGTGATGTTTCTCCGAAGTCATTACGCTTCGTGATGAACTATGATATATCAGGGACATATATGATGATCGTTGAGATATTCGCGATGTTTGACACCACAAAAGTAGAAATCAAGAAGGAGCATCAATTGTTGATGGTTGGTGAAACCACTAGTTTCAAGAAGGGCAAGGGCAAGAAGGGATACTTCATGAAACGGCAAATCAGCTGCTGCTCTAGTGAAGAAACCCAAGGTTGAACCCAAACCCAAGACTAAGTGCTTCTGTAATAAGGGGAACAACCACTAGAGCAGAATTACCCTAGATACTTGGTAGATGAGAAGGCTGGCAAGGTCGATAGAAGTATATTGGATATACATTGTGTTAATGTGTACTTTACTAGTACTCCTAGTAGCACCATGGTATTAGATACCGGTTCGGTTGCTAAGTGTTAGTAAACTCGAAATAAAAGGCTGCGGAGTAAACGGAGACTAGCTAAAGGTGAGTTGGCAATATGTGTTGGAAGTTTTTCCAAGCTTGATGTAATCAAGCATCGCATGCTCCCTCTACCATCGAGATTGGTGTTTGCGTTGAGCATAGACATGATTGGATTATGTCTATCGCAATACGGTTATTCATTTAAGGAGAATAATGGTTACTCTATTTATTTGAATAATACCTTCAATGGTCTTACACCTAAAATGAATGGTTTATTGAATCTCGATTGTAGTGATACACATGTTCATGCCAAAAGATATAAGATAGTAATGATAGTACCACCTACTTGTGGCACTGCCACTTAAGTCATATCGGTATAAAACGCATGAAGAAGCTCCATGTTGATGGATCTTTGGGCTCACTCGTTTTTGAAAAGTTTGAGACATGCAAACCATGTCTATTGGTGTATATGCATGAAGAAACTCCAGGCAAATGGACCGTTTGGACTCACTTGATTTTGAATCACTTGAGACATGCAAATCATACCACATGGGCAAGATGACTGAAAGCCTCGTTTTCAGTAAAATGGAACTAGAAAGCAACTTGTTGGAAGTAATACATTTTGATGTGTGCAGTCCAATGAGTGCTGAGGCGTGTAGTGGATATCGTTATGTTCTTACTTCACAAATGATTTGAGTAGATATTGAGTATATTTACTTGATGAATCACGAGTCTGAATTATTGAAAGGTTCAAGTAATTTCAGGGTGAAGTTGAAAGATCGTCATGACAAGAGGATAAAAGATCTATGATATGATCATAGAGATAAATATCTGAATTACGAGTTTGGCGCAGAATTAAGACATTGTGGAAATTGTTTCACAACTAAGACAGCCTGGAACACCATAGTGTGATGGTGTGTCTGAACATCATAACTGCACCCTATTGGATATGATGCATACCATGATGTCTCTTATCGAATTACCACGATAGTTTATGGGTTAGGCATTAGAGACAACCACATTCACTTTAAATAGGGCACCACATAATTCTGATGAGATGACACCGTATGAACTATGGTTTAGAGAAACCTAAGTTGTCATTTCTTAAAAGTTTGGGGCTGCAACGCTTATGTGGAAAAGTTTCAGGCTGATAAGCTCGAACCCAAAGCGGATAAATGCATCTTCATAGGACACTCAAAACAGTTAGGTATACCTCCTGTATCAGATCCGAAAGCAATAAGGGATTGTTTCTAGAATCGGATCCTTTCTCAAGGAAAAGTTTCTCTCGAAAGAATTGAGTGGGAGGATGGTGGAGACTTGATGAGGTTATTGAACCGTCTCTTCAACTAGTGTGTGACAAGGCACAGGGAGTTGTTCCTGTGGCACCTACACCAATTGAAGTGGAAGCTTATGATAGTGATCATGAAACTTCAGATCAAGTCCCTACCAAACCTCGTGGGATGACAAGGATGCGTACTACTTCAGAGTGGTACGTAATCCTGTCTTGGAAGTCATGTTGCTAGACAACAATGAACCTATGAGCTATGGAGAAGCGATGGTGGGCCTGGATTCCAAAATGGCTCGAGGCCATATAATCCGAGAGAGGATCCATATATGAAAACAAAGTGTAGACTTTGGAAGAACTGCTTGATGGTCGTAAGGCTGTTAGGTACATATGGATTTTAAAAGGAAGACGGACAATGATGGTAAGTATCACCATTAAGAAAGCTCGACTTGTCGTTGAGATGTTTTCCGACAAGTTCAAGGAGTTGACTACGATGAGACTTTCTCACTCGTAGCGATGCTAAGAGTCTGTTGGAATTATATTAGCGATTACTGCATTATTTATGAAATCTTGCAGATAGGATGTCAAAACATTGTTTCCTCGATGATTTTCTTGAGGAAAGGTTGTATGTGATACAACCGGAAGGTTTTGTCAATCCTGAAAGATGCTAATAAGTATGCAAAGCTCCAACAATCCTTCTAAGGACTGGAGTAAGCATCTCGGAGTTGGAATGTATGCTTTGATGAGATGGTCAAAGATTTTGGGTGTATACAAAGTTTATGAGAAACTTGTATTTCCAAAGAAGTGAGTGTGAGCACTATAGAATTTCTGATGAGTATATGTTGTTGACATATTGTTGATCAGAAATGACATAGAATTTCTGGAAAGCATATAGGGTTATTTGGAAAGTATTTTCAATGAAATCCTAGATTAAGCTACTTGAACATTGAGCATCAAGATCTATAAGGATAGATCAAAACGCTTAATGGTACTTTCAAATGAGCACATACCTTGACATGATCTTGAAGGTGTTCAAGATGGATCAGTCAAAGAAGGAGTTCTTGCCTGAGTTGTAAGGTATGAAGTTAAGACTTAAAGCTCGACCACGGCAGAAGAAAGAGGAAGGACGAAGGTCGTCCCCTATGCTTTTGTCATAGGCTCTCTACAGTATGCTATGCTGTGTGCCGCACCTGAAGTGTGCCTTGCCATGAGTCAGTCAAGGGGTACAAGAGTGATCCAAGAATGGATCACAGGACATCGGTCAAAGTTATCCTTAGTAACTAGTGGACTAAGGAATTTTCTCAATTATGGAGGTGGTGAAAGAGTTCGTCGTAAAGGGTTACGCCGATGCAAACTTTGACACTAATCCAAATTATTCTGAGTAGTAAACTGGATTCGTATAGTAGAACAGTTATTTGGAATAGCTCCAAATAGAACGTGGTAGCTGCATAGAAATTTGCGAAGTACATACGGATCTGAATGTTTCAGACCCGTTGACTGAAACCTCTCTCACAAGCATAACATGATCAAACCCAAAACTCTTTGGGTGTTAGTCACATGGGGATGTGACCTTGACTGTTAATCACATATCGATGCGAACTGGATTACTGACTCTAGTGCAAGTGGGAGACTGTTGGAAATATACCCTAGAGGCAATAATAAATTGGTTATTATTATATTTCCTTGTTCATGATAATCATTTATTATCCATGCAAGAATTGTATTGATAGGAAACTCAGATACATGTGTGGATACATAGACAACACCATGTCCCTAGTAAGCCTCTAGTTGACTAGATCGTTGATCAATAGATGGTTACGGTTTCCTGACCATGGACATTGGATGTCGTTGATAACGGGATCACATCATTAGGAGAATGATGTGATGGACAAGACCCAATCCTAAGCCTAGCACAAGATCATGTAGTTCGTATGCTGAAGCTTTTCTAATGTCAAGTATCATTTCCTTAGACCATGAGATTGTGCAACTCCCGGATACCGTAGGAGTGCTTTGGGTGTGCCAAACGTCACAACGTAACTGGGTGGCTATAAAGGTACACTACAGGTATCTCCGAAAGTGTCTGTTGGGTTGGCACGAATCGAGACTGGGATTTGTCACTCCGTGTAAACGGAGAGGTATCTCTGGGCCCACTCGGTAGGACATCATCATAATGTGCACAATGTGATCAAGGAGTTGATCACGGGATGATGTGTTACGGAACGAGTAAAGAGACTTGCCGGTAACGAGATTGAACAAGGTATCGGGATACCGACGATTGAATCTCGGGCAAGTATCGTACCGATGGACAAAGGGAATTGCATACGGGATTGATTAAGTCCTTGACATCGTGGTTCATCCGATGAGATCATCGTGGAACATGTGGGAGCCAACATGGGTATCCAGATCCCGCTGTTGGTTATTGACCGGAGAGCGTCTCGGTCATGTCTGCATGGTTCCCGAACCCGTAGGGTCTACACACTTAAGGTTCGATGACGCTAGGGTTATAAAGGAAGTTTGTATGTGGTTACCGAATATTGTTTGGAGTCCCGGATGAGATCCCGGACCTCACGAGGAGTTCCGGAATGGTCCGGAGGTAAAGATTTATATATGGGAAGTCCTGTTTTGGTCACCAGAAAAGTTTCGGGTTTTATCGGTAACGTACCGGGACCACCGGGAGGGTCCCGGGGGTCCACCAAGTGGGGCCACAAGCCCCGGAGGGCTGCATGGGCCAAGTGTGGGAGGGGACCAGCCCCAGGTGGGCTGGTGCACCCCCCCACCAAGGCCCAAGGCGCAAGGAAGAGGGAAAGGGGGCAAACCCTAGGGCAGATCGGCCGTAAGGCCCATACCTGGTGCGCCTCCCTCTCCCCTCCCCTTGGCCGCCCCACCAGATGGGATCTGGGCTGGCCGCCGCCCTAGGGTGGAACCCTAGGTGGGGCGCAGCCCCCTCCCTCTCCCCTATATATAGTTGAGGTCTTTGGGGCTGCCAACACACGAGTTCTTGACCTCTCCCTGGAGCAGCCCTAGCTCTCCTTCTCCTCTCCCGTGGCGCTTGGCGAAGCCCTGCAGGATTACCACGCTCCTCCACCACCACCACGCTGTCGTGCTGCTGCTGGATGGAGTCTTCCTCAACCTCTCCCTCTCTCCTTGCTGGATCAAGGCATGGGAGACGTCACCGGGATGTATGTGTGTTGAACACGGAGGTGCCGTCCGTTCGGCACTAGGATCTTCGGTGATTTGGATCACGACAAGTACGACTCCATCAACCCCGTTCACTTGAACGCTTCCGCTTAGCGATCTACAAGGGTATGTAGATGCACTCTCCTTCCCCTCGTTGCTGGTTTCTCCATAGATAGATCTTGGTGACACGTAGGAAAATTTTGAATTTCTGCTACGTTCCCCAACACCTGGAAGCACCGCTGGGTGCCAGGCCTGCTGCTGGAGCAACACCAGATGTTATGAACGTCTGGCAGAGCAAAGCTGATGACTACTCGATAGTTCAGTGTGCCATGCTTTACGGCTTAGAATCGGGACTTCAACGACGTTTTGAACGTCATGGAGCATATGAGATGTTCCAGGAGTTGAAGTTAATATTTCAAGCAAATTCCCGGATTGAGAGATATGAAGTCTCCAATAAATTCTATAGCTGCAAGACAGAGGAGAACAGTTCTGTCAGTGAGCATATACTCAAAATGTCTGGGTATAATAATCACTTGATTCGGATGGGAGTTAATCTTCCAGATGATTGCGTCATTGACAGAATTCTCCAATCACTGCCACCAAGCTACAAGAGCTTCGTGATGAACTATAATATGCAAGGGATGAATAAGACTATTCCCGAGCTCTTCGCAATGCTGAAAGCTGCGGAGGTAGAAATCAAAAAGGAGCATCAAGTGTTGATGGTCAACAAGACCACTAGTTTCAAGAAAAAGGGCAAAGGGAAAAAGAAAGGGAACTTCAAGAACAGCAAGCAAGTTGCTGCTCAAGAGAAGAAACCCAAGTCTGGACCTAAGCCTGAAACTAAGTGCTTCTACTGCAAGCAGACTGGTCACTAGAAGCGGAACTGCCCCAAGTATTTGGCGGATAAGAAGGATGGCAAGCTGAACAAAGGTATATGGGATATACATGTTATTGATGTGTACCTTACTAGAGCTCGCAGTAGCACCTGGGTATTTGATACTGGTTCTGTTGCTAATATTTGCAACTCAAAACAGGGACTACGGATTAAGCGAACACTGGCAAAGGATGAGGTGACGATGCGCGCAGGAAATGGTTCCAAAGTCGATGTGATCGCGGTCGGCACGCTACCTCTACATCTACCTTCGGGATTAGTATTAGACCTAAATAATTGTTATTTGGTGCCAGCGTTGAGCTTGAACATTATATCTGGATCTTGTTTAATGCGAGACGGTTATTCATTTAAATCAGAGAATAATGGTTGTTCTATTTATATGAGTAATATCTTTTATTGTCATGCACCTTTGAAGAGTGGTCTATTTTTGATGAATCTCGATAGTAGTAACACACATATTCATAATGTTGAAGCCAAAAGATGCAGAGTTGATAATGATAGTGCAACTTATTTGTGGCACTGCCGTTTAGATCATATCGGTATAAAGCGCATGAAGAAACTCCATACTGATGGACTTTTGGAACCACTTGATTATGAATCACTTGGTACTTGCGAACCGTGCCTCATGGGCAAGATGACTAAAACACCGTTCTCCGGTACTATGGAGAGAGCAACAGATTTGTTGGAAATCATACATACAGATGTATGTGGTCCAATGAATATTGAGGCTCGTGGCGGATATTGTTATTTTCTCACCTTCACAGATGACTTAAGCAGATATGGGTATATCTACTTAATGAAACATAAGTCTGAAACATTTGAAAAGTTCAAAGAATTTCAGAGTAAAGTTGAAAATCATCGTAACAAGAAAATAAAGTTTCTACGATCTGATCGTGGAGGAGAATATTTGAGTTACGAGTTTGGTGTACATTTGAAACAATGCGGAATAGTTTCGCAACTCACGCCACCCGGAACACCACAGCGTAATGGTGTGTCCGAACATCGTAATCATACTTTACTAGATATGGTGCGATCTATGATGTCTCTTACTGATTTACCGCTATCGTTTTGGGGTCATGCTTTAGAGACGGCCGCATTCACGTTAAATAGGGCACCATCAAAATCCGTTGAGACGACGCCTTATGAACTATGGTTTGGCAAGAAACCAAAGTTGTCGTTGCTTAAAGTTTGGGGCTGCGATGCTTATATGAAAAGGCTTCAACCTGATAAGCTCAAACCCAAATCGGAGAAATGTGTCTTCATAGGATACCCAAAGGAGACTGTTGGGTACACCTTCTATCACAGATCCGAAGGCAAGACATTCGTTGCTAAGAATGGATCCTTTCTAGAGAAGGAGTTTCTCTCAAAAAAAGTGAGTGGGAGGAAAGTAGAACTTGATGAGGTAACTGTACCTACTCCCTTATTGGAAAGTAGTACATCACAGAAATTTGTTTCTGCGACACCTACACCACTTAGTGAGGAAGCTAATGATAATGATCATGAAACTTCAGAACAAGATACTACTGAACCTCGTAGATCAACCAGAGTAAGATCCGTGCCAGAGTGGTACGGTAATCCTGTTTTGGAAATCATGCTACTAGATCATGATGAGCCTACGAACTATGAAGAAGCGATGGTGAGCCCAGATTCCGCAAAATGGCTTGAAGCCATGAAATCTGAGATGGGATCCATGTATGAGAACAAAGTATGGACTTTGGTTGACTTGCCCGTTGATCGGCAAGCAATTGAGAATAAATGGATCTTCAAGAAGAAGACTGGCGCTGACGGTAATATTACTGTCTACAAAGCTCGACTTGTCGCAAAAGGTTTTCGACAAGTTCAAGGGGTTGACTACGATGAGACCTTCTCACCCGTAGCGATGCTTAAGTCTGTTCGAATCATGTTAGCAATTGCCGCATTTTATGATTATGAAATTTGGCAGATGGATGTCAAAACTGCATTCCTGAATGGATTTCTGGAAGAAGAGTTGTATATGATGCAACCGGAAGGTTTTGTCGATCCAAAGGGAGCTAACAAAGTATGCAAGCTCCAGTGATCCATATATGGACTGGTGCAAGCCACTCGGAGTTGGAATAAACGCTTTGATAGTGTGATCAAAGCATTTGGTTTTATACAGACTTTTGGAGAAGCCTGTATTTACAAGAAAGTGAGTGGGAGCTCTGTAGCATTTCTGATATTGTATGTGGATGACATATTACTGATTGGAAATGATATAGAATTTCTAGATAGCATAAAGGGATACTTGAATAAGAGTTTTTCAATGAAAGACCTCGGTGAAGCTGCTTACATATTAGGCATAAAGATCTATAGAGATAGATCAAGACGCTTAATTGGACTTTCACAAAGCACATACCTTGACAAGATTTTGAAGAAGTTCAAAATGGATCAAGCAAAGAAAGGATTCTTGCCTGTGTTACAAGGTGTGAAGTTGAGTCAGACTCAATGCCCGACCATTGCAGAAGATAGAGAGAAAATGAAAGATGTTCCCTATGCTTCAGCCATAGGCCCTATCATGTATGCAATGCTGTGTACCAGACCTGATGTGTGCCTTGCTATAAGTTTAGCAGGGAGGTACCAAAGTAATCCAGGAGTGGATCACTGGACAGCGGTCAAGAACATCCTGAAATACCTGAAAAGGACTAAGGATATGTTTCTCGTATATGGAGGTGACAAAGAGCTCATCGTAAATGGTTACGTTGATGCAAGCTTTGACACTGATCCGGACGATTCTAAATCGCAAACCGGATACGTGTTTACATTAAACGGTGGAGTTGTTAGTTGGTGCAGTTCTAAACAAAGCGTCGTGGCGGGATCTACATGTGAAGCGGAGTACATAGCTGCTTCGGAAGCAGCAAACGAAGGAGTCTGGATGAAGGAGTTCATATCCGATCTAGGTGTCACACCTAGTGCATCGGGTCCAATGAAAATCTTTTGTGACAATACTGGTGCAATTGCCTTGGCAAAGGAATCCAGATTTCACAAGAGAACCAAGCACATCAAGAGACGCTTCAATTCCATCCGGGATCTAGTCCAGGTGGGAGACATAGAGATTTGCAAGATACATACGGATCTGAATATAGCAGACCCATTGACTAAGCCTCTTCCACGAGCAAAACATGATCAGCACCAAGGCTCCATGGGTGTTAGAATCATTACTGTGCAATCTAGATTATTGACTCTAGTGCAAGTGGGAGACTGAAGGAAATATGCCCTAGAGGCAATAATAAAGTTATTATTTATTTCCTTATATCATGATAAAAGTTTATTATTCATGCTAGAATTGTATTAACCGGAAACATAATACATGTGTGAATACATAGACAAACAGAATGTCACTAGTATGCCTCTACTTGACTAGCTCGTTAATCAAAGATGTTTATGTTTCCTAACCATGGACAAAGAGTTGTTATTTGATTAACGGGATCACATCATTAGTTGAATGATCTGATTGACATGACCCATTCCATTAGCTTAGCACCCGATCGTTTGGTATGTTGCTATTGCTTTCTTCATGACTTATACATGTTCCTATGACTATGAGATTATGTAACTCCCGTGTGCCGGAGGAACACTTTGTGTGCTACCAAACGTCACAATGTAACTGGGTGATCATAAAGGTGCTCTACAGGTGTCTCCAAAGGTACATGTTGGGTTGACGTATTTCGAGATTAGGATTTGTCACTCCGATCGTCGGAGAGGTATCTCTAGGCCCTCTCGGTAATACACATCACTTAAGCCTTGCAAGCATTGCAACTAATGAGTTAGTTGCGGGATGATGTATTACGGAACGAGTAAAGAGACTTGCCAGTAACGAGATTGAACAAGGTATTGGATACCGACGATCGAATCTCGGGCAAGTAACATACCGATGACAAAGGGAACAACGTATGTTGTTATGCGGTCTGACCGATAAAAGATCTTCGTAGAATATGTAGGAACCAATATGGGCATCCAGGTCCCGCTATTGGTTATTGACCGGAGACGTGTCTCGATCATGTCTACATTGTTCTCGAACCCGTAGGGTCCGCACGCTTAACGTTTCGATGACAGTTATATTATGAGTTTATACGTTTTGATGTACCGAAGGTTGTTCGGAGTCCCGGATGTGATCACGGACATGACGAGGAGTCTCGAAATGGTCGAGACATAAAGATTGATATATTGGAAGCCTATGTTTGGATATCGGAAGTGTTCCGGGTGAAATCGGGATTTTACCGGAGTACCGGTAGGTTACCGGAACCCCCCGGGAGATATATGGGCCTTAGTGGGCCTTAGTGGAAAAGAGAAGAGGCAACCAGAGATGGGCCGCGCGCCCCTCCCCTCCCTTGGTCCAAATAGGACAAGGAGAGGGGGGCGGCCCCCCTTCCTCTTTTCCCCCCTCCGCGAATCCCATTCCAACTAGGAAAGGGGGAATCCTACTCCCAGTGGGAGTAGGACTCCTCCTGGCGCGCCACCTCTAGGCCGGCCGCACCCCCCCTTTGAACCTTTATATACGGAGGCAGGGGCACCCCCTAGAGACACAAGTTGATCCACGTGATCATATTCTTAGCCGTGTGCGGTGCCCCCTTCCACCATAGTCCTCAATAATATTGTAGCGGTGCTTAGGCGAAGCCCTGCGACAGTAGTACATCAAGATCGTCACCACGCCGTCGTGCTGACGGAACTCTTCCCCGACACTTTGCTGGATCGGAGTCCGGGGATCGTCATCGAGCTGAACGTGTGCTAGAACTCGGAGGTGCCATAGTTTCAGTGCTTGATCGGTCGGGCCATGAAGACGTACGAATACATCAACCGCGTTGTCATAACGCTTCCGCTGTCAATCTACAAGGGTACGTAGATCACACTCTCCCCTCTCGTTGTTATGCATCACCATGATCTTGCGTGTGCGTAGGAATTTTTTTGAAATTACTACGTTCCCCAACAATAATTTCTACTTTGGATTGTTTTAACATTGCTCATATATCTAGACATGACAATTGGAAAGCAAATAAATTGGCACAACAAGCATCCGGATATCATGTTGATCATGGCATGTTTCATATCTCTCAAAGACCGATGTCTTGTCTTGCCAATATGGGAGAGGCCGAACCTGAACCCACTGATTCGGCCATTAACAAAAAGTCTAGTGTAGGTGACAATCCCGACTGGAGGAAGCCTATTGTTGATTACTTGTGCAATCCGAGTGAAAAGGTGGACAGGGTTGTTCGGTGTATGGCTTTCAAGTATACAATGAGAGATGATGGTCTTTATCGCCGAACAGTCGATGATGTTCTTCTAAAGTGTTTGGATGAGGACCAGTCAAGAGTTGCTATGGGAGAGGTACATGAAGGTATTTGTGGCACTCACCAGTCGACTCCCAAGATGAAATGGTTATTGCGATGTGCTGGGTTTTATTGGCCGACTATGATTAATGATTGCTTCAGATATTATAAAGGGTGCGAAGCTTGTCAAAAATTTGGTGATATTCAATTGGCTCCTGCTGCTATGTTGCATCCTATTATCAAGTCGTGGCCTTTCAAAGGATGGGGTTTAGACTTTATGGGGCAAATTCATCCATCTTCCTCAAAGGGGCATCGGTTCGTATTGGTGGCAACTGATTATTTCACTAAATGGTCTGAAGCAGCACCTCTCAAGAACATGACACATACAGAGGTAATTCAATTCATAACCGAGCACATTATTCATAGATTCGGTATTCCTCAAACATTAACAACAGATCAAGGTTCATCTTTCATGGCACACCAAGTCAGAGAGTTTGCCGGATCTTATAACATAAAGTTGCTCAATTCCTCTCCATATTATGCCCAAGCTAATGGACAAGCTGAGTCTAGCAATAAAATTTTAATCAAACTCATCAAGAAAAAGATTGAAGATAATCCAAGGAGATGGCATGAGTTGTTGTCTGAAGCTTTGTGGGCACATAGAATTTCAAGGCATGGTGCTACGAAGGTGACCCCATATGAGTTAGTATATGGTCAAGAGGCCGTTTTATCAGTGGAAGTAAATTTGAATGCTTTGAGAATAGCCAAACAAAGTGATTTATCGGTAGTAGACTTTTATAACTTGATGATGGACAATATTGATGAAGTTGCCGATAAACGTTTGGTTGCTTTGAAGTCCATAGAGAGAGACAAGTTAAGGGTTGCAAGAGCTTACAATAAGAAAGTTAATTTGAAGAATTTTCAAGTTGGTGATCTCGTCCGGAAAGTGATTCTGCCAATTGGTTCAAGAGATAGAAAATTCGGGAAGTGGTCTCCAAGTTGGGAAGGTCCTTTTAGAATTACAAGAGTTGTTCCCGGAAATTCATATTTGGTGGAATCAATACAAGGGGCATTGTTACCTCGAGCTCTCAATGGCAAATATTTGAAGAAGTACCACCCGAGTGTGTGGCAGGAAGCTTAAGTAGGCAATGGCCGATATACGATTATCGCCCTTAGCACAAACATGGCCGATACCTAATTATCGCCCTGATAAATATAAATGGTCGATGGAGTGTTGACATCGTCCTTAGAACAAATACATTGTAAATTATTTTTCTGCATGCAAGTTTTGCCGAAAAATAGGGGGGCATGTGTTGACGCTCAAAAGTGGCATAGTCATAAAATTAGCTTAGGATATATAAAGACTAATTCAAACTCAGGATGGGAGATCACTCTGGATGGCTCTCTTTTAGAAGATCGAGATGGATATGAAGATGGTATATAGAGGAGCTCGAATGTAATAGTTATGACAAGTTCGGCGATACTCATGTTGACACCAGATTAAATAATGGCATTGAACTCAATTAATACGACCTCTGATGGAAAACGTTTCAACATGAAAGTTGTGTGTCTCGTCGAAACAGTGGATTTTGATATAAAAATCGTCTTAATCCGAGGTCGTATGCAACCTGTGGAGGCAAAATAAGGTCAGAAACAGAAGCTGCAGAGTCATTTCGGACCGACCGAGTTTATTTGATCGGTGAGACCGAGTTGGTCCGAAAATTTACCAGAGAGTTGGCAATGTTGACTCGGTAGGACCGAAGCAACCCAATTGGTAAGACCGAGATTGATCCGGAAATTACACAAAGTAACAGAGAGTTGGCCACGTTCACTCGGTGGGACCGAAGCAAACCAATCGGTGAGACCGAGATTGATCCGGAAATTGTCAAAGATTCCTGTCCGAGTTAGGTTAGGGTTTTTGATGTTTTGGACGGAATTTTTAGTCTTTTTCTTGTACGGAAAGTCCAGCCGTCATAAATAGATGAGAGGTGACGGCCGGTTGAACAACACACAATCGAACAAATCAATATACTACTTTTTTATCTACGTTTTATCTCTCCACCATTTTTCTCTCTCGTTCTTCGCTGTTCTTCGTGTTTGAGAGCTGTAAATCCCGAGACTCTAGGGGCGAGCGAATCGACCTAGGGCAGCCCATAGCCGCCGCACTCCCTGACGAGGTCCCTCCCGAGGGTGTGGGGTTTTCGGGTCTGCAAAAGAACCCGTCGATTGTCTTGCGTATCGCGCTGTCGGTCGGGTCTCCTTCGACATGAGCTGCGGTGCATCACCCCAGCGTCGAGGGTCCACGTGACGTGTTCGTGTGTCAACACTATCCACGCGTCCGCGCGCGGGAGCCGGACACCACGAGTAGGCTACGCTGCTGCAGCACGAACGCCGTCCACCGGTGGCTAGAGCTTGGAACTGAATCTACAGTCACGCACCGGCCAGCAGAGAGAAGACTTGTGCTAATGTAGGAGTACATGAAAACTTGGACAAAGATGCACACAAATGGCGATGCCATATCGACATCATCAACGTACAAAACAGCCACCGCAACTAATCACAACCCTCACTCATGGCACATCCAGTACAAATCAGGTCCCGATTATTTGGCCACCAGCAGTACGAACTCATCTACTAGTACATCTCCGTGTCCGGCGCGGCGCACGCGGATCACGGGGCCGGCACGCACGGCCCCGCAGCTTATTGCTACCACCACACAGTGTGAGGCCGGCGTACTCGGTCTTACTCCGAGGCGGCGGCGCCATCGGCGGGGCAGCGGTCGACGACGGCCTCGAGCTTGTAGGGCGCGGCGTCGGTGGCGAGCCACTGCTCGACGGTGAAGAGCTGCTGCGCGCAGCCGCGGTGCGGGCCGGTGACGGTGACCTCCACGTAGTTGCAGTACCAGCCGTGGTGCGCGCCGGTGCCGTCGGAGGAGACCCTCATGCGGCAGGGCGCGGTGGCCATGCACGGCCCGCGCCCGCTGAAGATGTCCAGGTTGCCGCGCTCGAAGTAGGAGTGGCCCCCCCACATGAGCCCCCCCCAGGACGGCAGGTCCGAGATCGCCACGCCGTCGGCGTTGCCCACCGTGTAGAGCTCCAGCGTGATGTTGGCGTCCGTCCCAGCCTTCCAGATCGACCCCGTCCGCACGTACACCGTGTACACGCACTCCTGGCTGTCGCCGCCCACCGCGCCGCCGCCCTTGGTCAGCTGCGGATCCGTCGAAGCCGGCAAACGAGATGAGTACACGAGCAGAGTAGTAACCATGTCAAGAGGAGAGGATGGGAGGGGGAGGGTGGTGAGTCACCTTGATCTGGGTCGGGAGGTCGCGGCCATGCGCCAGCGCGGTGGCGGAGGCGGCGACGGCGAAGGCGAGGAGGAGGGCGGCGAGCCGAGCCATGGCTGACGGACGGATCCGAGTTCGATCGTTCGTGTGGGGATGTGTGAGATTGCTGGGGGGAGTGGATGGTATAAAATGGAAGTGGGTGATGAGGCCGCGTGGGGCCTTGGCTGGCACCGTGTGCCACCGTGGCGTCGATCCGATCCGGAAAGCTTTGAAAAACTGCGCAGTTTTGTCCCTGCTCGTCTGAATTAACCCTGCATTATTCAATGGACGCATCATGGCCGACAGAGGACAGACAGGGCCGTGCCACCCGCCCCGCTCCCTCCACAGTTGCTCGTTCCAAATATCTTCCTACTGTTCTCATACTGAATTCGAAAGAACGATGGAATATCCTTGAGATCCGATCACAAGTATCATGGCAGAAGGTCTTAAAGCTGAAGATCTAGAGACCGTGAAATGTCTGCAAACGGGGCTCACCTTGAGGCCCAGAACCGATCCATACATTGTGGAATTTCAAGCCAGTTAGCATGACAAATACGTACATATGATGGACCCAACTTGGACAAGAACAAATAAAGGCATAAGCATTGGAGACCATGAACGCGTCACAAGGGAATCCCACGAGACAGGGCCCTGGTAAACTGCACAAAGGTAGGAGTAGTGCTACTGATAATACCATCAGCATCGCGGCAGGACTGGATCTGTTCATCTCCGTGGGTTGCTCTCATGTTGGCCATGTTATGCCACATGCCGCCACATTACTAGACATAATTGCCTCGGCACTGGAGGCTTCTATGATTAGCAAGAATCCAATGCGAATTTCAGACTATTGGGGTAAGATTTCCATGCCCCCAAATAACAGCAGGAAGCACAACCAGTTCTGCATTCGATGTCCCTGAAGCAAAGGGGCCCTGAGTAACTTACTCGAAACATGGCTGGGCTGGAAAACATTTTAACGGATACAGCTTACCAAACTTAATCCGTGCATGTCAGAGAGCTGCAAATACAAGAAACAAAACGATGGCAATCTGGAAGCCACGCGACGCAATGGTACAAGCAAAGAGATTCGATTCTACCTAGTGTACAGACTGAGTGCACCAGCACTCCCGGTGACACCCGTCAGTCGAATTGTTGCCGCAGAGCCATCTCAGTTTCACTCTTCCAAGATGCATGTGACGACTGCCCTCTCATCCTCTTCACTTTCTCCTTGTCTTTGACAGCAGAACCCTTCTTCTTCTCCGGCTCTTTTGCCTGCACCGGTCTGTCGTTGCAAACAGGGCATACCATTCCTTGCGCATGTGAATAGGTCTTTGGTATACCACACTGGAGGCACATTCTACAAACGGAAGAGTTAAAAAAAGCTGTCAGGAGCCCTATATAAGACATAACCAGGAATGACAACAGATTGTACAAAGAATTCAGCCATATATATGCTCGGTATGCTTTTGATTAGTTAGTTCATAGTTATATTCATGAATCAAAGTGGCCATTTGTTACCTTAGAAGCTCGGCAGCATCTTCTGGACCAGGATTTGCAGCCCCTATTTTTCTCTTTCCTTCAACTGAACCTGGAGGATTGGCACCATTCTTCATGTCACTGGTAACTCGTTCATGACCAGCAACCAACTGTGGTTTCGCCGACACAACAGCAACTGGAGATAGTTTTCTAGTCAGATTACCCAGGAGATAACATGAATTCGGAATAGAATAATTAGCATGAGCATAAGTGCAGTACTAGGAATTTTATCAGATGCCAGCATATATGATAAGATGCTTTACTATCTATCCCATATTCAAGCATATTAACTAGCTATATGATATTTCACAGACTAGTAACTGAGCCGATCCTATTAAAAAGGGCACAACAATGTAACTTAGATGAACATTCAACAGAACCTGGAGGATTGGCACCATTCTTCACGTCACTGCTAACTCGTTCACGGATGGCAACCATCTGTGGTTTCGCCGCCACAACCGCACCTGAACATAGTTTTTAGTCAGATTAGCCAGCAGCCAACTTGGATTCCAAATATAATAATTGGCATGAGTGGAACTAGGGACATTATCAGAAGCCAACACACATGATAAGATCTACTTTAGTATGCATCTCATATTCAAACATATTTACAAGCTATAAAATTCTGTATAATAGTACAGATCCAATTCAAAATGGCCAATTATATCCATTTGATGTCCTCAAACAGAGTATTGCAGGTTTTTGTCGACCTATTCCGTTAAAAACTGCTTGGACAAATATTTGCATGTAAATCTTTCGTGCAAGAAGTAAGCCAGATACCCAGGTCTATAGTCCTTCTAAGTGGTCTAGTAAACACACTGAAGTAAGAGCATGTTACTAGTTACAGCCCAAAACACATCTATGCAGTTCTCACCTTATTTTGTGATGTGAGAATGGATGCCAATTCAAACATGCAATTTCTAGCCGCAGTGCATACATAGTGCACAAGTAGCATATACCAATAATGCGACTGCAACCCTCATCGTGTACATCAACCTACAAGGGAGCTAATATGTTGAACGCTCAACTAAAGTGAAAGACACATGTCTTCATCTGCATAAGTGTGTTCCATAACTCTTTTCTAACCTACATAAGCTGGCTATGCCACCATCTCGGCTTCATGATACTTGCTCATAGCAACAAGGCATTATGACATGTAAAATAAAAACAGAAAATATCAGTACCTTCCCTGATTCTACTCACTTAGTCACTTATCACAAACAAAAGACTGGTGCATAAACACACCAACACAACTACAGATTAACTAACTTCCAAGTAGAACACAGACCAGTGCATTGTAAGTTACTCTAGAATACAATTGAATTGACAAACTCTAAGGCTCTAGCACCGAACGGTCCATGAACTGCCAAGCAATTGAAACAACTAACCTTATAGCGATGCAATTCTACAATCAAATGCCTCGAGACCACTAAGAAAGCTGACACTACAGCAACAACAACAACAAAAACTCATGTAATACGCTAACTGTACTCCTTAGTTGTACCATATCTGAACAACTGGTTCAGGTTTTGCCGAATAAATCCCCATTTGTCAGTGGCAAACACAGCCAGTTTTGAACAAGCACGATAATCTGCTGGAAAATTAGCAGTACTTTAAACGTCTCACCTGGAGGTGGCGGCTTTCTCCTCTTGGTGTCGGAGCGGCGATCGAGCACGCCGAGCGCCTCCCCGACCTCCTCGGGCTGGGCCACCCTGCGGTTGAGGAAAGCCGGGGGCCCGGAGATCTCGGCGAAGACATCTAGCGCCGAGGGCAGCGAGGAGTCCCCATCTCCGGGGCTAGGGTTTACGCGGGGGCGGGGCTTCGCAGCCGGCTTCGATGGAGCGGACTTCTCGTCTCCGTCAGATCCGGCCTCTTCGGCTGATGAGTCGCCGGAGTCGCTCAGCTCAGCGCCGGCGCCGGCGGTGGGGTCGTCGTCCTCGGCGGAGGAGTAGCCCCCTAGAAGCGCTAAGCTCATCTCCGTGTGCGTTGGTCTTGGGCTTTCCTGCCTCGAGCAGCCGCAAATCTAGCAGAACTCTCTACGGCGCGGCGGAGCAAAGGGGGCGGCGAGGTTACGCGCGCCCCCCGCTCCCTCTTGCACGCGCTTTTCGCCGGCCCATGTGCGGGCAGGGCGGGCCGCCCCCGATTTTCCTTTTTTCTATTTTTCAAATAATTCGGCATTAAAATAATGCTCGTAATTAAAAAAGTGGAAAAATTGTTCGATAAATCATAACATTTTAAAAATATGCTTATGATTTTGAAAAATGTTCGGGAAATCAAAAAGCGTTTGTGATTTTGAAAAAATGTTTGTAGATTCAAAATATTGTTAACGATTTACAAAAAATATTAAGGAAATCATATAATGTACATGATTTTGAACAAATGTTCTCATATTAAAAAAATGTTTGTGGATTTAAAAAATGTTCATGAATTTAAAAAGTTCACAAGATTGAAAATTGTACACGATTTTCCAAAATTATTCCCACATTTCAAAAAAGTTCAATGATTCAAAAAGTGTCCGTCAAAACAAAAAAAGTTCTTGAATTTCAAAAAACATGTTGGTCGGCTAAAATTCAGCAATTCAAAACAATGTTCACGAGTTTCACAAAATGTTCATAATTTCAAGAAACTATTCACAAATTTAAAAATTGTTCATTATTTTCCAAAAAAAGTGCTCACAAAGTTGGGAAATGTTTATGATTTTAAATAATGTTAAGGATCTCGAAAAATGTCAGGAATTTGAAATGTGTTTGCAAAAATGAAAGAAGAAAAAGGAAATAGAAAGAAGTAAGGAAAGAAAAAAAACAAGAAGTAAAAGGGGAAATGAGTAAAATGATTTTTTTGAAAAAACAAACAAAAGGTAGAAACAAGAAATATCTGGTCAGGGAACCTCCCCAAAATCGGTGGGGACAAAAACCGGGAATGGGTCGTCTCGCGGAAGCGTTCGTACTGGTGGGGTACGCGCTATGACGCTATCCAACGACATATAGGCAACTAACTAAGAGGTACCCTTTGCGAGGGCCCCTCAAAAATCACTATTGGTGGGTTGAGAGCGCGCCGCACTCTAACCGCCCCCAAGTGTCGTATGTTTTTTTATATTTTCTATACGGGTTTTCGGCGTTTATATGTTTTTCATTTCTTTCCAGATTTTCGGTTTTCGCCTGTTTTTTTGTAGATTTTGGAGATTTATTCTGAAAAGTAAATATTTAGGAGCAAACATGTTTTTTCTTTCACAAGAGGCATGAATTTGCTTTTCATGGAGACACATATTTGCTTTCATGAAAGGCACTCGGAAAAGGAAAAAAATGTTATCATATTTTTGCTTCCAAGAAATGCATAATTGTGCCTCTCAGAAAGTAAAAAAAATGCATTTTAGTGACTTTCACGAGAGGCACCCAACTGTGCCTCTCGGAAAGTGTTTTTTCCTTCCATGAGAGGCACATTTATACTTCTTGTGGAGGTACAGATTTGCTTCCGTGAGAGGCATCATTGTGCCTCTTAGAAAAGGAAACCAACACATCTTTTTGTTTCGCAAGATGCACATATTTGCTTCTCGTGGACGCACAGATTTGCTCTCATGAGAAGCACTGTTATGTCTCTCGAAAAGGGAAAAATAAAAAAACGTGTTTCCAATGACGTTTTTTGGGGTTTTCATAAAAAATCATCAAAACCTATTAACATGAGATCTAGTTTCAAAGATCTCGACGTGAGGAATCCAACGATGAAAACGGGTTGGGATTTGGATGCACGGTTCAAGAGAGAAAACTCTTTGAAAAACTAATCTACCAAGGAAAAGAAAAATTCATAGGCTGCCATTTGTCATCCCCTGAGAAGGTGAGAGTTGTTGGGAAACGTAGTATAAAACAAAAAAATCGGCCTACGATCACCCAGGAACAATATGAAGATGCATAACGAGTTGTGATCAACGTTCGTTACCGACTCCGAGAGTGCAGTGGAAGTAGACGAGTCGGTGTAGATCGTACTTGGAGTCCCTCGAACGCTAATGATGATCCCGCGAACCGCCCTCGAACGATCCCTTGAACAGAAGACCGAAAGCACGGCCTCTCTACTTGGTTGCAAGCGTACGATCTTCATGATCCGGCAGCGCTTCGCCGTCTAGAGGTAATCATCGCCGGAGAATTAGAGGGCGGAGTTTAGAACTACACGGGGCTTCAAATTATGAGGGTTAGAGATGGCTAGGGCTCGCTCTAATTACTCAACTAGGATCAACTAGAACGTGAACTAGATCAACTAGAGGAGGCTCCAAAACTTGTGTATTGATAGAGAGAAATCCTCTAGTATATATAGGTTAGGAGGGAAGGAGAGGGCAGCCACCAAGGGAGGAAAGCCTCCCTTGATGCGCCAGCCGGGGGGGGGGGGGAGTCGTACTCCCTCCCATGATTCGGCCCCCAATAGGAAAGGGGGGGCACCTCCACCTGGGCCTTCATGGCCCAAGTTTCCTTCCACCTCTTGGTCTTATTAGACCCATTGATATTTAAATAAGGGCTTTTATCATTTATGCCCCTAGTTGTGACCCACTACTTAATTTTGCCACTAGAAGTTTCAACTGCTCAAAAATTCCATCGCTTCGTTAGGCGCATGCTCGAAGATGCCACCGGCCACCATTACTGTGAGCTCAAATCTCATTTACCCTATTATAATGACATAAATACCTATGGACCAACATGTCAGCTCTCCATTTATCTCACTACAGTAAAGTGTGGGTTCTACTTGATCCCAATAATGTTCTTGTTTTCCTGTAAAATTGTTCGCTTGCTTACTCTTACAAGTGGGGCCCATACATATGATTGTGAGATAGAAATAACTGAAATGTGGGTCTACGGGTATTTTTGTCATACAACATGGTCAACGAGTTTGACCTGAAAATAACGATGTCCAATGGCATTTTTGAGATATCTAATGGCATTTTCGAGCAAGCATCTCACAGAATGATGGCATTTTTTAGCAGTTGTAACTTTTAATGGCAAAACTAAATAGTGGGACACAACTAGTGGCATAAGTGATAAAAGACCCTTTAAATGAAATATAAAATGTTCTAAATACTTATAGAGCATTACATATACTCCCTCCATTCCACTTTATAGTGCGTATGGTTTCTAGCACTAAGACCAATGTATGACGTGGAGATGCAGTTTATACCAAACTAGCCCTGCATGCAGGGTCTGCCTGACACCCATGTGCGCCAGGCAGCTGTTTCTCGCATGGTTGCAGTCGAGGGCTAATTCGCTAATACCAGCGTGGAGGGGGGGCGCGGCCCCCCTTTCCCTCTCCCTCTCCCTCTCTTTCCTTCCCCCTATTCCTAGTTGGACTAGGAAAGGGGAGTCCTACTCCTACTAGGAGGAGGACTCCCCCCTCTCCTTGGCGCACCCAAGGGCCGGCCGGCCTCCCCCTTGCTCCTTTATATACGGGGGCAGGGGGCATCCTAGAACACACAAGTTGATCTTCGTGATCGTTCCTTAGCCGTGTGCGGTGCCCCCTTCCACCATATTCCACATCGGTCATATTGTTGCAGTGCCTAGGCGAAGCCCTGCGACGGTAGAACATCAAGATCGTCATCACGCCGTCGTGCTGACGGAACTCCTCCCCGACGCTTTGCTGGATCGGAGCCCGGGGATCGTCATCGAGCTGTACGTGTGCCAAGAACTCGGAGGTGCCGGAGTAACGGTGCTTGGATCGGTCGGATCGGGAAGACGTACGACTACTTCCTCTACGTTGCGTCAACGCTTCCGCTTCGGTCTACGAGGGTACGTAGACAATACTCTCCCCTCTCGTTGCTATGCATCACCATGATCTTGCGTGTGCGTAGGATTTTTTTTTGAAATTACTACGTTCCCCAACAATACGACAACCCTGTCTTGGAAATCATGTTGTTAGACAATGGTGAACCTTTGAACTATGAAGAAGCGATGGCGGGCCCGGATTCCGACAAATGGCTAGAAGCCATGAAATCCGAGATAGGATCCATGTATGAAAACGAAGTATGGACTTTGACTGACTTGCCCGTTGAGCGGCGAGCCATAGAAAATAAATGGATCTTTAAGAAGAAGACAGACGCGGATGGTAATGTGACCATCTATAAAGCTCGGCTTGTCGCTAAGGGTTATCGACAAGTTCAAGGGGTTGACTACGATGAGACTTTCTCACCAGTAGCGAAGCTGAAGTACGTCCGAATCATGTTAGCAATTGCCGCATTCTATGATTATGAGATATGGCAAATGGATGTCAAAACGGCATTCCTTAATGGTTTCCTTAAGGAAGAATTGTATATGATGCAGCCGAAAGGTTTTGTCGATCCTAAGAATGCTGACAAGGTGTGCAAGCTCCAACGCTCGATTTATGGGCTGGTGTAAGCATCTCGGAGTTGGAACATTCGCTTTGATGAGATGATCAAAGCGTTTGGGTTTACGCAGACTTATGTTTCTCGTTTATGGAGGTGACGAAGAGCTCGTCGTAAAGGGTTACGTCGACGCTAGCTTCGACACAAGATCTGGATGACTCTAAGTCACAAACCGGATACGTGTATATTTTGAATGGTGGGGCAGTAAGCTGGTGCAGTTGCAAGCAGAGCGTCATGGCGGGATCTACATGTGAAGCGGAGTACATGGCAGCCTCGGAGGCAGCGCATGAAGCAATTTGGGTGAAGGAGTTCATCACCGACCTAGGAGTCATACCCAATGCGTCGGGGCCGATCAAACTCTTCTGTGACAACACTGGAGCTATTGCACTTGCCAAGGAGCCCAGGTTTCACAAGAAGACCAGGTACATCAAGCGTCGCTTCAACTCCATTCGTGAAAATGTTCAAGATGGAGACATAGATATTTGTAAAGTACATACGGACCTGAATGTAGCAGATCCGTTGACTAAACCTCTCCCTAGAGCAAAACATGATCAACACCAGAATTCTATGGGTGTTCGATTCATCACAATGTAACTAGATTATTGACTCTAGTGCAAGTGGGAGACTGTTGGAAATATGCCCTAGAGGCAATAACAAAAGGATTATTATTATACTTCCTTGTTCATGATAATTGTCTTTTATTCATGCTATAATTGTGTTATCCGGAAATCGTAATACATGTGTGAATACATAGACACCAACATGTCCCTAGTAAGCCTCTAGTTGACTAGCTCGTTTATCAACAGATAGTCATGGTTTCCTGACTATGGACATTGGATGTCATTGATAACGAGATCACATCATTAGGAGAATGATGTGATGGACAAGACCCAATCCTAAACATAGCACAAGATCGTATAGTTCGTTTGCTAGAGTTTTTCCAATGTCAGGTATCTTTTCCTTAGACCATGAGATCGTGTAACTCCCGGATACCGTAGGAGTGCTTTGGGTGTACCAAACGTCACAACGTAACTGGGTGACTATAAAGGTGTACTACGGGTATCTTCGAAAGTGTCTGTTGGGTTGACACGGATCAAGACTGGGATTTGTCACTCCGTATGATGGAGAGGTATCTCTGGGCCCACTCGGTAATGCATCATCATAATGAGCTCAAAGTGACCAACTGTCTGGTCACAGGATCATGCATTACGGTACGAGTAAAGTGACTTGCCGGTAACGAGATTGAACGAGGTATTGGGATACCGACGATCGAATCTCGGGCAAGTAACGTACCGATTGACAAAGAGAATTGTATACGGGGTTGCTTGAATCCTCGACATCGTGGTTCATCCGATGAGATCATCGAAGAGCATGTGGGAGCCAACATGGGTATCCAGATCCCGCTGTTGGTTATTGACCGGAGAGCCGTCTCGGTCATGTCTACATGTCTCCCGAACCCGTAGGGTCCACACACTTAAGGTTCGGTGACGCTAGGGTTGTAGGGATATGAATATGCAGTAACCTGAAAGTTGTTCGGAGTCCCGGATGAGATCCCGGACGTCACGAGGAGTTCCGGAATGGTCCGGAGGTAAAGAATTATATATAGAAAGTGCTATTTCGGCCATCGGGACAAGTTTCGGGGTCGCCGGTATTGTACCGGGACCACCGGAAGGGTCCCGGGGGTCCACCGGATGGGGCCACCTATCACGGAGGGCCCCATGGGCTGAAGTGGGAGGGGAACCAGCCCCTAGTGGGCTGGTGCGCCCCCCTTGGGCCTTCCCCTTGCGCCTAGGGTTGGGAACCCTAGGGTGGGGGGGCGCCCCACTTGCCTTGGGGGGCACTCCACCCCCTTGGCCGCCGCCCCTTGGGAGATTGGATCTCCAGGGCCGGCGCCCCCCCCCTTGGGGACCCTATATATAGAGGGCGGAGGGAGGGCAGCCGCACCCATGCCCCTGGCGCCTCCCTCTCCCCTCCAACACCTCCTCCTCCTTCGTAGAGCTCGGCGAAGCCCTGTCGGAGTACTGCTTCTCCACCATCACCACGCCGTCGTGCTGATGCTGGAGCCATCTTCCTCAATCTCTCCTTCCCCCTTGCTGGATCAAGAAGGAGGAGACGTCACGCTGACCGTACGTGTGTTGAACGCGGAGGTGCCGTCCGTTCGGCGCTAGGATCTTCGGTGATTTGGATCACGTCGAGTACGACTTCCTCATCCCCGTTCTTTGAATGCTTCCGCTCGCGATATACAAAGGTATGTAGATGCATCCGATCACTCGTTGCTAGATGAACTCATAGATGGATCTTGGTGAAACCGTAGGAAATTTTTTGTTTTCTGCAACGTTCCCCAACAGGAGCTGCATGCACACACTACAATTCGGAATTCTAGCACAAAGCTAACGCGCACTACAAAGAGGAACAAAGGGAGTATAATTTAACATCCCCAGAAACATTTTCCACACACACACACACACACACACACACACACACACACACACATATATATATATATAAATATAATTAATCGGTAATACCCGGTATTACCCGATATTCATCGAAATCCTTCCAGTGACCCTGAAACGCTTCCGAAACCTCTCGAAACTATCCGGATATTAAGGAAACAATTCCACAAATATATTATCATCACTCCCGTCCCACTAACACTCAGTATATCGTGATTACCTTAAGATTGTGACCATGTAGGTTCGGTAAACCATAGGCATGAACGAAACTCTTTCGTTCAATGACCGATAGCAGAACCGTGGACATCCATATCGGTCCCTATGATTACACGAATGATATTCGAGTGAACATTTGGTTATCATGTGATGCACCCTTTGCTTCGTGATACTTTACAAAACCCGGTGTGCATCGGTATCCACTTGAGTCATCACCATACTCACTATGCCGTTGCGCCCGTTATCGGTTTTGTTCTTCTTTCTCGTTGATGTGTTCCGGCATCCACGTGACATAGTCATCTGTGTCTGGCCACACGATGATGGATGCCATCACACTGAAAGGGCCCTAAGAATATCTCTCCATCGTCGGAGGAGCAAATCCCACTCCCGAGCTATCCAGTGACTTGTCAAACTTTTGGGTGAGCCTGAAAGTTGTCGTTATGATCACCTTGTTACAGATGATGTTTGAGCAACCCCAAAGCTCACCATCTAGTAGGAAGTGACCGAGACACTCTCATGGTCTTAGGAACTAAAACACATGCTAACACTACGTGTTATAACAAATGATTTCAGATGATATAATCATAAAGTATAACAGACAAGTATCGGGTCGATTCAATATGATCGTTCTTCTAACGTCATACCCTCAATGTTGTTTTAGGGCCATCATTACACTTAACGATTCTAAAATCCGGAAAACATGATCACTAACAATACTTGAGCCAGTCTTAGAGGCGAGACCAGGAACCTATTGTTTACAGTTTATCATTTCACACGTGCATATGAGTTTTTCATTGAATCGCATATTCCAGGACAATAGCAGTTATAGTATGAAATATAAACTCTTAACTATGAACAGGGAAATATAATAATACAAATATTATTTCCTCTAGGGCATATTTTCAACAAGAGTGACCGTCCTTGATGATTTACATGATTTTTTCGGAACTAGTTACTGAATTAGTAGTGCTATACTCAAGTATCATTTTTAAACAATGTAACTATTATTTTTAATCAATTGACAAGATAAGAAAATGAATGAATCGAAGAAAAAAAGAACAATGCAACCAAATCCTCACTAAATTAGTAGATACAAACTTACTCTATACTTTTAAACAATGTCCAACATGTATAAAAAAATCATTGTGTATTAACCAAATGTTAACTTCACATTTTAAAATGTTATCACATACTTTGATAAATGTTCATCGTATATTGATAGTTTTCCAATTTGCCTTCGAGATTTTTCCATGTATTTAGAAAATATCTATTAATATAATAAACTATTCACCGTGTAGTTAAAAATAGTCATTGCGTAACAAAAAAAATAGTAATCATATACTCCCTTCATTCTTAAATATTTTTCTTTTTAGATATTTCAAATAGACTACCACATATGGATGTATATAGACGTATTTTAAAATGTAAATTCACTCATTTTGCTTCGTATGTAGTCACTTGTTGAAAGCTCTAGAAAGACAAATATTTAGAAATGAAGAGAGTATTTAAAAATTATCATCGATCACTCCAAAGTTATTCTAAAAAAATTGGTGAAAATTTTATATTTATATTAAAATAGATAATAAAATTTAAAAGTAAAATTAAAAGGTAAAAAGGAAAGTAAATGTGATAATTTTGGAAAGATAAAGAGATAACAAGAGAAAAAAGCCACACAGATTCGCAAAAATCGTAGAAGAAAAAAGAAAAATAAAATGGCAACATGGACGGGCCCAAAATGCGCCATCCCTATGTGTGAATAGCCGACTATCTGATTTACCGAGGAGCAACATGGAGGAACTAATCAAGGGAAGCAATTAGTTAACGAACGTTCTTTCGGGAGTCTTGCAACGATCAACGTTACTTGACGCGCTTTCAGCCATTCGCCACATGTCGCGCTCTGGGCGTTCCCTTCAGATTTTTTTTTCACACGCGTTTTCGGCTTTCTAAATGTTTTTTCCGGGTTTTTCGACGTTTTGATTTTTCACCGGCCTTCCTTAGCTTTTTGAAAAAAATAATATTTTTTGCGGAAAAAACAAGTTTTTTCCTTTCGCGAGAGTCAAGTTTTGTTTCCACGAGAGGCACGGTTTTGCTTTCGCGAGAGTCACGGCCGTGCTTATCAGAAACGGAAAAAGTGTTTTCTGTTTGTTTTTTCCTTTCGCGAGAGTCACGGGTTTGCTTCCGCGAGAGGCACGGTTGTGCTTTAGCGAGAGTCACGACCGTGCCTTTCAGAAACGAAAAAAAATCATGTTTTTTGTTTTTTCCTTTTTGCAAGAGTCACGATTTTGCTTTCGCGAGAGACACGGTTGTGCTTTCGCGAGAGTTATGGCCGTGCCTCTCGAAAACGAAAAAAAACGCATTTTTTGTTTTTTTTCTTCCACGAGTCATGGTTTTGCTTCCGCGGAGGCACGGTTGTACTTTAGCGAGAGTCACGGCCGTGCCTCTCGAAAACGGAAAAAACGCGTTTTCTATCTTTTTTTTCTTTTGTGAGAGTCACGGTTTTGCTTCTGCGAGAGGCACGGGTGTGATTTGGCGAGAGTCACGGCTGCGCCTCTCGGAAACGAAAAAACATGTTTTTTTTCAAAAGAGTCATGGTTATGCTTTAGCGAGAGTCACGACCGTGCCTCTCGGAAATGAAAAATAAACACGTTTTCTGTTTTTTTTCTTTCGCGAGAGTCACGGTTTTGCTTCTGCGAGAGGCACGGGTGTGCTTTCACGAGAGTCACGGCCGTGTCTCTTGGAAATGAAAAAGAACACATTTTTTGTTTTTTTCTTTCGGGAGAGTCACGACCGTGCCTCTCGTAAACGAAAAAAACGCGTTTTCTGTTTTTTCTTTCGCGAGAGTCAGAGATTTGCTTCCGCAAGAGGTACAGTTGTGCTTCCGCGAGAGTCACAGCCATGCCTCTTTCGGAAAGGAAAAAAACTCGTGCTCCCGGTTCTTTTTCGTTCGTTTTTTCGTGAAAAAAAGTTTATCAAAACCTATCAATGGGATCTAGTTTTGAAAATCTCGACGCGAGGAATCCAATGATGAAAGCGGTTCAAGAATTGGACGCATGGTTGGAGAGATAAAATGTTTTGAATAAACGGATCTACGAAAAAAGGAAAAACTTCCAGGTTATGATAAGTGGCGCGCTACATGTGCACCACTTGTCGCAATCAGGAAAATTAAAGTGATCTTTGCAAGGAACACTCCTTAACTAGTGATTTCGCTAATCAAGACGTACCACATGCAGGTTACTGCAAAGGTTACTTTTTTGGGCTAATAAGCACGCAAAGTGGTGTGTCCAGTCGATCCTATGTGTTGCGTTGTTGGCGCACCATCGAAATTTTGGTTCTTTTTTTTCTGCATGTGTATTGGGCTTTTTTGGGGGGTTTTGGTTTTTTGGCTTTTGCTAGGTTTTAGTAGATTTTTTCGTGAGAATCATTGATACTGTGTTCCTCCAAAAGGGAAAAGCATAATTTATGCTTCCTAAAAATGGTAAAGCATAGAATGTACTTCCGCGAGAAGCAAAATGGAAAAGCACAGTTGTGCTTCACAAAAAAATAAAAGAAGCATAACTTTGCTTCTAGATTTTTTTCTTCAGGTTTTCATTTATCTAGTTTCTATTTTATTTTTATTTTGAGTTTTTCTGATTTTTTCATCAAAATCTATTAACATGAAATTTAGTTTTAAAGATCTCGACATGAAAAATTTAATGATAAGAATGTCTTGTGATTTAGACGCACGGTTTAAGATTTAAAATGTAAAAAAAATCAAATTTACAAAAAGCAAAACTCTCAGGTGGTGATAAATCACGCATACAGTGCATCACGTGTCAGCATCAAACAAGATGGGAGTGACCTTTGCAAAAACTACCCTTAATTATTGATTTCGGTGAAGCCATGGCCCTCTGTTTTGCTATGCACAGATATTGGGCCCGACCATGCAGATATTTTCAGGAGACTTCCTATTCTGGTTTTAGGAGGTTTTTAGAAGGTTCTATAATTTTCCTAAACTACATTTTTTTATTTCATACTTTCTCTTTCATTTTTTTCTTTTTTTTCTTTTCCACTTCATGAACAAATTTACAATTTGTGCACATTTTAAATCCTTGAATACTTTTTGTATTCATGAACTTTCTTTCAAATAGGGAAGTTTTTTATAAACAATGAACTTTTTTTAGAATCGTGAACATTTTAACGAATTCGCGATTGCAAATTCATGAGCAGTTTGTGCCTACACAAATATTTTTTGAAATCACAATCATTTGCGAACCAAGCAAAATTTGGAACTCACAAACATTTTTTGAATTCATGAACAATTTTAAAATGCATGAATACATTTTTATTCGAGATTTTCTTTTGAATTCTCACACATTGTTGGAATTCATGAGCATTTTATCAAATAGTGAACACTTTTTAAAAGCACCAACATTTTATGAATTCGCGGACAATTTGTGAACTCAAGAATATTTTTTGAAATCACAGACATTTTTCAAATTTAATAACACTTTTTGGAATCACGATCAATTTTAAATTTACTGATATTTTTAAATTTTAACAATAGAATTTTAATAGGATATTGACAAAATAAATACTCCCTCCGATCCAAATTAATTGGCGCTCCTTTAGTAACATAATCAATTAAGTTGGATCAGTGGGAGTAGCTGAGAAAAACCGATTAAGAAAGCGGAGAAAAGAACAACCCATAGTCCCGTCGCTATGCTCACTACGACGTCCAATTTTGAGCAAGGTTGACTAGGAGCGCGGTTCTTTGGGAGATCCTATCTGCCGCTTTCTGCGGCAGAAGGTCGAGCAAACGCACAAGTGACCGACTGGTCCAGCCCACTGGCGGACGAGCGGAAAGAAGCGATCAAGCACAGTAGCTCGAATTCGCAAAAATGTCTCGCGCTACCAGGCAGCAAATCCGAGACCTCAGTCATTAGAGCTCGCTGTGCTAGCCAACAGAGATAATGAGCTTGAATGATTACAGACTAGCGCAACTTTATAAGAACCGAAAACAACGCACATCGAAGCATTTTCTTTTACTATTTTATTGTTTTGGTGTTTTCGAATTTTTGTTCGAAATTCCAAAAAAAAAATCATCGATACTGAAATTTATTCACAAATTCAAAAATGTTGTTCGTGTTTTCAGAAATTATTCATATTTTTCAAAAAAATGTTCACCATTTCAAAAATTGTTCATGTTTATAGGAATCCATTTTTTGAAATAGAATTTTTTATGAAATTCAAACAATTTTCAAATTTCCAAACAATTTTTTTAAAATATAAACATTTTTCAAAATCATCAACCTCTTTTTTAACATGTGGAGATTTTTTTGAACCTCTTAACAAAATTTGAAAACATGAACATTTTCTAATGCTCCATTTTTTGAAACTAGGATTTTTGTAAAAAGATTGTGAACATTTTTTGAAAACAGGAGCAATTTTTTATACAGAAAAGTTTTAGGGAAACACAAACAATTTTTGAAACTGGCGGAACAAATTTGAAACGTGAACTATTTTCAGGAATTTTTTTATCTGAGAATATTTTTTGAATTTTGTGAACAATATTTTAAAACAGGAACATTTTTTGGAAACACAAATGTTTTTCGAAAACATGTACAATTTTTGAAACTACGAAACAAATTTGAAAGCATGAACAATGTTTGAAAACACGAACATTTGTTGAAAACGAGTATAGTTTCTGAAACTCCTAGTTTTTTTGTAAAATGCGGACAATTTTATAAATTTGTGACCAATTTTCAAAAGCCATCAAGTTTTCTGAAATTAAAATGAGAACGAAAATGGAAACAAAAATATACATAAAAATTTAATTGAAGGAAAAAATAAACAGGAGAAATGAAAAACAAATTGATACAAAAAAACGGTTCAGTAACCTTCTAGAAGGTTCACAAAACCGGGAATACCCAGCTAGGACCTCAGCTGAAGCGCTGGAATCTCTCCCCCCCCCAAAAAAAATATACATAAAAATTTAATTAAAGGAAAAAATAAACAGGAGAAATGAAAAACAAATTGATACAAAAAAACGGTTCAGTAACCTTCTAGAAGGTTCACAAAACCGGGAATACCCAGCTAGGACCTCAGCTGAAGCGCTGGAATCTCTCTCCCCCCCCCCCCCCCCCCCCAAAAAAAAGATGAAGAGCTGGATGTGCCAAAGCTCGACAACTTGACGCATCGTGCGTTATATACGAAGAGGATGCTCGCTTACTAACACTGCCAACATCCCTAAAAAAACAGCGAACTGTTAGATGGTGGTATTATTTTTGGTCTCAGTAAAAACAACATGCAGTTTATCCGTTAGATTTGAAAAATATTTATTATTTTAATCAACTAATAAAAGTATCGAATAAAACAAAATGTACACTAATTTGTAAATAAATCACGAATATAAAATTGTTCATGAATTTGAAAGTTATTCATGAATTTTAAAATTGATTTCAAATTTCCAAAAAATATTTGTGAATTTCCAATTTTTTCAAAAATTTAACAATGTTCCCAGATAAAAAAATAATAAATTTCATGACCACTCAAGTATATGAAAGAAATCTAGCATTTTTATAAGTTCACAAATTATTTATTTTTGCAAATTTCTAAAGGTGTTCATGAATTAAAAATGTAAGAAAATTTTGAAAATATTCATGAACCATTAGAAAGAGAAAAAAATGATAAAATAATAACCTCCCTAAAAAACACATAAAAAACCTAGACTAGAGCTTGTAGAAGTTTTACAAAACCAATAGAAGGAGCTCCTACATGGGCCGACCCACTTGACCACAGGTAAGTTAGACGAGGTGTGCGTTATCTATCGAAAGAGCAGGGAATTTTTGAGAATACGCATGAGCATGTGTATCATTGCGGTAAAGAAGCCACAGAACAACCAAGCTGCGTCACGACCACCGCAGAAGACCTCTACAATATGACCAAGACCCAAGGAGAACACATACCTATGTACCCACACCCATTGCGTCAAGAGGAAGTCAGCAAGTAGATGACAGGGTTTTGGCAGACCTAGAGAAGATGTCGGTCAGAGTGCGCCAACGATGGTGTACATTACGCCTCAGAAGCCCACGCCCAGAGCAGTTGCACCACCAGGACTCCTCGAGCAACCAAGACAACGTTTCCAAGGAGGGAACGCTGCCATGACGCTGCCACCTCCGCCTGGACCGGTCGGACCAATGGTTTCACCAAAGAGAGGGAGTCTGATCATTGGATGAGAGAGAGCGTGGCGGAATTTGGCCTCATGGAGAGGTCCCATCTAACAAGTTTTGAGCCTTCTTTCGCTTAAGGCCCATCACACACTTTATTTTGAACATAGACCTACCATCACTGCTCAGTCATGCGTATGCAACAAATACGATCCAACAATTCAATCCTCAGCAAATATGAATCCGCTAAAATAGAACCTATCGCAATGCCTAACCGCAAAGTGAATGAAAAAGCGTTCCGACTTCCAACGTACACACACACACGTTCTTCGTCGGCTTACCACACCTTGCCCGTACATTCCATGCGCTTCATTTTTTTTATTAACCCCGCTTCATTTTATATGGTTTTATTTTGGTGGTACTATATAAACCCGTGTCTTTTAGATCGTTTCGTGTATTTGAAAAATGTTCATGGTGTATTTAAAATAGTTGCATATTAAAATAAATATTCATCATATATTTAAAAATATTCACCATGTATTCTTAAGTTGCTCGTGTATTCTAAGAAATATTCATGTTCTAGAAAAATGTTTTGTGTTTATAAAAGGTATATATTTATATTTAAAGAGGAACAAAAAATGGAAAAGAAAAAAAGGAAAATTCAAAGGAAGATAGGAAAGAAAACATGATTATTAGGGGTAAACAAAGAAAAAAAACCACACTAAACCGAAGAAAAATGGAAAAGTGAATAGAGATTAGTGGTTTGGAAGAAACATGTCACTAGTCCTTCTTATTCCCCTCATGTCACTGCTATAGTGCATCGCCGGGCAAAGCCCGCGTGCTGATGGCGGTGGCAGGGAGGTCCTCAGGCGTGGATCTGGTGTCCAGCAGCTTGAAGGGCTCGGTTCAAGCTTGCTTTAGGTAGTCTTCGTGTCTTGGTTGGGGCGATCAAGTAGTGGTATTATCTCGTTTAGGAATAATGCCTTTCCTGACTGTTTTAACCTCGTTTGGTTGGCGCACTTAGCGCCGGCGGTGGCGCATGGAGGTGTGTCTCTGGGCAGATCTTCCTAGATTTAGTCTGTTTTGGTTTTCGGTGGATCCATACGGATTCACCCGACGCTTGTGGTCTTTGGAGTATTTGCGAGGCGTTTTCGGCGTTTTCTTCTCCAGAATAGCAATTTGGTACGTAGATTGTGGCCACCGCCATCTTCTGGTCTACATCCCGTCCGCTATTTCTACAAGCTCCTAAGGTTTGCTCGGCCGAGACGCAGCAACGAGCTTTGCAATGACGGGCCGCCAATAGATGTAGGGGGAAGAAGGCTTCGGCACCCCCAAGTCAAGATGGCAATGGGGATTACCCAAGCAGGTATTGGACTCCCATCCCCGTCCCCGGGACAACCTTCCCATGGCCGTCCCTGTCCCCATACCCGTCTGCGGGGATAAAAAGATTTTCATCCCCATCCTCGCCGGGTCTTTTATCCCCGTGGGAAAACCCATACACGCAATCAACAACAACCTTCGATAACATTTTAGTAGAAAAAAATAGCATTTCAACACAATAAACAATATGTTGTGGCTAGATTAGGGATTTCTTAGGGCTTTTTGGCCAAAGGGTCGGGATGGGTGGAAATTTGGATAGGTAAGGGCGGAAATTACTTGAGGTCTAGTAATTTTAGAGCCCACATGTAAGGCCTTTACGGGCAAAGCGGGTAACGGGCATGGATAATGCTATCCCATTCCCATCCCCGTCTTGCGCGCTCGGTAAGGTATTTGACCCACCAGCTTCCCCATGGGCATTAAAGCTGGCACATTCCCGTATAGTAATTATCCATGGAGATTGAGATTTTCCCCCTTTTTTCGAGTGTACTTTTAGGGACACATGCCACTTAATATATGGCCTTAGATCTTTCCGCAAAACAATGGAATTTTTTGGCAACATGGGCCGGCCCAAGACGCGCACTAAGCGTCGAATAAGATTCTCCTCCTCCATGGATGAGAGAAAGTGTGGAGGGACTTGCCCTCACGGAGTAGCAGGTTATGGCCCATCACAGTCTTTCAATTTGAATTTGAAAGCAGACCTATCCACACTCAGTCGTGTGTATGCGGCCCTAAAAAAAACGGATACGGTCCAACGAATCGAATCTTCAGGAAATACGAATCTGCTAAAATAAAACCCGTCGTAATGCACCAACCGCAAAGTGAATGAAAAATGCGTTCCAACTTCCAACATACACATGCACGTTCTTCGTCGGCTTACCACACCTTACGGCCGTACATTCCATGCGCCTCATTCTATAAATTTTCTGACTAACCCGCTTCATTTTATACGGGCGTATGCCGTGTGCCCACCTGCCGCTTCATTTTTCCACGACTTATTACACGATTTAGGAATACTATACACACCCGTAACCAGCGGCACACATTTTCCACGGTGATTTTCGGCTGCTAACCTATGACGGATAAGAGATTCGGACGGGCGATGATTGGGCGCTAGAGATATTAGCTTCAACATCACATGCGGCGCCAGGTCGGACGCGAAGTTGACCCACGACTTCTCGAGAAAGACAAAGGCAAGGAGACGGGCTGATGTCGAGTACAGTCAGATCCATGGGTGATGCTACTTGCGATTTCGTTTGCTCACCACGATCCCATTCTTTAGCGCGCGGCGTCGTTATCATATCTCACCACATACATAGCCGCGCGCGCACCTGTACTCTCATCTTCTCTAGCAGATGCAGTGCACTTTCTTAACTCCAACAATGGCCGACGCATCGTCCAAATTTCTCTTCTTGTTCTTAATCCGCGCGCGATATAAGTATATATTCGCGAGAGGTGTCTTTGGCCATACGGAGTTTACTATAGTTTCCGTGGGTGTAGTCGCTCTCGCCGTCGATGCCAGAATTTGAAGGAGCTGGAGCACGAATAATCATATGCGCAGCGAAGATGCGCCAACCGTCACTCTGGAAGCGCCGACTGATCACAGCGCAGCGACGGTTTAACCACCCCGGGAGGGAGGGAGAGGCCACATACGGATCGACCGTTTGTTTACTCGATACTCAAAAGGAGTAGGGATTTAGTTTGGGCAAAGCTGGTCGCCAGTGCCAATCAGGTCAAAAACTAGTCTCTTTAATCGATCAGGTCAAGAACTAGACTCATAAAACTAATCACGCGAAGGAGCGAAGAATCCGCCTAAGAGCATTCTTTGCTTGCTATGCCAGATCGATTGGACTTTTGGCGGTTTCATTTATATGATATGGTGATTGAGTTTGACAATGGATTCCTGCAACTTTGTTGTGAATATTGCCTTGTCCCTTTCTGGCTTTCTGCTATGTAAATTCCAATGAAGGTTCGCGTGCGTATGTAGAAAATGGCGCTATCATTTTTATTTGTTCAAGTTTGCACCTCAATGATTACCACTTAGCATAATAAAGTACTCCTACTAGCTATTACATAGAAGAATAACATTAGCACATCCAATCAACTAATTAAGCAAGCGAGAATCAAAGCAATCAACAATTGGTAGGGTGGCTACATGGGTGTTTGTACTCCATCTGTTATTTTCTACTCGGCATATAAAATTTGCCTGAAGTCAAACTTCACAAAATGTGATCAAATTTATATTAAAAATATCAACATCAACAAAACTAAAGTTATACCATATGAACAATAATTTCATGATGCCTCCTATAGCATTAATTCGTATTGCGATTGTTGATTTTTCTCCATGAAGTTCGGCAAACTTGACAGGATTTGATTTCAGACTAATCCTATACGTGTAGAGTAAGAAAAAACCGAAGTGAGTACCTTAGCGTGCAATGTATAGAAACTCTTTTCCTTGCTGAACACAACATTACATGACATTTTGTTTCCGATAAAGGGCTCTTTTATTGACTCATTATGTAACATCGAGGGATACAATTACAATGAGCACACACCTGGGCTCTGCATTATTATAATGCACACACACACACACACGCACACGCACACGCACACGCACACGCACACACACAAACCCAGCAAAGAGCTAAGTCATATAAGATCAAACTTACGCCAAACAAAGAGAGAGAGAAAAAACAAAGAGATCGAAAGAACGATCAACGATATACAACAACGACCATCAACACCAACCATTTTTTGAGAACATAAGGACTACGAGAACGGTTCTTCAAAAGCAATACCTTCAGAAAGGGAATGATGCACAAGCGTCGACGTCGTTGGATCCAACCTATGATGGCCAGATCATGCGTTTTCAGCTCGAAGATCAAGTTCGAGCAAACTCCGAGCAATGCCTTCAACAGGGTAAAGAAGCAAGAACACCGTCATTGCCATGTATAACTGTTGGGACATCCTCCTCATGCGGGTTGTGAGGAGATGACTACTTGAAGCTATTTAGGCAGCCCAAAGGTGTGCAAGAGCCCATTACCCATTAGGGTTATAACCAAAGGTCATTTTTAGACTTTGCACGTGAGGGAGGGGGATGCTTACCCTCCCATGCAGCACACATCAAACAGTGTGACAAATCTGAGCTGAGGCTCTATTGGAGAAGAAGAGAGAAAACCAAGAGAGAGGTGGAAAGATAGGAAGATGAAGGAAGAAGCTTGCCCTCAAGCAAAGGGATCCAATCCCAAGGTTGTGAAATCTAGATCCACCACCTTGTCTCCTTCAAGTTGCGGTTCCACCACCTTTGGTGAGATCGTTCTAATCCCTACCCCCTGCAACCCAAATCTTGTTGTTACTATCCAAGAGATACAAAAATAATAATGATGTATGAGATCATCTAGTGCTACCCAGAGAAGAACTTGTTGTATCCGACATGTGATTATGGTAGAAGAAGATTTCCGTGGCTTCGCCCCATGGTTTTTACCCCAACTTGGGGGTTTTACACATTTAAAAAATTAGGTGTTGATGCTTTGTTGCTGTCCAGAAAGTTTCTCCTGTAACCAGACATCGTCTAAGGATCGTATGATGTGTTGTGACTTCTGAGAGTTACTTACTACATATATGCTACTGCAAATGTTTCATTCCGTGCTAAGCAACGATCCTTGAATTAGTACATGATGTGGTGTTGAGATTACTTTGTCTCGGCTGTAGTTTTCAATTCACCACACATGTATTTGTATGCTAATTCCGAACAATAACCAACTAGCGTCGGACATAAGGTTTTCACCTTGGATCTCGAGACCGGGTACTCGACGAGCACCACCCAATAGAAACCGTCATATGTTATCTCCTCCACTGTCAACAACCCTAGAAGCACTACATGACGTAGACTTGGACGAGGGAGGAAGGTCACATGCGCCGCCAAAATCCCAAGTTTGGGACACTTCGACATTCCCGCACCATCCTCACAAGTGGCATCGATGACCAACCTACATGAGACAACATCAACACTTCACCACATGCCGTCACTAACTTTGTCGTCCTCATATGTGGTAGCAGATTACTCCCGCATGGAGAACATGGCTGCCATCATGCATCGTCATTAGTGACGATGATCATGAACCTCACCAAATCTGAAGGTCCAAGCCCATTCAACCTTCCAACGCCCACCGTCGAGCCGATGCCACGTCCACAAAGATAGTGCCAGCAAAACAAGCATGATTGACACCAACCAGCAATGCGCATCTGGTGCATTACCACCACGCGTCCTAGCTAGAGGTGCGGCCATTGGCGTGATCCGTGTGCATGGTGGTGATGCTCCCCACCATTTCCTCTACCTCTTGGGGGCGCGCTGCAGCCTGACGTCGCCAAGGATTGGGAAGGCGTGCTGCAGCCCGTGCCCAGCCACGAAATTCTATAGCTGCACCATAACCACATTCACATTAAGCCATCGCATATACATCGCCACACGCCTTCGAAAAAATAACAGGAACAAAGTCCTGCCCCCGCTGTCGGCCGCGCGGGCAAGCCCGACATCGGAGAGGGAGGACACTCGGGAGAGGGTTGCTGGAAAAGTGGATTAGCAGGCCGCCCATGTCACGTGGACAATGTGGGAACATTTTTTAAAGTGATTCCACCTGAAATTGCCAAAATGAAGGCCACGTATATATGAGTATTGTATGCCATTTTTTTACTTCTCCAAAAGCAAGCCCACAACTAGTTGGATGTCTCGGGCTTAACACAACCTATGCCCTTACAAGCTTAGCGCCTCTTCTACAATAGACACCTTGAGTTTTAGTCTTTTATCATTATGTAGCTCCAAGGTTAGTGAACCCATGCAAGGAAACTAGACGGAATTTGAAAATGTCAGAGTCTCGGGTAAGTAACTCATTTTGTAGCAACCATGTAATTTGCATATGCACACAGTCATGTTCATTATGTATTTCACTAGGGTTTCTATTTAGGTTCAAACATATCTGAAAGAATCTTCAAATGTTTGTAGTACCATTCTGAAGGAAAATATGCCCTAGATGCAATAATAAATTTGTTATTTATATTTCCTTATGTCATGATAAATGTTTATTATTCATGCTGGAATTGTTTTAACCGAAAACTTAGTACATGTGTGAATACATAGACAAATAGAGTGTCACTAGTATGCCTCTACTTGACTAGCTCGTTAATCAAACATGGTTAAGTTTCCTAGCCATAGACATGAATTGTCATTTGATGAACGGGATCACATCATTAGAGAATGATGTGATTGACATGACCCATCCGTTAGCTTAGCACTTTGATCGTTTAGTTTATTGCTATTGCTTTCTCCATAACTTATACATGTTCCTATGACTATGAGATTATGCAACTCCAGAATACCGGAGGAACACTTAGTGTGCTATCAAACATCACAACGTAACTGGGTGATTATAAAGATGCACTATAGGTGTCTCCATGGTGTTTGTTGACTTGGCATAGATTGAGATTAGGATTTGTGACTCCGATTGTCGGAGAGGTATCTCTGGGCCCTCTCGGTAATGCACATCACTATGAGCCTTGCAAGCAATGTGACTAATGAGTTAGTTACGGGATGATGCATTATGGAACAAGTAAAGAGACTTCCCGGTAAGGAGATTGAACTAGGTATGATGATATCGACGATTGAATCTCGAGCAAGTAACATACCGATGACAAAGGGAACAACGTATGTTGTTATGCGCTTTGACCGATAAAGATCTTCATAGAATATGTAGGCACCAATATGAGCATCCAGGTTCCGCTATTGGTTATTGACTGGAGATGAGTCTCGGTCATGTCTACATAGTTCTCGAACCCGTAGGGTCTGCACGCTTAACGTTCGATGACGATATGTATTGTGAGTTATGTGATTTGATGTACCAAAGGTTGTTCGAGTCCCGGATGTGATCACGGACATGACGAGGATTCTCGAAATGGTCGAGACATGAAGATTGATATATTGGAAGGTTATGTTTGGACACCGGAAAGGTTTCAGATAGGTTCGGGCATTTTCCGGAGTACCGGGAGGTTACCGGAACCCCCCGGCGGGTTAATGGGCCTTCATGGGCTTTAGTGGAAGAGAGAGGAGGCGGCCAAGAGGAGGGGCGCCCCCAATCCCAATCCGAATTGGTGAGGGGGCCGGCCCCCCTTTACTTCTTCCCCTCTTCCTTTTCCTTCCCCCTCCTAGTTGGACTAGGAAAGGGGGGAACCTACTCCTAGTAGGAGTAGGATTCCCCCCTTGGGGCTCGCCCTATGAGGCCAGCCGCCCCTCCTCTACTCCTTTATATACGGGGGAGGAGGGCACCCCATAGACACACAAGTTGATTTCTTAGCCGTGTGCGGTGCCCCCCTCCACAGATTTCCACCTCGGTCATATTGTCGTAGTGCTTAGGCGAAGCCCTGCGTCGGTAACTTCATCATCACCGTCAACACACGTCATGCTGACAAAACTCTCCCTCGACCTCAGCTAGATCTAGAGTTCGATGGATGTCACCGAGCTGAACGTGTGTAGATCGCGGAGGTGCTGTGTGTTCGGTACTTGATCGGTTGGATCCAAGGTAGTCAGAATCCCGATTTGACTGCTAGATGAAGGAAATATGACCTAGAGGCAATAATAAAGTTATTATTTATTTCCTTATATCATGATAAATGTTTATTATTCATGCTAGAATTGTATTAACCAGAAACATAATACATGTGTGAATACATAGACAAACAGAGTGTCACTAGTATATATGCCTCTACTTGACTAGCTCGTTGATCAAAGATGGCTATGTTTCCTAGCCATAGACATGATTTGTCATTTGATTAACGGGATCACATCATTAGGAGAATGATGTGATTGACTTGACCCATTCCATTAGCTTAGCACTTGATCGTTTAGTATGTTGCTATTGCTTTCTTCATGACTTACACATGTTCCTATGACTATGAGATTATGCAACTCCCATTTACCGGAGGAACACTTTGTGTGCTACCAAATGTCACAACATAATTGGGTGATTATAAAGGTACTCTACATGTGTCTCCGAAGGTACTTGTTGAGTTGGCGTATTTCGATATTAGGATTTGTCACTCCGATTGTCGGAGAGGTCTCTCTGGGCCCACCCGGTAATGCACATCACTATAAGCCTTGAAAGCATTGTAACTAATGAGTTAGTTGCGGGATGATGTATTACGGAACGAGTAAAGTGACTTACCGGTAACGAGATTGAACTAGGAATTGAGATACCGACGATCGAATCTCGGGCAAGTAACATACCGATGACAAAGGGAACAACGTATGTTGTTATGAGGTTTGGCCGATAAAGATGTTTGTAGAATATGTGGGAGACAATATGAGCATCTAGGTTCCGCTATTGGTTATTGACCGGAGACGTGTCTCGGTCATGTCTACATAGTTCTCGAACCCGTAGGGTCCACACGCTTAAACTTCGGTGATGATCGGTATTATGAGTTTTTGTGTTTTGATGTACCGAAGGTAGTTCAGAGTCCCGGATATGATCACGAACATGACGAGGAGTCTCGAAATGGTCGAGACATAAAGATCGATATATTGGACGACTATGTTCGGATACCGGAAAGGTTCCGAAAGGTTTCGGACATATACCGGAGTACCGGGGGGTTAACGGAACCCCCCTGGGGCTTAATGGGCCTACATGGGCCTTAGTGGAAATAGAGGGCAGCAAGGGAAGTGTGGGGCGCGCCCCCCAAGGCCCAAACCGATTTGGTTTAGGGCAATGGGGGCCGGCCCCATCTTTCCTTCTCCTCCTCTCCCTTTCCTTTCCCCTCTCCTACTCCTACTAGGAAAGGGAGGAGTCCTCCTAGTGGGAGTAGGACTCCCCCTCTTTGCGTGCCTCTCCCTGGACGGCCGCCTCCTCCCCTTGCTCCTTTATATATGGGGGCAGGGGGCACTCCATAGACACAACAAATTGATCATGGATCTCTTAGCCGTGTGCGGTGCCCCCCTCCACCATAATCCACCTCGATCATATCGTAGCGGTGCTTAGGCGAAGCCCTGCGTCGGTAACATCATCATCACTATTACCACGCCGTCGTGCTGATGAAACTCTACTGTGAAGCTTTGCTGGATCGGAGCTCGCAGGACGTCATCGAGTTGAACGTGTGCAGAACTCGGAGGTGCCGTGCGTTCGGTACTTGGATCGGTCGGGTCATGAAGACGTACGACTACATCAACCGCGTTGTGCTAATGCTTCCGCATTCGGTCTACGAGGGAACATGGACACACTCTCCCCTCTCGTTGCTATGCATCACCATGATCTTGTGTGTGCGTAGGATTTTTTTTGAAATTACTACGTTCCCCAACAGTGGCATCAGAGCCAGGTTATTGCGTAGATGTTATATGCACGAGTAGAACACAAGTGAGTTGTGGGCGATACAAGTCATACTGCTTACCAGCATGTCATACTTTGGTTCGGCGGTATTGTTGGATGAAGCGGCCCGGACCGACATTACGCATACGCTTACGCGAGACTGGTTCTACCGACGTGCTTTGCACATAGGTGGCTGGCGGGTGTCAGTTTCTCCAACTTTAGTTGAACCAAGTGTGGCTACGCCCGGTCCTTGCGAAGGTTAAAACAATACTAACTTGACGAACTATCGTTGTGGTTTTGATGCGTAGGTAAGAACGGTTCTTGCTCAGCCTGTAGCAGCCACGTAAAACTTGCAACAACAAAGTAGAGGACGTCTAACTTGTTTTTGCAGGGCATGTTGTGATGTGATATGGTCAAGACATGATGCTATATTTATTGTATGAGATGATCATGTTTTGTAACGGAGTTATCGACAACTGGCAGGAGCCATATGGTTGTTGCTTTATTGTATGCAATGCAACCGCCCTGTAATTGCTTTACTTTATCACTAAGCGGTAGCCATAGTCGTAGAAGCAATAGTTGGCAAGACGACAACGATGCTACGATAGAGATCAAGGTGTCGCGCCGGTGACGATGGTGATCATGACGGTGCTTTAGAGATGGAGATCAAAGGCACAAGATGATGATGGCCATATCATATCACTTATATTGATTGCATGTGATGTTTATCCTTTATGCATCTTATTCTGCTTTGTTCGACAGTAGCATTATAAGATGATCTCTCACTGAATTTCAAGGTAAAAGTGTTCTCCCTGAGTATGCACCATTGCCAAAGTTCGTCGTGCCGAGACACCACGTGATGATCGGGTGTGATAAGCTCAACATTCATCTACAACGGGTGTAAGACAGTTTTACACATGCAGAATACTTGAGTTAAACTTGACGAGCCTAGCATATACAAATATTGCCTTGGAACACTGAGACCGAAAGGTCGAGCGTGAATCATATAGTAGATATGATCAACATAGTGATGTTCACCATCAAAAACTACTCCATTTCACGTGATGATCGGTTATGGTTTAGTTGATTTGGATCACGTGATCAGATGTCTATCTAAGTGGGAGTTCTTAAGTAATATGATTAATTGAACTTAAATTTATCATGAACTTAGTACCTGATAGTATTTTGCATATCTATGTTGTATATCAATTGCTCGCGTATAGCTTCCTCATTTATTTTTTCGTATGTTCCTAGAGAAAAACTAAGTTGAAAGATGTTAGTAGAAATGATGCGGATTGGATCCATGATCTGAGGTTTATCCTCATTGCTGCACAGAAAAATTATGTCCTTGATGCACCACTAGGTGACAGACCTATTGCAGGAGCATATGCACACGTTATGAACGTTTGACAAAGCTCGGTATGATGACTACTTGATAGTTTAGTGCACCATGCTTTACGGCTTAGAACCGGGACTTAAAAAATGTTTTGAATGCCACGGAGCATATAAGATGTTCCAAGAGCTGAAATTGGTATTTCGGACTCATGCCCGAGTCGAGAGGTATGAGACCTCTGACAAGTACTTTGCCTACAACATGGAGGAGAATAGCTCAGCTAGTGAGCATGTGCTTAGAATGTCTGAGTACTACAATCACTTGAATCAAGTGGGAGTTAATCTTCTAGATAAGATAGTGATTGACAGAGTTCTCTAGTCACTATCACCAAGTTACTAGAACTTTGTGATGAACTATAATATGTGAGGGATAAAGGAAACGATTCCCAAGCTCTTCGTGATGCTAAAATCAACGAAGGTAGAAATCAAGAAAAACATCAAGTGTTGATGGTTGACAAGACCGCTAGTTTGAAGTAAAAGGGCAAGGGAAAGAAAGGGAACTTCAAGAAGAATGGCAAGAAGTTGCCACTCCCATGAAGAAGCCTAAAGCTAGACCCAAGCCTGAAACTGAGTGCTTCTACTACAAAGGAAATGGTCAATGGAAGTGGAACTGCCCTAGATACTTGGCGGATAAGAAGGATGGCAAACTGAACAAAGGTATATTTGATATACATGTTATTGATGTGTACTTTACTAGTGTTCATAGCAACCCCTCGCTATTTTGATACTGGTTCAGTCACTAAAGAGTAGTAACTCAAAACGGGAGTTGCAGCATAAACATAGACTAGTTAAGGGTGAAGTGACGATGTGTGTTGGAAGTGGTTCCAAGATTGATATGATCATCATCGCACACTCCCTATACTTTCGGGATTAGTGTTAAACCTAAATAAATGTTATTTGGTGTTTGCATTGAGCATGAATATGATTTGATCATGTTTATTGCAATACGATTATTCATTTAAGTCAAAGAATAATAGTTATTCTATTTACATGAATAAAACCTACTATGGTCATACACTCAATATAAATGGTTCATTGAATCTCGATCGTAGTGATACACATATTTATAATATTGAAGCCAAAAGATGCAAAGTTAATAATGATAGTGCAACTTATTTGTGGCACTACCGTTTAGCTCATATTGGTGTAAAGCGCATGAAGAAACTCCATACTAATGGACTTCTGGAATCACTTGATTATGAATCACTTGGTACTTGCGAACCATGCCTCATGGGCAAGATGAGTAAGACTCCGTTCTCCGGAACAATGGAGCGAGCAACTGACTTATTGGAAATAATACATACTGATGTATGTGGTCTGATGAGTGTTGAGGCTCGCGGCGGGTATCATTATTTTCTGACCTTCACAGATGATTTGAGCAGATATGGGTATATCTACTTGATGAAACATAAGTTTGAAACATTTTGAAAAGTTCAAAGAATTTCAGAGTGAAGTGGAAAATCATCATAACAAGAAAATAAAAGTTTCTACGATCTGATCGCGGAGACAAATTATTTGAGTTACGAGTTTGGTATTCAACTAAAACAATGTGGGATAGTTTCACAAATTCATGCCACCTGGAACACCACAGCATAATGGTGTGTCCGAACGTCATAACCGTACTTTATTGGATATAGTGCAATCTTTGATGTCTCTTACCGATTTGCCACTACCATTTTAGGGTTATGCATTAGAGACAACTACATTCACTTTAAATAGGGCACCGTCTAATCCGTTGAGAAGACACCATATGAACTATGGTTTGGCTAGAAACCTAAGCTGTCGTTTCTTAAATTTTGGGGTTGTGATGCTTATGTGAAAAAAATTCAGCCTGATAAGCACAAACCTAAATCGGAAAAGTGCGTCTTCATAGGATACCCAAAAGAAACTATTGTGTACACCTTCTATCACAGATCCAAAAGGCAATATCTTTGTTGCTAAGAGTGGATCCTTTCTAGAGAAGAAGTTTCTCTCGAAAGAAGTGAGTGGGAGGAAAGTAGAACTTGATGAGGTAACTGTACCTGCTCCCTTATTGGAAAGTAGTTCATCACAGAAATCTGTTCCTGTGAATCCTACACCAATTAGTGAGGAAGCTAATGATGATGAACATGTAACTTCAGATCAAGTTACTACCGAACCTCATAGGTCAACCAGAGTGAGATCCGCACTAGAGTGGTACGGTAATCCTGTTCTGGAGGTCATGTTACTTGACCATGACGAACCTACGAACTATGAGGAAGCGATGATGAGCCCAGATTCCATGAAATGGCTTGAGGCCATGAAATCCGAGATGGGATCCATGTATGAGAACAGAGTATGGACTTTGATTGACTTGCCTGATGATCGGTGAGTCATTAAGAATAAATGGATCTTCAAGAGGAAGACATACGTTGATAGTAGTGTTACTATCTACAAAGCTTGAATTGTCGCAAAATGTTTTCAACAAGTTAAAGGTGTTGACTACGATGAGATTTTCTCACTCGTATCAATGCTTAAAAGTCTGTCCGAATCATGTTAGCAGTTACCGCATTTTATGAAATCTGGCAAATGGATGTCAAAAATGCATTCCTTAATGGATATCTGAAAGAAGAGTTGTATATGATGCAACAAGAAGGTTTTGTCAGTCCTAAAGATGCTAACAAAGTGTGGAAGCTCCAGCAATCCATCTATGGACTGGTGCAAGCATCTCAGAGTTGGAATATATACTTTGATAAAGTGATCAAAGCACATGGTTTTATACGGACTTACGGTGAAGCCTGTATTTACAAGAAAGTGAGTGGGAGCACTACAACATTTCTGATAAGCATATGTGAATGACATATTGTTGATTGGAAATAATGTAGAATTTTCTGGAAAGCATAAAGGAGTATCTGAAAAGAGTTTTTTCAAAGAAAGACCTCGATGAAGCTACTTACACATTGAGCATCAAGATCTATAGAGATAGATCAAGATGTTTGATAAGATTTTTCAATGAGTACATACCTTGACAAGTTTTTCGAAGTAGTTCAAAATGGAACAGTCAAAGAAAGAGTTCTTGCCTGTGTTGCAAGGTGTGAAGTTGAGTAAAGACTCAAAACCCGACCACAGCAGAAAATAGAAAGAAAATGAAAAGTCATTCCCTATGCCTCAGTCATAGCTTCTATAAAGTATGCTATGCTGTTTACCAGTCCTATTGTATACCTTAGCATGATTCTGGCAAGGGAGTAAAATAGTGATCTAGGAGTAGATCACTAAACAGCGGTCAAAATTATCCTTAGAGGACTAAGGAAATATTTCTCGATTATGGAGGTGATAAAAGAGTTTGTCATAAAGAGTTACGTCAATGCAAGCTTTTTACATCGATCTAGATGACTCTAAGTCTCGATCTGGATACATATTGAAAGTGGGAGCAATTAGCTAGAGTAGCTCCATGCAGAGCATTGTAGACATAGAAATTTGCGAAATACATACGTGTTGGGGATATTACTACTGGACATAAACCGGCCAGGAGAAGCCGGGTTATCCCCATGATGATTACTTTATTTGAAGCCCATGAAGACAAATGTGGTGGCGCTTCATGAAGGCCCAAGGCCCAAAGGCGGGTTAAGGCCTGTAGACATAAACCGACATTGATATATAACTTGTATTGTAAGATAGGAGTAGAGACCGAGCCGGACACGTTTATGATTCGTCCATGGGACTCTGTAAACCGACGGGCGTCGACCTATGCATATAAAGGGGTGACCCGGTGGCGGTTTAGAGACAACACACAATAACTCGAGAGCCAGGCAAAGTGGATTCGCTCCCTAGTCATCGAAACCCAAGCAATGCCATCACAACTGGACGTAGGCTTTTACCTTCATCGAAAGGGGCCGAACCAATATAACTCTTGCGTCCCTTGTCCGCTTTAACCCCTTTAAGCTAACCAGTCGCGATGGCTCCATGACTAAGTCCTTCCACGAGGACATCCGTCGTGACAAAACCACGACAATACGGATCTGAATGTTGCAGACCCGTAGACTAAACTTCTCTCACAAGCAAAACATGATCACTCTTTGGGTGTTAATCACATAGCGATGTGAACTAGATTATTGACTCTAGTAAGCCCTTTGAGTATTAGTCACATGGAGATGTGAACTAATCACATAAAGATGTGAACTAGATTATTGACTCTAGTGCAAGTGGGAGACTGAAGGAAATATGCCCTAGAGGCCATAATAAAGTTATTATTTATTTCCTTATATCATGATAAATGTTTATTATTCATGCTAGAATTGTATTAACCAGAAACATAATACATGTGTGAATACATAGACAAATAGAGTATCACTAGTATGCCTCTACTTGACTAGCTCGTTGATCAAAGATGGTTATGTTTCCTAGCCATATACATCAGTTGTCATTTGATTAACGGGATCACATCATTAGGAGAATGATGTGATTGACTTGACCAATTCCGTTAGCTTAGCACTTAATCGTTTAGTATGTTGCTATTGCTTTCTTCATGACTTATACATCTTCCTATGACTATGAGATTATGCAACTCCCGTTTACCGAAGTAACACTTTGTGTGCTACCAAACGTCACAACGTAACTGGGTGATTATAAAGGTACTCTACAGGTGTCTCCGAAGGTACTTGTTGAGTTGGCGTATTTCGAGATTAGGATTTGTCACTCCGATTGTCGCAGAGGTATCTCTGGGCCCACTCGATAATGCACATCACTATAAGCCTTGCAAGCATTGTAACTAATGAGTTAGTTGCAGGATGATGTATTATAGAATGAGTAAAGAGACTTGCCGGTAACGAGATTGAACTAGGTATTGAGATACCGATGATCGAATCTCGGGCAAGTAACATACTGATGACAAAGAGAACAACGTATGTTGTTATGCGGTTTGACTGATAAAGATCTTCATAGAATATGTGGGAGACAATATGAGCATCCAGGTTCCGCTATTGGTTATTGACCGGAGACATGTCTCGGTCATGTCTACATAGTTCTCGAACCCGTAGGGTCTGCACGCTTAAAGTTTAGTGACAATCGGTATTATGAGTTTTTGTGTTTTGATGTACCAAAGGTAGTTCAGAGTCCCGGATATGATCACGGACATGACAAGGAGTCTTGAAATGGTCGAGACGTAAAGATCAATATATTGGACCACTATGTTCGGACACTGGAAAGGTTCCGGAAGGTTTCAGACATATACCGGAGTACCGGGGGTTACCGGAACCCCCCGGGGGGCTTAATGGGCCTATATGGGCCTTAGTGGAAATAGAGGGCAGCAAGGGAAGTGTGGGGCGCGCCCCCAAGGCCCAAAACGAATTGGTTTAGGGCAAGGGGGGCCGGCCCCCTCTTTCCTTCCCCCTCTCCTACTCCTACTAGGAAAGGGAGGAGTCCTACTCCTAGTGAAGGAAATATGCCCTAGAGGCAATAATAAAGTTATTATTTATTTCCTTATATCATGATAAATGTTTATTATTCATGCTAGAATTGTATTAACCGGAAACATAATACATGTGTGAATACATAGACAAACAGAGTGTCACTAGTATGCCTCTACTTGACTAGCTCGTTAATCAAAGATGGTTATGTTTCCCAACCATGAACAAAGAGTTGTTATTTGATTAACGAGGTCACATCATTAGTTGAATGATCTGATTGACATGACCCATTCCATTAGCTTAGCACCCGATCGTTTAGTATGTTGCTATTGCTTTCTTCATGACTTATACATGTTCCTATGACTATGAGATTATGCAACTCCCGTTTGCTGGAGGAACACTTTGGGTGCTACCAAACGTCACAACGTAACTGGGTGATTATAAAGGAGTACTACAGGTGTTTCCAATGGTAGATGTTGGGTTGGCGTATTTCGAGAATAGGATTTGTTACTCCGATTTTCGGAGAGGTATCTCTGGGCCCTCTCGGTAATACACATCACATAAGCCTTGCAAGCATTATAACTAAGATGTTAGTTGTGAGATGATGTATTACAGAACGAGTAAAGAGACTTGCCGGTAACGAGATTGAACTAGGTATTGGATACCGACGATCGAATCTCGGGCAAGTAACATACCGATGACAAAGGGAACAACGTATGTTGTTATGCGGTCTGACCGATAAAGATCTTCGTAGAATATGTAGGAGCCAATATGGGCATCCAGGTCCCGCTATTGGTTATTGACCGGAGACATGTCTCGGTCATGTCTACATTGTTCTCGAACCGTAGGGTCCGCACGCTTAAACGTTACAATGACAGTTATTATGAGTTTATGCATTTTGATGTACCGAAGGTTGTTCGGAGTCTCGGATGTGATCACGGACATGACGAGGAGTCTCGAAATGGTCGAGACATAAAGATTGATATATTGGAAGCCTATATTTGGATATCGGAAGTGTTCCGGGTGAAATCGGGATTTTACCGGATTACCGGGAGGTTACCGGAACCCCCGGGAGCCATATGGGCCTTAGTGGAAAGGAGAAAAGGGGCAGCCCATAGGTGGCCGCGCGCCCCCCTTCCCTTAGTCTTATTAGGACTAGGAGAAGGGGCCGGCCCCCCTCTCTCTCTTTCCCCCCTTGGGAATCCTAGTTGGAATAGGATTGAGGGGGGGGGAGTCCTACTCCCGGTAGGAGTAGGACTCCTCCTGCGCCCTCTCCCTGGCCGGCGCACCCCTCCCCCTTGGATCCTTTATATACGGGGGCAGGGGGCACCTCTAGACACACAAGTTGATCCTTGGTGATCGTTCCTTAGCCGTGTGCGGTGCCCCCTGCCACCAAATTCCACCTCGATCATATTGTTGCAGTGCTTAGGCGAAGCCCTGCGTCGGTAATACATCAAGATCGTCACCACGCCGTCATGCTGACGGAACTCTTCCTTGACGCTTTGCTGGATCGGAGCCCGAGGATCGTCATCGAGCTGAACGTGTGCTAAGAACTCGGAGGTGCCGGAGTAACGGTGCTTGGATCGGTCGGATCGGGAAGACGTACGACTACTTCCTCTATGTTGTGTGATCGCTTCCGTAGTCGGTCTGCGTTGGTACGTAGACAACACTCTCCCCTCTCATTGCTATACATCACCATGATCTTGCGTGTACGTAGGAAAATTTTGAAATTACTACGTTCCCCAACAGTGGTATCAGAGCCTAGGTTTTATGGTTTGATGTTATTTGCACGAGTAGAACACAAGTGAGTTGTGGGCGATACAAGTCATACTGCCTACCAGCATGTCATACTTTGGTTCGGCGGTATTGTTGGACGAGACGACCCGGACCAACATTACGCGTACGCTTACGCGAGACCGGTTCCCTCGACGTGCTTTGCACATAGATGGCTTGCGGGCGACTGTCTCTCCAACTTTAGTTGAACCAAGTGTGGCTACGCCCGGTCCTTGAGAAGGTTAAAACGGAGTCTATTTGACAAACTATCGTTGTGGTTTTGATGCGTAGGTGAGATGAGTTCTTGCTTAAGCCCGTAGCAGCCACGTAAAACTTCCAACAACAAAGTAGAGGACGTCTAACTTGTTTTTGCAGGGCATGTTGTGATGTGATATGGTCAAGGCATGATGCTAAATTTCATTGTATGAGATGATCATGTTTTGTAACCAAGTTATCGGCAACTGGCAGGAGCCATATGGTTGTCGCTTTTATTGTATGCAATGCAATCGCGATGTAATGCTTTACTTTATTACTAAGCGGTAGTGATAGTCGTGGAAGCATAAGATTGGCGAGACGACAACGATGCTACGATGGAGATCAAGGTGTCGCGCCGGTGACGATGGTGATCATGACGGTGCTTCGGAGATGGAGATCACAAGCACAAGATGATGATGGCCATATCATATCACTTATATTGATTGCATGTGATGTTTATCTTTTTATGCATCTTATCTTGCTTTGATTGATGGTAGCATTATAAGATGATCTCTCACTAAATTATCAAGAAGTGTTCTCCCTGAGTATGCACCGTTGCCAAAGTTCGTCGTGCCCAGACACCACGTGATGATCGGGTGTGATAAGCTCTACGTCCATCTACAACGGGTGCAAGCCAGTTTTGCACACGCAGAATACTCAAGTTAAACTTGACGAGCCTAGCATATGCAGATATGGCCTCGGAACACAGAGACCGAAAGGTCGAGCATGAATCATATAGTAGATATGATCAACATAACGATGTTCACCATTGAAAACTACTCCATCTCACGTGATGATCGGTTATGGTTTAGTTGATTTGGATCACGTGATCACTTCGAGGATTAGAGGGATGTCTATCTAAGTGGGAGTTCTTAAGTAATTTGATTAACTGAACTTAAACTTATCATGAACTTAGTACCTGATAGTATCTTGCTTGTTTATGTTGATTGTAGATAGATGGCTCGTGCTGTTGTTCCGTTGAATTTTAATGCGCTCCTTGAGAAAGCAAAGTTGAAAGATGATGGTAGCAATTACACGGACTGGGTCTGTAACTTGAGGATTATCCTCATTGCTGCACAGAAGAATTACATCCTGGAAGCACCGCTAGGTGCCAGGCCTGCTGCTGGAGCAACACCAGATGTTATGAACGTCTGGCAGAGCAAAGCTGATGACTACTCGATAGTTCAATGTGCCATGCTTTACGGCTTATAATCGGGACTTCAACGACATTTTGAACGTCATGGAGCATATGAGATGTTCCAGGAGTTGAAGTTAATATTTCAAGCAAATGCCCGGATTGAGAGATATGAAGTCTCCAATAAGTTCTATAGCTGCAAGATGGAGGAGAACAGTTCTGTCAGTGAGCATATACTCAAGATGTCTGGGTATAATAATCACTTGATTCAATTGGGAGTTAATCTTCCGGATGATTGCGTCATTGACAGAATTCTCCAATCACTGCCACCAAGCTACAAGAGCTTCGTGATGAACTATAATATGCAAGGGATGAACAAGACTATTCCCGAGCTCTTCGCAATGCTGAAAGCTGCGGAGGTAGAAATCAAGAAGGAGCATCAAGTGTTGATGGTCAACAAGACCACTAGTTTCAAGAAAAAGGGCAAAGGGAAGAAGAAGGGGAACTTCAAGAAGAACAGCAAGCAAGTTGCTGCTCAGGAGAAGAAATCCAAGTCTAGACCTAAGCCTGAAACTGAGTGCTTCTACTGCAAGCAGACTGGTCACTGGAAGCGGAACTGCCCCAAGTATTTGGCGGATAAGAAGGATGGCTAGGTGAACAAAGGTATATGTGATATACATGTTATTGATGTGTACCTTACTAGAGCTCGCAGTAGCACCTGGGTATTTGATACTGGTTCTGTTGCTAATATTTGCAACTCGAAACAGGGACTACAGAATAAGCGGACACTAGCAAAGGACGAGGTGACGATGCGCGTGGGAAACGGTTCCAAAGTCGATGTGATCGCGGTCGGCACGCTACCTCTACATCTACCTTCGGGATTAATATTAGACCTAAATAATTGTTATTTGGTGCCAGCGTTGAGCATGAACATTATATCTGGATCTTGTTTAATGCGAGACGGTTATTCATTTAAATCAGAGAATAATGGTTGTTCTATTTATATGAGTAATATCTTTTATGGTCATGCACCTTTGAAGAGTGGTCTATTTTTGATGAATCTCGATAGTAGTGATACACATATTCATAATGTTGAAACCAAAAGATGCAGAGTTGATAATGATAGTGCAACTTATTTGTGGCATTGCCGTTTAGGTCATATCGGTGTAAAGCACATGAAGAAACTCCATATTGATGGGCTTTTGGAACCACTTGATTATGAATCACTTGGTACTTGCGAACCGTGCCTCATGGGCAAGATGACTAAAACACCGTTCTCCGCTACTATGGAGAGAGCAACAGATTTATTGGAAATCATACATACCGATGTATGTGGTCCGATGAATATTGAGGATCGTGGCGGATATCGTTATTTTCTCACTTTCACAGATGATTTAAGCAGATATGGGTATATCTACTTAATGAAACATAAGTCTGGAACATTTGAAAAGTTCAAAGAATTTCAGAGTGAAGTTGAAAATCATCGTAACAAGAAAATAAAATTTCTACGATCTGATCGTGGAGGAGAATATTTGAGTTACGAGTTTGGTGTACATTTGAAAAATTGTGGAATAGTTTCGCAACTCACGCCACCCGGAACACCACAGCGTATGGTGTGTCCGAACGTCGTAATCGTACTTTACTAGATATGGTATGATCTATGATGTCTCTTACTGATTTACCGCTATCGTTTTGGGGATACACTTTAGAGACAGCCGCATTCACGTTAAATAGGGCACCATCAAAAATCCGTTGAGATGACGCCTTATGAACTATGGTTTGGCAAGAAACCAAAGTTGTCGTTTCTTAAAGTTTGGGGCTGCGATGCTTATGTGAAAAAGCTTCAACCTGATAAGCTCGAACCCAAATCGGAGAAATGTGTCTTCATAGGATACCCAAAGGAGACTGTTGGGTACACCTTCTATCACAGATCCAAAGGCAAGACATTCGTTGCTAAGAATGGATCCTTTCTAGAGAAGGAGTTTCTCTCGAAAGAAGTGAGTGGGAGGAAAGTAGAACTTGACGAGGTAACTGTACCTGCTCCCTTATTGGAAAGTAGTACATCACAGAAAACCGTTTCTGCGACACCTACACCAATAAGTGAGGAAGCTAATGATGATGATCATGAAACTTCAGGACAAGATACTACTGAACCTCGTAGATCAACCAGAGCAAGATCTGCGCCAGAGTGGTACGGTAATCCTGTTTTGGAAATCATGCTACTAGATCATGATGAACCTACGAACTATGAAGAAGCGATGGAGAGCCCAGATTCCGCAAAGTGGCTTGAAGCCATGAAATCTGAGATGGGATCCATGTATGAGAACAAAGTATGGACTTTGGTTGACTTGCCCGATGATCGGCAAGCAATTGAGAATAAATGGATCTTCAAGAAAAAGACTGACGCTGGCGGTAATATTACTGTCTATAAAGCTCGACTTGTCGCAAAAGGTTTTCGACAAGTTCAAGGGGTTGACTACGATGAGACCTTCTCACCCGTAGCGATGCTTAAGTCTGTCCGAATCATGTTAGCAATTGCCGCATTTTATGATTATGAAATTTGGCAGATGGATGTCAAAACTGCATTCCTGAATGGATTTCTGGAAGAAGAGTTGTATATGATGCAACCAGAAGGTTTTGTCGATCCAAAGGGAGCTAACAAAGTGTGCAAGCTCCAGTGATCCATTTATGGACTGGTGCAAGCCTCTCGGAGTTGGAATAAACGCTTTGATAGTGTGATCAAAGCGTTTGGTTTTATACAGACTTTTGGAGAAGCCTGTATTTACAAGAAAGTGAGTGGGAGCTCTGTAGCATTTCTGATATTATATGTGGATGACATATTGCTGATTGGAAATGATATAGAATTTCTGGATAGCATAAAGGGATACTTGAATAAAAGTTTTTCGATGAAAGACCTCGGGGAAGCTGCTTACATATTAGGCATAAAGATCTATAGAGATAGATCAAGACGCTTGATTGGACTTTCACAAAGCACATACCTTGACAAGATTTTGAAGAAGTTCAAAATGGATCAAGCAAAGAAAGGGTTCTTGCCTGTGTTACAAGGTGTGAAGTTGAGTCAGACTCAATGCCCGACCACTGCAGAAGATAGAGAAAAAAATGAAAGATGTTCCCTATGCTTCAGCCATAGGCTCTATCATGTATGCAATGCTGTGTACCAGACCTGATGTGTGCCTTGCTATAAGTTTAGCAGGGAGGTACCAAAGTAATCCAGGAGTGGATCACTAGACAGCGGTCAAGAACATCCTGAAATACCTGAAAAGGACTAAGGATATGTTTCTCGTATATGGAGGTGACAAAGAGCTCATCGTAAGAGGTTACGTTGATGCAAGCTTTGACACTGATCCGGACGATTCTAAATCGCAAACCGGATACGTGTTTACTTTAAACGGTGGAGCTGTCAGTTGGTGCAGTTCTAAACAAAGTGTCGTAGCGGGATCTACATGTGAAGCGGATTACATAGCTGCTTCGGAAGCAGCGAACGAAGGAGTCTGGATGAAGGAGTTCATATCCGATCTAGGTGTCATACCTAGTGCATCGGGTCCAATGAAAATCTTTTGTGACAATACTGGTGCAATTGCCTTAGCAAAGGAATCCAGATTTCACAAAGGACCAAACACATCAAGAGACGCTTCAACTCCATCCGGGATCTACTCCAGGTGGGAGACATAGAGATTTGCAAGATACATACGGATCTGAATGTTGCAGACCCGTTGACTAAGCCTCTTCCACGAGCAAAATATGATCAGCACCAAGGCTCCATGGGTGTTAGAATCATTACTGTGTAATCTAGATTATTGACTCTAGTGCAAGTGGGAGACTGAAGGAAATATGCCCTAGAGGCAATAATAAAGTTATTATTTATTTCCTTATATCATGATAAATGTTTATTATTCATGCTAGAATTGTATTAACCGGAAACATAATACATGTGTGAATACATAAACAAACAGAGTGTCACTAGTATGCCTCTACTTGACTAGCTCGTTAATCAAAGATGGTTATGTTTCCCAACCATGAACAAAGAGTTGTTATTTGATTAACGAGGTCACATCATTAGTTGAATGATCTGATTGACATGACCCATTCCATTAGCTTAGCACCCGATCGTTTAGTATGTTGCTATTGCTTTCTTCATGACTTATACATGTTCCTATGACTATGAGATTATGCAACTCCCGTTTGCCGGAGGAACACTTTGGGTGCTACCAAACGTCACAACGTAACTTGGTGATTACAAAGGAGTACTACAGGTGTTTCCAATGGTAGATGTTGGGTTGGCGTATTTCGGGAATAGGATTTGTCACTCCGATTGTCGGAGAGGTATCTCTGGGCCCTCTCGGTAATACACATCACATAAGCCTTGCAAGCATTATAACTAATATGTTAGTTGTGAGATGATGTATTATAGAACAAGTAAAGAGACTTGCCGGTAACGAGATTGAACTAGGTATTGGATACCGACGATCGAATCTCGGGCAAGTAACATACCGATGACAAAGGGAACAACGTATGTTGTTATGCTGTCTGACCAATAAAGATCTTCGTAGAATATGTAGGAGCCAATATGGGCATCCAGGTCCCGCTATTGGTTATTGACCGGAGACATGTCTCGGTCATGTCTACATTGTTCTCGAACCGTAGGGTCCGCACGCTTAAACATTACGATGACAGTTATTATGAGTTTATGCATTTTGATGTACCGAAGGTTGTTCGGAGTCCCGGATGTGATCACGGACATGACGAGGAGTCTCGAAATGGTCGAGACATAAAGATTGATATATTGGAAGCCTATATTTGGATATCGGAAGTGTTCCGGGTGAAATCAGGATTTTACCGGATTACCGGGAGGTTACCGGAACCTCCCGGGAGCCATATGGGCCTTCATGGGCCTTAGTGGAAAGGAGAAAAGGGGCAGCCCATAGGTGGCCGCGCCCCCTTCCCTTAGTCCTATTAGTACTAGGAGAAGGGGCCGCCCCCCCTCTCTTTCCCCCCTTGGGAATCCTAGTTGGAATAGGATTGAGGGGGGGAGTCCTACTCCCGGTAGGAGTAGGACTCCTCCTGCGCCCTCTCCCTGGCCGGCGCACCCCTCCCCCTTGGATCCTTTATATACGGGGGCAGGGGGCACCTCTAGACACACAAGTTGATCCTTGGTGATCGTTCCTTAGCCGTGTGCGGTGCCCCCTGCCACCAAATTCCACCTCGATCATATTGTTGCAGTGCTTAGGTGAAGCCCTGCGTCGGTAATACATCAAGATCGTCACCACGCCGTCGTGCTGACGGAACTCTTCCTCGACGCTTTGCTGGATCGGAGCCCGAGGATCGTCATCGAGCTGAACGTGTGCTAAGAACTCGGAGGTGCCGGAGTAACGGTGCTTGGATCGGTCGGATCGGGAAGACGTACGACTACTTCCTCTATGTTGTGTGATCGCTTCCGCAGTCGGTCTGCGTTGGTACGTAGACAACACTCTCCCCTCTCGTTGCTATACATCACCATGATCTTGCGTGTGCGTAGGAAAATTTTGAAATTACTATGTTCCCCAACACCTAGTGGGAGTAGGATTCCCCCTCTTGGCGCGCCTCTCCCTGGCCGGCCGCCTCCTCCCCTTGCTCCTTTATATACGGGGGCAGGGGGCACCCCATAGACACAACAATTGATCATTGATCTCTTAGCCGTGTGCGGTGCCCCCCTCCACCATAATCCACCTCGATCATATCGTAGCGGTGCTTAGGCGAAGCCCTGCGTCGGTGGCATCATCATCACCGTCACCACATCGTTGTGCTGACGAAACTCTCTTGTGAAGCTTTGCTGGATCGGAGCTCGCGAGACATCATCTAGTTGAACCTGTGCAGAACTCGGAGGTGCCGTGCGTTTGGTACTTGGATCGGTCGAATCGTGAAGACGTACGGCTACATCAACCGCGTTGTGCTAACGCTTACGCATTCGGTCTACGAGGGTACGTGGACACACTCTCCCCTATCGTTGTTATTCATCACCATGATCCTGTGTGTGCATAGGAATTTTTTTGAAATTACTATGTTCCCCAACACTAGAATTCTATGACTTCATGACCCTACGGAAGCATTTCGATCCAAATCCCACTATGAATCGGGATCAGGTAGAATCCATGTCGAGTCGCGATCCAAATCATAGAATGATGTACAAAATCGTACAATCCTGACTAGGCTATGGACTACATCTGATTCTACTAACTTATCTAAGCCATTTGTTTAATTGTCAAAATAGTATGCCATCATCCAAACCCCTTTTCATATACCTCATGGACCTTTATTCCCCTCCCAAGTCCAAACGCTCAGCCGTAGACACCTTTGATCTAGCTCTCAGAAACCCTAGATTGAAATTGAGGATTAGGCTGGTCGACATATGGAATTGGTGTGAAAAGGAGGATGCTTCAAGATTGATCATAGAAGGAGAGCAAGACCCTTCAAGGTTTAGCACTACAGGTCAGATAGACAAGCGATCGACTATTCATGCACTCTAAAAAGAACATAAGTAAATTTCGTGCATTGAAGGTTTAAATGTTCTATATATTTCCCTCTCATATATGTTCCATACATGTGAGCTAGATGGTAGGTTAGCCATAAAAAGAAGTGGAATACAACTAGCATTGATGTGTATGTTATTTGCTCCATATTTAGTGTCAAAACTCTATAGAACCTATATAAATTTCTTGTGTGCATACAAAATATTTTATTTGAGTAAATCCAATAGAATCCTCGATTCCACGACTTGATCTTACGACTTGATTCTGTCTGAGGAAAACCGATCTGACTCCAAATCCCGACTCTGACTACCTTGGTTGGATCGCGAAGACGTTCGACTACATCAACTGCGTTACTCAATGCTTCCGCTTTCGGTCTATGAGGGTACGTGGACACACTCTCCCCTCTTGTTGCTATGCATCCCTAGATAGATCTTGCGTGATCGTAGGAATTTTTTTGAAATACTGCGTTCCCCAACAGTGGTATCAGAGCCAGGTCTATGCGTAGATGTTATATGCACGACTAGAACACAAAGGAGTTGTGGGCATGGGTATATACATATTGCTTGCCATCACTAGTTGTTTCTTGGTTCGGCGGTATTGTTGGATGAAGCGGCCCGGACCGACATTACATGACCGCGTTCATGAGACTGGTTCTACCGACATGCTTTGCACACAGGTGGCTGGCGGGCGCCAGTTTCTCCAACTTTAGTTGAATCGGATTCAATGAACATGGTTCTTTCTGAATATCGAAAAGCAATACTATACCATGTTGTGGTTTTGATGCGTAGGTAAGAACGGTTCTTGCTAGAAGCCCATAGCAGCCACGTAAAACTTGCAGCAACAAAGTAGAGGACGTCTAACATGTTTTTGCAGGGCATGTTGTGATGTGATATGGTCAAGATGTGATTATATAAATTGTTGTATGAGATGATCATGTTTTGTAACAAAGTTATCGGCAACCGGCAGGAGCCATATGGTTGTCGCTTTATTGTATGAAATGCAATCGCCATGTAATTGCTTTACTTTATCACTAAGCGGTAGCGATAGTCGTAGAAGCAATAGTTGGGGAGACGACAATGATGCTACGATGGAGATCAAGGTGTTAAGCCGGTGACGATGGTGATCATGACGGTGCTTCGGATATGGAGATCAAAGGCACAAGATGATGATTGCCATATCATATCACTTATACTGATTGCATGTGATGTTTATCCTTTATGCATCTTGTTTTGCTTAGTACGGCGGTAGCATTATAAGATGATCTCTCATTAAATTTCAAGGTATAAGTGTTCTCCCGGAGTATGCACCGTTGCTACAGTTCGTCGTGCCGATACATGATACGTCCATTTTGCATCATGCTTTTATATCGATATTTATTGCATTTGGGCTGTTATTACACATTATGTCACAATACTTATGCCTATTCTCTCTTATTTTACAAGGTTTATATAAAGAGGGAGAATGCCGGCAGCTGGGATTCTGGGATGGAGAAGGAGCAAATATTAGAGACCTATTCTGCACAGCTCCAAAAGCCCTAAAACTTCACGGAAGTTATTTCCAGAATATATAAAAATACTAAGCGCAAGAAGTACCAAAGGGGGGCCACTCACCAGCCACGAGGGTGGGGGGCACGCCCTACCCCCTAGGCGCGCCCCCTGCCTCGTGGGCCCCCTGGTGGCCCTCCGATGCCCATCTTCTGCTATATGGAGTCTTTCGTGGAGAAAAAAAAATCATAAGCAAGCTTTCGGGACGAGACTCCGCCACTACAAAGCGGAACCTTGGCGGAACCAATCTAGGGCTCCGACAGAGCTGTTCTGCCGGGGACACTTCCCTCCGGGAGGGGGAAATCATCACCATCGTTATCACCAATGATCCTCTCATCGGGAGGGGGTCAATCTCCATCAACATCTTCACCAGCACCATCTCCTCTCAAACCCTAGCACACCTCTTGTATCCAATTCTTGTCTCTAAGTCTGGGATTGGTACCTGTGGGTTGCTAGTAGTGTTGATTACTCCTTGTAGTTGATGCTAGTTGGTTTACTTGGTGGAAGATCATATTTCAGATCCTATATGCACATTAATACCCCTCTGATTATGAACATGAATATGCTTTGTGAGTAGTTATGTTTGTTCCTAAGGACATGGGAGAAGTCTTGCTATTAGTAGTCATGTGAATTTGGTATTCGTTCGATATTTTGATGAGATGTATGTTGTCTCTCCTCTAGTGGTGTTATGTGAACGTTGACTACATGACACTTCACCATTATTTGGGCCTAGAGGAAGGCATTGGGAAGTAATAAGTAGATGATGGGTTGCTAGAGTGACAGAAGCTTAAACCCTACTTTATGCGTTGCTTTGTAAGGGGCTGATTTGGATCCATATGTTTCATGCTATGGTTAGGTTTACCTCAATACTTCTGTTGTAGTTGCGGATGCTTGCAATGGGGGTTAATCATAAGTGGGATGCTTGTCCAAGTAAGGACAACACCCAAGCACTGGTCCACCCACATATCAGATTATCAAAGTACCGAAACGTGAATCATATGAACGTGATGAAAACTAGCTTGACGATAATTCCCATGTGTCCTCGGGAGCGCTTTCTTCTATATAAGAGTTTTTCCAGGCTTGTCCTTTGCTACGAAAAGGATTGGGCCACCTTGATGCACTTTATTTACTTTTATTACTTGTGGCCCGTTACAAATTATCTTATCACAAAACTATCTGTTACCTATAATTTCAGTGCTTGCAGAGAATACCTTGCTGAAAACCACCTATCATTTCCTTCTGCTCCTCGTTGGGTTCGACACTCTTACTTATCGAAAGGACTACGATAGATCCCTTATACTTGTGGGTCATCAAGACTCTTTTCTGGCGCCGTTGCCGGGGAGTGAAGCGCCTTTGGTAGGTGGAATTTGGTAAGGAAAAATTTATATAGTGTGCTGAAATTTACTGTCACTTGTTACTACGGAAAGTAATCCTCTGAGGGGCTTGTTCGGGGTATCTTCACCTCGACCAGTAGAGCAAAGAGTTTCTCCTCAACCTACTCAACCTACTGAACCTACTTAAAATGGAAATGTCTACTTTGAAATTCCTTCGGGTACGATATAAAAACTGCTAGCTAATTCTTTTTCAGGAGACAGAACATTACATCCTGATGAGCACCCAATATATGTGGATGAAGTTTGTGGATTATTTAAGCTTCCAGGTATGCCCGATGATGTTATCAAGAATAAGGTCCCCCCTTTATCTTTGGAGGGAGATGCATTGACATGGTGTAGGCTATGTGATGATATGGGATCATGGAAGTACAAAAGATTGAAATTGGAATTTCATGAGAAGTTTTATCATATGCATCTTGTTCATCATGATCGTAATTATGTATATAATTTTTGGCCTCGCGAAGGAGAAAGCACCGCTCAAGCTTGGGGGAGGCTTAAATCAATGTTATATTCATGCCCCAATCATGAGTTCTCAAGAGAAATGATTATCCAAAAAATTTATGCTCGGCTTTCTGACAAGAATCGCACCATGCTCGATACTTCTTGTGATGGCTCTTTTATGATGAAGACTATTGAATTCAAATGGGATTTATTGGAAATAATTAAACGCAACTCCGAAGATTGGGATCTCGATGAAGGTAAGGAGTCAGGTATGACACCTAAGTTTGATTGTGTTAAATCTTTTATGGATACCGATGTTTTCCATAAATTTAGCACTAAATATGGACTTGACTCTGAGATAGTAGCTTCTTTCTGTGAATCTTTTGCTACTCATGTTGATCTCCCTAAGGAGAAGTGGTTTAAATATCATCCTCCCATAGAAGTAAAATTAGCTGCACCTATTAAAGTTGAAGAAAAGGCTATCACTTATAATGATCCTATTGTTCCTACTGCTTATGTTGAGAAACCACCTTTTCCTGTTAGGATGAAAGATCATGCTAAAGCTTCAACTATGGTTCGTAAAAGCAATATTAGAACCTATACACCTCCTGAGCAAGTTAAAGTTGAACCTAATATTTCTATTGTTAAGGATCTCTTGGCTGATAATATTGATGGGCATGTTATTTATTTCTGTGATGAAACTGCTAGAATTTCTAAACCTTGTGCTAAAGATAAACATAGACATGTGGTAGGCATGCCTGTTATTTTTGTTAAAATAGGAGATCATTGTTATCATGGCTTGTGTGATATGGGTGCCAGTGCTAGTGCAGTACCTATTGACTTATACAACGAAATTATGCATGATATTGCACCTGCTAAGTTAGAAGATATTGATGTTACAATTAAACTTGCCAATAGAGATACTATTTCACCAATTGGAATTGTTAGAGATGTTGAAGTCTTGTGTGGGAAAACTAAATATCCTGCTGATTTTCTTGTTCTTGGTTACCCACAAGATAGCTTTTGTCCCATTATATTTGGTACACCCTTCTTAAACATTGTTAATGCTAGGATAGACTGCAAAAAGGATGTTGTTACTATTGGTTTAGGTGATATGTCCCATGAGTTCAAATTTTCTAAATTCCATAGATAACACCATGAAGAGGAATTGCCTAGTAAAGATGAAAATATTGGTCTTGCTTCTATTGCCGTACCTCCTAGTGATCCTTTAGAACAATATTTGCTAGACCATGAAAATGATATGTTTATGAATGAAAGAATGGAAATAGATGAGGTGTTCTTTAAACAGGGACCTATTCTGAAACACAACTTGCCTGTTGAAATCTTAGGGGATCCTTCTCCACCCAAGGGTGATCCCGTGTTTGAGCTTAAACCATTGCCTGATACTCTTAAATACGCTTATCTTGATGAAAAGAAGATATATCCTATTATTATTAGTGCTAACCTTTCAGTGAAGGAGGAAGAAAAACTATTGAAAACTCTGAAGAAGCACCGTGCTGCTATTGGATATACTCTTGATGATCTTAAGGGCATTAGTCCCACTCTATGTCAACACAAAATAAATTTGGAGAAAGATGCCAAACTGGTTATTGGTCACCAACGACGACTGAATCCTAAGATGAAAGAAGTGGTAAGAAAAGAAATACTAAAGCTCCTTGAGGCAGGTATAATTTATCCCGTTGCTGATAGTCAGTGGGTAAGTCATGTCCATTGTGTTCCTAAGGAGGGAGGTATTACTGTCGTACCTAATGATAAAGATGAATTGATTCCGCAAAGAATTATTACAGGTTATAGGATGGTAATTGATTTCCGCAAATTAAATAAGGCTAATAAAAAAGATCATTACCCCTTACCTTTTATTGATCAAATGCTAGAAAGATTATCCAAACATACACATTTTTGCTTTCTAGATGGTTACTCTAGTTTCTCTCAAATACCTGTATCAGCTGATGATAATCTAAGATCACTTTTACTTTCCCTTTCGGTACTTTTGGTTATAGACGTAAGCCTTTTGGTTTATGTAATGCACCTGCTACCTTTCAAAGATGCATGATGGCTATATTTTCTGATTTTTGTGAAAAGATATGTGAGGTATTCATGGATGATTTCTCCGTTTATGGATCCTCTTTTGATGATTGCTTAAGCAACCTTGATCGATTTTTGCAGAGATGTGAAGAAACTAACCTTGTCTTGAATTGGGAGAAATGCCACTTTATGGTTAATGAAGGTATTGTCTTGGGGCACAAAATTTCTGAAAGAGGCATTGAAGTTGACAAAGCTAAAGTTGATGCTATTGAAAATATGCCGTGTCCCAAGGACATCAAAGGTATAAGAAGTTTCCTTGGTCATGCCGGTTTCTTTAGGAGGTTCATTAAGGACTTCTCAAAAATTTCTCGGCCTCTGACTAATTTATTACAAAAATATATACTGTTCATCTTTGATAATGATTGTGTAGAAGCATTTGAAATACTTAAGAAAGCATTAATCTCTACACCTATCGTTCAGCCACCTAATTGGAATTTACCTTTTGAAATTATGTGTGATGCTAGCGATTATGTTGTAGGTGCTGGTCTAGGGCAAAGAGTTGATAAGAAATTAAATGTTATTCAATATGCTAGTAAAACTCTAGACAATGCCTAGAGAAATTATGCTACTACTGAAAAAGAAATCTTAGCAGTTGTATTTGCTTGTGATAAGTTCAGACCTTATATTGTTGATTCTAAAGTAACTATTCACACTGATCATGCTGCTATTAAATATCTTATGGAAAAGAAAGATGCTAAACCTAGACTTATTAGATGGGTTCTCTTGCTACAAGAATTTGATTTGCATATTATTGATAGAAAGGGAGCTGAGAACCCCGTTGCAGATAACCTATCTAGGTTGGAAAATATTCTTGATGACCCACTACCTATTGATGATAGCTTTCCTGATGAACAATTAAATGTCATAAATGCTTCTCACACTGCTCCATGGTATGCTGATTATGCTAATTACATTGTTGCTAAGTTTATACCACCTAGTTCACATACCAGCAAAAGAAAAAGTTTTTCTATGATTTACGACATTACTTCTAGGATGACCCACACCTTTATAAAGGAGTAGGTGGTGTTATTAGATGTTGTGTACCTGAGCATGAATAGGAACATATCCTACGCAAGTGTCACTCCGAAGCTTATGGAGGACAAAACGCTGGAGATAGAACTGCACATAAGGTATTGCAATCCGGTTTTTATTGGCCTACTCTCTTCAAGGATGACCGTAGGTTTGTCTTATCTTGTGATGAATGTCAAAGAATTAGTAATATTAGTAGACGTCAAGAAATGCCTATGATTTATTCACTTGTTATTGAACCATTTGATGTTTGGGGCTTTGATTATATGGGACCGTTTCCTGCCTCTAATGGATATACACATATTTTAGTTGCTGTTGATTACGTTACTAAGTGGGTAGAAGCTACTCCAACTAGTAGTGCTGATCATAACACCTATATTAAGATGCTTAAAGAAGTTATTTTTCCGAGGTTTGGAGTCCCTAGATATTTAATGACTGATGGTGGTTCATATTTTATTCATGGTGCTTTCCGTAAAATGCTTGCTAAGTATGATGTTAATCATAGAGTTGCATCTCCTTATCACCCCCAGTCTAGTGGTCAAGTAGAATTGAGTAATAGAGAACTCAAATTAATTTTTCAAAGACTGTTAATAGATCTAGAAAGAATTGGTCCAAGAAACTTGATGATGCATTATGGGCCTATAGAACTGCATATAAAAATCCTATGGGTATGTCTCCATATAAAATGGTTTATGGAAAAGCATGTCACTTACCTCTTGAACTAGAACACAAGGCTTATTGGGCTATTAAAGAGCTCAATTATGATTTCAAACTTGCTGGTGAGAAGAGGTTATTTGACATTAGCTCACTTGATGAATGGAGAACCCAAGCCTATGAGAATGCCAAATTGTTTAAACAAAAAGTTAAAAGATGGCATGACAAAATAATACAAAAGCGTGAGTTTAATGTAGGTGATTATGTATTGCTATAAAACTATCATTTAAGATTTTTTTGCAAGAAAACTTCTCTCTAAATGGGAAGGTCCTTACGTTATCGAGGAGGTCTATCGTTCCGGTGCCATAAAAATCAACAACTCTGAAGGCACAAATCCGAAGGTGGTGAACAGTCAAAGAATCAAACATTATATCTCAGGTAATCCTATAAATGTTGAAACCAATGTTATTGAAATTGTAGCCCAGGAGGAATACATAAGGGACACTTTCCAGAATGTTTCAGACTCCGAAAAGGAATAGGTACGTGGTACGGTAAGTAAACCGACTCCAAAACAGTTCTAATGGCAATTTTTCTCCGTTTTGGAGTATTTAGAAAAATAGAAAAATAAGAAGCAGTCCAGGAAGGACACGAGGACTCCACGAGGGTGGAGGGCGCGCCCCCTGCCTCGTGGGCACCTCGTGTGCTCTCCAGACTCCGTTTTCTTGTATGATACGTATTTTGGTCGGTAAAAAATCATTATATAATCTCCCGGAGGTTTTGACTCCTGTATCACGCAAATATCTCTCGTCTTTGTTTCGAGCTGTTTTTCTGACAGATCTAGGTCGTCATGTCGTCTTCAAGTGCCCCCTAGGACAAGTTCTTTGGGAAGGTCATCAACCCCTACCTCGCGGAGGTGCTGCAACACCCTCAAACCATTGAGATGCATGAGGGGTTGTTGCACATCCGCGATGTTGAGGGACCAAGGAAGACCGGAAGCATGGACGCAAGGCTCGAGGCATTGGAGCAACAAGTTTTCAAGTGTCAGGAGATGGTGGAGCATGGACTCGAATCCAATCACATCATGATCACGGAGTTCACCAACAACCACAAGCTGGACGTCAAGGACATTGGGGAGGCCATCTTCAAGCTTCATGAGAAAATCGAGCACTTCCAAGCCCAGATCTATGACCTGCAAAATCAAAACTGTGAGTATGAATATAGATTCAAAAGGATGAGTTTGGCTGCAGATTTGAGGATTCAGGAGACTCGATCATCCTTCTATGATGGTCAGCCTATGCCTTGGAAGAGGGACGACAAGCCTACATCATCAACAACTCCAACTCCTTCACCGACAAAAGAGATATAATCACATGGGTATGGGCACTCCCCTTGGCAACTTCCAGGCTTGGGGGAGTGCCCCGGTATCGTATCACCATCACATCTCTATCTTTATCGTTTTTCTTAGTCCGATCCTTTTAGTAATATCTTGATCTAGTAGAATAAAAGCTTTTAGTATGATCTAGTTTTGAGTTTTGCTTTTTAATCCCTCTATGTAATCGAGTCCGTGAGCTATATAATAAAGATTAGTGTTGAGTCAAGGGCTTGATTATTTTGCCATGATCTTGAGGGAATAAAATAAAAGAAAAGAAATAAAAGAGATCATAAGGATCTTATGGAGAGTAATGAGCTCACATATAAAGAGTATTATGAATAAAAGTTGTTGAGAGTTGACAAACATAGTTTTGGGCATCGTTGCAATTAATAGGAAGTAATAAAGAAAGAGAGGTCTTCACATATAAATATACTATCTTGGACATCTTTTATCATTGTGAGCACTCATTAAAATATGATATGCTAAAGAGTTGACGTTGGACAAGGAAGATAACGTAATGGGTTATGTTTTCTTACATCTAAGATAAATTATATTGCCATGGATCATCCAACATGGTTGAGCTTGCCTTTCCCCCTCATGCTAGCTAAACTCTTTGCACCAAGTAGAGATACTACGTGTGCTTCCAAATACCCTTAAACCCAGTTTTGCCATGAGAGTCCACCATATCTACCTATGGATTGAGTAAGATCCTTTAAGTAAGTTGTCATCGGTGCAAACAATAAAAATTTCTCTCTAAATATGTATGACTTATTAGTGTGGGAGAAAATAAGCTTTATACGATCTTGTGATATGGAAGAAATAAAATCGACGGACTGCATAATAAAGGTTCATATCAAAAGTGGCAATATAAAGTGACGTTCTTTCGCATTAAGATTTTGTGCATCCAACCATAAAAGTGCATGACAACCTCTGCTTCCCTCTACGAAGGGCCTATATTTTTCTTTTACCTCCTACCTTACATAAGAGTCATGGTGATCCTCACCTTTCCCTTTTACATTTTATCTTTTGGCAAGCACAATATGTTGGAAAGATCCTGGAATATATGGCTAATTGGATGTGAGTTTTCATGAACTATTATTGTTGACATTACCCTTGAGGTAAAACATTGGGAGGCAAAACTATAAGCCCCTATCTTTCTCTATGTCCGATTAAAACTCCATACCCATAAGTATTGCGTGAGTGTTAGCAATTGTGAAAGACTATATGATAGTTGAGTATGTGGACTTGCTGAAAAGCTCTTATGTTGACTCTTTCCTATGTTATGATAAATTGCAATTGCTTCAATGACTGAGATTATAGTTTGTTAGTTTTCAATGAAGTTTATGATTCATACTTGAAATTGTGATTGAATTGTTACTCTAGCATAAGAGATCATATGACAATAATTATATAAGTTGATGTTCTAAGAATGATCATGGTGCCCTCATGTCTGTATTTTATTTTTATCGATACCTCTATCTTTAAACATGTGGACATATTTTTCAATTTCGGATTTCGCTTGAGGACAAGCGAGGTCTAAGCTTGGGGGAGTTGATACGTCCATTTTGCATCATGCTTTTATATCGATATTTATTGCATTATGGGCTGTTATTACACATTATGTCACAATACTTATGCCCATTCTCTCTTATTTTACAAGGTTTATATAAAGAGGGAGAATGTCGGTAGCTGGGATTTTGGGCTAGAAAAGGAGCAAATATTAGAGACCTATTCTGCACAGCTCCAAAAGCCCTGAAACTTCACGGAAGTTATTTTCATAATATATAAAAAATACTGAGCGCAAGAAGTACTGGAGGGGGGCCACTCACCAGCCATGAGGGTGGGGGCGCGCCCCTGCCTCATGGGCCCCCTGGTGGCCCTCCGATGCCCATCTTCTGCTATATGGAGTCTTTCGTGGAGAAAAAAATCACAAGCAAGCTTTCGAGACGAGACTCCACCGCCACGAAGCGGAACCTTGGCGGAACCAATATAGGGCTCCGACGGAGCTGTTCTGCTGGGGACACTTTCCTCCGAGAGGGGGAAATCATCACCATCGTCATCACCAATGATCCTCTCATCAATAGGGGGTCAATCTCCATCAACATCTTCACTAGCACCATCTCCTCTCAAATCCTAGTTCATCTCTTGTATCTAATTCTTGTCTCTGAGTCTGGGATTGGTATGTGTGGGTTGCTAGTAGTGTTGATTACTCCTTGTAGTTGATGCTAGTTGGTTTACTTGGTGGAAGATCATATGTTCAGATCCTATATGCACATTAATACCCCTCTGATTATGAACATGAATATGCTTTGTGAGTAGTTATGTTTGTTCCTGAGGATATGGGAGAAGTCTTGCTATCAGTAGTCATGTGAATTTGGTATTCGTTCGATATTCTGATGAGATGCATGTTGTCTCTCCTCTAGTGGTGTTATGTGAACATCGACTACATGAAACTTCACCATTATTTGGGCCTAGAGGAAGGCATTGGGAAATAATATGTAGATGATGGGTTGCTAGAGTGACAGAAGCTTAAACCCTAGTTTATGTGTTGCTTTGTAAGGGGCTGATTTGGATCCATATGTTTCATGCTATGGTTAGGATTACCTTAATACTTCTGTTGTAGTTGCAGATGCTTGCAATGGGGGTTAATCATAAGTGGTATGCTTGTCCAAGTAAGGACAGCACCCAAGCACCGGTCCACCCACATATCAGATTATCAAAGTACCGAACGCGAATCATATGAACGTGATGAAAACTAGCTTCACAATAATTCCCATGTGTCCTCGGGAGCGCTTTCTTCTATATAAGAGTTTGTCCAGGCTTGTCCTTTGCTACGAAAAGGATTGGGACACCTTGCTTCACTTTATTTACTTTTATTACTTGTTGCTCGTTACAAATTATCTTATCACAAAACTATCTGTTATCTATAATTTCAGTGCTTGCAGAGAATACCTTGCTGAAAACCGCTTATCATTTCCTTCTGCTCCTCGTTGGGTTCGACACTCTTACTTATCGAAAGGACTAAGATAGATCCCCTATACTTGTGGGTCATCAAGACACCACGTGATGATCGGGTGTGATATGCTCTATGTTCACATACAACGGGTGCAAGCCAGTTTTGCACAAGCAGAATACTCGAGTTAAACTTGACGAGCCTAGCATATGCAGATATGGCCTCAGAACACTGAGACCGAAAGGTCGAGCGTGAATCATATAGTAGATATGATCAACATAGTGATGTTCACCATTGAAAAATACTCCATCTCACGTGATGATCGGACATGGTTTAGTTGATATGGATCACGTGATCACTTAGATGATTAGAGGGATGTCTATCTAAGTGGGAGTTCTTAAGTAAATATGATTAATTGAACTTTTATTTATCATGAAGTTAGTACCTGATAGTATTTTGCATGTCTATATTATTGTAAATAAATGGCCCGTGCTGTTGTTCCATTGGATTTTAATGCGTTCCTAGAGAAAGCTAAGTTGAAATATGATGGTAGCAACTACACGGACTGGGTCCATAACTTGAGGATTATCATCATTGCTGCACAGAAGAATTACATCCCGGAAGCACCGCTAGGTGCCAAACCCGCTGTAGGAGCAACCCCAGATGTTATGAACACCTGGCAGAGCAAAGCTGATGACTACTTGATAGTTCAGTGTGCCATGCTTTACGGCTTAGAACCGGGACTTCAACGATGTTTTGAATGTCATGGAGCATATGAGATGTTCCAGGAGTTGAAGTTAATATTTCAAGCAAATGCCTGGATTGAGAGATATGAAGTCTCCAATAAGTTCTATAGCTGCAAGATGGAGGAGAATAGTTCTGTCAGTGAACATATACTCAGAATGTCTAGGTACCACAATCACTTGACACAGCTGACAGTTAATCTTCTGGTTAAAAATGCCATTGACAGAGTTCTTCAATCACTGCCACCAAGCTACAAAAGCTTCGTGATGAACTATAATATGCGAGGGATGGATAAGACGATTCCCGAGCTCTTCACAATGCTAAAGGCCGCGGAGGTAGAAATCAAGAAGGAGCCTCAAGTGTTGATGGTCAACAAGACCACCGGTTTCAAGAAGAAGGGCAAAGGGAAGAAGGGGAACTTCAAGAAGAACGGCAAGCAAGTTGCTGCTCAAGTGAAGAAGCCCAAGTCTGGACCTAAGCCCGAGACTGAGTGCTTCTACTCCAAAGGGACCGGTCACTGGAAGCGAAACTGCCCCAAGTATTTGGTGGATACGAAGGATGGCAAAGTGAAAGGTATATTTGATATACATGTTATTGATGTGTACCTTACTAATGCTCACAGTAGCGCCTGGTTATTTGATACTGGTTCAGTTGCTAATATTTGCAACTCGAAACAGGGGCTACGAATTAAGAGAAGATTGGCTAAGGACGAGGTGACGATGCGCGTGGGAAATGGTTCCAAAGTCGATGTGATCGCCGTCGGCACGCTACCTCTACATCTACCTTCGGGATTAGTTTTAGAGCTGAATAATTGTTATTTGGTGCCAGCGTTAAGCATGAACATTATATTTGGATCTTGTTCGATGCGAGACGGTTATTCATTTGAATCATAGAATAATAGTTGTTCTATTTATATGAGTAATATCTTTTATGGTCATGCACCCTTGAAGAGTGGTCTATTTTTACTAAATCTTGATAGCAGTGATACACATGTTCATAGTATTGAAGCCAAAAGATGTAAGTTTAATAATGATAGTGCAACTTATTTGTGGTTCTTCCGTTTAGGTCATATTGGTGTAAAGCGCATGAAGAAACTCAATATTGATGGGCTTTTGGAATCACTTGATGCTTGCGAACCATGCCTCATGGGCAAGATGAGTAAGACTCCGTTCTCCGGGACAATGGAGCGAGCAACAGACTTGTTGGAAATAATACATACTTATGTATGAGGTCCGATGAGTGTTGATGCTCGTGGCGGGTATCGTTATTTTCTGACCTTCATAGATGATTTGAGCAAATATGGGTATGTCTACTTGATGAAGCATAAGTCTGAAACATTTGAAAAGTTCAAGGAATTTCATAGTGAAGTGGAAAATCATCGTAACAAGAAAATAAAGTTTCTATGATGTGATCGTGGAGGTCAATATTTGAGGAATGAGTTTGGTCTTCATTTGAAACAATGCAGAATAGTTTCGCAACTCACGCCACCTGGAACACCATAGCGTAATGGTGTGTCCGAATGTCGTAACTGCACTTTATTAGATATGATGCGATTTAGATGTCTCTTACTGATTTACCGCCATCGTTTTGGGGTTATGCTTTAGAGACGGCTGCATTCACGTTAAATAGGGCACCATCAAAATCCGTTGAGATGACACCATATGAACCGTGGTTTGGCAAGAAACCCAAGTTATCATTCCTTAAAGTTTGGGGCTGTGATGCTTATGTGAAAAAGCTTCAACCTGATAAGCTCGAACCCAAATCGGAGAAATGTGTCTTCATAGGATACCCAAAGGAGACTGTTGGGTACACCTTCTATCACAAATCTGAAGGCAAGATATTCGTTGCTAAGAATGGATCCTTTCTAGAGAAGGAGTTTCTCTCTAAAGAAGTGAGTGGGAGGAAAGTAGAACTTGATGAGGTAATTGTACCTGGTCCTTTATTGGAAAGTAGTTCATCACAGAAATCAGTTCGAGTGATTCCTACACCAATTAGTGAGGAAGCTGATGATGATGATCATGAAACTTCTGATCAAGTTACTACCGAACCTCGTAGGTCAACCAGAGTAAGATCCGCACCAGAGTGGTATGGTAATCCTGTTCTAGAGGTCATGTTACTTGACCATGACGAACCTACAAACTATGAGGAAGCGATGATGAGCCCAAATTCCGCGAAATGGCTTAAGGCCATGAAATCTGAGATGGGATCCATGTACGAGAACAAAGTATGGACTTTGGTTGACTTTCCTGATGATCGGCAAGCCATAGATAATAAATGGATCTTCAAGAAGAACACTGACGCTGACGGTAATGTTATTGTCTACAAAGCTCGACTTGTTGCAAAAGGTTTTCGACAAGTTCAAGGAGTTGACTACGATGAGACCTTCTCACCCGTAGCGATGCTTAAGTCCGTCCGAATCATGTTAGCAATTGCCGCATTTTACAATTATGAAATTCGGCAAATGGATGTCAAAAATGCATTCCTTAATGGATATCTTAAAGAAGAGTTGTATGTGATGCAACCGGAAGGTTTTGTCGATCCAAAAGGTGCTAACAAAGTGTGCAAGCTCCAGCGATCCATTTATGGACTGGTGCAAGCATCTCGGAGTTGGAATATATGCTTTGATAGTGTGATCAAAGCATATGGTTTTATACAGACTTTTGGAGAAGCCTGTATTTACAAGAAAGTGAGTGGGAGCTCTACAACATTTCTGATATTATATGTGGATGACATATTATTGATTGGAAATGATACTGAATTTCTGAATAACATAAAAGGATACTTGAATAAGAATTTTTCAATGAAAGACCTCGGTGAAGCTGCTTATATATTGGGCATCAAGATCTATAGAGATAGATCAAGACGCTTAATTGGACTTTCACAAAGCACATACCTTGATAAAGTTTTGAAGAAGTTCAAAATGGATCAAGCAAAGAAAGGGTTCTTGCCTGTGTTACAAGGTGTGAAGTTGAGTGAGACTCAATGCCCGACCACTGCAGAAGATAGAGAGAAAATGAAAGTTATTCCCTATGCTTCGGCCATAGGTTCTATGATGTATGCAATGTTGTGTACCAGATCTGATGTGTGCCTTGCTATTAGTTTAGCAGGGAGGTACCAAAGTAATCCAGGAGTGGATCACTGGACAGCGGTTAAGAATATCCTGAAATATGTGAAAAGGACTAAGGATATGTTTCTCGTTTATGGAGGTGACAAAAGAGCTCGCCGTAAACGGTTACGTCGATGCAAGCTTTGACAATGATCCGACTCTAAATTGCAAACTGGACACATATTTTTATTGAATGGTGGAGCTGTTAGTTGTTGCAGTTCTAAGCAAAGCGTCGTGGTGGGATCTACATGCGAAGCATAGTACATAGCTGCTTCGGAAGCAGCAAATGAAGGAGTCTGGATGAAGGAGTTCATATCTGATCTAGGTGTCATACCTAGTGCATCGGGTCCAATGAAAATCTTTTGTGACAATACTGGTGCAATTGCCTTGGCAAAGGAATCCAGATTTCACAAGAGAACCAAGCACATCAAGAGACACTTCAATTCCATCTGCGATCAAGTCAAGGAGGGAGACATAGAGAATTGCAAAATACATACGGATCTGAATGTTGCAGACCCGTTGACTAAACCTCTCTCACGAGCAAAACATGATCAGCACCAAGACTCCATGGGTCTTAGAATCATTAGAATGTAATCTAGATTATTGACTCTAGTGCAAGTGGGAGACAGAAGGAAATATGCCCTGGATGCAATAATAAAGTTGTTATTTATATTTCCTTATGTCATGATAAATGTTTATTATTCATGCTAGAATTGTATTAACCGGAAACTTAGTACATGTGTGAATACATAGACAAACAGAGTGTCGTGGAATTGTCACAGCAGATGTCCTAGTGTGAGGACTTAGTCTTGGAGCCATCACACTAGGTTAGCTTAAAGGGGTTAAACGGGACAAAGGACACAGGAGTTTATACTGGTTCAGCCCCTTGCGATCAAGGTAAAGGCCTACTCCAGTTGACTTGGTATTGCTTATGTCTCGATTACCAGGGAACGAGTACGCTTGACCTAGCTTTTGATTTGTTCTCTCTTGCCCTAAGTCGCTGCCGGGTCGTCCCTTTATATACACAGGTTGACGCCCGGTGGTTTACAGAGTCCCGGCCGGCTCATAAACAACTAGTCCGGCTTGGTGACTAACTACACATGCCTTATGATACAAGTTACATATATATGTCGGTTTACACTTGTTTGGGCCTTAAGTCGCCTTTGGGCTCCGGGTCCTGTCATCTGCATAATAGACTACCGCCTTAAGCGTCTTCATGCGCTTTTTCTTGATAACCGCCAGGGACTTAATCCGGCCCCTTCTGGGCAGGTTAACCCAATAGTTATATCCCCAACATTAGGCCCCAGGTTGATTTGAACTTGTTCATATCAATCTTCAACACTTAGAAAAATTCCTTCCTCATTACCTTTGCAAAATCTTGTAACTCGCCGTGACGTTATCTTCTAGGTTCTTGATAACCCGCCATGACATCATCTATCATTAATTTTACACAAGGCCCAACTCTTAATAAATCTTCTCTTTAATGAATCTCCGAAAAATGCGGCATTTGTATCCGTCACATTCGTTTTTAGCCTCCTTGATTCCCGTGCCTGTCACTTATCCATCTGCCTTATAAATAGGGCCAGGGGTCCCTTTTCCTTCCCCCCTTGCCTCTTCATCTCCGTCTTCTTCCTCGCGACGCCCGAACCCTCGAGCTCCGCTGCGACCGTCGACCTTCGCTTTTGCCTCGACAACGACCACACACCTCCGATGTGCATCAACCTTGGTACATCTTCCTTTCCTCCTTTCTTATAGATCTCATTAGGGTTTTCTGACATTCATCGAGGTTCATCCCCGTTCTTGGCTATAACCTTCCTTTTTGATTTGAACCTGGTGCTCCCCGTAAGCCGTAGCAGATGTAGCAATCCTTTTTGTTATTTAGAATATCTCCTCTGTATTAGAAAACCAATATGGATCATAAACTACTCAAGCACTAATATTTTAGGTCTGAATACTTTTATATTTAACTGAAATGCGATAGATCCGAAATCGTAGCATCAATCTGCGAAACCTGTTTTTCTCAGCACTTAGATTTTTCATCCCTAGATCTGTCCTTTCAATATTTGTATGGGCGGCTTAACTCGGAAATAGTAACCCGCCAGGTATCATTAGTCCCCTTTTAAGCCGCCAAAAGTTCCTTGTAACTCTTCAATGTCAATCTTCGGCTTAATGCCTATATATGCTTCTTTATTGTTTCCCTGTTAACCATAAGCCGGCTTAACCATGTAATATTGAACCAACATAACCTTTCTTTCAGATCGTTGATAACATGGCTAAGACATATACATCTTGCAATTGGGTCAAATCCCGGGTTACTGAAGAAGATCTAAACAACTATGTTGCTACCGGCACTTTAGCCAAAAAAGAGATCATCCATTGGAGAGTTCCTATTGGGGAAATTCCTCCTCAACCCAAAGATGGAGAAATAATTGTTTTTGCTGACCACTTGGGTCAAGGATTCAGTCCACCCGGCTCAAAAGATTTCCGTGATGTGCTGCATTTCCTTCAACTTCACCCTCAAGACATCAGACCCAACTCTGTGTCCAATATCTGCAACTTCCAAGTATTTTGCGAAGCTTGTCTTCATGAGGAGCCTACAGTTGACTTATTCAGGGAATTCTATTACTTGAACCGCCAAATAGAGTTCGTCGACGGGCCATGTCAAGAAGTTGGTGGAGTCTCTATTTAAAAGAGGAAGGAAGTGAGCTTTCCCCATGCTAAACTGCATAGCCACCCCAAAGACTGGAACCGAACTTGGTTTTATTGTCAAGATACATCTCCAGACGGTGAAAATCCTCTGCCGGGTTACCGTGAACACCGACTTAGCAACACACATCCGCTCCCCCAACGGCTCAACTCAAGGGAAAGGGCCAAATACTCACCAGCCTTTTCAAGGCTCAGAGCCTTTATGGCCAACGGCTTAACTAGCGTCGACTTTTCCCGGTGCTGGATATCTAGGAGTATCTTGCCATTAAGCCGCCGTCCCAGCTTGATGTGTGAATATACTGGTGACGTAAACCATCCTCAATGCCATTGTAACATTCAGCTGTCTGATGCGGAAGTCACTGAAGCCACGAAGAAGCTGCTGAATGAATTTGTGAAAGAGTGCAGCAAAACTGGACTTAGTCCGTTCTGTTCCTTCAACCGGCCGCCACTTGTAAGAATTTCCCCTCTTATGCTTAATCCATATTTTGATATCTACTTATGACCTTCTCAATCTTCATAGGATGATGATCCATTTTGGAAGAGGAGAACACCTGATAAACCAGCAAAACCGACTCGTGTGAAAACCAAGGCTCACAAGAAACCCACCAAGAGTAAGACTACCGAGTGCGCCGATTTAAACATTGATGATGATGATGATGATCATGAGTCAGAGGTAGAACTTGATTCTCTTGGCTCCGTTTTTATACATCTCATTGACAACAATTGTTGCCAGGACGATGCAGAAGCTAGTCGTGCCGGTGATGCAGAGGTAATTATTCTTTCTTCTGGTTCAGAACCTCTGCCAACACAAAAAACCCGATAAGGAAGCCGGAAAGTAAGCTTTTCTCACCCTCTATCTCACTTGGATCCAAACTTTATTTTGAAGAAAAAAAAACATGAAGCTCGCCGCATGACCCGGCATAGCGGCAATGTGATTACTTCTGCCGGCTTACCAAACACTCCGCTTCGCAAACGCCGTCCAGATGTCTTACATATTTCTGACATACTTTACCCCAAGGCGGGTTATTTGCGACAACCTCTTAACCCGTCTGATTCAAACTACCAGGGGACTTCTCATTCCTCCTCTGGCGAGTCAACAGGAACACAAATTCCAGCTTGCAAGACTGTACCTGGGTAAGATCATTTTCAATTATTTCAACTTTTATGCTTGATCATCACCTTGACTTCCTTTTCTTATATTTCAGGGGCCAAGCTAAGCCCAGCAAGAAGGCCAGGCTAGCTAAGCCGGCCGACGATCTTAATCTGTCTGAACCGGAGAAGCAGCCAGAGTCTCCTCATCCTCAACAAATTGCAGAAGCCACCGTGGATAACTCACCTTCGGAAGATCGTGAAGCTTCCATGAACCATGTGGATGTTGAACCAACTACCTATAAGCCGCCAAGCCCAATCAAACCTTCCGAGGAGAAGATTAATGATGTTGTTGTCACCGGTGTTGGATTCAGAGCTCCAGGTCAACCTAACGTCTTACGCAAGCACAACGCTAAGGAGAAATTTCTGCTGAAGACAAAGGCAAGTGGAAAACAGACTTGGAGATCTATACTCATTTTAGCGCCCAAGATCTCCATTGTGGCCTTTTAAATCGCCTGTACACAAGCCGTGACTTTGAAGCCGCCTTAGTAAACCTGATGAAGGAGCGCTATGAGGTAAACACTACAATCCCTTGTTACATGAATATCCTTCCCCCTAGCCGCCAAGTTTATTGAACATGATAGAATAACATGTGCTATAAACTTCAATAATTAAATAGATCAACTCCTTGTAGCCCCCAAGGGCCAGCTTAATAAATATGTTGAGCCGGAACTTCTTAACCCAGCAAGAATTAACATTGCGTCCGTAGCCCCCAAGGGTCGGCTTAACAAAATATGTTAAGTCGAGACTAATCATTTTCCAGAATTCTAGCAAGAGTTAACATTCCGTCCGTAGCCCCCAAGGGCCGGCTTAACAAATATGTTAAGTCGAGGCTAATCATCTTCTAGAAATCCATAATTCCAGTCATAGCCTTCGTAAGCCGGATCATCCTCATTTATCCGGGTCAGCAAATAAAGCCATGTTTGAAGAGCAATATGCATTAGCCCCCAAGTGCCAAGTATAATACTTGTATTGTGCTTGGGACTTTGATGACCCACAAGTATAGGGGATCTATCGTAGTCCTTTAGATAAGTAAGAGTGTCGAACCCAACGACGAGCAGAAGGAAATGATAAGCGGTCTCCAGCAAGGTATTCTCTGCAAGTACTGAAACAAGTGGTAACAGATAGTTTTGTGATAGGATAATTTGTAATGAGCAACAAGTAACAAAAGTAAATAAGGTGCAACAAGGTGGCCCAATCCTTTTTGTAGCAAAGGACAAGCCTGGAAAAACTCTTATATAGCGAAAAGCCCTCCCAAGGACACATGGGAATATCGTCAAGCTAGTTTTCATCACGCTCATATGATTCGCGTTCAGTACTTTGATAATTTGGTATGTGGGTGGACCGGTGCTTGGGTACTATCCTTACTTGGACAAGCATCCCACTTATGATTAGCCTCTATTGCTAGCATCCGCAACTACAACAAAAGTATTAAGGTAAACCTAACCATAGCATGAAACATATGGATCCAAATCAGCCCCTTACGAAGCAACACATAAACTAGGGTTTAACCTTCTGTCACTCTAGCAACCCATCATCTACTTATTACTTCCCAATGCCTTCCTCTAGGCCCAAATAATGGTGAAGTGTCATGTAGTTGACGTTCACATAACACCACTAGAGGAGAGACAACATACATCTCATCAAAATATCGAACGAATACCAAATTCACATGACTACTAATAGTAAGACTTCTCCCATGTCCTCAGGAACAAACGCAACTACTCACAAAGCATAAACATGTTCATAATCAGAGGGGTATTAATATGCATATAGGATCTGAACATACGATCTTTTCCACCAATTAAATCAACTAGCATCAACTACAAGGAGTAATTAACACTACTAGCACCAACCCCGGACATGGAGACAAGAATTGGATACAAGAGATGAACTAGGGTTTTGAGAGGAGATGGTGCTGATGAAGATGTTGATGGAGATTGCCCTCTCCCGATGAGAGGAGCGTTGATGATGACGATGGCGATGATTTCCCCCTCCGGGAGGGAAGTTTCCCCGGTAGAACAGCTCCGCCAGAGCCCTAGATTGGTTCCACGAAGGTTCCGCCTCGTGGCAGCGGAGTTTCGTCCGAGAAGATGGATTATGATTTTTTCCCATTGAAAGACTTCATATAGAAGAAGATGGCCACCGGAGGGCCACCAGGGGGCCCACGAGGTAGGGGGGCGCGCCCAGGGGGTAGACCGCGCCCCCACCCTCGTGGGTAGGGTGTGGCCCCCTGGTGAATCTCTTCCGCTGAGTATTTTTTATATATTCTGAAAACGTCTTCCATGAAGTTTCAGGACTTTTGGAGCTGTGCATAATATGTCTCTATTATTTGCTCCTTTTCCAGCCTAGAATCCCAACTGCCGGCATTCTCCCTCTTCATGTAAACCTTGTAAAATAAGAGAGAATAGGCATAAGTATTGTGACATAATGTGTAATAACAGCCCATAATGCAATAAATATCGATATAAAAGCATGATGCAAAATGGACGTATCAACTCCCCCAAGCTTAGAGCTCGCTTGTCCTCAAGCGAAAGCCGAAATCGAAAAATATGTCCACATGTTTAGAGATAGAGGTGTCGATAAAAATAAAATACGGACATGAGGGCATCATGATCATTCTTAGAACGTCAACTTACATAATTCTTGTCATATGATTTCTTATGCTAGAGTAATAATTCAATCACAATTTCAAGTATGAATCATAAGCTTCATTGAAAACTAACAAACTATAATCTCAGTCATTGGAGCAGTTGCAATTTATCATAACATAGGAAAGAGTCAATATATAAGAGCTTTTCAGCAAGTCTACATACTCAACTATCATATAGTTTTTCACAATTGCTGACACTGACGCAATATTTATGGGTATGGAGTTTTAATCGGACATAGAGAAAGATAGGGGCTTATAGTTTTGCCTCCCAATGTTTTACCACAAGGGTAATGTCAACAATAATAGTTCAGGAAAACTCACATCCAATTAGCCATATATACCAGGATCTTTCCAATATACTGTGCTTGCCAAAGGATAAAATGTAAAAAGGAATGGTGAAGATCACCATGACTCTTATGCAATGTAGGAGGTAAAAGTAAAAGATAAGCCCTTCGCAGAGGGAAGTAGAGGTTGTCATGCGCTTTTGTAGTTGGATGCACAAAATCTTAATGCGAAATAACATCACTTTATATTGCCACTTGTGATATGGACCTTTATTATGCAATCTATCGCTTTTATTTCTTCCATATCACACGATCGTATAAAGCTTATTTCTCCCACACTAATAACTCATACATATTTAGAGAGCAATTTTTATTGCTTGCACCGATGACAACTTACTTGGAGGATCTTACTCAATCCATAGGTAGGTATGGTGGACTCTCATGGCAAGACTGGTTTAAGGTTATTTGGAAGCACAAGTAGTATCTCTACTTGGTGCGATGAATTTGGCTAGCATGAGGGAGAAAGGCAAGCTCAACCATGTTGGATGATCCATGACAATATAATTTGTCTCAGATGTAAGAAAACATAACCCATTATGTTGTCTTCCTTTTCCAATGTCAACTCTTTAGCATGTCATATTTTAATGAGTGCTCACAATCATAAAAGATGTCTAAGATAGTACATCTATATGTGAAGACCTCTCTTTCTTTATTACTTCCTATTAATTGCAACGATGACCAAAACTGTGTTTGTCAACCTTCAACAACTTTTATTCATCAAACTTTCTCTATGTGAGCTCACGACTCTCCATAAGATTCACATGATCTCTTTGTTTCTTTTTATTTCTTTCTCTTTTCTTTCTCTTAGGATCATGGAAAAATAATCAAGCTCTTGACTCAACACTAATCTTTATTATATATCTCACGGACTCGATTACATATAAGAATTATAAAGCAAAACTCACAACTAGATCATACTAAGAACTTTTATTCTACTAGATCAAGATATTATCAAAAGGATCGAACTAAGAAAAACGGTAAAGGTAAAAGTGATGGTGATACGATACCGGGGCACTCCCCCAAGCTTGGCAGTTGCCAAGGGGAGTGCCCATAACCGATGCTCAATTCTTCTTTGTTGGTGAAGAAGGTGGAGTTGTTGATGATGGGTAGTCGCACATCGAGTGTAGGAGGTCTTCTAACTTGCAGATAATGCCTTTGAGTGCGATGATATGCTCCTTCAACAAAATATTTTCACGTGTGAGATACTTATTTTGTATACGAGCTAACTCGATCATCTTGAAAGCTTCGATCTCAGTTGGGGTAAGGAGATTGTGATCAAGTTGAAGGATGTCTTCTCTTGCCGGGGCCTTCTTGATCCCTTCATCCTTGTTGGTCTCCATGGGTTCCTCTCTCTTCAGCTCTATCTTCATTAGCCAAGCATAGTTGCCCTCATTGTTGGAGGAGGAGGGAGACGACATGATGCTTAACTTCGACAACCCTGGCAGAAAACAGCTCAAAGCAAGAACAAGAGATTTTTGCGTGATACGAGATTCAAAACCCCCGGGAGATTATAATGAATTTTTACCGACCAAAATACGCAACGTGTACGAAAACAGAGTCCGGAAAGCGCACGAGGTGCCCACGAGGTAGGGGGGCACGCCCAGTAGGGTAGGGCGCGCCCTCCACCCTCGTGGAGCCCGCATGTACTTCCCAGACTGCTTCTTATTTTTCTATTTTTCTAAATATTCCAAAACGGAGAAATATAGCCTTAAAACTGTTTTGGAGTCGGTTTACTTACCGTACCACATACCTATTCCTTTTTGGAGTTTGAAACATTCTGGAAAGTGTCCCTTATGTATTCCTCCGGGGTTACGGTTTCGATAACATTGGTTTCAACATTTATGGGATTACCTGAGATATAATGTTTGATTCTTTGACCGTTCACCACCTTCGGATTTGTGCCTTCGAAGTTGTTGATTTTTATGGCACCGGAACGATAGACCTCCTCGATAACATAAGGACCTTCCCATTTAGAGATAAGTGTTCCTGCAAAAAATCTTAAACGAGAGTTGTATAGCAATACATAATCACCTACTTTAAACTCACGCTTTTGTATTCTTTTGTCATGCCATCTTTTAACTTTTTCTTTAAACAACTTGGCATTTTCATAGGCTTGGGTTCTCCATTCATCAAGTGAGCTAATATCAAATAACCTCTTCTCACCAGCAAGTTTGAAATCATAATTGAGTTCGTTAATAGCCCAATATGCCTTGTGTTCTAGTTCGAGAGGTAAGTGACATGCTTTTCCATAAACCATTTTATACGGTGACATACCCATAGGATTTTTATATGCAGTTCTATAGGCCCATAATGCATCATCAAGTTTCTTGGACCAATTTTTTCTAGATCTATTAACAGTCTTTTGCAAAATTAATTTGAGCTCTCTATTACTCAATTTCACTTGACCACTAGACTGTGGGTGATAAGGGGATGCAATTCTATGATTAACATCATACTTAGCAAGCATTTTACGGAAAGCACCATGACTAAAATGTGAACCACCATCAGTCATTAAATATCTAGGGACTCCAAATCTTGGAAAAATAACTTCTTTAAGCATTTTAATAGAAGTGTTATGATCAGCACTACTAGTTGGAATAGCTTCTACCCACTTAGTAACGTAATCAACAGCAACTAAAATATGCGTATATCCATTAGAGGAAGGAAAAGGCCCCATATAGTCAAAGCCCCAAGCATCAAATGGTTCAAAAACAAGTGAATAATTCATAGGCATTTCTTGACGTCTACTAATATTACCAATTCTTTGACATTCATCACAAGATAAGACAAACTTGCGGGCATCCTTGAAGAGAGTAGGCCAATAAAAACCAGATTGCAATACCTTATGTGCAGTTCTATCTCCAGCATGGTGTCCTCCATAAGCTTCGGAGTGACACTTGCGTAGGATCTGTTCCTGCTCATGCTCAGGTACACAGCGTCTAATAACACCATCTACTCCTTCTTTATAAAGATGTGGGTCATCTCAAAAGTAATGCCTCAAATCATAGAAAACCTTTTCTTTTGCTGGTATGTGAAACTAGGTGGTATAAACTTAGCAACAATGTAATTAGCATAATAAGCATACCATGGAGCAGTATGAGAAGTATTTATGACATTTAATTTCTCATCTGGAAAGCTATCATCAATAGGAAGTGGGTCATCAAGCACATTTTCTAACCTAGACAAGTTGTCTGCAACGGGGTTCTCAGCTCCCTTTCTATCAACAATATGTAAGTCAAATTCTTGTAGCAAGAGAACCCATCTAATAAGTCTAGGTTGAGCATCTTTCTTTTCCATGAGATATTTAGTAGCAGCATGATCGGTGTGAATAGTTAATTTAGAATAAACAATATAAGGTCTGAACTTATCACAAGCAAATACAACTGCGAAGAATTCTTTTCAATGGTAGCATAATTTCTTTGAGCATTGTCTAGGGTTTTACTGGCATATTGAATAACGTTTAATTTTGTCGGGGGTTGCTGACCCACGTAGAACTATGGGGATCGGCGGACCGAGCCCCTTTCGGTTCGGCAGGGGGCGGGGGATGCACAAAGAGCAGATCGAGGCGAACGCACGAGCGACACGATCGGTTTACCCAGGTTCGGGCCGCACGGATGCGTAAAACCCTACTCCTGCTTTGATTTGTATTGTGTTCTTGCTCGGGAGCAATGGATGCTATAGTACCCTTGGATGGCTAGCGAGGCCGAGCGTGAGAATGGTCGTCCCCGCTTCTCTGTTGCGCATGGGCCTCCTTTTATATGTCTAAGTGGTTACCGACAGGTGGCAACAGAGATGAGGGTAAAAGGGTAAAAGAGGTGGTAGTTGGCACCACCGCTTGCTACAGTTGTATCATACCTAACCCTGACGGCAGGGGACAAAGGCATTAAATGCCTGTCTGTGTCGCCTAGACGGGGCGGAAAGGGACCGTCAGGGGCGCCACCGTTTGCCACGATGGCTCCTTGTCAGCGCCTGCTTGCCACCGCATGCCCCGGGCTGCACAGCCTCCTGCCACGTATGCCAGGGACAGTCCCAGAGCGACACGTTGGTGGGTGAGCTGGAGCGCGGGCTGCGGAGTAGTAGCTTGCCGCGGCAAGCGCCTTGCCACCGATGTTGTCTTGTCGCGTCCGGGAGCTTGTCGCTCACCGGGTCTTGCTGGGACACGTGGCGTGCCGTGGCAAGTTCCTTGATATGTCTCGGTTGGTCTTCCCGGCAAGCTCCTCTTGCCGGGGTCTTTGTGCTTCTTCCCGGCAAGCTCCTCTTGCCGGGGTCTTGGATACTTTGAGTGGCCTTCCCGGCAAGCTCCTCTTGCCGGGGTCTTGGATACTTTGAGTGGCCTTCCCGGCAAGCTCCTCTTGCCGGGGTCTTGTGCCTTGGCTCGAATACTTTGTTCTTGAATGGCTCCAAAGGAACCACGGAGGGTCTTGGCGGTCGCCCGGCAAGCCTTGCCGTGGGTCGCTGCGACTGCCCGTGCACAAGTTCGGGATACTAAGGTACCCCTACTTTAGTACACCGACAGGAGCCCCCGGGCCTGGGCCATACACGGTGCCGAGCGCTGTTGGGTCAGGCCCAAAACAGTGCACGGGCACGTGCAGCCTAGGTCACGCCATAACTCACTCCGCATCCACCGCGCCCTCCCCGCACGGCACGCGTCAAACGCGGCATCGTGGGAGAGATCGTGGGCGGTTTTCGAGGTGCCCACTCCCCACGATCACGGGGTGGGGAGAGGCCGCCTCATCCGTCGCCTCGGTTCTGCACGCCTGCCACGCGGCTCCCATGCACTTGGGGTCGCGGACGGCGGAGGCGGGAAATAGGGCCGTTGTGGGTCGAGGCAGCGGGTCGGCCCCAGCTCCCTGCCTTCCCGCGTCTTGATTCGCTGAGCGGGGCGGCCGAGCCCCCACCTCGCTCCTTTATAAAGAGCGGGAGGGGAGGACGGAAGCCCGCATTCTCTCATCTTCTCGTTCCTTCAGGTTCTACTGCCCTTTCTCTCATTCGCCATGGAGAAAGGGAACCCTGGTCCTTCATCTGTGGCGGCGAGGGTCGCCGCCAGACAGCGCATCCCTCCCTCTCCCGCACCCGTGGTGGCAGAGCTAGCCGTAAGGGGAAGAGGGAGGGGGCAAGGTCATGGACGAGGCCGAGGACGAGGCCGCGGCGCTCGGGGAAGAGGTGGACGGGGCAGCGCGCCGGCCTCGCCTCCGCCGGTGACTCCTCTTCCCACGGGGGTCCATGTTGGGGACGACCCCTGCAAGTTCTTCGTCAGGCTGCGCCGGGCGCCTCGTCGTCGACTCCGACACCCAGCTCTGTTTGCGGGCGCGATGGAGCTGGACCCGCCCGAGACACTAAGACTGCACATGAGGGGCTGCGGGATCAGCGGCACGCGAGTCCGCGTTGAAGTCCCAGCCCCCGGCATGATGTATCTTGGTCGAGGGTGGAAGACGTTCGCCCGTATCCACAGCTTGACGGCGGGGCTCACCCTCCACTTTAAGTTGGTGGAGGGCGATCTCCTCTCCGTCAAGGTCTTCGGGTGCTTTGGCACTCGGGCGAAGTGCTGCGTGGACAGCTCCTCCGATAGCGAAGGCCCCTCCTCGAGCGAGAGTGACAAGGAGGGGAGCGACAGCGACGACGAGGGTAGCGGGCGGCAGGATGACGGGTCCGACTAGGTGTCGGACGCCGCTCCGTGCGGCACCGGCGACCCCATCATCCGTGTCGCCGGCTCCTTGAACTCGCCGGGGTCGTCTCCTTGGGTGGCTGGCGTAGGGAGGCTGCGGAAGAGGAAGAGGGCTGGCGGAAAGACCGTCAAGCCGGAGTACGAGGGCGTGGTGCCCTCGACAGCGTGCTGATGTCCTGCTGCCTCGTCTTCGAGCCCTGCTTCCGGCGCCGCCATCACCATCCAGCCTTCGGACGACCCCTGGGATGTTCTCTTGGTGTCTTCTGGCACCCGTAGCTCGCCTAGGCGCTCCTTTTGCCCTTTTTGCCTCCTTGATCTACCTCCTGAAAAGAGGGACAAGAAAGGGATTACGGGCATCTTATCTTTTTAATTTGTAAGCCTTCGGGCCTTAGTTGCATTTAAAACCTGTAATCCTCTCTTTCATGTTTTTCATCCTCTATGGACTGTACCTGAGTGGAATGTTTTTTAATGAAAAGGGGATGCTTGCCGGGTTATTTGTCTCGCGGGTAGAACCCACGTCAAGGAGAAAATCCTTGGTATCTTTCAGATAGACACTTCTTCCCCGGCAACAGGCCCTGCCGCCTTCCCACGTCTCTCGACCTTTCTCACGCTTTTGACGGAGGCAGGGACGAGGCGGGTGCGGCCCCTCATTTCATCCCTTTGCTGCCGCGACTACGACCAAAACTTGGCCCCAGGAACGAGCCCCAGGGCCTAGAGTTAAGGGAGCACGGTAGTTTTCGGGAAGAAACGGGGTTTCGTATTCCCCAGTCCGTAAGAGAATGCATGATGAGGGATGAAAGACTTATCTGAGATTGCAGCCCTCGGCAACTCTGGCTTGCCGTGGGTGAATCTTGGTACTTGCAGCCCCCGGCAACACTGGCTTGCCGGGGTCCAGATGCCGGTACGCCCTTCTTCTCCTTTTCGTCCTCAGGCGGTCCGGCAAGGATATGCGAGTCCTGCGAACCAAGGGAAATGAAAGAAAAGCAAAGGGACGCACATTCGACCTCTAAGTTAGGGGTTAGCCGCTGTTAAGCACTATCAACCCTAACCAAGGACGAGACTCGACCTAGCATGCATGCTATAACTCTGGGCGCCAGCACTTCATTTAGTTGTGCTCAGGGTCTGCGCCTGGCTTTGTACAAAGGATTACATGCAACAGCGGCAAGACTAGTACAAAAGAGTGGTTGCCGGACATGGTCCGACAACCGCGCCTTACGGGTAAAACTTACGAAGATGCTCGATATTCCAGGAGTTGCTCACTGGCACGCCATCTTCAGTCTCCAGGCGGACAGCGCCAGGCCTGGTGACTCGTTTCACCCGATAAGGGCCTTCCCACTTTGGCGTCAACTTGTTGGAATTCTTGGCGGACTGAACGCGCCGAAGAACAAGGTCGCCTTCCTTGAGACTTCTGGCGTTAACTTTGCGGCTATGATAGCGGCACAAAGCTTGCTGGTAATGAGCGGCTCGCACAGCAGCCTGAAGACGATCTTCCTCAAGGAGCAACGTGTCATCTTGCCGTAGCTGCTCTTGCTCAAGCTCATCATAAGCGAGCACTCGAGGTGACCCGTATACGAGTTCCGTGGGGATAACTTCCTCCGCTCCATAGACTAGAGCGAAGGGTGTCTGGCCAATGGCTCGATTTGGCGTCGTCCTGATCGACCAAAGAACCACCGGCAGCTCCTCGATCCAGTTGCGTCCGCACTTGTGCAGCCTGTCGGAAGTCCTGGTCTTGAGCCCGCACAGCACTGCAGTGTTTGCCCTCTCCGCTTGACCGTTGCTTCTCGGGTGAGCAACAGAAGCGAAGCAGACCTTGGCGCCAAGATCTTGGACGTACTGCATGAAGGTGCGGCTCGTAAATTGCGTGCCGTTGTCGGTGATTATCCTGTTAGGGATTCCAAAACGGCAAACAATCGACCGGAAGAACTTGACTGCTGACTGTGCTGTCACCTTCCTCACTGGTTCCACTTCCGGCCACTTTGTGAACTTGTCGATTGCAACGTACAAGTACTCAAAGCCCCCGACAGCTCGGGGAAAGGGGCCGAGGATATCGAGCCCCCAGACCGAAAATGGCCAGGATAAAGGGATCGTCTGGAGAGCTTGAGCTGGCTGGTGTATCTGCTTGAAATAGAACTGGCACGCTTCACACTTGGTTACTTGTGCAGTTGCATCCTGGAGGGCTGTCGGCCAGACGAAGCCTTGCTGGAATACTTTTCCGACAAGAGCTCTTGTGCCAATGTGGTGACCACATATGCCTCCATGTATCTCTGCCAACAGCTTCTGTCCATCTTCCCGGGGAATACACTTCAATTTCACACCATTGAGTCTTCTTCTGCACAGTGTGTTGTCGACAAACTGGTACATACTAGACTGCCGGGCTACTCTTTCCGCTTCTTCTGGTTCCTCGGGAAGTTCTCCTGTCTGAAGGAAACGGACAATCTGGTGCGCCCATGTTGGAGCTTGTGGCTCGACAACAAGGACTAAAGGCACATCTGCTGCTGCGGGAACGCCCGCTTCTACGGCAAGAGCCCGCGGCTCTGCCGGAGCCTGACGTTCCCCGGCAAGCTTGCCGGAGCAAAACTTGTTGGGAGAATCTGCTTCAACGGAACAAACCCTGGGGCTTGCCGGAGCAGACTGCTCCTCAGCGTTCTTGGTGTTGATCTTGGAGACTTTCTTGGCAGCGGATTCGGGAAGCTCTGCCGGGAGATAGTCACCAGAAATCAACTTCCTCTTCTTGCTCTGTCCAGTTGATGGTGTTACGGACGGCTGAGTCAGCTTGAGCACAAAGATCCCTGGTTCCACAGGTAACTTAAGTGCTGCGCACTTTGACAGGCCATCAGCAATGTCGTTCTCGGCTCTTGGAACATGTTCCATTTGCAGGCCGTCAAAGCGCTCTTCTAGCTTCCTCACTTCATCTACGTAAGCTTCCATCAATGGACTCTGGTAAACTTGTTCACTTGGCGGACGACAAGCTGCGAGTCACCCCTGACAATGAGCTTCTTAATCCCAAGTTCTGCCGCGATCCTGAGACCGGCAAGCAAGCCTTCATACTCTGCAGTATTGTTTGTCGCTTGCTCCTTGGGAAAGTGCATCTGGACTATGTACTTGAGGTGCTCTCCGGTGGGCGCGACAAGCAGCACGCCAGCACCGGCGCCTTGCAGCGAGAAGGCACCGTCAAAGTACATGAGCCACTCTTTGCTTGCTTCCTTGGCGGGGATGCTCATTTCCGGAATTTCTTCGTCTGGAGTTGGCGTCCACTCTGCTATGAACTCTGCCAATGCTCTGCTTTGGATTGTTGATGTACTCTCAAATTTGAGGCCAAAGCTTGACAGTTCTAGTGCCCACTCGACAATCCTGCCTGTTGCTTCTGGATTTTGTAATATCCTCTTCAGCGGAAAGCGAGTGACAACTGTGATCTCATGTGCTTGGAAGTAATGGCGCAGCTTTCTCGAGGCCATAAGAAGGCCGAAAAGCAATTTCTGCACACCAGAGTACCTTGACCTAGCTCCCTGCAAAAGGGAACTAACAAAGTAAACTGGGCGCTGCATCATCTTCTTCGAGCTCGCTGTCCGGGATCTGGAGTTTCTGGAGCACAGCGGAGGAGATCAGATTTAGGCCGGCCCCGCTGTCAACTAGCATCTTAGTGACTTTGAGGTTGCGGATTGTTGGCGAAACCAACAACGGCAAGCACCCGACCGCAGTTGTGCGATCAGGGTGGTCCTCAATGTCAAAGACGATAGGCGTGCCAGACCACTTCAGAAGCTTGCGTGATTCGACAGGTGGCTCTGCTGCATTAACTTCCCGGAGCCACTGTTTGAGTTGGCGGTGGGAAGTATGCAGAGAAGCTCCACTGTCAACACACAAGACTTCTGTAGCCTTCTGAAACTCCTGCTCACGGTTCTCAACATCATCCATGTCTTCGTCGTCATCTTCGTCATCATCCTTGTCGTCGCCGCGGGGGGGGGGGGGGGTCTGTCTCCTTGCCGCTGCTTGACCTTGTCGTGGTGCCCTCCCTGGCCAGCGCGCTTCTTGCCGGCTTCTCCACCGCCTCCTTGGGCTCTCTCCTTGTCGCGCCGCTCGTACTCAGCTCTTTGTTGCTGGACAAGCTGCTCGACCTTCTTGTAGCTCTGGAGGTCATGGCCCTTGGTGCGGTGGATCTTGCAGTACTGCTTGTCGGAGCTGCCCTGCTTGTCAGCGGCCGCCACAGCTTGGCAGTTGGTGCATGCGGCAACCTCCTTGCCGGAGCTACCAACTTTGGCTTGCTTGGCGGCGCCGTCATCGCCGGACTGCTCGACGACTAGCACCTCTTTGCCCTTCCTCCTGTTGCGCCTCCGGTTCTTCTTTGCCGGGGCGACATCCTCACTGTCAGACCCCCCTGCTCCAGTATCCTCTCCGGGGAGTTTCCTCCCTTCTTCAGCGCGTGCGCACTTGTCGGCCAGGGCGTATAGCTCACTGACGTCTCTGATCCTGCTCATCGCCATCTCCTCCCGCATCCTGCGATTACGCACGTTCTGATGGAACGCGCTGATAACCGCGACAGGGTGGATGTCCGGGATGTTGCGCTGCACATGGCTGAAAATATGGATATACTTGCGCAGGGGCTCTCCTTCCTTCTGGGCAAGCAGGTGGAGATCACTTTCGTGGCCATGTGGTTTGTGGCCGCCTGTAAAGGCGCCGACAAACTGATGGCAAAGGTCTGCCCAAGAGGATATGGAGTTGTCCGGCAAGTGCATGAGCCAGGATCTGACTTCGGGCTTGAGCACGAGCGGGAAGTAGTTGGCAAGGACCTTGTCGTCTCGCCCCTCGGCAGCTTGCACCGCAATGGTGTAGATGCTGAGGACCTCTGACGGGTGCGATTTGCCGTTGTACTTCTCCGGCACGTCTGGCTTGAAATGTTTCTGGCTGGGCCACTGGACTTGCCGCAGCTCACGGGTGAACGCAGGGCAACCTACCGCGTACGGCAAGTCGCCTGGTTCTCCGGGTGCATGCATGTCAATAGAGGGCCCAGCGCGCAGGTCTGATTGACGCCGCGCTTCTCTTCGGCGCTCGATCCATGTTCGAGCGTCTTCTTGCTGTCTCTCACGAAGACTTTGCGTTGATCGCGACGAGCTCGCGGATCTGACGACGCGGTGGAGTAGCTGTCGAGGTGGATCCAGCGAGTCGGCGATCTTGGCCTTCGGGGCGGAGAGTGCATAGTGGTTGCACCCTCGCCGGTCTTGTCGCCACCGGCTCGCGCCTGGCTGACTTGCCGCGGCAGTGATGCGCTCGGCTGCCGTGGGTTGTCACCGTTGGCGAAGCCGATGAGGCTCTGGATAGTGGCCCTCCAGTCATCGATCTTCTCTGGCGCTGGAGGGTAATCTAGGAGCAGTTGGGCACGTGCCAATGCTTCCGCCGGAGTGGTGGGCGGCGGCAGCGAACGGTGCGAGGAGCGAGATATGCTTGGACTTCTAACTGCGTTAGAAGGAGCAACATCTCGTCCAAGCGACCGCGCCACGCTCGCGCCAGCATGTTGGCGTGCATGCTGGTCCTGAGCACTCCGGGATCCGCCAGCTTGATCTTGGCCCAGCAGACGTATGGTACCGTGGGTACCATGACGCTGCTGGTCCCGCGTCTATTGGGACGGGCGTGGTGCGTGTACGGACGCCAAGGTCTTGGAGTGCGCGCGGTCGTTGTGGGAGGCGACCGCGCCGCCGACGTGCGGCGCAGCCTTGTCCTTGGACCTGGCAGAACCACGAGCCTCCTCGTCGGCGCCCGTTCTTCCGCCAGCGCCTATTCCACCAGCCGTTCGCTCTGGCGACGGTGGGCTCGGCGCAGATGGAGCCGCTGCCTCCGAAATCATCTTCTTCGGCGGCATGTTGATGAAGATGATGAAGATTCGGCTCGTGCAAACGCCGGATCAGGTTCGCACAACCTCGACGCACCCCCTACCTGGCGCGCCAAAGATGTCGGGGGTTGCTGATCCCACGTACACCTATGGGGATCAGCGGACCGAGCCCCTTTCGGTTCGGCAGGGGGCGGGGGATGCACAAAGAGCAGATCGAGGCGAACGCACGAGCGACACGATCGGTTTACCCAGGTTCGGGCCGCACGGATGCGTAAAACCCTACTCCTGCTTTGATTTGTATTGTGTTCTTTCTCGGGAGCAATGGATGCTATAGTACCCTTGGATGGCTAGCGAGGCCGAGCGTGAGAATGGTCGTCCCCCCTTCCCTGTTGCGCATGGGCCTCCTTTTATATGTCTAAGGGGTTACCGACAGGTGGCAACAGAGATGAGGGTAAAAGGGTAAAAGAGGTGGTAGTTGGCGCCACCGCTTGCTACAGTGTATCATACCTAACCCCGACGGCAGGGGACAAAGGCATTAAATGCCTGTCTGTGTCGCCTAGACGGGGCGGAAAGGGACCGTCAGGGGCGCCACCGTTTGCCACGATGGCTCCTGGTCAGCGCCTGCTTGCCACCGCATGCCCCGGGCTGCACAGCCTCCCGCCACGTATGCCAGGGACAGTCCCAGAACGACACGTTGGTGGGTGAGCTGGAGCGCGGGCTGCGGAGTAGTAGCTTGCCGCGGCAAGCGCCTTGCCGCGGATGTTGTCTTGTCGCGTCCGGGAGCTTGTCGCTCACCGGGTCTTGCCGGGACACGTGGCGTGCCGTGGCAAGTTCCTTGGTATGTCTCGGTTGGTCTTCCCGGCAAGCTCCTCTTGCCGGGGTCTTTGTGCTTCTTCCCGGCAAGCTCCTCTTGCCGGGGTCTTGTATACTTTGAGTGGCCTTCCCGGCAAGCTCCTCTTGCCGGGGTCTTGTGCCTTGGCTCGAATACTTCATTCTTGAATGGCTCCAAAGGAACCACGGAGGGTCTTGGCGGTCGCCCGGCAAGCCTTGCCGCGGGTCGCTGCGACTGCCCGTGCACAAGTTCGGGATACTAAGGTACCCCTACTTTAGTACACCGACAAATTTCTTATCAAATCTTTGCCCTAGAACATCACCTACAACATAATCACTAGCATCACACATAATTTCAAACGGTAAATTCCAATTAGGTGGCTGAACAATAGGTGCAGAGATCAATGCTTTCTTAAGTATTTCAAATGCTTCTACACAATCATCATCAAAGAAAAATTGTATATATTTTTGTAATAAATTAGTCAGAGGCCGAGAAATTTTTGAGAAGTCCTTAATGAACCTCCTATAAAATCCAGCATGACCAAGGAAACTTCTTATACCTTTGATGTCCTTGGTACATGGCATCTTCTCAATAGCACCAACCTTGGCTTTATCAACTTCAATACCTCTTTCAGAAACTTTATGCCCCAAGACAATACCTTCATTAACCATAAAGTGGCACTTTTCCCAATTCAAGACAAGATTAGTTTCTTCATATCTCTGCAAAACTGGATCAAGGTTTCTCAAGCAATCATCAAAAGAAGATCCATAGACGGACAAATCGTCCATCAAAACCTCACAAATCTTTTGACAAAAGTCAGAGAATATAGCCATCATGCATGTTTGAAAGGTAGCAGGTGCATTACATAGAACAAAAGGCATACGTCTATAAGCAAAAGTACCAAAAGGGCAAGTAAAAGTAGTCTTGGATTGATCTTTGGATGACACATTTATTTGAGAGAAACCAAAATAACCATCTAGAAAGCAAAAATGTGTAGGTTTGGATAATCTTTCTAGCATTTGATCGATAAAAGGTAAGGGGTAATGATCCCTTTTAGTAGCCTTATTTAATTTGCGGAAATCAATTACCATCCCATAATCTGTAATAATTCTTTAAGGAATCAATTCATCTTTATCATTAGGAACGACAGTAATATCTGCCTTCTTAGGGACACAATGGACAGGACTTACCCATTGACTATCAGCAACGCGATAGATTATACCCGCCTCAAGGAGCTTTAGTATTTCCTTTCTTACCACTTTCATTTTAGGATTCAGCCGTCGTTGATGATCACGAACTGGTTTAGCATCTTCTTCCAAATTAATTTTATGTTGACATAGAGTGGGACTAATGCCCTTAAGATCATCAAGAGTATACCCAATAGCAGCACGGTGCTTCTTCAGAGTTCTCAATAATCTCTCTTCCTCATGCTCTGAAAGGTTAGCACTAATAATAACAGGATATATCCTTTTCTCATCGAGATAAGCATATTTAAGAGTATCAGGTAACGGTTTAAGCTCAAACACGGGATCACCCTTGGGTGGAGGAGGATCCCATAGTATTTCAACAGGAAAATTGTGTTTCAGAATAGGTTCCTGTTTAAAGAATACTTCATCTATTTCCCTTCTTTCATTCATAAACATGTCATTTTCATGGTCTAGCAAATATTGTTCTAAAGGATCACTAGGAGGTATGGCAATAGAAGCAAGACCAATAATTTCATCCTTACTAGGTAATTCTTCTTCACGGTGTTGTCTACTAAATTTAGAGAAATTAAATTCATGAGTCATATCGTCTAAACTGATAGTAACAACATCCCTTTTGCAATCTATGGTAGCATTAAGAGTGTTCAGGAAGGGTCTACCAAATATAATGGGACAAAAGCTATCTTGTGGGGAACCAAGAACAAGAAAATCAGCAGGATATTTAGTTTTTCCACACAAGACTTCAACATCTCAAACAATTCCCATTGGTGAAATAGTATCTCTATTGGCAAGTTTAATTGTGACATCAATATCTTCTATCTCAGAAGGTGCAATATCATGCATAATTTCTTTCTATAAGGAATAAGGTATTGCGCTAGCACTAGCACCCATATCACATAAGCCATGATAACAATGATCTCCTATTTTAACAGAAATAACAGGCATGCCTACCACAGGTCTGTTTTTATCTTTAGCACAAGGTTTAGCAATTCTAGCAGTCTCATCAAGGAAATGAATAACATGCCCATCAATATTATCAGACAAGAGATCTTTAACAATAGCAATATCAGGTTCAACTTTAATTTGCTCATGAGGTGTATAAGTTTTAATATTGCTTTTACGAACCACAGTTGAAGCTTTAGCATGATCCTTTATCCTAATAGGAAAAAGTGGTTTCTCAACATAAGAAGTAGGATCAATAGGATCATAATAAGTGATAGTCTTTTCTTCAACTTTAATAGGTGCAGCTACTTTTACTTCTATGGGAGGATGATATTTAAACCACTTCTCCTTGGGGAGATCAACATAAGTAGCAAAAGATTCACAGAAAGAAGCTACTATCTCAGAGTCAAGTCCCTATTTAGTGCTAAATTTACGGAAAACATTGGTATCCATAAAATATTTAACACAATCAAACTTAGGTGTCATACCTGACTCCTTACCTTTGTCGAGGTCCCAATCTTCAGAGTTGCGTTTAATTCTTTCCAATAAATCCCATTTGAATTCAATAGTCTTCATCATAAAAGAGCCAACACAAGAAGTATCAAGCATGGTGCGATTGCTATCAGAAAGCCGAGCATAAATTTTTTGAATAATCATTTCTCTTGAGAGCTCATGATTGGGGCATGAATATAACATTGATTTAAGCCTCCCCCAAGCTTGAGCGATGCTTTCTCCTTCGTGAGGCCAAAAATTATATATATAATTGCGATCACGATGAACAAGATGCATAGGATAAAACTTCTGATGAAATTCCAATTTCAATCATTTGTAATTCCAAGACCCCATATCATCACATAGCCTATACCATGTCTATGCATCTCCCTTCAAAGATAAACGGAAGACCTTCTTCTTAACAACATCTCCGGGTACACCTGCAAGCTTAAATAATCCACAAACTTCATCCACATATATTAGATGCTCATCAGGATGTTTTGTTCCATCTCCTAAAAAGGGATTAGCTAGCAGTTTTCCTATCATACCCGAAGGAATTTCAAAGCATACATTTTCATTTTCAGTAGATTCAGTAGGTTGAGGAGCAACTCTTTGCTCTACTGGTCGGGGTGAAGATACCCCGAACAAGATCAGAGGATTACTTTCCATAGTAACAAGTGATAGTAAATTTCAGCACACTATATAAATTTTTCCTTACCAAATTCCACCTACCAAAGGCGCTTCACTCCCCAGCAACGGCGCCAGAAAAGAATCTTGACGACCCACAAGTTGTTGGGGAACGTAGTAATTTCAAAATTTTCCTACGCACACGCAAGATCATGGTGATGCACAGCAACGAGAGGGGAGAGTGTTGTCTACGTACCCACGCAGACCGACTGCGGAAGCGTTGACACAACATAGAGGAAGTAGTCGTACGTCTTCCCGATCCAACCGATCCAAGCATCGTTACTCCGGCACCTCCGAGTTCTTAGCACACGTACAGCTCGATAACGATCCCCGGGCTCCGATCCAGCAAAGTGTCGGGGAGGAGTTCTGTCAGCACGACAGCGTGGTGACGATCTTGATGCTCTACCGACGCAGGGCTTCGCCTAAGCACTACAACGATATGATCGAGGTGGAATATGGTGGCAGGGGGCACCGCACACGGCTAAGGAACGATCTCAATGATCAACTTGTGTGTCTAGAGGTGCCCCCTGCCTCCGTATATAAAGGAGCCAAGGGGGAGGGGGTCGCCAGCCAGGAGGAGGGCGCAGGAGGAGTCCTACTACTACCGGGAGTAGGACTCCCCCCAATCCTAGTTGGACTAGGATTCCCCGAGGGGGAAAGAAAGAGAGGGGGGCCGGCCACCTTGGGCTGCCCCTTTCTCCTTTCCACTAAAGCCCATTAAGGCCCATATGGCTCCCGGGGGGTTCCGGTAACCTCCGGGTACTCCGGTAAAATCCCGATTTCACCCGGAACACTTCCGATATCCAAATATAGGCTTCAAATATATCAATATTTATGTCTCGACCATTTCAAGACTCCTCGTCATGTCCGTGATCACATCCGGGACTCTGAACTAACTTCGGTACATCAAAATGCATAAACTCATAATAACTATCGTCGTAACGTTAAGCGTGCGGACCCTACGGTTCGAGAACAATGTAGACATGACTGAGACACATCTCCGGTCAATAACCAATAGCGGGACCTGGATGCCCATATTGGCTCCTACATATTCTACAAAGATCTTTATCGGTCAGACCGCATAACAACATACGTTGTTCCCTTTGTCATCGGTATGTTACTTGCCCGAGATTCGATCGTCGGTATCCAATACCTAGTTCAATCTCGTTACCGGCAAGTCTCTTTACTCGTTCTGTAATACATCATCTCGCAACTAACTCATTAGTTGCAATGCTTGCAAGGCTTATGTGATGTGCATTATCGAGAGGGCCCAGAGATACCTCTCCGATAATCGGAGTGACAAATCCTAATCTCGAAATACGCCAACCCAACATCTACCTTTGGAGACACCTGTAGAGCTCCTTTATAATCACCCAGTTACGTTGTGATGTTTGGTAGCACACAAAGTGTTCCTCCGGTAAACGGGAGTTGCATAATCTCATAGTCATAGGAACATGTATAAGTCATGAAGAAAGCAATAGCAACATACTAAACGATCGGGTGCTAAGCTAATGAAATGGGTCATGTCAATCAGATCATTCAACTAATGATGTGACCTCGTTAATCAAATAACAACACCTTGTTCATGGTTAGGAAACATAACCATCTTTGATTAACGAGCTAGTCAAGTAGAGGCATACTAGTGACACTAAGTTTGTCTATGTATTCACACATGTATTATGTTTCCGGTTAATACAATTCTAGCATGAATAATAAACATTTATCATGATATAAGGAAATAAATAATAACTTTATTATTGCCTCTAGGGCATATTTCCTTCAGTCTCCCACTTGCACTAGAGTCAATAATCTAGATTACATAGTAATGATTCTAACACCCATGGAGCCTTGGTGCTGATCATGTTTTGCTCTTGGAAAAGGCTTAGTCAACGGGTCTGCAACATTCAGATCCGTATGTATCTTGCAAATCTCTATGTCTCCCACCTGGACTAGATCCCGGATGGAATTGAAGCGTCTCTTGATGTGCTTGGTCCTCTTGTGAAATCTGGATTCCTTTGCCAAGGCAATTGCACCAGTATTGTCACAAAAGATTTTCATTGGACCCGATGCACTAGGTATGCCACCTAGATCGGATATGAACTCCTTCATCCAGACTCCTTCGTTCGCTGCTTCTGAAGCAGCTATGTACTCCACTTCACATGTAGATCCCGCTACGACGCTTTGTTTAGAACTGCACCAACTGACAGCTCCACCGTTTAATGTAAACACGTATCCGGTTTGCGATTTAGAATCGTCCGGATCAGTGTCAAAGCTTGCATCAACGTAACCTTTTACGGTGAGCTCTTTGTCACCTCCATATACGAGAAACATATCCTTAGTCCTTTTCAGGTATTTCAGGATGTTCTTGACCGCTGTCCAGTGATCCACTCCTAGATTACTTTGGTACCTCCCTGCTAAACTTATAGCAAGGCACACATCAGGTCTGGTACACAGCATTGCAAACATGATAGAGCCTATGGCTGAAGCATAGGGAACATCTTTCATTTTCTCTCTATTTTCTGCAGTGGTCGGGCATTAAGTCTGACTCAACTTCACACCTTGTAACACAGGCAAGAACCCTTTCTTTGCTTGATCCATTTTGAACTTCTTAAAAATCTTGTCAAGGTATGTGCTTTGTGAAAGTCCAATTAAGCGTCTTGATCTATCTCTATAGATCTTTATGCCTAATATGTAAGCAGCTTCACCGAGGTCTTTCATTGAAAAACTCTTATTCAAGTATCCCTTTATGCTATCCAGAAATTCTATATCATTTCCAATCAGCAATATGTCATCCACATATAATATCAGAAATGCTACAGAGCTCCCACTCACTTTCTTGTAAATACAGGCTTCTCTGAAAGTCTGTGTAAAACCAAATGCTTTGATCACACTATCAAAGCATTTATTCCAACTCCGAGAGGCTTGCACCAGTCCATAAATGGATCGCTGGAGCTTGCACACTTTGTTAGCTCCCTTTGGATCAACAAAACCTTCTGGTTGCATCATATACAACTCTTCTTCCAGAAATCCATTCAGGAATGCAGTTTTGACATCCATCTGCCAAATTTCATAATCATAAAACGCGGCAATTGCTAACATGATTCGGACAGACTTAAGCATCGCTACGGGTGAGAAGGTCTCATCGTAGTCAACCCCTTGAACTTGTCGAAAACCTTTTGCGACACGTCGAGCTTTATAGACAGTAACATTACCATTAGCATCAGTCTTTTTCTTGAAGATCCATTTATTCTCAATTGCTTGCCGATCATTGGGTAAGTCAACCAAAGTCCATACTTTGTTCTCATACATGGATCCCATCTCAGATTTCATGGCTTCAAGCCATTTTGCGGAATCTGGGCTCACCATCGCTTCTTCATAGTTCGTAGGTTCATCATGATCTAGTAGCATGACTTCCAGAACTGGATTACCGTACCACTCTGCCGCGGATCTTACTCTGGTTGATCTATGAGGTTCAGTAGTATCTTGTTCTGAAGTTTCATGATCATTATCATTAACTTCCTCACTTATTGGTGTAGGTGTCGCAGAAACAGTTTTCTGTGATGTACTACTTTCCAACAAGGGAGCAGGTACAGTTACCTCGTCAAGTTCTACTTTCCTCCCACTCACTTCTTTCGAGAGAAACTCCTTCTCAAGAAAGTTTCCGAATTTAGCAACAAAAGTCTTGCCTTTGGATCTGTGATAGAAGGTGTATCCAATAGTTTCCTTTGGATATCCTATGAAGACACATTTCTCCTATTTGGGTCGAGCTTATCAGGTTGAAGCTTTTTCACATAAGCATCACAGCCCCAAACTTTCAGAAACGACAACTTTGGTTTCTTGCCAAACCATAGTTCATAAGGCGTCGTCTCAACGGATTTTGATGGTGCCCTATTTAACGTGAATGCGGCCGTCTCTAGAGTGTATCCCCAAAACGATAGCGATAAATCAGTAAGAGACATCATAGATCGCACCATATCTAGCAAAGTATGATTACGATGTTCGGACACACCATTACGCTGTGGTGTTCCGGGTGGCGTGAGTTGCGAAACTATTCCACAATTTTTCAAATGTACACCAAACTCGTAACTCAAATATTCTCCTCCACGATCGGATCGTAGAAACTTTATTTTCTTGTTACAATGATTTTCAACTTCACTCTGAAATTCTTTTAACTTTTCAAACGTTTCAGACTTATGTTTCATTAAGTAGATATACCCATATCTGCTTAATTCATCTGTGAAGGTGAGAAAATAACGATATCCGCCACAAGCCTCTACATTCATCGGACCACATACATCTGTATGTATGATTTCCAACAAATCTGTTGCTCTCTCCATAGTACCGGAGAACGGTGTTTTAGTCATCTTGCCCATGAGGCACGGTTCGCAAGTACCAAGTGATTCATAATCAAGTGGTTCCAAAAGTCCATCAGTATGGAGTTTCTTCATGCGCTTTACACTGATATGACCTAAACGGCAGTGCCACAAATAAGTTGCACTATCATTATCAACTCTGCATCTTTTGGCTTCTACATTATGAATATGTGTATCACTACTATCGAGATTCAACAAGAATAGACCACTCTTCAAGGGTGCATGACCATAAAAGATATTACTCATATAAATAGAACAACCATTATTCTCAGATTTAAATGAATAACCGTCTCGCATTAAACAAGATCCAGATATAATGTTCATGCTCAACGCTGGCACCAAATAACAATTATTTAGGTCTAATACTAATCCCGAAGGTAGATGTAGAGGTAGCGTGCCGACTGCGATCACATCGACTTTGGAACCGTTTCCCACGCGCATCGTCACCTCGTCCTTAACCAATCTTCGCTTACTCCGTAGTCCCTGTTTCGAGTTGCAAATATTAGCAACAGAACCAGTATCAAATATCCAGGTGCTACTGCGAGCATTAGTAAGGTACACATCAATAACATGTATATCACATATACCTTTGTTCACCTTGCCATCCTTCTTATCCGCCAAATACTTGGGGCAGTTCCGCTTCCAGTGACCAGTCTGCTTGCAGTAGAAGCACTCAGTTTCAGGCTTAGGTCCAAACTTGGGTTTCTTCTCCTGAGCAGCAACTTGCTTGCCGTTCTTCTTGAAGTTCTCCTTCTTCTTCGCTTTGCCCTTTTTCTTGAAACTAGTGGTTTTGTTAACCATCAACACTTGATGCTCCTTTTTGATTTCTACCTCCGCAGCTTTCAGCATTGCGAAGAGCTCGGGAATAGTCTTGTTCAGCCCTTGCATATTATAGTTCATCACGAAGCTCTTGTAGCTTGGTGGCAGTGATTGGAGAATTCTGTCAATGACGCAATCATCTGGAAGATTAACTCCCATCTGAATCAAGTGATTATTATACCCAGACATTTTGAGTATATGCTCACTGACAGAACTGTTCTCCTCCATCTTGCAGCTATAGAACTTATTGGAGACTTCATATCTCTCAATCCGGGCATTTGCTTGAAATATTAACTTCAACTCCTGAAACATCTCATATGCTCCATGACGTTCAAAACGTCGTTGAAGTCCCGATTCTAAGCCGTAAAGCATGGCACACTGAACTATCGAGTAGTCATCAGCTTTGCTCTGCCAGACGTTCATAACATTTGTTGTTGCTCCAGCAGCAGGCCTGGCACCCAGCGGCGCTTCCAGGACGTAATTCTTCTGAGCAGCAATGAGGATAATCCTCAAGTTACGGACCCAGTCCGTGTAATTGCTACCATCATCTTTCAACTTTGCTTTCTCAAGGAACGCATTAAAATTCAACGGAACAACAGCACGAGCCACTATCTACAATCAAACATAAACAAGCAAGATACTATCAGGTACTAAGTTCATGATAAGTTTAAGTTCAATTAATCAAATTACTTAAGAACTCCCACTTAGATAGACATCCCTCTAATCCTCTAAGTGATCACGTGATCCAAATCAACTAAACCATGTCCGATCATCACGTGAGATGGAGTAGTTTCATTGGTGAACATCACTATGTTGATAATATCTACTATATGATTCACGCTCGACCTTTCAGTCCCCGTGTTCCGAGGCCATATCTGTATATGCTTGGCTTGTCAAGTATAACCTGAGTATTCCGCGTGTGCAACTGTTTTGCACCCGTTGTATTTGAACGTAGAGCCTATCACACCCGATCATCACGTGGTGTCTCAGCACGAAGAACTTTCGCAACGGTGCATACTCAGGGAGAACACTTCTTGATAATTTAGTGAGAGATCATCTTATAATGCTACCGTCAATCAAAGCAAGATAAGATGCATAAAAGAATAAACATCACATGCAATCAATATAAGTGATATGATATGGCCATCATCATCTTGTGCCTGTGATCTCCATCTCCGAAGCACCGTCATGATCACCATCGTCACCGGCGCGACACCTTGATCTCCATCGTAGCATTGTTGTCGTCTCGCCAATCTTATGCTTCCACGACTATCGCTACCGCTTAGAGATAAAGTAAAGCATTACATCACGATTGCATTGCATACAATAAAGCGACAACCATATGGCTCCTGCCAGTTGCCGATAACTCGGTTACAAAACATGATCATCTCATACAATAAAATTTAGCATCATGTCTTGACCATATCACATCACAACATGCCCTGCAAAAACAAATTAGACGTCCTCTACTTTGTTGTTGCAAGTTTTACGTGGCTGCTACGGGCTTAAGCAAGAACCAATCTCACCTACGCATCAAAACCACAACGATAGTTTGTCAAATAGACTCCGTTTAACATTCGCAAGGACCGGGCGTAGCCACACTCGGTTCAACTAAAGTTGGAGAGACAGTCGCCCGCAAGCCACCTGTGTGCAAAGCACGTCGGGGAACCGGTCTCGCGTAAGCGTACGCGTAATGTTGGTCCGGGTCGTCTCGTCCAACAATACCGCCGAACCAAAGTATGACATGCTGGTAGGCAGTATGACTTATATCGTCCACAACTCACTTGTGTTCTACTCGTGCAAATAACATCAAACCATAAAACCTAGGCTCGGATGCCACTGTTGGGGAACATAGTAATTTCAAAATTTTCCTACGCACACGCAAGATCATGGTGATGCACATCAACGAGAGGGGAGAGTGTTGTCTACGTACCCACGCAGACCGACTGCGGAAGCGTTGACACAACGTAGAGGAAGTAGTCGTACGTCTTCCCGATCCGACCGATCCAAGCACCGTGACTCTGGCACCTCCGAGTTCTTAGCACACATACAGCTCGATGACGATCCCCGGGCTCCGATCCAGCAAAGCATCGGGGAGGAGTTCCGTCAGCATGACGGCGTGGTGACGATCTTCATGTTCTACCGACGCAGGGATTCGCCTAAGCACTACAACGATATGATCGAGGTGGAATATGGTGGCAGGGGGCACCGCACACGGCTAAGGAACGATCTCAATGATCAACTTGTGTGTCTAGAGGTGCCCCCTGCCTCCGTATAGAAAGGAGCCAAGGGGGAGGGGGCCGCCGGCCAGGAGGAGGGCGCAGGAGGAGTCCTACTCCTACCGGGAGTAGGACTCCCCCCCAATCCTAGTTGGACTAGGATTCCCCGAGGGGGAAAGAGAGAGGGGGGGGGCCGGCCACCTGTCCTAGTCCTAATAGGACTAGGGGAGGGGGGAGGCGCGCGGCCACCTTGGGCTGTCCCTTTCTCCTTTCCACTAAAGCCCATCAAGGCCCATATGGCTCCCGGGGGGTTCCGGTAACCTCCCGGTACTCCGGTAAAATCCCGATTTCACCCGGAACACTTTCGATATCAAAATATAGGCTTCCAATATATCAATCTTCATGTCTTGACCATTTCGAGACTCCTCGTCATATCCGTGATCACATCCGGGACTCTGAACTAACTTCAGTACATCAAAATGCATAAACTCATAATAACTGTCATCGTAACGTTAAGCGTGCGGACCCTACGGTTCGATAACAATGTAGACATGAATGATACACATCTCCGGTCAATAACCAATAGCGGGACCTGGATGCCCATATTGGCTCCTACATATTCTACGAAGATCTTTATCGGTCAGACCGCATAACAACATATGTTGTTCCCTTTGTCATCGGTGTGTTACTTGCCCGAGATTCGATCGTCGGTATCCAATACCTAGTTCAATCTCGTTACCGGCAAGTCTATTTGCTCATTCTGTAATACATCATCTCGCAACTAACTCATTAGTTGCAATGCTTGCAAGGCTTATGTGATGTGCATTACCGAGAGGGCCCAGAGATACCTCTCCGATAATCGGAGTGACAAATCCTAATCTCGAAATACGCCAACCCAACATCTACATTTGGAGACACCTGTAGAGCTCCTTTATAATCACCCAGTTACGTTGTGATGTTTGGTAGCACACAAAGTGTTCCTCCGGTAAACGGGAGTTGCATAATCTCATAGTCATAGGAACATGTATAAGACATGAAGAAAGCAATAGCAACATACTAAACGATCGGGTGCTAAGCTAATGAAATGGGTCATGTCAATCAGATCATTCAACTAATGATGTGACCTCGTTAATCAAATAACAACACCTTGTTCATGGTTAGGAAACATAACCATCTTTGATTAACGAGCTAGTCAAGTAGAGGCATACTAGTGACACTAAGTTTGTCTATGTATTCACACATGTATTATGTTTCCGGTTAATACAATTCTAGCATGAATAATAAACATTTATCATGATATAAGGAAATAAATAATAACTTTATTATTGCCTCTAGGGCATATTTCATTCACAAGTATAGGGCATCTATCGTAGTCCTTTCGATAAGTAAGAGTGTCGAACCCAACGAGGAGCAGAAGGAAATGATAACCGGTTTCCAGCAAGGTATTCTCTGCAAGTACTGAAACAAGTGGTAATAGATAGTTTTGTGATAGGATAATTTGTAACGAGCAACAAGTAACAAAAGTAAATAAGGTGCAGCAAGGTGGCCCAATCCTTTTTGTAGCAAAGTACAAGCCTGGACAAACTCTTATATAGAGAAAAGCGCTCCCGATGACACATGGGAATATTGTCAAGCTAGTTTTCATCACGCTCATATGATTCGCGTTCGGTACTTTGATAATTTGGTATGTGGGTGGACCGGTGCTTGGGTACCGTAGTTACTTGGACAAGCATCCCACTTATGATTAACCTCTATTGCAAGAATCCGCAACTACAACAAAAGTATTAAGGTAAACCTAACCATAGCATGAAACATATGGATCCAAATCAGCCCCTTACGAAGCAACGCATAAACTAGGGTTTAAGCTTCTGTCACTCTAGCAACCCATCATCTACTTATTACTTCCCAATGCCTTCCTCTAGGCCCAAACAATGGTGAAGTGTCATGTAGTCGACGTTCACATAACACCACTAGAGGAGAGACAACATACATCTCATCAAAATATCGAATGAATACCAAATTCACATGACTACTAATAGCAAGACTTCTCCGACGTCCTCAGGAACAAACGTAACTACTCACAAAGCATAAACATGTTCATAATCAGAGGGTTATTAATATGCATATAGGATCTAAGCATATGATCTTCCACCAATTAAACCAACTAGCATCAACTACAAGGAGTAATTAACACTACTAGAAACCTACTAGCACCAATGCCGGACTTCGAGACAAGAATTGGATACAAGAGATGAACTAGGGTTTTGAGAGGAGATGGTGCTGATGAATATGTTGATGGAGATTGCCCTCTCCAGATGAGAGGAGCGTTGATGATGACGATGGCGATGATTTCCCCTCTGGGAGGGAAGTTTCCCCGGCAGAACAGCTCCGCCAGAGCCCTAGATTGGTTCTGCCAAGGTTCCGCCTCCTGGCGGTGGAGTTTCGTCCGAGAAGATGGCTTATGATTTTTTTCCATGGAAAGACTTCATATAGCAGAAGATGGCCACCGGAGGGCCACCAGGGGGCCCATGAGGTAGGGGACGCGCCCCCACCCTCGTGGGCAGGGTGTGACCCCCCTGGTGAATCTCTTTCGCTGAGTATTTTTTATATATTCTGAAAATGTCTACCGTGAAGTTTCAGGACTTTTGGAGCTGTGCAGAATAGGTCTCTAATATTTGCTCCTTTTCCAGCCCAGAATCCCAGCTGCCGGCATTCTCCCTCTTCATGTAAACCTTGTAAAATAAGAGAGAATATGCATAAGTATTGTGACATAATGTGTAATAACAGCCCATAATGCAATAAATATTGATATAAAAGAATGATGCAAAATGGACGTATCAGACTTCAGAATTTTTGAAGAAACAATAGACATTAGCCCCCAAGTGTCAAGTATAATACTTGTATTGTACTTGGGACTTCAAATAAATTCATTGCCATCTTATTTACTATTTACTTTTGCAGACTGAGCTTAACAGTAAAGAATCCCAAGTCATCGACCTTCAAGAAAATATCAAGTCGCAACAAGCGGAAACCTCCTAGGCCAAGGATGAAGTGACTAGTGCCTTAACAACGATGGAAAAAATGAAGGAAAGCTTCGAGGCGGAACAAACAGGTTGGGAGATAGAAAAGGCAGCTCTGCTGAAAAGGGCTGAAGGTGCTGAAGCGGCCCTTGAGCCGGTATATTCAGAGCTTGCCGGCTTACAACAGCAAATTAATGCCATGACTGCTGCTGTCTTTGGTAAAATAATTTCCTCTTTAATCTTTGAATATTTGTTTATCCATCATGCTCCCAGCTTACAAAAATCATTAATATCGCAGGATCTCGGGTTACCCATCTGGGCTCAGATACACGGAAGAAGCTGAAAGCTGCTTACACACTCATAGAGCAGCTCTATACTGGCGCACATGGAGCCATCTGCACAACCGCCCACAACAAACCAGCTCCAACCGTTATCAAGGATACATTGGACAAACTATCTATGCTTCCTGAACGGATTGGGGAATTGAAAAAATCAGCTGCCAGAGTCGGTGCCCTTACTGCACTAACCCAGGCCAAAGCGTGACTAGTTGATCTTGAGCCAGCAGACTTGGCCAACGGCTTCCCAATCATAAAAGAAGATGGATCACCCTTTACTTCAGATGACTTCGCTGCTCTTACAAGGGAAATGCGTGTTTTGGCTAGCAAACTGGCCGAAGAAACTGATCTTACACATTACCAACCAGTTTATGATGCCAACAATAAGAGGGTGAAGGCGCCGACTCATGATGCTCCGGACCTGACTCCTCCGATTCGTAAGCACACTTATGTCCCTGATGTTGATTCATCCATGCTTATAAGTGATGAAGCTGTATTCAGAGCATTAATGGGGATCGACTGGTCGACCACTAACTTCCAGCTATTGGGTGAAGAGAAGGTAGATGAACCAGGGTTGGACGAGCCGCAACCTTCAACACAACAAGATCAGGAGTTGTAAGCCGTTGGACGGCTTAACATCTGCTTTCTGTGAAAACTGCTAAAACAATTATTTCTGTGGGGCACTTGGTGCCATTGTAATAGGCTTTAATTAAATCCTTGATCTGCCATGCCATCGTGCATGTGTTGCTCTGCTTGATACTATTGATCTGTCAAATTGAAGATCTGCCACGCATGTTTTATAATTTCATCAACTGTGTGTATCAGATTTATTTATTGTACCTGCATACAAACACATGACAATGATCCGGTGGTTTACCGCAGGACGGGTCATAATATCATATCAAAAACCAATAGTGGCTAAAGATAGTCCATAACCAGGGCTGGTTCAATCATGACCTTTAATAAAAAAGCATCATACCTGTGATACCCGACCAACTTAATTTACCAATGGAAAAGGGTGACAACCCAAAAAATTTGAGCGTACAAAGCTCCGTGCCAGTTGACACGTACCGCCGGCTTAATACACCATATGCAGCTAGGGGTAATATCCCAAAACATAGAGCGTAGCACTTCCATGCATATAAAATCATTATATCATGGCGACTTATAGTCTTAAAGCCAGGCCGGGTTAATAAACACTGGGTAATTTCATGTATAACTCAGAAGGCATAGTCCTCCTTCATTTTTAACCATGTATCAAGAAGTGTTTAGATCAAAAATCAAAAAATCAAGGCTATCATAGGCGGCCAGGCCTAAAAAATCAAGTGCGTTCAAGGGCTGCACAACCACTGAGTTAAACCTTCATACAGATCTTATAAGTCAGACCTCACATAACCAATCATCGTTACTTTTGACAAATTTAGGGTCTGTATAAGATTGATTTGTCAAAGTACGGCGGGTCGTTCCAGGATTACCTGGGCGGAGTGGCAGACTTAACAAGGCAGGATAACTCAGGGTTTTAGGTGAATACACCTGGTTTCCAAGCCTGTTAAAAGGGTCACAAAAACTCTTGTCCTTTGGACAAAGAGCCCCAAAGTAACATTATATTCCGGGCATGTAAGCCGGATCAACAAGGGTAGTCATAATTATGCTCGATGAGAAGGAAGCCCCCAAGTGATATATTTATTAGCTGTGCTCACGGGGTACCTATGTTTGAGCCGTGCTATGCAACAGACTCTCTTTGGTCCTTATTATTTGGCATCAAGCCTTTAAGTGATCATATAACATAAAGACTCAATTTCTGAGAAATGAAAACGATAGAGGCCCTGATTTATCAGGGATGCCAGCTTTATTATATTAATCATAATATATACATTGTCAAAATATGTACATCAGGTGAGCCGGTGGCTCAGGTATAGTAAGACCGAAGATGAGCAATATTCCACAGCCCGCGGGTTTCCTCCTTCGACGTGCATGAGATCTTGTGGTCTCGAACATCGATAAGGTAGTATGACCCATTGTTCAGATTTTTGCTGACCACAAAGGGCCCTTCCCAAGGTGGGGATAGATTATGCATATCAGATTGATCCTGGATAAGCCAGAGCACCAAGTCACCTTCTTGCAAAGTTCTGGTTTTAACTCGGCAGCTGTGATATCGGCGCAGATCCTGCTGGTAAATTGCTGAATGAGCTACTGCAAGGTCACGCTCCTCATCTAACAGGTCAAGGGCATCCTGATGTGCTTTTTCATTGTTAGCTTCAACATAAGCCACCACGTAGGGCGAGTCGTGACGGATGTCACTAGGGAGAACTGCCTCTGCTCCGTAAACCATGAAGAAAGGCGTGTAACCCGTAGATCTGTTGGGGTAGTATTGATACTCCATAACACGGAAGGTAACTCCTCCACCCAACAATCCGGCGTCCTCTGTAAAGGAACCATAAGTCGGGGCTTGATGCCTCTCAGGATCTCTTGATTGGCTCTCTCAACTTGACCATTGGACCAGGGTGAGCCACTGATGATACATCAAGCCGGATATGCTCACGTTGACAAAATTCTTCCATAGCACCCTTGGATAGATTAGTGCCATTATCGGTTATAATACTATGGGGAAAGCCAAAACGGAAAATTACCTTCTTGATGAATTGAACTGTTGTCGCTGCATCACATTTACTAATTGGCTCTGCCTCAACCCACTTTGTAAACTTGTCAACTGCCACCAGAAGGTGTGTCTTTTATATTTGGACCTCTTAAAAGGCCCAACCATATCAAGCCCCCAGACTACAAACGGCAAAGTGATTGGAATCATCCTCAATTCTTGAGCTGGTACGTGACCTCGGTGTGAAAACTTCTGACACCCATCACACTTACTGACCAGATCCTCAGCGTCGGCGTAAGCCGTCAGCCAATAAAACTCATGACAGAAAGATTTGGTTACAAGAGACTTAGAGCCGGCGTGATGACTACAATCTCCTTCATGAATCTCTCGCAGAATCGCACGACCTTCTTCAGGAGAAACACAACGTTGAAACGCCCCTGTAACACTGGGATGATGCAACTCTCCGCTGACAATAGTCATTGACTTAGACCTTCGGGTTATTTGCCTGGCCAAAGTTTCATCCTCAGGTAAGTTGCCCCGGGTCATATAGGCCAAATATAGAACTATCCAATCGGGAATAGCATGAAGAGCCGCCACCAGTTGTGCTTCTGGGTCAGGAATAGCAAGATCCTCCTCTGTGGGCAATTTAACACAAGGGTTGTGCAGAATATCCAGGAAAGTATTAGGCGGTACCGGCTTACGCTGAGACCCTAACTGGCTTAAAGCATCAGCCGCATCATTCTTCCTGTGATCAACATACCTGATAACCCTTAAAGTGACCTGCTATAGCATCAACCTCTCAACGATAAGCCGCCATGAGTGGATCCTTAGAATCCCAAGTGCCAGAAACTTGCTAAGCCACCAGATCAGAGTCGTCGAAACACCTCACCCGGCTTAAGCTCATATCCTTAGCCATCCGAAGACCATGGAGCAAGGCCTCATACTCAGCTGCATTGTTAGTACGAGGGAACATCAGCCGGAGAACATAAGAAAACTTATCACCTTGTGGGGAAGTTAACACAACTCCATCCCCCGAGCCTTCCAACTGTCTGGATCCATCGAAGTGAATAGTCCAATATGTGTTATCCGGCTTCTCCTTAGGCGTCTGCAACTCTGTCCAATCATTGATAAAATCCACAAGTACTTGAGACTTGATGGCTGTACGGGGCACATACTTTAACCCATGAGGCCCAAGCTCAATGGCCCACTTGGCTACCCGCCCTATGGCTTCTCTATTTTGAATGATATCCCCTAAGGGGGCAGAACTAACCACAGTGATATGATGACCCAAAAAATAGTGTTTAAGCTTCTGGCTAGCCATAAAAATCCCATACACCAACTTCTGCCAATGTGGATACCTCTGTTTGGACTCAATAAGGACCTCAGTGATGTAGTAAACCAGTCGTTGAACCGGATATTCTTTGCCAGTTTCCTTCCTTTCCACTACAATGGCAACACTGACAACTCGGCTATTGGCAGCCACATATAACAGCAAGGGCTCCTTGTCAATGGGAGCAGCAAAAACTGGCAGCTCAGCCAATTGTTTCTTCAAGGCCTCGAATGCCTGATCAGCAGCATCACTCGAAACAAAGTGATATGTCTTCTTCATCATCTGGTACAGAGGAATAGCTTTCTCATCCAACCGTCTTATAAACCGTCTGAAGGCCGCAATACGACCCGCCACGCGTTGAACATCATTAACACACACCGGCTTAGCCAGAGAGGTGATTGCTTTTATCTTCTCTGGGTTAGCCTCAATACCCCATTCTGAAACTAGGAAACCCAACAGCTTGCTGGCTAGCACATCAAACACACACTTGGTCGGGTTAAGCATCATCTTATAAACCCAAAGATTGTTAATGATCTCCTTCAAATCATTAATCAAGGTTTCCTTCTTTCTGGATTTCACCACAATGTCATCCACATAGGCATGCACATTACGATCGATTTGATTGTGGAGGCAATTTTGCACACACCATTGGTAAGTCGCCTGGGTGCTCTTGAGCCGAAAAGGCATAGACACATAGCAAAAGGCTCCAAATGGAGTAATAAAAGACGTATTATCCTGGTCCTTAACTGCCATGTTGATCTGATGATAACCATAATAAGTATCCAAAAATCTCAAACGCTCACAACCCGCCATAGCATCAATAATCTGATCAATACGAGGGAGAGCAAAGGGATCAGCCAGACAAGCCTTGTTTAAGTCCGTGTAATCCATACACATACGCCACATGTCGTTCTTCTTAAGCACCAGCACCGGGTTACCCAACCACTCAGGGTGAAAGACTTCAATGATGAAACCAGCCGCCAAGAGCCGGGCCACCTCTTGACCAATGGCTTTACGCCTCTCTTCATTAAAACGACAAAGAAACTGATTAACTTGTTTAAACTTTGGATCAATATTAAGAGTGTGCTCAGCGAGTTCCCTCAGTACACGTGGCATGTCAGAAGATTTCCATGCAAAGATGTCCCGGTTCTCACGGATGAACTCGATAAGCGCGCTTTCCTATTTCAGATCCAGATTAGGACTGATGCTGAACTGTTTGGATGAATCGCCAGGAATGAAATCAACTAGCTTAGTATCATCTGCCGACTTAAACTTCAAGACCGCATCATGCTCCGTAGTTGGCTTCTTCAAAGATGTCATATCAGCCGGGCCAACATTATCTTTGTAAAACTTCAACTCCTCTATTGCGCAGACGGACTCAGTGTAGGCTGCATCTCCTTCCTCGCACTCCAAAGCTATCTTCCGGCTTCCATGCACCGTGATGGTCCCCTTGTGACCCGACATTTTGAGTTGCAGATAAACATAACAAGGCCTTGCCATAAACTTAGCATAAGCCGGCGGTCCAAACAGAGCATGGTAAGGGCTCTTGATCTTTACCACTTGAAAGGTCAATGTCTCAAACCTGGAATCATAGTCATCTCCAAAAGCAACCTCCAAAGATATTTTTCCAACCGGATATGCCGACTTACCAGGCACTACACCATGAAAAACAGTATTCGACGGCTTAAGGTTTTTGTCAGTCAATCCCATGCGACGAAAAGTTTCATAATAAAGGATATTGATGTTGCTGCCTCCATCCGTGAGTACTTTGGTGAATTGTATCCTCCCACCTGAGGCGCCACCACCAAAGAAAAATGACCCAGATTATGAACCCGGGGTGGGTGATCCTCGCGACTCCACACAATGGGTTGCTCAGACCATCGCAGGGAACGAGGAACCACCGGCTCAACGGCGTTTACTACCCTTTTATGGAGCTTCTGATCCCGCTTGCATAAACTTGTGGTGGAAACATGGCACTGCCCACTGTTCAACTTCTTTGGGTTACTCTGATAACCGGACTACTGCTGCTGATTCCCCTAGTTGTTCTATTGGTCATAACTGCCCTGATTGCCTTGGTTTTGAAAGCCGGAATTAGAACCTCCACCACCATAACCCGGGCCATGAGAGCCGGAACCTGAGCCGCCACCTAGCCCATGATTGTTTTGAAAAAGATTGGAATTTCTGTACTCCTTCATAATGAAGCAATCCTTCCAGAGGTGAGTGGATGGCCTCTCCCGGGTACCATGCCTTGGGCAGGGCATGTTTATTTGCCGCTCAAGATCAAAAACCGACCCTCCGATCCGTGGAGGCGGCTTTCCCTTACGTCATTGTCCATTATTCTGTGTATTGGTGTTAGCCACAAAATCCAAACTATTATCTGCTTTGCGCTTACCGTTGCTTCCTTGATTCGCCGGGTTATGCTATTGTCCTGTGTTATCGCCGCTCTTCTTTCCCTTCCCCGGCTTTTCCTCAGACTCGGGGTCCTTGGTACAATCAGAGTCAGCATACTTAACCAGAGCCGCCATCAGCTCCCCCATGTCATTGCAGTGATGCTTGAGCCGCCCTAACTTCTGCTTAAGGGGCATAAAATGATAGTTCTTCTCTAACATCAAGACTGCTGAGCCGACATTAATGTGATCCAACGAATGTAGGATAGTCAAGACCCGGTGCACCCAATGGGTTGTTGACTCCCCTTCTTCTTGGATACAGATATCTAAATCCACAATCGACATAGGCTGCTTGCATGTATCCTTAAAATTCTGGATGAACCGGTTGTTTAACTCGGCCCATGATCCAATGGAGTTAGCAGGCAGCCCTTTCAACCAATTGCAGGCCGTCCCCTCCAACATCATCATGAAGTACTTAGCGCGTGCAGCATCATCAATATCCAATAGCTCCATTGACATCTCATAACTCTCAACCCATGCCTCAGGGGGTAAGTCGGCTGTGTAGTTGGGCACCTTACGAGGACCTTTGAAATCCTTGGGCAAGCGTACGCTGCGTAAAGTCGGCACCAAACATGGCACTCCCAAGGTTCTGGAGGTTACCCCCGTCTCCATCAAAGTTGTCGAATAAATCAGGGAACATTGATGAGTCCCTTGCTGAGCCGCTAGCTCAGCTTCGTGGCGTGCTCTGCCCTGATCTACCAAATCTTGAACGTTAGCACCACCGCACGCCAGGTCGTGTCCATGGGGCGGGTTACGATGTCTCTCACTGCTTGAAACGGTCGGTGAATCAATGTGTCCACTATAACTCCGGCTTGGGCAAAGGGTTGAATGAATCCTCTCACGACTGTAGGAATAAGCCTCCTGCTGTACTAATGCTATCTGAAGAAGCTCCCTAGCCCTCCCTGTTTCAACCGCAGTTGGAGACTCGCCTTCCACCAGGAGAGCCGCTAATCATGATGCCGCCGCGATCATGTTATCCAAAAGGGTTATAGTAATGACCCAGTGGTGTTGGGACATACTGTGGTGGAACATTTTTTAGACGAGGCGGATCTGTCACGCGTGGATGAGTCGGCGCTCCAGCCCTAGGCGTGGTTACCGCTCGGTTTACCTCTGGCGGGTCACTGGTCCCTGCACCAGGTGTGTTGAAGAGGTTCCTCGCCTCATAGACTGGAGGCAAATGACTCCGGTGCCTTGTCCTCATGACGTCATGCGAAGCGTTCTGATCCAACGAGAGCTGGAAGGAATCAGCCTGGATCCTTTGTGCCTGAGCATCCAGAACAGCTCGTTCCACCGTCATCCTCGCGTGCCCAGCCGCCAGATCCTCCTTGGCTTGAGCTATCTGATCTAGCAGCTTATTTGCAATTTCCGCGTTATGCTGATCTTGATCTACCGGGTTGACTTTTTGAAAGTGCAACTATCCCTGGGTGGTTTTGGTAATTCCTAACAACATATAGTTCATTGAGCTAATGCTGTTTCAAGATAAACATTTCAGGAAAGCTCAATGATTGGCATGGCATGGATTAGAAAGTGGACCCTTCAAAATGCTAAGGATAAAAGATTGGCTCAAGCTCAAAGCACAAGACTACATTTTCTATTTTAGTGATCCAAGATCACATTGAGTCTATAGGAAAAGCCAATACTGTTAAGAAGGTATGAGGTGTTACTTAATGAGGTGCTTGATCAAAATGCTTAGTGATATGCTCCAAAACCCTCAACTACTTTCTCATATCCACATATGTCCCACACCAAATATCCAACTCGGCCCCACCGATTGTTTCTATCCGGCTTCACCGAGTTCAGTTGACATAGCTACTGCCAGAAACCCTAGTCTTTTTGGTCTCACTGATAGGGATCTCGGTCTCACCGAGATGGGATTGTAATCTCTCTGTTTCCCTTCGCAACGTTTCGGTCAAACCGAGATGAGCGATCGGTCCCACCGAGATTGCAATATAAACTCTCTGTTTCCCTTTCGTAACACTTCGGTCCAACCGAGATGAGCCAATTGGTCCCACCGAGTTTGCCAGACCAACTCTCTGTTAGTCCATTACCAAAATCGGTCTCACCGAGTTTGTGTAATCGGTCTCACCGAGATTACGTTATGCCCTAACCCTAACGAATTCGGTCCCACCGAGTTGACATGTTGGTCCCACCGAGCATTCTAACATTCACATTTTGAACTAAATCGGTCTGACCGAGTTGCATGATTCGGTCCCACCGAGTTTGGTGATTTGTGTGCAATGGTTAGATTTTGTGTGGAGGTTATTTATACCCCTCCACCCACTCTTCATTTAAGGAGAGAGCCATCAGAACATGCCTACACTTCCAATACATATTTTCTGAGAGAGAACCACCTACTCTTGTGTTGAGGTCAAGATACTCCATTCCAACCACATAAATCTTGATCTCTAGCCTTCCCCAAGTTGCTTTCCACTCAAATCTTCTTTATACAAAATCCAATCATTTGAGAGAGAGAGTTGAGTGTTGGGGAGACTATCATTTGAAGCACAAGAGCAAGGACTTCATCATCAACACACCATTTGTTACTTCTTGGAGAGTGGTGTCTCCTAGATTGGCTCGGTGTCACTTGGGAGCCTCCGACAAGATTGTGGAGTTGAACCAAAGAGTTTATAAGGGCAAGGAGATCGCCTACTTCAGGAAGATCTACCCTAGTGAGGCAAGTCCTTCGTGGGCGGCGGCCATGGTGGGATAGACAAGGTTGCTTCTTCATGGACCCTTCGTGGGTGGAGCCCTCCGTGGACTCGCGCAACCGTTACCCTTCGTGGGTTGAAGTCTCCATCAACATGGATGTACGATAGCACCACCTATCGGAACCACACCAAAAATCTCCGTGTCTACATTGCGTTTGCTCCCTCCAAACTCCTCCCTTTACCTTCATATGCAATTGTTTTACATTCCGCTGCTATACTCTTAGAATTGCATGTGTAGGTTGATTACTTGTTTGTGCTAAGTTGCTAAAATCTGCCAAGAACTAAAATTGGGAAAAGGCTAGATTTTTATTTGGTCAAGTAGTCTAATCACCCCCCTCTAGACATACTTTCGATCCTACAAGTGGTATCAGAGCTTTGGTCTCCATTTGCTTTGATTTCCATAGCTTTTGGTGGTCATAGCCTTGGTTTCACAACCTAGGAGAGTATGGCGTCTAGCGAGGGAAATTACCACCGTAGAGGTCCTTACTTTGATGGTACAAATTTTGCTAGTTGGAAGCATAAGATGAAAATGCATATGCTTGGACATAACCCCGCCGTTTGGACTATTGTGTGTATTGGCTTGCAAGGTGAATTCTTTGATGGGAGAGAACCAAACCGTTAAGCTACCACGGAAGAGGTGAACATGCTACAATACAATGCTCAAGCTTGTGATATTCTCTTCAACGGATTGTGCCCTGAAGAATTCAACAAAATCAACCGTCTTGAGAATGCAAAGGAAATTTGGGATACTTTGATTGATATGAACGAAGGTCTGATGCTCATATTGGCGGAACCTGGATGCTCATATTGGCTCCCACATATTCTACGAAGATCTTTGTCGGTCAAACCGCATAACAACATACGGTGTTCCCTTTTTCATCGGTATGTTACTTGCCCGAGATTCGGTCGTCGGTATCTCAATACCTAGTTCAATCTCGTTACCGGCAAGTCTGTTTACTCATTCCGTAATACATCATCCCGCAACTAACTCATTGGTTACAATGCTTGCAATGCTTATAGTGATGTGCATTACCGAGTGGGCCCAGAGATACCTCTCCGACAATCGGCGTGACAAATCCTAATCTCGAAATACGCCAACTCAATAAGTACATTCGAAGACACCTGTAGAGAACCTTTATAATCACCCAGTTACGTTGTGACGTTTGGTAGCACACAAAGTGTTCCTCCGGTAAACGGGAGTTGCATAATCTCATAGTCATAGGAACATATATAAGTCATGAAGAACGCAATAGCAACATACTAAATGATCAAGTGCTAAGCTAACGGAATGGGTCAAGTCAATCACATCATTCTCCTAATGATGTGATCCCGTTAATCAAATGACAACTCATGTCTATGCCTAGGAAACATAACCATCTTTGATCAACGAGTTAGTCAAGTAGAGGCATACTAGTGACACTCTGTTTGTCTGTGTATTCACACATGTATCATGTTTTCGGTTAATACAATTCTAGCATGAATAATAAACATTTGTCATGATATAAGGAAATAAATAATAACTTTATTATTGCCTCTAGGGCATTTTTCCTTGAGTCTCCCACATGCACTAGAGTTAATAATCTAGATTACCCAGTAATGGTTCTAACACCCATATAGCCTTGTTGCTTATCATGTTTTGCTCGTGGAAGAGGCTTAGTCAAAGGGTCTGCAACATTCAGATCCGTATGTATCTTGCAAATCTCTATGTCTCCCACCTGGACTTGATCCCGGATGAAGTTGAAGCGTCTCTTGATGTGCTTGGTTCTCTGGTGAAATCTGGATTCCTTTACCAAGGCAATTGCACCAGTATTGTCACAAAAGATTTTCATTGGACCCGATGAACTTGGTATGACACCTAGATCGGATATGAACTCCTTCATCCAGACTCCTTTATTTGTTGCTTCCGAAGCAGCAATGTACTCCGCTTCGCATGTAGATCCCGCCATGACGCTCTATTTAGAACTACTCCAACTGACAGCTCCACCATTCAATATAAACATGTATCCGGTTTGCGATTTAGAATCGTCCGGATCAGTGTCAAAGCTTGCATCAACGTAACCATTTACGATGAGCTCTTTGTCACCTCCATAAACGAGAAACATATCCTTAGTCCTTTTCAGGTACTTCAGGATGTTCTTGACCGCTGTCCAGTGATCCACTCCTGGATTACTTTAGTACCTCCCTACTAAACTAATAGCAAGGCACACATCAGGTCTGGTACACAACATTGCATACATGATAGAGCCTATGGCTGAAGCATAGGGAACATCTTTCATTTTCTCTCTATCTTCTGCAGTGGTCGGGCATTGAGTCTTACTCAACTTCACACCTTGTAATACAAGAGAGAACCCTTTCTTTGCCTGATCCATTTTGAACTTCTTCAAAACTTTGTCAAGGTATGTGCTTTGTGAAAGTCCAATTAAGCGTCTTGATCTATCTCTATAGATCTTGATGCCCAATATGTAAGCAGCTTCACCAAGGTCCTTCATTGAAAAACTCTTATTCAAGTATCCTTTTATGCTATCCAAAAATTCTATATCATTTCCAATCAATAATATGTCATCCACATATAATATTACAAATGCTACAGAGCTCCCACTCACTTTCTTGTAAATACAGGCTTCTCCAAAAGTTTGTATAAAACCATATGCTTTGATCACACTTTCAAAGCGTTTATTCCAACTCCAAGAGGCTTGCACCAGTCCATAAATGGATCGCTGGAGCTTGCACACTTTGTTAGTACCTTTTGGATCGCTCAAACCTTCAGGTTGCATCATATACAACTCTTCTTTCAGAAACCCATTCAGGAATGCAGTCTTTACATCCATTTGCCAAATTTCATAATCATAAAATGCGGCAATAGCTAACATGATTCGGACGGACTTAAGCATCGCTACGGGTGAGAAGGTCTCATCGTAGTCAACTCCTTGAACTTGTTGAAAACCTTTCGCAACAAGTCGAGCTTTGTAGATAGTAACATTACCATCAGCGTCTGTCTTCTTCTTGAAGATCCACTTATTCTTGATGGCTTGCCGATCATCAGGCAAGTCAACCAAAGTCCACACTTTGTTATCATATATGGATCCCATCTTAGATTTCACGGCCTCAAGCCATTTTGCGGAATATGAGCTCATCGTCGCTTCCTCATAGTTCGTAGGTTCGTCATGGTCTAGCAACATGACCTCCAGAACAGGATTACCGTACCACTCTGGTGCGGATCTTACTCTGGTTGACCTACGAGGTTCGGTAGTAACTTGATCTGAAGTTTCATGATCATCATCATTAGCTTCTTCACTAATTGGTGTAGGTGCCACAGGAACCAATTTCTGTGATGAACTACTTTCCAATAAGGGGGCACGTACAGTTACCTCATCAAGTTCTACTTTCCTCCCACTCACTTCTTTCAAGAGAAACTCCATCTCTAGAAAGGATCCATTCTTAGCAACAAAAGTCTTGCCTTCGGATATGTGATAGAAGGTGTACCCAACTGTTTCATTTGGGTATCCTATGAGGACACATTTCTCCGACTTGGGTTCGAGCTTATCAGGTTGAAGCTTTTTCACATAAGCATCACAGCCCCAAACTTTAAGAAATGACAACTTTGGTTTCTTGCCAAACCATAGTTCATAAGGAGTCGTCTCAACGGATTTAAATGGTGCCCTATTTAACGTGAATGCAGCCGTCTCTAAAGCATAACCACAAAACGATAGAGGTAAATCAGTAAGAGACATCATAGATCGCACCATATCTAGTAAGGTACGATTACGATGTTCGGACACACCATTACGCTGTGGTGTTCCGAGTGGCGTGAGTTGCAAAACTATTCTGCATTGTTTTAAATGTAGACCAAACTCGTAACTCAAATATTCTCCTCCATGATCAGGTCGTAGAAACTTTATTTTATTGTTACGATGATTTTCCACTTCACTCTGAAAGTCTTTGAACTTTCCAAATGTTTCAGACTTATGTTTCATTAGGTAGATATACCCATATCTACTCAAATCATCTGTGAAGGTCAGAAAATAACGATACCCGCCGCGAGCCTCAATATTCATTGGACCACATACATCAATATGTATGATTTCCACCAAATATTTTGCTCGCCCCATTGTTCCAGTGAACGGCATTTTAGTCATCTTGCCCATGAGGCATGGTTCACAAGTACCAAGTCATTCATAACCAAGTGATTCCAAAAGTCCATCAGTATGGAGTTTCTTCATGCGCTTTACACCAATATGACCCAAATGGCAGTGCCACAAATAAGTTGCACTATCATTATTAACTCTGCATCTTTTGGCTCCAACATTATGAATATGTGTGTCACTACTATCGACATTTAACACAAATAGAGCACTCTTCAAGGGTGCATGACCATAAAAGATATTACTTATATAAATAGAACAACCATTATTCTTGGATTTAAATCAATAACAGTCTCGCATCAAACAAGATCAGATATAATGTTCATGCTCAACGCTGGCACCAAATAACAATTATTCAAGTCTAAAACTAATCCCGAAGGTAGATGTAGAGGTAGTGTGCCGACGGCGATCACATCGACTTTGGAACCATTTCCCACGCGCATCGTCACCTCATCCTTAGCCAGTCTTCGCTTAATCTGTAGTCCCTGTTTCGAGTTGCAAATATTAGCAACAGGACTAGTATCAAATACCCAGGTGCTACTGCGAGCTCTGGTAAGGTACACATCAATAACATGTATATCACATATACCTTTGTTCACCTTGCCATCCTTCTTATCCGCCAAATACTTGGGGCAGTTCCGCTTCCAGTGACCAGTCTGTTTGCAGTAGAAACACTCAGTCTCAGGCTTAGGTCCAGACTTGGGTTTCTTCTCTTGATCAGCAACTTGTTAGCCATTCTTCTTGATGTTCCCTTTCTTCTTCCCTTTACCCTTTTTCTTCAAACTAGTGGTCTTTTTGACCATCAACACTTGATGCTCCTTCTTGATTTCTACCTCCGCTGCCTTTAGCATTGCAAAGAGCTCGGCAATTGTCTTATTCATCCCTTGCATATTATAGTTCATCACGAAGCTTTTGTAGCTTGGTGGCAGTGATTGAAGAACTCTATCAATGACACTATCAATAGGAAGATTAACTCCCAGTTCAGTCAAGTGATTATGATACCCAGACATTTTGAGTATATGTTCACTAACAGAACTATTCTCCTCCATCTTGCAACTATAGAACTTATTGGAGACTTCATATCTCTCAATTCGGGCATTCGCTTGAAATATTAACTTCAATTCCTGGAACATCTCATATGCTCCATGATGTTTAAAACGTTGTTGAAGTCCCGGTTCTAAGCCGTAAAGCATGGCACACTAAACTATCGAGTATTCATCAGCTTTGCTCTGCTAGACGTTCTTAACGTCATCAGCAGCATCTGCAGCAGGCCTGGCACCCAGCGGTGCTTCCTGTACGTAATTCTTCTCTGCAGCAATGAGGATAATCCTCAAGTTACGGACCCAGTCCGTGTAATTGCTACCATCATCTTTCAACTTTGCTTTATCAAGGAACGCATTAAAATTCAACGGAACAACGGCACGAGCCATCTATCTACAATAATATAGACAAGCAAAATACTATCAGGTACTAAGTTCATGATAAATTTAAGTTCAATTAATCATATTACTTAAGAACTCCCACTTAGATAGACATCCCTCTAATCATCTAAGTGATCACGTGATCCATATCAACTAAACCATAACCGATCATCACGTGAAATGGAGTAGTTTTCAATGGTGAACATCACTATGTTGATCATATCTACTATATGATTCACGCTCGACCTTTCAGTCTCAGTGTTCCGAGGCCATATCTGCATATGATAGGCTCGTCAAGTTTAACCCGAGTATTCTGCGTGTGTAAAACTGTCTTACACCCGTTATAGATGAACGTTGAGCTTATCACACCCGATCATCACCTGGTGTCTCAGCACAACGAACTTTGGCAACGGTGCATACTCAGGGAGAACACTTTTACCTTGAAATTTGGTGAGAGATCATCTTATAATGCTACCATCAAACAAAGTAGAATAAGATGCATAAAAGATAAACATCATATGCAATCAATATAAGTGATATGATATGGCCATCATCATCTTGTGCCTTTGATCTCCATCTCCAAAGCACCGTCATGATCACCATCGTCACCGGCGCGACACCTCGATCTCTATCGTAGCATCCTTGTCATCTCGCTAACTATTGCTTCTATGACTATTGCTACCGCTTAGTGATAAAGTAAAGCAATTACGGGGCAATTGCATTGCATACAATAAAGAGATAATCATATGGCTCCTGCCAGTTGCCGATAACTCTGTTACAAAACATGATCATCTCATACAATAAATATAGCATCATGTCTTGACCATATCACATCACAACATGCCCTGCAAGAACAAGTTAGACATCCTCTACTTTGTTGTTGCAAGTTTTACGTGGCTGCTACGAGCTGAGCAAGAACCGTTCTTACCTATGCATCAAAACCATAACGATAGTTCGTCAAGTTGGGGTTGTTTTAACCTTCGGAAGGACCGGGCGTAGCCACACTTGGTTCAACTAAAGTTGGAGAAACTGACTCCCGCCAGCCACCTATGTGCAAAGCATGTCGGTAGAACTAGTCTCGCGTAAGCGTAATGTCGGTCCGGGCCGCTTCATCCAACAATACCGCCGAACCAAATTATGACAAGATTGTAAGCAGTATGACTTGTATCGCCCACAACTCACTTGTGTTCTAGTCGTGCATATAACATCTATGCAATAACCTGGCTCGGATGCCACTGTTGGGGAACGCAGTAATTTCAAAAAAATTCCTACGCACACACAGGATCATGGTGATGCATAGCAACGAGAGGGGAGAGTGTGTCCATGTATCCTCGTAGACCGAATGCGGAAGCGTTAGCACAACGCGGTTGATGTAGTCGTACGTCTTCATGATCCGACCTATCCAAGTACCGAACGTACGACACCTCCGAGATCTGCACACGTTCAACTCGATGACGTCCCGCGAGCTCCGATCCAGCAAAGCTTCATAGGAGAGTTTCGTCGGCATGATGGCGTGGTGACGGTGATGATGATGCTACCGACGCAGGGCTTCGCCTAAGCACCGCTACGATATGATCGAGGTGGATTATGGTGGAGGGGGGCACCGCACACGGCTAAGAGATCAATGATCAATTGTTGTGTCTATGGGGTGCCCCCCGCCCCCGTATATAAAGGAGCAAGGGGAGGAGGCGGCCGGCCAGGGAGAGGCGCGCAAAGAGGGGAAGTCCTACTCCCACTAGAAGTACGACTCCTCCCTTTCCTAGTAGGAGTAGGAGAGGGGGAAGGAAAGGGAGAGGAGGAGAAGGAAAGAGGGGGCCGCCCCCCTTGCCCTACACCAATTCTGTTTGGGCCTTGGGGGGCGCCCCACACTTCCCATGCTGCCCTCTATTTCCACTAAGGCCCATGTAGGCCCATTAAAGCCCCCGGGGGTTCCGGTAACCCCCCCGATACTCCGGTATATGTCTGAAACCTTCCGAAACCTTTTTGGTGTCTGAACATATTCGTCCAATATATCGATCTTTATGTATCGACCATTTCGAGACTCCTCGTCATGTCCGTGATCATATCCGGGACTCCGAACTACCTTCGGTACATCAAAACACAAAAACTCATAATATTGATCGTCACCGAACTTTAAGCGTGCGGACCCTACGGGTTTGAGAACTATGTAGACATGACCGAGGCACATCTCCGGTCAATAACCAATAGCGGAACCTGGATGCTCATATTGGCTCCCAAATATTCTACGAAGATCTTTATCGGTCAAACCGCATGACAACATACGTTCTTCCCTTTGTGATCGGTATGTTACTTGCCACAGATTCGATCGTCGGTATCTCAATACCTAGTTCAATCTCTTTACCGATAAGTCTCTTTACTCGTTCCGTAATACATCATCCCGCAACTAACTCATTAGTTACAATGCGTGCAAGGCTTATAGTGATGTGCATTACCGAGTGGGCCCAGAGATACCTCTCTGACAATCGGAGTGACAAATCCTAATATCGAAATACGCCAACTCAACAAGTACCTTCAGAGACACCTGTAGAGCACCTTTATAATCACCCAGTTACGTTGTGACGTTTGGTAGCACACAAAGTGTTCCTTCGGTAAATGGGAGTTGCATAATCTCATAGTCATAGGAACATGTATAAGTCATGAAGAAAGCAATAGCAACATACTAAACGATCAAGTGCTAAGCTAACGGAATGGGTCAAGTCAATCACATCATTCTCCTAATGATGTGATCCCGTTAATCAAATGACAACTCATGTCTATGGCTAGGAAACATAACCATCTTTGATCAACGAGCTAGTCAAGTAGAGGCATACTAGTCACACTCTGTTTGTCTATGTATTCACACATGTATCATGTTTGCGGTTAATACAATTCTAGCATGAATAATTAACATTTATCATGATATAAGAAAAATAATAATAACTTTAGTATTGCCTCTAGGGCATATTTCCTTCACTTGTATCACCATCTCTTCACCGAACTAGTGCAGCTATACAATTTACCATTGTATTGGGTGTGTTGGGGACACAAGAGACTCTTTGTTATTTTGTTGCAGGGTTGTTTGAGAGAGACAATCTTCATCCTACACCTCCCATGGATTGATAAACCTTAGGTCATCCACTTGAGGGAAATTTACTACTGTCCTACAAACCTCTGCACTTGGAGGCCCAACAACGTCTACAAGAAGAAGGTTGTGTAGTAGACATCAAACAACATTCGGTCACCAAATCATGTAACTCATATAATATTATATCGTCATCGAACATTAAGCATGCGGACCCTACGGGTTCAAGAACTATGTATACATGACCGATACACCTCTTCAGTCAATAACCAATAGCGGAACCTTGATGCCCATATTGGCTCCTAGATATTCTATGAAGATCTTTATCGATCGAACCGTTATGACAACATATGTTATTCCCTTTGTCTTTCGGTATGTTACTTGCCCGAGATTCGATCATCGATATCTTCATACCTAGTTCAATATCATTACTGCCAAGCCTATTTACTTGTTCCGTAATACATTACCTCGTGACTAACTCCTTAGTCGTTTTCTTGCAAGCTTATGATGTGTGTTACCAAGAGGGCCCAAAGATACCTCTCCGATACTCGAAGTGACAAATACTAATCTCGATCTATGCCAACTCAACAAACACCTCTGGAGATACCTGTAGAGCATCTTTATAATCACCCAGTTACATTGTGACATTTGATAGCACACAAGGCATTCCTCTGGTACCCAGGAGTTGCATAATCTCATAGTCGAAGGAATATGTATTTGACATGAAGAAAGCAGCAGCAACAACAACAACAAATCCTTTAGTCCCAAACAAGTTGGGGTAGGCTAGAGGTGAAACCCATAAGATCTCGCAACCAACTCATGGCTTTGGCACATGGATAGCAAGCTTCCACGCACCCTTGTCCATAGCTAGCTCTTTGGTGATACTCCAATCCTTAAGGTCTCTCTTAACGGAATCCTCCCATGTCAAATTCGGTCTACCCCGCCCTATCTTGACATTCTCCGCACGCTTTAGCCATCCGCTATGCACTGGAGCTTCTGGAGGCCTGCGCTGAATATGCCCAAACCATCTCAGACGATGTTGGACAAGCTTCTCCTCAATTGGTGCTACCCCAACTCTATCTCGTATATCATCATTCCGGACTCGATCCTTCCTCGTGTGGCCACACATCCATCTCAACGCATCTCCGCCACACCTAACTGTTGAACATGTCGCCTTTTAGTCGGCCAACACTCCGCGCCATACAATATTGCGAGTCGAACCGTCGTCCTATAGAACTCGCCTTTTAGCTTTTGTGGCACTCTCTTGTCACAGAGAATGCCAGAAGCTTGGCACCACTTCATCCATCCGGCTTTGATTCGATGGTTCACATCTTCATCAATACCCCCATCCTCCTACAACATTAAACCCAAATACCAAAAGGTGTCCTTCTGAGGTACCACCTGGCCATCAAGGCTAACCTCCTCCTCCTCACACCTAGTAGTACTGAAACTGCACATCATGTACTCGGTTTTAGTTCTAATAAGCCTAAACCCTTTTGATTCAAAGGTTTGTCTCCATAACTCTAACTTCCTATTTACACCCGTCCGACTATCGTCAACTAGCACCACATCATCTGCAAAGAGCATACACCATGGGATATCTCCTTGTATATCCCTTGTGACCTCATCCATCACCAATGCAAAAAGATAAGGGCTCAAAGCTGACCCCTGATGCAGTCCTATCTTAATCGGGAAGTCATCGGTGTCGACATCACTTGTTCGAACACTTGTCACAACATTATCGTACATGTCCTTGATGAGGGTAATGTACTTTGCTGGGACTTTGTGTTTCTCCAAGGCCCACCACATGACATTCCGTGGTATCTTATCATAGGCCTTCTCCAAGTCAATGAACACCATATGCAAGTCCTTCTTTTGCTCCCTATATCTCTCCATAAGTTGTCGTACCAAGAAAATGGCTTCCATGGTCGACCTCCCAGGCATGAAACCAAACTGATTTTTGGTCACGCTTGTCATTCTTCTTAAGCGGTGCTCAATGACTCTCTCCCATAGCTTCATTGTATGGCTCATCAGCTTAATTCCACGGTAACTAGTACAACTCTGAGCATCCCCCTTGTTCTTGAAGATTGGTACTAATATACTCCGTCTCCATTCTTCTGGCATCTTGTTTGCCCGAAAAATGAGGTTGAAAAGCTTGGTTAGCCATACTATCGCTATGTCCCCGAGACCTTTCCACACCTCAATGGGGATACAATCAGGGCCCATCGCCTTGCCTCCTTTCATCCTTTTTAAAGCCTCCTTCACCTCAGACTCCTGGATTCGCCACACAAAACGCATGCTGGTCTCATCAAAGGATTCGTCCAGTTCAATGGTAGAACTCTCATTCTCCCCATTGAACAGCTTGTCGAAGTACTCCCGCCATCTATGCTTAATCTCCTCATCCTTCACCAAGAGTTGGCCTGCTCCGTCCTTGATACATTTGACTTGGCCAATATCTCTTGTCTTCCTCTCTCGAATCTTGGCCATCTTATAGATGTCCCTTTCACCTTCCTTTGTGCCTAACCATTGGTAGAGGTCCTCATATGCCCGACCCCTTGCTTCACCAACAGCTCGCTTTGCGACCTTCTTCGCCATCTTGTACTTCTCTATGTTGTCTGCACTCCTATCCAGGTATAGGCGCCTGAAGCAATCTTTCTTCTCTTTAATCGCCTTCTGGACATCATCATTCCACCACCAGGTATCCTTATCTTCACTTCTCCTTCCCCTGGACAATCCAAACTCCTCTGAGGCCACCTTACGAATGCAAGTCGCCATCTTCATCCACACATTGTCCTCATCCCCTCCTTCCTCCCAAGGGCCCTCCTTAATGGCCCTCTCCTTGAACACCTCAGCTACCTCCCCCTTGAGCTTCCACCACTTCGTTCTAGCGACTTTGGCACGCTTATCCCATTGGACACGAATCCAAAAGCGGAAGTCTGCAACCACCAGCTTATGCTGGGGCACAACACTCTCTCCAGGTATCACCTTATAGTCTAGGCACGCGCACCTATCTTCTCTTCTCGAGAGGATGAAATCAATCTGGCTAGAGTGTTGGCCAGTACTAAAAGTCACCAGATGTGATTCTCTCTTTCTAAAGAGGGTGTTAGCTACAATCATGTTGTAGGCTAGAGCAAAGCTTAAGACATCTTCTCCTTCTTGATTCCTGATGACATAGCCAAAGCCCCCGTGCGCCCCTTCAAAACCTGTGTTAGGTGTAACCACGTGGCCATTGAGGTCTCCTCCTATGAAGAGCTTCTCACCAATCGGTACACTCCTAACCATGCCTTCCAGGCCTTCCCAAAACTCCCTCTTGGTGTTCTCATTGTGGCCTACCTGTGGGGCATACGCGCTGATAACATTGAGAACCAAGTCCTCAACTACCAGCTTGACCAGGATAATCTGGTCCCCACATCTCTTGACGTCTACCACTCCATACTTGAGGCTCTTGTTGATCAAGATGCCTACGCCATTTTTGTTTGCAGCCGTCCCCGTGTACCACAGCTTGAAGCCGGTATCCTCCACCTCCTTCGCCTTTTGTCCTCTCCATTTGGTTTCTTGGACGCAAAGGATATCAACACCTCTCCTCGCCGCTGCATCAACTAGCTCCCGAAGCTTCCCTGTCAGAGACCCTATGTTCCAGCTACCTAAGTGAATCCTCCTAGGCTCGGCTAGCTTCCTTACCCTTCGCACTCGTCGAGTCAAATGCGAAGACCCTTGCTCATTTTCCACTACATCCGGGCGCCGATGTAGCACGCCACTAAGGATGCGATGACCCGATCCTCGCTCACTTGCCATCGTATCCGGATCAAGATACGGCGCGCCACTTGGGGGTGGATGGCCCGACCCTTGCCCATTTTCCACCACACCCGGGTTCTGATGTGGCGCGTCGCTGAGAGGGTTACGCCCCAACGAAAATCTTTTGGGTTTCATCTCCATAAGAGCGGCTGAGTTTTTACGTTGGCCCGCTAAGCCTATCACAACCCTCCTCCTTTACCCGGGCTTGGGACCGACTATGTTGAGACAACATAGGCAGAGTTTGACATGAAGAAAGCAATAGCAATAAAACTAGACGATCATAATGCTAAGCTAACGGATGTGTCTTGTCCATCACATCATTCTCCTAATGAGGTGATCCATTTATCAAATGACAACTCATGTCCATGGTTACGAAACCTTAACCATCTTTGATCAACGAGCTAGTCAAGTAGAGGCTCACTAGGGACACAGTGTTTGTTTATATATTCACACATGTATTTAGGTTTCCAATCAATACAATTCTAGCATGAATAATAAACCTTTATCATGAATAAGGAAATATAAAATAGCAACTTTATTATTGCCTCTAGGGCATATTTCCTTCAGATGGAACGGTCAACATCATTTTGTAGACTTGCCTAATAGTTCATGAAGGAGTAGACATAATATACGAACTCAACAAGACATGTAAGAAGTTTGAATTGAAAACATGCCCTATTCCTAAGCTTCCAAATCGCCTAGCAGATTGCAGCCAAACCTACAATCTGCAAATTTCTACTTTCTGGTAGAAACAAGATATCCACCAGAAATATTGAGTAAAACACTCAAGCCTGTCAGTGGTAACCCACAAGTTTAGGGAATCACAATGATCTTCTATGGGAAGTATCACAAACCCAAATTCATTGAAGCGATACAAGGAGATACAAAGACATCTATAAGGTTTAGCAGTTGAGTTTCCAATTCAAGCACTGATACATCTCCAATGTATCGATAATTTTTGATTGTTTCATGCTATTAAAGTATCATTCTTGGATGTTTTATACTCATTTACTAGAAACTTTATATCAATGTTTTGGGACTAACCTATTAACATAGTGCCCAGTGCTAGTAGATGTTTTCCCTTGTTTTTTACTTCACGGAATATCAGTACCAAACGGAGTCCAAATGCCACCAAACTTTTTGGAGATTTTTTCTGCCAGAAGTCACCCAGCAGGCCCGAGAAGTGCACTAGAGGGGGCCTGTGGGTCCCACTAGGCACCAGGGCCCCCAAGCGTTCCCTGGTGGGTAGTGGGCCCACAGGCACCCCCTCCACCAACCTCTGGCTCTATAAATATTCTAAAATCCCAAAACCCCTAGGGGAGTCGACGAAACACAATTCCAGCCGCCGCAAGTTCAAGAACCACGAGATCCAATATAGAGGCCTTTTTCGGCCCTCTGCCGGAGAGGTCAACGATCATAGAGGGGTTCCTCATCATCACCCTTGCCCCTCTGATGACGCGTGAGTAGTTTACCATAGACCTACGGGCCCGTAGGCAGTAGCTAGATGTCTTCTTCTGTCTTTTTGATCTTCAACACAATGTTCTCCTTGTTGGGGAACACAATATTTAAAAAATTTCCTACGATCACACAAGATCTATCTAGGAGATGCATAGCAACTAGATGGGAGAGTGTGTCTACGTACCCTCGTAAACCAAAAGCGGAAGCGTTTAGTAACACGGTTGATGTAGTCGAACGTCTTCGCGATCCAACCGATCAAGCACCGAACGCACGACACCTCCGCGATCTGCACACATTCAGATCGGTGATGTCCCTCGTACTCTTGATCCAGGTGAGGCCGAGGGTGAGTTGCGTCAGCACAACGGCGTGTTGATGGTGATGATGAAGTTACCGAGGTGGAAAACTGAGGAGGGGGGCACCGCACACGGCTAAAGATCAACTTGTGTGTCCATGGGGTGCCCCTCCCCTGTATATAAAGGAGGGGAGTAGGAGGAGGGCCGGCCTCAAGGAGCGCGCCCAAGGGGGGATTCCTACTCCTAGGAGTAGGTTTCCCCCTTTCCAAGTCTAAGTAGGAGAAGAAGGAAGAAGAGAAGGAAAGGGGGGCCGACCCCCTAGCCCTAGTCCAATTCGGTTTGGGCTAGGGGGCGTGCACCACCTCTTGGCCTGCCTCCTCTCTTCCACCACTAGACCCATAAGGCCCAATGACTTCCGGGGGGGGGGTCCAGTAACCCCCAGTACTTCAAAACTTATCCGAAATGACCCCAACCATTCCGGCGTCCGGATGTAACCTTCTAATATAAGAATCTTTATGTCTCGACCATTTAGAGACTCCTCATCATGTCCGTAATCTCATCTGAGACTCCGAACAACCTTTGGTACATCAAATCACATAACTTATAATACATATCGTCATCGAACGTTAAGCGTGCGGACCCTACGGGTTCGAGAACTATGTAGACATGACTGAGACACATCTCCGGTCAATAACTAATAGCGGAACCTAGATGCTCATATTGGTTCCTACATATTCTATGTAGATCTTTATCGGTCAAACCACACAACAACATACGTTGTTCCCTTTGTCATTGGTATGTTACTTGCCCAAGATTCGATCATCGGTATCATCATACCTAGTTCAATCTCGTTACCGACACGTTTCTTTACTCATTCAGTAATGAATCATCCCGTGACTAACTCATTAGTCACATTTCTTGCAAGGCTCATTGTGATGTGCATTACCGAGAGGGCCCAAAGACACCTCTCCGATACACGGAGTGACAAATCCTAATCTCGATCTATGCCAACTCAACAAACACCATTGGAGACACCTATAGAGCATCTTTATAATCACCCAGTTACGTTGTGACATTTGATATGATAGCACACTAAGTGTTCCTCCGATATTTGATAGCACACTAAGTTTGAAGGAAATATGCCCTAGAGGCAATAATAAAGTTGTTATTTATATTTCCTTACATCATGATAAATTTTTATTATTCTTGCTAGAATTGTATTAACCGAAAAGTTAGTACATGTGTGAATACATAGACAAATAGAGTGTCACTAGTATGCCTCTACTTGACTAGCTCCATCAAAGATGGTTAAGTTTCCTAGCCATGGACAAAGAGTTGTCATTTGATGAACGGGATCACATCATTAGAGAATGATGTGATTGAGTTGACCCATCCGTTAGCTTAGCACGATGATCGTTTAGTTTACTGCTATTGCTTTCTCCATAACTTATACATGTTCCTATGACTATGAGATTATGCAACTCTCGAATACCGGAGGAACACCTTGTGTGCTATCAAACGTCACAGCATAACTGGGTGATTATAGAGGTGCTCTACAGGTGTCTCCGATGGTAATTGTTGAGTTGGCATAGATCAAGATTAGGATTTGTCACTCCGATTGTCGGAGAGGTATCTCTTGGCCCTCTCGGTAATGCACATCACTATAAGCCTTGCAAGCAATGTGACTAATGAGTTAGTTACGAGATGTAGCATTACGAAACGAGTAAAGAGACTTGCTGGTAACGAGATTGCACTAGGTATGATGATACAGACGATCGAATCTCGGGCAAGTAACACACCGATGACAAAGGGAACAACGTATGTTGTTATGCGGTTTGACCGATAAAGATCTTTGTAGAATATGTAGGAACCAATATGAGAATCCAGGTTCTGCTATTGGTTATTGACCGGAGATGAGTCTCGGTCATGTCTACATAGTTCTCGAACCCGTTGGGTCCGCACGCTTAACGTTCGGTGACGATCGGTATTATGAGTTTATGTGTTTTGATGTGCCGAAGGTTGTTCGGAGTCCCGGATGTGATCACGGGCATGACGAGGAGTCTCTAAATGGTCGAGACATAAAGATCGATATATTGGATGACTATGTTTGGACATCGGAATGGTTCCGGGTGAGTTCGAGCATTTACCCGAATAGCAGGAAGTTACCGGAACCCCCCGGGAGGTATATGGGCCCTATTGGGCCATAGTGGGAGAGGGGTGAAGGAAGCCTAGGAGGGGGCGTGCCCCCCAGCCCATTCCAAATTGGGTGGGGGGCGGCCCCCCTTTCCTTCCTCCTTCCTCCCCTTCCTTCCTCTCTTAGTCCAATTAGGGAAGGGGGGTCCTACACCCGGTGGGAGTTGGACTCCTCCAGGGCGCGCCATAGAGGATCGGCCCTCCCCCCTCCTCCACTCCTTTATATATAGTGGAAGGGGGCACCCCATATACACACAAGTAGACAATTGTCTTAGCCGTGTGTAGTGCCCCCCTCCACCATAATCCACCTCGGTCATATCATAGCGGTGCTTAGCCGAAGCCCTGTTTTGGTAGCTTCATCATCACCATTGAAAGTGTTAGTGATCGACTAGAGGGGGGAGGTGAATAGGAGATTTTTACGAAAGTCTTCAAAACATGGAAGTTTTGAAGACAAACAATAGAAATAAACCTATTACCATGCAGCGGAAGGTAGACTACAGTAAGCAAGCCATAGTCAAGTATTCAATGAAATGAAAGCACGAAGACTAATAGCAGCTAGGCAGTATAGATCAGGAAGGAAGACAGTATGAAGCCAATCAGAACAAGTAGTCACTCAGTGAAGACAAAAGATAATGCAATCATACAATGACTTCACCAGGGCCGACAGTAAATAAAGGGATGGGAAGGATAAAACCAGTGACTCGTTGAAGACAATGATTTGTTGGACCAGTTCCAGTTGCTGTGACAACTGTACGTCTGGTTAGGGAGGCTGAGATTGAACTTAGAAGACCGTGTCTTCACCTTATTCCCCTTGAGCTAAGGACAACCAGTCCTCGCCCAATCACTCTGGTAAGTCTTCAAGGCAGACTTCCAAACCTTCACAGACTTTGTTCACCGGCGATCCACAATGACTCTTGGATGCTCAGAACGCGACGCCTAACCGGCTGGAGGATTCACAGTCCTCAAGTGTAATAAGTCTTCAGATCACACAGATAGGAAGACTTAAGTGATGCCTAACACTCTTTGGCTTTGGGTGTTTAGGGCTTTATCCTCGCAAGGAATTCTCTCTCAAAGGCTTCGAGGTGGGTTGCTCTCAAATGAGAAAAGCCGTACACTAACTCTGAGAAGCCAACTGTTTATGGTTGTAGGGGGTGGGCTATTTATAGCCACTAGGAAACCCGACCTGATTTGTCCGAAATGACCCTGGGTCACTAAGGAACTGACACGTGTTTCAACGGTCAGATTTCAAGAACACACGACAACTTTACTTGGGCTACAAGCAAAGCTGACATATCCAACTCTGGATAAGATTTCCTCTCATAGTCTTCACTCGAAGACATAGGGTTTTGGTTAAGCATCACTTCAGTCAATTTGACTGGTTCTCTTGGACCCCACTTAACAGTACGGTGGTTCCTATGACTCAACTAAGAAGAAAAAGAACGACGAAACAACTAAGTCTTCGCACTCCATAGTCTTCACGTGATGTCTTCTCTTCTCATAGTCTTCAATGTGAATGTCTTCACATACCACCTTTGACTTCAATGTCTTCATACATTTTTAGGGGTCATCTCTGGTAGGAAAACCGAATCAATGAGGGACTTCTACCTGTGTTATCCTGCAATTCTCACAAACACATTAGTCCCTCAACCAGGTTTGTTGTCAATACTCCAAAACCAACTAGGGGTGGCACTAGATGCACTTACAACCGTCATCACGCCGTCGTGCTGTCGAAGCTCTCCCCCAACACTCAGATGGATCTAGAGTTCATGGAACGTCACCAAGTTGAACGTGTGTAGATCGCAGAGGTGCCGTACCTTCGGTGCTAGGATCGGTCGGATAGTGAAGACATACGACTACATCAACCACGTTATCATAACACTTCCGCTTACGGTCTACGAGGGTACATGGAAAACACTCTCCCTTCTCGTTGCTATGCATCACCTAGATGGATCTTGCGTGTGCGTAGGAATTTTTTTAAAATTACTGCGTTCCCCAACAGTGCTATCAAAGCCAGGTCTATGCGTAGATGTTATATGCATGAGTAGAACACAAAGGAGTTGTGGGCGTGGGTATATACATATTGCTTGCCGTCACTAGTTGATTCTTGATTCAGCGGTATTGTTGGATGAAGCGGCCCAGACCGACATTACGCGTACGCTTACGCGAGACTGGTTCTACTGACGTGCTTCGCACACAAGTGGCTAGTGGGTGTCTATTTCTCCAACTTTAGTTGAATCGGATTCAATGAACATGGTTCTTTCCGAAGATCAAAAAGCAATCACTATACCGCGTTGTGGTTTTTGATGCGTAGGTAAGAACGGTTCTTGCTCAACCCGTAGCAGCCGCGTAAAACTTACAACAACAAACTAGAGGACGTCTAACTTGTTTTTGCAGGGCATGTTGTGATGTGATATGGTCAAGACATGATGCTAAATTTTATTGTATGAGATGATCATGTTTTGTAACAGAGTTATCGGCAACTGGCAGGAGCCATATGGTTGTCGCTTTATTGTATGATATGCAATTGATATGTAATTGCTTTACTTTATCACTAAGCGGTAGCGATAGTCGTAGAAGAAATAGTTGGCGAGATGACAACGATGCTTCCTTGGAGATCAAGGTGTCAAGCTGGTGATGATGGTGATCATGACGGTGCTTTGAAGATGGGGATCAAAGGCACAAGATGATGATGGCCATATCATATCACTTATATTGATTGCATGTGATGTTTATCCTTTATGCATCTTATTTTGCTTAGTTCGACGGTGGCATTATAAGATGATCTCTCACTAAATTTCAAGGTATAAGTGTTCTCCCTGAGTATGCACCGTTGCTATAGTTCGTCGTGCCGAGACACCACGTGATGATCGGGTGTGATAAGCTCTACGTTCACATACAACGGGTGAAAGCCAGTTTTGCACACGCAGAATACTCGGGTTAAACTTGACGAGCCTAGCATATGCGGATATGGCCTCAGAACACTGAGACCGAAAGGTCGAGCGTGAATCATATAGTAGATATGATCAACATAGTGATGTTCACCATTGAAAACTACTCCATCTCACGTGATAATCAGACATAGTTTAGTTGATATGGATCACGTAATCACTTAGATGATTAGAGGGATGTCTATCTAAGTGGGAGTTCTTAAGTAATTTGATTGATTGAACTTTAATTTATCATGAACTTAGTACCTGATAGTATTTTGCATGTCTATGTTGTTGTAGATAGATGGCCCGTGTTGTTGTTCCATTGAATTTTAATGCGTTCCTAGAGAAAGTTAAGTTGAAAGATGATGGTAGCAATTACATGGACTGGGTCCATAACTTGAGGATTATCCTCATTGCTGCACAGAAGAATTATGTCCTGGAAGCACCGCTAGGTGAGAAACCCGCTGCAGGAGCAACACCAGATATTATGAACGTCTGGCAGAGCAAAGCTGATGACTACTCGATAGTTCAGTGTGCCATGCTTTACGGCTTAGAACTAGGACTTCAACGACGTTTTGAATGTCATGGAGCATATGAGATGTTCCAGGAGTTGAAGTTAAAATTTCAAGCAAATGCTCGAATTGAGAGATATGAAGTCTCCATTAAGTTCTACAGCTGCAAAATGGAGGAGAATAGTTCTGTCAGTGAACATATACTCAGAATGTCTGGGTACCACAACCACTTGACTCACCTGGGAGTTAATCTTCCTGATGATAGTGTCATTGACAGAGTTCTTCAATCACTGCCACCAAGCTACAAGATCTTCGTGATGAACTATAATATGCAAGGGATGGATAAGACAACTCCCGAGCTCTTCACAATGCTAAAGGCTGCGGAGGTAGAAATCAAGAAGGAGCATCAAGTGTTGATGGTCAACAAGACCACCAGTTTCAAGAAAAATGGTAAAGGGAAGAAGGGGAACTTCAAAAAGAACAGCAAGCAAGTTGTTGCTCAAGTGAAGAAGCCCATGTCTGGATCTAAGCCTGAAACTGAGTGCTTCTACTACAAAGGGACTGGTCACTGGAAGTGGAACTACCCCAAGTATTTGCCGGAGAAGAAGGATGGCAAAGTGAAAGGTATATTTGATATACATGTTATTGATGTGTACCTTACTAATGCTCGCAGTAGCGCCTGGGTATTTGATACTGGTTTTGTTGCTAATATCTGCAACTCGAAACAGGGGCTACGGATTAACAGAAGATTGGCTAAGGACGAGGTGACGATGCGTGTGGGAAATGGTTCCAAAGTCGATGTGATCGCTGTCGGCACGCTACCTTTACATCTACATTCGGGATTAGTTTTAGACCTAAATAATTGTTTTTTGGTGCCAGCGTTGAGCATGAACATTATATCTGGATCTTGTTTGATGCCAGATGGTTATTCATTTAAATCAGAAAATAATGGTTGTTCTATTTATATGAATAATATCTTTTATGGTCATGCACCCTGGATGAGTGGTCTGCTTTTACTAAATCTTGATAGTAGTGATACACATATTCATAGTATTGAAGCCAAAAGATATAAGTTTAATAATGATAGTGCAACTTATTTGTGACACTGCCATTTAGGTCATATTGGTGTAAAGCGCATGAAGAAACTCCATGCTGATGGGCTTTTAGAATCACTTGATGCTTGCGAATCATGCCTCATGGGCAAGATGACTAAGACTCCGTTCTCCGGAAAAATGGAGCGAGCAACAGACTTATTGGAAATAATACATACTAATGTATGTGGTCCGATGAGTGTTGATGCTTGTGGCGGGTATCGTTATTTTCTGACCTTCACAGATGATTTGAGCAGATATGGGTATATCTACTTGATGAAACATAAGTCTAAAATATTTGAAAAGTTCAAATTATTGCAGAGTGAAGTGGAAAATCATCGTAACAAGAAAATTAAGTTTCTACGATCCGATCGTGGAGGTGAATATTTGAGTTATGAGTTTGGTCTTCATTTGAAACAATGAGGAATAGTTTCAGAACTCACGCCACCTGGAACACCACAACATAATGGTGTGTCCGAATGTCGTGACCGCACTTTATTAGATATGGTGCGATCTATGATGTCTCTTACTGATTTACCGCTATCGTTTTGGGGTTATGCTTTAGAGACGGTTGCATTCACGTTAAATAAGGCACCATCAAAATCCGTTGAGATGACACCAGATGAACCGTGGTTTCGCAAGAAACCCAAGTTATCGTTTCTTAAAGTTTGGAGCTGCGATGCTTATGTGAAAAAGCTTCAATCTGATAAGCTCGAACCCAAATCGGAGAAATGTGCCTTCATAGGATACCCAAAGGAGACTGTTGGGAACACCTTCTATCATAGATCCGAAGGCAAGATATTTGTTGCTAAGAACGGATCCTTTCTAGATTAGGAGTTTCTCTCGAAATAAGTGTTCATCACTGAAATCAATTCCAGTGATTCCTACACCAATAAGTGAGGAAGCTAATGATGATGATCATGAAACTTTTGATCAAGTTACTACCGAACCTCGTAGGTCAACCAGAGTAATATGCGCACCAGAGTGGTACGGTAATCCTGTTCTAGAGGTCATGTTACTTGACCATGACGAACCTACGAACTATGAGGAAGCGATGATGAGCCCAGATTCCGCGAAATGGCTTAAGGCCATGAAATCGGAGATGGGATCCATGTATGAGAACAAAGTATGGACTTTGGTTGACTTGCCTGATGATTGGCAAGCCATTGAGAATAAATGGATCTTCAAAAAGAACACTGACGCTGACGGTAATCTTACTGTCTACAAAGCTCGACTTGTTGCAAAAGGTTTTCGACAAGTTCAAGGAGTTGACTACGATGAGACCTTCTCACCCGTAGCGATGCTTAAGTCCGTCCGAATCATGTTAGCAATTGCCGCATTTTTATGATTATGAAATTTGGCAAATGGATGTCAAAACTACATTCCTTAATGGATATCTTAAAGAAGAGTTCTATATGATGCAACCAGAAGGTTTTGTTGATCCAAAAGGTGCTAACAAAGTGTGCAAGCTCCAGCGATCCATTTATGGACTGGTGCAAGCCTCTCGGAGTTAGAATATACACTTTGATAGTGTGATTAAAGCATATGGTTTTATATAGACTTTTGGAGAAGCATGTATTTAAGACAAAGTGAATGGGAGCTCTGTAGCATTTCTGATATTATATGTGGATGACATATTGTTGATCTGAAATGATACCGAATTTCTGAATAGCATAAATGGATACTTGAATAAGAATTTTTCAATGAAAGACCTCGGTGAAGCTGCTTATATATTAGGCATCAAGATCTATAGATCAAGACGCTTAATTGGACTTTCACAAAGCACATACCTTGATAAAGTTTTGAAGAAGTTCAAAATGGATCAAGCAAAGAAAGGGTCTTGCCTGTGTTACAAGGTGTGAAGTTGAGTCAAACTCAATGCCCGGCCACTTTAGAAGATAGAGAGAAAATGAAAGTCATTCCCTATGCTTCAGCCATATGTTCTATCATGTATGCAATGTTGTCTACTAGACCTGATGTGTGCGTTGCTATTAGTTTAGCAGGGAGGTACCAAAGTAATCTAGGAGTGGATCACTGTACAATGGTCAAGAACATCCTGAAATACCTGAAAAGGACTAAGAATATGTTTCTCATTTATGGAGGTTCCAAAGAGCTCGCCGTAAACGGTTTATGTCGACGCAAGCTTTGACACTGATCCGGATGAATCTAAGTCACAAACCGGATACGCATTTGTTGGAAATATGCCCTAGAGGCAATAATAAAAGCATTATTATTATATTTCCTTGTTCATGATAATTGTCTTTATTCATGCTATAATTGTGTTATCCGGAAATCGTAATACATGTGTGAATAATAGACACCAACATGTCCCTAGTAAGCCTCTAGTTGACTAGCTCGTTGATCAACAGATAGTCATGGTTTCCTGACAATGGACATTGGATGTCATTGATAACGAGATCACATCATTAGGAGAATGATGTGATGGACAAGACCCAATCCTAAACATAGCACAAGATCGTGTAGTTCATTTGCTAGAGTTTTTCCAATGTCAAGTATCCTTTCCTTAGACCATGAGATCGTGTAACTCCCGGATACCGTAGGAGTGCTTTGGGTGTACCAAACGTCACAACCTAACTGGGTGACTATAAAGGTATACTATGGGTATCTCCGAAAGTGTCTGTTGGGTTGACATGGATCAAGACTGGGATTCGTCACTCCGTATGACGGAGAGGTATCACTGGGCCCACTCGATAATGCATCATCATTATGAGCTCAAAGTGACCAAGTGTCTGGTCATGGGATCATGCATTACAGTACGAGTAAAGTGACTTGCCGGTAACGAGATTGAATGAGGTATTGGGATACCGACGATCGAATCTCGGGCAAGTAACATACCGATTGATGAAGGGAATTGTATACGGGGTTGTTTGAATCCTCGACATCGTGGTTCATCCGATGAGATCATCGAGGAGCATGTGGGAGCCAACATGGTTATCCAGATCCCGCTGTTGGTTATTGACCGGAGAGCGATCTCGGTCATGTCTACATGTCTCCCGAACCTGTAGGGTCTACACACTTAAGGTTCGGTGATGCTAGGGTTGTGAAGATATGTATATGCAGTAACCCGAATGTTGTTCGGAGTCCCGGATGAGATCCCGGACGTCACGAGGAGTTTCGGAATAGTCCGGAGGTAAAGAATTATATATAGGAAGTGTTGTTTCGGCCATCGGGAGATGTTTTGGGGTCACTGGTATTATACCGGGACCACCGGAAGGGTCCCGGGGGTCCACCGGGTGGGGCCACCCATCCCCGAGGGCCCCATGGGCCAAAGTGGGGAGGGGAACCAGCCCATAGTGGGCTGGTGCGCCCCCCTAGGCCCACCCCATGCGCCTAGGGTTGAAACCCTAGGGGTGGGGGCGCCCCACCTTGGCTTGGGGGGCCACTCCAGCCCTGGCCGCCGCCCCCCTAGGAGATCCAATCTCCTAGGGCCAGCGCCCCCCTAGGGGAGCCTATATATATGAGGGGGAGGGAGGGGGCAGCCGCACCCTGAGTCCTGGCGCCTCCCTCTCCCCTGCTACACCTCTCTCTCGTAGTACACGGCGAAGCCCTGCTGCTGTGACGCCCTGCATCCACCACCACGCCGTCGTGCTGCTGGATCTTCATCAACCTCTCCTTCCCCCTTGCTGGATCAAGAAGGAGGAGACGTCATCCGCTCCGTACGTGTGTTGAACGCGGAGGTGCCGTCCGTTCGGCGCTTGGTCATCGGTGATTTGAATCATGGCGAGTACGACTCCGTCATCCATGTTCTAGTGAACGCTTCCGCTCGCGATCTACAAAGGTATGTAGATGCATCCAATCACTCGTTGCTAGATGAACTCATAGATGGATCTTGGTGAAACCGTAGGAAATTTTTTGTTTTCTGCAACGTTCCCCAACAGTGGCATCATGAGCTAGGTCTATGCGTAGTTCTTCTTGCGCGAGTAGAACACAATTTGTTGTGGGCGTAGATGTTGTCAACTTTCTTGCCGCTACTAGTCTTATCTTGCTTCAGCCGTATTGTGGGATGAAGCGGCCCGGACCAACCTTACACGTATGCTTACGTGAGACCGGTTCCACCGACTAACATGCACTAGTTGCATAAGGTGGCTGGCGGGTGTCTGTCTCTCCCACTTTAGTTGGAGCGGATTCGATGAAAAGGGTCCTTATGAAGGGTAAATAGAAGTTGGCAAATCACGTTGTGGCTTTCACGTAGGTAAGAAAACGTTCTTGCTAGAACCCTATTTCAGCCACGTATAACTTGCAACAACAATTAGAGGACGTCTAACTTGTTTTTGCAGCAAGTGCTTTGTGATATGATATGGCCAAAGTTGTGATGAATGATGAATGATCTATATGTGATGTATGAGATGTTCATGCTATTGTAATAGGAATCACGACTTGCATGTCGATGAGTATGACAACCGGCAGGAGCCATAGGAGTTGTCTTTATTTTTTTATATGACCTGCGTGTCATTGAGAAACGCCATGTAAATTACTTTACTTTATTGCTAAACGCGTTAGCCATAGTAGTAGAAGTAATAGTTGGCGAGCAACTTCATGGAGACACGATGATGGAGATCATGATGATGGAGATCATGGTGTCAAGCCGGTGACAAGATGATCATGGAGCCCCAAGATGGAGATCAAAGGAGCTATGTGATATTGGCCATATCATGTCACTTTTATTATTTGATTGCATGTGATGTTTATCATGTTTTTGCATCTTGTTTACTTAGAACGACGGTAGTAAATAAGATGATCCCTCATAATAATTTCAAGCAAGTGTTCCCCCTAACTGTGCACCGTTGCGACAGTTCGTTGTTTCGAAGCACCACGTGATGATCGGGTGTGATAGATTCTAACATTCACATACAACGGGTGTAAGACAGATTTACACATGCAAACACTTAGGTTGACTTGACGAGCCTAGCATGTACAGACATGGCCTCGGAACACAGAAGACCGAAAGGTCGAGCATGAGTCGTATAGAAGATACGATCAACATGAAGGTGTTCATCGATGTTGACTAGTCCGTCTCACGTGATGATCGGACACGGCCTAGTTAACTCGGATCATGTTATACTTAGATGACTGGAGGGATGTTTATCTAAGTGGGAGTTCATTGAGTAATTTGATTAGATGAACTTAATTATCATGAACTTAGTCTAAAATATTTACAATATGTCTTGTAGATCAAATGGCCAACGTAGTCCTCAACTTCAACGCGTTCCTAGAGAAAACCAAGCTGAAAGACGATGGCAGCAATTACACGGACTGGGTCCGGAACCTGAGGATCATCCTCATAGTTGCCAAGAAAGATTATGTCCTACAAGCACCGCTAGGTGACGCACCTGTTCTCCCTGCAGAACAAGACGTTATGAACGCTTAGCAGGCACGTACCGATGACTACTCCCTCGTTCAGTGCGGCATGCTTTACAGCTTAGAGCCGGGGCTCCAAAAACGTTTTGAGAGACACGGAGCATATGAGATGTTTGAAGAGCTAAAAATGTTTTTTCAAGCTCATGCCCGGGTCGAGAGATATCAAGTCTCCGACAAGTTCTTCAGCTGTAAGATGGAGGAAAACAGTTCTGTCAGTGAGCACATACTCACTATGTCTGGGTTGCATAACCGCTTGACTCAGCTGGGAGTTAATCTCCCGGATGACGCGGTCATTGACAGAATCCTTCAGTCGCTTCCACCGAGCTACAAGAGCTTTGTGATGAACTTCAATATGCAGGGGATGGAAAAGACCATTCCTGAAGTATTTGCTATGCTGAAATCAGCAGAGGTAGAAGTCAAAAAGGAACATCAAGTGTTGATGGTGAATAAAACCACTAAGTTCAAGAAAGGCAAGGGTAAGAAGAACTTCAAGATGGACGGCAAGGGAGTTGCCGCGCCTGGCAAGCAAGCTGCCGGGAAGAAGCCAAAGAATGGACCCAAGCCCGAGACTGAGTGTTTTTATTGCAAGGGAAGTGGTCACTGGAAGCGGAACTGCCCCAAATACTTAGCGGACAAGAAGGCCGGCATCACAAAAGGTATATGTGTATACATGTAATTGATGTGTACCTTACCAGTACTCGTAGTAGCTCTTGGGTATTTGATACCGGTGCAGTTGCTCACATTTATAACTCAAAGCAGGAGCTGCGGAATAAGCGGAGACTGGCGAAGGACGACGTGACGATGCGTGTCGGGAATGGTTCCAAGGTCGATGTGATCGCCGTCGGCACGCTGCCTCTTCATTTACCTACGGGATTAGTTTTGAACCTTAATAATTGTTATTTAGTGCCAAGTTTGAGCATGAACATTGTATCAGGATCTCGTTTGATACGAGATGGCTACTCATTTAAATCCGAGAATAATGGTTGTTCTATTTATATGAGAGATATATTTTATGGTCATGCTCCAATGGTGAATGGTTTATTCTTAATGAATCTCGAGCGTAATGCTACACATATTCATAGTGTGAGTACCAAAAGATGTAAGGTTGATAATGATAGTCCCACATACTTGTGGCACTGCCGCCTTGGTCACATAGGTGTCAAACGCATGAAGAAGCTCCATGCAGATGGACTTTTAGAGTCTCTTGATTACGAATCATTTGACACATGCGAACCATGCCTCATGGGTAAAATGACCAAGACTCCATTCTCAGGAACAATGGAGCGAGCAACCAACTTATTGGAAATCATACATACTGATGTGTGCGGTCCAATGAGTGTTGAGGCTCGCGGTGGCTATCGTTATGTTCTCACCCTCACTGATGACTTGAGTAGATATGGGTATATCTATTTGATGAAACACAAGTCTGAGGCCTTTGAAAAGTTCAAGGAATTTCAAGTGAGGTTGAAAATCAACGTGACAGGAAAATCAAGTTCCTACGATCAGATCGTGGAGGAGAATACTTGAGTCACGAATTTGGCACACACTTAAGAAAATGTGGAATAGTTTCACAACTCACATTGCCTGGAACACCTCAGCGTAATGGTGTGTCCGAACGTCGTAATTGCACTCTATTAGATATGGTGTGGTCTATGATGTCCCTTACCGATTTACCGCTATCTTTTTGGGGCTATGCTTTAGAGACTGCCGCATTCACTTTAAATAGGGCTCCGTCGAAATCCGTTGAGACGACACCGTATGAATTATGGTTTGGGAAGAAACCTAAGCTGTCGTTTCTGAAAGTTTGGGGATGCGATGCTTATGTCAAGAAACTTCAACCTGAAAAGCTCGAACCCAAGTCAGAAAAATGCGTCTTCATAGGATACCCTAAAGAAACTATTGGGTATACCTTCTACCTCAGATCCGAAGGCAAGATCTTTGTTGCCAAGAATGGATCCTTTCTAGAGAAGGAGTTTCTCTCGAAAGAAGTAAGTGGGAGGAAAGTAGAACTTGATGAAGTATTACCTCTTGAACCGGAAAAGGGCGCAACTCAAGAAAATGTTCCTGAGGTGCCTGCACCGACTAGAGAGGAAGTTAATGATGATGATGATAAAGATACTTCTGATCAAGCTCCTACTGAAATTCGTAGGTCCACAAGGACACGTTCCGCACCAGAGTGGTACGGCAACCCTGTCTTGGAAATCATGTTGTTAGACAACGGTGAACCTTCGAACTATGAAGAAGCGATGGCGGGCCCGGATTCCGACAAATGGCTAGAAGCCATGAAATCCGAGATAGGATCCATGTATGAAAACGAAGTATGGACTTTGACTGACTTGCCCGTTGAACGGCGAGCCATAGAGAATAAATGGATCTTTAAGAAGAAGACAGACGCGGATGGTAATGTGACCATCTATAAAGCTCGGCTTGTCGCTAAGGGTTATCGACAAGTTCAAGGGGTTGACTACGATGAGACTTTCTCACCGGTAGCGAAGCTAAAGTCCGTCCGAATCATGTTAGCAATTGCCGCATTCTACGATTATGATATATGGCAAATGGACGTCAAAACGGCATTCCTTAATGGTTTCCTTAAGGAAGAATTGTATATGATGCGGCCGGAAGGTTTTGTCGATCCTAAGAATGCTAACAAGGTGTGCAAGCTCCAACGCTCAATTTATGGGCTGGTGCAAGCATCTCGGAGTTGGAACATTCGCTTTGATGAGATGATCAAAGCGTTTGGGTTTACACAGACTTATGGAGAAGCCTGCATTTACAAGAAAGTGAGTGGGAGCTCTGTAGCATTTCTCACATTATATGTAGATGACACACTTTTGATGGGAAATGATATAGAACTCTTGGACAGCATTAAGGCCTACTTGAATAAGAGTTTTTCAATGAAGGACCTTGGAGAAGCTGCTTATATATTAGGCATCAAGATCTATAGAGATAGATCAAGACGCCTCATAGGTCTTTCACAAAGCACATACCTTGATAAGATATTGAAGAAGTTCAATATGGATCAGTCTAAGAAGGGGTTCTTGCCTGTGCTGCAAGGTGTGCAATTGAGCTCAGCTCAATGTCCGACCACGGCAAAAGATATAGAAGAGATGAGTGTCATCCCCTATGCCTCAGCCATAGGTTCTATTATGTATGCCATGTTGTGTACCAGACCTGATGTAAACCTTGCCGTAAGTTTGGTAGGAAGGTACCAAAGTAATCCCGGCAAGGAACACTGGACAGCGGTCAAGAATATCCTGAAGTACCTGAAAAGGACTAAGGAAATGTTTCTTGTTTATGGAGGTGACGAAGAGCTCGTCGTAAAGGGTTACGTCGACGCTAGCTTCGACACAGATCTGGATGACTCTAAGTCACAAACCGGATACGTGTATATTTTGAATGGTGGGGCAGTAAGCTGGTGCAGTTGCAAGCAGAGCGTCGTGGCGGGATCTACATGTGAAGCGGAGTACATGGCAGCCTCGGAGGCAGCACATGAAGCAATTTGGGTGAAGGAGTTCATCACCGACCTCGGAGTCATACCCAATGCGTCGGGGCCGATCAAGCTCTTCTGTGACAACACTGGAGCTATTGCACTTGCCAAGGAGCCCAGGTTTCACAAGAAGACAAGGCACATCAAGCGTCGCTTCAACTCCATTCGTGAAAATGTTCAAGATGGAGACATACATATTTGTAAAGTACATACGGACCTGAATGTAGCAGATCCATTGACTAAACCTCTCCCTAGAGCAAAACATGATCAACACCACAATTCCATGGGTGTTCGATTCATCACAATGTAACTAGATTATTGACTCTAGTGCAAGTGGGAGACTGTTGGAAATATGCCCTAGAGGCAATAATAAAAGCATTATTATTATATTTCCTTGTTCATGATAATTTTCTTTATTCATGCTATAATTGTGTTATCCGGAAATCGTAATACATGTGTGAATAATAGACACCAACATGTCCCTGGTAAGCCTCTAGTTGACTAGCTCGTTGATCAACAGATAGTCATGGTTTCCTGACTATGGACATTGGATGTCATTGATAACGAGATCACATCATTAGGAGAATGATGTGATGGACAAGACCCAATCCTAAACATAGCACAAGATCGTGTAGTTCATTTGCTAGAGTTTTTCCAATGTCAAGTATCCTTTCCTTAGACCATGAGATCGTGTAACTCCCGGATACCGTAGGAGTGCTTTGGGTGTACCAAAGGTCACAACGTAACTGGGTGACTATAAAGGTATACTATGGGTATCTCCGAAAGTGTCTGTTGGGTTGACATGGATCAAGACTGGGATTCGTCACTCCGTATGATGGAGAGGTATCACTGGGCCCACTCGGTAATGCATCATCATTATGAGCTCAAAGTGACCAAGTGTCTGGTCACGGGATCATGCATTACAGTACGAGTAAAGTGGCTTGCCGGTAATGAGATTGAACGAGGTATTGGGATACCGACGATCGAATCTCGGGCAAGTAACATACCGATTGATGAAGGGAATTGTATACGGGGTTGTTTGAATCCTCGACATCGTGGTTCATCCGATGAGATCATCGAGGAGCATGTGGGAGCCAACATGGTTATCCAGATCCCGCTGTTGGTTATTGACTAGAGAGCGATCTCGGTCATGTCTACATGTCTCCCGAACCCGTAGGGTCTACACACTTAAGGTTCGGTGACGCTAGGGTTGTGAAGATATGTATATGCAATAACCCGAATGTTGTTCGGAGTCCTGGATGAGATCCTGGACGTCACGAGGAGTTTCGGAATAGTCTGGAGGTAAAGAATTATATATAGGAAGTGCTGTTTCGGCCATCGGGACAAGTTTCGGGGTCACCGGTATTGTACCGGGACCACCGGAAGGGTCCCGGGGGTCCACCGGGTGGGGCCACCCATCCCGGAGGGCCCCATGGGCCAAAGTGGGGAGGGCAACCAGCCCATAGTGGGCTGGTGCGCCCCCCTAGGCCCACCCCATGCGCCTAGGGTTGAAACCCTAGGGGTGGGGGGGCGCCCCACCTTGGCTTGGGGGCCACTCCAGCCCTGGCCCCGCCCCGCTAGGAGATCCAATCTCCTAGGGCCGGCGCCCCCCCTAGGGGAGCCTATATATATGAGGGGGAGGGAGGGGTCAGCCGCACCCTGAGTCCTGGTGCCTCCCTCTCCCCTGCTACACCTCTCTCTCGTAGTAGTACACGGCGAAGCCCTGCTGCTGTGACGCCCTGCATCCACCACCACGCCGTCGTGATGTTGGGTCTTCATCAACCTCTCCTTCCCCCTTGCTGGATCAAGAAGGAGGAGACGTCATCCGCTCCGTACGTGTGTTGAACGCGGAGGTGCCGTCCGTTCGGTGCTTGGTCATCGGTGATTTGAATCACGGCGAGTACGACTCCGTCATCCACGTTCTAGTGAACGCTTCCGCTCGCGATCTACAAAGGTATGTAGATGCATCCGATCACTCGTTGCTAGATGAACTCATAGATGGATCTTGGTGAAACCGTAGGAAATTTTTTGTTTTCTGCAACGTTCCCCAACAGTATTTTTATTAAATGGTGGAGCTTTCAGTTGGTGCAGTTCCAAGCAGAGCGTCGTGGCGGGATCTACATGTGAAGCGGAGTACATAGCTGCTTCGGAAGTAGCAAATGAAGGAGTCTGGATGAAGGAGTTCATATCCGATCTAGGTGTCATACCTAGTGCATCAGATCCAATGAAAATCTTTTGTGACAATACTGATGCAATTGCCTTGGCAAAGGAATCCAGATTTCACTAGAGAACCAAGCACATCAAGAGACGCTTCAATTCCATCCGCGATCAAGCCAAGGAGGGAGGCATAGAGATTTGCAAGATACATACGAATCTGAATGTTGCAGACCCGTTGACTAAAGCCTCTCTCACGAGCAAAACATGATCGGCACCAAGACTCCATGGGTGTTAGAATCATTACAATGTAATCTAGATTATTGACTCTAGTGCAAGTGGGAGACTGAAGGAAATATGCCCTAGAGGCAATAATAAGGTTGTTATTTATATTTCCTTATATCATGACAATTGTTTATTATTCATGCTATAATTGTATTAACCGGAAACTTAGTACATGTGTGAATACATAGACAAACAGAGTGTCACTAGTATGCCTCTACTTGACTAGCTCGTTGATCAAAGATGGTTAAGTTTCCTAGCCATGGAAAAAGAGTTGTCATTTGATGAACGGGATCACATCATTAGAGAATGATGTGATTGACTTGACCCATCCGTTAGCTTAGCACGATGATCATTTAGTTTACTGCTATTGCTTTCTCCATAACTTATGCATGTTCAAATGACTATGAGATTATGCAACTCCCGAATATCGAAGGAACACGTAGTGTGCTATCAAATATCACAACATAACTGTGTTACTATAAAGATGCTCTACAGGTGTCTCCGATGGTGTTTGTTGAGTTGGAATAGATCGAGATTAGGATTTGTCACTCCGTGTATCGGAGAGGTATCTCTAGGCGCTCTCGGTAATGAACATCACTACAAGCCTTGCAAGCAATGTGACTAATGAGTTAGTTATGGGATGTAGCATTACGGAACGAGTAAAGATACTTGCCGGTAACGAGATTGAACTAGGTATGATGATACCGACGATTGAATCTCGGGCAAGTAACATACCGATGACAAAGGGAACAACGTATGTTGTTATGCGGTTTGACTGATAAAGATCTTCATAGAATATGTAGGAACCAATATGAGCATCCAGGTTCCGCTATTATTTATTTGCCAGGGATGAGTCTCATACATGTCTACATAGTTCTCGAACCCGTAGGGTCCGCACGCTTAATGTTTGTTGACGATCGGTATTATGAGTTTATGTGTTTTGATGTGCCAAAGGTTGTTCGGAGTCCCAGATGTGATCACGGGCATGACGACGAGTCTCAAAATGGTCGAGCCGTAAAGATTTGTATATTGGATGACTATGTTTGGACATCGGAATGGTTCCAGGTGAGTTCGGGCATTTACCGGAGTACCGGGAGGTTACCGGAAGCCCTCGGGAGGTATATGGGCCTTATTGGGCCATAGTGGGAGAGAGGAGAAAGAAGCCTAGGATGGGGAGCCCCCCCAAGCCCAATCCGAATTGGGTGGGGGGCTTCCCCCCCCCCCATTTCCTTCCTCCTTCCCCCCCCCCCCTTCCTTCCTCTCCTAGTCCAACTAGGGAAGGGGGAATCCTACTCCCGATGGGAGTAGGACTCCTCCAGGGCGCGCCATAGAGGGCCGGCCCTCCCCCCTCCTCCACTCCTTTATATATGGGGGAAGGGGGTACCCCATAGACACACAAGTTGACAATTGTCTTAGCCGTATTGCCCCCCTCCACCATAATCCACCTTGGTCATATCGTAGCGGTGCTTAGGCGAAGCCTTGTTCCGGTAGCTTCATCATCACCATCATCATGCCGTCGTGCTGACGAAGCTCTGCCCCGACACTCAGCTGGATCTAGAGTTCATGGGACGTCATCGAGCAGAACGTGTGCATATCGCGGAGGTGCCGTACCTTCGGTGCTAGGATCGGTCGGATCGTGAATACATACGACTACATCAACCACGTTGTCATAGAGCTTCCGCTTACGGTCTACGAGGGTACGTGGACAATACTCTCCCCTCTCGTTGATATGCATCACCTAGATGGTCTTGCGTGTGTCGGTGTGTGTAGGATTTTTTTTTGAAATTACTGCGTTCCCCAAAGAAGTGCTCCTCCGGTATTCGGGAGTTGCATAATCTCATAGTCATAGGAACATGTATAAGTCATGAAGAAAGCAATAGCAATAAACTAAACGGTCATAGTGCTAAGCGAACGGATGGGTCTTGTCCATCACATAATTCTCTAATGATGTGATCCCGCTCATCAAATGACAGCACATGTCCATGGCTAGGAAACTTAACCATCTTTGATTAACGAGCTAGTCAAGTAGAGGCATACTAGGGACACTCTGTTTGTCTATGTATTCACACACGTATCATGTTTCCGGTTAATACAATTCTAGCATGAATAATTAACATTTATCATGATATAAGTAAATATAAATAACAACTTTATTATTGCCTCTAGGGCATATTTCCTTCAGTCTCCCACTTGCGCTAGACTCAATAATCTAGATTACATAGTAATGATTGTAACACCCATGGAGTCTTGGTGTTGATCATGTTTTGCTCATGAGAGAGGCTTAGTCAATGGGTCTGCAACATTCAGATCTATATGTATCTTGCAAATCTCTATGTCTCCCTCCTTGACTTGATCGCGGATGGAATTGAAGCATCTCTTGATGTGCTTGGTTCTCTTGTGAAATCTGGATTCCTTTGCCAAGGAAATTGCACCAGTATTGTCACAAAAGATTTTTCATTGGACCCGATGCACTAGGTATATATTACACCTAGATCGGATATGAACTCCTTCATCCAGACTCCTTCATTTGCTGCTTCTGAAGCAGCTATGTATTCCACTTCACACGTAGATCCCGCCACGACGCTCTACTTAGAACTGCACCAACTGACAGCTCCACCATTTAATAAACATACATATCCGGTTTGTGACTTAGAGTCATCCGGATCAGTGTCAATGCTTGCATCGATGTAACCATTTACGATGAGCTCTTTATCACCTCCATAAACGAGAAACATATCCTTAGTCCTTTTCAGGTATTTCAGGATGTTCTTGACCGTTGTATAGTGATCCACTCCTGGATTACTTTGGTACCTCCCTACTAAACTAATAGCAAGACACACATCAGGTCTGGTACACAACATTGCATGCATGATAGAACCTATGGTTGAAGCATAGTGAATGACTTTCATTTTCTCTCTGTCTTCTGCAGTGGCCGGGAAAGAATCTGACTCAAATTCACACCTTGTAACATAGGCAAGAACCCTTTCTTTGCTTGATCCATTTTGAACTTCTTAAAAAATTTATCAAGGTATGTGCTTTGTGAAAGTCCAATTAAGCGTCTTGATCTATCTCTATAGATCTTGGTGCCCAATATATATGCAGCTTCACCGAGGACTTTCATTGAAAAATTCTTATTCAAGTATCCTTTTATGCTATTCAGAAATTCAGTATCATTTTCAATCAACAATATGTCATCCACATATAATATAAGAAATTCTACAGAGCTCCCACTCACTTTCTTGTAAATACAGGCTTCTCCAAAAGTCTGTATAAAACCATATGCTTTGATCACACTATCAAAGCGTATATTCCAACTCCGAGATGCTTGCACCAGTCCATAAATGGATCGCTGGAGCTTGCACACCTTTTGGATCGACAAAACCTTCCGGTTGCATAATATACAACTATTCTTTAAGATATCCATTAAGGAATGCAGTTTTGACATCCATTTGCCAAATTTCATAATCATAAAATGTGGAAATTGCTAACATGATTCAGACGGACTTAAGCATCGCTACGAGTGAGAAGGTCTCATCATAGTCAACTCATTGAACTTGTCGAAAACCTTCTGCAATAAGTCGAGCTTTGTAGACAGTAACATTACCGTCAGCGTCGGTCTTCTTCTTGAAGATCCATTTATTCTCTATGGCTTGCCGATCATCAGGCAAGTCAACCAAAGTCCATACTTTGTTCTCATACATGGATCCCATCTTAGATTTCATGGCCTCAAGCCATTTTGCGGAATCTGGGCTCGTCATCACTTCCTCATAGTTTGTAGGTTCGTCATGGTCAAGTAACATGACCTCCAGAGCAGGATTACTGTACCACTCTGGTGCGGATCTTACTCTGATTGACCTACGAGGTTCAGTAGTAACTTGATCAGAAGTTTCATGATCATCACCATTAGCTTCCTCACTAATTGGTGTAGGAATCACTGGAACTGATTTCTGTGATGAACTACTTTCCAATAAGGGAGCAGGTACAATTACCTCATCAAGTTCTACTTTCCTCCCACTCACTTCTTTCGGGAGAAACTCCTTCTGTGGAAAGGATCCATTCTTAGCACCAAATATCTTGCCTTCGGATCTATGATAGAATGTGTACCCAACTGTTTCCTTTGGGTATCCTATGAAGACACATTTCTCCGATTTGGTTTCGAGCTTATCAGGTTGAAGCTTTTTCACATAAGCATCGCAGCCCCAAACTTTAAGAAACGACAACTTGGGTTTCTTGCCAAACCATGGTTCATATGGTGTCATCTCAATGGATTTCGATGGTGCCCTATTTAATGTGAATGCAACCGTCTCTAAAGCATAACCCCAAAACGATAGCGGTAAATCAGTAAGAGACATCATGGATCACACCATATCTAATAAAGTGCGGTCACGACATTCGGACACACCAGTACGCTGTGGTGTTCCAGGTGGCGTGAGTTCCGAAACTATTCCTCATTGTTTCAAATGAAGACCAAACTCATAACTCAAATATTCACCTCCACGATCAGATCGTTGAAACTTAATTTTCTTGTTACGATGATTTTCCACTTCACTCTGAAATTCTTTGAACTTTTCAAATATTTCAGACTTATGTTTTATCAAGTAGATATACCCATATCTGCTCAAATCATCTGTGAAAGTCAGAAAATAACGATACCCACCGCGAGCATCAACACTCATCGGACCACATACATCAGTATGTATTATTTCCAATAAGTTCGTTGCTCACTACATTGTTCCAGAGAACGGAGTCTTGGTCATCTTGCCCATGTAGCATGGTTTGCAAGCATCAAGTGATTCATAATCAAGTGATTCCAAAAGCCCATCGGCATGGAGTTTCTTCATGTGCTTTACATCAATATGACATAAACGACAGTGCCACAAATAAGTTGCACTATCATTATTAAACTTATATCTTTTGGCTTCAATACTATGAATATGTGTATCACTACTATCGAGATTCAATAAAAAAAGACCACTCGTCAAGGGTGCATGACCATAAAAGATATTACACATATAAATAGAACAACCATTATTCTCTGATTTAAATGAATAACCGTCTCGCATCAAACAAGATCCAGATATAATGTTCATGCTTCACGCTGACACCAAATAACAATTATTCAGGTCGAATACTAATCCCGAAGGTAGATGTAGAGGTAGTGTGCCGACCGCGATCACATCGACTTTGGAACCATTTCTCACACGCATCGTCACCTTGTCCTTAGCCAATCTTCGCTTAATCCGTAGCCCCTCTTTCGAGTTGCAAATATTAGCAAAAGAACCAGTATAAAAAACCCAGGCGCTACTGCAAACATTAGTAAGTTACACATCAATAACATGTATATCAAATATACCTTTCACTTTGCCATCCTTCTTATTCGCCAAATACTTGGGCAGTTCCGCTTCCATTGACTAGTCCCTTTGTAGTAGAAGCACTCAGTCTCAGGCTTAGGTCCAGACTTGGGTTTCTTCACTTGGGCAGCAACTTGTTTGCCGTTCTTCTTGAAGTTCCCCTTCTTCCCTTTGGCCTTTTTCTTGAAACTAGTGGTCTTGTTGACCATCAACACTTGATGCTCCTTCTTGATTTCTACCTCCACAACTTTTAGCATCGCGAAGAGCTCTGGAATTGTCTTATCCATCCCTTGAATATTATAGTTTGTCATGAAGCTTTTGTAGCTTGGTGGCAGTGATTGAAGAACTCTGTCAATGACACTATCATCAGGAATATTAACTCCCAATTGAATCAAGTGGTTGTGGTACCCAGACATTCTGAGTATATGTTCACTGACAGAACTATTCTCCTCCATCTTGCAGCTGTAGAACTTATTAGAGACTTCATATCTCTCAATCCGGGCATTTGCTTGAAATATCAACTTCAACTCCTAGAACATCTCATATGCTCCATGACGTTCAAAACGTCGCTGAAGTCCCGATTCTAAGCCGTAAAGCATGGCACACCGAACTATCAAGTAGTCATCAACACGCGTCTGCCTGGCATTCACAATGTCTGCAGTTGCTGGCGCGGGTGGTACACCTAGCGGTGCTTCCAAGACGTAATTCTTCTGTGCGGCAATGAGGATAATCCTCAAGTTACAGATCCAGTCCATGTAGTTGCTACCATCATCTTTCCACTTAGCTTTCTATAGGAACGCATTAAAATTCAATGGAACGGTAGCACGGGCCATTTAGCTACAACAACATAGACATGCAAAATACTATCAGGTAATAAGTTCATGATAAATTAAAGTTCAATTAATCATATTACTTAAGAACTCTCACCTAGATAGACATCCCTCTAATCATCTAAGTGATCACATGATCCATATCAACTAAACCATGTCCGATCATCACGTGAGAGGGAGTAGTTTTCAATGGTGAACATCACTATGTTGATCATATCTACTATATGATTCATGCTCGACCTTTTGGTCTCAGTGTTCCGAGGCCATATCTGCATATGCTAGGATCGTCAAGTTTAACCCGAGTATTCTGCGTGTGTAAAACTGGTTTGCACCCGTTGTATGTGAACGTAGAGCTTATCACACCCGATCATCACGTGGTGTCTCGGCACGACGAACTATGGCAACGGTGCATACTCAGGGAGAACACTTGTACCTTGAAATTTAGTGAGTTATCATCTTATAATGCTACCGCCGTACTAAGCAAAATAAGATGCATAAAGGATAAACATCGCATGCAATCAAAATAAGTGATATGATATGCCATCATCATCTTGTGCCTTTGATCTCCATCCCCAAAGCACCGTCATGATCACCATCGTCACCGGCTTAACACCTTGATCTCCATCGTAGCATCGTTGTCGTCTCGCCAACTATTGCTTCTACGACTATCGCTACCGCTTAGTGATTAAGTAAAGCAATTACATGGCGATTGCATTTCATACAATAAAGCGACAACCATATGGCTCCTGCCGGTTGCCGATAACTTTGTTACAAACAATGATCATCTGATACAACAATTTATATAATCACGTCTTGACCATATCACATCAGAACATGCCCTGCAAAAACAAGTTAGACGCCCTCTACTTTGTTGTTGCAAGTTTTACGTGGTTGCTACGGGCTTAGCAAGAACCGTTCTTACCTACGCATCAAAACCACAACGATTTTTTCGTCAAGTGTGATATTTTAACCTTCAACAAGGACTGGGCGTAGTCACACTCGATTCAACTAAAGTTTGAGAAATTGACACCCACTAGCCACCTGTGTGCGAAGCACATCGGTAGAACCAGTCTCATGAACGCGGTCATGTAATATCGGTCTGGGCCGCCGAATCAAAGTATGACATGCTGGTAAGCAGTGTGACTATTATCGCCCACAACTCTTTGTGTTCTACTCGTGCATATAACATCTACGCATAGACCTGGCTAGGATGCCACTGTTGGGGAACGCGGTATTTAAAAATGTTCCTACGATCACGCAAGATCTATCTAGGAGATGCATAGCAACGAGAGGGGAGAGTGTGTCTACATACCCTCATAGACCGAAAGCGGAAGCATTTAGTAACGCTGTTGATGTAGTCGAACGTCTTCGCGATCCAACCGATCAAGTACCGAACGCACGACACGTCCACGATCTGCACACGTTCAACTCGTACTCTTGATCCAGCTAAGGCCGAGGGTGAGTTGCGTCAGCACGACGGCGTGTTGACGGTGATGATGAAGTTACCGATGCAGGTCTTCGCCTAAGCACTACGATAATATGACCGAGATGGAAAACTGTGGAGGGGGGCACCGCACACGGCTAAATATCAACTTGTGTGTCTACGGGGTGCCCCCTCCACCGTATATCAAGGAGGGGAGGAGGAGGAGGGCCGGCCTCAAGGGACGCGCCCAAGGGGGGGATTCCTACTCCTAGTAGGAGTAGGTTTCCCCCTTTCCTAGTCCAAGTAGGAGAAGAAGGAAGAAGAGGAAGAAGAGAAGGAAAGGGGGGCCGGCCCCCCTAGCCCTAGTCCAATTCGGTTTGGGCTAGGGCGGGCGCGCGCCACCTCTTAGCCTGCCTCCTCTCTTCCACCACTAGGCCCATAAGGCCCAATAACTTCCGGGGGGGCGGGTTCCGGTAACCCCCGGTACTTCGAAACTTATCCGAAGCGACCCGAACCATTCCGGTGTCCGAATGTAACCTTCCAATATATGAATCTTCATGTATCGACCATTTCGAGACTCCTTGTCATGTCCGTAATCTCATCCGGGACTCCGAACAACCTTCGGTACATCAAATCACATAACTCATAATACATATCGTCATCGAACGTTAAGCGTGCGGACCCTACGGGTTCGAGAACTATGTAGACATGACCGAGACACATCTCCGGTCAATAACCAATAGCGGAACTTGGATGCTCATATTGGTTCCTACATATTCTACGAAGATCTTTATCGGTCAAACCGCACAACAAGATACGGTGTTCCCTTTGTCATCGGTATGTTACTTGCCCGAGATTCGATCGTCGATATCATCATACCTAGTTCAATCTCGTTACCGTCAAGTTTCTTTACTCGTTCAGTAATGCATCATCCCATGACTAACTCATTAGTCACATTTCTTGCAAGGCCCATTGTGATGTGCATTACCGAGAGGGCCCAAAGATACCTCTCCGATACACGGAGTGACAAATCCTAATCTCGATCTATGCCAACTCAACAAACACCATCAGAGACACATGTAGAGGATATTTATAATCACCCAGTTACGTTGTGACGTTTGATATGATAGCACACTAAGTGTTCCTCCGATATTCGGGAGTTGCATAATCTCATAGTCATAGGAACATGTATAAGTCATGAAGAAAGCAATAGCAATAAACTAAACGATCATAGTGCTAAGCTAACGGATGGGTCTTGTCCATCACATCATTTTCTAATGATGTGATCCCGTTCATCAAATGACAGCACATGTCCATGGTTAGAAAACTTAACCCTATTTGATTAACGAGCTAGTCAAGTAGAGGCATACTAGGGAGACTCTGTTTGTCTATGTATTCACACATGTACTAAGTTTCCGGTTAATATAATTCTAGCATGAATAATAAACATTTACCATGATATAAGGAAATATAAATAACAACTTTATTATTGCCTCTAGGGCATATTTCCTTCACTCCTCGATGTTCTTGGTGATCTTGTAATGACTTTTTGCGGTGTGTTTGTTGGGATCCGATGAATTGTGAATTTATCATCAGATATATCCATGAATATTATTGGAGTCTTTGTTGAAGTCTCTTATGCATGATTGTTATATCCCCGTATTTCTTCTCCGAAACTTATGTTTGGTTTCGCTAACTAGATTGATTTTTCTTGCCATGGGAAGAGGTGTTGTGTGATGGGTTCGATCTTGCGGTGCCTAATCTCAGTGATAGAAGGAGACATGACACGCATGCATCATTGCCATTAAGGATAAAAATATGGGGTCTATTCCTACATGAATAGATCTTGTCTACATCATGCCACCGTTCTTATTGTACTACTCTGTTTTTCTATGAACTTAATACACTAGATGCATCTGGATAGCGGTCGATGTGTAGAGCAATAGTAGTAGATGCAGGTAGGAGTCGGTCTACTAATCTTGGACATGATGCCTATATACATGGTCATTGCCTTGGATATATGTCATTCTTATTTGCTCTTCTATCAACTGCCCAATAGTAATTTGTCTACCCATCGTATGCTATTTTCTTGAGAGAAGCCTCTAGTGAAATCTATGGCCCCCTGGTCTATTTCCTATCATATTATTTCCAGATCTATTTATCCAAAAATACCTTCCTGCACTTTTTGTTTACTTATTTTATTTTGTCCTTTTGCTAGATCTATTTATCCAAGCTCATACAATTTAATCTATCCCAATATCGAGGAGCTATTGACAACCCCTCTTACGCATTGGGTTGCAAGCTTTTGTGGTTTGTGTGCAGGTGTTGTTTACATAGTGTTGCTTGGTTCTCGTACTGGATTGATAACCTTAGTTTCATAACTGAGGGAAATACTTACCGTTGTTGTGCTGCATCATCCTCCCCTCTTCGGGGAATTACCAACGCAGATACAAGCAATCTAGCACACCTGGAAATAAATACTTCCTCAAGAATTTTTTAGTAGCATATGCGATAGAGTGATTGTAGTTTGATATAATAAAGTAACAGAAAGCAACATTACCGTCAATTGCCAAATACTCCTTCCATCCCATATTAACTATCGCTCAAACATATGTTTTTAGACATATTTCACTGCTAGATACATCTATTTGAGTGGCAACTAATATGGGATGGAGGGAGTACAAAATATCTTAAAGAGAGCAACAATGATCAAAATACATGCATGGTGATGTATTATATAATGGGACATTGCATGTGTAGAATCAATTATGCAGTAGCGATAACATAGAGTGATAAGAGTCTAGCTCAAATTCATCAACACTTGGAGGCATGCATTATGGATGTAGTTGTTCGTGCTTACAATAAGAACTTGTACACCATCTTTTGTCCTGCCCTCCTATTTCAGCGGGATCCTAATGAAACTAAGGATAATTAAGACACTAATTTTATAAAGCATCGGAGCAAAGAATTAATACGTAATAAATACATGTAATCCTCAAGTTACAATCATTCCCTTTGACACCCCAATTATTGCCACTTCGAGGTCTTTGGTCCAGAACAATAAGTGCATACAACTTGCAGGCATGATTCCAGCACATAAATATTCATGAAACACATATGGCTCGGCCCTGAACTCATGGCACTCGGGTCCTAGTGTCAAACATTAAGCATAGCAAAGTCAATATCAAAACATACATGGTACTAGGCATCTACCCTAACAGTTTTGACAACAATTACATAAGGGATCTCATCCAATTCGCATCCACCCCATGCGCCTATAGGGAAATTATTCACACATGAGTGGGGAGCTCATGACGATGATGATGTAGAAAGCTTTGGTGATGAATATGACGACGAGCCCCCCTCTTCAGAGGCCAGACCAGCGTCCAGAAAACCCTCCGGGAAGAAGTTCGAGAAGATGACGGCTCTACCTCAAAGAAAAATCACTAAAAATCCATGTTAACGTTTTAGGCCAGGGAGGCTTATATGGGTGAGCGTTGTACGAGAGGCGGCCCTTGTGGGCCCCACATGACAAGACCCTTGGGCGCGTGGCCATGCCACATGGGGGCTATGGGCCAACCCTCCTGGGTCCATGGCATATATCTTTTGAAACTTCTATAAAGATTTCTTGGATTTTTTTCTGGGACATTTTCTGCAAAATAACACCCTATGAGAAATTGTGTTGAAAAGTGTTAGCTCCTTCAGTTTTTACCAAATTACGTGAGTTAGAGGACAAAATGTGGCAAAAGTGTTCAAAAAATAGATACATTTGAGATGTATGCGTCTCCAACCCTAGTTCTACGCTACTCATCAATTCATCATCAGGTTTGTCTTCAAAGGTTGTGATGATCTGATCCACCACAGTTGTCTTCTTCAATCTGCGTTTACACCATCTTCGGCGAGATTGTTTCCATCCCTAGCTCTTGAGACTCAAATCATGTTGCTTCCATCCAAGATTGAAGATTCATACATATTGGTGTATGAGAGCCTCTAGTGTTGTCTCAATTGTGTAACCTACATTAAAAGTTGGATCGACTTCTGGTGTGTGTGGCTTTACAGAAATAACTTAATGTATCTCACATTTGATTATAGCGGAGGAAGATTTGTGTGGCTCGTGTTTTTCACCCCGAGTTGGAGGGTTTTCTATATAAAAATACTGGTGTTTATCGCTGCTAATTTGCTGCTGCTGTTATGTGTGATTTCGCTTGGCACCTCTGAGATGGATGTATGAAATGCATGGCCGCGCTGGAGAAACTGAAGACAAGTATTAACTTTTGGTTAGGAAAACTTACTCCACATATGCAGTCGCATATCTTTCCTTCCATGACCGAGCAACGATCCGTTTGCTAGTATATAGAGAGTGATGCTAAAGTTACTATATTTTCGCTTCAGTGTTTTCGACCGTCATTAAGCGTGTGCTAGTTCCCAATAGTCACCAACTAACAGACACTACAATTGCATGCGAATAAAATTAGGAGCGACAGTTAAAAGGAAGCCAATGTCAACAACTCCTATGACCTGTCCACTACACATGATCGTGAAGGAGGGGAAACTTCTTTTTAAACGACACCCCACAAGACCTTGGGTGTGCACTATAAAAAATGGTCGATTGTACACCAGAATCCTATCTATATTTGGGCGATTAGCTAGGAAGCAGAAACTAGGGCAAGACAAGCACACAGGTAGGACTCGGGCGGGTACCATCACGTTCTGTACGCATAATTATCAGCTGGGCTGGGTCATCAGATGGATAAACCTGTGGAGTAGTCACATGCGTGCTAATGCTACGGCCCCTATGGCGAGCCAACACGTACGCGCGTCGATCTGTGCGAGCACGCCGCACCTATCTGCGCGCGCGCATAAACAAATTCACGCGACGAATCTTCATGTACGCACGGCGCGCGCACAATCGATCGCGTTGGAGAGGCAAGCGGATCATGCACATGCAGCCGGCCGGCCGGGCTCGTCGCCGATCGAGTTTACTAGCTAGACTGCCAGTCAACCGCTTAAGTTTACTACTACTACCTGTGCAGTAGTATACGACGCGAAGATCGCCCAGGAAAAAGAATAGGCAAGAGGATGAGGGGCCCATGCATCAGTGGAAACCCCGGCTGCTCGTCCTCGATCGTGCTCGGCTCAGCGAAAACCACCGGCAGGCCCCGGCAAACCGCGGCCGGCGTCCGACCCATGACCCATCGATCGCTACCACCTCGCGGCTGGGGCGGCGGACGCATCAGTCACGGTCAGGTGCCCACCCGCAGCCGCCACGGCCGAGACGACACGTACGAGTCGACCGCGGAGGCCCCCGCCGGCGACACGCCACGCGTCGGCGTACGTGCGTGACGACCGACCGTGTCCTCCCCATGCCGCGCGGCCGCTAGCTTTTGGACGCGGCCGGCCAGCCCAGCACCGCGCGCCGGGGCCTAGCCTAAGCCGATCGATCCATCGGTGGTCGACCCGACGTCCGCGTCGGCTCTCCTAGCTTTCCCGCCCTCACGGAAAAAGCCATGCAAGCGATGCGATGCGAGGCCCCTGCAGCCGCGGCCACATGCGATGCGAGCGCGACACAGCTGACGCCGCACGGCCCCCCCTCCCAACCAAAAGCTGCGCGCCCGCGCGTGAGTTCAGGGCCGGCACGCCGGCGCCAAAGCCGCGCGCACAGTAGTTGTCGTCAACTCAAACGCATGCACGCCACTGCCACTTTTCTCTCTTCCTTTCTTTCTCCGGTAGATAGATAGACCAGTTCGAGAGGCTTGCAAGCAACGCACGCACGAGAGGAACCAATGCAAACGCACGCGCGTGGTAATTTTATACCACTAGCCAAAGCCAACTATAATAATCCACGCATGATTTGATCTAGGTTCGATATATATATACTATCTACTACTACTCTTGCATATATGGTACAAGATTTGATCTATGCATGCTATGCTACATTGCCACGTACAGTGGGGCTAGCTAGCTAACCGGTATGGAGTATCAACTTATGCAAGGCTATAGACCGGGGCCGAGGCTCGGTTTGTACGTCTGCCAAAGCTTTTGGAGCAAGTTGGTAGCATAAGCTAGTATAGTAGTGATGCAGAAGGCTGCCGGCACGCGAGCATGGGGATAAAAAGATCTGCCATTGGCGGGAACAGTTGTTCTTCTCCTAACACCTGGCTACGTACGTAGATTAGGTCCATCATTGGCAGCCACTAGATTCTCGGGCGCTGTGCTTGCATTGCATTCTTGTGAAGTACGTAGGAGTAGGTTGAGTTGCAGCCGAGCCCAAGGAAGCTATGGACTGACTCGTCAAACCCAACACAGCTACTCGAACGTACTTACTACTAGTTACTACTACTGCCAGGCGCCAGGGCCAGGCGGCATATGCACCAATAATGAGGGCCATCTAGGGTTAGTTATTTTTATTTATACGGGGATTAGGCACCCACCAATCATGAGCTATAAAGCACAGTGGACTCTGCAGCTTTCCACATAGGAAAGCAGGCATCTCAATTTAGTGTGTGCTGGGGGGGACACTTGTCAAATGTCTCTAGCTAGTCTATAGACTTAGCCCGCAGTTGTTGCTGCAGGGAAGAGAAAAGCACCGCGCCTTTAGTGGATTCCAACTCCCTTCTCAACCATCAGATTCCTTTACACATAATTTGTGCCTCGATCGCCAGTCACCACCTTCCTTTTGATCTACCTAAAAAAGGCATATTAGTAGTAGTAGGGCAGTATCACTCAAACATAACTTGCTCCTTTTTCTTGACTCCCTTTCTTCTTGTCTGTGATCTAGCTTTCAACCCTTTTCTTGCCAGCAAGATCTTACTTCTACACTCCACTGTGGAAACGAAACGTTGCAAAAAGACACTAGTAGCAACACAAAATAGCACATATAAATTAACACAATCATTTATTTATGTCATGTCCATTTACTGCCTTGATCTTGCGTACCATTCATGTTACATACAATTAACACAGCCAACGAGTATTTCAAATTTGTTTGGAAACTGATTGGGCGGTATTCATCATAAGCCGAAGGGTCAAATTCGTGTGGGAGTTTGTGCCGCTCTCTAGGCAACATGGAATTGCCGGAATGAATGTGTTTTTAACATATCGTCTATTCCTAATTTTTCTTGCGGGTTATCTACAGGGCTACGACTTTGATCCGTATGTGGTCATCACTACAACATGTGGACATATGAGAATATGCATCGAATCATTAGTACTCAACTCCACCACATTGCAAAAAGGTAACTAGCAATACAAAACAGCACATATAACTTAACCTCCGGAGTGTGGAAATTAATAAGTAATTACTAGTACTCAACTCCACCACATTTGACAAGCTAGCTCACTCAACTACCAAAGCAGTCCATGTAGTTAACCAGCTGGCGTAGGCGTAGTGCAACAATATATATCGAAGCTTGTAAAACTATGCAGTGCCCATGATATGAAGTACTCCTACAAGTTTGTTTAATTAGGCGAATAGCAGCAGGCAGGCAGGCAGGCAGGCAGGTACTACCGGGTAGAGATCTCTCCTCTCCACCTGGGAGCCATGTGGGGCTTGCGGGGGTCCGGCCCGCCAATGTCCCTCCGTTCAAGGGCAGCAGCCAGCTCTCTCCTCCGAGGCCTTTGGCGCGCGTAAAATATACTCCTACATCCACGCAAAGCAGCTTGGATCCGTATAAACTAGCATTGTTTCCCTGCACCCTATAATGGTTGCATCCCGTATTCTATTGGCGCCGATCCTCCCTCTTGTTAACTTAGCCGTGGGGTTTTGGGTTGAATGGGGGATCTCAATGCCAGATTAGGGAGGCAATAAGATATGGTTACTCACTGTGTTTATGAGGGTTTAGTAGTGGCATGTTGGCCTGGGTTGCAGTGTAGGAACATAGGAAACAGCGTGGGAAGTTAGCTGTATACCTCGTGATAAGTCGTGGACTCGTGGATCGATCATCATGCGCGCGGGGACCTGAGATTAGTCATTTCTTTGGACCTTTTCTGTCACTCCCACCGATTGCATTTTCCTCTTCTTTTTTGCTATATAGGTAGCTCTTTTTTTTGTTGACATCATGCTATATATATAGGTAGCTAGCTGCAGGGAGAGATAAGATGGTGACACCGCAGTAACAATGGCTCAGTCATATCACATATGTATGATGAACACGACGACACCGAAAACGCCATATGCATACGCGTCAACCTCGCTGTCGATCGGTGCAGGATACCAGCAGCAGTAGCATATTTATCATCTGCTGGTTTTAGCTAGGAAATACACTTGTGCCGCTGAGCCGAGCCAATGGGGTGCATCCTCCCAATTATAAAGGCAACAAAAAAATAAGACATAGTAAAGTACGACTGACGAGGCCACTCCGAACCACTTTTCTTAGGATCAAAGCCGGGGATCCATTCCAAACCCTAATACCACTATGCCCTTGAGAGCTAGCTGCCGTGACCATCAGAGACTGCAGATCGAGGACGATGGGTTTCTGCGGCTCGTTCGTTCGACGGGAGGGAGAGAGGGGATGCGTAGCTGCTTTTCTGGCTGGCCGCGGTGAACGCGGGCTTGATAGCGATGCAGTATTCAATCCCAAGTGTTCCGATCGGTTGTTGGTGGATGTTTCTAGCTACAGTAGTATCAGATGCGCTGAACTGCCAACTGAATTCCATTTTAAAACGCAAAAAAGATGCAGAGAATCATATGTAGTAGTAGCACAGTGGCGGCCAACCATAAACTGCGTCCATCAGAATGTATATGTAGAACAGTAACAACCACTGACGATGGCCTTGCTGGCTCCAGTAGCACTACTGTACACTCCATTGTGTGCAGAGTCACTGATATATGCATGTATGTATGTGCTACTCATGCAGGACAAACAGGCGAGGAACCCTACAAAAAATATCAGCCGAGACCCAGACCCAGAGAAGGACACGCATTATTGTGCGCGTCTGTCTGATTGGCAGCGCTTCCATTTGCAGCTGCATGCATTTGCTCGTCTGGTGTCATAGGAAACCTTCTTTTGGGGCAGGGAAAAAAAAGTTGATGGATGCCTGTCAGTAACACCGCACCAATGATATGCCGGCGGTCCCCAACAGTCAACTCTCTTGGCTTGCATCCATACGATTTCCAATACTAATAAAAAGGCAAACATTTCGAGCAGCAGCAGTGCTCCTAGCTACGGGCCCTTTTCAGCGCCAGAGCGTGAGCTATAGTGCTCTGGAAATGTACCACACGTCCGTGCGGCCACATGAGAATATGCACCGAATCATTGTGCATGAGGAATCATCTGCACCGGGAGCAGCTAACTAGAGGAAGGCTTCTTCATCACTGACTCAATGTGATTGATTAATCATGATTGAGCTACACTAATGAGTGATCGCCCAAGGCGAGTTGCGGCCTAATCAGGTCCACAAGCTACAGGGATTGTTAATTAGGGATGCGCTTAGTAGCGTGCCAGGTTACCGGCCAATCTGATCGTCTCTAGAACTTGCCCTGAATATTCAAAGATGCATTCACCGGCGTATACAATACCTGCGTGCACACTGAGCAGGAAAGCAAAGCTAAGCTAGCTAGCCAGGACCACAGCATGCATCGGCGTGCATGGCTGGACGAGCCGGCCGGCCGGCCGGCCGCCTATGGTTTGTCCGGATCACGAATCCGCGGCATGAGCTTGTATATGTGGCTGCGTGTAGATCTCATCGTCTGATACACAGTACTTGTATAGTATTTATAGTACAAATGACCGTCTTTATTCTCTGTTCCCGTAGTACAGTACAATACAGGCTGAAAAAATAAGCACAAGCTAGGTGTGCAGTGGCATCACGAGCTCGCAGAGGCAACGGGGCCACTAAGCACGGCTCGAGGCTTGACACGAATCAGGAGCCAGATTGGAAAAGTATTCTACGAGATTAACCGGAGCCGCCTGTCGCGGTAAGAAGCGGCAGGTGATCCTGCAGGGAGATCGCGCAACACGCCCTTCACATGCCTCCTGGAGAGGGCGTTGTACGTCGTACCGGTGCGGCATTTCTTTTTCTTACCGTTCGCTCATGGTCACATCCATCAGTGTACTCATGCAAGCAGTGTATGTACGTATGTGTGTAGTTTATATCTTTACCGCAACGAACGAACGAGATCATATTCAAAGCGACAGATTAGACAAGCTGACACCCATGCATGCATGATGTAGTACGAAATAATCACTGTTAACTGATTCCATTACTGCATTTTACAGAGACAATTGAACACTGGACAGAGGGCGAGGTGGATGATGGATCCTAGCTAGTTACATGGGTGAATAATACTAACGAAGAACCTTCTTTCTCGTCAAGGCCGGCAGGCCGGGCCTGGGAGCGGCAGGTAGCTTTGCATGTGCCTTCCCAGCCCGTGGGACAAAAAACAACAAGGGAGTAGTGGAGTAGTGGAGTGGTAGAGTACTAGTAGACCAGCAGCAGTAGTACATTGCTAGCTAGACACGGTCGGTCGGTCACTGTGTCATATGCTGCCGCAGCTCCCAGCACACAGGCGTGCAGTTCGGGAGCGAGCGAGCGAGCGAGCTGCGTGGGCCTCCGATCGTTTTCCACGGGGGCTCGACCGAAGAACATGCACGTAACCACCGCAGGGTCCGCTCCGGAGGCCACCACAGAACCATCAGAGAAAACTTGGGCGGGGTGGGGTGGGGTGGGGGTGGGGTGGTGTTGGCACGACGGGACACCGATCGCGACGAGCTGGATTGACCGGTGGTCGACCCGACCGGCGTCTTGGATCTGTGCTGCTGCTGCTAGGCTAGCTGGTGGGCCGCCGGCCGGGGTTGCACCCGCGGCCGGACCATGGGCGGCGGCGGCGCCGACGACCTCCGCTTCCACTCCACCAGCCGGAGCAGGAACTCCATGACCTCCGCCGGGTCCTGCAGCGAGTAGGACGCGCTGGTCTCCTTGGCGCACTTGGACACCAGGATCCCCACGCCCTGGCCCCTCTTCCGCAGCACCTTGAAGGCGTCCTCGTCGGTGCGGTCGTCGCCGATGTACACCGGCAGGACGTCGCTGCAGCTGGCGAATCCTGGAGAGACGGGGCAGAGTGTCCGTCAGCGCACGTTTTTTTTTTCATTTTCTTAACGACAGTGGTGTGAAACGCAGGTGAATAGAGAAAAACCGGGGCCGAAAACGACTGTCGCGACACTGACACGAACGGAAGATATATAAGTAGTATGTGGAGGAGTCGTCGTTGCGTGCGTACCTAGCGATTCGAGCAAGAACTCCAGCGCCTTGCCCTTGTCCCACATAATGCTGGGCCGGAGCTCGAAGACCTATAAACAAATGGAGGTTCCAATCTTGATCAAGATCCTCACGAGGGAAAGGTCAACTAATGCTGTGGTTCGTCGCCGAGTTCATCGGCAACAAGGCATTGAATAATAACCCACCTTCCTCCCTTGGGTGAGCTTCAGCATGGGGTAGTCCTTGATCACGGCCTTGACCTGCTCCGCCAAGAAGTTCCATCTCTGCATGCACGGAGGAGAGTGGTTAGCTCAGACGAGACGACATAACAAAACTAACCGCACATGATGCGGCATGCCTGTTAATTTAAGTGGCGAAGTGGTTGGGTTTCCCAAGGTGGAGTAAGGCTCGCCTACCTTTTCATCCACACATCTGAAGTGGACGGACAGGCAGAACTTGTTGTTCTCCACCTTGGCTCCAGGTGTGGACTTCGTCTTTTCCACAAGCACCTTGTACACCTGACAAAAATGTGATTCACCATCATTAGCTAGCCTCCTCGTGCACGAGCTACTTAAACACCACCGGCTAGATAGATAAGCAGGAATGGGCAGGTGTTCTTCTCCTCATTTGTAAGGTAAATTGGTTCAAGTGGTTGCTAGTGTAATTAAGTACCTCGTCGATCATGGGGAGGAACTCGCTCGCAGGCTGGCACAGGACAGACTCTGGCTGCAGATTGGCATGAGGTGAGATTAGTCAGCGAGATTTCTTAATCAAAAGGGTTAATTAAGCATCGTCGTATAGAGTGGATGTTGTGGAGATGGAGAGGGGAATGGGCATACATTGGAGCCTGGCCCCTTGATGTCCATGCCGTGGCTGCCGGCGTAGTACAGCTCGGAGAGGCCGACGAAGTTGTGCACCTGCACCGCCGCGAGAGCAAAGCCAGAGTTTAATCATCGCGCGCACTCACGGGCTAGTCACTTGATACGGCAGAGAGAGAGAGAGAGAGAGAGAGAGAGAGAGAGAGAGAGAGAGAGAGAGAGAGAGAGAGAGAGAGAGAGAGAGAGAGAGAAGTGAAGTGGCGCGGGGAATGTACCTTGTCGCGGCACCGCCCGCTCACGATCGCCGTCGGGAAGTGCTTCGCAACGTCGCGCACCGCCTCCCTCATCTGCACAGATACGCCACCACAAGGCCGGGCAGACGACATCGATCAGCAAATATAGTCTTGGTTTTTGTTTTCAGGCTGGCCGGACGGCCGTGCAAAGGTTGAGTGTTGCAGGGCCGGGGAGTGACTTACCGCGTCGCTCATGTAGGCGGCGTCGGGGTTGGCGACGATGGGCGAGAGGGTGCCGTCGTAGTCGAGGAACATGACGATCTTCTTCCCCTTGGACGCGCTGGCGATTTGCTCGAACTTGCCTATCGCCGACGGGTGCTTCCTCTGCTCAGAGCACAAGAGAAGCCAAAGAAAGGTTAGAGTCACCACCGGCCTGGAGGCAACAATCATGCACCGTGAAAAAACGACGCCCGCCGTGGAGGCAGGAGGGATGAGCGGGACTGACCATCCAGGCCGTGAGCTCGTCGACGTCGGCGCCGGGGCGGGAGCGGGTGGGCGAGGCGGCGCGCATGGCCTCGAGCTCGGCCCATGTGCAGTTCGCGGAGCGCGCGGCGGCGGCGGCCAGGTCGCGGTACGTCTGCCGCATGGACATGGCCCCGGCGCTGGCGGCGCTGCGGCACGCGAAGAGGCCCGCGGCACCGGAGCCCGGCATGGCCGCCCCGCCCGCCCCAATGCCCATCTCGGAAACAACCACGTCCTGGCTCGTCGTCATGTCACTCGGCGCGCGGCGCACGGCCAAACAAAGCAAGCCCGGCCGGAGAACCAGCTGAGAGCTCGTGCAACGTACCACGAAGCCCGCAAGCTCCCGGTCTCGCTCCAACGCCAAGCTCCGGCGAGACGGCGCACAGGCACAGGCAGCTGGCCTTCAGGGAGTGCGCGCGCGCGTGCGTTCGTGCGCGGTGTGCGTGTGTGTGTGTGTGGTAGCTTCTCAGAGCTTAAGGTGGGTGGAACCGGAGTGGGATAAGCGCGGGTACTTATAGCTCGAGCGGCGGGCGCGGTAGGGGCACGTGGGGCCTGCCCGTGGGATCCCATGCGGAGCCTACGTGTGGCGCCGCCCGCCCGACGATCGTTCTCTTCTCCATGCCTGTGCGCCGAGTCGACGGCGGTTTTCGTGCTTTGCTCACATGCGCAGCCGAGGCCTGTGTCGCCCGTCGTTGGGCCGAAAGAGGCGACGGGAGTCTTTTTGGCACCAAATTTGTGAAGTGTACGTGTACGCAAAGCGAAGGGAGAATCCTTTGGACTAGCATGTTCTATCATCGACACGCAGTTTAGGCCGATTTTTGGAAAGCGGACGGCGTCCATGATTGATGCAGTGAAGGTAGGTGGAATTTCGACACGGGTCACAGTAAAAAGAAGGGATATAAAGGTTGGGAAATCGTAATCTGATTACGGGGTCCGGGCCCGCTGTAACCGATCACGGGACAGAATAATCCACGGCTACAAGTTTTTAAAAAGTTTATATTTTTACACATGTAGGGCTAATTAAGTTTCTACCTAAATTTCCCCGCAAAAAAAAGTTTCTACCTAAATAAAGGTCATGCTATGATGGCAGCTTCAATCTTCGAAGAGAGTAGAATTCTACTCAGGGACATAGGGAAGGTGACTATTGAGCATTGCAATCAGGAATCAAATTGTGTTGTTCATGAGCTAGCTAGCTGGGATGGTGCAAACACTCCATCCTTGTGGGTGGATGCACTGCCTGATTTTATTGTAAGGTTTCTAGCGGACTATGTAAATTTGATTGATCAATAAAGCTAGCCGTCAAGGCCTTCCCATCAAAAGAAAAGTTTCTACCTAAATGGTTTGTTAGGGCATGTCACAAAAACTAACTTGTGTTTTTTTTTACGTTAAATCTCAGTCGACTAAGACTTGATTAGGTCTCAGTCGGCGCTGTACTCGTGAGACCTTACATTAGGATCCATACAAAAAATCAGTTGTTCTTTTTTCTTTCATACAACTGACTTGGCTTTTGGATCTCACAAAAAGAATGCATGCTTCCATCAATCATATAGAGGACGGTCACTCCCAACTTTTTTTGCCGAGACTGGATGCTGATTTTGTGATCCCAAGCTCCCTTGTAAAACAAAACATGTTGTAAAGTCCAAAGGTTATGAAAAAATATATTTGTTTGTGTATACATTGTATACAATGCAATTTTATAATTTTAAGCCACGAACATATGCACTCGAGCACAGCTAGGAGTTACCGAGAACTATAATGATGAACTACAGAGCATATAATCTTGTAGTGAGCAAGATAGAGTGCTTTGCGACCACTACGGTGGGTGATGCTGAAAAGCTAAAATTTGTGACCGAATGGATCAAGCCCAAAGATATTGCCCCAAAATATTTTGAGATTTAATCAAAGAAAAACATGATTAAAAATTTTGTGGAAAGAAAATACTCTGCATATTAGCTTTCTACTAAGTCAAACTTTTTAACCAAATTTATGAACCTTTACAATAATGAATATGTATGATGTGAAAATATATTCAATGGTGAATCTACTGGTATTGATTTGGTAATATAGATGTTTATAATACATAATTTTTCTATAAATTTGATCAACAGGTATAAGGTTTAACTTAAGAAAAAACTAACATGTCAAGTAATTAAAAACAGAGGAAGTGCGTGGATATAAACAGGCTAGGATGGAGCAAGGGGTCACCTTAGAGCACATTCAAGAATTTGATATCCTTCTGAAAAGGCTTATCCATGTAATTAGATGGAAATTCATGGATGATAGTGCCTAGTCCACAGTCTTGGCCTACAAGGTACAATTTTCACTAGCTACGACCACCATGATGAATGGTACTGTTTTGAAAGTATGGACATTGTCGAAATGTAAGTTCTTTGAATGCTTGAACAAAAACTAAAAAAACAATTAGCACATTGAGACAACAAGAATCAACATTGTCACAAAAATTCAAATCAAAATTTGAAATACAGATCAAGATACATAAATGTGACACATGTTACCAAAAGAGATAACGAGTGAAATCTAAAGCACAACTTCTGTTTCGTACTATCCAGCGTCAAATTTGTCATTTTTGTATTATGACCAATGTTTCAAAATTTGATTGAAATTTTGTGTGAATGTGTTGACTTTTTCAGAAAATTTTCAACATTAAAAAATGTGCTACGAGAGTTTGGTCCACAATCAAGAATACCAAATATCCCCCCCCCCCCCCCCCCAAAGCAAGTTCTGAAAACGGAGGTGTGTGTACTCTTCAAAAGCCATCTATTCCATAGGAATACAGACCACACAAAAATCAATAGCTCGATACACTAGGTGTCAATTTAATGGTTGGGATATCTATGACTCAATCGAAACTTGGTGGACTGTCATTACCAAACAATAATCAATTAGAAAGCCCGTTCGCTTCCCTTGTAAAGGGTATTTTGACACATCGCAACCTCCCTACAATAATTTTCAACACAATTAAGGAAGAGGCGACACTTTGGGGGTTGGCGGATGCAAAAAATACTCGTGTTAGTTAATACGGGAGAGTAGGATTCAGTTTGAGACATTAGCCATTGCCTTGGCAAGCATATTGAAACTTATCAAAACATTTTAATCAACAAAAATGTCAAGTTTTCTCCATTGTTCCGAAACAATAAGGTGAAGACTACTTGAAATAAGTGGAATAATTTCCAAAATGCAGAGAGCAGTAGCTCTCTTGTTTCACCAAACTTTTCTTAGGAAAATGTTGCTAGTTATCACTAAAATGCCATCCCAAGTGTAAGTTGCCATCTACTTCTAAAGGCTATTACTAAATAATTTTGTGTTACACTGCATGTTTTGTTTAAGCACCATAAAGTGACTTCTGGATACACATTGGGCGTTTTTGGTTAACCCCCATATGAGTTAGCCTAGTGTACATCATGCCTTCATGACACATCTCCAAATTCCCTCTTGTCTTTCACCTTGTCCATTGTTCAAATTAAATGTTGAGAGAACATGGGCTGCACTTCAACTTCATCATTTTTTTATTTTATTTTTCAAATTGAACATGTTCACCTATAATTTCCATTTTCATTTTGAGAACATATCCAAACATGCCACTATAATTTAAATTTAAATTAGCTACGCTCGGTCTTAGCCTTGACAGACCTTCAATTTGGCACCATATCAATTTGTACTAGAGGCTAATGCATGCTTCGCCGCACTGTTCTTCACCCATGTGGTTTTTTTTTCTCTGGTAGGTTATTGTGGTCGATTGTTCCATTTTTATTTTATCTAGGTTGGCTTGGATTTTAAATATGTTTCTGTGTTTTTTTTCATTTGTATATCTTGTTGGGCTGCTGCTGGAGATGATATTTGTTTTTAGGGGAGAGCGAAGCTTTTAGATGTGTGGTTGTGGTTTCAATGCACTTTTCGTGCCACCCCGTGGTAGTTGTGTGAGCCCCTGGGGAGGTCTTATTTCATGTGGGAACCATGTAATTACTACTCTAACGACAACCTGGACCACCAATGAAGCTCTCACTCGCTTAGTTTTTCTTCCGCTTGTTTCATTGCTAGATCGGGAAAATAACGGCTATCGTATTTTTTCCTATTTGAAGAAGTTCACGTATTTTGAAAAAAACATTATTTTTTTTAAAAAATGCAAATTAAAAATATGATTTTTATCATTATTTGTTTGCAAATTTAAATATACCTTTGGACTTCAAACAATGTTAATGAATGTGAAAAAGGATCACATATTTAAAATGTTCATAAAATTTAAGCATATTCATCAATTTAAAAAAATTATGAATTAAAAAAATGTACGCGAATTCTAAAAAAGATCCGTAGTTTTAAAAAATGTTTTGAACTTGTAATAAATATTAATGAATTAAAATGTGAAAAAGGAAAAAGAAAAACAAACAAGAAAAGGAAAAAATTGAAAAAAAAAACAACAACTAGAACTGGTAAAAACGCAAAAAAAGGCAATACCTTCTCAAAACCCAAATAATTGACCACCCCGGCGAGATATACTCTTACAGGGTTGGGCCCATAGCATTCCCCGCAACCCCCGATGCACCACAAGACTCCAAATCGACTGAGTTTAGTGTTTATATTCTATGGTATAGTTGTTAGGGCATGTACAATGGTTGATAAGATAGTCTTATCTTAAGTCTTGTATGTAATTTAGAGATGACAAAAAAAGACCTCCACAATGGGTCATGTCTTAGCCTTATCATCAATAACTAGCTATTCCTAAAACCACGGTGTAAGAGAAGACAAGCCTTTTCTTATAAGCTCTTTCTCCTCCACCTCATCATTTATCCTACGTGGCACTCCTAAGATAGCACCATTGTAGATGCCCTTATACCTCTCGAGCCTACTAAAATCAAGAGGCCGAGAGGAAAACTCACGTGCATATGTAGAGTTATAGATATTAAAATAATATTCCTACTCTTGCCTCTAGGATTAGCTAAGTGTAACGATGATGCCGACAACATTGAGGTCATGATGTTAGAAGAACACTCGTGTTGAATTGACCCAAGTTTGTATGTTGTACTAAGAGATGATTTCGTCACAAGTTTGTAGTTCATAAAACGAGAAGTTAATGTATGCAAAATTCCTTAGACCATGAGAGTATAGGGTCACTTCATACTAGACGATGTACTTTGGGGCTGTTCTAACCTCAACCGTAATACAGTGATCATAAAGACAACTTAAAGTTTCATCGAAAATGTTTGATAAGGGACTTCATAGCTTGAGACTAGGATTTGCTCCTTCGGTGATGGAGAGATATTCTTAGGACCCTATGACAACATCCATCATCATCTAGACAGACACAACGTGACTTGATCACGGGGATTCCAGAACACAAAACGAGGAAAGGGGACAAAACCGGTAATGAGGAGACTGTTGGGGAACGCAGTAATTTCAAAAAAAATTCCTACGCACACGCATGATCATGGTGATGCATAGCAACGAGAGGGGAAGAGTGTTGTCTACGTACCCTCGTAGACCATAAGCGGGAGAGTTATGACAACAGGGTTGATGTAGTCATACGTCTTCATGATCGACCGATCCTAGTACCAAAAGTACGGCACCTCCGCGATCTGCACACGTTCAGCTCGGTGACGTCCCATGAACTCTCGATCCAGCTGAGTGTCGAGGGAGAGCTTCGTCAGCACGACGGTGTGATGATGGTGATGATGATGCTACTGTCGCAGGGCTTCGCCTAAGCACTACGATGATATGACCGAGGTGGATTATGGTGGAGGGGGGCACCGCACACGACTAAGGGACCAATGATCAACTTGTGTGTCCATGGGGTGCCCCCTCCCCGTATATAAAGGAGTGGAGGAGGGGAGGAGCCATCCCTCTCTATGGCGCGCCCAAGGGGGACGCACCAGCCCCTTGTGGGCTGGTGTGCTTCCTTCTTATGGCCCATAAGGCCCATAACTTCTCCCGGGGGTTCCGGTAACCTCCCGGTACTCCGGAAAAATACCCGAACCACTCGGAACCATTCCGATGTCCAAACATAGGCTTCCAATATATCGATCTTTATGTCTCGGCCATTTGGAGACTCCTCGTCATGCCCGTGATCACGTCCAGGACTCCAAACAACCTTCGGTTCATCAAAACACATAAACTCATAATACCGATCATCACCGAACGTTAAGCGTGTGGACCCTACGGGTTCGAGAACTATGTAGACATGACCAAGACTCATCTCCGGTCAATAACCAATAGCAGAACCTGGATGCTCATATTGGTTCCTACATATTCTACGAAGATCTTTATCGGTCAAACCGCATAACAACATACGTTGTTCCCTTTGTCATCGGTATGTTACTTGCCCGAGATTCGATCGTCGGTATCTCAATACCTAGTTCAATCTCGTTACCGACAAGTCTCTTTACTCGTTCCGTAATGCATCATCCGGCAACTAACTCATTAGTCACAGTGCTTGTAATGCATCATCCCGCAACTAACTCATTAGTCACATTGCTTGCAAGGCTTATAGTGATGTGCATTACTGAGAGGGCCAAGAGATACCTCTCCGACAATCGGAGTGACAAATCCTAATCTTGATCTATGCCAACTCAACAATTACCATTGGAGACACCTGTAGAGCACCTCTATAATCACCCAGTTATGTTGTGACGTTTGATAGCACACAAGGTGTTCCTCCGGTATTCGGGAGTTGCATAATCTCATAGTCAGAAGAACATGTATAAGTCATGAAGAAAGCAGTGGCAATAAAACTGAACGATCATTATGCTAAGCTAACGGATGGGTCTTGTCCATCACATCATTCTCTAATGATGTGATCACGTTCATCAAATGACAACACATGTCCATGGCTAGGAAACTTAACCATCTTTGATTAACGAGCTAGTCAAGTAGAGGCATACTAGGGACACTCTGTTTGTCTATGTATTCACACATTGACTAAGTTTCTGGTTAATACAATTCTAGCATGAATAATAAACATTTATCATGATATAAGGAAATATAAATAACAACTTTATTATTTCCTCTAGGGCATATTTCCTTCAGATACTGGCATTGTGATAATATGTTCGACTCAGGGGGGTACTGATATATCTCACCTTGGGTTTTGTAAAGTATAGCGAAGCAAAATGAATAGCATACGATAGCTATAGGCCTAGTCAATAATCATCGGTGTGAGTATAGAGGTTAATATGTATGCACATGGTTCCGTTATTGATCACTGAACAAAAGGAATAGCATAGGGTAGCTACAGGTTCAGTCATATGTTCCGTTATTGATCATTGAACAAAAAGTGTTTTAGGCATGTCTATATTTCAGCAAACATGCAAGGTCACACACTTAAGGTTTTACAATATCTATTGATAACTATAGGAGCTAGGAGCATAGAAGAATATCACCAAAAAAGTTTTGGAGATAACATATTTTTTAGAGAGAACCGAAAGTGTTTTGAGGAAACGAGAAGCATTTCAGAGAGAACCAGGAAGGTGGAAAAGTTCCAAAGTGAAAATAATTATTTAAGACGACTCCGAGATTTACCAGCAGTCGTGTGGAATTATAGGAGGTGCCTTGGGCTGCCCAAATAGGATAGGCCTATTAGGGGGCAGCTAGTTGGGCCTTAAGGCCCAATAGGGCAAGATCCCCCCTTAGCCTTGGCCCCAAGTCACAACTTGGTGCAGCTAGGGTTGAGGGGCGGGGCCCACCTCTTGGTGTGCCTCCACAGCAGGGGAGGCCCATCTTCCAAGCTGGTACTCCTCTCCGCCACCTATAAACAACCATGGGGTGCCCCCCTCTTTGGACATAGAAAATTCTCATGCATCTTGGCACCCCTCTCTCCGTCTAGTTCTCGAGAAAAATAAGAGAGGCCGCGAGGCTGGTCCTCCCTCTTCTAGTTCTCTAGCGATGCCTAGCTCTGGAAGGCAAAGCGCTGTTGGATCGCCGATATCGTACGGGTGCAATCTGTAGAGAGATCGTGCTTTTGTTCTTCGTTCAAGGTAATTCAAGAACAATCTACACCAACTCTTCTTCCGCTGCAACTCAAAGTTGATAATGATCATATCTAACCTTCTATGCATCTTCATAGTGATCCTGGTTCTTGATTCATGGGGTGGAAAAAAGATCTTGTTTTTCTACTACATTTTCCCACACTTAGTATCTTACTAAAGGCTAACGCGCGCTTCGCCGCACCGTTATTCTCTCGTGGGACTAACTCTTTTTTCTCTAGTATAGGTTATTATAATTGGTTGTTTTGTTCTGGTTTTATCTATGTTTGGTTTGGGTTTTAATTATGTCATGTCGATGTTTTCATTCGTATATCATGTTGGAATGCTATTGGAGACGATATTTTTCCTGAAACAAGAGTGGAGTTGCTCGGTGCATGGTTGTGGTGTCCTTACATGTTCTAGTCTTGGTGTTAGCTCGTGGTAGTTTTGTCAGCCCCTTCAAAGTTCTTATAGCGTGCTGAAACCATGAAATTACTACTATAATGCTCACATGGGTTGGCCAATGATGCTCTTCCTCTCTCATCCCAGCTCCCAGCTCTGTTGTCTCCACTACTAGCACGGAAAAAAATGGCTATGATATTTTTCTATTCGGAGAAGTCGGTAAATAAAAAGATGCACATATATTTTTAAAATCTTGTATTTTAAAAAAATTGCGAACAAAAAAGTGATTTGTCAAAAAATATTCATGAATTTCAAATACTGTTCACAAATTTGAAAATATGTTCACAAATTTTAATATTTTAAAAGACTATAAAACGTTCATAAATGTTAAAAGTATTGATGAATTTAAAAATTCTCATGAATTTGAGAAATATTCATAGATTTTTAAATATATTTATATGATTTAAATGTTCATTAATTTTAATAAATACTCATGAAAAAGGAAATGAAAAATAATAGTCAATAAACAAAAAAATAGAAAGAACTATTAATAACAAAAGGAAAACAAAAAAAAAGAACCAGGCAATAACTTCTCAAAACTGAGAAAACCAGTCGTTCCATTATAGCTAAAGTGTGCATTACTGTCCACCATTGAGACATGTTCTTACAGGTTCGGCCCCTAGCGACCCCTACAAGTACGCTCAAGTCCATACAGCTAAGGGTGAGTTTTTTGCTGGCTTTTAGAATAAGCTGTCTTTTAGAGCATCTTTAATGCTCACTCTCAAATCTCTGTAATCGTTTGGATTCGGACCTTGGCAGCCATCCAACGTGGGCCTATATCGATCCACGACACGGTCCGGACATGGTTTCTTTCGCAAACTGGAGACAAACATGAGGAAGGTTTGTGGGAGTCCGGGCCGCTGTTACGCCCGCTTCTGACCGTCATGGCCCCACCCAAGCCCCTCATCCCTCGCCCGCGCATATTTCGGCTCGGCGCCAACTGCCCGCATTCATGCCTATGTATGAACTATGAAGGATGCTCAAAGCGGACGCGACCTTTCACTTCTTCCGTCATTGAAGCGGCGCGCCGGACGAGGGCACCACCCGCTGCTTGCTTGGCTGAAGAGGTCTCCTCGCCATATTCAAACACCTTCATTAAACCCGCATGGAAGCCGAGGAACCAATTCTGTCCACACGTTCATTCATCGGTGGGTCGGTATTAAACACAACGTTAGGCAGGCTCCTCCCGTCCGCCCTCTAAATAAACCAGGCCAAACATCGGGCAAGAATTGCACCACTCCGTCGCTCCCCATATCCTCCTTCCACCCTCTATATAAACAAGGCCAGACACCGGGCAAGAATCGCACCACTCCGCTGCTCCCCATCTCCTCCTTCCACCATTTTCTCCAATCTTTCAATGGCATCCGACGAGCCAGAAGAGCAGTTCTCTGGCATAAAAGCCGGCTAGGTGGCCCGCCGAGCCGGCTGGATATGAGTGAGGAACCTCGCTACTCCACCTCCCTAGCCTAGCTCGACGGAGCCAGTTGCCGCCCCAAACCGGCGCGTGGTTCAGCAACTCATCGCTCCTGGACAGCTCGAGGAGGAGTGGTGTCGTGCTCCACGGTGGCACGGCGAGGAGCACGACGACACGTGCATCAAAGCCGATGTCGACGACATCGTGTCGTCCCACACCTCCCGTGTCTGTGACCGCACCTCCCGCACCTACGACCACGCCATGCAGACGGAGACAGAAGCCGGATGCACGAGGGTCGATGGGTCGGTGGTCAGCTCGCCCATGTCCGCCGCCATCATCAAGGAGAAGTAGAACACATGAGTCTGTCGCCGGTTGGTGTTGGAACACGCGGTACGCTACGCTAGCGCTAAATAAAAAAATTCTACCGTGCACCCAAGAGCATGCAGCTGGGAATAGATTACGAGATCGGGTTTACCATTAGACGCGCAGTCACCGCAGCGAAAGTAGAGTTGGTGATGCGTGTAGTCGATCTCTTGGGCCATCACGTCCTTGTGTTGCCGATCTCCCGCAAACAGCGAAGACCCGCGAACGGTGATCTCCCATGAACGGTACTTCGCGGATCCTTCTTACAGTTTGTCTGAGCACCGCAAGTGCGATGCCTCCAAGGTATCCACACATGTGGGGTGCAGCGTTGGGCGGTGGACTGCTAGGTCCGGTCGCGCGTCATGGTTGTAGGGAGTGGCGGCGATGGCTGTCTAGGGTGGAAGAAGATCAACCCTAAGTGGTGTGCCCACTCCCCTTTATATAGACCCCCGAGGTGGGCTCAACACTTGAGCCCAGTATGTTGGAAATATGCCCTAGAGGCAATAATAAAAGCATTATTATTATATTTCCTTGTTCATGGTAATTGTCTTTATTCATGCTATAATTGTGTTATCCGGAAATCGTAATACATGTGTGAATAACAGACACCAACATGTCCCTAGTAAGCCTCTAGTTGACTAGCTCGTTGATCAACAGATAGTCATGGTTTCCTGGCTATGGACATTGAATGTCATTGATAACGAGATCACATCATTAAGAGAATGATGTGATGGACAAGACCCAATCATAAACATAGCATAAAGATCGTGTAGTTCGTTTTGCTAGAGTTTTGCAATGTCAAGTATCTTTTCCTTAGACCATGAGATCGTGTAACTCCCGGATACTGTAGGAGTGCTTTGGGTATACCAAACGTCACAACGTAACTGGGTGACTATAAAGGTAGACTACGGGTATCTCCGAAAGTATCTGTTGGGTTGACACGGATCAAGACTGGGATTTGTCACTCCGTATGACGGAGAGGTATCACTAGGCCCACTCGGTAATGCATCATCATAATGAGCTCAAAGTGACCAAGTGTATGGTCACGGGATCATGCATTACGGTACGAGTAAAGTGACTTGCCGGTAACAAGATTGAACGAGGTATTGGGATACCGACGATCGAATCTCGGGCAAGTAATATATCGATTGACAAAGGGAATTGCATACGGGGTTGATTGAATCCTCGACATCGTGGTTCATCCGATGAGATCATCGTGGAGCATGTGGGAGCCAACATGGGTATCCAGATCCCGCTGTTGGTTATTGACCGGAGAGTCGTCTCGGTCATGTCTGCATGTCTCCCGAACCCGTAGGGTCTACACACTTAAGGTTCGGTGACGCTAGGGTTGTGAAGATATGTATATGAAGTAACCCGAATGTTGTTTGGGGTCCCGGATAAGATCCCGGACGTCACGAGGAGCTCTGGAATAGTCCGGAGGTAAAGAATTATATATAGGAAGTGATGTTTCGGCCATCGGGATAAGTTTCGGGGTTATCGGTATTGTATCGGGACCACCGGAGGGGTCCCGTGGGCCCACCGGGTGGGGCCACCTGTCCCGGGGGGGCACATGGGCTGTAGGGGGTGCGCCTTGACCTACATGGGCCAAGGGCACCAGCCCTACTAGGCCCATGCGCCTAGGGTTTCCACCAAGGAGGAGTCCAAGTGGTGGAAGGCACCCCGAGGTGCCTTGGGGGGGAGGGAAACGCTCCCCTGGCCGCCGCACCTAGGAGATCAGATCTCCTAGGCTACGCACCACCCCCCCTTGGCACCCCTATATATAGTGGGGGAGAGGAGGGACTTCATACACCAGCCCCTGGCGCCTCCCTCTCTCCTCGTCACGTCTCTCTCTCGTTGCGAAGGCGAAGCCCTGCAACTGTGACGCCCTGCATCCACCACCACACCGTCGTGCTGCTGGTTCTTCATCAACCTCTCCTCTCCCTTGCTGGATCAAGAAGGAGGAGACGTCTCCCGTCTCGTACGTGTGTTGAACGCGGAGGTGCCGTCCGTTCGGCGCTGGTCATCGGTGATTTGGATCACGTCGTGTACGACTACTTCATCCTCGTTCTAACGAACGCTTCCGCTCGTGATCTACAAAGGTATGTAGATGCAATCTGAATACTCGTTGCTTGATGAACTCCTAGATGGATCTTGGTGAAACGAGTAGGAAATTTTTTGTTTTCTGCAACGTTCACCAACAGTGGCATCATGAGCTAGGTCTATGCGTAGTTCTTCTTGCGCGAGTAGAACACAATTTGTTGTGGGCGTAGATTTGTCAACTTTCTTGCCGCTACTAGTCTTTCTTGCTTCAACGGTATTGTGGGATGAAGCGGCCCGGACCAACCTTACACGTACGCTTACGTGAGACCGGTTCCACCGACTAACATGCACTAGTTGCATAAGGTGGCTGGCGGGTGTCTGTCTCTCCTACTTTAGTTGGAGCGGATTCGATGAACAGGGTCCTTATGAAGGGTAAATAGAAGTTGACAAATCACGTTGTGGCTTTAACGTAGGTAAGAAAACGTTCTTGCTAGAACCCTAATTCAGCCACGTAAAACTTGCAACAACAACTAGAGGACGTCTAACTTGTTTTTGCAGCAAGTGGTTTGTGATATGATATGGCCAAAGTTGTGATGAATGATGAATGATCTATATGCGATGTATGAGATGTTCATGTTATTGTAATAGAGATCACGACTTGCATGTCAATGAGTATGACAACCGGCAGGAGCCATAGGAGTTGTCATTATTTTTTATATGACCTGCGTGTCATTGAGAAACGCCATGTAAATTACTTTACTTTATTGCTAAACGCGTTAGCCGTAGTAGTAGAAGTAATAGTTGGCGAGCAACTTCATGGAGGCACGATGATGGAGATCATGGTGTCATGCCGGTGACAGGATGATCATGGAGCCCCAAGATGGAGATCAAAGGAGCTATGTGATATTGGCCATATCATGTCACGTTTATTATTTGATTGCATGTGATTTTTATCATGTTTTGCATCTTGTTTACTTAGAACGACGGTAGTAAATAAGATGATCCCTCATATTAATTTCAAGAAGTGTTCCCCCTAACTGTGCACCGTTGCGACAGTTCGCTGTTTCAAAACACCACGTGATGATCGGGTGTTTTATTCAGACGTTCACATACAACGGGTGTAAGACAGATTTACACATGCAAACACTTAGGTTGACTTGACGAGCCTAGCATGTACAGACATGGCCTCGGAACACAGAAGACCGAAAGGTCGAGCATGAGTCGTATAGAAGATACGATCAACATGAAAATGTTCACCGACGTTGACTAGTCCGTCTCACGTGATGATCGGACACGGCCTAGTTGACTCGGATCATGTTATACTTAGATGACTGGAGGGATGTCTATCTAAGTGGGAGTTCATTATTAATTTGATTAGATGAACTTAATTATCATGAACTTAGTCTAAAATATTTTACAATATGTCTTGTAGATCAAATGGCCCACGTAGTCCTCAACTTCAACGCGTTCCTAGAGAAAACCAAGCTGAAAGACGATGGCAGCAACTATACGGACTGGGTCCGGAACCTGAGGATCATCCTCATAGCTGCCAAGAAAGATTATGTCCTACAAGCACCGCTGGGTGACGCACCTGTTCTCCCTGCAGAACAAGACGTTATGAACGCTTGGCAGGCACGTACCGATGACTACTCCCTCGTTCAGTGCGGCATGCTTTACAGTTTAGAGCCGGGGCTCCAAAAGCGTTTTGAGAGACACGGAGCATATGAGATGTTCGAAGAGCTGAAAATGGTTTTCCAAGCTCATGCCCGGGTCGAGAGATATCAAGTCTCCGACAAATTCTTCAGCTGTAAGATGGAGGAGAATAGTTCTGTCAGTGAGCACATACTCACTATGTCTGGGTTGCATAACTGCTTGACTCAGCTGGGAGTTAATCTCCCGGATGATGCGGTCATTGACAGAATCCTCCAGTCGCTTCCACCAAGCTACAAGAGCTTTGTGATGAACTTCAATATGCAGGGGATGGAAAAGACCATTCCTGAAGTATTTGCTATGCTGAAATCAGCAGAGGTAGAAGTCAAGAAGGAACATCAAGTGTTGATGGTGAATAAAACCACTAAGTTCAAGAAGGGTAAGGGTAAAAAGAACTTCAAGAAGGACGGCAAGGAAGTTGCCGCGCCCGGCAAGCAAGCTGCCGGGAAGAAGCCAAAGAATGGACCCAAGCCCGAGACTGAGTGCTTTTATTGCAAGGGAAACGGTCACTGGAAGCGGAACTGCCCTAAATACTTAGCAGACAAGAAGGCCGGCAAAACAAAAGGTATATGTGATATACATGTAATTGATGTGTACCTTACTAGTGTCCGTAGTAGCTCCTGGGTATTTGATACCGGTGCAGTTGCTCACATTTGTAACATAAAGCAGGGGCTGCGGAATAAGCGGAAACTGGCAAAGGACGAGGTGACGATGCGCGTCGGGAATGGTTCCAAGGTCAATGTGATCGCCGTCGGCACGCTGCCTCTTCATTTACCTACGGGATTAGTTTTAAACCTCAATAATTGTTATTTAGTGCCAGCTTTGAGCATGAACATTGTATCAGGATCTCGTTTAATTCGAGATGGCTACTCATTTAAATCCGAGAATAATGGTTGTTCTATTTATATGAGAGATATGTTTTATGGTCATGCTCCTATGGTGAATGGTTTATTCTTAATGAATCTTGAGCGTAATGCTACACATGTTCTTAGTGTGAATACCAAAAGATGTAAGGTTGATAATGATAGTCCCACATACTTGTGGCACTGCCGCCTTGGTCACATAGGTGTCAAACGCATGAAGAAGCTCCATGCAGATGGACTTTTAGAGTCTCTTGATTATGAATCATTTGACATGTGCAAACCATGCCTCATGGGTAAAATGACCAAGACTCCGTTCTCAGGAACAACGGAGCGAGCAACCAACTTATTGGAAATCATACATACTGATGTGTGCGGTCCAATGAGTGTTGAGGCTCGCGGTGGCTATCGTTATGTTCTCACCCTCACTGATGACTTAAGTAGATATGGGTATATCTACTTAATGAAACACAAGTCTGAAACCTTTGAAAAGTTCAAGGAATTTCAGAGTGAGGTTGAGAATCAACGTGACAGGAAAATCAAGTTTCTACGATCAGATCGTGGTGGAGAATACTTGAGTCACGAATTTGGCACACACTTAAGAAAATGTGGAATAGTTTCACAACTAACGCCGCCTGGAACACCTCAGCGTAACGGTGTGTCCGAACGTCGTAATCGCACTCTATTAGATATGGTGCGGTCTATGATGTCTCTTACTGATTTACCGCTATCTTTTTGGGGCTATGCTTTAGAGACTGCCGCATTCACTTTAAATAGGGCCCCGTCGAAATCCGTTGAGACGACACCGTATGAATTATGGTTTGGGAAGAAACCTAAGCTGTCGTTTCTAAAAGTTTGGGGATGCGATGCTTATGTCAAGAAACTTCAACCTGAAAAGCTCGAACCCAAGTCAGAAAAATGCGTCTTCATAGGATACCCTAAAGAAACTATTGGGTATACCTTCTACCTCAGATCCGAAGGCAAGGTCTTTGTTGCCAAGAATGGATCCTTTCTGGAGAAGGAGTTTCTCTCGAAAGAAGTAAGTGGGAGGAAAGTAGAACTAGATGAAGTATTGCCTCTTGAACCGGAAAATGGCGCAACTCAAGAAAATGTTCCTGAGGTGCCAGCACCGACTAGAGAGGAAGTTAATGATAATGATCAAGATACTTCTGATCTAGCTCCTACTGAAATTCGAAGGTCCACAAGGACACATTCCGCACCAGAGTGGTACAGCAACCCTGTCTTGGAAATCATGTTGTTAGACAACGGTGAACCTTCGAACTATGAAGAAGCGATGGTGGGCCCGGATTCCGACAAATGGCTAGAAGCCATGAAATCCGAGATAGGATCCATGTATGAAAACGAAGTATGGACTTTGACTGACTTGCCCGTTGAACGGCGAGCCATAGAAAATAAATGGATCTTTAAGAAGAAGACAGACGCGGATGGTAATGTGACCATCTATAAAGCTCGGCTTGTCGCTAAGGGTTATCGACAAGTTCAAGGGGTTGACTACGATGAGACTTTCTCACCGGTAGCGAAGCTGAAGTCCGTCCGAATCATGTTAGCAATTGCCGCATTCTACGATTATGAAATATGGCAAATGGACGTCAAAACGGCATTCCTTAATGGTTTCCTTAAGGAAGAATTGTATATGATGCAGCCGGAAGGTTTTGTCGATCCTAAGAATGCTGACAAGGTGTGCAAGCTCCAACGCTCGATTTATGGGCTAGTGCAAGCATCTCGGAGTTGGAACATTCGTTTTGATGAGATGATCAAAGCGTTTGGGTTTACGCAGACTTATGGAGAAGCCTGTGTTTACAAGAAAGTGAGTGGGAGCTCTGTAGCATTTCTCATATTATATGTAGATGACATACTTTTGATGGGAAATGATATAGAACTCTTGGACAGCATCAAGGCCTACTTGAATAAGAGTTTTTCAATGAAGGACCTTGGAGAAGCTGCTTATATATTAGGCATCAAGATCTATAGAGATAGATCAAGACGCCTCATAGGTCTTTCACAAAGCACATACCTTGATAAGATATTGAAGAAGTTCAATATGGATCAGTCTAAGAAGGGGTTCTTGCCTGTACTGCAAGGTATGAAATTGAGCTCGGCTCAAAGTCCGACCACGGCAGAAGAAATAGAAGAGATGAGTGTCATCCCCTATGCCTCAGCCATAGGTTCTATTATGTATGCCATGCTGTGTACCAGACCCGATGTAAATCTTGCCGTAAGTTTGGTAGGAAGATACCAAAGTAATCCCGGCAAAGAACACTGGACAGCGGTTAAGAATATCCTAAAGTACCTGAAAAGGACTAAGGAGATGTTTCTCGTTTATGAAGGTGACGAAGAGCTCGTCGTAAAGGGTTACTGTAAGGGCTTATTTATCCCTACGGTGTTTTGGTGATTGATGACAATGCATTTTGCGGACTAATCATGTGCTTTGAGTGCTTTCAGGTATTCATCCTTCGGCACGGAATGATTACTTCCCTTTGGCGCTCTACTCAAGACGGTGTAGTCTATTCCGTGACCTTGTTGGTGGACTAGGTTTCGTAGTAGTCACCGTACTATCAAGAGGGGGTCCGTTTCGGTATGACTTGGGTGGAATCAACACGTACACGTTCTCTTCACTCCCTCCAATCTTTTCCGCACCTTGGGGCCTTTCTTTCCCTCCTTCCTCTGTTTGTCCTGGACCCAGCGGTAGTACCGCGGTCCACAGCGGTAGTGCGGCTGAGACCTCCTAAGCGGTAGTACCGCTCTTGGAGCGGTAGTACCGCTCCCCGAGCGGTAGTACCGCTGGGTGGCCTCAGCGGCAGCACCTCTGCGGTACCGTGCTACTGCCGCCCTGCCACTGCGTCAGCAGCGGTAGTACCGCTCCTCGGAGCGGTAGTACCGCTTGCTGGGGCTCAGCCGCAGTACCGTGGTGGCATGGTGCTCCTTCCGCTTCGATTCTTGCGCACATTTTCTCGTGTCGGGTTTTGCGGTACTAGGCGCGGCAGTAGTGGCGGTAGTACTGCTCGAGAGCGGTAGTACCGCTCTACCTCCGCGGTAGTACCGCTGGGGGGGAGCGGTAGTACCGCTCGAGGGCGGCAGTACCGCCCTGGGCCCCTGCCCTAGGCCTTTTCTTTTGGCGCGGTAGTACCGCTGAGGGGGAGCGGTAGTACCGCTCTTGGGCGGCAGTACCGCTCTGGCTCAGCGGCAGTACTGCCCTCTGCGGGGCTGAGTGGGGGAGTAACGGTTCACTTGCTTCCCCCACTATATAAGGGCTCCTTCTTCTCCCTCTTTACCTTACCTCTTCCACCAACCCTCATTATTGCCCAAGCACCATTTATTGCTCAAGCTCCATTGCATACCCCAAGCTTCCTCTTGCCTGATCTATCTCCCTAGCCAATCAAACTCGTTGATTTGCTCGGGAGTGGTTGAGAAGGCTCCGATCCACACTTCCACCAAGGGATTTTTGATTCCCCCATTCATCCTTAGCGGATCTTGTTACTCTTGGGTGTTCGAGCACCCTAGACGGTTGAGGTCACCTCGGAGCCATATTCCATTATGGTGAAGCTTCGTGGTCTTGTTGGGAGCCTCCGATTAAGTTGTGGAGTTTGCCCCAACCTTGTGTGTAAAGGTTCGGTCGCCGCCTTCAAGGGCACCAATAGTGGAATCACGGCATCTCGCATCGTGTGAGGGCGTGAGGAGAATACGGTGGCCCTAGTGGCTTCTTGGGGAGCATCGTGCCTCCACACCGCTCCAACGGAGACGTACTTCCCCTCAAAAGGAAGGAACTTCGGTAACACATCCTCGTCTTCACCGGATCCACTCTTGGTTATCTCTTACCTTTACTTGTGCAAGCTCTTTAGTGATTATTCCCTTGCTTGCTTGTGTGCTTGTTGTTGTTGCATCATATAGGTTGCTCACCTAGTTGCACATCTAGACAACCTACTTTGATGCAAAGATTAATTTGGTAAAGAAAAGCTAAAAATTGGTAGTTGCCTATTCACCCCCCCTCTAGTCAACCATATCGATCCTTTCAATTGGTATCAAAGCCTCGTCTCTTTACTAAGGACTTTACCGTCCAAAGAGTATGGTTGATACCGTAGACGGTGCGGAGGAACACTCCGGTGTGAATCCTATCTCGTCTATGGGCGATGGGGGAACTTCGGTCTCTCGTGAGGAGTTCAATGTAGCCTTGGAGACATTGAAAACCTCCATGACGACCGAAGTTGAAAACATGTTTACTAAATTCCTTGAGGGGCTTAAACTTTCCACCGCACCGTTGAAAGTGGGGGTTCCCGCCAACAAGGTGTCGGATGCTACCCCCGACAAAGGGGAAGCTAGTAGTGAAAAGGCTCCTTCTTTGAGTGGCAAGAATGGCACCGGCATCTTTGCCCACGTGGAACCACCACTTGTTTATGGTGGACCGGTTCCTTCTACTCATTTGAATCATGCCGGTCCTCCTCCTAAGATTGTGAAAAATGAGGATTTTGATTCTTGGGTTTACCGCTTTAAACGTCATTTAAATCATGTGAACACTAACCTTTGGAGAATCATTGAAGAAGGTTTTTATCCACATGATCCAAGCAACCTCACTCCTCGAGAAGCCGCGGACAATCAATTCAATGAGAATGCTCTCTTCATCATTCAAGATGCAATTCCACCCGAAGACCTACCTCATCTTCGCCCTTACTCCTTGGCCAAAGATGCATGGCATTGTGTCCTGTCTCTCTACCGGGGAAGCGCAAGCATTCAACGCTCCAACTATGAAGTGGTACAAGATGAGGCCGATGAGTTTGCAATGAAGGAAGATGAAGAGCCTCGTGAGCTCTTTCGGAGAGTCACCAAACTCGCGGTCTCACTACGAGATCACGGGAGCAAGGACACGGATGATAATTGGATCAAGCGCAAATTCCTCAAGGCTATGATGCCCTACCACAAGGCCATGTCCTCCGTCATCCGCCAAAGACCGGACTTCCACACTTTGACCTCAAGCGAGGTGTTGGATGAGTTTGTGGCCATGAACATCTTGGACAAGACCGCCGACAATGCGGTGCTCCGGTCTCAATGGGCAAAGAAGCCCAACCTTGCTTTGAAGGCCAAGCTCACCATGGAAGAAGAAGAAGAGGAAGAAGAGGAGAGCAACCCCGAAGATACAAAGTATGCATATCATGAACACATGGCTCTTGCTTCAAGGCAATTTTGGAGCAAGAAAAACTCGAGGCCCAACTTTAGCAAAAACAACTCAAGTGGGACAAGGGGCAAGCAACGTGTGAGGACTTGCTACAATTGCGGCAATGTGAGTCATTTCGTGGCGGAATGCCCGTATGAGAAGAGGGAAGATAATGGTGGCAAACTCATCCGAAAGGACAAGGCCAAGTCGTTCCACAACAAGAACAACTTCATCAAGAAGACTCCTCCCAAGGCCTTGGTTGTGCAAGAAGAGTACAATGAGGATGATGACGATGATGAAGATGATGAGATGATTGCCATGGCCTCCGTTGCCATTGCAACAACGTCACAAGTGTCTCTCTTCGACTCACCCAACGAGAGCACCAACGCCAAGTGCCTCATGGCTAAAGCCACCAACAAGGTAACCCCCAACATCAAAACTACCATCATTAATCATCCTTCCCCATTGGATTGCATGAATGAAGTTGAGGGAGCTAATGTGGAGGCTAACGAGTTTGAGGCCTTTATGGGTAAACTCAAGGGAAAATCCAAGAAGCACTTTGTTGCTCTCTTGGAACAACTTGGTGAGGCCAATGACATGATCGAGGCTCACGAAGACACCATCTCGAAGATGGAAGGGCATAGTCGTGACTATGCCGATGAGATTTCGGATCTTTCCAATGCTCTTGAGGAAGAGCATGGTCTTCGTTTGGCTCTTGAGGAGTCACACAACGTTGATCATGCTAAGTTAGAGAAAGATTATGATCATGTCCTAGTTGTGTCTCGTGTACTAAACTCCGAGAAGGCCAAACTTGGGGTTGATCTTGCTAGACTCAAAGAGGAGTTTGATATACTCGACAAGGCCCACAAGGCCTTGAAGGGTATTCACGCGAGCCTCAAGGAGTCTCATGATCAACTCCAAGTGAAGCTAACTAAAGAGAAAGCAACTTTTCCTCATATGGTTTTACTTGATAATGCAAATGCTACTAACCCGTGTTGTGAGCATATGCATCTTGTTGAGGAAAATGCATCATTGAAGGCGCAACTTGAGAGAGGCCTTGTGACGTGCATACAAGGCAAGAAGAACCTCAATGATCTCTTGATCAACCAAAAGGGAGGTGTGGCGAAGGAAGGGGTTGGGTACGTCCCCAACTCCAAGAACAAGAAGAAGGATGACAAGACCAAACGACCTCCTCCCCTCATGCAAACTTTTGTGAGGGCGGGAGAGAGTGTTCCCGTGGAGAAGAAGAAGAACAAAGTCAAGAAGGGCAATGTCACCTCACCCAACAAGGCCGGCGATTTTAATCCTTCTTATGTGTTGTGCCGTGCTAGAGATGGGCATGTTTATGCCAAATTTGTTGGCCCTCTTCATGAGTACATTGAATGGTCTATTTGGGTTCCTAAGACCCTTGTTACTAACATCAAAGGACCCATTACAAAATGGGTACCTAAAACCAAGCATTGATCTCTTGTAGGTGTTTGCTTCCGGTGGTGGATCATGGTTGCTCGACAGCGGAGCTACAAATCATATGACCGGAAGCAAGGACTTGGTGGTGGACGTGCGCACGGTTCCATCTATGCCCACCAATGTCGAATGGGGTGACGCCTCATCGTCTAAGGTATTGGGACTTGGCAAGGTGGTCATCTCTCATGATCTCACGATCGAGAAGGTCATGCTTGTTGAGTCCCTTGCATACAATTTACTTTCCGTTCGTCAACTTGCAATCATGGGCTTTGCCACTTTCTTTGATATCGATACCGTGGCCCTCTTGTGGAGCAAGACTCTTAAAGTAGCCTTTGTTGGGCATGTCGAGAACGGTCTATATGTGATTAACTTTTCGGAGCGACCCACTAAGACCGCGACATGCCTAATGGCTAAAGTTGATGTGGGATGGCTTTGGCATCGCCGTTTAGCCCATGTCAATATGAGATCTTTGCAAAGTCTCCTAAAGGGGGACCATGTCCGTGGACTAACAAATGTTAGTTTTGCTAAAGATCGTGCTTGCAGTGCCTGTATCGAAGGGAAGCTACATGAGAAGGCTCACCCTCCCACGACTATCATTTATTCAAAAAGGCCTTTGGAGCTCCTTCACATGGATCTCTTTGGGCCTCCATCCTTCGATAGTCTTGGAGGAAGAAAGTATTGCTTGGTGATTGTGGATGACTACTCAAGGTACACGTGGGTGTACTTCTTCAAGAGGAAGAGTGAGACCCAACAAACCGTCATTGACTTTGCAAATGAAGCACAACGTCAACACAATGCAAAGATTTTGACGATAAGAAGTGACAACGACACCGAGTTCAAGAACTACACCTTGGATGAATTTCTTAGTGATGAGGGAATCAAGCATCAATATTCCACACCGTACACCCCTCAACAAAACGGTGTTGCAGAGAGGAAGAACCGGACGTTGATGGATGCGGCAAGGACCATGATGGCGGAGTTCAAGTCTCCATACAACTTTTGGGCCGAAGCCATCAACACTGCGTGTCATGCATCAAATCGGCTCTACCTCCGCAAGGGTTTGAACAAGACTCCTTATGAGATACTCACCGGTAACAAGCCCAACCTCAAGTATTTCCGAGTGTTCGGGTGTAAGTGCTTCATTCTCAAAAAGGGTGTTCGTTTGTCTAAATTCGAGGCTAGAGCTTATGAGGGCATATTTGTTGGTTATGCTACAAATTCTCATGCTTACCGTGTCCTCAATAAATCCACGGGACTTATTGAGGAGACGTGTAACGTGGAGTTTGATGAAAATAACGGCTCCCAAGTGGAGCAAAGTGGCACTTGTGATGTAGGTGATGAAATTCCTCCTCAAGCCATAAGAAGAATGGGTGTTGGTTTCATCCTACCCATTGAGGAACCCCTTGTGGTCGAAGGAGAAGGACAATGCTCCACTCAAGTGGAGCCATCACCAACCCAAGGCCCACACGCTTCCGAAGAACAAAGTGAAGGCCCTCAACCTCATGAACAAGACCAAGGGCAACATCATGCTCAAGACGGTGTTGACACACCAAGTGATGCCCAAGGTCAAGTACTCTCCCCCGAGCAAGTTCAAGACCAAGAACAAGCTCATAACGACACTCAAGATGATCAAGTAGTCGCTCCTCAACTCACTGCCGAGGAGGAATTAGAGCGTCGGGCCGCCAAGGTTGCTTCCAAGCTCTCCACCAAAGACCATCTCATGACGAATGTGCTTGGAAGCTTAAGAAAGGGGGTAAGCACTCGTAGACAATTAGCAAATTATTGTGAGCATCATGCGTTTGTCTCTTGTGTGGAACCCCACAAGTTTTATGAGGCGTTAGAAGATCCGGATTGGCTTAATGCCATGCATGAAGAACTCAACAACTTCGAGCGCAACAAAGTGTGGAGATTGGTGCCAAGGCCAACGGGGACCCACAATGTTATTGGAACCAAGTGGATATTCAAGAACAAGCAAGATGCCCATGGGATTATCATTCGCAACAAGGCTCGTTTGGTAGCACAAGGCTACTCCCAAGTCGAGGGTATCGACTACGGTGAAACCTTTGCTCCCGTTGCTCGTCTTGAATCCATTCGCATGTTGATTGCATATGCTTCTCATCATAACTTTAAGTTACATCAAATGGATGTGAAGAGTGCTTTTCTTAATGGTCCCATTAATGAATTGGTGTACGTCAAGCAACCCCCCGGGTTCGAGGATCCCTACTTTCCCGATCATGTGTATCAACTCGATAAGGCACTCTATGGCCTTAAACAAGCCTCACGTGCGTGGTATGATCACCTTACTGAGTTGTTACAAGACCGTGGGTTTGAAGTTGGGGTAATCGACCCCACTCTTTTTACTAAGAAGGTCAAAGGGGAGTTGTTTGTGTGCCAACTATATGTTGATGATATTATCTTTGGTTCTCCTAACAATGCTTTCAATGAGGAATTTGCCGCTCTCATGACCTCAAAGTTCGAGATGTCCTCCATGGGGGAGTTGAAGTTCTTTCTAGGGTTCGAAGTGAAGCAAAGAAGAGAAGGAACCTTCATCAATCAATCCAAATACACTCAAGACATGCTCAAGAGATTCAAGCTAAGTGACGTCAAGCCGGCTTCCACCCCAATGCCCACCAAGTGCCAACTCGACCTTGATCCAAATGGTAAAGTGGTGGATCAAAAGGTATATCGTTCCATGATTGGTTCCTTGCTTTACCTTTGTGCATCTAGACCGGACATCATGTTGAGTGTGGGTATTTGTGCACGGTTTCAAGCCGCACCTAAGGAAAGTCACTATGTGGCGGTCAAACGAATCTTTCGATATTTGGCTCATACCCCAAACTTTGGCTTATGGTACCCAAGAGGATCAAACTTCAAGCTTGTAGGGTTCTCGGATTCCGATTGGGCGGGAGACAAAGTGGATAGGAAGTCCACCTCCGGAGGATGCCAATTCCTTGGTTGCTCTCTGGTAAGTTGGTCTTCCAAAAAGCAAAGTTGTGTGTCTCTCTCGTCCACCGAAGCGGAGTATGTTGCGGCCGGTAGTTGTTGTGCACAACTCTTGTGGATGAGGCAAACTTTGAAGGATTACGGTGTCACTTGTGACAAAGTGCCTCTTTGGTGTGACAACGAAAGTGCCATCAAGATTTCTCTCAACCCGGTGCAACACTTCAAGACGAAGCATATTGAGATTCGGTATCACTTCATCCGAGATCACATCAGGCGAGGAGAAATCGAGCTCAACTATGTCAACACTCATGACAACCTTGCAGATATTTTCACGAAGCCCTTGGATGAAGCAAGATTTCGCAAGTTAAGGCATGAGCTAAATATCATTGATTCGAGCAATGTTGCTTGAACCCGTGCACACCCTACCTCATTCAATTTGTTGTCTAGTTTAGGTGTAGGCATGGACATAGGGGGAGTGTTGTTCTCTCAATGAACTCTCCCTTCCCCCATTATGCATAAATTGATTAAGTCTTTCACTTTTTGCCATTGTTGATGGCACGTGTGCTTAAAAGACGAGTTTTGGTCATGGGCCCAAGGTTAAAATCTTCGCGGCGCCATACCTCTTGACTCAAACATAGGTGGCTTCGGCCACCGCCCTCTCTTGGCCTCTTGCTGGGGTGCTTCTTTCTTTTTCTTCTTCGTTGCGGTGTCTTTTTTTGAGCAAGGCCTTGTGATTTAGTTGTCGCTGTGTGCTGGGGCGGTACTGCCGCTGCTGGCGAGCGGTACTACCGCTGGAAGCGGTACTACCGCTCCCAGCGTAGTACTACCGCGGTGGGGCGGGGGTCCGGGGTATGTATAGGGGCAGGGGAGGTTTCTTCCTCCCCATACCCATTACCCCCTCGTGCCTCTCTCTCTCTCCAGCACTGTTCCGGCGCGGAAGGGCTCCGGTGGATCTCCTCCTCCGGGGCATCCCTCTCCATTTCCTTCGGTGGAGTCGATCCCCACCTCGTCCTCTTGCAATGGATGCCGGTATTGCCCCCGTTCCTTCTCTCTTTTGGTCTTGTGTTTAGATCTTGTGCTTTAGGGGCAATGTTGGTTGCATCTCTAGATTTTTGGCTAAATCTAGGCTTGAGTTAGTTGGAGTAAGCAACTAGATCATTGAGATTGTTGTTTGGTAGGACTATGTTTGAATTTGGTAGGCCGGTAGTGCCGGATCTGTCCACGGTAGTAGCAGGCCACTGTTTCATGGTGGAGGTTCCGCCCCATGCTTTGAAACTGCTGTGCATCCGCCTCAAGCGGTACTACCGCTCCCCTGGAGCGGTACTACCGCTTGACCTCGTGCGGTACTACCGCTCCCTCTGGGGCGGTACTACCGCTCGGGGCGGTACTACCGCGGTTAGGGCACGGTACTACCGCTGCATGCCCACTTCTATCATTCTCCTACATTGCATTTGATTTGTTTGTTGGCTTATGCTCGTCTCCTCTGTTTGTTTTGCGTCCTTTGTGTGTTTTGGCTCCAGGTGATGACACTACTGAGCAGCATGGTCGCCGTATCAACCCTGGAGTGCCACCTCCAAGCGTTACCGGACCTCAGAGCCTGCCGGTGTTTCTTCCAGCACTCAGCCGCCTCCAGCGCGGGCTTCAGCAAGTGTTCCTCCTCCTCCTCAGCACCAGAAGCGACCCGCCAACAAGCCAAAAGGGAAGACTGTGACTGAGATGACCAACAAGGAGTTCTGGGAGAAGCGTCGTCGCAACCCCTATACCGAGGATCAAGATTCCTCTTTGGTCAACCGCCCGTTCTAGAACCGTTTTCAGTTTGCCATCTTCTTTGATGTGATCAAGGCCAAGAAGAATCTGTTTGTTGATGTTCGCTCTATTGACGTTGATGCCATGGAGAAGGATCCAGAGTACTTTGGGGAAGCCCTTCAGATGTGCACCCAGCTGAACATTCTCAACATCATGCAGTTCAACAAGGATTTCGATGCGGATCTGTTGGCTCAGTTCTTTGCCACCGTTCACCTTGGAACAGATAGTGACTGGACCCTGACCTGGATGACCAATGGCAAGCTGCTTTTTGTCAAGTGGCGGGCGTTCATGGAGTTGCTTGATGTGGTGGATGACGGGCTTGAGACTCCAGTCGGTTTCCGTCCTCACCGCCATGATACCTCCACCCATAAGCAAGCCCTTTGGCCCTACTGCACTGTCAAGACCCACCCTGTCACTGAGAAGAAGACCTACGAGCTGTCTCCGTATCTGGACATTCTTCATCGTATCTTCCGTGAGACTCTCTTCCCTCGCATTGGGAATCTGGATATGGTCCACTCTTATCTCGTGGACATGCTTCTTTTCTGTCAGCATGAGAAGGATGCCAACACTGGAGAGAGCCTGGATATCTCTCATGTCATGTGGTCTGAACTTGTCTCCGCCGTGTCTGAGCGCAAGTGTCCTATCTATGGCCCCTTCATCATGAGGCTCATTGAGCGGGCCTGGGCACAGACCTACCCCAGAGTGTTGCTTGAGACTGGAGATTTAGTTTCCCATGAGGTCAAGCGTCTGAGGAAGAAGGACAACTGGTCTGCACCTCACACAGGGGGTCCTTCTACTGCTGCCACCGGGGGCCCGTCTGCCGCTGCTACTGCCATGGACACTGAGGGTGGGGATGCTCCTCCTGGCCATGATGCGGACCTTGGCCACTCCAGTACCGAACCATCATGGGCCCAGAAACTCAAGCGCAAGATGAAGAAGCTCTTCTGTCTGGAGTCCCATGGTCAGTATATGACTCATGTGGCGGAGAAGAATGCCAGGTCGCGCCACAAGGAGCTCATGCGCCAGCTGGGCGCCACAGTTGTCAGTGGATCCGAGGGACAGATCACTGAAGAGGAAGACTGGATACATCAGAACTGCCACTGGACCGACTCCGATGCCGAGCAGTTCTCTCCCCACGGCGCAGATGCAGAGATGTGATGATCACCTGGAGTCGTAGTGTCTCTCTTGACCTTTTTGGTGTCTCGCTGCCAAAGGGGGAGAGAGTGTAGGGATTTGATTTGCTCGTTTTTGCTTCTTGTGTCGTGCTTTGCTTTTAAGTCTTGTGCGTTTCCCTTGGTTTGGTTTGTTGTGAGACTTAAGTTCCCGTCATATGGTGTAAGACATATGCTACCTTAGCTATCTTATCTATGATCATGCACCTCGGTATCTTATAGCTTGCTTATCCTATCATATATGTTGTTTGCATGTATCTTTCTTAGGTTATTTGGTCTCTAAAATATAGCGGGAGCTGTGATCCTAGTGTGTGTGCCTTTCAGTCCCTAGTATTCATCTAGTTTGCACACATCCAGGGGGAGCCTATCTATATTTTAGAGGCGTGAGCACTCTTGTATTCTTTGTCATTACTCTTTTTGTGCAAATCCCGTATTGTCATCAATCCACCAAAAAGGGGGAGATTGTAAGGGCTTATTTATCCCTACGGTGTTTTGGTGATTGATGACAATGCATTTTGCGGACTAATCATGTGCTTTGAGTGCTTTCAGGTATTCATCCTTCGGCACGGAATGATTACTTCCCTTTGGCGCTCTACTCAAGACGGTGTAGTCTATTCCGTGACCTTGTTGGTGGACTAGGTTTCGTAGTAGTCACCGTACTATCAAGAGGGGGTCCGTTTCGGTATGACTTGGGTGGAATCAACACGTACATGTTCTCTTCACTCCCTCCAATCTTTTCCGCACCTTGGGGCCTTTCTTTCCCTCCTTCCTCTGTTTGTCCTGGACCCAGCGGTAGTACCGCGGTCCACAGCGGTAGTGCGGCTGAGACCTCCTAAGCCGTAGTACCGCTCTTGGAGCGGTAGTATCGCTCCCCGAGCAGTAGTACCGCTAGGTGGCCTCAGCGGCAGCACCTCTGCGGTACCGTGCTACTGCCGCCCTGCCACTGCGTCAGCAGCGGTAGTACCGCTCCTCGGAGCGGTAGTACCGCTTGCTGGGGCTCAGCCGCAGTACCGTGGTGGCATGGTGCTCCTTCCGCTTCGATTCTTGCGCACATTTTCTCGTGTCGGGTTTTGCGGTACTAGGCGCGGCAGTAGTGGCGGTAGTACTGCTCGAGAGCGGTAGTACCGCTCTACCTCCACGGTAGTACCGCTGGGGGGAGCGGTAGTACCGCTCGAGGGCGGCAGTACCGCCCTGGGCCCCTGCCCTAGGCCTTTTCTTTTGGCGCGGTAGTACCGCTGAGGGGGAGCGGTAGTACCGCTCTTGGGCGGCAGTACCGCTCTGGCTCAGCGGCAGTACCGCCCTCTGCGGGGCTGAGTGGGGGAGTAACGGTTCACTTGCTTCCCCCACTATATAAGGGCTCCTTCTTCTCCCTCTTTACCTTACCTCTTCCACCAACCCTCATTATTGCCCAAGCACCATTTATTGCTCAAGCTCCATTGCATACCCCAAGCTTCCTCTTGCCCGATCTATCTCCCTAGCCAATCAAACTCGTTGATTTGCTCGGGAGTGGTTGAGAAGGCTCCGATCCACACTTCCACCAAGGGATTTTTGATTCCCCCATTCATCCTTAGCGGATCTTGTTACTCTTGGGTGTTCGAGCACCCTAGACGGTTGAGGTCACCTCGGAGCCATATTCCATTGTGGTGAAGCTTCGTGGTCTTGTTGGGAGCCTCCGATTAAGTTGTGGAGTTTGCCCCAACCTTGTGTGTAAAGGTTCGGTCGCCGCCTTCAAGGGCACCAATAGTGGAATCACGGCATCTCGCATCGTGTGAGGGCGTGAGGAGAATACGGTGGCCCTAGTGGCTTCTTGGGGAGCATCGTGCCTCGACACCACTCCAACGGAGACGTACTTCCCCTCAAAAGGAAGGAACTTCGGTAACACATCCTCGTCTTCACCGGATCCACTCTTGGTTATCTCTTACCTTTACTTGTGCAAGCTCTTTAGTGATTATTCCCTTGCTTGCTTGTGTGCTTGTTGTTGTTGCATCATATAGGTTGCTCACCTAGTTGCACATCTAGACAACCTACTTTGATGCAAAGATTAATTTGGTAAAGAAAAGCTAAAAATTGGTAGTTGCCTATTCACCCCCCCCTCTAGTCAACCATATCGATCCTTTCAGTTACGTCGATGCTAGCTTCGACACAGATCTGGATGACTCAAAGTCACAAACCGGATACGTGTATATTTTGAATGGTGGGGCAGTAAGCTGGTGCAGTTGCAAGCAGAGCGTCGTGGCGGGATCTACATGTGAAGCGGAGTACATGGCAGCCTCGGAGGCAGCACATGAAGCAATTTGGGTGAAGGAGTTCATCACCGACCTCGGAGTCATACCCAATGCGTCGGGGCCGATCAAGCTCTTCTGTGACAACACTGGAGCTATTGCACTTGCCAAGGAGCCCAGGTTTCACAAGAAGACAAGGCACATCAAGCGTCGCTTCAACTCCATTCGTGAAAATGTTCAAGATGGAGACATAGAAATTTGTAAAGTACATACGGACCTGAATGTAGCAGATCCGTTGACTAAACCTCTCCCTAGGGCAAAACACGATCAACACCAGAATTCCATGGGTGTTCGATTCATCACAATGTAACTAGATTATTGACTCTAGTGCAAGTGGGAGACTGTTGGAAATATGCCCTAGAGGCAATAATAAAAGCATTATTATTATATTTCCTTGTTCATGGTAATTGTCTTTATTCATGCTATAATTGTGTTATCCGGAAATCGTAATACATGTGTGAATAACAGACACCAACATGTCCCTAGTAAGCCTCTAGTTGACTAGCTCGTTGATCAACAGATAGTCATGGTTTCCTGGCTATGGACATTGAATGTCATTGATAACGAGATCACATCATTAAGAGAATGATGTGATGGACAAGACCCAATCATAAACATAGCATAAAGATCGTGTAGTTCGTTTTGCTAGAGTTTTGCAATGTCAAGTATCTTTTCCTTAGACCATGAGATCGTGTAACTCCCGGATACTGTAGGAGTGCTTTGGGTATACCAAACGTCACAACGTAACTGGGTGACTATAAAGGTAGACTACGGGTATCTCCGAAAGTATCTGTTGGGTTGACACGGATCAAGACTGGGATTTGTCACTCCGTATGACGGAGAGGTATCACTGGGCCCACTCGGTAATGCATCATCATAATGAGCTCAAAGTGACCAAGTGTCTGGTCACGGGATCATGCATTACGGTACGAGTAAAGTGACTTGCCGGTAACGAGATTGAACGAGGTATTGGGATACCGACGATCGAATCTCAGGCAAGTAATATATCGATTGACAAAGGGAATTGCATACAGGGTTGATTGAATCCTCGACATCGTGGTTCATCCGATGAGATCATCGTGGAGCATGTGGGAGCCAACATGGGTATCCAGATCCCGCTGTTGGTTATTGACCGGAGAGTCGTCTCGGTCATGTCTGCATGTCTCCCGAACCCGTAGGGTCTACACACTTAAGGTTCGTTGACGCTAGGGTTGTGAAGATATGTATATGAAGTAACCCGAATGTTGTTCGGGGTCCCGGATGAGATCCTGGACGTCACGAGGAGCTCCGGAATAGTCCGGAGGTAAAGAATTATATATAGGAAGTGCTGTTTCGGCCATCGGGACAAGTTTCGGGGTTATCGGCATTGTACCGGGACCACCGGAGGGGTCCCGTGGGCCCACCGGGTGGGGCCACCTGTCCCGGGAGGGCCACATGGGCTGTAGGGGGTGCGCCTTGACCTACATGGGCCAAGGGCACCAGCCCTACTAGGCCCATGCGCCTAGGGTTTCCACCAAGGAGGAGTCCAAGTGGTGGAAGGCACCCCGAGGTGCCTTGGGGGGAGGGAAACCCTCCCCTGGCCGCCGCACCTAGGAGATCAGATCTCCTAGGCTGCGCACCCCCCCCCCCCTTGGCACCCCTATATATAGTGGGGGAGAGGAGTGACTTCATACACCAGCCCTTGGCGCCTCCCTCTCTCCTCGTTACGTCTCTCTCTCGTTGCGAAGGCGAAGCCCTGCAACTGTGACGCCCTGCATCCACCACCACGCCGTCGTGCTGCTGGTTCTTCATCAACCTCTCCTCTCCCTTGCTGGATCAAGAAGGAGGAGACGTCTCCCGTCTCGTACGTGTGTTGAACGCGGAGGTGCCGTCCGTTCGGCGCTGGTCATCGGTGATTTGGATCACGTCGTGTACGACTACTTCATCCTCGTTCTAACGAACGCTTCCGCTCGTGATCTACAAAGGTATGTAGATGCAATCTGAATACTCGTTGCTTGATGAACTCCTAGATGGATCTTGGTGAAACGAGTAGGAAAATTTTTGTTTTCTGCAACGTTCACCAACACAGTAGGAGTCCATTTCCATTTTCAACTCGGATCCAGTCCAAATGGGCTGCAGCCCCTTAAGTGTGCGACCCTATAGGTTCACGTACACAGGGACACGACCAAGTCGATAGTTGGTAGCGGTTCCTACACAACATGCCAACTCCCATGTGTGTGTAAAGTCGTTCGACGAACCTCGACAATGTGTCATATGCAACATTCCTTTTTCCTCATGATATATGTTGTCGAGCTCAAGGCAAGTACATGTCACCCTTGTGGTAGCTCGACCTCTCTTCTCGAAATTGTGATACAGATTCCCGAACTGGGTTAACACTTAACCCAAGTCGCATGGCCATACTTTCTGAATCTGATCACTCGGGAGGGCCCAGAGAATATCTCTCCATATAGGAGGGGCAAATCCCATCTTGGTCAGTCATGTCTCGCGGCATGTCTCACGACTCACCCTACCTTTATAACTACTCAGTTACGAAGTAGCGTTTGATAGACCCTAAGTGAGTCGATCCTCATCCCAAGAATATGCGAGGACCTCAGGTCTAGGACATGGCATAGACATTATACTTGAGACTAACATATGACTATATCTCGTTGCATCTCAAAGTGGGTCTGTTCGACTCGGTGATCTCCATCCCCGAGTCCATACTATCAGTTTAGCATCTTCATGCACATGATTTGTGAAACATAGTCATCAACCGATTCGTATACTAGTCAAGAATATGTGTCCGCATAACCTTATCAACTAGGGACCATTAGAACAATCATCATACAATACATAGTTCCACAAACAAGCCACATACTTATTGATACATATCATTGATGATGTTCAAGGATAATACAAAGGACTCATGAATATATAGGGAAATATCATCATCACATGATTGCCTCTAGGGCATATCTCAACTTTGGTTCGTGCAGTGTAGGGACCCTTCCCCTCTATCTGAAGCATGAGGTGGCAGTTCCACTCCGATGAGCGATGGGGAAGGGAGCCGTCCTTTGCGTTGAAGTATATACCTCCAAGGCTCCCCGCTGCCAGTCATGGGAACAATGTTGGAGACCCGCCACGCAGGCCGTAGACTAGTCTGGTTTCATTTTTTAGTTGAAAGTATGTTCAAAATGTAACCGTTTTTGTCCGATTTGTATGAAATCCGCGTCGGCCTTGTTTGCATGAATTTCATCTGATCTGTTGAAAGAAGTTTGAAATGTATGCGACTAGGGTTGGATGCCGTCCTCCCGTATCCGTGTCCGCGGACTGCCCCACCCTCCCCCACCCTCCCCCCTCCCGCGTCCGCGGACGGATGCGGTAGAAAATTTGCGGGTTGACGTTGGAGATGTCCTTATCCATTTTATTCTAGAAGCCCAATCAAATTTATTTATTTAAAAGCATATTAATTAAGACCTGACTAGTAGGGTTCTAAAAAGAATGTATGGATGCTGGGGTTTCTTCCAAATAATAATATCAGCCACTTTACATTGGTTCGGTTAGTGGATAGGTAGAGCTTTAGTCCTTGCGGGGGTATCACCTGTACGGATGGCGGCGCTTCTTTGAGTCGGGTTTTCGGGTTTCAATTCTCCTCAAGTTTGTCCGCCGGGACGGATTAGAAGGAGCTTGGTGTATCCTGACAGCTCCTCCAGGTGAGGTTAGGGTTTTCCACTGTGCATATGCAACAACGATATTGGTGTCAAGTTCCTCAGGTCGATTCAAAGATTCAACGGCAACAACTGCGGCTCCGAAGCATTGGTCTTTATGGGCACATGTACGAAGACTTTCCAGCTGTCATCGACAATGTCAGATCGACTCGGTATGAGAGCGGCGACAACGGCGCGTCGACGGCTCGTTGTGTCAGGGACAATGGTTGTTTGGTGGTCCATTGATCTCAATGTAATTTCTATCATGTTTGGGGTGCTTTATACTTCCGATGAATCTTCATGATAGAACAGATTATTTTTTGCAAAAAAAGAAATCGCTTACTCTTCTGCCTACAGAAGAAAAACAAAGGCCATCTCAGGACTATTTTGTATCGAGTAAAAACTTGTGTTTTTCTTGTTTCCTTTTTTACTTACAGCGTCGGCTTCTCCCTTCTTTTGCACGACGGTGAAATTTGTTGAACCGGAGTAATGTGAAATTTCCTGAGTCGATTATGCTACTATGCGCGACTGCTCTGCTTCTTTCCGCATGTTACAAACTGTTGACTGTTGACTCACTGTTTTGTACTTGTTGCCCAATAGTTTTGACTCTGTTTTTGCGGGGCCAGTAGTTTTGACTAGGAAATATATAGAACAGTTCAAGAAAGAAGGGAGTCAGCTGAGACGATTCCGCAACACCCAATTAAGTTGGCCAGTTGGGCACTTACAAGCTTTTGATTGGACAATATCTGATCTGTCTTTTACACTTGCTACACATAAAAAATACACCAACGATGTTAGTGGAGACTGCAACCAGGAATAACAAACCAACTTACAGTCTACTGCAAATACAGTAATATATCTCCCTTTCTCTGCGGTGTATCTGCGCGTACTTGCAAACAACAAAGCAAGCACACTGGTTTGATTATTTTTGTGTTCATGGGGCGGAAAGATCAAGATAGGTAGGCCAAGTTTGTCCAAATATGGTTAGAGAGATATCATTATCTGTGCACTTGTTTATAGGCTCCGATGCATGCCATGCGTATTCGAGTTGGAAAGACATGCTATCTGCGCATTTGGCACTGAGGAAACTCAGATTTTCTCGGTCGCTATCGGCGGGGGTCTCGTTAGTGCGCGCGAAATGGGAAAAAGGAAAAAAGCTCTGTAATTGAGATGGCAAAAACATCGTCCTAATAAAAGAAAAGATCAGAACTGCTTTCCGCGTCCCACTTAAGTATGCATCGTTTTCTTCTTCGTTTTCCTTCTCGGCCCGATCGATCCTCCTTTTTTGCCTTTCTCACCTCCTTTTATCAGTTTCATGCAAAGCGCTTTTTCTCAACAAGAAAGATATCAACTCTATTTTGCACCCTTTCCTTAACCACGACAGATGCTGAATGTTTCTGATCGAAACACGAAATCTGCATAACCATAAACAAGCCAGCTTAATTTAAGACATTACCTTTGTTATTGTATGTGTAATAAGAAAACAATCTATGGCAACATTATCTCCAATAAAGAAACTTAATCTTAGCTGTAAATTCAAAACGGTCCAGTCTGTTACTATAATGCCTGCGGCACTTTTAGCCTGTACATGATCTTAATCCCGGATAAGCCTAATCAACCGCAACACGTTTATCCTCTCGCAAAAAAGAAAGAAAACTGCAGCATGTTTTTCTTGTTATCCATGTATCCATTTTGCGAGAACTGGCGGTGTTGCACATTGCTGAGTTCACAAATTGATGTATCTGCCATAGGTCGTTCGAACTTCGAACCTATACCAACAAGCTCACTCAAACAAATAGACGAATTTATAGAGGTATTGTAAAGTGTAGCGCCCCTATGTATATTCTGGAATTGACGACGATAAAATTAAAGGGACAAATGAGGCCGCTAAGTGTTTGAGCAGGTTTTAATCCAACTATCCAAGTGCAAAGGTTGTTGAACTTCTTCGACACCCCCAAAAGTTTAAAGGCTGAAAAACTTCTTGAAGACTATAGTTGATAGCCTTTCTTTTTTGGTTCTTGAGTTATAGGAACCTGCACTGTTAAGAGGGGGTCATGAATGATGAAGGACATGCTAAGTCTGTAACGTCCCGATCACAGCCACCGGTTCTCGTTTATTACGCCTGGAGGAATTTAAACTGATCCCACGGATCAACACTAGTCTTTCCTACATACTTTGTTCTCACTCGTGTGCATTCGGAACCAACTTCTCGGTTGGTCACTCATTCTAGAATTGCTCCAAGTCAAGCACACTTAATTTTGGAGTTCTTTTCGAATGGGCCCCAAAAAAGAAGCAATTTTTTGTTGATATGAGTAGTCTATCATTCCTATTAAGCTAGGCTCTCACATACACCCCACTCAAATTAAAGGAGCTGACATCCTCATCGGCCCACAGAAACATCCCCTCTTGGCACGCGAATGTGCGTCCAGTCCAACACATGTGTCATGTCGTGTGCCACAATGGGCCACACGCGCCATGCACCTGACTCACACATGCTCGTGTAACCGCGAGAGTCGTCTCTGATACCAATTGTAACGCTCGGGTCATTACGCCTGGAGAGATCTAGACTTGCCTCGACAGACCAACACTAGTCTTTCCTACACATTTTGTCCTCACTCGTATGCACTCGGAACCAACTTTCTGATCATTGCCCATTCTAGAATTGCTCCAAGCCAAGCACACTTAACTTTAGAGTTGTTTTCGAATGGGTCCCCAAAAAAGGAATTCCTTATTGATATGAGCGGTCTATCAGTCCTATTAAGTTATGCTCTCACATAGTCATTCTACATAAACATCTTCCCTATCCACCCAAAGATCAAAGGCAAAAGGCTAGATCTCCAGGTCAAGGCACTCAAAACTAAGCTTGGGTCGAAATTTCTGCACCAAATGGCTAGTTTCTCCCCCACCTATTTAAGGCACCTAGCCCTTCGGGATAGCTTCCCCGCTCTTTTAACCAATCACTCTAGCAATTTGAGCAAGGTCTGAGCTTTCCCCTTCTATCCTATTACTCCTGGAGACTGGAGACTCACCATGACTATCCATGCTTGTGGATTACTCTGTCATTTGCGAAGTTTTGTAGGCGGCCTCAAGGTATATTGTTGTCCAGCAAGTGCACAAGGCCAGTCGATGCACTACTCGCGAAAAGTATTGTAACCTAGTTTATGTGTCGAACCAGAGGAGCCAAAGGAAGGAAACTACCAGCGCCGCAACTACGTTGTCACATGCATAGCTACACTTGCACCCAAACCAAAGTTTTGAATAGTCTATTCTATAGGTTGCTAGGAACACATTAATGAAGGTATTTAACTAAATTTTAAACTAGAACCTAAAGTAATGTAGAATAAAGTTAAAGGGCTATAGGTGTAGGATTGAATAGACTAAATGCGGTGTCTAGGCTTTCGATCTCACTACCACTAGGAGGGCCACTATGTGGCAATGATATGTTAATATTACAGGTTGTCTCCCAAACATTGTTACCTCCCAACTACCACCGTCAAAGTAACTCAACACCTGAGTCCTGCCACTATATTGTTGTATGCCTGAAATCTATTAAGGTCACAAGGATTGCAACAAGGCATTACACTATATGGCTAACATGTCTATAATAACTTAAATCACTTATCGACATGCCTCCCTTTGCTGCCAGGTTACCCCCAAGACCCAAGGACCCCCCCCCCCCCCCCCCCCTCAGAAACAACATAAGGTTCACCACCACGTCAAGAGGAGGCTTACCTCCATACAAGATGGATGTTATAGGAAACACTCCGAATATGGAAAAATGGACCTAAACATGTTGGAAGCCGACAACAGGACCAACTCCAAACCCTACACACCCCACGCACTGACATAGAAGCCTTCCACAAGTTGTGCTATATTGTAACGCTCCGGGACCAACACTTTATAAATCTAGCACCTCCCGTAGCATCGACATAGTATCGTTCCAAAGAATCACAACAAGCACATGTGCATCTCGCAACATACACGCCATGAGGGTGGAATGACAAGTATCGTAACACAATTCCATAACAGATCCACAACAACATATACAACAACTCTGAAAAGTCAAATTTAACAAATGAATACAAATAAGGGTCTACGATCCGGATACAACTTAGAACAAAAACGAAATATACCTTAGTAGGTAAAATTTAACAAATGCCTTAGAATGCTTAAAGAAAAGCAAATGATGTCCATATCCCTTCCAGGCCATTGCCTGGGGGATAGCCATAGCTAACGCCGTCCTTCAGCAAAGAGATTACCTGCCCCCAAATGCTACTATCTGGTTTGCATCATCCGCATTGAAAGAGTAAATAAAGTAAGGTGAGTATTTAAACATACTCATAAAACTTACATCAGATCTATCTACATATGCATTGGTATCAATGAAAATGGGTATGTAGCATCTTCGTCAGCCGGCCGGCAGGCTTGGCACGCGCGGCCGGGCTAAGGCCATGGGTACTTGCCATTGTGGCAAGTTCGGGCTAATAGGTCGGAAGTATTTTTTTAAGGGATTGGCCCGGTATTCGCTCAGTGGGAGTCCTACTGCTCCTCCTGTCCCGACTCCGCGGGACTGCGGGGAAGGGGGTCGGCTCGAACGTACCGAAAGTGGTGGGATCAATAGTCATGGACCCACCATTCCGCGCCTCTTGGCCGTGTGCAGCATCTTGTCTCTGTGCTTCTTTCCGTGTCGACATGCATGCATATGCAGTGCCGCGCACTGTTGACAGGAGCAGGTTGAGCATCATGCATGTGCTTGTCCAACATGCGCCCGGGTCCTCAAGATGGAGCAAGAGAGAGCATCGGCCGTGTACGTTGAGCCGCTGCTACTGCTACATGCGTGCCTACTGCCTACTCCGTTTCGTGCATAATTTGGCGCTGCATACATACATGGCCGTCTGGTTCCGGCTAGTGTGTGTGTGAGCACAATTGCTAAACATAAGTAGACTGAAAATGTAATTTGGGTTAGTGGATTTCCACATGGAGAAGGTAGCCACCGGAGGGGAGGAAGAAGCAGTTGTAACTCATCGGAGAAGCTGCCCCATGATCTATTGTAGGGTGGCAGGGTGCCACGTAATCTATCTTAGAGGTGTTGGGGGTGAGGATGCAGTTCTCCGGAAAAAATGGATCGTGACCGACTGACCGGGGTAAGAAGGATGACTAGGGGGCCACAGCACTGCGGTGGAGGGTGGTAGCGGGAAGGGCGGGGGCGACGAGGTCAGCGGTAGATTGTGCAGTTCGAGGTAGAAGACGATGAAAAATGACAGTCCGGAGGTTGAAGAAGCGGATCTGGACGTTCATATTGCATCTGGTGGCTCACTAAAATCGACTGACCAAATCTTTTTCCAGACGACTCACATCTTGCCAATCCCGAGCGTGTGTGAGAGAGTGTGGTTCCGAATCGATGGAAATGAGATATTTTGGGCGTTGTAGGTTCGTAGCTCAGAGGCATACACATGATGCATGTGTGTGTCTGGTTCTCTCCTTGCAGAACTCCATTACACATGCATGCGATGTGCTAGCATGTACCCATGCTGTAAAGAATCACATCACACCAAAATTTGCACGTGTGCCTAGATGTTTCGCTCGTACTGCCGGCCAAGCTAGCCGCTCAAGTAGTAGCTTGCTGCACCCATTCCATGGGCGTGGCCATTCAGATGTGGAGCCAGGATTTGGATATAGGAGGGGCGAAGAAGCAAGGATCAAGTCTCACACTCACGGACATACATTTTTGAATAACATCACATGTATAATTTATCCTAGTTATACAAGTTGCAATAATAAATGTTGTATATTTCGAAAAAAAATGTTGTCAGACTGTTTATTTAAATTTAGCTATGCACACATTTATCTATAGTAAAATTATAAAAGTTACTCCCTCAGTCCCATATTAAGTGTGGAGAGAGTAATAATCTGCATTATTCTTAATTCCTCTCAAGGTTAAACTAGATAATATTTTATAGCTAAATGGAAGAACAGATAAATTAGATCTATATCTCATCTCAGTAGATGTAGTAATTAACTATTCTTATGTATTACGTTATTTAAAATTGGTGTATCAAAGAGTAGCTTAGTTGTATGTATGTACCTTAAGAAACCATAGCCAGAGAGTTCGCTTAACGGGGCCATCTGCATGCGGAACGCCGACGACGGCAAAAAGAGGCCGCCGTTGCAGGACTACTAAGTGGACAGATTGGAATACATTTTAGTTTCATGACTAAAAGTAGTGGGACTAAAAGCTAGCCTCACCCATGCTTGGATCCAAATACTAAAGAGACTAAAATCAAGTTAATGAGCATGTATTATTCTCCAAACCCTCCAATCGAGAACTCGCATGTGTTAAAAAAGAGGAGTTAAATAAGGAAAGAAATGACTAATCCATATTTTAGTAGAGGTACCCCTGACTAAAAAAATTTAGTCTCAAGACTAGTTTTAGCCCCTCTTTACTCAGGGGTGCTTGGAACTTTAGCCTCTTAAAAAGACTATTTTTAATCAGACTAAAATAAGTCTCTTAAATCCAAGCACCCTCATAGATGCTCACAGCAGGTCTCCAATCTCTTGGCGTCCCTCTTTCTTCGTGTGCTCATATGTGATTGTGGACGGCGGCGAGGCGAACGGCGGCAAGTGGCCACGGGAAGTGCACTAGACCTAGACTCCCATATAGCAGCGAGCCGCAGATACACGGTCGATCTGATCGAATGCCGATCTGATCGAATGCCGATTTGATGATTCTGATTGATTTTTTTTTTGAGAAAATGATTTTGATTGATGGCAGGGCAAAACAAACGGCACAGGGCAAAGCCACGATGTCACATGGGCTAGGCTTTTAGTTCTATGCGTTGTTGATCAAGCTTGGGCTAATTAAGTTAATTATTACTCCCGTCCATTAGCATAGCAACAGTACGTACGTAGATAGTACCATACTGCTCGCTGAAAGTTATTGGGGGTGACTAGCCCCTGCTCGCACCCCCCTTCTCCGCCCCTGCGGCCATTGGAGAATCAGCAGCTAGCCAGGAGCGAACAAGCTCCTCCCATAAACAGTATGCAGCCCTAAGCTCACTCGTAGGGATGGCAATGGGTCAAGTTTGGGGCGGATGAAGCTGGTCCAAATCCAACCCATGACCCATCTTTCTACTCTCTGCCCATCCACAAAATTATCTATGGGCAAAATTTGTGCCCATGTGCAAATCCACTGGATACACACATACCCATGGAGCTCCATGGGCATAGAAAAGTCAGCATGAAGCCTTCCCAAAGAGCAAATTACCTCATCATCATTCACTCACAAAGACAACATAAGCTACATGCATAAGTAGCCAACAAGTAATACGATGAGTCCTTAAGTGTGACATACCAGAGGTTGATTCTGCAGCATATAGCTCATGGAACAAGTTGCATATTTCCTGCCATTTCCCATCGATTCACTCTTTCTACTATCACTGGCATATGGCCCCACATGTCATACGGGTATCCATTGGATATCCATGGAGCACAAACTATAACCATGCCCAACCCGGTTGTTCGTGGGTATCCATATTCATGGACCCATGGACGAAAATGTGCTCCATACCCTTGCCCAATCGGGTCGGGTATCTATGGGTATCCAGATCCGTGGATAAAATTGACATCCCTACTCATTCGGTTTGAAGGGAATTAAAACGTAGGAATTAAGAATAGTATAGGAATTTGATAGGATGGTACTTGCCATTCTAAGAATTGACTTGCCTCGTTCCTACGCGTAAAATGAGCTTTGCGTGGATGTGTAGTTTTCTCAAAAACACAGAAAATAAATAGTATTCCTACGAAATTTCTGTACGCATTTCCTACAAACCGAATGCATATATAGAAAATTTTCTTCCGAAACCCTTGTTTCTATGTTTTTCCTACAAAAATCTTTCAAACCAAATGAGGCCTAAGCCTTTCACCCGACGTCACGGTGTCGACACACTGTAAAGAGGGCGAGCTCACGCATGCATGGCTGGCGCGCACCATGCCTCCGGGTCCGCGTGGGCGCCGCCCAAATATTCGTGAGTACTCTCTTATTTTGTCGATTTACCATGTCTATGTTGTACTTGTACGTACCACTTTTCTCCTGCATGCATGCACGCACATGTCCATCGAGACGTACTGCGCGTATCCGTCGTACCAGAGCTCTCCTCCCTCTCCACCTGCATGCAGGCTCGTTTGTCTGCTTCCGTGTTTTGTTTCCTTCCCCTCTCCCTCGTGTGTCACTAACTTTGTGCACGGGTTTGCATGCCTGCATCTGCATGCTTCCTACTCGATCGTTCGTACGTGATGTACTGGGTACTCACTTCATCACCCAGCTGTAGCACAGGCTGTGCACTCGAAGTTGATGTTCATATGCACAGGGCCCGAGGGCCGGTACATCTTTCAGGGGTAGATTAGCGAGAGCCCGGTGATTTTTATGTGTACCTGAATCAGACACCGGATACACTCCCTAGCTTCAAATACGGAAGATACACAACATATGATGGTACCATGAACCGTTCAACCTACTGTTTCGGAGGCAGGCAGGCCAGTGCGCCAGGCCGGTAACACGACGAAGCTCGAATTCTAGGAAGAGGAAGGACGAGGGAACGTACTGGTGGTACGTGCGAGCGCGCATGCAGACGCAGTACATACGGTGTACAACATGCATGCCGTTCGAACTGCGTATCACTCCCTCACGTAGCCAGATCCACGGACCACGGCTGCGACCAACTCTGGCTCCGAGTGACCAGCCGCGCATCTTTCCATATCTCCACAGACCACAGTCGCCCACTAGGCCGCCCGGGGCCCGGCGTGTTCCGTGCCATGTCTGCATGGGCGTACTCGCCCTTCGTCTATTCGCCGGCGTCGCCTCCCAGCTGACCCGCGTGTTTTGTCTCCGGCGGTCACCTTGCGAACCGCGCGCGTATGGCGTTGAGCCGTACCCGGCCGAAGTGACCGCACCGGACGCCGATCGAGACGGGCGTGCCTCCACCACCGTCCACCGGGCGCGCGAGAGACAGGCTGCAGTTGGCACCGGGTGCGCGCGAGACAGGCGGCAGTTGGACGGGCATGCATGGCATGGCGACCGACACGGCCGCGGCCGGCCTGTTTCCGACCGGCTGCTTGCGTACAGATAAATTTGCTTTTTTCCAACGTCGGTTGTCGTGCACCCAATCGATCCCCAGGCCCCGACCCCAAGTACGCGGGTACCGCTGCGCCGGCCCCCGGCCGTCTCGCTCCGCGCGCGTCCCGGACGCTACCGTATGGCGTTTCCTGCGTGGCTCGACCTTGCAATAGGCGAGAGAGCCCAAAGTAGCAATGACCAAGCTTCCACGGTGCAGCCGTGAACCATGTTTTTTCTTTGCAAATATGTAAAGATGGATCTATCCTTGATGAATTTGCTCGGAGATAGTTGTAATTTGTCTATGTTCATGTATCTTTAGGTTGAACTCTTTCAATCTACATTCATGTAAAGATGGATTTGTCGTTGATGGATTTGCTCAGATATGGTTATAGTTCGTCTATGTTCATATGTCTTCATGTTGGATTCCTTCAATCTACGTTACTTTTCATCGGCGGCCGTTGTTGGTTCTGTTGCGCTGGTCTTATGAAGTCTTAGCACTACGACTTTCCGACTGTTTACTACAACAAGTTTTGCCCGGCTCTGGTGAGGGAGGGGTGATGACAGCGGTGCGCCTTCAGCCTGCTTCAATGCTTCTAGTCATCGCTAGGTATCTACGAATGTGAATGTAATTTTTATGATTTCTGATATTCGTTGTACTGCCATGATTGAAGAAAAAAGGGAGTTTACTGCATAGTGACTCGTTTACAGTTAGCTAATACAAGATCAAGAAAAAAAGGGAGTAGGTGCTGCAACCAACAGGCGGTGCTGCGGGCATCACGGGAGCAAATGCTAGCCGCTGCCCGTGTCGCACTCGCGGGCATCATGAGAGCAAACCCTAGCTGCCGCCAGGTTCTCCCTCCGCCCCCATCGCCTTCGGAGGGCGTCGTCAGGCAAAGCCCATGCGACACCGGTGTGATATGTCTTCATCATATCTACTTTTCTAAACACTTTTGCTCTTATTTTATATTATAATTTGCATGATTTGAATGAAACTAACCTGGACTAATGCTATTTTTATGCAGAAATAAACGTTCCCAGAATTGGACAAAAAATTATGGAGAATTATTTTGGAATTAATAAAAAATACTAGCGGAAAGATCTACGGGAGGGGGCCACCACAGGGCCACAAGCTCACGTGTTGCCCCCCAGGGTGCGCCACCCAGGCTTGTGGCCCCCTAGCCTCCGTTTGCCCTACCTCCAAGTCCATAAGTACCGTCTTCCTAAGAAAAAAATCACAGAGAAAGTTTCATCGCTTTTTACGATACATAGCCGCCACCACCACCCGTTCTTCATCGGGAGGGCTGATCTGGAGTCCTTTCGGGGCTCCGGACAAGGTGATTTGTCGCCATCGTCATCAACAACCCTTCTCCATCAACAATTCCATGTGCTCACCACCAAGAGTGAGTAATTCCTTCATAGGCTTGCTGGACGGTGGTGAAGATGGATGAGATTTGTCATGTAATCGAGTCAATTTGTTAGGTTTTGATCCCTAGTATCCACTATGTTCTGTGATTGATGTTGCTATGACTTTGTTATCCTAGAGGCAATAATAAAGTGATTATTATTATATTTCCTTAATCATGATAAATGTTTATTGTTCATGCTATAATTGTATTGATCAGAAACTTAAATACATCTGTGAATACATAAGCAAATACCAAGTCCCTAGTAAGCCTCTACTAGACTAACTCGTTGATCAAAAGATGGTTAAGATTTACTGAACATAGACATGAGTTGTCATTTGATAACGGGATCACATCATTAGGAGAATGATGTGATGGACAAGACCCATCCGTTAGCTTAGCATATGATCGTTCAATTTATTGCTATTGCTTTCTTAATGTCAAATACATATTCCTTCGACCATGAGATCATGCAACTCCTAGATACCAGAGGAATACCTTGTGTGCTATCAAACGCCACTTTGTAACTGGGTGATCATAAAGGTGCTCTACAGGTATCACCGAGGTGTCTGTTGAGTTGGCGTGAATCGAGATTGGGATTTGTCACTCCGTATGACGGAGAGGTATCTCTGGGCCCTCTCGGTAATACAACATCACAAGAAGCTTGGAATCAAAGTAATTAAGGAGTTAGTTACAAGATGATGTATTACAGAACGAGTAAAGAGACTTGTCGGTAACGAGATTGAGCTAGGTTTGGAGATACCGATGATCGAATCTCGGGGAAGTAACATACCATTAGACAAAGCGAACTACATATGTTGTCATAAAGGTTCGACCGATAAAGATCTTCGTAGAATATGTAGGAACCAATATGGGCATCTAGGTCCCACTATTGGTTATAGAACAGAGAAGCGTCTCGGTCGTGTCTACATCATTCTCGAACTCGTAGGGTCCACATGCTTAACGTTCATTGACAATATAGTATTACATGAGTTATGTATGTTGGTGACCAAATGTTGTTTGGAATCCTGGATGAGATCACGGACATGACAAAGGAGCTCCGGAATGGTCCGGAGGTAAATATTGATATATAGGATGAAGGTATTCGGGTTTCGAAAAGGTTTCAGAATGCATCGGATTAGCGTCAGAGTGCTGGAAGGGGTTCCGAGAGGCCACCGGTAGGTTATACCTACTTGGTGGGCCTCATGGGCCAAGGAGGGAGGTACACCAGCCCACAAGGGGGCTGGGCACGCTCAACCTCCCCTGCCCAGCGCCAGAAGGAAGGAGGGGGCGCCCTAGTGCAACCGGCCACCCTTCCCTTCCCCCATGCACCAAATATGGAAGGGGCGCGCCTGAGGCAGGGCAGCCGCCGGCCCCCCTCCCTCCTTCTCCTCCACGCCTAAGGGAAGGAAAAGGGGGCACGCCTAGGGCCGCCTCCTCTCCCCTCCACCTATATATATGAGAGGAGGGGAGGATGAAGCGGCATTGTGGGATGAAGCGGCTTGGACCAACCTTACATGTCCACGTACATGAGACCGGTTCCACCGACTAACATGCAACTTGTTTTGCATAAATGTGACTGGCGGGAGTCTGTTTCTCCCACTTTAGTTGAATCTAAATTTACTACGACGGTCCTTGCAGAAGGTTAAATAGCAACTTGATAATCACCGTTGTGGTTTTGCATAGGTAAGAATGGTTCTTGCTAGTTGCAAGGCGCAACCACGTAAAACTTGCAACAACAAAGTAGAGGACGTCTAACTTGTTTCTGAAGGAAATATGCCCTAGAGGCAATAATAGAGTTATTATTTATTTCCTTACATCATGATAAATGTTTATTATTCATGCTAGAATTGTATTAACCGGAAACATAATACATGTGTGAATACATAGACAAACAGAGTGTCACTAGTATGCCTCTACTTGACTAGCTCATTAATCAAAGATGGTTATGTTTCCTAACCATGAACAAAGAGTTGTTATTTGATTAACGAGGTCACATCATTAGTTGAATGATCTGATTGACATGACCCATTTCATTAGCTTAGCATCCGATCGTTTAGTATGTTGCTATTGCTTCTTCATGACTTATACATGTTCCTATGACTATGAGATTATGCAACTCCCGTTTGCCGGAGGAACACTTTGGGTACTACCAAACGTCACAACGTAACTGGGTGATTATAAAGGAGTACTACAGGTGTCTCCAATGGTAGATGTTGGGTTGGCGTATTTCGAGATTAGGGTTTGTCACTCCGATTGTCGGAGAGGTATCTCTGGGCCCTCTCGGTAATGCACATCACATAAGCCTTGCAAGCATTATAACTAAGATGTTAGTTGTGAGATGATGTATTACGGAACGAGTAAAGAGACTTGCCAGTAACGAGATTGAACTAGGTATTGGATACCGACGATCGAATCTCGGGCAAGTAACATACCGATGACAAAGGGAACAACGTATGTTGTTATGCGGTCTGACCGATAAAGATCTTCGTAGAATATGTAGGAGCCATTATGGGCATCCAGGTCCCGCTATTGGTTATTGACCGGAGACGTGTCTCGGTCATGTCTACATTGTTCTCGAACCGTAGGGTCCGCACGCTTAACGTTACGATGACAGTTATTATGAGTTTATGCATTTTGATGTACCGAAGGTTGTTCGGAGTCCCGAATGTGATCACGGACATGACGAGGAGTCTCGAAATGGTCGATACGTAAAGATTGATATATTGGAAGCCTATGATTGGACATCGGAAGTGTTCCGGGTGAAATCGGGATTTTACCGGAATACCGGGAGGGTTACCGGAACCCCCCGGGAGCTAAATGGGCCATAATGGGCCTTAGTGGAAAAGAGAAGGGGCTGCCCTAGATGGGCTGCGCGCCTCCCCCTTCCCCTAGTCCTATTAGGACTAGGAAAGGGTGGCCGGCCACCTCCTCCTCTTTTCCCCTCCGAGGAATCCTAGTTGGACTAGGATTGGAGGGGGAATCCTACTCCCAGTGGGAGTAGGACTCTCCTGCGCCTCCCCCCTTGGCCGGCCAGCCCCTCCCCCTTGGATCCTTTATATATGGGGCAGGGGGCACCTCTAGACACACAAGTTGATCCTTGAGATCGTTCCTTAGCCGTGTGCGGTGCCCCCTGCCACCAAATTCCACCTCGATCATACCGTTGTAGTGCTTAGGCGAAGCCCTGCGTCGGTAGTACATCAAGATCGTCACCACGCCGTCGTGCTGATGGAACTCCTCCCCGAAGCTTTGCTAGATCGGAGCCCGGGGATCGTCATCGAGCTGAACGTGTGCTAAGAACTCGGAGGTGCTGGAGTAACGGTGCTTGGATCGGTCTTATCAGGAAGACGTACGACTACTTCCTCTACGTTGTGTGATCGCTTCCGCAGTCGGTCTGCGTTGGTACGTAGACAACACTCTCCCCTCTCGTTGCTATGCATCACCATGATCTTGCGTGTGCGTAGGAAATTTTTTGAAATTACAACGTTCCCCAACAGTGGCATCAGAGCCTAGGTTTTATGGTTTGATGTTATATGCACGAGTACAACACAAGTGAGTTGTGGGCGATACAAGTCATACTGCCTACCAGCATGTCATACTTTGGTTCGGCGGTATTGTTGGACGAGACAACCCGGACCAACCTTACGCGTATGCTTACGTGAGACCGGTTCCCTCGACGTGCTTTGCACATAGATGGCTTGCGGGCGACTGTCTCTCCAACTTTAGTTGAACCGAGTGTGGCTACGCCCGGTCCTTGAGAAGGTTAAAACGGAGTCTATTTGACAAACTATCGTTGTGGTTTTGATGCGTAGGTGAGATGAGTTCTTGCTTAAGCCCGTAGCAGCCACATAAAACTTGCAACAACAAAGTAGAGGACGTCTAACTTGTTTTTGCAGGGCATGTTGTGATGTGATATGGTCAAAGCATGATGCTGATTTTATTGTATGAGATGATCATGTTTTGTAACCAAGTTATCGGCAACTGGCAGGAGCCATATAGTTGTCGCTTTATTGTATGCAATGCAATCGCGATGTAATGCTTTACTTTATTGCTAAGTGGTAGTGATAGTCGTGGAAGCATAAGATTGGCGAGACGACAACGATGCTACGATGGAGATCAAGGTGTCGCGCCGGTGATGATGGTGATCATGACGGTGCTTCGGAGATGGAGATCACAAGCACAAGATGATGATGGCCATATCATATCACTTATATTGATTGCATGTGATGTTTATCTTTTATGCATCTTATCTTTCTTTGATTGACGGTAGCATTATAAGATGATCTCTCACTAAATTATCAAGAAGTGTTCTCCCTGAGTATGCACCGTTGCCAAAGTTTGTCGTGCCCAGACACCACGTGATGATCGGGTGTGATAAGCTCTACGTCCATCTACAAACGGGTGCAAGCCAGTTTTGCACACGCAGAATACTCAGGTTAAACTTGACGAGCCTAGCATATGCAGATATGGCCTCGGAACACAGAGACCGAAAGGTCGAGCGTGAATCATATAGTAGATATGATCAACATAACGATGTTCACCATTGAAAACTACTCCATCTCACGTGATGATCGGTTATGGTTTAGTTGATTTGGATCACGTGATCACTTAAAGGATTAGAGGGATGTCTATCTAAGTGGGAGTTCTTAAGTAATCTGATTAACTGAACTTAAACTTATCATGAACTTAGTACCTGATAGTATCTTGCTTGTTTATGTTGATTGTAGATAGATGGCTCGTGCTGTTGTTCCGTTGAATTTTAATGTGTTCCTTGAGAAAGCAAAGTTGAAAGATGATGGTAGCAATTACACGGACTGGGTCCGTAACCTGAGGATTATCCTCATTGCTGCACAGAAGAATTACGTCCTAGAAGCACCGCTGGGTGCCAGGCCTGCTGCTGGAGCAACACCAGATGTTATGAACGTCTGGCAGAGCAAAGCTGATGACTACTCGATAGTTCAGTGTGCCATGCTTTACGGCTTAGAATCGGGACTTCAACGACGTTTTGAACGTCATGGAGCATATGAGATGTTCCAGGAGTTGAAGTTAATATTTCAAGCAAATGCCCGAATTGAGAGATATGAAGTCTCCAATAAGTTCTACAGCTGCAAGATGGAGGAGAACAGTTCTGTCAGTGAGCATATACTCAAAATGTCTGGGTATAATAATCACTTGATTCAGATGGGAGTTAATCTTCCAGATGATTGCATCATTGACAGAATTCTCCAATCACTGCCACCAAGCTACAAGAGCTTCGTGATGAACTATAATATGCAAGGGATGAACAAGACTATTCCCGAGCTCTTCGCAATGCTGAAAGCTGCGGAGGTAGAAATCAAGAAGGAGCATCAAATGTTGATGGTCAACAAGACCACTAGTTTCAAGAAAAAGGGCAAAGGGAAGAAGAAGGGGAACTTCAAGAAGAACAGCAAGCAAGTTGCTGCTCAGGAGAAGAAACCCAAGTCTGGACCTAAGCCTGAAACTGAGTGCTTCTACTGCAAGCAGACTGGTCACTGGAAGCGGAACTGCCCCAAGTATTTGGCGGATAAGAAGGATGGCAAGGTGAACAAAGGTATATGTGATATACATGTTATTGATGTGTACCTTACTAGAGCTCGCAGTAGCACCTGGGTATTTGATACTGGTTCTGTTGCTAATATTTGCAACTCGAAACAGGGACTACGGAATAAGCGGACACTAGCAAAGGACGGGGTGACGATGCGTGTGGGAAACGGTTCCAAAGTCGATGTGATCGCAGTCGGCACGCTACCTCTACATCTACCTTCGGGATTAATATTAGACCTAAATAATTGTTATTTGGTGCCAGCGTTGAGCATGAACATTATATCTGGATCTTGTTTAATGCGAGACGGTTATTCATTTAAATCAGAGAATAATGGTTGTTCTATTTATATGAGTAATATCTTTTATGGTCATGCACCTTTGAAGAGTGGTCTATTCTTGTTAAATCTCGATAGTAGTGATACACATATTCATAATGTAGAAGCCAAAAGATGCAGAGTTGATAATGATAGTGCAACTTATTTGTGGCACTGCCGTTTAGGTCATATCGGTGTAAAGCGCATGAAGAAACTCCATGCTGATGGGCTTTTGGAACCACTTGATTATGAATCACTTGGTACTTGCGAACCGTGCCTCATAGGCAAGATGACTAAAACACCGTTCTCCGGTACTATGGAGAGAGCAACAGATTTATTGGAAATCATACATACCGATGTATGTGGTCCGATGAATATTGAGGCTTGTGGCGGATATCGTTATTTTCTCACCTTCACAGATGATTTAAGCAGATATGGGTATATCTACTTAATGAAACACAAGTCTGAAACATTTGAAAAGTTCAAAGAATTTCAGAGTGAAGTTGAAAATCATCGTAACAAGAAAATAAAGTTTCTACGATCTGATCGTGGAGGAGAATATTTGAGTTACGAGTTTGGTGTACATTTGAAAAATTGTGGAATAGTTTCGCAACTCACGCCACCCGGAACACCACAGCGTAATGGTGTGTCCGAACGTCGTAATCGTACTTTACTAGATATGGTGCGATCTATGATGTCTCTTACTGATTTACCGCTATCGTTTTGGGGTTATGCTTTAGAGACGACCGCATTCACGTTAAATAGGGCACCATCAAAATCCGTTGAGACGACGCCTTATGAACTATGGTTTGCCAAGAAACCAAAGTTGTCGTTTCTTAAAGTTTGGGGCTGTGATGCTTATGTGAAAAAGCTTCAACCTGATAAGCTCGAACCCAAAGCGGAGAAATGTGTCTTCATAGGATACCCAAAGGAGACTGTTGGGTACACCTTCTATCACAGATCCGAAGGCAAGACATTCGTTGCTAAGAATGGATCATTTCTAGAGAAGGAGTTTCTCTCGAAAGAAGTGAGTGGGAGGAAAGTAGAACTTGATGAGGTAACTGTACCTGCTCCATTATTGGAAAATAGTACATCACATAAAACTGTTTCTGCGACACCTATACCAATTAGTGAGGAAGCTAATGATAATGATCATGAAACTTCAGGACAAGATACTACTGAACCACGTAGATCAACCAGAGTGAGATCCGCACCAGAGTGGTACGGTAATCCAATTCTGGAAGTCATGCTACTAGATCATGATGAACCTACGAACTATGAAGAAGCGATGGTGAGCCCAGATTCCGCAAAGTGGCTTGAAGCCATGAAATCTGAGATGGGATCCATGTATGAGAACAAAGTATGGACTTTGGTTGACTTGCCCGATGATCAGCAAGCAATTGAGAATAAATGGATCTTCAAGAAAAAGACTGACGCCGACGGTAATATTACTGTCTATAAAGCTCGACTTGTCGCAAAAGGTTTTCGACAAGTTCAAGGGGTTGACTACGATGAGACCTTCTCACCCGTAGCGATGCTTAAGTCTGTCAGAATCATGTTAGCAATTGCCGCATTTTATGATTATGAAATATGGCAGATGGACGTAAAAACTGCATTCCTGAATGGATTTCTGGAAGAAGAGTTGTATATGATGCAACCAGAAGGTTTTGTCGATCCAAAGGAAGCTAACAAAGTGTGCAAATTCCAGCGATCCATTTATGGACTCGTGCAAGCATCTCGGAGTTGGAATAAACGCTTTGATAGTGTGATCAAAGCATTTGGCTTTATACAGACTTTTGGAGAAGCCTGTATTTACAAGAAAGTGAGTGGGAGCTCTGTAGCATTTCTGATATTATATGTGGATGACATATTGCTGATTGGAAATGATATAGAATTTCTGGATAGCATAAAGGGATACTTGAATAAAAGTTTTTCGATGAAAGACCTCGGGGAAGCTGCTTACATATTAGGCATAAAGATCTATAGAGATAGATCAAGACGCTTAATTGGACTTTCACAAAGCACATACCTTGACAAGATTTTGAAGAAGTTCAAAATGGATCAAGCAAAGAAAGGGTTCTTGCCTGTGTTACAAGGTGTGAAGATGAGTCAGACTCAATGCCCGACCACTGCAGAAGATAGAGAGAAAATGAAAGATGTTCCCTATGCTTCAGCCATAGGCTCTATCATGTATGCAATGCTGTGTATCAGACCTGATGTGTGCCTTGCTATAAGTTTAGCAGGGAGGCACCAAAGTAATCCAGGAGTGGATCACTGGACAACGGTCAAGAACATCCTGAAATACCTGAAAAGGACTAAGGATATGTTTCTCATATATGGAGGTGACAAAGAGCTCACCGGAAGGGGTTAGGTTGATGCAAGCTTTGACACTGATCCGGACGATTCTAAATCGCAAACCGGATACGTGTTTACTTTAAACGGTGGAGCTGTCAGTTGGTGCAGTTCTAAACAAAGCGTTGTAGCGGGATCTACATGTGAAGCGGAGTACATAGCTGCTTCGAAAGCAGCGAACGAAGGAGTCTGGATGAAGGAGTTCATATCCGATCTAGGTGTCATACCTAGTGCATCGGGTCCAATGTAAATCTTTTGTGTCAATACTGGTGCAATTGCTTTGGCAAAGGAATCCAGATTTCACAAAAGGACCAAACATAATAGATTTGCAAGATACATACGGATCTGAATGTTGCAGACCCGTTGACTAAGCCTCTTCCACGAGCAAAACATGATCAGCACCAAGGCTCCATGGGTGTTAGAATCATTACTGTGTAATCTAGATTATTGACTCTAGTGCAAGTAGGAGGCTGAAGGAAATATGCCCTAGAGGCAATAATAGAGTTATTATTTATTTCCTTATATCATGACAAATGTTTATTATTCATGCTAGAATTGTATTAACCGGAAACATAATACATGTGTGAATACATAGACAAACAGAGTGTCACTAGTATGCCTCTACTTGACTAGCTCGTTAATCAAAGATGGTTATGTTTCCTAACCATGAACAAAGAGTTTTTATTTGATTAACGAGGTCACATCATTAGTTGAATGATCTGATTGACATGGCCCATTTCATTAGCTTAGCACCCGATCGTTTAGTATGTTGCTATTGCTTCTTCATGACTTATACATGTTCCTATGACTATGAGATTATGCAACTCCCGTTTGCCGGAGGAACACTTTGGGTACTACCAAACGTCACAACGTAACTGGGTGATTATAAAGGAGTACTACAGGTGTCTCCAATGGTAGATGTTGGGTTGGCGTATTTCGAGATTAGGGTTTGTCACTCCGATTGTCGGAGAGGTATCTCTGGGCCCTCTCGGTAATGCACATCACATAAGCCTTGCAAGCATTATAACTAAGATGTTAGTTGTGAGATGATGTATTACGGAACGAGTAAAGAGACTTGCCAGTAACGAGATTGAACTAGGTATTGGATACCGACGATCGAATCTCGGGCAAGTAACATACCGATGACAAAGGGAACAACGTATGTTGTTATGCGGTCTGACCGATAAAGATCTTCGTAGAATATGTAGGAGCCATTATGGGCATCCAGGTCCCGCTATTGGTTATTGACCGGAGACGTGTCTCGGTCATGTCTACATTGTTCTCGAACCGTAGGGTCCGCACGCTTAACGTTACGATGACAGTTATTATGAGTTTATGCATTTTGATGTACCGAAGGTTGTTCGGAGTCCCGGATGTGATCACGGACATGACGAGGAGTCTCGAAATGGTCGATACGTAAAGATTGATATATTGGAAGCCTATGATTGGACATCGGAAGTGTTCCGGGTGAAATCGGGATTTTACCGGAATACCGGGAGGGTTACCGGAACCCCCCGGGAGCTAAATGGGCCATAATGGGCCTTAGTGGAAAAGAGAAGGGGCTGCCCTAGATGGGCTGCGCGCCTCCCCCTTCCCCTAGTCCTATTAGGACTAGGAAAGGGTGGCCGGCCACCTCCTCCTCTTTTCCCCTCCGAGGAATCCTAGTTGGACTAGGATTGGAGGGGGAATCCTACTCCCAGTGGGAGTAGGACTCTCCTGCGCCTCCCCCCTTGGCCGGCCAGCCCCTCCCCCTTGGATCCTTTATATACAGGGGTAGGGGGCACCTCTAGACACACAAGTTGATCCTTGAGATCGTTCCTTAGCCGTGTGCGGTGCCCCCTGCCACCAAATTCCACCTCGATCATACCGTTGTAGTGCTTAGGCGAAACCCTGCGTCGGTAGTACATCAAGATCGTCACCACGCCGTCGTGCTGACGGAACTCCTCCCCGAAGCTTTGCTGGATCGGAGCCCGGGGATCGTCATCGAGCTGAACGTGTGCTAAGAACTCGGAGGTGCCGGAGTAACGGTGCTTGGATCGGTCGGATCAGGAAGACGTACGACTACTTCCTCTATGTTGTGTGATCGCTTCCGTAGTCGGTCTGCGTTGGTACGTAGACAACACTCTCCCCTCTCGTTGCTATGCATCACCATGATCTTGTGTGTGCGTAGGAATTTTTTTGAAATTACTACGTTCCCCAACAGTTTCTGCATGGCATGTTGTGATATGATATGATATGATCAAGATGTGATATGATATATGTTGATGTATGAGATGATCATGTTTTGTAATAAGTTCACAACTTGCATGTCGATGAGTACGACAACTGGTAGGAGCCTTAGGGTTGTCTTTAATTATTGTATGACCTGTGTGTCAATCACTAAGCGCCAGGTAATTGCTTTACTTTATTGTTATGTGTTAGCAATAGTAGTAGAAGCAATAGTTGGTAGATGACCCCGACGCGACGATGGAGATCAAGGTGTCGCGCCGGTGACGTTGGAGATCATGCCATTGCTTTGGAGATGGAGATCAAAAGCACAAGATGATGATGGCCATACCATGTCACATATTTTGATTGCATGTGATGTTTATTCATTATGCATCTTATTTTTATTAGAACAATGGTAGCATTATAAGATGATCCCTTCACTTAATTTCAAGATAAAAGTGTTCTCCCCGAGTATGTACTGTTGCTAAAATTCGTCGTTTTGAAGCACCTCGTGATGATCGAGTGTGATAGACTCTATGTTCACATACAACGGGTGTAAGCCAGTTTTGCACATGTAGAATAATTGGGTTAAACTTGACGAGCCTAGCATGTACAAACATGGTCTCGGAACAATAAAGACCGAAGGTTAAACGTGAGTCATACAGTAGATATGATCAACATGGAGATGTTCACCATTGAAGACTACCACATCTCACGTGATGATCGGACATGGGTTAGTTGATTTGGATCATGTATCACTTAGACAACTTGAGGGATGTTGATTTAAGTGACAGTTCATTAGTAATTTGATTATTTGAACTAAAATTTATCATGAACTTAGACCTAATAGTTTTTGCAAATCTATGTTGTAGATCAATGGCCGGTGCTACCGTTCCCTTGAATTTTAATGCGTTCCTATATAAAGCTAATCTGAAAGATAATGGTAGCAACTACACAATCTATGTCCATAACTTGAGGATTATCCTCATTGCTACACAGAAGAATTATTTCCTTGATGCGCCGCTAGGTGACATACATGTTGTAGGAGCTGATGCAGACATTATGAATGTCGGGCAGGCTCGATCTGATGACTACTTGATAGTTCAATGTGCCATGCTTTACGGCTTGGAACCGGGACTTCAAAAACGTTTTGAATGCCACAAAGCATATGAGATGTTCCAAGAGCTGAAGTTGATATTTCAAGCTAATGCCCGGGTTGAGAGATATGAAGTCTCCAACAAGTTCTTTAGTTGTAAGATGGGGGAGAATAGTTTTGTCAATGAACACATACTCAAGATGTCTGGGTACCACAACCACTTAACTCAGCTAGGAATTGATCTTCCAGTTGAGAGTGTTATTGACAGAGTTCTTCAGTCACTGCCACCAGCTACAACGGCTTCGTGATGAACTATAATATGCAAGGGATGACGAAAATGATTATCGAGCTTTTCGTGATGCTGAAATCTGGCAGAGGTAGAAATCCAGAAAAAGCATCAAGTGTTAATGGTTAACAAGACCACCAGTTTTAAGAAAAAAGGGCAAGGGAAAGAAAGAGAATTTCAAGAAGAATGGCAAGCAAGTTGCCGCTCCCATGAAGAAGCCCAAAGCTGGACCCAAGCCTGAAACTGAGTGCTTCTACTACAAAGGAAATGGTCACTGGAAGCGAAACTGCCCCAAGTACGTGGCAGATAAGAAGGATGGCAAAGTGAACAAAGGTATATTTGATATACATGTTATTGATGTGTTCCTTATTAATGCTCATAGTAGCTCCTGCATATTTGATACTAGTTCTGTTGCTCATATTTGTAACTCAAAACAGGAGCTGCGGAATAAATGGAGATTGGATAAGGATGAGGTGACGATGCACGCCGGGAATGGTTCCAAGGTTGATGTGATCGTCGTCGGCACACTACCTTTACATCTACCTTCGGTATTAGTTTTAGACCTCAATAATTATTATTTGGTGCCAGGGTTGAGCATGAACATTATATCTAGATATTGTTTATTGCGAGACGGTTATTCATTTAAGTCAGAGAATAATGGTTGTTCTATTTATATGAGTAATATCTTTTATGGTCATGCACCTTTAATGAATGGTATATTCTTGTTGAATCACGATCATAGTGGTACACATATTCATAATATTGATGCCAAAAGATGCAAAGTTGATAATGATAGTGCAACATACTTGTGGCACTGCCGTTTAGGTCATATTGGTGTAAACCGCATGAAGGAACTCCATACGGGTGGACTTTTGGAATCACTTGATTATGAATCATTTGATACTTGTGAACCATGCCTCATGGGTAAGATGACTAAAACTCCATTCTCCGGAACAATGGAGTGAGCTAATGACTTATTGGAATTAATACATATCGATGTATGTGGTCCAATGAGTGTTGAAGCATGCGGCGGGTATCGTCATTTTCTAACCTTCACAGACGATTTGAGTAGGTATGGATATATCTACTTGATGAAACACAAATCTAAAACATTTGAAAAGTTCAAAGAATTTCAGAGTGAAGTGGAAAATCATCGTAACAAGAATAAAATTTCTCCAATCTGATCGCGGAGGTGAATATTAGAGTTATGAGTTTGGCCTTCATTTAAGACAATGTGGAATTGTGTCACAACTCATGCCACATGGAACACCACAGCGTAATGGTGTGTCCGAACGTCATAACCGTACTTTATTAGATATGGTGTATTCTATGACGTCTCTTACCGATTTGCGTTTATCATTTTGGTATGCATTAGAGATAGTTGCATTCACGTTAAATAGGGCACCATCTAAATTAGTTGAGACGACACCGTATGAAATATGGTTTCACACGAAACCTAGGCTATCGTTTCTTAAAGTTTGGGGATGTGATGCTTATGTCAAAAGGCTTCAGCCTAATAAGCTCGAACCCAAAGTGGAGAAGTGTGTCTTCATAGGATACCCTAAAGAAACCATTATGTATACCTTCTACCACAGATTCGAAGGTAAAATCTTTGTTGCTAAGAATGGGTCATTTCTAGAGAAGGAGTTTCTCTCGAAAGAAGTGAGTGGGAGGAAAGTAGAACTTGATGAGGTAATTGTACCTTCTCTCGAATTGGAAAGTAGAACATCAGAGAAAATCGTTCCCATGATGCCTACACCAACCAGAGAAGAAGCTAATGATAATGATCATGAAACTTCAAATCAAGTTACTACTAAACCTCGTAGGTCGACCAGTACACAAACCGCACCAGAGTGGTATGGTAATCATGTCCTGGAAGTCATGTTGTTAGACAACAGCGAACCTGTGAACTATGGAGAAGCTATGATGAGCCCAGATTTCGACAAATGGCTTGAGGCCACGAAATCTAAGATAGGATCCATGTATGAGAGCAAAGTGCGGATTTTGGTGGAGTTGCCCGATGATCGGCAAGCCATTGAGAATAAATGGATCTTCAAGAGGAAGATGGACGCTGATGGTAATATCACTGTCTACAAAGCTCGACTTGTCGCAAAAGCATTTTCGACAAGTTCAAGGGGTTGACTATGATGAGACTTTCTCACCAATAGCTGTGCTTAAGTCTGTCAGAATCATGTTAGCAATTGCCGCCTTTTATGATTATGAAATCTCACAAATGGACATCAAAACTACTTTCCTTAATGGGTTTCTTAAAGAAGAGTTGTATATGATGCAACCAGAAGGTTTTCTCGATCCTGAAGGTGCTAACAAAGTGTGCAAGCTCCAGCGATCCATCTATGGACTGGTGCAAGCATCTCGGAGTTGGAATATATGCTTTGATGAAGTGATCAAAGCATTTGCTTTTATACAGACTTACGGTGAAGCCTGTATTTACAAGAAAGTGAGTGAGAGCTCTGTAGCATTTCTGATATTATATGTGGATGACATATTACTAATTGGAAATGATATAGAATTTCTGGATAGCATAAAAGGATATTTGAATAAGAATTTTTCAATGAAAGACCTCGGTGAAGCTGCTTACATATTGGGCATCAAGATTTATAGGATAGATTGAGACGCTTAATAGGACATTCACAAAGCACATACCTTGACAAAGTTCTGAAGAAGTTCAAAAATGGACCAGTGAAAGAAATGGTTCTTGACTGTGTTGCAAGGTGTGAAATTGAGTCAGACTCAAAGTCCGACCACGACAGAAGATAAAGAGAGAATGAAAGTCATACCCTATGCCTCGGCCATAGGCTCTATGATCTATGCCATGCTGTGTACTAGAACTAATGTGTGCCTTGCCATAAGTTTGGAAGGGAGGCACCAAAGTAATCCAGGAGTGGCTCACTGGACAGTGGTCAAGAATATCCTGAAGTACCTAAAAAGGACCAATGATATGTTTCTCATGTATGGAGGTAACGAAGAGCTCGTGTAAAGGGTTACATCGACGCTTGCTTCGACACAGATTCAGATGACTCTAAGTCGCAAACCAGATGCATATTTGTATTGAATGGTGGAGCTGTCAGTTGGTGCAGTTCTAAGCAGAGCATCATGGTGGGATCTACATGTGAAGCAGAGTACGTAGCTGCTTCGGAAGCAGCGCATTACAAAGTCTTGATGATTGAGTTCATATCCGATCTGGGTGTAAAACCCAGTGCATCGGGTCCAATGACAATCTTTTGTGACAACATTGGAGCAAGTGCTTGTTGGAGAACGCAGTAATTTCAAAAAAATTCCTATGCACATGCAAGATCATGGTGATGCATAACAACGAGGGGAGAGTGTGATCTACGTACCCTAGTAGATCGACAACGGAAGCGTATGGTTGATGTAGTCGTACGTCTTCACGGCCCGACCGATCAAGCACCGAAACTACGGCACCTCCGAGTTTTAGCACACGTTCAGCTCGATGACGATCCCCGGACTCCGATCCAGCAAAGTGTCGGGGAAGAGTTCCGTCAGCACGACGGCGTGGTGACGATCTTGATGTACTACTGTCGCAGGGCTTCGCCTAAGCACCGCTACAATATTATCGAGGATTATGGTGGCAGGGGGCGCCGCACACGGCTAAGAATAAGATCACGTGGATCAACTTGTGTGTCTATGGGATGCCCCATGCCCCTGTATATAAAGGATGGAGGAGGAGGAGGCCGGCCAAGGCTAGTTGCGGCCAGGATGTGGAGTCCTACTAGGACTCCAAGTCCTAGTAGGAGTCCACCAAGAGGGGAGGAAGGGAGAAGGAAGTGGAGGAGAAGGAAAGGTGGCCGGCCCCCTTTTCCCTAGTCCAATTCGGACTAGAGGGGAGGGGGGGCGCAGCAGGCCCTTTCTCCTCTTCCCACTAAAGCCCATCAAGGCCCAATACTTCTCCCGGCGAATTCCCGTAACTCTCCGGTACTCCGAAAAATACCCGAATCACTCGGAACCTTTCCGATGTCCGAATATAGTCATCCAATATATCGATCTTTACGTCTCGACCATTTCGAGACTCCTCGTCATGTCCCCGATCTCATCCGGGACTCCGAACTCCTTCGGTTCATCAAAACTCATAAACTCATAATATAACTGTCATCGAAACCTTAAGCGTGCGGACCCTACGGGTTCGAGAACAATGTAGACATGACCGAGACACGTCTCCGGTAAATAACCAATAGCGGGACCTGGATGCCCATATTGGCTCCTACATATTCTACGAAGATCTTTATCGGTCAGACCGCATAACAACATACATTGTTCCCTTTGTCATCGGTATGTTACTTGCCCGAGATTCGATCGTCGGTATCCAATACCTAGTTCAATCTCGTTACCGGCAAGTCTCTTTACTCGTTCTGTAATACATCATCTCGCAACTAACTCATTAGTTGCATTGCTTGCAAGGCTTAAGTGATGTGCATTACCGAGAGGGCCCAGAGATACCTCTCCGACAATCGGAGTGACAAATCCTAATCTCGAAATACGTCAACCCAACATGTACCTTTGGAGACACCTGTAGAGTACCTTTATAATCACCCAGTTATGTTGTGACGTTTGGTAGCACACAAAGTGTTTCTCCGGCACACGGGAGTTACATAATCTCATAGTCACAGGAACATGTATAAGTCATGAAGAAAGCAATAGCAACATACTAAACGATCGGGTGCTAAGCTAATGGAATGGGTCATGTCAATCAGATCATTCATCTAATGATGTGATCCCGTTAATCAAATAACAACTCTTTGTCCATGGTTAGGAAACATAACCATCTTTGATTAACGAGCTAGTCAAGTAGAGGCATACTAGTGACACTCTGTTTGTCTATGTATTCACACATGTATTATGTTTCCGGTTAATACAATTCTAGCATGAATAATAAACATTTATCATGATATAAGGAAATAAATAATAACTTTATTATTGCCTCTAGGGCATATTTCCTTCAGTCTCCCACTTGCACTAGAGTCAATAATCTAGATCACATCACCATGTGATTAACATCGATAGTTCACATCATCATGTGATTAACACCCATAGTTCACATCGCCATGTGACCAATACCCAAAGGGTTTACTAGATTCAGTAATCTAGTTCACATCGCTATGTGATTAACACCCAAAGAGTACTAAGGTGTGATCATGTTTTGCTTGTGAGAGAATCTTAGTCAACGGGTCTGCCACATTCAGATCCACATGTATTTTGCAAATTTCTATGTCAACAATGCTCTGCATGGAGCTACTCTAGCTAATTGCTCCCACTTTCAATATGTATCTAGACCGAGACTTAGAGTCATCTAGATTAGTGTCAAAAACTTGCATCGGCATAACCCTTTACAACGAACCTTTTGTCACGTCCATAATCGAGAAACATATCCTTATTTCACTAAGGATAATTCTGACCGCTGTCCAGTGATCTACCCCTAGATCACTATTGTATTCCCTTGCCAAATCAGTGCAGGGTAGACAATAGATCTGGTATACAGCATGACATACTTTATAGAACCTATGGCCAAGGCATAGGGAATGACTTTCATTCTCTTTCTATCTTCTGCCGTGGTCGGGCTTTGAGTCTTACTCAACTTCACACCTTGTAATACAGGCAAGAACTCTTTCTTTGACTACTCCATTTTGAACTACTTCAAAATCTTGTCAAGGTATGTACTCATTGAAAAAACTTATCAAGCGTCTTGATCTATCTCTATAGATCTTGGAGCTCAATATGTAAGCAGCTTCACCGAAGTCTTTCTTTGAAAAACTCCTTTCAAACACTCCTTTATGCTTTACAGAATAATTCTACATTATTTCCGATCAACAATATGTCATTCACATATACTTATCAGAAATGTTGTAGTGCTCCCACTCACTTTCTTGTAAATACCGGCTTCACCGCAAGTCTGTATAAAACTATATGCTTTGATCAACTCATCAAAGCGTATATTCCAACTCCGAGATGCTTGCACCAGTCCACAGATGGATCGCCGGAGCTTGCACATTTTGTTAGAACCTTTCGGATTGACAAAACCTTCTGGTTGCATCATATACAACTCTTTTTAATAAATCCATTAAGGAATGCAGTTTTGTTTATCCTTTTGCCAGATTTCATAAAATGCGGCAATTACTAACATGATTCGGACAGACTCAAGCATAGATACGAGTGAGAAGCTCTCATCGTAGTTAACACCTTGAACTTGTTGAAAACCTTTTGCGACAATTCTAGCTTTGTAGATAGTAACACTACTATCAGCGTCCGTCTTCCTCTTGAAGATCCATTTATTCTCAATTGCTTGCCGATCATCGGGCAAGTCAACCAAATTCCAAACTTTGTTCTCATACATGGATCATATCTCAAATTTCATGGCTTCAAACCATTTCGCGGAATCTGGGCTCATCATCGCTTCCTCATAGTTCGTAGGTTCATCATGGTCTAGTAACATGACTTCCAGAACAGGATTATTGTACCACTTTGGTGCGGATCTCACTCTGGTTTACCTACGAGATTCGGTAGTAACTTGATCTGAAGTTTTATGATCATGATCATTAACTTCCTCACTAATTGGTGTAGTAGTCACAGGAACAGATTTCTGTGATGAACTACTTTCCAATAAGGGAGAAGGTACAATTACCTTATCAAGTTCTACTTTCCTCCCACTCACTTCTTTCGAGAGAAACTCCTTCTCTAGAAAGGATCCATTATAAGCAACGAATGTCTTGCCTTAGGATCTGTGATAGAAGGTGTACCCAACAGTCTCCCTTTGGGTATCCTATGAAGACATATTTCTCCGATTTGGTTTTGAGCTTATCAGGATGAAACTTTTTCACATAAGCATCACAACCCCAAACTTTAAGAAACGACAACTTTGGTTTCTTGCTAAACCACAGTTCAGATTGTGTCGTCTCAACGGACTTAGAGGGTGCCCCCTTTTTTAACGTGAATGCAGCTGTCTTTAATGCATAACCTCAAAAATGATAGTGGTAAATTGGTAAGAAACATCATAGATTTGCACTATATCTAATAAAGTACGGCTATGACGTTCGGACACACCATTATGCTGTGGTGTTCCGGGTGGCACGAATTTGTGAAACTATTCCACATTGTTTTAATTGAAGACCAAACTCGTAACTCAAATATTTGTCTCCGCGATCAGATCGTAGAAGCCTTATTTTCTTGTTACGATGATTCTCCACTTCACTCTGAAATTCTTTGAACTTTTCAAATGTTTCAGACTTATGTTTCATTAAGTAGATATACTCATATCTGCTCAAATCATCTGTGAAGATCAGAAAATAATGGTACCTATTGCGAGCCTCAATATTCATCGGACCACATACATCAGTATGTATGATTTCCAACAAATCTGTTGCTCGCTCCATTGTTCCGAAGAATAGAGTCTTAGTCATCTTGCCCATGAGGCATGGTTCGCAAGCATCAACTGATTCATAATCAAGTGATTCCAGAAGCCCATCAGCATGGAGTTTCTTCATGCGCTTTACACCAATATGACCTAAACGGCAGTGCTACAAATAAGTTGCACTATCATTATTAACTTTGCATCTTTTGGTTTCAATATTATGATTATGTGTATCACTATGATCGAGATCCAACGAACTATTTTCATTGGGTGTGTAACCATATAAGATTTTATTCATGTAAACAGAACAACAATTTATTCTCTTACTTAAATGAATAACCGTATTACAATAAACATGATCAAATCATATTCATGCTCAACGTAAACACCAAATAACACTTATTTAGGTTCAACACTAATCCCGAATTTATAGGGAGTGTGCGATGATGATCATATCAATCTTGGAACCACTTCCAACACACATCGTCACTTCACCCTTAACTAGTCTCTGTTTGTTCTGCAACTCCCGTCTCGAGTTACTAATCTTAGCAACTGAACTAGTATCAAATATTGAGGGGTTGCTATAAACACTAGTAAAGTACACATCAATAACATGTATATCAAATATACTTATGTTCACCTTGCCATCCTTCTTATCTGCCAATCACTTGGGGTAGTTCCGCTTCCAGTGACTAGTCCCTTTGCAGTAGAAGCACTCAGTCTTCGTCTTAGGTCCAGACTTGGGTTTCTTCTCTTGAGCAGCAACTTTCATTAATTCGAAAATTCCATAGGATTAAATATTAATCCAAATGCAATAATTCCAACTCATAAATTCTTGTAATAATCCCACCTATTTATGGTGCAACTTTCATTCAAATCCAACAACCTTTTCTTCACTGTAAATATTTAAATGTGATTTTAAGCATTTAAATATGCCTTTGTAAATCCATTTCTCCTATTATACAACTCCAAATCCAAAACTAGGAATTTTCCCCTTCTTAGTTTTCCACCTAGTATTTTACAAAAATAAGTTGACATTTCTCTGAGCACTTTGGTTTTTCTGTTTTATTATCGCCTTATTTTCTCGTTATTATTTTGCGACAATAGATTGCGTTGCTGACGAAGGAGTTGGACCAGAGGACTTTGAAGACCCAGAAGGCCTTGTTGAGCCAGGCAAGCAGCCCTTTGACCATGTCTATGAAACCCTTTTTATGCATTTCATATAGCACTTTGTTATTGTTGCATCGGAATCATGATGAGAGGGTAGCCACTCAGGTGGGTTGCCTTCATTTCCTCCTTGATTGATACTTGCATTATGCATGACCCTACCTCCTTATGAGGGTTATGCTGGTGGGAGTAGATAGGATGCTAAGTAATGCTACGCTAAAGGACGGGAATATGCATGGTGATGGAGGCAAGTACTTTCAAAAGACTTTTCGAAAACCTCGTCGGGTGCCACTTATGCCCGAGGGAGATGATGAGTTGGGTAACCACTTGATGACGAAGTGGTGTACTGAGGCAAGTATGTGTGTGTTTCTTTTAAAAACGGATTGGTTTAAGTTGCGATCGTTATTCCAACCTTACAAGCGCAACCACTCTACCCTTATATGGGAAAGGGTATTATTAATTACCTAGGCTGATACTAGCTTGGAGCCCGCATTACTAATGATGGGGGAAAGTTGGTGCTCTCTCTCGGGACGGGGTCGTGCTAGGTAGGGCGGCCAAGAACATTTTTATGTGGCACCGGACACACCGTTGGTACCCCGTGCCAGTGGTATGTGATGAATATGGGAGCAAGGCTCCACAATTTTTAAGTTGTGAAATGATGGGCACGGGGGTTACTACCAATCGAGTGGACTCCATGTTAGTGTCATCTAGGGAAAGATAGTGATCGGGTGCTTACCCCGGGTACTTGAGGTACCGCGGGTCGTGGATGACACGGAAGTTCCCCGGATCTTGTGGGTAAAGTGTGCAACCTCTGCAGAGTGTAAAACTATTCGAATAGCCGTGTCCACGGTCAAGGATAGTTGGGTAACCGCTCTTGGGCTACGTCCACATGTTTACAAACCAGTGTGTGTTTGGATAAGTGGGAAGAACTACTCGGGTCAAGTCAAAGGACTTGACATGATTGAGTTGGGTTGGTGCCCACTCTTTTTATGTTGATACCACTACTTGGGTCAAGTCAAAGGACTTGACATGATTGAGATGGGTTGGTGCCCACTCTATTTATGTTGATATCTATAACATGTCCTCATGGTTACTTGAATTCTCCTGATGCATGTCTTACGAGTTGTTGAACATGTCATTACACTCAAAAACTAGCTTTCCGCAAAATTTACCTATATCATGCATTTTTGTACCTTGAACCAAAACATGGGTTGCTTGCGAGTACATTCAAAGTACTCATTGGCTTGCCACTGGTTATTTAATTGGCCAGGCATGGAAGAACAGGAGTTCGAAGAAGAGTTCTTTGAAGACGAACATGCGAACTAGGACGTTTCCCAGTCAGAATGCCTGTAGGGTTATGGCAGATGGCATGGGTTCTACTTATCGACGAAGATTTCCGCTGCTTGTGTTTCATTTGATGTTCAGCACTTTAGGCTTTATCTATGTAAGACTTGACCATAATGGTCATAATTTGTAAAACGGTATGTATGGATGTAAGACTCTTGTTATTCAGCTTCTGTGTATTCAGTGAGCATTGATCTCTGGGATCACTTTACACGTGCATTCGGTGATCACGACTTATGAGTCGGGGTCCCCACACAGAGTAACGCCTTAAGCAAGATGACATGATGTAGAGGGATAAATTCATGCAATATGATAAAAAACCCATCTTGTTATCCTCGATGGCAACAATACAATACGTGCCTTGGTGCCCCTACTATCACTGGGAAAGTACACCGCAAGATTGAACCCAAAGCTAAGCACTTCTCCCATTGCAAGAAAGATCAATATAGTAGGCCAAACCAAACTGATAATTCGAAGAGACTTGCAAAGATAACCAATCATACATAAAAGAATTCAGAGAAGATTCAAATATTGTTCATAGATAATCTTGATCATAAACCCACAATTCATCGGTCTCAACAAACACACCACAAAAAGAAGATTGCATCGCATAGATCTTCACAAGTGTAACACCCTCGATGCGACTATATCTCCCACGTGTCGAGGCACGACTTAGAGGCATAATCGCATTGAAGGCAATGTCGCAAGTGAGGTAATCTTCACACAACCCATGTAATACAATAGGGGAAAGAGATACATAGTTGGCTTACAATCGCCACTTCACACAATTACATGAATAAAGCATTACATCAACCAAAACACTCATGGTCCGACTACAGAACCAAAATAAAAGAAGAACCCCAAATGCGACAAAGGTCCCCGATCGACCCCAACTGGGCTCCACTACTGATCAACTAGAACGAAACAACATAAAGGATAAGATCTTCATCGAGCTCCTCCTGAGCTTGGTTGCGTCATCTGCGCGGTCTCATCGGCACCTGCAAGCTGGTTTTGGAAGTATCTGTGAGCCACAGGGACTCAGCAATCTCACACCCTCGCGATCAAGACTATTTAAGCTTATGGGTAAGGTAAAGGTATGAGGTGGGGCTGCAGCAAGCGACTAGCATATATGGTGGCTAACCTATTCGCAAAAGAGAGCGAGAAGAGATGGCAAAGCACAGTCGGTAAAAGTATGATCAAGAAGTGATCCTGGACTACCTACATCAAGCATAACTCCAACAACCGTGTTCACTTCCCGGACTCCGCCGGAAAGAGACCATCACGGTTACACACGCGGTTAATTCATTTTAATTAAGGTCAACTTCAGGTTTTCTACAACCGGACGTTAACAAATTCCCATCTGCCCATAACCGCGGGCACGGCTTTTGAAAGTTCAAATCCCTGCAGGGTGTCCCAACTTAGCCCATCACAAGCTATCACGGTCAACGGAGGAATAGACCTCCACCCGAGACATTCCGATCAGACTCGGTATCCCAGTACAACAAGACATTTCGACAGGGTAAAACTAAACCAGCAACACCGTCCGAATGTGCCGACAAATCCCGATAGGAGCTGCACATATCTCTTTCTCAGGGCACACTTAGATTGTCTTAGGTACGGGCAAGCCAGCCCAGAGTTGCCCCTGGTGGCCACCGGCAGCTGACAGGTGGACCAACACTCAGAGGAGCACTGGCCCGGGGGGTAAAATAATGATGACCCTTGAGCCGGCCGACTCAAGGGAAGAAAAAAAGGCTAGGTGGCAAATGGTAAAACCAATGTTGGGCATTGCTGGAGAAGCTTTACTTAAGGCGAACTGTCAAGGGGTTCCCATTATAGCCCAACCGCGTAAGGGACGCAAAATCCGGGAACATCACACCGATATGACGGAAACTAGGGCGGCAAGAGTGGAACAAAACACCAGGCATAAGGCCGAGCCTTCCACTCTTTACCAAGTATATAGATGCATTAATTAAATACGATATATAGTGATATCCCAACAAGTAAATAAATGTTCCAATAAGGAACAACATCTCCATGTTCCAACAAGGAACAAACTTCAAACTTCACCTGCAACTAACAACGCTATAAGAGGGGCTGAGCAAAGCGGTAACATAGCCAATCAACGGTTTGCTAGGACAATGGTGGGTTAGCGGCTGAACATGGCAATTTGGGAGGCTGACAAGCAAGTGGTAGGCATCGTAGCGTTGGCATAGCAAGAGCGAGCAAACTAGCATAGCAAAGATAGTAGTGATTTCGAGGGTATGATCATCTTGCCTGAAATCCCGGAAGGAAGAAGAACGAGTCCATGAAGAAGACAAACGGACGTAGATGAACGGGTCCTCACAAACTCGACGTTACCGGAACCAACCCGAGGAAGCAATCACCGGAAAAGAAGCACACAACATAGTAAACAACCACCACATAAGCATGGCATGAAGCACAATCGAGTATGATGCATGTCCGGTTTAATGAAGCATGGCATGGCAAAGTGCACAAACAATCCTACACATTAAGTGGAGCACAATATGCATCGGGATGCATATTGACAAAACACCACATCAATTATTTAGTTCTCTCTCGTTTATGTACTCAACAATATTAAATGTTGTTAAGCATGGCAAGAGGGTGAATCAAAGCAAAACTACCTATCTAGTCAAGGTTAAATGAGGCCGGAAGCAACGAACAACAATTCCGGTAAATCCCCATAGCATATTTTCGATTTGGTACTGATCTGTCCTAAACACAATTTTAGAGTTGTTTAACATGCAAAGTAAGGTCACCATGATAAACTAGGCAAAATTCTACCCCATTTACATATAAAGTTTATTAAATTCGGAGCTACGTTTATTTAGTTATGAATTAAACCATTTTAGCATGGCATAGGGGAAAATTTAACCAAACAACATTTTAAACATTTTGAACATGGATGAAAATGGCATATTATTAATCTACACAAAATTCTGAGCAGTTTTCATATATAAAACATTTTAATCCGATGCACGGTTCTGAAGTTATTATATGCATGATGACTAGGGACTAATCTGCAAAACTGACGTGTCAGGATAGTTGACAAAATCGCAGGCAGGAAAAAAAACATGACACGGGCCGAAACTGCAGGCTGGCCCAACAGGTAAGGAAAAAAAAGGAGAGGAGGGTGCTGCGGGTGCTGCTCACCCTTGGGCCTGGCCCAGCAGAGGAGGAAGGAGGCCGAGGCGAGGCCGGCTCGGCTGGCGCTGGATCTCGCGCAGGACACGGCCCACGCGGCTGGCGAAGAGGAGGTTGGGCCTGGGAGGCGCTGCGGCCTGCGAGGCCCACGCGGAGGTCACCGGGGCGCGCAGGAGGCAGGCCAGGCGGGGAGGCGGCGCTGGGCCTCGCACCTGGGCCGGGGCGGAGGAGATGGCCCAGGCGGGAGGGATCTCGTCCCCGACCTCCACCCGAGGCCGAGGCGAGCCATGGTGGCGGCGGCAGGGTCCGGTGATGACCCGAGGCGGCGGGGCGAGGCAGATCCGGCCGGCGGGCATGGCGGGGCCTGCGGGAATGGGCGGATCCGGCCACGGGGAGCCCGGATCCGGCCACGATGGTGCGATCCGGCGACGGACGAGGTGGCGGCGGGGAACTCCGGTGAGGTGGCGTGCGGCGGCGCGGCGGAGGAGGCTCGGTCCGGGCGGCGAGCCGGCGAAGGAGGAGAAGAACGGGCGGCGGTGACGTGGATCTGGCCCGGTGGCGGCTCGGGCGGGCCAGCCACGGGCTCCGTGGGCCACGCGGTGGAGACGGCGGCGGCGCTGACGTGGTGGGCGCGGATTGGCTATGGCGGGCGGTGCGATGTGTCCGGCTTGGGCGGACATTGTCCGGTGCGCGAGGAGAGGGAGAGATCTAGGGTTAGGGGTGGATGGCACCGCGAATTTCGGAGGGGGGGTTGTATATATAGGCATAGAGGGAGCTAGGAGAGTCCAAATGAGGTGCGGTTTGCGGCCACGCGATCGTGATCGAACGACCGAGACGATGGAATAGAGCTAGGTGGGTTTTGGGCCACTTTGGAAGGGTGTTGGGCTGCAACACACACGAGGCCTTCTCGGTCCCCCGGTTAACCGTTGGAGTATCAAACGAAGTCCAAATGACCCGAAACTTGACAGGCGGTCTACCGGTAGTAAAACAAGGCCGCATGGCAAGTCTCAGTCCAATCCGGAAATGTTTAACCCCCACACACAAGAGGAAGGTAGAAATGACCACCGGAGGAGAACGAAGCGCCGGAATGCAAAACGGACAACGGGGAAAAAGCTCGGATGCATGAGACGAACACGTATGCAAATGAAATGCGCATGATGACATCATATGCAATGCATGACACGCAAGCAATGACAAGGCTACAATAGCGAATACCTGAATGACACCTGGCACATCGGTCTCGGGGCGTTACAACACTCCACCACTACGAGAGGATCTCGTCCCGAGATCTAGAATGGCATCGGAGGGAAAAGGAAGACAAAGAGAAGAGGTAAAACAAATTGCTTCTTTGACAAACGAGTGAAACCACGAACCTTGAAGAGGTTGACCAAATTCGAGAACATAATATAACGAAGGAGAACAAAGTCGAAAACACTCCGTTAGAAAAAGAGGGACAAAGAACATTGCGAAAAAACCTTGAGGTTGAAGGGAAAGATATATATTGAAAACACTCCGGTTAAGACAAGATAGAGAAGGAATAAGACTTATATAATTTGGACAGCACTCCGGTTGAGAAGGGATGCCAAAATTGATAAGATGAGAAAGCTCGAAAGAAAACACGACACTCCGGTTGAATGGATAAGCAAAGAAAGAATACTAACATGACAAACCAAGAAGATGGGTTGAAGAGAGCAACATCACAAGCCTCCGGAACGAAGGGGAACAAGATCTTGAGAGAGCACGGTTACAACAAATGCTAGAACGGAGTTGTTGGAAAACCAACAACGAAAGAATAAGCTTGTAGTGGGCTTATAGAAAAACATCTCGAAACTAGAGGTGATAACCTGCCACTCACGGGAAAAGAATTGTATTGATATGAACAAGTAGACGAGAAACTATATCACCGGGAGGATATATGAAGAACTTGGATCATATACGAGCACAATTATCGCAACAATCCTTAGGAAGGATTTAGGTGAAGTATAACCCAAGATAAATCCATGACGAGATTGATGGATTTAAAATATCTCATTCTTGACAACATGTGAATCATGAAAAATGAACTCAAATTATCAAGAATGACACACTACCACCTCCAATAATATGGTAGAAAGAATTGCACTCCGGATAGCAAGATGAAGAAAGCTTGAGCTCCTTTGAAAGGAATCTCAATGAACGCTTCGAGAAGGAATTAAATCCTTGAAGAACCATCATGTAGAACATCCATGAAGACTCCGGTAACAAGAGGATGATCAAAACGAAAAGAGAAGTTGAAAACACAAGGTGAAACCTTGTAATGATTTAGAAGGAGCCTCGCGACGAGATAATGCAGAAAAGGTAATAACTCCGGAAAGAAATGATAAGAAGAGCAATTGAGAACAAAATCTTGATGAACCTCCGGAATAGGAAATTAATCACTTGGATGAAACAAGAATAAGAATTATGTTATGCTCGTCCTTCATCAATAAATTGATGACAAGCCATGGATTTGGCACACTACTTATTCTCGTAGACAGGATTAAGAGAGATATAACAATTGGAAGTTATTGAACGAACCACCGGAAGGGTTGAAACAACGAATAAAATTGATATGATAACGAATGACGAGAGCTCTTGAACGAACCACCGTAAGAATTGGAAATGATCGAAGTAGGGGTGCATCACCGGTAAGAATTGGCAGATGAATGAAGATGCTTGAGAGAAAACTAGATACATGAGAACGAAGGGATCACGAACTTATTAAAGATCACTTGAACGAAGCACCGGTAAGATTAGGAGAATGATAAGTGAAAGCTGAGAATAAATAACCCTGAATTGATGGACTCCGGATAATCAAACTGAAAAGACTCCTGAATTTCTCCGGATAAGTGAAAAGAATTCTCACAATCAAAACAATTATGAGAGAATGGCAACAAGCTAGAATCACGAATCTTGAAGAGAATGGAGCAAGATTGAAAGAAGAATCGTCTTCGGTCTTCCAAACTGAGAATGACGATGAGAAATACCATCAAGACTTATTTAGACACTCCGGAAGAATCAAAACGAAGAGGTTGGGCCAACGATGAAAAGAATTCGACAGATCTTGGAGAAAGACATTTGACTGATGATAAATCATTCTTACGTCAAGCTTCGAAAAGAATTTTAAGGATATCTCTCGGAGAATTAGAAGAGTCAGGTAAGATCCTGGGAAAAGACCTGTGGGTTAGGGCCCACTCAAAAGAAACACCGTTGAAATGATTAAAGGAGAGAGGTTGCACCGGTTGAATTAAATGACTTGAATGAGGGAACATTCTCGAAAGAGCTTGAACGAATGTAGAGTGGAAAAACCCGAATCTTCGAGATATCTTGAGCACTCCAGAATAATTGAATAGCGAGAAAAGAATGATTAAGAATTACACCGGCATGAGAAAACATTGAAATGAGGAAGGGTATGATCAACAAAGCTTGACTTGGTTCCGCCGGAGAAGAAAAACGAGTGAAGAGTGACAAACTTGAAGTTCCGTTAGAATCTTCATGAGAAACACCGGATACGAACATTGAAGGAAATAGAACAGAGGGACTTCCATCAATAAAATGGATAGTGAATTAGTGATTAAGAAATCTGAATCCTTGACGAAAAAGGGTGGGTGGGAGGGAAAAACAAAGGCAACTTGGAGACGGATGAAACAAACACCGTTGAGAAGAACTGATAATTGATCTTGCGGAAGTTGAAATGATCGGATCCACTGAAGAGAAGCACACCGATTAAAAAGGATTGACAAAACAATCTTGATGATCAAGAGGGATTAGTATTCACATCGGAGTATGAGAATACCATTTGGGGAAGGTATGGAATCAACATTTGACTTTGAAGCAACTCGAATACCACAACTCAAAACAAAACAAAGGATTGGCTTGCAAAATAAGCCGGAACAAACATATGATAGAGATTTCGTCCGAAGTTTTCGTGGTGGGACCTACACGGGCTCGATCGTACAGCACCATCATGTACAAGGCGGTGCACATGACATAGGAAGCGTCCCCGAGTCAGCATAGCCAAGGACTCTTTAAGACACAACGAGACCACTGTAAAATCGACCGTGAATAGGCGAACCACTAGACGTCGAACCCCAATTTCATATCATACATCTGTCGGAAGGATATCCTAAGAGCTACTCGAATTCCCACCTATGAAACTCCCGAAACTTTCCGGTTATGCAATCAGGTGTTGAGGACACAGGGGAAGCATAATATCTCACGCAAGCTAGCAAATCCTACATCCAGCTGCATCCATCCTTCAACACATAGCCAAGAAACCTTCGGAAACCAACTATCTCAACCTTCGAAAAGCATCCGTTATACAAGTTATGGCGATACTCCCGAACTCCCACCCCAGTACTGGGTGGCGTCGAGGTTATCTCACCAACGAACTGCATAAAGGAGATTTTCGATGTCGCGAACATATCTCAAGTATACCAGAATTGCAACGATAGAATTATGACGACAACACCTCAGAGCTCAACTCCCCGGGACACTTCCAGTAAACCCTTGACAGGAGGCACCAAGACAGTGTTCTCATCATAAGCCATCGGAACAAATCCAAGATACTCGCGTGATCCTAAATTTTTTTTTAGTGAAATTTGAGAAGAGAAGAGTCAAAACTCTACGTCAGGATGCCTTACCAGAGCGATGAGGAGACAGGGAAGCAAAAAGAATTCCTAAGCTCTCCGATATATAATTCCTAAGGACTCAAAACATTTTTCTACACACAACTCGGCTGCTAAAAACGATCAAGCAATGGGGGCTCCTAAGGTCGGGGAAGGCTCTGACTACCAACTTGTAACACCCTCGATGCGACTATATCTCCCACGTGTCGAGGCATGACTTAGAGGCATAATCGCATTGAAGGCAATGTCGCAAGTGAGGTAATCTTCACACAACCCATGTAATACAATAGGGGAAAGAGATACATAGTTGGCTTACAATCGCCACTTCACACAATTACATGAATAAAGCATTACATCAACCAAAACACTCATGGTCCGACTACGGAACCAAAATAAAAGAAGAACCCCAAATGCGACAAAGGTCCCCGATCGACCCCAACCGGGCTCCACTACTGATCAACTAGAACGAAACAACATAAAGGATAAGATCTTCATCGAGCTCCTCCTGAGCTTGGTTGTGTCATCTGCACGGTCTCATCGGCACCTGCAAACTGGTTTTGGAAGTATCTGTGAGCCACAAGGACTCAGCAATCTCGCACCCTCGCGATCAAGACTATTTAAGCTTATGGGTAAGGTAAAGGTATGAGGTGGGGCTGCAGCAAGCGACTAGCATATATGGTGGCTAACCTATTCGCAAAAGAGAGCGAGAAGAGATGGCAAAGCACGGTCGGTAAAAGTATGATCAAGAAGTGATCCTGGACTACCTACGTCAAGCATAACTCCAACAACCGTGTTCACTTCCCGGACTCCGCCGGAAAGAGACCATCACGGTTACACACGCGGTTAATTCATTTTAATTAAGGTCAACTTCAGGTTTTCTACAACCGGACGTTAACAAATTCCCATCTGCCCATAACCGCGGGCACGACTTTTGAAAGTTCAAATCCCTGCAGGGTGTCCCAACTTAGCCCATCACAAGCTCTCACGGTCAATGGAGGAATAGACCTCCACCCAAGACATTCCGATCAGACTCGGTATCCCAGTACAACAAGACATTTCGACAGGGTAAAACTAAACCAGCAACACCGTCCGAATGTGCCGACAAATCCCGATAGGAGCTGCACATATCTCTTTCTCAGGGCACACTCAGATTGTCTTAGGTACGGGCAAGCCAGCCCAGAGTTTCCCCTGGTGGCCACCGGCAGCTGACAGGTGGACCAACACTCAGAGGAGCACTGGCCCGGGGGGTAAAATAATGATGACCCTTGAGCCGGCCGACTCAAGGGAAGAAAAAAAGGCTAGGTGGCAAATGGTAAAACCAATGTTGGGCATTGCTGGAGAAGCTTTACTTAAGGCGAACTGTCAAGGGGTTCCCATTATAGCCCAACCACATAAGGGATGCAAAATTCGGGAACATAACACTGATATGACGGAAACTAGGGCGGCAAGAGTGGAACAAAACACCAGGCATAAGGCCGAGCCTTCCACTCTTTACCAAGTATATAGATGCATTAATTAAATACGATATATAGTGATATCCCAACAAGTAAATAAATGTTCCAATAAGGAACAACATCTCCATGTTCCAACAAGGAACAAACTTCAAACTTCACCTGCAACTAACAACGCTATAAGAGGGGCTGAGCAAAGCGGTAACATAGCCAATCAACGGTTTGCTAGGACAATGGTGGGTTAGCGGCTGAACATGGCAATTTGGGAGGCTGACAAGCAAGTGGTAGGCATCGTAGCGTTGGCATAGCAAGAGCGAGCAAACTAGCATAGCAAAGATAGTAGTGATTTCAAGGGTATGATCATCTTTCCTGAAATCCCGCAAGGAAGAAGAACGAGTCCATGAAGAAGACAAACGGACATAGATGAACGGGTCCTCACAAACTCGACGTTACCGAAACCAACCCGAGGAAGCAATCACCGGAAAAGAAGCACACAACATAGTAAACAACCACCACATAAGCATGGCATGAAGCACAATCGAGTATGATGCATGTCCGGTTTAATGAAGCATGGCATGGCAAAGTGCACAAACAATCCTACACATTAAGTGGAGCACAATATGCATCGGGATGCATATTGACAAAACACCACATCAATTATTTAGTTCTCTCTCGTTTATGTACTCAACAATATTAAATGTTGTTAAGCATGGCAAGAGGGTGAAGCAAAGCAAAACTACCTATCTAGTCAAGGTTAAATGAGGCCGGAAGCAACGAACAACAATTCCGGTAAATCCCCATAGCATATTTTAGATTTGGTACTGATCTGTCCTAAACACAATTTTAGAGTTGTTTAACATGCAAAGTAAGGTCACCATGATAAACTAGGCAAAATTCTACCCCATTTACATATAAAGTTTATTAAATTCAGAGCTACGGTTATTTAGTTATGAATTAAACCATTTTAGCATGGCATAGGGGCAAATTTAACCAAACAGCAAACATTTTGAACATGGATGAAAATGGCATATTATTAATCTACACAAAATTTTGAGCAGTTTTCATATATAAAACATTTTAATCCGATGCACGGTTGTGAAGTTATTATATGCATGACGACTAGGGACTAATCTGCAAAACTGACGTCTCAGGATAATTGACAAAATCGCAGGCAGGAAAAAAAAACATGACACGGGCCGAAACTGCAAGCTGGCCCAATAGGTAAGGAAAAAAAGGAGAGGAGGGTGTTGCGGGTGCTGCTCACCCTTGGGCCTGGCCCAGCAGAGGAGGAAGGAGGCCGAGGCGAGGCCGGCTCGGCTGGCACTCTCGTGCAGGACGTGGCCCACACGGCTGGCGAAGAGGAGGTTGGGCCTGGGAGGCGCTGCGGCCTGCGAGGCCCACGCGGAGGTCAACGGGGCGCGCAGGAGGCAGGCCAGGCGGGGAGGCGGCGCTGGGCCTCGCACCTGGGCCGGGGCGGAGGAGATGGCCCAGGCGGGAGGGATCTCGTCCCCGACCTCCACCCGAGGCCGAGGCGAGCCATGGCGGCGGCAGGGTCCGGTGATGACCCGAGGCGGCGGGGCGAGGCAGATCCGGCCGGCGGGCACGGCGGGGCCTGCGGGAATGGGCGGATCCGGCCACGGGGAGCCCGGATCCGGCCACGGTGGTGCGATCCGGCGACGGACGAGGTGGCGGCGGGGAACTCCGGTGAGGTGGCGTGCGGCGGCGCGGCGGAGGAGGCTCGGTCCGGGCGGCGAGCCGGTGAAGGAGGAGAAGAACGGGCGGCGGCGACGTGGATCTGGCCCGGTGGCGGCTCGGGCGGGCCAGCCACGGGCTCCGCGGGCCACGCGGTGGAGACGGCGGCGGCGCTGACGTGGCGGGCGCGGATTGGCTGTGGCGGGCGGCGCGATGTGTCCGGCTTGGGCGGACATTGTCCGGTGCGCGAGGAGAGGGAGAGATCTAGGGTTAGGGGTGGATGGCACCGCGAATTTCGGAGGGGGGGTTGTATATATAGGCATAGTGGGAGCTAGGAGAGTCCAAATGAGGTGCGGTTTGCGGCCACGCGATCGTGATCGAACGACCGAGACGATGGAACAGAGCTTGGTGGGTTTTGGGCCACTTTGGAAGGGTGTTGGGCTGCAACACACACGAGGCCTTCTCGGTCCCTCGGTTAACCGTTGGAGTATCAAACGAAGTCCAAATGACCCGAAACTTGACAGGCGGTCTACCGGTAGTAAAACAAGGCCGCATGGCAAGTCTCGGTCCAATCCGGAAATGTTTAACCCCCCCCCCCCCCCCCACACAAGAGGAAGGTAGAAATGACCACCGGAGGAGAACGAAGCGCCGGAATGCAAAACGGACAACGGGGAAAAAGCTCGGATGCATGAGACGAACACGTATGCAAATGAAATGTGCATGATGACATGATATTCAATGCATGACACGCAAGCAATGACAAGGCTACAATAGCGAATACCTGAATGACACCTGGCACATCGGTCTTGGGGCGTTACAACAAGAGAGGGGGAGAACATTGTATTGAGATCCAAAAAGAGAGAAGAAGCCATCTAGCTAATAACTATGGACCCGAAGGTCTGAGGTAAACTACTCACACTTCATCGGAGGGGCTATGATGTTGATGTAGAAGCCCTCCGTGATGGATGCCCCCTCCGGCGGAGCTCCGGAAAAGGCCCCAAGATGGGATCTCGTGGATACAGAAAGTTACAGCAGTGGAACTAGGGTTTTGGCTCCGTCTCTGATCGTTTGGGGGTACGTAGGTATATATAGGAGGAAGGAGTACGTCTGTGGAGCAACAGGGGGCCCACGAGGGTGGAGGGCGCGCCTGGGGGGGTAGGCGCGCCCCCTACCTCGTGGCCTCCTCCTTTGTTTCTTGACGTAGGGTCCAAGTCTCCTGGATCATGTTCGGCGAGAAAATCACATTGCCGAAGGTTTCGTTCCGTTTGGACTCCGTTTGATATTCCTTTTCTTCGAAACCCTAAAATAGGCCAAAAAAACAACAATTCTGGGCTGGGCCTCCGGTTAATAGGTTAGTCCCAAAAATAATATAAAAGTGGATTATAAAGCCCAATAATGTCCAAAATAGTAGATAATATAGCATGGAGCAATCAAAAATTATAGATACGTTGGAGACGTATCACTCCCCTAGGGTTTTGGGGATTTTATAGTATTTATAGAGCTAATAGTCGATGGAGAAGCCTCCCGTGGGCCCCACTACCCACCAGGGCGCGCCTGGGCCTTCCGGCACGCCCTAGTGCCTAGTGGGCCCCACGGGCCTCCTCTGGTGCCTTCCTTGGCTCCCCAGGTGTCTTCTATCTAGGAAAAATCTCCAAAATGTTTCGTGGCATTTGGACTTCATTTAGTATTGATATCCTGCAAAGGTTTAAACAACCAGAAAACAACAACTGTCACTGGGCACCATGTCAATAGGTTAGTCCCAAAAAATGATATAAAGTTGCTAGTAAATGAGTATAAAACATCCAAGAATGATACTTTAATAGCATGGAACAATCGTAAATTATAGATAAGTTGGAGACATATCAGTCATACTCATCATTTATTCACAAGTGGCATTACCACTTTTACATAAAGCATTAATGTGTTCACACCTTTAGAGTTGCTTTAGCTCAATTTTTAGAGCAAATGTCCCCCTAGATGTGATATCCCCCAAAGAGGGAAGAACTAACCTTGGGTTTTGTCCATGTTGACTTCATGTAGATAGTGAAGATGTGGATGCTCAATGTTGATGTAGATCACTTGGAGAAATCCTTTTGAGGGTTGCACTTTCAATACCTACATGGGTTAGTCCCACAAGGAACATACAAGGATACCCATAGACATAGAGTGAATAGCGCATATGATGATGTCCATGAAAGCATTATGTTACCTTGTCCCTTTTCTTACCAACAAGAGGGTTTGTGACTCCATGAACTAGTGCAAGATATGAAAGTTGATTGCACAAGTCCTTGCCAAAATGGATATGAGTGAAGTATGTTGGCGGAGTCACCCCCAAGAACACTCTAGTTCTTCTTCTTTGGGACCCACATCAACTTGATGGTAATCCTTGGAGTTGTAGTTGTACTTGATGAAGTAGAGCTTGACGTAGTCTTGGGAACCCACTTGACCATGGCCTTAGGAGCTTCTTCAGACGAGTCAATCTCTTCTTGAAGCTTGTTGATACATCTCCAACGTATCTATAATTTTCGATTGTTCCATGCTATTATATTATCTGTTTTGGATGTTAATGGGATTTATTTTACACTTTTATATTATTTTTGGGACTAACCTATTAACCCAAGGCCCAGTGCAAATTGCTGTTTTTTCCTATGTCAGTGTTTCGCAGAAAAGGAATATCAAGCGGAGTCCAAACGGAATGAAACCTTCGGGACCACGATTTTTGGAACAAACGTGATCCAGAGGACTTGGAGTGGACGTCAAGCAACCAACAAGGTGGCCACGAGGCAGGGGACGCGCCTACCCCCTGGGCGCGCCCTCCCCCCTCATGGCTCAGCGAACCTACTTCTTCCTCCTATATATGTTCGCATACCCCGAAAACATCCAGGAGCACCATGAAACCCTATTTCCACCGCCACAACCTTTTGTACCCAAGAGATCCCATCTTGGGGCCTTTTCCGGAGCTCCGCCAGAGGGGGCATTGATCACGGAGGGCCTCTACATCAACTCCATGGCCCCTCCGATGATGTGTGAGTAGTTTACTTCAGACCTTCGGGTCCATAGCTAGTGGCCAGATGGCTTCTTCTCTCTCTTTGGATCTCAATACAAAGTTCTCCTCGATCTTCTTGGATATCTATTCGATGTAACTCTTTTTGCGGTGTGTTTGTCGAGATCCGATGAATTGTGGGTTTATGATCAAGTCTATCTATGAACAATATTTGATTCTTCTTTGAAATCTTTTATGCATGATTGATCTTTCATGCAATGGGAGAAGTGCTTAGCTTTGGGTTCAATCTTGCGGTGCTTGATCCCAATGACGGAAAGGGAAACGACACATATTGTATTGTTGCCATCGAGGATAAAAAGATGGGGTTTATATCATATTGCTTGAGTTTATCCCTCTACATCATGTCATCTTACCTAAGGCGTTACTCTCTTCTTATGAACTTAATACTCTAGATGCATGCTGGATAGCGGTCGATGTGTGGAGTACTAGTAGTAGATGCAGGCAGGAGTCGGTCTACTTGTCACGGACGTGATGCCTATATCCATGATCATGCCTAGATATTCTCATAATTATTCGCTTTTCTATCAATTGCTTGACAGTAATTCATTCACCCACTCTAATACTTATGCTATCTTGAGAGAAGCCACTAGTGAAACCTATGGCCCCCGGGTCTATTCTCCATCATATAAGTTTCCCATCTATTTTATTTTGCAATATTTACTTTCAATCTAGATCGTAAAAATACCAAAAATATTTATCTTATCATTATTATCTCTATCAGATCTCACTCTCGTAAGTGATCTGAAGGGATTGACAACCCCTTTATCGTGTTGGTTGCAAGGTTCTTATTTGTTTGTGTAGGTACGAGGGACTTGCGTGTGGCCTCCTACTGGATTGATACCTTGGTTCTCAAAAACCGAGGGAAATACTTAGGCTACTTTGATGCATCACCCTTTCCTCTTCAATGGAAAACCAACACAGTGCTCAAGAGGTAGCAAGAAGGATTTCTGGCGCCGTTGCCGGGGAGTCTACACACAAGTCAAGGCAAACCAAGTACGCATCACAAACTCTTATCCCTCGCATTACATTATTTGCCATTTGCCTCTCGTTTTCTTCTCCCCCACTTCACCCTTGCCGTTTTATTCGCCCTCTTTTGCCGTTCCCCTTCTCTTTTCTAGTTTGCCTCTTTTGCTTGTCCCTTGTTTGCTTGTGTGTTGGATTGCTTGCTCGTCACGATGGCTCAAGATAATACTAAATTGTGTGACTTTTCCAATACCAATAATAATGATTATATTAGCACTCTGATTGCTCCTCTTACCGATGCCAAATGTTGTGAAATTAATGTTGCCTTGCTGAATCTTGTCATGAAAGATCCGTTTTCCGGCCTTCCTAGTGAATATGCCGCTTCCCATCTAAACAACTTTGTTGATTTGTGTGATATGCAAAATAAGAAAGATGTGGATAATGATATTGTTAAACTGAAGCTATTCCCGTTTTCTCTTAGAGATCGTGCTAAAACTTGGTTTTCGTCTTTGCCTAAAAATAGTATCAATTCATGGAATAAGTGCAAAGATGCTTTTATCTCTAAGTATTTTCCTCCCGCTAAGATCATCACTCTTAGAAACGGCATTATGAATTTTAAGCAACTTGATCATGAACATATTGCACAAGCTTGGGAGAGGATGAAATTGATGATACGTAATTGCCCTACACATGGTTTGAATCTTTGGATGATTATACAATTTTTTTATGCCGGATTGAACTTTGCTTCTAGAAATCTTTTAGATTCGGCCGCGGGAGGCACTTTTATGGAAATCACTTTAGGGGAAGCTACTAAACTCCTAGATAATATTATGGTTAATTATTCTCAATGGCACACTGAAAGATCTACTAATAAAAAGGTGCATGCTAGAGAAGAAATCAATGTTTTGAGTGGGAAGATGGATGAACTTATGAAATTGTTTGCTAATAAAAGTGTTTCTTCTGATCCTAATGATATGCCTTTGTCTACTTTGATTGAGAATAATAATTAATCTATGGATGTGAATTTTGTTGGTAGGAACAATTTTGGTAATAACGCATATAGAGGTAATTTTAATCCTAGGCCATTTCCTAATAGTTCCTCTAATAATTATGGTAATTCCTACAACAATTCTTATGGAAATTATAATAAGATGCCCTCTGATTTTGAATCTAATATTAAAGAATTTATTAGTTTGCAAAAGAGTTTCGATACTTTGATTGAAGAAAAAATGTCTAAGATTGATGAGTTGGTTAGGAACGTGGATAGAATTTCTCTTGATGTTGATTCTTTGAAAGTTAGATCTATTCCACCTAAGCATGATATCAATGGTTCTCTCAAAGATATGAGAATTTCCATTGATGAGTGCAAAGAAAGAACCGCTAGGATGCGTGCTAAAAAAGATTGCTTTGTGAAAGCGTGTTCTTCTAGTTTCCATGATAATAAAGATGACGATCTAAAAGTTATTGACGTGTCCCCTGTTAAATCTTTGTTTGGAAATATGAATCTTGATAATGATGGTACTGGAGATGAGTCAACTTTATTTAGAAGGCGCCCCAATGATTCGAAGTTTTTAGATCTTGATGCAAAAATTGATAAAATTGGGATTGGAGAGGTCAAAACTTTAAATAGAAATGAACCCACTATCTTGGATTTCAAGAAATTTAATTATGATAATTGTTCTTTAATAGTTTGTATTTCCTTGTTGCAATCCGTGCTAAATTCTCCGCATGCTTATAGTCAAAATAAAGCTTTCACTAAACATATTGTTGATGCTTTAATGCAATCTTATGAAGAAAAGCTTGAATTGGAAGTTTCTATCCCTAGAAAGTTCATGATGAGTGGGAACCTACTATTAAAATTAAGATTAAAGATCATGAATGCTTTGCTTTATGTGATTTGGGTGCTAGTGTTTCCACGATTCCTAAAACTTTGTGTGATTTGTTAGGTTTCCGTGAATTTGATGATTGTTCTTTAAACTTGCATCTGGCGGATTCCACCATTAAGAAAGCTATGGGAAGAATTAATGATGTTCTTATTGTTGCAAATAGGAATTATGTGCCCGTAGATTTCATTGTCCTTGATATAGATTGCAATCCTTCATGTCCTATTATTCTTGGTAGACCTTTCCTTAGAACGATTGGTGCAATTATTGATATGAAGGAAGGGAATATTAGATTCCAATTCCATTAATGAAGGGCATGGAACACTTTCCTAGAAATTAAATTAAATTAACTTATGAATCTATTATAAGATCCACTTATGGATTGCATACCAAAGATGATAATACCTAGATCTATCCTTGCTTTTATGCCTAGCTAGGGGCGTTAAACGATAGCGCTTGTTGGGAGGCAAACCAATTTTATTTTTGTTTCTTCTTTTTGATTATGTTTATTAATAAATAATTCATCTAGCCTCTGTTTAGATGTGGTTTTATGCTTTTAATTAGTGTTTGTGCCAAGTAGAACCTTTGGAAAGACTTGGGGATAGTCTTTGCGATCTTGCTGTAAAAAACAGAAACTTTAGCGCTCACGAGATTTGCTGCCATTTTTTATTGGAGAGTGCTATTTAGTTAATTCTTTTTGAAGATGATTAATATATAAATTCCTCACGTCCATAAATTTATTTTAGAATTTTTGGGGTTCCATAAGTATTCTAAACCTACAGATTACTATAGACTGTTCTGTTTTTGACAGATTCTGTTTTTCGTGTGTTGTTTGCTTATTTTGATGAATCTATGGCTAGTAATAGAGTTTATGAACCATAAAGAAGTTGGAATACAGTATGTTTAAAACCAATATAAATAAAGAATGAGTTCATTACATTACCTTGAAGTGGTGGTTTGTTTTCTTTTACTAACGGAGCTCACGAAGATTTTCTTTTAAGTTTTGTGTTGTGAAGTTTCCAAGTTTTGCGTAAAGATTTGATGGATTATGGAACAAGGAGTGGCAAGAGCCTAAGATTGGGGATTTCCAAGGAACCACAAGGTAAAATTCAAGGACAAACAAAAGCCTAAGCTTGGGGATCCCCCGGAAGGCATCCCCTGTTTCGTCTTCGTCCATCGGTAACTTTACTTGGAGCTATATTTTTATTCGCCACATGATATGTGTTTTGCTTGGAGCGTCTTGTATGATTTGAGTCTTTACTTTTTAGTTTACCACAGTCATCCTTTCTGTACACACCTTTTGGGAGAGACACACATGAATTGGAATTTATTAGAATACTCTATGTGCTTCACTTATATCTTTTGAGTTGGATAATTTTTGCTCTAGTGCTTCGCTTATATCTTTTAGAGCACGGCGGTGGTTTTATTTTATAGAAATAATTGATCTCTGATGCTTCACTTATATCATTTTGAGAGTACTTTAGAACAGCATGGTAATTCACTATGGTTATAAATTTTAAATGCTAAGAGAAGTTGGATGCTTGATAGATTGTTTTGAGATATAAAGGTGGTAATATTAGAGGTGTGCTAGTTGAGTAATTGTGAAATTGATGAATACTTGTGTTGAAGTTGGCAAGTCTCGTAGCATGCACATATGGTAGACGTTATGTGACAAATTTGAAGCATGGGGTGTTCTTTGATTGCTTCCCTTATGAGTGGCGGTCGGGGATGAGCGATGGTCTTTTCCTACAAATCTATCCCCCTAGGAGCATGCGCGTAGTGCTTGGTTTTGATGAATTGTAGATTTTTGCAATAAGTATGTGAGTTCTTTATGACTAATGTTGAGTCCATGGATTATACGCACTCTCACCCTTCCATAATTGCTAGCCTCTTCGGTACCGTGATTGCCCTTTCTCACCTTGAGAGTTGGTGCAAACTTCGCCGGTGCACCCAAACCCCGTGATATGATACACTCTATCACACATAAGCCTCCTTATATCTTCCTCAAAATAGCCACCATACCTACCTATTATGGCATTTCCATAGCCATTTCGAGATATATTGCCATTCAACTTTCCACCGTTCCATTTATTATGACACGCATCATCATTGTCAGATTGCTTTGCATGATCATCTAGTTGACATCGTATTTGTGGCGAAGCCACCATGCTTAATTTTTCATACATGTCACTCTTGATTCATCGCAATCCCGGTACACCGCCGGAGGCATTCACATAGAGTCATATTTTGTTCGAAGTATCGAGTTGTAATTCTTGAGTTGTAAGTAAATAAAAGTGTGATGATCATCATTAGAGCATTGTCCCATGTGAGGAAAGGATGATGGAGACTATGATTCCCCCACAAGTCGGGATGAGACTCTGGACGAAAAAAAGAGGCCAAAAAAGAGAGAGAAAAGAAGGCCCAAGTATAAAAAAATGAGAGAAAAAGAGAGAAGGGACAATGTTACTATCCTTTTTCCACACTTGTGCTTCAAAGTAGCACCATGATCTTCATGATAGAGAGTCTCTTATTTTGTCATTCTCATATACTAGAGGGAATTTTTCATTATAGAACTTGGCTTGTATATTCCAATGATGGGCTTACTCAAATGCCTTAGGTCTTCATGAGCAAGCAAGTTGGATGCACACCCACTTAGTTTCTTTGATGAGCTTTCATATATTTATAGCTCTAGTGCATCCGTTGCATGGCAATCCCTACTCCTTGCATTGACATCAATTGGTGGGCATCTCCATAGCCCATTGATTAGCCGCGTGAATGTGAGACTTTCTCCCTTTTTGTATTCTCACACAACCTCAATCATCATATTCTATTCCACCCATAGTGCTATGTCCGTGGCTCGCTCTCATATATTGTGTAAAAGTTGAAAGAGTTTGAAAAGGCTAAGTATGAAACAATTGCTTGGCTTGTCATCAGGGTTGTGCATGATGGGAGCATTTTGTGTGTCAAAAATGAAGCATGGCCAAACTATATGACTTTGTAGGGATAAGTTTTCTTTGGCTATAGTATTTTGATAAGACATAATTGCTTGATTAGCATACTTGGAGTATTACTATTTTTATGTCGACAATAAACTTTTATCTTGAATCTTTCAGATCTGAACATTCATGCCACAATAGAGAAAAATACATTGAAGAATATGCTGGAAAGCATTCCACATCAAAAATTCTGTTTTTATCATTTACCTACTCGAGGACGAGCACGAATTAAGCTTGGGGATGCTGATACGTCTCCAACGTATGTATAATTTTTTATTGTTCCAGGCTATTATATTATCTGTTTTGGATGTTAATGGGCTTTATTTTACACTTTTATATTATTTTTGGGACTAACCTATTAACCCAAGGCCCGGTGCAAATTGTTGTTTTTGCCTATTTGAGTGTTCCGCAGAAAAGGAATATCAAACGGAATGAAACCTTCGGGAGCATGATTTTTGGAACAAACGTGATCCAGAGGACTCGGAGTGGACGTCAAGCAACCAACAAGGTGGCCACGAGGCAGGGGGCGCGCCTACCCCCCTGGGCGCGCCCTCCCCCCTCGTGGGCCCCTCGTGGCTCAACCGACCTACTTCTTCCTCCTATATACGTTCACATACCCCGAAAACATCCAGGAGCACCACGAAACCCTATTTCCACCGCCGCAACCTTCTGTACCCAAGAGATCCCATCTTGGGGCCTTTTCCGGAGCTTCAAAGGAGGGGGCATTGATCACGGAGGGCCTCTACATCAACTCCATGGCCCCTCCAATGATGTGTGAGTAGTTTACTTCAGACCTTCGGGTCCATAGCTGGTAGCTAGATGGCTTCTTCTCTCTCTTTGGATCTCAATACAAAGTTCTCCTCGATCTTCTTTGAGATCTATTCGATGTAACTCTTTTTGCGGTGCGTTTGTCGAGATCCGATGAATTTTGGGTTTATGATCAAGTCTATCTATGAACAATATTTGATTCGTCTCTGAAATCTTGTATGCATGACTGGTTATCTTTGCAAGTCTCTTCGAATTATCAATTTGGTTTGGCCTACTAGATTGATCTTTCTTGCAATGGGAGAAGTGCTTAGCTTTGGGTTCAATCTTGCGGTGCTTGATCCAAATGACGGAAAGGGAAACGACACATATTGTATTGTTGCCATCGAGGATAAAAAGCTAGGGTTTATATCATATTGCTTGAGTTTATCCCTCTACATCATGTCATCTTACCTAAGGCGTTACTCTGTTCTTATGAACTTAATACTCTAGATGCATGCTGGATAGCGGTCGATGTGTGGAGTAATGGTAGTAGATGCAGGCAGGAGTCGGTCTACTTGTCATGGACGTGATGCCTATATACATGATCATGCCTAGATATTCTCATAATTATTCGCTTTTCTATCAATTGCTCGACAATAATTCGTTCACCCACCGTAATACTTATGCTATCTTGAGAGAAGCCACTAGTGAAACCTATGGCCCTCGGGTCTATTCTCCATCATATAAGTTTCCAATCTATTTTATTTTGCAATGTTTACTTTCAATCTATATCATAAAAATACCAAAAATATTTTTCTTATCATTATTATCTCTATCAGATCTCACTCTCGTAAGTGACCGTGAAGGGATCTTTATCGCGTTGGTTGCGAGGTTCTTATTTGTTTGTGTAGGTACGAGGGACTTGCGTGTGGCCTCCTACTGGATTGATACCTTGGTTCTCAAAAACGGAGGGAAATACTTACGCTACTTTGCTGCATCACCCTTTCCTCTTCAAGGGAAAACCAATGCAGTGCTCAAGAGGTAGCACTTGTCCTTGCCTTTTAGCTTGTGGTCTTGTGGTGGAAGATCATCTTGAGCTTGTGTTCCCTTAAAAGAAGTGGGGTCATACTTCTCTTGTTGAGGAACAAACTTCTTCTTGGGGTATTGATCTTCTTCCATTTCAACTCCATTGGCATTGAACTTTCGTTCAAAACTAATAACTTGATTCTTCCGGTGCCTTCCTTGCTTGCGAACAATTTTCTCAAATTGCTTACTCCTGGCAAGGCTCTTATAAACACCTTTCTCCATAATTCCCTTCAATAAACTATTTTCTTGCTCAAGTGTAACTTGGCTAAGAGAATCATTAGTGGTATCAAGAGAACCACTAGAAGCAACAATATTGGATTTATCATGGTTATTGTTACTACTAGAAGAAGAATCTTTCTTGCTCTTGTTGCTAGATTTTTCTTGTGGCATATAGGTAGACAAAAGGAGATGTTTGACAATGTAAGAGGAACTCTTCTTTCGAAGATCATCATTGATAGATTTTAGAAACTCATGCTCTTGCTCTAAATTTAGCTTCTCGAAGCGTAGGTTCTCATGAGTCCTTAGGAGCTCTCTATGATCCTCTTGAGTTGTTTCATGAGCTAACCTAAGAGTGTTTAATTATTTAGTTATACGCTCAATCTCCTTCTTATCATTGTCATTCGTTTCATCTTAATTATAATGATTACTAGCAAGTTCATTATAGTTCACATCACTAGTTTTATCAACAAGTAAATCATCATCACCTAGCAAATCATATTCATCACTATCAAAATCAAGATACTCGAGGTGTGATACCTTGGGGCCTTTAGCCATGAAGCATCTTCCAATTCCTTCATTTGGTGAATCAAATATGTCGTGGGAGTTGGATGACACTAGTGCAAGGCTGACAACACCTTCATCTTGAGTATAGTCGAAGTCGGAGTGATAGCTTCTCTCCGAGTAGTTGTCAGAGTCGGAACCGGAAACCCATTCACCAACGTGAGCTTGATGTCGTCGTATAGTGTAGCTCTTTGATGACTTGTCCTTCCTTTCTGAATCCTTGCTTCTTCAAGAGGGTCTTCGTTCATAACGATATCATCTCTACTCCTTCTCTCTCTTGGAGGTGATTCATCTCTTCTACTTCTCTTTTTTGGTGAGTCTTCTATTCTTTTGTAGGGAGCCATACACTCTTTTGAGTAGTTTTTGGGTCTTCCACAATTGTAGCAATTACGATCATGACTAGAAGATCTTTTGTCACTGTAGGACCTTGACTTGGAGCTTCTCTCTTCGCTTCTACTCTTATAGAATTTGTTGTAATTCTTCACCAATAAGCTCAATTCTTCATTGGACACTTGCTTTTCACTTGATGTTGTAGGAGCATCACTTGAAGCTTTGTAAGCACCACTTGACTTGTTGTGAAGCTCTTCCTTATCCTTGAGTGACATCTCATGGGCAACAATTCTTCCAATAACTTCCGTGGGCTTGATATCTTTGCAATTGGGCATCATTTGGATCAATGTGCACACAGTATCATATTTTCCATCCAAGGCTCTAAGGATCTTCTTGATGATGAATTTGTCGGTCATCTCTTCACTTCCTACGCCGGCAATCTCATTTGTGATGAGAGCAAGCCACGAGTACATTTTGGTGACTCCTTCACCATCCTTCTTCTTAAACTTGTCAAGTTGACTTTGAAGCACATCCAACATGGATTCCTCGACGGACTCAGTACCTTCGTGCATATCAACAAAAGTATCTCAAATTTTATGTGCATTCTCAAGGCAACTGATTTTGTTGAATTCCTCGGGGCACAATCCATTGAATAAAATATCACAAGCTTGAGCATTGTATTGCAACATATTAAATTCTTCTGTGGTCGCTTCACGATCCATATCTCTACCATCTTCAAACAATTCACCTTGCAAGCCAACACGCATAACAACCCAAACGGTGTGGTTATGACCGAGAATATGCATTTTCATATTATGCTTCCAACTAGCAAAGTTTGTACCATCAAAGTAACAACCTCTATGGTTATATTTACCCTTGTTGGACGCCATACTCTCCTAGGTTGTGAAACCAAGGCTATGATCACCAAAGCTATGGAAATCAAGGCTAATGGAGACCAAAGCTCTGATACCACTTGTAGGATCAAAAGTATGTCCAGAGGGGGTAATTAGACTACTTGACCAAATAAAAATCTATCGTTTTTCCAATTTTAGTTGTGGGTAGAATTTAGCAATTATGATAAGTCAAGCAATAAACCTACACATGCAATTCTAAGAGTATAGCAGTGGAAAGTAAAACATTGCATATGAAGGTAAAGGAAAAGGTTTGGAGAAAGCAAATGCAATGGAGACATGAAGATTTTTGGTGTGGTTCCGATAGGTGGTGCTATCATACGTCCACGTTGATGGAGACTTGAAACCACGAAGGATAATGGTTGCGCGAGTCCACAGAGGGCTTCACCCACAAAGGGTCCACGAAGAAGCAACCTAGTCTATCCCACCATGGCCATCGTCCATGAAGGACTTGCCTCACTTGGGTAGATCTTCACGAAGTAGGCTATATCCTTGCCCTCACAAACTTCTTGCTTCAACCCCACATCACGATGGAGGCTCCCAAGCAACACCTAACCAATCTAGGAGACACCACTCTCCAAAAGGTAATAGACGATGTGTGGATGATGAACTCCTTGCTCTTTGTGCTTCAAATGATAGTGTCCCCAACTCTCAACTCTCTCTCACAGGTTTGGCTATGGCGGAAGAGGGATTTGAAGGAAATCAACTTGGGGAAGGCTAGAAATCAGGGTTCAAATGGTTGGAATGGAATCTCTTGATCTCAACACATGAGTAGGTGGTTCTCTCTCCGAAAATGAATGGTGGAAGTGTAGGCAAGTTTTGATGGCTCTCCTCAATGAGGTAGAAGGGGGGAGGGGTATATATAGCCTCCACACAAAATTCAACCGTTACACACTTTTGAATCATCTCGATGGGACCAATTAGGAAACTCAGTGACACAGATCTGTTCAAAAATATGAACCTTAGGAATCTCGGTGGGACCGACTGGAACAACTTAGTGTGACGGATGTGCTAGGGCTAAGGGAAAAACTTCATCTCGATGGCACTGACTGCATCATCTCGGTGGGACTGAAGTGAGTGCAACGGGCAACAGATAATATGTCAAGCCAGCTCGGTGGGACCGATCGCAACAACTCGGTGAGACCCAAGTGAATGCAACAAGTCACGGAGCATTGGCAAGGCCATCTCGGTGGGAGCGAGATCCGTATCGGTGTGACCAAACTATTAGGGTTTCTGGCAGTGGCTATGTCAAGATGAACTCAGTGGTTCCGGATAGAAAGTATCGGTAGGGCCGAGTTGGAGTTTAGGGTTAGGACCAGAGGCGGACCACGAAAAAAAATTTAAGGTGCGGCGAAGTCTCACTAAGATTTTTCTTTATGCAAATCAAAGGAGTCAATACACACTAACAATGCACACTACAAACGAATGACCAAATACATCGAAATTGCAGACATGTTTCAATAGAAAAACAACCTAAAACATACCGATAATGAAGCATTTAGTGGCGTGTAGAAGACCCAGGCAATGGCAGTGCCCTACCCTCCTTCTGAAAATCTTCCTTAATTTTATTGAGATCAATACTTTTGAAGATCTCTCGCTCAATGTAACACACCATCAAGTCATTTAGCCAGCCATCACACATCTTGCTATGCAACCTCAGTCTTGATGATTTTCATTGATGAGAAGGCTCTTTCAACTGTTGCCGTCGCTACCGATAGTAGCAATGCCAACTCAATGAGGCGATAAATAGCAGGAAACATGACATGCCTTTCAAGTTCAACCATCTTTTTTTCTAGACTTGCAATATCATGACAAGCTCTAAAGTCTTCAATTCTTCTCATATGGATAATGAATAGCTCTAGGTTATTAACTATATGTTCACGTTCATAATCTGAGAAATCCTCATGATAAATCTCTATGAGTCTAGCAAGCTTATTCACATTGAACCTAGAAAAGGAGTTTCTAGGGTCAAGACAAGAGAAGTTCTGGACTAGCTCTAAAGATAGCTCATTAAAACAATGATCAAACTCTGTGGTGATGGAGCCCATGGCAGCATAGAAGGTGTCCACACGGAAAAAATGGTCAGCCGTGACATTGTTTCGTCCACCTTTTCTTGATTTCCCCCACTTTGTAAAGATGTCATCCATATTTGGTATGGGAATGTCATTTTTGGTGCAAAAGGCTTTGACACCTTCCAAGAGTGGCTCCCAACCATTATTTCTCTAGTTGATCAAACGTGTTCTCACATCCGTAACCATTGACATTTGCCTGAAATGAGATAATTACAATTTTAGATGCATGTATGTTTACATGAACAAAACATATCAAGCAGACTAGATACATATAGCATGTTCCATCACATACCCAAACAACATTTTGATCCTTCTTTTGCAATAGAAGAGACAAATCATTTGTCATGCGAAGGATTTTTAGCATCATCTTCAGGATGAACACAAAGCTAAAAGTCTAAATTTGATGAACCAAACCTCCAGCCCTACATGGAACACGCACATCATCCTCAACAATGCCCAAAACCTCTATGACTGCATCCCACATTGATTCAATGTGAGACAAGGTTGTGTAATGAGAGCCCCATCTTGTATCTCCAGGTCTGACCAAGGATGTTTCTTGATTTTCCCTCTTCCCGTCGGCATCTCACCACTCTTAATCTTATCCAAAAGAACCTCTTTTTGCTTGTCAAGCAATTTATCCTTCCTCTTGCAAGATGAAGTACTGAGATTAGCAATCATGGTCACATATTCAAAAAAATCCTCAACACCCTTGCAGCATCTCGAAACAGCAACAACTACCAACTGCAGTTGATGGGCAAAGCAATGGATATAGAAAGCATATGGGTTCTCATCTCGAATTAACTTCTGAAGGCCATTGGATTCTCCTCTCATATTAGATGCCTCGTCATACCCTTGCCCTCGTTGTCGTGCAACAACTAGACCATTTTTAGCAAAAGCCTCCAACAATGCCTTCTTTAAAGAAGCAGATGTTGTGTGCGGAACATGCTTAATAGCTAAAAAGCGTTCAATAGTCTCTCGTTGTTTGCTCAAATACCTACAAAAAGTTATATAATTAGTTGACAACTCTACATGGAAAAAAATGATCAAAAAGCACATAGACATTTAAAAAACTTAAACACGTACCTGATTACCACAGCCATTTGTTCTTTCACCGATATATCACGACACTCTTCAATAAGAACATAGAAAAGACAATCACCCATCTCTTCTTTGATTGCTTTGGTGACCGCTTGTGCACAATGAGAAGAGGATTTTTTTTGAATTTTTCCGGAAGTCATTTTGGCATTCTTAGGGCATAGCTCATCAAATGCAACCTTCACTTCTGGAATTCTTTCTTTCACCCAATCAAGTAACTCTAAAAAGTTCCCCTTGTTCAAAGAAGTACTGGATTCATCATGCCCAAGAAACGGTTCACCTTGCAATGCTAGATAACTTACAATGCCCAAAGATGTATCCACACGAGTTTCATACTTGACTAGTGAACCTTTGCTGTAAGTTGTAACTTTACTTTTCACACTTGCCCTTTGATTTTTAAAATCATCACATGCTGTTTTTGAAATATTGTGGATGCTACATGTCTGACCAACATGTTTACGGAATGCTGCAACCGCATTTTTCCAATAGTCAAAACCCAATTTGGAGAAAACATCATGCCCAAATTTATCGTCCATTCGGTCATGCTTAAAAAGATAATAATAGAAGCAGTAGGCCTTATGCTTTGTTACACTATATTCCAACCAATCAAAGTCCTTATACCATTGTGGCCGGAAGCATCTTCCATCTTTATTTGGGGGGAAAGTGCAAGTAGTTGGTCGAGTTGCACCCATTTGTATATAAGCAAATCTAACATCATCTCTAATGTTGGGGGCAAATCTATCAAGTGGAATGCGAAGTCGAGGATCACCATTTATGTAATCTTCACTAAAAACAGTTATACCTTCAACTCCATGAATTTCAACATTCTCTTCCACTATAGCTTCAAGAGAGTTTGTAGTTTCTTCCACTTGTTCAGTTTGCATCAAATTCTCATGCTCTACTTCCACCGAACTCACTTGATCGTGATGAGTGGCATGTGCCTAAACATTGACACTTTCACAGGTACTTGGGTTCGATTTCGAGCTGCTGCCACTACCAAGCACTTCAAAATATCTTTTCAAATCTGCAATTCACAACCAGAATGTTCACAACATTAATATGTCACTACAAGCTACTGTTAAAATTTGCTACAAAATTTCAGGAAAGTTGAGAAATCACCTCCTCCCCTTTCATTTGGGTTTCCTGTTCCCTTCCTCTTCCTTTCCATCTTCGGGCAGTCTGCCCGGGACTGTCCTGGACTAATAAGTGGCCGGACGGTCGGACAACCTGACTGCTGTTGGCCTGCCGCTGCTGCTAGGTGCTCGGCATCTGCACTCTGCAGGCACTTTTCGCTTCTAGAATCTAGAGGACTAAAAGTAGTATCCAGCTTCAGTGGACAAGAAATTCACAGCGATTTGAATGGTAAGCTTAGATTGGCACTTGACTTTCTCGTACCTGAATATTTTTCACCCCGGCTGGAGACGCTGCTTGCACCCAGAGCCCCAGAGCGCCGCTGCCGCCCTCCTCTAGCCCCCTAGACAATCGCCGCCGTTGCCTTCCCTGCCCGTCGTTGCCTGCCCCGCCCGCTCCTGGCGACCTGGCCAGCCGCCGCGCTAGCTTAGGGTTAGGGTGTGCGTGGCCTCGTGGGGTGGGGATAGAAGAGAGTGGTCTCCTCTAGTCTGGTCGAGTGTGTGTGCGTTCTGCTTGTGGCCGCCGCTCGCTTGTTCGATGCCTCGGGCCTCTGTTGCCTATTGGGCCATCAGGTTGCAGTCGCTCACCGCACGGCCCGTTAACAGCGACAACAGTGTATATTCTGCTAGCGTCGACATACACGATCAATGCATACTAGTATTAATTTTTTTGCTCAAAATCAAGGTATGGCAGGCGCCATACCCCGCCCACCGGGGAGCTCCGCCAGTGGTTAGGACATATTTGGATGAAGAAAGTGGTTGACGGTTTTGGAGCAATATCACTAAGCACTTTGAGCAAGTAGACCATTAAGCAACACCTCATCCCCTTTTAATAGTATTGGCTTTCCTATGGACTCAATGTGATCTTGGATCACTTAAACAAAAATGTAGAGTCTCGAGCTTTTGCCAATCCTTGTCCTTATCATTTTGAGGGGTTCACATCTCTATCTCATGCCATGCCATACACTGAACATCCTGAAATATTTATCTTGAAAGGATATTAGTTCAATGAGATATATGTTGTTATGAATTACCAAAACCACCCGGGGATTACTTGCACTTTAAAGATACATAATGCTGCCAACGAATTGAACCGAAGCAGCACTCGAGGGAAGCATAGAAAGAACATCAGAGCCTCGCATCCACATGTCATCTAGATCGAAACCTGCATCTACTCATAGAACCGCTCATGATGTCACTATTGGGAAACGTAGTAGAAAACAAAAAAATCACCATATGAACACCGAGGAAGTATATGAAGATGCATAAATGGTTTGGATCACGATCGTTACCAACTCAGAAGTGCACTGGAAGTAGACGAGTCACTGTAGATCGTACTTGGAGTCGCTAACTATCGATGAATGATCTCGCGGACCACCCACGAATGATTCCTCGAACAAAAGACCGAAAGCACATCCTCTCTACTTAGTTGCAAGCGTATGCCACTATGAAAAAGACACATCCGTGGCATTTTGGTCCGAACGAATTTTTTTCTGTCATGCTTATGACACTTCTATGACGATAATTGTGACAAAACCCGGTATCATCATAAATGTGGTGGGATCCTACTTCTATGACATAAAATCATGACCAAAAATGGGCTTGTCGTCCCAGGCGGGCCGGAGACGCAGCTGCATGACATTCTGTCGGTGGAAACGACACCTATGGGGTCACTGGGATCCCTTCTACGGTTGGCAAGCGCGAGGTTGTGCAAAGGGCGGGTCTGACAGGAAGCACACGGATCGTATACCCAGGTTCAGGCTGCGAAGATGCATAATACCCTAGTCCTGCTTTGGTGGATGCATTTGAGTGTTCTTGTGTTCTTGAACTAGCTACGGGGTGCAACTTTTCCCAAAAGAGTCGAATCCCTCTCCTGGTCGCCTCGGCCTCCTTTTATTGGAAAAAGGGGTTGCCACAGTGGCACACAGGAGCTGGAAAGGTCTACAGTCGACAAGCCTATCCTCTAGGACCATTGGAAAAATGCATTTAATGCGTTGCCGACGTGCCTCCCTTGCTTTATCGGGGACGCCAGGGAAGCACATCCCAGTTGTCGCCGCCTCGCCTGGCCTCGACACGCGTCCGAGCTGATGAGGCATCGTGGCGCCACGTTGGCCGGCTGCTGGGCTGGCGCGGTAGTGGAGCCTTCATGAAGGGTCGCATGCCGCCATGTAGGTGCCTGCTGAGCCGTTGTAGAGGCCGCTCATCGCCATGCAGGTGCCTGCCCAGCTGGTTGAGCTAGCAGTTGCTTGGGGACGATGGTGGAGTCTTGGCTGGCGCGGGCCTGGTAGTGGCCCTGCTAATGCTCTTGGCAAGGGTCTTGCTGGGGGCCCGACAAGGGCCTTGCTGTGGCGTTGTAGTCATCCCCGGCAAGGGTCTTGCCGGGGTCTTGTGGATTTCCTTGGCTAGGATCCCGCCAAGGGTCACCGTCTTCTGGTCCTTATCTGATCTCATATGTTAATGATCTTGATGAAGATTTGCATGCCACCACAGAGATGCCTCCCGAGCCTTGGTTCCAACGTAGTTGGTTAGGTTGGAGCCGGTGGGCTTAAGGGTGGCTCACTCCGCTGGCATCGAGCAAGTTCTAAGTGTGGCCGTGGCGCGCGGCTCTGACTCCCCATGCACAAGTAAAAGGGTCAAAAGAAGAGCCCCTACTTTTGTACACTAACAGGAGCCCCGGGCCTGGGCCACACATAAGCGTGCCGCGTTGTTGGGCTAGGCCCAGAACGGTGTGCGGGCAGGTGGGGCGGATTTTACCGCAGTAATTCCTCATCCGCTGCGCTTCCCCACGACTTGCATTGAACACGCGACGTGGGGGATCATGCACGTCACGACCAGTTTTCCAATAAAAATATTTATTGAGAAACCAATCTTTGAGTCCAGTATGAGAGAAAATCCTCCTCACTGGTAGACAAATACTTGATACAATAAGCCAGTAGCATAGAATATATTACAGAGTTGAGCTAGGGCTGCTCAACGAATTATTACAAGCGCGCCAATAATTATACATAATGGCAGATATAGCACAATGGTATGGTGGCATACTACTGACTAGAGGATATAGTGGTGGTGGAATAACACAATGGGGAGTGTGGTAACACGACTCTCAAACTGGCATCTCATCGAGCGTTGAGGTGAGGCTCGATAAATTTATTCGGGTTGCGGAAGCGGGTATAAAAACTGAGACCAAGACCAGGGTCGCACGAAACTGACTGGGATTCCTCTAGGCGTCGGACTCGCTATCGAACTCTTCATCCATGAGATCGCCTTCGTCAGCATCTGGCCAAATCAACAAGCCAGTGAGTACTCTGAAAGTACTCGCAAGACAGTTTGGACGTAAGATATAACAAATGCATGCATGGATGCGTCATGAATAATCTTCCCAATGCACACTGATAATATTTGCACAACGAAGTAAGTATGAGGGAAACGGCGGTAGTCCGCCTGAAATCCCAACAGAATATAAATGAGAACCGATCAGGTGTCTGAAGCGACGCCTCGAAGGGTGAACAAATAATAACAGAAAAAATCATGCCACAGTCGGACGTCTGAGCGACATCACAGAAAGGGCTTTAAAAGAAATGCCACAGTCGGACGTCTGAGCGACATCACAGAAAGGGCTTTAAAAGAAATGCCACAGTCGGACGTCTAAGCGACATCACAGAAAGGGCTTTAAAAGAAATGCCACAGTCGGACGTCTAAGCGACATCACAGAAAGGGCTTTAAAAGAAATGCCACAGTCGGACGTCTAAGCGACATCACAGAAAGGGCTTTAAAAGAAATGCCACAGTCGGACGTCTAAGTGACATCACAGAAAGGGCTTTAAAAGAAATGCCATAGTCGGACGTCTAGGCGACATCACAGAAAGGGCTTTAAAAGAAATGCCACAGTCAGACGTCTAAGTGGCATCACAGAAAGGGCTTTAAAAGAAATGCCACAGTCGGACGTCTAAGCGACATCACAGAAAGGGCTTTAAAAGAAATGCCACAGTCGGACGTCTAAGCGACATCACAGAAAGGGCTTTAGAAGAAATGCCACAGTCGGACGTCTAAGCGACATCACAGAAAGGGCTTTAAAAGAAATGCCACAGTCGGACGTCTAAGCGACATCACAGAAAGGGCTTTAAAAGAAATGCCACAGTCGGACGTCTAAGCGACATCACAGAAAGGGCTTTAGTTCACAAGTAAATAATACTCATAATAAATATTCAATTCATGGTAATAAACAGGTTAGTCCATCCACAGGAATAACATTTAGCCAGGCTTAGTACTCATGGAATTCACCGGAGTCTCTGTCATCAAACTGATACTGTTAGGCCAAGATGATACGAATTTGGGCATGGAATAGATGATTCAAGGAATGTATGACTCTGCAGAGTTTGTACAAAAATTTCTCACAGCCAACGGATTTCCGTAGTCACGAGGGACTAGTTCCGTTTACGGTTTTTTGGAAGAAAACACAGCTAACCAGTACACACCCATCCTACCTCTCGATGCCAGGACTCACCCTAGACATCATCCAAGGAAAACTTTTGAGACGGGGAGATCACAATCTCGAATAGCATGGGATCAAATTTATATACGCGCGCTCTAAGGGGTGCCCCCCTCTCGGTCCCAACCGGAAACACCCATGCCCCCTGACCGGATGACTGGCTTTAATCCAGGGCCATGGAACCATCATCCCGGCCTCTCCTTTTGGTGTGTACCAGGAAAGTGGTTTGCAACTTACTAAGCCATATTCCTTGCGGAAAACATGTGGTAGTACAGGGAAGGAAATGGGAGGAACTGGACCGGTACGGTTTGACCCTGAAGTCATATAGTCTGGCATAAGACTGGCATGCTACAACACTGCCATCTTACCCATCCTCATGCCAACACATGGCCAGTCATACTCACATCCATCCACTTATGGATCATCAAACTCACTTACCTCAACATTTCATAAAAATAACGTTCATCGGTATGCTCATCAACATGCCATGAAACTAACTAAATGCAAAACATGCCAAGACATTCATCATATCAAAAGTTCAAACATGCTTGCCTGGTTCAGAGTAGTCGGAGCCTAGCTCGGTGAAGTTCGCGGCTCCGTCACCTCCTTCGGTATCTATGGTATAAAGAAAATATATGCGCTATCGTAAATACCAAGAGGTGCACAGAAAGTATTCCAAATATTTTTCAAATAAATATGATAAAAAACTAGACAAAAATCTGAAGAGGACAGAAAAAGAATCACTCAAAAATTCCTTTCTGTTAAAAAGTTATAAGGGTTTTAATCCAAGGACTTATCTGTAATGAAACAGAAAGTTTCCAGGGGCTAGTTTATAAAAACAGAAAGCGCTTCGGCAGAAACTACGCCAGCCCGGAGGGAAGGCGCATTTGGCAGAAGGCGTTTTCAGAAAACGATTCGCTTAGGCAGGATAGAGAGGCTGACAGCGGGTCCCGCTCGTCAGGTTCAAACTTTCAAACGGGGCGGCAGATTTCGCCGGTGCCCGAGAGCCGCGGTGGTCGCTGGCGGCGATCCACGGCGAGGCAGGGTGATCGGAGATTACCAATGTGCTCACCGTGTCCTTCCGCAACGGTGGGTGGTGGTGTTGGTCGCCGGTGAGCACCACGTCGACGGCGGTCTTGACTCCGGCGGACGGTGGTTCGGGCGTTGATGGATCTCGCCGAGGAGGGCTGCATGTATCAAATTGAGGTGGGGGTTAGAGCACTAGGTGTAAGAGAAGGCTACGGGCGAGGTTTGGGCACCGGAGATGGCCTCACCGAAGTGAATCAAGGTGGAGGCCAAGGCGGGGCGAGGCGGCCGGAGTTGGGGGAGGAGACCTCCTCGAGGTCCTCCTGGTGGTTTGGCAGGGTTCTGGAGAGGTGTAGTGAAGGTGTGGGTCTCGTGGGCGAGCTCGGGGTCCTTTTTATAGGCGATCCGAGGCGGTGGCCGTGAACGGGGATCTCCAGTGAAGGTTACGGCGGCGCAGAGCTTGGTCGGGAAGGTTTAGGGAGTTGGGCGTCATCACGGAGTTCCACCGGTTCCATTTTGGTGCTAAGCGAGCTTGGATGGGGTGTTAAGGGCGAGCTCGACGGAACGGGGCGGCACGGGCCCGTCGGCGGCAGGGACCACGTTCCGTGCTTGCCGAGCCGCGATGAGGGTGCCACGGGCGTGCGCTGGCATGCATGAGGCCACGCGGAGGGCCAGGAAGCTTTGGGCGGCGCCAAAACGGCGTTCTGCCGTGGTGTGCCTTCTGCCGGCCGCCACGGGAGGTCCCGACGCCGCAGAAGACGCCGGCGAGGGCGGGCCAACGCGCTACCGACGCCAGGAAAGCTCCAAGCACGCGTGTGAAGCTCCGGACAAGAGGGAGGGGCTGCGAGCATAGAGCCAAAAGCACTGTGAGCATGTGCCTGAAACTCTGAAGAAAACGACACTGTAAAAACTGAATTTTACTGAACTTTGCAAAGAACAGTGCAGCTCAGGTGTTCGACAGAATGTTTTTGGCATCTAGGGATTTTTCCTTGAGCTGAAACTTGGTGGAGTGGCCTCTCATTGCTCCAGTAGGCTGCCTGAATTTTGGTGGAATTTTTGGAGAAGTGTAGATATGAATTTCACCAAATTTGGCAAATCTGGTCCAAACTTGCAGAGAGTGAAATTTGAAATATTTGAAAAGGAGAAGAGTGGATCAAGATGGTTCTGGGTTGTGGGTACTAAAGACAATCCAGGGAAGTTGGTTTGGGATAAAAACTCAAAGGCAAAGTGACACTTGCCTTGAAAATCACTTAAGCTCAAAATAAATGGCAGAAATGTTTTGGGGGAAAAATAATTTAAATAAAATCCAAAACTTGTTTGGACTTGATGAGACAGAGAATTTAGATTGTTCAAAGATGGAGGGATGGATTTTGAGAAGATTTACTATAGGAGACATGGTAAAACCATGGGTGTTTTCAAAAAGAAAGAAGTCCCAAAACTCCTAGGGTTTCTTTTTTTTGAAAATAAATAAGTTTGGGAGGGAAATAACCAGAAGAAAAGCTCCCAAAAACTTCAACACCAAAATTGAAAAGGGAAAAGAAAATCCTTGTCAAAGGAAAGGAAGTTTTTAAGAGGAAGGATTTTCTGAAAGAGAAAATTTTTTAAAGGCCCTCCTTTAAAATCCAATAAAGTTTTTGATGAAAACCAAATCAAAAATATTTGGAGTGTCACAATGCGTGACATGGGGGTCATCCGTGGGGCGGTTTCCGCACGCATGCGTCACATCGTGCTAAAGAGGCAGCCCATGCCTTCCCCATAAAAAGGGAACGGCTGCGGGCACGCTGCTCATTTACCCCCTGTGTCTTCTCCAATCTCAGAGCCGCCGTTCCTTCCTTCTTCCTCCTCAAGCCCCTGCTCGCCGCCGCTGCACTTTTGCTGCCCTTTCGCTTCCACTGTTCGCAGCCGCCATGGCAGCCAAGACTGGCAAGGGCAAGGGAGCTGCCAAGAACGCCGGAGGGGCGGAGCCGCCGGAGAATGAGTTGGCGGCGTGGCGGACAGAGCTCGCCTACTTTCCCTCGACGGTCGACGCGGCCCACCTTCGGGACAACTTCAGGCCGCTGTGGGGGGTCAAGATGGGGGGGGGGGGGAGACGACGGGGCATCCTACCACACGCGTCATCCCCGCCAACTGCGGCAAAGCCGTCCCGAATCGGTATCCGTTCTTCGTCGATTACTTCTCCTGCGGCCCCTGCCCCCCTTCTCTGATTTCTTCAATGACATCATGCATACCTTCGGCTTCCATCTCCTGGATTTCACCCCAAATGCCATGGCGTGCAAGGCTCTTTTCGCCCATCTCTGCGAGGCCTTGACTGGAGTGCATCCCAACACGGTGTTCTTCCGCCACTACTTCTTCCCTCAGATCTAGCAGGGAGGCGCCATCTCCGGTTGTGTCACCTAGATCCCAAGGTCCAAGGGGGCATACCCGAAGGGCAATCAGAGGGAGAGGTGGGAGGATTGGCGGGGCCGGTGGTGCTAGATTGAAGAGGAGGATCCATAAAAGTTCTGCCGGGTTCGCCAGGCGCCGTCGGTTCACAGAAACGATTGGAGCAGTGTCGATGCCGACGACGCGAACCTCGCGGTCGCCACCACCAGGATTCTTCGCCTCACCGAGGATGGGCTCACCCTTGAGATGATCAGGGCAGATTTTATCCGCCGCCAAATCACTCCGCTGCATAACAAGGGGAGGCCGGCCTGGCTCTTCACGAACGCGGCGGACATCATGCGACTCTGCCCCGGCCTCGACCACAACTTCACCGTGTTGGCGCACGGTCACTTCTGCCAGCGGCTCTTCCAGCTCAATGTGGACCGCGACGGCAAGGCTGAGAGGTCCGACAAGGCTGCAAAGTCCGGCAAGGTCGCCAAGGGGCCCCTTGTTTGGGTTGCCAGTGAGGGTGGTCCCCCTGAGCAATAACTCGTGCCGAAGCAACATCATCGCCATGATGCTAGAGTTCAACGTGCACGGCCTCGTCTCGAATTGGGCCGAGCCGCCGGAGGATCAAGTGCAGGAGTTTTTTGACACCCTAGAGGAGAAGTACATCCACGAGGAGCCGCGGCTCGTCCAGGACACCACCCAGGCGGAGCTGGACTACATCGCCGCCAGGGCGGTGGAGGCGGAGCTCGCCAGGGAGGCCGACAGCGCCGACGGCATGGAGGACAAAGACGCGATGGACGCGGAGGAGAAGGAGCTCGCCCAGTGGGCGGAGTCTGCTGGGGAGGCCAGCAGCGCCTGCACCGGGGCTCCTCTTATTAGAGACGACGACGAGCCATCCGAGGAGGAGGCTGAAGCTGTTGAGCCCCCAGCCGTGGGGAAAGGGCGAGTGCTGCGATGGGCCAGCTCTGGCGAGCCGGTTCAGCCTGGCAGGGCCAGGCCACCCCGGCAAGCCCAGGAGACGTCCGCATGCCAAACGAGGGTCTCGGCGGCGAAGAAGTTGATGAAGGCCATGGTGGCGAAGAAGAAAGCATCTGCTTCTTCTTCGTCCAAGCATTCCCCAACTCCACCTGCTTCCCCTCCTCTGGCAGGTGACGACACGGAGGTCTTCTTCGACCTCGGGTCTCTTAGCCCGAGGAGGAAGAGGAAGGCAGTTGAAGAAGAAACGGAGGACGAGTAAGTGCTTCAACTCTTGTCATCTCCATCCCTCCGGGTCGTATCTCTTTTCTTGACTTGGCTTCATCTTGGCAGGGATACGAAGACACTGGCCCAGAGGGCAAAGAGGGCCAGGTCATCGGCGGGCGGCCAGCCCCCGGCGAGCACCTCTAAGGTGCCACTGGTGGTGGTGAGTTGCCCGGACAGCAACCCCCGGCACAGCCCCTAGCGTAAGCTCATTACCGGCCCCTCGTCAACGCGTGTCGAGGGTACGATCCTTGGTGCTGACCTTGCCGTGATCGCAGGAGGAGGACAACAGCATGGGGAGGCACTGAGGGCCACCCCCAACACGCCCATGCACACAGAGGAGGAGGAGAACTTGGGCGCCGGCGGCTCCACCTTGGCGCCAAATGTTGGCGAGGAAGGGGCTACTTCTTCCCAGCCTGTCACGGGTACATTATTTGCCTCTCATCCTTGCCCTTTTGTTCTTCTTTCTGAATCTTTATCTTGGGTTTGCTTGAAGGAAATATGCCCTAGAGGCAATAATAAAGTTATTATTTATTTCCTTACATCATGATAAATGTTTATTATTCATGCTAGAATTGTATTAACCGGAAACATAATACATGTGTGAATACATAGACAAACAGAGTGTCACTAGTATGCCTCTACTTGACTAGCTCGTTAATCAAAGATGGTTATGTTTCCTAACCATAAACAAAGAGTTGTTATTTGATTAACGAGATCACATCATTAGGTGAATGATCTGATTGACATGACCCATTCCATTAGCTTAGCACCCGATCGTTTAGTATGTTGCTATTGCTTTCTTGATGACTTATACATGTTCCTATGACTATGAGATTATGCAACTCCCGTTTGCCAGAGGAACACTTTGTGTGCTACAAAACATCACAACGTAAATGGGTGATTATAAAGGTGCTCTACAGGTGTCTCCAAAGGTACATGTTGGGTTGGCGTATTTCAAGATTAGGATTTGTCACTCCGATTGTCGGAGAGGTATCTCTGGGCCCTCTCGGTAATGCACATCACATAAGGCTTGCAAGCATTACAACTAATGAGTAGTTGCGAGATGATGTATTACGGAACGAGTAAAGAGACTTGCCGGTAACGAGATTGAACTAGGTATTGGATACCGACGATCGAATCTCGGGCAAGTAACATACCGATGACAAAGGGAACAACGTATGTTGTTATGCGGTCTGACCGATAAAGATCTTCGTAGAATATGTAGGAGCCAATATGGGCATCCAGGTCTCGCTATTGGTTATTGACCGGAGACGTGTCTCGGTCATGTCTACATTGTTCTCGAACCGTAGGGTCCGCATGCTTAACGTTATGATGATAGTTATTATGAGTTTATACATTTTGATGTACCGAAGTTAGTTCGGAGTCCCGGATGTGATCACGGACATGACAAGGAGTCTCGAAATGGTCGAGACATAAAGATTGATATATTGGATGACTATATTCGGGCACCGGAAGTGTTCCGGTGAAGTTTCGGATAAAACCGGAGCACCGGGGGGGTTACCGGAACCCCCCGGGGGGTTAATGGGCCTCATGGGCCTAAAGTGGAGAAGAGGAAGGGGCTGCCAGGGCAGGCCGCGCGCCCCCTCTTCCCCTAGTCCGAATTGGACTAGGAGGGAGGGGCGGCGCCCCCCTCTTTCCCTCTCTTCTCCCACCTCTCCTAATTGGACAAGGAAAGGGGGGGGGAGTCCTACTCCCGGTAGGAGTAGGACTCCTCCTGCGCGCCTCCTCTAGGCTGGCCGCACCCCCCCTTGGATCCTTTATATATGGAGGCAAGGGGGCACCCAAGAAAACACAAGTTGATCCTCGTGATCGTTCCTTAGCCGTGTGCGGTGCCCCCTTCCACCATATTCCACCTCGGTCATATCATTGTAGTGCTTAGGCGAAGCCCTGCGTCGGTAGAACATCATCATCATCACCACGCCGTTGTGCTGACGGAACTCATCCCCGAAGCTTTGCTGGATCAGAGCCCGGGGAGCGTCATCGGGCTGTACGTGTGCTAACAACTCAGAGGTGCCGGAGCAACGGTGCTTGGATCGGTCGGATCGGGAAGACGTACGACTACTTCCTCTACGTTGCGTCAATGCTTTCGCTTCAGTCTACGAGGGTACGTAGACAACAGTCTCCCCTCTCGTTGCTATGCATCACCATGATCTTGCGTGTGCGTAGGATTTTTTTTGAAATTACTACGTTCCCCAACAGTGGCATCCGAGCCTAGGTTTTATGGTTTGATGTTATATGCACGAGTAGAACACAAGTGAGTTGTGGGCGATATAAGTCATACTGCCTACCAGCATGTCATACTTTGGTTCGGCGGTATTGTTGGATGAAGCGGCCCGGACCGACATTACGCGTACACTTACGCGAGACCGGTTCTCCCGACGTGCTCTGCACAAAGGTGGCTTGCGGGTGACTGTTTCTCCAACTTTAGTTGAACCGAGTGTGGCTACGCCCGGTCCTTGCGAAGGTTAAAACGGCATCAACTTGACAAACTATCGTTGTGGTTTTGATGCGTAGGTAAGATTGGTTCTTGCTTAAGCCCGTAGCAGCCACGTAAAACATGCAACAACAAAGTAGAGGACATCTAACTTGTTTTTTCAGGGCATGTTGTGATGTGATATGGTCAAGACATGATGCTAAATTTTATTGTATGAGATGATCATGTTTTGTAACCAAGTTATCGGCAACTGGCAGGAGCCATATGGTTGTCGCTTTATTGTATGCAATGCAATCGCACTGTAATGCTTTACTTTATCACTAAGCGGTAGCGATAGTCGTGGAAGCATAAGATTGGCGAGACGACAACGATGCTATGATGGAGATCAAGGTGTCGCGCCGGTGACGATGGTGATCATGACGGTGCTTCGGAGATGGAGATCACAAGCACAAGATGATGATGGCCACATCATATCACTTATATTGATTGCATGTGATGTTTATCTTTTATGCATCTTATCTTGCTTTGATTGACGGTAGCATTATAAGATGATCTCTCACTAAATTATCAAGATAAAAGTGTTCTCCCTGAGTATGCACTGTTGCCAAAGTTCGTTGTGCCCAGACACCACGTGATGATCGGGTGTGATAAGCTCTACGTCCATCTACAACGGGTGCAAGCCAGTTTTGCACACACAGAATACTCATGTTAAACTTGACGAGCCTAGCATATGCAGATATGGCCTCGGAACACTGAGATCGAAAGATCGAGCGTGAATCATATAGTAGATATGATCAACATAGCGATGTTTACCATTGAAAACTACTCCATTTCACGTGATGATCGGTTATGGTTTAGTTGATTTGGATCACGTGATCACTTAGAGGATTAGGGGGATGTCTATCTAAGTGGGAGTTCTTAAGTAATTTGATTAATTGAACTTACATTTATCGTGAACTTAGTACCTGATAGTATCTTGCTTATGTATGTTTGATTGTAGATAGATGGATCGTGCTGTTGTTCCGTTGAATTTTAATGCGTTCCTTGAGAAAGCAAAGTTGAAAGATGATGGTAGCAATTACACGGACTGGGTCCGTAACTTGAGGATTATCCTCATTGTTGCACAGAACAATTACGTCCTGGAAGCATAGCTGGGTGCCAGGCCTGCTGCTGGAGCAACACCAGATGTTATGAACGTCTGGCAGAGCAAAGCTGATGACTACTCGATAGTTCAGTGTGCCATGCTTTATGGCTTAGAATCGGGACTTCAACGACGTTTTGAACGTCATGGAGCATATGAGATGTTCCAGGAGTTGAATTTAATATTTCAAGCAAATGCCCGGATTGAGAGATATGAAGTCTCCAATAAATTCTATAGCTGCAAGATGGGAGGAGAAGAGTTCTGTCAGTGAGCATATACTCAAAATGTCTGGGTATAATAATCACTTGATTCCGATGGGAGTTAATCTTCCATATGATTGCGTCATTGACAGAATTCTCCAATCACTGCCACCAAGCTACAAGAGCTTCGTGATGAACTATAATATGCAAGGGATGAATAAGACTATTCTCGAGCTCTTCGCAATGCTGAAAGCTGCGGAGGTAGAAATCAAAAAGGAGCATCAAGTGTTGATGGTCAACAAGACCACTAGTTTCAAGAAAAAGGGCAAAGGGAAGAAGAAGGGGAACTTCAAGAAGAACAGCAAGCAAGTTGCTGCTCAAGAGAAGAAACCCAAGTCTGGACCTAAGCCTGAAACTGAGTGCTTCTACTGCAAGCAGACTGGTCACCGGAAGTGGAACTGCCCCAAGTATTTGGCGGATAAGAAGGATGGCAAGGTGAACAAAGGTATATGTGATATACATGTTATTGATGTGTACCTTACTAGAGCTCGCAGTAGCACCTGGGTATTTGATACTGGTTCTGTTGCTAATATTTGCAACTCAAAACAGGGACTACGGATTAAGCGAACACTGGCAAAGGACGTGGTGACGATGCGCGTGGGAAATGGTTCCAAAGTCGATGTGATCGCGGTCGGCACGCTACCTCTACATCTACCTTCGGGATTAATATTAGACCTAAATAATTGTTATTTGGTGCCAGCATTGAGCATGAACATTATATCTGGATCTTGTTTGATGTGAGACGGTTATTCATTTAAATCAGAGAATAATGGTTGTTCTATTTATATGAGTAATATCTTTTATGGTCATGCACCTTTGAAGAGTGGTCTATTTTTGATGAATCTCGATAGTAGTAACACACATATTCATAATGTTGAAGCCAAAAGATGCAGAGTTGATAATGGTAGTGCAACTTATTTGTGGCACTGCCGTTTAGGTCATATCGGTATGAAACGCATGAAGAAACTCCATACTGATGGACTTTTGGAACCGCTTGATTATGAATCACTTGGTACTTGCGAACCGTGCCTCATGGGCAAGATGACTAAAACACTGTTCTCCGGTACTATGGAGAGAGCAACAAATTTGTTGGAAATCATACATACCGATGTATGTGGTCCGATGAATATTGAGGCTCGTGGCGGATATCGTTATTTTCTCACCTTCATAGATGACTTAAGTAGATATGGGTATATCTACTTACTGAAACACAAGTCTGAAACATTTGAAAAGTTCAAAGAATTTCAGAGTGAAGTTGAAAATCATCGTAACAAGAAAATAAAGTTTCTACGATCTGATCGTGGTGGAGAATAGTTGAGTTACGAGTTTGGTGTACATTTGAAACAATGCGGAATAGTTTCGCAACTCACGCCACCCGGAACACCACAGCGTAATGGTGTGTCCGAACGTCGTAATCGTACTTTACTAGATATGGTGCGATCTATGATGTCTCTTACTGATTTACCGCTATCATTTTGGGGTTATGCTTTAGAGACGGCCACATTCACGTTAAATAGGGCACCATCAAAATCCGTTGAGACGACGCCTTATGAACTATGGTTTGGCAAGAAACCAAAGTTGTCGTTTCTTAAAGTTTGGGGCTGCGATGCTTATGTGAAAAAACTTCAACCTGATAAGCTCGAACCCGAATCGGAGAAATGTGTCTTCATAGGATACCCAAAGGAGACTGTTGGGTACACCTTCTATCACAGATCCGAAGGCAAGACATTCGTTGCTAAGAATGGATCATTTCTAGAGAAGGAGTTTCTCTCGAAAGAAGTGAGTGGGAGGAAAGTAGAACTTGACGAGGTAACTGTACCTACTCCCTTATTGGAAAGTAGTACATCACAGAAATCTGTTTCTGCGACACCTACACCAATTAGTGAGGAAGTTAATGATAATGATCATGAAACTTCAGGACAAGATACTACTGAACCTCGTAGATCAACCAGAGTGAGAACCGCGCCAGAGTGGTACGGTAATCCTGTTCTGGAAATCATGCTACTAGATCATGATGAACCTACGAACTATGAAGAAGCGATGGTGAGCCCAGATTCCGCAAAATGGCTTGAAGCCATGAAATCTGAGATGGGATCCATGTATGAGAACAAAGTCTGGACTTTGGTTGACTTGCCCGATGGTCGGCAAGCAATTGAGAATAAATGGATCTTCAAGAAGAAGACTGACGCTGACGGTAATGTTACTGTCTACAAAGCTCAACTTGTCGCAAAAGGTTTTCGACAAGTTCAAGGGGTTGACTACGATGAGACCTTCTCACCCGTAGCGATGCTTAAGTCCGTCCGAATCATGTTAGCAATTGCCGCATTTTATGATTATGAAATTTGGCAGATGGATGTCAAAACTGCATTCCTGAATGGATTTTTGGAAGAAGAGTTGTATATGATGCAACCGGAAGGTTTTATCAATCCAAAGGGAGCTAACAAAGTGTGCAAGCTCCAGCGATCCATTTATGGACTGGTGCAAGCCTCTCGGAGTTTGAATAAACGCTTTGATAGTGTGATCAAAGCATTTGGTTTTATACAGACTTTCGGAGAAGCCTGTATTTACAAGAAAGTGAGTGGGAGCTCTGTAGCATTTCTGATATTATATGTGGATGACATATTACTGATTGGAAATGATATACAATTTCTGGATAGCATAAAGGGATACTTGAATACGAGTTTTTCAATGAAAGACCTCGGTGAAGCACATACCTTGAATACGTATTAGGCATAAAGATCTATAGAGATAGATCAAGACGCTTAATTGGACTTTCACAAAGCACATACCTTGATAAGATTTTGAAGAAGTTCAAAATGGATCAAGCAAAGAAAGGGTTCTTGCCTGTGTTACAAGGTGTGAAGTTGAGTCGGACTTAATGCCCGAGCACTGCAGAAGATAGAGAAAAAAAATGAAAGATGTTCCCTATGCTTCGGCCATAGGCTCTATCATGTATGCAATGCTGTGTACCAGACCTGATGTGTGCCTTGCTATAAGTCTAGCAGGGAGGTACCAAAGTAATCCAGGAGTGGATCACTGGACAACGGTCAAGAACATCCTGAAGTACCTGAAAAGGACTAAGGATATGTTTCTCGTATATGGAGGTGACAAAGAGCTCATCGTAAATGGTTACGTTGATGCAAGCTTTGACACTGATCCGGACGAGTCTAAATCGCAAACCGGATACGTGTTTACATTAAGCGGTGGAGCTGTCAGTTGGTGCAGTTCTAAACAAAGCGTTGTGGCGGGATCTACATGTGAAGCGGAGTACATAGCTGCTTCGGAAGCAGCAAACGAAGGAGTCTGGATGAAGGAGTTCATATCCGATCTAGGTGTCATACCTAGTGCATCGGGTCCGATGAAAATATTTTGTGACAATACTGGTGCAATTGCCTTGGCAAAGGAATCCAGATTTCACAAGAGAACCAAGCACATCAAGAGACGCTTCAATTCCATCCGGGATCTAGTCCAGTTGGGGGACATAGAGATTTGCAAGATACATACGGATCTGAATGTTGCAGACCCATTGACTAAGCCTCTTCCACGAGCAAAACATGATCAACACCAAGGCTCCATCGGTGTTAGAATCATTACAGTGTAATCTAGATTATTGACTCTAGTGCTAGTGGGAGACTGAAGGAAATATGCCCTAGAGGCAATAATAAAGTTATTATTTATTTCCTTACATCATGATAAATGTTTATTATTCATGCTAGAATTCTATTAACCGGAAACATAATAAATGTGTGAATACATAGACAAACAGAGTGTCACTAGTATGCCTCTACTTGACTAGCTCGTTAATCAAAGATGGTTATGTTTCCTAACCATAAACAAAGAGTTGTTATTTGATTAACGAGATCACATCATTAGGTGAATGATCTGATTGACATGACCCATTCCATTAGCTTAGCACCCGATCGTTTAGTATGTTGCTATTGCTTTCTTCATGACTTATACATGTTCCTATGACTATGAGATTATGCAACTCCCATTTGCCAGAGGAACACTTTGTGTGCTACCAAACGTCACAACGTAAATGGGTGATTATAAAGGTGCTCTACAGGTGTCTCCAAAGGTACATGTTGGGTTGGTGTATTTCGAGATTAGGATTTGTCACTCCGATTGTCGGAGAGGTATCTCTGGGCCCTCTCGGTAATGCACATCACATAAGCCTTGCAAGCATTACAACTAATGAGTTTGTTGCGAGATGATGTATTACGGAACGAGTAAAGAGACTTGCCGGTAACGAGATTGAACTACGTATTGGATACCGACGATCGAATCTCGGGCAAGTAACATACCGATGACAAAGGGAACAACGTATGTTGTTATGCGGTCTGACCGATAAAGATCTTCGTAGAATATGTAGGAGCCAATATGGGCATCCAGGTCCCGCTATTGGTTATTGACCGGAGACGTGTCTCAGTCATGTCTACATTGTTCTCGAACCGTAGGGTCCGCACGCTTAACATTACGATGACAGTTATTATGAGTTTATACATTTTGATGTACCGAAGTCAGTTCAGAGTCCCGAATGTGATCACGGACATGACGAGGAGTCTCGAAATGGTCGAGACATAAAGATTGATATATTGGATGACTATATTCGGACACCAGAAGCGTTCCGGTGAAGTTTCGGATAATACCGGAGCACCGGGGGGTTACCGGAACCCCCCCGGGGGGTTAATGGGCCTCATGGGCCTAAAGTGGAGAAGAGGAAGGGGCTGCCAGGGCAGGGCGCGCGCCCCCTCTTCCCCTAGTCCGAATTGGACTAGGAGGGAGGGGCGGCGCCCCCCTCTTTCCCTCTCTTCTCCCACCTCTCCTAATTGGACAAGGAAAGGGGGGGAGTCCTACTCCCGGTAGGAGTAGGACTCCTCCTGCGCGCCTCCTCTAGGCCGGCCGCACCCCCCTTGGATCCTTTATATACGGAGGCAAGGGGCACCCTAGAAAACACAAGTTGATCCTCGTGATCGTACCTTAGCCGTGTGCGGTGCCCCCTTCCACCATATTCCACCTCGGTCATATCGTTGTAGTGCTTAGGCGAAGCCCTCGTCGGTAGAACATCATCATCGTCACCACGCCGTTGTGCTGACGGAACTCATCCCCGAAGCTTTGCTAGATCGGAGCCCGTGGAGCGTCATCGAGCTGTACTTGTGCTAAGAACTCGGAGGTGCCGGAGTAACGGTGCTTGGATAGGTCGGATCGAGAAGACGTACGACTACTTCCTCTACGTTGCGTCAACGCTTCCGCTTCGGTCTACGAGGGTATGTAGACAACACTCTCCCCTCTCGTTGCTATGCATCACCATGATCTTGCGTGTGCGCAGGAAATTTTTTGAAATTACTACGTTCCCCAACATTGCTTCATCCCTTTCCCGATGTCCAGATCCTCCGTCGGCGGACCAGGAGGACATAGACACCGTCATCGAGGACGCCGCCAAGGCCGTCGAGGTGGAGGCCAAGAAGATCGCCGCCGACGAGGCCACCAAGGGCGCGGTAGAGGACGCCACCAAGGGGCCTGCCGGGGAGCCCGGCAAGGCTACTGCCGAGGAGGCCGGCAAGCCCACTGCCGAGGAGGAGGTGGCTGATGACTAGCCTTCCTCCTTCCCTGCCTCTAGCTCCGGCAGGTACCTGAGGATGAGCGACGACCTTTTCGTCCACCTTCCAAGGGCGTCGAGCTCCAGGGCGCCCATCGAGGGAGAGGTGTTCGACAAGGAGGTGCTCGCCGCCGTCGGGCTCCAGGTCGTTGATGAGCCAAGCATCGGCGGTGACGGTTCTCGAGAGGAGCGGCTTCTCCAGGCCATGGGCGCTAGCTTTTGGAAGCTCCATGTGCTCCACCGTGCCCGCCTGGACAAGGCCAAGTCTAGGATGGCAACGATGGACAAGGCGGAGACGGACCTCAAGGGACGCGTCGCCGAGGCACAGACTTGGTACCGCCAAGCCTGTGAGGAGCTGAAGGCCACCCAGGGTGAGCTGGCCAAGCGCGAGGTGGAGCTCACCATGGAGCGGGCCGACATCCAAAAGGCCTAGGAGACGACGAAGAACTGGGCCACCACAGCCGAGGCCGATCGAGCCCAGCATGAGGCCACGCTGAACTCCTGGGAGGAGGACCTTGCCGCGCGTGAGGAGAAGCTGGCCGCAACACTCCACGGCAAGGACGAGGAGGTGGAAAAGCTTGTCGTGCAACGGACCCAGGAGCTAGAGCAGAGGCACAAGGAGGCACTCGAAGCCCAGGCTCTGGTTCACACCAACAAGGTGAAGGAGCTGGAGGTGGAGCGGGATGGGCTCAAGGACCAGGTCCTGAAGCTGTCCATGGAGAATGACACGCTCAACGGTGCCCTGGTTGAGGCGTAGGGCGCAGTCCTCGACAAGGTCGGGCAGCTCTCTGAAGCCAGCAACTCCATCAAAGACCTGAAGCTGAAGCTGGAGGGTCTCGAGGGGATGCTATCGGAGGGCAAGGCCCGGGAGGAGGCCCTGGCCAAGGACCTGGAGATCGAGAAGCGGCTGTGGAAGAATGAAGCTGCCAACCACAAGGATTTTATGGAAGGCGAGAACCGCTGGATCGGGCATCTCGAAGGCATCGCCGGCAGGATCACCATGCACCTGGCTACCATGGGGATGCCAAATGTGAGGTATACCCCAGAGCGCAATGCGAGCCCCAACGCCAAGCTGACCATCTTCTTCGAGGGCGTCCTCGGGGCCCTTGAGCAGCTCCACTCCAACCGGGCGGCCTCCCTTGCCGATGAGTCCCGAAGGCTTTGCCGGGGTGCCATGACCAAGGTTCTCACCAAGGTGGGGCACTGGAACCCCAACCTCGACTTCGACGCCGCACTGGAGAGCTTGCCGGAGGATTCAGACCTCGCGACGCTCAAGGAGCGTATCAAGCCCACCATCAACCTCATCGGCAGAATTGAGAGGGTGGAGGGACAGCAACGGGATTAGGCACCCCATTTCTCGTTGCCGCTGCAGGTTCATGGCCAAGACAGTTTATATCTTTAGTTAGAACTGCAGCAACAATTGATGTAATATAACTCTACAGTACTTTTGATACAATGCATGTTATTCTCCTGTCTGATCTTTCCTTGTATGTCCGCCCTACGTTAACCGGGTAGGCTCATCGGCCCATAAACCTAGGGTGGCACCTTGGGGACGGAACCACCTTACCGCTCTCAACGTCCGCTCGAACTGTCGAGCTTGACTCGAGTCAGAATCGAGAGCGTTGCCAATTGCGGATGGCTACCCCGCCACTCTCGACGCGGCCGCTTGAGCTGTTAAGCGGACTCGAAATAGAACAAGGGCGTTGCCAATTGCGGAAGGGACCCTTTGCATGCAGGTTTTTCATACACAGGGTAGGACCTTCGAGGATAATAACCATATATATAAAAAGAAATTGCTTAAAGTTTCTCATGACTTAGATTTTCTGTCGTTGCATGGGAAACCACCGCATCTGCAGATGGTGTCGCCAAGCTCGGTCGTCTTCTTCCTTGGAACGACGGCCACGACAAATCCGCTGCCCCGATCAGACCAGATTCTCACAACTGCGCCCCCTACCTGGCACGCCAGAGATGTCAGTGGAAGCGACACCTATGGGGTCAATCGGATCCCTTCTATGGTTGGCGAGCGCGAGGTTCTGCAAAGAGCGGGTCTGACATGAAGCACACGGATCATTTTCTTAATTGAAGGGTAAATTGATTTTGATTTTGATCCAGTCACAGCGCGCCGGCCCTCTCGTCCAATCCTAAATCGCCGCCGAATGCTCCTCTCCCTCTTCTCCATTGCAAAACCACCTCCTCTCCTCTCCATCATCTCCATTCCAAAACCACCGTCTCGCCTCTCCCTCTTCTCCATTGCAAAACCACCCCTCTCCTCTCCATCATCTCCATTCCAAAACCACCATCTCGCCTCTCCCTCTTCTCTGTTGCAATACCACCATCTCTCTTCCCATCTTCCAAAGCTAGCACCGGACCACTCAAAAGGACATCTATGGAGAGGATGCGGCAGCAAATCAGGCAGATCACCGGTGGCGACCAGGAAAAGTTAGCCAGGTTGAAGGAGATCCTTACTTGATTTGACAATGAGTGGGAGATTTTGAGGACGGCGAGGGCCATGTGGCAATGTATGAAAAAGAGCGAGACGACGCTGATGAGGGCGGCGATGTACTCCTCGGTGGCAGTCACGCCGCAGTCCTTCGAGTTCATCGAGTATCTCCTCCGGGCGATGGAGTAGACAGATTCGCCCAAGGCGAAAGTCATGCAGAGGTGGTGGGCATACAGGTCGAAGATCAAGCACCTAAAGGATAACGAATCGATCGACTACGGTGAGAGTTTCTAAGGGTGCAGAGCCAGCCGGAGCCACAGGAGTATCCGTTCTGCCACCGCAAGAGGAGGTCGGATGGCGCGACATCGCTTCCCCGCCGTTCTCCACAGTTCCCTCGACGCTCACCTCGTTTCAATGGCGGCGGTAGAGTTTAAGGTAAGCTTCGTACTAACCTAATCTTCCATCTGCTCATGCTTACAATTAGTGTGACAGCTAATGAAAATCATGCCTACAATCAGTCTTTGAGTACTACGCCAATCACCCTAAAATAGCTCTAGAATGTGCTTACCTTCGTGATATTCCCTTTTCTTTGATCCTGGACCTTTGGGTCAAAGTTGTGACACTGTGTACAAATAAAGAAAAATAGGTTGGTGCTTCTTTCATAAAAGAGTACTCCCTAGAAAACTGCCAGTATAAACTACTAGTATTTGGTTAGAGGATTTGTTGCCAACAAAGATCCGTCCACAGAGAGCGCCACACATCCCACTTCTGGTGGTGGATGCCAATGCATGCATGGAGCATGGTTGGTGTCGGTAAGTTTTACTTCGCACACCTCGCACTCTGCATATATGCCGGTTCCATCCGTACATTTGTGCAGTTCCACCAAAATGCAGTTGAATAACTCTGTTTGCACAGATAATGAAAAAGTGTGATTACATTATAGTGGCACTAGTTGATGAAACATACACTAATAAATAGAAGAAAGTATTGCAATAGTATCATAGTATGCCATACGGTACGCCTCATACTGGAAATCGACCCAAGTCTCCCTGATACACGTTCTACCAGTGATGAACATCAGTGTACAACGATAGTACAAGGAGGGGCCTTGAGTCATTCCAATCTTTATTTTTGTGCAGATCAACTAAAATTAAGCACCCCAGTTTGCAGAAACACTTAAACATTAACAATGAGACTAGTTGATGAAACATATACTAACAAAGAGAAGCGCTTTCTTTATCTACATTAGAAATGAAATGATAGAGAGGACACTCGCTCTATTTTAACTATATTATTACTTCATTTTATCAGTGACACTGGGGTCGAGCAGGTGGCAAACGAGGTGTATCGTGCCTTGCGAGGATGGAGGTCGGGGGTGCTTACACTGGGATGCGGACGCTGGCTCTTTCAGTCCCTATCTTCCCCCTCGTGTTTCTGTGGTAGCATTTGGGTTGTAATCCAAACTTGGTCGAGCTGGTGTTGCGTCCCCCTACCTGCCTAGCTTATGTGGCGAACTTGTCTCTTGCTAGTACTCAATCCATTTTAGTACTAGTTGCATAACGGCCCGTTTACACTGAGATGTTGTCGGATAATGGTTCTCTATGATTGGGTTTCTTTAATGAAATCGGAGGAAACCCCTTCTTTCGATATATATAAAAAATCAGTGGCACTAGCAATGCCAAAACATTGCCTCAAATTAATAGTGCCACTAGATTAAGATGCAAAATAATAACATTACTGCTTTATCATGGCAGTGCCAAAACAGTAGCACAAGAGTAGACTCAACATGCAGGATCTTTGGAAAACGGTCAGACCAAAAAGGAACATACCTCGTGATGGGAACCATATATGCAGTCAACGCCATCGTAGAAGGGATGACACCAGTCACCAACATGGATGATTCAATTCACCAAGAAAAGGGCTACAGCCCCGGTTCCATTTCATCAGAAAACGAAACCCACAGAGCTTCTTTTTCATTAGTTGCAATAAAACTGAGAAACATCAAGGTTGGTTGTGAAGCTCTTGGAATGTTCAACTATAATTTGGATATCATTTGTGCAGTTCAACTAAGATCAAGCGTGAAATGCATATCTATGTTTGCACAAAAAAGGTGGAAAGGAGGGTGACTAACAAGTGATGAAACATACATCAAATGAAAAGAAACATGTTCCTTATCTGAATGGCAATCCTACAAGGACACTAGCAATTTCTAAAGCAGCAGCATTGCTAGATATTAGTGTGGGCATTAGGATTAACTATGACAACCGTTAAATACGACATTACTTTAATGGTGCCATTGCTTCATTTTACCAGCAACATTACATTAACAGCTGCTACAGAGTTGGTATTTGGGCACGGGAGAGTAGGCGGACCAGGACAGTTGCATTTCTAATGAAAAGAAGCAACTTATCTTAATGGGAAATTTAGTAGGATATGAAAAAAAGTGCCATTGATTCATATTACTGGAGGCATTACATTGAAAACAACATTGGTTTAACGTGTCCTTACTTTTAACAGTGCGACTGCTACAGTTTACTAGTGCCATAACATAAGAGTGGCTCGGGGCAACAAACACTAGAACAGGATATCTGGATTGGTCCCATTTTTGTTTGGTATAGCCACCTTATACTGTGTGAGACTAGCAAATCTAGTGTTGTACTTACTCTGTTGACTTGTCCCCCAGTCCCCACTTTCTTTAGTTTTTCAACCAATAGATTGGGTTTATATTGATTTTGTACTGTGTTTCCCTTTATTTCCCTATTAGACTAAGACACCAGTTGGATAGCCAGTCTCTGCTACTTTTTGCCCCCATTATTTCCTCCTTCGACCAAGTCCTAGATTCAGGTAACAAATCTTCCCCCACCCCACCCCCACCCCCTTTCTTCCTTGTTTGAACCAAGTAGTACTAAATTCGAGTGCATGAACTAGTTTTACCTCTTAACGGTAAAAACTTAGGTGGCTTTCGAACAGCCGATCGGTCCTATCTATGAGGGGGCCTGAGAAATAGTAAAAGATAAAACTGCAGTGATGTCAGGAGCTCGGGAAGTAAAGCAAGGCTGGTTTTGAAGGAAGTTATACCTGAGGGTCGCCGAGATGTCGCTAGGTGCGTGGCAGGAGGCCAGATCTGCCCACACTACAGCGACGAGGAAGAAGGGGTCGGAGGCCCTCCCTAGCCAGCAGTGCTTGGGAGAGAACGACAAGGCATGCTGATCGGGACGCGCTGGCAGTGGGTAAGAGATGTTGCCAAGGACGACCGCGTGAACATTGCACCTTCTCACCTTCCCCGGCAGAGAGGATCCGGCTGGATCTGTGACCAATGGTGAGCAAAGAGAGAGAGTGTGGCCACCGCTGTCGTGTTTAGATCTGGAGAGGCCAAGATAGTGTGAAGAGAGCAACACTACAAGCAAGCGCGGAGGATCCTACCTATAAAGTGGAGTACTACTAGTTTTCTTTTGTCTACGGGAGCTGGATTGACCTCGTCAATGACTGTCGAGAAGTCTTCATGCACATGCCCCGGACGCGCAGTTGTCGTCATTTTGATCTGAACCGCCGGATTATAACTTATAACACGAAAAGGTGCCACATGACAAGAAACCATAACCTCACTGCCCAAATGAGACAACATGAATCCCAACGGACAAACTAGACGAGGATCAAAGCTCAAATTAAAGATAAACTCGTAGAAAAGGGGTCCATCGATAGATGTCCTAATTAACATAACCGGCTCGACCTAGATGGTAGCCGAGTAGTCTTCGTGCATATGCCCCCAATGACTAGCGCCTTGGAGGAACTCAGTTGTCGCTGTTTAACCCTAGCATTGATCCGAAGCACATGACACCTAATATTGAGAGATGACAAGAAACTTTTTTTTTAAATTTCTCATCAGAACTACAGCCCTGTACAACCCAGCCTGCACGATATGTAGATGATAGCCAATCCAGGCATGTCTGCTGGAGTTTGGTCACATGCATGGACGGACTGATCTTTCGTATCATGCAGGGATCGTCCAGGCACCAACGTTTGTACAACACTTCTCTAGTACTATCACTTGTCTCTCCCTTCTATTAACTCACCCGACTTGTGGGGCCGGGGAGTGTGCCTATGGTCGGTTCTCGATTGCGGTCCCACATGTGTGTGCAAACGCAATATGATGTGCGTTCCATTTGGAGAGCGGCATGCCAGACCGACCAACCATCTGGGGTGCGACACGAACGTGACGGGCGTGTTGTATACTCCGTACAAGTGTACCACCGTTTTCTTGAGGCTTTGCTCCATAGCGCAATCCATGGATACAAAATTAGTATACTGTACTATTTAAAAGCCGAGGGCGGGGCTTTTCCCGAGCGGTAGGCGGGGCAGTTCCGCCTACTCGGTTCGACAGAGACGCGAGAAAATGAGGGAGTAGGCTTAAGGGAGTCCGGGATTAGGGGGTCTCCGGACAACCAGACTCTATCCTTTGGTCGGACTGTCGGACTATGAAGATACAAGATTGAAGACTTCGTCTCGTTTCTGGATGGGACTCTACTTGGCGTGGAAGGCAAGCTAGGTAGTACAGATATGGATATATCCTCCTTTGTAACCGACCTTGTGTAACCCTAGCCCCTCCCGGTGTCTATATAAACCGGAGGTTTTAGTCCGTAGGACAACAGACAATCATACCATAGGCTAGCTTCTAGGGTTTAGCCTCTCCGATCTCGTGGTAGATCAACTCTTGTAATACTCATATCATCAATAATAAATGAAGCAGGACGTAGGGTTTTACCTCCATCAAGAGGGCCCGAACCTGGGTAAAACATCGTGTTCCCCGCCTCCTATTACCATCCACCTTAGACGCACAGTTCGGGACCCCCTACCCGAGATCCACCGGTTTTGACACCGACATTGGTGCTTTCATTGAGAGTTCCTCTGTGTCGTCATCATCAGGCTTGATGGATCCTTCGATCATCGTTAGCGATGCAGTCCAGGGTGAGACTTTTCTCCCCGAACAGATTTTTGTATTCGGAGGCTTTGCACTGCGGGCCAATTCGCTTGGCCATCTGGAGCAGATTGAAAGCTACGCCCCTGGCCATCAGGTCAGGTTCGGAAGCTTAAACTACACGGCCGATATCTGCGGAGACTTGATCTTCGACGGATTCGAGCCCCTGCCGAGTGTGCCGCACTGTCACCATGGGCATGATTTAGCTCTGCCGCCGAACAGTGTCCTCGAGGCCGCACCCGCATCTGCTCCGACCTTTAATTCGGAGGCAACTGCGCCGACCGAGGGCGGGTGGCTAGACCCTGCTGCGGAGGATGCAGCCTCAATGGCGATCGAGCCGAACACCAACCTTATCCTTCGAGAGGGCCGTGACTCCACATTTCCGGACTTTCCTCCGGACTCTGAACTATCCGCGCCCCTGCCAATCGAATGTGATTGGGCGCCGATCATGGAGTTCACCGCCACAGATATTTTTCAGCACTCGCCCTTCGGCGACATACTGAACTCACTAAGGTTTCTCTCCTTGTCAGGAGAGTCCTGGCCGGATTATGACCGGCAGGATTGGGATGCGGACGACGAAGAAATTCGACGCCCGCCCACCACCCACTTCATAGCCACTGTCGATGATCTGACCGACATGCTCGACTTTGACTCCGAAGACGTCGACGATATGGGCGACGATATAGGAGACGAACAGGAACCAGCGCCTACAGGGCACCGGACAATCACCTCTTCCTATGATGTATACATGGTGGACACACCCAAAGGAAACGACGAGGAATGGGAGGACGCAATGAAGGATCGTTCCTTCGAAAAGAAGTCAAAGCGGCGGCATAAGCGCCGCTCCAAACCCCACCTCGACAGAAACTATGGTCATACAGACCCAGCCACAGAGCAGGGCGAGCCGGCGGATGATGAACATGGCATCGAGCAACCGTCCAAACAAGGCAACTTGGATAACCAAACCAAACAGCCCGTCCCCGGTGAAGATAACAGTCCAGATGACCTCACGCCGGACAAGTTCCTGGAGCAGAAGAACCTCCATAAAAGGCTCGTCGCCACTGCGCGTAGCTTGGAAAAGCAGAAGCGGAAGCTCAAGACTGCGGAAGATGCACTCAGAATCAGATGGAGCAAGGTACTCAACACCACAGACAAATATGGCGGCAGTCGCCACACAAAGAGCTACCCGAAGCGAAAGCTACTGCCCGAATTGGATGAGGAGGCCTTAGAGCCCCCGCAATCAAAAAACAAAGCAGCCATCCGATCGGATAGACGACCTCATGGCCAATATAGAGCGGCAAATGGCGTCGCACACAAGCCAACACGCGATCCACACGAGGACTCGCATCAAAAAGATGGCCCAACCAGATCTATCTACGGGCCAAGAAAGCATGCTCTAGCAAGCAATGCAACACAACAAATATCCGAACAACACGACACTCCCAAATACAGGGGTGCCGCACACCCCCTATGTTTCACTAATACAGGGATTCAAACCCGTAAACATAGAGGCATATGACGGAACGACAGACCCGGGGGTCTGGATTGAGGATTATATCCTCCATATCCACATGGCTAGAGGAGATGACCTCTATGCCATCAAATACTTACCCCTCAAGCTCAAAGGGCCAGCCCAACATTGGCTTAAAGGCCTTCCCGAAAACACCATTGGAAGTTGGGAAGAGCTCGAGGATGCTTTTCGGGCAAATTTTCAAGGGATCTATGTCTGACCACCGGATGCAGACGATTTAAGTCATATAACTCAACAACCCGGAGAGTCAGCCCGGAAGCTCTGGAACAGATTTCTTACTAAAAAGAACCAAATAGTCGACTGTCCGGACGCCGAAGCCTTAGCAGCTTTCAAACATAGCGTTCGAGACGAATGGCTCGCCAGACACCTCAGCCAGGAAAAGCCAAGAACAATGGCCGCATTAACAAGCCTCATGACCTGCTTTTGCGCGGGCGAGGACAGCTGGTTGGCAAGATGCAGCACCAGTGACCCAAGTACATCCGAAGTCAGGGATGGAAACGGGAAGCCACGACGCAGCAAAGACCAGCGCCGGAATAAGGGAAACAGCCCGAAGACCACGGCAGTTAACCCCGGATTCAAAAGCTCTTGACAGGGTCAGCAAAAGCTGCCCCTCAGAGATAACAGGGATGAACTGTCTAACCTAAACAAAATCCTCGACAAGATATGTCAAATCCACAGCACCCCTGGGAAGCCCGCAAATCATACCCACAGAGAATGTTGGGTCTTCAAGCAGTCCGGCAAACTCAACGCCGAATACAAGGGGCTGGATACACCAAGCGAAGACGAGGATGAGCCTCGCACGCAAAACACTGGGGAACAGAAGAAATTTCCACCAGAAGTCAAAGCAGTAAATGTGTTACATGTGATAAAGGGGAGAAGCAAAGCGGCACTCCCAGATAAACATGACGTAGGGTCTATCACCGCGGAGTTCTTCCACTGGCCATCTCAACCAATCACATTCGACCATCAGGATTACTCAGCAAGTATCCGGAGCGCAGGATGGGCTGCCTTGGTATTAGATCCAATAATTGACGGATACCACTTCACACGAGTCCTAATGGACGGCGGCAACAGCTTAAACCTGATATATCAGGACACAATCCGCAAAATGGGGATAGACCCAACGAAAATTTGCTGCAACAATACTACCTTTAGAGGAGTAACGCCAGGCCCAGGGGCTCATTGCATGGGCTCCCTGCTACTAGAGGTTGTATTCGGTTTCCCCGACAACTTCCTAGCGAAAATTTAACCTTCCACATTGCTCCGTTCCAAAGTGGCTATCAAGCACTACTCAGACGCGAAGCTTTCGGCCGCTTTAACGCAATACCGCATTACGCTTCCCTCACGCATAAGATGCCCGGTCCACATGGCATCATTACAGTAAAAGGAAATATTGAGCGATCCCTGCGCGCCGAAAAGAATGTGGCTGCCGTGGCAGCCGCACACTAAAGCGGCCTCACCAACTAAAACATTCGATAGGTCGTCAAGACCACGGACATGGTTAGACGAGTCTGGCGCAGCTATATGTAATTCATACAGTTTGATGACCACACCCCTATTACAAATACAAGGGGCTCAACGCGCGCAGACAAGTGGCAACTTTTACTCATCTTGATCTATACATGGTTTCTTTAAAACCTACCTTTTTGCACGACAACTTTTCACCTAAGTTCCTCTCTTTTACAGATGACCATCGTGCTACACCCATCCAGGATATGGCACAACAGAGACACAGGCGCAGACGTGCAGCAGGGACCCGTTCAAAGGATTCTTTTTAGATTTAGACCCTACGTCAACCTTTTTTAATGTATCTTGTTGATACACATCCCTCGGATTCTCAGTACCATTGAGAAGGATGTTGACGTCTTGGCATGTGGCCACGTCAGAACAATGCACGTACCTGGACACCAGGACCTTCTTACAAAGGGCACTATTTAGGCCCGGTATACACCATAAAGACCGAATACCTTAGGGAGTGTTCGGCGTCACGAGTTTGGCCTTATATGCATTAGCTCCGAATCATGTCTTTGGTCAAATGTTGGGTTTGCCCGGCTCCTGTGTTTTGCTGCCTTACGTTCCGATCTATCGGCTAAGGCGGCACAAGGAGAACTACTGCGATTGTGCCCTGGTTCATCCGTATGAGCACCTCAGTAGAGAAAGCCGAAAATTGACTGTCATGATATAGCACGAGACTGGTCAACCACTCAATGACCCATCGGAATCTTAGAATTCCTCCGCCTTAACGAAGGGCCGTTTGCCGGTCGGGCAAGTACGCACCCCGAATTCGGATGAGTGCGGAGCCACCAGGGGCTATATAGTAGCCCCTTGTCAAACTCCTATGGCTAACTGAAAGTGTTAAAGCATTATAGTCCGGTTGCCTAGTTCGCTGCGCTATCACCTCCTTATTAGGACCAAGACATTGGATTAAGTGTGAATACGCATCTTCTGCGAACACCCCCGCATTATATGCGTGGGGCTGAAGCCGACGACTGCAATCTTTCAGGTTATACACATGTATACATAAACAGCCGCACAGGAGGCATCACAATACTTTCGGGCACAACTATAAATACAGCCTTGATAAATTCAATAAAAAACATTGTTTCTACAATGGGAATACATGTCATTCAAACATGATATTTTTCGAGCACTGGGCCTCTATCAAGCGAGCACCCTCAAGAACCTCTTCAAAATAGTGCTCGGCAGCCACTCGGCCTATGGCCAAACCCTACGCCGTGACAGTAGTACCATCCATCTCCGCCCAGTATGCTTTGACACGGTCAAGGGCCATCCGCGAGCCTTCTATGCACGCCGACCTCTTCATCACATTGATGTGCGGCACCGCAGCAAGGAACTGCTGCACTAAGCTGAAATAGATGTTCGGCTTTTCTGGCCACAGATGATCTACGATGGACCTCATGGCAAGTCCGGACAAACTATTTAGCTCGGCCCATTCAGCTAGCTGATCGGTCAATGGAAGCAGACACTCTGGCACGTTGAACTGCGACCAGAACAGCTTGTCCACTTCCCGATCTGTTTGATCTCAGAAGTATTCGGCCGCATCGACAGTGCTCGCCACCAAGTCCAGATATGCGTCTGCCGAACTCCACAGCCGATCCAGAGGGGCATACCGCGGATCTCCGAACTTCCTCCGCAGGAAAAGGGCTTCCCAGCCACAATATCACAGGCTTCACGCAGTTCCTCCTTCTTCGCTCTCATGGCAGAACGGGTGTCTATGGTCGCCATCGTGGCCTTTTCAAGGTCCGTCGCCTTGGCTCGGTTTTCTTCTTCAAGGAACTGGCAACGGTCGGCAGTGTCTTTTAACTTTGCAGCCATCCTGGCCATTTTCTCCTTGCTCTCACAATGCGCGGCCTTCTCGGCTTTCAACTCTCCGGCCGCCTTCAAAGCAGCCGCATTACTACTCCCTTCTTGTTCTTTGGCTCGGGCAAGTTCCGCCCGAAGGGTTTTCACGGTGGTAGCTCCATCTGCAGTCACAAAATATTAAAGATATTGGCATCACGCTGCTCTTACTACGTGACATTCACCAGAAAATATCACTTACCATGTGCCTCGTCAAGCCTCTTGTTAACAAGCTCGATGTCGGCATCCGCCGCATCCAGTTGCCGCTTTAGTTCGACAAACTCATGAGTCCGGATAGCCACCGAAGCTTCCACTACCTGCACATTAAAGTGGTATGGTTATTACCTGGGACTGCGATCCTCTGCTTGCCGCCGTTCTCGGTGACAACCAGAGTCTCAGGGGCTACTATCTACACAGGGCACACCTAACAATGTGCGGTACTATTACAAAGGTATATCATTTTACGTACCTCAAAGCCCGTTAGTAGACACATAAAGGCGTCATGCAACCCACTTTCGGCGGACGAAATCCTTTCCATCACCGTACTCATTAACGTACGGTGTTCCTCCGAGATGGTCGCTCGCTTAAACAGATCCCTCGGTGCGTCCGGCCGCATACCAGACGGCGCCGGACTCTCTTGTTCGCCCTCTTCAAGAGCCGGATGCTGGGGACTTCGGGCAACTACAAGATTATCTTCTAGCCTCACCAGATCCATAGAGGCCCTCCGCGACGACACTTCAAGGTCGCCTGCTTCTTGAGTGGGGGAGTCCGGGGGAGGCGTTTCGCTCCCCACCATCTCCGGAAGAAGGTCCCCTGAAGACGAGCTCAGTCGAGAAGGGCTAAGATCCGAACTGCAAGATAAACGCTTTGGTTATCTTCCTTGGAAATTAAGTAGAATATCTTTACTATCAAGTTTTTTTTGATCACTTACGGCTCGTTAGAGGGCTGATCCCCGCGCGGACTTTGTACAGCAAGAGCACCCCCCAAGGCAGGACCCTCCGTTGGAGACTTTTTCTCCCGTTTGGAAGCCTTGGTTTCCAGATCCTCAGAGGCGGTCCTCCTCCTTCCCCGGAGAGAGAGAAGGTCGGAATCTTCCCCTTGGTTATCCTCCTTCACGGAGGCTCTCATTCCCTCGGTTGGAATTGGTAGCGATGGGGCCCGCTTTCGCCCTCATTATTCCCCCCTTTATCTTCCTTTGAGGGCTCCAGGCAAGGTGCTAGCTCGAGCATCTTTTCCAGTACTGGATTGCCCAAACCCTCGGGAAGGGGGTCTGAACACCGAATCATCTTCGCATTTGTTAGACAATCCTGGTCGAAGGGCGATTTCTCAGAATGATGTCATGATAAGTGAAAGACGGCGTGTTCGGCTAGAGGATTACTTACTTGGTCGACGGTGCGGTTGCTGCTCAGGCCCACGTCATCAGTAGTATCCGGACACTCCATTTGAGGTCCGAAGAATGATTTATACATCTCCTCGTGCGTCAGGCCGAGGAAATTCTAAATAGCGCGTGGTCCTCCTGGGTTGAATTCCCACAAGCGGAGGGCCGACGTTTGCAAGGCTGGACTCGACGAACCAGCATGACTTGCATTACCATAACCAAACTAAAATCTCCCTCGAAGAGATCCCGGATGCGGCTCTGCAATATGGGCACATCCTTGGCTGGACCCCAGCTCAGCCCTCTGCTGATCCATGACATCAGTTGTGGTGGAGGGACCGAGCGAAAGGCGGGGGAAGCTACCCACTTGGCATTTCTGGGAGCGGTGATGTAGAACCACTCCCGTTGCCATAATCCGGACACCTCTGGAAAGGAACGTTTTGGCCACAGAGCTCCTGCAATCTTGCTTATTAATGCGCCTCCGCACGCTGCATACCGCCCTTCGACCGTCTTCGGCTTCACATCAAAGGTCTTGATCCACAGGCCGAAGTGAGGGGTAATGCGGAGGAAGGCCTCACATACGACAATAAATGCCGAGATGTGGAGAAAGGAATCTGGGGCTAGATCATGGAAATCAAGCTCGTAATAGAACATCAAACCCCTTACGAAGGGATCTAGAGTGAGGCCTAGTCCTCGAAGGAAGTGGGAGATGAACACGACGTCTTCATTGGGTTTAGGAGTAGGGATGACCTCCCTCGGGCGGGCAGCCGATGTGAGACTTCGGCGGTCAGGTATCTTGCCTCCCTCAACTTCTTGATACCCTCTTCCGTGACGGAGGAGGACATCCAACGGCCCTGGAGGCTGGATCCGTACATGATTGAAGATCTGAAGCACCTGACCTAGGCTTTGAGTGTTAGAACTCGAGGCGGGGGAGGGATTTGACTAAGCACGGGAGGAAAAAAGTAAAGGCCTTGACCCTTATAAAGAGGGTGAATATCAAGCGTCCTCCTCGTGGCCGTTTGGGACTTACATAAAATCTAGGAGTCCTAGGCGTGGTTGGGTTACCCACGCCCGTATTGATGAGAATCCCGTAATAAGGGGAACACGATCTCTGCTTTGACAAGACGTGTCAAGAAACTGCCTCGCGTTATGTGCGGGGCTAGTTAAGGAAAAACGGTTCGAATAATCACCGAGCCATGGCATGATGTCATGTTGCCAAAACGTGTCAGCAGATTAGATTTGTGGAAATATTATTCTCTCTCTACGGTGGTATGTGGAACTTATTTTGCAGGGTCGGACACTATCCTTTTATTTGAACTCTTATGTGGTATATCCGGAGAAGGAACCCGCCTTGCAATGCCGAAGACAACACTACGCGCCGGACTCATCGTCATTGAAGCCTGGTTCAGGGGCTACTGAGGGACTCTGGGATTAGGGGGTCTCTGGACAGCCGGATTCTATCCTTTGGCCGGACTGTCGGACTATGAAGATACAAGATTGAAGACTTTGTCTCGTGTCCGGATGGGACTCTACTTGGCGTGGAAGGCAAGCTAGGCAGTACGGATATGGATATCTCCTCCTTTGTAACCGACCTTGTTAACCCTAGCCCCTCCCGGTGTCTATATAAACCGGACGGTTTTAGTCCATAGGACAACAGACAATCATACCATAGGCTAGCTTCTAGGGTTTAGCCTCTCCGATCTCGTGGTAGATCAACTCTTGTAATACTCATATCATCAAGAATAAATGAAGCAGGACGTAGGGTTTTACCTCCATCAAGAGGGCCCGAACCTGGGTAAAACATCGTGTTCCCTGCCTCCTGTTACCATCTGCCTTAGACGCACAGTTCGGGACCCCCTACTCGAGATCCGCCGGTTTTGACACCGACAAGGCTGCTGGAAACGTAGGGTCATGTGATTTGACAGCGAGTTACTGCTGGACAGGTAGGGCCCCTTGATTTTACTTGGCATTATCATTTTAACTACGATGCTACGACCGGTGTGAGTCTCTCGATTCCTGACCACCTCCATACAAGTGCCTCTCCCAATGCTCCACCATGTAGAGGCTAACTCTTGCATAAGAGCCCACTCCTCCAGTTTTTCCTTGCCTCTTTCCTCCACATATGCAAAAATGCCATGTAAAGCGGGCTTATAGCCCACTATTGTACTTGCTCCTACAGGTGCTAAGCCTGCCACATAAACATAAAGTCTGATGTGGCAAGTTAATTAAGAAGAGAGAGACTAGTTTGGTGACCCCAAGAAGAAATGGTGCTAAGCGCGTGTACCTAGGTGAAAAGACAATTTTGAGTCTATAGCTAATTAAATGAAGCAAACTTAGCAACAAAAAACTAAGCACCTAGGTGAAAAGAAAATATTGTTTCTGTATTATATCTATTATATTCCAACTTTTCTATGGCAAAAACTCATCAAAGAAAACCATTGAGCCATCAAATAAGCACACAACACAAAGAAAACAGAATCTATCAAAACAGAATAGTCTGTAGCAATCTGACTATCTCTAATACTTTTGTAACTCCAAAAACTCTGAAAAATTAGGATGACCTGAGAAATTTGTATATTGATCTACTACAGTTGGAATGGATATTTTATCGCTCTCTGGTAAAAGATGAAAATTAATTTCGTGAGCGCAAACTTTTTGTTTTTTTCAGCAAGATCAAACAACTATTGCCCAAGAAGATCCTAAAGGCTTTACTTGGCACAAGCACCAATTAAAATACAAAAAACACAATCATAACGGTAGAATAATAGTGCTAACACTCAAGAACAGAAAGAAAAAAGCAAAAATTAATTTTATTCATTGGGTTGCTTCCCAACAAGTGTTATAGTTTTACGCCCTTAGCTAGGCATATAGCAAGGATCTAAGTTTTGTCATCTTTGGTTCGAGATCCATAAGATGCCCTCATGATTGATTCATAGGGTGGCTTAATTCTAGTTCTAGTAAAATGTTTTGTACCCTTCCTCAAAGGAAATTGGAACTTAGTATTGCCTTCTTTCATATCAATCACGACACCGATAGTGCGTCAAAATGGTCTACCAAGAATAATTGGACAAGACGGGTTGCAATCAATATCAAGAACAATAAAATCTATGGGCACATAATTCCTATTTGCAAGAATAAGAACATCGTTAATTCTTCCCATAGGATTTTTAATAGTAAATCCGCCAATTGCAAATTCAAGGAACATTCTTCAAGATTGGTAAGACCAAGCACATCACATAAAGATTTTGGAATTGTGGAAACACTAGCACCCAAGTCACACAAAGTAAAACACTCATAATTTTTAATCTTGACTTTGATAGTATGTTCCCATTCATCATGCAATTTTCTAGGGATTGAAACTTCTAATTCCAATTTTTCTTCCAAAGATTTCATCACAGCATCGACAATATGCTTAGTAAAAGCTTTATTTTGTTCATAAGCATGGGGTGAATTTATCATGGATTGCAAAAAAGAACTACAATCAATCAAAGAGCAACTATCATAATTAAAGTCTTTGTAATCCAAAATAGTGGGTGCATCACTAGCTAAAGTTTTGACCTCTCCAAACCCACTTTCATCAATTTTCTCAACAAGATTTTCACCCTCCGAAATATTGGGATGCCTTCTACCTAAAGTTTACTCTTCTCCAGTCTGTTTTTCATCATTCTTAACTTTACTAAACAAGGAATCAATAGAAGAAACACCAATCATTTTAAGACCTTCAACACTTTTATCCTCTAATGAGATTGGTTTAGCGGCCATTTGATTCACTAAGGTAGCTTGTGCATTGGATATTTTTCCTAACAAACTTTCGGCAAAAGCATACTTAGATTGGAGATTGCAAACTTCTCTACTAATATCATCAAGTTGTTTTGTAATAGCATCTAGCACAACGGAGTGCTCCTTAAGTTCTTTAGTAAAATACTTATTATGCTCAAATTATGTAGTCATATAGTCCTTAGTACTTTTCTCAATTTCAAGCAAAATATTTGGGCAAGGGACATCATAATATTTTCTTTGAGACATCATGACTACGCAAACAAGAACGCACACAAAAATAGATACGGCAAGAAAATGGCGAACGGAACAAGAGGGGCGAATAAAATGGCAATTTTTTATGAAGTGAGGGAGAGGAAAACGAGAGGGAAATGGCAAATAATGTAAATTTCAAGGAGATGAGATTTGTACTTAGGAACCGGGTTATGATGAAGATCCTCCCCGGCAATGGCGCCAGAAATTCTCCTTGATGGCAGCTGGAACTACGTTGGTATTTCTCCAGAGAGGGAGGGATGATGTGGCACAGCGACGGTAGAGTATTTCCCTTAGTTGTGAAACCAAGGTATTGAACTAGTAGGAGAACCAAGCAACACAACGTAAACAACCCCTGCACACAAATAACAACACCTCGCAATCCGACGTGTTAGAGGGGTTCCCAATCCCTTTCGGCTAACGGCGCCAGAAATTGGTGCGTGATGGTTGAAAGGTTGTAATAGATTGGATAAATAGATCGCAAATAAAATAAAGTGCAGCAAAGTATTTTTGTATTTTTGGTTTAATAGATCTGAAAAATAAAAGCAAGGAAAAAGTAGATTGCAAAGGCAAATATATGAGAAATAAGACCCGGGGGCATAGGTTTCACTAGTGGCTTCTCTCGAGAAAAATAGCAAACGGTGGGTAAGCAAATAATATTGGGAAATTAATGGAACTTCAAATAATTATGACGCTATCCAGGAAATGATCATTACATAGGCATCACGTCCAAGATTAGTAGACCGACTCCTGCCTGCATCTACAACTATTACTCCACACATTGACCGCTATCCAGCATGCATCTAGTGTATTAAGTTCATGGAAAAACGGAGTAATGCAATAAGAACGATGACATGATGTAGACAAGATCCGTTTATGTATATGGCTTTATATATAGATCTTGTCTTTTTATCCTTAGTAGCAACGATACACGCGTGTCAGTTCCCTTTCTGTCACTGGGATCAAGCACCGTAAGATCGAACCCACTACCGGGCACCTCTTCCCATTGCAAGATTAATAGATTGAGTTGGCCAGAAAAAACCAAAATATCGGAGAAGAAATACGAGGCTATAAGAGATCATGCATAAAACATATCAAAGAAACTCAAATACTTTCATGGATATAAAAACATAGATCTGATCATAAACTCGAAGTTCATCGATCCCAACAAACACACCGCAAAAGAGTTACATCATATGGATCTCCAAGAGACCATTGTATTGAGGATCTAGAGAGAGATGAAGTCATCTAGCTACTATCTACGGACCCAAAGGTCTACAAAGAACTACTCACGCATCATCGGAGAGGCACCAATGGAAGTGGTGAACCCCTCCGTGATGGTGTCTAGATTGGATCTGGTGATTCTGGACTCTGCGGCGGCTGGATGAATATTTCGTCGACTCCCCTAGGATTTTGGGAATATTTGGGCATTTATAGAGCAAAGAGGTAGTCTGGGGGCACCCGAGGTGGGCACAACCCATCGGGGCGCGCCAGGGCCTCCTGGCACGCCCTCATGGGTTGTGCCCCCCTCCGGGCACCCCCCCAGTGCAACCAGGGCCCATCTGCTTCCTTTTGGCCCATAAAAAATCATCGTAAAGTTTCGTGCCATTTGGACTCGGTTTGATATTGGTTTCATGCGATGTAAAAAACATGGAAAAATAGGAACTGGCACTGGGCACTATGTCAATAGGTTAGTACCAAAAAATGATATAAAATGAATATAAAATGATTATAAAACATCCAAGATTGATAATAAAACAGAATGGAACAATCAAAAATTATAGATACGTTGGAGACGTATCACGAGGCGACGGTTGTGGTAGGCGCGACCATGATATGGGCTGCTGGCAGCCCTTGGTTCTGAGATCGAATGGTCGCATGCTAAGTTGATGAAAATTTGCAGAATAACCCTCTAGTATAGGTTATTCACCCATAGGACTAGAATCACGCCATGCAACCGCTTGACCTCAAATCCAGGGGCTCTCGGAAGCCCGTATCATGGGTGAATGGAAAGCTTCGTATCACCTGTAATTTTCCCGACGCTTGACATGACATAAAAAGCCATTTAATTGGGCATCGAGTAGACATGACATCTAATTAGGGCCCCATAGTACTGTGCATGAATCCATTTATCCACCAGGAAAGTCACTACCCTGTCGTTCTCATGCCCCACTCAGCATTTTTATAATCAAACACCTGTTGGCAGTTCTCTCCTACTCGTCCCCGGACGTCCTTTAACATTACGATAGTTCACTCCTCGTCATACCGTCCTTTCACATTACGGCAGTTCCACTAATCCTAATCCTCCTCCCAAATCCATGGCGTCCCAAATCTCCATGATCAGCAGTGAGTACAAGGTTAGAACCATCACCGACGATGAGTTTGACATCATCTACACCCATTCTTCCGTGACGGTGAAAGGATACCTTGCTCACTTCAGACGCATGTTAGAAAACTCAAATGTTAAGTTGGTCGTTGGGCTAGATGTTGAGTACACCACAAACCTGGACAAAGAGAAGAATCTAAAGGAGGAAAAGAAGATGAAGCCCGCCGTGATCCAGGTTCGCATGCATGACTTATGCTTGGTCTACCACATATGCCATGCCGATGTTGACTGTGAGGAATTTAAGAACTTCCTCAAGGGCGGCTGAGTCAAATTCGTTACTGTAGACTTTACGAATGACAGAAGAGTCCTGGATCGGATAGGCCTCGTTGTAGGCAACCCCTTCGACCTCCAGAAGAATGGGCTGGTGCCCTCTCGTGATCAGCCTTCAATGCTAACCCTGGCAGGAGCCATGGTTCATCCTTCATACGGTAAACTGAAGAAACCTCCACACATGTTTCATCATGCATGGTAGTGGAATGTACTAGATATATACCACATCCACTACGCTGCAATGGATGGCTACCTTTGTTTCAATATCTACATGGGTTGGATTAAGAGCAAGAGCCAAGTGTGCGGTTAAAGCAAAGAAGTATCGGCCAAGAGGAAGAGGGACAAGGACGAAGTCGAGGACGTGGACCAGGACTCCGAGTAAGGTGGCAGTGTCATTGCTCATGGTGGTTCTAATGCAGTGTCCACTGGATTAGTTGCTTAGTGAAAGTGCCTTATATCAACTAGAGGGGGTGAAAAGGTGATTTTTATGAAATTCTTCATTGAGGAATTTGCCGGTGAGGAAATTCCTTAGCGAAGAATTACTAGCAGCGGAATAAGTACTCAAAAGTAAACATAGCAGAATACAAGCATAGTCATCATGATGAAATGAAGACAGGCACATAGTACAGGAAGCGTAAGCACAAGATAACACAGGATGAAGACAAACAGACTGAAGAAATTGAACTGAGGAAATTGAGAAAGTCTTTAGTCAAAGTCTTCAAACACAGATATGAACAAACACACAACACAGTTGTGAGGGAATGAACGAGTTGAGGGAATAGAACCAGTAAGCTAGGTGAAGACAATGATTTGGTAGACCAGTTCCAACTGCTGTCTTAGTTGTACGTCTGGTTGGAGCGGCTTAGTACTTAAACTCGAGGACACACAGTCCCGGACAACCAGTCCTGAACACGCAGCTCAGGACACCCAGTCCTCACCGTATTCTCCTTGAACTAAGGTCACACAGAACTCATCCAATCACTCGTGCTAAGTCTTCAGGTGACTTCCGAACCTTCACAAACCCGGTCACTCGGCGATCCACAATTCCTCTTGAATGCTCTAGACCATGACGCCTAACCGTCTAGAAGAAGCACAGTCTTCAAAGGTAACAAGCGTCGGATCCACGCAAGATCAATCTCTTCAGTGATGCTCAATCACTTGGGGTTTGTAGGTGTTTGGGTTTGGGTTCTTCCTCACTTGATGATTTTCGCTCAAAGTCCTCGGAGGATGGGTTGCTCTCAAATGACAAGTGTTAGTTTCTCTCAGAGCAGCCAACCAGCTAGTGGTTGTAGGGGGCGGCTATTTATAGCCTAGGGAGCAGCCCGACATGATAAGACATAAATGCCCTTCAATGATATGACTGTTAGATGGATAGATATTTTGGGACAGCTGGCGCATAGCACAGCAACGGTTGGAATTTTGAGTAGCAAAATCCTCAAGGCTATCATGTTCCTCACTTTGTAGGAAATCCGCACTAGCGAATTCCTAACTCCTCAGTCAAAACAAATTCCTCAGAGACTAGAAGAACTTCGTCTCTATCGCTGAAGAATATGACTGGACTGTATGAGATTTCCAATGCTTCACTCGAAGGGATTGGTAGGTGTAGGATTTTGAGTTCAGCATCACATGGAAATTTTTCCTTAGTATTTCCTCGACCCCCTTTAACAGGATGGTGTTTCCTATGACTCAAGAAAGAGAAAATGAAACTACGAAAACAAAAGTCTTCACGCTTCATGTTCCTCGAATGAATACCAAGTCTTCAAGGTCACATCAATTTCTTCACTTTCAAAGTCTTCAGAGATTCAAAGTCTTCAGTCGAAGAACTTCATTTTTAGGGGTTGACTTTCTCTATAAAGATCAAACTCCTCATTGACTTATAGACCTGTGTACACTCACAAACGCATTAGTCCCTTAACCTATAAGTCTTCAATACACCAAAATCACTAAGGGGCACTAGATGCACTTACAATCTCCCCCTTTTTGGTGATTGATGACAATATAGGTTAAGTTTTCAACGGGGATAAACATATGAAGTGTAAATACTAATATTGAGGAATTTGATTGCAAGATATAGAAGAACTCCCCCTGAAGTGCATAGTGAGGAATTTGCTTTTGAAGCAATGCACACTTGAAGAGTTGAATCATGGAGATCTCCCCCTATATCTTGTAATTCATACACGCATTTGACATATAACAGTGAAGAATTTGAAATGCATGATGAAATATGGCGACTGATGTAATTCAGCATGCGTGTAATAATATTAGCAACGAATAAGCAAGCAGAAAAACGTCTCAAGAGTATCAGAGCACCATCGGGTTTAAGTTTACAACTCGATCCAATAAAGTCTCAGAAGAGCGAGAGTTATAACTTGAAAAAAATGCCCATATAGAAAGACCCTCTTGAAGACTAACTCAAAATTCTCCCCCTTTGTCATCAAATGACCAAAAGGATCGAATATGAGGACTAACGCCCCTGAAGAATATCAAGTTGATGAAGGAGCGCCAGCGTTGTTGGGGCCGTTTGTCATAGTAGGGCCTGCCGCAGTGTCGTCCAAGTCTTCATTTTCATCAGTGTCGCATGATGAAGAATATGAGCGAACACTAAGGAAGGAACCTTGACCTTCTTGAATTTCTTCGGTGGAGGTGCAGACCAGTCAAAATCTTCCTTGAGACCCATTTTCTCAAGATCGTCTTCACCATACAGATGTGACAGAATGGCCCAGGTGCGACCGAACACTTCATGGAGGTAGTAATGGTTTTTCTTCACTGCATTGTGTGTAGCAGTCATGTTGTGAAGAAATGAACCAAACTAACGCTAAACCCATTTATGATTTTGATCCACCTTCTGGTGAAGACTCAACAGAATCTCACGATCGGTCATCACACGAGGAGCAGTGGCTTGAGGAGTAGACTTGGGTGCATTGGCAGAGTCATGTGTGGCTGAGTCATCATTGGTGGAATAAGAGGCAGCTTTGCGAAACTGTCCATCCAATGGACGAATGCCTTCATCTATAACAACTGGTGCCTTGCCCTTTTCATCAACTGAGGAATAGGTCTGCTTGAGGACTTCAATCGGGGGCAAGTAGCTGAGGTGATTCTGAAAATCAGCTTTGTAGTTGAGTGAAGACCTTGTCCTGAGGAATCTCATAATCCAAGGTGCATAAGGCTTCAGCTCAAACGGAGATAGTGCAACATTTTCCAGAGTCCTCATGAAGAAATCGTGATAATTGACAGGAATGACATGAACGATGTTGAATACCAGATTCTTCATGATGCCAACAATTTCCTCATCAGATGAGTCGTGGCCTTTGATAGGACTCATTGTCCTCGTAAGAATACGATAGAAAGTTCTGGGCACATAAAGTAATTCCTTCACGAGGAATTTGGTTCGTGGGGCCTGACCTGGCTTCAAAGGTTTCATCAGAACCTGCATGTCGTGATTTGCAAGCTCAGGTTCACTGTAGATGCAACGAGCTTCTTCAAGGGGAGGACTGAGTGGTAAGGCATGAAGAAATTCAGAAGCTAGTGCAGTGTAGTGAGTGTTTTCAGACATCCAGTCCAGCACCCATGAATTCACATCTTCAGAATCTCCTGTGATGTGCAGCGTTGCATAAAATTGAAGAATCAGTTCTTCATTCCAATCACAGATGTCAGAGCAAAAATTTAACAGTCCAGCATCGTGAAGAACACTGAGGACTAGTGCAAAGCACGGCAGAGATTCCATATCCACGTGAGGAATGTGCTTATGGTAGAAGATTTTCTCTTTGTTGAACAACACTGAGGAATAGAAATTGGCTTGACTAGCAGTCCAGAAACGCCTCTTCCTAATGCGAGCAGAGTTATAAGGGTTGTAGTCTTCGAAGAATACATGCTCGCCGAAGAAATCATCAGCCTTGAAATTTTGCTTGCATGAGAATGGATCCTTTGGCTTGGGTAGAGGAGTGTCAGTGAGTTGCATCACGACCTCAAGAATCGCAATCTCAGGTTCTTCAGGCTGAGAAATTTCTGGTTCCTCTTCAGTGGTAGGCTGCGTCTTTAGATGTTCAGCAGCAGCCGTTTCTTCAGCGCTAGTGGCTGGAATTTCCTCATGTACAGATGAAGTAGGGTGCATTTCTTCAGAGCCCATTTGAATAGTTTGTGCAGGGGACTGAGGTATTTGCTGCAACAGTGTGAACATTGGAGAGTTTGGATGCTGACTTTCCCAGAATTCATCACTAATTACTGGTGTGGAGCAGCCAACGTCCACATCTTCATCTTCCATTTCTTCAACGCCAGCCTCTTCAGCTGTGAACTGGGGCATATGCGAGGAGATAACAGGTGTTGAAGGGAGCGTATCCACTTCAATTTCTTCATCAATCTTCTCTGACAAAGCAGCAGAAGGATTTTCTTCATCAGATCCGCTAGGGATCTCATATTCTTCACCAAAAGGAACAAGGTCCTTTGATGGCATGGTTGAGATTGGAACAGCATCAATGGGATTAGCAAATGAACTGGTCAAAGACTTCATCTTCTTCGGAGCTGAAGAATCTGAAGTAGCTGATGCTTTCCTTTTCTTCACTGTTGCACGCTCTGCAGCCTTGGTCTTCTTCACATATGATGCATATGGAAGGATCGGAGTTGATGTTGGCGCAGGAGGAGCAGAGGTATTTGGTTGATTTTCTTCAGGCACAACTGATGTAGTTGCCCTGATTTCGTCAGTTTCTTCAGGTGCACCACTAGTGGATGCGCTGGCAATTTCTTCAGCGGATGGAATGCAGTCATCAGCCCCGGAACTCACATTTTCTTCAACAGACTGATTTTCATCAGTGGTGCTGGCATGTTCTTCAGTCGGCTGAGCAGATGCTTTAGCCTGAGGAACTCCCTATTGCGTTGGGGCAGCAACATTGGAAGTGAAGTTATCCGCAAGTTTCACAAAACGAACCTTGGCTCCAAGCCAATCAGCATGGTATGCATCAAATTCATCACTGAGTTTCTTGATCTCAGATTGAGTAGTGACAAGTTCTTCAGTTGTCATAGAGACAACATTTTTCTTCAGATAGCGCTCCTTTTTGTACTGCGCTTTCTTGATCTGCCTGGCCTTCTCATATTTCCATTTTTCTTCTTGGATGAAATGGGTCAGCATTTGACTTTGGCCAGGAGTCAACTTGTAATCAGGCATGGGAGTGTTGGGGTCCTTGTGCCAAACATCAATGTATTCGAGGATCAACTTGGGATCCAAAAGCAGTGGCACATCTGTTCCCTTGGCTCTAGCGGCCCTGACTTGCCTATCTCTGATGATTTCAACAAGTTCATCATCATCAGCTTCGTCTTCATCAGACGGCACTTGGAAGGCGACTTGCTTCTTCTGAGGACTAGGGCGAGGACCTCGTCCAACAGTGGCCTTTGTCTTTAGTAGAGAGGGTCCCATTGAGGAATTCGGTGCAGCTGAGGAACTAGATGAAGCTCCTGAGGCAATTGAGATGCCTGCAGTCCTTTGGCATGAGGCAAGATGCACAGGTGTTGAGGACTTTGTCAGAACAGCCGAGGACTTTGGAGGAGCTGAGTATTTTGAAGGGGCAGGAGCAGCATGAGGAATTGGCCGTGAGGGCTTTGAGGATTCTGGTCGTGAGGGCATTGCTGAGGAACTTGGCCTTGAGGGCACTGTTGGTGAAGCACTTGGCTTGTGCGCAGGCTTCTTTGACATAGCCTTCTTTGGCTTGACATCAGAGGCCTCAGCAGAGGCAGCAGCAGCAGCAGATTCTTCATTGAATTTCCTCACTGCTTCTCTGGCTTGCTTAGCCAACTTGGCTTGGCGCTTGGCCCATTCATCATGATAGTCCTCACCGCGCTTGAGGCTGGTGGGATCAGCTATTTGGCCAGGTGCCAATGGAGGTCTTCGGCATGGAGGATTGAGTGCAAATTTCTTCATGTACTTGGGAGTGACATATCTGTACTCCCTCCACTCTCTAGCCCATCTCCTCTCTATCTTCTGAATGCGCACCTTGCGCTCATTCTTGGTTTCCTCAGGAGGTGTGCAGTAGCCAGCATATATTTCATCAGGGATCTCAAACGTTGTATTGACCTCAGGCCTCTTTCCTCCTTTCTGTGGCTTCTTACCGTCAGCCATTTTCTTCAGTTGAGGAATTTGGGCAATTGAATTCTCTGAAGAAGTATGCAACTTTTCTTCGAGGAACGCCGCAAATGAGTTAAGTTGATGAGAACCTAGTGATTCAGCAGCTGACATGAGTATCTGTGAACAGAGTATAGTTGCGAGGAATTTGGAGAGGTCATATGCGTTCTCAGAAAGTTTTTCAAAAAGGAACAAGTTTGAGGAATTTGACCAGATGAGCCTTGAAGAATTTCACTAAGCGTTCTTTGTCTTAGGTTCCAGAGTTTTATAGATCGAAGATCCACACAATTGAGGAATCTTGAAGAAAAATGGTGCTTAGAGAAACGAATCAAGAACAGATGACTTGTGAGGTGTTTAGTGTCTGAAGATATGAAGAGAAACACCTTTGAAGATTTTGTAGATAATCATTCGAATCAACAAGGGCAGTAAAAGTAACTTTTAATTACCCAGGATGAAGAACACGACGAACAGTGAAGTGGAGAGGTGAAGTTCGTCTGTGTAGATCTTCCACGCCCTAACTCGGCGGAGGAAGACGGCTACGGCGGCGGCAGAGTGAAGATTTCCGCGGCCGGCGCGAGTACGTTGGCGACGAGGTCGAGGCAGTGAAGCTCTTCCTCACCGGCGACGATGAAGTAGCGGTGGCGCTAGGGTTTTGAGAAGCTCGAGCTGGAGAGAGGTCGAGCGGAGTAAAGGAAGTGAGGAAGGGGAAGAGGGGTATTTATAGCCACGGTGAGAAACTGTTCGCCCGAAGAAATTGGACGAACGTGCCCCTGACCCTTCTCATTCGCTTGACATGTGTCACCCACGTACTGAGAGGTGGAGATCGTGTGCGATCGTGGGTGAATGGATAAGTGTATCGTGTGATGCGGAATGGTTTGAGCGGCAAAGCCGAAAATTTAGATAAGATAGGTTTTAAAGTTTCGTTCGCAATTTCTTCAGCTGACAAGGACAAAGTGAAGATTTTGAACGAGTTTCAAATAGAACGCATATGAAGAATTTGTGAACAGATTGGGTTGAGTATAGCATAGAGGGGAAGGGTCCGATCACATTCCCTTAGTAGAAAAACCAACTTGAAGAAATAGCAATAAGTGAATGCTGTAGAGGACATAAACTCATATATATATAGCCAATGAAGAAAATGACGGAAACAGTGAAGACAATGCAAAGTTGATGAATATGAACAACTGAGGAATTTCAACTTTTGGTGGTGGCGTGACCCACCGTATAAGAATGATGATTTCAGACACCTTGTACAATTATCGTAGGGTCCCGAGAATCAAATTCTTCGTTAATTTCTTCACACTAAGAGTATTATTCTTCATTGATTGAAGAAAAACGTTTCTTCATGTGTTGCACATCTAAGTCATCAATTTTAAATAAGTGTTAGGATGAGTGTCCTTTTCAAAGAACATTCGAAGATTCTAGGATATTTAGCTCACACTGCAACTTGCTAAATCTCTTCTCATCCAAGGGCTTTGTGAAGATATCGGCTAGCTGTTCTTCAGTCTTCACATGCTCAATAGAAATGTCGCCCTTCAACACATGATCATGAACAAAATGATGATGAATCTGAATGTGCTTAGTCTTCGAGTGCTGAACTGGGTTGTGAGCAACCTTGATGGCACTCTCATTGTCACAGAAGAGAGGCACATTCTTCATGTTGACACCGTAGTCCTTGAGAGTTTGGTTCATCCATAGCAATTGAGCACAGCAAGAACCAGCGGCAATGTACTTAGCTTCAGCAGTAGATAGAGATATGCAGTTCTGTTTCTTCGAGGACCAACAGACCAAAGATCGTCCGAGGAAATGACATGTACCATATGTTGACTTGCGGTCCACACGATCACCAGCATAGTCGGAGTCAGAATATCCAATGAGATCAAAAGCCGAGCCGTTGGGTACTGTCAGTGTCAAAACCGGCGGATCTCGTGTAGGGGGTCCCAAACTGTGCGTCTAGGCCGGATGGTAACAGGAGGCAAGGGACACAAAGTTTTACCCAGGTTCGGGCCCTCTCGATGGAGGTAAAACCCTACGTCCTGCTTGATTAATATTGATGATATGGGTAGTACAAGAGTAGATCTACCACGAGATCGGAGAGGCTAAACCCTAGAAGCTATCCTATGGTATGATTGTTGTTCTATATGTTGTCCTACGGACTAAAACCCTCTGGTTTATATAGACACCGGATAGGGTTAGTGTTACATAGAGTCGGTTACAATGGTAGGAGATCTACATATCCGTATCGCCAAGCTTGCCTTCCACGCCAAGGAAAGTCCCTCCCGGACACGGGACAAAGTCTTCAATCTTGTATCTTCATAGTCCAGGAGTCCGGCTGAAGGTATAGTCGGGCTATCCGAACACCCCCTAATACAGGACTCCCTCAGTAGCCCCTGAACCAGGCTTCAATGACGACGAGTCCGGCGCGCAGATTGTCTTCGGCATTGCAAGGCGGGTTCCTCCTCCAAGTACTTCGTAGAAGATTTTGAACACAAAGATAGTGTCCGGCTCTGCAAAATAAGTTTCCACATATTGCCATAGAGAGAATAATATTTACCCCAATCTAATCTGCTGATGTATTCCGTAGCATGACACACCACAGCCAAGCCTTTATCCGAGTCGTTTCATTATCCCACCTCAGCGCGTTATGTGAGGCAGTTTCCTTGGCACGTCTTGTTAAAGCAGAGATCGTGTCCCCTTATCCCGGGATTCTCATCAATACGGGCATGGGTAACCCAACCACGCCATTGATTACGGCGCTTGGAGATAAGCGAGGTTTACCAGGCTGGTGGGGACATGCACTTGTGTCCACCCATATAAGGGGATAAGGATCCACCTTTTCACCTACGCCTTCTTCCTCCTTCGCCTATCCGTTCTTGCGCACTCGAGCTCCAGCGCCCAAGTCCGCACTCCCCACCTCAACCTTCTCCAGCCATGTCCGGAGCGGGAGGCAAGTGGATGGTCTCCTCTGTCACGGAGGGACATATCAAAAAGCTGAGGAAGGCCGGATACCTGTCTAACGACATCGTGTACTGGCTCCCCGAAAAGGGGCAGCTCATCCCCACCCCTAGGCCCCATGAGAGGGTGGTGTTCCTCCCCCATTTCCTCCGCGGACTGGGCTTCCCACTCCACCCATTTGTCTGGGGGCTCATGCTCTACTATGGCCTGGATTTCGACGATCTGGCCCCGAACTTCGTCCTCAACATCTCGGCGTTTATCGTTGTGTGCGAGGCCTTTCTCCGCATCCGCCCCCATTTTGGCCTATGGCTCCAGACTTTCAACGTCAAGCCGAAGTTGGTGCGCGGCAACCAGGCAGAGTGTGGAGGCGCCATGGTGGGCAAGATGGCCAACGTCCTATGGCTCGAGGGCTCCTTTGTGGAGACCCTGAAGGGGTGGCAATCGGGGTGGTTTCACATCACCGAGCTGCGCGATGCCGAATGGGTCGCACCCCCTGTGTTTTGATCCAGACCACCTACGCGGCTCACCTCCTGGAAGGAGACAGGCCTGTCGTGGGGCCAGAAGGGAGAGCTAACCGGACTCCAAACATGCGTCCAAACCATGGTGGACAAGAAGCTCAAACTTGTCAACGTAGTCCAGGTTATGCTCATCCGCTTGATCCTCCCGTGTCAACAACGGGCTTTCAACCTGTGGGAGTTCGACCCGGCACGGCACCAAACTCTGAGCTGGCTCTTCAACACGACATACGAAGATGCCTGGAAGGTGCTTTTCAAGGGCGCCGAGGGTCCCGCATCTGCTACTGAGGATCGCGGATTCAGTGCGTAGCGTCACGCTCTCGCGGTAATTTGTTTTTTCCTTTTACAGGGTATCAGTTTTTCATAGTTTGACTGCATGCGGGATCTAAGCTCCCTTACCTTTGACAGGATTGGCAGGTGACATCCGGACAGATCAATTGCCGGCTCCTTTGCTCGAAGGCCCAGCGGACGCTCGCTTGGCGAAGCTGCTGCTTCCGGCACCCTATGTGGTGCCGGAGAAGAAGGCCGCAAAAAAGGCCGCGGGGACTCGAAAGAGTGCCCGGCGCCAGGAGGTGTCGGATCCATCATCCGATGGTTTCGAGGCGCATTCCTCCCGTGAAGACGAGGAGGAAGAAGAAGAAACCTCTCCCCCTCTAGTGGGTGGAGAGAAGAAAAGGAAGGCCGCCCTCTCTGGGGAGGCCGGAGGGTCCAAGAAGGGGAAAACCCTTCCTCCGGACTACTCCACCAACGCCGACGACGGCGGAGAGGAGTGGCAGCCCAGGGCCAAGCCCCTGGCAAAATCGTAAGTATCCGGATACCAGAGTGATTCATAGTATTTGTTTATTGCACAGCTTTCCCTTACGTCGAATATGTTTATGCAGCCCACCCAAAGACCAACTCGACGCATCGTCGAGCGGTTCACTGGACTCGTCGGATGTAAACTCGCTTCCGACGGCTTCCTCCCCCCGTCCTACGGACAACACTGAAGTGTTGTCCCAACAGTTTCCAAGCCAGGAGGAGGTGGTCCAGGAGGCGCCGCAAGGCGACCTCCCAGACTCCAGGAGTAAAGGGGATGAAACCCCCCAGGGCTCCAAGTCTGGCTCTAGGCCGGACACCGCTCCGGAACCTTCAAAGGTTCCAGAGTCCGGCGGGGGACCTCCTTCCAAGAGGAGTAAGTCCACCGTGCCGGTGGCCCCTGTCCAACCGGAGGCACCGGACAATATGTTGGAGGCGCTCCAAGGAACCTCCATCGACGAGGAGCACCGCACTATTATGAGTGCGGTGGTCCAGAAGGTTCATTCCGCCAAGAGCGGACTGACTGAAGCTTGTACTAGCCTTTTGACAGGCTTTGAGGTAAGTAAAGAATGTGTAAATAATAGTACCGCATAGACAGTAGCCCCTGATGCTCTGTTCGGCGTTCGGGAAGAAAAGCCGAATAGAAGATCAAATAGAATTCGCAGGAGTCTAACAAAAATGAGTCAATATGCATATGTAGGCTTCCCTGCTTGCGTCCGCCGCACTGACTGCGGAAGTGGACACGCTGAAGCAGAGCCTCGAGTGGTTCGAGCAAGAGCTCGGGCGTGCCAAGAAGCAGCTCGAGGACAATGAAGGTAAGAAATACCTTGTTTTTTTAAATATATATAAAAAGGTGCAATTGCAAAGAATGACAGGATTATCGTGGCTATTGTAGGGGCCACGTCTGAAGTGGCGACCCTTAAGCAAGCGCTGGTCGAGGCCTAGAAGAGGGCAGCCTCGGAGCGCACCGAGCGGGAGAAGTATGAGGCCGAGGTTGGCAAGGTGCGGCAAGAGCTCCAGGCTCTCATGGAGAAACATGAGAATTTGGAGCTTGACTCAAAGACGCAAGCGTCCGAGCTCGCAGTGGCTATTGAAAATGCCAAGTCTGCCAAGGCCGAATCCCAGAAGACCCTCCAGGAGTTGGATGAGGTGAAGAAGATAGCGGTGGGTAAGGCATTCTTTATGCAAAGCAAACACATAAACGTGAGTTACTTGTTACTTACCCAAATCCGGAGCTCCCTAGGAGCGTTCGCAGATCTTCCCCGGAGTGTGCCCGATGCCGCCGCATTCTATCGAGCCGAGGAGGGCAGCTCGACAAAGAAGGTGTTCTGGTCTCAGTATGCTGAGGCCGGACACCCCGTGCCCCTGAGCGACCAGCTGAAGCAACTGGACGGGCTCCACAAGGCGGCCGAACAGGCCATGAAGGGCCTCATTGTTTGGCTGTGGCCTGGAGGGGCTCTGCCTAGGAGCTATTTTGGGCTGGTGCAGCGGCTGGTGGGGGCCTGTCCAAGGCTTGAAGTCATCAAGCGCTCCGTCTGCATTGAAGGTGCCCGTAGGGCCCTTGCCCGTGCTAAGGTGCACTGGGGCAAGCTCGATGCTGAGAAGCTTGTGAAGGACGGGCCACCGCCGGGGAAAGAGCATCGCAAGCCCGAGATTACTGTAAGGATGTTCTGAAGGGTGCCCGCCTTGTGGCGGATGAATGTTCTAGGGATGTAATTTTTGAGTGAAACTTGCTCGTTTTGTCCTGTGCGCTGAAAACTTGTTCATATGCGCTAAGCAATTCTATTGGAATTTAAAATATTACCTTCTGTGCAGTTGTTTATCAATTCTGAGAGATGGCAAGTCGTTGGCTTCTGCCCCCGTGCCGCTAGTGCTGGGGTGTTCGGGGATAAACCTGAGCACTCTTTTTCCCATGTTTGGGTCCTTCGAGGGAGGGGCTCAGCCCAACGAACAAGGCAATCGGACTATAATGCATGAACACTCTCACTTAGCCATAGAATTCTATAATTTTAAATTTCGGTGAAGCCCCTGGTATTCGGAAGACCGAGTTCGGGGTGCTATCCACGCCTTGGCCGGACAGAGCCGGCTCCTCGCCCTAAGCGGCATAAGTCTTTAGGGACTCGAAAAACCTCTCGAACAACGACCAGCTCTCGCTTCATCATGACAGTCAGTTTTAGCTTTCTCCACTGAGGTGCTCGACCCAGCTCAACTGGGGCACAATCGCAGTAGTTCTCCTAGTGCTACCTTAGCCGATATAGCGGAACGTAAGGCACCAAAACATAGGAGCCGGGCAAACCCAACTATTGACCCAAGACATGATTCAGAGCCGATGCATATAATGCTATAAGTTCGGGGTGCCGCACTTGTTAAAGTGTTCGGACTTCTCACACCATATTGAGGGGTACTAAAGCCCCTGGCGTATTTTGGCCATACCAACGTGTACGGGTGCAACATGTCGTTAAGGAACATATATAAAGAAAAAAAGGTAATGCAAAAATAGACAAAAGCTATGCATTGCTTATTAAAAAGGGCTGCGATCAAAGCAGAACGATACAAATAATGCGATAAGTGGAAGTTTGGACTAGTTAACATGTCTGTTCTAGGGGCAAGCTGCAGAATAGTATGCGGAGCAGGTATACTGCTTGTGATAGAGACCACCTGGGAGTTCCGTACAGCGGCGTGGCTTCTCTACTTCCCTGATTCTTTCATCGTTTGTGCGGCAATTGAACTGCCGAACAGGCCTTCCGAAGGATGGAGTCCTGAAAGTAAGAGAAAATAAAATAAAATCGGCAGCCCCTGGTAAGGTTTAAGCCGTATTTTTGGGCATGCCGTGATGGTGCCTCTCCCCCTGTACCCATGGTATCTCTAGAGCATAGTTATGTACGCGAAGTACTGGCGTCGCCTTTTTGCGAGGGTTGGGGTTGGGGCCGCGTTGCTACGCCTGCTCGGATCGTGCCAGGTGGTCTTGTTGTAGGTTACTCCGGGCACGCTTGATGGTGTCCGGTCGTTTAGTGACCGGACTGGAGAACTGCCTGGAGAGGCTGCTTTGTACTTCCGCTGCAAGGGCTGCCGTGTGCTCCTCCGTTCGGAGGGAGCGTTCGGTGTTTCCATTGACCGCAATTACTCCTCGAGGGCCTGGCATCTTGAGATTAAGGTATGCGTAGTGCGGTACCGCATTGAACTTAGCGAATGCGGTTCGCCCGAGCAGTGCGTGATAACCACTGCGAAACGGGACTATGTCGAAGATTAACTCCTCGCTTCAGAAATTATCCAGAGATCCGAAGACCACTTCAAGTGTGACTGAGCCTGTACAGTTGGCCTCTACACCTGGTATTACGCCTTTAAAGGTCATTTTGGTGGGCTTAATCCTCGAGGGATCTATGCCCATTTTCCGCACTATATCCTGGTAAAGCAGGTTCAGGCTGCTGCCACCGTCCATAAGGACTCTAGTGAGATGAAATCCGTCAATAATTGGGTCTAGGAACAATGCGGCGAATCCGCCATGACGGATGCTAGTGGGATGGTCCCTTCGATCAAAGGTGATCGGGCAGGAGGACCATGGGTTGAACTTTGGGGCGACTGGCTCTACCGCGTATACGTCCCTTAACGCGCGCTTCCGCTCCCTTTTGGGGATGTGGGTTGCGTATATCATGTTCACCATCCGCGCTTGTGGGGGAAAACCCTTCTGTCCACTGTTGTTCGGCGGCTAGGGCTCCTCGTCGTCATTGCTATGCAGCCCCTTGTCTTCATTTTCGGCGTTTAACTTGCCTGCCTGCTTGAACACCCAACAATCCCTGTTGGTGTGATTGGCCGGCTTTTCGAGGGTGCCATGTATCTAGCACAAACGGTCAAGTATTCGGTCCAAACTGGACGGGCCCCTAGGATTCCTTTTGAATGGCTTTTTCCGCTGACCGGATTTAGAGCCTCTGAATCCGGCATTAACTGTCGTATCCTCAGTATTGTTGTCGTTAATGCGGCGCTTCTGCTTGTTGTGACGCGACCTGCCACTACTGTCCCTGGTGTCCGGATTACCAGGGTTCTTGGTCATATTGTTGCTACGAGCAAGCCAGCTGTCTTCTCCCGCACAAAAGCGGGTCATGAGTGTCGTGAGTGCTGCCATAGATTTTGGCTTTTCCTGTCCAAGGTGCCGGGCCAGTCACTCGTCACGGATATTGTGCTTGAAGGCTACTAGGGCCTCAGCGTCCGGACAGTCGAATATTTGATTTTTCTTTGTTAGGAACCGTGTCCAGAATTGCCTGGCCGATTCCTCTGGCTGCTGAATTACATGACTTAGGTCGTCGGCGTCTGGGGGTCGCACATAAGTGCCCTAAAAATTGTTGAGGAATGCGGCTTCTAGGTCCTCCCAACAACTGATTGATCCTGTTGGCAAGCTGTTAAGCCAATGCCGAGCTGGTCCTTTAAGCTTGAGTGGGAGGTATTTGATGGCGTGGAAATCGTCGCCGCGGGCCATGTGGATATGAAGGAGATAATCCTCAATCCATACCGCAGGATCTGTTGTGCCATCATATGATTCGATGTTCACGGGTTTGAAACCCTCGGGGATTTGATGATCCATTATTTCGTCTGTAAAGCATAGTGGGTGTGCGGCGCCTTTGTACTGGGTGATATCATGACGTAGCTCCAATGAGCTTTGTCTACTGTGTTCGGCCCTGCCGAATTTGTGGCCGGCGTGACGGTTACCGTCTCGAGCCGTGGGGCGCCCACGCGATCCGTACATCGATCGTGTTTGCCTTGCCTTGTCCTCCAACATGTCTCGTAAGTCCGGCGCATATTCCCGTGCCTTGGTACGGGGTGCGGCTTGAGTGGAGGGTCAGGAGGCCTCTTTGTCGCGGCCACGAGGTGGCCGGTCGGCCTCATCAAGTGCTTCCTCCTCTAATCAGGGTAGCAACCTGTGCTTTGGGTAGCTCTTGGAGGGGCGTTCGAGTTTATGCTCTTCGGCCGCAAGGACTTTAGTCCATCTGTCGACCAGCAAATCTTGATCAGCTCTAAGCTGTTGCTGTTTTTTCTTGAGGCTTCTTGCCGTGGCCATAAGCCTACGTTGAAAATGCTCTTGCTCGACGGGATCCTCTGGAACGACGAATTCATCATCGTCGAGGCTTGCCTCGTCTTCGGAGGGAGGCATATAATTATCGTCCTCGACCTCTCTGTCTGCCGCTCTCTCATGAGGGCTGGTTTCTCCATCCTCCTGTGCTAAGTCTTGCTGGAGAGGGTTTTCTTCGGCACTTTCTGGATTATTATTATCTCCCGTGCTGGAATCACCGTATTTGTTTTGGCGGGATTTTGAGCGGCACCGCTGATGCCGGCTTAGGCTGTTTCTTGGAGGGGTCATCCTCCGTTGTTCCATCACCATCTCCCTCTTTTGGGGTGTCCACCATGTATATGTCATATGACGAGGTGGCTTTCCAGGGCCTAGTAGGCGCTGGTTCTTCATCATCTCCTTCATCGGCGTCCAAACCATCGATGTCTTCAGAGTCGAAGTCGAGCATGTCGGTTAAGTCGTCGGCAGTGGCTACAAAGTGGGTGGTGGGTGGGCTTTGAATTTCTTCATCGTCCGTACCCCAACCTTGCTGACCGTAGTCCGGCCAGGGCTCTCCTGATAAAGAGAGAGACTTCAGTGACTTCAGGATATCGCCGTAAGGCGAGTGCTGAAAGATGTCCGCGGCAGTGAACTCCATGATCGGCGCCCAATCGGATTCGACCGGCAGGGGCGCGGAGGGTTCGGAGTCCGGAGGAGAGTCCGGCTCCTTGGAGTCACGAGTCTCGCAGAGTACGGGGCTGGTGTTTGGCTCAATCGCCGTTGGGGTCGCAGCCCCCAAGGTGGCGTCCAACCACCCATCCTCAATCGGCGCAGTTGGCTCCGAATTGAGGGTCGGAGCCGATGCGGGTGCGGCCTCCAGGGCACTGTTCGGCGGCAGAGCTAGATCATGCTCGTCATGACAGTGCGGCGCGCTCGGCAGTGGCTCGAATCCGTCGAAGATCAAGTCCCCGCGGATGTCAGCCATGTAGTTTAAACTTCCAAATCTGACCTGATGGGCAAGGGCGTAGTTTTCGATCTGCTCCAGACGGCCGAGCGAATCGGCCCGCAGTGCGAAGCCGCCGAAGACGAAGATCTGTCCAGGGAGGAAGGTCTCACCCTGGACTGCATCGCTATTGATGATCGTAGGAGCCATCGAGCCTGACGGTGACGACACATAGGAACTCTCAATGAAAGCACCAATGTCGGTGTCAAAACCGGCGGATCTCGGGTAGGGGATCCCGAACTGTGCGTCTAGGCCGGATGGTAAGAGGAGGCAAGGGACACGAAGTTTTACCCAGGTTCGGGCCCTCTCGATGGAGGTAAAACCCTACGTCCTGCTTTATTAATATTGATGATATGGGTAGTACAAGAGTAGATCTACCACGAGATCGGAGAGGCTAAACCCTAGAAGCTAGCCTATGGTATGATTGTTGATGTGTATGTTGTCCTACGGACTAAAACCCTCCAGTTTATATAGACACCGGATAGGGTTAGGGTTACATAGAGTCGGTTACAATGGTAGGAGATCTACATATCCGTATCGCCAAGCTTGCCTTCCACGCCAAGGAAAGTCCCTCCCGGACACGGGACGAAGTCTTCAATCTTGTATCTTCATAGTCCAGGAGTTCGGCTAAAGGTATAGTCCGGCTATCCGAACACCCCCTAATCCAGGACTCCCTCAGGTACCATAATCCAAGTGTTGGTGTGTGAGCTAGATATCGAAGAATATGCTTCGCAGCCTTATGGTGTGATTCCTTCGGTGTAGCTTGAAATCGGGCACACATGCAAACACTAAGCATTATGTCTGGCCTAGATGCACATAAGTACAATAAAGAGCCAATCGTGGAGCGGTATTCCTTATGATCGAAGTCAATACCATTTTCATCAGTGCACATATGGCCATTTGTGGGCATAGGAATTTTGACGCCTTTGCAATCTTGCATGCCGAATTTCCTCAGTACATCCTTGAGGTATTTCTCCTGAGATATGAATATGCCATTGCGTTGTTGACGAATTTGAAGACCTAAGAAGAATTTCAACTCTCCCATCATAGACATTTGATATTCTTCACTCATCATATAGGAAAATTCATCACTATAACGTTGGTCAGTACAGCCAAAGATAATATCATCAACATATATTTGGCACACAAACAATTCACCATCATAAGATTTACTGAAAAGAGTAGGGTCGAGTGAACCGGGTTTGAAGCCTTTCTTCATGAAGAATTCCTTCAAGGTATCATACCACACCCGTGGGGCCTACTTGAGGCCATAGAGGGCCTTGTTGAGTCTGAAGACTTTGTCAGGATTCTTTGGATCTTCAAAACCTGGGGGTTGAGCAACATATACTTCTTCCTCAAGCTTACCATTGAGGAATGCACTTTTCACATCCATTTGATATAAAGTGATATCATGATGGTTAGCATAAGCAGGTAATATGCGAATAGCTTCAAGTCTAGCAACAGGTGCAAAAGTTTCATCGAAATCAATTCCTTTAACCTGTGTATAGCCTTGAGCTACGAGTCGTGCCTTATTCCTCACCACAAGGCCATTTTCATCTTGCTTATTGCGGTAGATCCACTTTGTGCCAATGATATTGTGCTTGCGAGGATCTAGACGTTTGACCAGTTCCCAGACATTGTTGAGCTCAAACTGATGTAATTCTTCTTGCATGGCCTGAATCCACTCAGGCTCCAGAAATGCTTCATCTACCTTAGTGGGCTCTGTGATAGAGACAAAAGCATAGTGCCCACAAAAGTTAGATAAATGTGAAGCTTTTGAGTGTGTGAGAGGACTTGGCACTTTGATGTCATTGATGATCTTTTCAACTTGCACTTCTTTTGCAATGCGAGGATGAGCTGGTTGTCATTGAAGAATTTGATCAGGATTCTCTTCAGCACCATTTTCTTCAGTATTTTCTTCAGGTGCATTAGCTCGACGTTCTTCATGTTCTGGAATGAATTCTTCAGCAGATTCTTCAGTAGGAATGACACCCTCAGTAGCCTTGAACTTGATAGTTTCCTCAGGTGTTGGTTCATCTATCACAGTACATCTATAGTTTGTGAAGATATACTCTGTTGATGATGTGGCATGCAGTACATCTACAGCCTTGAACTTGATTCTTTGCGAGCCATTAGTTTAATCAAACCGCACATCTATAGTTTCAACAACCTTGTGAAGAACGTTGTTGAAGACTCTGTAGGTGTGCGAATCCTTTCCGTAACCAAGCATAAAACCTTCATGTGCTTTCGGTGCAAATTTTGAGTTGTGATGAGGATCTCTAATCCAACATTTAGCACCGAACTCTTTGAAATAACTTACATTGGGTTTCTTATCAGTGAGGAGTTCGTAGGCAGTCTTCTTGAAGAATTTGTGAAGATATACTCTGTTGATGATGTGGCATGCAGTATCAATTGCCTTAGTCCAGAAACGATGAGGCATTTTGTATTCATCAAGCATAGTGCGAGCCATCTCAGCAAGAGTCATGTTCTTGCGCTCCACGACGTCGTTCTGTTGAGGAGTGTAAGGAGCAGATAACTCATGAGTAATACCAAGTTCATTAAGATAGTCATCAAGACCAGAATTCTTGAACTCAGTGCCATTGTAACTTCTGATGTGCTTGATCTTCACACCAAAGTTGGTTGAAGCCCTCGAGGAAAATCATTTGAAGACTTCCTGCACTTCATGTTTGTAAGTAACAAGGTGTACCCATGTATAACGAGAGTAATCATCAACAATAACAAAGCCATATTGAGATGCATCATTTGAAACAGCAGAATAATGATTAGGACCGAAGAGATCCATGTGAAGCAATTCAAATGGACGAGTAGTGGTGATGATAGTCTTTGCTGGATGCTTAGCCTTTGTCATCTTCCCAGCTTCATAGGCTCCGCATAGGTGATCTTTGAGGAATTTGACATTCTCGATGCCAATGACATGCTTCTTCTTCACAGGCGTGTGCAAATTCCTCATGCCCGCATGACCAAGTCGTCGATGCGAGAGCCAGCCTTCTGAAGCTTTTGCAAGTAGATGCACGGCTGGTTGTGGTCCTGTAGAGAAATCAATAATATACATGTCTCCTCTCCTAAAGCCTTCGAAGACTTTGGAATTTTCAGGTTCAATAACCACAACACAATGGTACTTGCCAAAGACAACAACCATATCAAGATCACAAAGCATTGAGACAGACATAAGGTTGTATCCTAAGGACTCAACAAGCATGACTTTGTCCATGTGTTGATCCTTTGTGATCGCAACCTTACCTAGACCCAATACCTGACTTTTGCCTTTGTCGGCAAAGATGATAGCTTCAGATGCGACGGAGATAATGGAGCATCCATCAATAGATTCTTGCCACCAGTCATGTGATTTGTACATCCACTATCGAGGACCCACTCAGTGGCTTTGGGTTGATCATCCTGCAGATGAATTAGTGCACCTTACAAACTCATATACCTCATCAGTGAAGAATATGACATCAATTCATCAGATCAATTTCATCAAGCAAAAGAACAGATAAAGCAATATGAGGACGTGAGAAATGAAAGTTCATTTCTTCATGATTAGCCTGCATCCTATCAGGCATGCTCAGGTCTCCAGCAAATTCTTCAGATGATTACGTACGTCTGGAGACCTGACCCTGCATAAGAGATTAGGTCTTTTTCTTCACCACCCACATCTGAAGGGGTGGCAAAGAGTTCATCATTCTGCGAGCTTCATACGAGAAGGATGGCATAGAATCCAGTCCATTTTGTTTCACATAAGAGGGGTTAGAGTAAGCATAAGAGTAAGCAGAGAAATTCTTCAAGGACTTATGGACATAATGATTTGAAGAATAATGCACATATCCATAATCCTTAGATCTTCCCTGCGAAACAGACGGGTTAGCACGATGATGTTCATATGAGGACTTTGATCCTTTTGAGGAATATGATCCATGTGAGGAGTTTGGTCCGTATGAGGACTTGGATCCATATGAAGAATTTGGTTCATATGAAGAATTTGATTTGGGGTTCCTATTCTTCACAGGTGGCGTCATGATGACATTCACCTGAATATTTTCATGGCATCTTTTGGGAACCCGGATTTTCTTCATAGGGGAACCGTTCCTGCAGTTAGTGCCAACATATCTAGCAAATACTTCACCATTCTGATTTTTGAACAGTTTATAGTTGGAGTCAAATGACTCATCATCAGAACGAGGAGATTCACATGCAAATCCAGATAAGTTAGATGGATCAACTGGAGGTCCCTTTGCAGCAACCCATGTAGTTTTGGGGTACTGCTCAGGCTTCCAATATGTACCATCAGCATTGAGTTTCCTCTCAAAGGCAATACCCTCTTTCCTATGGTTCCTCTTGAGGATCTGCTTTTTAAGCACATCACAAAGAGTCTGATGCCCTCTAAGGCTTTTGTACATGCCTATCATGTACAATTCCTTCAGCCCTGCATCATCAGTGATACTAGCAATGTCCTCAGATGAGGAATTAGTGATAGCAGAGGCATGTGAAGAATTTGAAACATTAGCAGCATTTGAACATTCAGGTGAAGAATTAGCAGATTCACGTTCAATGCATTTCAAACAAGGAGGAACAAATTCTTCCTGAGAAGTGCTGATTCGTTGAGCAAGTAATGAATCGCGCTCCTTCTGAAGATCTTCATAACTCACTCTTAGCTTCTCAAGGTCTTGCTTTCTTTGAAGAAATTCATAAGAAAGCTTCTCATGATCGGATAAGAGAGTGTTATGATGACCTTGAAGATTGTCAAACCTAGTCTGAAGTCTCTGAAGATTTTTAGTCAAGGCTTTAGTGCGATCAATTTCTTCACCCAACATATCATCACTTTTGTCCAGCATGTTTTGAACCTTTTCAAGATCCCTTTGTTGTTTTACAGCAATCTTAGCAAGTTTAGAATAGCTGGGCTAAAGGTTTTCATCAGATTCATGCTCACTGGATTCAGAGGAGGTATATTTGAGTACCTTGGCACCCTTTGCCATGAAGCAATAGGTGGGAGCGTAGTCATCATCGCCTTCATCAGCCTTGTTGGTGAGGTCATTTTCTTCAGTGTTGAAGATAGACTTGCTGACGAATGCAGTAGCAAGAGCTAGGCTCGCCACTCAGGATTCGGACTCCTCAGATGTCTCCTCTTCCTCATTTTCTTCAGATTCAGCCTCAGAGTCCATTTCCTTGCCAATGAATGCCCTAGACTTCTTGGAGCTGCTCTTCTTGTGATATGAAGACTTTGAGGATTTTGATGATGAAGATTTTGTGGATTTCTTCTTTTTCTTCGCATCATCAGAACTGTAATCCTTGTATTTCTTCTTCTTTGATTCCTTTTCCCACTGAGGACAATCTTGAATGTAATGTCCAGGTTTCTTGCACTTGTGACAGAGCCTCCTCTTGTAGTCACTGGATGAGGAATCATTGCTCCTTGAGGGTCTTCCAAGGCGACCACGTCTTGAGAACTTTTGGAACTTCTTCACGAGCAGAGCCAGATCATGGCTTAGTTCTTTAGGATCACCAAGGCTACTACTAGAGTCTTCATCTTTGGACTCAGACACTGCCTTGGCCTTCAGTGCACGTGATCTGCCATAGCTCGGACCATAGAGATCTATTTTTTCAGCAAGTTGGAACTCATGAGTATTTAGCCTCTTGAGAATATCAGCGGGATCAAGTGACTTGTAATCAGCACGTTCTTGTATCATCAATGCCAGAGTATCAAATGAGGAATCAAGCGATCTCAGCAATTTCTTCACCACCTCATGGTCGGTGATGTCAGTGGCACCAACTGCTTGAAGCTCATTTGAGATGTCAGTGAGGCGATCGAAGGTTTGTTAAACATTTTCATTGTCGAGTCTTTTGAAGCGATTGAAGAGATTGCGAAGAACATCAACTCGAGAGTCACGCTGTGTTGAGACTCCTTCATTCACTTTGGACAACCTGCCCCAGATAAGCTTCGCTGTCTCCAAAGCACTCACTCTGCCATACTGTCCTTTGCTCAGATGGCCACATATGATATTCTTCGCTTGAGAGTCAAGTTGCTTGAATCTCTTCACATCAGCAACATTCAGAGAAGGTGTGACTAAGGGAACACCATTTTCCACAACATACCAGAGATCGTTATCAATTGCCTCAAGATGCATTCGTCTTATTCTTCCAGTAGGGGTAGTCCATCCCATCGAAAGTAGGACACCCAGCAGAGACCTTGATCATACCTGCGGTCGACATAACTAAACTCCAGGCGGTTAAACCAAATTCACACAGAACAAGGGAGTACCTTGCTCTGATACCAATTGAAAGTGCGTTATATCGACTAGATGGGGGGTGAATAGGTGATTTTTATGAAATTATTCACTGAGGAATTTGCCGGTGAGGAAATTCCTTAGCGAAGAACTACTAGCAGCGGAATAAGTACTCAAAAGTAAACATAGCAGAATACAAGCATAGTCATCATGATGAAATGAAGACATGCACAGAGTACAGGAAGCGTAAGCACAGGATAACATAGGATGAAGACAAACAGACTGAAGAAATTGAACTGAGGAAATTGAGAAAGTCTTCAGTCAAAGTCTTCAAACACAGATATGAACAAACAGACAACACAGTTATGAGGGAATGAACAAGTTTAGGGAATAGAACCAGTAAGCTTGGTGAAGACAATGATTTGGTAGACCAGTTCCAACTGCTGTCTCAGTTGTACGTCTGGTTGGAGCGGCTGAGTATTTAAACTCGAGGACACACAGTCCTGAACACGCAGCTCAGGACACCCGGTCCTCACCATATTCTCCTTGAACTAAGGTCACACAGACCTCGTCCAATCACTCATGGTAAGTTTTCAGGTGACTTCCGAACCTTCACAAACTCGGTCACTCGGCGATCCATAATTCCTCTTGGATGCTCTAGACCATGACGCCTAACCTTCTGGAAGAAGCATGGTCTTCAAAGGTAACAAGCATCGGATCCACACAGGATCAATCTCTTCAGTGATGCTCAATCACTTGGGGTTTTCGCTCAAAGTCCTCGGAGGATGGATTGCTCTCAAATGACAAGTGTCAGTTTCTCTCGGAGCAGCCAACCAGCTAGTGGTTGTAGGGGGGCAGCTATTTATAGCCTAGGGAGCAGCCCGACATGATAAGACATAAATGCCCTTCCATGATGTGACCGTTGGATGGATAGATATTTTGGGACAGCTGGCGCATAGCACAACAACGGTCGGAATTTTGAGTAGCAAAATCTTCAGGGCTATCATGTTCCTCACTGTGTAGGAAATCCACACTGGTGAATTCCTAACTCCTCGGTCAGAACAAATTCCTCAGAGACCATAAGAACTTCGTCTCTCTCGCTGAAGAATATGACTGGACTGTATGAGATTTCCAATGGCTTCACTTGAAGGGATTGGTAGGTGTAGGATTTTGAGTTGAGCATCACATGGAAATTTTTCCTTAGTATTTCCTTGACCCGCTTTAACAGTACGGTATTTCCTATGACTCAAGAAAGAGAAAATGAAACCACGAAAACAAAAGTCTTCACGCTTCATGTTCCTCAAATGAATACCAAGTCTTCAAGGTCACACCAATTTCTTCACTTTCAAAGTCTTCAGAAAGTCTTCAGAGATTCAAAGTCTTCAGTCGAAGAACTTTATTTTTAGGGGTCGACTTTCTCTGTAAAGACCAAACTCCTCATTGACTTATAGACCTGTGTGCACTCACAAACGCATTAGTCCCGTAACCTATAAGTCTTCAATACACCAAAATCACTAAGGGGCACTAGATGCACTTACACTTAGTTTAATTTCAGGTGTGCTTAGTTTTATTTGAGGGGTGTGTTGTGCTGAGCCCCCAGCAGAACTATGTTATGTTTCTTCTCGTTACTTTAGCTCTTCAGTACGTACATACTAGTATTTCTTACAGTTCATCTTTTAGTTTGTATAGTACTACCACTCGTTTTTTCACATTATATATGTAGAATATATATGACCAACATCATATAGCCAGCAGTTTAGTTGTTAAAGAATTTCAGGGTGCTTAGTTTTATTTGAGGGGTGTGTTGTGCTAGACACCATTATTGTGACTCAAATCTATTTTGCCATGTTATAATGACATAAATACCGATGGACCAACATGCCAGCTCTCCCTCTATCTCACTACAGTAAAATAAAGTGTGGGGCCTACTTGATCCCAACAGCATTCTTATTTTCCTATGAAATTATTCGCTTGGTTACTCCTGACAAGCGGGGCCACACTTATCATTGTGAGAATCAGCTTATTTTTGTCATGTAACATCGTCAATGGGTTTGACCTGAAAATAACAATGTCTAATGGCGTTTTTGAGCAAACATCTAACTTAACGATGGCATTTTTGAGATATCTAATTGCATTTTTGAGCAGGCATCTCACGGATCGATAGAATTTTTGAGTAGTTGTAACTTCTAATGGCAAAACTGAGTAGTGATACACAACTAGTGGCATAAATAATAAGAAACCAAGAATTAAATAGGTATGATAATTTCTTTAATATAATTTAGCACCCCATTTAAGCATGTACTAGCTTTTTTAATAGTACTATATGCATAATTTGGCGATGAGCGCTCTCTATATGTACCACCTTTTTTTCTTTAATTTCATCTTGTTAGTTTTTCTCCATGGCGCAATCCATCGATCCTACTATGGTACGAAAGTATACATTTTTTAAAAGGCTAGAGGACGGGGCAGTTTAGCTAGGTCGGTTTCAAGAGAGGCGATGGCCTTTGTGATTTGACGGCTCATTACTGCTAGAGGGCGGGGCAGTCTAGCTAGGTCAGTTTCAAGAGAGGCGAGGGCCTTTGTGATTTGACGGCTCATTACTGCTGGAAGGCGGGGCCTTGTGATTTGACTGCTCGTATAAATGTGTCGACAACCTGAGGAGGAGCAAACAACCGTGCGGTATACTCAAGTTTTCCACTGGAGTATGACGGAGGAGCATGAAACACGGCAGCCCAGTGTCATATCTCTACTCTCTACTCTTATAAAAAAACTGAGTTGGTGATGATGGTGTGCCTGCCATCTTGTAATATAGACCGTCCGATCTATATCTGATGGATAGAAAGCAAACTATGACAATTTTGCAAAAGATACCCGCACCTCTCTCCACATTTACAGTTAAGGCCTTGCCTCATTCATCCTTATCGCCCACAACCTCATTGCCGAGCAATTAAAAGAGGAAGTCTCTGGAACAATCTAGCATGGTGGCCGTTGCCGCCTGCCGACGCCGTTCATCCCCATGCCTCCGCCCGGTCCGACCACCAGTCACCACCACGCCCCACTCCTCCTCACCTTATCTCTCATCTTTCTCGAGATATCATTTTTTGATTAAATTCTCGAGATACCATTTTTTCGATAAAATCTCGAGATATCATTAGTTTTTACACATGGGATTACTCCTGCATGGGTCAATCACAACAGGTGTTTTGTAAAAAAATGCATCTTGATGTTCCATGTAATGCACGGTCATCTTGCTAGTGGCGATAAAAAATGTTCTAATTTGCTAGTCATCTCATTGTTAGCATTGTTCTATTCATGCCTCACAGAGAACATGACACATGCGGCGAAACACCCGAAGCAAAAGAAGAAACACAGGAGCAAAAGAAGAAGGAATATTATCACCCCCTAAAAAGAAGGAAGATGCACACACAAGTCTGGGGCGCTGCTCTCACTACATGAAGGGTTGCTGGTCGCGGAGTCGTAATTTCTTCTTCATCTCCTCCATGACCTCCATCTCCTTGCGCGTCTCCTCTGCCATCTTCTTCATTTTGTCCATGACGCGGTATTTCTCGATGCGAGCCTTCATCATTTGTTCCATGGCCGCAATACGTACTTTGACAGCAGCCGGGTGCTCGATGCGGAGCTTTGCCAACTCCTCCTTCTGTTCCATGATGAGGGCCTACAACATCTTCATCGAGGAACTACTATTCTCATGCAGCTTCTTCCAGCCGGCTTTCTCCTCCTTCAGCAGGCCGAGCTCGTGGCAGAGCTTCGCCTTTTCCTCCTGAAGTTGCAGGATTTCGCTGGTCGCCTTCTTCTCCGAGGCAATGCTCTTCTTTAGCAGCATCACTAAGCAGGCAGTCAACTCCCACTGCTCATTGAGCTTAGCGGGCATGTCGTCAAGGCTCTGCTTCAGCAGCTCCACCAAGCTGTGGATGAACTCCTTCTGCTTATGTAGGTGCTTAAGCTTATTGAGCTGATCGGGCATGCCGTCGAGGGATAACGACTTTAGCGCCGCCAGCTCGGCATGTTCGCCTCCGCGGCTAGGGCGCTCCTGTGAGCCATCCCCTTCCCGTGAGAGATCTTTCGAGCTCTCTGCGTGGCGGCGAGCCCTCTCTCTTTTCCGCAACCTTGGTTGCCGCTCCCTTGTTACGAGTAGTTCTCGACCTAGAGCTCTGCACACCGGCCATGGCAAGGACACACAAAGAAGAAGGACTTATGAGGAGGAAGGTAGAGTAATTTTCGGTTAGGTAGTTCCCCTTTTTATAACCTAAGTACTAGCACTAGTACTAAAACCTGCGTAGTGGGAACACGTTCAGGTTTGGTATGTACTAGTAGGTGTGAGCAGGCTTGCACTTAATTGTAGCACTACTACTTTGGAATGTGATGGGAACAAGGTAAAGATTAATTGATGGTTTTTGTTTCGAGGCCCGAAACGGCTCCCGATGAGTTTAGTGGAACATAAATTTGTAGTACTCCCTCCATCTCAGTTTACAAGGCTTGCACGTGTATCTAGGTCATCAATGTGACTTATATAAAATAAATTGTTTAACATAAAAAATATATCATTAAAAAATAGAATATTTTAAGTTTGTAATGATATATTTTTTGTAATGTATGCCTCTTATTAAGTTGGTCAAATTAACAACCTAGGTACACATGCAAGACTTGTAAACTAAGATAGAGGGAGTACTACACTACTCAAATGCGGTCGCACAAGTTAGTGATGTAACTGGTCGTACATGTCAGACCAAGCCGATGCGTGTCCCTTCGGTGAGACGTGGGTCCAATCGACCATTTGTTCCTGCGACCGATCGTAAAGTATTACACGATGGAGACTTCTAGTTGTGGCTTCGGTTGCTTGTCACGACCAAGCATTCTAAAACAAGCGATAAATCAATTACCATCTTTTTCCAAATGACCAAGTATTTTCACAGGAATATGTAGGATCGGAAGTATGTCTAGAGGGGGGTGATTAGACTACTTGACCAAATCAAGATCTATCCTTTTCCCAATTTTAGTCTTTGGCAGATTTTAGCTATCTTAACACAAGTCAAGCAATCTTAACACAATTCAAACAAGCATGCAAAGAGTCCATGAGAAGCAGAAAGTAAAGCATGCAACTTGCAATAATGTAAAGGGAAGGGTTTGGAGAATTCAAATGCAATTGGAGACACGGATGTTTTTGTCGTGGTTCCGATAGGTGGTGCTATCGTACATCCACGTTGATGGAGACTTCAACCCACGGAGGGTAACGGTTGCGCGAGTCCACGGTGGGCTCCACCCACGAAGGGTCCATGAAGAAGCAACCTTGTCTATCCCATCATGGCCATCGCCCATGAAGGACTTGCCTCACTAGCGGTAGATCTTCATGAAGTAGGCGATCTCCTTGCCCTTACAAACTCCTTGGTTCAACTCCACAATCTTTGTCGGAGGCTCCCAAGTGACACCTAGCCAATCTAGGAGACACCACTCTCCAAGAAGTAACAAATGGTGTGTTGATGATGAACTCCTTGCTCTTGTGCTTCAAATGATAGTCTCCCCAACACTCAACTCTCTCTCATAGAATATCTATTTGGTGGAAAGAATATTTGAGTGGAAAGCAACTTGGGAAGGCTAGAGATCAAGATTCATATGGTAGGGATGGAATATCTTGGCCTCAACACATGAGTAGGTGGTTCTCTCTCAAAAAATGTGTATTGGAAGTGTAGGTATGTTCTGATGGCTCTCTCTCCGAATGAAGAGTGGGTGGAGGGGTATATATAGCCTCCACACAAAAACTAACCGTTACACACAATTTACCAATCTCGGTGAGATCGAAGTGAAAAACTCGGTCGGACCGATTTAGCAAACCTAGTGACCGTTAGGATTTTCGGTGGGACTGAGATGCAACTCGGTAGGACCGATATGGTTAGGGTTAGGGCATAACGTAATCTCAGTGTGACCGATTACACAAACTCGGTGGGACTCATTTTGGTAATAAGCTAACCAGAGAGTTGGTCAGGTAAACTCGGTGGGACCGATCGCTCATTTCGGTGGGACCGAAATGTTACGAAAGAGAAACAGAGAGTTTACATTGCAATCTCGGTGGGACCGATCGCTCATCTCGGTAGGACCGAAACATTACGAAGGGAAACAGAGAGATTACAACCCCATCTCGGTGTGACCAAAATCCCTATCGGTGAGACCGATTTGCCTAGGGTTTGTGGCAATGGCTATGACATTTGAAACTCGGTGGCGCCGGATAGAAAGATTCGGTAGGGCCGAGTTTGACTTTTGGTTTAGGTCATATGTGGATGTGGAAGGTAGTTGAGGGTTTTGTAGCATATCACTAAGCACTATGAAGCAAGAACGTCATTAAACAACACCTCATCCCTCCTTGATAGTATTGGCTTTTCCTATAGACTCAATGTGATCTTGGATCACTAAAATATAAAAATGTAGAGTCTTGAGCTTTGAGCTTGAGCCAATCTTTTTGTCCTTAGTATTTTGAGGGGTCCACATTCCTCATCCATGCCATGCCATTCATTGAGCTTTTCCTAAAATATTAATCTTGGAATAGCATTAGCTCAATGAGCTATATGTTGTTAGGAATTAGCAAAACCACCTAGGGATAGTTGCACTTTCAATCTCCCCCTTTTTGGTAATTGATGACAACATATAGATCAAAGCTTCGACAAATGATAATAAGAGTGAAAAACATTGTCACTTTGAGAAGTATGTGAAAGGCAAGAGCTCCCCCTAAATTTGTGCATAGTTTATGGTTTGCTTTGGACTGCAAATGCACAAAGAGTTAGGCTCATGGGTTACTCTTCCATGTCACATACATCTTGGTGGAGCACTCAAAATGATAATAATTAAATGCATGCACTCGTCACCAAGCAAAGTGAATGATTATATAGGGATAAAAAGATAATGTCATCCAACAAGCATTAATGTAGCATATGATCAAACACATGATCATCCAAGTATCATGCAGATAGAAAGTATCTCAAACAAGCAAAGCAAATAAATTTCAACCACCAAAGCAAGAGAGAATAAAAAGCAACACTCTCTCTCGAAGCCTATGATCTATACATTTTTCTCCCCCTTTGGCAACAAGTTACCAAAAAGTTCCTAGAAAATGCATAGCACTAAATCGTCGCTCAGGCTTGGTCTTCAGGTGGTGGTGTCCGGATAAATCCAAGAATGAAGGCTTTAGTCGAAGTAGATGGAGCTGATGGAGTAGGTGCTGGAGCTGGTGGCACTGAAGCTGTAGCTGGTGCAGATGACGTGGCTCTGGTGTCTGGAACAGGCACTACAGCAGACCTCTGAGTTCTAGGCACTCTGGCAAATGCATCAGTGGTTGTCTTGCCCTTCCTCTCCTGTATCTTGAAGTTGCTCCACAATAGACTGGATCTTAGTTACCTTCACATCCAAGTAATAGAACTTTTGCTCCATGATTCTTTCCAAGCTCTCCTGGTTTCGAGTCAGGGTGGCTAGTCCCTTCTCAATCCTCAGAGTGGAGGCAATCAAGTAGCCAAGCTGATCTTGCTTGCTCTTCAGAAGATATTGAGATGCTTCTTCAGTAGTTGGCATCCTAGCAGCCTTTTCAGCCTTTCCCTTCTCCTTCTTGGCTTGTGCGTGCACAGAAGATGGTTCATCCGCATTCATAACCACAGTGTTGTCCTCAAAGTCTGGATAGATAGGCATGTGCTCCTTGTCAAGTAGATATGTACCAGTGTCCATCTTGGAGTTGATTAGCTCCTGGATCTGTGGGGCATACCCACAACTCATCTTCTGATCTGCAGCTGTCCTCTTAATAGTTTCAACTATTAGGCTCATGACTTTGAACTTATGTGGGACATCAAAGATGTGAAGTAAGTTAATTGCATGGCCTCTGATCATCTTGTGATCACCTGACTTTGGCAAGAGAGTGTGCCTGAGGATCCAGTTGATGGTTGGCAAGCCTGACAAAAGGTAATGTACAGATCCAAACTTATGTGTCTCAAGAGCAGCATCTGGGATCTCCTTGTACATGTGTGCCATTGTGTTGTGATCCTTCTTCCTGTTGGCATAGACATCCAAGTCATCTTCACTCTCTTTTGTGGCATTGATCAACTTCGCCCATTCAGCAACCGTGGACTGGTACCTCGTACCTTCAGACATCCAGACAATCCTTCCATCTGGGTAGAAATGAGCTGTGGAGTAGAACTGTATGATGAGCTCATCCTTCCATTTTGTGAGCTTCTGAGCCACAAACTCATCGACTCCACAAGCCTTGAAATTGTCATGTACACCTGGATAGTGATCCTCATTCTCCTTGATGTAGTCCCAGTCGACCCATCTCATGTCACACACTATGGGCTTCTTGTCAAGCAACACTGTCTCATAGAAGTCCTATTGTTCCTTTGTATGGAACTTGTAGTCCACAGCAGTCCTTCTCCTGGTGGCATATGGATCTGACTCTCTCCATAGCCTCAGACCTGAGTCCTTCCTTATCTTCATGTTCTCAGCTACTGGATGAGCATCATTGTGATCTGGGATTTTTGGCTTCAGCTTCCTCAATACATGTGACTCATCATCTTATTCTTCCATTTCAGCTTCAGGCACTGGGGCCTTGTTCTTTTCCTCAGCAGGGATGTTCCTGGTGCTCCTCTTCAGTTTTGGCTTTGGAGCTGGAGCAACAGCCTTTGGAGCTGTCTTAGGCTTAGATAGAACAACCCCTACCCTGATGGCATCACCCATAAGCTTCTGAGCTTTGGGTGCTGGTGCAGCATCTTCTTCCTCTTCTTATTCAGAATCTCTCATGATTGAGGATCTCCCAAGCACTCTAGCAGTGGTCTTTTTGACCCACTCCTTCCTCTTCTTCCCTTCTGCAGCCTCTTTGGGTTCAGATTCCAAAGGGACTTAAGTAGATGCTCTGGCCTTAGACATTGTAATTCTCTTTGCAGGAACCTTTTGCTTCATGCCTGGCTTGGTGGCAGCAGCAGTGCTATATTCCTTCTTAACCACTTTCTTCTTGGAAGTGGCCTCATCCTCAACTGCCACATAGTCTCCATCCTCAAATTCTGAGGTCTTCTTTCTGGCCCTAGTGGCAGCTTTGGGTAAGTTGCTTGGGGTGCTCCTGCTACCATCATCTGAACTGCTAGAGGGACTAGTGCCCTCACTCAGGTGAACCTGCTCCTCTGACCTGTTCTAGCTGTCACTCTGATCAGACATATTGCAAACACTGATAGCAGACCCTGTGAATATATATAGATGAGATAGAGTGGATGAACATCACAAAATGCAGAGGTTTTTGCAAAAGAATGAGTCAAAAACTTAGTTTAGTTTTCCATAGAAAGCATTTCGGATCAACCGATTTGTAAACTCGGTGATACCAAAGCAGCTGTTGGAACCTAAACTAGTGAACTCGGTCAGACCAAGTCACAGTTCGGTGGCACCGAGACTGCTAGGGTTTCACAAAGTCCTGAACTCGGTCACACCGATTTGCAATTCTCGGTCAAACCGAAAATTACATGTGCAATGGCCTGAGCCGAATCGGTGGTACCGAGTTCCACAACTCGGTGGGTCCGAGATGGTTTCGGCGTAAACCTAACCCTAAATTTTCAATTCATGACTAAACTACGGAGTGTTTTGACTGGATAACAATGATCTCAATCGTTGCAAGATACATGGCGAACACAATGTGCTAGGAATCAGATAGGGATAGCACAATGATCGAGTTCATACCCTAGTTCGGCGATGAACTCGCTACGGCGGCAACAACGGGGTTGATTCCCGTTGACGGCGGCGGAGACCAGCGGCTGGCGACGAGGAACACGATCCGGAGACCCTGGAGGCAGAGCTGGCTAAGCGCGGGTCGAGGAGGTTCGGAAATTTTTCCAAAATTTGACCTGTGGGTATATATAGCCCGACCCTGTTGGTGTGACCGAGTGGAACAACTCGGTGGCACCGAGATTCATAACTGCAAGCAGTTACTGAAACTCGGTGTGACCGAAAGGTTCGAATCGGTTGCACCGAGGTAGAAAACCTAGATCGACTTAGTGATCTCGGTATGACCAAAATGGGTGAATCGGTCAGACCGAAACGCACAAAGAAGTTGTGGAAGTTTAAGTCTATGAGGAATCGGGGACTCCGAGTGCTCCTCACACAGAGTGGTTCGAATCTGACTTGATCAAATTTTGTGTTGCAGCATGAATAGAGTTTGAGATGAGAAAAGCATAGATAGCTAGAGAAGGTTCTTAGGCATTCTTGTCCATCCACTTGGTCAAAAGAAAAGGAAACCAATCGATCAAAACAACAAGTGGATGTCCTCGAATGAGTAAATTATGCAACCAACATGCTCACACAATAAAATGGCAAATGAAATATGTGGCAAAGCATGCACAAACAATTCTAGCATCTATCAAGCAATTGGCGATGACTAGGTCATCTATATATGAGTATATTGACTTAGGAGTCAAATGAGAACATTTGATCATAGGTCATACTCATCGTTTAAGCACAAGTGGGGTTACCACTTTTACATAAAGCGTTGTTGTGTTCACACCATTAAAGTTTCTTTAACTCAATTGTTAGAGTAAAGCTCCCCCTAGATGTGAGATCCCCCCTAAGAGGGATGAACTAACCTTGGGTTTTGTCGATGATGACTTCATGTAGGTGTTGAAGATGTGGATGCTCTATGTTGATGTAGATCATTTGGAGCTATCCTTTGGAGTGAGTTGCACTTTCAATACCTACACGGGTTAGTCCCACAAGGAACAAACAAGGGTATCCATAGACATAGAGTGATGCACACACGAGATGATGTCTATGAAAGCTTTAGGTTACCTTGTCCCTTGTCTTACCAACAAGAGGGTTTGTGACTCCTTGAACTAGTGCAAGATGTGGAAGTTGATTGCACTTGTTCTTGCTAAAATGATAAGAGTGAAGTATATTGGCGGAGTCACCCTCAAGAACTCTCTAGTTCTTTTTCTTCAGGATCCACACCATCTTGATGGGAATCCTCGGAGTTGTAGTTGTACTTGATGAAGTGGAACTTGATGTAGTCTTGGGAACCCACTTGACCAAGGCCTTAGGAGCTTCTTCAAATGCATCAATTTCCTCTTGAAGCTTGTCCTTGCCTTTTTTTCTTGTGGTCTTGTGGTGGAAGATCATCTTGAGCTTGTGTCCCTTTGGATGAAGTAGGATCATACTTCTCTTATTGAGGAACAAACTTTGTCTTGGGGTATTGATCTTCTTCCCACTCAACTCCATTGGCATTGAACTTTCGTTCAAAACCAATACCTTGATTCTTCCGGTGCCTTCCTTGCTTGCGTACAATTTCCTCGAATTGCTTACTCCCGGCAAGGCTCTTGTAAACACCTTTCTCTATAATTCCCTTCAATAAGCTATTTTCTTGCTCAAGTGTAACTTGGCTAAGAGAATCATTAGTGGAATCAAGAGAACTACTAGAAGCAACAACATTGGATTTAGCATGATTATTATTACTACTAGAGGAAGAATCTTTCTTGTTCTTGTTACTAGACTTGACTTGAGGCATGTAAGTGGATAAGAGTAAACGCTTGGCAATGTAAGAAGAACTTTTCTTGCGAAGATCATCATTGATTGCCTTTAAGAACTCATGCTCTTGCTCAAGGTTGAGATTTTCAAAACATAATTTCTCATGAGTCCTTAAAAGTTCTTGATGATCCCCTAAGATAGTTTCATGAGCTAACTTAAGAGTGTTCAGTTCTTTAGTTAGAGACTCAATCTTCTCCTTATCATTGTCATTCGTTTCATCATAGTATTCATCACTATAGTTGTCAACAAGTAACTCATCATCACCTAACAAGTCATCTTCATCACTATTGAAATCAACATACTCGTGGTGTGATACCTTTGGACCTTTGGCCATGAAGCATCTTCCAATTCCTTCATTTGGTGAATCAAATATGTCGTAGGAGTTGGTTGACACAAGTGCTAGTCCGGCAACACCTTCATCTTGAGTATATTCAGAGTCGGAGTGATAGCTTCTCTCGGAGTCATTGTCGGAGTCAGAGCCGGATACCCATTCACCAACATGAGCTTGATGTCTTCGTTTTGTGTAGCTCCTTGATGACTTGTCCTTCCTTTACGAATCCTTGCTTCTCCAAGGGTGTCTTCATTCATATCAATCATCCCTACTCCTTCTCTCCCTTGATGGTGATTCTTCTCTTCTACTTCTTCTTTTGGGAGAATCTTCTCTTCTCTTGTGGGGAGCCGTACACTCATTGGAGTAGTGTCCGGGTCTTCCACAATTGTAGCAGTTTCGCTCTCGACTAGAAGATCTTTTGTCATTGTAGGACCTTGACTTGGAACTTCTTTCCTTGCTTCTACTCTTGTAGAACTTGTTGAAGTTCTTCACCATTAGGCTCAATTCTTCATTGAAGGTTTGTTTCTCACTTGATGATGTGGGAACTTCACATGAGGCTTTGTAAGCACCACTTGACTTGTTATGGAGCTCCTACTTATCCTTGAGTGACATCTCATGAGCAACAATTCTTCCAATGACTTCCGTTGGCTTGAGATCTTTGTAATTTGGCATCATTTGGATCAATGTGCATACGGTATCGTATTTTCCATCCAAGGCTCTTAGGATCTTCTTGATGATGAATTTGTCGGTCATCTCTTCACTTCCTAAGCCGGCAATCTCGTTTGTGATAAGAGCAAGCCTAGAGTACATTTCAGCGACACCTTCACCATCCTTCATTTTGAACTTGTCAAGTTGACTTTGAAGCACATCCAACTTCGATTCCTTGACGGAGTCGGTACCTTCATGCATATCAATCAAAGTATCCCAAATTTCCTTTGCATTCTCAAGATGGCTGATTTTGTTGAATTCTTCGGGGCACAATCCGTTGAATAGGATATCACAAGCTTGAGCATTGTATTGTAGCATCTTCAACTCATCCGCGGTAGCTTCACGATTCGGTTCTCTCCCATCAAAGAATTCACCTTGCAAGCCAACACACACAATAGCTCAAACGGCGGGGTTATGTCCAAGAATATGCATTTTCATCTTATGCTTCCAACTAGCAAATTTTGTACCATCAAAGTAAGGACCTCTACGGTGATAATTTCCCTCGCTAGACGCCATACTCTCCTAGGTTGTGAAACCAAGGCTATGACCACCAAAAGCTATGGAAATAAAGCAGATGGAGAGCAAAGCTCTGATACCACTTGTAGGATCGAAAGTATGTCTAGAGGGGGTGATTAAACTACTTGACCAAATCAAGATCTATCCATTTCCCAATTTTAGTCTTTGGCAGATTTTAGCTATCTTAGCACAAGTCAAGCAATCTTAACACAATTCAAGCAAGCATGCAAAGAGTCTATGAGAAGCGGAAAGTAAAGCATGCAACTTGCAAGAATGTAAAGGGAAGGGTTTGGAGAATTCAAACGCAATTGGAGACACGGATGTTTTTGTCGTGGTTCCGATAGGTGGTGCTATCGTACATCCACGTTGATGGAGACTTCAACCCACGGAGGGTAACGGTTGCACGAGTCCACGGAGGGCTCCACCCATGAAGGGTCCACGAAGAAGCAACCTTGTCTATCCCATCATGGCCATCGCCCATGAAGGACTTGCCTCACTAGCGGTAGATCTTCACGAAGTAGGCGATCTCCTTGCACTTACAAACTCCTTGGTTCAACCCCACAATCTTTGTCAGAGGCTCCCAATGACACCTAGTCAATCTAGGAGACACCACTCCCCAAGAAGTAACAAATGGTGTGTTGATGATGAACTCCTTGCTCTTGTGCTTCAAATGATAGTCTCCCCAACACTCAACTCTCTCTCTCTCTCACAGAATATGGATTTGGTGGAAAGAAGATTTGAGTGGAAAGCAACTTAGGAAGGCTAGAGATCAAGATTCATATGGTAGGAATGGAATACCTTGGCCTCAACACATGAGTAGGTGGTTCTCTCTCAGAAAATGTGTATTGGAAGTGTAGGTATGTTCTGATGGCTCTCTCTCCGAATGAAGAGTGGGTGGAGGGGTATATATAGCCTCGACACAAAAATTAACCGTTACACACAATTTACCAATCTCGGTGAGACCAAAGTGAAAAACTCAGTCGGACCGATTTAGCAAACCTAGTGACTGTTAGGACTTTCGGTGGGACTGAGATGCAACTCGGTAGGACCGATATGGTTAGGGTTAGGGCATAACGTAATCTCGGTGTGACCGATTACACAAACTCGGTGGGACCGATTTTGGTAATAAGCTAACTAGAGATTTGGTCAGGTAAACTCGGTGGGACCGATCGCTCATTTCGGTGGGACCGAAATGTTACGAAAGAGAAACAGAGAGTTTACATTGCAATCTCGGTGGGACCGATCGCTCATCTCGGTAGGACCAAAACGTTACGAAGGGAAATAGAGAGATTACAACCCCATCTCGGTGTGACCGAAATCCCTATCGGTGAGACCGATTTGCCTAGGGTTTGTGGCAGTGGCTATGACATTTGAAACTCGGTGGCGCTGGATAGAAAGAATCGGTAGGGCCGAGTTTGACTTTTGGTTTAGGCCATATGTGGATGTGGGAAGGTAGTTGAGGGTTTTGGAGCATATCAGTAAGCACTATGAAGCAAGAACCTCATTAAACAACACCTCATCCCTCCTTGATAGTATTGGCTTTTCCTATAGACTCAATGTGATCTTGGATCACTAAAATATAAAATGTAGAGTCTTGAGCTTTGAGCTTGAGCTAATCTTTTTGTCCTTAATATATTGAGGGGTCCACATTCCTCGTCCATGCCATGCCATTCATTGAGCTTTTCCTGAAATATTAATCTTGGAATAGCATTAGCTCAATGATCTATATGTTGTTAGGAAATACCAAAACCACCTAGGGATAGTTGCACTTTCAGAATACAATACATATTGATGGAGTGATTGTCAAGGTTGCAAACCGACATGGCGTTGCAAGTTCACTGCAGTAGCAACCGACTAGGTCACTGCATCGCTGGCGGGGAAGGAGGGCAGCTCACCTCGCCTACGATGCATGCCCAGCGGCGCCACCACAACTGGTCCTGGGATTTGGCTTCTCCTACCGCCCATTTGAACAGTTGCACCTGCTGCTCATGCCATTGCGCAGGCATGCGCGTTCTTTCCTTCGCAGTCGACTCCGTGAATGTGATCTCTGCCATTAGCCCTAGCTCGAAATCAATGCAATGCTGCCAGATGCTAACATCCCTCGGCATCTCTCCCCTGAGATCGACTTGCGCCTCTGCCTTGTGCTGCGCCAGGCGCAGCTCCTTGGAACTTCTCTCCAATCGATGCAACGCTTTCTTGATCCGATTTGCCCTTGCTGCCCACCACCTGAAACGCAGCCATGGCATGTCCTCCGGTGCCACCGATCTGTGATTCCAGAGCAATGGATCCCCTCTAAAACACATGTGGGTTTCGCTCAAAGGCGGCAGTGCTGCGGGCCAGAGCGAGAGGGCAGCCCGCGGGATCCTGGGATCTAAGGGATTATCCATGGCGGGATCCGGTGGGCGAGGCAGGGAGGCGAGCCTAGGCGCTAGGAGAGCCTTACGAGGATAAGATAAAGATAGTACTACTCCACTCCGTCCATATTTAAATACAAAGGCCACCAACAGTAACCCTGGCAAAAATTGATCATGCTGCCTGCGTCCTGGTTTATTGGCCCCCTTTTTTTGTGCCACTTTTTATGACATGCCTAAATATTATGTTACTTACAAATATGGTCAAAACTTGGCACAAAAAACGAAGAAGACCAATGGAAGTATCAACTCGCATGCGCGCAGTGGAGTAGTAATGTCTTTCTTACGCCCTCACGTCCACTCAATTTTCACGCGCTGTATTAATTGACCATCAATGAAGTGAAGGACTTTACATGCGTCAAATTATCACATGGGGTGGATCTTCGTACAAAAATGCGCCCCCGTGTACCCGCGTGTGCGTGCGAGGGAATGAGTGTGTGTGTGGTGTGCATGCACGTCTTCACTTCGTGCATATACCGCCAGTGTGCCTCAGAGAGGACGAGTACATTCTTCTGGAACCAGCAGCACGTCACTGTGATCAATCCACACAAGGAGGTCGCGACAACGCCTCCACATGTGCCGCGTGGCCGTAAGAGGTACATTGTGTAGCATGCCATTGGAATTCTAATTTACATGTTTTGCACATACTCGAAGTACTAGTAAGGTACACGTGCATTACACGCATCAGATTTGGCAACCAAATTATGAATAAATACCACACTATAGCATGTAAGCTATGAGTCATATATGCCTGATGTAGACCTCCATTTAATTCTTATAGTTCATCTCATTCAAAATCAATTAGTTTTTACAAAAAAGCTAGCACCTCTTTGATTCGTAGGATTTCCAAAACACGGGAATAGGAAAAACATGGGATTGGAGGGGAATGTCATCTTGAATACTACAGGATTGTACGAGTGTTTGATTGTGCATAGAAAAAACGCATGATTCTTTCAAAAAGGTTTGAGTGGATGGGATGTTTCCTATGAAATCTAGTGCAAATGAATCCTATGGAAAAATTCCTATGGTTTACAATCCTACGAATCAAACAACCAAGATAGGAAAAATTCCTAAGGATTAGAATACTCCAAAATTCCTTTGAGAATCCTTTGAATCAAAGAAGCCCTTAATCTTTTTTATGATTCATGGAATTGTGCGTTGTAAAGCATAAAGTAAAAAAATGGCAATTCAACTAGAAAAAAAGTTTGGACAGTTATGATACAGAAGATTCTTGAACAAAGGAGAAGCACTTGTGTTTTGAGGTTTGTGCATTATGCTTAAGTTGAACCATGGAGTCTGCTAGATTGTACATGTGGCAAAATCCGGTGGAGGGGGTTAGAAGATGGTGCGAGGGGCCAAGTGGAAGGAGACTATGAAGGAGTGCACAAGTGAGAGATCGATATTTAAGGAGAGGGGGCGAGAACGTGCGTTGTTGCGCGTAGTGGTGGAGCCATGTAAAATAAATGAACTAGGGGGCCAAGCATTGCTAATCCTTTATAAGGAGGGCCAATTCATCAACTTAAACCATTTTACCAGCAATTGTCTAATGATCACTGTCGGGGGTTTGGCGCGACATATGCCAACGGATGGCTTATCATGGTGGGGGCGAGTAGAACGTCGCCGGTGCCTAGAAACGGGATGAGGCGAAGACATGCACGCCGGCGAATCTTACCCAGCTTTAGGGCTCTCCGGGGAGATAACACCCCTACTGCGGCTCTGCGGGGTCTCCGCATGATCACTATGGCCAAGTGTTTACAAGGTTGCTCCTTGAGCTGTTTCGGGTGGTAGGAGAGGGCAAGGCTAGCTCTCTCCTTCTATCTGGGTGGTCTAGAACTACTGGGATCCAACCCTTTGCATGGGTGCCCTGAGGGGTTTATATAGGCCTACCCCCCAGGGGTACAATGGTAATGCGACTAGGCGCGGGCCCAGCCGTCAGTGCCTCCGACCTCCGACTTGTCCGCCAACTACTGGGGCCCGCCGACAGGTGGGTCTCATCGACTGGTCTGGTACGGATCCAACAGGCCGCGTCCGCCACGGGCGGGTCTTGCCGGCTGCTGATTACTGTAGCCGTGCTCCTGATGATGCAAGCTTGGTCATGGGGTCGTGGCAAAAGCCCCACCGCCTGGCGGGTGATCACTGTGGCCACTCCCCATCTCTTCTTGATTAATGGCGCGTGGGCCCCGGGGGAGGGCTCGGCTGACTCCCCCAGGCCGACTCCCAATGGGTCCGACTGGCGGTTCTCCCGCCGTCTCCCAAGGTCTCACTGACTGGTGGGCCCCACTGCCTCCAGGCCGTACAGACAAGTCGTCATGGGCGCAGGACTTGGTACAGTGGTGCTGACGTTAGGGCCGGCCGGGCAACAGTGCCACGCCGCAGGGAGATCTTCCCAAGTACGGCGTGCTGTAGCCATGCCTGCCCTTGGTAAGGAGCAAGGAGTGGGCTTCACTATAGCCACGCCCCTGCCCCGTCGCCTTTGATGAGGTCATGGTTTGTTGGAGTCGCCGGCCAACTCCCCAAAGCCGGCTTCTCCGGAAGTCGTCCCTGGGACTCGGCCATGAGCGGGTAGTTGGCCACCTCGCCGTAGACTCCCCAGGAGGCGGCTCTTCGCCCTGGGGTCTTGAGGGGTGCAGCCTGCCCCGATGGCTTGAAAGGTTATGGGGCTCGGGTTGGCCTACCCGTGGCCCATTACTCCGACAGTAGTCCCCGAAGCTGGTGAGGCGCCGCGGACGATCGGCCGAGAAGCCTCAGCAGTTTCTCTCTCCGGATGCTCAACGCATGGTCTTGATTGACTTCTGCCGGGCCGACTAGGAGTCGGACTCGCCCAACTCGGACTCACTCCATTACGACTTGCTCAGTAGTTCGAACGTCGCGGCGGGATTTCAAGTGGCGTGCTAGCTAAGCTTCCAGGCCGCCACCCGTTCCTGGCCTGTCACGCAAGGGCACGTGGCCAGGCCGTCCTGCCAGCCCACGCGCGCGACGGGACAGGCCCGTAGGCGGGGCCCGCCACTACCGCGCCTCGGCGCCCGAGCGGATCCGCTACGGCCCCGGTGGACAGTTGGGATTCCCGTGAAGTTACTGCACGCAGTAACTTTACGTGGATCATGGGGGTCGTGGGGTTGCGGGCGCAGTAAATCCGCACGTCCGCCCCCTCGGCTTCGCAGCCCACGGGGCTATAAGTAGGGGGAAGAGGGGGGCACGCTCGCCCCTCCTTCCCACTACCCCTTGCTTTCTTCCTCCTCGCAGCTCCTCGCTCTCCTGCTTCCTCTTCTCTTCTTTGCTCCGCCGCACGCCCAAGCTCCAGCAAACGCTGCAGTGATAGCTCGCAATGAGTTCTTCCTCCGCTGCTGCACCTCCCCCAGTGCGCTCCGACACCTGGGACGACTCCGAAGTCCACGAAGACCATATCGAGTTCCTCCGCCGGACCCGTCGGCTTCCCGGCGAAGATCGCGTCCAGGTGCGTCTTGCGCCGGCGAGGGAGATTTCCCCTGCCCCACAGGAGGGCGAGCGGGTCATCTTCCGCTCGCACTGCCTGTGCAGGCTGGGACTATCAGGGAGCAGCTTTTTCCGGTCGTTCATGGAGTTCTACGGCCTCCAGCCGCACCACCTCACCCCCAACACAGTGGTGCTGCTGTCTGCCTTTGTGGCTCTGTGCGAAGGCTTCCTCGGAGTCCTCCCCACCCTCGAGCTCTGGGGGGAGTTCTTCTTCTCCAAGCTCGGCACCCAGGACGCGGGCGTGCCGGCTCAGTGCGGCGCCTTCATCGCCGTGCGAAGGACAGGAGCCGACAACCACTTCCCCTCCATCACGCTACTGAAGTTGGTGAAGATGTGGCAGAGGTCCTACTTCTATGTCAGGAACGTCGCCACGAGGGGCGACTGGGTCAATCTGCCGGCTTTCGAAGCCGGCCCGCCGGCTGGCAGACTGCCCAACTAGTCATACCGGGCCAGGTCGCTGACGCCTGCGGGAGCCGGCGCCATCACGCGACTCCGAGTGCTGACGTAGTCGGAGGGTCTGACTGGTCCAGACCTGCTGGTGGCCTTCGTCTGGCGCCGAGTTCTCCCACTCCAAGGCCGCCCTGACATGATGTGCCAGATGAGCGGGGGACGCGACCCGAGTCGGATGTGCACCAAGGACATGCCTCATGAAGAGGTGGCCCTTATGGTGAACTACCTCTCGGACAGCAGGCTCCCGGAGGACTGGCGATTCGGCAAGGAGCCATACTCCCGCGCCAACCCCCCGCCTGTGGTGAGTCGCCTTTCTTTTCTTTCTTTGGATTGTCTTCTTCTTGCCGAGTTTTGTTCTGATCAGTCGGCCTTGGTTAGAATCCCCTTCTTCACCCACCAGCCGGCACCTCGGGGCCGGCCCGTGAGTTCATCGCCGACCGAGCGGAGAGCGACGTCGACGACCCCGATCTGGGGGCGGCGGCTCTGGAAGACGACGCCGAGGGAGGAGGAGGAACGACAGGCGACCTCAGGCCCTCGGCTACCTTTGCTGACTTGCCTGAAGACGACGCCGAGGGAGGAGTCGTCCCTCGCCATCGGCCAAGAGCCAGCCAGCCGGGCGCGGGCTCTTCTGCCGCGTCGGGCGCTCCAGGCGGCGGGAAGAAGCGTCGGGCTGCACCGACTTTGTTCAGCAGCCGGCCGAAGAAGCCCAAGGGCTCGGCTGCGGCGACCCGGCGGGACGAGGAAGCCGCGAAGGCCATCCACTTCCGTAAGGAAGTGAAGAAGCCGTCGTTGGTCTCTGCGTAAGTATTCTGTCTTCAAAGTTTATTCTTTCTTCGTGTTTTGTCTGAGTCTCTGCTCGCCCCTCTTTCTTCAGGGCTCCTCTCTCTCTTGAGTGGGTCGCTGCCGCCTTCGTCATGGGGTCAGCGGAGACGTTCGCCACCACTCGGCGTTTAGGCCCCGCTGCTGACCTCCAGGAGGCGACGGAGCGGAATGCGCAGGAGAGGTGCAATGAAGAAGAAGCCCTCCGTCTGGAGAAGGCGGAGGCCGACAGGGCAGAGGCATCCGCTAAGAAAAAGCTAGCGGAGGCCGAAGCCGCCGCGGCGAAGCACCAGGCTGAGGAAGCCGCACGCCGCCAGTCGGCCTTGCTTGTTACCCTGCTGAACTCTGCGCCGCCACCTCCGGAGGTCACGGGGCAGACCGGAGAAGCCGGCGGGGAGAACCTCGTCGAGGAGAGGGAAGGCGGCGACCCCTCTACTCCGGGCGCGAACGTTCCGCCGCCGCCTCCGCCGCCGTCTGAAGGTGTGCAAGGTGAGCAGCCAGCGGACCCTCCGGTGCCGCCGACCAAAGAGGAGGCCGTGGCGAGGCTGCTCCTCCAGGTCGGCTCGCCAGCGCGCCATCGCCTGGAGAAGGCGACTTCGGCGCCTCGCCCCCTGGAAGCCGGCACCGCCAGCTCGGCGGCTCCAAACGCCGAAGCGATGAGTGCTGCACCTGTTGGGTGGGTGCGAGGAGGCGGCACAGGGCCGCTGAACCGGGCGCTCCTGGACGTCCAGGCGAAGCTCCGTGCTGAGCGCGACGCCCTCCAGAGTTGCACCAAGGCGTTCCTAGCATCGCGGGCAGCCGTCCGGGTATGTTTTTTCTTTGGGCCTTTGTTTTTCTTGTTCCTCTCTGTGGGGGCGCGCCAGCGCACCCACTGGGTGTAGTCCCCGAGTTTCGAGCCGGCTGCTGAGCAGGAGGCTCGGAACTCCAATTGATGAACTTCTGGGTACTAACTTTGTCTGAAATGCTTGTTGCAGGATTACCACAACCTCCGCGTCACTGCCTTCAACCGTAATGTTGAAGAGCTGGGCAAGCGGACCGCCGACTTTGCGGAGAGCCGGAGTAAGTCCTTCCCTCTTTTTTCTTCTCTGCGGGGGCGCGCTAGCGCACCCGCGGGCTATAGTCCCCGAGATTCGGGCCGACTGCTGAGCAGTCGGGCCGGATCTCCCCGGCGACCTACTTTATTGACGACTGTTGTCTTTCTTCTTTTCCTTCAGGGGCCAATGCTGCTCTTTAACAACAGTTGAGCGAAGCCAACTCCGCCCTGCTCGCCAAAGGGGAGGAGTGCAGCAAGCTCGCCACGGAGCGCGATCTGCTGACCACTCAGTTGGCAGAGCAGAAAGAGTTGCTCGCGAAGTCGCAGAGGGAGGCGGAAGAGACGGAAACCACCCTCTTGGCCGAGTTCGCGAGCGAGCGCTCCTCCTGGTCCGACAAGGAGGCGCTGTTGTCCTCCGGCTTCCACGAGATCGAAGACATCGTTGATAGTGAGTCTCTTTGTTTTCTTTCTTTGAGCTGCCGACTTAGATCGTGCCGACTCCTGGTTTTTGACTTGCTTTTTCGTTTCTTCGTGTCTTTTTGCAGACTTCTTCCCTGGGCAGTCGTAGGCCGCCATCCAAGCCATCAAGGCCGATCGTGAAAGTCAGAGGGCGAAGGGCGCGGAGATCGCCGCCGATGCCCCCCGAACTCTCGACGAGCACATCCTGAGCATCGAGGCTCGCCTCCGGCCGACTCACCGGATGCTGCGCCGGCTTCAGCGCGTCGGTGCCCAGGCGATTGCCGCCCTCTGGCCGGATATGCAGGCTCTGCGCACCCCTAGCCTGACGGCGAACTGGCTGGAGGTCGTGGCTGGTCGTCTTGAGGCTTGGAAGGGCTCTTCGGCCCGGGCTGGGGCGCGCCGGGCCTTGGAGTTCGTCAAGGCGTGGTACCCGTGGTTGGATCTAGACCGGTTGGCGATGCTTCGGTCGGAGGCCCAGCCGGAGCTGGCGACTGCGAAAGACGCCCTCGTCAAGCGTGCTGCAGCGATCGCCGAGTACACCGACACGATCATCTTCGTCCCCGAGCGGTCTGAAGACGGCGAGGAGGTACCGCCGGAGTGGTTTGGGATGAACCCAGACTACGGCGAAGACTCGGCGGAGGTGATTGGCTCCATTGTTGAGGAGAAGGACGAGGCGGAGGATGAGGGCGAGGCGGAGGCACCAGAAGACGGAGCAGACGGCCAGCCTCAGCCCGACCGCGCCTCTAGCAATGAGCCGTGTGCGATAGACCCGATTGCTGCCGGAGGCGATCAAGCCGAGACTAGCCGGCCGACCGCCCCGACGCCTGATGCTGGCGCCTCCTCCGACCCCCCGAACCTATCTGCCGCCTCCTGAGTTGCCGTTGTGTCTTTTGTTTTATCTGCTTCAGTAGTCTTTTGAAGAACTTGTTAATTCGCACAATTCCACCCGCGGGGTGTATTTTGAACCTCTGCTTGACAATTCGGCCAAGGGCCTATGTTATGTGAATTTATATATCTATCCTTTCTTGCTCATTGTTCTTTTGGCTGTTTTCCTTTGCCGCTTTCTCTTAGTTGCCTGCATTGCCAATCGGACAGCCGCTCTGCGGACTGTCGCTGGATCAAGTGCCAGGCTACTTTGGGAAAGCAAGTACTTAGCCGTTTTCAAGATTGTTTGAGCAAGTTAGGTAGAATACGACAATCCAACTATCCGAGAATCGGTTTGCGAGAAAGGCTGGAAGCCGTCTTGAGCTATGTTTTATGCTTTGGGTCCTTAGCCATTTTTCATGTGAATGCCCATTCTACCTTACTGCTGCCCACCGTACAGTCGCTCTGCGAGCTACGGCTTCTGGCAGGAGACGGCTTAGGCATTTACACACTGCTTGTCCGACTGCAGGAAGCATTTCATAGTGCGAGGCGGCAAGTCCCCGGGCCGACTTGTCGAGCCCGATGCCAAGCGGCATGACAAAGAGTAACATACTTGTAGGCATAATTTTTATAATACAGACAAAAGAGGGCAGTCCCCGAGCTCGTCTCGGGGGCCCCGAAGTCTTGGTACTTTAATACAAAAGGTAGCGTGGTACATACTGCATCAACTGTAAAATCTTCGGAGAAGATTTGCATTCCATGGCCGCTCTGTCTCCTTGCCGGAGTCGTCCCTCTTGCGTGCTCGGGGCTTCTGAGCGTCGATCAGGTAGTAGGAATCATTGCCTAGTACTTTGCTGATGATGAAAGGGCCTTCCCAAGGCGGCGATAGCTTGTGCTGGCCGGCTGTTCGCTCGATCAGCCGGAGCACAAGGTCGCCTTCTTGGAAAGATCTTGGCCTGACCTTCCTGTTGTGGTATCGGTGCAGGCTCTGCTGGTAGATGCTGGACCGGTTGAGTGCCAACAGTCGGCCCTCTTCCAGCAGATCAACGCCATCTTGTCGTGCTTCTTCTGCTTCCTCCTCGGTGTACATGGTGACTCGTGGGGAGTCGAACTCTATGTCCGTTGGGATGACGGCTTCGGCATCGTAGACGAGGAAGAAGGGCGTGAAGCCGGTTGACTTGTTTGGAGTCATGCGCAGACTCCAGAGGACGGCTGGCAGCTCGTCGAGCCAGCAGCCAGCCGAGCGCTTCAGAGGCTCGATCAACCGAGGCTTGATGCCGGATAGGATGAGGCCATTTGCTCGCTCCACTTGGCCGTTTGACTGCGGGTGGGTGATGGACGCTAGGTCCAGTTGGATGCCCTGTGTTGCGCAGAAACGGGCCAAGGCGCCTTTGGCAAAATTTGTGCCGTTGTCGGTGATGATGTTGTGTGGTATGCCGTACCGAATTGTGATATCGGTGATGAAGGTCACGGCAGTCGGACCATTCAGTTTCTTAATTGGCTTCACTTGCACCCACTTGGTGAACTTGTCCACTACGACAAGTAGGTGAGTTAGACCACCTCGCGCTGTCTTGAATGGTCCCACCATGTCTAGACCCCAAACTGTGAAAGGCCAGGCAATGGGGATGGTCTTGAGCACAGAAGCCGGCTGGTGCGGCTTGGAGCTGAATTTCTGACACCCTTTGCATTTTTGGACCAACTCCTTGGCCTCTTCCAAGGCAGTCGGCCAGAAGAAGCCGTGCCGAAAGGCTTTGGCGATGAGTGCTCTTGAAGCCGCATGGTGGCCGCATTCGCCTTGGTGGATGTCTTTGAGAATCGCTTGGCCTTGCTCTGGCTCTACGCAACGCTGGTAGACACCAGTGACGCTGCGCCTGACTAGCTCTCTGTTGACTATGGTATAGGCTGCCGCCCGGCATTGTACTTGCCGAGCTGAGATCTTGTCAGTTGGTAGCTCTTTATTCACCAGGAATTTGAGGATGGAGTGGGCCCATGAGGGTGCTGCTATTTCTTCGATTGCCAGAACTGTGACTTGGACGAGGACGGTTGGGCTGGGAGGCGGCGGGTTGGAGTCAACAGCCGCTTGCTAGGTTGATGAAGTCCCCAGGCCGACTGGTGCGGTCCCTAGGCCGAGTTCTGGAATCTTTGGGTCCGCTGCCACAGTCCCCGGGCCAGGCTCGACTGTGGCGGCTTTGGAGTCATCCGCCAAAGTCCCCGTTCCGACTGCCGGAGCTCTGGAGTCGGATCCGCCGTCTTCGGGAGGAGCCGGCACAAAAATGGAGTCTGATTCTAGTGAAGGCTTGACAGACGGCTTGAGGAGGCGTTGAAGGGCGACGCCAGATGGAATTGCTTGGCGGGTAGAGCCGATTCGTGCCAAGGCGTATGCTTGGTCGTTGTCGTTTCTTGGCACGTGGAGGAACTCGCACCCTTCGAAATACCCGCTGAGTTGCAGCACCAGGAAACGGTAGCTCGCCATGTTTGCGTCTTTCGCGTCCCAGTCGCCAGATGACTGCTGGACCACTAAGTCCGAGTCGCCATAACACAAGATCCGGCGGATGCCAAGTTCTTTGGCAAGTCGGAGCCCGTGAATGAGCGCCTCGTACTCGGCAACATTGTTGGAGGTGGCAAAGTGGATTTGCAGTGCATATTTGAGCTTGTCACCTTTAGGAGAGGTAAGGACGACGCCGGCTCCCAAGCCAGTGCGCATTTTGGAGCCGTCGAAGTGCATCCGCCAATGGGTGGAGTCAGGCGCTGGAGGCAGGTACTGGGTCTCGGCCCAGTCGACGAGGAAGTCGGCCAGTGCTTGTGACTTGATAGCGGTGCGGGGCTGGTAGTAGATGGTATAAGGAGCCAGCTCTATGGCCCACTTGGCCACTCGACCAGAGGCATCTCGGCTACTGATGATCTCGGCAAGTTGGGCCGTGCATACCACCGTGATTGGATGCTCTTGAAAATAAGGCTTCAATTTCTTGGCAGCAAAGTGTACGCCATAGCACATCTTCTAGTAGTGGGGGTAGTTCTGCTTGGAGGTCGACAGTACCTCGCTCAGGTAATATACCAGTCTCTGGACAGGAAGCGCCTTGCCTTCCTCCTTGCGCTCCACTACAATGACTGTGCTGACTACTCGGCTGGTGGCGGCGATGTACAGGAGCATAGGCTCCTTGGGAGTCGGAGCCGCCAGGACGGGTGGAGTAGTCAGCATCTTCTTCAATTGGTGAAAAGCTTCGTCCGCCTTATGGTTCCACTCGAAAAAAGTGGTCTTCTTCATGAGTTGGTATAAGGGGAGAGCTTTCTCGCCCAGCCGACTGATGAATCGGCTGATGGACGCTAAGCAGCCGGTGAACTTCTGCACGTCCAGCAATCGGCTGGGTATCTCCATTCTCTCAATGGCCTCGATTTTTACTGGGTTGCATTCTATGCCGTGTTCAGAGACCAGGAAACGTAGCAGCTGGCCGGCTGGTACTCCGAAGACGCACTTCTCGGGTTGAGCTTGATTTGGAACCAGCGCAGGTTCTCAAAGGTCTCCTCGAGGTCTTCCACTAGTGTTCCACACCTTTTCCGTCTTCACCACCACGTCATCCACGTAGACATGGGCATTCCTGCCGAGCTGCTTGAGGAGACACTTCTGCATGCAACGCTGAAAGGTGGCATCGGCATTCCTCAAGCCGAACGTCATGGTGAGGTAGCAGAATGCTCCAAATGGCGTGATGAAGGCAGTCTTCAATCTGTCAGCTGGGTTCAGCTTGATCTGGTGATATCCTGAGTATGCATCCAAGAAACTCAACAGCTCGCATCCGGCTGTGGAGTCTATCACCTGATCGATTCTTGGTAGAGCAAATGGGTCCTTGGGGCAGGCCTTGTTGAGGCTCGTGTAGTCAATACACATTCGCCACTGCTTGTTCTTCTTTAGTACCAGGACCGGATTTGCCAGCCACTCCGGAAAGAAAACTTCCATAATGAAGCCGGCTGCTAGGAGTCGGGCTATCTCTTCTCCGACAACTCTTCTCTTCTCTTCTGATAAGCGGTGCAGGGGCTGCCTGACCAGCTTTGCATCAGATCGGACATGTAACTTGTGCTCGGCGAAATCTGTCGTTACACCTGGCATGTCTTTGGGAGACCATGCGAAGATGTCCCAATTCTCACGGAGGAAATCGACGAGCTCGCCTTCCTATTTGCTGTCGAGGTTTGCACCTATGATAGTGTACCTCTCTGGGTGCTCCGGATCCAAGGGTATCTTCTTTGTCTCTTTGGCCGGCTTGAACGAACCTTCGGCTTCCGACTCCTTTGGGTCGGGCGATATCTCCGACTGCTTGCCGGCCATCGCCACAACTCATTCAAGGAGTTGCTTCTCGGCTGCAATCACCAGGGACTCGGCCAGCCGACTGCTCTCGGCCGCGCAAGCGGACGACTTCCGGTAGTCGCCGGCCACAGTCAGAATTCCCCTGGAACTGGGCATCTTCATCTTGAGGTAGGCGTAGTGGGGGACCGCCATGAACTTGGCCAAGGCGGGTCGGCCAAGTAGCGCATGGTATGGGCTCTCAAGGTCCACCACCTCAAACCAAACAGACTCTCTTTGGAAGTGATCTTTGTCCCCAAAGAGGATGTCCATCAGGATCTTGCCGATTGGTGAGCAGGAAAGCCCAGGTACGATGCCGTGGCACACAGTCCGGCTTTTCTGAAGCTGTCTTTGCTTGATTCCTAACTTCTCCATGGTGTCCTTGTACAGGATATTGATGTTGTTGCCTCCGTCTATCAGAACTCGCGAGAAACACGTGGCCCGTTTATCCGTAGCAAAGGTGGCGTCCAGGACCAAGGCGTAGGAGCCCGGACTCGGCATCACTTCTGGGTGGTCGGCCCTGCTCCAGCTGATGGGCTTCTCAGACCAGTGCATGAACTCTGGCGTCTCTGAGGCTACTGCGTTCACCTCTTGTCGCTGCAGCCGCCTGCTGTGTCGATCATCAGCCACACTGGTGAACACCACGTAGGCTCCGTGCTCTTTAGGTTATTCGTCTTGTACTGCGCCGACTAGCCTGACTGTCGGCTGCTTGGGCGGAGGCAGAGGCGGCTGCCCAGCAGGTGGGGGTGGCAGGAGGCCGTCTCCCTTGGCAATCCTGGTGAGCCAGTGGCACTTCCAGGTGGTGTGATTCGACGGCTTCGCGCCGCTGTGGAATTTGCAAGGTCCATCCAAGGTCTTCTCATAGGAGAAGGCCGGCAACCAGTTTGGCTTGCCGCCTTTCTGTCGCTTGGGCGGAGGCTGCTCTTCTGGCTGCTGGGCTTCAACGGTCGCGACCTGCCGGCTGCCGGAAGCCGGCTGCGGGGCCTTGTGCTTGTTGTCGCCCTACTGCTGTCGCCGGCCGGCATCTGCCGCCGGAGTTCTTGGAGCTTGAGGAGCCACTTTGCCAGTCATGCTGATTTGGATTTCCGCCTTCATGGAGGAGTCGGCCGTGGCGTACTTGTCCGCTATGATCAGCAGCTCGTCGAGGGTTTCTGGCTCATCGCAGAGGAGCTTGTGCTTGAGGAGGGTGCCTTCTCGGCACCCGACTGTGAAGTACTCGATGGCTGCACCTCGTGCACGCCCTCGCAGGAGTTCCAAAGCTCGGCCCAACACGTGAGGTAGTCGTGAGTCGACTCGTCAGGACCTTGCGCACACAAGGAGAGCTGACGGGGCTTGGGAGGATGCTTGTACGTGCTGGTGAAGTTGCGGACGAACGCTTCAGTGAAGTCGACCCAGCTATTGATGCTGCAGGGCTTCAGGCTATTCAGCCATGTCCGGGCCGTGCCCTGGAGCATGAGCGGAGCGTACTTCACGGCGACACGCTTGTTGCCATTTGCTATGCTGGCGGCCGTGGAGTAGTCGACTAGCCAGTCTTCCGGCTTCACGGAGCCGGTATACTTGGGCGTGTCTCTTGGGAGCGTGAACCCTCTGGGAAAGGGCTCATCCCGAATGCGGGGCCCGAAACAAGGCGGACCCAGCTCGTCTTCTTCTTCCAGCGCCAGGGACCGGTGAAGTCGGTCGATCCGGTGGCGGGCGTCATTCTCTCCAACTCCCTCTCAGCGGCCAAGGCGGTCACCGAGTCGGATGGTCAACAGGCAGCGGGGAGACTCGCCTCTCCGTGCGGGGAGGGGGAGGCAGACAGTCGTCCCGTCGTTCCACTGCTGTTGGGCGGCCGTCTCGGTCGCGCTCTATGGTAATCCGAGTCCGACTGTGGCTGACAGCCGTCTCCTTGTCCTTTCTTCCTCGGGCACTGCCAGTCGGCGTCCGAGACGTCGCGCCATGATCTTGGTGCGGGTCGTCGTTTGGCCGCTGCGGCGCCTCCGTGCGGCAGCCGGCCTCGTTCTGCGCGACGGCCGCGTCGAGGAGCCGCTGGACTCGCTCCATCATGAGGCGGCGCTCTTCGCCCTCGAAATTGTCCAGCTCATCCGCCGCTGCCTGGGCGGCTCGGATGTTCTCCGCTGGCATGGCATACACGGGGCGGCTAGCCCCAAATAGGCTGGCGATGGCCACGCCGCGCTGCTGGACCGCGCCATGGCGCCTGGGCCCTGCCGGGGCCGGCGAGCCGCCAACAGCGCGATCCATCTCCCGCTGGTAAGCTTCCGACAAGCGTCTCATGCTAGCCAGCTTCTTCGCGCCTCCAACAAGCTGAAGGCGGCGCGCTTCTAACGTCTCTGCGTCAGCATCTTCCGGGATGGGCGCAGTCAGGTCTTGCAGCGCCGCGCCGAGCGAGTCGGGCGCTCCTCCGCCAGGGAACTCGTCATGACTGATGACTAGCACCTCAGTGACGGTGCTTCCGTCGCTCTCTGCGTGGGGGAGAGGCTCGTCGTAGACCACCACGTTGGTGGGAAACGCGTCGATCGACACGGTGTCGGAGTCGACCAGGATCGGGCCGGTGGAGCCTACGGACTCCAAGTCTACGGCAGGCTCGCCGGAAACGTGGAGTTGATCGAGGAGGCCCACGAGGAGGTTCTCTGGGCCGCCCGCGCCTGCGTCAGACGTGGGTTCGTCGGAGATGCGGACCTCACCGACAAGTTCGGCCAAGGAGCTGGTTGCGCAGGTGATCTCAACGCCGCGCAGCGTGTCGATGCAGACTTCGCTTGGCATGCCTGGCTGGCTGCGCTCGCTAGGGAGGAAAAGGGTTCCCGTCCAGAACAGATCTCCGGACGACGGTGCACCATGCCCCACGGTGGGCACCAAATGTCGGGGGTTTGGTGCGACATATGCCAACGGATGGCTTATCATGGTGGGGGCGAGTAGAACGTCGCCGGTGCCTGGAAACGGGATGAGGCGAAGACATGCACGCCGGTGAATCTTACCCAGCTTCAGGGCTCTCCGGGGAGATAACACCCCTGCTGCTGCTCTGCGGGGTCTCCGCATGATCACTATGGCCAAGTGTTTACAAGGTTGCTCCTTGAGCTATTTCGGGTGGTAGGAGAGGGCAAGGCTAGCTCTCTCCTTCTATCTGGGTGGTCTAGAACTACAGGGATCCAACCCTTTGCATGGGTGCCCTGGGGGGTTTATATAGGCCTACCCCCCAGGGGTACAATGGTAATGCGACTGGGCGCGGGCCCAGCCGTCAGTGCCTCTGACCTCCGACTTCTCCGCCGACTGCTGGGGCCCACCGACTGGTGGGTCCCGCCGACTGGTCTGGTACGGAGCTGATAGGCCGCGTCCGCCGCGGGCGGGTCTTGTCGGCTGCTGATTACTGTAGTCGTGCTCCTGATGACGCAAGCTTGGTCATGGGGTCGTGGCAACAGCCCCACCGCCTGGCGGGCGATCACTGTGGCCACTCCCCATCTCTTCTTGATTAATGGCGCGTGGGCCCCGGGGAAGGGCTCGGCCGACTCCCCCGGGCCGACTCCCGATGGGTCCGACTGGCGGTTCTCCCGCCGTCTCCGGAGGTCTCGCTGACTGGTGGGCCCCGTTGCCTCCAGGCCGTACAGACAAGCCATCATGGGTGCAGGACTTGGTACAGTGGTGCTAACGTCAGGGCCGGCCGGGCAACAGTGCCACGCCGCAGGGAGATCTTCCCAAGTATGGCGTGTTGTAGCCATGCCTGCCCTTGGTAAGGGGCGGGGAGTGGGCTTCACTGTAGCCACGCCCCTGCCCCGTCGCCTTTGATGAGGTCATGGTTTGTTGGAGTCGCCAGCCGACTCCCCAAAGCCGGCTTCTCCGAAAGTCGTCCCTGGGACTTGGCGGTGAGCGGGTAGTTGGCCACCTCGCCGTAGACTTCCCAGGAGGCGGCTCTTCGCCCTGGGGTCTTGAGGGGCGCAGCCTGCCCCGATGTCTTGAAATGTTATGGGGCTCGGGTTGGCCTACCCGTGGCCCATTACTCCGACAATCACATTCATATTAGTCTCAATATATAGTGATGTTGGGGGGGCAGGGCCCTTGCTGCCCCTGTCTTCGCCACTGTGCGCGTGTTTGAGAGATGAAGCGGAAGGCATGGATGATGAGAGGGGGCGTTGGATATATAATTAATGTGGGTGTATTAACTATGTAATCCTATATAGAGAGGTATAGATTGATCGATGTGGACGTGCGAAAGAGGGTGAGACCTCACTAGATATATAGATTGATCGGTTTGTGTGGAAAATTGTGAAAGACCTAGCTATATATACACACACATAGAGGAACATCGATCGTTGCGCATGCACGTGACAGATAAAGAATGCCCGATATGATGGAGAGGGGAAGGTGTGTGTGTGTGTGTGTGTGTGTGTGTGCATGCATGGGAGACCGATCTGAAGAAAAAGATTGCATGTGTGTGATGGATAATGCCAACTGGTAGTGTGTGTGCATGCATGCACGAGAGAAAGTAGGTAGTACAATTATAAAGAGAAGACGACTGTGTGGGTGTAAAAGACTAGGTGAGTTCATAATCAATGTAAAGTTGAAATCAAATATTTGAATAAGAGATCATGATGTTTGAAACCCATGCATGCATGAATATAACTGAGATATGCGCAGTGTGTTTTGGAAACGAGCATGTCGTACTATATACACATTGAACAAGGTCAGACTGATTTGAATTTGAGATACCGGTGGCAGACATCGTTTGGCCACATTGCATCTGTGCATGGACACACTATTCTAATTGGAGATGATGGGTGGCTTTCGCATCACATATCTATATCTATACCCCTATATATATTATATTTTATATTTTTTACATAGTGTGCGGATAACTTTAACTTTGAAAGATGGTCATTGGATGAGGCCAATCCGATGGTGCAGAGATGGCAAATTTGAGCACTACTGGCCGTTGGATATCATCTAGATTCTACCAGATTTTGCCACATGTACAATCTATAAGACTCCATGGTTGAATTTAAGCATAATGCACAAACCTCAAAACACAAGCACTTCTTCTTTGTTCTAGAATCTTCCGTATCAGAATTGCCCAAATGTTTTTCTACATGATTTGCCATTATACATGGTTTAGATTCCGAACATCTAGCTAGAGCATACATGTACTATGACTTGAATTCAACATAAAATGGATACGTATATTTGAATTTGAGACCGTATGTACATGTAGTTTGTATTTATATAGGAATTTACTTCTCCTATATTCATGTCATGTGTTGTGAAGATAATATTTAGATGGTTGTATAACTAACCTGAGTACAGTCCCATTCAAACAGGGAAAATGTACTCAAATTTAGTCCATATGCTAGACAACACACGTTGTTTTTTATTGTTGATGGAAGTGCAAATTATTTTGGTACTGTACACGTTATGTTTGTTGTCCTGATTTTCTTTAGTTTTTTTTGTTGTATCTGAATACATTTCAAGTAATATAGTAAAACGGGACATGGCTCTATCTAGTGATGAGGTGTGAATTGTCTTTTTTCTGGTACACGTTAAGCTTGTTCTTCCGAAATTTCAAGTCGCGCCTTGTTATGCCAAAATTTCAAGAAAGCGTCTCTGTCTATCGTGCTGCGAAACTTCTGCCTCTTCAACCCACGCCTTGTTACCCCGAAATATTTAAGATATATCTTTGTCGCGTTGTGCTCCGACAACTCCCTCCATCTCAACCCATGCATTGCTATTCCAAAATTACAACGCGCGCGAAAACTCCCACCTCCTGTGAAATCCCGACACGCGAAATGCCCATGATACCCCTGAACCGAAAGAACCACCTAGCTCAAATTGGTGCGGGTACTTTCGTAACTTACCCCACAATTTGGACAAGCGCATCCCTAAGCCATGGTTCCCCACTCCCATCCCATCCGCTCACCCATTTGTACACCGAGGCCGTGAAAACCAGCGAAGCCCCGCACCCTCCTCCGTCCGCCACCCAGCCGACGCCTCTTCCCCGACGACGTCGTCCACAGCAACACCTCGACGTCCCTCATCCACTGTACTAGATGAGGATTCGTCGTCGATCTCGTCGTCCCGCTGGTTCAGGTACCCCGTCCTCCACCTCCAAGGAGCTGCCCCGACATTCCCCTCGTCTTTCGTGCCACCTCCATTCCCACACCGCCGTCTTCACCTGCACCACCAGAAGAGCAGCATCATCACCATTTCCTTAGATGAAGCTGAGGCCTAATCGGCGCCACCAAAGAGGTTGTACACTAGTCACCGCATTTTCTTCTTTATTCGATCTCACGGTGCTGTCGGTGCTCAGTCCCGAGCCGACATGGTGTGGCTCCATCCACGGTGGCATCGCCGGCCACTTCCTCCACAGTGTCGCTCCCTCGGCAGCGACGTCCACATCAGTAGGAGCTACTGCTGCTTTAGCTCTCACTCGCGTTGCTGCTCTGCTCTTGCTCTCGGTCCCCTGCCTGGTCTGCTCTTGCTCGCACTGCTGCTCTCGCTCTTGCTCTTGCTTGTGATTCTGCTCCGATTTAGCTACACTTCAGTTGACTGAATCGACTTTTGGGTCAGTTGATTTTCAGGGGTGGGGGGGCTCGCTGGAGTTAAGGAAGAACCAGCCGCAGTGGGGAGGAGGGCCCGCCGGAGACGTACCCCACTATCTATCTTAGGGTTCAGGGTGGGGGCGGTGGTTGCCGACGGTGGTGGGGCGGTGGCGTGGGGATCACCGGAGAAAAAGCTTGGCACGGGGGGGCTAGAGGGATGGCCGGGGCGGCGGCGGACTGGCGGTGGGGAGTGGTTTAGGGGCGGGCGGGGCAGCGCACCGTCGGCCGCGGGCGGAGGGGGCGGTTGTTTGGCCGGTGGTGGCTGGCAGCTCAGGGGGTGGAGGTTGAAGATGAACTACAGGCCCTTGATTTCGTATCCAATGGCTGGAAAATCGACTGACCAAAGATGAAAAAGTCCGTCGACTGACATGTAGCCTCACCTGATGCTGCTACATGACTAGCTGCCCCGGCTCTCACACGCACTGCTGCTGCTACTGCTTTTCTGCTACTAGTGCATTCAGTTTCGACAGTACAATTCAGTTTCGACAACAAAATTCAGTTTCGACAGTTAAGTTCAGTTTCGACATTTAAATTCAGTTTTGACAGTTAAGTTCAGAGATGAGCGGCAGATGTATTTTATAGCTAGCACTTTGTGCTTATGTATTTTACGTCATCTATTGGAGATGCTATTAGAATTCCACTCAGGTTAACGTTGTCTCTCTTGTCCTGCTTCAGCCTCGGCGTCGTACAACTCACCGGAGCTTCTCCAATGACGAAACCCTCCATCACAACGGAGCAGTACCCCGGGCTCCATCTCCAGACGCCTAGAATCTTCTTCCCCTCCTCTGACAGCCAAGTCAGCCAGAGCATCCTCACCGACCAACCCAATCACGCTGAGATCGACATGGCTTCGCCAAAGAGGTTGTACACTTGTTGCATCTCTTTTTTACTCTACACATTATATATATTGTCCACTGAGCACACATAGTAACATGAAATACGATTATTTTATCCTACTATACGACAAGAAGTGAGGTACCAGTCAACTTAGCTATCCGTGATGGACTCTCTTGAACACCATCATTATTTATCTCTGCGCGTTTGAGCTGTGCATTTGTCGATGGGCCTAGGGGTTGAGCTAGTAGGGCAGTGGCATGGGTCCAAAGTAATAGAAGTAGCACAAAAACACTTTTTGAGTGTAGGATTTTCCTTGCTCAAGCCTGCCTACTAGAATTGCCAGTGCTTGAAAGGAAAAGTGAAGGAAAAACATAGGAATTGGAAAGTTTCCTATGGTACTACTATTCATGCATTTGGTTCAAAGGAATGGAGCAAAGGAAAACTTAGTGTCTCCTTGAAATAAAAACTGTAGGAATTTTAATTTCCACTTGTCCTCCTTTTCAAATTCCTATTCATGAAGCACAAGACTAAGAGATAGTAGCATAATAGCATTATAACCGTACATTTTCTTATGGTTTGACTTAATCTCACCATGCGTCTTTGCATCCTGTGATCTTCCAATTCTTGTGAATCAAACACCCAGATTGGCAGAAATCCTGTGTTTTTAAATTCTCAGTTTTGCATGTGCATTCCTATCCTATTCCTGTCTATTCCCTATCCCTGCATTGTTAGAATCCTCAAATTCAAACAAGCACTTACATAATTACTTCTGTTACAGATTTGTGTCAAATAAAACCTTGTGTAGTTTGTCCTGCTCCTGATGCGCTGTGTTCCACCCCAGCTCAGCTGCTCCAACGACGGAAGGGTTCACCACATCATGGATCCGCTCTCCAGACTGTCTTTCACCGCCTCAGATCTTCTTCCCCACCGCCGGCAGCCACGACAACTGCATTACCAACATCAACTAAGGAGATGACCTTGAGGACTACATGGGTCCGTAAGAGAGGTCGCACTCTTCCGTGTTTGCTTACGTTATGCATCGCTTAATATGATGACATGCTACTTTATCGTCATGTTCACCTATTAGACTCTGAGTCAGGTCCAAACTAATGCTCAAACTTGAGTTTTTAAATGGTTGTGGGGTACATATTGGGGCAGCAATCAGTACTATTTGTCTATTATCTGGTTAATCTCGGGTGTCTACTATGAGTTTCATGTTGGGTGCAAACAAACATTAAAGGATCCATTATCTGTATTTTTTAACTAAAGCTATTATCTGTCTGCTATCATTGGTTTTGGGTCTATCCATAGTTTGCTACCATCACTCTGGATTTGTGCATGCACTCCTTACATAATCTCACTATGTTTTATTCCTATGCATGTCAGTTATTGTACACAATGGAACTGAACATGTAGAGCAAAAGAGACGAGACTTGTGTGGCAATAAAATTTCATGCAGACATCGCTCCATGGTGGGCGCAAAGGCAGCCCCCCTCCACCCATTTCAGATCGTAATCAAGAGGAAGATAACTGTTCTGAGGGGGATTCAGAAGGATAAGACCACTCCTATTTACCCCATGAGGTCTTCACTCTAACTTGGCATGCTGATGGTGGTAATATCATGCATATGGTGCCTTGCATTGCTTACTGTATACATCAAATATGTCATCTGCTTAGTTTAGACATGCTTTGTGTCAATGTCATTTGTTTAGTTTCTTTATTGTATATGTGAATCATGCAATGCCATCTTGTTTAGCCAGGCATCATATATGTGAATTTTGCAATGCCACCCTGGTTAGCCATCATATATGTGAAATTGTGTCATGTTATCCTGTTTAATTAGCCATCATATATGTGAAATTATGTCGTACTATTCTATTTGGTTAGACAACATAAATGTGAATTATTTCATGCCCTATTTTCTTCACTACTATCCATTGCACCTGTCTATCTTACAATGTTTGTACATTTAATTACTTTTTTTGTTTATGATCCATTTCAATTGGAGGGGGTGATGGCAGTATCTGTGGGAGTAAAAAGAAGGTCTTTAGAAAAGATCGTGCTACCTATCGATGCAGATAGAACCACGATTGTACTTGCCCAAGAACCAGCCCCACCACACATAACCCAGACTCACGCAGATTGTACCCCTACCAAGTTGGACAGAGAACCAGCCACACCCCTTCTAACCCCAACCCCAGCAGATAGTAACCCAGTTCCAGTTGACATAGCACCATCTCCACCACAGAGCACCCAAACATGAGCAGTTAGTAAGGCAACTGTAGTGCCCAAAGCACGAGGACCACCACTCCGAACCCCAAGTCAACACTTAAAGAAGAAGAAGAATTGTTCTCAGGTCTGTTGGGGAACGTAGTAATTTCAAAATTTTCCTACGCACACGCAAGATCATGGTGATGCATAGTATCGAGGGGGAGAGTCTGATCTACGTACCCTTGTAGATCGCAACGGAAGCGTTGACACAACGTAAAGGAAGTAGTCGTACGTCTTCTTCCCGATCCGACCGATCCAAGCACCGTTACTCCGGCACCTCCGAGTTCTTACCACACGTACAGCTCGATGACGATCCCCGGGCTCCGATCCAGCAAAGCTTCGGGGAGGAGTTCCGTCAGCACGATGGCATGATGACGATCTTGATGTTCTACCGACGCAGGGCTTCGCCTAAGCACTACAACGATATGATCGAGGTGGAATATGGTGGCAGGGGGCACCGCACACGGCTAAGGAACGATCACGTGGATCAACTTGTGTGTCTTGGGGTGCCCCCTGCCCCCGTATATAAAGGAGCAAGGGGAGGAGGCCGGCCGGCCAGGTGTGGCGCGCCAAGGAGGAGTCCTCCTCCTAGTAGGAGGGGGAAAGAGGTGGATTGGGAGAAGGAAAGGGTGGGCGCCGCCCCCCTCCCCTAGTCCAATTCGGACCAGGGAGGAGGTGGCGCGCGGCCCACCTCTGGCAGCCCTTCTCTTTTTCCACTAAAGCCCATAAGGCCCATTTACTTCTCCCGGTAGGGTTCCGGTAACCCTCCGGCTCTCCGGTTTTCTCCGAAATCACCCGGAACACTTCCGGTGTCCGAATATAGTCATCCAATATATCAATCTTTATGTCTCGACCATTTCGAGACTCCTCGTCATGTCCGTGATCACATCCGGGACTCCGAACTAACTTCGGTACATCAAAATGCATAAACTCATAATAACTGTCATCGTAACGTTAAGCGTGCGGACCCTACGGTTCGAGAACAATGTAGACATGACTGAGACACATCTCCTGTCAATAACCAATAGCGGGACCTGGATGCCCATATTGGCTCCTACATATTCTACGAAGATCTTTATCGGTCAGACCGCATAACAACATACGTTGTTCCGTTTGTCATCGGTATGTTACTTGCCTGAGATTCGATCGTCGGAATCCAATACCTAGTTCAATCTCGTTACCGGCAAGTCTCTTTACTCGTTCTGTAATACATCATCTCGCAACTAACTCATTAGTCGCAATGCTTGCAAGGCTTATGTGATGTGTATTACCGAGAGGGCCCAGAGATACCTCTCCGACAATTGGAGTGACAAATCCTAATCTCGAAATACGCCAACCCAACATCTACCTTTGGAGACACCTGTAGTACTCCTTTATAATCACCCAGTTACGTTGTGACGTTTGGTAGTACCCAAAGTGTTCCTCCGGTAAACGGGAGTTGCATAATCTCATAGTCATAGGAACATGTATAAGTCATGAAGAATAGCAACAGCAACATACTAAACGATCGGGTGCTAAGCTAATGAAATGGGTCATGTCAATCAGATCATTCAACTAATGATGTGACCTCATTAATCAAATAACAAGACCTTGTTCATGGTTAGGAAACATAACCATCTTTGATTAACGAGCTAGTCAAGTAGAGGCATACTAGTGACACTAAGTTTGTCTATGTATTCACACATGTATTATGTTTCCGGTTAATACAATTCTAGCATGAATAATAAACATTTATCATGATATAAGGAAATAAATAATAACTTTATTATTGCCTCTAGGGCATATTTCCTTCAGTCTCCCACTTGCACTAGAGTCAATAATCTAGATTACACAGTAATGATTCTAACACCCATGGAGCCTTGGTGCTGATCATGTTTTGCTCGTGGAAGAGGCTTAGTCAACGGGTCTGCAACATTCAGATCTGTATGTATCTTGCAAATCTCTATGTCTCCCACCTGGACTAGATCCCGGATGGAATTGAAGCGTCTCTTGATGTGCTTGGTCCTCTTGTGAAATCTGGATTCTTTTGCCAAGGCAATTGCACCAGTATTGTCACAAAAGATTTTCATTGGACCCGATGCACTAGGTATGACACCTAGATCGGACATGAATTCCTTCATCCAGACTCCTTCGTTTGCTGCTTCCGAAGCAGCTATGTATTCCGCTTCACATGTAGATCCCGCTACGACGCTTTGTTTAGAACTGCACCAACTGACAGCTCCACCGTTTAATGTAAACACGTATCCGGTCTGCGATTTAGAATCGTCCGGATCAGTGTCAAAGCTTGCATCAACGTAACCTCTTACAGTGAGCTCTTTGTCACCTCCATATACGAGAAACATATCCTTAGTCCTTTTCAGGTATTTCAGGATGTTCTTGACCGCTGTAAAGTGATCCATTCCTGGATTACTTTGGTACCTCCCTGCTAAACTTATAGCAAGGCACACATCAGGTCTGGTACACAGCATTGCATACATGATAGAGCCTATGGCTGAAGCATAGGGAACATCTTTCATTTTCTCTCTATCTTCTGCAGTGGTCGGGCATTGAGTCTGACTCAACTTCACACCTTGTAACACAGGCAAGAACCCTTTCTTTGCTTGATCCATTTTGAACTTTTTCAAAATTTTGTCAAGGTATGTGCTTTGTGAAAGTCCAATTAAGCGTCTCGATCTATCTCTATAGATCTTAATGCCCAATATGTAAGAAGCTTCACCGAGGTCTTTCATTGAAAAACTCTTATTCAAGTATCCCTTTATGCTATCCAGAAATTCTATATCATTTCCAATCAGCAATATGTCATCCACATATAATATCAGAAATGCTACAGAGCTCCCACTCACTTTCTTGTAAATACAGGCTTCTCCAAAAGTCTGTATAAAACCAAATGCTTTGATCACACTATCAAAGCATTTATTCCAACTCCGAGATGCTTGCACCAGTCCATAAATGGATCGCTGGAGCTTGCACACTTTGTTAGCTCCCTTTGGATCGACAAAACCTTCTGGTTGCATCATATACAACTCTTCTTCCAGAAATCCATTTAGGAATGCAGTTTTGACATCCATCTGCCATATTTCATAATCATAAAACGCGGCAATTGCTAACATGATTCGGACAGACTTAAGCATCGCTATGGGTGAGAAGGTCTCATCATAGTCAACCCCTTGAACTTGTCAAAAACCTTTTGCAACAAGTCGAGCTTTATAGACAGTAACATTACCATCAGCGTTAGTCTTTTTCTTGAAGATCCATTTATTCTCAATTGCTTGCCGATCATCGGGCAAGTCAACCAAAGTCCATACTTTGTTCTCATACATGGATCCCATCTCAGATTTCATGGCTTCAAGCCACTTTGCGGAATCTGGGCTCACCATCGCTTCTTCATAGTTCGTAGGTTCATCATGATCTAGCAGCATGACTTCCAGAACTAGATTACCGTACCACTCTGGCGCGGATCTTGCTCTGGTTGATCTACGAGGTTCAGTAGTATCTTGTTCTGAAGTTTCATGATCATTATCATTAGCTTCCTCACTTATTGGTGTAGGTGTTGCAGAAACAGTTTTCTGTAATGTACTACTTTCCAATAAGGGAGCAGGTACAGTTACCTCATCAAGTTCTACTTTCCTCCCACTCACTTCTTTCGAGAGAAACTCCTTCTCAAGAAAGTTTCCGAATTTAGCAACAAAAGTCTTGCCTTCGGATCTATGATAGAAGGTGTATCCAATAGTTTCCTTTGGATATCCTATGAAGACATATTTCTCCGATTTGGGTTCGAGCTTATTAGGTTGAAGCTTTTTCACATAAGCATCGCAGCCCCAAACTTTCAGAAACGACAACTTTGGTTTCTTGCCAAACCATAGTTCATAAGGCGTCGTCTCAACGGATTTTGATGGTGCCCTATTTAATGTGAATGCGGCCGTCTCTAGAGCGTATCCCCAAAATGATAGCGGCAAATCAGTAAGAGACATCATAGATCGCACCATATCTAGTAAAGTACGATTACGACGTTCGGACACACCATTACGCTGTGGTGTTCCAGGTGGCGTGAGTTGCGAAACTATTCCACAATTTTTCAAATGTACACCAAACTCGTAACTCAAATATTCTCCTCCACGATCAGATCGTAGAAACTTTATTTTCTTGTTACGATGATTTTCAACTTCACTCTGAAATTCTTTGAACTTTTCAAATGTTTCAGACTTATGTTTCATTAAGTAGATATACCCATATCTGCTTAAATCATCTGTGAAGGTGAGAAAATAATGATATCTGCCACGAGCCTCAATATTCATCGGACCGCATACATCTGTATGTATGACTTCCAACAAATCTGTTGCTCTCTCCATAGTACCGAAGAACGGTGTTTTAGTCATCTTGCCCATGAGGCACGGTTCGCAAGTACCAAGTGATTCATAATCAAGTGGTTCCAAAAGTCCATCAGTATGGAGTTTCTTCATGCGCTTTACACCGATATGACCTAAACGGCAGAGCCACAAATAAGTTGCACTATCATTATCAACTCTGCATCTTTTGGCTTCTACATTATGAATATGTGTATCACTACTATCGAGATTTAACAAGAATAGACCACTCTTCAAGGGTGCATGACCATAAAAGATATTACTCATATAAATAGAACAACCATTATTCTCTGATTTAAATGAATAACTGTCTCGCATTAAACAAGATCCAGATATAATGTTCATGCTCAACGCTGGCACCAAATAACAATTATTTAGGTCTAATATTAATCCCGAAGGTAGATGTAGAGGTAGCGTGCCGACCGCGATCACATCGACTTTGGAACCGTTTCCCACGCGCATCGTTACCTTGTCCTTAGCCAATCTTCGCTTAATCTGTAGTCCCTGTTTCGAGTTGCAAATATTAGCAACAGAACCAGTATCAAATACCCAAGTGCTACTGCGAGCATTAGTAAGGTACACATCAATAACATGTATATCACATATACCTTTGTTCACCTTGCCATCCTTCTTATCCACCAAATACTTGGGGCAGTTCCGCTTCCAGTGACCAGTCTGCTTGCAGTAGAAGCACTCAATTTCAGGCTTAGGTCCAGACTTGGGTTTCTTCTCCTGAGCAGCAACTTGCTTGCCGTTCTTCTTGAAGTTCCCCTTATTCTTCCCTTTGCCCTTTTTCTTGAAACTAGTGGTTTTGTTAACCATCAACACTTGATGCTCCTTTTTGATTTCTACCTCCGCAGCTTTCAGCATTGCGAAGAGCTCGGGAATAGTCTTGTTCATCCCTTGCATATTATAGTTCATCACGAAGCTCTTGTAGCTTGGTGGCAGTGATTGGAGAATTCTGTCAATGACGCAATCATCTGGAAGATTAACTCCCAATTGAATCAAGTGATTATTATACCCAGACATTTTGAGTATATGCTCACTGACAGAACTGTTCTCTTCCATCTTGCAGCTATAGAACTTATTGGAGACTTCATATCTCTCAATCCGGGCATTTGCTTGAAATATTAACTTCAACTCCTGAAACATCTCATATGCTCCATGACGTTCAAAACGTCGTTGAAGTCCCGATTCTAAGCCGTAAAGCATGGCACACTGAACTATCGAGTAGTCATCAGCTTTGCTCTGCCAGACGTTCATAACATCTGGTGTTGCTCCAGCAGCAGGCCTGGCACCCAGCGGTGCTTCCAGGACGTAATTCTTCTGTGCAGCAATGAGGATAATCCTCAAGTTACGGACCCAGTCCATGTAATTGCTACCATCATCTTTCAACTTTGCTTTCTCAAGGAACGCATTAAAATTCAACGGAACAACAGCACGAGCCATCTATCTACAATCAACATAAACAAAGATACTATCAGGTACTAAGTTCATGATAAATTTAAGTTCAATTAATCATATTACTTAAGAACTCCCACTTAGATAGACATCCCTCTAATCTTCTAAGTGATCACATAATCCAAATCAACTAAACCATGTCCGATCATCATGTGAGATGGAGTAGTTTCATCGGTGAACATCATTATGTTGATCATATCTACTATATGATTCACGCTCGACCTTTCGGTCTCTGTGTTCCGAGGCCATATCTGTATATGCTTGGCTCGTCAAGTATAACCTGAGTATTCCGCGTGTGCAACTGTTTTGCACCCGTTGTATTTGAACATAGAGCCTATCACACCCGATCATCACGTGGTGTCTCAGCACGAAGAACTTTCGCAACGGTGCATACTCAGGGAGAACACTTCTTGATAATTTAGTGAGAGATCATCTTATAATGCTACCGTCAATCAAAGCAAGATAAGATGCATAAAAAGATAAACATCACATGCAATCAATATAAGTGATATGATATGGCCATCATCATCTTGTGCTTGTGATCTCCATCTCTGAAGCACCGTCATGATCACCATCGTCACCGGCGCGACACCTTGATCTCCATCGTAGCATCGTTATCGTCTCGCCAATCTTATGCTTCCACGACTATCGCTACCGTTTAGTGATAAAGTAAAGCATTACATCGCGATTGCATTGCATACAATAAAGCGACAACCATATGGCTCCTGCCAGTTACCGATAACTTAGTTACAAAACATGATCATCTCATACAATAAAATTTAGCATCATGTCTTGACCATATCACATCACAACATGCCCTGCAAAAACAAGTTAGACGTCCTCTACTTTGTTGTTGCAAGTTTTACGTGGCTGCTACGGGCTTAAGCAAGAACCAATCTTACCTACGCATCAAAACCACAACGATAGTTTGTCAAATAGACTCCGTTTTAACCTTCTCAAGGACCGGGCATAGCCATACTCGGTTCAACTAAAGTTGGAGAGACAGTCGCCCGCAAGCCATCTATGTGCAAAGCACGTCGAGGGAACCGGTCTCGCGTAAGCGTACGCGTAAGGTTGGTCTGGGTCGTCTCGTCCAACAATACCGCTGAACCAAAGTATGACATGCTGGTAGGCAGTATGACTTGTATCGCCCACAACTCACTTGTGTTCTACTCATGCATATAACATCAAACCATAAAACCTAGGCTCGGATGCCACTGTTGGGGAACGTAGTATTTTCAAAATTTTCCTATGCACACGCAAGATCATGGTGATGCATAGTAACGAGGGGGAGAGTCTGATCTACGTACCCTTGTAGATCGCAACGGAAGCGTTGACACAACATAAAGGAAGTAGTCGTACGTCTTCTTCCCGATCCGACCGATCCAAGCACCGTTACTCCGGCACCTCCGAGTTCTTAGCACACGTACAGCTCGATGACGATCCCCGGGCTCCGATCCAGCAAAGCTTCGGGGAGGAGTTCCGTCAGCACGACGGCGTGATGACGATCTTGATGTTCTACCGACGCAGGGCTTCGCCTAAGCACTACAACGATATGATCGAGGTGGAATATGGTGGCAGGGGGCACCGCACACGGCTAAGGAACGATCACGTGGATCAACTTGTGTGTCTTGGGGTGCCCCCTGCCCCCGTATATAAAGGAGCAAGGGGAGGAGGCCGGCCGGCCAGGTGTGGCGCGCCAAGGAGGAGTCCTCCTCCTAGTAGGAGTAGGACTCCTACTAGGAGGGGGAAAGAGGTGGATTGGGAGAAGGAAAGGGTGGGCGCCGCCCCCCTCCCCTAGTCCAATTCGGACCAGGGAGGAGGTGGCGCGCGGCCCACCTCTGGCAGCCCTTCTCTTTTTCCACTAAAGCCCATAAGGCCCATTTACTTCTCCCGGTAGGGTTCCGGTAACCCTCCGGCTCTCCGGTTTTCTCCGAAATCACCCGGAACACTTCCGGTGTCCGAATATAGTCATCCAATATATCAATCTTTATGTCTCGACCATTTCGAGACTCCTCATCATGTCCGTGATCACATCCGGGACTCCGAACTAACTTCGGTACATCAAAATGCATAAACTCATAATAACTGTCATCGTAACGTTAAGCATGCGGACCCTACGGTTTGAGAACAATGTAGACATGACTGAGACACATCTCCGGTCAATAACCAATAGCAGGACCTGGATGCCCATATTGGCTCCTACATATTCTACGAAGATCTTTATCGGTCAGATCGCATAACAACATACGTTGTTCCCTTTGTCATCGGTATGTTACTTGCCCGAGATTCGATCGTCGGTATCCAATACCTAGTTCAATCTCGTTACCGGCAAGTCTCTTTACTCGTTCCGTAATACATCATCTCGCAACTAACTCATTAGTCACAATGCTTGCAAGGCTTATGTGATGTGTATTACCGAGAGGGCCCAGAGATACCTCTCCGACAATCGGAGTGACAAATCCTAATCTCGAAATACGCCAACCCAACATCTACCTTTGGAGACACCTGTAGTACTCCTTTATAATCACCCAGTTACGTTGTGACGTTTGGTAGTACCCAAAGTGTTCCTCCGGTAAACGGGAGTTGCATAATCTCATAGTCATAGGAACATGTATAAGTCATGAAGAATAGCAACAGCAACATACTAAACGATCAGGTGCTAAGCTAATGAAATGGGTCATGTCAATCAGATCATTCAACTAATGATGTGACCTCGTTAATCAAATAACAAGACCTTGTTCATGGTTAGGAAACATAACCATCTTTGATTAACGAGCTAGTCAAGTAGAGGCATACTAGTGACACTAAGTTTGTCTATGTATTCACACATGTATTATGTTTCCGGTTAATACAATTCTAGCATGAATAATAAACATTTATCATGATATAAGGAAATAAATAATAACTTTATTATTGCCTCTAGGGCATATTTCCTTCATCAGGTTCCGTAGCTATGGTTCATACTACTTTGCTCTTGCATCACTGTATTTACTCATACCAACTGATTTCAAATTTGAAGGATGCAATTGAAACTCCAATGGTGCAACAGGTATGTTTTAAACCTGTTTCTTTAATGTGTTTGCTGTTGTAACTTGCTCTATGTTGATTTCAGTTTCAATTGAATAAACAGATATGTTCTCATGCCATGCACATTACAAGTGTTGTTATTGCTGTATAGTTTCCTATACTTATATTCTGTCTATGCCGCTTTGTCTTAAATAGATATGATTCGAACTGTATCTATCTTGATTTGGCAACATAAACTAGAATGATATAGACCATACAGTGACCATACTACATAGATATATGTTTGTTTCATGTTGTTATCCTATCCACCTTACTACTGAACTGGTTTACCAAAATGAGTTTCATATACTACATTGTAAACCTGTGATGTGTTTGTTTATTTCTCTTTTAGAATGCAGATAAAATATTGGAGAAGAGTACCCCGTTATGCAATGGTAAAGGAAGTAATGCAAATAAGGTTCAAGATAGTAAGACATCCCTCTTGGTCTCGAAGAAAGCTGATAAAAACTATATTAAAGACACTGAGACAACCCCAAAGTCATGTCTTGATGTAGTGTTCGAACTCGCTGCCTGAATCAGTTCGGCCCTTTGAGCCTCAACTTCAAGTTGAAAGACATCAATTATATGTTATGCTACAGGAAGCCGAAGGACTGAGGAAGTCCCTGCAGAATTCAGATGCATACTTTCTGGTGCAACAGCAAGTGCTGGAGGATTTAAGCGCCAAACAAGAGAAAGTTAATAAGCTAGCTAAGCATCTTGCCATCATTATGGGTACCTAGGATATTGTTTCTTGAAGTGGTTTTGGTTCTGGACTTGTTTTGCTGCGGCATTTATTGCACTGGTCGCCAACTTTGACAACTAGTGTATATGATATGCTGCTTTGTTCCCTATATTTGCACTGGTGGCGAACTTTGATGCCCAGTGGATGTAATATGTGCAATAGTCGTGATAGCCTAGCGTAAGGTGCTTGCTTACTTATTTCCTTGTTGTCTTGTTTATTTGTTTGCTTGTAGTCAGTGCAGTTCTTTTTCCACGGTTTGCCAGTGGCTGCAATAACCTATTTTTTAAAACTAGGCCACAATAACCATGGACTACATATTTACTGTAGTTACCATGGGCCTCCTATGGGTCATAGAAACAATGGCCCTTCTAAGGGTCGTAGAAACAATGGGCCTTCTACATGTCGTATGATCGATAGGCCAAACATGGGCCAATAACAGACCGCATTATGGGTCGTAAACGGGCTAGATTTGGAATCATCCATTCATGGGCCGGCAATAACATGCCGTCATTAATCAGCCTTATTTGATGACGCTATGAAAACGGCCCAACGGATTAACGGGCCACAAACGGGCCCATTGTAACCGCGGGCTGAATTTGGCCCACAAGCAGAAAAGGCCACTAACGGGCCATAAGTAATTGAATGCTGGAAATGAGCCCAAGAATAAATGGGCCCTGAGAAGGCCAAAAGATAACACGGGTTGGAAACGGCCCAATGGAATAATGGGCCGTTAATGGGTATAATGGGGTACACTGTTCATTGCGGGCTAGATTCACCACAGGTCGTTAATGGGCCAAGAGTTACAAATGGCCTCGTATGGGCCGAAAGACATCATGGGCCATACATGGGCTAGAAGTTACAACGGGCTGGAATCATATTGGATGGCCTAGATGAAGCTATTGGGCTTAATTCCGATAGGCCGTAATGGGCCATGAGTTAGCGGGCCGTAAATGGGCTATATACGAACATGACGTTAGCAGGCTTTCCGTGGGTCGGCCCGTTACCTTTTGACCAAGTGAAACGGGCCATCCTTTTCACTGGAATGGGCCTCTGTTGGGTCGTGTCACGTGTCGACATATCATAGGCGCCTCCTGTCCAATAAATGGATGACATCTGTCCCAACAGTGAGCCAACACGTGTTTCCTCCGGCCAATGAGAATTTTACACGTGGAAAATCCTCATTGGTCCCGGCTGTTAGCGGGTTATTAGATCCAAAACCGTACCCGATAGCTTGACGGCGACCCGTTACGGTGGATGCCACATGTCGGTCACCCTTGACGAAAGCACTTCCATGATGCACCATTTATCGTCATGGAAGTGGACACTTCCGTGATGATAATTTTGGTAATGTCATGGAACACTTCTACGACAGCACAGGTATGACTATCTTGATTCTTCCACAAAATCGTCATGGATGTACATGCATGACAGAAAACGTGACCTACTGTGACAAACACGTATCATCACGGAAGTGTATTTTTTTATAGTGTGGTCTTCAAGATCGGGTAGCGCTTCGCCGTCCAGAGCTAATTGTCGCCACAGAATTAGAGGGATTAGGTTAGAACTGCATCGGGCTTCTAATTATAAGGATTAGAGGATCTAGGTCAAACTCTAATTGATCAACTAGGAGCAACTAGAACTAGAAGACTAGAGGAGGCTCCAAAAGTTGTCTGTCCCAAAGGGCAAAATCCTCTAGTATATATAGGTTAGAAGGTGAGGGAGGGGCTGCCACCAAGAAGGGAAATCCCCTTCTTGGTGCGCCGGCCAAGGGAGGGGAGGAGGAATCCTACCCCACTCCAATACGCCCTCCCCACTTGGAAAAGTGGGGAGCCTTCCCTATTGGGCCATGGTGACCCAATATTCATTCCACCACTTGGCCTTTCAAGGACCGTTTATATTAAAGTAAATATAAAAACCTTCTAATAATTACTAGAGTCTTTAATTATTAATTTAATATCACCAGAAACATTTTCCATCTATATATTTTTATCAGTAATATCCGGTATTGCCCGATAAACTCTGAAACCCTTCCAGTGACCCCGATACGCTTTCGGTTCCTCTTGAAACTATTATGAATATTAATGAAATAATTCCACAAATAAATTCTCAATACTCTCGTACTACTAACACTCAACAAATCGTGATCACATTAAGCTTGTGACCCCGTAGGTTCGGTAAATCATAGACATAAACGAAACCACATCGTTCAATGACCGATAGCGGAACTGTGGACGTCCATATTGATATCTATGATTACAGAAATGACATTCAAGTGAACCTTTGGTTATCATGTGATATTCCCTTTGTTTCGTGATACTTTACAAAACCTGAGGTGAGATATATTGGTATCCTCTTGGGTCATACACATGCTCACTATAGTGGCTCGTTACAGGTTTTGTTCTTCTTTGTCATTGACATGTTCCGGCATCCCTGTGACACTGTCATCTGTCTCTGGCCAGACGATAATGGATGTCGTTACACCGAGAGGGCCCTAAGACTACCTCTTCATCGCCGGATGAGCAAATTCCACTCTCGAGCTATCGTGTCCCTCGTCAAACTTTCTGATGAACCTGTAAGTTGTCTTTATGATGACCGTGTTAAAGATGATGTTTGAGAAACCCCAAAGCTTATCAAATGGTAAGAAGTGACTACGATACTCTCATGGTCTAGGGAACTAAACACATATTAACACTCCGTGTTGTAGCAATTGACTTACGACGATATTATCTCAAAGTATAACAAACAAGTTTGGGTCAATTTAATATGATCGTTCTTCTAACATCATACTCTCAATGTTGTTTTGAGACTATCCTTACTCTTAGCGATATCTCAAGATCCAGAAAATGTGATCACGAACAACACTTGAGCTAGTTTTAGAGGCGAGACTAGGAATCCAGCTTTTACCGCTTATCGTTCTACATGTGCATGCTAGTTTTCCACTGAATCGCATATTCCAGGATCAACAGTTAGAGCAACTCCAACGGGTCGACCCAAACGGACGGCGATTTCGTCCGCTTTTTGTCCGTTTGGGTCGGCTAGACGGACACGGATGCCCGCTTCTGCATTTGGGTCGGCGCCTATGCCCAACGTTGGCCTGAGACCCATTTTAACAACGCTAAAAAAATGAACGCATGCATATTTAAAAAAAGAGAAACAACATTAATTAAACATTAAAGCCGGCCACGAAGGCCGGCGAGAGTCCACGCGTCCACATTTGCATTAAAAAAATAAAAACAGCCTAAACTACGAGGCGGCGCGCTGCCCTAGGCGTCGTTGTCGTCGTCCTCGGGGTCCGTGAGATCGATGAACGTCGGCGCCGGCCCGGCCCAGGCGAACGCCGTGTTCCAGAGCGCCGCCATGTCGGGCTGTGCTGGCGCAAGCAGTGCCGGGACGGGGGGCTGTGCGGCGGCCTGTGCAGCCGTGGCCTGGCGCGCCTCCTCCTCGGCCTCGCGCGCCTCCTCCTCGAGGTCGCGCTCGAGCATCTCCTCATACTCGCCTTGACGGCGCTCCTCTGCCAGCCGACGCTGGCACAACATCTCGAGGTAGGCCTGCTCCTGCGCCGGCGTCGCCCCCGGCCAAACCGGTGGCGCGGACACCCACTCACGCACCACTCCAATCTAGGAGAAGCGCGCGATGGGATCGGGCTCGAGCTCCGGCTGCGGCTCCGGCTTGATGGAGGCGGCGGGGCCAACGGCGGCACCACGCTGTCGCCCGCCGCGGAGAGGGCAAGGGCCTGCGCCATTGCCGCCTCGTAGCGGGCCTCCTCTTCCGCCTCCGCTCTGCGCCGCTTGTCCTCCTCACTCTCCCGGTAGACGGCCACAAGGGCCGCCTAGTAGGCATCCTCCGCCGCCTGGTCCTCCTCGCGGACGACCAGCGGCGTTGGCCTCCGGTCGACCTCGCGCACGCCCCGTCGCCTCGCCTCCTCGTGCTCGAAGGCGAACCACCTCGCCCAGTTGGGCGAGTCGGTTGTGTAGGCATTGTCGAGGCGCTGCTCCGGCGTCAGCAGCGCCCGCCGGCGCCGCTCCTCCTTCGCGTGAGCACGAGCCGACCGCGGCGCCGCCGGCACTGGGATCATATCTGGATCCAGATGCCAGTCGTGCGGCAGCGTCACGTCCGGATACGGCAGAGGCTGGCGGTTCTGCCAGTGCCACTCCGCCTGGTGCACTGGCACGCTGACGCGCTGCCTCTGCCGGCGAGGCGCCGGCGGGGGTGGGAGGAACTCGGAGGGGAAAGGGGTGGCGGGGGACTTGCCCTTGGCCTTGCTGCTGCTGGTACCGGAGAAGAGGCCCATCGTCGTTGTGGTTGTGGTGGCTAGGGTTTGCCGGCGACGAGGGAGCAAGGTGGGCAGATGGGGACGGCGAGTTTGGATGAGGACGGCCCCGCCGCACGATCGGCTTAAAAAAGACGAGCGCCGTCGCTGACGCGTGGGCCCGTCGTCATAAATTAAGCTGACCGCGTGGGCAGCGGGTAGTTGGACGGCTGCCATGTGGGGACGCGGCGGATAGCGAGAAGGTGCGTGAAGCGTCCGTTCGGCGTCCGCGCCGACGCATTTGGGGCACAAATTTGGACCGCAAAAGCGTCGGCGCGGACGCGACGCGGACATGATTTGGGTTTGGGTCGGCGCGTTGGGCCGACACTTTTGTCCGCGCCGATCCAAACGGACGCATGCGGACGAAATGGGTCGGTCCTTTGGAGTTGCTCTTATGTCATAGAATATAAACTCTTAATCATGAACATGGAAATATAATAATACAATATTATTACCTCTAGGGCGTACTTCCAACATACACTACTAGTGACTCATTGATTCGTATATGTAGTTTAGAGGTTTATTTGGGATGGAGACTCATCACTGAAACCACTCAATGGAGATAGAAGTTATTAGAAGCTTGTGCTAATGGCTTATTGCAATCAGCTGATCTGTATCGCAATGGCCTGAGCGTGTGCAACACTTGAGGCATGAACACAGCTACGCGACATGACACATTAACATGACGCAGTCTAACGGATCACCCGTTAGATTAATGTGTACAAACGTATATGCTACAGTAGAGGCTGAATGGGTTCATCATGGTTCCGCTCATCATATTATTATTATTAGTCACATAAATACTTTTAGTTTGTTTACTTATTCAAACATGAATAAATATATCACATTACCTTTGTGTTTGCATGTAAATAATTTGTTCACGTAATACATTAGGGGTAAAACAATCTTTTCAGGTCAGACTTAACACCGTTACTAGTCAAAACTGACAGAGGTGTCACATAGGGAACAAAATGAAGTTTGAGTGTCAAAAAGAGGAGAGAAAAATTAGGCCAAAAAAGGAATCAAACTTTAAGAAAGGGCCAAATAAAGAATTCTCTCTTCTTTGAAGCCCAGATAATATAGGTTCCAAGATGATCAGTTCCATGAAAAAAGAAGTATATAGATAGAAGATTTGCAATGATAGTCACTGTATCATCGCTGAAATGTGGGATCTTTCGAGGGCCAAGGTATTATAATTGTTGCATTTTTCACTCTAATAAAAGTATATTTAGTATGGTGTACTTGCGGATTTCTCATTGTCGTGTCAACAAGATTGCCTACTGATTTATTCTGTTGCTTCGAAGGTGAGGAATTAGGCAAAGAATATGCATTGACGAGGATGAAGCTAGAGAAAAATGTATTGATATACTAAAAATGTATACCCATGGGCATAACTTCAACCAGAAAATGTGTTGACATAGTAAAATACCTCAAAGACGCAACTGCAACCAGAAAATGTACTAATAGCAATGCATTGTGTTGACAGAGTTGTTAACACATAAATTAAGTAAGGGATATAGCATGTGCTGTGCTGAGAATATTGTTGTCAGTCCAGCTATCAGAATCTGCCGGTTACCGAAGTGAGCACCGACCATCGCTAGTTAGGACAAAATATCAAATTGATTTTGGGCGGTTGAGCAATCACATGATAACTAAAAACTATAACCAACACCATTATTGGATTGCACAATGCATTGCCACTGACAAGCCATATAATGTTTCTTGTCGCTTCATATAATCAACTACACTTCTTTCTTTTTCATAAAATCAAGTGCACTTCTACCCCCAAATAAAACGTTGTTGAGAGGGAAGGGGGAGAGAGAGAGAGAGAGACCACTGGCTGGCAAGCACCAACCAGCAGCCCACATTGCACCAAAGCAATACATATACTAATCGGGCGGTCTACATAATTGCGTACTGGCAGGTTGCACACTTCCATCCCATCATCCTACTAGGCATGTCCACCGATCATGCATCGTGTTCATAAAAGAAACAAAGGGAGCTGGGGACACCGGAAAGCAGCACCTAGCTCCACACCACCCATCATCCATGGCCATGCACGATAGTAGTAGGTGCACAGAAACAGCTTTCGATTTCACGTGGCCCTAAAGGTTCCCTTCTTTTCCCCCATGATCGAGTCATATTATAGAGGCGGAACGGCAGGAGATTGGCTGGTTTCTACTGCTTGCCCTCCAATAATACTCCTTGAGTCTCTGTGCAGCCGCGCTAGAATCTAGACTTTGACCTAGATTCTCCCCGGGCGAGCGAACCAGCGCGGGTGGTGCCGGAATCTGGAGGCGACGGCAGGGGAGAGAGATTCCGTCGGGCTGGGCATAATGTGCGCAGCGCAGTGCAGCAGCGAGCCTCGTGTCACCAATGGTGGTGCCGCGTCAGTCGGATCACATGTGTCGAAGCTAGCATGGCATAGCATAGTGGCTCCAACTTGTCATGTCACTTACTGCAAGAGTCCCGACGGTTGCTTTGCTGCAAGTGTACCCAGTTTATATGGCGAACACGTGTTGATGCTGGCCCGTGACAGCGTCTGCGTACACGCCCGGTGTGTGTCGCCATGCGTGTCGGCAGCAACGCTTGGCTCGGCATGTATGGACACCGGAGCACCACGATTAAAGGTCTAGGCAAAAGTTTAAAGGGGCCTAAATTTGTAAATCCCCTCTGGTGATACACATATCTGAAAGAAAATGTCAGTCTTTTCACCTCATTCCCTGTATTTTGAGAAAAATCATTAACCTTACAAGATTGGGCATTTCATTTGTAAGAAAAGAAAAACCATATGAATTTATCCTTGGCTCGACATGCGGACAATATGCAAGTGAATGAGTACGCATGTATAGATATTGAAGAAGACACTGGAACATCAGAGTGATCAGGGGTGGGCCCACCTCAATGTAAGGGTATTAAGTTGAATGCCCATTATTTTTGTTAAAAAAAAGGTATATATATTATATATGATGTGCATGTAGGGAGCTCCTATTGGACGCCCGTTGTGTCCAAGAGCGCGCCGACGCACAAGTAGACACCGCCATGGGCCGGCCCATTTCAAGGCACCAAAGTTGGCTAGGGCAACAAAAATCCCAAAAGAAAAAGTTGTAGGAAGGAATCGACCTCATGACTCCCAAATAGTTTAGGAGTGATGCTAGCCACTACAGCCAATAACTACTAGTAACATATGACATCGCTAAACCTTTTAAGAAGTCAGTGTAACGGCGTATTCATTGTACCACGTTATTTGCTGTACCATCTAGATTTCTAAATTATTTAAAAATATTAGGAAAACACATACAATTTTATGAAGAAAGAAAATGTGAACAAAATTTGAAATTTCAATACATCTTTTGTAAAAACCCCAAAGATATTTCGAAATTTTCAACATGGTAACAAAATTTGAAAATAGGAACAGTTTTCAAATTATGAAGAATTTTTAATGCAATATAGTTACAAATTCCCGACTCAAATTTTGCATTTGTGAATTTTTTTTTGAAAACATGAACAAACTTTAAAAACAAGAACAATTTTTCAAATTCCCAAACAATTTTTGAATTTGTGAACAATTTAAAAAACATGAACTTTTTTGAATTGATGAAAAAATTGTGAAAATATGAAGAATAAAAATTAAATTCCTGAATATTTTTTGAATTTGTGAACAAATTTTAAAAATGCAAACATTTTCCCAAATGTTTATCATTTTTAATATTATGTAAAGTTTTCTGAAATTATAGAACATCTTTTGAAAATAAGCAAACAATTTTTAATTCTAATTTCTTTAAAAAAATTGAACTTTTTACATTTCAGGAAAAAAATTAAATAGGAACATTTTTTAAATTTGAACAAATTTCACGAAAATATTTGAAATTTCTAAAATTCTTTGAAAAGGAAAAAACATGAAAAAGTAAAATAAAAATAAAGAAAAAGAAAAGGAGAATGAGAAAGGGAAAGAGAAAACAGAAAAAAACTGAAAGAAAACAGAAAAACCGAGAAAGGAAGCAGCACGGGAAAAATCCCAGTTCGAGTTCCCACCATCGGTCGCACTATGTTTAAAGCTGGAAGTAGGCCGGCCTATATCCCTGTACGAATCCCCGACAATTCACCAGGGTTTTCCGTGCATGTATATATACTAGCAAAAGGGCCCGTGCGTTGCAACGGGAGATTTTTTTTCATAATCTTCAATGGCTATGACCATATTTTGTTGCATCATCGAGATACAATATCACTCTCAATTTCGTGAAATTATGAACAATTTTTGACATCATGAACATTTTTTTAAACTCGTGCACACATTTTAAATCATGAACATTTTTCAAATGAACACTTTTACAATTTTTCGAACAATTTCTAAAATAAAGAACATTTTTGAATTCATAAACGTTTTATACTATTTGCAAAAAATTGTGAACATATTTTATTTTCTTTTTCTATTTTATGTGCAAATGGACGAACCAAACGACGGATGAAAATCTGATAATAAGTGACGTGCGAAAAATGGGAGTAAGAAACATCCATGCCTTTAATAGAAAAGGAGAAGTACTAATTAATTTTGCACATAAAAATAATTAACATGCAAGATAATATCATTTTTAGAATCTACAATTTTTTCTGAGCTATTTTCATAAATAGCGTGCTAAATTTAGAGCTTGGGTTTGAAAGACATGAATATCTTAAAAATACTTGAATCTGCACACAAAAACTTTAAAGAAAATATTTTGGTTGTAACTGTAGTGTGTAGACCATCTGTTAAGTGACACTTGGCAAGCTAGCTCTAAAATTTGATGGACATTTTTGTCAGATTCATGAATTTGTGTCGAATACATGATTATTTTTTCAAAATCATGAACATGGTTTTATTATCGGATATATTTTTCCAAATTGTGATTTTTTTTTAAATTTAAGAACAATTTTGTAAAATTACTAATATTTTTGAAACTGTGTAAATTTTATGATTTGCCAAATATTTTTTTAATTCGAAAATATTTAATAATTTCGAACATGTTTTTCAAAATTCGCAACATTTTGAAATTTGGAGAAGGGAAAAACAAAATAAGAAATGGAAAAAACAAACAGACCAAAGATGAAAAAAAAAACAGGGGCGTCGCGCCTGCGGGCTGGCCCATGAACGCGCGTTGGTGGAGGGGGGGTGCGTGACAAAAATTGAGGGGAAATTTGCCAAACCTGGGGGTCGAACCCTAGTCCCCAGGTGAAAAGAGACAAGCTTCAGCCACTGGGCTATCAATGTCTGTGTGAAGTATTTGTGGTATCTTCTCTATAAGAGCACTAATCGCAGCGGAGACTTTGGAAATACTGAATCGTTTTTTGACTTACGGGTGATATTGATGGGTAATGTTTGTCAACTTATAGGGTAAATTACATGACGTACCACCAGAAGCAATAGGTGCTTTATTAATAGGTATAGAAAGAAAAATGAAACCGGTACATGCTAGTCCAGCATTTGAGCCGAAAAATGAGAGGCTTCACCACGACTTGGCCCAGTAGACTACCATGACTTGGCCCAAATGGCTGTAGCAAACCGCACGCACACTCGCATGGCCTTTTTCATAATTTTGACCTTTTCAGAAAACTTTAACACAAGATGAACTTCATATAAAACTATTTCACGATCTTAGTATCTTACCTTTTGGTAACACCATAAGTCGTGACTTTTTTTCTATTTGAAAATGCCGAACTAACATGTGTTGCTCCCCTTCATAAATAAGTGACAAATGTGAAAAAGCTACTTGAAACGCCACTAACAATTTAGATATATTATAACCGAGCACTTTTCCAGCCCTTCCAGGGCATCAATGATTTCTGCCGTTGGATCTAGATTTGTGATCGTTTTTGGTCACTGGATCAACCTACGATCGCTATAGTTTTTGCGAGTGGGCATGGGCTGCTGCTCCCGTAACAAAATTGGGCTTCTCTGGTGAATTTGGCCAACATGGGCCTTTGAACGCTTTGCCAGGTGTCGGAGTGAAGCAAGCGGCGCCGCTTCAGCCCCCCACTTCTCCCTTCTCTCACGATCTCTGCGACGGGCGTCCGCTCGCCGCCGTGATGGTATCCCCGTGCCCGAGGATTCTCCCTCCCGTTCGCCTCCTACTAATACTAATCTGGTCCATCGTCTCACTGGATTTGAGACTGCAGTATCAACGTACGCCTTCCCCTTTCCCTCTCTCTGCTCGGTTTTCTTCCCAGTTATTGCAGATCCGTGTCTCCGCCACCGGTGTTCTTCACGGATGTTGATCAAATCCACACTGCCATCGCCGCCTCTAGGCTGCTTCCCTTTCTCCACGCCACCGCTTCCGCTCCATGTCGCTCCGCCGCTGTTTCTGTAACGCTCCTCCCATACTGCATCCCATCGTCGGTCCTCATCCCCATCCCTGGCGGCGCCCTCGATGGAGGTCGGCAGCAGGTATACCTATGGCGGTCGCGCCCAGCAGTATCCACGGTGGCACATGTATCCTCCCCGTCCTCCTTCTCCTATCCTTTCTCCTCCGCGTACGACCCTCGTCCACCGCGTCCCACGCACCTCCACTGCTGCGGGATCCATGGTGGCGCGGCCACCATAGCCCAGCCCCCTCCACCATGCCCCCCTTCCTCCCGTCCTAGCCCTTCTCCCCTTTCCTATTTGCTATAGAACAAAAGGGATGTTCATGTGTGACTGATCCACGCCATCTGCTATAGAACAAAAGGGATGTTGTGGTCACAATCTTGAATGTAATGCCCAATCCTTCTAATCACAAATAAGCTTTGTTAAATTTTTGATATATTTCTTTGTATTATGAGTTTATTCGTTCTAGAGTTGGATATTGATGAACCTCATGCCAGCACACCAGGCAAATGATTATGTTTCTTGATGATGCTTCTATATTACTAGCAAGGACATTTGTAATATCTCAATCTTCTCTTTGCAGAAAGCGGAGAGATACACAAACATGTAGAGGATGGAGGAAGTGACTCGGTGGTGAACTAATAGCTAGCACACAAGCATGCTTGATATTCCCTGATCTATTGTACGTGTTTGATGTGTAGGCACTGAGGCGCATGCAAAACAGGTGAGCGACGAGCACAAGCAGCTTGCCAAAGGTGAGGGCACACATAATCTATGCCGCAATGTCTGGCATCTCTCTAATCCAATTCGCCAAACAAACATCAAATCAATCTGCAGATTTATGATTTATGATTTATTCTCTCCCTCTCGATGTAAGCAGAGCTTTCCAATGCATTTCTTTTCTTGTATGTAAACCAGACTCACATGGCTTGGATATGCAATTGCTTGATATTGTTTTCATCCCATAGAAGCTCTTGTGGCCTAATGGGCAAGTACCACCAAATGCGATTACTTATGTGCTGCCTATGACCATGTAATTTAACTTATGCATCTAAACTTAACTTATTATTTTTTATTCTTATAGTATATTTGATTCTATGTCTGATGGGCATTTTCCTTTTTGATTGCTTGCACAGCTAATTGAAACCCCAATGGAAAATTTCAAGGATTATATCAAGGTATATGTTCGACTCTTTATGTTCATTTTGAATTTCTCATGTTTTACGATGAAGGTTTTTATATGTAATTCTCTGATTACGCTTTGCAAACATGCACTGGTTGTCAATATGTTAGCTGTCCACACTAACAACTTACCTTAGCAGTGCACTTCTATGTAATAACATCAATGCTGCTGGCCAGGTCCTTTCATCTGGACCCATCAGTTTTCTATATCTCAAGAAATCTAAACATTGAGTTTTCAAACTTGAGTAACTGAATTTTGTTTGTCCAAATGAGAATTGTGTAAGTCGTACAGACTTCCTGTGATTTCTTTACCCAGCTCATCTTACAGATTTCTTTACACTAATGATGCTAGCATCACACAGGAGGTTGTTCATGTCATCAAAAAGTGCTACAGGAATCTAAAGCCCAATTGAAATCATTTTTTTACCCAAAGTGCAACTAAGTTGCAGCTTCTTTTCGGCAGCTCTACACATTTTGATACTCTCCTACCAAAGCTGGTGTACTAAGATGTTAATTAGTGAGTACTGCTAAACATGCAGTGTGTTGTATCTAAATTAGTTGCATGCCATGTTGAGTACTTGCTTTCGTGGTTCTTAATTTCAGGATTTGTTGCTTGGTTCTATTATTTTTTTGGATAATACTATTGAGATGCAGCCGTGTCACTTTGCCCCTAATATTTCTACACATCTTTATTTTCTCTACCCGTGTGCTTCTATTCTGTGTGACTCAAATGTCCAAACATTGTTATCTTAGTTCTGGCCAAGGAAATTCAGATTATTGTCATCTAAGGCTATGTTCGGCAACCCTCCTCTCCTCTGTCACGGAGCGGAGCGGGCGGAGCATCGTCTTAGCTGCTCCATAAATTACAACTGCATACCGCTCCGCTCCGGAACGGAGTTGCGGAGACGGAGGGAGTCCGAACATGCTCTAAGTGATCTCTATGTTAGCTTCAAGGTTAGCCTTAATAGTCAATGGGAGGTTTACCCCAAATAATAAAATGTAGATGTGGAAAATGGAAATATAGTAGATCTTGTTTGTTTAGGTAAGCAATGTTATGATTTGAATACCAAAAGTATTCAAGTCCAAGGTTGTTTTGTGTGTAGGCTTACTCGAGTGTAATTATCTTCTACGTTTATGAACATGATTTTCAAATTTCAGTAAGTTTGGAAAGGCTACAATGGTTGCTCAGAGTAAGTTTTGCATTGGCGTTATACTGTTAGTACATTGGCATGTAGAATATTTTGTCTTGTGATGTTGTGTATTAAATCACATTTCCTTACTCTTCTGCTATATTGCAGGGTTCAAGGCTTCCTGACAAGTGACCTTAACCATTGTTCAGGTAACTCCTGAACTGCTTGTTGCTCTTGAGTAAAGTGATGCTGAAGGATCAAGGGTGTTTCTCAATCAAGAGCTATTAGTTACCTTGACCATGGTGCATCTCTTCTGATTTCTTCAGTTAAAAGGTCATCGATTGCTGAATTGTGTCTTCAATGCTACAATGAATTATGATTTGTATATCGGTAAGGCACACAAATGAATTTTGTCAGTAAATGTGGACAAATGAATTCCACAGCTACATGAGCTTTCTTAACTAGATGTTGTTACTATAATAATAATTTTATTACCAAAATAGACGGGCGCAACAACGCGCGCCATCAGTGATCTAGTGATGTTTCGTATTTGGGCAGCAACGCCACCCCCTTTGGTGTTTCCAGCAATGCCACACACTTTGGTGTTTTTTCCTGCCACGTAGCGTCTCGACCAGATCGGCAATGCGGGTAGGTTTGACGTTTTCATAACAGTTTGTCTAATTTACATCTAGATGTTTTTTTAAGGATGTCACATCTAAGCTTCCCAAATATATAATGCAGCAACAAGAAACAAAAAAACTAGGACAACAAAAATAGACCACAAACAGAGTGGACATCAGTCTAGATATAACATAAGATGTGTCCTAGACTGACCCTTTTCATATAGTGCAGCAACACTATGGCCTGTGACGTTTCAAAAAAGGGTCAGATCGTGAAATAGTTTTGTGTGAAGTTTATTTTGTGCTAAAATTTTCTCAGAAAACCAAAACGGTGAAAAAGGCCCAGTAACACACACGTCCATCGTTGCCAATGCCCAATAAAAGTCCATCGATCGAGTCCATCAGACACGGAGACGAACCGGCGCCTTCCTTCCCATCATACCCTGTTATGTTGTTCGGTTGTGCCCTAGTTCTCTTTGCAGATAGCACGCGAGCCGCCAGGCGGCCGCGGCTGTTGCCGTTGGTTGATTGACGATTACGTGTGCAGACAGCGCCAAGAATCCATCCCTCGCTGTCCCGCTCCCTGCCTCCCTTGGTTCTGAACTTCTGTTCTTTGCAGTTGGCAGCGAGCAGCAGGCCACATCGATTCAGTTTCACAGCCATAACTCACAGCTTCAACTACTGAAGGTACAATTGCTAACTAGATGTATCAATCCTTCGATTTCTTAAATTGGGACCTCTCATGCAGGCATGCTGATTCTTAGTTGATATGTCAACGAATTTTTTACTTCTATATCTATTCATGCAACCATGCCACCTCAGCAAACCTATGTTAATTAGTTCACTTATTTTTTGCTGGCATAGACGGTCATGCTACACATTTATGTAACACGACCTACATATATTTGTACGTTGTAGCAAATATATGTAGGTCATGTTACACATTTTTGTAGCATGACCTACATATATTTGTATGTTGTAGCCAATGTGACCTACCTATATTTGTATGTTGTAGTCAGTATATGTAGGTCATGTTACACATTTTTGTTAAAAATGGCACCCCCTTTGACTCCAGTTTAATATATTTCTCTTTTCATACAACATTTTGTCACATGCTTCATATATTTTATTGTTTTCAAAATATATCCCGAGAGCATTCTTAAATTTGTTAGTGAGTTTCTGACGGTTTTATTCAGTTTTACTTTTCGTTTTCTTTCTTTCTTCCTTTCCTTTCTTTTTTCTTGTTTTCTCTTCTCTTCTCTTTTTCTATTTTTCTTGTCCCTTTTTTCTTTCTTTTTTCTCAAAATGCGTGAACTTTTTCTATCAATGTCCACGAAGTTTTTCAAACTACGGTGACCTTTTTGTTGAATTCACAAATTTAATTTTCAAAATTGATAAACTCTTTTCAAACTCATGAATTATTTGCTGAAAGTTGATGAACTTTTTTTACTTTTGTGATTTTTTTTCCAAAATTGATGAACTTGTTTTCAAATCAATCAAACTTTTTCACGGTTTGTGAACATTTTTGAAAACTGATGAACTTCTTTTGATAATTTATTTTTAAAAAACGATGAACTCTTTACCAAAATTGATGAACCTTTTTTCAAAATCGATGAATACTTTCCTAGTTTGTGAACTTTCCTCCAAAATTGATGAACTTCTTCAGTTTTGTGGACTTTTCTTAAAAATTGATGAATGTTTTACAAATTTAGGGTTCCTTTTTAAATTAATTTATACATGGCATATGTTAACGTTTAACTAAAAGAAAGGTTAACTGAGAGTGTTTTCTGGTAGTTGAAAGTAGAGTGAGTTTGGTCCAGTGGTTGTTGCGTTAGGCTGCCAACAAATCCCAGTTTGGGACTGCTCTGCTTCTTAAAATTCAGCTCCGTTCCAGAAAACACAAGCCAAACGGGGTAGCTCCACGATATGCCGCTCCGCAAAAAAACTAGAATCTGGGGTACAACTCCCAGTTTTTTATGAAGCTCTTTAGGGGGTGCTCCAAAAAACTCTAGAAGCTGGAGTTAGGTGGAAATTACCCATCACTGTCACCAGTAAGTGGATACCCCTTCGTTTCTCCCCCCTCAACCAATCAAATAGATTCTTTCCACCAAATTTCTCATTCTTGAAGCTGGAACTAGATGGCAGCCAAACATTCTCTTTGGTAGTACTACAACTTCTAGATGGAACTGCTCCAAAATGAATTTAGTGGAGCGAAACCGATTTTTGTGAAGCGGAGCAGTCCCAAACAGGCCTTAATTTCTACTTTTTTCTTCATGTTTTTTTTTTGAAGCAGGTTACTGTGCCGGCCCATTGCGCGTCCCGTGCGAGCGTTAATAGTGCCAACCAGCACTTTGAGCGTTGATTAGGAGCTCTCCATGTGCTCCTGCAATGGGTATTTCCTATTGGATGATATGTCAAATTGTTGCCATTTCGCACATAGCTAGCCTAGCTATTCCTTGTATGCTCCGGGCCATTGAGTCAACAGGGATCTCGGTTTTGGAAACCTCCGAGAAGGTTCGTACTGGCCCAGCTCCGTTTTTTGCTTTGTTATCTCAGTTTTCTGTGTCTTACTTTAATTTCTCTTTTCTTTTTCAAATAGCTTTCCATTCTTAAAACAATTCTCAGAATTTTCAAAAAAAAGGTAATTTCAAAAATAATTGTGTCTAAATTTGTTTACTTTGTTTAGAAACATCAACAAATGTTCACTTTTTCAGAATGTTTTAGAGAATTCAAAAATGTCTCGGAATTTACAAAAGTTGTTCGCAATTTTAGAACTTATCCAGAATTTCAAAAAGGTTACTGTTATCAAAATTTGTTCACAAATTCAAAAAAATATTAGCATTAATATAAAATGTTCAGTAATATTCAAAAAATCAAGGAATTTTTCAAAAATAGTTTGAATTAAAAAATAACTATGACAAAAATATATATGTACTTTCAGACAAATTCTAAATAAAAAAATTCAACTAGTCACTACAGTGTGGCCTAGATGGGTGGGCGTAGTCCTGGCCTCCCTTTTGTGAGGGTCCCTAACTGACGCAAAACGGCGGTATATAGAATCTCCCCCAGCAATGTCGGGGAATTCTATTTGGCGCGTGGGTCGCCGGTTAAGCACCGCGCGGTACCATTTTCAGGTATGCTGATTTTTTTATGGGCCGGCCCATTTTCAGGTTTAAGGTTCTAGAACCTTCTCAAACGGTTTTTCTTTAGTTTTTCTTACAGTTTTTTCTTTCAATTTTTTCTGTCTTCTTTTTCGGTTTCTTTTCTTTTATGTTTTTCCTTTTCATTTTTATTCTCATCTTTTTAATTTGGAAAAATCTTTTAAATTCATGATCATTTTTTAAAATCCTGACCAATTTTTGAAATCATGAACATATTAAATGCATGGACATTTTTCTGAACTCGTTAACATTTTTTTACAAATTCGTAAACATTCTCGTAAGTCATGAACATTTTTTGAAATCGTGAATATTTTTCTACGTTCACAAATAGTTATTTGGAATCGTCATTTTTTAAAATCAATTCATGAACATGTTGTACAAATTCGTGAACATTTTATTAAATCATGAACATTTTTCTAATTCACGAACAATATTTTGAAATCATGAACATTTTTAAAATTCATGTCATTTTCTTCAAATTCGTTAACATTCTCTTAAATCCTTAACATTTTCCTAATACACGGTCATTTTTAGAAATCATGAATATTTTTTAAATTCATTAACATTTTTTTACAATTTCATGAACATTCTCTTAAACCGTGAACACATTTTGAATTCCCAAACAAAATTTTGAAATCATGAACATTTATAGAATTCATGAACATTTCTTTTTAAAATTTCACAAATTTTTAAATTTTAGAACTTTTTTTTATATCCCAAATTATTCAAAGGGGGGAAACAGGGGGTATCCGGGTCCGCGCATGGGCCGGCCCAGAAAGGCGCGTAGGGGAGCGGGCCATGCGAGCGCGGCTGCTTTCTTGCATGCAGGTCGCCGAATAGGAGGTCCCACCAATGAGCTAAATTTTGAGCCTTTTCTTTTTGCATACTGGATATATCAGCATGGTCTTGGAGGGGTTTTTCTTCATTCTCTCATGTCGCGGGGACAAAGCCCAGAGTGTACCATGTATATGGGGAGCATTCACTCTCTTTTTTGTGGTGTCATGGGCAATATTCTTGCTTTGTGCATAGTCTTGTACTACCTTTTTTAGCGAGTATATGTGTATATGTAACTTTATATAGAAATCGTAATCTTATGTATGACTTGTACAAAACAATTAAGTACAGTGAGAGAGATGATCACCATCGAGAGCTGATCATGAGAATAACCGCTGGCAGATTGTATTAGTGAATAAGATGTTTGTAGATTTTTTATGTATGAAATGCAGCATCAACTTTATATATCTGAGAAAGACACACAAGCAGCGATCACTGTAATCCGCAGCAAATGAGCAAACATGAACTTTTTACTTCTAGGTGAGTAAAGAGAAGGAGCCGTTGAACACCCATGTAGCAGTTTAGCACGAACCAAAAGAATCAAAATCACATGCAGTGTAGGTTGAACCTTGAGATAAAAGAATATCTGGAGGCAGTGTTAACCTCTATTTTCCTTTCTTTTTCTATTTCCCATTATGTTTTTCATTTTTTATGTTTTTCTTTTGTTGAAACAGAGGCAAAAGATTTGACTCATCCATGAAGTAAGAAGATAATACAGTATGGTTTACAATGGCTCGAAAGCCCGAATAACACAAAAAGGCACTCTCCTAATATAATTAAGCCCAACTTCTTTGCACCACGGTAACCTAGATTTTGGTCTCACTTTTGATGCAATTGAAGAGGATTGTTGGTGGAGTGCACTTGTTCCGGAAGATACAGGGGTTTCTTCCATTCCAGATGGTCCAACTAATAAGCATGATGAGGGAGGCCACGACTTCTCTAATCGGGATGCTCTTGCCAGATAGGCTTATCCATCGCTCCCTGAGAGAGGGTTCCAAGTGCCAACATGATGTGTTATTGCTCTAGAGGTGTAGCCACCCATTTGCGAGGTCTTATAAGCGAAGGGTAAATCAACACTTGGTGAAGAGGTGTGTCATGGATTTTTCTTGCACCATTTTACAAAGGGGGTATCGGTGTCAAAACCGGCGGATCTCGGGTAGGGGGTCCCGAACTGTGCGTCTAGGCCGGATGGTAACAGGAGGCAGGGAACACGATGTTTTACCCAGGTTCGGGCCCTCTCGATGAAGGTAAAACCCTACGTCCTGCTTGATTAATATTGATGATATGGGTAGTACAAGAGTAGATCTACCACGAGATCAAGGAGGCTAAACCCTAGAAGCTAGCCTATGGTATGATTGTTGTATATGGAGTTGATTGCCTACGGACTACAACCCTCCGGTTTATATAGACACCGGATAGGGTTAGGGTTACATAGAGTCGGTTACAACAGTAGGAGATCTTGAATATCCGCATCGCCAAGCTTGCCTTCCACGCCAAGGAAAGTCCCATCCGGACACGGGACGAAGTCTTCAATCTTGTATCTTCATAGTCCAGGAGTCCGGCTGAAGGTATAGTCCGGCTACCCGAACACCCCCTAATCCAGGACTCCCTCAGTAGCCCCCGAACCAGGCTTCAATGACGATAAGTCCGGCGCGCAAATTGTCTTCGGCATTGCAAGGCGGGTTCTTCTCCCAATCCTGTGTACCTGTAGGAATAATGTCCGATTTTTGTAATGTAATGCTCCTTGGCTTCCATGCCCAATAATGGCTTTCTTCCACGTGTCAAACGAATGCGAAAAGCCGGGGCGTTTTTACATCCACACCCCTAGCCATATAAACGAGCCGCCTATTTAATGGGATGGGGATTCAGGTTCAAACCACATCTTCTCCTCTCCGCGAGTTATCATCAGAGCGCTTCCAGCAAAGGTCCATTCCAACATGTCCAGCCGTCGCAGCTCCTCTCCTCGCCCTTCCGGTCCCAAACCCGGGGATTGGGAGAGTTGCACCATCCCGCATAGCGAGTTAGTGTCGCTTCAGGCCAAGGGATTTCTCCCTCCGGCATACATGGTCCCGGTCCGAGCCGGTCTCGCCACCTACAATGGCGGAAAACAAGCGGAGAGCACCCCCAATCCTTCTAAAGGAGAACGGGTGTGCCTCGTCCCCTATCTAATAAGGGGACTGGGATTTCCAATTCATCCATTTCTCCGCGGGCTTCTGGAGTTTTACGGTCTCCAGCTGCACAATCTCACGCCCGCCTCCGTATTACATATCGCGGGTTTCGTCGCCCTTTGCGAGCTATTTTTAGGCGTTGAGGCTCATTTCATGCTGTGGAAGAGGTTATTCTGTCTGGTGCCCCGTTCTCAAGAGGGGTCTATCTACCAAGTGGGCGGAGCCGAAGTATGGCGCATCGCCGGGACCGGATACCTACCCGGAACCCCGAAGAAGGCGTCCGAAGACTGGCCTTCGGAATGGTTTTACATAGATGACGTCCCGCTACCAGACCCTATCCGGGTCGGTCTCCCTGAGTTCAACAATGCCCCATTGAAGAAACGCCTGAGCTGGCGTCCACGGAGCTCTCAGAGAGAAAGCGACAGAGACGTCCTTTACCTGATGAGCCGGATAAGACTGTTGGCTCATTCCGGACTAACCATGATTGGAGTCATGGCCGCATGCATTATGCGGGGGGTGCAGCCGCTTCAATATAGAGGCCACCCCATGTGGGATTTCAACGGGAAGGATGACGCCACCCGTTGCGGTCGTAAGGGGCCGGCCTCAGCCGCCTTAGTAAAGATCTTATCCTCTTTGTACAAGGGAGAAAAGGAGGAATTCCCCCGCGTCAACCCGCAGGCCGGATTCAGTATGTACGATCCTCCAAGTTGGGTAAGTGAACAATTGCGCTTGCCCGTTTGTTTTATACTCCCATGGTTAGATAGGTAGTCTAACGACTTCAATGCAGGAACTGCGACAGGAGGTAAAGGATATAAACAGCCGTCCTCCACAGCCCGAGGACCCAGAACGGTCCCTCAATCTGGACTCCGAAGAGGATCCGGACATATCGGTGGAGCTTATTGACGGGGTGTTCCATCAGCTAAGTAAGGACAATACCTTGGTAGCCATTACGGCGGATTACCCAGGGTTAATTCCGGCCTCCCAGGTGACGGAAACCGGAGTCCCGTTCCCTTAAAAGAGATTCCACTCTCACGTATTCCGGTGTTTCTGACGACAACCGTGTTTTGCAGGGGAGATTTCCGAGGCAGGAGGCCGAACATGCGGCGGCTAGCCAATGAGGGGCCGCAGGGCCCCGTGGGGCAAAAAGGAATGTAGTCCGGACTGAGATGCCGGTGCAAAGGTATAGCGCACCCTCTGTTTCCCTGGAGTTATTTTGTCAGGGCATATTAACGTTCGTGCTATCTTTAGAACAAAGAGACCTCGTCGGACTACATCCGGAGAGGTTGCCAATCGCGCCTCCACCAGCCAGGCTCCAACGTCTGGCCAGGAAGCCGAGGCGAGCACAAGGCGCGCACCGGACGCTCCTCCGACAGAGGATGAGGACAGGCTGTCTGCCACAAATTCTGAAGTGGAGAGTGACATGAACCACAGGCGTCGCCGGACAGTTCTACGCGACGCTTGTTTCTCCTAAGAGGCTTTAGATGCCTTTAATTCGGGAGATGCGTACCTCCGTGCTGAAGGAAATATGCCCTAGAGGCAATAATAAAGTTATTATTTATTTCCTTATATCATGATAAATGTTTATTATTCATGCTAGAATTGTATTAACCGGCAACATAATACATGTGTGAATACATAGACAAACAGAGTGTCACTAGTATGCCTCTACTTGACTAGCTCGTTAATCAAAGATGGTTATGTTTCCTAACCATGAACAAAGAGTTGTTATTTGATTAACGAGGTCACATCATTAGTTGAATGATCTGATTGACATGACCCATTCCATTAGCTTAGCACCCGATCGTTTAGTATGTTGCTATTGCTTTCTTCATGACTTATACATGTTCCTATAACTATGAGATTATGCAACTCCCGTTTACCGGAGGAACACTTTGGGTACTACCAAACGTCACAACGTAACTGGGTGATTATAAAGGAGTACTACAGGTGTCTCCAATGGTAGATGTTGGGTTGGCGTATTTCGAGATTAGGGTTTGTCACTCCGATTGTCGGAGAGGTATCTCTGGGCCCTCTCGGTAATACACATCACATAAGCCTTGCAAGCATTATAACTAAGATGTTAGTTGTGAGATGATGTATTACAGAATGAGTAAAGAGACTTGCCAGTAACGAGATTGAACTAGGTATTGGATACCGACGATCGAATCTCGGGCAAGTAACATACCGATGACAAAGGGAACAACGTATGTTGTTATGCGGTCTGACCGATAAAGATCTTCGTAGAATATGTAGGAGCCAATATGGGCATCCAGGTCCCGCTATTGGTTATTGACCGGAGACGTGTCTCGGTCATGTCTACATTGTTCTCGAACCGTAGGGTCCGCACGCTTAACGTTACGATGACAGTTATTATGAGTTTATGCATTTTGATGTACCGAAGGTTGTTCGGAGTCCCGGATGTGATCACGGACATGATGAGGAGTCTCGAAATGGTCGAGACGTAAAGATTGATATATTGGAAGCCTATGTTTGAACATCGGAAGTGTTCTGGGTGAAATCGGGATTTTACCGGATTACCGGGAGGGTTACCGGAACCCCCCGGGAGCCAACATGGGCCTTAGTGGAAAGGTGAGAGGGCAGCCCACATAGGGCTGCGCCTCCCCCCCTCTCCCTAGTCCTAATATAGGACTAGGAGAGGGGCCGGCCACCTCTCTCTTTCTCTTCCCCTTTGGGGAATCCTATTAGGAATAGGATTGGGGGGGGGGGGAGTCCTACTCCCGATAGGAGTAGGACTCCTCCTGCGCCTCCTAGCTTGGCCGGCCAGCCTTCCCCCTTCATCCTTTATATATGGGGGCAGAGGGCACCTCTAGACACACAAGTTGATCCTTGAGATCGTTCCTTAGCCGTGTGCGGTGCCCCCTGCCACCAAATTCCACCTCGATCATACCGTTGTAGTGCTTAGGCGAAGCCCTGCGTCGGTAGTACATCAAGATCGTCACCACGCCGTTGTGCTGACGGAACTCTTCCTCGACGCTTTGCTGGATCGGAGCCCGAGGATCGTCATCGAGCTGAACGTGTGCTAAGAACTCGGAGGTGCCGGAGTAACGGTGCTTGGATCGGTCGGATCGGGAAGACGTACGACTACTTCCTCTACGTTGTGTGATCGCTTCCGCAGTCGGTCTGCGTTGGTACGTAGACAACACTCTCCCCTCTCGTTGCTATGCATCACCATGATCTTGCGTGTGCGTAGGAAATTTTTTGAAATTACTACGTTCCCCAACAGTGGTATCCGAGCCTAGGTTTTATGGTTTGATGTTATTTGCACGAGTAGAACACAAGTGAGTTGTGGGCGATACAAGTCATACTGCCTACCAGCATGTCATACTTTGGTTCGGCGGTATTGTTGGACGAGACGACCCGGACCAACCTTACGCGTACGCTTACGCGAAACCGGTTCCCTCGACGTGCTTTGCACATGGATGGCTTGCGGGCGACTGTCTCTCCAACTTTAGTTGAACCGAGTGTGGCTACGCCCGGTCCTTGAGAAGGTTAAAACGGAGTCTATTTGACAAACTATCGTTGTGGTTTTGATGCGTAGGTGAGATGAGTTCTTGCTTAAGCCCGTAGCAGCCACGTAAAACTTGCAACAACAAAGTAGAGGACGTCTAACTTGTTTTTGCAGGGCATGTTGTGATGTGATATGGTCAAGGCATGATGCTGATTTTATTGTATGAGATGATCATGTTTTGTAACCAAGTTATGGGCAACTGGCAGGAGCCATATGGTTGTCGCTTTATTGTATGCAATGCAATCGCGATGTAATGCTTTACTTTATTACTAAGCGGTAGTGATAGTCGTGGAAGCATAAGATTGGCGAGACGACAACGATGCTACGATGGAGATCAAGGTGTCGCGCCGGTGACGATGGTGATCATGACGGTGCTTCGGAGATGGAGATCACAAGCACAAGATGATGATGGCCATATCATATCACTTATATTGATTGCATGTGATGTTTATCTTTTATGCATCTTATCTTGCTTTGATTGACGGTAGCATTATAAAATGATCTCTCACTAAATTATCAAGAAGTGTTCTCCCTGAGTATGCACCGTTGCCAAAGTTCGTCGTGCCCAGACACCACGTGATGATCGGGTGTGATAAGCTCTACGTCCATCTACAACGGGTGCAAGCCAGTTTTGCACACGCAGAATACTCAGGTTAAACTTGACGAGCCTAGCATATGCAGATATGGCCTCGGAACACAGAGACCGAAAGGTCGAGCGTGAATCATATAGTAGATATGATCAACATGACAATGTTCACCATTGAAAACTACTCCATCTCACATGATGATCGGTTATGGTTTAGTTGATTTGGATCACGTGATCACTTAGAGGATTAGAGGGATGTCTATCTAAATGGGAGTTCCTAAGTAATTTGATTAACTGAACTTAAACTTATCATGAACTTAGCACCTGATAGTATCTTGCTTGTGTATGTTGATTGTAGATAGATGGCTTGTGCTGTTGTTCCGTTGAATTTTAATGCGTTCCTTGAGAAAGCAAAGTTGAAAGATGATGGTAGCAATTACACGGACTAGGTCCGTAACCTGAGGATTATCCTCATTGCTGCACAGAAGAATTACGTCCTGGAAGCACCGCTGGGTGCTAGGCTTGCTGCTGGAGCAACGCCAGATGTTATGAACGTATGGCAGAGCAAAGCTGATGGCTACTCGATAGTTCAGTGTGCCATGCTTTACGGCTTAGAATCGGGACTTCAACGACGTTTTGAACGTCATGGAGCATATGAGATGTTCCAGGAGTTGAAGTTAATATTTCAAGCAAATGCCTGAATTGAGAGATATGAAGTCTCCAATAAGTTCTATAGCTGCAAGATGGAGGAGAACAGTTCTGTCAGTGAGCATATACTCAAAATGTCTGGGTATAATAATCACTTGATTCAGATGGGAGTTAATCTTCCAGATGATTGCGTCATTGACAGAATTCTCCAATCACTGCCACCAAGCTACAAGAGCTTCGTGATGAACTATAATATGCAAGGGATGAACAAGACTATTCCCGAGCTCTTCGCAATGCTGAAAGCTGCGGAGGTAGAAATCAAGAAGGAGCATCAAGTGTTGATGGTCAACAAGACCACTAGTTTCAAGAAAAAGGGCAAAGGGAAGAAGAAGGGGAACTTCAAGAAGAACAGCAAGCAAGTTGCTGCTCAGGAGAAGAAACCCAAGTCTGGACCTAAGCCTGAAACTGAGTGCTTCTACTGCAAGCAGACTGGTCACTGGAAGCGGAACTGCCCCAAGTATTTGGCGGATAAGAAGGATGGCAAGGTGAACAAAGGTATATGTGATATACATGTTATTGATGTGTACCTTACTAGAGCTCGCAGTAGCACCTGGGTATTTGATACTGGTTCTGTTGCTAATATTTGCAACTCGAAACAGGGACTACGGAATAAGCGGACGCTAGCAAAGGACGAGGTGACGATGCGCGTGGGAAACGGTTCCAAAGTCGATGTGATCGCGGTCGGCACGCTACCTCTACATCTACCTTCGGGATTAATATTAGACCTAAATAATTGTTATTTGGTGCCAGCGTTGAGCATGAACATTATATCTGGATCTTGTTTAATGCGAGACGGTTATTCATTTAAATCAGAGAATAATGGTTGTTCTATTTATATGAGTAATATCTTTTATGGTCATGCACCTTTGAAGAGTGGTCTATTCTTGTTGAATCTCGATAGTAGTGATACACATATTCATAATGTAGAAGCCAAAAGATGCAGAGTTGATAATGATAGTGTAACTTATTTGTGGCACTGCCGTTTAGGTCATATCGGTGTAAAGCGCATGAAGAAACTCCATACTGATGGGCTTTTGGAACCACTTGATTATGAATCACTTGGTACTTGCGAACCGTGCCTCATAGGCAAGATGACTAAAACACCGTTCTCCGGTACTATGGAGAGAGCAACAGATTTATTGGAAATCATACATACCGATGTATGTGGTCTGATGAATATTGAGGCTCGTGGCGGATATCGTTATTTTCTCACATTCACAGATGATTTAAGCAGATATGGGTATATCTACTTAATGAAACATAAGTCTGAAACATTTGAAAAGTTCAAGGAATTTCAGAGTGAAGTTGAAAATCATCGTAACAAGAAAATAAAGTTTCTACGATCTGATCGTGGAGGAGAATATTTGAGTTACGAGTTTGGTGTACATTTGAAAAATTGTGGAATAGTTTCGCAACTCACGCCACCCGGAACACCACAGCGTAATGGTGTGTCCGAACATCGTAATCGTACTTTACGAGATATGGTGCGATCTATGATGTATCTTACTGATTTACCGTTATCGTTTTGGGGCTATGTTTTAGAGACGGACGCATTCACGTTAAATAGGGCACCATCAAAATCCGTTGAGACGACGCCTTATGAACTACGGTTTGGCAAGAAACCAAAGTTGTCGTTTCTTAAAGTTTGGGGCTGCGATGCTTATGTGAAAAAGCTTCAACCTGATAAGCTCGAACCCAAAGCGGAGAAATGTGTCTTCATAGGATACCCAAAGGAGACTGTTGGGTATACCTTCTATCACAGATCCGAAGGCAAGACATTCGTTGCTAAGAATGGATCATTTCTAGAGAAGGAGTTTATCTCGAAAGAAGTGAGTGGGAGGAAAGTAGAACTTGACGAGGTAACTGTACCTGCTCCCTTATTGGAAAATAGTACATCACAGAAAACTGTTTCTGCGACACCTATACCAATTAGTGAGGAAGCTAATGATGATGATCATGAAACTTCGGGACAAGATACTACTGAACCACGTAGATCAACCAGAGTGAGATCCGCACCAGAGTGGTACGGTAATCCAATTCTGGAAGTCATGCTACTAGATCATGATGAACCTACGAACTATGAAGAAGCGATGGTGAGCCCAGATTCCGCAAAGTGGCTTGAGGCCATGAAATCTGAGATGGGATCCATGTATGAGAACAAAGTATGGACTTTGGTTGACTTGCCCGATGATCGGCAAGCAATTGAGAATAAATGGATCTTCAAGAAAAAGACTGACGCTGACAGTAATATTACTGTCTATAAAGCTCGACTTGTCACAAAAGGTTTTCGACAAGTTCAAGGGGTTGACTACGATGAGACCTTCTCACCCGTAGCGATGCTTAAGTCCGTCAGAATCATGTTAGCAATTGCCGCATTTTATGATTATGAAATTTGGCAGATGGATGTCAAAACTGCATTCCTGAATGGATTTCTGGAAGAAGAGTTGTATATGATGCAACCAGAAGGTTTTGTCGATCCAAAGGGAGCTAACAAAGTGTGCAAACTCCAACGATCCATTTATGGACTGGTACAAGCATCTCGGAGTTGGAATAAACGCTTTGAAAGTGTGATCAAAGCATTTGGCTTTATACAGACTTTTGGAGAAGCCTGTATTTACAAGAAAGTGAGTGGGAGCTCTGTAGCATTTCTGATATTATATGTGGATGACATATTGCTGATTGGAAATGATATAGAATTTCTGGATAGCATAAAGGGATACTTGAATAAAAGTTTTTCGATGAAAGACCTCGGGGAAGCTGCTTACATATTAGGCATAAAGATCTATAGAGATAGATCAAGACGCTTAATTGGACTTTCACAAAGCACATACCTTGACAAGATTTTGAAGAAGTTCAAAATGGATCAAGCAAAGAAAGGGTTCTTGCCTGTGTTACAAGGTATGAAGTTGAGTCAGACTCAATGCCCGACCACTGCAGAAGATAGAGAGAAAATGAAAGATGTTCCCTATGCTTCAGCCATAGGCTCTATCATGTATGCAATGCTGTGTACCAGACCTGATGTGTGCCTTGCTATAAGTTTAGCAGGGAGGTACCAAAGTAATCCAGGAGTGGATCACTGGACAGCGGTCAAGAACATCCTGAAATACCTGAAAAGGACTAGGGATATGTTTCTCGTATATGGAGGTGACAAAGAGCTCACCGTAAGAGGTTACGTTGATGCAAGCTTTGACACTGATCCGGACGATTCTAAATCGCAAACCAGATACGTGTTTACTTTAAACGGTGGAGCTGTCAGTTGGTGCAGTTCTAAACAAAGTGTCGTAGCGGGATCCACATGTGAAGCGGAGTACATAGCTGCTTCGGAAGCAGCGAACGAAGGAGTCTGGATGAAGGAGTTCATATCCGATCTAGGTGTCATACCTAGTGCATCGGGTCCAATGAAAATCTTTTGTGACAATACTGGTGCAATTGCTTTGGCAAAGGAATCCAGATTTCACAAAAGGACCAAACACATCAAGAGACGCTTCAACTCCATCCGGGATCTAGTCCAGGTGGGAGACATAGAGATTTGCAAGATACATACGGATCTGAATGTTGCAGACCCGTTGACTAAGCCTCTTCCACGAGCAAAACATGATCAGCACCAAGGCTCCATGGGTGTTAGAATCATTACTGTGTAATCTAGATTATTGACTCTAGTGCAAGTGGGAGACTGAAGGAAATATGCCCTAGAGGCAATAATAAAGTTATTATTTATTTCCTTATATCATGATAAATGTTTATTATTCATGCTAGAATTGTATTAACCGGAAACATAATACATGTGTGAATACATAGACAAACAGAGTGTCACTAGTATGCCTCTACTTGACTAGCTCGTTAATCAAAGATGGTTATGTTTCCTAACCATGAACAAAGAGTTGTTATTTGATTAACAAGGTCACATCATTAGTTGAATGATCTGATTTACATGACCCATTCCATTAGCTTAGCACCCGATCGTTTAGTATGTTGCTATTGCTTTCTTCATGACTTATACATGTTCCTATAACTATGAGATTATGCAACTCCCGTTTACCGGAGGAACACTTTGGGTACTACCAAACGTCACAACGTAACTGGGTGATTATAAAGGAGTACTACAGGTGTCTCCAATGGTAGATGTTGGGTTGGCGTATTTCGAGATTAGGGTTTGTCACTCCGATTGTCGGAGAGGTATCTCTGGGCCCTCTCGGTAATACACATCACATAAGCCTTGCAAGCATTATAAGTAAGATGTTAGTTGTGAGATGATGTATTACGGAACGAGTAAAGAGACTTGCCAGTAACGAGATTGAACTAGGTATTGGATACCGGCGATCGAATCTCGGGCAAGTAACATACCGATGACAAAGGGAACAACGTATGTTGTTATGCGGTCTGACCGATAAAGATCTTCGTAGAATATGTAGGAGCCAATATGGGCATCCAGTCCCCGCTATTGGTTATTGACCGGAGACGTGTCTCGGTCATGTCTACATTGTTCTCGAACCGTAGGGTCCGCACGCTTAACGTTACGATGACAGTTATTATGAGTTTATGCATTTTGATGTACCGAAGGTTGTTCGGAGTCCCGGATGTGATCACGGACATGACGAGGAGTCTCGAAATGGTCGAGACGTAAAGATTGATATATTGGAAGCCTATGTTTGAACATCGGAAGTGTTCCGGGTGAAATCGGGATTTTACCGGATTACCGGGAGGGTTACCGGAACCCCCCGGGAGCCAAATGGGCCAACATGGGCCTTAGTGGAAAGGTGAGAGGGCAGCCCACATAGGGCTGCGCCTCCCCCCTCTCCCTAGTCCTAATATAGGACTAGGAGAGGGGCCGGCCACCTCTCTCTTTCTCTTCCCCTTTGGGGAATCCTATTAGGAATAGGATTGGGGGGGGGGGGAGTCCTACTCCCGATAGGAGTAGGACTCCTCCTGCGCCTCCTAGCTTGGCCGGCCAGCCTTCCCCCTTCATCCTTTATATATGGGGGCAGAGGGCACCTCTAGACACACAAGTTGATCCTTGAGATCGTTCCTTAGCCGTGTGCGGTGCCCCCTGCCACCAAATTCCACCTCGATCATACCGTTGTAGTGCTTAGGCGAAGCCCTGCATCGGTAGTACATCAAGATCGTCACCACGCCGTTGTGCTGACGGAACTCTTCCTCGACGCTTTGCTGGATCGGAGCCCGAGGATCGTCATCGAGCTGAACGTGTGCTAAGAACTCGGAGGTGCCGGAGTAACGGTGCTTGGATCGGTCGGATCGGGAAGACGTACGACTACTTCCTCTACGTTGTGTGATCGCTTCCGCAGTCGGTCTGCGTTGGTACGTAGACAACACTCTCCCCTCTCGTTGCTATGCATCACCATGATCTTGCGTGTGCGTAGGAAATTTTTTGAAATTACTACGTTCCCCAACACGTGCCGCTCAAAATGGTTTAGCCAGAGCCACGGAGCAGTATGTAAAAGACATACGGGTAAGAAAATTTTGGTTAAATATATATATATGCCAGTAGCCCCCGAGACTTGAAGCAGTTAGAGCAACTGATTTAAGGATCATTTAATATGTAGGTTCTTACAGAGAATAATACCGTACTGTCCCAGGAGCTGGAAAAGTGCAAGGCCCAACTAGAGGCCGCACTAGCCGCAACAGGGGAGCCCAAAGAGACCCCCGCAGGTAAGATACACTTCGAAAGATTAGTATTGTGCGGTGTGGGTGCAAATCTGACAGATCATATTGCAGATGGCGCCGGACTCGATCCGGACAAGCAACAACTCTTACGCCGGCTAAAGGCCGGTGAGAGTATGTTGACAAAGGTGAGGCGGGAGAAGAATGATCTTCAGGATGCCAACACCAAGCTGGACGTCGAACTTAAAGATGTTCGTGGCCAGCTGTCGGACTCCACGAAGGAGAATCAGCGGCTTCGACGCGGCATATTTAGTAAGTGCTTGAACGAACTTTGAAAAAAAAGTTCGGCGAGGAAGTCGACTAATAGAGTAATGTCTGTAGGTATGCTCACAGGTCGTCCTGCAGAGGAGATGCCCAGTTCTACGGGTGACCTTCTTCCCGAACTCTTGCAACTGCATGAGCGAATTCGGCAGGCGATGCGAGGTATTGCCCAAGCCTTATGGCCTACCCACTCCGTGCCCGAGGGCCTTGGAGAGCTTGCGGAGAAGCTGAAGGGAGCTCGGCGACGCTTCCGGTTGTGGAAGATATCGGCCTGCCGACAAGGCGCTAGGGAGGCCTGGGCCATGGTGAAGACACGTTTTACGAAGTCTGACCCAAACCACATGGCCGAGGTCGGACCAGTGGGGCCTGACGGGAAGGAGATCCCTGTAAGCTTAGTATACGGCCAAGTAGAGTTGGCCGCGAAGTATTCCGAGAAGGACTGTAAATTAGATAGCCTGTTAGATGGTATAGAAGAGGAATACAATCTGTCAGAATGACTGTGTAATTTTGAATTGACATGTGTAATGCCTTCTAGCCGGATTGTAGATCGTTTGTCGTTGCCGACCTTTTCGCTTCAACCTCGGGACCTGACGGTCCGGAGTGTGTCCGAATACCCTAGCGGTTATATAAGAACCGGGGTATGCGTGGAGACCAGGCGTAGGGGTCATCAGTGCTTTATCAGACAAGTGCCCAACTAGTTATGTTATATTACATGGTTAGTAAGAAACATCTTTCAGAGAGAATAGTTCCGTTAAGAGTTCCTTTCACTGGGAGGCATGCCCTAAGGTGCATGTCCGGACTGCATGAAGAGATGCAGAAAAAAGCATCTTGTGGTGCATAAAATGAGTAAAAAGATCATCTTTTATTTCACCGACCGAATATTCCCTTAAGAACGCTAGCTTTCGGCTTCACCCTGTCTGAGGTACACATCCGGCTGACCCGGCAGTAGCAATCACAGAGGTGCTCCCTTTACCGCCTAGCCGAACAATCGGGAACGTAGGGGTAAGCACAGGAGCCAGGCAACCCAGCTTGGCCAAAACTTAAGTCATATCGATGCATATAATGGTGAAGAAAAAGGTACATGCGGAAGTTTGACGCATGTGTTGGGTGTGAAGCCCGTATAAATAAGCTTCTGTTAAAGAAGCCCCCAGGTTTAATGAGCGCGAGTGGCGCGTCACTAGATGAGCCTTTAAGGGCTATAAAAGAAAAAATGGGAAGGAGAGAAATGTAAGACAAAAAAATTCAAAAAATAATGGACAGAGGAAGGAGACGAACACAGAGTCCGGCGCTAGGCATAGAATCTTCGGAGACGGGCGGCGTTCCACGGGTTCAGCTCGAGTCGGTTGTTCGACACATCTCGCAGGCGGTACGCCCCACCGGTCAGGACTTGGTCGATTATGAATGGACCTTCCCACTTGGGCTTGAGTTTGTCCTTTTTCTTATCCGGCAGGCATAGAACTAGTTCGCCAACATTGTAATTTTTGGCCCGTACGTCTCTGCTTTGATATCTTCCGGCCTGCTATTGATAAAATGTGGAACGGGCTTTTGCCACGTCATGCTCCTCCTCCAAGGCGTCCAAGTTGTCCTGCCGATCGAGCTCGGCTTCTCTTTCTTCGTACATGCGCACTCTAGGTGAGTCATGAATTATGTCGCAGGGCAGAACTGCTTCTGCACCGTACACCATAAAAAATGGTGTGTATCCAGTGGTGCGATTTGGCGTGGTCCGCAGCCCCCATAGCACGGAGTCGAGCTCCTCTACCCAGTGCGTGTTAGATTCCTTGAGGGACCGCACTAGTCTGGGTTTAATGCCGCTCATGATAAGACCATTTGCACGTTCGACCTGGCCGTTGGTTTGTGGGTGATAGACGGAAGCATAATCGAGCTTGATGCCCATATTTTTGCACCAGAGTTTTACCTCGTCGGCGGTAAAGTTTGTACCGTTATCGGTTATGATGCTGTGGGGGACGCCATAACGGTGTACAACCCCGGATATGAAGTCTATCACAGGTCCGGATTCGGCCGTTTTAACAGGCTTGGCTTCTATCCATTTGGTGAACTTATCCACCATGACCAGTAAGTATTTTTTCCTATGGGTTCCACCTTTAAAGGGTCCGACCATGTCAAGCCCCCAGACCGCAAAAGGCCAGGTGATGGGTATAGTTTGGAGTGTGGTGGGTGGCATATGGCTTTGGTTGGCAAAAAGTTGGCAACCAGCGCATCATTGGACTAGGTCCTGAGCGTCTGCCCGGGCCGTCGGCCAATAAAAACCAGTATGGAAAGCCTTGCTAACAAGGGACCGAGCAGCGGCGTGGTGACCACCAAGTCCGGCATGAATTTCAGCCAGAAGGTTCCGCCCTTCCTCTTCGGAGATGCACCTTTGAAGGACTTCGGTAGTGCTTTTCTTATAAAGCTCTCCCTCATGGACTCTATAGGCTTTAGATCGCCGCACTATGCAGCGGGCCTCGTTTTGGTCCTCCGGGAGTTCCTGCCTAGTAAGGTAGGCTAGGAATGGTTCTATCCACGGGGCGATAACCGCCATTATTACGTGGGCTGAAGGTGTAATTTCATTGGCAGAGCCTCTAATTGTGTCAGATTGTTCGGCGTCGAGTGGTGCGGCTGGGTTCGGGCTGTTATTTGCGGGTTCCCCCTCCCATGCTACGGATGGCTTGAACAATCTTTCCAAAAAGATGTTGGGGGGACTGCATCGCATTTTGCTCCGATGCGTGCTAGGACGTCCGCCGCTTGATTGTTTTCTCGGGCTATATGGTGAAACTCCAGCCCTTCGAACCGAGCTGACATTTTTAGGACGGCGTTGCGGTAAGCTGCCATTTTTGGGTCCTTGGCGTAGAAGTCTCCGTTTATTTGGGATATCGCGAGGTTTGAATCCCCGCGTACCTCTAGGCGTTGGATACCCATGGATACTGCTATCCGGAGGCCATGTAGGAGGGCCTCGTATTCGGCTGCATTGTTGGAATCCGTGTACATGATCTGGAGCACATATTGGACTGTGTCTCCTGTGGGGGATGTCAGGACGACGCCGACCCCCAGTCCGGCCAACATTTTGGAGCCGTCGAAATGCATAATCCAGTTTGAATATGTGCCGTACTCTTTAGGGAGCTCGGCCTCCGTCCATTCTGCGATGAAGTCGGCCAAAACTTGCGATTTAATAGCTCGCCGTGGCTTATAGGTTATATCGAACGGGAGAAGCTCGATGGCCCATTTTGCAATCCGGCCCGTTGCATCGCGGTTGTTGATAATATCGTTTAGTGGTACTTGCGAGGCTACTGTTATGGAACATTCTTGAAAGTAGTGTCGTAGCTTCCGGGATGCCATGAATACCGCATATGCAATCTTTTGATAATGCGGGTACCGTGATTTGCATGGAGTGAGGACAGTGGACACGTAGTAGACTGGCCTTTGAAGGGGGAATTTGTGTCCATCCGTTTCCCGCTCGACAACGGGCACTGCGCTGACAACTTGGTGTGTTGCTGCAATGTACAATAACATTGGTTCGCCGGTGTTTGGCGCGGCCAGGACTGGGTTTGTTGCCAATATGGCTTTTATTTCATCAAGTCCGGCCGTGGCGGCATCCGTCCACTCGAAGTGTTCGGTGCGCCGAAGGAGGCGATAAAGGGGTAGTGCCTTTTCTCCCAAGCGGGAGATGAAGCGGCTTAAAGCCGCCACGCATCCGGTTAATTTTTGTATTTGTTTAAGGTCCTTTGGGACATCCAATTGTGACAAAGCTCGGATCTTGGCTGGATTTGCTTCAATTCCTCTACCGGATACAATGAAGCCCAAGAGCTTTCCGGCTGGAACGCCGAAGACGCATTTTTCTGGGTTGAGCTTGATGTCATATTTTCGGAGGTTATCGAATGTAAGCCTTAAGTCGTCTACTAGGGATTCGACATGTCTTGATTTGACGACCACATCATCCACATAGGCCTCCACTGTTTTGCTGATCTGGTTTGCCAGACATGTCTGGATCATGCGCTGATATGTTGCGCCGGCGTTTTTCAGCCCGAAGGGCATTGTGTTGAAGCAGAATGGGCCGTATGGTGTGATGAATGTTGTTGCAGCTTGGTCTGATTCTGCCATCTTGATTTGATGGTAACCGGAGTATGCGTCGAGGAAACACAACAAATCGTGTCCTGCGGTGGCATCGATAATTTGATCGATACGGGGGAGGGGGAAGGGATCCTTTGGGCAAGCCTTGTTAAGGTCTTTAAAATCGACACACAGGCGCCAGGATTTGTCCTTCTTTGGTACCATCACCAGGTTTGCTAGCCAGTCCGGATGTTTTATGTCTCTGATGAATCCGGCCTCCAATAGCTTGGCTAGCTCCTCTCCCATAGCCTGTCTCTTGGGTTCGGAAAAATGCCGAAGGGCTTGTTTGACAGGTTTAAATCCTTTTAGGATATTTAAGCTGTGTTCAGCCAGCCTGCGTGGGATCCCTGGCATGTCTGAAGGGTGCCAGGCGAAGATGTCCCAGTTCTCTCGTAGGAACTCTCGCAGTGCGGCGTCTGCATCAGGGTTCAGTCGTGCCCCGATGGAAGCTGTTTTATTGGGGTCCGTTGGATGGACCTGGAATTTGACTATTTCGTCAGCTGGCTTGATGGATGTGGATTTGGATCTCTTATCGAGTATCACATCATTCCTGTTAACCGTGGAGCGCAGCGTAGTCAGTTCCTCGGCCGCTAAGGCTTTGGATAGCGCCTCAAGGGCTAATGCGGCCGTCTTGTTTTCGGCGCGGAGTGCTATGTCCGGATCACTAGCTAGAGTGATAATTCCGTTCGGCCCGGGCATCTTAAGCTTCATGTACCCGTAATGGGGTATTGCTTGGAAGATTGTGAATGCTTCCCGCCCTAGTAAAGCGTGATGTCCGCTCTTAAACAGGGCCACCTGAAACGTGACTTCTTCGGACCTGTAATTATCCGGCGTGCCGAACACCACATCTAGTGTGATTTTTCCTGTGCAGCGCGCTTCCCGATTGGGGATTATTCCTCTAAAGGTTGTGCTGCTTCGCTCAACGCGGTTCCAGTCTATTTCCATTTTTTGAAGGGTTTCCTCATAAATGAGGTTCAGTCCGCTGCCTCCATCCATGAGCACCTTGGTGAGGCGAAAGCTGTCCACTATGGGACTGAGGACCAATGCGGCTGGTGCTCGGGCTGTTCGGAATCTAGATTCATCACTTGCATTGAAGGTAATGGCAGTGTCGCTCCATGGATTTATTGTTGCAACTTGATAGACTTCGGCGAGGCTGCGGAGTGTTCTTTTTCGCACATTGTTTGATGCGAAAATCTCGAAGACTGTGAGAACGGTACTGGTGTCCTTGGGCTGGCTTTCTGTGGCCTCCGGAATTAAGAGGTCCTCGCCGATTTTGGCCACCTGCCGGAGTATCCAACATGCTCTAAGGCTGTGAGTTGGTATGGCGTCCTCTGTACTGTGAATTCTACAGGGTCCATCAAGCCATCTTTCCAGTACGGTTCCATGCCCTGTAGAGGGTTTTGGCTTTTTGGTGTTTATCCCGGGTGTCCTATTGTTGGGGAACGTAGTAATTTCAAAATTTTCCTACGCACACGCAAGATCATGGTGATGCATAGCAACGAGAGGGGAGAGTGTTGTCTACGTACCAACGCAGACCGACTGCGGAAGCGATCACACAACATAGAGGAAGTAGTCGTACGTCTTCTTCCCGATCCGACCGATCCAAGTACCGTTACTCCGGCACCTCCGAGTTCTTAGCACACGTACAGCTCGATGACGATCCCCGGGCTCCGATCCAGCAAAGCTTCGGGGAGGAGTTCTGTCAGCACGACGGCGTGGTGATGATCTTGATGTACTACCGATGCAGGGCTTCGCCTAAGCACTACAACGGTATGATCGAGGTGGAATTTGGTGGCAGGGGGCACCGCACACGGCTAAGGAACGATCTCAAGGATCAACTTGTGTGTCATGGGGTGTCCCCTGCCCCCGTATATAAAGGATGAGAGGGGAAGGGCTGGCCGGCCAAGCTAGGAGGCGCAGGAGGAGTCCTACTCCTACCGGGAGTAGGACTCCTCCCCCCAATCCTATTCCTAATAGGATTCCCCAAAGGGGGAGAGAGAGAGAGGGTGGCCGGCCCGAGGCGCACAGCCCTTGTGGGCTGCCCTTTCACCTTTCCACTAAAGCCCATGTAGGCCCATTTGGCTCCCGGAGGGTTCCGGTAACCCTCCCGGTAATCCGGTAAAATCCCGATTTCACCCGGAACACTTCCGATGTCCAAACATAGGCTTCCAATATATCAATCTTTATGTCTCGACCATTTCGAGACTCCTCGTCATGTCCGTGATCATATCCGGGACTCCGAACAACCTTCGGTACATCAAAATGCATAAACTCATAATAACTGTCATCGTAACGTTAAGCGTGCGGACCCTACGGTTCGAGAACAATGTAGACATGACCGAGACACGTCTCCGGTCAATAACCAATAGCGGGACCTGGATGCCCATATTAGCTCCTACATATTCTACGAAGATCTTTATCGGTCAGACCGCATAACAACATACGTTGTTCCCTTTGTCATCGGTATGTTACTTGCCCGAGATTCGATCGTCGGTATCCAATACCTAGTTCAATCTCGTTACTGGCAAGTCTCTTTACTCGTTCCGTAATACATCATCTCACAACTAACATCTTAGTTATAATGCTTGCAAGGCTTATGTGACGTGTATTACCGAGAGGGCCCAGAGATACCTCTCCGATACTCGGAGTGACAAACCCTAATCTCGAAATACGCCAACCCAACATCTACCATTGGAGACACCTGTAGTACTCCTTTATAATCACCCAGTTACGTTGTGACGTTTGGTAGTACCCAAAGTGTTCCTCCGGTAAACGGGAGTTGCATAATCTCATAGTTATAGGAACATGTATAAGTCATGAAGAAAGCAATAGCAACATACTAAACGATCGGGTGCTAAGCTAATGGAATGGGTCATGTCAATCAGATCATTCAACTAATGATGTGACCTCGTTAATCAAATAACAACTCTTTGTTCATGGTTAGGAAACATAACCATCTTTGATTAACGAGCTAGTCAAGTAGAGGCATACTAGTGACACTCTGTTTGTCTATGTATTCACACATGTATTATGTTTCCGGTTAATACAATTCTAGCATGAATAATAAACATTTATCATGATATAAGGAAATAAATAATAACTTTATTATTGCCTCTAGGGCATATTTCCTTCACCTATGATGATGCACCCTCTTAGTTCGGACGGGATTACTATTCAAGGCTGGATTATCTCAAAATTTTATTTCGGTTTTCCAGGCGCTTTTCATCGCACAGTATTTTTGTACTATGGACGGCAAGTCAGCGAAGCGTGTAATATCACGACGACTTACGGCGTTGAGGATTCCCTTGTCCGTGCAATTACTGCAGAAAATTGAGATTGCGTCTCCCTCGCGGCAATCCTTTATCCTGTTCATAACCAGGAGGAATCTGGCCCAGTAATGATGTACTGTTTCCTCGGGCCTCTGCCTGATTTGGGAGAGATCGCTTATGATCGGGTGGGCGGGTGTCATTGATTCTGAAACCTCACCCAATCCAAGATTCGGAGTCCGAAGAGTTTCCGAACTCTGAAGTTCGAATTCTTGGGTGTTGTCCAATGAATCTGGCCCGTTGCCTGATCCTAAGCTCAGGTCTTGAGTTACATCCTCCCCTCCGCGGGTATCCGGCTTGGAGGGGTCGGGAATTCGGACGTAGCTAGTCCTTAAGATAGATGAAGGGTCGCCGCACTGCGCCTCTACCACGGCAACGTGATGGGTGACTTGGGGAGAGTTAATTTCTCTTAGATCGGGTTTAAGCCCAACCTGGTCGTAATCCGTAGCGACCCCCAGGGCGGCGATGCGATCCAAGAGCTCATTTACGGAAGAGAGCTCCATTGGATCTAGCTGGTCGACAAGCTCCGAGCTGATGTGTAGGTTGCTTTTGATGACCCGAGAGGTCACCGTCGGCGCAACAGCCGAACAGGCGGTCATGAGGAAACCACCTAGCCGGAGGGTTTGGCCGACAGCCAAGGCTCCCTTAGTAACGGCGCCGTCTTTAAAGACGGGAGGAGGCATCCTTCCTGATTGCGACGACACACAGGAACTCTCAATGAAAGCACCAATGTCGGTGTCAAAACCGGCGGATCTCGGGTAGGGGGTCCCGAACTGTGCGTCTAGGCCGGATGGTAACAGGAGGCAGGGAACACGATGTTTTACCCAGGTTTGGGCCCTCTCGATGGAGGTAAAACCCTACGTCCTGCTTGATTAATATTGATGATATGGGTAGTACAAGAGTAGATCTACCACGAGATCAAGGAGGCTAAACCCTAAAAGCTAGCTTATGGTATGATTGTTGTATATGGAGTTGATTGCCTACGGACTACAACCCTCCGGTTTATATAAACACCGGATAGGGTTGGGGTTACATAGAGTCGGTTACAACAGTAGGAGATCTTGAATATCCGCATCGCCAAGCTTGCCTTCCACGCCAAGGAAAGTCCCATCCGGACACGGGACGAAGTCTTCAATCTTGTATCTTCATAGTCCAGGAGTCCGGCTGAAGGTATAGTCCGGCTACCCGAACACCCCCTAATCCAGGACTCCCTCAGGGGGCAAAGGGCACAGTTTGGCCAGCCCTTCTTAGTGAACCTACCATCTGTCCAAATCCTATCTTGAGTAACCAACCAAGCGAAGAACTTGACCTTGGGGAGGAGGGAGGGGGCAAGCCTTCCAGACCATATGCAATATGGAGGAGTAGAAAATTCCAAGCAATTGCGCCAGATAAGCTTGTTTTTTGAAGTTTTCTCAACATTTCTAGATAATTTTATGACTTTTTTTACAGCATAGAGAATTTTAAGATTAGCGTGGGGCGGATGCATTTTTGTCTGCATATACTAAATAAAGCACGGAGTGAAAATTGCAAAAAAATTATAGAATTGGACTCCTTTTCATCTTAGATCAATCAAATAACTACCTATTCTGAACTAATCCCCTTTTAGTAATCCATTCTTACTCTATACTACATTTTAAATGAATTCCCCTAAGAGGTAGAGGATGATCCATGAATCAATCTAACCATCAATTGTAAAAAAAAAACCAAAAAAACTAACGCCGAGTATAGCTGTGCTTCCTCTGCTTGAGTAGAGTTGATTTTGAGTGGCAGGGGTAGCCAGATAGGACAGGCAAATGGTGGCAACAGACCAACACCAGCCAGCCACACGTAGCACGGCAGTTAAACCTAACCGGACTTTAACATCCGGCGCCAATCATCGAGCCCCAGTGACCTCCTTCCCAAGTTACCTCACCACCACACGCCCACGAAGTGCGAAAACTAGCCTCACCTCGCCACGTACCCTAGCCTGCAGGTTCGTTCAACCGTCGCTACCAGTACCACCCCAAGATATTACTCCATTAGTCGATCGGCGATGATACTCGCCAGGCCCGAAGTAGCAGCAGCACGGCAAGCAACAAGACGGAGCAAGCCAATGGATGGGCAATGGCCAAGTCACACGCGCGCGCGCACCCAACCCAACTCGCCGCGAAACAAACTGGATGCTCCCTCGGCGAGCCCGGTGGGTGTCGCTCTCCGTCGCTGCTAGTTGGCGGATTCCACGGACACGCGAGAGGCAGTCGGCTAGAACCAAATCAGTCGGCCTCCGGCACCGAGGGTCCACCGAGCTCGCCGCCGCTTTCCGCGACTTGGACGACCACTCTAGAGTCTAGACTCTACTGTTCTACAGCGAGCTACGGGTTCGGGCGATCGATGTGAAAGCATCGTATGCCCCGCGACCTTGCCCGCCTTTTCCCCATCTAATCAGATCAATCCGTATCTTGCATAATTAGCTCCTCCCTCTGCTCGCAGGCACCAATAATGCCATTTCCTTTCATGCGAGGGAAACGATATGATCTCGGCTGGAGGAACGGGGCGGTTTGGGCTCTACTCTTTTCCTGAATGAATATGTTCCTTGCTCAAAGAAAAAGGGGAGCATAAAATGTTGGGTAGCATTTGTCCCAAGGAATGAGAACAAAGGGGATAGAGATGGGTTGGAGGAGAGGAGAGGAGATAGGCTCGTTGGTTGGTTGGTTAGGGGATGCCCCATTATCGATCGTGCCTGCCTGGCCCCCCGTGTTCTTCAGTCGACTTGGGTTCTGCTGATAATTTGCAACCAGTGGAGGGAGGCCGGCCGTGGGATGCGGTGGCGATGAGGGCTGGCTGGCCCGGCGTCGCCACCGGGTCGTTTTCGTCGGATAAGCTTGGAACGAATGCTCCTTGCATGGCTTCGGCCCAAATCCGGACGCCTCTTTCTTTGGCACATTTGCTGAATTCATCGAGTGATTAAATGGTGCAAATGCGTGTGTGACGTTAGAGTGCTTTCGTTTGCGACTTAACCAAACAGCTCAGAAGATCGGCAGTCATGGGACTGGAAGTTGGATACAACTAACATGTAAATTAACACTGACGGACCACAGTTTTAGTTAGGCGGAGGCTCGAAAGAGGGCGGAAGTCAAAGGGCAGAACACATCCGTAGAAACTTGGTTCTTTTCATTTTAGGAGAAGAGGGAATACCAATCGACATAGGCAACCTAATAAACTTGGGTGCTGCGTGTAAATAAGTTGTTGCTGTTAAGTGTCAGTTTGCTCTTCCCTTGGCACGCCTGGAGTGTGGCAACGTTCTTCTTTGTGATGTGTTGACTTGACTTGAGTACCATATGAACTGGAAGCTACAACTCTGCTCCCTTCATATTCTCAGGTCCCATGAAAAGCATGATCGGCCTTTGCATACGTGCTAGTAATTTGGTTGTGATTTCGTGTCCCATGCATGGACATGTTTCCAAGAAGCGCAACCTGATGCCATCACCACACTTTTGTTTCTGAAAAGATGTCATCATGTATACTGTACTTTGGCACAATCAGAAAAGGCACTACGAAGCATCTGCGTAGGCCACAACTCCAAGAGCACACTTCACACATCACTGCATCAGTAGCAGTGCACCAAGAGACATGCATATTATAGTTACATAAGCTAGTGCAATTCTTTCAACTGGTAAACATGATTACACCTCTCGACTGGCCGCCTAGCCGTGAAAAAACTGCCGGCAGGTCAAACCAGGAGATCAATTACACCACGTAGTAGTAGCAACGATCATACTAAACACCACTGGCTACTTACTGCTACTACTAGTTAATTTACTGCTACTCGCAGCAGCCATGGCCGACGTCTAAAATGCCGTCGGGCCAGAGCAGCCGCCGATCCGATCGAAAGAGAGATTACATCATAGCTACGGAGCTTAACGAAGACTGTACTAGTAGTAGCAGCAGCTGCTTGCTGCTCACGACAGGATGGAGTCCCAGTCGATCTCCACGGACGGGTACTTGCGCAGGTGGAAGGTCTCCGACTCGTCCCACGGCGCCTCCGTGAAGTCCAGCTTCTCCATCTCCGGCACCGGCGGCGTGGGCGGCGGCGGCGGGGACCCGGCGGACGCCGAGTCCTCGCCCTCCGTCGACGCCGAGCACTTGGGGGACTCCGGCTCCGAGTTCTTGGACGAGGGCGCGGCGAGGGACTCGCAGATGGCGGTGAGCTTGGCGTCGACGGAGGCGTGGAGCGGGCCAGCCAGGTGGGCGCCGCCGCGCCGGAGCGACGGGAAGTTGAGGCGGGCGAGGTCGCCGCGGAGGCGGAAGGCGGCCTTGTCGTAGGCGAGCGCGGCGTCCTCGGCGGTGTCGAAGGTGCCGAGCCACAGCCTCGTGCGGTTCTTGGGGAGGCGGATCTCCGCCACCCACTTGCCCCAGTGACGCTGCCGCACGCCGCGGTACAGCTTGGACTGCGCGGGCGCCACTCCGGCCAGCGCCAGCGCGGCGGCTGACGCGCGCGGCGGCGACCCGGACTGCTTCATCGGCAGCGCGCGCGGCCCAAGGAAGGAGCCACCAGCCAGGCCCCTCTGCTGCTGCTGCTGGACGAAGAACTGGGCCTGGATCTGCTGGATCTGGGCCGGGCCGAGCTGGGCCAGCCCCATGGATCCGTTCACGCCATACTGCGAGGAGTAGAGCGGCGGAAGCTGGGAGAAAGACGGCGAGGCGGGCGCGGTGGTGGGCAGAGGAGAGGCTGCGAACGAGGAGGCGTAGGACGACGACGATGGGGTGGCCATGTACGAATCTTGGGTCATGGAGGGAGAAGAGTAGTAGTGGTAGGGGTAGTGAGAGGAAGAGGAGGAAGCAATCGTGATAAAAGGTTCGAGTGCTTTCATGAGCTCCTGATCCGAGGCAGAGGCGGCGGAGCCGATCTGGTGCGTGCTGGCGTTGTACTTGTACATGTCTATGGCAGCGGCCATGAGGACTTGGGCAGAGGTAGAAGAAGGTGATGTAGAGAAGGCCGAACCAAAAACGGAATGGAAAAAAAGGAGCTTTCTCGTGCAAAATCAGAAGAAGAAAAAAAGGCCCTGTTCCTCAATAAAATTAGAGAAACGAGGGGAAAGGAGGAAATAAATCGGACGAACTAGAAGGGTATTGCAAAAGAACCCTTTCTCGCCGTACCGGAGCAAAACAAGGCTGAAAAAAGGCAAGAATCCAGGAGAGAAAAAAGGTTCTCTGGATCTCTCTGTTCCTCCTAGGAGAGTGGTGAGGTTGGCAAGAAATCAGGAGAATCCCGAGCAAGAGGAGGGCGCCTCTTCCGATCTAATAATCCCAGAAGAAGCTAGAACCCCTTGAACGGGACCTGAATTTCTTGTGTGTCCCTGCTGGCTGCCGCTAAAGAGACCAGAGAAGTTCAGAGAACAAACCTGCCGTCGTTGGTGCTGAAGGGCTCGTCGGATCGCTCAACCTCACCGTGGAGTGGAATGGGATGTGGATGGGGCTGCGTGTTGCTCGTGGGTGGTGGGGTGGGGGTTGAGGCGTCTCTCTGAGGAAGAAGAGGCGTCGCTCCGGGGCCTTTTATAGCGCCAGGCTCCGGCCGTGCACGCAGCCGTGCAGCCGAAGCGAAGCAACCACTCAGGCGATCCGATCAGATTAATTTCGTTAATGGTTTCTTGTTTGCTGGGAGTTGGCAGTGCGGTTTTGAAAATGAGACGTTGCTTTCGTGCATGGCGTCAGCCGACGCCGGGCAGCACGCGCGAGCCACAAGTCGCGGCCAATCAGGACCCGCCTCGTGTGCACCGGACGCGCGGGTGATCGTCGCCGCGCTGTAGCTTTGTGCAAGTGGCGCCGTGTCATTGGGTGGTGGTGCGCTCGTTTGACCTCAGCGTGTGCTGCCCCTGCCCTGCCCTTTGTGCTCTGCTCCGGGAACTCGGCTTCTGCGTTGCACCAAGAGCTGCGAGCCCCTTGCTTAAAGTAAGGACCAAGTAAATCCTTTTTCACATGCACCTATGTTTTCCTACAATGGTTTTGTAATTTGTGTCTAACTCTTGTTTATTATGTCTTTCTCGATAAGGGGAATATGTTATTATCGTGAAGGTATTAATTACACCTAGCTTCTGCAGCAACAAGATATACAAAAAGAGTAAATTACTCATTTGATACATAAACTTGCACTCGACATACAGATTCATACATAAACTTGAAAAATGACCCAAATTGGCCCTACAACTTGTGTTTCGGGTACATTTAGATACATTTTCGTCATTATCACTAATTCTCTGTTAAGCACTACACGCCAACTCGCGCATAAGTAGTAAAAAAGGAAATAGACAAAAAAAATATATGCCGCCAACATGCTCTAGCCACTGCACCATCTAGAGATTAATGTTAGAGATATAGCATAATAATGTGTTTGAAGACAAGATATGCGCTGCATGGGGATTTAAACAAGTTTTTTTTGCTTGATTTCGGGGTTTTTTCGTGAGGGGTAGATTTCGGTACCTTTTCTGAAAATCTCAAAAAAATTGGTATCTCTTCATTCAAAATTTTCACAAGAATTTCGAATTCAATTTTTTTCAGTGATGTATGTTTTAAAATAAATTAAAATTGTACACTAGAGTTTTTGAATTCGAAAAAAGCGAAATCAAGAAATAAAAAATCTTGTTCAAATCCCAATGCAGCATATTTCTTCTATAGAGTATACCTAACGACCATCTCATTAGTTAACAGTTATACAAGTTGGTGCATTGGCTAGCGCACTCAGAATTAGAAGCAACATCATGAGTTCGAGTTTGAATTCTACTGACTGCATTATTCTTTTACTGTGTTTCTTTGCGACTTACAGGTGGGACCCACACTTATGTATGGAGTGTGGGCCAGCTGATGTATAGTTTTTAACCGAGATTTAGAGGTAATGACGGAAATGTACTTAAATGTACCGGAAGCGCAAATTGAAGGGTCGATTTGTGTCATTTTTCAAGTTTATGTATGAATCTGTACGTCAAGTGCAAGTTTATGTATCAAATTTGTAATTAACTCTATACAAAAACATTAAAGATGCACATATCAAGAAAAGAAAAAGAACAAAGACCTCGTTACAGTGATTGAAACTTGCAACACCAGCACTCTAACCACCTCCGAAGACAACACCCGGGCCACAAAAGAGATTCTCCAAAAGCAACGCCTCCAAGAAGAAAACAATGCACATGCATTGTCATCGCCCGATCGAAGATCTTGGATTTTCACCTGGAGAGGGTCCGAGTTTACAAAAACAATGCCTACAATGAGGCCATTGCCTAAAACCAATAAAGACTAGACCTTGGGCTTTTCACCCTGAAAATCAAGGCTCGACACTCGAGGAGCACCACCAAAAATGTAGTCCACCTGTGTGGACGAAATCACTATTCTGACCCTTTGAACGAACTTTGTCACAAAATGAACTCGACGTGAAAGTATTTCACGATCTGACCTTTTTAGCAACGCCATAGCCCGCGGCGTTTCTGCTCAAAGAAGAAACACCGAGATAGCCAGCGTTTCTGATCAAAGAAGAAACGCCGAGGTAGCTAGCGTTGCGGACCAGATAAGAAACGCCGAAGGCGCTGGCATTTCTGGCCATCATAGAAACGCCAAAGTACCATGGCGTTGCTGCCCTTTTTATGTGCATGTGGAACCTGGATGAACAACCTAATTAATAAGGCTAATTAATTACGATCAAAGAGGGCAGCAACGCCATGGTCATTGGCGTTTCCATGATGGGCTGCAACGCCAGCGCCTTCGGTGTTTCTTACCTGGTCTGCAACGCTAGCTACCTCGGCGTTTCTTCTTTTGTCAGACACGCTAGCTACCTCGGCGTTTCTATATTGGACAGAACGCCACGGGCTGTGGCGTTGCTAAAAGGGTTAGATCGTGAAATACTTTGACGTCGAGTTCATTTTGCGACAAAGTTCGTTCAAAGGGTCAGAATAGTGATTTCGTCCCACCTGTGTTGCCACCCCCTCTTGCCAAGGCTGCAGCTGCAACTCACACAAGAACCTGTGCCGCTAGTCTTCATCGCAATCAAAACACCTCTCCGCCATTTCAAACCTCTAATCGCAGCCGCCATGACTTTCTCCTCCTCTATCAATACTATAGAAATCTATCTTTAGGCATGTCCCATGGCATCAACAAGAACGCGAAGCTTCACGCCACGCCCTCATGAAGCCTCACTGGCCGAAGATAAGGGCGCACACAACCGAATTGAATCCGAATATCCGATCTAGATATCCAGTGGCGCCATGCGCCAATCAACGAAAATCTCATAAGGGAAGACCGGAACTCGTCGGCGTCCAGACCGGGAGGAGGGGCATGAAGCAGATCAACGACTTGTCGCTTGAAGATCAGCAGGTCCAAAACACCTATAGATGCAAGACCAGCAAGCCCCCATGTCGCCGGTCAACTCGCTGTCGGACTGGCCGTCGAGAACAAGGTAGCCCCGCGCGTCCGCGTTGGCCCCGATCGGCCGAGAGGCCCAGATCAGATCGGAGCACCACGTCCGCCGGCGGCATGCCAGCACCTCCACAACGCCACTCTGCCGGAAGACCTCCCACGCAATTAGAAATTATGCCACCCATGTCTGCAATTAGAACATGGGCTATGGGGCAAAAACCTGACGCCAATAATCCACTTAATGAGAAACATAGAGTCTATTTGGATTTTGTTCCTGTTGGCCCCACCAAAGCACGAGCGAGCCAAAAAAAATAGTGAAGCTTTTCGCTGCCATATATCGCCAACTTGTTTGTGTGAATTTGAACTAGAAAGCTAAATCCATCACGGACACTCCAAATGATGGGGCTGGCCAAATGAATATTTCTGCCCGCTCTGCCTTAGAAGTTTGGAAACATCCGTGCACCTGATCTGGAGTTGCCCTTTCTCTCGAGAAGTTTGGCAGGAGGTTGCGACCTAGAATGGCTGCTCTGCTATGGCTCTGGGTGATAAGTTGAATCTTCCTTCTCCGACAGGAATATGTCAAGCTACCATCAGGAGGGCAGCGGGTGAGAACAAGCGGGGGGTCAGGACCATGATCTTGCTAGTAGCGTGGGAGCTTTGGAAAGAAAGAAATGGCACGGCCTTCAGAGCCAAGCTTCCAGATAGCTCGAATGCAGTTGAGGCTATTAGACATGGAGCAATGATGACTCGTCGGCGCCAAAGACATAGAGACCCCGTTTCGGGAGAGGACCGCGAGATAGCGCTCTACGATTCTTTGTTTCTTTCTTGTTTTTGACCTCTCTGTAACGGCACTATCTTGATCACTTGATCACCCCTGTTTCCCGCTTGCTTTCTGCTAATCCAATGAAACCAGTGCTCACCGGATCTTTCAAGAAAAAGTGATGGCTTCCGATCCAAGCGATGCCGGAGCACTCGGCCAACGCCAATTATTCGGCCTGGAGCTCCTACCCAAGCAGGCCCATAAGCCTAGTGGCTGGTTATCCTGATCATCTTGCCATTTGTGTTTTTGCCTTGAATATTTTTAGAGTTGTCTTTTTTGTAGAGATCTTCTCCTGTTTGTTCTTGAATCGTCTTGTACCTTTTGCAGCAGTGAGAAAAATCTAGAACAGATGTTGTTGCATGGTCCTAATCAAACTGGTGGTGTGAACTAGGAGAAACAGAAATGCCGCACTGTTCCTTCCGTAGAGCCGTGGCCACCGTCGATTAGGACCCCCAAAAGGACAATGTTGAACCGTAGCGCCTGCTCAATTATGCCACCGTTTGCAGGTCCAATTAGTACACGCGAATGTACCCGAGGAGATCATTATTGGGTGCTCATTTTCCATGGCCACCACGTGATTGCACAGTGCAGAGTCCCTCTCGCGATGGGTTTGTTTGTGCCAAGTTGAGGCGAAACATCAAATCATGGACAACAACGCAATGAGAAAATATAACCGGAACGAGATGATATTTTTTCGAACTGTGCTGGCTTCAGTCGACCGGGTCGCCCGTGCATGTATGATTGCATTTTCTTCTTCCCCAATGTTTGATTGCAATCGGGCAGAAGAAGAGGTTAACCTCTGTCGTAAACAATCCCCGTGCCCGGACACGTAGGCAAGAAGAGCAGCCTGGCACACACCTCCGCAGTCCGGCGCGTTCTGGACCAACCATTCCCCACCGAAAAATCTCGCGGATTGGACCCCCGGCCGCGCGGCCACGACGTTGACACGGCGGGAACAGGCGCCGATCCGCGGGAGTTCGGCCGTGCGAGTCCCGCCGTAAGACGCGACGCCGCTCTCCCCGGTGCGAAACCGGCGACATGACGAGACGCCGAGCTGCACGAGCAAAACACCCGGTGCGCGCGCGCGGGGTGCGTGTGTGGGCGCTGGAGCTTGCGTGCGCGGGCACGGCTGGCGCGGCCGCGCTCCCACGGGAAGCCGCTGCGTTTTCGGCAAGGAAACCGACGCGCTCCAGATCGCGGCTGCACTGCCCGGCTCGTGTCGCGCGACGGACAGGCCGTCGGTCGCCTTGGGTACTGCTGGCTCCGTGTCTGCCCAGAAGTGTGACGAAGTGGTTGGGGTCGGGTTCTCTCTGTCCTGTAGCGTTCCGCGGTACAACAAAGCCCACAGCTGTACCTCTCAGTCCTACTACCTGCTAGCTTGTTTTTACCCCTGATCAGCACACGGATCGTCGCGTACATGTACGTACGATCAGGTTTCCCTAAAAATCAGCAAATTTGGTGCTCGCCCAACGTGACGTACGGGTTGGTGCAGGAGATACGATCATCCGTAGTCGGGCGTCTCAAACCCTCCGCACACGTCTGGATAGATGGCCGGGTCAATGAGGACGTCTCCAAACCGTCTTAAACGTCCGGGTTGACAGATACCCCTCATACCTAGTCCAAATATAAGACGGATATGGATAGTCCGGGCGCGTCCGCCACGTCGGATCCGATCCACGCTGGCCCATCTGACCCACATATATTCTTTCCCCTCCGCTCCTCAGACCAAACCCTAACCACTCCACTTTCCTCCACTCTAACCGTCACCCAAGTTTCTGTCCGACGATCTTCGGTCTTCCCCGGCATGTCGGGCATCGGATCCGAGTCCTACAACTTCAGATCTGTCGACCCCGAGCTTGTCCCACGCAGGCCCAAGGAGGTGATGACCGTTCGAATTGCGCTACACCACTCCCGGGAGGAGGCCGCCCGACGACAGTGCTCGGACTGCTTTTGTCGGGAATCCATTACGTCCGCCCAAATGGCGCATGGATCCGCTACTGCCTCATCGAAGGCGGTGCGGTTCGTCTGGCGCCCGAACGCGGTGGCGGATACACCCCCTTGGTTGGTGCGACGAGGTGGAGGTGGACACATGAGTGTCGTAGGACGCAAATATGGCACGGCTTGCCTGCAGTGCGAAGCAGTGGGCGCGGGAGACGGCTGCAGCCCTTGCGGCGATTGACGTTGACAGGGCAGAGTTGCATTCTCCGGCGCCCCGTATGGTGCACCAGTCCGGACGCCGCAACCGTGTCATGATGAACGTCGCCGGTTCCTTGCCGGACGGATCCATCATCGATATCACGTTCACGGGCATCGTCAAGGTTCCAGCCTACGACGAGGAATAGGAGAACATAGGAGACGGCAGCACCTTGAGTCCCGTGAGACGATTCATATCGGACGTCCTACTGTACCTCATTGGCAACCGGAGCAACACCGGACGCGTCCGCGAACATTTGAAGGGTCGGATTTGCTGTATCCGACTGTAGATGCTTTAACATAAATACGTTTGAGGGGTCGTATTTGCTGTATCCGACAGTAGATGCTGACGGGAGCACGGTTGAGCGATGACCTAAGGCCTGCCGAGAGGTGAACGAATTATTGGCCACCAGCTGTAAGCTACCACCACGCATCAATCAAGCGACCCAAAATCCATGCCTATGCGTGCCGTGCATGTAAATGCCAAACCCGGATGGCCAGACCGTGACATCTCTTGTCTCCAGCGTCTGTAGTTTTGCGGGGCGAGGATGAGGCCGATCGACGATGGACGGACCGGCGGAAGCATCTGGATTGCGGATGTAGAGCACGATGCCCGCATGGGTACAACAGAACGGAGGCTAGCGTCTCCCACTAACCGATCGAACCCGTTACTTAATCAAAGATATCTCCGTCCAATTGGAATAGTCTAGGAGCGTTCTTGAACGAGAAGGGATAGGCATTGGTGGCTGCGAAACTGCGTCATCGTCGACCCCCTTGTGTGTGCGACACCAGGTCCGTCTCCATCGGACACCGGTCTAGATATCCTTGTTAATCGCCGGGTGAGCTAATCCTGCTGGGAAGTTTAATGGGTGGTCGACGCGGGAGCTCTTGTCACCATGGCCACATCTCCAACCACCGTGCGCTAACCTAACCTTGAACCCATAATTGGGGTCGTATAGCCCTAAGAAACACTCCCAGCCCATGTAGTAATACTTACATTGTAGTCGTGGTTTACATCATGTACGGGATATAATATGTTTTTCTCCTCTCTATTTTCCTGTGGATTAGATGTGGCAGCTAGAGGGCCAGGAGAAGATATGGCGTGTGTGTTGGGAGGCGGAGGAATAATTTGGGTGGAGGCTGGCTAAAGCGAGGGGAAGCAACGAAACGAGTATCTTGTGTGTGGTAAAATCCGCTTCAGAAACGCACTGCGCGTTGCCGCATCCAATCATTCCGTTCACATCAATTTTCGACGTCTTCTTTTCCCACCTTTTCCCCCGCTGCTGTTCTCCTTCGCCTCGCCCACACGAGCTCACAAGGTGTGGTCGTCTGCACCTATCAGGCATCTGCTTTACGCATACTCACACAACCGGCTATTGGCATTCCTCACACAACTAAAATGCGTGTTTTGAACTCTCTTTGACCAGTGTGTGATACGAAGTCTTTTTTTTTGAAAGAGTGTGTGATACGAAGTTGCGACTGTCCTTTGCGATATCTCTGATCGAAACCCTAGATTTTAGTTCCCCAAGCACTTTCTCAAATATCGGAATACCCTTTCATTCGTAATGTTTGTAGCAGAAATGGCCACTTTACTTTATCATAAGCTTTCTCGAAGTCGATTTTGAAAATGACTCCGTTCAACTTTTTGTGATGAAGCTTATGAACCGTTTCATGAAGGACATCAACTCCATTCAAAATGTTTCGTTCTTGCATAAAAGCTGTTTGGGATGGTTTGACTACGTGGTCTGCCACCTCGTTCAGACGGTTAGTGGCGACCTTGGTGAAGATTTTAAAACTTACATTTAGTAAGCAAATCGGTCTATATTGTTGAATCCGACTCGCATCCTTCGTCTTGGGTAGAAGAATGATTTCCCCAAAATTTAGACTGGAAATGTCAAGTTTGTGAGCATGCAGTTCATTGAACAACTGAACCAAGTCTGATTTTAACATGTCCCAAAATTTTTGAAAGAACTCCGCCAGAAAGCCATCCGGACACGGAGATTTACCTACTAAATTGGCACTACATCGACACCAAATTAGCTAAAGCATCGAGATAAACTAAATAGAACTAGATATGAGATACTACATCGGCACTATTCGTCGTCCTCGGCTAAGTCCGACTAGAAGGAAATGGGGGCCCTAACGAGAGGCGTGATGGTGGCCGCAACCGTGGTGTCAGGGGAGTTTAGCTTCGTCCGACATCGAAGAAGCGGCGCTACGTGCTGTTGTAGGCGCGCGTCCCCTCCTCCGCAATGGCAAATTTGTCAAGCCACACACACTCTCGCATGTTCGGACCATAGATCTCTCCTACCCACTTGCCCTACCGTCGCAGCCTCATGCTACAGTACTTCAGCGACGACGGCGGCTAATCCAATGGTGGCAACATGAATCGGGAGTTACGAGGCGGCGTGGTTCCATTCACGATGAAACAAGGCTCAGCAGTGGCCCTCCTTGTCGATGAGTTCACGGTAGCAACGACTAATAGATGCGGAAATTCTAGCGGCAGTGGTGGCCGCTGAGCGAATCAAAGAGGGGCGCGGGAGGTTGGCAAGATTGTGGGGTGTCAGCGAGCATGCGGGGTCACCGCCAAAGATAAGGGACGCGACAGAAGCAGCGCCACCGTAAAGGTTGTCAGAATTGCGATTCTGTTATACGATTCTGCGACTTTACGATCCAAACTAACCCCTCTGGCTCTACGATCTTCATTCACAGAATTTAAGTTACACGATACTAATAGTTAAGATTTTACGATTTGCGATCCTACCTTTGTGAGCTCCGATCCAATTGAAAATCGCGATTCTGACAACCTTGGCCGGTGTTGAAGTGCCCGACAAGGAAGAGATGCAACCGCCTGAGAGAAAGAGAATCTTTTAGTGAGGCTTCATTCAACTTTCCAAAATTGAGATGAGGCCGATACTTTTCCTCAAAATTGAGAATCTCTTGAGGAGTTAAAGCCTATTAGAGAATCATGTGTGCACAGAGCCACATGTGCCTCTAAGGTGGACCCTATGTGTTTGCCTGTGCTTTCAGCCAAAGAAAACACGGTGTATGTAGCATTTTGGAGCATTTATTTTGTTTTTTCAGGCCATCACAAAATGCCATCTGTCGCAAAAATTTGCATGTAGCTAGAAAACTAAGCAATGCTTATAGCAAAAAAAAAGTTGATTGGATTTTACTGTTTTATCTTCTTTTTGTTGTTGTTGGAAGTTGAAACGACGAGAGATTGATGAGCCTATCCATTTGCAAGCGGACGGGGCCTACGAGCCGCCCCAGCGTCCCCCCCGTTCAGTGCCAGTGCCCGTGCAATCAATGCAGCCTTCCACTCCACGCGATGCGGACATGCCAGCCACGCCACTGGGCACGGCCGGCCGGCCGGCCGGCCGACGCCGTGCACACGGACCGACGCAATCATGCAGCACGCCACTCCTCTTCTCCCCTCCCTCCGTCCGTGACTGACTGACTGAGACTGAAGTGGCCTCTGCGATATGCCTCGTTTTGGTGGCGCTTGAAACGGAGGACCCGCGCTCGTGAATGTCGTGTCGAGGGTAGCGAGTAATCAACCAGCTCGCACGTACTACGTACGTACCGCGTCTTTGTGAACGGCGGTGGTGGTTGTGCGGTCGTGCCGTATGAGTGCGTCGATCCGCCTTTTGACTTCCTGTCTCGCGGCCGAGATCTGATCGGTCCCGGAACGCGGCTGCGGCATGCGCCGTACTCGTAGTATCGATCGTCATGGCGCCCCTGACTGTTCACGAGCACGCCGATAAGCGCGGCCGGCCTCCCCATGAACTCCTGTCTGCCCATCGTTAGCCTCTCCCAGCCCTATCCATGGGCGGCGCGGGGTCCGGGAGGCTCTGGGATGCAATATTTGTCGTGTAGAGTCATGTTGCGACAAGTGTTGTCGATGCAATATTAAATCCTGGACGACACAATATTTGTCAAAAACTATGGTCCGGGAGCAGTTCGGTTTTCGCCCGATTTTCTGTTGATTAATTGGACTACTCTCTTCTGCTTAATTAATTAGTGAGGCAAATTCTTTACCTCCTCCTTTAAAAAAGCCCCGGGACACATGGTTGCTCATTCGCAACATTGGTCTAATTGCAGCGCTTTGTTGAATGACTGAAACCAGGTCTAGAAACACTGCAAATGGTCTTTTGGTTTATTAGGCGCCCCCCCCCCCCCCCCCCCCCCCCACTTGGTACCTTTCAGCTGCAAACCACCCGGGGTGCACACGGTTTTCAGTGACCCATGGTACTACCTACGATTACGCGCATAGGCATATGGTCACTTGTTTTTTTTTCAAGAAAACTTCTCATCTATTCATATTCAAGCATTGTTGTACAACGAATACCAAATATAATAAAAACTACATCCAGATCCGTAGACCACCTAGCGACGACTACAGACACTGAATCGAGCCGAAGGCGCGCCGCCGTCATCGCCCCTCCTTCGCCGGAGTCGGACACAATTTATTGTAGTAGACAGTCAGGAAGGCGTCGTACTAAGGCCCCATAGGACCAGCGCATCAGAACAGTAACCGCCGCCGATGAAGAATAACACAGATCAGAAAGATCCAAACCGAAGACACACAAATATAGACGAACAACGACGAGATCCGAGCAAATCCACCAAAGACACACCTCGACACGCCCACAAACGATACTAGACGTGCCGCCGGAACAGGGGCTAGGCGGGGAGACCTTTATTCCATCTTCAGGGAGCCGCCACCGTCTCGCCTTCCTGAGCAGGACACAAAGCCTAACAAAACTGAAAGAAACGATTAAAAATGGAGCCCTCCCGCTGGCCCTTGCCAGGATCCACCGTGCCGTCATGGCCCTAAGGCCAACGGAGACGAGGCGGACCTGCGGCGGCGCATGCGAGAGGCAGAAACCCTAGCTTTTGTTTTGGAGGAGGAGGCGGCGGCGGCTATGGACAGATATGGTCACATGTTCTTGCTTGTATTATTGTCCATCCCTCATGTTTTTCACTCTTCATTTTCCATGTCTTTGTTATGGAATCAAGTCTAAATTGCAAGAGAATTTTTAGAGAATGGTATATATGATCCGTTTTTCTAAGCTTAAAGTAACGATAACGTTACAAACGTCAGCTGGGAGGAGGATGACAAGCGAACACTTTTTCCTGACAGGTTTAATTATTTCGTGAGATCAAACGATGACAGTTTTACACGAAAAATGTCTTGTCTTTCTGAAGAAGTTGACATCACCTCACAACTAAAATAATCATCGAAATCATTTGAAATGCCACCCCTCCCAGCGAACGTTCGCCAGCTAAGAGGGTTCTAAAGTAAAGATGACATCCTTCAAGTTTTGAAATACATGGAATGCATCACACTATTGGTAGAAACTTATCCTATCAATTTTCATGAAAACTAATTTTCGAGCAGCAAAAAAAGGAAAAAACAACTTACGGCGAAAAAGGCTATAATACAAGGTCAGTTGTTTAAACCACAAATAAATTACACTTCTAAATTTTGCACGGATTGCAAATTTTACATGGACATGTTTCCATGTTTGAATTTTCTGTAATTGTTTGAAGCTTAAAATGCATTTTCTTTATCAATATCACGAAATGGTTCATATGTTAGGACTTTCAGCTCGAAACCGCCTGATGATGTTCATTCTTTTGTGAGGCACAATGGCCATGAGGCAAAACCTTACTACTATCATCATTGTTATTTTATTGTTGCTATGATCGCTCGACACTCTACATTATGCCGATGCCAGTATCACAGCAAGAGTTTTGCCGTGTTGCCGTGTTGTTCTTTTCCTTTCCTTGGGCTGAGCACCCCGTGTCCCTCTGCTCCGGGCACCATATTGTTTGTGCATGTGTTGTTCCATACCCTGTATTTACTCTTCTTCTTCTATTAATGAATGATAGCAAGCTTTGCGTATTCGTGAAAAAAAGAGTATCACAGCAAGAGTCCTCTCAAAAAAGAAGTATCACAGCAAGAGAAGACACATACACTGTCCAATAGTTGACTTTCACTAGACACTACACGTCCAGGTCTGTATCTCTTTTCCAGATCGGCAACAGTCATGCAAGGCAGCGTAGCACCCTTGCACACGGCAGGAAGAACTATATTTATATGTCTATTATAACTAGTGTGCTTTAGTATACATAATATTGGAGGTTTGCAGATTTATCTGCAAGAACATTACTACGCAGCCGACGATTTTTCTGCCGATGCATGCACGACACTAGCTAATCATCGTTAGATTAAATCCCTTCATAAATAAGGAACGTGAGATGCTAACATCGCCCACATGCCGTACATAAAACATCGTGCGAAGCTTTTCCGTATCTGCAAATAATGAAATAAGACGACTACAAACTAATGATTCCAGATTAAATGACGTGCTATGCAGTTTGTCTACTTTGAAAGTACTCGTCCTAGACCACAAACTAATGATTCTGGAACATGGAAGAAGAAACGACATCTTTCATCTCCCACCTCAGAAGCTCCAGGTCTCGCAAGAGTTTATTACGCCAAGGTGAGTGACGTCATGTTTCCAAGAAGTCTACTCCGTTGCTTGCAAGAATCCTTCTCCCCATGGAACAAACAAAGAACAATTTACTGATGAGATAGACTAATTGTCTACTCTGAAAGTGCTTGTCCTAGACTTTGGTTTGTCAACATCAAATTGCTCCAAGAACCAATAATGTGAATGTGCCATAGGCCAATAAGTGATAACACTCCTTATTCAAGTTCAAAAATGATGCGATCAACCGTGTGATGTCTAGGCATCACATGCAGCAGCTCAACATGAAGTGAATTTTGTCTCCATGTTCAGTGAGCATGCCCAAATCAAGAAAATAAACCTTTTGTTACGAATTGAGCTGGGAGTGAAGAAGCAAATGGCCACATGGTTAATTGGCTTGGTTCGGTTCTATCCAATTGCAGCAGATGATACCACACTTTGGTGCTCCAAACAAAGAAATAAAAAAGAATGAGTCTTTATAGAGGGACATGAGCCCATGATGTACCACAGAAGAACAGATTTTGTACCAGGCACATGACTCTGGACTAGTTTATTTGTAGACAGGCCATGGAACCCTTTTTGACATGGGCTGTCAAACGAATACGATTTACATTTCTTTCCACTCCGTTTGCACGTACAATGGTCTCGAAATTGAGATAGCCTTTTTATCCACAATATGAATGAACAAATAACTAAGTTCAGTTACTAAAAGAAAAAACACAAATAACTAAGTTCAACAAATCGTCAAAGAAGCTGCAACATGAATGTATGATTTACATGATTCCGTATACAACCTTATCACAGTAAGTAAATATATATTATACTCTTTAAGCGGAGTTAAGTCATTCCTACAAAACAAGGGTAAAAAGGAGTTTCCACATTTGCTCTAATAAGGATTAAGGAACAAACATGCATGATCTTTTTTTTTCGGAAAGGAGGATTGCCCCCGGCCCCTTCATCAAGCGATGCACACACACATAAACATGCATGATCTGCTTAATTACTTTCTAGATGGGAAGAGAAGTTTATATGCAGCTTGGTAGGGGCACACGCGAAGAAAAAAACTGCCTCAAAACAAAATACAGGTTTCAGTTATTTTTCTCATTGTATCCAACACCCACTATTTTCAAAAAAGAATATACGCAAAACGTTACAAATCTTACAGGGGCTGGAACTGCTGTAGTATCTTTGCTCTTGTATTTACCACTTTGAAAATTTAAATGGATAGAGATAAGATTTAGTTATTATCTGATACATATTTGGCCCATTCCCACCCTTAGGTCCAACATCATTGAAGAGGACAAGGACCAAAAAAAGGAATTTGCTTTCACCATTTTCATAAAAATGTAACTGATTAAGCAAAAGGATACAAGAAATTTACCGAAAGGTTGATGGTTAATTTACGGATCTTACCATATTACTTCTGCACTCCAGTCAATCGATCATATAAAACATCATCACATGCCCACTGGACAATTTATATTTTTCCAGAATATGAATAGATCAGCCCAGATCATGTCCTCTCAGAGTCTCAGTCAATGTCTAAAACTGCACAAACCTGACTGTGTCAGTGGAGAAGAGAGGTGATTTCTGCTCGCTGTTCAATAAGCGTCTTGCAGCTTCTGTTGCTGAGGATAATGTCTGCAAACTCCGTCCTGAGGACCTCAGCCTCAGAATCATCTGTTTCCCCCAGTTCTGGAGAAGAAAGGCACGTATTACATAAATCATCTACAGAGCTAGTCCGATGACATCCTTTTGGGCCATTCAAGCCAGTTCTTTCAGTGGCGTTTGCAAAAATTTCCTTGATAGCATTGCACCAAATTGGTTGAGCTGCCTCAAGAAATCTAAAAAATGCCAAGACCGGAAGATCAACACTTCCTATATCAGGTTCTTTCTTGTCATCTCGTCCATGGTAATCTGATCCACCGAGCTTCAGAAGCTCATAAGTATCAGCCAGATCACTCAATCCTGTTTTAGACAAATTCAGCAGTTAATTGCATTGAAGTTCAGATACATTTTCTTTTCAAGAAAGGGATAAAATAGACATATACATAAGATGCACCTTAATATCTGAATAATTTGGTAACATAACGTATCACTTGTTATGACTGAAAAATGATCATGCTGTTCATACCAGATAGTTTCCCATCGCTTCGATAGACCTCAATAGCATGCAGACCAGCAGCCTTCAAATCCTTTATCACAGGAACAGGATTTTTCAATGCCCACGGATGAGCCAAAACAGCTATGCCCCCAGTTCTACATATTAGCTGCACAACAGATTCCCCAGCTGGCTCACTACCGCTACAAATGAACAGCAGAAATCCACATCAGTACATAGTAACTACTCTGCATCTGGTGCGAAATGAAGCAAAAAACATGCATGACCATGATCCAAAATGTATACTTACGTAGCATAAGCAGGCCCTCCATCGTACAAGTACCTGCTGAAAGCTTGCCTAATATTATCAACATATCCAGCTTCAACCATGGCACGCGCAACGTGCACCCGCCCTGGAGCCACCCCACTCCCTGCTATATTAGACACATCTTCGAAGTTCAATGGCATGCCGAGGTTCCTAAGTTTCGATAGCATCTCCTTGGCACGTGTATAGCGGCCCTCCCTGATGCTAGATAGAACCTTCTCCAGTTCCTGAGATTTAGCAGGGCCCCAACCACCGTAGTATGCAAGAACATGAACAGGTTCATTGGCTCCTGATCCATTACTTTCAGAACAATTAACAACTTTGAGAATTAACCACATCTGTCCGGTTAAAGCATGTTACAAAATTTAGGGTGGAGAAGAGAGTTACCTAGGCGAATAAACTGCACTTATCTCAACAGCAGGGATGATCCTGATGGAAAATTCCTTTGCAGTCTCCATCGCCTCAGCGACACCCGCCATGGTGTCATGATCAGTCAGCGCGAACACTTTCACCTGTGCTGGTCACCAGGTAACAGAGTTAGCTTAGGAATGCGCTAGTCCTTTGCATTCAGAAATAGCGAATAAACAGACGATTGGTCATGCAGAAAGTCACTTCCTGATCGATTTCTGGCAGGCGGTTATCCGAATGCGGTTCATTATATATGGCACTGAAATAGTTATGGGGCTCTTTTACAGAAGTAACACAAAAGAAAATACTACTCCGCCTGTCACTTTTTAAGATTTGTTTGAAGTCAAACTATGCAAAGTTTGACCAAATTTATATATTAAGAATATCAACATCTACCATATAAAAGTTTTGTAGTACTCCCTCCAACTTTAGTGATCTAAACGCTTATATATTTCTTTACCAAGTACTCACTAAGGTATAATAAAGCAGCGACAATTAATATAAATGCGGAGGAAGTATGATTTTCGTGGTGCATCTAATAATATATTGATTAAACGTTGTGAATGTTGATATTTTTTTATATAAAAGTTGGTCAAACTCTTTACAAAGTTTGACTTCCATAAATTTTATATGCAGGCTTAAAAAACGGAGAGAGTACCACATCAAAGCGCAGCAAGACTAACACAAGTAGTAGCGGAGGTGTTTAGCAGCGCACGAGGATGAGATCGAACATGTCATCGGCTATTGCGGAACTGAAGAACTTTGCATTTACGCTTGTAACAAGATGGAGGAATGTCGTAGTTGTTTCGTCGAGCACGTCCCGAACGTCTCTGCACTTGGTGACAGGCGGGAAAGAAGGCTTACCCCGTTGCGGTGCGCGCGCTCCACGAGCGCCGCGGGCGAGAGCGAGCCGTCGCTGCGCGTCGAGTGCGCATGCAGCTCCACCGCCACGCGCGGCCGCCGCCTCCCCACCGGCAACAGGTGCCCACCACAGTCCGCCGCATCGTCGTCGCCCGCCTCGCCGCGGCGGGCCCAGCGGAGCACGGACCTCAGCGCGGCCAGCTCCTCCTCGCTCGGCGCCCTCCGACGCTTCTTCTTCTTCTTCTTCTTCCTTGCTCGCGCCTTCTTCTGCTGCTCCCGATCGTCTGCGTCCGGTGGCGCGGCATTGGCCGCTGCAGAGGCGGCCATGACCGCGTCCTCCTCTTCCTCTTCCTCGGTCGTAGCGGCGGGGCGCGTCGTCGTCATGTGTCCCGTCGCAAGCTAGCTGCAGGCTGTGGGCGTGCGCAGCGCAGTAAAAAGGGGTAGGGCGTGGGAAAGGCGTCGCCAGGGGCTTTTAAGACGAGCGGTCGCCCATCAGCGACAGGACAGGGAAGAAGTGTCTGCTGAGACGCGCTCTCGGGAGGAGGGGCCGCCGCGCGCTCGTGTCGTGTGCCGGTCGTCTCGGCCCCTGCGGCGCCCATCACCATGCTCTGTGGATCATCGATGCTGCGCCTGCGCAATCCTGTTTTTTTTTAATCTAATTTAGCACCCTGGTTTTTTTAGGACTAAGGTACAATGCAACGTGCTTAAGGGAGGTGTTTGAGAAAATAAATCAATTTTTTCTTGAGCACCATGCTTATTTTATACAGGATAGACGTTTAATTAGGCGTCTTTCTATAAAAATAGTCATTGGTGCTTTAAAAAAATCCGGTTTATTTTTCTAAGCATCTAGCATTGTACAAGACCCAATGCCCTCGTTTGAAGACGCCATATCAGCCCAATGATCTTACCACATGTGTCCGTTTGAATGCAAGGTGAGCGTGGAAAATTGTTGGCAAATGTGCAGTGTGTGATTTAGGATGATTTTCTGAATTTAAGGGATTGGCCCTCAACGACAAAACATTTCTCAATAGCATGATTGGCGATTCCAAGACAACTTGTGTCGATCTCGAGGGTGCATCATTTCTGTTATTTTATCATGAGTTCATGCATGATACAGAATTTGGTCAATTCGAGGCCTCCGGCTCGTCAAAGAAGGAAGCAGTTCGAGGATTCAACTTTAAGCCCTCTGAGGATATTGTGCTCGACTCCACATGGGAAGGTAATTCTCTTCAAGTGGTCGCCGATAAAGATCAATCGGTCGCAAAGTATTGGAAGCACATTGTCGAGCGTTTCAAACATCATCTTGGTCGGAGAATGGATTGTAGCCTCAAATCTATCACAAACCAATGGAGTACAGTTGAAAAGATGTGCAGCTCTTGGGCGGGTTGTTTGGAGCAAGTGAAGCATGTTCCTCCTAACGGTGTCACCATTGACCATGTAAGTAATCTTAATGTTTTTTCATTGCCACATTTGCATTACTTTGAGCATTCTTATCATTTCAATCATTTGTTTGTTTTAGGAAAGCATAGCCCAAGAGCGGTGCTAGCAAATGGCCAAGTCAAAGGGCAAACCATTTGGCCACCAACATTGTTGGGATTTGTTGGAAAACCACGAGAAATGGAAGTCGATAAACGATGATGGCAGTCCAAAAACTGGGAAGGGCATGCATTCCTCTTTGGAGTTGGGGGACAGTGAAGATGATGATGGTGATGGAGAGGAAAGAGAAAAGGTTCCTAGAAATCCGACCCTGGCTGCTAGCATGGGTCGTCCGGACAGGAGAAAGAGAGGAAATGAGATGCTCAAGAAAGAAGGAGAGGTGGAGGTGATGAAAAAAATATCAGTGAGTTGATGAGGACAAGAAATGAGTACACCAAGAAGAGAAAGTAAGAACAACAAGAGATGGAAAAGAAAGAGAGTGGGTTCGGATGTTATGCAAGAGAGCATATGGCATCAAGCAAAGATGGAGACGGTGAGGATCCATGCTCAGCATGAGCTGAAGGAGCATAAGATCCAACTTAAGGAGGACCGGGTGAGGGATGCATGCATAGCTGAGTAGAATAGGTTCGTCATGTTGGATCCATTGGCATGAGATTTTTGGGGTCAAGTGCGAGATTTGGTCCTACATTCCAGGACCGGAGGAGGAGGGGCAACACATATGCCGGAGGAGGAGGGCACACCACACACGCCAAAGGAGGAAGGCACAATGCAAATGCGGGAGGATGAGGGGATGATGCACACGACGACAACATGTGATTTGTACATGTCGACGGTTAGGTGTTATTGTTCATGCAACTTGTCAACTACTATGTCCATGTTTGCTTGATGTTCTAAACATTCAAATTTGGAGGGTATGAGCAAACAAAAAAAAATGGGGGTTGAGATATGGCTACTCTGAGTTTGTGGGTCACTTGCCCAACCTCCATATCAATATGGAGCATGACCGAGGGTGATCGCATATATGGCGACTCTGCCAGAGTAGCTCTAATCCAACTTCCAAATATAACTTACTTCTTATTCCTCTTCAATTTTTGTAAGTAGCACAAACCCTTACAAAAACACACTTACAAAAATTGAAAAAGACATCCAAATATTTGGGTGTCGAAGTCTTCTTTGTCCTGCATCCATCGACGATGGCATGAGCAAAGCTCGTTGCCACCTCCGGGCCTTTGTCACATTGGAGCCAACTTGTTTAAACCTAGGAGCCTGTAAGAGCAACTCGTGAGAAGCTGTTGATGTAGACGAGAAGATGTCGGCAACCACGATCTACGTAGAAAATTGTCGCCCCATAGAAAAACACGACCGAGAGGGCTTGAAGAACACCCCAGTTCCACTTCTACATATATGAAGTAATATCTTTCTCGTCATACTACATATGTAAACATCATTTCAACAACATGTTTAGTCAAACTTTGATGTTTCAAAATCATGTATTTTAATAATATTTCAAATGCAAATTTAGAAATTCAAATTAAAAACACATATGTTCACAAATACTAACAAAAGCAACGTCGCAGTTCATGTGGAGCCATCAACACAAAGCATAATTCGGTGAAAAGCTACAACATGTGTTATGGACCATGGATCAAGCATCCCTATAGCGGGTACCACTTCCATGGTACGTCGATCTTTGGCATTTTGGTAGCCTTTATCTCTTGACTATATGTCTCTCAAAATTGTTGGGTACGAGGCGCCCAGATAGATCAAATGGATCAGAGTGCCCCTGAGAGGCCCCTGCAACATGCACAATGCAGTTGAATATATATGATCATGATTCATTATTGTTGACATTATCCACGAGATAAGTAAGTTGGCCCGTTAAGCATTGCTAAACTATATCTTCCTTTGTGTACAATGGAAACAATGTGTTCTAAAAACATGCTCCTCGGTGCTAATAATTATCTAAATGGTAGTTGAGCATGCGACATTTGCTAAATCAAAACTCTTACATAGACTATCATGAAAAAATAAAGATGAATTATGATTATTTAATGACTAAGAACATAGTTTGCTTGACTCAAGAGACTTTATTTGTCAAACCTTAACATGTGAATTGATCATTGCTTGTTCATGCAAAGTTTTATATAGAGTATTGTTGTTTAGTATATACATAATAATGTTAGTAAATGTGATGTTGTCATGTTCGTTTTCTTTATTATCGACACCTCTCTCCAAAAACCCATGGTCATGTTTACCGAGCTCGGCATTCGCTTGGGAACAAGTAGATTCTAAGCTTGGGGAGTGTAACACCCCTGTGTAATGAGCTACACTGATACGTCTCCAACGTATCTATAATTTTTGATTGTTCCATGCTATTATATTATCTGTTTTGGATGTTTAATGGGCTTTAATATACATTTTATATTATTTTTGGGACTAACCTACTAACCAAAGACCCAGCGCAAATTGTTGTTTTTTGCCTATTTCAGTGTTTCGCAGAAAAGGAATATCAAACGGAATGAAACCTTCGGGAGAGTTATTTTTGGAACAAACGTGATCCAGGAGACTTGGAGTGGACGTCAAGAAAGAAACGAGGAGGTCACAAGGCAGGAGGGCGCGCCCAGGGGGATAGGCGCGCCCCCCACCCTCGTGGGCCCCTTGCAGCTCCACCGACGTACTTCTTCCTCCTATATATACCCATATACCCCGAAAACATCCAGGAGCACCACGAAACCCTATTTCCACCGCCGCAACCTTCTGTACCCGTGAGATCCCATCTTGGGGCCTTTTCCGGCGCTCTGTCGGAGGGGGAATCGATCACGGAGGGCTTCTACATCAACACCATAGCCTCTCCGATGATGTGTGAGTAGTTTACCACACACCTTCGGGGCCATAGTTATTAGCTAGATGGCTTCTTCTCTCTCTTCGGATCTCAATACAAAGTTCTCCTTGATTCTCTTAGAGATCTATTCGATGTAATTCTTTTTGCGGTGTGTTTGTCGAGATCCGATGAATTGTGGGTTTATGATCAAGATTATCTATGAACAATATTTGATTCTTCTCTGAAATCTTTTATGCATAATTTAAATATCTTTGCAAGTCTCTTCAATTATCAGTTTGGTTTGGCCTACTAGATTGATGTTTCTTGCAATGGGAGAAGTGCTTAGCTTTGGGTTCAATCTTGCGGTATCCTTTCCCAGTGACAACAGGGGCAACAAGGCATGTATTGTATTGATGTCATCGAGGATAAAAAGATGGGGTTTATATCATATTGCTTGAGTTTATCCCTCTACATCATGTCATCTTGCCTAATGCGTTACTCTGTTCTTATGAACTTAATACTCTAGATGCATGCTGGATAGCGGTCGATGTGTGGAGTAATAGTAGTAGATGCAGAATCGTTTCGGTCTACTTGTCGCAGACGTGATGCCTATATACATGATCATGCCTAGATATTCTCATAACTATGCGCTTTTCTATCAATTGCTCGACAGTAATTTGTTCACCCATCGTAGAATTTGCTATCTTGAGAGAAGCCACTAGTGAAACCTATGGCCCCTGGGTCTATCTTCCATCATATTATTTTCCTATCAATTTGCTATTTCTATTTTGTAATCTTTATTTTCCAATCTATACAACAAAAATACCAAAAATATTTATCTTATTATTTTTATCAGATCTCACTTTTGTAAGTGACCGTGAAGGGATTAATAACCCCTTTATCGCGTTGGTTGCGAGGTTCTTGTTTGTTTGTGCAGGTATGAGGGACTTGCGTGTAGTCTCCTACTGGATTGATACCTTGGTTCTCAAAACTGGGGGAAATACTTACGCTACTATGCCGCATCACCCTTTCCTCTTCAAGGGAAAACCAACGCAAGCTCAAGAGGTAGCAAGAAGGATTTCTGGCGCCGTTGTCGGGGAGGTTGCACCAAGTCAAGTTGAGATCTGATCTCCCGACAACTAGCCATTTGTAGCGCCGTTGCCGGGGAGATCTATGTACAAGTCAAGACATACCAAGTACCCATCACAAACTCTTATCCCTCGCATTACATTATTTGCCATTTGCCTCTCGTTTTCCTCTCCCCCACTTCTAAAATGATTTTCGAAAACCTTTGCCTTTTCTTTGACTTCTTCCTGTATGTATCTTTGTTTGTGTTTCCATGTGCCTTCCATTTGCTTGCATCTTTGCTTGCTAAAAATCTATTGATATGGATCCACTTAAAGTGTTCTACTTGGATCATCTTCGATCCATATGCGCTCGTGCTGAAACCCCAATTGGCCTAGTTGATGGGAAATCTTTAGATGAGCATGCTCATTTTGTGCGTCACCGTTTGTCTGAAAAAGGGAGATTCTTATGGGATCAAATAAGCAGATTGCTGTGTTATGCTTGGAATCTTTGTGAAATTTATGATTTTACTTGTTGCTCTAAGAACCCTAAAAAACACCTCCCCTACCTATGTAGTTTAATGATAATGAAATCTTATCTTCTTATGCAAAGGGTGTTTATAGTTACTATGATATCGAACAAATTGAAGAATTTGTTGCTTTTAAGGGTGCTTATGAAGTTGCTTATTTGCTTGAAAAGTATGATATTACTCTCTACGAATCTAAGAATTTTGACATACTTAAATATTTCCATGAAAACTATGCTCATAATGTCTATGTCAAAGAATTTATTGAAAGAATGGCCGCTGCTTTGGAAGAAAATAATGATATGCATGAATCTATAGATAATTATGATCCTGATGATTTTATTGAAATATCCCTTGATGAAAATGATGCTTGCTATTCTTGTGGCCATGATGCCAATATTTATGAAGATTAATTTGCTATAGCTCCTTATGTTAAACATGAGATCGTTGCTATTGCACCCATACATGACAGTTCGTTCAATGAAAAGCATGATTGCAATGATGTTATTATAAATTCTCTTAATGTCAATCATGTTAATGATATGCAAAACCTCAAGCTTGGGGATGCTAGTTTTGCTATGACTACTATTTGTTGCAATGATCATGATTGGGGTGATCCTTCTTATGATCTTGAAAATTTATTTAAGCCCCATGATGAATATGAGATTGATAATAATGTTTGCAATAATATTGAAAGTGGGTTTGTAAGAGTGTCAACTTTAGATCCCACATATTTGGAGAATGTTAAATCTTACAAAGTTGTTGATAAAGGTGGGTTTGGAGAGGTCATGACTTTAGTTAATGTTAATCCCACTATTTCATAAGAGTGTCAACTTTGCATGCATGTGGATCATGGAGAGAAAATTATATGTGAAAGTTATATTGTTGAATTTGTTGGGGGAACATAGCAATAATTCAAAAATTTCCTACGTGTCACCAAGATCAATCTAGGAGATAATAGCAACGAGAGAGAGGGAGTGCATCTTCATACCCTTGAAGACCGCTAAGCGGAAGCGTTGCAAGAACGCGGTTGGTGGAGTCTAGGGGAGGGGCGGCGGCCACGGAGGGAACCCTAGATGGGTTTTGGGCGCCCCCACCCCTAGGAGACTTGCCCCCCAAGCAAGGAGGGGAGGCTGCCCTAGGGGAGGCGCCCCCACCTCTCCTGGTTACGTGAGATGTGGTGGGAGGGGCGCACAACCCCTTAGTGGGCTGATGTGCCCCTTCCCCTTGGCCGATAAGGCCCCCCAACTCTTGCCGGGGCCTCCAAAACCCCCTTCGGACACACTGGTCGTCACCCGGTACCCCCGGAACAATTCCGGACTCCAATACCCTTCGTCCAATATATTGATCTTCACCTCCGGACCATTCCGAAACTTCTCGTCACGTCCAGGATCTCATCCGGGACTCCGAACAACCTTCAGTAACCACATACTATTTCCCATAACAACTCTAGCGTCACAGAACCTTAAGTGTGTAGACCCTACGAGTTCGGGAACCATGCAGACATGACTGAGACATCTCTCCGGCCAATAACCAATAGCGGGATCTGGATACCCATATTGGCTCCCACATGTTCCACGATGATCTCATCGGATGAACCACGATATCGGGGATTCAATCAATCCCGTATACAATTCCCTTTGTCAATCGGTATGTTACTTGCCCAAGATTCGATCGTCGGTATCCCAATACCTAGTTCAATCTCGTTACCGGCAAGTCACTTTACTCGTTCTGCAACGCATGATCCCGTGGCTAACTCCTTAGTCACATTGAGCTCATTATGATGATGCATTACCGAGTGGGCCCAGAGATACCTCTCCGTCATACGGAGTGGCAAATCCCAGTCTCGATTCGTGCCAACCCAACAGACACTTTTGGAGATACCTGTAGTGCACTTTTATAGCCACCCAGTTATGTTGTGATGTTTGGTACACCCAAAGCATTCCTACGGTATCTGGGAGTTGCACAATCTCATGGTCTAAGGAAATGATACTTGACATTAGAAAAGCTTTAGCAAACGAACTACACGATCTTGTGCTACGCTTAAGATTGGGTCTTGTCCATCACATCATTCTCCTAATGAAGTGATCCCGTTATCAATGACATCCAATGTCCCTGGTCAGGAAACCATGGCCATCTATTGATCAACGAGCTAGTCAACTAGAGGCTTACTAGGGACATGTTGTGGTCTATGTATTCACACATGTAGTACGGTTTCCGGTTAATACAATTATAGCATGAACAATAGACAATTATCATGAACAAGGAAATACAATAATAACCATTTTATTATTGCCTCTAGGGCATACTTCCAACAGTCTCCTGTCGGTGTTCTGGGAACGGGGGTCCCCAGACTTGCCTGCCTGCGGCCTGTGGCGTGGCTCAAAGGGGGGGCCAGCACGGCCCATCTTCACCAACACAAACCCAAGACCCTCGCGAGGGGCCAAGCCTCGGGGGGCGGACGACGCGGAGCTTCCTTAGACACGGCCTCGTCAGGCTGGCTCATGAGGAGGCGGAGAGATCAAGGCGGGGTACCTCATGAGGTGCCCGTGACGCAAGCCACGACGACTCAGGGCGCCAGGCGGGTGCCAGCCCGCGCAGCGTCCTCCTTTCCTCTTTGGTGCAAAGGGGGCAAGCGCAGCCGCGGAGTACCGAGGCATCAGGCAAAGGTTGCCATTTTGGTGCAACGAGACCAAGACCAGGAGGACTACGAGACGGAGCTCATTGTGGAGCCCAAGACGGCGTCACCGCCAGAACTTTGTGCAGGCGAAGACTACTTTTGTCAGGATAGCTGATACGAGCTGTCCCCCTTCAAATTAGCCCGCCATTGTTGGCTCCCTTCCCGCTCAATATTTGGGAAGAGGACCAGGGCCTCTATAAATAGGACCAGCCACCCACAGAGCAAGGGGTCGGTTGGTTGGGAGAGTTTTCCGAGAAGCAGCCAGAGAGAGAGAGAGATAGAGGGGGGTGACTGAACTCTTCTCAGCAGTTCATCCCCCCAGCCAAGAACAGACCCTCGTGAGGCTGTTCTTCCTTGTATTGCTCATCATCATCAGCCCAAGAGGCAATCCACCACACCACAACACTGGAGTAGGGTATTACACCACAAGGTGGCCCGAACCAGTATAAACCCTGTGTCTCTTGTGTTGTTCTTTCCATAGTTTAGATCCTAGCGTGGCGGAGGGGTGCAGGTAGGTAGGAGGCGAAATCTCCGCGCGCACCCCAGTGTTCGAACCTCAAGGGTCTGCCGAAACCCAAAATCTGACATTTGGCGCGCCAGGTAGGGGTGCACCGGAATCCACCTTCTACCGCTTCGTGCCCCGTCGCGTCGTCATCACCATGTCCGGCGATCAGGCGGGCAACCCAGATCCATGGGTGGCGTGGCCCGCCCGCGCAGAGCCGCTCGCCTCGGGCGACCCCATGCCCCAGGCACCTCGCGGTCCGTAGGGCGCTGCGGGCCACGGGCGATGCGGACAGGCTTCGACAGCTCTCACACCGCGGCAGGCGCGGTCGGCAGCAAGGGCCCTCAATCACGCCGCGACCACGACGCCGTACACCCGCAAGGAGCAGGCGAACTTGAGGGCCGCGCTCACAGTGGCCCGAGAGCTGCTGCAGTGCAGACTGCTAGAGGGCGGCCGCGACGTGCTGCTGGAGTGGGTGGCAGAGCTCCTGGGCTTCGCCGCCTCGGGGGCTCACCCCTTCTGCACCCAGCTCCCATCTCAAGCCCAGGGCGGCCCGCGCGGGGGCTCCGTGCGCGCCCGCGGGCTCCAAGGCTACTCCAACACCAGCGAGGCCGTCAGCACCGGACCGGCGGCGGCGCTGCCCTCGCTCCCGGTCAAGGACTCGACGCGGCCCGCGGCCCCAGTGAACAGCCGCGCTGTCACCCCACGGTAGGCGCGTCAGGCAGGACCGCGTGGCACGCAGAGCACTATGGCGTGGCCTTCGGGATGATGGTGCCAGAGGAATACGTGCCCCTCATGATGGACCAAGGACACCCACACGAGGGCGAACAAGGCTCGCTCCTCAGCCCAAGCTGGGGGGACGAGGCGCCAGAAGCTGAGCCCTTCCAGGAGTCCCGGGACGGTCCCACCGGGCACGCTGGAGGCAACAATTATCGGGTACCGCTAATTCCTCAGCAGGCATACGCTAACCATGGATCGCAGGAGGTGCAGGTTGCCACAACGAGCAGCTGCCCCGCTCCCACAGTCTCCTACCCCTCGGGAGGAGGGCGCAGGGGGCTGCAGGAGAGGGGCAGGGATCCGACATCACCACCGCGGCGTTCGGAGCAAGGTGTTCTCAGGAGGTAGGCCCTCCGCTGGGGAGGTGCCCCAGGGCCTGCCCCCGGCGGAGGACCCGTGGTCGTCGGGGGAACCGCTGGCGACCGCTCTACCCCATCGGCGGCGTCCTGGTTTCCGGTCGTCGTTGATGGCACTAGAGTGTGGCGCAAGGCGGGGCCCTCATCTAGCGATATGAAGCAAGGCCAGTACCTGTGAAGAAGGCCCAGTGCCTGTGAAGCTCGCCACCCCATGACACTCTCACGTAATAATGAGTGGGGCTGTACACGCCCCGGAGTCTCAGGGGTGCCGGCCTCAGGCCCTGGGGCTCCCTCCCACGCCCAGTGGCAGCACTTAGCTCCGCGCTGGTGAGAAGACGTCCAAGACTAGACTAGGTGCCGGATGCGGCCTTTTGTTTGCTTTCGTTGCTCTCCCCTTTGGTTGTCGCTTTCCCCCGCTGGTTTCAAGTTGGATTCGAATTTGAGATTTGCGTGTGTTCGGGGAAGGGGTGCTTAGTCTCATTCGAGCAATTTCTCGTGTTTCGGTTACCACTTCGCCTAAGCTGCCTCCCCTTGTGAGTCCCTCGCGAGTTGGGTCAGGCCTAGCTTGCGCGCAGCCCAGACTGCCGCCGACGTGACCTCTCAGGAGGGTGTTTTACTACAGATCCTACGAACCCAATCAGGGAGCACTGAGGACATCACGGCCTCCCACGGGCTACCTCGGGGCCAGCACGGGACCAAGGTAAACTAGCCGACCAGCATGTCGCTTAAGCCAGCCACTTGGCGCGGGCGCATGGGCAATGTAGCATCTACTGATACGATGAACACAAGTTTTACATGAGGGGCTCCCCCTCCAAAATGCTCTCACAGTCATCAGGCCAAAACCCGAGTTCTATTCATGCAGGGTAAGGAAGCAGGAACGATGCACAATCAGTCGGACGAATCCCCCAATGCGTCCTCAGGAGCACCACCCGAGCCGTTGCTGGCATCGCTGAACTCACCATCGCTGCCCGCGTCGCCGCCAGCGGCGTCAGGACCGTTCACTGCGCCGCCCTCGTCGGCAGCCACGATCACGTCGTCGTTGTCCGAAGCGAAGGCCCTGATAAGAGCATCCACATTGTCTTCCACCCAGTGCGCCAGATCGCCTCGGACGGCTTGGGGGACTAGGGCGATGGCGGCGTCGAAATCGAAGTGGGGATCCATGCTCCGGAGGTGGCTGAAGACGCGAGAAAAGGTGCGCCTGAGCAGGGCGCGTCTCCTCTCCTCCACCAACCTGTCAGCCCTAATCGACCGCGCCTCCAGCTGCGTCACCACATCAGTGAAGAACTGAAGATTACCCGCGTAGTTGACTGCGTGCGGCTCGCCGACGGCCTCCTCGCAGATGTTGCCCAAGGCCGCGTTGGCTCTCTCGCGGAGCGTGGTGAGCATGGGGCCGTGCTCATGCTCCAGGATCCGCTGCTGATGTATCTCGTCCGCATTCTAGTGTGCGACGGCCTCAGCCTCCTCCACCCGCTGGCGAAGAAGGAGCACCTCAGCCTGGGAGGTGGTTAACTCACCTTGCGCCACCTCAAAGGCGGCCCGGGAAGCATCGGCCCACCGCGTCGCCTCCTCCAGCTTGGCCCTCAAGGCGGCAGTCCTGCCTTCAGCTTCGACCCAGATCAACCCCAGCCTTTCTTCAAACTCGTGTTCGAGGTTCAAATGCGCCATCGCCACCTGGCGTCCGACCTCCTCCAGGACACGGGCTTCCTGTGCAGCGACATCATCCTCCGCCTGCGTCACCAAGCGCTCCCTCGTCTCCAGACGCTCGTACTCACGGGAACGTTCGGCGGCTTCCAGCGTCAGCGCCTCCTCACGCTTCTGGAGCTCTGTCGAGTCGCTAGAGGCCACCTTCATCGATGCGAGGGCTGCCTCGCGCAGCTCCACCTGCTCCTCCAATGAGTGGCACCAGGCCAGGAGCTCCCGAGCATGCTCTTCCGCCGCCTTTCGCCGCCGGTCGGCTTCCTGGGCCTCCTCAGCGGCCCAAGATCGGGCCTCTCGAGAGGCCACCAGTGATGCCTTGGCCTCTGCGTCGTCAAGATCGTGCTGACGGCGCGCAAGGGCGATGGCGCCCTCCAGCTCGCGCCTCTCTGCAGCCAGGCGCAGGCCCTCGGCCTCAAGGCGCGTGTCTTCATCAGCAAGCTCCTCACCAAGCAGGCTCACTGCGTCGGCCGCCCTTCGAAGGAATCCCTGGCGGAGAGCGCGACGCTCCCGAGCGCGCTCGAGCACGTCTTCCACACCATCATTTGCCCCAAGCAAGTGCTGGGAGCCACGAATCAGCACTCCCCCTCCAGGCTGGGGGCTGGCACCCCTGCGACGGCCGGGCACGCCGCGCCAGAAGCCCGGCCTGGAGCCAGCCCATCCCCAGGTGAAGAGCGCAGGGAGCGCCTCAGCCAATCGCAGCCCACGACCAAGCGAGAAGCCCACGGCAGGCTGGCTATGCCACGAGAAGGCCCGTGAAGGGGGACCGCGAGGTGCGCGGGGCCACGATACGCCTCGGGACGGTTCTTCTCTTCGATCGCCCTCACCACAAGGGCTCCGCTGCTCGGAGCGCTCGAGGACGATGGAGGGGGTGAAGCCAAGGGGGGCGGCTCCTCAGCCGTCTCCGCAAACTCGGCTGGAAGGGGCCTGCGGAGCAAGGGTTAGTACAAGTAACAGAAGGATCGAGAGCTGGGAAAGGAGAAGGCTTAATCATCAGTGGCGAAGTACTTCCTACGCTTCAGCAGGCGACAAGGGTAATCGTCGCCCAGGGCCTCCCTTCTCTTCCGGAGAGCCTCGAAGTCCACGCGGAAGCGGCCCAAGAGTTGGGCACATGGATCAACCTGCGACGAAGACGAAGCGTCAAGGCGATCTGCGGCAGGGGTGCCTGCTTGATGTGCACTGCCAATCGCCTCCCCAAGAGAAGCAGCTGGAGCCTCAGGGGCCCCAGTCGTAGGCACAGAGGGCAGCTGTTTGTCACCCTCAGCCTTAGCGGCACGGGCCCCGATAACTGCTTCCTCATGAGCCTCGCCCGGCGCTGTCACCACGCTGGGAGCCCCCTCGGCCTTTGGCGCCTCGTGCCTCCCTGCTCCGCCACTTGAGGAAGAGTCGCCTTGGCCGACTGGAAGGGCAGTCACCATCACTGGGTTCTCGCGAGGTCCCTGGAGGCCGGCGGGGCACGGCCCCCACTCATCAGAGACAGGCATCTGCTTCACAAAGTCGCCCCTGCTCTGGCAGAGGTACAACAAGGCCCCTCCCTGCCGGACACTGCCAGGGTTGGGGTCCCCAGCCAGGGTCAAGAGCGCCATCCTCAGCACCTCAGGAGCCAGGTCCTCTTCCTGGAGCCTCATACGATCCTCGCGCCCACGGAAGGTGTAACACCCCAGATATGATTTACCCAATTTGTAACCCAACTCTTGCCGTTTCCGGCTTTAAGTTAATTTATTTTCTCGGGTTCGGGTTTTTGTCTCCGTGTGTTGTTATAGTTGTCATGCATCTCATATCATGTCATCATGTGCATTGCATTTGCATACGTGTTCATCTCATGCATTCGAGCATTTTCCCCGTTGTCCGTTTTGCATTCCGGCGCTTCGTTCTCCTTCGATGGTCATTTCTAGCTTTCTTTCGTGTGTGGGGATTAAACATTTCCGGATTGGACCGAGACTTGCCAAGCGGCCTTGGTTTACTACCGGTAGACCGCCTGTCACGTTTCGTACCATTTGGACTTCGTTTGATGCTCCAACGGTTAACCGAGGGACCGAAAAGGCCTCGTGTGTGTTGCAGCCCAACACCCCTCCAATTTGGCCAAAAACCCACCTAACTCTGCTCCATCACCTAGAGCGTTCGATCAAGATCGCGTGGCCGAAAACCACACCTCATTTGGACTCTCCTAGCTCCCAGTATGCCTATAAATAGACCCCCCATTCCAAATCTCGGATCCCCTCCCCGAAACCCTAAATAAAAATCCCCAGATCCGCCGCACCGGACGTGTCCGGCCCGCGCCGGACAGAGTCCGCCGCCACGCCCCAGCAAATACCGCACCGCCACCTATCCCGCGGGGGACCGCTTCGCCGCCTCAGCCGCCAGGGCCCGCGGGGCCCATCGTCAGCCCTCCCGACCCGTTCCTGCGCCGCCCGAACGCCCGCGCCTCGCCGCCTCTCTTCCCCGAGGCCGGCCACCCGGAGCCACCGCGTCGCCATCTCCGGTCAACTCCGCCGCCCGGGTTGCCGCACCGGACCGCCACCGCCAGTCCGCGCCGGCGCCGCGTCCGACGACGGCTGTCGCCGCCCCGTCCTCCTCTCGCCGGGTCCGACTCCGGCGACCACGCCCCCGCCGGCCCCTTCCATCTCCGGCGTCGTCCCCGCCCCGGTGAACAGTGTTTCCGGCGACCTCGACTTCCGCGCCGATCCGGATCTGGATCTGAGGATTTTGGATCGGTTGACTTTTTATCCCTAACCCTAATCCATGTGCTCCTGTTCATCATGCTTTATCTCTGCATCCGTAGCTCCGATTTGGGCATATAGCATATCAAAATGTTCGTCTCAGAGAGTACATCATTTCTTTCCATTGCATCATTTTCATTAGAGTTCATCTTGATGCCCGAAATGCTGTTAGAAGAGGGCTACTTGAGTTAATTGTCAGATCTGCTAGTTCATCTTACACATGTCATTTTTGCCATGATTGTTGTGTGCATGATATGCCCATGAGTCCTACATATGTTTTGTTAAGGGTTTTGTTATCTTTCCAGAGGTGCAACCCATGTATTTTTGTGATGTGTGTGGTGACTAGTGCAAGCTTGCAAAGTGAGGCACCCGGTAAATCTGTTTTCAGGGACTTAGTAATTTCACTAAGTCCTGGGATTGTTTAGTTCATGATGCCATATGTTCATGTTGTTTCCTAGTGATCCGTGCCACTTTTGAGGATGATCAGTAAAGGAGTTTTGTTAATATTGTAGTGGTCTATCCATCCATGTCTTTGTTTGCATATATGGAGCACCCTAGCTTGAGTCAATCGAGCACTACTTTTGCTTCGTTGTGAATCTGGGCAAATCATCAACTTGTTTGCGATTTTGCCGATGTTATTGTAGTTGATCCGTGCATGCTATGCCATTGTTCTTGCCATGTCTAGCTTGCATTTTGTGCCTTCGTAATGGATGTATACTTGTCTTGCCATGACTTGCTCCGTAGTGAGTGCATCGAGCTCGTAAACATGCCTTCGTGAGTTATGTTTTAGCATGTCCCAGTTTTCACTTAGTCTGAAAACTGTTTATGTTTTTGCTATGTTCGTGTGCTTGTTAGTATATTTTGTGATCCCTTTTGGCTCAAGGTCACTAAGGGACTTTTGTTAAGCTTGTTGAGTAGCTCCATGCCATGTCTTTCTTTGTCATGTTCAGGTCCTGTAGCATGTTGTTTTGCTGCTCCGAAGAGAGCTATATGATCTGAAATTCCAGACAAGTGTTAATTTCACTAAGTCTGAGATCTGTTTACCATTTGCGTTTTTGCCATGCTTGTTTGAACCTCCTAATGGATGAATTGGCCGTAGCTCAGTGCTAGACTTTTGTTAAGCATCTTGAATGCTTCCCTGCCATGAATTTTGTTGTCATGTTTGGGTGCTGTAGCATGTTCATCTCATTGCATTTAGATGCCTACTTGCTGTAAATCGCAGACCGGTGTCATATTTGAATCGCTTGCCATTTCCAAACCGTAACTCCGATTCCGGTGATCTTTATATCGTTTTCAAGCGATTTCATCTCATCTTTCCAGTGGCACACTTGGTTTCCCAAGTTGAGGCCAGGTTCATGCATTTCCTGTCATATCTTGCATATGCATCCCGCATAGCATACCATGTTTGCATCTTATTTTTTGATCCTTGCACGTGGTTGATTGTGTTCTTGTTGCTTGTTTGTCTTGTTTGGGTAGAGCCGGGAGATGAGTTCACTAACGAGGAGCCCATTGAGTTTGCTTTCGAGGATCCAGTCAACTCTGACAACTTTGCAGGCAAGATGATCATACCCTCGAAATCACTACTATCTTTGCTATGCTAGTTTGCTCGCTCTTTTGCTATGCCAATGCTACGATGCCTACCACTTGTTTTCAAGCCTCCCAAATTGCCATGTTCAGCCTCTAACCCACCATTGTCCTAGCAAACCGTTGATTGGCTATGTTACCGCTTTGCTCAGCCTCTCTTATAGCGTTGCTAGTTGCAGGTGAAGATTGGAGACCGTTCCTTGTTGGAACATTTATTTACTTGTTGGGATATCATTATATTGCCATGTTATCTTAATGCATCTATATACTTGGTAAAGGGTGGAAGGCTCGGCCTCTCGCCTAGTGTTTTGTTCCACTCTTGCCGCCCTAGTTTCCGTCATATCGGTGTTATGTTCCCGGATTTTGCGTTCCTTACGCGGTTGGGTTATAATGGGAACCCCTTGATAGTTCGTCTTGATTAAAGCTTTTCCAGCAATGCCCAACCTTGGTTTTACCATTTGCCACCTAGCCTCTTTTTCCCTTGGGTTTCTGGAGCCCGAGGGTCATCTTATTTTGAACCCCCCGGGCCAGTGCTCCTCTGAGTGTTCGTCCGAACCGGGCAGCCTGCGGGGCCACCTCGGGGAAACTCGAGGGTTGGTTTTACCCGTAGCTTGACCTATCTGAGTGTGCCCTGAGAACGAGATATGTGCAGCTCCTATCGGGATTTGTCGGCACATTCGGGCGGTGTTGCTGGTCTTGTTTTAACCTGTCGAAATGTCTTGTTGTACCGGGATACCAAGTTTGATCGGAATGTCTCGGGTGGAGGTCTATTCCTTCATTGACCGTGAGAGCTTGTCATGGGCTAAGTTGGGACTCCCATGCAGGGATTGAACTTTCGAAAGCCGTGCCCGTGGTTATGGGCAGATGGGAATTTGTTAATGTCCGGTTGTAGATAACTTGAACATAAACTTAATTAAAATGAATCAACCGATTGTGTTACCATGATGGCCTCTTCTCGGCGGAGTCCGGGAAGTGGACACGGTGTTGGAGTAATGCTTGTGCAGGTTGTTCTCTAGTTTCTCGCTCGCGCTTTGCCTCCTCTTCTCGCTCTCTTTTGCGAATAAGTTTAGCCACCATATATGCTAGTCGCTTGCTGCAGCTCCACATATATTTACCTTACCCTACCTATTAAGCTTAAATAGTCTTGATCGCGAGGGTGCGAGATTGCTGAGTCCCTGTGGCTCACAGATTACTATTACACCAGATGCAGGGCCAGATGATACAGCTCCAGATGGCGCGCTTGAGCTCAAGTGGGAGTACGACGAGGACTCTCAGCGTTACTATGTTTCTTTTCCTGATGATCAGTAGTGGTACCCAGTTGGGGTGATCGGGACCATGTCGCTTGTTGGGTTGTCTTTTATTTTGGCGCCATAGTCGGGCCATGAGTGTTTGATTGATGTATGTTATTTATGTACTTGATTGACGTGGCGAGTGTAAGCCAACTATGTTATCCCCTTTTCATTATCTATATTACATGGGATGTTTGTGATGATTACTCGACTTGCGACATATGCCTTCAATGCGATTATGCCTCTAAGTCGTGCCTCGACACGTGGGAGATATAGTCGCATCGAGGGTGTTACAGAAGGCCCACATTCAGCGAGAGTGGTGTTGGAGAGGAGCAACGCGGCATAGCAGGAACTCCTTCACCACCTTGGGCGCTGTCATGCTAAGCGACCTAAAGAGCGCGAAGCGGTGCCAGACGAAGACGAGCCAGGGGCTCTCAAGCATCTCCTGGCCCCAGCCCGAATTGGGGACATCAGGTGAGGTCGGCTCCGATAGCATGGGGCTGGGCACCCCTGCGTCCACATACAGCCACTGCTCGCGGAACCCAACCGCGGGCAGGGGGAGCTTGAAGTCAATCCGAGAGGCCGCAGTCTCAGACGCGGCAACGAAGCTCATGCACACCCAGCATTGGGTAGGGTCGACAAGGTGCAGCGAGAAGAAGTGGCGCAGCAAGGCAATCGAAGGAAGGATGCCCACCATGGCTTCGCAAACAAAGGCGAATACCGAAAGGAGGGTGATGGATTCAGGACCTAGATGCATCATGTGGATCTGATAGTGGGAAAGCACGGCATTGAAGAAATCAGAAAAGGGAGGAACCAGACCCGCCCACAGGGCGTCGGCAAAATACGGGACCTCGGTGGCTGTCCTGTCGATGGAGAAGTGGGACGCGGGCCAGGCCGTCATCCTCCCGCATTCATTGAAGATGGTGGCCAGAGCCGAGCTGACCTTGCCCAAGCCCTCGGCGGGAGCCGCCAGTGGCGGCGGGCAAGGCGGAGACACGGGTTCCCTCCCTCTTCCCTTCTTCGTCGAAGCCATGGCGATGGGAAGGGGGGAGGTTCGAGATCAGGTTGAAAACAGAAGCCGAAGTTCGAGCGGAGGAAGGACAGAGGGCACTCGAGCAACAGAAAAGGGAACGGCTGTGTACGACTACGGGTCCGCCTAGCATGGCGCAAAAATAAGGAAGGCATGGGGGAACAGTGCCGCCCACGTCCAATCAACCGCCACGCGACGTCCAAGGCCGCAGGCTGTTAGGGCCCGTGGCGCTTCGCTCTTGCCCTTCCGCCTCCCTCCACGGCCCAGTCCAGGCGCGCCTTGGGCCCGGGGGCTACTGTCGGCGTTCTGGGAATGGGGGTCCCCAGACTTGCCTGCCTACGGCCTGCGGCGTGGCTCAAAGGGGGGCCCAGCATGGCCCATCTTCACCAACACAAACCCAAGACCCTCGCGAGGGGCCAAGCCTTGCGGGGCAGACGACGCGGAGCTTCCTCAGGCACGACCTCGTCAGGCTGGCTCACGAGGAGGCGGAGAGATCAAGGCGGGGTACCTCACGAGGTGCCCGTGATGCAAGCCATGACGACTCAGGGCGCCAGACGGGTGCCAGCCCGCGCAGCGTCCTCCTTTCCTCTTTGGTGCAAAGGGGGTAAGCGCAGCCGCAGAGTACCGAGGCATCAGGCAAAGGTTGCCATTTCGGTGCAACGGGACCAAGACCAGGAGGACTACGAGACGGAGGTCACTGTGGAGCCCAAGACGGCGTCACCGCCAGAGCTTTGTGCAGGCGAAGCCTACTTTTGTCAGGATAGCTGATACTAGCTGTCCCCCTTCAAATTAGACCGCCATTGTTGGCTCCCTTCTCGCTCAATATTTGGGAAGAGGACCAGGGCCTCTATAAATAGGACCAGCCACCCACAGAGGAAGGGGTCGGTTGGTTGGGAGAGTTTCCCGAGAAGCAGCCAGAGAGAGAGAGGGGGGGGGGGGTGACTGAACTCCTCTCACCAGTTCATCCCCCCAGCCAAGAACAGACCCTCGCGAGGCTGTTCTTCCTTGTATTGTTCATCATCATCAGCCCAAGAGGCAATCCACCACACCACAAAACTGGAGTAGGGTATTACACCACAACGGTGGCCCGAACCAGTATAAACCCTGTGTCTCTTGTGTTGTTCTTTCCATAGTTTAGATCCCAGCGTGGCGGAGGGGTGCAGGTAGGTAGGAGGTGAAATCTCCGTGCGCACCCCAGTGTTCGAACCTCAAGGGTCTGCCGGAACCCGAAATCCAACATCTCCCACTTGCACTAGAGTCAATAATCTAGTTCACATCACTATGTGATGGTAAGAATCCAACACCCATGGGGTTTGTTCATATCTCGCTTGTGAGAGAGGTTTATTAGTCAATGGGTCTGAACCTTTCAGATCCATGTGTGCTTTACAAATCTCTATGTCATCTTGTAGATGCAGCTACCACGCGCTACTTGGAGCTATTCCAAATAACTGCTCTACTATACGAATCCGGTTTACTACTCAGAGTCATCCGGATTAGTGTCAAAGTTTGCATCGACGTAACCCTTTACAACGAACTCTTTTACGACCTCCATAATCGAGAAAATTCCTTAGTCCACTAGTTACTAAGGATAAGTTCAACCGCTATCATGCGATCCATTGCTGGATCACTCTTGTACCCCTTGACTGACTCATGGCAATGCACACTTTAGGTGCGGTAGATAGCATAGCATACTGTAGAGCCTACGTTTAAAGCATAGGGGATGACCTTCGTCCTTTCTCTCTCTTCTTCCATGGTCAGGTCTTGAGTCTTACTCAATACTCACACCTTGTAACACAGCCAAGAACTCCTTTGCTGATCTATTTTGAACTCCTTCAAAAGCTTGTCACGGTATGTATTCATTTGGAAGTACTATTAAGCATTTTTGATCTATCCTTATAGATCTTGATGCTCAATGTTCAAGTAGCTTAATCCAGGTTTTCCATTGGAAAACACTTTTCAAATAATCCTATATGCTTTCCAGAAATTCTACATCATTTCTAATCAACAATATGTTAACAACATATACTCATCAAAAAATTCTATAGTGCTCTTCTTTGGAAATACAAGTTTCTCATAAACTTTGTATAAACCCAAAATATTTGATCATCTCATCAAAGCATACATTCCAACTCCGAGATTCTTACTCCAGTCCTTAGAAGGATTGCTGGAGCTTTGCATACTTGTTAGCATCTTTCAGGATTGACAAAACCTTCTGGTTGTATCACATACAACCTTTCCTCAAGAAAATCGTCGAGGAAACAATGTTTTGACATCCTATCTGCAAGATTTCATAAATAATGCAGTAACGGCTAACGTAATTCCAATAGACTCTTAGCATCGCTACGAGTGAGAATGTCTCATCATAGTCAACTCCTTGAACTTGTCGGAAAACATCTTAACGACAAGTCGAGCTTTCTTAATGGTGATACTTACCATCTTAACGACAAGTCGAGCTTAACCACAATTTTGATATACCGAAGGTTGTTCGGAGTCCCGGATGTGATCACGGACATGACGAGGAGTCTCGAAATGGTCGAGACATAAAGATTGATATATTGGACGGCTATATTCGGACAACGAAAGTGTTCCGGGGAAGTTTCGGATAAAACCGGAGAACCGGGGGGTTACCGGAACCCCCTGGGGGGTTAATGGGCCTCATGGGCCTAAAGTGGAGAAGAGGAAAGGCAGCCAGGGCAGGCCGCGCGCCCCCTCTCCCCCTAGTCCGAATTGGACAAGGAGGGAGGGGCGGCGCCCCCCCTTTTCCTTCCTCTCCTCTCTCCCTTCCTTCCCCCTCTCCTACTTGGACAAGGAAAGGGAGGGGAGTCCTACTCCCGGTAGGAGTAGGACTCCTCCTGCGCGCCTCCTACTAGGGCCGGCGCACCCCCTTGGCTCCTTTATATACGGGGGCAAGGGGGCACCCTAGGACACACAAGTTGATCTTCGTGATCGTTCCTTAGCCGTGTGCGGTGCCCCCGTCCACGATATTACACCTCGATGATATTGTAGCGGTGCTTAGGCGAAGCCCTGTGATGGTTAAACATCAAGATCGTCACCACGCCGTCGTGCTGACGAAACTCCTCCCCGAAGCTTTGCTGGATCGGAGCCCGGGGTGCGTCATCGAGCTGTACGTGTGTCAAGAACTCGAAGGTGCCGGAGTAATGGTGCTTGGATCGGTTGGACCGGGAAGACGCACGACTACTTCCTCTACGTTGCATCAACGCTTCCGCTTCGGTCTATGAGGGTATGTAGACAACACTCTCCCCTCTCGTTGCTATGCATCACCATGATCTTGCGTGTGCGTAGGAATTTTTTTGAAATTACTACGTTTCCCAACAGTGGCATCCGAGCCTAGGTTTTATGGTTTGATGTTATATGCACGAGCAGAACACAAGTGAGTTGTGGGCGATATAAGTCATACTGCCTACCAGCATGTCATACTTTGGTTCGGCGGTATTGTTGGATGAAGCGGCCCGGACCGACATTACGCGTACGCTTACGCGAGACTGGTTCTACCACCGTACTTTGCACACAGGTGGCTGGCGGGTGTCAGTTTCTCCAACTTTAGTTGAACCGAGTGTGGCTACGCCCGGTCCTTGCGAAGGTTAAAACGGCATCAACTTGACAAACTATTGTTGTGGTTTTGATGCGTAGGTAAGATTGGTTCTTGCTTAAAGCCCGTAGCAGCCACGTAAAACTTGCAACAAACAAAGTAGAGGACGTCTAACTTGTTTTTGCAGGGCATGTTGTGATGTGATATGGTCAAGACATGATGCTAAATTTTATTGTATGAGATGATCATGTTTTGTAACTGAGTTATCGACAACTGGTAGGAGCCATATGGTTGTCGCTTTATTGTATGCAATGCAATCACGCTGTAATGCTTTACTTTATCACTAAGCGGTAGCGATAGTCGTGGAAGCATAAGATTGGCGAGACGACAACGATGCTACGATGGAGATCAAGGTGTCGCGCCGGTGACGATGGTGATCATGACGGTGCTTCGGAGATGGAGATCACAAGCACAAGATGATGATGGCCATATCATATCACTTATATTGATTGCATGTGATGTTTATCTTTTATGCATCTTATCTTGCTTTGATTGACGGTAGCATTATAAGATGATCTCTCACTAAATTATCAAGAAGTGTTCTCTCTGAGTATGCACCGTTGCCAAAGTTCGTCGTGCCCAGACAGCACGCGATGATCGGGTGTGATAAGCTCTACGTCCATCTACAATGGGTGCAAGCCAGTTTTGCACACGCAGAATACTCAGGTTAAACTTGACGAGCCTAGCATATGCAGATATGGCCTCGGAACACGGAGACCGAAAGGTCGAGCGTGAATCATATAGTAGATATGATCAACATAATTATGTTCACCATTGAAAACTAATCCATTTCACGTGATGATCGGTTATGGTTTAGTTGATTTGGATCACGTGATCACTTAGAGGATTAGAGGGATGTCTATCTAAGTGGGAGTTCTTAAGTAATATGATTAATTGAACTTAAATTTATCATGAACTTGGTACCTGATAGTATCTTGCTTATGTATGTTTGATTGTAGATAGATGGCCCGTGCTGTTGTTCCGTTGAATTTTAATGCGTTCCTTGAGAAAGCAAAGTTGAAAGATGATGGTAGCAATTACACGGACTGGGTCCGTAACTTGAGGATTATCCTCATTTCTGCACAGAAGAATTACGTCCTGGAAGCACCGCTGGGTGCCAGGCCTGCTGCTGGAGCAACACCAGATGTTATGAACGTCTGGCAGAGTAAAGCTGATGACTACTCGATAGTTCAGTGTGCCATGCTTTACGGCTTAGAATCGGGACTTCAACGACGTTTTGAACGTCATGGAGCATATGAGATGTTCCAGGAGTTGAAGTTAATATTTCAAGCAAATGCCCGGATTGAGAGATATGAAGTCTCCAATAAGTTCTATAGCTGCAAGATGGAGGAGAACAGTTCTGTCAGTGAGCATATACTCAAAATGTGTGGGTATAATAATCACTTGATTCAGATGGGAGTCAATCTTCCAGATGATTGCGTCATTGACAGAATTCTCCAATCACTGCCACCAAGCTACAAGAGCTTCGTGATGAACTATAATATGCAAGGGATGAATAAGACTATTCCTGAGCTCTTCGCAATGCTGAAAGCTGTGGAGGTGGAAATCAAAAAGGAGCATCAAGTGTTGATGGTCAACAAGACCACTAGTTTCAAGAAAAAGGGCAAAGGGAAGAAGAAGGGGAACTTCAAGAAGAACAGCAAGCAAGTTGCTGCTCAAGAGAAGAAACCCAAGTCTGGACCTAAGCCTGAAACTGAGTGCTTCTACTGCAAGCAGACTGGTCACTGGAAGCGGAACTGCCCCAAGTATTTGGCGGATAAGAAGGATGGCAAGGTGAACAAAGGTATATGTGATATACATGTTATTGATGTGTACCTTACTAGAGCTCACAGTAGCACCTGGGTATTTGATACTGGTTCTGTTGCTAATATTTGCAACTCGAAACTGGGACTACGGATTAAGCGGACACTGGCAAAGGACGAGGTGACGATGCGCGTGGGAAATGGTTCCAAAGTCGATGTGATCGCGGTCGGCCCGCTACCTCTACATCTACCTTCGGGATTAGTATTAGACCTAAATAATTGTTATTTGGTGCCAGAGTTGAGCATGAACATTATATTTGGATCTTGTTTGATGCGAGACGGTTATTCATTTAAATCAGAGAATAATGGTTGTTCTATTTATATGAGTAATATCTTCTATGGTCATGCACCCTTGAAGAGTGGTCTATTTCTGATGAATCTCGATAGTAGTGATACACATATTCATAATGTCGAAACCAAAAGATGCAGAGTTGATAATGATAGTGCAACTTATTTGTGGCACTGTCGTTTAGGTCATATCGGTGTAAAGCGCATGAAGAAACTCCATACTAATGGACTTTTGGAACCACTTCATTATGAATCACTTGGTACTTGTGAACCGTGCCTCATGGGCAAGATGACTAAAATACCGTTCTCCGGTACTATGGAGAGAGCAACAGATTTGTTGGAAATCATACATACAGATGTATGTGGTCCAATGAATATTGAGGCTCGTGGGGATATCGTTATTTTCTCACCTTCACAGATGACTTAAGTAGATATGGGTATATCTACTTAATGAAACATAAGTCTGAAACATTTGAAAAGTTCAATGAATTTCAGAGTGAAGTTGAAAATCATCGTAACAAGAAAATAAAGTTTCTATGATCTGATCGTGGAGGAGAATATTTGAGTTACGAGTTTGGTGTACATTTGAAACAATGCGGAATAGTTTCGCAACTCACGCCACCCGGAACACCACAACGTAATGGTGTGTCCGAACGTCGTAATCGTACTTTACTAGATATGGTGCGATCTATGATATCTGTTACTGATTTACCGCTATCGTTTTGGGGTTATGCTTTAGAGACGGCCGCATTCACGTTAAATAGGGCACCATCAAAATCCGTTGAGACGACGCCTTATGAACTATGGTTTGGCAAGAAACCAAAGTTGTCGTTTCTTAAAGTTTGGGGCTGCGATGCTTATATGAAAAAGCTTCAACCTGATAAGTTCGAACCCAAATCGGAGAAATGTGTCTTCATAGGATACCCAAAGGAGACTCTTGGGTACACCTTCTATCACAGATCCGAAGGCAAGACATTCGTTGCTAAGAATGGATCCGTTCTGGAGAAGGAGTTTCTCTTGAAAGAAGTGAGTGGGAGGAAAGTAGAACTTGATGAGGTAACTGTACCTACTCCCTTATTGGAAAGTAGTTCCTCACAGAAATCGGTTTCCGCGACACCTACACCAATTGGTGAGGAATTTAATGATGATGATCATGAAATTTCAGATCAAGTTACTACTGAGCCTCGTAGGTCAACCAGAGTAAGATCCGCACCAGAGTGGTACGGTAATCCTGTTCTGGAAATCATGCTACTAGATCATGATGAACCTACGAACTATGAAGAAGCGATGGTGAGCCCAGATTCCGCGAAATGGCTTGAAGCCATGAAATCTGAGATGGGATCCATGTATGAAAACAAAGTATGGACTTTGGTTGACTTGCCCGATGATCGGCAAACAATTGAGAATAAATGGATCTTCAAGAAGAAGACTGACGCTGACGGTAATGTTACTGTCCACAAAGCTCGACTTGTCGCAAAAGGTTGTCGACAAGTTCAAGGGGTTGACTACGATGAGACCTTCTCACCCGTAGCGATGCTTAAGTCTGTCCGAATCATGTTAGCAATTGCCGCATTTTATGATTATGAAATTTGGCAGATGGATGTCAAAACTGCATTCCTGAATGGATTTCTGGAAGAAGAGTTGTATATGATGCAACCGGAAGGTTTTGTCGATCCAAAGGGAGCTAACAAAGTGTGCAAGCTCCAGCGATCCATTTATGGACTGGTGCAAGCCTCTCGGAGTTGGAATAAACGCTTTGATAGTGTGATCAAAGCATTTGGTTTTATACAGACTTTCGGAGAAGCCTGTATTTACAAGAAAGTGAGTGGGAGCTCCGTAGCATTTCTGATATTATATGTGGATGACATATTACTGATTGGAAATGATATAGAATTTCTGGATAGCATAAATTGATACTTGAATAAGAGTTTTTCAATGAAAGACCTCGGTGAAGCTGCTTACATATTAGGAATAAAGATCTACAGAGATAGATCAAGACGATTAATTGGACTTTCACAAAGCACATACCTTGACAAGATTTTGAAGAAGTTCAAAATGGATCAAGCAAAGAAAGGGTTCTTGCCTGTGTTACAAGGTGTGAAGTTGAGTCAGACTCAATGCCCGACCACTGCAGAAGATAGAGAGAAAATGAAAGATGTTCCCTATGCTTCAGCCATAGGCTCTATCATGTATGCAATGCTGTGTACCAGACCTGATGTGTGCCTTGCTATAAGTTTAGCAGGGAGGTACCAAAGTAATCCAGGAGTGGATCACTGGACAGCGGTCAAGAACATCCTGAAATACCTAAAAAGGACTAAGGATATGTTTCTCGTATATGGAGGTGACAAAGAGCTCATCGTAAACGGTTACGTTGATGCAAGCTTTGACACTGATCCGGACGATTCTAAATCGCAAACCGGATACGTGTTTACATTAAACGGTGGAGCTATCAGTTGGTGCAGTTCTAAACAAAGCGCCGTGGCGGGATCTACATGTGAAGCGGAGTACATAGCTGCTTCGGAAGCAGCAAATGAAGGAATCTGGATGAAGGAGTTCATATCCGATCTAGGTGTCATACCTAGTGCATTGGGTCCAATGAAAATCTTTTGTGACAATACTGGTGCAATTGCCTTGGCAAAGGAATCCAGATTTCACAAAAGAACCAAACACATCAAGAGACGCTTCAATTCCATCCGGGATCTAGTCCAGGTGGGAGACATAGAGATTGTCAAGATACATACGGATCTGAATGTGGCTGACCCGTTGACTAAGCCTCTTCCACGAGCAAAACATGATCAGCACCAAGGCTCCATGGGTGTTAGAATCATCACTGTGTAATCTAGATTATTGACTCTAGTGCAAGTGGGAGACTGAAGGAAATATGCCCTAGAGGCAATAATAAAGATATTATTTATTTCCTTATATCATGATAAATGTTTATTATTCATGCTAGAATTGTATTAACTGGAAACATAATACATGTGTGAATACATAGACAAACAAAGTGTCACTAGTATGCCTCTACTTGACTAGCTCGTTAATCAAAGATGGTTATGTTTCCTAACCATGGACAAAGAGTTGTCATTTGACTAACGGGATCACATCGTTAGTTGAATGATCTGATTGACATGACCCATTCCACTAGCTTAGCACCCGATCGTTTAGTATGTTGCTATTGCTTTCTTCATGACTTATACATGTTCCTATGACTATGAGATTATGTAACTCCCGTGTGCCGGAGGAACACTTTGTGTGCTACCAAACGTCACAACGTAACTGGGTGATTATAAAGGTGCTCTACAGGTGTCTCCAAAGGTACATGTTGGGTTGACGTATTTCGAGATTAGGATTTGTCATTCCGATCGTCGGAGAGGTATCTCTGGGCCCTCTCGGTAATGCACATCACTTAAGCCTTGCAAGCATTGCAACTAATGAGTTAGTTGCGAGATGATGTATTACGGAACGAGTAAAGATACTTGCCGGTAACGAGATTGAACTAGGTATTGGATACCGACGATCGAATCTCGGGCAAGTAACATACCGATGACAAAGGGAACAACGTATGTTGTCATGCGGTCTGACCGATAAAGATCTTCGTAGAATATGTAGGAGCCAATATGGGCATCCAGGTCCCGCTGTTGGTTATTGACCGGAGACGTGTCTCGGTCATGTCTACATTGTTCTCGAACCGTAGGGTACGCACGCTTAAAGTTACGATTACAGTTTCATTATGAGTTTATGTATTTTGATGTAGCGAAGGTTGTTCGGAGTCCCAGATGTGATCACGGACATGACGAGGAGTCTCAAAATGGTCGAGACATAAAGATTGATATATTGGACAGCTATATTCGGACACCATAAGTGTTCCGGGGAAGTTTCGGATAAAACCGAAGAACCGGGGGGTTACCGGAACCCCCCGGGGGGTTAATGGGCCTCATGGGCCTAAAGTGGAGAAGAGGAAAGGCAGCCAGGGCAGGCCGCGCGCCCGCTCTCCCCCTAGTCCGAATTGGACAAGGAGGGAGGGGCGGCGCCCCCCCCCCCCGTTTCCTTCCTCTCCTCTTTCCCTTCCTCCCCCCTCTCCTACTTGGACAAGGAAAGGGAGGGGAGTCCTACTCCCGGTAGGAGTAGGACTCCTCCTGCGCGCCTCCTACTAGGGCCGGCCGCACCCCCCCTTGGCTCCTTTATATACGGGGGCAAGGGGGCACCCTAGGACACACAAGTTGATCTTCGTGATCGTTCCTTAGCCGTGTGCGGTGCCCCCCTCCACGATATTACACCTCGATCATATTGTAGCGGTGCTTAGGCGAAGCCCTGTGACGGTTAAACATCAAGATCGTCACCACGCCGTCGTGCTGACGAAACTCCTCCCCGGAGCTTTGCTGGATCGGAGCCCGGGGTGCGTCATCGAGCTGTACGTGTGTCAAGAACTCGGAGGTGCCGGAGTAACGGTGCTTGGATCGGTTGGACCGGGAAGACGTACGACTACTTCCTCTATGTTGCGTCAACGCTTCCGCTTCGGTCTACGAGGGTACATAGACAACACTCTCCCCTCTTGTTGCTATGCATCACCATGATCTTGCGTGTGCGTAGGAATTTTTTTGAAATTACTACGTTTCCCAACACTCGGCACTCATTGGATTGCGCACATCAAAACGTATTACTTCCAACAAGTTGCTTTCTTGTTCCATCTCACTGAGAACGAGGCCTTTCAGTCATCTTGCCCATGTGGTATGATTTGCATGTCTCAAGTGATTCAAAATCAAGTGAGTCCAAACGATCCATCTGTATGGAGTTTCTTCATGCATATATACCAATGGACATGGTTCGCATGTCTCAATCTTTTCAAAAAACGAGTGAGTTCAATGATCCATCAACATGGAGCTTCTTCATGCGTTTTATACCAACATGACTCAAATGGCAGTGCCAGAAGTATGTGGTACTATCATTACTATCTTATATCTTTTCGCATGAACATGTGTATCACTACGATCGAGATTCAATAAACCATTCATTTTAGGTGCAAGACCATTGAAGGTATTATTCAAATAAACAAAGTAACCATTATTCTCCTTAAATGAATAACCGTATTGCGATAAACATAATCCAATCATGTCTATGCTCAACGCAAACACCAAATAACAATTATTTAGGTTTAACACTAATCCCGATGGTAGAGGGAGTGTGCGATGTTTGATCACATCAACCTTGGAAACACTTCCAACACATATCGTCATGTCACCTTTAGCTAGTCTCGCAGCCTTTTATTTCGAGTTACTAACACTTAGCAACCGAACCGGTATTTATCACACTGGTGCTACTAGGAGTACTAGTAAAGTACACAATAATATAACGTATATTCAAAATACTTCTATCGACATTGCCAGCCTTCTCATCTACCAAGTATCTAGGGTAGTTCTGCTTCAGTGACCGTTCCCCTCATTACAGAAGCACTTAGTCTCGGGTTTGGGTTCAACCTTGGCTTTCTTCACTAGAGTAGCAACTGATTTGCCGTTTCATGAAGTATCCCTTCTTTCCCTTGCCCTTCTTGAAACTAGTGGTTTAACTATCAACAATTGATGCTCCTACTTGATTTCTACTTTCACGGTATCAAACATCGCGAGTTTCTCAAGGATCATCATGTCTATCCCTGATATGTTATAGTTCATCACGAAGCTCTAATAGCTTGGTGGCAGTGACTATGGAGAACCATCACCATCTCATCTCGAAGATTAACTCCCACTCAATTCAAGCGATTGTAGTACTCAGACAACCTGAGCACATGCTCAATGATTGAGCTTTTCTCCCTTAGTTTGCAGGCTTAAGAAACTTGTCACAGGTCTCATACCTCTTGACGTGGGCACTAGTCTGAAATCCCAATTTCAGTCTTTGGAACATCTCATATGTTCTGCGACGTTTCAAAAACATCTTTGGTGCCACAATTCTAAACCGTTAGCATTACGCACTGAACTATCATGTAGTCATCAAAACGTGTATGTTAGATGTTTCCCAACATCTACATATGACGCTCGAGGTTCAGCACACCGAGTGGTGCATTAAGGGCATAAGCCTTCTGCGCAGCAATGAGGATAAACCTCAGTTGACGGACCCAGTCCACATAATTTCTACTATCAACTTTCAACTAAATTTTTTCTCTAGGAACATATCTTAAACAGTAGAACTAAAGTGTAAGCTATGACATAATTTGCATAGACCTTTTGACTATGTTCATGATAATTAAGTTCATCTGATTATTTAATGAACTCCCACTTAGATAGACATCCCTCTAGTCATCTAAGTGATACATGATCCGAGTCAACTAGGCAATGTCCGATCATCACGTGAGATGGACTAGTCATCATCGGTGAACATCTTCATGTTGATTGTATCTACTATACGACTCATGTTCGACCTTTCGGTCTCTTGTGTTCCGAGGCCATGTCTGTACATGCTAGGCTCGTCAAGTCAACCTAATTAACTGTTTCGCATGTGTAAATCTGGCTTACACCCGTTGTATGTGAACGTTAGAATCTATCACACCCGATCATCACATGGTGCTTCGAAACAATGAACCTTCGCAACGGTGCACAGTTAGGGGGGACACTTTCTTGAAATTTTAGCGAGGGATCATCTTATTTATGCTACCGCCGTTCTAAGCAAATAAGATGTAAACATGACAAACATCACATGAAAATCATAAAGTGACATGATATGGCCAATATCATCTTGCGCCTTTTGATCTCCATCTTCGAGGCGCGGCATGATCACCTTCGTCACCGGCATGACACCATGATCTCCATCATCGTGTCTTCATGAAGTTGTCTCGCCAACTATTACTTCTACTACTTTGGCTAACGGTTAGCAATAAAGTAAAGTAATTACATGGCGTTTTTCATTGACACGAAGGTCATACAATAAATTAAGACAACTCCTGTGGCTCCTGCCGGTTGTCATACTCATCGACATGCAAGTCGTGATTCCTATTACAAGAACATGATCAATCTCATACATCACATATATCATTCATCACATCCTTTTGGCCATATCACATCACATAGCATACCCTGCAAAAACAAGTTAGATGTCCTCTAATTGTTGTTGCATGTTTTACGTGGCTGCTATGGGTTTCTAGCAAAAATGTTTCTTACCTACGCAAAAACTCAATGGTGATATGCCAATTGCTATTTACCCTTCATAAGGACCCTTTTCATCGAATCCGATCCGACTAAAGTGGGAGAGACAGACACCCGCCAGCCACCTTATGCATCAAGTGCATGTCAGTCGGTGGAACCAGTCTCACGTAACCGTACGTGTAAGGTCGGTCCGGGCCGCTTCATCCCACAATGCCGCTGGATCAATATAAGACTAGTAACGATAAGCAAATTGAACAAACCATCACCCACAACTGCTTTGTGTTCTACTCTTGCATAGAATCTACGCATAGACCTAGCTCTGATACCACTGTTGGGGAATGTAGCAATAATTCAAAAATTTCCTACGTGTCACCAAGATCAATCTAGGAGATACTAGCAATGAGAGAGAAGGAGTGCATCTTCATACCCTTGAAGATCGCTAAGCAGAAGCATTGCAAGAACGCGGTTGGTGGAGTCGTACACGCAGCGATTCAAATCGCGGTCGATTCCGATCTAAGCGTCGAATAACGGCGCCTCCGTGTTCAACACACTTACAGCCCGAGGACGTCTCCTCCTTCTTGATCCAGCAAGGGGAGAGGAGAAGTTGAGGGAGAACTCCGACAGCACGACGGCGTGGTGGTGATGGAGCTTGTGGTTCTCTGGCAGGGCTTCGCCAAGCGCTACGGAGGAGGAGGAAGTGTAGGAGAGGGGGAGGGGCTGCGCCAGGGAAGGGGTCTTGGTCTTCTGGCAGCCCTCCCACCCCCACTATTTATAGGAGAAGGGGAGAGGGGGCCGGCCCCTTCAGATCCCATCTAGGGGAGGGGCGGCGGCCAGGGAGGGAACCCTAGATGGGTTTTGGGCACCCCCACCCCTAGGAGACTTGCCCCCAAGCAAGGAGGGGAGGCGCCCCCACCTCTCCTGGTTACGTGAGATGGGGTGGGGGCGCACAACCCCTTAGTGGGCTGGTGTGCCCCTTCCCCTTGGCCCATAAGGCCCCCCAACACTTGCCGGGGCCTCCGAAACCCCTTTCGGACAAGCTGGTCGTCACCAAGTACCCCTGGAACAATTCCGGACTCCAATACCCTTCGTCCAATATATCGATCTTCACCTCCGGACCATTCCGAAACTCCTAGTCACGTCTAGGATCTCATCCGGGACTCCGAACAACCTTCGGTAACCACATATTATTTTCCATAACAACTCTAGCATCACAGAACCTTAAGTGTGTAGACCCTACGGGTTCGGCAACCATGCAGACATGACCGAGACATCTCTCCGGCCAATAACCAATAGCGGGATCTGGATACCCATATTGGCTCCCACATGTTCCATGATGATCTCATCGGATGAACCACGATGTCGGGGATTCAATCAATCCCGTATACAATTCCCTTTGTCAATCGGTATGTTACTTGCCCGAGATTCGATCGTCGGTATCCCAATATCTCGTTCAATCTTGTTACCGGCAAGTCACTTTACTCATTCCGTAACGCACGATCTCGTGGCTAACTCCTTAGTCACATTGAGCTCATTATGATGATGCATTACCGAGTGGGCCCAGAGATACCTCTCCATCATACGGAGTGGCAAATCCCAGTCTCGATTCGTGCCAACCCAACAGACACTTTAGGAGATACCTATAGTGCACCTTTATAGCCACCCAGTTACGTTGTGACGTTTGGTACACCCAAATCATTCCTACGGTATCCAGGAGTTGCACAATCTCATGGTCTAAGGAAATGATACTTGACATTAGAAAAGCTTTAGCAAACGAACTACACGATCTTGTGCTACGCTTAAGATTGGGTCTTGTCCATCACACCATTCTCCTAATGATGTGATCCCGTTATCAATGACATCCAATGTCCATGGTCAGGAAACCATGACCATCTATTGATCAACGAGCTAGTCAACTAGAGGCTTACTAGGGACATGTTGGGGTCTATGTATTCACTCATGTATTACGGTTTCTGGTTAATACAATTATAGCATGAACAATAGACAATTATCATGAACAAGGAAATACAATAATAACCATTTTATTATTGCCTCTAGGGCATATTTCCAACAGTCTCCCACTTGCACTAGAGTCAATAATCTAGTTCACATCACTATGTGATTGTAATGAATCCAACACCCATGGGGTTTGTTCATATCTCGCTTGTGAGAGAGGTTTATTAGTCAATGGGTATGAACCTTTCAGATCCATGTGTGCTTTACAAATCTCTATGCCATCTTGTAGATGCAGCTACCACGCACTACTTGGAGCTATTCCAAATAACTGCTCTACTGTACGAATCCGGTTTACTACTCAGAGTCATCCGGATTAGTGTCAAAGTTTGCATTGACGTAACCCTTTAGGACAAACTCTTTTACCACCTCCATAATCGAGAAAATTCCTTAGTCCACTAGTTACTAAGGATAAGTTTGACCGTTGTCATGTGATCCATTTCTGGATCACTCTTGTACCCCTTGACTGAGTCATGGCAAGACACACTTCAGGTGCGGTACACAGCATAGCATACTGTAGAGCCTACGTCTAAAGCATAGGGGACGACCTTCGTCCTTTCTCTCTCTTCTGCCGTGGTCAGGTCTTGAGTCTTACTCAATACTCACACCTTGTAACACAGCCAAGAACTCCTTCTTTGCTGATCTATTTTGAACTCCTTCAAAATCTTGTCACGGCATGTATTCATTTGAAAGTACTATTAAGCATTTTTGATATATCCTTATAGATCTTGATGCTCAATGATCAAGTAGCTTAATCCAGGTTTTCCATTGAAAAACACTTTTCAAATAACCCTATATGCTTTTCAGAAATTCTACATCATTTCTGATCAACAATATGTTAACAACATATACTCATCAAAAAATTCTATAGTGCTCCCACTCACTTCTATGGAAATACAAGTTTCTCATAAACTTTGTATAAACCCAAAATCTTTGATCATCTCATCAAAACGTACATTCCAACTCCGAGGTGCTTACTCCAGTCCTTAGAAGGATTGATGGAGCTTTGCATACTTGTTAGCATCTTTCAGGATTGACAAAACCTTCTGGTTGTATCACATACAACCTTTCCTTAAGAAAATCGTCGAGGAAACAATGTTTTGACATCCTATCTGCAAGATTTCATAAATAATGCAGTAACCGCTAACATAATTCCAACAGACTCCTAGCATCGCTATGAGTTAGAAAGTCTCATCGTAGTCAACTCCTTGAATTTGTCAAAAAACATTTTAACGACAAGTCGAGCTTTCGTAATGGTGACACTTACCATGATTGTCCGTCTTCCTTTTAAAATGCATCTGCACCCAACAGCCTTACGACCATCAAGTAGTTCTTCCAAAGTCTATACTTTGTTTTATACATGGATCCTCTCTCGAATTTTATGGACTCGAGCCATTCGTCGGAATCCGGCCCCACCATCGCTTCTTCATAGCCCGTAGGTTCATTGTTGTCTAGCAACATGACTTCCAAGACAAGATTACGTACCACTCTGAAGTAGTACACATCCTTGTCGACCCATGAGGTTTGGTAGTGACTTGATCCGAAGTTTCATGATAACTGTCACAAGCTTCCACTTCAATCGGTGTAGGTGCCACATGAATAACTTCATGCGCCCTGCTACACACTAGTTGAAGTGAGGGTTCAATAACCTCATCAAGTCTCCATCATCCTCCCACTCAATTCTTTCGAGAGAAACTTTTCCTCGAGTCCTAATATAATAGGCATCCAAGATGGGTATAATAAAAACTATCATAAAAAGTGCATTGAATACTATGAGAAGTTTGATAGTTGATGATTGTTTTGAGATATGAAGATGGTGATATTAGAGTCATGTTAGTTGAGTAGTTGTGAATTTGAGAAATACTTGTTCTAAAGTTTGTGATTCCTGTACCATGCACGTGTGGTGAACCGTTATGTGAAGAAGTCGAAGCATGATTTATTTATTGATTGTCTTCCTTATGAGTGGCGGTCGGGGACGAGCGATGGTCTTTTCCTACCAATGTATCCCCCTAGGAGTATGCGCGTCGTACTTTGTTTCGATAACTAATAGATTTTGGCAATAGGTATGTGAGTTCTTTATGACTAATGTTGAGTCCATGGATTATACGCACTCTCACCCTTCCACCATTGCTAGCCTCTCTAGTACCACACAACTTTCGCCGATACTATAAACCCACCATATACCTTCCACAAAATAGCCACCATACCTACCTATTATGGCATTTCCATAGCCATTCCGATGTATATTGCCATGCAACTTACCACCGTTCCGTTTGTTATGACACGCTTCATCATTGTCATATTGATTTGCATGATCATGTAGTTGACATCGTATTTGTGGCAAAGCCACCTTTATAATTCTTTCATGCATGTCATTCATGAGTCATTGCACATCCCGGTACACCACCGGAGGCATTTACATAGAGTCATATTTTGTTCTAAGTATCGATTTGTAAATAAATAAAAGTGTAATGATCATCATTATTAGAGCATTGTCCCAAGTGAGGAAAGGATGATGGAGACTATGTTTCCCCCGCAAGTCGGGATGAGACTCCGGACGAAAAGAAAAAAATGAGAGAAAAAGAGAGAAGGGACAATGTTACTATCCTTTTACCACACTTGTGCTTCAAACTAGCACCAAAGTCTCCTTTGTTGTCACTTTCATATACTAGTGAGAATTTTACATTATAGAACTTGGCTTGTATATTCCAATGATGGGCTTCCTCAAAATGCCCTAGGTCTTCGTGAGGAAGCAAGTTGGATGCACACCCACTTAGTTCTTTTGTTGAGCTTTCATACACTTATAGCTCTAGTGCATCCGTTGCATGGCAATCCTACTCACTCACATTGATATCTATTGATGGGCATCTCCATAGCCCGTTGATACGCCTAGTTGATGTGAGACTATCTTCTCCTTTTTGTCTTCTCCACAACCACTATTCTATTCCACCTATAGTGCTATGTCCATGGCTCAGCTCATGTATTGTGTGAAGATTGAAAAAGTTTGAGAACATCAAAAGTATGAAACAATTGCTTGGCTTGTCATCGGGGTTGTGTATTACTTAAATATTTTGTGTGGTGAAGAAGGAGCATAGCCAGACTATATGATTTTGTAGGGATAACTCTCTTTGGCCATGCTATTTTGAGAAGACATGATTGCTTTGCTAGTATGCTTGAAGTATTATTATTTTTATGTCAATATTAAACTTTTGTCTTGAATCTTTCGGATCTGAACATTCATGCCACAATAAAGAAAATTGCATTAATAATTATGCTAGGTAGTATTCCACATCAAAAATTCTGTTTTTATCATTTACCTACTCGAGGATGAGCATGAATTAAGCTTGGGGATGCTTGATACATCTCCAATGTATCTATAATTTTTGATTGTTCCATGATATTATATTATTTGTTTTGGATGTTTAATGGGTTTTAATATACCTTTTTATATTATATTTGGGACTAACCTACTAACCAATGGCCCAGTGCAAATTGCTGTTTTTTGACTATTTCAGTGTTTCGCAGAAAAGGAATATCAAACGGAATCCAAACGGAATGAAACCTTCGGGAGAGTTATTTTTGGAACAAACGTGATCCAGGAGACTTGGAGTGGACATCAAGAAAGAAGCGAGGAGGCCATGAGGCAGGAGGGCGCCCCCACCCTCGTGGGCCCCTCGTAGCTCCACCGACGTACTTCTTCCTCCTATATATACCCATATACCACGAAAACATCCAGGAGCACCATGAAACCCTATTTCCACTGCCGCAACCTTCTGTACCCGTGAGATGCCATCTTGGGGCCTTTTCCGGCGCTCTGCCGGAGGGGGAATCGACCATGGAGGGCTTCTACATCAACACCATAGCCTCTCCGATGATGTGTGAGTAGTTTACCACAGACCTTCGGGTCCATAGTTATTAGCTATATGGCTTCTTCTCTCTCTTCGGATCTCAATACAAAGTTCTCATCGATTCTCTTGGAGATCTATTCGATGTAATTCTTTTTTGCGGTGTGTTTGTAGAGATCCGATGAATTGTGGGTTTATGATCAAGATTATCTATGAACAATATTTGATTCTTCTCCGAAATCTTTTATGTATGATTTAAATATCATTGCAAGTCTCTTCTAATTATCAGTTTGGTTTGGCCTGCTAGATTGATCTTTCTTGCAATGGGAGAAGTGCTTAGCTTTGGGTTCAATCTTGCGGTGTCCTTTCCCAGTGACAGCGGGGGCATCAAGGCACGTATTGTATTCTTGCCATCGAGGATAAAAAGATGGGGTTTATATCATATTGCTTGAGTTTATCCATCTACATCATGTCATCTTGCCTAATGCGTTACTCTATTTTTATGAACTTAATACTCCAGATGCATGCTGGATAGCGGTCGATGTGTGGAGTAATAGTAATGGATGCAGAATCGTTTAGGTCTACTTATCGCGGGCATGATGCCTACATACATGATCATGCCTAGATATTCTCATAACTATGCGCTTTTCTATCAATTGCTCGACAGTAATTTGTTCACCCACCGTAGAATTTGCTATCTGGAGAGAAGCCACTAGTGAAACCTATGGCCCCCGGGTCTATCTGCCATCATATTTTTTCCTATCAATTTGCTATTTCTATTTTGTAATCTTTATTTTCCAATCTGTACAACAAAAAAACCAAAAATATTTATCTTATTATTTTTATTAGATCTCACTTTCGTAAGTGACCGTGAAGGGATTGACAACCCCTTTATCGCGTTGGTTGCGAGGTTCTTGTTTGTTTGTGCAGGTACGAGGGACTTACGTGTAGTCTCCTACTGGATTGATACCTTGATTCTCAAAACCGAGGGAAATACTTACGCTACTGTGCTGCATCACCCTTTCCTCTTCAAGGGAAAACCAACGCAAGCTCAAGAGGTAGCATACACTAACCTCTATAATTAAGCTAAATCATTTTGTTAAACAGTGCTTGATCACCTTTGATTGCGTATCTCATTTCAAACCTCACTTTGAATTCAAATTGAAATTATAAGTGAAATAAAGAAAATCACAAACATGAAAACTAAAATGCTCATAATGTTGCAATAATCCATAGTTAATTATGGTGGTGAAAGCAACATTTTATAAAGTGTTTAAATGCCCAAAAATAATGAAAACAAAGGGTAAAATACTAATTTAAATTCTTTTAAATTATAAAAATTGCAAACTATTTTATGTAAGTGCGAAACTTTTTGTGGCAGTGGCCTAATTTAAAATACTAATTTAGGTGCAAGTTTTATATTTTATAAAACTAAAAAACTTTTGTTTTAAAAAGAAAACAAAAAGAGATAAAACGAAAAATAAAATAAAATAAAAGGAAACCCCCTTGGGCACTGGGCCTAAGTGCACAGTGCAGCAGCCCAACCCACCTCACCTCCTTTGAAGGAAATATGCCCTAGAGGCAATAATAAAGTTGTTATTTTATATTTCCTTTTTCATGATAAATGTTTATTATTCATGCTAGAATTGTATTGATCGGAAACCTTAATACATGTGTGAATACATAGACAAACACTGTGTCCCTAGTGAGCCTCTACTTGACTATCGTTGATCAAAGATGGTTAAGGTTTCCTAACCGTGGACATGAGTTGTCATTTGATAACGGGATCACATCATTAGGAGAATGATGTGATGGACATGACCCATCCGTTAGCTTAGCATATTGATCATTCGGTTTTATTGCTATTGCTTTCTTCATGTCAAATACATATTCCTTCGACTATGAGGTTATGAAACTCCCGGGAGGAATACCTTGTGTGCTATCAAACATCACAACATAACTTGGTGATTACAAAGATGCTCTACAGATATCTTCGAAGGTGTTTGTTGGGTTGGCATAGATCGAGATTAGGATTTGTCACTGCGAGTATCGAAGAGGTATCTCTCAGCCCTCTCGGTAATACACATCATGAGAAGCCTTGCAAGCAAAGTAAATAATGAGTTAGTTGCGGGATGATGTATTACGGAACAAGTAAAGAGACTTGTCAGTAACGATATTGAACTAGGTATGAAGATACCGGCGATTGAATCTTGGGCAAGTAACATACCGATGACAAAGGGAACAACGTATGTTGTCTTAACGATTCCTCCTACTTGGGGCGCCCCATAGCTGCCTCTCGTCCCCTCCCACCAATATATACGTGGTGAGGGGGCGCCTAGAACACACAACAACAATCGTTAGCCGTGTGCAGTGATAACCCACAAGTATAGGGGATCACAACAGTTTTCAAGGGTAGAGTATTCAACCCAAATTTACTGATTCGACACAAGGGGAGCCAAAGAATATTCTCAAGTATTAGCAGCTGAGTTGTCAATTCAACCACACCTGGAAACTTAATATCCGCAGCAAAGTGTTTAGTAGCAGAGTAATATGATAATAGTGGTAATGGTAGCTGATACGTCTTCAACGTATCTATAATTTTTGATTGTTCCATGCTATTATATTATCAACCTTGGATGTTTTATATGCATTTATATGCTATTTTATATGATTTTTGGGACTAACCTATTAACCCAGAACCCAGTGCCAGTTTTGTTTTTTCCTTGTTTTAGAATATCGTAGAAAAGGAAAATCAAACGGAGTCCAATTGACCTGAAACTTCACGGAACTTATTTTTGGATCAGAAGAAGCCTAGAAGACTTGGAGTCCATGTAAGGGAAGCTTCGAGGAGGCCACGAGGTAGGGGGGGGGGGCGCCCACCCCTCTGGGCCCCTCGTGGCTCCCCTGACGTACTTCTTCCGCCTATATATCTCCATATACCCTAAAAACAACATAGAGCACAATAGATTGGGAGTTCCGCCGCCAGAAGCCTCCATAGCCACCAAAAACCAATCTAGACCCGTTCCGGCACCCTGCCGGAGGGGCAATCCCTCTCCGGTGGCCATCTTCATCATCCCGGTGCTCTCCATGACGAGGAGGGAGTAGTTCTCCCTCAGGGCTGAGGGTATGTACCAGTAGCTATGTGTTTGATCTCTCTCTCTCTCTCTCTCTCTCGTGTTCTTGAGGTGATACGATCTTGATGTATCGCGAGCTTTGCTATTATATTTGGACCCTATGATGTTTTCTCCCCCCTCTACTCTCTTGTAATGAATTGAGTTTCCCCTTTGAAGTTATCTTATCGGATTGAGTCTTTAAAGATTTGAGAACACTTGAGTATGTCTTGCCGTGCGTATCTGTGGTGACAATGGGATACCACGTGATTCACTTGATGTATGTTTTGGTGATCAACTTGCGGGTTCCGCCCATGAACCTATGCATAGGGGTTGGCACACGTTTTTGTCGTGATTCTCCGGTAGGAACTTTGGGGCACTCTTTGAGGTTCTATGTGTTGGTTGAATAGATAAATCTGAGATTGTGTGATGCATATCGTATAATCATACCCACAGATACTTGAGGTGACATTGGAGTATCTAGGTGACATTAGGGTTTTGGTTGATTTGTGTCTTAAGGTGTTATTCTAGTACAAACTCTAGGGCTGTTTGTGACACTTATAGGAATAGCCCAATGGATTGATTGGAAAGAATAACTTTGAGGTGGTTTCGTACCCTACCATAATCTCTTCGTTCGTTCTCCACTATTAGTGACTTTGGAGTGACTCTTTGTTGCATGTTGAGGGATAGTTATGTGATCCAATTATGTTATTATTGTTGAGGGAACTTGCACTAGCGAAAGTATGAACCCTAGGCCTTGTTTCAACGCATTGCAATACCATTTACGCTCACTTTTATCATTAGTTACCTTGCTGTTTTTATATTTTGAGATTACAAAAACCATTATCTACTATCCATATTGCACTTGTATCACCATCTCTTCGCCGAACTAGTGCACCTATACAATTTACCATTGTATTGGGTGTGTTGGGGACACAAGAGACTCTTTGTTATTTGCTTGCAGGGTTGCTTGAGAGAGACCATCTTCATGCTACGCCTCCTACGGATTGATAAACCTTAGGTCATCCACTTGAGGGAAATTTGCCCAACAACGTCTACAAGAAGAAGGTTGTGTAGTAGACATCAGTAGCAAAGTAATATTTTTGGGTTTTGTAGTGATTGTAATAGTAGCAACGGAAAGGTAAATAAGCGAAGAACAATATATGAAAAGCTCGTAGGCATTGGAGCGGTGATGGAGAATTATGTAGGATGCGGTTATTCATGCAACAATTATAACATAGGGTGACACATAATAGCTCAAATTCATCAATGTAATGTAGGCATGTATTCCGAATATAGTCATACGTGCTTATGGAAAAGAACTTGCATGACATCTTTTGTCCTACCCTCCCGTGGCAGCGGGGACCTTTTGGAAACTAAGGGATATTAAGGCCTCCTTTTAATAGAGTACCGGACCAAAGTATTAACACATAGTGAATACATGAACTCCTCAAACTACGGTCATCACCGGGAGCGGTCCTGACTATTGTCACTTCGGGGTTGCCGGATCATAACACATAGTAGGTGACTATAGACTTGCAAGATAGGATCAAGAACTCACATATATTCATGAAAACATAACAGGTTCAGATCTGAAATCATGGCACTCGGGCCCTAGTGACAAGCATTAAGCATAGCAAAGTCATAGCAACATCAATCTCAGAACATAGTGGATACTAGGGATCAAACCCTAACAAAACTAACTCGATTACATGATAAATCTCATCCAACCCATCATCGTCTAGCAAGCCTACGATGGAATTACTCACGCACAGCAGTGAGCATCATGGAATTAGTGATGGAGGAAGGTTGATGATGACGATGGTGACAGATTCCCCTCTCCAGAGCCCCGAACGGACTCCAGATCAGCCCTGTCGAGAGAGATTAGGGCTTGGCGGCGGCTCCGTATCGTAAAACGCGATGAATCCTTCTCTCAGATTTTTTTTCTCCCCGAACACGAATATATGGAGTTGGAGTTGAGGTCGGTGGAGCGTCAGGGGGCCCACGAGGCAGGGGGTGCGCCCAGGGGGTAGGCGCGCCCCCACCCTCGTGGACAGGGTGTGGGCCCCCTGACGTGGATTCTTCTTCCAGTCTTTTTTATATATTCCAAAAATAATCGCCGTTGATTTTCAGGTCATTCCGAGAACTTTTTTTTTTGCACAAAAATAACACCATGGCAATTCTGCTGTAAACAACGCCAGTCCGTGTTAGTTCCATTCAAATCATGCAAGTTAGAGTCCAAAACAAGGGCAAAAGTGTTTGGAAAAGTAGATACGACGAAGACATATCAACTCCCCCAAGCTTAAACCTTTGCTTGTCCTCAAGCAATTCAGTTGATAAACAGAAAGTGATAAAGAAAAACTTTTACAAACTCTGTTTGCTCTTGTTGTTGTAAATATGTAAAGCCAGCATTCAAGTTTTGAGCAAAGATTATGAACTAGCCATATTCACAATAACACTTAGGTCTCATGTTTACTCATATCAATGGCATAATCAACTAGCGAGCAATAATAATAAATCTCGGATGACAACACTTTCTCAAAACAATCATAATATGATATAACAAGATGTTATCTCGCTAGCCCTTTCTGAGACCGCAAAACATAAATGCAGAGCACCTTTAAAGATCAAGGACTAACTAGACATTGTAATTCATGGTAAAAGAGATCCAGTCACAGTCATACTCAATGTAAACTAATAGTAATGGATGCAAATGACAGTAGTGCTCTCCAACTGGTGCTTTTTAATAAGAGGATAATGACTCAACATAAAAGTAAATGGATAGGCCCTTTGCAGAGGGAAGCAGGGATTTGTAGAGGTGCCAGAGCTCGATTTTGAAATAGATATGAATAAAATTTTGAGCGGTATACTTTCATTGTCAACATAACAATCGAGAGATCTCAATATCTTCCATGCTACTCACATTATAGGCGGTTCCCAAACAGAATGGTAAAGTTTATACTCCCCCTCCACCAACAAGCATCAATCCATGGCTTGCTTGAAACAACGAGTGCCTCCAACTAACAAGAGTCCCGGTGGAGTTTTGTTTCCAGTTATTTTGATTTGATTTGCATAAACCATGGGACTGGGCATCCCGGTGACCAGCTGAGGGAGTCCTGGATTAGGGGGTGTCCGGATGGCCGGACTATACCTCCAACCGGACTCCTGGACTATGAAGATACAAGATTGAAGACTTCGCCCGTGTCCGGAAGGGACTTTCCTTGGTGTGGAAGGCAAGCTTGGTGATACGGATATGTAGATCTCCTACCATTGTAACCGACTTTGTGTAACCCTAACCCTCTCCGGTGTCTATATAAACCGGAGGGTTTTAGTCCGTAGGACAACATACAGAACAACAATCATACCATAGGCTAGCTTCTAGGGTTTAGCCTCTCCGATCTCGTGGTAGATCTACTCTTGTACTACCCATATAATCAATATTAATCAAGTAGGACGTAGGGTTTTACCTCCATCAAGAGGGCCCGAACGTGGGTAAAACTTCGTGTCCCTTGCCTCCTGTTACCATCCGGCCTAGACGCACAGTTCGGGACCCCCTACCCGAGATCCGCCGGTTTTGACACCGACATTGGTGCTTTCATTGAGAGTTCCTCTATGTCGTCGCCGTTAGGCTTGATGGCTCCTACGATCATCAATGGCGATGCAGTCCAGGGTGAGACCTTCCTCCCTGGACAGATCTTCGTCTTCGGCGGCTTCGCACTACGGGCCAATTCACTTGGCCATCTGGAGCAGATCGAAAGCTATGCCCCTGGACGTCAGGTCAGATTTGGAAGTTTAAACTACACGGCTGACATCCGCGGGGACTTGATCCTGGACGGATTCGAGCCACTGCCGAGCGCGCTGCACTGTCACGACGAGCATGATCTAGCTCTACCGCCGAGCAGTGCCCTGGAGGCCGCACCCGCATCGGCTTCGACCCTTAATTCGGAGCCAACTGCGCCGATCGAGGATGGGTGGTTGGACGCCGCCTCGGGGGCTGCGATCCCAACGGCAATCGAGCCGAACACCAGCTCCGCACTCCGCGAGACTCGTGACTCCAAGGAGCCGGACTCCTCTCCGGACTCCGAACCCTCTGCGCCCCTGCCGGTCGAATCCGATTGGGCGCCGATCATGGATTTTACTGTCGCAGACATCTTTCAGCACTCGCCTTTCAGCGATATTTTGAAGACACTAAAGTCTCTCTCTTTATCAGGAGAGCCCTGGTCGGACTACGGTCAGCAAGGTTGGGATTCGGACGATGAAGAAATTCAAAGCCCACCCACCACCCACTTTGTAGCCACTGTCGACGATTTAACTGACATGCTCGACTTCGACTTCGAAGACATCGACGGTATGGATGCTGATGCAGGAGACGATGAAGAACCAGCGCCTATTGGGCCCTGGAAAGCCACCTCGTCATATGACATATACATGGTGGACACCCAAAAAGAAGGATATGGCGATGGAACAGCGGAGGATGACCCCTCCAAGAAACAGGCTAAGCGCCGGTGTCAGCGGCGCCGCTCAAAATCCCGCCAAAGCAAATACGGTGATTCCAGCACGGGAGATAATAATACTCCAGAGAGTGCCGAAGAAAACCCCCTCCAGCAAGATTCAGCACACGAGGATGGAGAAGCCAGCCGTCATGAGAGAGCGGCAGACAGAGAGGTCGAGGACGATAATTATATGCCTCCCTCCGAAGACGAGGCAAGCGTCGACGACGACGAATTCGTCGTGCCAGAGGATCCCGTCGAGCAAGAGCGTTTTCAACGCAGGCTTATGGCCACGGCAAGAAGCCTCAAGAAAAACAGCAACAACTTAGAGCTGATCAAGATTTGCTAGTCGACAGATGGACTGAAGTCCTTCCGGCCGAAGAGCATAAACTCGAACGCCCCTCCAAGAGCTACCCAAAGCGCAGGTTGCTACCCCGATTAGAGGAGGAAGCACTTAAACCTACATCACCAGCACTTGATACGGTCGACCGGCCACCTCGTGGCCGCGACAGAGAGGCCTCTCGGCCCTCCACTCAAGCCGCACCTCGTACAAAGGCACGGGAAAATGCGCCAGACCTGCAAGACATGTTGGAGGACAAGGCAAGGCAAACAAGATCGATCTACGGATCGCGTGGGTGCCCCACGACTCGAGACGATAACCATCACGCCGGACACAAATCTGGTAGGGCCGAACATAGTAGACAAAAGCTCATTGGAGCTACGTCGTGATATAGCCTAGTACAGAGGCGCCGCACACCCACTATGCTTCACAGACGAAGTAATGGATCATTAAATCCCCGAGGGTTTCAAACCCGTAAACATCGAATCATATGATGGCACAACAGATCCTGCGGTATGGATCGAGGATTATCTCCTTCATATCCACATGGCCCGCGGTGTTCATCTCCACGCCATCAAATACCTCCCACTCAAGCTTAAAGGACCAGCTCGACATTGGCTTAACAGATTGCCAGCAGGATCAATCAGTTGTTGGGAGGACCTGGAAGCCGCATTCCTCGACAATTTCCAGGGCACTTATGTGCGACCACCAGACGCCGATGACCTAAGCCACGTAATTCAGCAGCCAGAGGAATCGGCCAGGCAATTCTGGACACGGTTCCTAACAAAGAAAAATCAAATAGTCGACTGTCCGGATGCAGAGGCCCTAGCAGCCTTCAAGCACAATATCCGTGATGAATGGCTTGCCCGGCACCTTGGACAGGAAAAGCCGAAATCTATGGCAGCACTCACGACGCTCATGACCCGCTTTTGCGTGGGAGAAGACAACTGGCTTGCTCGTAGCAACAATATGACCAAAAACCATGGTAATTCGGATACCAGGGACAGTAGTGGCAGGTCACGTCGCAACAAGCAAAAGCGCCGCATTAACGGCGACAATGCTGAGGATACGGTAGTTAATGCCGGATTCAGAGGCTATAAATCCGGTCAGCGGGAAAAGCCATTCAAAAGAAATCCTAGGGGCCCGTCCAATTTTGACCGAATACTCGACCGCTTGTGCCAGATACATGGAACCCCCGAAAAGCCGGCCAATCACACCAACAGGGATTGTTGGGTGTTCAAGCAGGCATGCAAGTTAAATGCCGAAAACAAAGATGAGGGGCTGCATAGCAATGACGACGAAGAGCCCCGGCCGCCGAACAACAGTGGACAGAAGGGTTTCCCCCCACAAGTGTGGACGGTGAACATGATATACGCAACCCACATCCCCAAGAGGGAGCGGAAGCACGTGTTAAGGGACGTATACGCGGTAGAGCCAGTCGCCCAGAGTTCAACCCATGGTCCTCCTGCCCGATCACCTTTGATCGAAGGGACCATCCCACTAGCACCCGTCATGGCGGATTCGCCGCATTGGTTCTAGACCCAATTATTGACGGATTTCATCTCACTAGAGTCCTTATGGACGGCGGCAGCAGCCTGAACCTGCTTTACCAGGATACACTGCGGAAAATGGGCATAGATCCCTAGAGGATTAAGCCCTCCAAAACGACCTTTAAAGGCGTAATACCAGGTGTAGAGGCCAACTGTACAGGCTCAGTCACACTTGAAGTGGTCTTCGGATCTCCGGATAATTTCCGAAGTGAGGAGTTAATCTTCGACATAGTCCCATTCCGCAGTGGCTATCACGCACTGCTCGGGCGAACCGCATTCGCCAAGTTCAATGCAGTACCGCACTATGCATACCTTAAGCTCAAGATGCCAGGCCCTCGAGGAGTAATTACGGTCAATGGAAACACCGAACGCTCCCTCCGAACAGAGGAGCACACGGCGGCCCTTGCAGCGGAAGTACAAAGAAGCCTCTCCAGGCAGTTCTCCAGTCCGGCCATTAAACGTCCGGACACCATCAAGCGCGCCCGGAGTAACCTACAACAAGACCGCCTGGCACGTTCTGAGCAGGCGTAGCAATGCGTCCCCAACCCCAGCCCTCGCAAAAATGCGACACCAGTGCTTCGCGTACATAACTACGCTATAGAAATACCATGGGTACAGGGGAGGGGCACCATCACGGCACGCCCGAAACACGGCTTAAACCACACCAGGGGCTGCCGATTTTTTAATTTTCTCTTACTTTTAGGACTCCATTCTTCAGAAGGCCTGTTCGGCAGTTCAAGTGCCGCACAAACGATGCAAGAACAAGGGATGCAGACAAGCCATGCCGCATTACAGAACTCCCAGGTGGTCTCTATCACGAGCAGTATACCTGTTTCACATACCATTCCGCAGCCTACCCCTGGAACGGACATGTTAAATAGTCCAACCTTTTGCTTATCGCATTATTTGTATCGTTCTGCTTTGATTGCAGCCCCTTTTTCATAAACAATGCATAGCTTTTGTCTATTTTTGCATTACTCTTTTTTTACAAATATATGTTCCTTAACGACATGTTGCACCCGTGCACTTTGGTACGGCCAAAATACGCCAGGGGCTTTAGTACCCCTCAATATGGTGTGAGAAGTTCGAACACTTTAGCAAGTGCGGCACCCCGAACTTATAACATTATATGCATCGGCTCCGAATCATGTCTTGGGTCAATAGTTGGGTTTGCCCGGCTCCTATGTTTTGGTGCCTTATGTTCCGCTATATCGGCTAAGGTAGCACTAGCAGAACTACTGCGATTGTGCCCCAGTTGAGCTGGGTCGAGCACCTCAGTAGAGAAAGCTAAAACTAAGTGTCATGATGAAGCGAGAGCTGGTCGCTGTTCGAGAGGTTTTTCGAGTCCCTGAAGACTTATGCCGCTTAGAGCGAGGAGTCAGCTCTGTCCGGCCAAGGCGTGGATAGCGCCCCGAAATCGGTCTTCCGAATACCAGGGGCTTCGCCGAAATTTAAAATTATAGAATTCTATGGCTAAGTGAGAGTGTTCACGCATTATAGTCCGATTGCCTTGTTCATTGTGCTGAGCGCCTCCCTCGAAGGACCCAAACATGGGAAAAAGAGCGCTCAGGTTTATCCCCGAACACCCCAGCACTAGCGGCACGGGGGCAGAAGCCGACGACTCGCCATCTCTCAGAATTGATAAACAACCGCACAGAAGGTAATATTTTAAATTCCAATAGCATTGCTTAGCGCATATGAACAAGTTTTCAGCGCACAGGACAAAACGAGCGAGTTTTACTCAAAAATTACATCCCTGGAACATTCATTCGCCATAAGGCGGGCACCCTTCAGAACATCCTTATAATAATTCTCGGGCTTGCGATGCTCTTTCCCCAGCGGTGGCCCGTCCTTCACAAGCTTCTCAGCATCCAGCTTGCCCCAGTGCACCTTCACACGCGCAAGGGCCCTACGGGCACCTTCAATGCAGACGGAGCGCTTGATGACTTCGAGCCTTGGACAGGCCCCCACCAGCCGCCGCACCAGCCCGAAATAGCTCGCGGGCAGAGCCTCTCCAGGCCACAGCCGAACTACGAGGCCCTTCATGGCCTGTTCGGCCGCCTTGTGGAGCTCGACCAGTTGCTTCAGCTGGTCACTCAGGGGCATGGAGTGTCGACCTCAGCATACTGAGACCAGAACACCTTCTCTGTCGAGCTGCCCTCCTCGGCTCGATAGAATGCGGCGGCATCGGACACGCTACGGGGAAGATCTGCGAATGCTCCTGGAGAGCTCCGGATTCGGGTAAGTAACAAGTAACTCACGTTTATGTGTTTGCTTTGCATAGAGAATGCCTTACCCGCCGCTATCTTTTTCACCGCATCCAACTCCTGGAGGGTCTTCTGGGATTCGGCCTTGGTAGACTTGGCATTTTCAATAGCCACCGCGAGCTCGGACGCTCGCGTCTTTGAGTCAAGCTCCAAACTCTCATGTTTTTCCATGAGAGCCTGGAGCTCTTGCTGCACCTTGCCAACCTGGGCCTCATACTTCTCCCGCTCGGTGCGCTCCATGGCCGCCCTCTTCTCGGCCTCGACAAGCACTTGCTTAAGGGTCGCCACCTCAAACGTGGCCCCTACAATAGCCACGATAATCCTGTCATTTTTCGCAATTGCACATTTATATATATATATATTTAAACAAGGTATTTCTTACCTTCCTTGTCCTCGAGCTGCTTCTTGGCACGTCCGAGCTCTTGCTCGGACTGCAAGAGGTTCTGCTTTAGCGTGTCCACTTCCGCAATCAGTACGGCGGACGCCAGCAGAGAAGCCTGCATACGCATATTGACTCCTTTTTGTTAGACTCCTGCGAATTTTATTTGATCCTCTATTCGGCTTTTCTTCCCGAACGCCAAACAGAGCATCAGGGGCTACTGTCTATGCGGTAATGCTATTTACACATTCTTTACTTACCTCAAAGCCTGTTAAAAGGCTAGCACAAGCTTCAGTCAGTCCACTCTTGGTGGACTGAACCTTCTGGACCACCGCACTCATAATGGTGCGGTGCTCCTCATTGATGGAGGCGCCTTTGAGAACCTCCAACAGATTGTCCGGCGCCTCCGGTTGGACGGGGGTCACTGGCACGGTGGGCTTGCTCCTCTTGGAAGGAGGTCGCCCGCCGGACTCTGGAACCTTTGAAGGTTCCGGAGCGGTGTCCGGCCTAGAGCCGGACTTGGAGCCCTGGGGGGTTTTATCCCCTTTACTCCTGGAGTCCGAGAGGTCGCCTTGCGGCGCCTCCAGGACCACCTCCTCCTGGCTTGGAACCTATTGGGACAACACTTCGGCATCGTCCGTAGGACGGGGGGAGGTAGCCGGCGGAAGCGAATTCACATCCGACGAGTCCAGTGAACCGCTCGACGACGCGTCAAGCCGGTCTTTGGGTGGGCTGCATAATCATATTCGACATAAGGGAAAGCTATGCAATAAAGGAATACTATGAATTACTCTGGTATCCGGATACTTACGATTTCGCCAGGGGCTTGGCCCTGAGCGGCCACTCCTCTCCGCCGTCGTCGGCGTTGGTGGAGTAGTCCGGAGGAAGGGTTTTCCCCTTCTTGGACCTTTCGGCCTCCCCAGTAAGGGCAGCCTTCCTTTTCTTCTCTCCCCCCACTGGAGGGGGAGAGGTCTCTTCTTCCTCCTCCTCGTCTTCACGGGAGGAATGCGCCTTGGAGCCGTCGGATGATGAACCCGACACCTCCTGGTGCCGGGCACTTGTTCGAGTCCCCGTGGCCTTCTTCGTGGCCTTCTTCTCTGGTACCACATAGGTTGCCGGAACCAGCAGCTTCACCAAGCGGGCATCGGCTGGGTCTTCATGCAAAGGAGCCGGACAATCGATCTATCCGGACTTCACCTGCCAATCCTGTCAAAGGTAAGGGAGCTTAGATCCCACACAGAGTTAAACTATGAAAAACTAATACCCTGTAAAAGGTACAAACAACTTACCGCGCTAGCGTGACGCTGCGCGCTGAATCCGCGATCCTCGGTAGCGGATGCGGGAGCCTCGGCGCCCTTGAAAAGCACCTTCCAGGCATCTTCCTACGTCATGTCGAAGAGCCTGCTCAGAGTTCGGTGCTGCGCCGGGTTGAACTCCCACAGATTGAAGGCCCGTTGTTGACACGGGAGGATCTGACGGATGAGCATAACCTAGACTACGTTGACAAGCTTAAGTTGCTTTCTCACCAGGGTTTGGATGCATGTTTGCAGTCTAGTCACCTCTACTTTGCTGCCCCACGACAGGCCTGTCTCTTTCCAGGACGTGAGCCGCGTTGGGGGTCCGGACCAGAACTCGGGGGTTGCGACCCACTCAGGGTCGCGTGGCTCGGTGATGTAAAACCACCCCGATTGCCACCCCTTCAGGGTCTCCACAAAGGAGCCCTCGAGCCATAAGACGTTGGGCATCTTGCCCACCATGGCGCCTCCGCACTCCGCCTGGTGGCCGCGCACCACCTTCGGCTTGACATTGAAAGTCTTGAGCCATAGGCCGAAATGGGGGCGGATGCGGAGGAAAGCCTCGCACACGACGATAAACGCCTAGATGTTGAGGATGAAGTTCGGGGCCAGATCATGGAAATCTAGGCCGTAGTAGAACATGAGTCCCCAGACGAATGGGTGGATAGGAAAGCCCAGTCCGCGGAGGAAGTGGGGAAGGAACACTACCCTCTCATCGGGCCTTGGGGTGGGGAGGAGCTGCCCCTCTTCGAGAAGCCGGTACGCGATGTCGTTAGACAAGTATCCGGCCTTCCTCAGTTTTTTGATGTGTCCCTCCGTGACGGAGGAGACCATCCACTTGCCTCCCGCTCCGGACATGGCTGGAGAAGGTTGAGGTGGGGAGTGCGGACTTGGGCGCTGGAGCTCGAGTGCGCGAAAACGGATAGGCAAAGGAGGAAGAAGGCGTAAATGAAAAGGTGGATCCTTATCCCCTTATATGGGTGGATGCAACTACGTGTCCCCACCAGCCTGGTAAAACTCGCTTATCTCCAAGCGCCGTAATCAATGGCGCGGTTGGGTTACCCATGCCCGTATTGATGAGAATCCCGGAATAAGGCGACACGATCTCTGCTTTAACAAGACGTGCCAAGGAAACCGCCTCGCATGACACGCCGTGGTGGGACAATAAAATGATTCGAATAAAGGCTTGGCCGTGGTGTGATGTCACACTACGGAATACGTCAGCAGATTAGATTTGTGTAAATATTATTCTCTCTATGGCAATATGTGGAAACTTATTTTGCAGAGCCGGACACTATCTTTGTGTTCAAAATCTTCTATGAAGTACATGGAGGAGGAACCCGCCTTGCAATGCCGAAGACAATCTACGTGCCGGACTCGTCGTCATTGAAGCCTGGTTCAGGGGCTACTGAGGGAGTCCTGGATTAGGGGGTGTCCGGATGGCCGGACTATACCTCCAGCCGGACTCCTGGACTATGAAGATACAAGATTGAAGACTTCGTCCCGTGTCCGAAAGGGACTTTCCTTGGTGTGGAAGGCAAGCTTGGCGATACGGATATGTAGATCTCCTACCATTGTAACCGACTTTGTGTAACCCTAACCCTCTCCGGTGTCTATATAAACCGGAGGGTTTTAGTCCGTAGGACAACATACAGAACAACAATCATACCATAGGCTAGCTTCTAGGGTTTAGCCTCTCCGATCTCATGGTAGATCTACTCTTGTAATACCCATATCATCAATATTAATCAAGCAGGACGTAGGGTTTTACCTCCATCAAGAGGGCCCGAACCTAGGTAAAACTTTGTGTCCCTTGCCTCATGTTACCATCCGGCCTAGACGCACAGTTCGGGACCCCCTACCCGAGATCCGCCGGTTTTGACACCGACACCAGCCATTTTCTCGTGAGTGAGGAGAGGAGTCCACTCCTCTTGAGAATAACCCGCCTAGCATTGAAGATACAGACATGAACAAGCACACAACACAGTTATGAGGAAATGAAAGAGTTGAGGGAATAGAACCAGTAAACTTGGTGAAGACAATGATTTGGTAGACCAGTTCCAACTGCTGTCTCAGTTGTACGTCTGGTTGGAGCGGCTGAGTATTTAAACTCGAGGACACACAGTCCCGGACACCCAGTCCTGAACATGCAGCTCAGGACACCCAGTCCTCACAGTATTCACCTTGAGCTAAGGTCACACAGACCTCGCCCAATCACTCGTGGTAAGTCTTCAGGCAACTTCCAAACCTTCACAAACTCGGTCACTTGGCGATCCACAATTCCTCTTGGATGCTCTAGACCATGACCTAACCGTCTGGAAGAAGCACAGTCTTCATAGCTAACAAGCGTCGGATCCATGCAGGATCAATCTCTTCAGTGGTGCTCAATCACTTGGGGTTTGAAGGTGTTTGGGTTTTGGTTTGGGTTTTTCCTCACTTGATGATTTTCACTCAAAGTCCTCAGAGGATGGGTTGCTGACAAATGACAAGTGTCAGTTTCTCTCGGAGTAGCCAACCAGCTAGTGGTTGTAGGGGCGGCTATTTATAGCCTAGGGAGCAGCCCGACATGATAAGACATAAATGCCCTTCAATGATATGACCGTTAGGTGGATAGATATTTTGGGACAGTTGGCGCATAGCACAACAACGGTCGGAATTTTGAGTAGCAAAATCCTCAGGGCTATCATGTTCCTCACTGTGTAGGCAATCCGCACTGGCGAATTCCTAACTCCTCAGTCAGAACAAATTCCTCAGAGACCAGAAGAGCTTCATCTCTGTCACTGAAGAAATTGACTGAACTGTATGAGATTTCCAATGGCTTCACTCGAAGGGATTGGTAGGTGTAGGATTTTGAGTTGAGCATCACATGGAAAATTTTCCTTAGTATTTCCTCGACCCCCTTTAACAGTACGGTGTTTCCTATGACCCAAGAAAGAGAAAAATGAAACTATGAAAACAAAAGTCTTCACGCTTCATGTTCGTCGAATGAATACTAAGTCTTCAAGGTCACACCATTTTCTTCACTTTCAAAGTCTTCAGAAAGTCTTCAGAAATACAAAGTCTTCAGTCGAAGAACTTCATTTTTAGGGGTCGACTTTCTCTATAAATATCAAACTCCTCATAGACTTATAGACCTGTGTACACTCACAAACGCATTAGTCCCTTAACCTATAAGTCTTCAATACACCAAAATCACTAAGGGGCACTAGATGCACTTACAATCTCCCCCTTTTTGGTGATTGATGACAATATAGGTTAGGTTTTCAACGGGGATAAACATATGAAGTGTAAATACTGATATTGAGGAATTTGATTGCAAGATATAGAAGAACTCCCCTGAAGATGTGCATAGTGAGGAATTTGCTTTTGAAGCAATGCACACTTGAAGAGTTGAATCATGGAGATCTCCCCCTATATCTTGTAATTCATACACGCATTTGACAGCTAACAGTGAAGAATTTGAAATGCATGATGAAATATGGTGACAGATGTAATTCATCATGCGTGCAATAATATTTAATGAGGAATAAGCATGCAGAAAAATGACTCAAGAGTGTCAGAGCACCATCGGGTTTAAGTTTACAACTCGATCCAATAAAAGTCTTAGAAGAACGAGAGTTGTAACTTTGAAAAAAACGCCATATAGAAAGACCCGCTTGAAGACTAACTCAAAATTCTCCCCCTTTGTCATCAAATGACCAAAAGGATCGAATCTGAGGACTAACGCCCCTGAAGAATATCAAGTTGATGAAGGAGCGCCAGCGTTGTTGGGGTCGTTTGTTGTAGTAGGGACTGCCGCAGTGTCATCCAAGTCTTCATTTTCATTAGTGTCGCGCGATGAAGAATATGAGCTGGCCACCAGAGAAGGAACCTTTACCTTCTTGAATTTCTTTGGTGGAGGTGCAGACCAGTCAAAATCTTCATTGAGACCCATTTTCTTCAGATCTTCTTCACCATATAGATGTGACAGGATTGCCCAGGTGCGACCGAAGACTTGATGGAGGTAGTAATGGTTTTTCTTCACTGCATTGTGTGTAGCAGTCATGTTGTGAAGTGAACCAAACTGACGCTTAACCCATTTGTGATTTTGATCCACCTTCTGGTGAAGACGAAGCAGAAGTTCACGGTCAGTCATCACGCGCGGAGCAGTGGCTTAAGGAGTGGACTTGGGTGCATTGGCAGAGTCATGTGTGGCAGAGTCATCATTGGTGGAATAAGAGGCATCCTTGAGAAATTGACCATCCAATGGACGAATGCCTTCATCAATAACAGTTAGTGCCTTGCCCTTTCCATCAACTGAGGAATAAGTCTGCTTGAGGACTTCAATTGGGGGCAAGTAGATGAGGTGATTCTGAAAATTAGCTTTGTAGTTGAGTGAAGACCTTGTCCTGAGGAATCTCATAATCCAAGGTGCATAAGGCTTCATCTCAAATGGAGATAGTGCAACATTTGCCAGAGTCCTCATGAAGAAATCGTGATAATTGACAGGAATGCCATGAACGATGTTGAATACCAGATTCTTCATGATGGCAACAATTTCCTCATCAGATGAGTCGTGGCCTTTGATAGGACTGATTGTCCTTGTAAGAATACGATAGACAGTTCTGGGTACATAAAGCAATTCCTTCACGAGGAATTTGGTTCTTGGTGCTTGACCTGGCTTCAAAGGTTTCATCAGCACCTGCATGTAATGATTTGTAAGCTCAGGTTCACTGTAGATACAACGAGCTTCTTCAAGGGGAGGACTAAGTGGTAAGGCACAAAGCAATTCAGAGGCTGGTGCAGTGTAGTGAGTATTTTCAGACATCCAGTACAGCACCCATGAATAAACATCTTCAGAATCTCCTGTGACGTGCAGCGTTGCATAGAATTAAAGAATCAGTTCTTCATTCCAATCGCAGATGTCAGAGCAAAAGTTTAACAGTCCAGCGTTGTGAAGAACACTAAGGACTGGTGCGAAGCACGACAGAGATTCCATGTCCACGTGAGGAATATGCTGATGATAGAATATTTTCTCCTTGTTGAACAACACTGAGGAATAGAAATTAGCTTGACTAGCAGTCCAGAAACGCCTCTTCCTAATGCGAGCAGAGTTATATGGGTTGCAATCTTTGAAGAATACGTGCTCGCCGAAGAAATCATCAGCCTTGAACTTTTGCTTGCGTGAGAATGGATCCTTTGGCTTCGCCATAGGAGTGTCAGTAAGTTGCATCATGACCTCAGGAATCTCAATCGCAGGTTCTTCAGGCTGAGGAATTTTCGGTTCCTCTTTAATGGCAGTCTGCGTCTTCAGATGTTTAGCAGCAGCATTTTCTTCAGCACTAGTGGCTGGAATTTCCTCGTGCACAGATGAAGTGGGGTGAGTTTTTTCAGAGCCATTTGAACAGTTGGTGCAGGCGACTGAGGTATTTGCTGCAGCGGTGTGAACATTGGAGAGTTTGGATGCTGACTTTCCCAGAATTCATCACTGATTACGGGTGTGGAGCAGCCAACGCCCACATCTTCATCTTCTATTTCTTCAACACCAGCCTCTTCAGCTATGAACTGAGGCATGGGCGAGGAGATGATAGGTGTTGAAGGGATCGCATCCACTTCAATTTCTTCATCCAACTGCTTAGACGAAGCAACAGAAGGAGTTTCTTCATCAGATCCGCTGGGGATCACATATTCTTCCTCAAAAGGAACAAGGTCCTTTGATGGCCTGGTTGAGATGGGAACAACATCAATCGGTTTAGCAAATGAACTCGTCAAGGGCTTCATCTTCTTCGGAGCTGAAGAATCTGAAGCAGCTGATGCTTTCCTTTTCTTCACTACAGCACGCTCTGCAGCCTTGGTCTTCTTCACATCTGATGTAGATGGAAGGATTGGAGTTGAAGTGGGCGCAGGAGCAGCTGAGGAATTTGGTTGATTTTCTTCAGGCACAACTGATGCAGTTTCCCTGATTTCTTCAGTTTCTTCAGGCGTACCACTAGTGGATGCCCTGGCAATTTCTTCAGCGGCTGGAATGCAGTCATCAGCCCTGGAACTCACATTTTCTTTAGTAGTCGGATTTTCATCAGCGGTGCTGGCATGTTCTTCAGTAGGCTGAGCAGATGCTTCAGCCTGAGGAATGTCCTGTTGCGTTAGGCTGCAATAGTGGAGGTGAACTATTCTGTGATCTTTACAAATCTGACTTTGGCTCCTAGCCAGTCAGCATAATAGCGATCAAATTCATCACTTAGTTTCTTGATTTCAGATTGGAGAGCAACAAGTTCTTCAGGTGAAAGCTTCAGAACGTTTTGCTTGAGAAAACGCTATTTCTTGTACTGCGCTTTCTTCACTCTCCTCCCCTGTTCAAATTTCCATTTCTCTTTTTGTATGAAGTGAGTCAACATGTGACTTTGACCTGGAGTCAGCTTGAAATCAGGCAAGGGGGTGTTGGGGTCCTTGTGCCAAACATCAATGTATTTGAGGATCAACTTGGGATCCAAAAGCAGTGGCACCTCTGTTCCCTTGGCTCTAGTGGCCCGGACTTGCCTGTCTCTGATGATTTCTGCAACTTCATCATCATCAGCTTCATCTTCATTAGACGACACTTGGAACGCGACTTGCTTCTTTTGAGGACTTGGTCGAGGACCGCGTCCAACAGTTGACTTTGTCTTCATTAGTGAGGGGCCAGCTGAGGAACTTGGTGCGGCTAAGGAACTAGCTGAGACACCTGAGGCAATAGACATGCCTGCAGTCCTTTGGCACGAGGCAAGATGCACAGGTGCTGAGGACGTTGTCGGAACAGTTGAGGACTTTGGAGGAGCTGAGGAGTTTGAGGGAGCAGGAGCAGCATGAGGAATTGGCCGTGAGGGCTTTGAGGATTCTGGCCGTGAGGGCATTGCTGAGGAACTTGGCCTTGAGGGCATTGTTGGTGAAGCACTTGGCTTGCGTGCAGGCTTCTTTGACATAGCCTTCTTTGGCTTGACAGCAGAGGCCTCAGCAGAGGCAGCAGCAGCAGCAGAGTCTTCATTGAATTTCCTCACTGCTTCTCTGGCTTGCCTAACCAACTTGGCTTGGCGCTTGGCCCATTCGTCAGGATAGTCCTCACCGCGCTTGAGGCTGGTGGGATCTGCTATTTGGCCAGGTGCCAATGGAGCTCTTGGGCATGGAGGATTGAGTGCGAATTTCTTCATGTACTTTGGAGTTACATACCTGTACTCCTTCCATTCTCTTGCCCATCTCCTTTCTATCCTCTGTATGCGCACCTTGCGCTGATTTTTGTCCTCTTTTCCAAACTTGGCCTCATCAGGAGTGCAGTAATCTTTGTGTATGTCCTCAGGGATCTCAAAGGCAGTCATGACCTCAGGCTTCTTTCCTCCTTTCTGTGGCCTTTTACCATCAGCCATTTTCTTCAGTTGAGGAATTTGAACAATCGAATTCTCTGAAGAAGTATGCAACTTTTCTTCGAGGAACGCTGCAAATGAGTTAAGTTGATGAGAACCTAGTGATTCAGCAGCTGACATGAGTACCTATGAATAGAGTATAGTTGCGAGGAATTTGGAGAGGTCATATGCGTTCTCAGAGGTTTTTTTTAAAGAACAAGTTTGAGGAATTTGACCAGATGAGTCTTGAGGAATTTCACTAAGCGTTCTTTGTCTTAGGTTCCAGAGTTGTATAGATCGAAGATCCGCACAATTGAGGAATCTTGAAGAAAAATGATGCTTAGAGAAACGAATCAAGAACAGATGACTTGTGAGGTGTTTAGTGTGTGAAGATATGAAGAAAACACCTTTGAAGATTTTTGTAGATAATCATTCGAATCAACGAGGGTAGTAAAAGTGACTTTTAATTACCCTGGATGAAGAACACGACGAACAGTGAAGAGGAGAGGTGAAGTTCATCTGTGTAGATCTTCCACGCCCTAACTCGGCGGAGGAAGACGACTACGGTGGCGGCGGAGTGAAGGTTTCCGCGGTCGGTGCGAGTACGTCGGTGACGAGGTCGAGGCAGTGAAGCTCTTCCTCACCGGCGGCGATGAAGTAGCAGCGGTGCTAGGGTTTGAGAAGCTTGAGCTGGAGAGAGATCGAGCGGAGTAAAAGAAGTGAGGAAGGGAAGGAGGGGTATTTATAGCCACGGTGAAAAACTGGTCGCCCAAAGAAATCGGACGAACGTGCCCCTGACCTTTCTCATTCGCATGACATGTGTCACCCACACAGTGAGAAGTGGAGATCGTGTTAGATCGTGGGTGAGTGGATAAGTATATCGTGGGATGCGGAACGGTTTGAGCGGCAAAGCCGAAAATTTAGATAAGATAGGTTTTAAAGTTCCGTTCGCAATTTATTCAGCTGACAAGGACACAATGAAGATTTTGAATGAGTTTCAAATAGAACGCACATGGAGAATTTGTGAATAGATTGGGTTGAGTATAGTATAGAGGGGGAAGGGTCCGATCACATTCACTTAGCAGAAAAATCAACTTCAAGAATTAGCAATAAGTGAATGCTGTAGAGGACATAACTCATATATATAGCCAATGAAGAAAAACAACGGAAACAGTGAAGACAATGCAAAGTTGAAGAAAATGAATAATTGAGGAATTTCAACTTTTGGTGGTGGCGTGACCCACCGTATAAGAATGATGATTTCAGACACCGCGTACAATTATCGTAGGGTTCTGAGAATCAAATTCTTCGTTAATTTCTTCACACAAAGAGTGTTATTCTTCATTGATTGAAGAGAAACGTTTCTTCATGTGTTGCACATCTAAGTCATCAATTTTGCATAAGTGTTAGGATGAGTGTCCTTTTCAAAGAACATTCGAAGATTCTAGGATATTTAGCTCACACCGCAACTTGCTAAATCTCTTCTCATCCAAGGGCTTTGTTAAGATAACGGCTAGCTGTTCTTCGGTCTTCACATGCTCAATAGAAATGTCGCCCTTCAACACATGATCATGAAGAAAATGATGACGAATCTGAATGTGCTTTGTCTTCGAGTGCTGAACTGGGTTGTGAGAAATCTTGATGGCACTCTCATTGTCATAGTAGAGAGGCACATTCTTCACGCTGACACCGTAGTCCTTGAGAGTTTGCTTCATCCATAGCAATTGAGCACAGCAAGAACCAGCAGCAATGTACTCAGCTTCAGCAGTAGATAGTGATACACCGTTCTGTTTCTTCGAGGACCAACAGACCAAGGATCGTCCGAGGAAATGACTTGTACCAGATGTTGACTTGCGGTCCACACGATCACCAGCATAGTCAGAGTCAGAATATCCAATGAGATCAAAAACCGAGCCCTTGGGGTACTGAGGGAGTCCTGGATTAGGGGGTCTTCGGACAGCCGGACTATCTCCATTGGCCGGACTGTTAGACTATGAAGATACAAGATTGAAGACTTCGTCTCGTGTCCGGAGGGGACTCTACTTGGTGTGGAAGGCAAGCTAGGCAATACGGATATGGATATCTCCTCCTTTGTAACCGACCTTGTGTAACCCTAACCCTCTCCGGTTTCTATATAAACCGAAGGGTTTTAGTCCGTAGGACAACAACCATAACATACAATCATACCATAGGCTAGCTTCTAGGGTTTAGCCACTCTGATCTCGTGGTAGATCTACTCTTGTACTACCCATATCATCAATATTAATGAAGCAGGACGTAGGGTTTTACCTCCATCAAGAAGGCCCGAACCTGGGTAAAACATCGTGTCCCCTGCCTCCTGCTACCATCCGGCCTAGACGCACAGTTCGGGACCCCCTACCCGAGATCCGCCGGTTTTGACACCGACATTGGTGCTTTCATTGAGAGTTCCTCTATGTCGTCGCTGTTAGGCTTGATGGCTCCTACTATCATCGATAGCGGTGAGGTCCAGGCTGAGACTTTTCTCCCCAGATAGATCTTCATATTCGGCGGCTTCGCACTGCGGGCTAATTCGCTTGGCCATGTGGAGCAGATTTAAAGCTACGCCCCTGGCCGTTAGGTCAGATTTGGAAGTTTGAACTACACGGCCGACATCCGCGGAGACTTGATCTTCGACGGATTCGAGCCACAGCCGGGCGCGCCGCACTATCACGATGGGTATGACCTAGCTCTGCTGCCGAACAGTACCCCAGAGGCCGCGCCCGCATCAGCTCCGACCTTTAGCTCGGAACCAACTACGCCAAACGAGGACGGGTGGTTAGACACCGCCTCAGGGGCTGCAGTCTCAACGGCGATCGAGCCAAACACCAGCCTAACCCTCTGCGCAACCCGTGACTCCAAGGTGCCGGACTCTTTTTCTGACTCCGAACCGCCCGCGCTCCTGCCAATCGAATCCGATTGGGCGCCAATCATGGAATTCACCGCCACAGATATCTTTCAGCACTCGCCCTTCGGCGACATTCTGAATTCACTAAGGTCTCTCTCTTTGTCAGGAGAGCCCTGGCCGGATTACGGCCAACAGGATTGGGATGCGGACGACGAAGAAATTCGACACCCACCCACCACCCACTTAATAGCCACTATCGATGACTCAACCAACATGCTCGACTTTGACTCCAAAGATATCGACGGTATGGACGATGATGCGGGAGGCGAAGCGGAACCACCGCCCATAGGGCGCTGGACGTCCACTTCATCATATGACGTATACATGGTGGACTTACCAAAAGAACACGACGACGAGGAACGGAAGGACGCACCGAAGGCTTGTTCCCTCGAGAAGCAGTCAAAGCAGCGGCGCAAGCGCCGCCCCAAATCCCGCCTCGGCAGAAATAATGATCATACAGACCCAGCATTGGAGTAGGGCGAACCACTGCCGGACCACGGCAATACGGAGAATCAAACCTAACAAACCAATTCTGTCAAAGATAATAGTCCGGACGACATAACGCCGGACAGGCACCCGGAGCAGCAGAATGCCTGTCAAAGGCTTGTTTCCACCGCGAGGAGTCTGAAAAAGCAGAAGCAAATGCTCAAGGCTGCGCAGGACACACTCCAAATCAGATGGAGTAAAGTAATCAACACAACTGCGAAGTACGGCGACAATTGCCCCACCAAGAGCTACCCAAAGCGGAAGTTGCTACCTGAATTCGATGAGGAGGACTCAGACCCCCACAACCAAAAATCAAAACAGCCACCTGGCCGGATAGACGACCTCATGGCCAACATAAAGCGGAAAACAATGCCACTCACAAGACAATACGCGATCCACGCGAGGGCTCGCACCAAAAGGACGGCGCAACTAGATCCATCTATGGACCACGCAAGCGCGCCCCAGCATACAATGTAACACAACAAACATCCGAACAAGGCGGTACACCTAGATACAGGGGTGCCACACACCCCCTATGTTTAACCGATGAGGTGCTGGACCATGAATTTCCAGAGGGATTCAAACCCGTAAACATAGAGGCATACAACGGAACAACAGACCCTGGGGTCTGGATTGAGGACTATATCCTCCTCCATATCCATATGGCTCGAGGAGATGATCTCCATGCCATCAAGTACTTACCCCTCAAGCTCAAAGGGCCAGCTCGTCACTGGCTTAAAAGCCTCCCCGAAAACTCCATTGGAAGCTGGGAAGAGCTCGAAGACGCTTTTCGGGAAAATTTTCAAGGGACTTATGTCCGACCTCCGGACGCGGACGATTTGAGTCATATAACTCAACAGCCCAGAGAGTCAGCCCGAAAACTTTGGAATAGCTTTCTTACTAAAATGAACCAAATTGTCGACTGTCCAGACGCCGAAGCCTTGGCAGCTTTTAAGCATAGCGTCCGTGACAAATGGCTTGCCAGACACCTCGGCCAAGAAAAGCCGAGAACAATGGCAGCATTAACAAGCCACATGACCCGCTTTTGCGCGGGTGAGGACAACTGGCTAGCCAGATGCAGCACCAGCGACCCCAGTACATCTGAAGTTAGAGATGGAAACGGGAAATCACGGCGCAACAGCAATAACAAACGCCGGAATAAAGAAGACAGCACGAAGAGCACTGCAGTAAACGCCAGATTCAAAAGCTCTCGGCCAGGTCAGCAAAAGCCGCCCTCTAAAGGCGCCAGAGACGAACTATCTAGCCTAAACAAAATTCTTGACCAAATATGTCAGATCCATAGCACCCCTGGTAAACCCGCTAATCATACCCACAGAGAATGTTGGGTCTTCAAGCAGTCCGGCAAGCTCAACGCCGTACACAAGGGGGAGGATACACCAAGCGAAGACGAGGATGAGCCTCTCAAGCAAGACACTGGGGAACAAAAGAAATTTCCACCAGAAGTCAAAACAGTAAACGTGTTACATGTGATTAAAGGAAGAAACAAAACGGCACTCCCAAAAAAATATGCCCAAGGGCCTATCACCGCGGAGTCCTGCCATTGGTCGTCCCAACCGATCACTTTCGACCATCGTGATTGCTCAGCAAGTATCTGGCGTGCAGGATGGGCTGCCCTGGTATTAGACCCAATAATTGACGGATACCACTTCACACGAGTCCTGATGGACGGTGGCAGCAGTCTAAACCTGATATACCAGGATACAATCCGCAAAATGGGGATAGACCCAACAAAAATTTGCCATAGCAATACTACCTTTAAAGGAGTAACGCCAGGCCCAGGGGCTGATTGCACGGGCTCCTGGCTACTAAAGGTTATATTCGGCTTCCCCGATAACTTCTGTAGCGAACATTTAACCTTCAACATCGCTCCATTCCAAAGTGGCTATCAAGCACTCGTACGCGAAGCTTTCACTCGCTTTAATGCAATACCGCACTACGCTTCCCTCACACTCAAAATGCCTGGCCCACGTAGCATCATCACAGTAAACGGAAGTATTAAGCAATCTTTGCACGCCGAAGAGAGTGCGGCTGCCTTGGCAGCCGCACACTAAAAACGGCCTCACCAACTAAAGCATTTAACAGGTCATCAAGACCTCAGACACGGTCAGACGAGTCCAGCGCAGCTATATATAATTCATACCGGATCAATGGTCACACCCCTATTACAAATACAAGGGGCTCAACGCGTGCAGACAAGTGGCAATTTTTACTCATCTTGAATTATACATGGTTCCTTTAAAAACTATCTTTTTGCATGACAACTTTTTCACCTAAGTTCCTATCTTTTACGGATGATCATCGTGCTACACCCGTCCAGGATACGGCACAACAGAGACACAGGCGCAGACGTGCAGCAGGGACCCGCTCCAAGGATTCTTTTTAGATTAAGATCATGTGTAAACCTTTTTTACTATCTCTTGTTGATACATATCCACCGAATTCTCAGCACAGTTGAGAAGGATGCTGACGTCTTGGCATGTGGCCACGTCAGAATAATGCACGTACCCGGACACAAGGGGCTTCTTACAAAGGGCACTATTTAGGCCCGGTTTATACCATCAAGACCGAATACCTTAGGGAGTGTTCGGCGTCGCGAGTTTGGCCTTATATGCATCAGCTCCAAATCATTTTCTTTGGTCAAATGTTGGGTTTGCCCGGCTCCTTTGTCTTGGTGCCTTACGTTCCGCTTTATCGGCTAAGGTAGCACCAGGAGAACTACTGTGATTGTGCCCTGGTTCATCCGGACGAGCACCTCAGTAGAGAAAGCCGAAAACTGACTGTCATGATATAGCGTGAGACTGGTCAACCACTCGATGACCTATCAGAATGTTAGAATTCCTCCGCCTTAATGAAGGGCCATTTTCCGGCCAGGCATGTACGCACCCCGCGATCGGGAGAGTGCAGAGCCACCAGGGGCTATCTAGTAGCCCCACTGTCAAACTCCTATGGCTAAGTGAAAGTGTTAAAGCATTATAGTCCGGTTGCCTCGCTCGCTACGCTATCACCTCCTTAATAGGACCAAGACATTGGGTTAAGTGTGAACATGCGTTTTTTGCGAGCACCTCCGCATATGCGTGGGGTTGAAGCCGACAGCTGCAATCTTTCAGGTTATACACATGTATACATAAACGGCTGTACAGGAGGCATCATACTACTTTGAGGCAAAAGTATAAACATAGCCTTATAAAAACTTCATAAAAGCATTGTGTTTACAATGAGAATACATATCACCCAAACATAATATCCTTCGAGCACTGGGCCTCTATCAAACGAGCACCCTCGAGAACCTCCTCGAAATAATGCTCGGTAGCCACTCGGCCTATGGCCGAACCCTGCGCCGCAACAGTGGTTGCGTCCATCTCCGCCCAGTATGCTTTAACACGGGCAAGGGCCATCCACGAGCCTTCTATGCACGCCGACCTCTTCATCGCATTAATGCGTGGCACCGCACCAAGGAACTGCTGCACTAAGCTGAAATAGCTGTTCGGCTTTGGCTTTTCCGGCCATAGCTGATCCACAACAGACCTCATGGCGAGTCCGGACAACCTATTCAGTTCGGCCCATTTGGCTAGCTGGTCAGTCAATGAAAGCGGACGCTCTGGAACGTGGAATTGCGACCAGAACAGCTTGTCCACTTCATGATCTGTCTGACCTTGGAAGTACTTGGCCGCATCGGCAGCGCTCGCCGCCAAATCCATATACGCATCTGCCTAACTCCACAGCCGATCCAGAGGGGCATACCATGGATCTCCGAACTTCCTCCGTAACATGAAGGGTTTCCCAGCCACAATATCCCCGGCTTCCCGCAGCTCCTCCTTCTTCGCTCTCATAGCAGAACGGGTGTCTTTGTCCGCCGCCGTGGCCTTCTCAAGGTTCGTTGCCTTCGCTCGGTTTTCTTTTTCAAGGACCTGGCAACGGTCAGCAGTGTCTTTTAATTCTACGGCCATCTTGGCCATCTTCTCTTGGCTCTCGCAATGTGCGGCCTTCTCGGCTTTCAACTCTTCGGCCGCCTTCAAAGCAGCGACATTACTAATCCTTGCTTGTTCCTTGGCTCGGGCAAGTTCTGCCCGCAAGGTTTCCACAATGGCAGCTCCATCTGCAGTCACAACATATTAAAGATACTGGCATCATGCTGCTCTTACTATGTGGCGTTCACCAGATAATAACACTTACCCCGTGCCTCGTCAAGCCTCTTGTTAACAAGCTCGATGTCGGCGTCTGCCGCATCCAGTTGCCGTTTTAATTTGGCAAACTCACTAGTCCAGCTAGCCACCGGAGCTTCCACCACCTGCACATAGGGGCAGTCTGGTTATTGCCTGGGAATATGATCCTCTGTTCGCCGCCGTTCTCGACAACAACCAGAGTCTCAGGGGCTACTATCTACACAGGGCACACCTAACATGTGCAGTACTATCACATATTATCTCACGTACCTCAAAGCCTGTCAATAGACTCATAAAGGCTTCATGTAATCCGCTTTCGGCGGACGAGATTCTCTCCATCACCGTACCCATCAGCATACAGTGTTCTTCTGAGATGGCTGCTCGCCCCACCAACTCCCTCAGAATGTCCGATCGCACACCAGACGGTGCCGGACTCTTTTGTCTGCTCTCTTCGGGAGCCGGACGCTGGGGACTTCGGGGGTCTATGGGATTATCTTCTGGCCTCACCGGATCCGGAGAGGCCCTCCGTGACGACACTTTGGGGTCGCTCGCTTCTTGAGCGGAGGAGTCCAGGGAGGCGTTTCGCTCTCCATCATCTCTGGAAGAAGATCCCCCGAAGGCAAGCTCATCTGAGAGGGGCTAAGGCCCGAACTGCAAGATATATGTGGTGGTTATTTTCTCAGAAAAAAGATAGCATACCTTTACTATTAAAGTATTTTGGATCACTTACGACTCGTTGGAGGGCTGATCCCCCCGTGGACTTTGTGCGGCAAAAGAACCCCCCGAGGCAGGACCCTCTGTGGGAGACTTCTTCCCCCGTTTGGAGGCTTCGGCTTCCGGATCCTCGAAAGTATTCCTTTTCCTCCCCCGTTTGTCCTCCTTCGTGGAGACGCTCATTCCCTCGGTTGGAACGGGCAGCGATGGGGGCCCGTGTCTGCCCGTATTATCCCCCGGTATCTTCCTTCGAGGGCTCCGGGCAAGGTTCGACCTCGAGCATCTTTTCCAATACCGGATTTTCCAAACCCTCAGGGAGGGGGGCCAAACACCGAATCATCTTCGCCTTTGTTAGCCAGTCCTGGTAAAAAAGTGAACTCTCAGAAATAACTTCATGACGAATAAAAGACAGTGTGTTCGGCCAGAGGGTTTCTTACTTGTTCGGCGGCGTGGCTACTGCTCAGGCCCACGTCCTCGGTAATATCCGAACACTCTACTTGAGGTCCGAAGAATGACTTGTACATCTCCTCGTGCGTCAGGCCGAGGAAACTTTGAATGGCACGCGGTCCCTCTAGGTTGAACTCCCACAAGCGAAGGGGCCGGCGTTTGCAAGGCTGGACTTGACGAAACAGCATAACTACTATTACCACTGCCAAATTAAAATCTCCCTCGAAGAGATCTCGGATGCGGCTTTGCAGTATAGGCATGTCCTCAGCTGGACCCCAGCTCAGACCTCTGTTAATCCATGACATCAGTTGTGGTGGGGGGCCTGAGCGGAAAGCGGGGGCAGATGCCCACTTGGCACTTCTAGGAGCTGTGACGTAAAACCACTCCCGTTGCCATAATTCGGACACCTCTGGAAAGGAACCTTTCGGCCATGGAGCTCCTGCCATCTTGCCTATTGATGCACCTCCGCACGCTGCATGTTGCCCCTCGATCATCTTCGGCTTTACGTCAAAGGTCTTAAGCCACAGGCCGAAGTGAGGGGTAACGCGGAGGAAGGCCTCACACACGACAATAAATGTCGAGATGTGGAGAAAGGAGTCCAGAGCTAGATCATGGAAATCTAGCCCGTAATAGAACATCAAACCCCTGACGAAGGGATCCAGAGTGAGGCCTAGACCTCGGAGGAAGTGGGAGACGAACACGACGTTCTTGTTGGGTTCAGGAGTAGGGACGATCTGCCCTCGAGCAGGCAGCCGATGCGAAACCTCGGCGGTCAGGTATCTGGCCTCGCTCAACTTCTTAATGTCCTCTTCTGTAATGGAGGAGGGCATCCATCGTCCTTGAAGGCTGGATCCGGACATGATTGAAGATCCGGAGCACCTAACCTGGGCTTTGGGTGTTAGAACTTGAGGCGGGGGAAGGGTTTGATTGAGCACGAGAGGGAAAAGGTGAAAACCTTGTCCCATTATAAAGAGGGTGAATATCAAGCGTCCTCTCCGTAGCCGTTTAGGACTTGCCTATAATATAGGAGTCCTAGACACGGTTGGGTTACCAACGACCGTATTAATGAGAATCCCGTAATTGGGGGAACACGATCTCTGCTTCGACAAGACGTGTCAAGAAACCGCCTCGCGTTATGTGTGGGGCTGGTTAAAAGAAACGGTTCGAATAATCACCAGGCCATGACATAACGTCGTGCTGCCAAATCAAGCCAGCAAATTAGATCTGCGAAAATATTATTCTCTCTGTGGTGGAATGTGGAACTTATTTTGCAGGGTCGGACACTATCCTCGTATTCAAATTCTTCTGTGATGTATTTGGAGAAGGAACCCGCCTTGCAATGCCGAAGACAATACTGCGCGCCGGACTCATCGTCATTGAAGCCTAGTTCAGGGACTACTGAGGGAGTCCTGGATTAGGGGTCTCCGGACAGCCGGACTATCTCCATTGGCCGGACTGTTAGACTATGAAGATACAAGATTGAAGACTTCGTCTCGTGTCTCGAGGGGACTCTACTTGGCGTGGAAGGGAAGCTAGGCAATACGGATATGGATATCTCCTCCTTTGTAACCGACCTTGTGTAACCCTAACCCTCTCCGGTGTCTATATAAACCGAAGGGTTTTAGTCCATAGGACAACAACCATAACATACAATCATACCATAGGCTAGCTTCTAGGGTTTAGCCTCTCTGATCTCGTGGTAGATCTACTCTTGTACTACCCATATCATCAATATTAATGAAGCAGGACTGTAACATCCCAAATTTTCAATTTGGAATGTTATACACATAGATCATCATGCATATCACATTTTCTTGCATTTTGCCGATCCTAGAAATTTCACGCAACTCGAGGACCCTCGGAGAGAGTTGGAGATTTCGTCTTTTTCATATTTGAGTTCTTCTCAAATTTTGAAAAAAGGGGTCATTGGTTTTATCGGAGTTTCATTTGCCTTTTATTGGGATAGGGAAAAATGCGCGTTTTAAAAGTTCGCATTTTAGGCCCGGAGAAAAGTTCATTTTGTTCGACTCATTTTTAGGAGTCGGGGAAAAATTTACTTTATTAGATTTGGAGTTCGTTTAGATCTCTTTTTGTTTTTTTCCGAGCGCGGAACCGTTTAAAAAAAATAGAGCTCCAGCGACTTGGGCCAAAGGCCCAAGCCACCGAGCCGGCCAGGAGGCCAAGGCCATCGCTAGCGCGCGCCGCGCCCAGGCGCAGGAGGCCAGGGAGCCGCCGTTCCTTGTCCTAGTAGGATTCATCTACTTTCGTTTTTTTTTCTAGATCCTTTCCCTCCTTTCTTTCCTAATCCTAGTCTATTTCCTTGACCCCTACACCAAGTTTTCTCCTCCCCTCCCCAATATAAATACTCCCACACCCCCCCTCTAAACACATCAAATCCAAAGCCCCAAAGCCCCAAGCACGCCACGCCCTCACCCGTGCCGCGCCGCCCTAGTGCCGCACCACCCGCGTCGCACCACCCGCGCCGCCGCCGCACCTTGCCGCCGCCCACGCCCACGCCGCCGGAGTTCCTCGCCGGAGACTTCGCCGGAGGTAGCCCCGCGCTACATCTTTTCTTCTCATTGGATCGTTTTCTTCCAATCGTTCTGATTCTTCTTTTCCGATTCGTTTTTCTTCGCAAAACCGTTCCGGTTTTCTAGATCAGTTTTACGATCGGTTTTCTTCTCCGAAACCCTAGATCGGTTCCGATATCTTTTATGATTTAGTTGCCCGAGATTGTTCGCCGGACCGTTCGTCCTAACGAACGTGATCACCGGATTTCTTCTAGGTTAACAAACGTCCGTTCGTTTAACCGTTCTTCTTTTTCTTCTTGTCGGATTTATTCCGCGATCGCGATCTCAGATCCGATCTTCTTTCTAGTCTATCTTCTCGCTCGTTTATCGGAATCGGGCGATTCAAGCGCCTGGAGTTTCGTTTCGAAACCGCCGTTCCGTCGAATCAACTTTAACTAAGTTTTGCTACTGCAAAATTTGACCTAGATTCACCTTGCTAGAACCGAGTTGTTTTCCGCCGTTTGTTTTCGGTTTCCTTGTTCGGTTCTTTCTTTCTTCTCAACCGGAGTTCTTAAGTTGAACTATCTGGTTTGATCTCTTGTTCGAGTTTTACCTATGCATTAGATGAGTACTTATTGTATGCTTGTTGTTTGTCTGCGCTAGATTACCCGGATTGCGCCGCTTCTTACTTCGAATCTCTAGGACTCGCGGATCATCAGCAAGGCAAGTAACACTTTGATCATACCTTTTCTACAACCCAGTTTTATTGCATTAGATCCATCCTCACACCTTGCATGATTAGGATCTGACTAAATTGTGGGATGGGAAGTAGATGAGGTAGTACCTATTACCTGTTTATTATGAAACCTTTGGGAGTTACTTCTACGTTTGCTTATTATGCCATGCTATGCTAGTAGACGTGGATTGGGTGAGTGATATCCATGACAGATGTGAGATTGATAATTTTAAGGGTTTATCTAAGGTGGCAACTTAAACACACATCTGGGTGGATTGAGGCACGTGATGTCTATCAGGACTTGCCTGTTTTTTTTGGACCGCCACCCAGGCTCAAAGGGATCATCAGATCTTTCATGCTAAATACTTACGTGTGCAGCCACAAGCCATTATGGGCTCTGGCATAGTTGACTAAGTCGTGCAAACTCTTACAGGGTAGACTAGCAGATGTAGGGGAAGTAGGTGTACCGGTCTATCCAACGTAAGGTGCTAGCGCTTCTGAAAGACTGTGTCTCGGTCATCCGTTTCTCAAACACCAGTAGTGCGAGAAAACCAACGGAGGCGATCGAGTCTTGTGGGGAAAAGTGTGCAAACCTCTGCAGAGTGTAACAAACTAATCATGATTAGCCGTGTCCCCGGTTATGGACAATCTTGAGTATCTAGTACTTGAATATCATGTGAATCTCATCATGTTACTTCTAATTAATATTGTTGGGTTTTAATGATTACTTTTAATTGGGATTGAGAATGCTGTTAACCATTCTCAATGTTTAACAACCACCATGATAGTTAAATAAATTTATTCCTTTGTAGTAGGGAAAAATTGGCTTTATGCAAAACAGTAACCATGGAGCTTTCCACCAGCCAAATATGCATATAGTATAGCTATTTCATTCCATCATTCTCTATGTGTTACCTTGCCAGCATATTCCATGTGCTGATCCGTTTCGGGCTGCAACGTTAATGTTGCAGACTTTTCAGACGACGATTAAGGTGCTTTTAGGTCGTGGTTCTATACTCAGTGATGCCGTTGGAGTTGATGGACCCATTTATCTTCCAAGTCTTCCGCTGTTATCGACACTAGATGGCCTTAAGCCATATTTATGTAATAAGTTCTCTTTTGAGACATCGTTGTAATAAGTGTGTGATTGCCACTCTGCTATAAATCATTCGAAGTACTGTGTCGTGTTAGCATTACTGATCCAGGGATGACACCGGAGCACAGAGATCAGACCGGTTGAGGTCTGGTCGCTACAAAGATGGTATCAGAGCACACGCTGACTGTAGGACACGACCACTAAGTTAAAACCATAGATCACTATTCTCTCCTCATTTTCTAACTCCTCATCTTTTCTACTCTTTAGGATGAAGGACGCGAAGATTAAGTATGCTCAACCGGATGAAGGCACACCTTTTGGATTTCACTTGAAGGAAGTCACCAAGTACCTAAACATTGGACTACCAAGTTTCATGGGAACCTTCAACGCCACATTGCCTGAAGAGGAGCGCTGGAAGATTCAAGCTCACGTTCCGGGAAGGACATTCGCGCCAATCACTAAGCCCATAGATAGTGTTTTCAATGCACCAACTTGGAGTCTAGGAAGGAGCATGGCAGCCCATATCACCATAGGACGCATTGGAGAAGTTTATCAAGAAGACCTCAAGGACACTATCTACCAGATTTGCGGATGCCGAGATGAACAATGGGAGTTAGTCAGCACCAAGAAGGATAGATCCATTGCAGCATTCATCCAGGAGTTAAACTAGCACATTCGACGCCACGAGAACCAGATGTGCAATGACATGATGGAATTGAAGAATGCGAAGACAAGGATCATCAAGCTAGAAGGAGAACTGAAGGCTACACGCAAGGACTACATGGACGAGATCGTAGCTCTAGCAAGGCACAACGTCGATCTTAAGCAGGAGATTGAAGAACTCAAGAGGAAGTTAGCATCCAAGGAGGAAGACGAGTACGTCACATGTCCGGACAATTACATCATCATCAACGACACCGATTCGGATCCAAGTGAAACCGACTTTGACGACGAAGCTGGAGCGGACATCATGGAGTATTCCGTCGGTTCAAGTTTCTAGATGCCCACCAAATATTAGTAGTATTTTCCCCCATGTAAACACTATAGTACAAGCACTTTTGCGATAGCTAGATCGATTGTATGCCCTTGTTTGATTGAATGAAGTGATTTTGTGTGAATTTGCTCATGTGCATTTGGGGTAGTGTTTACTCTTTAGACCTCATTCTAGTCTTATATCTCTTCTTTTCTAAACCCTCAGATGCCTCCGAGACGTGACACTAGATTTCCACCGGAGCTTACCCAGTTGATCCAACAGCAGAATCAGTTGATGCAGATGTTAGTTCAGAATCAGTAGAACAACAACAACAACCCACCACCACCACCACCACCTGTTGACCACTTAGCCCGTTTCCTTAGGCTAAATCGGCCGGTGTTTTCTAGTAGCATCGAGCCGATAGTAGCAGACGATTGGCTCCGCAATATAGGAAGGGAGTTGACCACTGCAGGATGCACAGATGGTGAGAAAGTGAAGTTTGCCGCACATCAGTTAGAAGGACCCGCGGCAGCATGGTGGGAGAATTTCACAGCCACTTCCCCAGTTGACACTGTCACATGGGATCAGTTCCAGCAAGCTTTTCGCACTGCACATGTTTCAGCAGGAGCTATGGCCATGAAGAAGCGTGAGTTTCGCAACTTACACCAAGGAGGAAGGGCAGTTGGCCAGTATGTCGATGACTTCAGCAAGTTAGCACGTTATGCCCCAGATGACGTTGCTACGGATGCAGCTAAGCAGGAGAAGTTTCTGGAAGGATTGAATGATGAGTTAAGCATGCAGCTGATGGTAGCAAGTTTCAGAAACTACCAGTAGTTGGTAGATCGTGCCATCATGATTGAAGGGAAGCAGCAGCAGATTGAGAACCGCAAGAGGAAGTATGGACAGGGGAAGTATAACTCTGGAGCCCAGCAGAAGCCCCGTTTTACCCCTAAATCGGGATTTCAGTTTCAGCATACCCATGGAGGAAGTAGTTCGCACAACCACAATGGCCACAAGAATGGTAATGGGAATGGAGGAAGCAACGGCCAGAACGGGACCACCCCATCAACCCCATCCAAGAGAGACCTGAGTCAAGTCACCTGTTTCAAGTGTTCCAAGACCGGACATTATGCCAATGAATGTCCTGAAGGCCAGAATGGAAATGGCAATGGAAGCTCAGGGAAGAAGCCGAACCCTTTCAATAGGGGACAGGTGAACCACGTTAACGTGGAGGAGGTTGAAGATCAGCTTAATGCAGTAATCGGTAAGTTTTTGGTTCAGTCATTTACCGCACTCATTCTTTTCGATACTGGTGCATCACATTCATACATATCAAGGGGATTTGTGGAAAAATATAGCCTGCCCACTAGGATTCTTAAAACACCTATGCTAGTAAGTTCGCCAGGAGCAGAGTACATGGCCAGTCAAGGATGTTTTCAAGTGCCATTAAGCATAGGAAGGCATGTTTTCCCAACAGATTTGATTATTCTGGAATCCCAAGGTTTGGATGTAATCCTCGGTATGGATTGGTTGTCGAAGTATGGAGGAAACATCGATTGTGCTAGTAGGTCAATTTTGCTTACAACGCTAGAAGGAAGAAGGATCAAGTATGTATCCCGACATGTGCCAAATAGGACACAAGTGAATTGCCTGACAGGAGTAGTGCAGGAGGAAGTACCAGTGGTAAAGGATTTTCCTGATGTATTTCCTGAAGAGTTGCCAGGCATGCCACCGGATAGAGACATTGAGTTTTTGATTGAGTTACTGCCAGGCACTGGACCAATATCAAAGAGACCATACCGGATGCCAGCAAAGGATTTGGTAGAAATTAAGAATCAGATTAAGGAGCTATTGGATAAAGGTTACATACGCCCAAGTTCTTCACCTTGGGGATCACCCGTACTTCTAGTGGAGAAGAAGGATGGATCATTAAGGATGGTTGTTGATTATCGTGGATTGAATGAAGTAACCATCAAGAACAAGTACCCACTACCAATGATCAATGATCTGTTTGATCGTTTGCAAGGAGCTAAAGTGTTTTCCAAGATCGATTTGCGATCAGGGTACCACCAGTTGAAGATTCGAGAGCAGGACATACCTAAGACAACATTCACCACAAGATATGGACTGTATGAGTATACCCTTATATCATTTGGGTTGACTAACGCACCTGCCTATTTTATGAACATGATGAACAAAGTGTTTATGGAGTTTTTGGATAAGTTCGTCATAGTGTTCATTGATGATATCCTGGTTTACTCGAAGAATGAAGAAGAGCATAAGGAACATTTGCGTTTGGTATTGGAGAAGCTAAGGGAACATCAGTTGTATGCCAAGTTTAGCAAATGTGAGTTTTGGTTGAAGGAAGTAGGATTCCTCGGACACGTTATATCCGGAGAAGGGATAGCAGTTGACCCCGCAAAGGTTGAGACCGTAACCGAATGGGAAGCACCAACGACAGTTGGAGAGATCCGGAGTTTTCTTGGACTCGCAGGATACTACCGGAGATTCATCGAGAATTTTTCAAAGATTGCGAAGCCTATGACGGAGTTTTTGAAGAAGGATACCAAGTTCAATTGGACTGAGGAGTGTGAGGCTAGTTTCCAGGAGTTGAAGAAACGTTTGGTTACCTCACCAGTGTTGATTTTGCCAGATCAGACCAAGTATTATGAGGTGTATTGTGACGCTTCACGTCGAGGACTTGGAGTAGTGCTTATGCAGGAAGGGACAGTTGTTTCGTATGCATCACGACAACTGAAGCCTCATGAGTTGAATTATGCCACACATGATTTGGAGTTAGCAGCCGTAGTGCATGCATTGAAGACATGGAGACATTTCCTCATTGGAAATCATTGCGAGATGTACACGGATCACAAGAGTTTGAAGTACATTTTCACGCAGAAGGAGTTGAATCTCTGACAAAGGAGATGGTTGGAGCTTATCAAGGATTATGATATGAGATTGCATTACCATCCCGGTAAAGCTAATGTAGTAGCTGACACATTGAGCCGTAAGAGCCACGTCAATACGTTAATGACGGGAGCAATACCCAAGGAGTTAGCAGAAAACCTTCGTGAGCTATGTTTGGAAATAGTTCCGAAAGGCTATGTGGCAGCATTGGAGATTTAGTCAACATTGATGGATAAAATCAGAGAAGCTCAGAAATCTGACAAGGAGATTGCTGCTATAAAGGAGAAACTAAGCAAAGGAAAAGCAAAGGGATTTGGTGAGGATGAGCACGATACCCTATGGTTTGAGGACCGTGTTTACGTGCCAAATGACCCGGAGATCAGGAAGTTGGTTCTGCAAGAGGCACATGATTCACCGTAATCGATTCACCCAAGAAATACCAAAATGTATTTGGATTTGAAGGAAACATTCTGGTGGACCGGAATGAAGAAGGATATTGCAGCATATGTAGCAGTTTGTGACGTATGTCATAGAGTAAAGGCAGAACATCAGAAGCCAGCCGGATTGTTGCAACCATTGCCGATACCCGAATGGAAGTGGGATAAGATAGGCATGGATTTTATCACAGGATTACCCAGGACGAAAGCAGGGTATGACTCAATATGGGTAGTAGTTGATCGTTTGACGAAGGTAGCACATTTCATTCCAGTAGCAAAACGGCGGAAAACAACTCGGTTCTAGCAAGTTGAAACTAGGTCAAATTTTACCGTAGCAAAAACTTAGTTAAAGTTGATTAGACGGAACAGCGGTTTTCGAAACAAAACTCCAGGCGCTTGAATCACCTGATTCCGATAAACGAGCGAGAAGATAGACTAGAAACAAGATCGGATCTGAGATCGCAATCGCGGAATAAATCCAGCGGAAAGAAAAAGAAGAACGGTTGAACGAACGGACGTTCGTTAACCTAGAAGAAATCCGGTGATCACGTTCGTTAGGACGAACGGTCCGGCGAACGGTCTCGGGCAACTAAATCGGAAAAGAAAACAAATCCGGTCTAGGGTTTCGGAGAAGAAAACCGATCGTAAAACCGATCTAGAAAACCGGAACGGTTTCGCGAAGAAAAACGAATCGGAGAAGAAGAATCGGAACGATTAGAAGAAAACGATCCGATGAAAAGAAGAGATGCGGCGCGGGGCTACCTCCGGTGAGGTCTCCGGCGAGGGGCTCAGGCGGCGTGGGCGTGGGGCGGCGGCGGCGGCAAGGTGCGGCGGCGGTGGTGCGGCGCGCGGGTGAGGGGTGCGGCGGCGGTGGGGCACTAGGGCGGCGCGGCACGGGGTGGGGCGCGGGGTGTGGTGGAGCTCTAGGCTTTGGGTTTGATGGTTTAGAGGGGGGGTGTGGGAGTATTTATATTGGGGAGGGGAGGGGTTTACTTGGAGTAGAGGACAAGGAATTAGACTAGGACTAGGAAAGAAAAGAGGAAAGGAAAAGATCTAGAAAAAGAAAAGGAATATACGGAAGTAGGACAAAAGTCCTACTAGGACTCTAAAAAGGAAACGACGGCGGCGGCGGCCTCTCCTGGCGCCTGGCGCCTGGCGCCTGGGTGCGTGCGGCGATGGCCTTTGGCCCTTGGCCGGCCGACTGGCTTGGTGGCTTGGGCCTTTGGCCCAAGTCGCTGGAACATTTTTTTTAATCGGTTCCGCGCTCGAAAAAAAACAGAAAAACAAATCTACCAGACTCCAAAACTAATAAAGTAAATTTTCCCCGACTCCTAAAAATGAGTCGAACAAAATGAACTTTTCTCTGGGCCTAAAATGCAAATTTTTAAAACGCGCATTTTTCCCTATCCAAATAAAAGGCAAATGAAACTCCGATAAAACCAATGATCCTTTCTTCAAAATTTGAGAAGACTCAAATACGAAAAAGACGAAATCTCCAGCTCTCTCCGAGGGTCCTTGAGTTGCGTGAAATTTCTAGGATCGGCAAAATGCAAGAAAATATGATATGCATGATGATCTAATATATAACATTCCAAATTGAAAATTTGGGATATTACAATCCTTGAGGTATTTCTCCTAAGATATGAATATGCCATTGCGTTGTTGACGAATTTTAAGACCTAAGAAGAATTTCAACTCTCCCATCATAGACATTTGATATTCTTCACTCATCATATAGGCAAATTCATCACTATAACGTTGGTCAGTACAGCCAAAGATAATATCATCAACATATATTTGGCACACAAACAATTCACCATCTTAAGATTTAGTGAAAAGAGTAGGGTCGAGTGAACCGGGTTTGAAGCCTTTCGTCATGAGGAATTGCTTCAAGGTATCATACCACGCCCGTGGGGCCTGCTTGAGGCCATAGAGGGCCTTTTTGAGTCTAAAGCCTTTGTCAGGATTCTTTGGATCTTCAAAACCTGGGGGTTGAGCAACATATACTTCTTCCTCAAGCTTACCATTGATATAAAGTGATATCATGATGGTTAGCATAAGCAAGTAATATGCGAATAGCCTCAAGTCTAGCAACAGGTGCAAAAGTTTCATCGAAATCAATTCCTTCAACCTGTGTGTAGCCTTGAGCTACAAGTCGTGCCTTATTCCTCATCACAAAGCCGTTTTCATCTTGCTTGTTGTGGTAGATCCACTTTGTGCCAATGATATTGTGCTTGCGAGGATCTGGACGTTTGACCAGTTCCCAGACATTGTTGAGCTCGAACTGATGTAATTCTTCTTGCATGGCTGAATCCACTCAGGCTCCAGAAATGCTTCATCTACCTTAGTGGGCTCTGTAATAGAGACAAAAGCATAGTGCCCACAAAAGTTAGATAAATGTGAAGCTTTTGAGCGTGTGAGAGGACCTGGCGCTTTGATGTCATTGATGATCTTTTCAACTTGCACTTCTTTTGCAATGCGAGGATGAGCTGGTTGTCGTTGAAGAATTTGATCAGCATTTTCTTCAGCACCATTTTCTTCAGTACTTTGTTCAGGTGCATTAGCTCGACGTTCTTCATGTTCTGGAATGAATTCTTCAGCAGATTCTTCGGTAGGAATGACATCCTTAGTAGCCTTGAACTTGATAGTTTCCTCAGGTGCTGGTTCATCTATCACAGTAGGTAGGTGCTCTCTTTGCGAGCCATTAGTTTCATCGAACCGCACATCTACAGTTTCAACAACCTTGTGAAGAACGTTGTTGAAGACTGTAGGTGTGCGAGTCCTTTCCGTAACCAAGCATAAACCCTTCATGTGCTTTCCGTGCAAATTTTGAGTTGTGATGAGGATCTCTAATCCAACATTTAGCACCGAAGACTTTGAAATAACTTACATTGGGTTTCTTATCAGTGAGGAGTTCATAGGCAGTCTTCTTGGAGATTTTGTGAAGATATACTCTGTTGATGATGTGGCACGCAGTATCAATTGCCTCAGTCCAGAAACGATGAGGCGTTTTGTATTCATCAAGCATAGTGCAAGCCATCTCAGCAAGAGTCCTGTTCTTGCGCTCCACGACGCCGTTCTGCTGAGGAGTGTAAGGAGTAGATAACTCATGAGTAATACCAAGTTCATCAAGATAGTCATTGAGACCAGAATTCTTGAACTCAGTGCCATTGTCACTTCTGATGTGCTTGATCTTCACACCAAAGTTGGTTGAAGCCCTCGAGGAAAATCGTTTGAAGACTTCCTGCACTTCATGTTTGTAAGTAACAAGGTGTACCCATGTATAACGAGAGTAATCATCAACAATAACAAAGCCATATTGAGATGCTTCATTTGAAATAGCAGAATAATGATTAGGACCAAGGAGATCCATGTGAAGCAATTCAAATGGGCGAGTAGTGGTCATGATAGTCTTCGCTGGATGCTTGGCCTTCGTCATCTTCCCAGCTTCACAGGCTCCACATAGGTGATCCTTGAGGAATTTGACATTCTCGATGCGAATGACATGCTTATTCTTCGCAAGCGTGTGCAAATTCCTCATGTCTGCATGACCAAGTCGTCGATGCCAGAGCCAGCCTTCTGAAGCTTTTGCAAGTAAGCACACGGCTGGTTGTGGTCCTGTAGAGAAATCAACAATATATAGGTCTCCTCTCCTAAAGCCTTCAAAGACTTTGGAATTGTCAGCTTCCATAACCACAACACAATGGTACTTGCCAAAGACAACAACCATATCAAGATCACAAAGCATTGAGACAGACATAAGGTTGTATCCTAAGGACTCAACAAGCATGACCTTGTCCATGTGTCGATCCTTTGTGATCGCAACCTTACCTAGACCCAATACCTGACTTTTGCCTTTGTCAGCAAATATGATACGCTTCAGATGTGACGGAGACAATGGATCATCCATCAATAGATTCTTGTCTCCAGTCATGTGATTTGTGCATCCACTATCGAGGACCCACTCAGTGGCTTTGGGTTGATCATCCTGCAGATGAATTAGTGCAGCTTACAAACTCATATACTTCATCAGTGAAGAATATGACATCAATTCATCAGATCAATTTCATCAAACAACAAAACAAATAAAGCAGTGTGAGGGCATGAGAAATGAGAGTTCATTTCTTCATGATTAGCCTGCGTCCTATCAGACATGCTCAGGTCTCCAGCAAATTCTTCAAATGATTACATACGTCTGGAGACCCGACCCTGCAGAAGAGATTAGTTCTTTTTCTTCACCACCCACATCTGAAGGGGTGGCAAAGAGTTCATCAATCTGCGAGCTCCATACGAGAAGGATGGCATAGAAGCCAGTCCATTTCGTTTCACATAAGAGGGGTTAGAATAAGCATAAGAGTAAGCAGAGAAATTCTTCGAGGACTTATGGACATAATAATTTGAAGAATAATGCACATATCCATAATCCTTAGATCTTCCCTGCAAAACAGATGGGTTAGCACGATGATGTTCATATGAGGACTTTGATCCTTTTGAGGAATTTGATCCATGTGAGGAGTTTGGTCCGTATGAGGACTTGGATCCATATGAAGAATTTGGTCCATATGAAGAATTTGATCTGGGGTTCCTATTCTTCACAGGTGTGTCATGATGACATTCACCTGAAGATTTTCAAGGCATCTTTTGGGAACCCAGATTTTCTTCATAGGGGAACCATTCCTGCAGTTAGTGCCAACATATCTAGCAAATACTTCACCATTCTGATTTTTGAACAGTTTATAGTTGGAGTCAAATGACTCATCATCAGAATGAGGAGATTCACATGCATATCCAGATAGGTTAGATGGATCAACTGGAGGTCCCTTTGCAGCAACCCATGTAGTTTTGTGGTACTGCTCAGGCTTCCAATATGTACCATCAGCGTTGAGTTTCCTCTCAAAGGCAATACCCTCCTTCCTAGGGTTCTTGTTGAGGATCTGCTTTTTAAGCACATCACAAAGAGTCTGATGCCCTTTGAGGCTTTTGTACATGCCTGTCATGTACAATTCCTTCAGCCCTGCATCATCAGTAATACTAGCAATGTCCTCAGATGAGGAATTAGTGATAGCAGAGGCATGTGAAGAATTTGAAACATTAGTAGCATTTGCACATTCAGGTGAAGAATTGGCAGATTCACGTTCAATGCATTTCAAACATGGAGGAACAAATTCTTCCTGAGATGCCCTGATTTGTTGTGCAAGTAATGAATCGCGCTCCTTCTGAAGATCTTCTTAACTCACTCTTAGCTTCTCAAGGTCTTGCTTTCTTTGAAGAAATTCATAAGAAAGCTTCTCATGATCGGATAAGAGAGTGTTATGATGACCTTGAAGATTATCAAACCTAGTCTGAAGTCTCTGAATATTTTCAGTCAAGGCTTTAGTGCGATCCATTTCTTCACCTAACATATCATCACTTTTGTCTAGCATGTTTTGAACCTTTTCTAAAGCCCTTTGTTGTTTTACAGCAATCTTAGCAAGTTTAGAATAGCTGGGCTTAAGGTTTTCATCAGATTTATTCTCACTTGATTCAGAGGAGGTATATTTGAGTACCTTGGCACCCTTTGCCATGAAGCAATAGGTGAGAGCGTAGTCATCATCACCTTCATCAGCCTTGTTGGTGAGGTCATTTTCTTCAGTGTTGAAGATAGAATTGCTGACGAATGCAGTGGCGAGAGCTAGGCTTTCCACTCTGGATTCAGACTCCTCAGATGACTCCTCTTCCTCATTTTCTTTAGATTCAGCCTCAGAGTCCATTTCCTTGCCAATGAATGCCCTAGCTTTCTTGGAGCTGCTCTTCTTGTGATATGAAGGCTTTGAGGATTTTGATGATGAAGATTTTGTGGATTTCTTCTTTTTCTTTGCATCATCAGAACTGTAATCCTTTTATTTCTTCTTCTTTGATTCCTTTTCCCACTAAGGACAATCTTGAATGTAATGTCCAGGTTTTTTTCATTTGTGACAGAGCCTCCTCTTGTAGTCACTGGATGAGGAATCATTGCTCCATGAGGGTCTTCCAAGGCGACCATGTCTTGAGAACTTTTGGAACTTCTTCATGAGCAGAGCCAGATCATGGCTTAGTTCTTCAGGATCACCAAGGCTGCTACCAGAGTCTTCATCTTCGGACTCAGATACTGCCTTGGCCTTCAGTGCACGTGATCTGCCATAGCTTGAACCATAGAGATCTCTTTTTTCAGCAAGTTGGAACTCATGAGTATTTAGCCTCTCGAGAATATCAGCGGGATCAAGTGACTTGTAATTAGCACGTTCTTGTATCATCAATGCCAGAGTGTCAAATGAGGAATCAAGCAATCTCAGCAATTTCTTCACCACCTCATGGTCAGTGATGCCAGTGGCACCAAGTGCTTGAAGCTCATTTGAGATGTCAGTGAGGCGATCGAAAGTTTGTTGAACATTTTCATTGTCGAGTCTTTTGAAGCGATTGAAGAGATTGCGAAGAACATCAACTCGAGAGTCACGCTGTGTTAAGACTCCTTCATTCACTTTGGACAACCTGTCCCAGATAAGCTTCGCTGTCTCCAAAGCACTCACTCTGCCATACTGTCCTTTGCTCAGATGGCCACATATGATATTCTTCGCTTGAGAGTCGAGTTGCTTGAATCTCTTCACATCAGCAGCATTCAGAGAAGGTGTGACTGAGGGAACACCATTTTCCACAACATACCAGAGATCGTTATCAATTGCCTCAAGATGCATTCGCATCTTATTCTTCCAGTAGGGGTAGTCCGTACCATCGAAGGTTGGACACCCAGCAGAGACCTTGATCATACTTGTGGTCGACATAACTAAAAATCCAGGCGGTTAAACCAAAATCTCACAGAACAAGGGAGTACCTTGCTCTGATACCAATTGAAAGTGCGTTATATCGACTAGAGGGGGGTGAATAGGCGATTTTTATGAAATTCTTCATTGAGGAATTTTCCGGTGAGGAAATTCCTTAGCGAAGAACTACTAGCAGCGGAATAAGTACTCAACTATAAACATAACAGAATACAAGCATAGTCATCATGATGAAATGAAGACAGACACAGAGTACAGGAAGCATAAGCACAAGATAACACAGGATGAAGACAATCAGACTGAAGAAATTGAACTGAGGAAATTGAGAAAGTCTTCAGTCAAAGTCTTCAAGCACAGATATGAACAAGCACACAACACAGTTATGAGGAAATGAAAGAGTTGAGGGAATAGAACCAGTAAACTTGGTGAAGACAATGATTTGGTAGACCAGTTCCAACTACTATCTTAGTTGTACGTCTAGTTGGAGCGGCTGAGTATTTAAACTCGAGGACACACAGTCCCAGACACCCAGTCCTGAACACGCAGCTCAGGACACCCAGTCCTCACCGTATTCTCCTTGAGCTAAGGTCACATAGACCTCGCCCAATCACTCATGGTAAGTCTTCAGGCGACTTCCAAACCTTCACAAACTCGGTCACTCAGCGATCCACAATTCCTCTTGGATGCTCTAGACCATGACGCCTAACCGTCTGGAAGAAGCACAGTCTTCAAAGGTAACAAGCGTCGGATCCATGCAGGATCAATCTCTTCAGTGATGCTCAATCACTTGGGGTTTGAAGGTGTTTGGGTTTTGGTTTGGGTTTATCCTCACTTGATGATTTTCGCTCAAAGTCCTCAGAGGATGTGTTGCTCTCAAATGACAAGTGTCAGTTTCTCTCGGAGCAGCCAACCAGCTAGTGGTTGTAGGGGGGGCGTCTATTTATAGCCTAGGGAGCAGCCCGACATGATAAGACATAAATGCCCTTCAATGATATGGCCGTTAGGTGGATAGATATTTTGGGATAGCTGGCGCATAGCACAGCAACGGTCGGAATTTTGAGTAGCAAAATCCTCAGGGCTATCATGTTCCTCACTGTGTAGGCAATCCGCACTGGCGAATTCCTAACTCCTCAGTCAGAACAAATTCCTCAGAGACCAGAAGAGCTTCGTCTCTGTCACTGAAGAAATTGACTGAACTATATGAGATTTCCAATGTCTTCACTCGAAGGGATTGGTAGGTGTAGGATTTTGAGTTGAGCATCACATGGAAATTTTTCCTTAGTATTTCCTTGACCCCCTTTAACAGTACGGTGTTTCCTATGACTCAAGAAAGAGAAAAATGAAACTACGAAAACAAAAGTCTTCACGCTTCATGTTCCTCGAATGAATACTAAGCCTTCAAGATCACACCATTTTCTTTACTTTCAAAGTCTTCGGAAAGTCTTCAGAAATACAAAGTCTTCAGTCGAAGAACTTCATTTTTAAGGGTCGACTTTCTCTGTAAATATCAAACTCCTCATAGACTTATAGACCTGTGTACACTCACAAATGCATTAGTCCCTTAACCTATAAGTCTTCAATACACCAAAATCACTAAGGGGCACTACATGCACTTACAAGTCTCTCGTTATGCTATGAAGTTGGAGCATGGTTTATTATTGATTGTCTTCCTTATAAGTGGCGGTCGGGGACGAGCGATGGTATTTTCCTACCAATCTATCCCCCTAGGGGCATGCTTAGTAGTACTTTGCTTCGAGGGCTAATAAACTTTTGCAATAAGTATATGAGTTCTTTATGAGTAATGTGAGTCCATGGATTATACACACTCTTACCTTTCTGCAATTTGCTAGCCTCTACGGTACCGTGCATTGCCCTTTCTCACATCGGCACGTGGTGCAAACTTCGCAGGTGCATCCAAACCCCGTGATATGATACGTTCTATCACACATAAGCCTTATTATATATTTCATCAAAACGTCCACCATACCTACCTATTATGGCTTTTCCATGGCCATTCCGAGATATATTGTCATGCAACTTCCACCGCGTCCGTTTGATGACTTCAGCATTCATTGTCATGCTCCTTTGCATGATCATATAGTTGACATAGTAGTTGTTGCTCAGCCATTGTTCATCATTTTTCATACATGTTACGCTAGATCATTGCATACCTTGGTACATGCCAGAGGTATTCATATAGAGTCATACTTTGTCATAGGTATCGAGTTGTAATTTTTATTTCTTTTGAGTTATAAGTAAATAGAAGTGTGATGATCATCAATATTCATTTTTAGAGCAGTGCCCCGGTGAGTAAAGGATGATGGATACTATGATTCCCCCACGAGTCGGGATGATACTCCGGATAATGAGAGGAAAAAAGGAAAAAGGAAAAAAGGAAAAAAAAATAAACAAAGAGAGAAGGGGCATTGTTAGTATCCTTTACCACACTTGTGCTTCAAAGTAGCACCATGTTTTTCATATGGAGAGTCTCCTTTTTGTCACTTTCATATACTAGTAGGAATTTTTCATTATAGGATTAGATGCACACCCACTTAGTTTTCATATTGAGCTTTCATACACTTATAGCTCTTGGTGCATTCGTTGCATGGCAATCCCTACTCCTCGCATTGATATCGATTGATGGGCATCTCCGTAGCCCGTTGGTTAGCCGCGTCGATGTGAGACTTTCTTACTTTTTTCTTCTCTATATTTACCCCTATCATCATACTCTATTCTACCCGTAGTGCTATATCCATGGCTTGCGCTCATATATTGCGTGAGGGTTGAAACAGCTGAAGCGCGTTAAAAATTATGAACCAATTGCTCGGCTTGTCATCGGGGTTGTGCATGATAAATACTTTGTGTTAAGGAGACAGAGCATGACAAGACTATATGATTTTCTATCGATAGCTTTCTTTAGCGTTGATATTTTGGAAGACATGATTGTTTGTTGGGATGCCTGAGTATTGATGTCTTTATGTCAAATTATAGACTATTGCTTTGAATCACTTATGTCTTAATATTCATGCCATGATTAGATATATGATCAAGTTTATGCTAGGTAGCATTCCACATCAAAAATTATCTTTTTTTTATCATTTAACTACTCGAGGATGAGCAGGAATTAAGCTTGGGATGCTGATACGTCTCCGTCTTATCTATAATTTTTTATTGTTTCATGCCAATATTATATAACTTTCACATATTTTGGCAAGTTTTTATATGATTTATTGGGCTAACCTATTGCTTCAGTGCCCAGTGCTAGTTCCTATTTTTTGCATGTTTTTTATCGCAGAAAATCCATATCAAATGAAGTCCAAATGCAATAAAATTTTATGGAGAATTATTTTGGAATATATGTGATTTTTGGGAGTTGGAATCACCACAAACGGAGGCCCACACAGCCCATAAGACACCAGGGCGCGCCCAGGCCCCTGGTGTCGGTGTCAAAACCGGCGGATCTCGGGTAGGGGGTCCCGAACTGTGCGTCTAAGGTCGACGGTAACAGGAGGCATGGGACACTATGTTTACCCAGGTTCGGGCCCTCTCTACAAAGGTAATACCCTACTTCCTGCTTGATTGATCTTGATGAATATGAGTATTACAAGAGTTGATTTACCACGAGATCGTAATGGCTAAACCCTAAAAGTCTAGCTTGTCTGACTATGATTATGAGGATATATGTCTACGGACCTAGCCCTCTGGTTTATATGGACACCAGAGGGATCTAGGGTTACATAAGGTCGGTTACAGAGAAAGGAATCTTCATATTCGGATGCTAAGCTTGCCTTCCATGTCAAGCAGAGTCCCATCCGGACACAGGTAGAGTCTTCGGTCTTTGTATCTTCACAGCCCATCAGTCCGGCCCATGTCTAATAGGTCGGACGCCTGAGGACCCCTTAGTCCAAGACTCCCTCAGTAGCCCGTGAACCAGGCTTCAATGATGAGGTGTCCGGCGCGCAGATTGTCTTCGGCATTGCAAGGCGGGTTCCCTTTCTGAATACTCCAAGATAGTCTTTGGACGTAATGAACATGTTCGGATCTGCAACACTAGTACCACACACAACCGCAGAGAATATAATATTGCACGAGTCCAATCCGTCGACAACTTTTTGTAATGTGACATCATGTTTGCCCGGTCATTATTTCGAACCGTTTCTTGTCCTGTCGTTCCATGTTTTGAGGCGTGGTTTTTATTGGCACGTCTTGTCGAAGCAAAGATCGTGTCCCCTTATTGCGGGATTTTCATCAATACAAACGTTGGTAACCCAACCGTTCCATTGGTATGATTCCTTAGGAATAGGCAGGTTTTTAGGCTTAGGAGGAGGCGTTCGACATCATTTGCCTTTATAAAGGAGCCAAGGGCCGCGTTATTTTACGCCGACCCTCTCCTCAGCCCTTCCAACTTCGAGTTCTAGCAGCCAAGGTTCGACTTCATTGCTTCCAGCTTCCTAACCATGTCAGGACCCAGCTCACAGGGCCGATGGGTGGCTTCCTCTGTTACAGAGTAGGACATTGTGAAGCTTCGTGCGGCCAGATATCTGACCGCGGAGATCCCCCAAAGGCTCCATGCTCGAGGATAGGTTATTCCTACTCCCATATCTGGCGAGAGGGTTGTATTCATCTCCCACTTCCTATGAGGGCTAGGATTCGCTCTTCATCCCTTTGTCCGGGGGCTCATGTTTTATTACGGACTAGATTTTCATGATCTAGCCCCAGATTCTTTCCTTCACATCTCGACGTTCATTGTCACGTGCGAGGCCTTTCTTCGTATTCCCCCACACTTTGGCTTATGGCTCAAGACCTTTAGTGTGAAGCCGAAGGTAGTCGATGGGGAACAAGCGGAGTGCGGAGGTGCTACAGTGAGCAAGCTTACCAATACTTCCTGGCAAAAGGCTCTTTCACCGAAACTCCCAACCTATGGTAGCGGGAGTGGTTTTACGTCACTGAACCCCACGGTACCAAGTGGGTGGCTATACCTATGTTTCGATCTTGCTCTCCGTTATAGCTTGCATCATGGATTAATAAGGGGTTGGACTGGGGGTCAATTGACGATGTGAAGACTCTACAGAGCCGCATCTGGAGCCTCCTTGAGAAGGGCATCGGTCTTTTCGACGTGATTCAGGTAATGCTAGTCCGCCGGGTCCTGCCGTGCCAGCGACGGCCTCTTCGTATGTGGGAGTTTAATCTGGAAGGACCACGAACCCTCCAACACTTCTTCGGCACTATGCATGAAGGAATGTGGAAGTTGTTTTTCGAGAAACGCAAATAGTGGCCGGACACCACCGAGGACAACGGCCTCGACTACAACCATCCGGATACCTCGGTCGCGCTTGACTCCTGAACATTTTTTTAGCCATGCATGCTGTAATATGATACTGACAAAAATATCTTCTTCCAGGGCTGGATAAAGAAAGCAGAGCGAATCAGGTGTTCGGCTCCCCTTCTCGAAGACTCAGCGGATCCCGTATTAACAAGGATGCTATCCTCGGCAATGTACCAGATGCCTATGGAGGAGGACAAGACGGAGAGCGGGAGGACCGAAGATGGCCTCTATCCCGAAGATATATTAGATGTTGTGTCCGGGGAGATCAAAATCCCATTTCCCGAAGACCCATGGTAAGAAAAGGGCCGTCTCCGTAGATTGGGAGGAAAAGGCTCCTAAACGAGGCAAGATGCCCCTGTCGGGCGGCTCGGGCTTGGAGGACGACATCATCGCGCAGTCCCCTAGCGAGGGCAAGCCTTTAACCAAATCGTAAGTGAACAAGGGTGTTTTAAACATATCCCATTCCTCTCCTGTGACCAGGGTTACATCTAGAAGATAAGTTTTTGCAGCTCGGCACACAGTCCTCTTCAACAATCCTCTTCCTAAGGGGATCTTCTCCCGGAGATGATGGAAAGCGAGACGCCTCCACCGGTCTCCTCGCCCAATAGGGCGGACGACTTCGAGGTGTCATCCCGGAGGGTCTCTCCTGATCAACAAGTGGTGCAAGGGATGATGAAGACACTAACGGAAGGTGATACTTTGGTAGCCCAGGGTCCGGGGGTCAATAATAAAGGCCCCGGACTGTCCGGCTTACGGCCAGAGACAACTCCAGGGACGAATGAGCGAATCCCTTCGAAGGGAGGCCGTGCTGCTACAGCAGCTTCCGGAGACCCAGAAGCGCCGGATATATTGACGAACATGCTGCGGTAGGCATCCGCCTCCGAGGAACATCGTACCTTGATGGGTACGGTAGTTGAAATGGTCCTGTCCGTGAAAAGCGGATTGAATGAGGCCTTCACGAGCCTGCTAAGAGGCTTCAAGGTTTGTACTGTAATTTTTTCGATTGTGTTTTATGCACAAAATACTCCTGTGTATAGGTAGTAGCCCCTGAGACTCTGATTGGCTTTCAAAGGGAGGCGATCAGAGGATCAAAAATATATGTGAAGGAAATAATCTGACTACTTGGAACACAGGCTGTTACCTCCTCGGCTACTATCCAAACCACAGAGGTTGCTGATCTGCAGCGGAAGATTGATGAGGCAGATGATGACATCATGCTTATCGACAGGTGGCTTGACGAGGCGCAAGGTACGTTTTTAAGGCAGTCAGTATGCGTATGTATGATAAGCACGATGCTAGAATTGTATACGGAGACACACATAACTACAGATGGTGTTGCTGCGGTGGAGGCCCTTCGGGCTGAACTTGTCCTTGCCAAGGAGCAAGCCCGGATGAGTAATTCGGCTGCCAATAAGGCAGTTGATGAGTTAAAAACCGAACAGGCTGCTCGGCGCCAGTGTGAGGAGAGAATTTCTATCATGGCGCGCGAGCTAAAGGAAACCACTGTCCAGCGTGAATTCCTCGAGTGGGATAACAAAGCTATCGGTGTCCTGGGAACGGGGGTCCCTAGAGTTGCTTGCCTGCGGCCCATGGCATGGTTGAGCCTGCAGGTCGTACGACCCATCTTCACCAACAAAGCATCCAAGACCCTCGCGAGGGTCCAAGCCTCGCGAGGCGGACAACGCAAGGCCTCCTCTGGAGTGGCCTAGCCAGGCAGGCTCACGAGGAGCGGAGATATCAAGGCGGGGCAAACCTCATGAGACCCTCGTGATGTGAGCCGTGACGCACGACACCAGGCGGGCCCCAGCGCACGCAGCGTCCTTATTTCCTCTTCAGTGCTAAGGAGGCAAGCGCATGCGAGGAATACTGAGGCATCAGGCAAATGTTTCCATTTCGGTGCAACGAGACCAAGGCCAGGAGGACGGCAAGACGGAGGTCGTCGTGGAGCCCAAGACGGCGTCACCACCAGAGCTCTATGCAGGCGAAGACTACTTTTGTCAGGATAGCTTGTACTAGCTCCCCCCTTCAAATTAGCCCGCCATTGTTGGCTCCCTTCCGACTCAATATTTGGAAAGAGGACCAGGGCCAATATAAATAGGACTAGCCACCACCTTAGCAAGGGACGGATCATTCAGACCATCCTCACACACACAAGACCATCAAGCTCAAGAACAGCTCAACCTCAAGAGGCTGTTCTTCCCTTGTACTGTTCATCATTAGCCCTAGAGGCAATCCACCACCACCACACTAGAGTAGGGTTTTACACCACAATGGTGTCCCAAAATAGTATAAATCTTGTGTCTTTCTGTGTTGCGAGTTCTTCGAGTTCGTCCGCGAGATCTTAGCGAGCTAGGGCGTAGTTTGGTGGGAAGGAAAGACTTCGCGCGCACCCTAGTGTTCGAACCTCAATGGTTTGCCGGAACCCCACATCCGACAAAAGCCAAAGTAACCAATCTCGACAGGGCCTTACAAGAGGCGAAAGAAGCGCGATCTGAGTCTAGAGCGGCTCGGGAAGAGATCCGGCAAGCTGGGGAGATAGCGGCTGGTAAGCCTTTCTTATTACAGACAAAGTTCGGCGATCCGAAGTATTCCCCGCTAAATCAAATGTGGAGCTCTCCGGACGCATTCTTGGACCTGCCGAAGAGCACCTATGATGTGGCGCAATTTTATCAAGCGTAGGAAGGGTGTGCGACAGAGAAGCTTTTTTGGTCATAATTCGGCACGCCAAAGTGACCGCTATTGCTGAACGAACAAATGGCCCAGTGGGCCGAGCTCCACAGGATATCTGGTTCTGTTATGAAGTATGTCATAGTCCGACTGTGGCCTACTGAGCCAATTCCGGATAGTTATTTTGGTTTGGTGCAGCGACTTGTTGACACGGTGTCGCGTATCGACGCCGTTAAGCATTCAACATGCATTGAAGGTGTATGGATGGCCTTTCCCGTGTCAAGATATACTGGGCGAAGATGAAGGCCACTGACGTTGCAGTGAAGAGTCCCCCCAAGGGCAAGGACCATCACGCACCAGAGCATTATTTCGGGGACGTCTTAGAGGGTGCCCGCTTGATAGAGGGCTAGTGCTTGAAGCACATAATATTCGAAGGAAATGTCTTGAAATTGTAAAAGACAATATTATGATATTTGTGTAAAAGCTTTGATTCCTCCTGTGCGGACATTTTTGTATAATCTGAAAATTTTCCAGTCGTCGGCTTCAGCCCCCTCGTAGAAAATACAAGGGTGTTCAGAAAAGCACTAGATCACTCTTAACCCAGCGTCTTGGTCCATGAGGGAGGTGTCAATGCGGCGAACTAGGCAATCGGACTATAGGGCGTTAACACTTTCACTTAGCCATAGGAGTTTTATGGTGGGTCTACGGTATAGACCCCGGTATGTACACGGCTATCCCAATAGGGTGCGTTACATGTATGACCTGACAAAAGGTCCTTCGTGTAATACGAAGGGAATCACGAAAGATTCCGATAAGTCATCGAGTGGTTGACCAGCTCTCGCCGCATCATGATAGTCAGTTTTCGGCTTTCTCTACTGAGATGTTTGACCAGATGAACCGGAAACACAATCGCAGTAGTTCTCCCTTTACTACCTTAGCCGATAGAGCGGAACATAAGGTAGCAAGCAAAGGAGTCGGGCAACCCAACTATTGACCCAAGACATGATTCGGAGCTGATGCATATAAGGTCAAACTCGCGACGCGGAAGTATGCTATAAAGTTGTTCGGACTTGTTGGCAATTTATTTTGTTCCCATATCGAGCCCCTGGTGAGTTATGTCGGGGTGTGTGAAATAACACAAGGAGCAAAATTCAGTTCTTTAGAGAAAAGTGAATACTGGATACAGATTATGTTTACTAGAACTTGAGTGATATGCCAATCATTGTTTTGTATATAATAATGCCATGACCCCAGCTATTTAACATGACAGGTGTCGACTGCTGAGGGAGAAGGTATTTTACAGGCTCGCAAAATAGAGAGTGCGGTCTACAAAAAGTTGTTTCAGACCACCTATCGCACGTCTGCGCTGCCTTTCCTCGGTGAAGGGGTCCTTAACAGGAGTAACCTTTGGGTGAATGTACAAACCCGAACTCCGATAGAGTCAGTGAGATGACCAGCCTTTGAGTCACCTGCAGTAAAGGATAATGAAAAAAAGAAAGGGTAGTTAGAAAAGAAATGAAGGAGGTTATGGGAGTACTTGTAGGCCCGTCCGTATTGCGCTTCCGCTGATGCCCATGGTATTTTAAGTGCATAGTTATCTATGCACGGTACATCTTTCACGGGTGTATGAGGCGGACGGCCGAAGCCGAACTACTAGTCCAGCTCAAAAATTGGTCGGTCCTGCTGAATGGAGACCGGTGGCTTAATGGCCGACAAGGTATGAGGTTTAATAAGGCTGCTTTGTACCTTGGCTGAAGTAACCATAGTATGATCCTTGGTCCGGAGGGAGTGCTTCTCATGCTCCCTATAGAGGTGTGAATAACGTATACCATGTTCACTATTTTTACTTCGGGGGGAATTGCTTCTGTCCCCCGGTATTTGGTTGGTGAGTCTCTTCGTCATCACTATCACCAGGTGGCCTCTTCCCCTTGTGTTCGGCGTTGAGCTTGTCGTCCTGCTTGAAGACCCAACAGCTTCTGTTGGTGTGATTAGCTGGTTTATCAGGGTTGCCATGAATCTAGCAGTGCCGATCCAATATCTTGTCTAAATTGGATGGTCCTTCTCTGTTTTCCTTGAATGGCTTTTCCGTTGACCGGGTTTGGGGCCGCTGAATCCGGTGTTGACCTTTGTGTCATGTGTTCTTTCATTATCATTGCGAAGTTTGTGTTTGCTGCGTCGTGGCTTGCCATTGCCATCTCGGACTTTGGAAGTTCCCGGATCGCTCGCGTTGTTGCATCTACGAGCGAGCCAGCTGTCTTCTCCCGCGCAAAAGCGGGTCATTAAAGCGGAAAGGGCTGACATGGATTTTGGTTTTCTTGACCGATGTGGCGGGCGAGCCACTCATCCCGGACGCTGTGTTTGAAGGCCGCTAGGGATTTCGCGTCCGGACTGTCGATGTTTTGATTCTTCTTAACTAAGAACCTGGTCCAGAGCTTCCTGGCTGACTCTCCGGGCTGCTGGACGATGTGACAAAGGTCGTTGGCATCTGGTGGCCGGACATATGTTCCTTGGAAGTTGTTGCGGAAGGCGTCTTCCAAATCCTCCCAACTGCCAATAGAGTTTTCAGGCAGGTTGTTTAGCCAGTGCCGAGCTGGCCCTTTGATTTTTAGTGGGAGGTATTTGATGGCTTGAAGGTCATCTCCGCGGGCCATCTAGATATGGAGAAGGAAATCCTCGATCCATACCGCGGGATCAGTTGTTCCATCATATGATTCTATATTCACGGGTTTAAACCCTTCTGAGAATTCATGCTCCATTACTTCGTCTATGAAGCAGAGAGGGTGTGCGGTGCCTCTATATTGGGCCACATTGCGACGTAGCTTTGATGGAGTTCGTTTGCGGTTTTCGGCCCGGGTGTGATTAGGCTTGTCATGTCCGAATAGATAGCCGTCATCACGTGGCGGAGCACGTCCTCGTGATCCGTAGATCGATCTGGTATGTCCTACTCTATTGTCCAGGTCCTGCCGCAGGTCGTGTGTATAACCACGAGTTGTTTTATCTCTGCCTTTATGGTGAGGTGGGGTGGGCTGGTGTTCGGCTTGAGTTGCTGCTTCATCACGACCGCGTGGTGGTCGGCTAGCCGCATTGTGTGATGCTGGTCTGGGCTCCGGCGCCTCATCATCGAACTGAGGTAGCACTTTGCGCTTCAGGTAAATTTTGGCTGGGTGCTTGAGGTTGTATTCCTTGGCTGCTAGGACATCAGTCCATCTATTGTTGAGCAGATCTTGGTCAGCTTGAAGTTGTTGCTGCTTCTTTTTCAGGCTCCTTGAAGTGGTTATTAGCTGGCGCTTGAAGCGCTCTTTCTCAAGGGATTCCTCAGGCACGATGAAATCCTCAGTGCCGAGGCTCGCCTAATCTTCGGAGAGCAGAAGATATTTACTGTCCTCCGAGTCTTCGTGTGTGTCCTGTTCATCAGGGCTAACTTGCCCATCTCCCCGTTCGTTTTGTTCGGCAGTTGCCTCAACGGGGTCTTCATTGTCTTCGGCACCTTCCGGAGTGTTATCTTCTCCTGTGCCGGTGTTGTTGTCTTTGCTGCGGTGTGACTTAGAGCAGTGCCGCTGATGCCGGCGCTTTGGTTGTATCTCGGGAGGTTTATCCTCAACTGGATCTTCCTTGTCAACGCCGCTATTCTCTTTTGGTGCATCCACCATGTATACATCATACGAGGAAGTGGCCGTCCAGCGTCCGGTAAACGACGGGTTTTGGGCCTCTTCTTCTCCGGCATCGTCGTCCATACCGTCGATGTCGTCGGAGCAGTAATTGAGCATGTCAGTTAAGTCTTCGACAGTGGCTATGAAGTGGGCGGTGGGTGGCAAGCGAAATTCTCCGTCATCAGCCTCCGTTTCAAACCGGATACAATTCGACTATGAGCCCCCCACTAAAGATAGTGCTCTTAACGAGTTTAACACGTCGCCCAAAGGCGAGTCAAGGAAGATGTCCGCAGAGCTGAATTCGATGATCGATGACCGATCAAGCTCGACGTACGCATACGCACAAGGTTCGGAACCTGTAGCCGGAGACGAGTCCATGGTTCCGGTGACACAGATGTCACTTGAAGTTAAGTCTGTGTGCGGCTCCAACACCGCTGAGTCTGCGGGTTCCGCGCCGGGGTTCAGCTTCCCATCCTTGGATGGTGCGATCTGCTCCGGATCTAGAGCCAGAGCAGCTACAGGTACTATCTCCTGAGTATGTTCCGATGACAGATTTACATCGTGTTCATCATGGTGGCAGGGAGCGGCTGCCGTGGTCTTGAATCCGTCGAAGATCAAGTCTCCGCGGATATCCGCGACGTAGTTCAAGCTTCCAAATTTGACCTGGTGGCTAGGAGCGTAGCTTTCGATTTGCTCCAGATGGCCAAGCGAGTTGGCCCGTACTGCGAAGCCGCCGAATACAAAGATCTGTCCAGGAAGGAAGACTTCCCCTTGGACAACATTGTTATAGATGATCGAAGGAGCCATCAAAACCTTTCGATGACGCAACAGTGGAACTCTCAATGAAAGCACCAATGTCGGTGTCAAAACCGGTGGATCTCAGGTAGGGGGTCCCGAACTATGCGTCTAAAGTCAACGGTAACAGGAGACAAGGGACACAATGTTTACCCAGGTTCGGGCCCTCTCTACGGAGGTAATACCCTACTTCCTACTTGATTGATCTTGATGAATTTGAGTATTACAAGAGTTGATCTACCACGAGATCGTAATGGCTAAACCCTAAAAGTCTAGCCTGTCTGATTATGATTATGAGGATATATGTCTACGGACCTAGCCCTCCGGTTTACATAGACACCGGAGGGATCTAGGGTTACATAAGGTCGGTTACAGAGAAAGGAATCTTCATATTTGGACACCAAGCTTGCCTTCCACTTCAAGGAGAGTCCCATCCGGACACGGGTAGAGTCTTCAGTCTTTATATCTTCACAACCCATCAGTCCGGCCCATGTCTAATAGGTCGGACGCCCGAGGACCCCTTAGTCCACGACTCCCTCACCTGGCGCATGGTGCTGGGTTGTGCCCTCCTGGAACGTCGGTTGGAGCTCTACTTCGGGCGCAAGAAAGCTTATATCCAGAAAAAAAATCATGTTAAAATCTGAGCGCAATCGGAGTTACGGATCTCCCAGAATATAAGAAATGGTTTTCGGGCAGATCAGGGGAACGCGAAACAGAAGAGAACAGAGAGGGAGATCCAATCTCGGAGGGGCTCCCCCCACCACCATGGAGACCATGGACCAGAGGGGGGACTCTCCTCCCATCTAGGGGGATGCCAAGGAAGAAGAAGAAGGAGGAGGGGGCTTTCTCCCCCTCTCTCCCGGTGGCGCAGGGGTGCTGCCGGGGCAAGGATCGGGACGACAATCTACATCAACAATCTTGCTACCGTCACCACCAACACTCTCCCCCTCTATGCAGCGGTGAAATATCCATTCTCCCCGTTGTAATCTCTACTTAAACATGGTGCTCAACTCCATATATTATTGCACAATGATCTATGGTTATCCTATGATGTTTGAGTAGATCTATTTTGTCCTATGGGCTAATTGGGATCTTGGTTGGTATGATTGTATATTTTATTTATCATGTTGTCCTATGGTGCCCCCAGTCTTGCACAGACGTGAGGGGCCCTCGCTGTAGGGTGTTGCAATATGTTCATCGTTTGCTTAATGTCAGTGTTGCGGGGGTGACAGCAGCCTAAACGTGGATAAGTGGGTTATGGCGTATGGGAGTAAAGAGGACTTGATACTTAATGCTATGATTGGGTTTCACGACCTTAGTGATCTTTAGTAGTTGCGGATGCTTGCTAGAGTTCCAATCATAAGTGCATATGATCCAAGTAGATAAAGTACGTTAGCTCGTGCCTCTCCCTCATGTGAAATTACAAGAATGATTACCGGTACTTGTTATCGATTACCTAGGGACAAATGACTTTCTTGTTGACAAAATCTATCCACTTTTCTTACCTTGCAATTTATTCATAGTTTTATTCTCACAAAGTACTCTTAGTTTTATCCTTGCAAAATAGTTTCATACTTGTTTCTGGTAAAGCAAACATCAAGTGTGCGTAGAGTTGTATCGGTGGTCGATAGAACTTGAGGGAATATTTGTTCTACCTTTAGCTCCGCGTTGGGTTTGACACTCTTATTTATTGAAGAGGGCTACAAACGATCCCCTATACTTGTGGGTTATCAAGACCTTTTTCTGCCGCCGTTGCTGGGGAGCAATAGCGTGGGGTGAATATTCTCATGTTTGCTTTATCACTAAGTAGTTTTTATTTCTTGTTCTAAGTTGTTCTCTATCTTTAGTTATGGATATGGAACACGAAACACCAAAAACGTTAGTTGTACTTGCTACTCATGGAGATGGGAAACCTCCTAAAACCCTCCATGCTCGTTATGTGAAAAATATTAATCACTACTTTGATAATCCTATGAAAACCCCATTCAACATGATAATGGGAGTAACGTTGGATCAGCGTGAATACTTTAGGGATTATCGGTTAACCAAAAAAAGGGAAACTTTTACGGGATCAAATTTATATGTTGCATTGGTATGCTCGGGATTTATGCTTGAGATATGATTTTACTTGTTGCTCCAGGATGAATGCTCCACACCTTCCCTTTTCAAGCAAATTTAATGATGATGAAACCTTAGCTTCTTATGCTAATGGTAGATATGATTATTATGATGTATAATGAATAGAAGAATTTGTTGCTTTTAAGGGAGCTTATGAAATTGAATCTTTGATTTTAAAGTATGAAGCTTTTGATGATGATGTCTATAGACCTGCAAATTTTGCCATCCTTAAATATTGCTATGATAATTATAAATAAAATTCCGATATTGATGAATTTATTGATAAAGTCTCCGCTGTCCAAGAAGAGACTAATATTTTGCAGGAGTCTATGGAAGAAGGAATTGATGAAACTGTGAGCTGATTGGATGAAAAAGATGATGAGGAGAGCGAAGAACAAAAGGAGGAAGAGCGGATTAGATACTCGTGCACACCTTCTAATGAGAGTAACCCTCCAACTCATAGATTGTTTAATGTCCCTTCGTTCTTACCGAAAGATGAATGCTATGATAATTGCTATGATCCCATTGATTCATTTGAAATATCCCTTTTTGATGATGCTTGCTATGCTTGCGCATGATACCAATTTAAATTATGCTTATGGAGATGAACTTGCTATAGTTCCTTATATTAAGAATGACATTGTTGCTATTGCACCCACACATGATAGTCCTACTATCTTTTTGAATTCTCCCAACTACACTACATCAGAGAGGTTTGCTCTTATTAAGGATTACATTGATGGGTTGCCTTTTACCGTTGCACATGATGATTTTGATGAATATAATATGCACGTGCTTTCTGATCCTACTTGCAATTATTATGAGAGAGGAACTATATCTCCACCTCTCTATGTTTCCAACACGATAAAATTGTAAGAAACTGATTATGCTATGTATTGGCCTTTACTTGATGTTCATGAATTGTTCATGTATGACATGCCGATGCATAGGAAGAGAGTTATACTTCGTCATTGCATGATATATGTTTCTTTGTGCTCACTACTAAATGCCAAATCATTGTTAATTAAAATTGGCTTTGATATACCTTGGGATCCGGGTGGATCCATTACTTGAGCACCTTATGCCTAGCTTAAGGGCTTTAAAGGAAGCGCTGCCAGGGAGACAACCCGGAAGTTTTAGAGAGTCGTTTCTTTCTGTTGAGTGCTTTTATAAAGTTTAAAACCAAAAAAATACAGAGGGGAACTTAAAACTTCACAAAAAGAAAAGCGAAAGTGAGATAGACGAGCACCGTGGAAGCGGGAGCATGCCTTGAACTTTGTTCATGATCATGGAAACTTTGTGAATCTTGCATTGCAGAAACTTTTCAACTGAAATAATTATCCCCTTGTACAATTCCACTGTATTATAATGTGCCAAGATTTGCCTTTAGGATTGTCGGTGTCAAAACCGGCGGATCTCAGGTAGGGGGTCCCGAACTGTGCGTCTAAGGCGGATGGTAACAGGAGGCAGGGAACACGATGTTTTACCCAGGTTCGGGCCCTCTTGATGGAGGTAAAACCCTACGTCATGCTTGATTTATTCTTGATGATATGAGTATTACAAGAGTTGATCTACCACGAGATCGGAGAGGCTAAACCCTAGAAGCTAGCCTATTGTGTGATTGTATGTTGTCCTACGGACTAAAACCCTTTGGTTTATATAGACACCGGAGGGGCTAGGGTTACACAAGGTCGGTTACAAAGGAGGAGATATCCATATCCGTACTGCCTAGCTTTCCTTCTAGGCCAAGTAGAGTCCTATCCGGACACGGGACGAAGTCTTCAATCTTGTATCTTCATAGTCCAACAGTCCGGCCAAAGGATATAGTCCGGCTGTCCGGAGACCCCCTAATCCAGGACTCCCTCAGTAGCCCCTGAACCAGGCTTCATGACGATGAGTCCGGCGCGCAGTGTTGTCTTCGGCATTGCAAGGCGGATTCCTCCTCCGGATACACCACAGAAGAGTTCGAATAAAAGGATAGTGTCCGACCCTGCAAAATAAGTTCCACATACCACCGTAGAGAGAATAATATTTCCACAAATCTAATCTGCCGACATGTTTTGGAAACATGACATTACGCCATGGTGCGGTGATCATTCGAACCGTTTTTCTAGCCCCGCACATAACGCGAGGCAGTTTCTTGACACGTCTTGTCAAAGCAGAGATCGTGTCCCCCTTATTACGGGATTCTCATCAATACGGGTGTGGGTAACCCAACCGCGCCATCAATTACAATGCTTGGGGGATAAGCGAGTTTTACCAGGCTAGTGGGGGCGCATAGTCTCGGCCGCCCTTATAAGGGGATAAGGCTTAACCTTTCTCTACCAACGCCTTCTTCCTCCTTGCTCATCCATTCTAACGCACTCGAGCTCCAATGCCCAAGTCCACATCCTTCCCCTCAACCTTTCTCCAAACATGTCCGGAGCAGGAGGCAAATGGATGGCTTCCTCCGTTACGGAGGGACACATCAAGAAGCTGCGCGGAGCCGGATACTTAGCTGCGAATATTGCGCATCGGCTGCCCGCTGCGGGGCAGATCGTTCCTACCCCGGAACCTCACGAGAGGGTAGTTTCCCTCCACCACTTCCTCCACGGACTGGGCTTTCCCCTCCATCCATTCGTCCGTGGTCTCATGTTCTACTATGGGATGGACTTCCATGATCTGGCCCCGAACTTCATCCTCAACATTTCGGCGTTCATCGTCGTGTGTGAGGCTTTCCTCCGCATTTGGGCCCACTTCGGCCTTTGGTTAAAGACCTTCAATATCAAGCCGAAGGTGGTGGGAGGCCAACAAGCGGAATGCGGCGGAGCCATGGTGGGCAAGATGCCCAATGTTACATGGCCTGAAGGCTCCTTCATGGAGACCATAAAGGGGTGGCAATCGGCGTGGTTCTACATCACCGAGCCGCGCGACACCAACTGGGTGGTGGCCCCTAAGTTTCGATCCAGAATCCCCACGCGGCTCACCTCCTCGAAAGAGAAGGGCCTATCCTGGGGTTCATCGGTGGAGCTGGATGGACTCCAGAAATATATCCGGAATATGGGAAGCAAGAAGCTCAAGCTTGTCAACATAGTCCAGGTCATGCTCATCCGCCGGATCCTCGCGTGTCAACAAAGGGATTTCAACTTGTGGGAGTTCGACCCGGCCCAGCACCAGACTCTGAGCAAGCTCATCGACACGACGCACAAGGACGTCTGGAGGGTGCTGTTCAAGGGCGCTGAGGTCCCTCCCTCTCTCACTGAGGACCGCGGGCTAAGCGTGAAGCGCCTAGCGCATTCGGTGAGTTCTATACATCCGGTAGGATATTTATTTCCCCTAGCTTAACCATGTGCGGGGTCTGAGCTCCATGCCTTTGACAGGACTGGGTGGAGACGTTGGGGCAGATTAACCGTCCGACCCCTCTGCCCGAAGACACTGTGGATGCTCTCCTGATGGAGATGCTGACTCCGGCTCCTTACAAGGTGCCAGAGAAGACCAAGAAGGCCAAGGGAACCCGAAAGAGTTCCCGATGCCAGGTGTTATCGGACTCATCGTCCGGTAACTCGGCGACGCACTCCTCCCCCGAAGACAAGGAGGAAGATGAAGATGCTCCCCCTTCAGTCGGGGGAGACAATAAAAGGAAGGCCGCCCCAACCGGGGGGTCCAAAGGGTCCAAGAAGGGGAGGACCCTCCTTCCGGACTACTCCACCACCGCCGCTGAAGGCGAAGACGAGTGGCTGCTCAGGGCCAAGCCCCTGGCGAAGTCGTAAGTATTCGGATACCAGAGTAACTCATAGCATACCTTTGTCGCACTGCTTCCCCTAATGCCAAATATGATTATGCAGACCGCCCCAAGGCCGTATCAACGTATCTTCGTCGGGCGGCTCCTTGGACTCGTCGGATATGGATAGCGATCCACTTCCGACCGCCACCTCCCCTTGCCCTACGGACAATGCCGAGGTATTGTCTCAAGAGGCACCGGGTCGAGGGGAGACAATCTCGGAGGCACCTCAAGGCGACCTTCCGGACTCCAGGAGCAGAGGGAGTAAGGCTCCCGAGGGCTCCAAGTTCGGCCCTCGGCAGAACACCGTGCCGGAACCCCTAGTGGTTCCGGACTCGGGCAGGCGGCCTCCTTCCAAAAGGGGCAAGACGCCTGTGCCGGTGACCTCTGCCCATCCAGGGGCACCGGACAATCTGCTGGGAGCACTTCGCAGCGCTTCCATCGACGGAGAGCACCGCACTATTATGAGTGCGGTGATCCAGAAGGTTCAGTCCGCCAAGAGCGGACTGACTGAAGCCTGTGCCAGCCTTCTAACAGGCTTTGAGGTAAGTATTTGAAATATAGGAAAAATATTCCCGCATAGACAGTAGCCCCTGATGCTCTGTTCGGTGTTCACAAATAAAAGCCAAATAGAGGATCAAACAATATCGCAGGAGACTAATAGAAGTATGTCTATATGCGTATGCAGGCTTCGCTGCTGGCCTCTGCCACACTGACTACGGAGGTCGCCATACTGAAGCAGGACCTCAGAGGGTCCAAGGAAGAGCTCGGCCTTGCCAAGAGGCAGCTCGAGGACAACAAAGGTAAGTAGTACCTAGTCTATGGATATATATAAAAAGAATGCGATTGCAAAATGACAGGATCATCGTAAATTTGCAGGGGCCACGACCGAGGTGGCGACCCTGAAGCAAGCGCTATCCGAGGCCGAAAACAAAGCGGTCAAAGAGCGCACCGAGCGGGAAAGGCAGGAGGCACGGGTGGGCGAGGTGCAGCAAGAGCTCCACGTTCTCGTGACGAAGCACGAGGCGTTGGAGCTTGACTTGAAGACGCGAGAGTCCGAGCTTGCCGCGGCCCTTGAGAGCGCAAAGAATGCCAAGGCTGAGGCCCAAAAGGCCCTCCAGGAGATTGATGCGATGAAGAAGATAGCGGTGGGTAAGGCATTCAATATGCAAAGCAAGCATGTGAAAGTAAATTACTTGTTACTTACCCGAATCCGGAGCTCTCCAGGAGCATTCGCAGATTTGCCCCGCAGCGTGTCGGATGCCGCACAGTTTTACTAGGCCGAGGAGGGAAGCTCAACGGAGAAGCTATTCTGGTCTCAGTATACTGAGACCGAACACTCGATGCCTCTGAGCGACCAGCTGAAGCAACTGGTCGAGCTGCACAAGGCGGCCGAACAGGCCATGAAGGGCTTTATAGTCCGGATGTGGCCTGGTGACGCCCTTCCCAACAGCAACTTCAGCCTGGTGAGGCGGCTTGTGGATGCCTGCCCATGGCTGGAAGTCATCAAATGGTCCGTCTGCATCGAGGGTGCACGCCGGGCTTTCGCCCGTGTGAAGGTGCACTGGGCCAAGATGGACGCCGTGAAGCTAGTGAAGGAAGGGCCACCGCAGGGCAAGGAGCATCGCCACCCCGAGATGTACTATGAGGGTGTCCTCAAAGGTGCCCGTCTTATAGCGGACGAGTGTGCGAAAGATGTAATATTTGGGTAAACTTGCTTGTGTAATCCTGTATTATGAAAACTTGTTCATATGCACTATGCAACGCTTGTTTGAATTTAAAATATTGCCTTATGTTCGGCTGTTTATCAAATTTGAGAGATGGCTAGTCGTTGGCTTCTGCCCCCACGCCACGAGTGCTGGGGTGTTCGGGATAAACCTGAGCACTCTTGTTCCCATTGTTGGGTCCTTCGAGGGAGGTGCTCAGCACAACAAACAAGGCAATCGGACTATAATGCGTTATCACTCTCACTTAGCCATAGAATTCTTTAATTTTAAATTTCGGCGAAGCCCCTAGTATTCGGAAGGCCGAATTTGGGGCACGATACACGCCTTAAGCCGGACAGGGCCGACTCCTCACTCTAAGCGGCATAAGTCTTTAGGGACTTGAAACCTCTCGAACAGCGACCGGTCTCTTGCCTTATCATGACAGCCAGTTTTAGCTTTCTCTACTGAGGTGCTTAGCCCAGCAGAACCTGGGCACAATCGTAGTAGTTCTCCCAGTGCTACCTTAGCCGATATAGCAGAACATAAGGTACCAAAACATGGGAGCCGGGCAAACCCAACTATTTACCCAAGACATGATTCGGAGCTGATGCATATAATGCTATAAGTTCGGGGTGCCGTACTTGTGAAAGTGTTCGGACTTCTCACGCCGTATTATGGGGTATGCTTAAGCCCCTAGCGTATTGGCCGTACTAGAGTGTACGGGTGCTAGATGTCATGAATGAACATATATATATATATATATATATATATATATATATATATATATATATATATATATATGTGTGTGTGTAGAAAGGAAGAATGCAATAATAGTCTCTATGCATTGTTTATTCAAAAAGGTGCGTTAAAGCAGAATGATACAAGTAGTGCGATAAGAAAAAAGTAGGACTGTTTGACATGTCCCTTCCAAGGGCAAGCTGAGGAATAGTATTAAAGCAAATATTTCACTCGTTATCGTAATCCACCTGGGAGTTCCGTGGTGTGACGTAGCTTTCTGCCTCCTTGGTTGCTGCATCATGTGTTCGGCAATCATGCTGCCGGACAGGGTTTCCAGAGATTAAAGTCCTGAAAAAGAAAAATAACAAAGCGGGAAGCCCCTAGTGCGGTTTAAGCCGCGAATTGGAGCGTGCCATAGTCGTGCCCCCTCCCCGCCTGTGCCCATGGTATTTTTAATGCATAATTATGTACACGTGGCACGGATTTCGCCATTTGGCTGGGACGGGGGTGGGGGCCGCATTGCTATGCGAGCTCGGAAAGTGCGAGGCGGTCCTGTTGCCGATTACTCCGGGCACGCTTGAAGGTGTTCGGGTCCTTAATCGCCGAACTAGTGGATTGCCTTAAGAGGCTACTTTGCGCTTCTGCTGCGAGGGCCGCGGTGTGCTCCTCCGTGCGGAGAGAGCGCTCTGTGTTTCCATTGACTGTGATGACCCCCTGAGGTCCTGGCATCTTGAGCTTAAGATATGCATAATGCGGTACCGCATTGAATCTTGCAAATGCGGTTCGCCCGAGCAGTGCATGGTAGCCACTGCGGAACGGGACTATGTCGAAGATTAACTCTTCGCTTTGGAAGTTGTCTGGAGATCCGAAGACCACTTCCAGTGTTACTGAGCCTGTGCAATGGGCCTCTACACCTGGTATGACGCCTTTAAAGGTTGTTTTAGTGGGTTTGATCCTTGAGGGGTCTATACCCATTTTGTGCATTGTGTCCTGATAAAGCAGGTTTAGGCTGCTGCCGCCATCCATAAGGACTCGAGTGAGGTGAAATCCGTCAACGATTGGGTCTAAGACCAATGCGGCGAATCCGCCATGATGGATACTAGTGGGGTGGTCCCTGCGGTCGAAGGTGATTGGGCAGGAAGACCATGGGTTGAACTTTGGGGCGACTGGCTCCAATGCATATACGTCCCTGAGCACACACTTCCGCTCCCTCTTGGGGATGTGGGTTGCATATATCATGTTCACCGTCCGCACTTGTGGGGTGAACCTCTTCTGTCCTCCGGTGTTCGGCTGCCGGGGCTCCTCCTTGTCATCGCTATGTGACCCATTATCTTTTTTTTCGGCATTTATCTTGCCGGCCTGCTTGAACACCCAACAATCCCTGTTGGTGTGGTTGGCTGGCTTGTCGGGGGTGCCGTGTATTTGGCACGAGCGATCGAGTATATGGTCCAAACTGGACGGGCCCGGAGTGCTTCTTTTGAATGGCTTTTTCCGCTGACCGGGTTTAGAGCCTTCGAATCCGGCATTAACTGCCGTATCCTCAGTATTGTCGCTGTTAATGCGGCGCTTATGTTTGTTGCGACGTGACCTGCCATTGCCATCCTTGGTATCCGAAGTACCATGGTTCTTTGATATGTTATTGCTGCGAGCCAGCCAGCTGTCTTCTCCCGCACAAAAGCGGGTCATGAGTGTCGTGAGGGCTGCCATAGATTTTGGCTTTTCCTGGCCAAGGTGCCGGGCGACCCATTCGTCGCGGATGTTGTGCTTGAAAGCTGCTAGGGCCTCTGCATCCGGACAGTCAACAATTTCATTTTTCTTTGTTAGGAACCGTGTCCAGAATTGCCTGGCCGATTCCTCTGGCTGCTGAATTATGTGGCTCAAGTCATCGGCATCTGGTGGTCGCACATAAGTGCCCTAAAAGTTGTCGAGGAATGCGGCTTCCAGATCTTCCCAGTAGCCAATGGACTCTGCTGGAAAGCTATTGAGCCAATGCCGAGCTGGTCCTTTGAGTTTGAGTGGGAGGTATTTGATGGCGTGTAGGTCATCACCGCGGGCCATGTGGATGTGCAGGAGGAAATCCTCGATCCATACTACAGGATCTGTTGTGCCGTCGTATGATTCTATATTTACGGGTTTGAAACCCTCTGGGATTTGATGATCCATTACTTTGTCTGTGAAGCATAAGGGGTGTGCGGCGCCTCTGTACTGGGCTATATCGCGACGCAGCTCAAATGAGTCCTGCCCGCTGTGTTCGGCCCGGCCGGAATTACTTTTACTGTATCCGACGTGACGATTATCATCTCGCATAGTGGCGCGCCCTCGTGATCCGTAGATCGATCTTGTGTGTTTTGCTTTTTCCTCCAATACGTCTCACACGTCTAGCGTATTTCCCCATGCCTTTTTATTTGAATGGCGTCAGGGTGCGGGCTGAGCTTTTGGCTAGAATGCCTCTCTGTCGCGGCCACGAGGTGGCCGATCAGCCGCGTCATACGCCAGGGATGTAGGTTTCGGTGCTTCCTCCTCCAGTCGGGGTAGCAACCTGCACTTTGGGTAACTCTTGGCGGGGCGTTCGAGTTTATATTCCTTGGCCACCAGGACTTCAGTCCATCTGTCAGCTAGCAAAACTTGATCAGCTTGAAGCTGCTGCTGCTTTTTTATTAAGGCTATTTGCCGTGGCTATAAGCCGGCGCTTAAAGCGCTCTTGTTTGACGGGATCCTCTGGCACGACGAATTCGTCATCGTCGAGGCTTGCCTCGTCTTCGGAGGGAGGCATGTAATTATCATCCTCCGCCTCTCCATCTGCCGCTCTCTCAGGAGGGCTGGCTCCTCCATCCTCCTGCTCTAAATCTTGCTGGAGGGGATTGTTGTTGTCTTCGGCACTGTCCGGAGTGCTATTATCTCTGGTGCCGGTATCACCACTTTTGCCTTGGCAGAACTTAGAGCGGCGCCGCTGACGCCGGCACTTGGGTTGCTTCTTGGAGGGGTCATCCTCCGTTGTCTCGTCGCCATTGCCTTCTTTGGGTGTGTCCACCATGTATATATCGTATGATGAGGTGGTTGTCCAGTGCCCTGTGGGCAGTGGTTCCTCTTCGTCTCCCGCATCGTCATCCATACCGTCGATGTCTTCGGATTCGAAGTCGAGCATGTCAGTTAAGTCGTCGACAGTGGCTACTAAGTGGGTGGTGGGTGGGCGGCGAATTTCTTCGTCATCCGCATCCCAATCCTGCCAGACATAGTTCGGCCAGGATCCTCCTGACAAGGAGAGAGACCTTAATGAGTTCAGTATGTCGCTGAAGGGCGAGTGCTGAAAAATATCCGTGGAGTTAAACTCCATGATCGGCACCCAATCGAATTCGATAGGAACAGGCACAGGCGGTTCGGAGTCCGTGGCCGGAGAAGGATCCGGCAGTTTGGCAACACGGCTCTCGTGAAGGGTAAGGTCGATATTCGGCTCGATCGCCGCTGAGGATACGGCCTCCGTGACGGGGTCTATCCACCCGTCCATGGATGGCGCAACTGGCTCCGAATTGAGGCTCGGAGCGGCTGCCGGTGCGATCTCCTGAATACGGCCCGATGGTAGAGCTAAATCGTACTCATCATGACCGCGTGGCGCACAAGGCAGGGGCTCGAATCCATCGAAGATCAAGTCTCCGCGGATATCAGCCGTGTAATTTAAGCTTGCAAACCTGACCTGGTGGCCAGGGGCGTAACTTTCAATCTGCTCCAGATGGCCAACCGAGTTGGCCCGCAGTGCGAAGCCGCCGAACACAAAGATCTGTCCGGGGAGAAAAGTCTCACCCTGGACTGCATCGCTATCGATGATAGTAGGAGCCATCAAGCCTAACGGCGACGACACAGAGGAACTCTCAATGAAAGCACCAATGTCGGTGTCAAAACCGGTGGATCTCAGGTAGGGGGTCCCGAACTGTGCGTCTAAGGCGGATGGTAATAGGAGGCAGGGAACACGATGTTTTACCCAGGTTTGGGCCCTCTTGATTGAGGTAAAACCCTACGTCCTGCTTGATTTATTCTTGATGATATGAGTATTATAAGAGCTGATCTACCACGAGATCGGAGAGGCTAAACCCTAGAAGCTAGCCTATGGTATGATTGTATGTTATCCTACGGACTAAACCCCTCCGATTTATATAGACACCGGAGGGGGCTAGGGTTACACAAGGTCGGTTACAAAGGAGGAGATATCCATATCCGTACTGCCTAGCTTGCCTTCCATGCCAAGTAGAGTCCTATCCGGACACGGGACGAAGTCTTCAATCTTGTATCTTCATAGTCCAACAGTCCGGCCAAAGGATATAGTCCGGCTGTCCGGAGACCCCCTAATCCAGGACTCCCTCAAGGATGTTTAGATTGCTTCTTGGTATGTGCGGTGCAGAAACAGAAACCTTGGCTGTAGTGTGCAATTTTATATTTTTTACTGGAACGTCGAAAGCTTCTGAAACTTTTTACACAGTCTTTGTATAAAAAATGTTTATTTTCCTAATTGTTTCAGAATTTTTGGAGTAACATAAGTATGGTGAATATTCAGATTACTACAGACTGTCCTGTTTAAGACAGATTCTGTTTTTGATGCATTGTTTTGCTCGTTTTGATGAAACTATCGATTTTTATCGGTGGTATAAGCCATGGAAAAGATATATTACAGTAGCTACAGTGCAAAAACAAAACATGAATTGGTTTACAATAGTACTTAGAGTAGTGATTTGCTTTATTATACTAACGGGTCTTACCGAGCTTTCTGTTGAGTTCTGTGTGGATGAAGTGATCAAAGATCGAAGAGGTCTCGATATGAGGAGAAGGAGGAGAGGAAAAAGGTCAATCTTGGGGATGACCAAGGCACTCCAAGTAAATATTCAAGGAGACTCAGTCGTCTAAGGTTGGGGATGCCCCAGAAGGCATCCCATCTTTCTTCAACAAGTACAGGTATGTTTTTGTCTTCGTTTCGTTCATGTGATATGTGTAAATCTTGGAGCGCCTTTTGTGTTTACTTTTCATTTTTCTTTTATGCACCATGCTGGTATGATATAATACATGGTTGATTTATATAATGCTCATTGCACTTCACTTATATCTTTTGAGTATGGCTTTATAGAATGCTTCATGTGCTTCACTTGTATCATTTGAAGTGTGGATTGCCTGTTTCTCTTCACATATAAAACCGTTGTTTGTAGAATGCTCTCTTGCTTAACTTATATTTATTAGAGCATGATCTTTGTAGAAAGAATTAAACTCTCATGATTCACTTAGATCTATTTATGGAGTCAACGGGAATTGGTCAATTGCATGGTTAGTCATAAAATCCTACATAAAACTTATGGATCACTGAATATGATATGTTTGATTCCTTGCAATAGTTTTGCGATATAGAGATGGAATATGTGGGAGGTACTAGTAAACAGTTGTGGTTAGTAAGAATATTGGCGTTAAGGTTTGTGATTACCGAAGCATGCGCATATAGTCTCTCGTTATGCTATGAAGTTGGAGCTTGATTTATTATTGATTATATTCCTTATGAGTGGAGGTCGGTGACGAGCGATGGTCCTTTCCTACCAATCTATCCCCCTAGGGGAATGCGTAGTAGTATTTTTCTTCGAGGGCTAATAAACTTTTGCAATAAGTATGTGAGTTCTTTATGAGTAATGTGAGTCCATGGATTATACACACTCTTACCTTTCCGCAATTTGCTAGCCCCTACGGTACCGTGCATTGACCTTTCTCACATCGAGACGTGGTGCAAACTTTGCAGGTGCATCCAAACCCCGTGATATGATACGCTCTATCACACATAAGCCTTATTATATCTTTCCTCAAAACGGCCACCATACCTACCTATTATGGCTTTTCCATGGCCATTCCGAGATATATTGTCATGCAACTTCCACCGCATCCGTTTGATGACTTGAGCATTCATTGGCATACTGCTTTGCATGATCATATAGCTGACATAGTAGTTGTGGCTCAGCCATCGTTCATCATTTTTCATACATGTTACGCTAGATCATTGCATACCCTGGTACATGCCAAAGGCATTCATATAGAGTCATACTTTGTCATAGGTGTCGAGTTGTAATTTTTATTTATTTTGAGTTATAAGTAAATAGAAGTGTGATGATCATCATTATTCATTTTTAGAGGAGTGCCTCGGTGAGTAAAGGATGATGGAGACTATGATTCCCCCACAAGTCGGGGTGAGACTCCGGATAATGAGAGAAAAAAAAGGAAAAAGATAAAAAAAATAAACAAAGAGAGAAGGAGCATTATTAGTATCATTTACCGCACTTGTGCTTCAAAGTAGCACCATGTTTTTCATATGGAGAGTCTCCTATGTTGTCACTTTCATATACTAGTAGGAATTTTTCATTATTAGATTAGATGCACACCCACTTAGTTTACATATTGAGCTTTCATACACTTATAGCTCTTGGTGCATTCATTGCATGGCAATCCCTACTCCTCGCATTGATATCGATTGATGGGCATCTCCATAGCCCGTTGGTTAGCCGCGTCGATGTGAGACTTTCTTACTTTTTGTCTTCTCTATATTTACCCCTATCATCTTACTCTGTACCACCCGTAGTGCTATATCCATGGCTTGCGCTCATGTATTGCATGAGGGTTGACAAAGCTGAAGCGCGTCAAAAATTATGAACCAATTGATCGGCTTGTCATCGGGGTTGTGCATTGTAAATACTTTTTGTTAAGAAGACAAAACATGACAAGACTATATGATTTTTTTAGGGATAGCTTTCTTTAGCGTTGATATTTTGAAAGACATGATTGTTTGTTGGGATGCCTGAGTATTGATGTCTTTATGTCAAATTATAGACTATTGCTTTGAATCACTTGGGTCTTAATATTCATGCCATGATTAGATATATGATCAAGTTTATTCTAGGTAGCATTCCACATCAAAAATTATCTTTTTTATCATTTAACTACTCAAGGACGAGCAGGAATTAAGCTTGGAATGCTGATACGTCTCCGCCGTATCTATAATTTTTGATTGTTTCATGCCAATATTATATAACTTTCACATATTTTGGCAAGTTTCTATATGATTTATTGGGCTAACCAATTGATCCAGTGCCCACTGCTAGTTCCTATTTTTTGCATTTTTTTATCACAGAAAATCCATATCAAATGAAGTCCAAAGGCAATTAAATTTTATGGAGAATTATTTTGGAATATATGTGATTTTTGGGAGTTGGAATCACCACAAACGGATGCCCACACAGCCCACAAGAAACCAGGGCGCGCCCCAGGCCCCTAGCGCGTGGTGGTGGGTTGTGCCCTCCTGGAATGTTAGTTGAAGCTCTACTTCGGGCGCATGGAAGCTTATATTCGGAAAAAAATCGTGTTAAAATCTCAGCACAATCGGCGTTACAGATCTCCCGGAATATAAGAAATAGTTTTCGGCCAGATCAGGGGAACGCGAAACAGAAGAGAACAGAGAGGGAGATCTAATCTCGGTGGGGCTCCCGCCCCTCTTCCCCATGGAGACCATGGACCATAGGGGGACTCTCCTCCCATCTAGGGGGGGCAAGGAAGAAGAAGAAGAAGAAGAAGAAGAAGAAGAAGGGGAGCTCTCTCCCCCTCTCTCCCGGTGGCACCGGAGTGCTGCCGGGGCAAGGATCGGGACGACGATCTACATCAACAATCTTGCTACCGTCACCACCAACACTCTCCCCCTCTATGCAGTGGTGAAATATCCATTCTCCCCGTTGTGATCTCTACTTAAACATGGTGCTCAACTCCATATATTATTTCGCAATGATCTATGGTTATCCTATGATGTTTGAGTAGATCTATTTTGTCCTATGGGCTAATTGTGATCTTGGTTGGTATGATTGTATATTTTATTTATCATGTTGTCCTATGGTGCCCCCAGTCTTGCGCAAACGTGAGGGGCCCTCGCTGTAGGGTGTTGCAATATGTGCATGGTTTGCTTACTGTCAGTGTTGCGGGGGTGACAGCAGCCTAAACGCGGATAAGTGGGTTATGGCGTATGGGGGTAAAGAGGACTTGATACTTAATGCTATGGTTGGGTTTCACGACCTTAATGATCTTTAGTAGTTGCGGATGCTTGCTAGAGTTCCAATCATAAGTGCATATGATCCAAGTAGAGAAAGTACGTTAGCTCGTGCCTCTCCCTCATGTGAAATTACAAGAATGATTACCGGTACTTGTTATCGATTACCTAGGGACAAATGAATTCTTGTTGACAAAAGCTATCCAATTTTATTACCTTGAAATCTATTCTTAGTTTTATTCTCGCAAAGTACTCTTAGTTCTATTCTTGCAAAATAGTTTCATACTTGTTTCCAGTAAAGCAAACGTCAAGTGTGCGTAGAGTTGTATCAGTGGTCGATAGAACTTGAGGGAATATTTGTTCTACCTTTAGCTCCTCGTTGGGCACTCTTATTTATCGAAGAAGGCTACAAATGATCTCCTATACTTGTGGGTTATCATGCATCTCCTAGGTAGATCTTGCATGAGGGTATGATTTTTTTGAAATTGCATGCTACGTTTCCCAACAGTGGCATCAGAGCCAGGTCTATGCATAGATGATATGCACGAGCAGAACACAAAGAGTTATGGGGGTGATCGTCATATTTCTTACCACCCATGTCTTATTCTGATTCAGTGGTATTGTTGGATGAAGCGGCCCGGACCAACCTTACATGACCACGTTCATGAGATTGGTTCCGCTGACAGACATGCAACTAGTTTTGCATAAAGGTGGTTGGCGGGTGTCTGTTTCTCCTACTTTAGTTGAATCGAATTTGACTGCGGTCGGTCCTTGTTGAAGGTTAAAACAACAAACTTGATAAATCACCATTGTGGTTTTGATTCGTAGGTAAGAACGATTCTTGCTAGAAGCCCGTAGCATCCATGTAAAACTTGCAACAACAAAGTAGAGACGTCTAACTTGTTTTTGCAGGGCGTGTTGTGATGTGATATGGTCTAGACATGATGTGATAAACATTACTGTATGAGATGATCATGTTTTGTAAGATATCTAACAACCGGAAGGAGCCTTATGGTTGTCTCTTTATTGTATGAAATGCAAACGCCATGTAATTGCTTTACTTTTCACTATGCGTTAGCGGTAGTTGTAGAAGCAATAGTTGGCCAGACGACCACGACGCTACGATGGAAATCAAGGTGTCGAGCCGGTGGCGATGGAGATCATGACGATGCTTTGAAGATGGATACCGAAAGCACAAGATGATGATGGCAATATCATGTCACATATTTTGATTGCAGTGATGTTTATCTTTTATGCATCTTAATTTTCTTAGTACGACGGTAGCATTATAAGATGATCCCTTACTAAAATTTCAAGGTATAAGTGTTCTCCCTGAGTATGCACCATTGTGAAAGTTCGTCGTGTTGAGACACCACGTGATGATCAGGTGTGATAGACTCTACGTTCACATACAATGAGTGCAAGACAGTTTTGCACATGTGGAATACTCAGATTAAACTTAACGAGCCTGGCATGTACTGACATGGCATCGCAACACTGGAGACCGAAAGGTCAAACGTGAATCATATAGTGGATATGATCAACATAGAGATGTTCACCATTGATGACTACTCCATCTCACGTGATGATCGGACATGGTTTAGTTGATTTGGATGATGTATCATTTATATGACTTGAGGGATGACTATCTAAGTGGGAGTTCTTAAGTAATATGATTAATTGAACTTAATTTATCATGAACTTAGTCCTGATAGTTTTTGCATATCTATGTTGTAGATCAATGGCCCGTGCTACTGTTCCCTTGAATTTTAATGTGTTCCTAGAGAAAGCTAAGTTGAAAGATGTTAGCAACTACACGGACTGGGTCCATAACTTGAGGATTATCCTCATTGCTGCACAGAAAAATTATGTCCTTGATGCACCGCTAGATGTGCCACCCCCTCCAACAACTGTAGAAGTTGTGAACACCTGGAAGTCGCGTGTTGATGACTACTCGATAGTTCAGTGTGCCATGCTTTACAGCTTAGAATCAGAACTTCAAAGACGTTTTGAACGTCATGGACCATATGGGATGTTCCAGGAGTTGAAGTTAACATTTCAAGCATCTCCAACAAATTCTATAGCTGCAAAATGGAGGAGAACAGTTCTGTCAGTGAACACATACTCAAAATGTCTGGGTATCATAATCACTTGACTCAGCTGGGAGTTAATCTTCCAGTTGATAGTGTTATTGACAGAGTTCTTCAATCACCGCCATCAAGCTATAAAGGCTTCGTGATGAACTATAATATGCAAGGGATGGATAAGACTATTCCCGAGCTCCTCGCTATGCTCAAAGCTGCGGAGGTAGGAATCAAGAAGGAGCATCAAGTTTTGATGGTTAACAAGACCACTAGTTTCAAGAAAAAGGGCAAGGGAAAGAAGGGGAACTTCAAGAAGAGTGGCAAGCAAGTTGCCACTCCCGGGAAGAAGCCCAAATCTAGACCCAAGCTTGAAACTCAGTGCTTCTACTACAAAGGTACTGGTCACTGGAAGCGGAACTACCCCAAGTATTCGGCGGATAAGAAGGATGGCAAAGTGAACAAAGGTATATTAGATATACATGTTATTGATGTGTACCTTACTAATGCTCGTAGTAGCGCCTAGGTATTTGATACTGGTTCTTTCATGGAAATGTCACGGGTAGATGTCCTAGTGTGAGGACTTAGTCGTGAGGCCAATGCATCTATGCGGTAGCTTGAAGGGGTTGATCAGAATCAAGAGACGCGGCATGCAAGACGAAGATTTAGACAGCTTCGGGCCCCGGCAAACATCATCCGGTAACAACCCTACATGCTGTTTGTGGCTAGGTCTCATTATCATCATGAGGGAGTCGCCGTAACTCTGGCTCTCCTAGTTGTGTCTAGATTTAATGGTTATTCAACTTGTCCCTCTTGGGGTGCCCTGCCCCTCCTTATATATGTTGAAGGGGCGGGTTATATGTAGATTCCAACTCGGGCTTAAGACTTAACTATTCTGACTTCTTTTCACGGGCTTCTCTCCATGGTGTTCTTAACGTCTTGGGCTTCTTTAACTGCCGACTTACTGTCTGGCTTTAACTGTCCGGCTTAACTGCCTGCTTAACTGCCTGCTTAACTGCCTAGCTTAACTGTCTGCTTAACCGTCTGGCTTAAACATTCTGTCGGCTTACAGTAACTAATCGACCGGCTTACATGATTGTGTCTGCCGGGTTACATGACTGTGTCTGTCGGGTTACATGACTGTGTCTATCGGGTTACATGATTGTGTCTGCTTGCTTAACCTGCTTTAACTGTTCCCACCGGCTTATAGTCTGCCGGGTCACCAATGAAACATTAAGTCCTAGCCGGGTCATATCTCCAGTCGGGTCACACCGCGGGGTATATCCCCGACATTAGCCCCCAGTTTAATTTGGATTTATCCATGTTAAACTGATCCTGTAAACAAAACACAAGAACAATTTTAACAGGTTATGCTCCGGGTTAAATATTCTTGTAAGCCGGCACCTGAACATCTTTAAGTCCTTGTCATTTCCTTCTTCCAGAAAATCCAGGTCAATAGCCAACTTCATAATCAATTTGCTGACGTTGGTTTCTCACAAAAAAACTGTGAAGAATAATTCATTTGACTCAGCTCCCAATGCTTAAAAAATTGGTCTTTGAAATACTCATGTGACCTTCAACCGGCTTACAGATGAAAGACTTGCCGGGTTATAAATAGATAATGCCAAGTTATAATTGTTGCCGACGCCGGGTCAAAACTGAGAATTTTGAAGATTTCTCTCCCTCATATCCATATTACCTGTAGCCCCCAAGTCTTAAGAGGAGAAAGATAGTGATAACTTAAGACTTGTTTCAATATAAATGTTGCAACCTTGAATCCAGATTGTCCATCTCAGTCACTAATCAAAACTGAATATTCCACATATGTAGCCCCCAATTACCGGGTTGTCATGCTTGCAGCAACCTGGGACTTGTAATTGCCTTATGCTCATACAAACTTCAACCAGTGTAGCCCCCAAGGGTCGGGTCATTATGCAATAATGAGCAGAGACTTTATAAATATGATCATGTAGATTTGAATAGCAACGTGTAGCCCCCAAGGGCCGGCTCAGTAAGATAATATTGAGCTGGGACTTTATATAAACTTTTTGGAAAAGAACATCATATGATGTAACCCCCATCATGGGGCTTGTACCCACGTCCACAAGGTTAAGAGCTTTGTGCTTTACCAACTGAGCAAGTGGACCCTTCAATATAATGGATAAAGACTTGTGTACCTTGAATTGTTGACAGGAGCAATTGGTAGCCCCCAAGGGCCAGCTCATTTACAATGGGATGAGTTGGGTCTTCAATAAGTTGATCAAAAAATGACCTTACATTAGCCCCCAAGTGCCATGGTACATGATGGCAGTGTGTAGGATCTAGAAGAAGGAGTGTCTAAAGGGGGGTGAATAGACACTTAATGCTAAAGTTTCACTTTTTAAGGTTTTTCGGTTTAAGTGGAGTTCGGCCACAATTTTAACATACACAATACATATCAAGCAAGCATGCAAAGAGTATATAGGCAGCGGAAAGTAAAGCATGCAACTTGCAAGAATGTAAAGGGAAGGGTTTGGAGGATTCAAACGCAATTGGAGACACGGATGTTTTTCCCGTGGTTCGGATAGGTGGTGCTATCCTACATCCACGTTGATGGAGACTTCAACCCACAAAGGGTAACGGTTGCGCGAGTCCACGGAGGGCTCCACCCACGAAGGGTCCATGAAGAAGCAACCTTGTCTATTCCACCATGGCCATCGCCCACGAAGGACTTGCCTCACTACCGATAGATCTTCACGAAGTAGGCGATCTCCTTGCCCTTACAAACTCCTTGGTTCAACTCCACAATCTTGTCGGAGGCTCTCAAGTGACACCTAGCCAATCTAGGAGACACCACTCTCCAAGAAGTAACAAATGGTGTGTTCATGATGAACTCCTTGCTCTTGTGCTTCAAATGATAGTCTCCCCAACACTCAACTCTCTCTCATAGGATTTGGATCTGGTGGAAAGAAGATTTGAGTGGAAAGCAACTTGAGGAAGGCTAGAGATCAAGATTCATATGGTAGGAATGGAATATCTTGGTCTCAACACATGAGTAGGTGGTTCTTTCTTAGAACATATGAGTAGGAATGGTGTATGTGTTCTGATGGCTCTCTCTTCGAATGAAGAGGTGGTGGAGGGGTATATATAGCCTCCACACAAAATCCAACCATTACACACAGTTTTCCAATCTCGGTGGGACCGAATCATCAAACTCGGTCGGACCGAAATGGTAAACCTAGTGACCGTTAGGAATTTCGGTGGGACTGAGATGCAACTCGGTAGGACCGATTCGGTTAGGGTTTGGGAAAATCCAAAACTCGGTTTGACCGATTACTCAAACTCGGTGGGACCGATTTTGGTAATAAGTGAAACTGAGAGTTGGCCAAGCAAACTCGGTGGGGCCGATTGCATATCTCGGTGGGACCGAAGATATTGCAACAGGTAACAGAGAATTTGCAAGCCCATCTCAGTGAGACCGAGATCCGTATCGGTAGGACCGAATTGCTAGGGTTTGGCAGTGGCAAATGACAAGTGAAACTCGGTGGCGCCGGATTGACAGAATCGGTATGACCGAGTTTGGCTTAGGGTTTAGGTCATTTGTGGAAGTGGGAAAGTAGCTGAGGATTTTGGAGCATATCATTAAGCACTTGAGCAAGAGGCTCATTAAACAACACCTCATCCCTTCTTGATAGTATTGGCTTTTCCTAAAGACTCAATGTGATCTTGGATCACTAAAATATATAAAAAGAAGAGTCTTGAGCTTGAAGCTTTAGTCAATCCTTTGTCCTTAGCATCTTGAAGAGGTTCCCACAACCTTTAGTCCATGCCACTCCATTGTTGAACTTATCTGAAATACACTAGGTAAAGGTATTAGTCCAACAAGAGATATGTTGTCATCAATTACCAAAACCACCTAGGGAGCACTTGTGCTTTCAATCTCCCCCTTTTTGGTAATTGATGGCAACATACTTCAAAGCTTTAGATAAAAATATAAAGAACAGCAAGTAAAGCTTTGGAAGGACATGTAACAAGCATAGGCTCCCCCTACATGTATGCACTCATGTGAATATGAAATATAGAGGCATGTGAGGGCATAACCATGACAGAGTGGGCAATGTGTTACATGTATCTTGGCCATATGCATCAGAGTAAAAGATTGTTAAGAAAAATACCTTCATGCTCATGAGTCCTTCTTGCAAACAGTATGTACATAAGCAAGAACTTCTCATACTCATGATTTTGATGCATACACTTACCTTGTAGTCTTTGGTTGACTTAGGATGGAATGAACCTGCACAAACAAGGTTAGATAACACAGGTACATCCACTAGCCAGAGTAAACTGAAGAAACCACAAGAATACCAAGACTGGGATGACATGTAGAGAGTAAGTACTAGGTACTGCATTGAATTCAACATGTCCCCAAGAGTAAAGATATGCAATGAATTTGACTGATTTCTTTCCCATAGGGGTCTTGCTCCCCCTGAATCTTATATGGGATATTGGGAGAGCATAGGGAATAGAAAATCAGAGCTGAAAGAAACAAAACAAATGAACATGTCTTTCCTCCTAAAAAGACATGTGACATCTCTTCTCTTGATCATCAAGCATCTGGGATCCTTGAGTATTGTCTCTACCCCTAGGGATCTCTTTCTCCCCCTTAATACATTATCTGGGACATCTGGGATCCTTGAGATGTTCTCTCCCCCTTTAGTGCTTTGATGTGATCTCCTTCTCCCCGAAGATAAGCTTTGATGTGATCTCTCTCTCCCCCTTTGACATCAATTTCCAAGAAGGTTTTTCTGGAATCCGTCCAAAAGGTTTGGTCCTTGAGACTCAGCATAAAGCAAGGAATAAAATTGGGATGCTTGTAGAGGACAAGATTCATTGAGTGAAGCTGGATCAGAAGAATTATAGGTTATGTGACAACCTGTTTTTCTTGTAGAGAAGTCGGTGGCACCGAGTGGTATGATTCAGTGGTACCGAAGGAATTCGGTTGGACCGAGAATTACAATTCGGTGAGACCGAGTTCACATAGGAAAAAAACACTTGTCACCTCAGCTCACTAGACATGCAGGATCTCACAAAGATTTGCAATGAATTGAATGCGGAAAATGCAGAATAAAAAGAAAAGAAAAGAAACTGAAGGATCTAGATGAAGTAGAAGGAAACACAAGAGAACTTCATCTAGAGTTGGGCGGTGACATAGTCACCTATGTTAGAGTATATTGACTTAGGAGTCAAGTGAGAACACTTGATCATAGGTCATACTCATCGTTTAAGCTCAAAATGGGGTTGCCATTTTTCGTTTAAGCATCTTGATGTATTCACATCTTATTGAGTTGCTTTGACTCATGTCTTGGAGTAAAGCTTCTCTAAGATGGGATAACATACCTTGGGTGGTGGAGTGGTTCTTGCTGATGTAGTTGAACTTGTGTGGGTGCTTAAGGTTGATGTAGTCCATCAAGAATTTGGAGCACCACTTGGAGTTTGAGTTCATCTACCTACATGGGTTAGTTCTTGCAAGGAAGAGCACTTGTGTATCCAAAAATGACAATCATGAAGCTCAACATAGAATTTGTCAAAGGATATGTTTGAATGGTTTTGTGCTTCCTTGTCTTCAACCACCATTGTGTAGAGACTTGGTGATGTAGAGATTGCTCAAGATGTGAGTGAGTTGCAATCCCATGGAATTAGTTTCAACCAAGTACCTACATGGGCTAGACAACATGCAAGGTACAAATATATCCAAGACATAAGATAGTCATCATAAGAGATATATCATGGATTAGTCATAAGCTCATGTCTTGCATGTGTCCAATGGAGTTCCTACACCATGTTTGAAGCATCAATGATGTTCAATTCTCCTCTTAGCCTGCAAAATACTTTCTCATCAAGTGGTTTAGTGAATATATCCGCTAATTGCTTGTCAGTGCGAACATGCTTAAGATTAATGTCACCCTTAGCAACATGATCTCGAATGAAATGATGACGAACTTCAATATGCTTAGTTCGAGAATGTTGTACGGGATTATGACCAATTTTGATAGCACTTTCATTGTCACAAAGCAGTGGAACATGTTTCACATAAATTCCATAATCTTTAAGAGTTTGGGTCATCCAAAGTAATTGAGCACAACATGAACCAGCGGCAATGTATTCCGCTTCGGCGGTGGATAAGGATACCGAGTTTTGTTTCTTGGAGGACCAAGACACAAGAGATCTGCCAAGAAATTGACAGGTACCCGAGGTGGACTTCCTATCAACCTTGTCTCCGGCATAATCCGAGTCAGAATAGCCAACAAGATCAAAAGAAGACCTCTTAGGATACCAAATGCCAAAGTTTGGTGTGTGAATTAAGTATCTCACTATCCTTTTCACAACCTTAAGATGACATTCTTTAGGAGCAGCTTGATATCGTGCACACATGCATACACTTAGCATAATATCGGGATGTGAAGCACATAGGTATAGTAATGAACCAATCATAGAACGATAAACCTTTTGATCAACCAGTTCACCATCTTTGGTCAAATCATTATGTCCACTAGTGGGCATGGGTGTAGACATACCTTTGCACTCTTGCATATTGAACTTCTTGAATAAGTCCTTGGTGTACTTCGTTTGAGAGACAAATGTACCTTCCTTAGTTTGCTTGATTTGCAAACCAAGAAAGAATTTGAGTTCACTCATCATAGACATCTCAAACTTCTCTGACATTAGCTTTCCAAACTTTTCACTAGAGAGAGGGTTAGTTGAACCAAATATGATATCATCAACATAGATTTGACATACAAATAGTTCTCCATTAACCCTTTTAGTGAAGAGAGTAGAATCAATTTTACCAATTTCAAAACCACTTGCAATAAGGAACTTGGTCAAGCATTTATACCATGCTCTAGGAGCTTGTTTAAGACCATAAAGAGCTTTGTGAAGTTTGTAAACATGATTAGGTTTCTTAGAATTGACAAAGCCGGGAGGTTGTTTGACATAAACTTCCTCCTCTATTTCACCATTTAGAAAAGCACTCTTAATGTCCATTTGGTACAAGGTGATATTATGGTGATTAGCATAGGCAAGTAAGATGCGAATGGACTCCAGTCTAGCAACGGGAGCATATGTCTCACCATAGTCCATACCTTCGGCTTGTGTGTACCCTAGGGCGACGAGACGTGCTTTGTTGCGGACCACTTGTCCATCTTCATCTTGCTTGTTGCGAAACACCCATTTGGTACCAATGATGTTGTGGTTGTTGTCGGGCTTCTCAACCAATGTCCAAACTTGGTTTCTCTCAAAATTGTGTAGCTCTTCATGCATAGCGTTTATCCAATCCGGATCTTCCAATGCTTCTTCAACCTTCATAGGTTCAATGCTAGAGATGAATGAATAGTTTTCACAAAAGTTAGCTAAACGAGTTCTTGAGCGAGTGATTCTCCCGGTTTGTATATCATTAAGGATTTGCTTGACGGGATGATCTTTGGCAATTCTTGCTCGAACTCGTGAGAGCTTTTGCTTGGGTCTTCGTTGAGCATCTTCTTCATCTTGTTCTTCTTCTTAGCCTTCTTCATTGTTGACGTTGTCATTCTCTTGTCGTGGTGGGGAAGGAGGTTGTTGATGTTCGTCTTGATGTACTTCCTCGTCTACTTCATCTTGGTGTGTCCCACTTGTGGATGCTTCCGTGTCGATTCTTGGTTCACCTTGTTGTGAAGTAGAAGCTTCCACTTGGACGGATGACATACTCTCCTTCACCTCCGTTGGACGAACTTTGCCAATGGACAAGTCTTGGATTGCTTCTGAAGGGTCTTTGTCTCCTACATCAATTGGAAATTGCTCTACTTGCGAGCCGTTAGATTCATCAAACTTCACATCTACCGTCTCTTCAACTTTTCGGGTGAAATTCTTGTAGACACGGTAAGTGTGAGAGTTTGAGCCATAACCGAGTAGGAAGCCTTCATGAGATTTAGGAGCAAACTTTGAACGACAATGCTTATCAAGAATGTAGCACTTTGAACCGAATACTCGAAAGTATCCAACTTGGGGTTTGTTACCGGTGAGGAGCTCGTATGCTGTCTTGCCGAGTAGCTTGTGAAGATAGAAGCGATTTGTTGCGTGACAAGCTGTCTCAACCGCTTCTGCCCAAAAGTGCTTTGGCGTATTGTATTCATCAAGCATTGTTCTTGCCATTTCGATGAGCGTCCGGTTCTTCCTCTCAACAACTCCATTTTGTTGAGGTGTGTACGTAGCCGAGAACTCGTGTGAAATCCCTTCTTCGTCAAGAAAGGTGTCCACATTTGCATTCTTGAACTCCGTTCCGTTGTCACTCCGAACCTTCTTGATCTTCACTTCAAACTGATTTTGGGCTTTCCTAGCGAAGTTTTTGAAGATCTTCTGGACCTACGACTTGTCATTAAGAAAGAACACCCACGTAAATCTTGAAAAATCATCAACTATAACAAGACCAAAAGAATTTCCACCGAGACTTTTGTAGGCGTTAGGACCAAAAAGATCCATATGAAGTAGCTCGAGTGGCCTCCTTGTGGTCATGATGTTCTTCACAGGATGCCTTCCTCCAACCTGTTTACCTGCTTGACAAGCGCTGCAAAGTCTATCCTTATCAAATATGACATCGTTAACTCCAAGGATATGATTTCCTTTAATAAGCTTGTCAAGATTTCTCATGCCAACGTGACCTAGTCGTCTATGCCACAACCAACCTTTTGAGGATTTAGCAATGAAGCAAGTTTTAGGTTGTGCCTTTTTAGTGAAATCGACAATGTAAAGATCACTTGTACGCATACCGGTAAAAACCATTTTATGATTGTCTCGATGAAACACTTGGCAATCTACCTCAGTAAATAGAACATTTAGGCCAAAATCAGCAAGTCTAGATACTGAAAGTAAATTGTAGCCGAGAGATTCAACGAGCATGAAATTTTGAATGGAGCTATCATGTGAGGTGGCCACCTTACCAAGGCCAACTACTTTACCCTTTGAATTATCACCAAAGGTGACATATTTTCGAGGGCCGTCATTTTCAGCAAGCTCACGGAACATCTCTTCATCTCCGGTCATATGATCAGTACATCCACTATCAAGAACCCATTCCTTTCCTCCTGACTCATATCCCCGAAGATTTGCCGTAAGACCAAAATGTCTCATTGCATCATCAAGGTCGAAGTCACTATCATCATCATCATAGTATCCATGTTCATCATGATCTTGTGACTCATCATTTCCTAGAGAGGGTAATTCATTAGATAAATGGCCATCAAAGTGGTCACTTTTATGAATTCTTATAGCTTCAAATATAATATCACTAATGATTCCAACATCTCCTTTAGCATGCTTGAGATTGGTAAGCTCAAATAGACAATCACCAAACTTAGGATCACTAGAGTTCATCTTACTCAAGGCAATAGATTTATGGAGAATTTTAACCAAATTTTTCAAGGAATGATCGGGAAATCGTTCCTCAAGAAATTTCCATATAGTGTAGGCACAATTAAGAGTAGGCAAACTAGCAATCAAATTTTTGGGCAATCCTCTAATGATGAGCTCAATGGTTCTAAGATTGCGAATCATGTCAATATCTTCATCTAGGGTAGGATGCAAAGGATCAATATGAGGTGCACAAGGGCTAGCAATATACTTGTTTAAATGATATTGATTGAAGATTATAAGCATCTCATTTTTCCACTCATGAAAGTACTTTCCATCAAGAATAGGCACTCTATGTCTAAGACTCCCTAAGGTAGACACATCCATCTTCCTCCAATGGTGATTAAACCAAGGCAATGGAGACCAAAGCTCTGATACCACTTGTAGGATCTAGAAGAAGGAGTGTCTAAAGGGGGGGTGAATAGACACTTAATGCTAAAGTTTCACTTTTTAAGGTTTTTCGGTTTAAGTGGAGTTCGGCCACAATTTTAACATACACAATACATATCAAGCAAGCATGCAAAGAGTATATAGGCAGCGGAAAGTAAAGCATGCAACTTGCAAGAATGTAAAGGGAAGGGTTTGGAGGATTCAAACATAATTGGAGACACGGATGTTTTTCCCGTGGTTCGGATAGGTGGTGCTATCCTACATCCACGTTGATGGAGACTTCAACCCACAAAGGGTAACGGTTGCGCGAGTCCACGGAGGGCTCCACACACGAAGGGTCCACGAAGAAGCAACCTTGTTTATTCCACCATGGCCATCGCCCACGAAGGACTTGCCTCACAAGCGGTAGATCTTCACGAAGTAGGCGATCTCCTTGCCCTTACAAACTCCTTGGTTCAACTCCACAATCTTGTCGGAGGCTCCCAAGTGACACCTAGCCAATCTAGGAGACACCACTCTCCAAGAAGTAACAAATGGTGTGTTGATGATGAACTCCTTGCTCTTGTGCTTCAAATGATAGTCTCCCCAACACTCAACTCTCTCTCATAGGATTTGGATCTGGTGGAAAGAAGATTTGAGTGGAAAGCAACTTGGGGAAGGCTAGAGATCAAGATTCATATGGTAGGAATGGAATATCTTGGTCTCAACACATGAGTAGGTGGTTCTTTCTCAGAACATATGAGTAGGAATGGTGTATGTGTTCTGATGGCTCTCTCTTTGAATGAAGAGGTGGTGGAGGGGTATATATAGCCTCCACACAAAATCCAACCATTACACACAGTTTTCCAATCTCGGTGGGACCGAATCATCGAACTCGGTTGGACCGAAATGGTAAACCTAGTGACCGTTAGGAATTTCGGTGGGACTGAGATGCAACTCGGTAGGACCGATTCGGTTAGGGTTTGGGAAAATCCAAAACTCGGTTTGACCGATTACTCAAACTCGGTGGGACCGATTTTGGTAATAAGTGAAACTGAGAGTTGGCCGAGCAAACTCGGTGGGGCCGATTGCATATCTCGGTGGGACCGAAGATATTGCAACAGGTAACAGAGAGTTTGCAAGCCCATCTCGGTGAGACCGAGATCCGTATCGGTAGGACCAAATTGCTAGGGTTTGGCAGTGGCAAATGACAAGTGAAACTCGGTGGCGCCGGATTGACAGAATCGGTATGACCGATTTTGGCTTAGGGTTTAGGTCATTTGTGGAAGTGGGAAAGTAGCTGAGGATTTTTGAGCATATCATTAAGCACTTGAGCAAGAGGCTCATTAAACAACACCTCATCCCTTCTTGATAGTATTGGCTTTTCCTAAAGACTCAATGTGATCTTGGATCACTAAAATATATAAAAAGAAGAGTCTTGAGCTTGAAGCTTTAGCCAATCCTTTGTCCTTAGCATCTTGAAGAGGTTCCCACAACCTTTAGTCCATGCCACTCCATTGTTGAACTTATCTGAAATACACTACGTAAAGGTATTAGTCCAACAAGAGATATGTTGTCATCAATTACCAAAACCACCTAGGGAGCACTTGTGCTTTCACAGTGACATGGGACTTGCATATTTGATGTAATCTCAACTTGAATAATATAGCCCCCAAGTGCCGGTTCGTAAGCTTGCAGCAACTCGAGACTATTCCTTCCATTGTAGAATAAATTATATCCATTGATAAAATAATATCCATTGCGCTGAAGCGACTTTTAAAACATCAATCATAATATTGGTTATTGATCACCATAATAAAAATCCAGCCATGTTGGCTATTAAAGATTTGAATAATATAACCCGGTTTGAAAAACTGATTCCTGTGATATTGAATCGTACTGTCGGATTAGGATACCTGTGCAGTAAGGGTAATAACCCAATCTTTAGAAGCCAAAAACTTCCTAATGTTTATGATTGTCATATATGGCGACTTATCATCCAAAATCAACCCGGGTTAATCGAAACCACATATATGCTTTAGATATGAACAAAAAGTCTCAAGACAAACCCAAAAGACTGCTTTCAAAAAACTTAAGCAAAAAAGAAAGAAGAATTTGAGGCTTCTGATTCGAATACGATCAGTAAATCGGACCAAAGGGGTTAAGCTAGGATTTGACTACGATCATGTAGCCCCCAGTGGCTTTGGCAGTGTGCCGATCAAGAGGGTACCGACAGCTATGTTCTCTTTGGTTCGAATACGACCTATGTTTGAACAGGAAGCCCCTAAATGACCTTGAGAGTTTTTTAACGACTCTGATTCGAATACGATCAAAGTCGGACCCAAAAGGGGTTAAGCTATGATTCGAATACGATCAAGAAGCCCCCTAGTGGGTGTGGCATTGCGCCGATCAAGAGGGTACCGATAGCTATGTTCTCTTTGGTTCGAATACGACCTATGTTTGAACAGGAAGCCCCCTAGTGATCTTGAGACTTTTTTAACAACTCTGATTCAAATACGATCAAAGTCGGACCCAGAAGGGGTTAAGCTAGATTCAAATACAATCAGCCCCCAATGGTCTTTTGAAGCAGGGTATCTATGTTTGAGTTGTGCCTTGCAACAGACTCTCTTTGGTCCCTTTAATTTTTCCTGAGAATTCGAGCTTTGCGAGAGATAAATTCTTCTTGAACCGGAAATTCTTAAACCGGATATTGAGAGTTTCAAAGCTTTGCGAGAGACAAATTTACCTTGAGCCGGATTTTGAACCGGATTTGAGAGCTTCAAAGCTTTGTGGTAGATAAATTTTCCTTGAACCGAATTGTAAACTGGAAGCATCATTGTGAGCCGGAATATTTCTGACGGCCTTTTAAATTTTCATCAATATAGCAGTAGCTTTCGGGACCGGGTTATCTTTCCTCCACTGACCTGGAGTTCTTGAATCTGCTTTAAACTGGCAATCGTTTACTCAGTCATGTCATCATAGTCCCCGAGTCTCAAGGCAACTCGAGGAGTTGTCTTGAGATTCTCCATATTTGACTATGATATAAACCGGTATGAGTCATTCAACAACTCAGTGATATAAAAATTCCTTTTGCATTAAACAACTTATCCTGCATTGAAACACTTACAAGCCAATTGCTCTTTTAAAGAGAGCAATATATAATACAAAAATATAATAGATGGATTTCACCTGATATGTTAGGCTAGAAAATATCCACCGCGGAATTGATGATCAGTTGATCACCACGGTGAAGCGGCGCGGTAAACCGTGCGGACGGGCAAGTTAGCCGCATTGTGTTGATGTAGAATGGGCTGCGCGGGCGGCGGTTTGCGCACACCCATTAAGCAGCACGCAGTCGCAGTCCCGGTGAGTCAATTGCAGACCAGGCCGCAGAGGCGGTGACATGCGCGCGCCCATAGAACAGCGAGTGGGCACGGACGCCGTTGCACAATGATGCTAGCGCCCACTCCATATCCGCCACATGGCATCATTTTTGTAGTCAATAATTGTCCTGCGCAAAAAATATTACCAGCCAGGTTATCTGTTTGCAGACATATTATTATATACAGATGAGATAGATAGGATGGATATCACCTGATGTATTTTTCGGATGAAGCCACTGTACGGCAATTCGACCAAGTGATGGCCTTGGACAGCCAAACAAATAACCACGCATCCATCAGTTTTCAAAATGGGTCATGTCCCTCATCCTCGCAGACTCCGGTCTCTGATGAATTTATCGTATATCATCTAGCACTGTCGCTTTGCATCGACCACCAGGAGCAGCACTTGGGTGTATTGTTTAATCAACCAAAGTAGTCCCAACCTTGATTCTTCATCATTATTTCATGCTCATCTTTTGCTTGATTGCACCAGATCGTCAGGAGGAATCTTTTCCTCTAGTATTGAGGCAATCACCATAAATAAACAATGCTTTCCTGGAGTGCCTTGTCAACTTGGCCTTTACATAAACAGTACTCAACTAGTACTGCTCTGTAACTTAATTTGCTTTGCTCAATTAATTCCATACGAACACTTCAGGACTGACAACATGGAGAGTAGCAGCACAAGCCGACGCCTTGGCGATTTGAACTTTCACTTGTAACCTCACGACCTGATCTTTGGCGACGGCAGGAGTGGTGACTTGGCGCAGCAACGACGCACATCAGAAACGGGTTGAGGGAGAGGTGGTATGGCAACATCGGCGGCCTATAGGTTTGCCCATGCATGTACTCTGTCATATGGACACACATGTACAAGCTGTCTTTGAACTGTGGCAATTTGAATAAGTTGTACAAGTACTAGTACCACCCGACCCGTAATCTCCATAAGACGTTCCACATGTTCAAGGTAGCTAGCCACGGGGGACCGGCCACGGGGCGGCTCACGGCGCTACTGGCAGTTTGGGGAGCTCGGAACAGAGGCCAGGCGACTTGAGGTGTGGACGCCGGCGTTTGCAGGAGGAGCGGTGGCCGCTCAAGACCAGCCACGGCGGAGACGGCTTGATATGCAGGCGTGCAGCGGTCCGAGGCAGACGGCGGCTTTCCGTTGAGGTATAGGGGCTCCAGAAAGTCGCTTCGCTCGGGAGGAGACAAACACTGTGGGATTTCAGGTTTTGGCAGACTCTTGAGGTTCGAACACTGGGGTGCGCGCGAAGATCTTTCCCCTACCGATCTATGCCCAATCCCCTCGCATGATTTGAGCTGGAAACAACGAACAACACAAGAGACACAAAGTTTGTACTAGTTCGGGCCACCGTTGTGGTGTAATACCCTACTCCAGTGTGTGGTGTGGTGGATTGCCTCAAGGGCTGACGAGGATCGGTACAAAGGAAGAACAGACTCGCGAGAGGTGTTCTTGAGCTGGTGCGATGAACTGCTAGGGTGAGTTCAGTCGCCTCTCCCTCTCTCTCTGCTAGGGTTCTACCAGATTTCTAGATGTCCCTCTACTCTGTGGTGGCTAGCTCTATTTATAGAGGCTCTGGGCCTCTCCCCCAAATAATGAGCGGGAAGGGCGCCAACAATTGGCCATTTTGAAGGGGAACAGGTAGTACAAGTTATCCTGACCAAAGGTGGTCTTCGTCTGCCAAAAGTACTGGTGATGACGCCGTCTTGGGCTCCACGGTGACCTCCGTCCTGCCGCTCTGCTGGTCTTGGTCTCGTTGCACCGGAATGGCAACCTTTGCCTGATGCCTTGGCTTGTGCTTGCCCCCCTTTGTATCAAAGGGGAAACAAGGACACTGCGCAGGCCGGCGCCCGCCTGGCGCCCGCCTGGTCTCGATCGTCATGGCTTGCGTCACGGGTTCCTCGCGAGGTACCCCTGCCTTGATCTCTCCGCATCCTCACGAGCCTGCCTGATGAGGCTGCCTCTGAGGAAGCTTCCTGTCGTCCGCCCCGCGAGGCTTGGCCCCTCGCGAGGGTCTTGAGCTTGAGCTGATGAAGATGGGCCGCGCTGGGCCCCCACTTGAGCCACGCCACAGGCTGCAGGCAGGCAAGTCTGGGAACCCCCGTTCCCAGAACGCCGACAGTAGCCCCCGGGCCCAAGGCACGCCCGGGCTTGGCCTGGTAGGAAAGCGAAGGGGCGAGCGCAAAGCGCCATGGGCCCCAAAAGCCTGCGGCCTTGGGCGCCGCATGGCGATTGATTGGACGTGGGCGTCTGCGCTTCCCCACGACGCCTTGTTGCGCACCCGGCTAAGCGGACCCGCAGTTGCACAGAGTCGTTCCTCCTTTTCGCTGCTCGCCCGCCTCCTATCTTTCCTTCTTCTTTCAGCTCCAGTCTCCGCCGCCAATCCGGCCCGAGTTCTTCCTCCTCTTCACCGCCATGGCGCCGACGAAGAAGGGAAGGGGAAAGAAGCCCGCGCCTTCGCCCGCACACCTCCAGCCTCGACCTCCGCTGTCGCCCGCTCGATCATACTCAATCTAGAAGTTTTGGACAAGGTCCGCTCCGCCCTTGCAACTATCTTCAATGAGTGTGGCAGGACCACGGCCTGGCCTACGTCCCATGCCTCCCTTGATAGGATCGTCACGGAGGTCCGATTCTTTGCCGATGCTTTATGGGCGGGTCTGGTTCCCCCCTTTTCCGCCTTCTTCAATGCGGTGCTCTCCCATTATCAGATCCATATGATGCACCTCGGGCCGGAGTCCATTACCCTTCTGGTTGTCTTTGCTTTTGTTTGCAAGGCGATGATAGGCATACCTCCTTCTGTTGCCCTGCTGCGTCACTTCTTTTCCTTGCGCATGAGCGACCCCACTCTGTGCTCAGGGTGCGTGAGCTTCTTCGCCGTGCCAGAGATGGCCGCTTCAGGGATCGACTTCGGCCTTCCTCCTCCTGAGGCCAGGTTCAGAGAGCGGTGGCTATACGTGGACGTTGGAGTGCCCAACCCTCTGCTCTCGCACCCGACCTCGCCTGCTGTTCCTCGCGCGGGTTGGGACCACGAGGTGCTCGCGAGCCCCCAGGTCGCCTTCGTCTGGCGCCGCTTCCAGAGTTTGAGGGCGCTCAATGTGACAGCGCCCAAGGTGGTGAAGGAGTTCCTTCAATGTCGCATTGCTCCTCTCCAGCGCCACTCTCGCCGGATGTGGGACTTTGCGGGGCATAGAGACCGCATGCGGCTTCAGGAGGAGGACCTGGCGCCTGAAGTGCTGCAGACGGTGCGGTGCTCAAGGTCTTGACTGGCGATCCTTCCCCAGGCAGCCTTCAGAGTAATGGCATCCTCTTGTATCTTTGCTCCGGCAGGGCTGATTTTGTGAGGCAGATGCCCAGCTTCGACGAGTGGGGACTGTGCCCTGCTGGCTTCATGGGGCCCCACGAGAACCCAGCCGTCGTGGTTGCTTCTCCTGCCGCCCACAGCGGTCATTCCTCGGGCGACAGGGCGGGGAGACGAGAACCGGCGAGAGTTGAAGCGTCCGATGTCGAGGCGCCGACGCCGCGAGAAGTCTTGAAGGCGGCGTCTCCCAAGGCTCGCCCTAGAGCGGCGGCAGGTGCGGAGTTGCGGCATGTGGTTCCTGAGGCCGGGGCTCCCAAGCCCCCAGCCGTTCCTCGCGAGGCGACGCCTGACGGCGCCCCCCAGGCTGACTCCTCCAACGCTGATCACCTTGACGCTTCTTCCGCACCAGGGGCCGACCCGTGCGCCGAGCGCTTGGGTCGGTTCCGCATAGACTTCGAGGCCCTCCGCAAGAGGAAGGAGGCCTTGGGTGGCAACGACCGCCCTTGCCGCTTGTTGAAGCGCAGGAAGTATTTTGTCATGGACGAGTAAGTCTTCTTCTTCCCTTGCTTGTTCGCTTTGCTATCCATGCGACTGATTGTGGCTCTTTCAGGCCCTGCCCTGTGAAACCTGCCGAGCCAGCCCGGGAGCCATCCCCCCAAGCTTCGCCTTCTCCGCTGGCTCTGGGCTCGCCAAGCTCGAGAGGCACCCCTGCTGCCAGACCAGTTGATGGAGTGGTCCGTTCCATAGGGCACCTCGAGCCTGCGCGCCCGCTGTCCTTTCTTCATGAATCCTCCTGGGGCACATCTGGCTTGCCCCGTGTTCCTCCTCTGATCATTGATGGTGAATGGCTGAAGTCCGTCTTTGGCTCCTCCTCCGTGGGCGGGTCGTCGCCGGGCCGGATTCCCAAAGAGGTCAGTTCGGCGATGGCTAGGGCGCCAGCCCCCAGCCCCGCGCCAAGAGGAGGCCAGCCGCCTGGGGCCCTCCGCATGCTCTGGTGGAAGAGGGTGATGTAGAAGATGTTCTCAGGCGCGCTCGGGAGCGGCGCGCCCTTCGCGAAGAGTTCCTCCAGGGGGCGGCGGATGCGGTGAGCCGGATCAGGGCAGAGCTTGCTGACAAGGATGTGCGCTTTGAGGCCGAAGGTTTGCGCCTTGCTGAGAAGAGGCGCAAACTGAAGGTAGCCGTCGCCCTCGCGTGTCATCAACGTGATCTTGACAACGCGAAGGCTGAAGCGTCGCTGGCAGCTTCGCGGGAGGCCTGCTCCCTGGCCGTTGAGGAGGCTCGGGAGGCAGACCGACGGCGCAAGGATGCAGAGGAGCACGCACGGGAGCTCCAAGCCTGGAGCAACTCCCTGGAGCAGCAAGTGGAATTGCGCCAGGCGGCCCTTGAGTCGATGGGGGTGGCCTTTGTTGACCGAGCGGATCTTCTGAAGCGTGAGGAGGTGCTGACGCTGGAGGCCGCTGAGCGCAACCTTGACCTTGAGCGGTTGGAGACGAGGGAGCGCCTGGTGGCCCGGGCGGAGGATGACGTTGCCGCGCATGAAGCCCGAGCCTAGGAAGAAGTCGATCGCCGCGTGGCGGAAGCTCGCTCGGCCTTCGAGCGCGAATACGAGATGAGGTTGGGGCTGATCAAGGTCGAGGCCGAGGGCAGGACCGCAGCCCTCAGGGCCAAACTGACTGAAGCGATGCGGCGTGCGGACTCCTCCGCAACCGCCCTCAGCGCGGCACAGGCGGAGCTGTCCTCTTCCCGGGCCGAGTAGTTTCTTCTTCAACAGAGGGTCGATGACGCCGAGGCCATCGTGGAGCGGAGTGAGGACGAGCTCCGTCGGCGGCGGGTTCTGGAGCATGTGTATGCCCCCATGCTTTAAACGCTCCGAGAGAGGGCCAACACAGCTTTGGGCTATGTCTGCGAGGCTGCCGCTAGGGAGCCGCACGAGGTCAACTACGCCGGCAACCTCCAATTTTTCACCGATGTGGTGACGCTTCTGGAGAACCGGTCCGAGAGGTCCCGTTGGCTTGTCGAAGAGAGGAGCCGAGCCTTGCTCGGGCCTGCCTTCTCCCGCGTCTTCAGCCATCTGCAGGACAAGGAACCCCACTTTGACTTCGATGCTGCCATCGCACCCGTGCCCATTGCCGTCCGGGGCAACCTGGCGTGGTGGGTGGAGGACAACGTGGAAGCCCTCGTCAGGGCCTTTGCGTCTGATGACGACGGCGTGGTCGTGGGCACCAATGAAGGCGACGTTGTGGACGAGCCTGGCGCTGATGGAGATGCTGGCGGCAGTGGTGACAATGCCGACGACGCCAGTGATGCCTCCGAGGATGCCCAAGACGCGGTAAGTGATATGTCTGACTGACTGCGCGTTACTGCCGTTTAGCCTGCACAAAGAAAGTTCGGGCTTGGCCCTGAAGGATGTAAGAGCATTTTGGGAGGGGAAGCCCCTCATGTAAAGGTCTGCAATTAGTACTCTGGTAAACATAATGTTGTGTGTGAACATAGCCGCTGGCCCGGTGATGGGTCAGCTGACTTGCGTACCTTCCGACCCCGACGAGTCTCGAGCGGGCCTGCGGGGGCCGCTGCACCTCGGGTGTCTTCTGATTAACTTGTGGATCCCGCGATGAAAACCTCCGGAAAGGGTGCGATAACAGTGGTCCTGGTTGTGAACGTGCATGGCCCGGCCCGGCTCGCAAGGGGGGGCAGCCGATGTTAACCTTGGACACAATGCCAAAACCAGAATGCGAGAGATTGCTCGAACGAGACTAAACACCCCTTCCCCTAAACACACGCAAGCACCGAGCTCAAATCCAACTTAAATCCAAATCGAAGAACTTCGTCAATAAGGAAAGGCAAAAGAAAAAGGCCATGTCCGGCAGCTAGTCTAATCTTCGACGTCTTCTCACCAGCGCGGAGCTAAGTGCTGCCACTCGGCGTGGGCGGGAGCCCCCGAGGCCCGAGGGCGGCTCTCCGGAGACTCCGAGGCATGTACAGCCCCACTCATTATTACGTGAGAGTGTCACAGGGCGGCGAGCTTCACAGGCACTAGGCCTTCTTCACAGGTACTGGCATTGCTTCATATCGCCAGACGAGGGCCCCGCCTTGCGCTACACTCTGCCGCCGTCAACGGCGACCGGAAACCAGGACGACACCAATGAGGCAGAGCGGTCGCCAGCGGTTCCCCCGACGACCACGGGTCCCCTGCCGGGGGCAGGCCTTGGGGCACCTCCCCGACAGGGGGCCTACCTCCTGAGAACCCCTTGCTCCGACCGTCGCGGTGACGAACCCGAATCTCGGCCCCTCTCCTGCAGCCCCCTGCGCCCTCCTTCTGAGGGGTATGAGGCTGCAGGATTGGGGCAGCCACCTACTGCGGCGACCTGTATCTCCTGCGACCCATGGTTAGCATAAGCTTGCTCCTGAGGGATGAGTGGTACCCGATAATTGCCGCCGCCGGTGCGGCTGTTGAGGCCCTCCTGAGGTTCCCTAAAGAGCTCAGCTTCTGGCGTCTCCTCGTCCCAGCCTGGCCCGAGAAACGAGCCATGATCTTCCTCCAGTGCGCACCCCTGATCCACCATGCGGGGCACATAAGCTTCCGGGGTCGCCGCCCCATGCGCCCCGCCGTAGCGCCCCACATGCCATGCAGCCTGGCTTGGAGCACCGTCTTGAGGGTGATCCCGCGGCGGTCCGCCGAGACCGAAGGCCGTGGCATGCACCCCCTCGCCAGCCTGAGAGGGGGCTGGCGTGAATTGTCGCCGGGTGCCGGCGGAGGTGTTGGCGCCTGACGGGTCCTGGAGTCCACTGGAAGTCGCATGCGTGCGCACGGTACCGCCATGCGGCCCGCCTTGGGTCTGGGGTGGCAGCTGGACGCAGAAAGGAGGTGTTCCTGAAGCGGCGGCGTCCAGGAGCTCAGCTACTTGATCCAATAACACGTCGCGGCCGCCCTCCAGCAGTCGGCATCGTAGCAGCTCTCGGGCCACCGTGAGCGCGGCCCTGGAATTGGCTTGCTCCCGCCGGGTGTACGGCGCCGTGGCCATGGCGTGGTCTGAGGCCCTTGCTGCGGCCCGCACCTGCCATGGTGTGAGGGCAGGCGGCGTCTTGCCCGCGCCCCGCAGTGCCCTGCGGAGCGCGGGCTGCCTGAGGCGCAAGGTTGAGGTCGCCCTGGGCTGGTGCTACGGCGTGGGCGGGCCACGCTGCCCAGCGATCGGCGTTGGCTGCTGGGTCAGTTGACATCTGAACGACGAAGCGACGGAACATGATGCGGAGGAAGAAGGATTCCGGCGCACCCCTACCTGGCGTGCCAAATGTCGGATTTCAGGTTCCGGCAGACACTTGAGGTTCGAACACTGGGGTGCGCGCGGAGATCTCTCCCCTACCGATCTACGCCCAATCCCCTCACGTGATTTGAGCTGGAAACAACGAACAACACAAGGGACACGAGGTTTATACTGGTTCGGGCCACCGTTGTGGTGTAATACCCTACTCCAGTGTGTGGTGTGGTGGATTGCCTCAGGGGCTGACGAGGATTAGTACAAAGGAAGATCGGCCTCGCGAGAGGTGTTTTGAGCTGGTGCGATGAACTGCTAGGGTGAGTTCAGTCGCCTCTCCCTCTCTCTCTGCTAGGGTCTACCAGATTTCTAGATGTCCCTCTACTCTGTGGTGTCTAGCTCTATTTATAGAGGCCCTGGTCCTCTCCCCAAATAATGAGCGGGAAGGGCGCCAACAATTGGCCATTTTGAAGGGGAACAGGTAGTACAAGTTATCCTGACCAAAGGTGGTCTTCGGCTGCCAAAAGTACTGGTGATGACGCCGTCTTGGGCTCCACGGTGACCTCCGTCCTGCCGCTCTACTGGTCTTGGTCTCGTTTCACCGGAATGGCAACCTTTGCCTGATGCCTTGGCCTGTGCTTGCCCCCTTTGCACCAAAGGGGAAACAAGGACACTGCGCAGGCCGGCGCCCACCTGGTCTCGATCGTCATGGCTTGCGTCACGGGTTCCTCGCGAGGTACCCCTGCCTTGATCTCTCCGCCTCCTCACGAGCCTGCCTGATGAGGCTGCCTCTGAAGAAGCTTCCTGCCGTCCGCCCCGCGAGGCTTTGCCCCTCACGAGGGTCTTGAGCTTGAGCTGATGAAGATGGCCACGTTGGGCCCCCACTTGAGCCACGCCACAGGCCGCAGGCAGGCAAGTCTGGGGACCCTTGTTCCCAAAACACCGACAAACACACCTAGTGCGGTGGCTCAATGACGAACCGAGGCAAGGCAGCCTTGAGCTGATGGCGATGAAATCATCGGCGCTTCTGGAGGCACGGCGCGCGACAGCAGCAGCTCCAGGAGACGAAGCGGTTCCGTAGAAGTGGTTTGGCGATGGCAGTTTCGAGCTGAGGCCATGGCGAGGGGAGCCACGGCGGCTTGAAGAAGAGGTCGCTCAGAGGCGACTCGGAGCAGAGGCATGGCCGACTTGACTGTAGCAGAAGCAGAGGTGACTGAAGCGCGACCGGCGGGTCTCCTTCTGCAGTTAAGGCGGGCGGTGACTCACGTGCAAAAATAGCTACCCGCGCACGGTGGTTCAACAGCAGGGGGGTTAAGGCAGCGGAGTCAGGGCCGTGAGCGACTCGTAGGCACCCGCTTACCGCAGAAGTAGCGCGACAGAGGAGTCCACTCGGCGGCGGCTTGCAACAACATAGCAGAGGCTCGGACGGCAGCTCACAACAGAGACAAAGAGGGGAGATGGGGTGATGCTGAAGCGTCGTGTAGCAGAGGCGGCTCGGTGGCGCGGTAGCAGCCATGAAGGGCAGTTACCCGCCACCAGCGACGATTTGAGGTAGACGGCGGCTCAGGGCCGGTGTAGCTCAGAGACTGTAACGAGGGTGCTCCGGCGGGTCGACGAAGTGTGCAACAACCAGTAGGAGAGGCATGACCATAGCTAGTTCAGCGTGGCCACACAAAGGAGGACCCGTGAGGCAAGGCGGCTCCCAGGTTCGTCCGTGACGGTGAAGGGGCCAAGGTGGTCCGCATGGCACAGCAGGAGGCGGCAAGTCACATGTGACGGGGCGGCTCTGGTGTCGGGCGCCGCACGGTCGAAGCCTGCGGCGAGGTCGTGGAAGGTGGTGATGGTGACAAATTTGCTTGGGGAGAACTTGGGAGCTGGAAACGGCTTGACGAGAGCGGCCACGGCAACAGGAGTCGGCGGCTCAAAACAAGGCTGTCCGCGGGTGGCTAGAGTCTTGCAAGAGCGGGGCGGCTCAATGGACAGAGGCTGTTGCCGTGGTGAGGAGATCCTCAGAGGTGATTTGAATGCTTCTGGTTTGGCGCAGGTGTCTCTCATGCATGCGAGACCAGGCCGAGGTGGAATGTAGTGGCAATTTAGAGGTGGAGACGGAGACTCAAGACGTAGCGGAAGAATCGGCCGGCTTGTCAGCGGCGGCTCAGCGTCTTAACACGGAGAGGTTTCAAAGCAGGGGCGGCTCGGAAACAGCCGGCCGGCGGCTCTGAGAATGGCGGCGACTCAAGATGCTGCTACAGCAAAGGCCGGTTGGTAGGACCGCACTTCACACGCAACGGCCGATGTGACTGGGCGGCTCGATAATGATTTGAGCAAAGCAAACCAGGGCGACGGTTTAGCAGAGGCGATGGCCTTGGCCGCAAGCGGCAGAGTTGGTCCGTTAAGTTGGAAGGGACCATTGCGGAGCTCCTCCGGCGACTCACGGCGACGCCAAGGCGCGAACTGGCGCAAGGTGGAGGCCTCGGCTCGAGGCGAAGATTGTAACTCGGAATGCCGGCTTGAGGCGCGGTGCTGTAAACCAACCCAAGTCGGCTGAGATGGACCGGGGTCAGGGCGAGCGGCTGAGGCGGAGTCGAGGTGCGCAGAGGCCGCAAGATGCGGGACTGGAAGAGACTCGCCACGGAAAAGGATGCGGGCAAACCCGGCGAAGCGACTCAGGGCCGGCTCAAGAAGCGAATCAGCAGCGGCCCGCGGTGGAGATGGCGACTCGGAACAGGCGGCCTAGGCGGCAACTCGCTGCGGCAAAACCAACTGGTCATCCGGGGCGGCTCACCAGCAGCGAAACCATCCAAGGATTGGCTGGAGACGGAGGCGGAGAGGTGTTGTGGTGGCGGTTCGAGAAAAAACCATGGCGATTGGGTCACGGATGTAGACTCTCGGTTGTGATTGTCTTCATTTTGGGGTCGTAGGTGCCTTTTTCCTTGACTTTTTCCTTTGTTGTTTGATGGTTGAACAGCAACAACGACCCCGACCATATGGTTTTTGGCAATCTACCCATAGAAACTTGACACGCCGATGTTGTTTAGCAACTTGTGATCTTTTTTCCTGGCGACTTACGACAGCCATCAAAATCACAACCTTAATTTTAAATCTTCCAAACTACTAATTTGGACCGATGAACTCGAAGCTGATGCAGATCCTTTCCAGCTGGCTCATCTCCATCCGGGAATTGCAAAATTCTCGATCCCTAAGGGAGATCCCTCCAATAACTCAACACCACCGTGCGCAGGCCCCACGGTGGGCGCCAACTGTCATGGAAACGTCACGGCAGATGTCCTAGTGTGAGGACTTAGTCGTGAGGCCAACGCATCTATGCGGTAGCTTGAAGGGGTTGATCGGAATCGAGAGACGCGACACGCAAGACGAAGATTTGACAGCTTCAGGCCCCGGCGAACATCATGGGGTAACAACCCTACATGTTGTTTGTGGCTAGGTCTCATTATCATCAAGAGGGAGTCGTCGTAACTCCGGCTCTCCTAGTTGTGTCTAGACTTAATGATTATTCAACTTGTCCCTCTTGGGGTGCCCTGCCCCTCCTTATATATGTTGAAGGGGCGGGTTACATGTAGATTCCAACTCGGACTTAAGACTTAACTATTCTGACTTCTCTTCACGGGCTTCTCTCCATGGGCTTCTTAATGTCTTGGGCTTCTTTAACTGTTGACTTACTGTCTGGCTTTAACTATGCGGCTTAACTGTCTGCTTAATTGTCTGCTTAACTGCCTGGCTTAACAGTCTACTTAACTGTCTGGCTTAAACATTTTGCCGGCTTACAGTAACAAATCGGCCGGCTTACATGACTGTGTCTGCCGGGTTACATGACTGTGTCTGCCGGGTTACATGACTGTGCCTGCTGGGTTACATGACTGTGTCTGCTTGCTTAACCTGCTTTAACTGGTCCCACCGCCTTATAGTCTGTCGGGTCACCAATGTAACATTAAGTCCTAGCCGGGTCATATCTCCGGCCGGGTCACACCGCGGGGTATATACCCGACAGGTTCGGTTGCTCATATTTGTAACTCGAAACAGGCGCTACAGATTAAATGAAGATTGGCTAAGGACGAGGTGACGACGCGCGTCGGGAATGGTTCCAAGGTCGATGTGATCGCCGTCGGCACACTACCTCTACATCTACCTTCGGGATTAGTTTTAGACCTGAATAATTGTTATTTGGTGCCAGCGTTGGGATGAACATTATATCTGGATCTTGTTTAATGCGAGACGATTATTCATTTAAATTAGAGAATGATGGTTGTTCTATTTATATGAGTAATATCTTTTATGGTCATGAACCCATGAAGAGTGGTCTATTTTTGTTGAATCTCGATTGTGGTGATACACATATTCATAATATTGATGCCAAAAGATGCAAAGTTGATAATAATAATAGTGCAACATATTTGTGGCACTGTCGTTTAGGTCATATGAGTGTAAAGTGCATGAAGAAATTCCATGCAGATGGGCTTTTGGAATCACTTGATTATGAACCATTTGATACTTGTGAACCATACCTCATGGGCAAGATGACTAAAACGCTGTTCTTTAGAACAGTGGAGCGAGCTAGTGACTTACTGGAAATAATACATACCGATGTATGCGGTCCGATGAGTGTTGAAGCTCGCGGCGGGTATCGTTATTTTCTAACCTTCACAAATGATTTGAGCGGATATGGGTACATCTACTTGATGAAACACAAGTCAGGAACATTTCAAAAGTTCAAAGAATTTTAGAGTGGAGTGGAAAATCATCGTAACAAGAAAATAAAGTTTCTACGATCTGATCACGGAGGCGAATATTTGTGTTACGAGTTTGGCCTTCATTTAAAACAACGTGGAATAGTTTCACAACTCACGCCACCTAGGGCACCATAGCGTAATGGTGTGTCCGAACGTCGTAACTGTACTTTATTAGATATGGTGCGATCTATGATGTCTCTTACCAATTTACCACTATCGTTTTAGGGTTATGCATTAGAGACAGCTGCATTCATGTTAAATACGGAACCGTCTAAATCCGTTGAGATGACACTGTATGATCTATGGTTTGGCAAGAAACCTAAGTTGTCGTTTCTTAGTGTTTGGGGTTGCGACACTTATGTCAAAAGGCTTAAGCCTGATAGGCTTGAACCCAAATCGAGTAGTGCATCTTGATACGTCTCCAACGTATCTATAATTTTTTATTGTTCCATGCTATTATATTATCAATCTTGGATGTTTTATAATCATTTTATATCATTTTTTGGTACTAACCTATTGACATAGTGCCAAGTGTCAGTTGTTGTTTTCTGCATGTTTTTACATCGCAGGAAATAAATAGCAAACGAAGTCCAAACACTGCGAAACTTTTTGTGGATTTTTTTGGACCATAAGACAACCAATGGGTCGAAGAAGCACCTTGGGGATGCTCCGAGGGGAGCACAACCCACCAGGGCACACCTGGGCCTCGTGGGTTGTGCCCACCTTGGGTGACCCCCGTACCGCCTCTTTACTCTATAAATACCCCAATATTCTAGAAACCCTAGGGGAGTTGACGAAAATCAATTCCAGCCGCCGCAGAGTCCAGAACCACCGGATCCAATCTAGACACCATCACAGAGGGGTTCACCACTTCCATTGGTGCCTCTCCAATGATGCGTGAGTAGTTCTTTGTAGACCTTTGGGTCCATAGTTAGTAGATAGATGGCTTCCTCTCTCTTGTTTGATTCTCAATACAATGGTCTCTTCGAGATCCATATGATGTAACTCTTTTTGCGGTGTGTTTGTTCGGATCGCATGAACTTTGAGTTTATGATCAGATCTATCTTTTTGTCCATGAAAGTTATTTGAGTTTCTTTGATCTCTTATATGCATGATTGCTTATAGCCTCATATTTCTTCTCCGATATTTTGGTTTTGTTGGCCAACTTGATCTATTTATCTTGCAATGGGAAGATGTGCTTTGTAGTGGGTTCGAGCTTACGGTGCTTGATCCTAGTGACAGAAGGGGAACCGACACGTATCTATCGTTGCTACTAAGGATAAAACGATGGGGTCTATTTCTACATAAATAGATCTTGTCTACATCATGTCATCGTTCTTATTGCATTACTCCATTTCTCCATGAACTTAATACACTAGATGCATGCTGGATGGCGGTCGATGTGTGTAGTAATAGTAGTAGATGCAGGCAGGAGTCAGTCTACTAATCTTGGACGTGATGCCTATATAATGATCATTGCCTAGATATCGTCATGATTATTTGAAGTTCTATCAATTTCCCAACAGTAATTTGTTTACCCACCGTTTGCTATTTTTCTCGAGAGAAGCCACTAGTGAAACCTACGGCCCACGGGTCTCTTTCTCATGTTATTTGCCTTTGCGATCTATTTTCCTTTGGTTTTATTTTCAGATCTATTAAACCCAAAAATACAAAAATACCTTGCTTCGATATATTCTTAATTATTTTATTTGGCGTTTGATCTATCAATCTACTACAATTTATTCATGTCCATTTGACAATTTCTGGCACCATTACCCGAAAGGGATTGACAACCCCTTTAATACGTCGGGTTGTGAGTATTTGTTATTTGTGTGCAGGTGTCGTTTACGTATTGTTGCTTGGTTCTCCTACTGGTTCGATAACCTTGGTTTCATCACTGAGGGAAATACCTACCGTCGCGGTGCTGCATCATCCCTTCCTCTTTGGGGAAATATCAACGTAGCTTCAAGCTGCATCACGTCTTCATGGGATACCCTAAGGAAACAATTGGGTACACCTTCTACCACAAATCCGAAGGCAAGATATTTGTTGCCAAGAATGTAAACTTTCTAGAGAAGGAGTTTCTCTCAAAAGAAGTGAGTGGGAGGAAATTAGAACTTGATGAGGTAATTATACATTCTCTCAGATTGGAAAGTAGCTCATCCGAGAAATTCGTTCCCGTGATGACTACACCAACTAGAGAGGAAGCTAACGATGATGATCATGAAACTTTAGATCAAGTTACTACAGGACATCGTAGGTCGAATAGAGCACGTTCCGCACCAGAGTGGTATGGTAACCCTGTTCTGGAAGTCATACTACTAGACCCTGACAAACCTACGAACTATGAAGAAGCGGTGATGAACCCAAATTCCAGTAAATGGCTTGAGGCCATGAAATCTGAGATAGGATCCATGTATGAGAACAAAGTGTGGACTTTGATTGACTTGTCCGATGATCGGCGAGCCATAGAGAATAAATGGATCTTCAAGAAGAAGACGGATGCTGATGGTAATGTTACTGTCTACAAAGCTCGACTTATCGCGAAAGGTTTTTGACAAGTTCAAGGAGTTGACTACGATGAGACTTTCTCACCCGTAGCGATGCATAAGTCTGTCCGAATCATGTTACCAATTGCCGCATTTTATGATTATGAAATCTAGCAAATGGATGTCAAAACTACATTCCTTAATGGATTTCTTAAAGAAGAGTTGTATATGATGCGATCAGAAGGTTTTGTCGATCCCAAAGGTTCTAGCAAAGTGTGCAAGCTCCAGCGATCCAGGACTGGTGCAAGCATCTCAGAGTTGGAATATACACTTTGACGAGGTGATCAAAGCACATGGTTTTATACAAACTTTCGGAGACGCCTGTATTTGCAAGAAAGTGAATGGGAGCACTGTAGCATTTCTAATATTATATGTGGATGACATATTGTTGATTGGAAATGAATAGAATTTCTGGATAGCATAAAAGGATACTTGAATAAAAGTTTTTCAATGAAAGACCTCGATGAAGCTGCTTATATATTAGGCATCAAGATCTATAGAGATAGATCAAGACGCTTAATAGGACTTTCACAAAGCACATACCTTGATAAAGTTTTGAAGAAGTTCAAAATGGATCAGTCAAAGAAAGGGTGCTTGCCTGTGTTACAAGGTGTGAAGTTGAGTCAGACTCAATGCCCGACCACTGCAGAAGATAGAGAGAAAATGAAAGTCATTCTCTATGTCTCAACCATAGGTTCTATCATATATGCTATGTTGTGTACCATACCTGATGTGTGCCTTGCTGTAAGTCTGGCAGGGAGGTACCAAAGTAATCCAGGAGTGGATCACTGGACATCAGTCAAGAACATCCTGAAGTACCTAAAAAGGACTAATGATATGTTTCTCGTTTATGGAGGTGACAAAGAGCCGTCGTAAATGGTTATGTCGATGCTAGCTTTGACATTGATTCGGATGACTCTAACTCACAAACCGGATACGTATTTATTTTCAATGGTGGAGCTGTTAGTTGGTGCAGTTCCAAGCAGAGCATCGTGGCGGGATCTACGTGTGAAGTGGAGTACATAGCTGCTTCAGAACAGCAAATGAAGGAGTCCGGATGAAGGAGTTCATATCCGATCTAGGTGTAATACCTAGTGCATCGGGTCCAATGAAAATCTTTTGTGACAATACTAGAGCAATTTCTTAGCAAAGCAATCCAGATTTCACAAAAGAACCAAACACATCAAGAGACGCTTCAACTCCATCTGTGATCAAGTCAAGGAGGGAGACATAGAGATTTGCAAAATACATACGGATCTGAATGTTGCAGACTCGTTGACTAAGCCTCTTCCACGAGCAAAACATGATCAACACCAAGACTCCATCGGTGTTAGAATCATTACAATGTAATCTAGATTATTGACTCTAGTGCAAGTGGGAGATTGAAGGAAATATGCCCTAGGGGCAATAATAAAGTTGTTATTTTATATTTCCTTATTCATGATAAAAGTTTAATATTCATGCTAGAATTGTATTGATCGGAAACCTTAATACATGTGTGAATGCATAGACAAACATTGTGTCCCTAGTGAGCCTCTACTTGACTAGCTCGTTGATCAAAGATGGTTAAGGTTTCCTAACCATGGACATGAGTTGTCATTTAATAACGGGATCACATCATTAAGAGAATGGTGTAATGGGCATGACCCATCCGTTAGCTTAGCATATTGATCATTCAATTTTATTGCTATTGCTTTCTTCATGTCGAATACATATTCCTTCGACTATGAGATTATGCTACTCCTGAATACCGGAGGAATACCTTGTGTGCTATCAAACGTCACAACATAACTGGGTGATTATAAAGATGCTCTATAGGTATCTCAGAAGGTGTTTGTTGGGTTGGCATAGATCGAGATTAGGATTTTTCACTCCGAGTATCGGAGAGGTATCTCTAGGCCCTCTTGGTAATACACATCATGAGAAGCCTTGCAAGCAAAGTAACTAATGAGTTAGTTGCAGGGTGATGTATTACGGAATGAGTAAAGAGACTTGCCGGTAACAAGATTGAACTAGGTATGAAGATACGGACGATCAAATCTCGGGCAAGTAACATACCGATGACAAGGGGAACAACGTATGTTGTCTTAACGGTTCGACCGATAAAGATCTTCATAGAATATGTAGGAGCCAATATGAGCATCCAGGTTTCGCTATTGGTTATTGACCAGAGAGATGTCTCGGTCATGTCTACATAGTTCTCGAACCCGTAGGGTCCGCACGCTTAATGTTGTTAGGAGTCCCGGATGAGATCACAGACATGACGAGGAGTCTCGAAATGGTCGATAGGTAAAGATTGATATATAGGACGATAGTATTCGGACACCGAAAGTGTTCCGGATAGTATCAGGTATTTATCGGAGTACCGGGGGGGTACCGGAACCCCCGGGGGAAAGACATGGGCCATATGGACCATGAGAGGGTTGCACACCAGCCCACAAGGGGTGGCGCCCCCCTTAGGCAGGAGGCCGAATTGGAGAAGGAAGAGGGGGTTCGCCCCCCCCCCCCTTTCCTTCCTCCTTTCCCTCTCCGGTATTTATGGAGGGGGGCGAATTGGGGAGGACCCCAAGTAGGATTCCTCCTACTTGGGGTGCCCAATGGCTGCCTCTCATCCCCTTCCACCTATATATACATGGGGAGGGGGTGCCTAGAACACACAACAACAATCGTTAGCCGTGTGCGGCGCCCCACTCCATAGTTTATACCCTGGTCATAGTTTTATGGTGCTTAAGCAAAGCCCTGCGAGAATCACTTCACCATCACTGTCACCACGCCGTCGTGCTGAAGGAACTCATCTACTTCCTCGACACTGGATCAAGAAGGTGAGGGAAGTCATCGAGCTGAACGTGTGCAGAACTCGGAGGTGTCGTACATTCGGTGCTTGATCGGTCGGAGTTAGAAGAAGTTCGACTACATCAACTGTGTTGTCAAACGCTTCCGCTTTCGGTCTATGAGGGTACGTGGACACACACTCTCCCTCTCGTTTCTATGCATCTCCTAGATAGATCTTCTGTGAGCATAGGAATTTTTTGAAATTGCATGCTACGTTTCCCAGCGTCCTCCCCCTCCACCTGTCGAGTCGCACCGCTACTGTGCGAGCGGTGTGCGTGACCCCATCGGACCGCCTCGCCGGCGATGCCCTTAGCGCCTCGGGCTCCCCTCCTCCACTGCCCACTCCAACTCGCCCCTCACTCTTCCTCTCGCCCCTCTCCTCCTCAGATTCGCTGTGCACGACCGCTCCTACGTCGCCGCAGTCTGCCACCACCGCGGCGATCGCCGCCCCCGTTCCCCTCCAACACATCCATGAGCTCTACCGCGACCTCCTCTTCCTCTCCGTCGAGCCATGCGAGTGAGAACGCCCCCGCGACGCCGCCCCAATCTCGTATTCCTTCTCGAACGTCGTCGTCCTCGTTGTCGTTTCCGACTTTAGAAAGCCCTCCCCGAGCCCGCTTCGTAGCCGTAGCCGTAGCCGCCCGCCGCATTGGCCCGGTGACCACCTCGTCCGGCCCCTCTCTCCTTGGTCCCTCTTCATAGCCGTAGTCGTAGCCGCCCGCCGCATTGTTGTGCTTGTCGTCCGCCATGACCGCCGTGCATGCGCCGTGCGAGCTCCCGAGTGCTCGAGCCTGCCACGGGCGCGCTCCAGAGCGCGTGTAGCGTTGCCCCGAACCCTGCTGACTCTCCAGGATGCGCCTCAATGTATTTTTGAATGGAGCCCGAACGCCGCCGCCGCCCTCGCCGGTCACCGTCGTCGCTGCCGGCCTCCTCCGGTGATGCCACCCTCACCATCCAATGCGGCTTGCTCCGCTTGTTCGGGCAAGCCCAACTGCGCGCCAAACGACCGCCCTAGGCGATTTCCGATGAGGCAAGTGGCCTCCGTCGCGTTTCGGCGTCGGTGGCGGCTAAATGCCAGCCGCACTGACGTGCCCTGGCCTGGGGCTAGGGTCGTTGATCGGTGGGCCCAGGGGCCCAGCTGACCCCGTTGACTGGTTTGACCAGTCAACGGTGCTGACTGGGAAGCCCGAGTCACTGACTCATGGGCCCCCTAAAACTAATGAAACTGATTAAATTAATTAGGTTAATTTAATTATTCATTGACATGTGGGCCCTAGCGGCTAATTAACCTTTTTAGTTAAAATTAACCCCCTATTAAGTCTTTTATCTATGACAAGTGGGACCGGGCGGTCAGGTTTGACCTGGACTAGCTGGGTTGATTGTTGATGTCATGTTGACTAATGTTTACGTTATAAATCTAATTTTCAAATTAATTTTAAATAATAATAATTACAAAAAATGTTTAAATCTTTGAAAAATCATATAAAATAATCTATAAGTGAGATGAAAATAATTTATATATGAAAGTTGCTTAGAAAAATATAACGAATCCGAATATAATATCCGCTCATCTGTCACATGTCTATAGCATGATGAACATGGTTCCTTCCCCCGATTCATCTGTCCGAAAATGCCAAACGCTGGGAAAACATTCTGAGATGTTTTCCTGCTTCATTTGTAACGTGTAGCACTGCGTTAGGTCACCCCTAGCACTACATCTTGCCATGTCATGCATCGTGATGCATTTGTTTGCATTATATTTATTGTTTCTTCCCCCTCTTCTCTCTGGTAAACACCGAGGTTGGCGCTGCTCCAGAGTACGACTACACCCCCGATGTTCAGCCACTCTCAGTAGAGCTTCCAGGCAAGCAAAACCCCCCTGATCATTCATATATCGCCCATTTCCTTCACTCTCATTATTGCATTAGATTTTGCTATTGTTGTTTGTTTGTACCACCTACGCTTGTATTAGGGGGTGGGTCTGCTCCAGGCCATGTACGCAACATGCAGGAGTGCAAAGGGCAATGGGCCCAAGACTCAACCCGGTAATTCGACCCATGGGTAGGCACGCCCATGGGCACCCGACCCGAATGGGTAGGGTATGGGTCTTCATGTGCGCCCATGGGTATGACCCATGGGCAACCCGAATAATGGTGGGTAGGGTATGGCTACAAGCCTATACCCATGGGTTACCCGATTAATGTGACATCTATGTGACTCGGTGAAATTATGTAATTATTAACTAATTTTTTAACATGTATGCACAAGGCACATAGAGAAACAAAGGAAAAAATGTAGGATGAATGCATGGATCTATACATGCATGGGCCAAGCACGTAACATAGAACACACGAGAAAAATAATTGCCAACCGAATAAGAAGAAGAAGAAGATTATGTGCGTGAGGCTCATGCACAAGGAGAGAAGGACCTGGCCCATCCCTCAAAAATGAGAAACACCTGGCCCATGGTTTTGCCCGTGCAAGCTAAAAGCACTTGGGCCACGTTCCACTTGACTCCGGCTCACCCATTCCAGTGCACTACAACAGTAGTGCTGATCAATAGTACCACCTCACTCGTGGGAGTAGAAAACGAAGGGTTGGACGCTATATAAGACAGCCATAGGGGAGGAGGAGGGGAGTCATGTTGTCTACGTGGCTTCCTTCGGAACAAACAATGCAAAAATAGTTATTTATTGCACTCACCCGATGGGTGCCCAATTGGGTCGGGCAACCCAATGGGTTCGGGCATGGGTCTAACCAAAGGCCCATGGGTAGGGTCATGGGTCTGGCTATGCACCCAATTGTGTTTCGGGCATGGGTATTTAGGTCTACCTGACCAAACTGATGTCTACTACACAACCTTCTTCTTGTAGATGTTGTTGGGCCTCCAAGTGCAGAGGTTTGTAGGACAGTAGCAAATTTCCCTCAAGTGGATGACCTAAGGTTTATCAATCCGTAGGAGGCGTAGGATGAAGATGGTCTCTCTCAAAAACCCTGCAGCCAAATAACAAAGAGTCTCTTGTGTCCCCAACACACCTAATACAATGGTAAATTGTATAGGTGCACTAGTTCGGCGAAGAGATGGTGATACAAGTGGTATATGGATAGTAGATAATAGTTTTTGTAATATGAAAATATAAAAACAGCAAGGTAACTAATGATAAAAGTGAGCACAAACGGTATTGCAATGTGTTGAAATAAGGCCTAGGGTTCATACTTTCACTAGTGCAAGTCCTCTCAACAATAATAACATAATTGGATCATATAACTATCCCTCAACATGCAACAAAGAGTCACTCCAAAGTCACTAATAGCGGAGAACGAATGAAGAGATTATGGTAGGGTATGAAACCACCTCAAAGTTATTCTTTCCAATCAATCCGTTGGGCTATTCCTATAGGTGTCACAAACAGCCCTAGAGTTCGTACTAGAATAACACCTTAAGATACAAATCAACCAAAACCCTAATGTCACCTAGATACTCCAATGTCACCTCAAGTATCCGTGGGTATGATTATACGATATGCGTCACACAATCTCAGATTCATCTATTCAACCAACACAAAGGACCTCAAAGAGTGCCCCAAAGTTTCTACCGGAGAATCACGACGAAAACGTGTGCCAACCCCTATGCATAGGTTCAAGGGAGGAACCCGCAAATTGATCACCAGAACATACATCAAGTGAATCACGTGATATCCCATTGTCACCACAGATACGCACGGCAAGACATACATCAAGTGTTCTCAAATCTTTAAAGACTCAATCTGATAAGATAACTTCAAAGGGGAAACTCAATCCATTACAAGAGAGTAGAGGGGGAGAAGAAACATAAGATCCAACTATAATAGCAAAGCTCGCGATACATCAAGATCGTGCCAAATCAAGAACATAAGAGAGAGAGAGAGAGAGAGAGATCAAATGCATAGCTACTGGTACATACCCTCAGCCCCGAGGGAGAACTACTCCCTCCTCGTCATGGAGAGCATCGGGATGATGAAGATGGCCACCGGAGAGGGATTCCCCCTCCGGCAGGGTGCCGGAATGGGTCTAGATTGGCTTTCGGTGGCTACGGAGGCTTCTGGCGGCGGAACTCCCGATCTATTGTGCTCCTGGATGTTTTAGGGTATATGGAGATATATAGGCGGAAGAAGTACGTCAAGGGAGCCACGAGTGGCCCATGAGGCTGGAGGGCGTGCCCAGGGGGTGGGCGCGCCCTCCTACCTCGTGGCCTCCTTGAAGCTTCCCTTACGTGGACTCCAAGTCTTTTGGGCTTCTTCTGATCCAAAAATAAGTTCCGTGAAGTTTCAGGTCAATTGGACTCCGTTTGATTTTCCTTTTCTGTGATATTCTAAAATAAGGAAAAAATAGAAACTTGCACTGGGGTCTGGGTTAATAGGTTAGTCCCAAAAATCATATAAAATAGCATATAAATGCATATAAAACATCCAAGGTTGATAATATAATAGCATGGAACAATCAAAAATTATAGATACGTTGGAGACGTATCAGCATCCCCAAGCTTAATTCCTGCTCGTCCTCGAGTAGGTAAATGATAAAAACAGAATTTTTGATGTGGAATGCTACCTAACATATTTCTCTAAGTAATTCTCTTGATTGTGGCAAGAATATTCAGATCCATAAGATTCAAGACAAAAGTTTAATATTGACATAAAAACAATAATACTTCAAGCATACCAACTAAGCAATCATGTCTTCTCAAAATAACATGGCCAAAGAAAGCTATCCCTACAAAATCATATAGTCTGGCTATGCTCTATCTTCACCACACAAAATATTTAAATCATGCACAACCCCGATGACAAGCCAAGCAATTGTTTCATACTTTCGATGTTCTCAAACCTTTTCAATCTTCACGCAATACATGAGCGTGAGCCATGGACATAGCACTATGGGTGGAATAGAATGGTGGTTGTGGAGAAGACAAAAAGGGGAAGATAATCTCACATAAACTAGGCGTATCAATGGGCTATGGAGACGCCCATTAATAGATATCAATGTGAGTGAGTAGGGATTGCCATGCAACGGATGCACTAGAGCTATAAATGTATAAAAGCTCAACCAAAGAAACTAGTGGGTGTGCATCCAACTCGCTTGCTCACGAAGACCTACGGCATTTTGAGGAAGCCCATCATTGGAATATACAAGCCAAGTTCTATAATGAAAATTTCCCACTAGTATATGAAAGTGACAACATAGGAATCTCTCTATCATGAAGATCATGCTGCTACTTTGAAGCACAAGTGTGGTAAAAGGATAGTAGCATTGCCCCTTCTCTCTTTTTCTCTCATTTTTTTATTTGGGCCTTTCTCTTTTTTTCATGGCCTCTTTTTTTCTTTTTTTTATTTGGGCTTCTTTGGCCTCTTTTATTTATTTATTTTCATCCGAAGTCTCATCCTGACTTATGGGGGAATCATAGTCTCCATCATCCTTTCCTTACTGGGACAATGCTCTAATAATGATGATCATCACACTTTTATTTACTTACAACTCAAGAATTACAACTTGATACTTAGAACAAGATATGACTCTATATGAATGCCTCCGACGGTGTACCGGGATGTGCAATGATGCATGAGTGACATGTATGGAAGAATTATGAACGGTGGCTTTGCCACAAATACAATGTCAACTACATGATCATGCAAAGCAATATGACAATGATGAAGCGTGTCATAACAAATGGAACGGTGGAAAGTTGCATGGCAATATATCTCTGAATGGCTATGGAAATGCCATAATAGGTAGGTATGGTGGCTGTTTTGAGGAAGGTATATGGTGAGTTTATGATACCGGCGAAAGGTGCGCAGTATTAGAGAGGCTACCATTGCTAGAAGGGTGAGAGTGCGTATAATCCTTGGACTCAACATTAGTCATAAAGAACTCACATACTTATTGCAAAAATCTATTATGTTTGAAACAAAGTACTACGTGCATGCTCCTAGGGGGATAGATTGGTAGGAAAATACCATCGCTCGTCCCCGACCGCCACTCATAAGGAAGACAATCAATAAATAAATCATGCTCCGACTTCATCACATAACGGTTCACCATACGTGCATGCTACGGGAATCACAAACTTCAACACAAGTATTTCTGAAATTCAAAACTACTCAACTAGCATGACTCTAATATCACCATCTTCATATCTCATACCAATTATCAAGTATCAAACTTCTCATAGTATTCAATGCACTCTATATGAAAGTTTTTATTATATCCCTCTTGGATGCCCATCATATTAGGACTAAATTCATAACCAAAGCAAATTACCATGCTGTTTAGGACTCTCAAAATAATATAAGTGAAGCACGAGAGTTCATCTATTTCTATAAAATAAAACCACCACCGTTCCCTAAAAAGATATAAGTGAAGCACTAGAGCAAATAACAAACTACTCCGAAAGATATAAGTGAAGATCAATGAGTAGTCGAATAATCATGCAACTATATGAAGACTCTCTAGCATTTAAGGATTTCAGATCTTGATACTTTACTCAAACAGCAAGCAAAACAAAATAAAATGACATCTAAGAATAGCAAACATCATGTGAAGAAGCAAAAACTTAGGATCAACCGATACTAACCGATAGTTGTTGAAGAAGAAAGGTGGGATGCCAACCGGGGCATCCCCAAGCTTAGACGCTTGAGAATACTTCAAATATTATCTTGGGGTGCCTTGGGCATCCCCAAGCTTGAGCTTTTGTGTATCCTTAATTCCTCTCATATCACGGTCTCCCTAAATCTCAAAAGCTTCATCCACACAAAACTCAACAAGGACTCGTGAGATGAGTTAGCATAAACCATTGCAAAAACCTTATCATACTCTACTGTAGAAAATCACTAAAATTATTGTTAAACATTGCATAGTAAATGCCTCTGCATATTTAATAGTCCTATCCTCAAATAGAATCATTAAAGAAGCAAACATATGCAAACAATGCAAACATAACAGCAATCTGCCTAAACAGGACAATTTGTAAAAAATGCAGCAACATCCATACTTCCCTAGCTCCACAAATTATTAAATAAAATTCCCACCGTATTAAATTTATCAGAGCTTAATATGCAAAAGGTTTCAACATTTTATCACGTTCCGAATTTTCTAGGGAATTATTGCAACAGCGGTAAACTTTCTGTTTTCAAACAGCAACATGTGGACTTCTAAAATAGGCATAGTAAAGGCTATCAATGCCACTTTTATTGAAATAAAAGATGAAAAACATTGTTCTAAATAACAGCAAGCAAATCTTAACAAAATAAATTGACGCTCCAAGCAAAACACATATCATGTGGTGAATAAAAATATAGCTCCAAGTAAATTTGCCGATGAACAAAGACGAAAGAGGGGATGCCTTCCGGGGCATCCCCAAGCTTAGGCTCTTGGCTATTCTTGAATATTACCTTGGGGTGCCTTGGGCATACCCAAGATTAGGATCTTGCCACTCCTTATTCCATACTCCATCGAATCCTTACCCAAAACTTGAAAACTTCACAACACAAAACTTAAAAGAAAACTCGTAAGCTCCGTTAGTATAAGAAAATAAATCACCACTTCAAGGTACTGTAATGAACTCATTCTTTATTTATATTGGTGTTAAACCTAATGTATTCCAACTTCTCTATGGTTTATAAACTCTTTTACTAGCCATAGATTCATCAAAATAAGTAAACAATACATGAAAAACAGAATCTGTCAAAAACAGAACAGTCTGTAGTAATCTGGATCAAACTTATACTTATGGAACTCATAAAATTATAAAATAAATTTCTGGACCTGAGGAATTTATCTATTAATCATCTTCGAAAAGAATTAACTAAATATCACTCTCCAAATAAACATGGCAGCAATTCTCCTGAGCGCTAAAGTTTCTGTTTTTTACAGCAAGATCAACAAGACTTTCCACAAGTCTTCCCAGCGGTTCTACTTGGCACAAACACTAATTAAACACATAAAACAACATATAAACAGAGGCTATATGAATTATTTATTACTAAACAGGAACAAAAAGCAAGGAACAAAAATAAAGTTGGGTTGCCTCCCAACAAGCGCTAACGTTCAACGCCCCTAGCTAGGCATGATGATTTCAATGATGCTCACATAAAAGATAAGAATTGAAACATAAAGAGAGCATCATGACGAATATGACAAGCACATTTAAGTATAACCCACTTCCTATGCATAGGGATTTTGTGAGCAAACAACTTGTGGGAACAAGAATCAACTTGCATAGGAAGGTAAAACAAGCATAACTTTAAAACTTTAAGCACATAGAGAGGAAACTTGATATTATTGCAATTCCTACAAGCATATATTCCTCCCTCATAATAATTTTCAGTATCATCATGAATGAATTCAACAATATAACCAGCACCTAAAGCATTCTTTTCATGATCTACAAGCATAGAAATTTTACTACTCTCCACACAAGCAAAATTCTTCTCATGAATAATAGTGGGAGCAAACTCAACAAACTAACTATCATGGGATTGAAAATTGAAATCAAGATGACAAGTTTCATTGTTATTATTATTCTTTAAAGCATATGTGTCATCACAATAATCATCATAGATAGGAGGCATGCTTTCATCATAATAAATTTGCTCATCAAAACTTGGGGGACAAAAAATATCATCTTCATCAAACATAGCTTCCCCAAGCTTGTGGCATTGCATATCATTAGCATCATGGATATTCAAGGAATTCATACTAACAACATTGCAATCATGCTCATCATTCAAATATTTAGTGCCAAACATTTTATAGATTTCTTCTTCTAGCACTTGAGCACAGTTATCCTTTCCATCAAAAATTATGGATACGTTGGAGACGTATCAAGCATCCCCGAGCTTAATTCCTGCTCGTCCTCGAGTAGGTAAATGATAAAAAGATAATTTTTGATGTGGAATGCTAGTTGGCATAATTTCAATGTAATTATTCCTACTTGTGATATGAATATTCAGATCCGAAAGATTCAAGACAAAAGTTCATATTGACATAAAAATAATAATACTTCAAGCATACTAACAAAGCAATCATGTCTTCTCAAAATAACATGGCCAAAGAAAGTTATCCCTACAAAATCATATAGTCTGGCTATGCTCCATCTTCACCACACAAAATATTTAAATCATGCACAGCCCCGATGACATGCCAAGCAATTGTTTCATACTTTTGATGTTCTCAAACTTTTTCAATCTTCACGCAATACATGAGCGTGAGCCATGGACATAGCAATATAGGTGGAATAGAATGGTGGTTGTGGAGAAGACAAAAAGGGAGAAGATAGTCTCACATCAACTAGGCGTATCAACGGGCTATGGAGATGTCCATCAATATATATCAATGTGAGTGAGTAGGGATTTCCATGCAACGGATGCACTAGAGCTGTAAATGTATGAAAGCTCAACAAAGGAAACTAGTGGGTGTGCATCCAACTCGCTTGCTCACAAAGACCTAGGGCATTTTGAGGAAGCCCATCATTAGAATATACAAGCCAAGTTCTATAATGAAAAATTCCCACTAGTATATGAAAGTGACAACACAAGAGACTCTCTATCATAAAGATCATGGTGCTACTTTGAAGCACAAGTGTGGAAAAAGGATAGTAGCATTGTCCCTTTTATTTTATTTTTATTTTATTTTTTTATTTGGCCTGTTGTTTATTTGGCCTTTCCTTTTTTTATTTGGCCTTTCTTTTTTTTATTTGGCCTTTCCTTTTTTTTAGGACAATGCTCTATTGAATGATGATCATCACAGTTCTATTTATTTACAACTCAATGATACAACTCGATACTAGAACAAAGATGACTCTATATGAATGCCTCCGGCGGTGTACCGGGATGTGCAATGATGCATGAGTGACATGTATGAAAGAATTATGAATGGTGGCTTTGCCATAAATACGATGTCGACTACATGATCATGCAAAGCAATATGACAATGATGGAACGTGTCATAATAACGGAACGGTGGAAAGTTGCATGGCAATATATCTCGGAATGGCTATGGAAATGCCATAATAGGTAGGTATGGTGGCTGTTTTGAGGAAGGTATATGGTGGGTGTATGATACCGATGAAAGGTGCGCGGTATTAGAGAGGCTAGCAAAGATGGAAGGGTGAGAGTGCGTATAATCCATGAACTCAACATTAGTCATAAAGAACTCATATACTTATTGCAAAAATCTACAAGTTATCAAAGCAAAGTATTACGCGCATGCTCCTAGGGGGATAGATTGGTAGGAAAATACCATCGCTCGTCCCCGACCGCCACTCATAAGGAAGGCAATCAATAAATAAATCATGCTCTGACTTCATCACATGACGGTTCACCATACGTGCATGCTACGGGGATCACAAACTTCAACACAAGTACTTCTCAAATTCACAACTACTCAACTAGCATGACTCTAATATTACCATCCTCATATCTCAAAACAATCATCAAGTATCAAACTTCTCTTTGTATTCAACACACTCATAAGAGAATTTTATTATTCTTGAATACCTAGCATATTAGGATTTTAAGCAAATTACCATGCTATTTAAGATTCTCAAAATAATCTAAGTGAAGCATGAGAGTTCATCTATTTCTTCAAAATAAAACTACCACCATGCTCTAAAAGATATAAGTGAAGCACTAGAGCAAATGACAAACTACTCCGAAAGATACAAGTGAAGATCAATGAGTAGTCGAATAATTATGAAACTATGTGAAGACTCTCTAACATTTAATAATTTCAGATCTTGGTATTATATTCAAACAGAAAGAAAAGCAAAATAAAATGACATTCTAAGAATGGCAAACATCATGTGAAGAAGCAAAAACTTAGGATCAACGAAAACTAACCGATAGTTGTTGAAGAAGAAAGGTGGGATGCCAACCGGGGCATCCCCAAGCTTAGATGCTTGATACTTCTTGAAATATTATATTGGAGTGCCTTGGGCATCCCCAAGCTTGAGCTTTTGTGTCTCCTTAATTCCTCTCATATCACGGTCTCCCTAAATCTCAAAAGCTTCATCCACACAAAACTCAACAAGGACAGTATAAACCGTTGCCAAAACCTTATTATACTCTACTGTAGCAAATCACTAAAATTATTATTCAACATTGAATACTAAATGCCTCTGCATATTTAATAGTCATATCCTCAAATAGAATCATTAAAGAAGCAAACATATGCAAACATAACAGCAATCTGCCTAAACAGGATAGTCTGTAAAGAATGCAGCAACATCCATACTTCACTAGCTCCAAAAATTATGAAATAAAATTCCCACTGTATTAAATTTATCATAGCTTAATATGCAAAAGTTTTCTACATTTTATCCCATTCTGACTTTTCTAGGGAATTATTGCAACAGCGGTAAACTTTCTGTTTTCAAACAGCAACATGTATACTTGTAACATAGGCATAGTAAAGACTATTAATGCCACTTTTATTGAAATAAAAGATGCAAAACATTGTTCTAAATAACAGCAAGCAAATCCTAACAAAATAGATTGACGCTCCAAGCAAAACACATATCATGTGGCGAATAAAAATATAGCTCCAAATAAAGTTACCGCTGAACGAAGACGAAAGAGGGGATGCCTTCTGGGGCATCCCCAAGCTTAGGCTCTTGGTTGTCCTTGAATATTACCTTGGGGTTCCTTAGGCATCCCCAAGATTAGGCTCTTGCCACTCCTTATTCCATAGTGCATCAAATCCTTACCCAAAACTTGAAAACTTCACAACACAAAACTTAACAGAAAACTCGTAAGCTTCGTTAGTATAAGAAAATAAATCACCACTTCAAGGTACTGTAATGAACTCATTATTTATTTATATTGGTGTTAAACCTACTGTATTCCAACTTCTCTATGGTTTATAAACTATTTTAATAGCCATAGATTCATCAAAATAAGCAAACAGCACACCGAAAACAGAATTGGTCAAAAACAGAACATTATGTAGTAATCTGGATCAAACGTATACTTATGGAACACATAAAATTCTCAAATAAACTTCTGGACCTGAGTAATTTATCTATTAATCATCTTCAAAAAGAATTAACTAAATATCACTCTCCAAATAAAAGTGGCAGCAATTCTCGTGAGCGCTAAAGTTTCTGTTTTTTGACAGCATGATCAACAAGACTTTCCCCAAGTCTTCCCAAAGGTTCTACTTGGCACAAACACTAATTAAAAGCATAAAACTACATCTAAACAGAGGCTAGATGAATTATTTATTACTAAACATGAACAAAAAGCAAGGAACTAAAATAAAATTGGGTTGCCTCCCAACAAGCACTATCGTTTAACGCCTCTAGCTAGGCATGATGATTTCAATGATGCTCACATAAAGGGTAAGAATTGAAACATAAAGAGAGCATCATGAAGAATATGACTAGCACATTTAAGTCTAACATACTTCCTATGCATAGGGATTTTGTGAGCAAACAACTTATGGGAGCAATAATCAACTTGCATAGGAAGGTAAAACAAGCATAACTTCAAAACTTTAAGCACATAGAGAGGAAACTTGATATTATTGAAACTCCTACAAGCATATATTCCTCCCTCATAATAATTTTCAGTAGCATAATGAATGAATTCAACAATATAACCAGCACCTAAAGCATTCTTTTCATGATCTATAAGCATGCAAAATTTACTACTCTCCACATAAGCAAAATTCTTCTCATGAATAATAGTGGGAGCAAACTCAACGAAATAACTATCATGTGATTGAAATTAAAATCAAGATGACAAGTTTCATGGTTATCATTATTCTTTAAAGCATACGTGTCATCACAATAATCATCATAGATAGGAGGCATGCTTTCATCATAACAAATTTGCTCATCAAAACTTGGGGGACAAAAAATATCATCTTCATCAAACATAGCTTCCCCAAGCTTGTGGCTTTGCATATCATTAGCATCATGGATATTCAAGGAATTCATACTAACAACATTGCAATCATGCTCATCATACAAATATTTAGTGCCAACATTTTATAGATTTCTTCTTCTAGCACTTGAGCACAATTTTCCTTTCCATCATACTTACGAAAGATATTAAAAAGGTGAAGCGTATGAGACAAACTCAATTCCATTTTTTTGTAGTTTTCTTTTATAAAATAAACTAGTGATAAAACAAGAAACTAAAAGACTCGATTGCAAGATCTAAAGATATACCTTCAAGCGCTAACCTCCCCGGCAACGGCGCCAAAAAAGAGCTTGATGTCTACTACACAACCTTCTTCTTGTAGACGTTGTTGGGCCTCCAAGTGCAGAGGTTTGTAGGATAGTAGCAAATTTCCCTCAAGTGGATGACCTAAGGTTTATCAATCCATAGGAGGCGTAGGATGAAGATGGTCTCTCTCAAGCAACCCTGCAATCAAATAACAAAGAGTCTCTTGTGTCCCCAACACACCCAATACAATGATAAATTGTATAGGTGCACTAGTTCGACTAAGAGATGGTGATACAAGTGCAATATGGATAGTAGATAATAGTTTTTGTAATCTGAAATTATAGAAACAGCAAGGTAGCAAGTGATAAAAGTGAGCGTAAACGGTATTGCAATGTGTTGAAACAAGGCCTAGGGTTCATACTTTCACTAGTGTAAGTCCTCTCAACAATACTAACATAATTGGATCATAAAACTATCCCTCAACATGCAACAATGAGTCACTCCAAAGTCACTAATAGCGGAGAACGAACGAAGAGATTATGGTAGGGTACGAAACCACCTCAAAGTTATTCTTTCCAATCAATCCGTTGGGCTACTCCTATAAGTGTCACAAACAGCCCTAGAGTTTGTACTAGAATAACACCTTAAGATACAAATCAACCAAAACCCTAATGTCACCTAGATACTCCAATGTCACCTCAAGTATCCGTGGGCATGATTATACGATATGCATCACACAATCTCAATTCATCTATTCAACCAACACAAAGGACCTCAAAGAGTGCCCCAAAGATCTACCAGAGAATCACGACAAAAACGTGTGCCAACCCCTATGCATAGGTTCATGAACCTGCAAGTTGGTCACCTTAACATACATCAAGTGGCACGCGGTATCCCATTCTCACCACCGATATCCACGGCAAGACATACATCAAGTGTTCTCAAATCTTTAAAGACTCAATCCGATAGGATAACTCCGAAGGGGAAACTCAATTCATTACAAGAGAGAAGAGGGGGAGGAGAAACATAGGATCCAACTATAATAGCAAAGCTTGCGATACATCAAGATCGTATCATCTCAAGAACACGAGAGAGAGAGAGAGATCAAACACATAGCTACTGGTACATACCCTCAGCCCCGAGGGAGAACTACTCGCTCCTCATCATGGAGAGCACCGGAATGATGAAGATGGCCACCGGAGAGGGATTGCCCCTTCGGCAGGGTGCCGGAACGGGTCTAGATTGGTTTTTGGTGGCTACGGAGGCTTCTGGCGGTGGAACTCCCGATCTATGTTGCGTTCTGGAAGTTTAGGTCACATGGGTATATATGGGTGCAGGAGGTACGTCAGGGGAGCCACGAGGGTCCCACGAGACAGGGGGGCGCGCCCTAGGGGGACGCACCCAAGGGGGGCGCGCCCCCCACCCTCGCGAGCACCTCGTTCCTTCCTTAACGTAGGGTCCAAGTCCATCGGGTGTGTTTCCTTCCAAAAATAACTTCTCCAGTTGATTTCGTTCCGTTTCGACTCCGTCTGATATTCCTTTTCTTCAAAACACTATAATAGGCATAAAACAGCAAATCTGGGTTAGGCCTCCGGTTAATAGGTTAGTCCCAAAAATAATATAAAAGTGGATATTAAAGCCCAATATTGCCCAAAACAGTAGATAATATAGCATGGAGAAATCAAAAATTATGGATACGTTGGAGACGTATCAGATGGCTAAGGAGATGAACTTAAGCCGGGTTAAGTGCTTCGGTGACTCGGACCTGGTGGCTCAGCAGGTATCTGACACTTGGGATTCCGAGGATCCACTCATGGCTGCATATCGACGAGAGGTGGACATAGTGGCTGGTCATTTCAAGGGTTATCAAGTTGACCATATAGACCGGCGAAAGAATGAAGCGGCGGATGCTTTAAGTCGTCTAGGCTCTCCGCGTAAACCGGTGCCACCTAATGTCTTCCTCGACGTACTTCATAATCCGTCGGTCAAGATACCCACATAGGTGGAGTTGGCTATTCCTGACCCGGAGGCCCAGTTGGTGGCGGCTTTGCATGTTATACCGGATTGGATAGTCACGTACCTAGCTTACATAAACCGGGGCGAGTTACCGGATGATGAAACCTTGGCCCGGCAGATAATCCGGCGATCCAAGTCAATGACCGTTATCAACAGGGAGCTACATCATTACAGCGTCACAGGAGCAATTCAGCGTTGTGTGTCTCCTCATGAGGGTTGTAAGATTTTGTGAGAAATCCACGAAGGAGATTGTGGTCACCACGCCGGTTCAAAATCCTTGGTGGCTAAGGCTTTTCGTCACGGCTTCTATTGGTTGACAGCTCATGCTGATGCTGAAGATTTAGTAAAAAGGTGTGACGGTTGTCAAAAATTTGCACGCCACGCTCATGTTCCGGATCAAGAGTTGAGAATGATTCCAATCACTTGGTCGTTTGCAACTTAGGGGCTAGATATGGTTGGACCCTTTAAGAGGTCCAAGGACAAAAAGACCCACCTGTTGGTGGCGGTTGATAAGTTTACCAAGTGGGTAGAGGCAGAACCAGTCAGTAAGTGTGATGCAGCCACGGCGGTCCAATTCATCAAAAAGGTGATATTCCGGTTTGGTTTTCCACACAGCATTATAATTGATAACGGTACTAATCTGTCCAAGGGTGCTATGGAGGAATTTTGTCAACGTGAGCACATCTGGCTTGATGTAGCGTCAGTGGCTCACCCCCAGTCTAATGGTCAAGCAGAGAGGGCAAATCAAGAAATTTTGGGAGGAATTAAACCCCGGCTTATGGTTCCTTTAAAGCGGATGCCGGGTTGTTGGGTGGAGGAGTTACCTTCCGTATTATGGAGTATCAACATCACACCAAACAGATCTATGGGTTACACGCCTTTCTTCATGGTTTACGGAGCAGAGGCGATTCTCCCTAGTGACATCCGTCATGACTCGCCCCGTGTGGCGGCTTACGTTGAAGCTAAAAATGAGAAGGCACGTCAGGACTCACTGGGCATGTTAGATGAGGAGCGTGATCTCGCGGCGGCGCGGTCGGCGATTTATCAACAAGATCTCCGACGTTATCACAGCCGCCGGGTTAAGACTAGAACTTTTCAAGAGGGCGATCTGGTGCTCCGGCTCATCCAGGATCAGGCTGATATGCACAAATTATCCCCACCTTGGGAAGGACCTTTTGTGGTCAGCAAAAACTTGCACAACGGGTCATACTACCTTATCGATGTTCGAGAGCACAAAGACTCACGCAAATCGGAGGAGGAGACCCAGCGGCCATGGAATATAGCTCTTCTTCGGCCTTACTATGCTTGATCCACATGCTCTTCTTATGTACATACTTATGACAATGTATATTATATAATAAACCGGAGCCTCAACTAAAGCGGGGTCTCTGTTCTTTTTTTACATCATGTGTGGTTACTTGGGGGCTTCTGCTTCCAAAGAGGAGTTCTATTAACCCGGCCTATAAAGCCACACAGATATAAAGGAAATCACTAGGGGGCTTGGTCGTATTCGAACCATAGCTACACCTCTTAACCGGCTTAAGACCAAAAAGGGAAATCACTAGGGGGCTTGGTTGTATTTACACCATAGCTACACCTTTTTTGATAGGCTTAAAGCCAAAAGGAAATTATGTGGAACCAAAGAGAGTCTGTTGCATAAAGCACAACTCAAACATAGGTAACCACTGAGCATAGCTCAAATATTACTTGGGGGCTCCTTGCTTCTCAAAGAACAAAAAGCTTGCACCCTTGTAATAGGCTATCAAGCCAGGCTTGGAAACCAGGTGTATTCACCTAAAACCCTAGGTTATCCTGCCTTTTTAAGTAAGCCACTCCGTCCAGGTAAACCTGGTATGACCCATTGAACGTTTGACAAGTCAATCTCATAGACCCTGAACTTGTCAAATTTAAAACGATGATTGGTTAAAGATTGAGGTCCATCTTCAAAGGCTTTGAAAAATGGTTTAACTCAGCGGCCTGGCAGCCCATGAAAAGCCTCGATTTAGGGCCTGGCAGCCCATGAAAAGCCTTGCATATTTCTTTTGTATTTTCTGTTTTTAAACATCTTTTGATAAGGGATTTATGAATATTTTCTGATAAACCGGTGTTTATTACAACCCAACATTGCTTTCAACGCTAAGTTGTCAGTACATGGTCAGTTTTAATCCGGCAATATTATTGCTCCGATTTGGTTTGACTAAAGGTCACCACAATTATATGCATAAACTGGTGTTTACCATCACCCGGAAAGATTTCGGTGAACCGACAAGGAGGCAAGGAGTCATCAACACTCCAGATTGGTCTTATCACCTTTTGTTATAACAACAGTTGGTAAGCCAAACGAGATATACCACAGGTATCATCTATTTTATATCTACATATTACAGCCTTGGTTCGGCATCCAGGTTATATATATGTTTGGGCACCATGACCCGTCCAGCGGTAAGCCGCTGGGACACTTTCAATTTTTTTGCAGGAATAAGCTAAATAAAGCCAATATGGATTATGCACATAATAGATCCCAAAAGCATGGCGAGTTATCAATGTCAAGCAAAACAAGTATGCTCGATGGCATAAGCAGATAAGTATTTGAACTAGCCTATTACAAGGCGCTTTAGTGCCCACACAAGATAATTGTTTCAACAAGTTTGGCAAATGATTAAACCGGCTTCCGGATTAAGATTCTTCATCCGGACGGCTTGAAGGTTGAGGGTCATCTTGAGCGGGTGCATTCTCCTCATCCCTACCCAGTCGCTGGAAATCAACCATTGACCAATCGATTCCAGTTAAGGCTTGAAAAACGGCTTCTTCATGAATAAGGTTGGAAGGGTCAATGTCAAGGGCATAAGTATGCTTACGAATCGGCGGAACAAGATCTTCTACATCATGAATCAGCGCGGGCTGTCTTTTCCCCTCAACATCATAAACAAAGTTGATAATGAGATAGATATGTGTCATCCGCCAATTTGCTTGCTATAAGCCGCATTTCCTTGGTCAGCCTTCGGAGATCGTCATTGTTGAAATATGAGCCATCTTCCTTCACACCAGGATAACCTTTGCTAATGTCGGAAGGATCAAGATCAGGAATCCACGCCTTGGCCCGGATTAGTGTCGTTAGTGCGCCTGACCTTGCAGCTGATTTCTTCAGTTCATCCAACCGGGCAGGTAGCATGGCCAGCTTTTCGATGGTTTCTTTTATCAGCATTGGAGGAGGCTTGTTATAAGCTGTAGTGCAAATGGCTTGATGGGATCCAGAATACAGCTATTCTATCAAAGTATGGGCCGCTTTAAGCTTCATCCGCATGTTGGAACCCAGATGAGTGATGCGGGTCCCTGTCATGGTAACGCATCAGTAAATCGACCATTGATGAGGTATTATGAATTGGAAAAACTTCATATGAGGATACTCACCAAATACAGCAGAGGTCATGGCATTAATCTGCCGTTTTAAGCCAGTCAGTTCTTCAACCACCGGCTTCATGGCTGCTTCTGCGTCTTCGGCCTTCTTTGTTAAATCGGCCTTCTCTATCTCCCAGTCTGCACGCTCTTTATTAAAGGTTTCCTTCAGCTTCTCCATGGCTGCTAAGGCATTAGTCATTTCTTCCTTGTCCTTGGAAGCCTTCGCTTGCTGAGATTTAATGTTCTCCTGAAGGTCAGCGGTTTGAGCATCCTTCTTACTCAGCTCGGCCTACAAAGGCAAGATATATCATTAATGGGCTATGTATATTTCAAGTACCAAGCGTATAACAAGTTATGCACTTTGTACTTGGGGGCTAATGCCTATTTGCTCTGTCATCAAATTTTTTTGCAAGTCTCAAGTACAATGCAAGCATTATCCTTGACACTTGGGGGCTAATGTACATCTGTTCAAATGGAAGCATGGATTAAAGACCCGGTTCACCTTGGAAAGATAAACCGGACCATGGGGACTACATAGGCGAAAACTAGAGGAATACAATGATCAAGTCCGGTTTATTTCAAAAGATCATCTAACATATGGAGGATAAGTTTGCAAGGGTTAAGGTATTACAAAGTCCCGGTTTATGATTACCATCATAAACCGGTCCTTGGGGGCTACTTGAGTTGGTACTTACAAATTGGATTTAAGAAAGGAAAAGTGATGAAAATACCTCATAGCGCTCCTTCATCAGATAGAGAGGGCCTGAACCTGGGTAAACATCGTGTCCCCTGTCTCCTGTTACCATCAACCTTAGACGCACAGTTTGAGACCCCCTACCCAAGATCCGCCGGTTTTGACACCGACAGTCGGCGCTTGGATTGTATTTCAGAAGGTTTATCCTTGGCTGGGTCTTCCTTGTCATCCCCGCCGTTCTCCTTTGGTGCATCCACCATGTACACATCGTACGAGGAAGTGGTTGTCCAGCGTCCGGTGAACAGCGGGTCCTGGGCCTCTTCGTTTCCGGCATCGTCGTCCATACCGTCGATGTCATCGGAGCCATAGTCGAGCATGTCGGTTAAGTCTTCGACAATGGCTATGAAGTGGGTGGCGGGTGGGAATCAAAATTCTCCATCGTCAGTCCCTAGTTCGGACCGGACATAGTTCTGCTGTGAGTCCTTCGTCAAGGACAGGTTTTTTAATGAGTTTAGCACGTCGCCCAAAGGCGAGTGCTGGAAGATATCTGCGGCGCTGAATTCAAAGATCGATAAATGATCCAGTTTGGCGTCTGCGTGCTCACATGGTTTGGAACTTAGGGCCGGAGGCGAGTCCGGAGTTCCGGTGGCATAGGTATCGTATGAGATCAAGTATATGTGTGGCTCCAACACCGAGGAATCTGTGGCCTCCGTGGCGGGGTTGAGCCTCTGGTCCTTGGATAGCGCAGTCTAGTAGTATCCAACTCCCTTGAAAAGGTAGAGACGAGGGTCATCAGTCTCGACGCAGCATACACGGAGCGTGCCACTGGGAAGATCCAACGCGTCGCCGTCCTTCAGCTATGCCTCGAATATGATGTTTTCGTGTACCACATCATACACACGCCCTCCATACCAGGTGAGCTTCACGATTTCTTGTCTCGAGAGGACATATACTTCTGTGGGGCAGCCATCGAAGGGGACAAACAGAAGCTGGAGCCATACAACCTTGATTTGAAAAGCATCGCTGACCTACAAACTAGAATCAAAATTCCTGTAGAAGATTGTGATAAACAGACACCATCCCTATTCGTCGTAGCAAATTTTGTGCTCGGTACAAATCTTCAAAAGGGTGACGAGACGGTGGCATTAAGGTCGTCTGGATGGGAGAGCTATCCCTTGACGTACGAGCGGATAAAATATGCTGCCCTCGATGCCCGTGTGAGTTTCGAGATAGCTGCAAGGTCCAAAGAGCTTCTTGCGAAGCCATCTCCCATAGAAAATGAGAAGAAGAAGAAGAAGAAGAAGAAGAAGAAGAAGAAGAAGAAGAAGAAGAAGAAGAAGAAGAAGAAGAAGAAGAAGATAAGGATGCACCAACAACAGGGCATTATGGATGGATGAACTATTTCCTCACTTGTACAAAAAAATCATTCCCTCTCGGTGTATATTGATATAGATGGACTATTTCGATGTTGTGTATGTCTTTGGAACAAGTAGTAGCGTGGGTCCGCCTAACTATAAGGAACTATTTATCCGCCTAGCTTTCTCTACTACTCCTTCCAGTGATCGGTATGCAATGCATGTGTTCGTAGACATGACAGCTTCTCCATGGAAGTTCAACTACGGCGACCATCACATTTCATCCACTGCCACTCGCGATTCCCACGACGCCGCTCCAACCCACGACACCACGTCCCCCGACATGCGCCTCACCCCTCTTGGCCGCACCGCCCCTCTGTCTTTGTGTGCATGACATGTGGGCCACCTTAAATGCGGCGAGCATCAAGTTTCTGCCACAGTCACATGCGATTCCCACGACGTCGCACGAACCCATGACGCCGCACGTCCCCCGACCTGCGGCTCACCCCTCTCGGCCCCACTGCCCCTCTGCCTTCGGGAGCATTACATGTGGACCAGCCACCTATCGGGTCCACATGTTATTGACTCAAAGGCAGGTGTAGTAAGGCGCTGAAGCTCAGTCCCGAGGGCCCTGAGAGGGAAATGTAACTCCTGCGCTAGGCTGGTGCTACCGCTGCATGAACTCGTGCCAAACTCGAGATTTGTTTCTTTACTATACATGCATGCAGCGATTTAATGGACATTGTAATCTCAACATGTGATGGGGAGCTCTAAATTTGAATTTGAGACTTATAAAATGAAAAGATTCAAAACAAATAAACTGGGAGAGAGGGAGTATATCGTAGGATGTGTCCCATACGAAACAAGTCCTCTGGTTTGTCACCGCGAAGATACGGTTAGAAAGGAGCACAGCATCTTCATACTCGTATGGCAACAAACCGGCCGCAGACAGCATGGTCCACCTTTGACTGCCATGTGCAAGGTTCGTGGTATCTTATTCAATCTCACTATGGTTCCATCGTACCAATTCATGCGGTGGCCCGTTGCATGGCTAATCCCAATGTTGGACAAAGGTTCTACAGGAACGATGTCACCGTTGTAAATGTTGTGCAAATTGATGTTGGTACCCTCCCGTACATATGCAAGCCAATCTCCACTCGCACCGAGCCTAACCTGTGAAACAGTGGGCACGGGGAGAATTAGGAAATGGACACGGAAGTAGTCTTTAGAATGCATTTACTACGTGATCAAACTCATCTTACCTTCTCATCGGAGGAAATCCGAGTGCCCCTCAACATCGGCATCTCAAGGGGCGTCAACTTGCAACTACGGCCACGCCGCACTGGAGAGACCCCCAAGGAAACATCCTCGTGCCTTCCACAGAACATCAAGATGCATTTGTATGAGTAGTTTATCTTGTGAGAGAAAAGGATGAACGAGGGAAGGCCTCTAGAGATGGAAATAGACACTACTACTACCAATGTGATGGCTCGTGCATTGCAATGGATCCAAAGTAATAGAATAATACTTGTTCACGTGCTTGAAATATAAACACTCTAGTTTTGATATACATGTGTCAGCAGACATGACATCTTGTCCATGGAAGTTGAACCACGGTGACCATCACATTTCTTGTTTCTACCACTGCCACACCCACACGCGATTCCCACGATGCCGCTCCAACCCGTCGTAGATGATATCCAACGGCCAGTAGTGCTTAGATTTTCCATCTTTGTACCGTCGGATTGGCTTCATACAACGATCAACTTTCAAAGTTATTCACACACTATATAGGGGGTATAGATATAGATGTGCCGGCCCGTTGCAATGGATTCAAAGTATATCTATTTAGTGGAGTGCAATCTAAACACATTATCCATTTATTTTTCTCTAACCTTTCGCAGCCATGCAACCAAGCCACATAAGCTTCATGGGTGCCCCCCACATCATATTATTCATACTACGTTGACTGAAAAAAAGATAAATCACCCAAAACAAGATCTTCCCGTTTTTTGTTCCTACGATGTTGTGCCGTGCATGTACCTACTAGTTGTATAGTACAAACTTGGTAATAGTAGGAGTAGAGTAGTACGAAATGCTCCTACTCTATCAACGAGCCCCATCTGACACCAAATTTCTTGGCTTTCGTGCTACAACTAGATCTTCCCCATGTTTCCATTTTCCAACCCGGCGGCGGGCGTGGTGCGGTTTGCCAATAGTCGGTTTGCTCAACGGCGGTCCCACATGAAAGTGAAAATGCTAGGCAACACGCCTTCCCTAAGCTATGTGTCATGCCGGACGGGCCGTGGAGTACTCCCGATTCCCGGGTATGTGGGGGGGGGAGTGCGATGCGAACGAGGCAAGCCTTTTCCTTTTACTAGCAATGTGTCTGAGCGTTGCACGGATCCAAAGTAGTAGAATAGTAGTACTTGTTCACAAACTTGAAAGAAATCACTCTTGTTTTGATATACTCCTAATATATTACTCCCTCCGTTCCTAAATATTTGTCTTTTTAGAGATTTCAAATGGACTATCACATACGGATTATATATACATATTTTGAAGTGTAGATTCACTTATTTTGCTTCGTATGTAGTCACTTATTGAAATCTCTAGAAAGACAAATATTTAGGAACGGAGGGAGTACTTTTCCCTCAAAATATATTTCTCAGGCTGTTTTGATGAGGTGAGGGAGGGATGTGGTTGCTTTCAAGATAATAAGGGGTTTTCTACAAATTCGAGCAGAGAAGTGGGCTATTGTTGCAAAAATGCCACAACTTACCTCACAGTCGTTAGATGCAGATCTAATGGTCAGAAACGACGGATGGCAGACACACCACCATCACCAACTGAGTCTTTTATAGGAGTAGGAGTAGTGAAACATGTATAAAATATTTTGGTTCTGCTCCTTGGCACGATCGATAGATAGAAATAATGATTGGAAATGCTAGGGCGGGGCTATTTCCGCCAGATAAGCAGGGTACGTAGTACCTAGGTTGGTGCATCGTCAGTTTGGTCACACGCGGTCCGACATGTTCTAGTGTTTCTAGCAAGATGCCCGCGCGTTGCACGAAGCTGATGGAAAAGGTAAGCACAACTTATAAATTGACGGATGGAGTACTAGTTAAAGTGATGCATATAATTAAGCAAAGGGTTCGCACATGTCGGTATTGGCTGGAACGAGAATGCAACAGCACAATAAGAATTAAGGCCACGATGATGATGTGATCGCAGTGGTAGTTACAGAAGGCAAGAAGAAAGATGCATCCATCAACGTACGACCTCCTCCTCCTCCTCAACTTAGTGCGCTGGGCCACCGACCGGCGGCTAAGGAGCAGTGGCTTTTTGTGGCGAGGTCGAGATGCTTCTCAGCAAAGGCATCCAAGGCTTCCAGCCGGTTGAGGAAGGCCGATGTCGTAGCGTCCTCACTGGCCTTGTAGATACCTATGTACATGATTTGCTCATACACATGGATGTGTAGTTCGACGTATTCTTGCAGGGCGAGGCGCCACGCGGCAAGCGCGGCCTCCAGGTGGACATTCTTCATGGCGTCGGCGGGCAGTCGCAGGGCCACTAGTGCTTGAAAGAGGTTCCGGTCATGGAGGACAATTAGGGTGGCAGGCAATGAGGAGCCCGGGCGCACGGGCTGGAGGAGTACAGCGATGTTGTCCGCGAGCTTTTTGAGGACGGTGAACTTGTTGGTGGTGGCAACGATCATCTGGTCCAACTAAGAGTCGTAGTTGGCGTCGACGGCCGCCATCCACCAGCCGATCACCAACACCGTCTTGAGACGATCCTCGGTGCCATGCCGCAGGCCGACGTCGTGGACCATCTGGCACAGCCGCTGGCCGCTCGCGCACATCGCCACCATGGGTCTGTAGTGAGCTCTTTTGCGCTTAGTGTAGGTGCTTAGGCAAATGCTAAGGTGCGTACTATGTGGTAGATGCATTGGAATGGAGGGTTGATGACCCACAAGTATATGGGATCTATCGTAGTCCTTCCGATAAGTGTCGAACCCAACGAGGAGCAGAAGAAAATAATAAGCGGTTTCCAGCAAGGTATTCTCTGCAAGTAATGAAATAAGTGGTAACATATAGTTTTGTGATAGAATAATTTGTAACGAGCAACAAGTAATAAAAGTAAATAAAGTGCAGCAAGGTGGCCCAATCCTTTTTGTAGCAAAGGACAAGCATGGACAAACTCTTATATAGAGAAAAGCGCTCCCGAGGACACATGGGAATATCGTCAAGCTAGTTTTCATCACGCCCATGTGATTCGCGTTCGGTACTTTGATAATTTGGTATGTGGGTGGACCGGTGTTGTAACATCCCAAATTTTCAATTTGGAATGTTATACACGAGATCATCTTTGCATATCATATTTTATTGCATTTTGGGTTGATCCTAGAAATTCTACGCAACTCAAGGACCCTCGGAGAGAGTTGGGGATTTCGTTATTTTCATATTTGAGTTTTCTCAAATTTTGAAAATAGGATTATTTGATTTTATTTATTTTACCTTCAATTATTTCTATATAAAAATATGAGAGAGGGAATAAAATGACTTTCCAAAATAAAGAAATATTGAGGATTTAATAAAAAATCAAATAAGATTTTATTTTGGTTTTATTTGCTATTTTATTTGAATTTAGAAAAAATGTGCGTTTTTCAAAATTGCATTTAGGCCCCAAATAAATGTTCATCCTGTGCGGCTTGATTTTAGAAGCCGGGGAAAATTTATTTCGGGATTTTTGGAGTTCGTTTAGTATTTCTTTTGTTTTTTTCTAAGCATAATTATTTTTTTTTTAAAGTCCGAAGCGACCTTGGGTCGTGTCCGGCCAGGACTCCGCCTGGCTGAGGCCTTTATATAGCGCAACCCCGGGCCGAACCAGCCCAAAGCCGCCGCCGCCCCAAACCCTAAGCAGTGTCGCCGCCCTAGTTGCTGCCACCGCCGCCCGCCGTCGTCGCCGCGCCGGAATCCGCCGCCGCCGCCGGTTTTTCTCGAAAAACCGTTCGGTTTATTTTCAGTTTTTTTTAGTTTTTGGTTTTTTAGTAGATCGCATTTTTTCCGGATTAGTTTATTTAGCGAGCGTTCGCTCGTTCGTTCATTTTAACGAACACGTTCATCATTTAGATCCAGATAACGAACGTTCGTTCGTTAATCTGTTCGTCGTTTTTTTTCTCGGATTTATTCCACGATTTTTCTGATCGCGATTTCTGATCCGATGTTCGTTCTAGTATAACTTTTTGCTCGTTTATCGGAATCAGGCAATTCAAGCGCCTGGAGTTTCGTCTCGAAACCCTCTTTCTGTTTAACCAACTCAAATCGGTTTTTGCCTCTGTAAATTTGACCTAGATCCAGATTAGTAAACAAAGCTTGTTTCTTTTGTCGTTTGTCTTTCGTTGCTTCGTTCGATGTGATTCTTTTTGCCAACCGGAGTTCTTAAGTTGAACTTTCTGATTAGATCTCTTATTCGAGTTTTACCTGTGCATTAGTTGAGTACTTATTATATGCTTGTTGTTTGCGATAGAGTACCCGGAGTGCGCCGCTTGCTACTTCGAATCGCTAGGTTTTGCGGATCATCAGCAAGGCAAGTAACACTTTGATCATACTTCCTATTACCCAGTTTTTATTGCATTAGATCAAACCTCACACATTGCATGATTAGGATCTAATTAAATTGTGGGATTGGGAAGTAGATGAGGTAGTACCTATTACCTGTTGTTATCAAACCTTTGGGAGTTACTTCTATATTTGCTTATTATGCCATGCTATGCTAGTAGACGTGGATTGGGTGAGTGTATCCATGACAGATGCGAGATTATTAAATTAATGATTTATCTAAGGTGGCAACTTAAATACACATCTGGGTGGATTGAGGCACCTGGGTGTTCCAGCGATTGTCTGTTTTTCTTTTGGAGCGCCACCCAGACTCAAAGGGATCATGAGATTATTCATACTAAAAACTTCCGTGTGCAGCCACAAGCTACTATGGGCTCTAGCATAGTTGACTAAGTTGTGCGAACTCTTACAGTGGTAGACTAGCAGATGTAGGGGAAAGTAGGTGTAACGGTCTACCCGATCGTAAGGTGCTAGCGCTTCTGAAAGACTATGTCTCGGTCATCCGTTTCTCAAACACCATGTAGTGCGAGAACCCCAACAAAGGAGATCGAGTCTAGTGGGGAAAAGTGCGCAAACCTCTACAGAGTGTATAAACTAATCATGGTTAGCCGTGTCCCCGGTTATGGACATTTTAAGTATCTAGTACTTGGATTATCATGTGAATCTCATCATGTTACTCTAATTAATTTTGTTGGGTTCTAATGATGATGTTTAATTGGCATTGAGAGGGTGTCTACACTCTCAATGTTTAACAACAACCATGATAGTTAAATAAAATGTATTTCTTTGCAGTAGGGAAAAATTGGCTTTACGCAAAATTGGAACCATAGAGCTTTCCACCAGCCAAATATGCATGTAGTATAGTCTTATTCCTTCATTGCTCTCTATGTGTTACATTGCCAGCATATTCCATGTGCTGGCCCGTTTCGGGCTGCAACGTTCATGTTGCAGACTTTTCAGACGACGAGTAAGGTGCCTTTAGGTCGTGGTTCTATACTCAGTGATGTCGTTGGAGTTGATGGACTCACTTATCTTCCAAGCCTTCCGTTGTTATCGTTATTAGATGGCCTTAAGCCATAATTATTGTAATAAGTTCTCTTTTGAGACACTCGATGTAATAAGTGTGTGATTGCTACTCTGTTATAAATCCTTCAAGTACTGTGTGGTGTCAGCATTACTGATCCAGGGATGACACCGGAGCATAGAGATTGGACCGTTTGAGGTCTGGTCGCTACAGGTGCTTGGGTGCTACCCTTACTTGGACAAGCATCCCACTTATGATTAACCTCCATTGCAAGCATCCGCAACTACAACAAAAGTATTAAGGTAAACCTAACCATAGCATGAAACATATGGATCCAAATCAGCCCCTTACGAAGCAACGCATAAACTAGAGTTTAAGCTTCTGTCACTCTAGCAACCCATCATCTACTTATTACTTCCCAATACCTTCCTCTAGGCCCAAATAATGGTGAGGTGTCATGTAGTCGACGTTCACATAACACCACTAGAGGAGAGACAACATACATCTCATCAAAATATCGAACGAATACCAAATTCACATGACTACTAATAGCAAGACTTCTCTCATGTCCTCAGGAACAAATGTAACTACTCACAAAGCATATTCATGTTCATAATCAGAGGGGTATTAATATGCATATAGGATCTAAACATATGATCTTCCACCAAATAAACCAACTAGCATCAAGTATAGAAAGTAATTAACACTACTAGCAACCTACTAGTACCAATCCCGGACTTGAAGACAAGAATTGGATACAAGAGATGAACTAGGGTTTTGAGAGGAGATGGTGCTGATGAAGATGTTGATGGAGATTGCCCTCTCCCGATGAGAGGAGCGTTGGTGATGACGATGGTGATGATTTCCCCCTCCCGGAGAGAAGTTTCCACGGCAAAACAGCTCTGTCGGAGCCCTAGATTGGTTCCGCCTCGTGGCAGCGGAGTTTTCGTCCGAGAAGATGGCTTCTGATTTTTTTTCTCATCGAAAGACTTCATATAGCAGAAGATGGCCACCGGAGGGCCACCAGGGGGCCCACGAGGTAGGGGGCGTGCCCAGGGGGTGGGGCGTGCCCCCCACCCTCGTGGGCAGGGTATGGCCCCCCTGGTGAACTTCTTGCGGTCAGTATTTTTTATATATTCTGAAAACGTCTTCCGTGAAGTTTCAGGACTTTTGGAGCTGTGCAGAATAGGTCTCTAATATTTGCTCCTTTTCCAGCCCAGAAATCCCAGATGCCGGCATTCTCCCTCTTTATGTAAACCTTGTAAAATAAGAGAGAATAGGCATAAGTATTGTGACATAATGTGTAATAACAGCCCATAATGCAATAAATATCGATATAAAAGCATGATACAAAATGGACGTATCAAGAGGCGCCTTTATATGAGGGCAAACTGTGTTGCATTCACATCGTGCAGCCTCTTTTCCCGGTCCTCCTCCCAGTACTTCCCTCATGCATTAATTGAAGGAGGATGCATTGGTCGTTCAACATTTCGGGAACCGCTACTCCCTCCCTCGTATGCATTAAAGCTGTATCGGGAACTGCACCGCCCGTTGTCAAATCGACTAGTACTGCGCCGCCCGCTGCACGCCCGGCTGAACACGACTCCTTGCATCCATTAAACCCGCATGCAAACCAAGAGACCTACTCTGGCCACACGTCCGTTCATGAGCGGGCCGGAATTAAACGCAACATCGGTCGAGCTCCTCCCGGCCGCCCTCGGTTTAAACGGGGCCAGGCGCCGGCCAAGCTCCTATCGTCCGCCCTCTATTTACACGAGGCCAGACAGACAGCGGGCAAGAATCGCACCCCTCCGCCGCTCCCCCATCTCCTCCTTCACCATTTTCTCCACTCTTTTGATGGCTTCCAAGCAGCCGCTCTCCAGCATATTACCTCGCTGGGTGGCCCGCCGAGCCCTCCGGATACGGGCGAGGCCGCTTGGTGCTTCACCAACCTCGCTTGGCCCAACGGAGCCAGTTGCCGCCCCAAGCAGGCGCGTGGTTCGGCAACTCACCGCTCCAGTTCAGCTCGATGAGGAGTGGCGAGTTGCTCCACGCCGGCACACCGCCGAGCACACCGGTACGGGCGTCGTCGCTGTCGCATCGTACCGCACCACCAATGTCTGTGGGCGCGCCTCCCGTGCCTGCGGCAACGCGATGCAGGCAGAGATAGAAGTCGGGTGCGTGGAGAGCGACGAGTCGGTGGCCAGCTTCTCCGTGTCCACCGCCATCATCGAGGAGAAGTAGAACACGGGAGGCCGCCGCCACTTGGGTCCCATGAAGGCCACCGCCGAGGCAACGACTGCGCATTCAGGTGGTTTCTTTGCTGCTTCGTCTCTTCCGAGGACCTTCGTCGGCCCCGCAAGTGTCTGCCGGACATGAGGAAGACAAAGGGATCTGCGGGCGGCCATTTAGATTATGTACTCCCTCTCCAGCTGGCAGGAAATATTTGTTCTAAGAATGGATAAATTGTATGTATCTATAACTAAAATAAGTTTAGATACATCCATTTCTAGGACAAGTATTTCCGGACGGAGGAAGTATTAATTATACCAAGAGAGCCGAATTGGCACGCTTAGTTCATGTAAATGTAATGAAATCCATCATATTTATATGAAGATCTGGCTTTTTATACGAAATCCTTCATACTTCTATGAAAGCAGTCCGTATTTGCATGAATTTCATCTGGTTGGTTAGAGTTGTGAAAATGTATGCCGCTGGCGTTTGATGTCGTCCTCCGCGAAAGGAAATACTACTAGAATCAACGATTTTACCTAGGGCGGAATACCCTAGGTGAAAGCCCAAAAACTCTAGGTAAAGGCATTACCTAGAGCTTCCCCTAGGTAGGAAAGAGGGCTTTCCCTACCGTTTTCCACCAGCCCTAGGGGAAGTACACTTTACCTAGGGGCACATGCTCTAGGGAAAGTATACACTGGGTCAGCTTTGCCAACGTGGAAAGTACATATCCCTAGGGTCATATTGCCCTAGGGAAAGCTTGTGGGGCCCTATTTTGATATATAGCAGCAATTTGAATTGTAAATATTTGCCATATTGCCCTAGTAACACATGCCAAATTTGGATTTATACCAACCATAATTCAAAATTATTCATCATACAACATATTCATACCACCCAGCAATCCAATAAAAAGCTAGATTAAGTTTCATAAAATGGTCAGGACAATTCGACTTGCATATACAATGAACTACAGACCAAACTACATATCAGCTCGTGTTGCTATACCAAAACACTTCTAAACTAACTACACATGCATCACAATGTTGGCCTTGAGAAGTATATGCTCTGAACACCCCTTGAGCACTTGCAACAGGTTGCCCATCCAGGTCTTAAAGAGGAACATCTGGCTCACAAAACATGAGGCTGAGTATAAGAATCACAAGTTCGGCACTTAGATAAAATATAAAAAATAGGCAGCTTACGTAAGAACACAAAAATCTGCATCATATTAACAGTAGCACAACAATCATGGACATATAGACCTCATGTCGGCAATAACCTGTAAATAACTGAAAATAAGAACAAAATATTTATCTGTTTATACAAAATACCAGAAAATAAGTACAGTGCTATATGATCTATCTGAGTTACAACGCATGTTTTCAAACCTCTCGAAAGTCAACCAAGCTCGAAATGAAACTGCATGTGTCCAGAAAATAGCCTCTCAATTCCTAAGTTTAATCGCATGAAGAAGACACAATTTTTGAACTTTTGCAGCAAAGCATGCGTGTCATGCCTCTCTGTTGCCTTCTGAAATAAAAACCACACTTGACAAACAATGCAGGAACATGTATGGTATCCCACTTGCTAAGTTACTTTTATAATACAACTACATTATGTTATGTTGCAGTCAATTAACCATTACAGTGCATAAACCACTATAGATGTAAAAGATCATCAAAGGTGCAAAAAAACAACAGGTCAAAAAGAAAAAGAACATCACAGCCATCTCAAAAAAGCAGTTACTTGAATTGGCACATACAAATAACTGAATGTTTTTTAGCCTCACTGAACCCCACTTCTAAATGTCTAAAACCATACATAAGAGAATCTTGAACATCATGTGAATATTACATGAATTAGCAGACGATGGAGAGGAGCTCACCATGGCTATTTTGTAGCTGATGCCAAACAACAACGCCTCAGCCGCACGACACCGGGGCCAACGGAAGATGCCGAGGCCGGAGACCAAGCCTACCACCACACACCTTTCCTGACACGATAAACCCCTTCTCCTCTTCATGGGTGGTGATGATGTACCATATCCTGCACAAGGACAAACCCAGCTTCAGCATTTTACTTGAACGTATATGAGAAATCTGAAGCTTCACGAGACATCATTGTCGTTTGTTAGCTTTACAAGTAATTAGACAACCTAGTTTGTTTGTTTTTGTTTTGCGAAATTAGAAAACCTACTTGAGCTATCAGCATACTGCATCTACATGGTTAACAGTAAGATGTATAAGAATGCAGAGTGTGAGAAAATTGGAATCCTCAGACTAGGCAGATAATATTATATCAGTGAACACACAAAGCAACCAACTTGATGCAGATTTAAGAACTTATTGTGAATGCAGAAGGACACAGTCAAGGAATATAACCAGTAGATGCACACAAAAATTTAAAGTATTGCTTGGGCATGCTGAATATTCCTATAGGAGGTGTTTGATGCTACAATGGTTGTTTTTTACTTGGAACTCATTTTTATTCCATTAGCCAAAATGCACAGCATAATCGCTGGGCACCAAGTCCTGTACGAAAGTAGGAGCACCTCCTGGCCAAAGGGCTTGGGGATCAACATCCATCTTTGCACCGAACGACGCAAGGGCGTTAGCTACCTTATTACAAAGTCTGGGACAATGCATAGCCCGAAACGAACAGAAATTAAGTCTAACAAACGCTTTGATCTCTTGGAATAACATCCACTCGTAGACATATCGTAGTCGCATGTGTTAATTGCCTGAACCAGCTCCCTTGAACTAAATGAAGTCTAGCAAACAAACAGAAATTAAGTCTAACAAACGCTTTGATGCTACAATGGCTGGAGCTAAATAACATCGACAGGACAATATTTATGGTGACCAAGGCCAAGAACATGAACAATGATAGTGTAGTAAACTCCATGATGTCTAAATTTATACAGAAGTACCTTCACATAACTCTGAAACAAGCATTAAAACAATATTGTTGATGAAAAACAGAATATGTTTGACGTTATATGATGAATGAGGTATGACGAAACCAAGAACAAGGCACGATGGCCAGAATAAAAAATTCCACAGCTCTATGGCCATGGACACGCAGGTCATGTGTGTGTGTGTGTGCGCGCGCGCATGTGTGTCTGTGTGCGTGGGTGCGGGTGTGTGTGAGAGAGAGAGGGCGGAGGAGAGAACCAGTGGCTTACCACGAGCTATCCCAGAGTGGAAGAAGAATCGGGGCCACCGAAGAGGCAGGGCAGGAGGGGTCATAGTGGAAGAAGCCCCGGTCACACCACACGGTAACTCTGTCGTGCGCCAAGATCTACATGTTGGTCAATTGGTCAAACAAGCAGCTTCACGACTTAGTTGAGACCATGATGAGCTGAGCAAATATATTGCGTAGATGCACATCTCTCAGTTTCCTGAAATAAAAGAGTGGGATATGAGGACATTTAGGATGAATCCCATATTTAAACTAGGATATGATGAACTGAAGGATGCATGTCCAGATTTCACATGCATGAGAGATGGATCTGTCTTGCACGACCTCCAGGTCCCTAGTAACTAACTTGATTGATCTCAACTTAATGGGGGCAATTTCTTAACAGACTCAAATATCATCTATTCTTTTATTGATGGATGCAGCTCACTGCCAATCAGGTGATATGCCTACCAAATAAAAATCTAACCTAAAGGCTACAACAAAAAACCAGAATTCATGCAACGATTGACTTCACAGAATGACAGAAGTAAGAACACTCCTGTCAAACCTCTCTTTGCCTTCTCAAATGAAAATCACAATTGAGAAAACAGTGCAGGAACATGAATGTCACCCCACTTGCTAAGTTACTAGTATCACATAACTATGTCATGTTATGATGCAGTCAATCAACCATATATAATTTTATTGCGGTTAGAATAATAAACCACCCAATTTCTAACATGTTGAACTGCCGAAATACCATTTAATTATAATGCCAAATGCCTAAATTATGTAGCTCGTGTTTATATCATTATGACATGCGAAGATATATTGCAGAACAGAGTCTAGTCCGAACGAGGGCTAGCGAGCGAGGGAATTGACTGAATAAGATCATCACACAAATATTTGCCTAGAGATTTTTACAGTGAGTATCAATGACTCATGTTACATATAAACTAATGTCCTGATGCAATGAGAAGTCACAAATCAAATGATAAGAAAATTAATAGCATCTAGAGAATATTGTATTACAAGATTGGTTCCAACCAGAAGGGGAGATGGAGGACCTTGATAGTGGCGGAAGCATGGTGGGAGAATGGACCTTGGGCAGTATGGGGTCGTCGGCGTGGATCCATTCTTGGAGAAGGGCAGAACGCACGGCGAACGGGATGCCATGGCTCCTCCAGTAGTGGGGGGCGACGGATCCGGTGCACCAGGACCTCGCCCTGTGCTCGTCGGCGCAGATCCTTTGGATGGACAAAAGGATTCAGGGAGGCCATGGCTGCTCCCACGATGGGGATGATAGATCTGGTGCACGGGGGATCTTGCCCTGTTGGGGCCGATCTAGTTCCCCCTTGCTCCTTGCATGCTGCAGGTTGGGGCTGAATCGGCATGGGGGCGGCTTGGGAGAGAAGGAGAACAGAGAAGAAGGTGGATTTTTGGGCCGGCGGACGGAGATGAAGAAGGTGACCTAAATACACGCGTCCACATCTTTCTCACTGGGCAGTGGGTCCATGACGAAATATGGCGCAGGCCACCCAAAGAAAGCGCGCGGACAATGAGAATGAGCGGGAGGCCGTGGCTACCTTTTTTTCCAATGAAAAATCACACATGAATTTCCCTTTCCCTAGGGTGTACTGTTCATGGCTATTGTTTCCCTTGAGGAGATCAATGAGCTCTAGGTAAAAAACTTGGCCCTAGGTAAAATCGTTGATTCTAGTAGTAGCGGGAGGAAATTTGCCGGCTGCCGTTGGAGATGCTCTTATGCTGGAAATAATAGAGTGACATCCAATCCATTTGAATTAATTGCGCGTATGATTGTCTCTCTATAAAAAGTTAATTGCATGTATAGTGTACACGTGACTTGCAGGGTGGCTACAACTTCATACAGAAAGTTAAAAAGAAACAAGTCCATCTGTAATCTTGTATTCTAAGTACTCTGTGGGTTCCACTGTCAGTATAGTAGTGAAAGAAGTATATGTTCAATAAGTAATATATAATATAAAAATCTAAAGTTAAAGATAGAATTCGAACTCATGTCATCGCGTTGCGAGCATCCGACGCTAACCAGTCCAGCACATTTTTGTTGTAGACCATGCTGGAGATATATCTCCATGTCTACTTTTATACTCCGTCCGTTCCTAAATACTCCCTTCGTTCCCAAATATAATACCTTTTAGGGATTCCACTATAGACTATATACGGAGCAAAATGAGTGAATCTACACTCTAAAGTATGTATATATACATCTGTATGTAGTTTATAATAGAATCTCTAAAAGGTCTTGTATTTAGGAACGAAGGGAGTATTTGTCTTTTTCAGATTTCAGATGGACTATCACATATGGATGTGTATGTAGACATATTTTAGAGTGTAGATTCACTCATTTTGCTCCATATGTAGTCACTTGTTGAAATCTCTAAAAAGACAAATATTTAGGAACGGATGGAGTAGAAAACAGAGTTGGTGATGATGGTGTGCGTGCCATCCTGCAATATAGGCCGTCGGATTTATATCTAACGGATACGAAAAGGAAACTATGGCAATTTTGCAAAAGTATATCCACACCCCTCTCCATGTTCGCAAATACGGCCTTCCCTCGTTCATCCTTTTCTCTCACAAGATAAACTATTCATACAAATGCATCTTGATGTTCCATACAACGCACGGGCATCTAGCTAGTTTCTTTTAAAATAGTTACTGTGATAATTGGGTTGAAGTGATATATTTTATGTCTGCCCCGAATGATTTCAGATTCACTAGTAGTAACAAAGAAAAGGTTGCCTTGTTAATTAATAGAAAACAAGTTGAAAACTATCACATGAGGCCGGTAAAAACGAGACACACTGGGTTCAGCATCATCGTCACTACAGTTGTGCGCGCGTGTGAAGTCTACATATCGAGGGGGCTACTGAGAGAGGCACAGAGACACAATGTTCGAGAGAGAAACCAATTGACAGGTTACGATCAGATCGAGTTGTCACCCTTCTGCTGTCATTGTTGGGGGAGGGGGGAGAGAAAGACGTACCGAGAGTGTGCGCGGTAGGCACAGAGGCACAACTAGCGAGTGTGTGTGTGTGTGTGTGTGTGTGTGTGTGTGTGTGTGTGTGTGTGTGTGTGTGTGTGTGTGTTTGAAAGAGGATGTCGGTGTCAAAACCGGCGGATCTCGGGTAGGGGGTCCCGAACTGTGCGTCTAAGGCGGATGGTAACAGGAGGCGGGGGACACGATGTTTACCCAGGTTCGGGCCCTCTCGATGGAGGTAATACCCTACTTCCTGCTTGATTGATCTTGATGATATAAGTATTACAAGAGTTGATCTACCACGAGATCGTAGAGGCTAAACCCTAGAAGCTAGCCTATGGTATGATTGTCTGTCGTCCTACGGACTAAACCCTCCGGTTTATATAGACACCGGAGGGGGCTAGGGTTACACAGAGTCGGTTACAAGGAAGGAGATCTATGTATTGCCAAGCTTGCCTTCCACACCAAGGAGAGTCCCATCCGGACACGAGACGAAGTCTTCAATCTTGTATCTTCATAGTCCAATAGTCCGGCCAAAGGATATAGTCCGGCTATCCGGAGACCCTCTAATCCAGGACTCCCCCAGTAGTGTTGGAAATATGCCCTAGAGGCAATAATAAAAGCATTATTATTATATTTCCTTGTTCATGGTAATTGTCTTTATTCATGCTATAATTGTGTTATCCGGAAATCGTAATACATGTGTGAATAACAGACACCAACATGTCCCTAGTAAGCCTCTAGTTGACTAGCTCGTTGATCAACAGATAGTCATGGTTTCCTGGCTATGGACATAAGATGTCATTGATAACGAGATCACATCATTAGGAGAATGATGTGATGGACAAGACCCAATCCTAAACATAGCATAAAGATCGTGTAGTTCGTTTTGCTAGAGTTTTGCAATGTCAAGTATCTTTTCCTTAGACCATGAGATCGTGTAACTCCCGGATACCGTAGGAGTGCTTTGGGTATACCAAACGTCACAACGTAACTGGGTGACTATAAAGGTATACTACGGGTATCTCCGAAAGTATCTGTTGGATTGACACGGATCAAGACTGGGATTTGTCACTCCGTATAACGGAGAGGTATCACTGGGCCCACTCGGTAATGCATCATCATAATGAGCTCAAAGTGACCAAGTGTCTGGTCACGGGATCATGCATTACGGTACGAGTAAAGTGACTTGCCGGTAACGAGATTGAACGAGGTATTGGGATACCGACGATCGAATCTCGGGCAAGTAATATATCGATAGACAAAGGGAATTGCATACGGGGTTGATTGAATCCTCGACATCGTGGTTCATCCGATGAGAACATCGTGGAGCATGTGGGAGCCAACATGGGTATCCAGATCCCGCTGTTGGTTATTGATCTGAGATCGTCTCGGTCATGTCTACATGTCTCCCGAACCCGTAGGGTCTACACACTTAAGGTTCGGTGACGCTAGGGTTGTGAAGATAAGTATATGCAGTAACCCGAATGATTGTTCGGGGTCCCGGATGAGATCCCGGACGTCACGAGGAGTTTCGGAATGGTCCGGAGGTAAAGAATTATATATAGGATGTGCAGTTTCGGCCATCGGGACAAGTTTCGGGGTACCCGGTATTGTACCGGGACCACCGGAAGGGTCCCGGGGGTCCACCGGGTGGGGCCACCTATCCCGGAGGGCCCCTTGGGCTGAAATAGGAGGGAACCCAGCCCATAGTGGGCTGGGGCGCCAGCCCCCCCAAGGCCCATGCGCCTAGGGTTGGGGGGAACCCTAAGGGGGGCCACCCCTTGCTTGGGGGGCAAGCCCCCCACCCCTTGGCCGCCGCCCCCCTGGTAGATCCCATCTACCAGGGCCGGCGCCCCCCCTGGCACCCCTATATATAGTGGGGGAGAGGAGGGACTTGATCCCCACGCCTTTGGTGCTTCCCTCTCTCCCTGTTACATCTCTCTCTCTCGTAGTACACGGCGAAGCCCTGCTATCGTGACGCCCTGCATCCACCACCACGCCGTCGTGCTGCTGGATCTTCATCAACCTCTCCTTTCCCCTTGCTGGATCAAGAAGGAGGAGACGTCTCCCGTCCCGTACGTGTGTTGAACGCGGAGGTGCCGTCCGTTCGGCGCTGGTCATCGGTGATTTGGATCACGACGTGTTCGACAACATCAACCTCGTTCTAACGAACGCTTCCGCTCGCGATCTACAAAGGTATGTAGATGCATCTCGTGACTCGTTGCTAGATGAACTCCTAGATGATCTTGGTGAAACGAGTAGGAAAATTTTGTTTTCTGCAACGTTCCCCAACAGTGGCATCATGAGCTAGGTCTATGCGTAGTTCTTTTGCGCGAGTAGAACACAATTCGTTGTGGGCGTGGATTTGTCAACTTTCTTGCCGCTACTAGTCTTTTCTTGCTTCAGCGGTATTGTGGGATGAAGCGGCCCGGACCAACCTTACACGTACGCTTACGTGAGACCGGTTCCACCGACTAACATGCACTAGTTGCATAAGGTGGCTGGCGGGTGTCTGTCTCTCCCACTTTAGCTGGAGCGGATTCGATGAACAGGGTCCTTATGAAGGGTAAATAGAAGTTGACAAATCACGTTGTGGCTTTCACGTAGGTAAGAAAACGTTCTTGCTAGAACCCTAATTCAGCCACGTAAAACTTGCAACAACAATTAGAGGACGTCTAACTTGTTTTTGCAGCAAGTGGTGTGTGATATGATATGGCCAAAGTTGTGATGAATGATGAATGATCTATATGTGATGTATGAGATGTTCATGCTATTGTAATAGGAATCACGACTTGCATGTCGATGAGTATGACAACCGGCAGGAGCCATAGGAGTTGTCTTTATTCTTTTATATGACCTGCGTGTCATTGAGAAACGCCTTGTAAATTACTTTACTTTATTGCTAAACGCGTTAGCCATAGTAGTAGAAGTAACAGTTGGCGAGCAACTTCATGGAGACACGATGATGGAGATCATGATGATGGAGATCATGGTGTCAAGCCGGTGACAAGATGATCATGGAGCCCCAAGATGGAGATCAAAGGAGCTATGTGATATTGGCCATATCATGTCACGTTTATTATTTGATTGCATGTGATGTTTATCATGTTTTGCATCTTGTTTACTTAGAACGGCGGTAGTAAATAAGATGATCCCTCATAACAATTTCAAGAAGTGTTCTCCCCTAACTGTGCACCGTTGCTAAAGTTCGTCGTTTCGAAGCACCACGTGATGATCGGGTGTGATAGATTCTTACGTTCACATACAATGGGTGTAAGACAGTTTTACACATGCAAAACACTTAGGGTTAACTTGACGAGCCTAGCATGTGCATAGACATGGCCTCGGAACACAGAAGACCGAAAGGTCGAGCATGAGTCGTATAGAAGATGCGATCAACATGAAGATGTTCACCGACGTTGACTAGTCCGTCTCACGTGATGATCGGACACGGCCTAGTTAACTCGGATCATGTAATACTTAGATGACTAGAGGGACGTCTAATCTAAGTGGGAGTTCATTATATAATTTGATTAGATGAACTTTATTATCATGAACATTAGTCTAAAATATTTACAATATGTCTTGTAGATCAAATGGCCAACGTAGTCCTCAACTTCAACGCGTTCCTAGAGAAAACTAAGCTGAAAGACGATGGCAGCAACTACACGGACTGGGTCCGGAACCTGAGGATCATCCTCATAGCTGCCAAGAAAGATTATGTCCTACAAGCACCGCTGGGTGACGCACCTGTCCTCCCTGCTGAAAAAGACGTTATGAACGCTTGGCAGGCACGTACCGATGACTACTCCCTCGTTCAGTGCGGCATGCTTTACAGTTTAGAACCGGGGCTCCAAAAGCGTTTTGAGAGACATGGAGCATATGAGATGTTCGAAGAGCTGAGAATGGTTTTCCAAGCTCATGCCCGGGTCGAGAGATATGAGGTCTCCGACAAGTTCTTCAGCTGTAAGATGGAGGAAAATAGTTCTGTCAGTGAGCACATACTCACGATGTCTGGATTACATAACCGCTTGACTCAGCTGGGAGTCAATCTCCCGGATGATGCGGTCATTGACAGAATCCTCCAGTCGCTTCCACCAAGCTACAAGAGCTTTGTGATGAACTTCAATATGCAGGGGATGGAAAAGACCATTCCTGAAGTATTTGCTATGCTGAAATCAGCAGAGGTAGAAGTCAAGAAGGAACATCAGGTATTGATGGTCAATAAAACCACTAAGTTCAAGAAGGGCAAGGGTAAGAAAGCTTTCAAGAAGGACGGCAAGGAAGTTGCCGCGCCCGGCAAGCAAGCTGCCGGGAAGAAGCCAAAGAATGGACCCAAGCCCGAGACTGAGTGCTTTTATTGCAAGGGGAGCGGACACTGGAAGCGGAATTGCCCCAAGTACTTAGCAGACAAGAAGGCCGGCAAAACAAAAGGTATATGTGATATACATGTAATTGATGTGTACCTTACCAGTAATCGTAGTAGCTCTTGGGTATTTGACACCGGTGCAGTTGCTCACATTTGTAACTCACAGCAGGAACTACGGAATAGGCGGAGACTGGCGAAGGACGAGGTGACGATGCGCGTCGGGAATGGTTCCAAAGTCGATGTGATCGCCGTCGGCACGCTACCTCTTCATTTACCTGCGGGATTAGTTTTAAACCTCAATAATTGTTATTTAGTACCAGCTTTGAGCATGAACATTGTATCGGGATCTCGTTTAATTCGAGATGGCTACTCATTTAAATCCGAGAATAATGGTTGTTCTATTTATATGAGAGAAATGTTTTATGGTCATGCTCCTATGGTGAATGGTTTATTCCTTATGAATCTCGAACGTAATGATACACATCTTCATAGTGTGAGTACCAAAAGATGTAAGGTTGATAACGATAGTCCCACATACTTGTGGCATTGCCGCCTTGGTCACATAGGTGTCAAACGCATGAAGAAGCTCCATGCAGATGGACTTTTAGAGTCTCTTGATTATGAATCATTTGACACGTGCGAACCATGCCTCATGGGTAAAATGACTAAGACTCCGTTCTCAGGAACAATGGAGCGAGCAACCAACTTATTGGAAATCATACATACTGATGTGTGCGGTCCAATGAGTGTTGAGGCTCGCGGTGGCTATCGTTATGTTCTCACCCTCACAGATGATTTGAGTAGATATGGATATATTTACTTAATGAAACACAAGTCTGAAACCTTTGAAAAATTCAAGGAATTTCAGAGTGAGGTCGAGAATCAACGTGACAGGAAAATCAAGTTTCTACGATCAGATCGTGGAGGAGAATACTTGAGTCATGAATTTGGCACACACTTAAGAAAATGTGGAATAGTTTCACAACTCACGCCGCCTGGAACACCTCAGCGTAACGGTGTATCCGAACGTCGTAATCGCACTCTGTTAGATATGGTGCGGTCTATGATGTCTCTTGCCGATCTACCGCTATCTTTTTGGGGCTATGCTTTAGAGACTGCTGCATTCACTTTAAATAGGGCTCCGTCAAAATCCGTTGAGACGACACCGTTTGAATTATGGTTTGGAAAGAAACCTAAGTTGTCGTTTCTAAAAGTTTGGGGATGCGATGCTTATGTCAAGAAATTTCAACCTGAAAAGCTCGAACCCAAGTCGGAAAAATGCGTCTTCATAGGATACCTAAAGAAACTATTGGGTATAACTTCTACCTCAGATCCGAAGGCAAGGTCTTTGTTGCCAAGAATGGATCCTTTCTAGAGAAGGAGTTTCTCTCGAAAGAAGTAAGTGGGAGGAAAGTAGAACTAGATGAAGTATTGCCTCTTGAACCGGAAAATGGCGCAACTCAAGAAAATGTTCCTGAGGTGCCAGCACCGACTAGAGAGGATGTTAATGATAATGATCAAGATACTTCTGATCTAGCTTCTACTGAAATTCGAAGGTCCACAAGGACACGTTACGCACCAGAGTGGTACGGCAACCCTGTCTTGGAAATCATGTTGTTAGACAACGGTGAACCTTCGAACTATGAAGAAGCGATGGCGGGCCCGGATTCCGACAAATGGCTAGAAGCCATGAAATCCGAGATAGGATCCATGTATGAAAACGAAGTATGGACTTTGACTGACTTGCCCGTTGAACGGCGAGCCATAGAAAATAAATGGATCTTTAAGAAGAAGACAGACGCAGATGGTAATGTGACCATCTATAAAGCTCGACTTGTCGCTAAGGGTTATCGACAAGTTCAAGGGGTTGACTACGATGAGACTTTCTCACCGGTAGCGAAGCTAAAGTCCGTCCGAATCATGTTAGCAATTGCCGCGTTTTACGATTATGAAATATGGCAAATGGACGTCAAAACTGCATTCCTTAATGGTTTCCTTAAGGAAGAATTGTATATGATGCAGCCGGAAGGTTTTGTCGATCCTAAGAATGCTGACAAGGTGTGCAAGCTCCAACGCTCGATTTATGGGCTGGTGCAAGCATCTCGGAGTTGGAACATTCGCTTTGATGAGATGATCAAAGCGTTTGGGTTTACACAGACTTATGGAGAAGCCTGTGTTTACAAGAAAGTGAGTGGGAGCTCTGTAGCATTTCTCATATTATATGTAGATGACATACTTTTGATGGGAAATGATATAGAACTCTTGGACAGCATTAAGGCCTACTTGAATAAGAGTTTTTCAATGAAGGACCTTGGAGAAACTGCTTATATATTAGGCATCAAGATCTATAGAGATAGATCAAGACGCCTCATAGGTCTTTCACAAAGCACATACCTTGATAAGATATTGAAGAAGTTCAATATGGATCAGTCTAAGAAGGGATTCTTGCCTGTACTGCAAGGTATGAAATTGAGCTCGGCTCAAAGTCCGACCACGGCAGAAGAAATAGAAGAGATGAGTGTCATCCCCTATGCCTCAGCCATAGGTTCTATTATGTATGCCATGCTGTGTACCAGACCCGATGTAAATCTTGCCGTAAGTTTGGTAGGAAGGTACCAAAGTAATCCCGGCAAGGAACACTGGACAGCGGTCAAGAATATCCTGAAGTACCTGAAAAGGACTAAGGAGATGTTTCTCATTTATGGAGGTGACGAAGAGCTCGACATAAAGGGTTACGTCGACGCTAGCTTCGACACAGATCTGGATGACTCAAAGTCACAAACCGGATACGTGTATATTTTGAATGGTGGGGCAGTAAGCTGGTGCAGTTGCAAGCAGAGCGTCGTGGCGGGATCTACATGTGAAGCGGAGTACATGGCAGCCTCGGAGGCAGCACATGAAGCAATCTGGGTGAAGGAGTTCATCACCGACCTCGGAGTCATACCCAATGCGTCGGGGCCGATCAAGCTCTTCTATGACAACACTGGAGCTATTGCACTTGCCAAGGAGCCCAGGTTTCACAAGAAGACAAGGCACATCAAGCGTCGCTTCAACTCCATTCGTGAAAATGTTCAAGATGGAGACATAGAAATTTGTAAAGTACATACGGACCTGAATGTAGCTGATCCGTTGACTAAACCTCTCCCTAGGGCAAAACATGATCAACACCAGAATTCCATGGGTGTTCGATTCATCACAATGTAACTAGATTATTGACTCTAGTGCAAGTGGGAGACTGTTGGAAATATGCCCTAGAGGCAATAATAAAAGCATTATTATTATATTTCCTTGTTCATGGTAATTGTCTTTATTCATGCTATAATTGTGTTATCCGGAAATCGTAATACATGTGTGAATAACAGACACCAACATGTCCCTAGTAAGCCTCTAGTTGACTAGCTCGTTGATCAACAGATAGTCATGGTTTCCTGGCTATGGACATAAGATGTCATTGATAACGAGATCACATCATTAGGAGAATGATGTGATGGACAAGACCCAATCCTAAACATAGCATAAAGATCGTGTAGTTCGTTTTGCTAGAGTTTTGCAATGTCAAGTATCTTTTCCTTAGACCATGAGATCGTGTAACTCCCGGATACCGTAGGAGTGCTTTGGGTATACCAAACGTCACAACGTAACTGGGTGACTATAAAGGTATACTACGGGTATCTCCGAAAGTATCTGTTGGATTGACACGGATCAAGACTGGGATTTGTCACTCCGTATAACGGAGAGGTATCACTGGGCCCACTCGGTAATGCATCATCATAATGAGCTCAAAGTGACCAAGTGTCTGGTCACGGGATCATGCATTACGGTACGAGTAAAGTGACTTGCCGGTAACGAGATTGAACGAGGTATTGGGATACCGACGATCGAATCTCGGGCAAGTAATATATCGATAGACAAAGGGAATTGCATACGGGGTTGATTGAATCCTCGACATCGTGGTTCATCCGATGAGAACATCGTGGAGCATGTGGGAGCCAACATGGGTATCCAGATCCCGCTGTTGGTTATTGATCTGAGATCGTCTCGGTCATGTCTACATGTCTCCCGAACCCGTAGGGTCTACACACTTAAGGTTCGGTGACGCTAGGGTTGTGAAGATAAGTATATGCAGTAACCCGAATGATTGTTCGGGGTCCCGGATGAGATCCCGGACGTCACGAGGAGTTCCGGAATGGTCCGGAGGTAAAGAATTATATATAGGATGTGCAGTTTCGGCCATCGGGACAAGTTTCGGGGTACCCGGTATTGTACCGGGACCACCGGAAGGGTCCCGGGGGTCCACCGGGTGGGGCCACCTATCCCGGAGGGCCCCTTGGGCTGAAATAGGAGGGAACCCAGCCCATAGTGGGCTGGGGCGCCAGCCCCCCCAAGGCCCATGCGCCTAGGGTTGGGGGGAACCCTAAGGGGGGCCACCCCTTGCTTGGGGGGCAAGCCCCCCACCCCTTGGCCGCCGCCCCCCTGGTAGATCCCATCTACCAGGGCCGGCGCCCCCCCTGGCACCCCTATATATAGTGGGGGAGAGGAGGGACTTGATCCCCACGCCTTTGGTGCTTCCCTCTCTCCCTGTTACATCTCTCTCTCTCGTAGTACACGGCGAAGCCCTGCTATCGTGACGCCCTGCATCCACCACCACGCCGTCGTGCTGCTGGATCTTCATCAACCTCTCCTTTCCCCTTGCTGGATCAAGAAGGAGGAGACGTCTCCCGTCCCGTACGTGTGTTGAACGCGGAGGTGCCATCCGTTCGGCGCTGGTCATCGGTGATTTGGATCACGACGTGTTCGACAACATCAACCTCGTTCTAACGAACGCTTCCGCTCGCGATCTACAAAGGTATGTAGATGCATCTCGTGACTCGTTGCTAGATGAACTCCTAGATGATCTTGGTGAAACGAGTAGGAAAATTTTGTTTTCTGCAACGTTCCCCAACAAGTAGCCCCTGAACCAGGCTTCAATGACGATGAGTCCGGCGCGCAGATTTGTCTTCGGCATTGCAAGGCGGGTTCTTCTTTCGAATACTCCATAGAAGATTTTGAACACAAGGATAGTGTTCGGCTCTGCAAAACAAGTTCCACATACCACCGTAGAGAGAATAATATCTCCACAAATCTAATCTGCTGACACGTTTAGCAACATGACATCATGCCATGCCCCGTTCATTATTTGAACCATTTTTCTCAACCAGCACTACACATATCGCGAGGCGGTTTTCTTGACACGTCTTGTCGAAGCAGAGATCGTGTCCCCGTTATTACGGGATTCTCATCAATACGGACGTGGGTAACCCAATCGTGCCCGTTGGTATGACTCCTCGATTTTAGGCAAGTCCCAAACGGCCACGAGGAGGATGCTTGATATTCACCCTCTTTATAAAGAGGCCAAGGCCTATCCTTTTTTCCCTCTCATACTTAATCGAATCCTTCCCTCACCTCGAGTTCCAACACCCAAGGCGCTTTAGACCTTCAACCATGTCCGGATCCAACCTTCAAGGTCGGTGGATGCCTTCCTCTGTCACAGAGAAAGACATCAAGAAGCTAAGAGAGGCCAGGTATTTGACCGGTGAAATCTCGCACAGGCTGCCTGCTCGAGGGTAGGTCATTCCCACTCCCGAACCCGGCGAGAGCATTGTATTCATCTCTCACTTCCTCTGAGGGCTAGGCCTCGCTCTGGATCCCTTTGTTAGGGGCTCATGTTCTATTATGGGCTGGATTTCCATGACCTAGCACCGGATTCCCTCCTTCATGCCTCGTTGTTCATCGTCGTGTGTGAGGCCTTACTCTGCATTACCCCACACTTCGGCCTGTGGCTCAAGACATTCACTGTGAAGCCGAAGATGATCGAGGGGCGACACGCAGAGTGCAGAGGCGCCGTAATAAGCAAAAGCGCTGATGTTCCATGGCCAGAGGGTTCCTTCCCAGAGGTGTCCAGTTTATGGCAATGGGAGTGGTTTTATATCACAGCTCCTCGGGGTACCAAGTGGGTGGCCGCCCCCGCCTTTCGCTCGGGCCCCCCACCACAACTGACGTCATGGATCAACAAGGGGCTGGACTGGGGGCCAGTAAATGATGTGCCGATATTGCAAAGTTGCATCCGAGATCTCCTTGAGAGAGATGTCGGCCTGGTCACGGTAATGCAAGTCATGCTAGTTCTTCAAGTCCCGCCTTGCAAACGTCAACCCCTCCATATGTGGGAATTCAACCCGGAAGGACCGCGAACTATTCAGCACTTCCTCAGCATGACGCTCGAAGATATGTACAAATTGTTCTTCGGACCACAAATAAAGTGTCCGGACACCACCGAGGATGCGGGTCTGAGCTGTAATCTCCCAGATACCCAAGTAAGTAATCCCATGGCCGAACACGCTGTCTTTTTATTTATCACAACATTATTCTGAAAAGTCGCTCTTTGACCAGGACTGGGTAACAAAGGTGAAGATGATCAGGTGTTCGCCCCCCCTTCCCGAAGGCTCGGCCGATCCAGTACTAGCCAGAATGCTCGAGCCGGCGCCTTATCAGGCACCCTCAGGGGAAGATAAAGGGGGAATAAAGAGGCTAAAAGCAGGCCACACTCATTATTCATCCAAACCGGGGGAATTAGCGCCTCCGCGAAGGAGGATGACCAGGGAGAAGAATCTGAAGTTCCCTCTCCCCAAGGAAGGAAGAGGACCACCTCTGAAGACCCGGGAACAAAGGTTTCCAAACAGGGGAAGAAATCTTCGCCAGAGGGTCCTGCCTCGGAGGGTACTCTTGCCGCACAGTGCCTGCAAGGGGATCAGTCCTCTACCGAGCTGTAAGTAAACAAAAAGTACTTAATAGTAAAAATATCCTACATTACTTCTGAAGACAATAACCGAAGCATATATCTTGTAGTTCGGACCGTAGCCCTTCTCGACAGAGTTCGTCTTCGGGGGATCTTCTTCCGGAAATGATGGAGAGCGAAACACCTCCCCATGCCACCCCGCCTCATGAGGCGGGCGACCCTGAAGTGTCGTCGCGGAGGGTTTCTCCTGATCAGCCAAGGCCAGAGGGTAATCCTTCGGCCACCCGAAGTCCTCAGTATTCGGCTCCTAAAGAGAGCAACAGAAAGAGTCCGGAACCATCCGGTGTGCGATCGTACGCACTGAAGGATCTTTTGGAGCAAGTGGCCATCTCAGAAGCGCATTGTATGCTAATGGGTACGGTGATTGAGAGGATTTCATCCGCCGAAAGCGGGTTGCATGAAGCTTTTATGAGTCTGCTGAAAGGCTTTGAGGTACGTGAAATAGTGTATGTTTTTGACAGTACCGCACACGTTAGGTGTGCCCTATGCAGATAGTAGCCCCTGAGACTCTGGTTGCCGTCGAGAATGGCGGCAAACAGATGATCATAGTCCCAGGTAATAATCAGGCCGCCTTCGTGTGCATGTGGCTGAAGGTCCGGTGGCTAGTCGGACTCGTGAGTTTGCCGAGCTGAAGCGGCAACTTGATGCGGCAGATGCCGACATCGTGCTTGTCAACAAGCGGCTCGACGAGGCACAGGGTATGTGATTTCTCCGGTGATCAACACATAGTAAGAGGAGCATGATGCTAGTATCTTTAATATGTTTGACTGCAGATGGAGCTGCCGCCGTGGAGACCCTTCAGGCGAAACTTGCCCGAGCCAAGGAACAAGCCAGGAATGCAATGCTGTGTACCAGACCTGATGTGTGCCTTGCTATAAGTTTAGCAGGGAGGTACCAAAGTAATCCAGGAGTGGATCACTGGACAGCGGTCAAGAACATCCTGAAATACCTGAAAAGGACTAAGGATATGTTTCTCGTATATGGAGGTGACAAAGAGCTCATCGTAAACGGTTACGTTGATGCAAGCTTTGACACTGATCCAGACGATTCTAAATCGCAAACCGGATACGTGTTTACATTAAACGGTGGAGCTGTCAGTTGGTGCAGTTCTAAACAAAGCGTCGTGGCGGGTTCTACATGTGAAGCGGAGTACATAGCTGCTTCGGAAGCAGCAAACGAAGGAGTCTGGATGAAGGAGTTCATATCTGATCTAGGTGTCATACCTAGTGCATCGGGTCCAATGAAAATCTTTTGTGACAATACTGGTGCAATTGCCTTGGCAAAGGAATCCAGATTTCACAAAAGAACCAAGCACATCAAGAGACGCTTCAATTCCATCCGGGATCTAGTCCAGGTGGGAGACATAGAAATTTGCAAGATACATACGGATCTGAATGTTGCAGACCCGTTGACTAAGCCTCTTCCACGAGCAAAACATGATCAGCACCAAGGCTCCATGGGTGTTAGAATCATTACTGTATAATCTAGATTATTGACTCTAGTGCAACTGGGAGACTGAAGGAAATATGCCCTAGAGGCAATAATAAAGATATTATTTATTTCCTTATATCATGATAAATGTTTATTATTCATGCTAGAATTGTATTAACCGGAAACATAATACATGTGTGAATGCATAGACAAACAAAGTGTCACTAGTATGCCTCTACTTGACTAGCTCGTTAATCAAAGATGGTTATTTTTCCTAACCATGGACAAAGAGTTGTCATTTGATTAACGGGATCACATCATTAGTTGAATGATCTGATTGACATGACCCATTCCATTAGCTTAGCACCCGATCGTTTAGTATGTTGCTATTGCTTTCTTCATGACTTATACATGTTCCTATGACTATGAGATTATGTAACTCCCGTGTGCCGGAGGAACACTTTGTGTGCTACCAAACGTCACAACGTAACTGGGTGATTATAAAGGTGCTCTACAGGTGTCTCCAAAGGTACATGTTGGGTTGACGTATTTCGAGATTAGGATTTGTCACTTCGATCGTCGGAGAGGTATCTCTGGGCCCTCTCGGTAATGCACATCACTTAAGCCTTGCAAGCATTGCAACTAATAAAGTTAGTTGCGGGATGATGTATTACGGAATGAGTAAAGAGACTTGCCGGCAACGAGATTGAACTAGGTATTGGATACCGACGATCGAATCTCGGGCAAGTAACATGCCGATGACAAAGGGAACAACGTATGTTGTTATGCGGTCTGACCGATAAAGATCTTCGTAGAATATGTAGGAGCCAATATGGGCATCCAGGTCCCGCTATTGGTTATTGACCGGAGACGTGTCTCGGTCATGTCTACATTGTTCTCGAACCGTAGGGTCCGCACGCTTAAAGTTACGATGACAGTTATTATGAGTTTATACATTTTGATGTACCGAAGGTAGTTCGGAGTCCCGGATGTGATCACAGACATGACGAGGAGTCTCGAAATGGTCGAGACATAAAGATTGATATATTGGAAGCCTATATTTGGACATCGGAATCGTTCCGGGTGAAATCGGCATTTTACAGGAGTACCGAGGGGTTACCGGACCCCCCCGGGGGGGTTAATGGGCCTTCATGGGCCATAAGGGAGAAGAGAGGGGCTGGCCAGGGCAGGCCGCGCGCCCCCTCCCCCCTAGTCCGAATAGGACAAGGAAGGGGGGCGGCGCCCCCCTTTCCTCTTCTCCTTCCCCCTTTCCTTCTCCAACAAGGCAAGAGAGGGGGGAGTCTGGGAGTAGGACTCCTCCAGGCGCACCCCTTGGGGCTGGCCGCACCTCCCCCTCCCTCCTTTATATACGGGGGCAGGGGGCACCCTAGAACACACAAGTTGATCATCGTGATCGTTCCTTAGCCGTGTGCGGTGCCCCCTTCCACCATATTCCACCTCGGTCATATTGTTGTAGTGCTTAGGCGAAGCCCTGCGACGGTTAAACATCAAGATCGTCACCACGCCGTCGTGCTGACGAAACTCCTCCCCGAAGCTTTGCTGGATCGGAGCCCGGGGTGCGTCATCGAGCTGTACGTGTGTCAAGAACTCGGAGGTGCCGGAGTAATGGTGCTTGGATCGGTTGGACCGGGAAGATGTACGACTACTTCCTCTACGTTGCGTCAACGCTTCCGCTTCGGTCTACGAGGGTATGTAGACAACACTCTCCCCTCTCGTTGCTATGCATCACCATGATCTTGCGTGTGCGTAGGATTTTTTTTGAAATTACTACGTTTCCCAACAGTGGCATCCGAGCCTAGGTTTTATGGTTTGATGTTATATGCACGAGTAGAACACAAGTGAGTTGTGGGCGATATAAGTCATACTGCCTACCAGCATGTCATACTTTGGTTCGGCGGTATTGTTGGATGAAGCGGCCCGGACCGACATTACGCGTACGCTTACGCGAGACTGGTTCTACCACCGTGCTTTGCACACAGGTGGCTGGCGGGTGTCAGTTTCTCCAACTTTAGTTGAACCGAGTGTGGCTACGCCTGGTCCTTGCGAAGGTTAAAACGACATCAACTTGACAAACTATTGTTGTGGTTTTCATGCGTAGGTAAGATTAGTTCTTGCTTAAAGCCCGCAGCAGCCATGTAAAACTTGCAACAAACAAAGTAGAGGACGTCTAACTTGTTTTTGCAGGGCATGTTGTGATGTGATATGGTCAAGACATGATGCTAAATTTTATTGTATGAGATGATCATGTTTTGTAACTGAGTTATCGGCAACTGGTAGGAGCCATATGGTTGTCACTTTATTGTATGCAATGCAATCGCGCTGTAATGCTTTACTTTATCACTAAGCGGTAGCGATAGTCGTGGAAGCATAAGATTGGCGAGACGACAACGATGCTACGATGGAGATCAAGGTGTCGCGCCGGTGACGATGGTGATCATGACGGTGCTTCGGAGATGGAGATCACAAGCACAAGATGATGATGGCCATATCATATCACTTATATTGATTGCATGTGATGTTTATCTTTTATGCATCTTATCTTGCTTTGATTGACGGTGGCATTATAAGATGATCTCTCACTAAATTATCAAGAAGTGTTCTCTCTGAGTATGCACCGTTGCCAAAGTTCGTCGTGCCCAGACACCACGTGATGATCGGGTGTGATAAGCTCTACGTCCATCTACAATGGGTGCAAGCCAGTTTTGCACACGCAGAATACTCAGGTTAAACTTGACGAGCCTAGCATATGCAGATATGGCCTCGGAACACGGAGACCGAAAGGTCGAGCGTGAATCATATAGTAGATATGATCAACATAATGATGTTCACCATTGAAAACTAATCCATTTCACGTGATGATCGGTTATGGTTTAGTTGATTTGGATCACGTGATCACTTAGAGGATTAGAGGGATGTCTATCTAAGTGGGAGTTCTTAAGTAATATGATTAATTGAACTTAAATTTATCATGAACTTAGTACCTGATAGTATCTTGCTTATGTATGTTTGATTGTAGATAGATGGCCCGTGCTGTTGTTCCGTTGAATTTTAATGCGTTCCTTGAGAAAGCAAAGTTGAAAGATGATGGTAGCAATTACACGGACTGGGTCCGTAACTTGAGGATTATCCTCATTGCTGCACAGAAGAATTACGTCCTGGAAGCACCGCTGGGTGCCAGGCCTGCTGCTGGAGCAACACCAGATGTTATGAACGTCTGGCAGAGCAAAGCTGATGACTACTCAATAGTTCAGTGTGCCATGCTTTACGGCTTAGAATCGGGACTTCAACGACGTTTTGAACGTCATGGAGCATATGAGATGTTCCAGGAGTTGAAGTTAATATTTCAAGCAAATGCCCGGATTGAGAGATATGAAGTCTCCAATAAGTTCTATAGCTGCAAGCTGGAGGAGAACAGTTCTATCAGTGAGCATATACTCAGAATGTCTGGGTATAATAATCACTTGATTCAGATGGGAGTCAATCTTCCAGATGATTGCGTCATTCACAGAATTCTCCAATCACTGCCACCAAGCTACAAGAGCTTCGTGATGAACTATAATATGCAAGGGATGAATAAGACTATTCCCGAGCTCTTCGCAATGTTGAAAGCTGCGGAGGTGGAAATCAAAAAGGAGCATCAAGTGTTGATGGTTAACAAGACCACTAGTTTCAAGAAAAAGGGCAAAGGGAAGAAGAAGGGGAACTTCAAGAAGAACAGCAAGCAAGTTGTTGCTCAAGAGAAGAAACCCAAGTCTGGACCTAAGCCTGAAACTGAGTGCTTCTACTGCAAGCAGACTGGTCACTGGAAGCGGAACTGCCCCAAGTATTTGGCGGATAAGAAGGATGGCAAGGTGAACAAAGGTATATGTGATATACATGTTATTGATGTGTACCTTACTAGAGCTCGCAGTAGCACCTGGGTATTTGATACTGGTTCTGTTGCTAATATTTGCAACTCGAAACAGGGACTACAGAATAAGCGGACGCTAGCAAAGGACGAGGTGACGATGCGCGTGGGAAACGGTTCCAAAGTCGATGTGATCGCGGTCGGCACGCTACCTCTACATCTACCTTCGGGATTGATATTAGACCTAAATAATTGTTATTTGGTGCCAGCGTTGAGCATGAACATTATATCTGGATCTTGTTTAATGCGAGACGGTTATTCATTTAAATCAGAGAATAATGGTTGTTCTATTTATATGAGTAATATCTTTTATGGTCATGCACCTTTGAAGAGTGGTCTATTCTTGTTGTATCTCGATAGTAGTGATACACATATTCATAATGTAGAAGCCAAAAGATGCAGAGTTGATAATGATAGTGCAACTTATTTGTGGCACTGCCGTTTAGGTCATATCGGTGTAAAGCGCATGAAGAAACTCCATACTAATGGACGTTTGGAACCACTTGATTATGAATCACTTGGTACTTGCGAACCGTGCCTCATGGGCAAGATGACTAAAACACCGTTCTCCGGTACTATGGAGAGAGCAACAGATTTGTTGGAAATCATACATATAGATGTATGTGGTCCGATGAATATTAAGGCTCGTGGCGGATATCGTTATTTTCTCACCTTCACAGATGACTTAAGCAGATATGGGTATATCTACTTAATGAAACATAAGTCTGAAACATTTGAAAAGTTCAAAGAATTTCAGAATGAAGTTGAAAATAAAGTTTCTACGATCTGATCGTGGAGGAGAATATTTGAGTTACGAGTTTGGTGTACAATTGAAACTGCTGGAATAAGCCACGGCAGGACGCGGCGGGTGCGAGCCAGGGCGCGCCGGGTCCGTAGCCGTGCGTGTGTGTGTGTGTGTGTGCGTGAGTATAGTAGCAGGTTGTTGGCGAGCGGAGGAGGCGCGATGAGCGGGTCAGCAGCGGGCTCGCCACGCACGGGACGTGTACGTGCATGTCGCGTGCGCGGAAGGAGCGGGCTGGACCAAGTGCTCCGAGTGGGGCAAGTCGCGGGTTCGTGCCCTAGTGGTGCCCAGGGAAGAAAACCCCTCTGTGTGCGTTGTAACAGCTGCGCTTGTTGAGTTCGAGCTCAAAGGAAAAAGGCCGTCTTTGCGGCTTGGCGTTCGTGCGCCGGAAGCCGCTGTGTCCTGTGTCAGCTTCTTCTCCCTTCCTTCTTCTGGTTCGAGCTAGAGAAAGGCCACAGAGCGAGAGAGAGGTAGAGCTAGGGCGAGCTTGGTGTCGGGCTGCGCCAACATTTGGTATCAGTGTTGGGGAACGTAGTAATTTCAAAAAAATTCCTACACACACACAAGATCATGGTGATGCATAGCAACAAGAGGGGAGAGTGTTGTCTACGTACCAACGCAGACCGACTGCGGAAGCGATCACACAATGTGGAGGAAGTAGTCGTACGTCTTCTTCCGATCCGACCGATCCAAGCACCGTTACTCCGGCACCTCCGAGTTCTTAGCACATGTTCCGCTCGATGACGATCCTCGGGCTCCGATCCAGCAAAGCGTCGAGGAAGAGTTCCATCAGCACGACGGCGTGGTGACGATCTTGATGAACTACAGCAGCAGGGCTTCGCCTAAACTCTGCTACAGTATTATCGAGGAATATGGTGGCAGGGGGCACCGCACACGGCTACGGAATAGATCACGTGGATCAACTTGTGTGTCTATGGGGTGCCCCCTGCCCCCGTATATAAAGGAGCAAGGGGAGGAGGCGGCCGGCCAAGGTGTGGCGCGCCAAGGGGAGTCCTACTCCCACCGGGAGTAGGACTCCTAGTTGGACTAGGAGAGAAGGGGGAGAATAGGAGGAAGAGAGGAAGGAAGGGGGGGGCGCCGGCCCCCTTCCCTTGTCCTATTCGGACTAGGAAGGGGAGGGGCGCGCGGCCACCTCTTGCCTCTTCTCCTCTTCTCCCTTAAGGCCCATGTTGGCCCAATAACCCCCCGGGGGGTTCCGGTAACCCCCCCGGTACTCCGGTAAAATGCCGATTTCACCCGGAACAATTCCGATGTCCAAATATAGGCATCCAATATATCAATCTTTATGTCTCGACCATTTCGAGACTCCTCGTCATGTCCGTGATCACATCCGGGACTCCGAACTAACTTCGGTACATCAAAATGCATAAACTCATAATTACTGTCATCGTAACGTTAAGCGTGCGGACCCTACGGTTCGAGAACAATGCAGACATGACCGAGACACGTCTCCGGTCAATAACCAATAGCGGGACCTGGATGCCCATATTGGCTCCTACATATTCTACGAAGATCTTTATTGGTCAGACCGCATAACAACATACGTTGTTCCCTTTGTCATCGGTATGTTACTTGCCCGAGATTCGATCGTCGGTATCCAATACCTAGTTCAATCTCGTTACTGGCAAGTCTCTTTACTCGTTCCGTAATACATCATCTAACAACTAACATATTAGTTGCAGTGCTTGCAAGGCTTTATGTGATGTGCATTACCGAGAGGGCCCAGAGATACCTCTCCGACACTCGGAGTGACAAACCCTAATCTCAAAATACGCCAACCCAACATCTACCATTGGAGACACCTGTAGTACTCCTTTATAATCACCCAGTTACGTTGTGACGTTTGGTAGTACCCAAAGTGTTCCTCCGGTAAACGGGAGTTGCATAATCTCATAGTTATAGGAACATGTATAAGTCATGAAGAAAGCAATAGCAACATACTAAACGATCGGGTGCTAAGCTAATGGAATGGGTCATGTCAATCAAATCATTCAACTAATGATGTGACCTCGTTAATCAAATAACAACTCTTTGTTCATGGTTAGGAAACATAACCATCTTTGATTAACGAGCTAGTCAAGTAGAGGCATACTAGTGACATTCTGTTTGTCTATGTATTCACACATGTATTATGTTTCTGGTTAATACAATTCTAGCATGAATAATAAACATTTATCATGATATAAGGAAATAAATAATAACTTTATTATTGCCTCTAGGGCATATTTCCTTCAGTCTCCCACTTGCACTAGAGTCAATAATCTAGATTACACAGTAATGATTCTAACACCCATGGAGCCTTGGTGCTGATCATGTTTTGCTCGTGGAAGAGGCTTAGTCAACGGGTCTGCAACATTCAGATCCGTGTGTATCTTGCAAATCTCTATGTCTCCCACCTGGACTAGATCCCGGATGGAGTTGAAGCGTCTCTTGATGTGTTTGGTCCTTTTGTGAAATCTGGATTCCTTTGCCAAAGCAATTGCACCAGTATTGTCACAAAAGATTTTCATTGGACCCGATGCACTAGGTATGACACCTAGATCGGATATGAACTCCTTCATCCAGACTCCTTCGTTCGCTGCTTCCGAAGCAGCTATGTACTCCGCTTCACATGTAGATCCCGCTACGACGCTTTGTTTAGAACTGCACCAACTGACAGCTCCACCGTTTAAAGTAAACACGTATCCGGTTTGCGATTTAGAATCGTCCGGATCAGTGTCAAAGCTTGCATCAACGTAACCTCTTACGGTGAGCTCTTTGTCACCTCCATATATGAGAAACATATCCTTAGTCCTTTTCAGGTATTTCAGGATGTTCTTGACCGCTGTCCAGTGATCCACTCCTGGATTACTTTGGTACCTCCCTGCTAAACTTATAGCAAGGCACACATCAGGTCTGGTATACAGCATTGCATACATGATAGAGCCTATGGCTGAATCATAGGGAACATCTTTCATTTTCTCTCTATCTTCTGCAGTGGTCGGGCATTGAGTCTGACTCAACTTCACACCTTGTAACACAGGCAAGAACCCTTTCTTTGCTTGATCCATTTTGAACTTCTTCAAAATCTTGTCAAGGTATGGGCTTTGTGAAAGTCCAATTAAGCGTCTTGATCTATCTCTATAGATCTTTATGCCTAATATGTAAGCAGCTTCCCCGAGGTCTTTCATCGAAAAACTTTTATTCAAGTATCCCTTTATGCTATCCAGAAATTCTATATCATTTCCAATCAGCAATATGTCATCCACATATAATATCAGAAATGCTACAGAGCTCCCACTCACTTTCTTGTAAATACAGGCTTCTCCAAAAGTCTGTATAAAGCCAAATGCTTTGATCACACTATCAAAGCGTTTATTCCAACTCCGAGATGATTGCACCAGTCCATAAATGGATCGCTGGAGTTTGCATACTTTGTTAGCTCCCTTTGGTTCGACAAAACCATCTGGTTGCATCATATACAACTCTTCTTCCAAAAATCCATTCAGGAATGCAGTTTTGACATCCATCTGCCATATTTCATAATCATAAAATGCGGCAATTGCTAACATGATTCTGACGGACTTAAGCATCACTACGGGTGAGAAGGTCTCATCGTAGTCAACCCCTTGAACTTGTCGAAAAACTTTTGCGACAAGTCGAGCTTTATAGACAGTAATATTACCGTCAGCGTCAGTCTTTTTCTTGAAGATCCATTTATTCTCAATTGCTTGCCGACCATCGGGCAAGTCAACCAAAGTCCATACTTTGTTCTCATACATGGATCCCATCTCAGATTTCATGGCCTCAAGCCACTTTGCGGAATCTGGGCTCACCATCGCTTCTTCATAGTTCGTAGGTTCATCATGATCTAGTAGCATGACTTCCAGAATTGGATTACCGTACCACTCTGGTGCGGATCTTACTCTGGTTGATCTACGTGGTTCAGTAGTATCTTGTCCTGAAGTTTCATGATCATCATCATTAGCTTCCTCACTAATTAGTATAGGTGTCGCAGAAACAGTTTTCTGTGATGTACTACTTTCCAATAAGGGAGCAAGTACAGTTACCTCGTCAAGTTCTACTTTCCTCCCACTCACTTCTTTCGAGAGAAACTCCTTCTCTAGAAAGTTTCCGAACTTAGCAACAAAAGTCTTGCCTTCGGATCTGTGATAGAAGGTGTATCCAATAGTTTCCTTTGGATATCCTATGAAGACACATTTCTCCGATTTGGGTTCGAGCTTATCAGGTTGAAGCTTTTTCACATAAGCATCGCAGCCCCAAACCTTAAGAAACGACAACTTTGGTTTCTTGCCAAACCATAGTTCATAAGGCGTCGTCTCAACGGATTTTGATGGTGCCCTATTTAACATGAATGCGGCCGTCTCTAAAGCATAACCCCAAAACGATAGCGGTAAATCAGTAAGAGACATCATAGATCGCACCATATCTAGTAAAGTACGATTATGATGTTCGGACACACCATTACGCTGTGGTGTTCCGGGTGGCGTGAGTTGCGAAACTATTCCACAATTTTTCAAATGTACACCAAACTCGTAACTCAAATATTCTCCTCCACGATCAGATCATAGAAAACTTTATTTTCTTCTTACGATGATTTTCAACTTCACTCTGAAATTCCTTGAACTTTTCAAATGTTACAGACTTATGTTTCATTAAGTAGATATACCCATATCTGCTTAAATCATCTGTGAAGGAGAGAAAATAACGATATCCGCCGCGAGCTTCAATATTCATCGGACCACATACATCGGTATGTATGATCTCCAATAAATCTGCTGCTCTCTCCATAGTACCGGAGAACGGTGTTTTAGTCATCTTGCCTATGAGGCATGGTTCGCAAGTACCAAGTGATTCATAATCAAGTGGTTCCAAAAGCCCATCAGTATGGAGTTTCTTCATGCGCTTTACACCGATATGACCTAAACGGCAGTGCCACAAATAAGTTGCACTATCATTATCAACTCTGCATCTTTTGGCTTCTACATTATGAATATGTGTATCACTACTATCGAGATACAACAAGAATAGACCACTCTTCAAAGGTGCATGACCATAAAAGATATTACTCATATAAATAGAACAACCATTATTCTCTGATTTAAATGAATAACCGTCTCGCATTAAACAAGATCCAGATATAATGTTCATGCTCAACGCTGGCACCAAATAACAATTATTTAGGTCTAATATCAATACCGAAGGTAGATGTAGAGGTAGCGTGCCGACCGCGATCACATCGACTTTGGAACCGTTTCCCACGCGCATCGTCACCTCGTCCTTTGCTAGCGTCCGCTTATTCTGTAGTCCCTGTTTCGAGTTGCAAATATTAGCAACAGAACCAGTATCAAATACCCAGGTGCTACTGCGAGCTCTAGTAAGGTACACATCAATAACATGTATATCACATATACCTTTGTTCACCTTGCCATCCTTCTTATCCGCCAAATACTTGGGGCAGTTCCGCTTCCAGTGACCAGTCTGCTTGCAGTAGAAGCACTCAGTTTCAGGCTTAGGTCCAGACTTGGGTTTCTTCTCCTGAGCAGCAACTTGCTTGCTGTTCTTCTTGAAGTTCCCCTTCTTCTTCCCTTTGCCCTTCTTCTTGAAACTAGTGGTCTTGTTGACCATCAACACTTGATGTTCCTTCTTGATTTCTACCTCCGCAGCTTTCAGCATTGCGAAGAGCTCGGGAATAGTCTTGTTCATCCCTTGCATATTATAGTTCATCACGAAGCTTTTGTAGCTTGGTGGCAGTGATTGGAGAATTCTGTCAATGACGCAATCATCTGGAAGATTAACTCCCATCTGAATCAAGTGATTATTATACCCAGACATTTTGAGTATATGCTCACTGACAGAACTGTTCTCCTCCATCTTGCAGCTATAGAATTTATTGGAGACTTCATATCTCTCAATTCGGGCATTTGCTTGAAATATCAACTTCAACTCCTGGAACATCTCATATGCTCCATGACGTTCAAAACGTCGTTGAAGTCCCGATTCTAAGCCGTAAAGCATGGCACACTGAACTATCGAGTAGTCATCAGCTTTGCTCTGCCAGACGTTCATAACATCTGGCGTTGCTCCAGCAGCAGGCCTGGCACCCAGCGGTGCTTCCAGGACATAATTCTTCTTTGCAGCAATGAGGATAATCCTCAAGTTACGGACCCAGTCCGTGTAATTGCTACCATCATCTTTCAACTTTGCTTTCTCAAGGAACGCATTAAAATTCAACGGAACAACAGCACGAGCCATCTATCTACAATCAACATAAACAAGCAAGATACTATCAGGTACTAAGTTCATGATAAGTTTAAGTTCAGTTAATCAAATTACTTAAGAACTCCCACTTAGATAGACATCCCTCTAATCCTCTAAGTGATTACGTGATCCAAATCAACTAAACCATAACCGATCATCACGTGAGATGGAGTAGTTTTCAATGGTGAACATCGTTATGTTGATCATATCTACTATATGATTCACGCCCGACCTTTCGGTCTCCGTGTTCCGAGGCCATATCTGTATATGCTTGGCTCGTCAAGTATAACCTGAGTATTCTGCTGTGCAACTGTTTTGCACCCGTTGTATTTGGACGTAGAGCTTATCACACCCGATCATCACGTGGTGTCTGGGCACGACGAACTTTGGCAACGGTGCATACTCAGGGAGAACACTTCTTGATAATTTAGTGAGAGATCATCTTATAATGCTACCGTCAATCAAAGCAAGATAAGATGCATAAAAGATAAACATCACATGCAATCAATATAAGTGATATGATATGGCCATCATCTTGTGCTTGTGATCTCCATCTCCGAAGCACCGTCATGATCACCATCGTCACCGGCGCGACACCTTGATCTCCATCGTAGCATCGTTGTCCTCTCGCCAATCTTATGCTTCCACGACTATCACTACCGCTTAGTAATAAAGTAAAGCATTACATCGCGATTGCATTGCATACAATAAAGCGACAACCATATGGCTCCTGCCAGTTGCCGATAACTCGGTTACAAAACATGATCATCTCATACAATAAAATTTAGCATCATGCCTTGACCATATCACATCACAACATGCCCTGCAAAAACAAGTTAGACGTCCTCTACTTTGTTGTTGCAAGTTTTACGTGGCTGCTACGGGCTTTAAGCAAGAACTCATCTCACCTACGCATCAAAACCACAACGATAGTTCGTCAAATAGACTCCGTTTTAACCTTCTCAAGGACCGGGCGTAGCCACACTCGGTTCAACTAAAGTTGGAGAGACAGTCGCCCGCAAGCCATCTATGTGCAAAGCACGTCGAGGGAACCGGTCTCGCGTAAGCGTACGCGTAAGGTTGGTCCGGGTCGTCTCGTCCAACAATACCGCCGAACCAAAGTATGACATGCTGGTAGGCAGTATAACTTGTATCGCCCACAACTCACTTGTGTTCTACTCGTGCAAATAACATCAAACCATAAAACCTAGGCTCGGATGCCACTGTTTGGGAACGTAGTAATTTCAAAAAATTTCCTACGCACACACAAGATCATGGTGATGCATAGCAACGAGAGGGGAGAGTGTTGTCTACGTACCAACGCAGACCGACTGCGGAAGCGATCACACAACATGGAGGAAGTAGTCGTACGTCTTCTTCCGATCCGACCGATCCAAGCACCGTTACTACGGCACCTCCGAGTTCTTAGCACATGTTCCGCTCGATGATGATCCTCGGGCTCCGATCCAGCAAAGCGTTGAGGAAGAGTTCCGTCAGCACAACGGCGTGGTGATGATCTTGATGAACTACAGCAGCAGGGCTTCTCCTAAACTCTGCTACAATATTATCAAGGAATATGGTGGCAGGGGGCACCGCACACGGCTAAGGAATAGATCATGTGGATCAACTTGTGTGTCTATGGGGTGCCCCTGCCCCCGTATATAAAGGAGCAAGGGGAGGAGGCGGCCGGCCAAGGTGTGGCGCGCCAAGGGGAGTCCTACTCCCACCGGGAGTAGGACTCCTAGTTGGACTAGGAGAGAAGGAGGAGAATAGGAGGAAGAGAGGAAGGAAAGGGGGGGGGGCTCCTCTTCTCCCTTAAGGCCCATGTTGGCCCAATAACCCCCGGGGGTTCCGGTAACCCCCCCGGTACTCCGGTAAAATGCCGATTTCACCCGGAACAATTCCGATGTCCAAATATAGGCTTCCAATATATCAATCTTTATGTCTCGACCATTTCGAGACTCCTCGTCATGTCCGTGATCACATCCGGGACTCCGAACTAACTTCGGTACATCAAAATGCATAAACTCATAATTACTGTCATCGTAACGCTAAGCGTGCGGACCCTACGGTTCGAGAACAATGCAGACATGACCGAGACACGTCTCCGGTCAATAACCAATAGCGGGACCTGGATGCCCATATTGGCTCCTACATATTCTACGAAGATCTTTATCGGTCAGACCGCATAACAACATACGTTGTTCCCTTTGTCATCGGTATGTTACTTGCCCGAGATTCGATCGTCGGTATCCAATACCTAGTTCAATCTCGTTACTGGCAAGTCTCTTTACTCGTTCCGTCATACATCATCTAACAACTAACATATTAGTTGCAGTGCTTGCAAGGCTTTATGTGATGTGCATTACTGAGAGGGCCCAGAGATACCTCTCCGACACTCGGAGTGACAAACCCTAATCTCGAAATACGCCAACCCAACATCTACCATTGGAGACACCTGTAGTACTCCTTTATAATCACCCAGTTACGTTGTGACGTTTGGTAGTACCCAAAGTGTTCCTCCGGTAAACGGGAGTTGCATAATCTCATAGTTATAGGAACATGTATAAGTCATGAAGAAAGCAATAGCAACATACTAAACAATCGGGTGCTAAGCTAATGGAATGGGTCATGTCAATCAGATCATTCAACTAATGATGTGACCTCGTTAATCAAATAACAACTCTTTGTTCATGGTTAGGAAACATAACCATCTTTGATTAACGAGCTAGTCAAGTAGAGGCATACTAGTGACATTCTGTTTGTCTATGTATTCACACATGTATTATGTTTCCGGTTAATACAATTCTAGCATGAATAATAAACATTTATCATGATATAAGGAAATAAATAATAACTTTATTATTGCCTCTAGGGCATATTTCCTTCAATCAGAGCCTCGTTGCGGGAGGTGATCGCCGGCGATGTCGATCGTGCCGTACGCCGGCGGGTCGGGGAGCTCGCTGCCGACGCACGTTCCCATGCTCACTGGTGACAATTACACCACGTGGGCGATCAAGGTGGAGGCCAACCTGGACGCGGCCGGGCTGTGGGAGGCGGTGGTCGTGCCGGAGGACGCGGCGGCGGCCGTCATCGCTAAGAAGGACAAGCCCGCGCGCGCCTACCTGCTTGGCGCGCTCGCCGAGGACCTGCTGCTGCAGGTATCGTCGAAGAAGACCGCGGCGGAGGTGTGGAGCAGCCTCAAGGCCCGGTTCGTCGGGGCTGATCGCGTCAGGGCGGCGCGCTTGGGCACGTTGCGCAGCGAGTTCGAGCTCCTGCGAATGGACGGCGGTGAGTCGCTGGACGCCTTCGCGGGCAAGATCGGTGGCATGGCGGCGCGCTACGCCGGGCTGGGATCGACCCTCGACGACGCGGCGATGGTGAAAAAGCTGCTGGACTGCGTCCCGGATCGCCTGTATGCGGTGGTCGCCGGGATGGAGCAGTTTTGCGACCTCTCGACGCTGTTGTTCGAGGACGCGCTGGGACGCCTGAAGGCGTTCGATGAGCGGCTGCGTCAGCGCGGGCAGGCGGGCGGCGAGCGGGCAGGCGGCGAACTGAAGTTCACGGCGGCGCAGTGGCGGGCGCGAGAGCGGCAGCAGGGCGGCACACGGGACGACGACGACGGCAGGAGCGTGGCGTCGGGAGGAGGAAGACGCTGCGGCCGGTGCTACAACTGCGGCATGCGCGGCCACTTCTCGAGGGAGTGCACGGAGCCGAAGAAGGAGAAGAACGAGCAGGCTCTCCTCGCCGACATCGACGCTCCTGCTTAGGAGGAGAATGTTGGAATAAGCCACGGCAGGACGCGGCGGGTGCGAGCCAGGGTGCGCCGGGTCCGTAGCCGTGCGTGTGTGTGTGTGTGTGTGCGCGTGAGTATAGTAGCAGGTTGTTGGCGAGTAGAGGAGGCGCGATCAGCGGGTCAGCAGCGGGCTCGCCACACACTGGACGTGTACGTGCATGTCGCGTGCGCGGAAGGAGCGGGCTGGACCAAGTGCTCCGAGTGGGGCAGGTCGTGGGTTCGTGCCCTAGTGGTGCCCAGGGATAAAACCCCTCTGTGTGCATTGTAACAGCTGCGCTGGTTGAGTTCGAGCTCAAAGGAAAAAGGCCATCTGTGCGGCTTGGCGTTCGTACGCCGGAAGCCGCTGTGTCCTGTGTCAGCTTCTTCTCCCTTCCTTCTTCTGGTTCGAGCTAGAGAAAGGCCACAGAGCGAGAGAGAGGTAGAGCTAGGGCGAGCTTGGTGTCGGGCTGCGCCAACAGAAACAATGCGGAATAGTTTCGCAACTCACACCACCCGGAACACCACAGCGTAATGGTGTGTCCGAACATTGTAATCGTACTTTACTAGATATGGTGCGATCTATGATGTCTCTTACTGATTTACCGCTATCGTTTTGGGGTTATGCTTTAGAGACGGCCGCATTCACGTTAAATAGGGCACCATCAAAATCCATTGAGACGACGCCTTATGAACTATGGTTTGGCAAGAAACCAAAGTTGTCGTTTCTTAAAGTTTGGGGCTGCGATGCTTATGTGAAAAAGCTTCAACCTGATAAGCTCGAACCCAAATTGGAGAAATGTGTCTTCATAGGATACCCAAAGGAGACTGTTGGGTACACCTTCTATCACAGATCCGAAGGCAAGACATTCGTTGCTAAGAATGGATCCTTTCTAGAGAAGGAGTTTCTCTTGAAAGAAGTGAGTGGGAGGAAAGTAGAACTTTATGAGGTAACTGTACCTGCTCCCTTATTGGAAAGTAGTTCATCACAGAAATCGGTTTCTGCGACACCTACACCAATTGGTGAGGAATTTAATGATGATGATCATGAAATTTCAGATCAAGTTACTACTGAGCCTCGTAGGTCAACCAGAGTAAGATCCGCACCAGAGTGGTACGGTACTCCTATTCTAGAAATCATGCTACTAGATCATGATGAACCTACGAACTATGAAGAAGCGATGGTGAGCCCAGATTCCACAAAATGGCTTGAAGCCATGAAATCTGAGATGGGATCCATGTATGAGAACAAAGTATGGACTTTGGTTGACTTGCCCGATGATCGGCAAGCAATTGAGAATAAATGGATCTTCAAGAAGAAGACTGACGCTGATGGTAATATTACTGTCTACAAAGCTCAACTTGTCGCAAAAGGTTTTCGACAAGTTCAAGGGGTTGACTACGATGAGACTTTCTCACCCGTAGCGATGCTTAAGTTTGTCCGAATCATGTTAGCAATTGCCGCATTTTATGATTATGAAATTTGGCAGATGGATGTCAAAACTGCATTCCTGAATGGATTTCTGGAAGAAGAGTTGTATATGATGCAACCGGAAGGTTTTGTCGATCCAAAGGGTGCTAACATAGTGTGCAAGCTCCAGCGATCCATTTATGGACTGGTGCAAGCCTCTCGGAGTTGGAATAAACGCTCCGATAGTGTGATCAAAGCATTTGGTTTTATACAGACTTTCGGAGAAGCCTGTATTTACAAGAAAGTGAGTGGGAGCTCTGTAGCATTTCTGATATTATATGTGGATGACATATTACTGATTGGAAATGATATAGAATTTCTGGATAGCATAAAGGGATACTTGAATAAGAGTTTTTCAATGAAAGACCTCGGTGAAGCTGCTTACATATTAGGAATAAAGATCTATAGAGATAGATCAAAACGCTTAATTGGACTTTCACAAAGCACATACCTTGACAAGATTTTGAACAAGTTCAAAATGGATCAAGCAAAGAAAGGGTTCTTGCCTGTATTACAAGGTGTGAAGTTGAGTCAGACTCAATGCACGACCACTGCAGAAGATAGAGAGAAAATGAAAGATGTTCCCTATGCTTCAACCAAAGTAATCCAGGAGTGGATCACTGGACAGCGGTCAAGAACATCCTGAAATACCTGAAAAGGACTAAGGATATGTTTCTCGTATATGGAGGTCACAAAGAGCTCATCGTAAACGGTTACGTTGATGCAAGCTTTGACACTGATCCAGACGATTCTAAATCGCAAACCGGATACGTGTTTACATTAAACGGTGGAGCTGTCAGTTGGTGCAGTTCTAAACAAAGCGTCGTGGCGGGTTCTACATGTGAAGCGGTGTACATAGCTGCTTCTGAAGCAGCAAACGAAGGAGTCTAGATGAAGGAGTTCATATCCGATCTAGGTGTCATACCTAGTGCATCGGGTCCAATGAAAATCTTTTGTGACAATACTGGTGCAATTGCCTTGGCAAAGGAATCCAGATTTCACAAAAGAACCAAGCACATCAAGAGACGCTTCAATTCCATCCGGGATCTAGTCCAGGTGGGAGACATAGAAATTTGCAAGATACATACGGATCTGAATGTTGCAGACCCGTTGACTAAGCCTCTTCCACGAGCAAAACATGATCAGCACCAAGGCTCCATGGGTGTTAGAATCATTACTGTATAATCTAGATTACTGACTCTAGTGCAAGCGGGAGACTGAAGGAAATATGCCCTAGAGGCAATAATAAAGATATTATTTATTTCCTTATATCATGATAAATGTTTATTATTCATGCTAGAATTGTATTAACCAGAAACATAATACATGTGTGAATACATAGACAAACAAAGTGTCACTAGTATGCCTCTACTTGACTAGCTCGTTAATCAAAGATGGTTATGTTTCCTAACCATGGACAAAGAGTTGTCATTTGATTAACGGGATCACATCATTAGTTGAATGATCTGATTGACATGACCCATTCCATTAGCTTAGCACCCGATCATTTAGTATGTTGCTATTGCTTTCTTCATGACTTATACATGTTCCTATGACTATGAGATTATGTAACTCCCGTGTGCCGGAGGAACACTTTGTGTGCTACCAAACGTCACGACGTAACTGGGTGATTATAAAGGTGCTCTACATGTGTCTCCAAAGGTACATGTTGGGTTGACGTATTTCGAGATTAGGATTTGTCACTCCGATCGTCGTAGAGGTATCTCTGGGCCCTCTCGGTAATGCACATCACTTAAGCCTTGCAAGCATTGCAACTAATAAAGTTAGTTGCGGGATGATGTATTACGGAACGAGTAAAGAGACTTGCCGGCAACGAGATTGAACTAGGTATTGGATACCGACGATCGAATCTCGGGCAAGTAACATGCCGATGACAAAGGGAACAACATATGTTGTTATGCGGTCTGACCGATAAAGATCTTCATAGAATATGTAGGAGCCAATATGGGCATCCAGGTCCCGCTATTGGTTATTGACCAGAGACGTGTCTCGGTCATGTCTACATTGTTCTCGAACCGTAGGGTCCGCACGCTTAAAGTTACGATGACAGTTATTATGAGTTTATACATTTTGATGTACCGAAGGTAGTTCGGAGTCCCGGATGTGATCACGGACATGACGAGGAGTCTCGAAATGGTCGAGACATAAAGATCGATATATTGGAAGCCTATATTTGGACATCGGAATCGTTCCGGGTGAAATCGGCATTTTACAGGAGTACCGAGGGGTTACCGGAACCCCCCCGGGGGGTTAATGGGCCTTCATGGGCCATAAGGGAGAAGAGAGGGGCCGGCCAGGGCAGGCCGCGCGCCCCCTCCCCCCTAGTCCGAATAGGACAAGGAAGGGGGGGCGGCGCCCCCCTTTCCTCTTCTCCTTCCCCCTTTCCTTCTCCAACAAGGCAAGAAAGGGGGGAGTCCTACTCCCAGTGGGAGTAGGACTCCTCCAGGCGCACCCCTTGGGGCCGGCCGCACCTCCCCCTCCCTCCTTTATATACGGGGGCAGGGGGCACCCTCGAACACACAAGTTGATCATCGTGATCGTTCCTTAGCCGTGTGCGGTGCCCCCTTCCACCATATTCCACCTCGGTCATATTGTTGTAGTGCTTAGGCGAAGCCCTACGACGGTAGAACATCAAGATCGTCACCACGCCGTTGTGCTGACGGAACTCATCCCCGAAGCTTTGCTGGATTGGAGCCCGGGGAGCGTCATCGAGCTGTACGTGTGCTAAGAACTTGGAGGTGCCGGAGTAACGGTGCTTGGATCGGTCGGATCGGGAAGACGTACGACTACTTCCTCTACGTTGCGTCAACGCTTCCGCTTCGGTCTACGAGGGTCCGTAGATCACACTCTCCCCTCTCGTTGCTATGCATCACCATGATCTTGCGTGTGCGTAGGAATTTTTTTGAAATTACTACGTTCCCCAACAATTGCAACCCAGAGTTCGGCCGTAGGCCGAGTATCTGCCGAGCACTACTTTGAAGAAGTCCTTGAAGGCGCTCGTTCAATAGAGGCTCAGTGCTCAAAGAATATTATGTTCTAGTGACATGTATTCCCATTGTAAAAACAATGTTTTATTGAATTATAGAGGCTGTGTTTATATTTTTGCCTGAAAGTATTATGATACCTCATGTGTGGCCGTTTATGTATATATGTATATAACCTGAAAGTTTGCAGTCGTCGGCTTCAGCCCCCACGCATATAATGCGGGGGTGTTCGCAAAAAACGCGTATTCACACTTGATTCAACGTCTTGGTCCATTAAGGAGGTGGTGGCGTAGCGAACGAGGCAATCGGACTATATTGCTTTAACACTTTCACTTAGCCATAGGAGTTTGACGGTGGAACTACTATATAGCCCCTGGTACCTCCGCGCTCGTCCGAATACGGTGCGCGTACGTACATGACCGGGAAACGACCCTTCGTTAATGCGGAGGAATCCCGAAGATTCCGCTAAGTCATCGAGTGGTTGACCAGTCTCGCGCTTTATCATGACAGTCAGTTTTCGGCTTTCTCTACTGAGGTGCTCATCCGGATGAACCAGGGCACAATCGCAGTAGTTCTCCCGGTGCCGCCTTAGCCGATAGAGCGGAACGTAAGGTAGCAAAACATGGGAGCCGGGCAAACCCAACATTTGACCAAAGACATGATTCGGAGCTAATGCATATAAGGCCAAAATCGCGACACCGAACAATCCCTAAGGTATTCGGTCTTTATAACATATTCCGGGCTGAACAATGCCCTTAATAATAAACCCCGAGTGTCCAGGTACGTGCAATATTCTGACATGGCGAAATGCCAATAACGTCAGCATCCTTCTCGTTTGTATTGAGTATCCGGAGGATGTGAATAACAAGAGACAGTAAAAAAGGTTTACGCAGGGTCTTAATCTGAAAAGAAACCTTTGAGCGGGTCCCTGCTGCACGTCTGCACCTGTGTCACCGTTGTGCCGTGTCCTGGACGGGTGTAGCACGATTGTCATCTATAAAAGAGAAGAACTTAGGTGAAAGTTGTCATGCCAAACAAATGGTTATTCTCGATAAACCGTTAAAATTCAAGATAAGTCAAGTTGAGCCGAACTAGCGCTGATTACACGCGGGAAGCCCCTGGTACCGTCTATGAGGTTTTAACCATCAAACCAATCTCAGGTATATGTAGTGATGCGCCGGAGTCGTCTAACCATGTCCGCGGTCTTGACGACCTGTCATTTATTCTGGTTGGTGAGGCCGTCTAGTGCTCGGCTGTTAAAGCCGTCGCATGTTCTTCCACGCGTAGAGAATGCTCAATATATCCACTAACTGTGATGCTGCCACATGGACCAGGCATATTAAGCTTAAGAGAAGCGTAATGTGGTACCGCATTAAAATAGGCGAAAGATGTTCTTCCGAGTAGTGCTTGATAGCTGCTTCAGAATGGAGCAATGTCGAAGTCTAACTTCTCACTTCGGTAGTTGTCGGGTGAACCGAATACAACCTCTAGTGTTAGAGAGCCCATGGAGCGGCCCTCTGGGCCTGGTATTACTCCCTTGAAGGTAGTATTACTGTGGCTGATTTTGTCGGGTATATCCCCATTTTGCGGACTGTGTCCTGATATATCAGATTTAGGCCACTGCCGCCATCCATAAGGACACGTGTGAGATGGCATCCGTTTATTATTGGGTCTAACACCAAGGCAGCCAATCCTTCATGTCGGATGCTTGTCGGATGATCCCTGCAATTAGAAGTGGTCGGGCAGGCCAACCAGGGGTTGAACTTAGGGGTGAAGGGCTCTACGGTGCGTATGTCTCGGAGTGCATGTTTGCTTATCCTCTTCGTCACATGGATCATGTTTACTGTTTTAACCTCTGGTGGGAATTTTTTCTGTCCTCCAGTGCTTTGCTGGCGAGGTTCGTCCTCGTCTTCGCTTGTTGTCTCCCTCCCCTTGTGTTTGACGTTTAGCTTACCGGCCTGCTTGAAGACCCAGCATTCTCTGTGGGTGTGATTTGCAGGTTTATCGGGGGTGCCATGAATCTGACATAGTTTGTCTAGAATCTTGTTTAGGCTGGACGGTCCATCTCTGCTGCCTTTGAAAGGCTTTTTCCGCTGACCTGGTCGAGAGCCCCTGAATCCGGCACTTACCGCCGTATTATCTGGGCTATCTTCTTTATTTCGACGCTTGCTTTTATTGCGTCGTGGTTTTCCATTGCCATCCCTGACTTCGGATGTGCTTGGGTCGTTGGTGCTACTGCGGGCTAACGAGCTATCTTCGCCCGTGCAAAAGCGGGTCATGAGGCTTGTCAGGGCTGCCATTGTTCTCGACTTTTCTTGGCCGAGGTGTCTCACGAGCCATTCGTCTCGGACGTTGTGCTTGAAAGCTGCTAAAGCTTCGGCGTCTGGGCAGTCGATGATTTGTTTCTTCTCAGTGAGAAACCTATTCCAAAGCTTTCGGGCTGTTGAATTATATGACTTAAATCGTCTGCATCCGGAGGTCGGACATAGGTCCCTTGAAAATAAGCCCGAAAAGCATCCTCAAGCTCCTTGCAACTTCCAATTGAGTTTTTGGGGAGGCTTTTCAGCCAGTGCCGATCTGGTCCTTTAAGCTTGAGGGGCAAGTACTTGATGGCGTGGAGATCGTCTCCGCGAGCCATATGGATATGGAGGATAAAGTCCTCAATCCAGACCCCAGGGTCTGTGGTCCCGTCGTACGCCTCTATGTTCACTAGTTTGAATCCTTCTGGAAATTCGTGGTCCAGCACCTCATCCGTGAAACATAGGGGGTGTGCGGCACCCCTATATTTGGATGTATCATGGCGTTCGGAAGGTTGTAGTATTCGGTTTTGATTTTGTGCCGGAGCGCGCTTCCTAGATCCATAGATGGATCTGGTCATACTGGATTTTTGGCGCAAGTCCTCACGTAGATCGTTTGTTGACTTATGTGCGGCCTTGTTAGCCACTCTATCGCATCCACAAGGTGGTTGATCCGGCCGGTTGGCCGTTTTATTTTTCGGCTGTGTGGGCTCTACGGCCTCATCGTCGAATTCAGGTAATAGCTTGCGCTTTGGATAGCTCTTTGTGTGGTAACTTCCACCATACTTTTCTTCGTTGTCGAGCACTTTGCTCCACCTGCTGCTGAGCGTATTTTGTGCGGCCTTAAGCCTTTGCTTCTGCTTCTTTAGACTCCTCGCTGTGGTAATAAGCCTTCTGTGGAGGTTCTCTTGTTCCAAGTGCCTTTCCGGGAGGATGTGTGCATCTTCGTCCAGACTGTTTTCCTCCCCGGAGGGGGCTTGATGAGGTTTATCCTCGGCGTCGCCATGTTCGGACATCGGATCCGTACTATGTTCGCCGTTTGGAGTTTCATCGTGCTCTGTCATTGGGTCAATGTGGTCATCGTTTCCTCTGGAGTCGAGTGGAGTGTTATTTTCTCTTGCGCTGTTATCGCTGTTTTTGCCGAGGCGGGATTTTGAGCGGCGCCTATGCCGATGCTTTGCTTGCTTCTTGAGGGAGCTATTCTTCGCTGCATCCTGCCATTCTTCATCATTGTTTTCTTTGGGTGTATCCACCATGTATATGTCATGTGGTGAAGTGGCTGTCCAGCGCCTTGTGGGCACTGGTTCCTGTTCCTCTCCTGCATCATCGTCCATGCCGTCGATGTCTTCGGAGTCGAAATCGAGCATGTCGATTAAATTGTCGACAGAGGCTACTAAGTGGGTGGTGGGTGGGCAGCGAATTTCTTCGTCGTCCGCATCCCATTCTAGCCGGACATAGTTCGGCCAAGGATCTCCTGACAAGGAGAGAGACCTTAATAAATTTAGCACGTCGCCAAAAGGTGAGTGCTGAAAGATATCCGCGGAGGTGAACTCCATGATCAGCGCCCAATCGGATTCGATAGGCATGGACGCAGGTGGCTCGGAGCCCATGGCCGGAGGCGAATCCAGTGGTTCGGCAACACGGCTCTTGTGAGGGGTGAAGTCAGTATCCGGCTCCATCGCCACTGAGAGTGCAGCCTCCATGGCGGGGTCTATCCCTTCGTCCTTGGATGGCGTGATTTGCTCCGGATTGAGGACCGGAGTAGTTGCAGGTGTGATCTCCCGAACACTGTCCGACGGCAGAGTTACGTCATGCTCGTCATGATTGTGCGGCGCACCTGACATGGGCTTGAATCCGTCGAAGATCAAGTCTCCGCGGATGTCGGCAGTGTAGTTTAAGTTTCCGATCCTGACCCGATAGCCAGGGGCATAGCTCTCGATCTGCTCCAGATGGCCAAGCGAGTTGGCCCGTAGTGCGAAGCCACCGAATACGAAGATCTGTCCGGGGAGGAAAACCTCACCCTGGACCGCATCGTTACCGATGATCGAAGGAGACATCAAGCCTTATGGTGACGGCACAATGGAACTCTCAATGAAAGCACCAATGTCGGTGTCTGATACGTCTCCAACGTATCTATAATTTTTGATTGTTCCATGCTATTATATTATCAACCTTGGATGATTTATATGCTATTTTATATGATTTTTGGGACTAACCTATTAACCTAGAGCCCAGTGCCAGTTTCTGTTTTTTCCTTGTTTTAGGGTTTCGAAGAAAAGGAATATCAAACGGAGTCCAAACGGAATGAAACCTTCGGAAAAGTTATTTTTGAAAAGAAAGCAATACAGGACACATGGAGTGCACGTCACGGAATCAACGAGGAAGCCACGAGGCAGGGGCGCACACCCCCCTGGGCGCGCCCTCCACCCTCGTGGCTCCCCTGATGTATTTCTTCCGCCTATATATATCCATATACCCTAAAACTATTGGGGAACACAATAGATCAGGAGTTCCGCCGCCAGAAGCATTCGTAGCCACCGAAAACCAATCTGGACCCGTTCTGGCACCCTGCCGGAGGGGGGAATCCCTCTCCGGTGGCCATCTTCATCATCCCGGCGCTCTCCATGACGAAGAGGGAGTAGTTCTCCCTCGGGGCTGAGGGTATGTACCAGTAGCTATGTGTTTGATCTCTCTCTCTCTCGTGTTCTTGAGGTGGCACGATCTTGATGTATCGCGAGCTTTGCTATTATAGTTGGATCTTATGATGTTTCTCCCCCTCTACTCTCTTGTAATGGATTGAGTTTTCCCTTTGAAGTTATCTTATCGGATTGAGTCTTTAAGGATTTGAGAACACTTGATGTATGTCTTGCATGGGATACCTGTGGTGACAATGGGGTATTCTATGATCCACTTGATGTATGTTTTGGTGATCAACTTGCGGGTTCCGTGACCTTGGGAATCAATGCATAGGGGTTGGCACACGTTTTCGTCTTGACTCTCCGGTATAAACTTTGGGGCACTCTTTGAGGTTCTATGTGTTGGTTGAATAGATGAATCTAAGATTGTGTGATGCATATCGTATAATCATACCCCACGGATACTTGAGGTGACATTGGAGTATCTAGGTGACATTAGGGTTTTGGTTGATTTGTGTCTTAAGGTGTTATTCTAGTACAAACTCTACGGTTGTTTGTGACACTTATAGGAATAGCCCAACAGATTGATTGGAAAGAATAACTTTGAGGTGGTTTCGTACCCTACCATAATGTCTTCGTTTGTTCTCCGCTATTAGTGACTTTGGAGTGACTCTTTGTTGCATGTTGAGGGATAGTTATGTGATCCAATTATGTTATTATTGTTGAGAGAATTTGCACTAGTGGAAGTATGAACCCTAGGCCTTGTTTCAACACATTGCAATACCGTTTGTGCTCACTTTTATCATTAGTTACCTTGTTGTTTTTATATTTTCAGATTACAAAAACCTTTATCTACCATCCATATACCACTTGTATCACCATCTCTTCGCCGAACTAGTGCACCTATACAATTTACCATTGTATTGGGTGTGTTGGGGACACAAGAGACTCTTTGTTATTTGGTTGCAGGGTTGCTTGAGAGAGACCATCTTCATCCTATGCCTCCTACGGATTGATAAACCTTAGGTCATCCACTTGAGGGAAATTTGCTACTGTCCTACAAACCTCTGTACTTGGAGGCCCAACAACGTCTACAAGAAGAAGGTTGTGTAGTAGACATCAAGCTCTTTTCTAGCGCCGTTGCCGGGGAGGTGAGTGCTTGAAGGTATATCTTTAGATCTTGCAAACGAATCTTTTTGTTTCTTGTTTTAGCACTAGTTTAGCTTATAAAAGAAAATTAAAAATGGAATTGAGTCTACCTCATACGATTCATCTTTTTAATATCTTTCGTGAGTATGATGGAAAGGAAAATTGTGCCAAAGTGTTAGAAGAAGAATGCATTAAAATGTTTGGCACTAAATCTTTGAATGATGAGCATGATTGCAATCTTGTTAGTATGAATTCTTTGAATATCCATGATACTAATGATATGCAAAGCCACAAGCTTGGGGAAGCTATGTTTGATGAAGATGATATTTTTTGTCCCCCAAGTTTTAATGAGCAAATTTATTATGATGAAAGCATGCCTCCTGTTTATGATGATTATACTGATGAAAGTGGATTTGGAGAGGTCATGACTTTATTTTGTGATGAATCCACTATTCTGGAAGAGGTTCCAATTGATTATGAGAACAAAGTTGCTATCTATGATGATTATTGTGATGACTTGTATGCTATAAATAATAATGATATCCATGAAACTTGTCATCATGATTTTAGTTTTCAATTGGATTATGCCTCACATGATAATTATTTTGCTGAGTTTTCTCTCACTATTATTCATGAGAAGAAATTTGCTTGTGTGGAGAGTAATAAAATTTCTATGCTTGTAGATCATGAAAAGAATGCTTTAGGTGCTTGTTATATTGTTGAATTCATTCATGATGCTACTGAAAATTATTATGAGGGAGGAATATATGCTTGTAGGAGTTGCAATAATATCAAGTTTCCTCTCTATGTGCTTAAAGTTTTAAAGTTATGCTTGTTTTACCTTCCTATGCAAGTTGATTCTTGTTCCCACAAGTTGTTTGCTCACAAAATCCCTATGCATAGGAAGTGGGTTAGACTTAAATGTGCTAGTCACATTCTTCATGATGCTCTCTTTATGTTTCAATTCCTATCCTTTATGTGAGCATCATTGAAATCATCATGCCTAGCTAGGGCGTTAAACGATACCGCTTGTTGGGAGGCAACCCAACTTTATTTTTGTTCCTTGATTTTTGTTCCTGTTTAGTAATAAATAATTTATCTAGCCTCTGTTATTATTGAGTCTTTATGTTTTAATTAGTGTTTGTGCCAAGTAGAACCTTTGGGAAGACTTGGGGAAAGTCTTTGCAATCATGCTGTAAAAAACTGAAACTTTAGCGCTCACGAGAATTGCTGCCAGTTTTTATTGGAGAGTGATATTGAGTTAATTATTTTTGAAGATGATTAATAGACAAATTACTCAGGTCCACAAATTTATTTGATAATTTTATTAGTTCCATAAGTATACGTTTGATACAGATTACTACAGACTGTTCTGTTTTTGACAGATTCTGTTTTCTATGTGTTGTTTGCTTATTTTGATGAATCTATGAGTAGTATCGGAGGGTATGAACCACAGAGAAGTTGGAATACAGTAGATATTACACCAATATGAATTTACAATGAGTTCATCACAGTACCTTATGATGGTGATTTGCTTTCTTATACTAACGGAGCTTACGAGTTTTCTGTTAAGTTTTGTGTTGTGAAGTTTTTAAGTTTTGGGTAAAGATTCGATGGACTATGGAATAAGGAGTGGCAAGAGCCTAAGATTGGGGATGCCCAAGGCACCCCAAGGTAATATTCAAGGATAACCAAAAGCCTAAGCTTGGGGATGCCCCGGAAGGCATCCCCTCTTTCGTCTTCGTTCATCGGTAACTTTACTTGGAGCAATATTTTTATTCGCCACATGATATGTGTTTTGCTTGGAGCGTCATTTTATTTCATTTTGTTTTGCTTGCTGTTTGAATAAAATACCAAGATCTGAAATTATTAAATGTTAGAGAGTCTTCACATAGTTGCATAATTATTCGACTACTCATTGATCTTCACTTATATCTTTCGGAGTAGTTTGTCATTTGCTCTAGTGCTTCACTTATATCCTTTTAGAGCATGGTGGTGGTTTTATTTTATAGAAATAGATGAACTCTCATGCTTCACTTATATTATTTTGAGAGTCCTAAACAGAATGGTAATTTGCTTTGGTTATGAAACTAGTCCTAATATGATGGGCATCCAAGAGGGATATAATAAAAACTTTCATATAGAGTGCATTGTATACTAAGAGAAGTTTGATACTTGATAATTGTTTTGAGATATGGAGATAGTGATATTAAAGTTGTGCTAGTTGAGTAGTTGTGAATTTGAGGAATACTTGTGTTGAAGTTTGCAAGTCCCGTAGCATGCACGTATGGTAAACGTTGTGTAACAAATTTGAAACATGAGGTGTTATTTGATTGTCTTCCTTATGAGTGGCGGTCGGGGACGAGTGATGGTCTTTTCCTACCAATCTATCCCACTAGGAGCATGCGCGTAATACTTGGTTTTTTATGACTTGTAGATTTTTGCAATAAGTATATGAGTTCTTTATGACTAATGTTGAGTCCATGGATTATACGCACTCTTACCCTTCCATCATTGCTAGCCTCTTCGGTACTGTGCATTGCCCTTTCTCACATTGAGAGTTGGTGCAAACTTCGCCGGTGCATCCAAACCCCGTGATACGATACGCTCTGTCACACATAAACCTCCTTATATCTTCCTCAAAACAACCACCATACCTACCTATTATGGCATTTCCATAGCCATTCCGAGATATATTGCCATGCAACTTTCCATCGTTCCGTTTATTATGACACACATCATCATTGTCATATTGCTTTGCATGATCACGTAGTTGACATAGTATTTGTGGCGAAGCCACCATTCATAATTTTTCATACATGTCACACTTGATTCATTGCAATCCCGGTACACCACCGGAGGCATTCATATAGAGTCATACTTTGCTCTAGTATCGAGTTGTAATCTTTGAGTTGTAAATAAATAGAATTGTGATGATCATCATTAATAGAGCATTATCCAAAAAAAGGGGAAGGCAAAAAAAGGCCAAATAAAAAAAGGCAAAAAAGGGCCAAATAAAAAATAAATAAAAATAAAAATAAAAGGGAAAATGCTACTATCCTTTTTTCCACACTTGTGCTTCAAAGTAGCACCATGATCTTCATGATAGAGAGTCTCTTGTTTTGTCACTTTCATTTACTAGTGGGAAATTTTCATTATAGAACTTGGCTTGTATATTCCAACAATGTGCCTCCTCAAGTGCCCTAGGTCTTCGTGAGCAAGCAAGTTGGATGCACACCCACTTAGTTTCTTTTGTTGAGCTTTCATACATTTATAGCTCTAGTGCATCCGTTGCATGGCAATCCCTACTCCTTGCATTGACATCAATTGATGGGCATCTACCTAGCCCATTTATTAGCCGCGTCGATGTGAGACTTTCTCCTTTTTGTCTTCTCCACATAACCCCCTCATTATATTCTATTCCACCCATAGTGCTATATCCATGGCTCACGCTCATGTATTGCGTGAAAGTTGAAAAAGTTTGAGATTACTAAAGTATGAAACAATTGCTTGGCTTGTCATCGGGGTTGTGCATGATGAGAGCATTCTTGTGTGACGAAAATGGAGCATGACCAAACTATATGATTTTGTAGGGATGAACTTTCTTTGGCCATGTTATTTTGAGAAGACATGATTGCTTAGTTAGTATGCTTGAAGTATTATTATTTTTATGTCAATATTAAACTTTTGTCTTGAGTCTTATGGATCTGAACATTCATGCCACAATAAAGAGAAATACTTAGAGAAATATGTTAGGTAGCATTCCACATCAAAAAATCTGTTTTTATCATTTACCTACTCGAGGACGAGCAGGGATTAAGCTTGGGGATGCTGATATGTCTCCAACGTATTTATAATTTTTTATTGTTCCATGCTATTATATTATTAACCTTGGATGTTTTATATGCATTTATATGATTTTTGGGACTAACCTATTAACCTAGAGCCCAGTGCCAGTTTTTGTTTTTTCCTTGTTTTAGGGTTTTGAATAAAAGGAATATCAAACGGAGTCCAAACGGAATGAAACCTTCAGAAAAGTTATTTTTGGAAAGAAAGCAATATAGGAGACTTGGAGTGCACGTCATGGAATCAACGAGGAAGCCACGAGGCAGGGGGCGCCCCCCCTTGGTGCTCCCTCCACCCTCGTGGGCCCCTCGTGGCTCCCCTGATGTATTTCTTCCGCCTATATATATGCATATACCCTAAAACTATCGGGGGACACAATAGATCGGGAGTTCCGCCACCAGAAGCCTCCGTAGCCACCGAAAACCAATCTGGACCCGTTCCGGCACCCTGCTGGAGGGGGGAATCCCTCTCCGGTGGCCATCTTCATCATCCCGTCGCTCTCCATGACGAGGAGGGAGTAGTTCTCCCTCGGGGCTGAGGGTATGTACCAGTAGCTATGTGTTTGATCTCTCTCTCTCTCTCTCTCGTGTTCTTGAGGTGGCACGATCTTGATGTATCGCGAGCTTTGCTATTATAGTTGGATCTTATGATGTTTCTCCCCCTCTACTCTCTTGTAATGGATTGAGTTTTCCCTTTGAAGTTATCTTATTGGATTGAGTCTTTAAGGATTTGAGAACACTTGATGTATGTCTTGCATGGGATACCTGTGGTGACAATGGGGTATTCTATGATCCACTTGATGTATGTTTTGGTGATCAACTTGCGGGTTCCGTGACCTTGGGAATCCATGCATAGGGGTTGGCACACGTTTTCGTCTTGACTCTCCGGTAGAAACTTTGGGGCACTCTTTGAGGTTCTATGTGTTGGTTGAATAGATAAATCTGAGATTGTGTGATGCATATCGTATAATCATACCCACGGATACTTGAGGTGACATTGGAGTATCTAGGTGACATTAGGGTTTTGGTTGATTTGTGTCTTAAGGTGTTATTCTAGTACGAACTCCAGGGCTGTTTGTGACACTTGTAGGAATAGCCCAATGGATTACTTGGAAAGAATAACTTTGAGGTGGTTTCGTACCCTACCATAATCTCTTCGTTTGTTCTCCGCTATTAGTGACTTTGGAGTGACTCTTTGTTGCATGTTGAGGGATAGTTATGTGATCCAATTATGTTATTATTGTTGAGAGAACTTGCACTAGTGAAAGTATGAACCCTAGGCCTTGTTTCAACACATTGCAATACCGTTTGTGCTCAGTTTTATCATTAGTTACCTTGCTGTTTTTATATTTTCAGATTACAAAAACCTTTATCTACCATCCATTTACCACTTGTATCACCATCTCTTCGCCGAACTAGTGCACCTATACAATTTACCATTGTATTGGGTGTGTTGGGGACACAAGAGACTCTTTTTTATTTGGTTGCAGGGTTGCTTGAGAGAGACCATCTTCATCATACGCCTCTTACGGATTGATAAACCTTGGGTCATCCACTTGAGGGAAATTTGCTACTGTCCTACAAACCTCTGCACTTGGAGGCCCAACAACGTCTACAAGAAGAAGGTTGTGTAGTAGACATTAGTGTTAAAACTGGCGGATCTCGGGTAGGGGGTCCCGAACTGTGCGTCTAAGGCGGATGGTAACAGGAGGCGGGGGACACGATGTTTACCCAGGTTCGGGCCCTCTCAATGGAGGTAATACCTTACTTCCTGCTTGATTGATCTTGATGATATAAGTATTACAAGAGTTGATCTACCACGAGATCGTAGAGGCTAAACCCTAGATGCTAGCCTATGGTATGATTGTCGGTCGTCCTATGGACTAAACCCTCCGGTTTATATAGACACCGAAGGGGGCTAGGGTTACACAGAGTCGGTTACAAGGAAGGAGATCTACGTATTGCCAAGTTTGCCTTCCACGCCAAGGAGAGTCCCATCCGGACACGGGACAAAGTCTTCAATCTTGTATCTTCATAGTCCAACAATTCGGCCAAAGGAAATAGTCCGGCTGTTCGGAGAACCCCTAATCCAGGACTCCCTCAGAGGAGTAGATAGATTACTATCAAGATCGAGGTGCCACCCTACTCCTTCGGTGTCGGGTAGTGTGTGTGTGTGTGTGTGTTTGTGTTTGAGAGAGAAGCCAGTCGATAGATTAGTATCAAGATCGAGGTGTCACCCTACTCCTTCGGTGTTGGGAAGTGTGCGTGTGTAGTTGTGTGGGTGTGGGTGTGGGTGTGTCGGGGGGGGGCAGTGACACTTACATATCTCTACTCTTATAAAAACAAAGTTGGTGATGATGGTGTTCCTGCCATCCTGCAATATAGGCCACCCAGTTTATATACGACGGATAGGAAGGAAACTGTGGCAATTTTGCAAAAAGATACCCACACCCCTCTCCGCATTTGCAAATAAGGCATTCCCTCGTTCATCCTTTTCTCCCACAAGATAAACTACTCATGCAAATGCATCTTGATATTCCGTGCAACGCATGGGCATCTTGCTAGTTGGGAGAAGGAGTTTGTGTGACACATATCTAGCTATATTAAGGGATAGGTAGATAGCATTTGTGTGAGGCATACTTAAAGCATCACGAAGATAAACAAAAACGGTGTGCATGCAAATGCAAGTGTGTGTGTGTGTGTGTGTGTGAGAGAGAGAGAGAGAGAGCGAAATCTCAAAACAAAAGGTGCTCTGCTAGAATCCCATTGTATGTATTCATATGGTTCCGGAACTCGAGTTAACCTTAGGCATATGTGTGAGAGACATTATTATACTTTAAGACATTAGTGGCTGTGGGTGGGCGGAATTAAAGGGGTGGGCGTGTTCGACTGAGAGAGCGTGTGTGTTTCTGTGTGAGAGACTTGTAGGACGGGGTAGAAAGACGAATTCTAACCTTGACAAAGGGAGAGAAATACACGAATTGCGCGTGTGTGATTCCGATGCCCACGGGGAAATGAGATATGTATGCATGTGAGAGAGATTGCACAATTCATTCACGTATCACCATCTAGCGACTGTGGACGTGCATCGCTTGAACATACATCAATATCTACTTCGTACCATGGCCAAAGGTACAATATCGATTCAACGCTATAAAGATTGGACACTCACGTATCACATTGTTTTCTATTTAAATAAACCTTTTCAGTTGTGCATGCCAAAGTTACAGTGATGTTTATTCAAACAACCAATGTAGCTATCATGTACATACACCATGTTACTCTTGCATTCGAAATCATTAGTCTTAGATGATTTAAGGTTCTATTATGAAGTAATATATGTAATATTCATATATGAATTCAACGGGTACGCAATTTATGAAATGGAGGCTATGTAATCATATGAGGTAACACTTTTAAGTAGCGGACTACAATATCCATTTCTTTCTGTGCGCCTCTACACTAACACGTGAATGCATTATGTTTAAAGTAAATAACCAATTGCGCTAAAATATCTATTTACACGAGAAATACAAAGGTTGAGCATTTGATCCCTTTTTTGTGAACGCGCCACTACACCCGTACGATTGGTCGCGCCCGTGTGAACGTCCAAGTTATCGGCGCATCATCCCGAGTTATTGTCTTTTTTTCTGGGGTGGACTTCACACCAGTTATTAATTGCCGACGCGTGCCTCATGTACACAGTCTCGCATGACCTTCCCACTAGCACGGTCCAAAATTAGTTGAATCTGGATACGAACGATCCCGCGGGCGGCAAAATCTCCCGCCTCCTTCTAAAATTTCTGCCACCTTAGTCTGTAGCATGCGAAATTCCCCTTTTGTCCTTGGTGCATAGAGACCAACAGTTACAATACCGCCCTCATCTACATAATAGGTCGGGGCTGCTTTGGTAACTTCCAGTTCCCCCCACTACACGACACCACCATTTCCTCTCCCCTCCCGTAAAAATGACTAACTCCATAGCACCAGAGCATCTTACATCACGCCGTCCGTACTTCATCGGCCTTTCTCCCCTCCCCTCTCGAAACCCTAGACTGCTCATCCACCGGCGTACCAGAGCCCATTCACTGCCAGCGGCGTCCACCTCACCGGATCTGCTTCTGCGACTGCATCTACCCCTCCCACCTCCCCTAGAAACAAGTAGACTGCTCATCCACCACTGTACCATAGCCCATTCAGTGTCAGCCTTGTCCACGGCGCCGGATCTGCTTCGCCAGTACTCTCGTCAACCGTAGCGCATCTGCTGCGGCTCATTCATACTCCCCACCAAAGAGGCTTCGTCCACACCCCCTTGGAGCTGCCCCACCACGGCCCTCGTCGACGGCCTGTGATCCTCTTCGCCGACACCTTCCTCGACCCTACCAGAGCCGCTTCGCCGACACCATCGTCAACTCCACTGGAGTAGCTTCGCCTATACCATTATCAACCCTACCGGGGCCGCTTTGCCAACTCACAACCACGGCCTCAGATCCGCTTCCTCGCACCCTCATTCAACCTACCGGAGCAGCTTCTGACGCCCTGTCAACGGCCGCAGATCCGCATCATCGACACCATCCTTAACCCATACAGCGGAGCAGCTTCACCTACGCCCTCGTCCACGGCCACAGATCCGCTTCGCCCACACCATAGTTGTAACGCCCTCGATGCGGCTATATCTCCTACGTGTCGAAGCACGACTTAGAGGCATAACCGCATTGAAAGCAATGTCGCAAGTAAGGCAATATTCACAACATCCCATGTAAATAGATAATAAAAGGGGAAGGAACATAGTTGGCTTACACTCGCCACGTCAAACAAAGTACATAAATAGCATTACATCATACAATCACTCATGGTCCGACTACGGTACCAAAATAAAAGATCAACCCAACATGCGACACAGTCCCGATCGCCCCAACTGGGCACCACTACTGATCATCAGGGAAAGACACATAGTAACGGCGTGAGTCCTCGTCGAACTCCCACTTGAGCTCAAGCGCATCATCTGGAACGGAGTCATCAGGCCCTGCATCTAGTTTGGAAGTAATCTGTGAGCCACAGGGACTCAGTAATCTCGCACCCTCGCGATCAAGACTATTTAAGCTTATAGGTAAGGCAAGGTAATATGTGGAGCTGCAGCAAGCGACTAGCATATATGGTGGCTATCCTGTTCGCAAAAGAGAGCGAGAAGAGAAGGCAAAGCGCGAACGAATAACTAGAGAACAAACTACGGCAAACATTACTCCAACACCGTGTTCACTTCCCGGACTCCGCCGAGAAGAGACCATCACAGTAACACACACAGTTGATTCATTTTGATTAAGTTAAGGTTCAAGTTATCTACAACCGGACATTAACCAAATGTGCCGACAAATCCCGATAGGAGCTGCACATATCTTGTTCTCAGGGCACACTTAGATGAGACTAGCTACGAGTAAAACCAAACCTCAAGTTGCCCCGAGGTGGCCCCGCAGGCAGCTCAGTCGGACCAACACTCAGAGGAGCACTGGCCCAGGGGGGTTTAAATAAGATGACCCTTGGGCTCCGGAAACCCAAGGAAAAAATAGGCTAGGTGGCAAATGGTAAAACCAAGGTTGGGCATTGCTGGAAGAGTTTTATTCAAGGCGAACTGTCAAGGGGTTCCCATTATTACCCAATCGCGTAAGGAACGCAAAATCCGGGAACATAACCCCGATATGACGGAAACTAGGGCGGCAAGAGTGGAACAAAACACTAGGCAAAAGGCCGAGCCTTCCACCCTTTACCAAGTATATAGATGCATTAAGATAACAAGGCAATATAATGATATCCCAACAAGAAAATAATGTTCCAACAAGGAACGGCCTCCAATCTTCACCTGCAACTAGCAACGCTATAAGAGGGGCTGAGCAAAGCGGTAACATAGCCAATCAACGGTTTGCTAGGACATGGTGGGTTAGAGGTTTGACATGGCAATATGGGAGGCATGATAACCAAGTGGTAGGCATCGTAGCATAGGCATAGCAAAAGAGCGAGCATCTAGCAAAGCAAAGATAGAAGTGATTTCGAGGGTATGATCATCTTGCCTGCAAAGTTGTCAGACTTGACTAGATCCTCGAAAGCAAACTCAACGGGATCCTCGTTAGCGAACTCGTCTCCTGTCTCTACCCAAGCAAGACAAACAAGCAACAAGAACACAATCAACCACGTACAAAGCTCAAACAACATGATGCAACATGATATGCTATGCGGGATGCGATATGTGATGCATAAGCAAGATTTGACAAGGAATGAAAGAACCTGGCCTCAACATGGAAATCCAAGAGTGCCACTGGAAAGGTGAGGTGATTTCGGTTGAAATCTATATAAAGAACACCAGAATCGGATGCACGGTTTGGAAATGGCAAGCAATTCAAATATGGCAACGGTCTGCCATAAACAGCAAGTAGCCATCTAAATGCAACAAGATAAACATGCTGCGGCACCCAAACATGGAAACAAAATACATAGCAGGGATCCATTCATGATGCTTGACAAAATATGAACACTGAGCTACGGCCAATTCATCCATTAACAGGTTCAAACAAGCATGCCAAAAGTGCAATTGGTAAACAGGTTTCAGACTTAGTGAAATTAACACTTGTCTGGAATTTCAGATTAGGTAGCACACTTTGGAGCAAGAAAACTATATGCTACAGGAACTTAACATGGCAAAGTAAGGTACAACATGGAGCTACTCAAAGAGTTTAACAAAAGTCCCTTAGTGGCCTTGAGCCAAAAGGGATCAGAAAATATCATTGCAAGCATGTGAACATGGCAAAAACATAATCAGAGATCAGACAGAGAAAAACTGGAGCATGCAAATATGATAGCAAGTAGGTATGTTAACAAGCTCGATGCACTCACTACAGAGCATGTCATGACAATCTAAGCATACACCCCTCAAGAATACATATAAGCTAGACATGGCAAGAACAACAACATAGCAAGCACGGATCAACTACAACATCCTCGGCAAAATCGCTAACAAGTAGACAATCTGCCCAGATTCACGAAATAGCAAAAGTAGAGCTCGATTGACTCAAGCTAGGGTGCTCCATAATTGCAAACAAAGACATGGATGGATAGAGCACTACAAGACTAACAAATCATCCTTACTGATCATCCTCAAAAGAGGCACGGATCACTAGGAAACAACATGAACATATGGCATATTGATAAAAACAGATCAAGGACTTAGTGGAATTGCTAAGTCCCTAAAATCAGCATTAACGAATGCACTACTTTGCAAGCTTGTGCTAGTCACCACACATATCACAAAAATACATGGATAGCACCTCTATAAAGATGGCAAAGCATATAAAAAACACATGTAGGGCTCAGGAGCATATCATGCACACAATAATCATGGCAAAAATGACAAAAAGCTATTTGGTGTAGCAGATCTGACAATTAACTCAAATAGCACTCTTCCAACAGCATTTCGGGCATCAAGATAAACTCAAATGAAAATGATGCACTGAGATGAAACGATGTACTCTCTGAGGCGAACACTTTGATATGCTACACACCCAAAACGGATCCACGGATGCGGAGATATAGCATGATGAAAACGCAAATTATTAGGGTTTCGGGAGGAAAGTCAACCGGATCTAGATCTGGATCTGAGAACATTGTTCACGCGCGGTCTTCAAGGTTGGCCGGCCAGAGCTTCGAGGTCGCCGGAGTTGAAGTCGGGGGCACCGGATCCGCAGCGGTGGTGGCCGGAGGAGGCGGCGGTTGGCGGCCGGAGGAAGCGGCGCGGTGGGGCGGCGCCGGGGCGAGGATGTGGCGTCGGGCGGCGATGGAGGCGATGGCCGGTGAGGCGGACCGCGGCGGCGTGGCGCCGCCGGTCGGCGAGGTAAAGGCGGCGGGGAAGTGGCGTCAGGCGGCGGGGCAAAGCCGGGCGGCGGGGTGTGGCGACTGGGCCGCGGGGGGCCCACACGGGCCGAGCGGGCCGGCGGCGGAGGAGGCTGGCGATGTGGGCGCGCTGCCCACGTGGCGTTTCCTGATTGGCCGGAGGCGGCGGCGGACGCTGTCCGGTCCAAAACGGACGCGTCCAGCGGTGGAAAGAGGGGATTTTTAGGGTTTCGGGAGAGGGGAACCGAGAATTTCGGAGGGGGGGGTATATTTATAGGCATAGAGGGAGCTAGGAGAGTCCAAATGAGGTGCGGTTTTCGACCACGCGATCGTGACTGAATGCTCTAGATGATGGAGAGGGTTTAGGTGGGTTTTGGGACAAATTGGAGGGGTGTTGGGCTGGAACACACACGAGGCCTTCTCGGTCCCTCGGTTAACCGTTGGAGTATCAAACGAAGTCCAAATGGTACGAAACTTGACAGGCGGTCTACCGGTAGTAAACCAAGGCCGCTTGGCAAGTCTCGGTCCAATCCGGAAATGTTTAATCCCCACACACGAAAAGAAGGTAGAAATGACCACTGGAGGAGAACGGAGCGCCGGAATGCAAAACGGACAACAGGGAAAATGCTCGGATGCATGAGAGGAACACGTATGCAAATGCAATGCTCATGATGACATGATATGAGATGCATGACAACGACAACAACACACGGAGACAAAAACCCGAACCCGAGAAAATAAAATAACTTAGCGCCGAAAATGGCAAGAGTTGGAGTACATATTAGGTAAATTACATCCAGGATGTTACAGTAGTCCACCCTACCGGAGCCGCTCCATGATACGTCTCCAACGTATCTATAATTTTTGATTGCTCCATGCTATATTACCTACTGTTTTGGAAATTATTGGGCTTTATTTTCCACTTTTATATTATTTTTGGGACTAACCTATTAACCGGAGGCCCAGCCCAGAATTGCTGTTTTTTTGCTTGTTTTAGGGTTTCGAAGAAAAGGAATATCAAACGGAGTCCAAACGGAATGAAACCTTCGGGAATGTGATTTTCTCAACAAACAAGACCCGGGAGACTTGGACCCTACGTCAAGACACAAAAGAGGAGGCCACGAGGTAGGGGGCGCCCACCCCCACCAGGCGCGCCCTCTACCCTCGTGGGCCCCCTGTTGCTCCACCGACGTACTCCTTCCTCCTATATATACCTACGTACCCCCAAACGATCAGATATGGAGGAAAACACCTAATTCCACCGCTACGACTTTCTGTATCCACGATATCCCATCTTGGGGCCTGTTCCGGAGCTCCGCCGGAGGGGGCATCGATCACGGAGGGCTTCTACATCATCACCATAGCCCCTCCGATGAAGTGTGAGTAGTTTACTTCAGACCTACGGGTCCATAGTCATTAGCTAGATGGATTCTTCTCTCTTTTTGGATCTCAATACAATGTTCCCCTCTCTTGTGGAGATCTATTCGATGTAATCTTCTTTTTGCGGTGTGTTTGTTGAGACCGATGAATTGTGGGTTTATGATCAAGTCTATCTATGAATAATATTTGAATCTTCTCTGAATTCTTTTATGTATGATTGGTTATCTTTGGAAGTCTCTTTGAATTATCAGTTTGGTTTGGTCTACTAGATTGATCTTTCTTGCAATTGGAGAAGTGCTTAGCTTTGGGTTCAATCTTGCGGTGTCCTTTCCAAGTGACACTAGGGGCAGCAAGGCACGTATTGTATATCTGCCATCGAGGATAACAAGATGGGGTTTTCATCATATTGCATGAGTCTATCCCTCTACATCATGTCATCTTTCTTAAGGCGTTACTCTGCTTTTAACTTAATATTCTAGATGCATGCTGGATAGCGGTCGATGAGTGGAGTAATAGTAGTAGATGCAGGCATGAGTCGGTATACTTGTCTCGAACATGATGCCTATATACATGATCATACCTAGATATTCTCATAACTATGCTCAATTCTGTCAATTACTCAACAGTAATTTGTTCACCCACCGTAGAATACTTATGCTCTCGAGAGAAGCCACTAGTGAAACCTATGGCCCTCGGGTCTATCTTTATCATATTAATCTCCTACTACTTAGTTATTTCCTTTGCTTTTTTACTTTGCCTTTATTTTACCTTGCATCTTTATCACAAGAATACCAAAAATATTATCTTATCATATCTATCAGATCTCACTCTCGTAAGTGGCCGTGTAGGGATTGACAACCCCTATTCGCGTTGGTTGCGAGGATTTATTTGTTTTGTGCAGGTACGAGGGACTCGCACGTAGCCTCCTACTGGATTGATACATTGGTTCTTAAAAACTAAGGGAAATACTTACGCTACTTTGTTGCATCATCCCTTCCTCTTCGGGGAAAACCAACACAGTGCTCAAGAGGTAGCAAGAAGGATTTCTGGCGCCGTTGCCGGGGAGGTCTACGCAAAAGTCAACATACCAAGTACCCATCACATACCCTTATCTCCCGCATTACATTATTTGCCATTTGCCTCTCGTTTTCCTCTCCCCCACTTCACCCTTGCCATTTTATTCGCCCTCTCTCTCTCTATCCTCCCTCTCTTTCTCTATTTTCCTCTTTTTGCCCGCTTGTTTTTTGTTTGCTTGTGTGTTAGTTTGCTTGCTTGTCACGATGGCTCTACCTAAATTTGGAGATCTTCACCTTAAAAGATTAGAAGAGATCGAAAGCAATGTCAAGAGCTTTATGGTTTTGCAATTGAACATAACAGTTTCATTAGAAATGAGCTTAAGGAACAAAAAAGTTTTATGAGTTTTATGAATAAATAGCTTGATGATATGTCTAAAGAATTCGATGGTTTGAGATCCCAAATTGCTCGTCTTGAAAAGTTGACCGCTGAAATTTCGGATAAGCAAGCCACCTTAGTTAATAAGGTGGCCGCTAAACCGGATTGCTATGAAAATAATGACGAAGATCTAAAAGTTATTGATGTGTACCCTATTAAATCTTTGTTTTGCGATATGAATCTTGATAATGATGGGACTGAATATGATCCACCTTTACCTAGAAGGTGTTCCAAGAATTCGGAATTTGTTGATCTTGATGCTAAAATTGATAAAAGTGGGATTGAAGAAATTAAAACCCTAGATGTTGCTAAACCCACTATTATGGATTTCAAGGAAGTTAACTATGAAAATTGCTCTTTTATTGATTGTATTTCCTTGTTGCAATCCGTGCTAAATTCTCCTCATGCTTATAGTTAAAATAAAGCGTTTACTAAACATATCGTTGATGCCTTGATGCAATCTTATGAAGAAAAACTTGAATTGGAACTTTCTATCCCTAGAAAACTTTATTATGAGTGGGAACCAACTATTAAAATTAAAATTAAAGATCGTGAATGCTATGCTTTATGTGATTTGGGTGCTAGCGTTTCACGATTCCAAAGACTTTGTGTGATTTATTAGGTTTCCGTGATTTTGATGATTGCTCTCTAAACTTGCACCTTGCGGATTCCACTATTAAGAAACCTATGGGAAGAACTAATGATGTTATTATTGTTGCATATAGGAATTATGTGCTCGTATATTTTATTGTTCTTGACATAGATTGCAATCCTTCATGTCCTATTATTCTTGGTAGACCTTTTCTTAGAACGATTGGTGCAATCATTGATATGAAGGAAGGAAATATTAGATTCCAATTTGCATTAAGGAAATGCATGGAACACTTTCCTAGAAATTAAATTAAATTATCTTATGAATATATTATGAGAGCCACTTATGGATTGCCTACCAAAGATGGCAATACCTAGATCTATCCTTGCTTGTTATGCCTAGCTAGGGGCGTTAAACGATAGCGCTTGTTGGGAGGCAACCCAATTTTATTTTTATTCCTTGATTTTTTCTCCTGTTTAGTAATAAATAATTTATCTAGCCTCTGTTTTGGTTGTGTTTTTTGTGTTTAATTAGTGTTTGTGCCAAGTAGAACCGTTGGGAAGACTTGGGGAAAGTCTTGTTACACTTGCTGTAAAAACAGAAACTTTAGCGCTCACAAGAACTGCTGCCATTTTTAATTGGAAAGTGATATTTAGTTAATTATTTTTGCAGATGATTAATAGATAAATTCCTAACGTCCAGAAATTTATTTTAGAATATTTGGGGTTCCATATATTGCGCTAGCTACAGATTACTATAGACTGTTCTGTTTTTGACAGATTCTGTTTTTTCGTGTGTTGTTTGCTTATTTTGATGAATCTATGGCTAGTAAATAGTTTATAAACCATAGAGAAGTTGGAATACAGTAGGTATAACACCAATATAAATAAATAAATAAATAGTTCATTACAGTACCTTGAAGTGGTCTTTTATTTTCTTTCGATAACGGAGCTCATGAGATTTTCTACTTTGAGTTTTGTGTTGTGAAGTTTTCAAGTTTTGGGTAAAGATTTGATGGATTATGGAACAAGGAGTGGCAAGAGCCTAAGCTTGGGGATGCCCATGGTACCCCCAAGATAATATAAGGACACCTAAAAGCCAAAGCTTGGGATGCACCGGAAGGCATCCCCTCTTTCGTCTACTTCTATCGGTAACTTTACTTGGAGCTATATTTTTATTCGCCACATGATATGTGTTTTGCTTGGAGCGTCTTGTATGATTTGAGTTTTTATTTGTTAGTTTACCACAATCATCCTTGCTGTGCACACCTTTTGAGAGAGCCATACATGATTTGAAATTTGTTAGAATACTCTATGCGCTTCGCTTATATCTTTTCAGTTATGTAGTTTTGCTCTAGTACTTCACTTATATCTTTTAGAGCACAGTGGTGGATTTGTTTTATAGAAACTATTGATCTCTCATGCTTCACTTAGATTATTTTGAGATTCTTAAATAGCATGGTAATTTGCTTAAAATCCTAATATGCTTGGTATGCAAGATTAATAATAAAACTTTCTTATGAGTGTGTTGAATACTATGAGAAGTTTGATACTTGATAATTGTTTTGAGATATAAAGATGGTGATATTAAAGTTGTGCTACTTGAGTAGTTGTGAATTTGAGAAATACTTGTGTTAAGGTTTGTGATTCCCGTAGCATGCACGTATGGTGAACCGTTATGTGATGAAGTCGGAGCATGATTTATTTTTTGATTGTCTTCCTTATGAGTGGCGGTCGGGGACGAGCGATGGTCTTTTCCTACCAATCTATCCCCTAAGGAGAATGCGCGTAATACTTTGCTTTGATAACTTGTAGATTTTTGCAATAAGTATATGAGTTCTTTATAATTAATGTTGAGTTCATGGATTATACGCACTCTCACCCTTCCACCTTTGCTAGCCTCTCTAATACCGCGCACCTTTCGCCGGTATCATACACCCACCATATACATTCCTCAAAACAGCCACCATACCTACCTATTATGGCATTTCCATAGCCATTCCGAGATATATTGCCATGCAACTTTCCACCGTTCCGCTTCATCATTGTCATATTGCTTAGCATGATCATGTAGTTGACATCGTATTTGTGGCAAAGCCACCAGTCATAATTCTTTCATACGTGTCACTCATGCATCATTGCATATCCCGGTACACCGCCGGAGGCATTCATATAGAGTCATATCTTGTTCTAAGTATCGAGTTGTAATTGTTGAGTTGTAAGAAAAATAAAAGTGTGATGATCATCATTATTAGAGCATCGTCCCAATGAGGAAAGGATGATGGATACTATGATTCCCCCACAAGTCGGGATGAGACTCCGGACGAAAAAAATAGAGAAATAAAAGAGGCCATAAAAAAAGAGAAAAGGCCCAAATAAAAAAATGAGAGAAAAAGAGAGAAGGGACAATGTTACTATCCTTTACCACACTTGTGCTTCAAAGTAGCACCATGATATTCATAGTAGAGAGTCTCTCATGTTATCACTTTCATATACTAGTGGGAATTTTTCATTATAGAACTTGGCTTGTATATTCCAATGATGGGCTTTCTCAAAATGCCCTAGGTCTTCATGAGCAAGCAAGTTGGATGCACACCCGCTTAGTTTCTTTTTGAGCTTTCATATACTTATAGCTCTAGTGCATCCGTTGCATGGCAATCCCTACTCACTCACATTGATATTTATTGATGGGCATCTCCATAGCCTGTTGATACGCCTAGTTGATGTGAGACTATCTTCTCCCTTTTTGTCTTCTCCACAACCACCATTCTATTCCACCTATAGTGATATATCCATGGCTCACGCTCATGTATTGCGTGAAATATGAAAAAGTTTTGAGAATGTCAAAAGTATGAAACAATTGCTTGGCTTGTCATCGGGGTTGTGCATGATTTAAATATTTTATGTGGTGAAGATGGAGCATAGCCAGACTATATGATTTTGTAGGGATAACTTTCTTTGGCCATGTTATTTTGAGAAGACATAATTGCTTTGATTAGTATGCTTGAAGTATTATTATTTTTATGTCAATATTAAACTTTTGTCTTGAATCTTTTGGATCTAAATATTCATACCACAATTAAGAAGAATTACATTAAAATTATGCCAAGTAGCACTCCGCATCAAAAGTTCTGTTTTTATCATTTACCTACTCGAGGATAAGCGGGAATTAAGCTTGGGGATGCTTGATACGTCTCCAACGTATCTATAATTTTTGATTACTCCATGCTATATTATCTACTGTTTTGGACATTATTGGGCTTTATTTTGCACTTTTATATTATTTTTGGTACTAACCTATTAACCGGAGGCCCAGCCTAGAATTGTTGTTTTTTGCCTGTTTTAGGGTTTCGAAGAAAATGAATATCAAACGGAGTCCAAACGGAATGAAACCTTCGGGAACGTGATTTTCTCAACAAACAAGACCCGAGAGACTTGGACCCTACGTCAAGACACAAAAGAGGAGGCCACGAGGTAGGGGGCGCGCCCACCCCCACCAGGCGCGCCCTCCACCCTCGTGGGGCCCCTGTTGCTCCACCGATGTACTCCTTCCTCCTATATATACCTACGTACCCCCAAATGATCAGATATGGAGCCAAAAACCTAATTCCACCGCCACAACTTTCTGTATCCACAAGATCCCATGTTGGGGCCTGTTCTGGAGCTCCGCCGGAGGGGGCATCGATCACGGAGGGCTTCTACATCATCACCATAGCCCCTCCGAGGAAGGAGATCTACGTATTGCCAAGCTTGCCTTCCACGCCAAGGAGAGTCCCATCCGGACACGGGACAAAGTCTTCAATCTTGTATCTTCATAGTCCAACAATTCGGCCAAAGGATATAGTCCGGCTGTCCGGAGACCCCCTAATCCAGGACTCCCTCAGAGGAGTAGATAGATTACTATCAAGATCGAGGTGCCACCCTACTCCTTCGGTGTCGGGTACTGTGTGTGTGGGTGTGTGTGTGTGTGTGTGTTTGAGAGAGAAGCCAGTTGATAGATTAGTATCAAGATCGAGGTGTCACCCTACTCCTTCGGTGTTGGGAAGTGTGCGTGTGTAGTTGTGTGGGTGTGGGTGTGGGTGGGTCGGGGGGGCAGTGACACTTACATATCTCTACTCTTATAAAAACAAAGTTGGTGATGATGGTGTTCCTATCCTGCAATATAGGCCATCCGGTTTATATCTGACGGATAGGAAGGAAACTGTGGCAATTTTGCAAAAAGATACCCACACCCCTCTCCGCATTTGCAAATAAGGCATTCCCTCGTTCATCCTTTTCTCCCACAAGATAAACTACTCATGCAAATGCATCTTGATGTTCCGGGCAACGCATGGGCATCTTGCTAGTAGGGAGAAGGAGTTTGTGTGACACATATCTAGCTATATTAAGGGATAGGTAGATAGCATTTGTGTGAGGCATACTTAAAGCATCACGAAGATAAACAAAAACGGTGTGCATGCAAATGCAAGTGTGTGTGTGTGTGTGTGAGAGAGAGAGAGAGCGAAATCTCAAAACAAAAGGTGCTCTGCTAGAATCCCATTGTATGTATTCATATGGTTCCGGAACTCGAGTTAACCTTAGGCATATGTGTGAGAGACATTATTATACTTTAAGACATTAGTGTCTGTGGGTGGGTGGAATTAAAGGAGTGGGCGTGTTCGACGTGGAGAGCGTGTGTGTTTCTGTGTGAGAGACTTGTAGGACGGGGTAGAAAGATGAATTCTAACATTGACAGAGGGAGAGAAATACACGAATTGCGCGTGTGTGATTCTGATGCCCACAGGGAAATGAGATATGTATGCATGTGAGAGAGATTGCACAATTCATTGACGTATCACTATCTAGCGACCGTGGACGTGCATCGCTTGAACATACATTAATATCTACTTCGTATCATGGCCAAAGGTACAATATCGATTCAACGCTATAAAGATTGGACACTCACGTATCACATTGTTTTCTATTTAAATAAACCTTTTCAGTTATGCATGCCAAAGTTACAGTGATGTTTCTTCAAACAACCAATGTAGCTATCATGTACATGCACCATTGTTACTCTTGCATTCGAAATCATTAGTCTTAGATGATTTTGAAGGAAATATGCCCTAGAGGCAATAATAAAGTTATTATTTATTTCCTTATATCATGATAAATGTTTATTATTCATGCTAGAATTGTATTAACCGGAAACATAATACATGTGTGAATACATAGACAAACAGAGTGTCACTAGTATGCCTCTACTTGACTAGCTCGTTAATCAAAGATGGTTATGTTTCCTAACCATGGACAAAAGAGTTGTTATTTGATTAACGAGGTCACATCATTAGTTGAATGATCTGATTGACATGACCCATTCCATTAGCTTAGCACATGATCGTTTAGTATGTTGCTATTGCTTTCTTCATGACTTATACATGTTCCTATCACTATGAGATTATGCAACTCCCGTTTGCCGGAGGAACACTTTGGGTGCTACCAAACGTCACAACGTAACTGGGTGATTATAAAGGAGCATTACAGGTGTCTCCAAAGGTAGATGTTGGGTTGGCGTATTTCGAGATTAGGATTTGTCACTCCGATTGTCGGAGAGGTATCTCTGGGCCCTCTCGGTAATGCACATCACTTAAGCCTTGCAAGCATTGCAACTAATGAATTAGTTGTGAGATGATGTATTACGGAACGAGTGAAGAGACTTGCCGGTAACGAGATTGAACTAGGTATTGGATACCGACGATCGAATCTCGGGCAAGTAACATACCGATGACAAAGGGAACAACGTATGTTGTTATGCGGTCTGACCGATAAAGATCTTCGTAGAATATGTAGGAGCCAATATGGGCATCCAGGTCCCGCTATTGGTTATTGACCAGAGACATGTCTCGGTCATGTCTACATTGTTCTCGAACCGTAGGGTCCGCACGCTTAATGTTACGATGACAGTTATTATGAGTTTATGCATTTTGATGTACCGAAGGTTGTTCGGAGTCCCGGATGTGATCACGGACATGACGAGGAGTCTCGAAATGGTCGAGACGTAAAGATTGATATATTGGAAGCCTATGTTTGGACACCGGAAGTGTTCCGGGTGAAATCGGGATTTTACCGGAATACCGGGAGGGTTACCGGAACCCCCCGGGAGGCAAATGGGCCTATTGGGCCTTAGTGGAAAAGAGAAAAGGGGCAGCCCATAGCTGGCCGCGCCCCCCCCCTTCCCCAAGTCCTATTAGGACTAGGAGAAGGGGCCGCCCCCCCTCTCTCTCCTTTCCCCCTTGGGAGTCCTAGTTGGAATAGGATTGAGGGGGGGAGTCCTACTCCCGGTAGGAGTAGGACTCCTCCCGCGCCCTCTCCCTAGCCGGCCGAACCCCTCCCCCTGCTCCTTTATATACGGGGGCAGGGGGCACCCCATAGACACACAAATTGATCATTGTTGATCGTTCCTTAGCCGTGTGCGGTGCCCCCTGCCACCAAATTCCACCTCGATCATACCGTTGTAGTGCTTAGGCGAAGCCCTGTGTTGGTAGTACATCAAGATCGTCACCACGCCGTCGTGCTAACGGAACTCTTCCTCGACGCTTTGCTGGATCGGAGCCCGAGGATCGTCATCGAGCTGAACGTGTGCTAAGAACTCGGAGGTGCCGGAGTAACGGTGCTTGGATCGGTTGGATCGGGAAGAAGACGTACGACTACTTCCTCTACGTTGTGTGATCGCTTCCGCAGTCGGTCTGCGTTGGTACGTAGACAACACTCTCCCCCTCGTTGCTATGCATCACCATGATCTTGCGTGTGCGTAGGAAAATTTTCGAAATTACTACGTTCCCCAACAGTGGCATCCGAGCCTAGGTTTTTATGGTTTGATGTTATTTGCACGAGTAGAACACAAGTGAGTTGTGGGCGATACAAGTCATACTGCCTACCAGCATGTCATACTTTGGTTCGGCGATATTGTTGGACGAGACGATCCGGACCAACCTTACGCGTACTCTTACGCGAGACCGGTTCCCTCGACGTGCTATGCACACAGATGGCTTGCGGAAGACTGTCTCTCCAACTTTAGTTGAACCAAGTGTGACTACGCCCGGTCCTTGAGAAGGTTAAAACGGAGTCTATTTGACGAACTATTGTTGTGGTTTTGATGCGTAGGTGAGATGAGTTCTTACTTAAGCCCGTAGCAGCCACGTAAAACTTGCAACAACAAAGTAGAGGACGTCTAACTTGTTTTTGCAGGGCATGTTGTGATGTGATATGGTCAAGGCATGATGCTGATTTTATTGTATGAGATGATCATGTTTTGTAACCGAGTTATCGGCAACTGGTAGGAGCCATATGGTTGTCGCTTTATTGTATGCAATGCAATCGCGATGTAATGCTTTACTTTATTACTAAGCGGTAGTGATAGTCGTGGAAGCATAAGATTGGCGAGACGACAACGATGCTACGATGGAGATCAAGGTGTCGCGCCGGTGACGATGGTGATCATGACGGTGCTTCAGAGATGGAGATCACAAGCACAAGAAGATGATGGCCATATCATATCACTTATATTGATTGCATGTGATGTTTATCCTTTTATGCATCTTATCTTGCTTTGATTGACGGTAGCATTATAAGATGATCTCTCACTAAATTATAAAGAAGTGTTCTCCCTGAGTATGCACCGTTGCCAAAGTTCGTCGTGCCTAGACACCACGTGATGATCGGGTGTGATAAGCTCTACGTCCATCTACAACGGGTGCAAGCCAGTTTTGCACACGCAGAATACTCAGGTTAAACTTGACGAGCCTAGCATATGCAGATATGGCCTCGGAACACAGAGACCGAAAGGTCGAGCGTGAATCATATAGTAGATATGATCAACATGACGATGTTCACCATTGAAAACTACTCCATCTCACGTGATGATCGTTTATGGTTTAGTTGATTTGGATCACGTGATCACTTAGAGGATTAGAGGGATGTCTATCTAAGTGGGAGTTCCTAAGTAATTTGATTAACTGAACTTAAAACTTATCATGAACTTAGTCCTGGTAGTATTTTGCAAATTATGTTGTAGATCAATAGCTCGCGTTGTTGCTTCCCTGTGTTTATTTTGATATGTTCCTAGAGAAAATTGTATTGAAAGATGTTAGTAGCAATGATGCGGATTAGATCCGTGATCTGAGGATTATCCTCATTGCTGCACAGAAGAATTATGTCCTTGATGCACCGCTAGGTGACAGACCTATTGCAGGAGCAGATGCAGACGTTATGAACGTTTGGCTAGCTCAATATGATGACTACTTGATAGTTTAGTGCACCATACTTAACAGCTTAGAATCGGGACTTCAAAGACGTTTTGAACGTCATGGACCATATGAGATGTTCCAGGAGTTGAAGTTAATATTTCAAGCAAATACCCGAGTTGAGAGATATGAAGTCTCCAACAAGTTCTATAGCTAAAAGATGGAGGAGAATCGCTCAACTAGTGAGCATGTGCTCAGATTGTCTGGGTACTACAATCGCTTGAATCAAGTGGGAGTTAATCTTCCAGATAAGATAGTGATTGACAGAATTCTCTAGTCACCATCACTAAGTTAGTAGAACTTCGTGATGAACTATAATATGCAAGGGATAACGGAGACAACTCCCAAGCTCTTCGTGATGCTGAAATCAACGAAGGTGGAAATCAAAGAAAAACATCAAGTGTTGATGGTTGACAAGACCACTAGTTTCAAGAAAAAGGGCAAAGGAAAGAAGGGGAACTTCAAGAAGAACGGCAAGCAAGTTGCTGCTCAAGTGAAGAAGCCCAAGTCTGATCCTAAGCCTGAGACTAAGTGCTTCTACTGCAAAGGGACTGGTCACTAGAAGCGGAACTACCCCAAGTTATTGGTGGATAAGAAGGATGGCAAAGTGAACATAAGTATATTTGATATACATGTTATTGATGTGTACTTTACTAGTGTTTATAGCAAACCCTCAGTATTTGATACTAGTTCAGTTGCTAAGATTAGTAACTCGAAACGGGAGTTGAAGAATAAACAGAGACTAGTTAAGGGTGAAGTGACGATGTGTGTTGGAAGTAGTTCCAAGATTGATATGATCATCATCGCACACTCCCCTATACTTTCGGGATTAGTGTTGAAACTAAATAAGTGTTATTTGGTGTTTGTGCTGAGCATGAATATGATTTGATCATGTTTATTGTAATACGGTTATTCATTTAAGTAAAAGAATAAATTGTTGTTCTGTTTACATGAATAAAACCTTATATGGTTACACACCCAATGAAAATAGTTCATTGGATCTCGATCTTAATAATACACATATTCATAATATTGAAACCAAAAGATGCAAAGTTAATAATGATAGTGCAACTTATTTGTGGCACTGCTGTTTAGGTCATATTGGTATAAAGCGCATGAAGAAACTCCATGCTGATGGGCTTTCGGAATCACTTGATTATGAATCACTTGATGCTTGCGAACCATGCCTTTTGGGCAAGATGACTAAAACGTCGTTCTCCGGAACAATGAAGCAAGCAACAGATTTGTTGGAAATCATACATACTGATGTATGTGGTCCGATAAATATTAAGGCTTGCAGCAGGTATCATTATTTTCTGACCTTCACAGATGATTCGAGCAGATATGGGGATATCTACTTAATGAAACACAAGTCTGAAACATTTGAAAAGTTCAAAGAATTTCAGAGTGAAGTTGAAAATCATCGTAACAAGAAAATAAAGTTTCTACGATCTGATCGTGGAGGAGAATATTTGAGTTACGAGTTTGGTGTACATTTGAAAAATTGTGGAATAGTTTCGCAACTCACGCCACCCGGAACACCACAGCGTAATGGTGTGTCCGAACGTCGTAATCGTACTTTACTAGATATGGTACGATCTATGATGTCTCTTACCGATCTACCACTATCGTTTTGGGATTATGCATTAGAGACAACAGCATTCACGTTAAATAGGGCACCATCAAAATCCGTTGAGACGACGCCTTATGAACTATGGTTTGGCAAGAAACCAAAGTTGTCGTTTCTTAAAGTTTGGGGCTGCGATGCTTATGTGAAAAAGCTTCAACCTGATAAGCTCGAACCCAAACCGGAGAAATGTGTCTTCATAGGATACCCAAAGGAAACTGTTGGGTATACCTTCTATCACAGATCCGAAGGCAAGACATTCGTTGCTAAGAATGGATCATTTCTAGAGAAGGAGTTTCTCTCGAAAGAAGTGAGTGGGAGGAAAGTAGAACTTGATGAGGTAACTGTACCTGCTCCCTTATTGGAAAATAGTACATCACAGAAAACTGTTTCTGCGACACCTATACCAATTAGTGAGGAAGCTAATGATGATGATCATGAAGCTTCAGGACAAGATACTACTGAACCACGTAGATCAACCAGAGTGAGATCCGCACCAGAGTGGTACGGTAATCCTATTCTGGAAGTCATGCTACTAGATCATGATGATCCTACGAACTATGAAGAAGCGATGGTGAGCCCAGATTCCGCAAAGTGGCTTGAAGCCATGAAATCTGAGATATGATCCATGTATGAGAACAAAGTATGGACTTTGGTTGACTTGCCCGATGATCGGCAAGCCATAGAAAATAAATGGATCTTCAAGAGAAAGACGGACGCTGATAGTAGTGTTACTATCTACAAAGCTAGAATTGTCGCAAAAGGTTTTTGACAAGTTCAAGGTGTTGACTACGATGAGATTTTCTCACTCGTATCTATGCTTAAGTCTGTCCGAATCATGTTAGCAATTGCCGCATTTTATGAAATCTGACAAATGGATAAACAAAACTGCATTCCTTAATGGATTTGCTAAAGAAGAGTTGTATACGATGCAACTAGAAGGTTTTGTCGATCCTAAAGGTGTTAACTAAATATGCAAGCTCCAGCGATCTATCTGTGGACTGGTGCAAACATCTCGGAGTTGGAATATACGCTTTGATGAGTTGATCAAAGCATATAGTTTTATACAGACTTGCGGTGAAGCCTGTATTTACGAGAAAGTGAGTGGGAGCACTACAGCATTTCTGATAAGTATATGTGAATGACATATTGTTGATCGGAAATAATGTAGAATTATTCTGTAAAGCATAAAAGGAGTGTTCGAAAGGAGTTTTTCAAAGAAAGACTTCGGTAAAGCTGCTTACATATTGAGCTTCAAGATCTATAGAGATAGATCAAGACGCTTGATAAGTTTTTCAATAAGTACATACCTTGACAAGATTTTGAAGTAGTTCAAAATGGAACAGTCAAAGAAAAAGTTTCTTGCCTGTGTTACAAGGTGTGAAGTTGAGTAAAGACTCAAAGCCCGACCACGGCAGAAGATAGAAAGAGAATGAAAGTCATTCCCTATGCCTCATTCATAGGTTCTATAAAGTATGCCATGCTGTGTACCAAATCTATTGTATACCCTGCACTGATTTGGCAAGGGAGTACAATAGTGATCTAGGAGTAGATCACTGGACAGCGGTCAGAATTATCCTTAGTGAAATAAGGATATGTTTCTCGATTATGGACGTGACAAAAAGGTTCATCGTAAAGGGTTACATCGATGCAAGTTTTTGACACTGATCCAGATGAATCTAAAGTCTCAATCTGGATACATATTGAAAGTGGGAGAAATTAGCTAGAGTAGCTCCATGCAGAGCATTATAGACATAGAATTTTGCAAAATACTTACGGATCTGAATGTGATAGACCCGTTGACTAAAATTATCTCACAAGCAAAACATGATCACACCTTAGTACTCTTTGGGTGTTAATCACATAGAGATGTGAACTAGATTACTGACTCTAGTAAACCCTTTGAGTGTTGGTCACATGACGATGTGAACTGTGGGTGTTAATCACATGGTGATGTGAACTATTGCTGCTAAATCACGTGGCGATGTGAACTAGATTATTGACTCTAGTGCAAGTGGGAGACTGAAGGAAATATGCCCTAGAGGCAATAATAAAGTTATTATTTATTTCCTTATATCATGATAAATGTTTATTATTCATGCTAGAATTGTATTAACCGGAAACATAATACATGTGTGAATACATAGACAAACAGAGTGTCACTAGTATGCCTCTACTTGACTAGCTCATTAATCAAAGATGGTTATGTTTCCTAACCATGGACAAAAGAGTTGTTATTTGATTAACGAGGTCACATCATTAGTTGAATGATCTGATTGACATGACCCATTCCATTAGCTTAGCACACGATCGTTTAGTATGTTGCTATTGCTTTCTTCATGACTTATACATGTTCCTATGACTATGAGATTATGCAACTCCCGTTTGCCGGAGGAACACTTTGGGTGCTACCAAACGTCACAACGTAACTGGGTGATTGTAAAGGAGCATTACAGGTGTCTCCAAAGGTAGATGTTGGGTTGGCGTATTTCGAGATTAGGATTTGTCACTCCGATTGTCGGAGAGGTATCTCTGGGCCCTCTCGGTAATGCACATCACTTAAGCCTTGCAAGCATTGCAACTAATGAATTAGTTGTGAGATGATGTATTACGGAACGAGTAAAGAGACTTGCCGGTAACGAGATTGAACTAGGTATTGGATACCGACGATCGAATCTCGGGCAAGTAACATACCGATGACAAAGGGAACAACGTATGTTGTTATGCGGTCTGACCGATAAAGATCTTCGTAGAATATGTAGGAGCCAATATGGGCATCCAGGTCCCGCTATTGGTTATTGACCAGAGACATGTCTCGGTCATGTCTACATTGTTCTCAAACCGTAGGGTCCGCACGCTTAACGTTACGATGACAGTTATTATGAGTTTATGCATTTTGATGTACCGAAGGTTGTTCGGAGTCCCGGATGTGATCACGGACATGACGAGGAGTCTCGAAATGGTCGAGACGTAAAGATTGATATATTGGAAGCCTATGTTTGGACACCGGAAGTGTTCCAGGTGAAATCGGGATTTTACCGGAATACCGGGAGGGTTACCGGAACCCCCCGGGAGGCAAATGGGCCTATTGGGCCTTAGTGGAAAAGAGAAAAGGGGCAGCCCATAGCTGGCCGCCCCCCCCCCTTCCCCAAGTCCTATTAGGACTAGGAGAAGGGGCCGGCCCCCCTCTCTCTCCTTTCCCCCTTGGGAGTCCTAGTTGGAATAGGATTGAGGGGGGGAGTCCTACTCCCGGTAGGAGTAGGACTCCTCCCGCGCCCTCTCCCTAGCCGCCCGAACCCCTTCCCCTGCTCCTTTATATACGGGGGCAGGGGGCACCCCATAGACACACAAATTGATCATTGTTGATCGTTCCTTAGCCGTGTGCGGTGCCCCCTGCCACCAAATTCCACCTCGATCATACCGTTGTAGTGCTTAGGCAAAGCCCTGCGTCGGTAGTACATCAAGATCGTCACCACGCCGTCGTGCTAACGGAACTCTTCCTCGATGCTTTGCTAGATCGGAGCCCGAGGATCATCATCGAGCTGAACGTGTGCTAAGAACTCGGAGGTGCCGGAGTAACGATGCTTGGATCGGTTGGATCGGGAAGAAGACGTACGACTACTTCCTCTACGTTGTGTGATTGCTTCCGCAGTCGGTCTGCGTTGGTACGTAGACAACACTCTCCCCCTCGTTGCTATGCATCACCATGATCTTGCGTGTGCGTAGGAAAATTTTCGAAATTACTACGTTCCCCAACAGATTTAAGGTTCTATTATGAAGTAATATATGTAATATTCATATATGAATTCAACGGGTACGCAATTTATGAAATGGAGGCTATGTAATCATATGAGGTAACACTTTTAAGTAGCGGACTACAATATCCATTTCTTTCTGTGCACCTCTACACTAACACGTGAATGCATTATGTTTAAAGTAAATAACCAATTGCACTAAAATATCTATTTACACGAGAAATACAAAGGTTGAGCGTTTGATCCCTTTTTTGTGAACGTGCCACTACACCCGTACGATTGGCCGCGCCCGTGTGAACGTTCAAGTTATCGGCGCATCATCCCGAGTTATTGTCTTTTTTTCTGGGGTGGACTTCACACCAGTTGTTAATTGCTGACGCGTGCCTCATGTACACAGTCTCGCATGGCCTTCCCGCTAGCACGGTCCAAAATTAGTTGAATCTGGATACGAACGATCCCGCGGGCGGCAAAATCTCCCACCTCCTTCTAAAATTTCTGCCACCTTAGTCTGTAGCATGCGAAATTCCCCTTTTGAGACCAACAGTTACAATACCGCCCTCATCTACATAATAGGTCGGGGCTGCTTTGGTAACTTCCGGTCCCCCCCACTACACGGCACCACCATTTCCTCTCCCCCTCCCGTAAAAATGACTAACTCCATAGCACCAGAGCATCTTACATCACGTCGTCCGTGCTTCATCGGCCTTTCTCCCATCCCCTCTCGAAACCCTAGACTGCTCATCCACCGGCGTACCAGAGCCCATTCACTGCCAGCGGCGTCCACATCGCCGGATCTGCTTCTGCGACCGCATCTACCCCTCCCACCTCCCCTAGAAACAAGTAGACTGCTCATCCACCACTGTACCATAGCCCATTCAGTGTCAACCTTGTGCACGGCGCCGGATCTGCTTCACCAGTACTCTCGTCAACCGCAGCGCATCTGCGGAGGCTCATTCGTACTCCCCACTAAAGAGGCTTCGTCCACACCCCCTTGGAGCTGCCCCACCACGGCCCTCGTCGACGGCCTCTGATCCTCTTCGCCGACACCTTCCTCAACCCTACCAGAGCCGCTTCGCCGACACCATCGTCAACCCCACCGGAGTAGCTTCGCCTATACCATTATCAACCCTATCGGGGCTGCTTTGCCAACTCACAACCACGGCCTCAGATCCGCTTCCTCGCACCCTCATCCAACCTAACGGAGCAGCTTCTGACGCCCCGTCAACGGCCGCAGATCCGCATCATTTACACCATCCTTAACCCAACCACCGGAGCAGCTTCACCTACGCCCTCGTCCACGGCCACAGATCCGCTTCGCCCACACCGTAGTTGTAACGCCCTCGATGCGGCTATATCTCCTACGTGTCGAAGCACGACTTAGAGGCATAACCGCATTGAAAGCAATGTCGCAAGTAAGGAAATCTTCACAACATCCCATATAAATAGATAATAAAAGGGGAAGGTACATAGTTGGCTTACACTCGCCACGTCAAACAAAGTACATAAATAGCATTACATCATACAATCACTCATGGTCCGACTACGGTACCAAAATAAAAGATCAACCCAACATGCGACACGGTCCCGATCGCCCCAACTGGGCACCACTACTGATCATTAGGGAAAGACACATAGTAACGGCGTGAGTCCTCGTCGAACTCCCACTTGAGCTCAAGCGCATCATCTGGAACGGAGTCATCAAGCCCTGCATCTAGTTTGGAAGTAATCTGTGAGCCACAGGGACTCAGCAATCTTGCACCCTCGCGATCAAGACTATTTAAGCTTATAGGTAAGGCAAGGTAATATGTGGAGCTGCAGCAAGCGACTAGCATATATGGTGGCTATCCTGTTCGCAAAAGAGAGCGAGAAGAGAAGGCAAAGCGCGAACGAATAACTAGAGAACAAACTACGACAAACATTACTCCAACACCGTGTTCACTTCCCGGACTCCGCCGAGAAGAGACCATCACGGTAACACACACAGTTGATTCATTTTGATTAAGTTAAGGTTCAAGTTATCTACAACCGGACATTAACAAATTCCCATCTGCCCATAACCGCGGGCACGGCTTTCGAAAGTTCAAATCCCTGCAGGGGAGTCCCAACTTAGCCCTTGATAAGCTCTCACGGTCAATGAAGGATAAACCTTCTCCGGAGGCATTCCGATCAGACTCTGTATCCCGGTTCTACAAGACACTTCGACAAGTTAAAACAAACCCAGCAACACCGCGCGAATGTGCCGACAAATCCTGATAGGAGCTGCACATATCTCATTCTCAGGGCACACTCAGATGAGACTAGCTACGAGTAAAACCAAACCTCAAGTTGCCCCGAGGTGGCCCCGCAGGCAGCTCAGTCGGACGAACACTCAGATGAGCACTGGCCCGGGGGGGTTTAAATAATATGACCCTTGGGCTCCGGAAACCCAAGGGAAAAAGAGGCTAGGTGGCAAATGGTAAAACCAAGGTTGGGCATTGCTGGAAGAGTTTTATTCAAGGCGAACTGTCAAGGGGTTCCCATTATTACCCAATCGCGTAAGGAACGCAAAATCCGGGAACATAACCCCGATATGACGGAAACTAGGGCGGCAAGAGTGGAACAAAACACTAGGCAAAAGGCCGAGCCTTACACCCTTTACCAAGTATATAGATGCATTAAGATAACAAGGCAATATAATGATATCCCAACAAGAAAATAATGTTCCAACAAGGAACGGCCTCCAATCTTCACCTGCAACTAGCAACGCTATAAGAGGGGCTGAGCAAAGCGGTAACATAGCCAATCAACGGTTTGCTAGGACATGGTGGGTTAGAGGTTTGACATGGCAATATGGGAGGCATGATAAGCAAGTGGTAGGCATCATAGCATAGGCATAGCAAAAAGAGCGAGCATCTAGCAAAGCAAAGATAGAAGTGATTTCGAGGGTATGATCATCTTGCCTGCAAAGTTGTCAGAGTTGACTGGACCCTCGAAAGCAAACTCAACGGGCTCCTTGTTAGCGAACTCGTCTCCCGGCTCTACCCAAGCAAGACAAACAAGCAACAAGAACACAATCAACCACGTGCAAATCTCAAACAACATGATGCAACATGGTATGCTATGCGGGATGCGATATGTGATGCATATGCAAGATTTGACAAGGAATGAAAGAACCTGGCCTCAACTTGGAAATCCAAGAGTGCCACTGGAAAGGTGAGGTGGTTTCGGTTGAAATCGATATAAAGAACACCGGAATCGGATGCACGGTTTGGAAATGGCAAGCAATTCAAATATGGCAACGGTCTGTGATAAACAGCAAGTAGCCATCTGAATGCAACAAGATAAACATGCTACGGCACCCGAACATGGAAACAAAATACATAGCAGGGATCCATTCATGATGCTTGTAAAAGATGAACACTGAGCTACGGCCAATTCATCCATTAACAGGTTCAAACAAGCATGGCAAAAGTGCAATTGGTAAACAGGTTTCAGACTTAGTGAAATTAACACTTGTCTGGAATTTCAGATCAGGTAGCACACTTTGGCGCAAGAAAACTATATGCTACAGGAACTTAACATGGAAAAGTAAGGCATGGCATGGATCTACTCAAAGAGCTTAACAAAAGTCCATTAGTGACCTTGAGCCAAAACGGATCAGAAAATATCATTGCAAGCATGTGAACATGGCAAAACCATAATCAGATCTCAGACAGAGAAAAACTGGAGCATGCAAATATGATAGCAAGTAGGTATGTTAACAAGCTCGATGCACTCACTACAGAGCATGTCATGACAATCTAAGCATACATCCCTTAAGAATACACATTATATAAGCTAGACATGGCAAGAACAACAACATAGCATGCACGGATCAACTACAACAGCCTCGGCAAAATCGCTAACAAGTAGACAATCTGCCCAGATTCACGAAATAGCAAAAGTAGAGCTCGATTGACTCAAGCTAGCGTGCTCTATAATTGCAAATAAAGACATGGATGGATAGAGCACTATAAGACTAACAAATCATCCTTACAGATCATCCTCAAAAGAGACACGGATCACTTGGAAACAACATGAACATATGGCATATTGATAAAAACAGATCAAGGACTTGGTGGAATTGCTAAGTCCCTGAAATCAGCATTAACGAATGCACTACTTTGCAAGCTTGTGCTAGTCACCACACATATCACAAAAATACATGGATAGCACCTCTGTAAAGATGGAAAAGCATATAACAAAACACATGTAGAGCTCAGGAGCATGTCATGTACACAATTATCATGGCAAAAATGACAAAAAGCTATTTGGTGTAGCAGATCTCACAATTAACTCAAATAGCACTCTTCCAACAGCATTTCGGGCATCAAGATGAACTCAAATAAAAATGATTCAATGATATGAAATGATGTACTCTCTGAGGCGAACATTTTGATATGCTACACGCCCAAAACGGATCTACGGATGCGGAGATATAGCATGATGAAAAACGAAGATTATTAGGGTTTCGGGAGGAAAGTCAACCGGATCTAGATCTGGATCTGAGAACACTGTTCACGCGCGTACTTCGAGGTTGGCCGGCCGAAGCTTCGAGGTCGCCGGAGTGGAAGTCGGGGGCGCCGGATCCGCAGCGGTGGTGGCCGGAGGAGGCGGCGGGTGGCGGCCGGAGGAAGCGGCGTGGTGGGGCGGCGCCGGGGCGAGGATGTGGCGTCGGGCGGCGATGGCCGGTGAGGCGGACCGTGGCGGTGTGGCGGCGCCGGCCGGCGAGGTAAAGGCCGCGGGGAAGCAACGTCGGGCGGCGGGGCGAAGCCGGGCGGCGGGGTGCGGCGACTGGGCCGCGGGGGCCCCGCACGGGTCGAGCGGGCCGGCGGAGGAGGAGGCTGGCGATGTGGGCGCGCTGCCCATGTGGCATTTCCTGATTGGCCAGAGGCGGCGGCGGACGCTGTCCGGTCCGAAACGGACGCGTCCCGCGGCGGAGAGAGGGGATTTTTAGGGTTTCGGGAGAGGGGAACCGAGAATTTCGGAGGGGGGTATATTTATAGGCATAGAGGGAGCTAGGAGAGTCCAAATGAGGTGCGGTTTTTGGCCACGTGATCGTGATCGAACGCTCTAGATGATGGAGAGGGTTTAGGTGGGTTTTGGGACAAATTGGAGGGGTGTTGGGCTGCAACACACACGAGGCCTTCTCGGTCCCTCGGTTAACCGTTGGAGTATCAAACGAAGTCCAAATGGTACGAAACTTGACATGCGGTCTACCGGTAGTAAACCAAGGCCGCTTGGCAAGTCTTGGTCCAATCCGGAAATGTTTAATCCTCACACACGAAAAGAAGGTAGAAATGACCACCGGAGGAGAATGGAGCGCCGGAATGCAAAACGGACAACGGGGAAAATGCTCGGATGCATGAGACGAACACGTATGCAAATGCAATGCACATGATGACATGATATGAGATGCATGACAGCGACAACAACACACGGAGACAAAAACCCGAACCCAAGAAAATAAAATAACTTAGCGCCGGAAACGGCAAGAGTTGGAGTACATATTAGGTAAATTACATCCGAGATGTTACAGTAGTCCACCCTACCGGAGCCGCTCCATGATACGTCTCCAACGTATCTATAATTTTTGATTGCTCCATGCTATATTACCTACTGTTTTGGACATTATTGGGCTTTATTTTCCACTTTATATTATTTTTGGGACTAACCTATTAACCGGAGGCCCAGCTAGAATTGCTGTTTTTTGCCTGTTTTAGGGTTTCGAAGAAAAGGAATATCAAACGGAGTCCAAACGGAATGAAACCTTCGGGAATGTGATTTTCTCAACAAACAAAACCAGAGAGACTTGGACCCTATGTCAAGACACAAAAGAGGAGGCCACGAGGTAGGGGGGCGCCCACCCCCACCAGGCGCGCCCTCTACCCTCATGGGCCCCCTGTTGCTCCACCGACGTACTCCTTCCTCCTATATATACCTACGTACCCCCAAACGATCAGATATGGAGCCAAACACCTAATTCCATCGCTGCGACTTTCTATATCCATGAGATCCCATCTTGGGGCCTGTTCCGGAGCTCCGTCGGAGGGGGCATCGATCACGGAGGGCTTCTACATCATCACCATAGCCCCTCCGATGAAGTGTGAGTAGTTTACTTCAGACCTACGGGTCCATAGTTATTAGCTAGATGGCTTCTTCTCTCTTTTTGGATCTCAATACAATGTTCTCCCCCTCTCTTGTGGAGATTTATTCGATGTAATCTTCTTTTTGCGGTGTGTTTGTTGAGACCGATGAATTGTGGGTTTATGATCAAGTCTATCTATGAATAATATTTGAATCTTCTCTGAATTCTTTTATGTATGATTGGTTATCTTTGGAAGTCTCTTTGAATTATCAGTTTGGTTTGGTCTACTAGATTGATCTTTCTTGCAATTGGAGAAGTGCTTAGCTTTGGGTTCAATCTTGCGGTGTCCTTTCCAAGTGACAGTAGGGGCAGCAAGGCACGTATTGTATATCTGCCATCGAGGATAACAAGATGGGGTTTTCATCATATTGCATGAGTCTATCCCTCTACATCATGTCATCTTTCTTAAGGCGTTACTCTGCTTTTAACTTAATATTCTAGATGCATGCTGGATAGCGGTCGATGAGTGGAGTAATAGTAGTAGATGCAGGCATGAGTCGGTATACTTGTCTCGAACATGATGCCTATATACATGATCATACCTAGATATTCTCATAACTATGCTCAATTCTGTCAATTACTCAACAGTAATTTGTTCACCCACCGTAGAATACTTATGCTCTCGAGAGAAGCCACTAGTGAAACCTATGGCCCTCGGGTCTATCTTTATCATATTAATCTCCTACTACTTAGTTATTTCCTTTGCTTTTTTACTTTGCCTTTATTTTACCTTGCATCTTTATCACAAAAATACCAAAAATATTATCTTATCATATCTATCAGATCTCACTCTCGTAAGTGGCCGTGTAGGGATTGACAACCCCTATTCGCGTTGGTTGCGAGGATTTATTTGTTTTGTGCAAGGACGATGTTTCTTCTGGATCTAACAGCTTGGCCAACCAAGATCCTGGACTGAGGCATTGCTATGATCTTCTAAGTGCATCTCTCTCTCTTGTATTGTTCTGTGCCTGCCAACATGCTTTGCTAGGATTTTTGACCAGTAATCCCTTTGTGCAGACAATGATTTCTACTAGTGGCTGCTAAATTAGATATGTAGATGTCATACATGATACTACCTCGTACCTCTGTTCCTAAATATAAGTCTTTCTATAGATTCCACTATATGCTACATGCATAGCAAAATGAGTGAATCTACACTCGAAAATGCATCTATATACATCTGTATGTGGTCCATACTGGAATCTCTACAAAGACATATATTTAGGAACAAAGGCAGTACATTACACAAAATCGTAGGTGGCATGTAGGAATTCCAGTGCACTACATTAGGCTCCCTTAGAGTGCCTGCTAGTCCAGCACACAGAGTCATGGCTAGTTTATGCTACGCACACAATCATTAATTGGTGGTTTAAATATGTGCAAGGGATATGTAATGTATTATCATGTAGAGATGTCTGAAATTAGCTGTGTCAACTTGCAGACAGGGTTACACAATGAGAAAGTACAAGATGTATGTGGCAATTTCATGGAACATCGCAAAAAAAGGAGAGGCAGCGGTGAGCCTATACATTGTGGTATGGTACGTCACTTCTCCATTGCAATCATCATGACATGTTATTTGTATGTCAGTTCTATTGGCCAAGTTTCTTAGGGACAGTTATTACGAGTTATCCTAAGAAAATAAGCACATGTGAATATAAGCTCCATGTAATAAGCCAACCAGTTCTTTTCATTGCGTTTTCAGCTTATCTTTGGTATGATCAGTGAAAAGTCTAGATTGCATTATATTTTTTCATTTTGCTGCCCATATGAAAATTAATTTGACTTGCAAACATCACAAATTGAACCCAGTGCAGTAACTAATATGATAGGAAAACATACCATCACTATTTGCTCAAAATGCAAATACAAAGATACCATCTACTTGGCACAATCTACTTTGGTCAATGTTTTCCATAGAGATCCCATTGCCTAATTTAAACGAAGAATGCATGACCCACATTTAAATGAAGAACAATTATTTATTGAAATTCGATGGTCCAAGTGGCTGGTTATTAGCATATAGCAGCACCACCTGAAACCATCATATATCAGCAGCAGCTCACAGTAACTCATCATACAGCAGCAGCAGTGTGCAATTCATCATATACCAGCAACAGCTCATAGCAATTCATCATATAGCAGCAGCAGGAGCAGCTCATAGCAATTCATCATATAGCAGCAGCAGAAGCAGCTCATAGCAATTCATCATATAGCAGCAGCAGGAGCAGCTCATAGCAATTCATCATATAGCATCAGTAGGAGCAGCTCATAGCAATTCATCATACAGCAGCAGGAGCAGCTTATAGCAACTCATCATATAGCAGCATCTCATAGCAATTCATCATATAGCAGCAGCAGGAGCAGCTCATAGCAATGCATCATATAGCAGCAGCAGAAACAGCTCATAGCAATTCATCGTATAGTGGATCAGAATGAAAATTTGGCAAAAAATCAGAGGAGATGCTCACCTTGTTGGATGAGCTCATCCTTCAACAGCACCTCAAGGCCACGGCCTGGGAGGTGGGGAGGGGGAATAAGGTGCCTTCTGCCGCAGTGTGGCATCAGCCGTAGTTGTGTAGCGCCTGCTGGAGTAGTGCGTTGCATGAACCACAGTGGAGCAGCTGCTGGAGACCATGAGAATGAGGGGCGGCGCCAGAGGGAGGAGCAGCCGGGGAGATTTACCCCTACCCGTCGGCCATGTAGCCTAGCTGGACAGAGCATCGTCGATGACCAGGCAAGATGGGACCAGTGGCGACGCCTCGCTGGAGGAACCCTAGTGCTGCAGGTAGGGGATCGAGGTAGAGGGAAAGGAGAGAGGAGATGCAAGCGGGCAGGGCAATGAACACTTGCGTGTTTGTTTTTACTTCTGGGTGAGGTGTGACGCGGGCGTCAGCAGTTGCATTTTGAGTGTAATATAGGCAGACAACAGAGTCATTTCACTATTCCCCTTCCCTTCAATTTTTAGTGAGGTTCTACCCGAAACACCCCCCCCCCCTCCAAAGCGAAATTAGTTAAGCCCAAGCCCATAACTCAAAAATGACTTCTTTACATCTTTTATGGCTTATTTTGACAATAAGCCCTGAAAAGGCGGAATAGAACTGGCCCTTAACCTGCAATTCAATTATGCGTGCAATGATGAATCACTCCTGCCTGCTATAGTGTACATTTAGGCATCATCATTCATGGCATAACCTAATACATGTGCATTCCATTGTAGAATCTGGAATATGCAATGTTTATGTTAGTTCATACGTTGCACATGATGTTTAAATGCCCCTTAAATCTGGCCAGTCAAGTGATGGTCTTTAAGCCTCCTTCTTTGCTTCTTTTCTTGATATGTAAGATTTGCTCACACATCTGTTCAATTGCTTGTTTGCATCAGCCAGCCATACTAGGACTGTTTGCTTTAATTACTTGTTGTTCTTGACCTAACACTCTAACAGAGCTTGTCAACGATTTAAACACTAAGGGCTGCTGTAGTGGGGCCTTTTCTAACTCATAGGTGACATAAAGGTTTGGTTGTACACTAAAGTAGGCTCTCCAAGAGTACCTGGAGATCCAGTTCGAAGGAATGCCTAGTTTTTACATAGTGCAGACGTAGTAAATGCTCATTTCATTGTGTGCAAGTGCAAGAGATGCGGCATGTTTCATTATGTGGTGTTGTTTTGTTATAATCTCATCCTTTTGTGTTCACAGACTGGAAAGTATGCATATTTATCTTCCAAGGAGACGAGTAACTAGTTTGTGTCACCTTGCAGAGGGGGTGCAATGAAGATAAGATTGAGGATTTCCAAGTACAAGATGTTAGGAAGGAGCCTTGCAAGAGAAGTAGGAGCTGTGTTGAGCCTCTTCAACCTATTAAGGTAAGTCACTGTATCCAACTCAACAGTTCAATTCCTTGTTTGTTTCAGGCATAGTTAATTTGCTCTTTTCAATTGCTTTATTTGTCCTCAGTTAATGAGATGCCCAAAGAATGATGCCTGATGCTGGGTACTTGTATATCTATTAGTTGACATAATTAAAGGCCTTACCATTTAATTACTCTGCCGAAGTGTGCCTGAAGCTTTGAAGTCTATTAACCAACTATTATTGCATGAGGCTCACAATCTAGTTTATACTAGGCTAATGATTGCATAGTTTTGCTTGATGTAGTATGTTTGTATGAAACCCTCTGCTGTTCATTATGCTCCCTAAGACTTTAATTGAGCTACATAATGACCAACTACTTGCTTACCGCTGGAATTTTTTCTATTTCGGGCCTAGTCCAATAGCAGTTTCATAAATTCCTAATAAATCCTAGAGGCCCACGCAGCCCATTCGTGCAAGGCAAGAGGTGGAACTAAAGTTTAGTCCCACATTCCTAGTTTAGTGGGAGTTGGACCTCCTTATAAGGGAGGTTCTTTCCCCACTTGTATGAGCATGAGAACAAGAGGGATATCAACGCGCGCTCCCCCTCCGCCGCCCGCCTCGCCACGCCACGCCACGCCTCGTCACGACGCGTCGTGGGTTGCGGGAATGAGCCTACCGATGTCTAAATTTTTTCCACGCACTACGGGTATATGAAAGGTCACCCGGGAGCTGGAAAGTTTTTGGTGTAGTGGATATTGAATACGAACGTTGCACCCTTCGGCTGTTGTTTGTTCGTTTCGTCTCCCGCGTTCCATTCAGCTCCCGGCGTAGCATCTCGCCTCCTTCTCTTGCGCCTATAAAAGGGAGGTCGCTCCTCTCAGAGAGACGCACCAGAACTTCTCCTTCCTCTCGCCACCGGTTCCAACTCTGAGCTGGTGTTGTCTTCCTCATCCCGGCTTGCGGCGTGCACCGCGAGTCGAGATAGTACGCCTCCGAAACCGCACCTCTTTGAGTCATGTACGGGAGAAGGGTGATAAGGTTTTTGGGGAGCGCTCAGCGCGACTACTGACTTCTTCGTCACGGACGCCCCGGACTCCGGCGACTACTTCCCCGACAATGACTACTTCCCCGACGTCGACAACCTCCTCGACGACATGGCTGGCGAGGACACCGACCCCAAGTCCGGTGCTACTGCTGTTGTTGTCTCGTATGTGCTCCTCTCCTTTCTGTTCGAGGTCTTGCCACAGTTCCTGGTTCTGCTGTTGCCCTAGATGTGTTAGATTCTACTTCACATATGAAATTTGTCCTACTGTTTGCTCTAGTTAAGCTTGATTACAGTTCATATATGCCCATGTTATTTACCTTCTCTCTGTCAAATCACATGACTAGTTTTATCCTGTTATATTAGTCATGCTTTATCTAATATTTCTGTTCATAAAATCATTCGGTAAATTGCTCATATTTCCAACAATCCAAAAACCTTATTATAGGCAATTTACCCCAAGTGGTTTTGCCGCTTCCATGAGACCTCCTATGTTTGAGTGTATCCACTATAAGAGGTGGCGCGTGAGAGCAGTCTTATGGTTTCAAACCATGAGTTGCTATGACGCCACGCTTGGCAAGCCTGAAGGGGAGTTTGATGCCCAACAGGAACAAGTTTTTTAGAAAATGGATACTCTGTTTAAGGCTGCTCTCTTGAGTGTTCTTGGTGAGAACATAGTTGATGCTTATGCGTCAATTGACAATGGAAAAGATATGTGGGACGCACTCGAGGCCAAGTTTGGGGTCTCGGATGTCGGCACTGAGCTGTACATCATGGAGCAATTCTATGATTACATGATGACTGAAGAGCGCTCCATGGTTGTGCAAGCTCATGAGATATAGTCATTTGCTAGAGAACTTGAGCACTTCAACTGTATGCTACCGGACAAGTTTGTTGCCGGAGGTATCATCACCAAGCTTCCTCCTTCGTGGAGGAACTTTGCTACCTTACTGAAGCATACATTCCGGATCTCATTGGTACTCTTGATGTCGAAGAAAAGGCAAGAGCAAAGGACACACGTGCTCGAGGTATTGAGGGAGGATCTAGTGCCAATCTGGTACAGAAGAAGAAGTTCCAGCCCCACAAGTTCAAGAACAAGGGCAAGTTTGATGGTAAAGCAAAATTTGATGGGAAGAATAAGGCTGTGCAACACACGAACTTCAAGAAGAAGAAGAATGACAAGAAGAAAGGTGTTTGTCATGTGTGTGGGGATCCTGATCATATTGGGCTCCTAGTTGCCCTCATCGCTATGACAAGCGTCATCCTGGGAAAGGCGGCAAGACTGCTAATGTTATCATTGGAGACATTGACATGAAGGATGCTGGGTATGGTATATTTCCCACTATTCTTTCAGTATGTCATTCTCTTGATTGGTTGATTGACACGGGTGCTAATGTGCATGTATGCGGTGATATTTCCATGTTTTCGTCTTATCAGACCGCAGGGACTTCAACTGTGCTGATGGGCAATGGTTCAAGTGCTTCTATTCGTGGTGTTGGCACGGTCGATCTGAAGTTTACTTCGGGGAAGATCATGCAGCTGAAGAACGTGCATTATGTCCCCTCCGTCAATAAAAATCTTGTTAGCGGATATCTTCTGTGTAGAGATGGCTATAAGCTTGTCTTTGAGTCAAATAAATTTGTAATATCCAAGTATGGAACCTTTGTTGGTAAAGGCTATGAGTCAAGAGGCCTGTTTTGTTTATCCTTATCACACGTTTGCAATAAAGTTGTTAATCATGTTTGCAACAATAGTGAATCAAATGTGTGGCATTCACGTCTTTGTCATGATAACTTTGGTTGCATGTCGCGACTAGCGAAGTTGAACTTAATCCCTAGTTTCACCACTGTCAAGGAATCTAAGTGTCAAGTTTGTGTGCAAGCTAAGCAACCTCGTAAGTCTCACACGACTGCGGAAACGAGAAATCTTGCACCGCTAGAGCTCATACATTCAGATCTATGTGAAATGAATGGTGTTTTGACAAAAGGTGGAAAGAAATATTTCATGACGTTAATTGACGACTCCACTAGATACTCCCGTGTGTATCTTCTGAAATCTAAGGATGGGGCTTTGAACTTTTTAAAGATCTATAAAGCTGAAGTGGAAAACCAACTTGATCAAAAAATCAAGAGGCTTAGGTCCGACCGTGGTGGAGAGTATTTCTCCAATGAATTTGATGCTTTTTTGTGTGAAACATGGTATAATCCATGAGAGGACGCCTCCCTACTCACCTCAGTCAAATGGGGTGGCCGAAAGAAATAACCGTACTCTAACTGATTTGGTTAATGCCATGTTAGACACATCGGGTCTTTCTAAGGCGTGGTGGGGGAGGCAATATTGACAGCATGCCATGTCCTAAACTGAGTCCCCACAAAGAACAAAGAGATAACTCCATTCGAGGAATGTGAGAAGAAAAGGTTAAAGCTCTCTTATCTACGAACATGGGGTTGTTTGGCGAAAGTCAATGTGCCCATTCCAAAGAAGCGCAAGCTTGGACCAAAGACTGTGGGTTGTGTTTTCTTGGGATATGCTTTTCATAGCATTGGTTATAGATTCTTGGTTGTAAATCTGAGGTACCTGAGATGCATGTCGGTACGATCATGGATTCGAATGATTTATTTGAAGATATCTTTCCCATGAAGGATATGGCTACCTCATCTAATCAGGAGATGCCTAGTTCATCGAATCAGGAACCAGTTACAATTATTGAACCTGCCATTTCGATGGAACACTTTGAAAATCCTGTGGAGGAGAACAATGAAGTTCCTACTAGGAGCAAGAGACAGAGGACTGCAAAGTCCTTTGGTGATGATTTTCTTGTGTATCTCATAGATGATACTCCCAGTTCTATTTCAGAGGCCTATGCATCTGAAGATGCTGACTACTGGAAGGAAGCGATTCGTAGCGAGATGGATTCCATCTTGGCGAATGAGACTTGGGAGATAACTGATCGTCCTTATGGATGCAAACCTATAGGATGCAAATGGGTATTCAAGAAGAAGCTTGGGCCTGATGGTACTATTGAAAAGTACAAGGCTCAGCTCATGGCTAAGGGTTCTACCCAAAAGGAAGGTGAAGACTTCTTTGATACTTACACACATGTGGCTTGACTGACCACTATTCGAGTTCTACTTTCACTAGCTGCCTCACATGGTCTTCTTGCTCATCAAATGGATGTTAAGACTGCTTTCCTAAATGGAGAGTTGGACGAGGAAATTTATATGGAACAACCAGATGGGTTTGTACTAGATGGCCAGGAAGGAAAAGTGTGCAAGTTGTTGAAGTCTATGTATGGACTCAAGCAAGCACCCAAATAGTGGCATGAGAAGTTTGAAAGAACTTTAACAGCTGCAGGCTTTGTTGTAAACAAAGATGACAAATGTGTGTACTATCGCCATGGTGGGGGCGAGGGAGTTATCCTTTGCTTGTATGTTGATGACATACTAATTTTTGGAACAAATCTGAATGTTATTAAGGAGGTCAAGGATTTACTATCTCGTTGTTTTGAGATGAAGGGTTTAGGAGTGGCTGATGTCATTCTAAACATCAAGTTGTTGAGAGACGATGATGGTGGGATTACATTGCTTCAATCTCACTATGTGGAAAAGATCTTGAGTCGCTTTGGCTATAGTGACTGCAAGCCCTCTCCAACACCATATGATGCAAGTGTGTTACTTCGAAAGAATCGAAGAATTGCTAGAGATCAATTGACGTATTCTCAGATTATTGGCTCGCTTATGTACTTAGCCAGTGCTACAAGACCTGACATCTCTTTTGCTGTTAGCAAACTGAGTCGGTTTGTCTCAAAACCAGGAGATGTGCATTGGAAAGCTCTAGAGAGAGTTTTGCGTTATTTGAAAGGCACTGCAAATTATGGAATTCACTACATTGGGCACCCAAAGGTGCTTGAAGGGTATAGTGACTCAAACTAGATCTCAAATGCTGATGAGATAAAGGCCACGAGCGGTTATGTATTTACTCATGGAGGTGACGCTGTTTCTTGGAATTCTTGCAAGCAGACCATCTTAACGAGGTCAACAATGGAAGCAGAACTCACAACACTAGATACAGCTACGGTCGAAGCAGGTTGGCTTCGCCGGCTCTTGAATGACTTACCGATTGTTGAGAAACCTGTACCGGGTATCCTTATGAACTGCGACAATCAAATTGTGATCACGAAAGTGAGTAGCTCAAAGGATAACATGAAGTCATCAAGACACGTTCAGAGAAGGTTAAAGTCTGTCAGTAAAATGAGAAACTCCGGAGTTATTGCATTGGATTATATCCAAACGTCTAAAAATCTGGCAGATCCTTTCACTAAGGGTCTATCACGTAATGTGATAGATAATGCGTCGAGGGATATGGGTATGAGACCCACAATATGAGTTGTTCACAGTGGTAACCTAATCTATGTGATCGGAGATCCCGTGAATTAGATGTAGAAGACAAGTTGTTGGTCAACTGAGAGGAGAGTATCCTTACTATTAACAATACCACTCCATGAAGATGCAATACTCTCCTAATCTGCATGGCAGGTTGATGTATATCTTAATGTGTTCTAAGTGGCTCATTGAAGCAGAGACGTCGTCCTGCAAAACATCTTTTGAAGAACGCACCTATATGAGTCTGATTGTTAAACGTCGCAATCTATGAGAGTAGGGTTCTCTCTAGTAAATTCATGAAAGGTCTTGGAGTATGACGCATAAGCTCCACCCGCAGGGAAGACCCACGGTAGCCACGTGTCGGTCAAGGCTTTATGTGAAGCTAGATTCGCTGAAAACTTGCAGTTCAAGGCCCAGTCCACTATTCAAGTTGCTTACTAGTGTAGCATAGAGTTCTAGGTGAAAGTTCAACTTAACAGTCTCCACTGCAGTACCGATATATAAAACAGTGTTTTGGAACCAAAGACAAATTTTGTGTGCCTCTAGGATCTGGTGGGGGATTGCTGGAATTTTGTCTATTTTGGGCCTAGTCCAATAGCAGTTTCATAAATTCCTAATAAATCCTAGAGGCCCACGCGGCCCATTCGTGCAAGGCAAGAGGTGGAACTAAAGTTTAGTCCCACATTGCTAGTTTAGTGGGAGTTGGACCTCCTTATAAGGGAGGTTATTTCCCGACTTGTATGAGCATGAGAACAAGAGGGATATCCACGCGCGCTCCTCCTCCGCCACCCGCCTCACCACGCCTCGTCACGACACGCCGCGGGTTGCGAGAATGAGCTGAGCCGATGTCTAAATTTTTTCCATGCACTACGGGTATACGAAAGGTCACTCGGGAGATGGAAAGTTTTTGCTGTAGTGGATATTGAATACGAACGCTGCACCCTTTGGATGTTGTCTGTTCGTTTCGTCTCCTACGTTCCCTTCAGCTCCCGGTGCAGCCTCTCGCCTCCTTCCCTTGCGCCTATAAAAGGGAGGTCGCTCCTCTCAGAGAGACGCACCAGAACTTCTCCTTCCTCTCGCCACCGGTTCCAATCTCTGAGCTGATGTTGTCTTCCTCATCCCGGCTTGCGGCGTGAACCGCGAGTCGGGACAGTATGCCTCCGAAACTGCACCTCTTTGAGTCCTGTACGGGAGAAGGGTGATAAGGTTTTTGGGGAGCGCTCAGCGCGACTACTGACTTCTTCGTCACGAACGCCCCGGACTCCGACGACTACTTCCCTGACGTCGACAACCTCCTCGACGACATGGCTGGCAAGGACACCGACCCCAAGTCTAGTGCTACTGCTGCTGCTGTCCCGTATGTGCTCCTCTCCTTTCTGTTCGAGGTCTTGCCACAGTTCCTGGTTCTGCTGTTTGTCCTAGATGTGTTAGATTTTACTTCATATATGAAACTTGCCCTACTGTCTGCTCTAGTTAAGCTTGATTACAATTCATATATGCCGATGTTATTTACCTTCTCTCTTTAAATCACATGACTAGTTTTATCCCTGTTATATTAGTCATGTTTTATCTAATATTTCTGTTCATAAAATCATTCGGTAAATTGCTCATATTTCCAACACTTACTTCTATGCAACGTGTTGTCTAAATTTGTAACTTGTTTGTATTTTGGATTGGGCCCCAACATCATGCTCCTCTAGTGAGCTAAGAGAGATTTCTGTATGCAGGCTGCACGGACTATCTTTTTATAATTTTTAAAATATCACCTACTTATGCTTCATGACATGTAACATTATTGTTAGTCCTGTTTTGCCATGTACAAAATAGTCTGTCTTGCTCGCTTCACTGGTGTAACTATATTTTTGCCCTAGTCATGTGTACTTACAGAAACATTTCAGGATGAAGTGACATCAATACAAAGATCTGCAAGCAGTGCGGTATGACCGTTACCGAATGATTATGGGTTGGAATTGGAATGTGCTGATGTTCTCGAGCATCAACTAGAGGTGGCAAGACAACATGTACATGATTCTCAACGTACAATCAACAAGTTGAGACTAGACATGCAGGTATTACATGCAGGAGTCAAAAAAATGAAACAAGACACTAAGGTAACAACGAAGGAATTGGAGATTTTGCAGACTGAAATTTGTGCTATCTAAATACGGCCAATCCTATTTTTTGAAGAGATTATAGTTCAAATGGTAAGTTATGTTGATGCACGTCCATGATGTAGGAGCTGTATTTGCCCACTGTATGTAATTTGTTGTTTGTGTATGCTTTATTATCACTGGTGTTGAACCATAATGACCGGTGGGTATAATTGGCTGTAATTTCTTTATTGTATAGTGTAGGATTATTCTACGTTTCTATGTCTTAGTCTCTTTATTGTATAGTGTATGTTTTTTAGAGGTGATAGTATAGAGTAGGATAATTCTTTGAATATGCTATATCGTTCAAATGGGGGCCAACTCGTCCAAACATTGTAGTGACCATGGCCCTCCACATGCCGTACGATCAATGGGCCATCTATGGGACGGACGATCCATGGCCTTCTATGGCTGTCGGATCCATGGGCCTTCTATGGGCTGTCGGATCCATGAGCCTTCTATCGGTTGTTGGATCCATGGGCCTTCTATGGGCCGTCGGATCCATGGGCCTTCTATGGGTCGTCGGATCCATGGGCCTTCTATGGGCCGTCGGATCAATGGGCCTTCTACGGGTCGTCTCATCTATGGCCCTTGTACGAGCCGTATAAGGGGCCGTAAACGGGCTAGAGTGGAAATCGTACATTTTATGGGCTGACCATGACGGGCCGTTAATAGGCCATATTTGATGATGCTATGAAAATAGCCCAACAGATTAACTGGCCACAAATGGGCCGACTGTATCCACAGGCTGAATTTGGCCCACAAGCAGAAAAGGCCAGTAACGGACTGTAAGTAACAGAATGCAGTAAATGAGCCCAAGAATAAATGGGCCCCGAGAAGGCCGAAAGGTAACACGGGCTGGAAATGACCCAATGGAATAATGGGCCGCTAATGGGTATACATCGATACACCGTTCATTGCGGGCCAGTTTCACCATGGACCGTTAATGGGCCAAGAGTTACAAACGGACTCATATGGACCGAAATACGTCATGGGCCATGAAGGAAATATGCCCTAGAGGTAATAATAAAGTTATTATTTATTTCCTTATATCATGATAAATGTTTATTATTCATGCTAGAATTGTATTAATCGGAAACATAATACATGTGTGAATACATAGACAAACAGTATGTCACTAGTATGCCTCTACTTGACTAGCTCGTTGAATCAAAGATGGTTAAGTTTCCTAGCCATAGACATGAGTTGTCATTTGATTAACGGGATCACATCATTGGAGAATGATGTGATTGACTTGACCCATTCCGTTAGCATAGCACTTGATCGTTTAGTTTGCTGCTATTGCTTTCTTCATGACTTATACATGTTCCTATGACTATGAGATTATGCAATTCCCGTTGACCGGAGGAACACTTTGTGTGCTACCAAACGTCACAACGTAACTGGGTGATTATAAAGGTGCTCTACAGGTGTCTCCGAAGGTACTTGTTGGGTTGGCGTATTTCCAGATTAGGATTTGTCACTCCGATTGTCGGAGAGGTATCTCTGGGCCCACTCAGTAATGCACATCACTATAAGCCTTGCAAGCATTGCAACTAATGAGTTAGTTGCGGGATGATGTATTACGGAACGAGTAAAGAGACTTGCCGGTAACGAGATTGAACTAGGTATTGAGATACCGACGATCGAATATCGGGCAAGTAACATACCAATGACAAAGGGAACAACGTATGTTGTTATGCGGTCTGACCGAGAAAGATCTTCGTAGAATATGTGGGAGCCAATATGAGCATCCAGGTTCCGCTATTGGTTATTGACCGGAGACATGTCTCGGTCATGTCTACATAGTTCTCGAACCCGTAGGGTCCACACGCTTAAAGTTTCGGTGACGATTATATTATGAGTTTATGTGATTTGATGTACCGAAGGTAGTTCGGAGTCCCGGATGAGATCGGGGACATGACGAGGAGTCTCGAAATGGTCAAGACATAAATATCGATATATTGGTCGACTATATTCGGACATTGGAAAGGTTCCAAGTGATTCGGGTATTTTCGGGGGTACCGGGGAGTTAGGAGAATACAAGGAAGAAGTAATGGGCCTCATGGGCCAAGTGGTGGAAGAGAGGAGGCAGGGCGCGCGGCCCCCCTAACCCAAACCGAATTGGACTAGGGGGTCGGCCCCCCTTTCCTCCTTTTCCTCCTTCTCCTTCCTTCTCCTTCTCCTCCTTCCTTTCCTCCTCCTAGTAGGAGTAGGAAAGGGGAGTCCTACTCCTACTAGGAGAAGGACTCCTCCTCCTGGCGCGCCCATAGAGGGCCGGCCGGCCTCCCCCCTTGCTCCTTTATATACAGGGGCAGGGGCACCTCTAGACACACAAGTTGATCAGTTGATCTCTCCCAGCCGTGTGCGGTGCCCCCCTCCGCCATATTCCACCTCGGTCATATCGTAGCGGTGCTTAGGCGAAGCCCTGCGTCGGTAGCAACATCATCACCGTCACCACGCCGTCGTGCTGACGGAACTCTCCCGTGAAGCTCTGCTAGATCGGAGTTCGCGGGACGTTATCGAGCTGAACGTGTGCTGAACTCGGAGGTGTCGTGCGTTCGGTACTTGGATCAGTCGGATCGTGAAGACGTACGACTACATCAACCGCGTTGTGCTAACACTTCCGCTTTCGGTCTATGAGGGTACGTGGACACACTCTCCCCTCTCATTGCTATGCATCACCATGATCTTGCTTGTGCCTAGGAATTTTTTTGAAATTACTACGTTCCCCAATAGGCCATACATGGGCCGGAAGTTACAACGGGCTAGAATCATATTGGACGGCCCATCTGACGCTACTGGACCTAATTCCGGTAGGCCGTAACGGGCCGTGAGTTACCAGGCTGTAAATGGGCTATATGCGAACATGCCGTTAACAGAATTTCCATGGGACGGCCCGCCACCTTTTGACCAAGTCAAACGGGCCGGCCTTTTCACAGGAATGGGCCTTTATTGGGATGTGCCACATGTCGACATATCATAGGCGCCTTGGGTCCAATGAGTGGATGACATCTGTCCCAACGGTGAGCCGACACGTGTTTCCTCCAGCCAATGATGATTTTACACGTGGAAAATCCCCATTGGTCGGGGATGTTAACGGGTTATCGGATCCAAAACCGGACCCGATAGCTTAACTTTCGTTACGGTGGATGCCACGTGTCGGTCACCCTTGACGAAAGCACTTCTGTGACGCGCCATTTATCATCATGGAAGTGGGCACTTCCGTGATGATAATTTTGGTAATGTCATGGAACACTTCTACGACAGCACAGGTATGACTATCTTGATTCTGTCATAAAATCGTCATGGGTGTACATGCATGAAAAAAAACGTGACCTACTGTGACAAACACGTATCATCACGGAAGTGTATTTTTTTGTAGTGAGTGATGGAGGGAATGCCATTTTCTACAATGTACCAAAGATCGTTGTCAATTGCCTCAAGATGCATGTGCATCTTATTCTTTCAGTAGGGGTAGTTCGTCCCATTGAAGGTAGGACACCCAGCCGAGACCTTCATCATGCCTGCAGTCAACATAACTAAAACTCCAGGTGGTTAAACCAAAATCACACAGAACAAGGGAGTTGTTGGGGAACGTAGTAATTTCAAAAAAAATCCTACGCACACGCAAGATCATGGTGATGCATAGCAATGAGAGGGGAGAGTGTTGTCTACATACCCTCGTAGACCATAAGCGGAAGCATTATGACAACGCAGTTGATGTAGTCGTACGTCTTCACGATCGACCGATCCTAGTACCAAAAGTACGACACCTCCGCGATCTGCACACGTTCGGCTCGGTGACGTCCCACGAACTCATGATCCAACACAGTGTCGAGGGAGATCTTCGTCAGCACGACGGCGTAATGACGGTGATGATGAAGCTACCGGCGCAGGGCTTCGCCTAAGCACTACGACGATATGACCGATGTGGATTATGGTGGAGGGGGCACCACACACGGCTAAGGGATCAATGATCAACTTGTGTGTCTATGGGGTGCCCCCTAGCCACATATATAAAGGATGGAGGGAGGAGGAGGCCGACCCTCGTAGGGCACGCCCAAAGTGTGGAGTCCTACTAGGACTCCCTAGTCCTAGTAGGATTCCACCTCCCACATGGAATAGGAAAAAGGGAAGGGAGAAGGAGAAGGAAGGAAGGGGGCGCCCCCTTTCCCTAGTCCAATTCGGACCAGTCCATGAGGAAGGGGCGCGGCCACCCTTGAGGCCTTTCTCTCCTTTCCCGTATGGCCCATTAAGGCCCAATACGAATTCCCGTAACTCTCCGGTACTCCGAAAAATACCCAAATCGCTCGGATCCTTTCCGATGTCCGAATATAACCTTCCAATATATCGATCTTTATGTCTCGACCATTTCGAGACTCCACGTCATGTCCCCGACCTCATCCGGGACTCCAAACAAACTTCGGTCATCAAATCACATAACTCATAATACAAATCGTCAGAGAACGTTAAGTGTGCGGACCCTACGAGTTCGAGAACTATGTGGACATGACTGAGACTCATCTCCGGTCAATAACCAATAGTGGAACCTGGATGCTCATATTGGTTCCTACATATTCTACGAAGATCTTTATCGGTCAAACCGCATAACAACATACATTGTTCCCTTTGTCATCGGTATGTTACTTGCCCGAGATTCAATCATCGGTATCTCAATACCGGGTTCAATCTCGTTACCGGCAAGTCTCTTTACTCATTCCGTAATGCATCATCCTGCAACTAACTCATTAGTCACATTGCTTGCAAGGCTTATAGTGATGTGCATTACCGAGAGGGCCTAAAGATACCTCTCCGACAATCGGAGTGACACATCCTAATCTCGATCTATGCCAACTCAACAAGTACCATCGGAGACACCTGTAGAGCACCTTTATAATCACCCAGTTATGTTGTGATGTTTGGTAGCACACAAAGTGTTCCTCCGGTATCCGAGAGTTGCATGATCTCATAGTCATAGGAACATGTATAAGTCATGAAGAAAGCAATAATAATATACTAAATGATCAAGTGCTAAGCTAACTGAATGGGTCAAGTCAATCACATCATTCTCTAATGATGTGACCCCATTAATCAAATGACAACTCATGTCTATGCCTAGGAAACTTAACCATCTTTGATTCAACGAGCTAGTCAAGTAGAGGCATACTAGTGACACTCTGTTTGTCTATGTATCCACACATGTACTAAGTTTCCGGTTAATACAATTCTAGAATGAATAATAAACATTTATCATGAAATAAGAAAATAAATAATACTTTATTATTGCCTCTAGGGCATATTTCCTTCAGTCTCCATGTGATTTAACACCAACAGTTCACATCGCCATGTGATTTAAGACCAACAGTTCACATCACCATGTGATTAACACCCATAGTTCACATTGTCATGTGACCAACACCCAAAGGGTTTACTAGAGTCAATAATCTAGTTCATAGCACTATGTGATTAACACCCAAAGAGTACTAAGGTGTGATCATATAATTTGCTTCTGAGAGAAGTTTAGTCAACGGGTCTGCCACATTCAGAGCCGCATGTATTTTGCAAATATTCTATGTCAACAATACTCTGCACGGAGCTACTCTAGCTAATTGCTCTCACTTTCAATATGTATCCAGATTGAGACTCAGAGTCATCTAGATCGGTGTCAAAGCTTGCATCGACGTAACTCTTTATGACGAACTCTTTATCACCTCCATAACCGAGAAATATTTCCTTAGTCCTCTAAGGATAATTTTGACCGCTGTCGAGTGATCTACTACTAGATCAAAATTTTACTCCCTTGCCAAACTCAGGGTAGGGTATACAATAGGTTTGGTACATAGCATGGCATACTTTATAGAACCTATGGCTGAGGTGAAGGAAATATGCCCTAGAGGCAATAATAAAGTTATTATTTATTTCCTTATATCATGATAAATGTTTATTATTCATGCTAGAATTGTATTAACCGGAAACATAATACATGTGTGAATACATAGACAAACAGAGTGTCACTAGTATGCCTCTACTTGACTAGCTCGTTAATCAAAGATGGTTATGTTTCCTAACCATGAACAAAGAGTTGTTATTTGATTAACGAAGTCACATCATTAGTTGAATGATCTGATTGACATGACCCATTCCATTAGCTTAGCACCCGATCGTTTAGTATGTTGCTATTGCTTTCTTCATGACTTATACATGTTCCTATAACTATGAGATTATGCAACTCCCGTTTACCGGAGGAACACTTTGGGTACTACCAAACGTCACAACGTAACTGGGTGATTATAAAGGAGTACTACAGGTGTCTCCAATGGTAGATGTTGGGTTGGCGTATTTCGAGATTAGGGTTTGTCACTCCGATTGTCGGAGAGGTATCTCTGGGCCCTCTCGGTAATACACATCACATAAGCCTTGCAAGCATAATAACTAAGATGTTAGTTATGAGATGATGTATTACGGAACGAGTAAAGAGACTTGCCAGTAATGAGATTGAACTAGGTATTGGATACCGATGATCGAATCTCGGGCAAGTAACATACCGATGACAAAGGGAACAACGTATGTTGTTATGCGGTCTGACCGATAAAGATCTTCGTAGAATGTGTGGGAGCCAATATGGGCATCCAGATCCCGCTATTGGTTATTGACCGGAGACGTGTCTCGGTCATGTCTACATTGTTCTCGAACCGTAGGGTCCGCATGCTTAACGTTACGATGACAGTTATTATGAGTTTATGCATTTTGATGTACCGAAGGTTGTTCGGAGTCCCGGATGTGATCACGGACATGACGAGGAGTCTCGAAATGGTCGAGACGTAAAGATTGATATATTGGAAGCCTATGTTTGGACACCGGAAGTGTTCCGGGTGAAATCAGGATTTTACCGGAATACCGGGAGGGTTACCGGAACCCCCCGGGAGGCAAATGGGCCTATTGGGCCTTAGTGGAAAAGTGAAAAGAGGCTGCCCACAAGGGCTGCGCGCCTCCCCCCCTTCCCTAGTCCTATTAGGACTAGGACAAGGGGCCAGCCCCCCTCTCTTCTCTCTTCTCTTTGAGGAGTCCTATTAGGAATAGGATTGGGGGGAGTCCTACTCCCGGTAGGAGTGGGACTCCCCCTGCGCCTCTCTCCCTGGCCGGCCGAACCCCTCCCCCTGCTCCTTTATATACGGGGGCAGGGGGCACCCCGTAGACACACAAGTTGATCATTGTTGATCGTTCCTTAGCCGTGTGCGGTGCCCCCTGCCACCAAATTCCACCTCGGTCATATCGTTGTAGAGCTTAGGCGAAGCCCTGCGTCGGTAGTACATCAAGATCATCACCACGCCGTTGTGCTGACGGAACTCTTCCTCGACGCTTTGCTGGATCGGAGCCCGAGGATCGTCATCGAGCTGTACGTGTGCTAAGAACTCGGAGGTGCCGGAGTAACGGTGCTTGGATCGGTCGGATCAGGAAGAAGACGTACGACTACTTCCTCTACGTTGTGTGATCGCTTCCGCAGTCGGTCTGCGTTGGTACGTAGACAATACTCTCCCCCTCGTTGCTATGCATCACCATGATCTTGCGTGTGCGTAGGAAAAATTTCGAAATTACTACGTTCCCCAACAGTGGCATCCGAGCCTAGGTTTTATGGTTTGATGTTATTTGCACGAGTAGAACACAAGTGAGTTGTGGGCGATACAAGTCATACTGCCTACCAGCATGTCATACTTTGGTTCGGCGATATTGTTGGACGAGACGATCCGGACCAACCTTACGCGTACTCTTACGCGAGACCGGTTCCCTCGACGTGCTATGCACACAGATGGCTTGCGGAAGACTGTCTCTCCAACTTTAGTTGAACCAAGTGTGACTACGCCCGGTCCTTGAGAAGGTTAAAACGGAGTCTATTTGACGAACTATCGTTGTGGTTTTGATGCGTAGGTGAGATGAGTTCTTACTTAAGCCCGTAGCAGCCACGTAAAACTTGCAACAACAAAGTAGAGGACGTCTAACTTGTTTTTGCAGGGCATGTTGTGATGTGATATGGTCAAAGCATGATGTTGATTTTATTGTATGAGATGATCATGTTTTGTAACCGAGTTATCGGCAACTGGCAGGAGCCATATGGTTGTCGCTTTATTGTATGCAATGCAATCGCGATGTAATGCTTTACTTTATTACTAAGCGGTAGTGATAGTCGTGGAAGCATAAGATTGGCGAGACGACAACGATGCTACGATGGAGATCAAGGTGTCGCGCCGGTGACGATGGTGATCATGACGGTGCTTCAGAGATGGAGATCACAAGCACAAGAAGATGATGGCCATATCATATCACTTATATTGATTGCATGTGATGTTTATCCTTTTATGCATCTTATCTTGCTTTGATTGACGGTAGCATTATAAGATGATCTCTCACTAAATTATCAAGAAGTGTTCTCCCTGAGTATGCACCGTTGCCAAAGTTCGTCGTGCCCAGACACCACGTGATGATCGGGTGTGATAAGCTCTACGTCCATCTACAACGGGTGCAAGCCAGTTTTTCACACGCAGAATACTCAGGTTAAACTTGACGAGCCTAGCATATGCAGATATGGCCTCGGAACACAGAGACCGAAAGGTCGAGCGTGAATCATATAGTAGATATGATCAACATGACGATGTTCACCATTGAAAACTACTCCATCTCACGTGATGATCGGTTATGGTTTAGTTGATTTGGATCACGTGATCACTTAGAGGATTAGAGGGATATCTATCTAAGTGGGAGTTCTTAAGTAATATGATTAATTGAACTTAAATTTATCATGAACTTAGTCCTGGTAGTATTTTGCAAATTATGTTGTAGATCAATAGCTCGCGTTGTTGCTTCCCTGTGTTTATTTTGATATGTTCCTAGAGAAAATTGTGTTGAAAGATGTTAGTAGCAATGATGCGGATTGGATCTGTGATCTGAGGTTTATCCTCATTGCTGCACAGAAGAATTATGTCCTTGATGCACCGCTAGGTGACAGACCTATTGCAGGAGCAGATGCAGACGTTATGAACGTTTGGCTAGCTCAATATGATGACTACTTGATAGTTTAGTGCACCATACTTAACAGCTTAGAATCGGGACTTCAAAGACGTTTTGAACGTCATGGACCATATGAGATGTTCCAGGAGTTGAAGTTAATATTTCAAGCAAATACCCGAGTTGAGAGATATGAAGTCTCCAACAAGTTCTATAGCTAAAAGATGGAGGAGAATCGCTCAACTAGTGAGCATGTGCTCAGATTGTCTGGGTACTACAATCGCTTGAATCAAGTGGGAGTTAATCTTCCAGATAAGATAGTGATTGACAGAATTCTCTAGTCACCATCACTAAGTTAGTAGAACTTCGTGATGAACTATAATATGCAAGGGATAACGGAGACAACTCCCAAGCTCTTCGTGATGCTGAAATCAACGAAGGTAGAAATCAAAGAAAAACATCAAGTGTTGATGGTTGACAAGACCACTAGTTTCAAGAAAAAGGGCAAAGGAAAGAAGGGGAACTTCAAGAAGAACGGCAAGCAAGTTGCTACTCAAGTGAAGAAGCCCAAGTCTGATCCTAAGCCTGAGACTAAGTGCTTCTACTGCAAAGGGACTGGTCACTGGAAGCGGAACTACCCCAAGTGATTGGCGGATAAGAAGGATGGCAAAGTGAACATAAGTATATTTGATATACATGTTATTGATGTGTACTTTACTAGTGTTTATAGCAAACCCTTAGTATTTGATGCTAGTTCAGTTGCTAAGAGTAGTAACTCGAAACGGGAGTTGCAGAATGAACAGATACTAGTTAAGGGTGAAGTGACGATGTGTGTTGGAAGTGGTTCCAAGATTGATATGATCATCATCGCACACTCCCTATACTTTCGGGATTAGTGTTGAACCTAAATAAGTGTTATTTGGTGTTTGCGTTGAGCATGAATATGATTTGATCATGTTTATTATAATATGGTTATTCATTTAAGTAAAAGAATAAATTGTTGTTCTGTTTACATGAATAAAACCTTACATGGTTACACACCCAATGAAAATAGTTCATTGGATCTCGATCTTAATAATACACATATTCATAATATTGAAACCAAAAGATGCGAAGTTAATAATGATAGTGCAACTTATTTGTGGCACTGCCGTTTAGGTCATATTGGTGTAAAGCGCATGAAGAAACTCCATGCTGATGGGATTTTGGAATCACTTGATTATGAATCACTTGATGCTTGCAAACCATGCCTTATGGGCAAGATGACTAAACACCGTTCTCCGGAACAATGAAGCAAGCAACAGATTTGTTGAAAATCATACATACTGATGTATGTGGTCCGATGAATATTAAGGCTTGCAGCAGGTATCATTATTTTCTGACCTTCACAGATGATTTGAGCAGATATGGGGATATCTACTTGATGAAACATAAGTCTGAAACATTTGAACAGTTCAAAGAATTTCAGAGTGAAGTGGAAAATCATCGTAACAAGAAAATAAAGTTTCTACGATCTGATCGTAGAAAAGAGTATTTGAGTTACGAGTTTGGTCTTCAGTTAAAACAATGTGAAATAGTTTCACTGCTCACGCCACCTGAAACACCACAGCATAATGGTGTGTCCGAACGTCATAACCGTACTTTATTGAATATAGTGCAATCTATGATGTATCTTACCGATCTACCACTATCGTTTTGGGATTATGCATTAGAGACAGCTGCATTCATGTTAAAAAGGGGCACCATCTAAGTCCGTTGAGACGACACAATCTGAACTGTGGTTTAGCAAGAAACCAAAGTAGTCGTTTCTTAAAGTTTGGGGTTGCGATGCTTATATGAAAAAGTTTCATCCTGATAAGCTCAAACTCAAATCGGAGAAGTGCGTCTTCATAGGATATCCAAAGGAAACTATTGGATACACCTTCTATCACAGATCCGAAGGCAAGACTTTTGTTGCTAAAATTCGGAAACTTTCTGGAGAAGGAGTTTCTCTCGAAAGAAGTGAGTGGGAGGAAAGTAGAACTTGACGAGGTAACTGTACCTGCTCCCTTATTGGAAAGTAGTACATCACAGAAAACTGTTTCTATGACACCTACACCAGTTAGTGAGGAAGCAAATGATGATGATCATGAAACTTCAGAACAAGATACTACTGAACCTCGTAGATCAACCAGAGTAAGATCCGCGCCAGAGTGGTACAGTAATCCTTTTCTGGAAGTCATGCTACTAGATCATGATGAACCTACGAACTATGAAGAAGCGATGGTGAGCCCAGATTCCGCAAAGTGGCTTGAGGCCATGAAATCTGAGATGGGATCCATGTATGAGAACAAAGTATGGACTTTGATGGATTTGCCCGATGATTGGCAAACCATAGAAAATAAATGGATCTTCAAGAGGAAGACGGACGCTGATAGTAGTGTTACTATCTACAAAGCTAGAATTGTCGAAAAAGGTTTTCAACAAGTTCAAGTTGTTGACTACGATGAGTTTTTCTCACTTGTATCTATGCTTAACTCTGTCCGAATCATGTTAGCAATTGCCGCATTTTATGAAATCTGGCAAATGGATAAACAAAACTGCATTCCTTAATGGATTTATTAAAGAAGAGTTGTATGTGATGCAACTAGAAGGTTTTGTCAATCCGAAAGGTGCTAACAAAATGTGCAAACTCCAGCGATCCATCTGTGGACTGGTGCAAGCATCTCGGAGTTGGAATATACGCTTTGATAAGTTGATCAAAGCATATAGTTTTATACAGACTTGCGGTGAAGCCTGTATTTACGAGAAAGTGAGTGGGAGCACTACAGCATTTCTGATAAGTATATGTGAATGACATATTGTTGATCGAAAATAATGTAGAATTATTTTGTAAAGCATAAAAGGAGTGTTTGAAAGGAGTTTTTCAAAGAAAGACTTCGGTAAAGCTGCTTACATATTGAGCTTCAAGATCTATAGAGATAGATCAAGACGCTTGATAAGTTTCTCAATAAGTACATACCTTGACAAGATTTTGAAGTAGTTCAAAACGGAACAGTCAAAGAAAAAGTTTCTTGCCTGTGTTACAAGGTGTGAAGTTGAGTAAAGACTCAAAACCCGACCACGGCAGAAGATAGAAAGAGAATGAAAGTCATTCCCTATGCCTCATTCATAGGTTCTATAAAGTATGCCATGCTGTGTACCAGATCTATTGTATACCCTCCACTGATTTGGCAAGGGAGTACAATAGTGATCTAGGAGTAGATCACTGGACAGCGGTCAGAATTATCCTTAGTGAAATAAGGATGTGTTTCTCGATTATGGACGTGACAAAAAGGTTCGTCGTAAAGGGTTACGTCGATGCAAGTTTTTGACACTGATCCAGATGAATCTAAAGTCACAATCTGGATACATATTGAAAGTGGGAGCAATTAGCTAGAGTAGCTCCGTGCAGAGCATTATAGACAAAGAATTTTGCAAAATACTTACGGATCTGAATGTGACAGACCCGTTGACTAAAATTATCTCACAAGCAAAAACATGACCACACCTTAGTACTCTTTGGGTGTTAATCACATAGAGATGTGAACTAGATTACTGACTCTAGTAAACCCTTTGAGTGTTGGTCACATGACGATGTGAACTATGGGTGTTAATCACATGGTGATGTGAACTATTGCTGCTAAATCACATGGCGATGTGAACTTGATTATTGACTCTAGTGCAAGTGGGAGACTGAAGGAAATATGCCCTAGAGGCAATAATAAAGTTATTATTTATTTCCTTATATCATGATAAATGTTTATTATTCATGCTAGAATTGTATTAACCGGAAACATAATACATGTGTGAATACATAGACAAACAGAGTGTCACTAGTATGCCTCTACTTGACTAGCTCGTTAATCAAAGATGGTTATGTTTCCTAACCATGAACAAAGAGTTGTTATTTGATTAACGAAGTCACATCATTAGTTGAATGATCTGATTGACATGACCCATTCCATTAGCTTAGCACACGATCGTTTAGTATGTTGCTATTGCTTTCTTCATGACTTATACATGTTCCTATGACTATGAGATTATGCAACTCCCGTTTGCCGGAGGAACACTTTGGGTGCTACCAAACATCACAACGTAACTGGGTGATTGTAAAGGAGCATTACAGGTGTCTCCAAAGGTAGATGTTGGGTTGGCGTATTTCGAGATTAGGATTTGTCACTCCGATTGTCGGAGAGGTATCTCTGGGCCCTCTCGGTAATGCACATCACTTAAGCCTTGCAAGCATTGCAACTAATGAATTAGTTGTGAGATGATGTATTACGGAACGAGTAAAGAGACTTGCCGGTAACGAGATTGAACTAGGTATTGGATACCGACGATCGAATCTCGGGCAAGTAACATACCGATGACAAAGGGAACAACGTATGTTGTTATGCGGTCTGACCGATAAAGATCTTCGTAGAATGTGTGGGAGCCAATATGGGCATCCAGGTCCCGCTATTGGTTATTGACCGGAGACGTGTCTCGGTCATGTCTACATTGTTCTCGAACCGTAGGGTCCGCACGCTTAACGTTACGATGACAGTTATTATGAGTTTATGCATTTTGATGTACCGAAGGTTGTTCGGAGTCCCGGATGTGATGACATGACGAGGAGTCTCGAAATGGTCGAGACGTAAATATTGATATATTGGAAGCCTATGTTTGGACACCGGAAGTGTTCCGGGTGAAATCGGGATTTTACCAGAATACCGGGAGGGTTACCGGAACCCCCGGGAGGCAAATGGGCCTATTGGGCCTTAGTGGAAAAGTGAAAAGAGGCTGCCCACGAGGGCTGCGCGCCTCCCCCCCTTCCCTAGTCCTATTAGGACTAGGAGAAGGGGCCGGCCCCCCTCTCTTCTCTCTTCTCTTTGAGGAGTCCTATTAGGAATAGGATTGGGGGGGAGTCCTACTCCCGGTAGGAGTGGGACTCCCCCTGCGCCTCTCTCCCTGGCCGGCCGAACCCCTCCCCCTGCTCCTTTATATACGGGGGCAGGGGGCACCCCATAGACACACAAGTTGATCATTCTTGATCGTTCCTTAGCCGTGTGCGGTGCCCCCTGCCACCAAATTCCACCTCGGTCATATCGTTGTAGAGCTTAGGCGAAGCCCTGCATCGGTAGTACATCAAGATCGTCACCACGCCGTTGTGCTGACGGAACTCTTCCTCGACGCTTTGCTGGATCGGAGCCCGAGGATCGTCATCGAGCTGTACGTGTGCTAAGAACTCGGAGGTGCCGGACTAACGGTGCTTGGATCGGTCGGATCGGGAAGAAGACGTACGACTACTTCCTCTACGTTGTGTGATCGCTTCCGCAGTCGGTCTGCGTTGGTACGTAGACAATACTCTCCCCCTCGTTGCTATGCATCACCATGATCTTGCGTGTGCGTAGGAAAATTTTCGAAATTACTACGTTCCCCAACATGAGGCATAGGGAATGACTTTCATTTTCTCTCTATCTTCTACCGTTGTCGGGTTTTGAGTCTTACTCAACTTCACACCTTGCAACACAGGCAAGAACTCTTTCTTTGATTGTTCCATTTTGAACTACTTCAAAAACTTGTCAAGGTATGTACTCATTGAAAAAACTTATCAAACGTCTTGATCTATCTTTATAGATCTTGATGCTCAATATGTAAGCAGCTTCACCGAGGTCTTTCTTTGAAAAACTCCTTTCAAATACTCATTTATGCTTTCCAGAAAATTCTACATTATTTCTGATCAACAATATGTCATTCACATATACTTATCAAAAATGTTGTAGTGCTCCCACTCACTTTCTTGTAAATACAGGCTTCACCGCAAGTCTGTATAAAACTATATGCTTTAATCAACTCATCAAAGCGTATATTCCAACTCTGAGATGCTTGCACCAGTCCATAAATGGATCGCTGGAGCTTGCACATTTTGTTAGCACCTTTAGGATCGACAAAACCTTCTGGTTACATCATATACAACTGTTATTTAAGAAATCCATTGAGGAATGTAGTTTTGACATCCATTTGCCAGATTTCATAAAATGTGGCAATTTGCTAACATGATTCGGACAGACTTAAGCATCTCTACGAGTGAGAAAATCTCATTGTAGTCAACACCTTGATATTGTCAAAAACATTTTGCGACAATTTGAGCTTTGTATCTTCCTCTTGAAGATCCATTTATTCTCAATGACTCACCGATCATTGGGCAAGTCAATCAAAGTCCATACTTTGTTCTCATACAAGGATCCCATCTCAGATTTCATGGCCTCAAGCCATTTTGCGGAATCTGGGCTCATCATTGCTTCCTCATAGTTCGTAGGTTCGTCATGGTCAAGTAACATGACTTCTAGAACAGGATTACCGTACCACTCTGGTGCGGATCTTACTCTGGTTGACCTACGAGGTTCGGTAGTAACTTGATCAGAAGTTTCATGATCATCATCATTAGCTTCCTCACTTACTGGTGTAGGAATCACTGGAACTGATTTCAGTGATGAACTACTTTCCAACAAGGGAGCAGGTACAGTTACCTTATCAAGTTCTACTTTCCTTCCACTCACTTCTTTCGAGAGAAACTCCTTCTCTAGAAAGGATCCATTCTTAGCAACGAATAACTTGCCTTCAGATTTGTGATAGAAGGTGCACCCAACAGTTTCTTTTGGGTATCCTATGAAGACACATTTCTCCAATTTGGGTTCGAGCTTATCAGGTTGAAACTTTTTCGCATAAGCATCATAGCCCCAAACTTTAAGAAACGACAGCTTAGGTTTCTTGCTAAACCACAGTTCATATGGTGTCGTCTCAACGGATTTAGATGGTGCCCTAACGTGAATGCAGTTGTCTCTAATGCATAACCCCAAACTGATAGTGGTAAATCGGTAAGAGACATCATAGATTGCACCATATCTAATAAAGTACGGTTATGATGTTCGGACACACCATTACGATGTGGTGTTCCAGGTGGCGTGAGTTGCGAAACTATTTCGTATTGTTTCAAATGAAGACCAAACTCGTAACTCAAATATTCTCCTCCACGATCAGATCGTAGAAACTTTATTTTCTTGTTACGATGATTTTTCACTCCACTCTGAAATTATTTGAACTTTTCAAATGTTTCAGATTTATGTTTCATCAAGTAGATATACCCATATCTGCTCAAATCATCTGTGAAGGTCAGAAAATAACGATACCTGTCACGAGCCTCAACACTCATTGGACTGCATACATCAGTATGTATTATTTCCAACAAGTCTTTTGCTCGCTCCATTGTTCCGGAGAACGGAGTCTTAGTCATCTTGCCCATGAGGCATGGTTCGCAAGCATCAACTGATTCATAATCAAGTGATTCCAAAAGCCCACCAACATGGATTTTCTTCATGTGCTTTACACCAATATGACCTAAACGGCAGTGCCACAAATAAGTTGCACTATCATTATTAACTTTCCATCTTTTGGCTTCAGTATTATGAATATGTGTATCACTACGATCGAGATTTAATAAACCATTCACCTTGCGTGTATGACCATTGAAGGTTTTATTCATGCAAACAGAACAAGAATTATTCTCTGACTTTAAATGAATAACCACATTGCAATAAACATGATCAAATCATATTCATGCTTAATGCAAACACCAAATAACATTTACTTAGGTTCAACACTAAGCCCGAAAGTATAGGGAATGTGCGATGATGATCATATCAATCTTGGAACCACTTCCAACACACATCGTCACTTCACCCTTAACTAGTCTCTGTTCATTCTGCAACTCCCATTTCGAGTTACTAATCTTAGCAACTAAAGTAGTATCAAATACTGAGGGGTTGCTAGAAACACTAGCAAAGTACACATCAATAACATGTATATCAAATATACCTTTGTTCACTTTGTCATCCTTCTTATCCGCCAAATACTTGGGGCAGTTTTGCTTCCAATGACCAGTCCCTTTGCAGTAGAAGTACTTAGTCTCAGGCTTAGGTCCAAACTTGGGCTTCTTCACTTGAGCAGCAACTTGCTTGCCGTTCTTCTTGAAGTTCCCCTTCTCCCCTTTGCCCTTTTCTTGAAACTAATGGTCTTGTCAACCATCAACACTTGATGCTTTTCTTGATTTCTACCTTCGTCGGTTTCAGCACCACGAAGAGCTTGGGAATTGTTTCTGTTATCCCTTGCATATTATAGTTCATCACGAAGTTCTAGTAACTTGGTGATAGTGACTAGAGAACTCTGTCAATCACTATCTTATCTGGAAGATTAACTCCCACTTGATTCAAGTGATTGTAGTACTCAGACATTCTGAGCACATGCTCACTAGCTGAGCTATTCTCCTCCATCTTGTAGGCAAAGTGCTTGTCAAAGGTCTCATAACTTTTGACATGGGCATGAGTCTGAAATACTAATTTCAACTCTTGGAACATCTCATATGCTCCATGGCGTTCAAAACGTCTTTGAAGCCCCGATTCTAAGCCGTAAAGCATGGTGCACTAAACTATCAAGTAGTCATCATATCGAGCTTGCCAAACGTTCATAAAGTCTGCATCTGCTCCTGCAATCAGTCTGTCACCTAGTTGTGCATCAATGACATAATTCTTCTATGCATCAATGAGGATAATCCGCAGATCAAGGATCCAATCCGCATCATTGCTACTAACATCTTTCAACTTAGTTTCCTCTAGGAACATATCAAAAATAAAACATGGGAGCTAAACGCGAGCTATTGATCTACAACATAGATATGCTAATACTACCAGGACTAAGTTCATGATAAATTTAAAGTTTAATTAATCATATTACTTAAGAACTCCCACTTAGACAGACATCCCTCTAGTTATCTAAATGATCACGTGATCCAAATCAACTAAACCATGTTCGATCATTACGTGAGATGGAGTAGTTTCCAATGATGAACATCACTATGTTGATCATATCTACTATATGATTCACGCTCGACCTTTCGGTCTCCAGTGTTCCGAGGCCATATCTACATATGCTAGGCTCGTCAAGTTTAACCCGAGTATTCCGCGTGTGCAAAACTGGCTTGCACCCGTTGTATGTGAACGTAGAGCTTATCACACATGATCATCACGTGGTGTCTTGGCACGACGAACTGTCGCAACGGTGCATACTTAGGGAGAACGTTTATACCTTGAAATTTAGTGAGAAATCATCTTATAATACTACCGCCGAACTAAGCAAAATAAGATACATAAAGGATAAACATCACATGCAATCAAAATATGTGACATGATATGGCCATCATCATCTTGTGCCTTTAATCTCCATCTCTAAAACATCGTCATGATCTCTATCGTCACCGACATGACACCATGATCTCCATCATCTTGATCTCTATCAATGTGTCGTCACATGGTCGTCTCACCAACTATTGCTTTTGCAACTATTGCTATCGCATAGCGATAAATTAAAGCAATTATATGGCGCTTGCATCTCATGCAATAAAGAGACAACCATAAGGCTCCTGCCAGTTGCCGATAACTTTAACAAAACATGATCATCTCATACAACAATTTATATCTCATCACGTCTTGATCATATCACATCACAACATGCCCTGCAAAAACAAATTAGACGTCCTCTACTTTGTTGTTGCAAGTTTTACGTGGCTGCTACGGGCTGAGCAAGAACCGTTCTTACCTACGCATCAAAAAACCACAACGCGGTATAGTGATTGCTTTTTGATCTTCAGAAAGAACCATGCCCATTGAATCCGATTCAACTAAAGTTGGAGAAACAGACACCCACTAGCCACCTGTGTGCGAAGCACGTCGGTAGAACCAGTCTCGCGTAAGCGTACGTGTAATGTCGGTCTGAGCCGCTTCATCCAACAATACCGCCGAATCAAGAATCAACTAGTGACGGCAAGCAATATGTATATACCCACGCCCACAACTCCTTTGTGTTCTAATCGTGCATATAACATCTACGCATAAACCTGACTCGGATGCTACTGTTGGGGAACATAGTAATTTCAAAAAAAAATCCTACGCACATGCAAGATCATGGTGATGCATGACAACGAGAGGGGAGAGTGTTTTCTACGTACCCTCGTAGACTGTAAGCGGAAGTGTTATGACAACGCGGTTGATGTAGTCGTACGTCTTCACGATTGATCGATCCTAGTACCGAAAGTATGGCACCTCCGTGATCTGCACACGTTCGGCTCGGTGACGTCCCATGAACTCATGATCCAGCAGAGTGTCGAGGGAGAGCTTCGTTAGCATGACGGCGTGATGATGGTGATGATGAAGCTACCGGTGCAGGGCTTCCCCTAAGCACTATGACGATATGACCAAGGTAGATTATGGTGGAGGGGGGCACCGCACACGGCTAAGGGATCAATGATCAACTTGTGTGTCTATGGGGTGCCCCCTGGCCACGTATATAAAGGATGGAGGTAGGAGGAGGCCGGCCCTCATAGGGCGCGCCCAAAATGTGGAGTCCTACTAGGACTCCCTAGTCCTAGTAGGATTCCACCTCCCACATGGAATAGGAAAAAGGGAAGGGAGAAGGAGAAGGAAGGAAGGGGGTGCCCCCTTTCCCTAGTCCAATTCGGACTAGTCCATGGGGAAGGGGCGCGGCCACCCTTGAGGCCTTTCTCTCCTTTCCCGTATGGCCCATTAAGGCCGAGTATGAATTCCCGTAACTCTCCGGTACTCCAAAAAATACCCAAATCACTCGGATCCTTTCCGATATCCGAATATACCCTTCCAATATATCGATCTTTACGTCTTGACCATTTCGAGACTCCTTGTCATGACCTCGATCTCATTCGGGACTCTGAACAAACTTCAGTCATCAAATCACATAACTCATAATACAAATCGTCACAGAATGTTAAGCGTGCGGACCCTACAGGTTCGAGAACTATGTAGACATGACCGAGACTCATCTCTGGTCAATAACCTATAGTGGAACCTGGATGCTCATATTGGTTCCTACATATTCTACGAAGATCTTTATCAGTCAAACAACATAACAACATACATTGTTCCCTTTGTCATCGGTATGCTACTTGCCCGAGATTCGATCATCGGTATCTCAATACCTAGTTCAATCTCGTTACCGGCAAGTCTATTTACTCGTTCCGTAATGCATCATCCCGCAACTAACTCATTAGTCACATTGCTTGCAAGGCTTATAGTGATGTGCATTACTGAGAGGGCCCAGAGATACCTCTTCGACAATCGGAGTGACAAATCCTAATCTCGATCCATGCCAACTCAAAAAGTACCATCAGAGACACCTGTAGAGCACCTTTATAATCACCCAGTTACATTGTGACGTTTGGTAGCACACAAAGTGTTCCTCCGGTATCCGGGAGTTGCATAATCTCATAGTCATAGGAATATGTATAAGTCATGAAGAAAGCAATAGCAACATACTAAACGATCAAGTGCTAAGCTAACAGAATGGGTCAAGTCAATCACATAATTCTCTAATGATGTGATCCCATTAATCAAATGACAACTCATGTCTATGGCTAGGAAACTTAACCATCTTTGATTCAACGAGCTAGTCAAGTAGAGGCATACTAGTGACACTCTGTTTGTCTATGTATCCACACATGTACTAAGTTTCCGGTTAATACAATTCTAGCATGAATAATAAACATTTATCATGAAATAAGGAAATAAATAATAACTTTATTATTGCCTCTAGGGCATATTTCCTTTAGGAGTACCTTGATCTGATACCAATTGAAAGTGCGTTATATCGACTAGAGGGGGGGGGGGGTGAATATGCGTTTTTTATGAATTCATCATTGAGGAAATTCAACTTGAGGAATTTGCTAAGCGACGAACTAGTAGCAGCGGAATAAGTACTCAGGTGCAAGCGTAACATGGCAGTAACATAGTCATCATGATGATATGAAACAAGCACAGTGCACAGGTAGCGTGTAAACAGGATAAGCAGGTTGAAGATAATATGACTGAAGAATTAGTATTAGGGAAATTGATAAAGTCTTCAGTCAAAGTCTTCAAATAGTAACGATCAAGTTTGTCAACACATGAATGAGGAAATGAAAGGGTTGAGGAAATAGAACCAGTAGCTTGGTGAAGACAATGATTTGGTAGACCAGTTCTAACTACTGTGACGGTTGTATGTCTGGTTGGATCGGCTAGGTATATAAACCCGAGGACACATAGTCCTCACCGTATTCTCCTTGAGCTCAGGTTACAAAGACCCCGCCCAATCACTCGTGGTAAGTCTTCTGATGACTTCCAAACCTTCACAGACTCGGTCACTCGGCGATCCACAATTCCTCTTGGATGCTCTAGACCATGACGCCTAACCGTCTGGAGGATGCATAGTCCTCAAAGGTAACAAGCGTCGGTTCCACACAGGAACAATCTCTTCAATGATGCTCAATCACTTTGGGTTGTAGGTGTTCGGTTTTGGGTTTTCCTCACTGATGATTTTTGCTCAAAGTCCTCGGAGGATGGGATGCTCTCAATGACAAGTGTCAGTTTCTCTCGGAGCAGCCAACCAACTAGTGATTGTAGGGGGCGGCTATTTGTAGCCGGGGAGCAGCCCGACATGATAAGACATAAATGCCCTTCAATGATATGACCGTTAGGTGGATAAGATATTTTGGGACAGCTGGCACGTAGCACATCAACGGTCGGAAATTTGAGCTCTCAAATTCCTCAGGGCTATCATGTTCCTCACTTGTAGGTAATCGCACTGGCGAATTTCTAACTCCTCAATCAGAACAAATTCGTTAGAGAACAAAAGAACTTCGTCTCTGTCACTGAAGAAAAATTGACTGAACTATATGAGATTTCCAATGGCTTCACTCAAAAGGATTGGGAAGGTGTAGGATTTGAGATGAGCATCACTTGAAAACTTTTCCTTAGTTTTACCTCGACCCCCTTTAACAGTACGTCGTTTCCTTTGACTCAAGAAAGAGAAAATGAAACTACGAAAACAGAAGTCTTCATGTGTCATAAACCTTGCATCAGTATCAAAGTATTCAAAGTCACACCAATTTCCTCATTTTCAAAGTCTTCAAGAAAACCAAGGTCTTCAACTGAAGACATTCATTTTTAGGGGTCGACTTTCATCGTAAATATCAAACTCCTTATAGACTTACAGAACCTGTGTACACTCACAAACACATTAGTCTCTTAACCTATAAGCCTTCAATACACCAAAATCACAAAGGGGAACTAGATGCACTTACAAAAATAATAGCAAAAGTGTTTGGAATACTCGATATGTTGGAGACGCATCAAGCCCCAAGAAGACGCGTACTTCAACATCCTTTATAGGAGTAATTACGCGCAAAAAGCAAACCAGCTTTTTTTAGGAAGTATGCTTGTATTCAAATCACAAAAAAACAAAGTCCTTGATCCGTACAATCACACCCTTACACACACACAAAAATAACCAGAATAACAAAGAGCACGCTAAAACAACCAATAAAACATGAAGTTCTCAGAGCTATGTGTCATCGTCCCTAAACCTTACGAGAAGACCCCTGCAACCAGACCTAAACAGATCATCATCTTCAACCACGGTATAATCGCCGCCGTGCTGCTCCCCATTTCTTCGCTCCCATGCTGAAAATACAAGGACACACATATGCATCCAACACGCCTGCACAAGCCTTCGCCATTTGTGACTTTGAGTACCGATGTATGCGCCCCTTCCTGATGGAAGAGAACTACGATCCGATTCTGGTGCCGCGGTCGGGCCAACTGCCCGAGCAAAGCAGAATATCCCTCTAGCAGCAGCATAAAGAAGGAGGAAGAAACGCATCCGACGATGAGGAAGAAGAATCTCCGTCTCCACACAACCACTACCCATTTGGGGACCAACCTGGTCAGTGTCGGTCGACCTTTAGGCACCATAGACCGCGACCTTGACGAGATTCAGGGACCCCCACCCTACTGGCTCCTAGATGAAGGCAAGAGTCCCATCTGACCGCAAGCGGAGCACGAGGGAACTTATTCAGACGCGACGCCTCCATCGAACGCATAGATCCAAGGTTTCCCCTTCCTCCCATCGCTAGAGCGGGCGATGGAGGGAGAGGGAACCAGTAGCGACTCCAACGGCTCACAAAGGGAACCCGCGGGCACCTCCTTTCCGCCTTGCTACGATCCGGTCTTTTCGGAGGCAGTTACCTACATTGAAGGGGTAGAAAACACTAAACTCTTTAATGCCTCAAACCTCCCAACATGCTTGGAAAACACGACAACTACCCCTCCACTTTCTCCCTCTGATGCATATTAATTATCGTTGATTTAGTAGTAAGGATCTTTTGTGCATCTTAACATTGTGGCCTAGTTGTGGAGGAAAAAAAGAGGATAAGCCACAAAAGATCAGAGCATTAATTATACCGTACAAAAAAATGAGCTAACTAAGATACAACTCCACTATTTCTTGTTTAATTACAACACCACATCAATATTTTGCCTATGATAGCGTGGTCAGAGCCAAGCAAGCCCTAAGTGCCATTTTTTTCTCCATCTATTGTGTTTGAAATACTGTGTTTTTTTATATAAGGTTTGATACATTAGGAGAAAAGAAAAAGACCCCGATAAATCCCAAACGTTCAGATTATAAGCATGTCACCCCGAACATTTTTTCATTGCAACTTCAATTGAGGCGAGGTGGCAACTTTAGTTGTTAAAACATGCCAACTTTGTCTCGGTTTATTTTTTTGTTCGAAAATTGCCATGGTTGCCAACCCCTGGTGAACTAAAGTTGCCATGAATAATGTTCGGATTGCCATGCTTAAATTCTGAACGTTCGGGATTTATCGTTTCTGAAAGAAAACGCTGAATCGATGCCGCATACGTACGTAAGAGAAAAATGGCAATTCAAACGTTCGGGGTTCATCATTTACGAAAGAAAACACTGAAACGATGCCGCATACGTACGTAAGAGAAAAAACACTGTGGAGGGAATTCGGCCCAGATCTCAGATGTAAGAGAGATCCGACCCGCAGGGGAGGTGGCCGATCCGGGTGCACGATTCGCTCGACCGACGCCTAGCGTTGCGGCATCGGTGCAGATCCACGGAACGCCGAACGACCGACGCGACGGACCCGTGCCGTGGCAGGTCGATCCAAGTAACGCGCGCCGACCCGAGCGGAACCTCCCGCGCCCGGCGCGCGCGCACGGGCACGGCGCCCAAATTTCCGAACGCGAGCGCGCGCAACCCGGGACCGCCAGGCTCCAGGCCTTCCCCGCTCACGCCGCCCGCCCGCTCCAAGTTTTCCCCTCCAACCCTTTTCGCCTCCACCCCCACCCCCACAACCAGAGAGAGAGAGAGAGAGAGAGAGTCCCACCCCACTCTCCTCGCGCGCCCCCCGCTCCGGAGGGCGATCTCGGGAGGAACGGCGGGCGTCCCGCGGCGAGGTTTGCGCCCCCAAACCCTACCTCTCCTCCCCGTCTAGACACCGCATCTGAAAGTTTTGGCATGGTAGCTACTGCGCGGGAGGCTGGGGGGTGAGGCCACCGCCCCGCCATGTTTCCTGTCAGATTCGGCTTCCCCCCTTTCGGCGCAGAGCTGGAATCCCCGTTGATTCATCCTCACGATAGACTCGCCGTTTCCAAGTTTTTGTAGCGACTCTACTTTGTACTAAGAAGACGACGGAGGAACCCTATTTCCCCGCTAAATCGTTGCCAACTCTGCGGAATTACGCCGCAACAACGCGCATTACGTCCTGTGTATTTGTTTGGGGGGTGAGAGCGGGAGGATTCCATTTCAGAAACCCCGCAATCTCATCCAATTTTGCATGGATTGGCACTTAGTCGGCTTGATTTACGCTGAATATTCAGTTAGCTCCTAGCCTCCTAGCACACGACATTCTTCCGGTAGTCCTGTATAAGTCGGGCACAACCATTTTCACGATTCGCGAACCTTAGCTCTTTGTTTTGGCTTTAAACAATGCTTATGTGCATTTACTCCCTTCTTTCTCAACACAGTATGAATGCATGCTCACATTGTATTTTGTTTCTGAATTGATAAATGCAGTTGTATTGTACGGTTGTCCACGACGACTGTTAATTGTGGCAAGTTGGTGAGTATCTGGAAGCTGCAATGACTGAAAACACCCAGGGCAGTGGCCGGCGGGCCTTTGGAGACCTGACGAATGTCCTTGGCAAGCGGCCAGCCTCATGCGATCTGGAGAAGAATGCAGGTAGAGTCAAGATGAGTCGGGTTGAAAAGGTGGTTGACCCTAGGAAAGAGTCTGATGAAAAGGCAAAGGCCAATGTTGGGGCATCAGGAAACCTTATTGAAGTTTTGGTTGATGGTATTGGCAAAGCGGATTTTGCAAGGACTTCAATTTTCCGTGGAGCCAAGGTTCAGCACATGGCTGCTCAGGCAGCTGGGCTACTATCCAAGGATGATGATGATGTGAGGAATCGTTGTGTATCATTGGATTCTTCTGGCCTCAACGACAAGGCGGAGTCTTCCTTGGAATCAGAGGGTGGCTGTGAAGGGGAAGATGACGAAGACACTGATAGTGAGTTGCTGCCATATGCCAGTGAGGCTAATAAGATTGTAATTAATGATAAGACTAATGAGGGCGAGTGTCTGACTCAAGAGGAGATGGTTGTATCACCAGGAAATCAGAATCCGCAGTCTTCATTTGACGCTACAGCTCGTGATGACATGGCATGTACAAATGTCCAGCATCCTCCAATGGGGGTTGGTGGCTTGGAAAAATCATGTGCTACAAAGTCTTGCACTTGCTCTTTCTGTCTTAAGGGTATGTTTACATGAATGTCTTGCTTCCGCATGTATTGTACATGCCATTATGATGCCATGTGAACATACACCTTATCTCTTTATTCCTGTTCGAACAGCTGCTTTTATGTGGACTGATCTCCATTATCAGGATGCAAGAAGCCGGCTTGGTGGTAATTCTCGGCATATTCAATTCTTTCTCTCTCTCTCTCTCTCTAAGTAGTATGTGTAGTGTGGTTTCTTTCTTTGTTCACGATTGATCATTTTACTAATATTGATTCCATCTCTGTCTAACCTTTCTTTAGCATTGAAGAAGAGCATAAAGTTTGCTAGATCGCTAGAGGCAAAGAGACAAGGAAATGAATTCAATGCAGACAGATACTCGAAAAGAGCTGCAGAGATGGGATTCGAACTATCTCAACAACAGAGATCACTCTTTCTTCATACTGAAAATGCCCTTGTTCGTGAATCTGCCCAGCTCGTAAGTTGTTTTATACCTACAATATTCCAACTTAGTCAAAATTATGTTGACGGTGTCTTGGTATCAATTTGTATGGTGTCACTGTGGTTAGTAGCGAAAAGTTGTGATTGCCACATTTACTTTCTGTGTAAATGTCTGTTTGCTTGCACTGGTAAATTTTGAGGGACCATTGGTTTGTTAGTTCGCGGAAGATCAGTTATGAATTTAGCCCTGCTGTGGTACTCAGTAGTTTGACCTCCAATTTATCATTACATTTTTTGGGCCAACACAAAAGGCAAATACTTCTGTCCTCACAAAATATTTCATGACCAGCTCAAAACCATAGTTATTCTAAAGATACTCGTGTACTCGATATTTTTTAGTGCCTATCTAGGCATGTTAAGTAGGCAGTTGGTGCCATTTTTTGCCACATATTGGACGATGTATGTTACCACCTATCTTTTCATCTGTATTTGCTAAAACATAATTGCTAGGATTCTTCCAAGTTGATAACCTGTTGTGGCATACTAGTTGTAGAAACAACAGAGAAGTACATGGTGTCTCACACAATGTAGTCGCAACAATGCCGTGTACGACGGTCTTATAGCGAAGATTGTCGTACACCGACAAAATTGACACTTCGACGTTTTTTGTATAGGTTCTGTCGCCTTGTCAGATTGTGACCTAGCTCTATGTCAGAGAAGGCGTTGAGGGAGGCTGAGCGTCGAGTTACTCCTCACACCATTTGTCTCAGGGTGGTGCCCTTGAGTTTATTCAACTGAGAATGAAACGGAGTACATGTGGCCGGGGCGGGGGGTTATATATGTTAGTGGTCCTTGGGAAATGACCAAGCTATCCATGGAGGTAGTAGGTGGGAAGGGTAGATAATCTTTGTTCCACTATTCCATGAAGGCTAAGGTGGACGGCCTGTAGTCCATGACGAGCCATCCTTCTCATAGCCTCCACCATGGCGGGCTTTGCCTATTTGGGCCAATTATTGACTTGGGTTCTTTTGGCTTCTCGTTTTCCCTTTCACTTTATCTTTCTACTTGCTATTCTTTGACTCCTTGACCATGATGATTTTGCCGGGTTTAACTATTTTGACCCATAATCTTAGGAGTCAAAGCAGCTGGTGATCACATCTTTCATATGTTGTTTACTTGACATCTGTTCTGAGCTGTATGTGAAAATTCATTGAATCTTTTGAATAAGTAGTTTTTGAAAATGGAATTGTACAAGCAAACAGCCATTTGCACGAATTGTGTTCTCAGACATGGTGTTTGAATTTTTGCTTGCTCTAGTACTGGATTCTTTTTTTATGGCCTCCAGTAGGACTCTGCTAGGGCATTAAGTATGGGCAAACTTTACAAGGTTAGATTACAGTGAAAAGGCAAACTGATAAAAAAACAAGAAAGGAAAATCCAATGCTGAAGCATGGGCTGCACATAAATAAACTAAGGATCAAATCTCTCGTGCCTCCTTTAGGGGGCTTAAATTCTCTATTCATTGTTGCTATCCCTGCTGTGTCAGCTTTTTTGCTGAAAAGTTCTTCTGCGTCCCTCTTTCCATGTGTGCCAGACAACATGTCCGTCAATCACAGGCTGTGTCTTCTGCTCCTTATTCACCTGTCCTTGAGTTATTTTGTTCCACCAGCCCTATTGATCTTGCTTGCATTGCACAATGTCATCTGAGGCCTTTCTGAAGCAAAGTGCTGCCACATCTCTTAGAGATGGGGCATTGCAGTGCAAGATGAGCAGGAGGACTTGATCATATAAGCAAACAACATGGGCCGATGTTGCCAAGATGTGTGCGAAGTTTGTTCAATGTTCAATTCCTGTTCTGGAGCAGCAGCCATAGAATTTTTTTGACCTGGTTTTCCGTCTTGATCTTCCAAATCTTTGCCATGTGCTTCTGAGTAAGAGGAATAGAGCCTGAGCACTGCACTGTGTGCAGATTTGGCAGAAGAGAACATACTTGGCTCGCATATCACTTCCAATGAACTGTGTCCCTAGAGGAATTCAGTCCCCTGTAGCTTGGTCCAAAGGTTCCTGAGCTTGTCGAGCTGAGCTTCAGAGGAGATCCTGTTCAAACCTATCATCATCTATTGTTTCAAAGTACTAGATTCTGAGGAGACATTTCTGTTACACTTCTAGTTGTGGTTGTGCTAGGTCTGTTTACATCATTAAATTTTGTAGCATAGCTCGATAATGTGAGTTAGCGCCCCTTGTGCCTTGCTAATGTGTAGAAAAGGTCTTCAAAGTTAGTTGAATGTATTCAGATTCAACCATCATCAGGCTGTGATGATCATTGTTCCTTTTGTCATTGAAAATCTCATGGGCCATTTGGTCTAGCTTTAGGGCTAGCATACAAAAATATCGAAAATTGCATATGGGTCGTACTGGCATATAGTACCATTATCCCAGCGCTTGGTCCTCCTCGAGATGCCCGCGCATGCGGGTATAGGCCCATGTATTTGTTTTACTCATGCATTTCTGAACAGTGCGCACGTGGGTTGTCTTTAGTCATTTATGAGGCCCAGCTAGCAGGGTCCAGTACGGTCCTTAGTGTTCTCAGTTTTTCTAGGGCTGTCCTCAGCGTCATCTTGGCCATTAGCTTCAGAGCTAGTTTGTGGCCCACTGGTCAGCCCAGGGGTGGACAGCTGCTTCCATCATAAGCTTTTATCCCGTCAGGTGTAAATCTGGTGTCCTCAACAGCAATCACACCTACATGATCTTGTATTCTCACGTAGAGGCTTCCCCTGCAACACAAACATTTTCTCAACATGAATCAATCTTTTTTTAGGGGTAATTTGTCCGTCTTGTGTAAACTTGAAGCTTTCTATTTTTACCGAGAATCCGCAGACAATCTCCTGCATGGTCTTCCTTTTATCATGATTAAGCCTGCTTTTCCCGTATCTAATGCCGAAGCCATGCTCCCACGAATATAAATTGTAAAAATCGTAAGCCTCCGTCAGTGAGTCGAAAGTTGTCCCTAGCTTTGGCTTTCAGTACTTCATCACCCTCCCTGTCCACAAAGCCCATGATAGTCTTCTCAAGAGCTCCCATCCTGCCTGGACAGGGGGTCGCTCGATTGGATTTGCGCCCACACGTACCCTGAAAGGAACATAGAGAAATCAACGACAAGTACAATACAATTTCCAGTTTTTCCATTCGCATTCGACAGTTCTACTTTTGGCCCGCATTCACTTTCACTAGACTGTACTGGCATAAACGTTTATCTAAGTGCCAACGACAGTCAGTATTACAGGCATTTTCTGCCTAACTTTTTGTATTGGATTTCTGTTGACTGAATTTTCTTTCTTTCAGTCTGTGTACTGGTTTACTACTTGACATTTTTCCTTTCTCCAATTTTGCAAACCCGAAACATTTTCGTTCAGTGCCAGTATCACAGTTCGTGCAGAAGCAAAAAAAGAGTTGAGCCTAAGGCACAGAATCAGAATCAAAGTCAGAGCATGCCTACCTACTTTTGCATTTTTGAATCAATTTTCTAGCTGAACCATTTCTCAGATTACATTCCAGGCCTTGCATTTTCTACGACTAAGCATCGACGGTTACCACCATGGCATTCTGAACTACAACTATTCCACATTTTCGTTAGCCTTAAAGACATACTCCTACCTTCTTTATCCAGCCTGTCGACTTCAGATCAGGCTTTATTGCTGACTCCCCCGACTCCGCTGGGGCGCTCTCGCCACTGCACTCGCCGGCGCCGCCGCCGCAGCTGTCATGGGCAGCCACAGCTGAGGCCGGCCCCCAGCCAGCCCCATTGCTGATCTCATCTTGGACGGAGCACGTTGACGCCGGGGAAGATGGGCAACCTTGGCCGCACATGAACAGGAAAGGGACAGTCAGGGCAGGATGGCCCCGATGCGAGTGGGGGGTGGGGGGGGGGGGGGGGTGGGGGGGGGGAGGGGTCAGACGCCGTCTCCATCCGCTGCGGTCTCGTCCCCCGCTGCCGTTCACGGCGCCTCCATGCCACGCGCCTGCCTCCCTCCCCTTCCCCTCTTTTCAGTGGACTAGCACTTTTTTTTCGAAGCAACAATGCAACCTGGCCCGTCACTGGTAACATAGCTTCACTGCCACGAGCCCAACAAAGACCCCTCCACTTGCGGGAAAGTTTTTTTTCCCGTCGCCCTAGATTCAGCAAAGGGCCCCCAGATCTCTCCAGATGCAACGAGGTGGCATTTCCCTATTTTTCTTTTAAATTTTCCACCGCGCCGCACGGCAGGGGTAGCATGCGCACAAGCCGCACGTACGCGCACACCCCCGAGTCGTCTTCTGTCACGCCTGGGCGTTGATTTTCATTTAAACGAAAAAATCTGGACCATGGTCCAGGAAAGAAGTTAAAATATGGTAATTATGTAGCATTCACTACCTTGCCTGAAAGAAATTTTCTTCCCTGCTGAGAATTTGATATAATCCTAGTTTTGATTGTGTGGTGACTTGTTATGTTATGACAGTGTACTTCTGTGATCAACTTTGTTCTTTTTGTTTGAAGACCAGTTCACTACTATTTCAACTATATGTCTGCATATTCCCTTTGCATTGGAGTATTTCATTGCTTGATTGCATTGTTAGTATATGATCATGCGCTAATATTCTAATCCCTTTTTGTGCAGCATTCAGCTGTTGTCAAGTTAAAGGACTTGAGAGACAACTGCAAGAAAGATCTGAAGATCTGACCATCAATTCTTCGCCGGGAAGACCAGCCCTGCATGCACGGTTGTGCTCTGGTAAACTTGTTGCCCTGGGATGTTGTAGGACAAGCTGGATCTTTTTGAATCAAGATGTTTATGGTGTTTGGTTGTCAACTAGCAAGTTAGGGGGTTATCAAGTAGGAAATTCGGCCGTAGTGATTACTCCTAACTTAAAGCATAGGCCAGCATCTTAGCCTCCGAAGATCAGCAGAGGAAATGCTTTTGTAAAAATCTTAGAGGGAGTTGTGAACTGTAGGTTTGTGACAGGAGTCCTTTCAGTTGCACGTGGATGTGAGATAGCACCATCTTGTTTCCTGCTCTCCAAGGAGCCAAACGGGAAGTGCAAATAATGTCATTTGACTCGTTTTTCCATGCTTGCTGCCGATGTTTCCACCATTTCGTGCTGCATCCTGTGAGATCTGTATATTTTTTTTGTTGCTGCTGTCGATGAATTGATTGCCTGATGCTTGTTCGCTCACATAATTTGTTAATTTTTGCTATCCCTGTGATGAATTGGTCGAAATATTGAGATGTGATAAAGGGCTTTGAGCCTGCAAGTGCCTTGTTGCTGCCATCCTGTTTCTGACGTGGGAATTTGATAAAGAAGCAGTTCAGCTTTCCGGGGCATTTGTTTATATTGTTTCTGCTGGCCGAAGGAGAAATTAGGTCAACTACAACAGGCGTTCCCAAATGGTCCGATCGTGTTCATTTGAAGGTAAGCAGACACAAAACGCGGCCAAAGTGCGGGAGCAAACAGACAAATGTATGTTTTTCATCCGCTTTTGACCCATTCTTGGCCCAAATTTTGGCCATGCTTGTGTTGAAATGGACAACTTTTGGACGGGCGGGACGTGCCCCCTAGTTCTCCTCTGCCCCGCTTGTCGGGGACACACAAGCCCACTTTCCCTCTATTTCACCAAATCCCTCCCGCGCCCACCTTCCCTCCCTCCTCCATGGTTGACGACTTGGCCGCGCGCCCCACGGCAAAGAAGAAGGGTCCCAAGTAGCTGTGGTCGGAGGTCACGTCGGCCAAGCTCGCCAAGCTCGACGTCGAATTGACAGGAGGAACCGACGGACAAGGGTGGCGGAGAAGAAAGCCGTTCCTGGCTACGCCGCCAAGGCGGCCGCGTTGCGTGACTTGTAGCATAATGCCGAAGTCGATGACATGGAGGCCATCGTCGCCAAGGCGCATGTTAGGGTTGTGCCGACCCCCGCCTGCCATTTTCTTGTCGCTGGCCGCGGCCTGCACAGGTTTGTCGCCGTTCATCCTCCGTAGTACCTGTCCCCGAGTTGGCCGTCACACGGAAGACGCCCGGGTATCGTGCGCCGCCACTGCATGCCATGGCCAGACCAAGTTCTTCACGTCGCCGGACGGCAGCGTGGTCACGCCGGCCACCCCCGCCATCCTGGCCATCCTGACCACGGGCGTCATCGACCTCAACGTGATGCCGGGGTACAGTGGCACTGGCCAGCCATCCGACGGGACACGAAGGAAGCAGCCCCGGTCGATTCCTACGACCAACCTTGCCGGCGTCCACAAGCTGTTTGATGAAATGCCACTGCCGGCGCCAACGGTAGACGGCCACGTCATCTTCGAGGGCGTGGTGAGCCTTCAACGTCAACGGTCAAGGCCATGCTTTCGATCCCAAGAGACCCAAAGCCAGGACGGCTGCGGCCAGTATGGTGACGACTTATTCAGTGGCCATGATGAAGATGAGATGGACGACCATGGCAACTCATGGCATGAAGATGATGACTTGTATTGTGAAGATGAGGAAGAAGAGATCGACATTGCAAAGGAGCCATTGGTGTTTATCGACGAGCTCACCCAAAGGGCCGAGGCACAAAGGAGGAGGCAAAGCATTCACACAGGATCATACACCCGAGGAGAGGACAGTTTTATTTGCGAGATTTGGATGGAGATAGTGAAGGAAATATGCCCTAGAGGCAATAATAAAGTTATTATTTATTTCCTTATATCATGATAAATGTTTATTATTCATGCTAGAATTGTATTAACCGGAAACATAATACATGTGTGAATACATAGACAAACTTAGTGTCACTAGTATGCCTCTACTTGACTAGCTCGTTAATCAAAGATGGTTATGTTTCCTAACCATGAATAAGGTGTTGTTATTTGATTAACGAGGTCACATCATTGGTTGAATGATCTGATTGACATGACCCATTCCATTAGCTTAGCACCCGATCGTTTAGTATGTTGCTATTGCTTTCTTCATGACTTATACATGTTCCTATGACTATGAGATTATGCAACTCCCTTTTCCCGGAGGAACACTTTGTGTGCTACCAAATGTCACAACGTAACTGGGTGATTATAAAGGAGCTCTACAGGTGTCTCCAAAGGTAGATGTTGGGTTGGCGTATTTCGAGATTAGGATTTGTCACTCCGATTGTCGGAGAGGTATCTCTGGGCCCTCTCGGTAATGCACATCACATAAGCCTTGCAAGCATTACAACTAATGAGTTAGTTGCGAGATGATGTATTACGGAACGAGTAAAGAGACTTGCCGGTAACGAGATTGAACTAGGTATTGGATACCGACGCCGAATCTCGGGCAAGTAACATACCGATGACAAAGGGAACAACGTATGTTGTGAAGGAAATATGCCCTAGAGGCAATAATAAAGTTATTATTTATTTCCTTATATCATGATAAATGTTTATTATTCATGCTAGAATTGTATTAACCGGAAACATAATACATGTGTTAATACATAGACAAACAGAGTGTCACTAGTATGCCTCTACTAGACTAGCTCGTTAATCAAAGATGGTTATGTTTCCTAACCATGAGCAAATAGTTGTTATTTGATTAACGAGGTCACATCATTAGTTGAATGATCTGATTGACATGACCCATTCCATTAGCTTAGCACCCGATCGTTTAGTATGTTGCTATTGCTTTCATCATGACTTATACATGTTTCTATAACTATGAGATTATGCAACTCCCGTTTGCCGGAGGAACACTTTGGGTGCTACCAAATGTCACAACGTAACTGGGTGATTATAAAGGAGTACTACATGTGTCTCCAATGGTAGATGTTGGGTTGGCGTATTTCGAGAATAGGATTTGTCACTCTGATTGTTGGAGAGGTATCTCTGGGCCCTCTCGGTAATGCACATCACTTAAGCCTTGCAAGCATTGCAACTAATGAGTTAGTTGCGGGATGATGTATTACGGAACGAGTAAAGAGACTTGCCGGTAACGAGATTGAACTAGGTATTGGATACCGACGATCGAATCTCGGGCAAGTAACATATCGATGACAAAGGGAACAACGTATGTTGTTATGCGGTCTGACCGATAAAGATCTTCGTAGAATATGTAGGAACCAATATGGGCATCCAGGTCCCGCTATTGGTTATTGACCGGAGATGTGTCTCAGTCATGTCTACATTGTTCTCGAACCGTAGGGTCCGCACGCTTAACGTTACGATGACAGTTATTATGAGTTTATGCATTTTGATGTACCGAAGGTTGTTCGGAGTCCCGGATGTGATCACGGACATGACGAGGAGTCTCGAAATGGTCGAGACATAAAGATTGATATATTGGAAGCCTGTGTTTGGACATCGGAAGTGTTCCGGGTGAAATCGGGATTTTACCGGAGTACCGGGAGGTTACCGGAACCCCCCGGAATCATATGGGCCATAGTGGGCCTTAGTGGAAAGGAGAAGGGGGCAGCCCAAGGTGGCCGCGCGCCTCCCCCCTCCCCTAGTCCTATTAGGACTAGGAGAGGTGGCCGGCCCCCCTCTCTCTCTTTCCCCCTTTGATGAATCCTATTCCAACTAGGATTTGGGGAGGGGGGAGTCCTACTCCCGGTAGGAGTAGGACTCCTCCTGGCGCGCCCCAAGGCTGGCCGCACCTCTCCCCCCTTGCTCCTTTATATACAGGGGCAGGGGGCACCTCTAGACACACAAGTTGATCCTTGAGATCGTTCCTTAGCCGTGTGCGGTGCCCCCTGCCACTATATTCCACCTCGATCATATCGTTGTAGTGCTTAGGCGAAGCCCTGCGTCGGTAGAACATCAAGATCGTCACCACGCCGTCATGCTGACGGAACTCTTCCCCGACGCTTTGCTGGATCGGAGCCCGGGGATCGTCATCGAGCTGTACGTGTGCTAAGAACTCGGAGGTGCCGGAGTAACGGTGCTTGGATCAGTCGGATCGGGAAGACGTACGACTACTTCCTCTACGTTGTGTGATTGCTTCCGCAGTCAGTCTGCGTTGGTACGTAGACAACACTCTCCCCTCTCGTTGCTGTGCATCACCATGATCTTGCGTGTGCGTAGGAATTTTTTTGAAATTACTGCGTTCCCCAACAGTGGTATCAGAGCCTAGGTTTTACGGTTTGATATTATTTTCACGAGTAGAACACAAGTGAGTTGTGGGCGATATAAGTCATACTGCCTACCAGCATGTCATACTTTGGTTCAGCGGTATTGTTGGACGAGACGACCCGGACCAACATTACGCGTACGCTTACGCGAGACCGGTTCCCTCGACGTGCTTTGCACATAGATGGCTTGCGGGCGACTGTCTCTCCAACTTTAGTTGAACCGAGTGTGGCTACGCCCGATCCTTGAGAAGGTTAAAATGGAGTCTATTTGACAAACTATCGTTGTGGTTTTGATGCGTAGGTGAGATTGGTTCTTGCTTAAAGCCCGTAGCAGCCACGTAAAACTTGCAACAACAAAGTAGAGGACGTCTAACTTGTTTTTGCAGGGCATGTTGTGATGTGATATGGTCGAGGCATGATGCTAAATTTTATTGTATGAGATGATCATGTTTTGTAACCGAGTTATCGGCAACTGGCAGGAGCCATATGGTTGTCGCTTTATTGTATGCAATGCAATCGCGATGTAATGCTTTACTTTATTACTAAGCGGTAGTGATAGTCGTGGAAGCATAAGATTGGCGAGACGGCAACGATGCTACGATGGAGATCAAGGTGTCGCGCCGGTGACGATGGTGATCATGACGGTGCTTCGGAGATGGAGATCACAAGCACAAGATGATGATGGCCATATCATATCACTTATATTGATTGCATGTGATGTTTATCTTTTTATGCATCTTATCTTGCTTTGATTGACGGTAGCATTATAAGATGATCTCTCACTAAATTATCAAGAAGTGTTCTCTCGGAGTATGCACCGTTGCCAAAGTTCGTCGTGCCCAGACACCACGTGATGATCGGGTGTGATAAGCTCTACGTCCATCTACAACGGGTGCAAGCCAGTTTTGCACACGCAGAATACTCAGGTTAAACATGACGAGCCTAGCATATGCAGATATGGCCTCGGAACACGGAGCCATATGGTTGTCGCTTTAGTAGATATGATCAACATAACGATGTTCACCATTGAAAACTACTCCATCTCACGTGATGATCGGTTATGGTTTAGTTGATTTGGATCACGTAATCACTTAGAGGATTAGAGGGATGACTATCTAAGTGGGAGTTCTTAAGTAATTTGATTAAATTGAACTTAAACTTATCATGAACTTAGTACCTGATAGTATCTTGCTTGTTTATGTTGATTGTAGATAGATGGCTCGTGCTGTTGTTCCGTTGAATTTTAATGCGTTCCTTGAGAAAGCAAAGTTGAAAGATGATGGTAGCAATTACACGGACTGGGTCCGTAACTTGAGGATTATCCTCATTGCTGCACAGAAGAATTACGTCCTGGAAGCACCGCTGGGTGCCAGGCCTGCTGCTGGAGCAACACCAGATGTTATGAACGTCTGGCAGAGCAAAGCTGATGACTACTCGATAGTTCAGTGTGCCATGCTTTACGGCTTAGAATCGGGACTTCAACGACGTTTTGAACGTCATGGAGCATATGAGATGTTCCAGGAGTTGAAGTTAATATTTCAAGCATATGCCCGGATTGAGAGATATGAAGTCTCCAATAAGTTCTATAGCTGCAAGATGGAGGAGAATAGTTCTGTCAGTGAGCATATACTCAAAATGTCTGGGTATAACAATCACTTGATTCAGATGAGAGTTAATCTTCCAGATGATTGCGTCATTGACAGAATTCTCCAATCACTGCCACCAAGCTACAAGAGCTTCGTGATTAACTATAATATGCAAGGGATGAACAAGACTATTCCCGAGCTCTTCGCAATGCTGAAAGCTGCGGAGGTAGAAATCAAAAAGGAGCATCAAGTGTTGATGGTTAACAAGACCACTAGTTTCAAGAAAAAGGGCAAAGGGAAGAAGAAGGGGAACTTCAAGAAGAACGGCAAGCAAGTTGCTGCTCAGGAGAAGAAACCCAAGTCTGGACCAAAGCCTGAAACTGAGTGCTTCTACTGCAAGCAGACTGGTCACTCGATGCGGAACTACCCCAAGTATTTGGCGGATAAGAAGGATGGCAAGGTGAACAAAGGTACATGTGATATACATGTTATTGATGTGTACCTTACTAGTGCTCGCAGTAGCACCTGGGTATTTGATACTGGTTCTGTTGCTAATATTTGCAACTCGAAACAGGGACTACGGATTAAGCGAACACTGGCGAAGGACGAGGTGACGATGCGCGTGGGAAACGGTTCCAAAGTCGATGTGATCGCGGTCGGCACGCTACCTCTACATCTACCTTCGGGATTAATATTAGACCTAAATAATTGTTATTTGGTGCCAGCATTAAGCATGAACATTATATCTGGATCTTATTTGATGCGAGACGGTTATTCATTTAAATCAGAGAATAATGGTTGTTCTATTTATATGAGTAATATCTTTTATGGTCATGCACCTTTGAAGAATGGCCTATTCTTGATGAATCTCGATAGTAGTAACACACATATTCATAATGTTGAAGCCAAAAGATGCAGAGTTGATAATAAAAGTGCAACTTATTTGTGGCACTGCCGTTTGGGTCATATCGGTATAAAGCGCATGAAGAAACTCCATACTGATGGACTTTTGGAACCACTTGATTATGAATCACTTGGTACTTGCGAACCGTGCCTTATGGGCAAGATGACTAAAACACCGTTCTCCGGTACTATGGAGAGAGCAACAGATTTGTTGGAGATCATACATACCGATGTATGTGGTCCGATGAATATTGAGGCTCGAGGCGGATATCGCTATTTTCTCACCTTCACAGATGATTTAAGCAGATATGGGTATATCTACTTAATGAAACACAAGTCTGAAACATTTGAAAAGTTTAAAGAATTTTAGAGTGAAGTTGAAAATTATCGTAACAAGAAAATAAAGTTTCTACGATCTGATCGTGGAGGAGAATATTTGAGTTACGAGTTTGGTGTACATTTGAAAAATTGTGGAATAGTTTCGCAACTCACGCCACCCGGAACACCACAGCGTAATGGTGTGTCCGAACGTCGTAATCGTACTTTACTAGATATGGTGCGATCTATGATGTCTCTTACTGATTTACCGCTATCGTTTTGGGGATACGCTCTAGAGACGGCCGCATTCACGTTAAATAGGCACCATGAAAATCCGTTGAGACGACGCCTTATGAACTATGGTTTGGCAAGAAACCAAAGTTGTCGTTTCTTAAAGTTTGGGGCTGCGATGCTTATGTGAAAAAGCTTCAACCTGATAAGCTCGAACCCAAATTGGAGAAATGTGTCTTCATAGGATACCCAAAGGAGACTGTTGGGTACACCTTCTATCACATATCCGAAGGCAAGACATTCATTGCTAAGAATGGATCCTTTCTAGAGAAGGAGTTTCTCTCGAAAGAAGTGAGTGGGAGGAAAGTAGAACTTGACGAGGTAACTGTACCTGCTCCCTTGTTGGAAAGTAGTACATCACAGAAAACTGTTTCTGCGACACCTACACCAATAAGTGAGGAAGTTAATGATCATGATCATGAAACTTCAGAACAAGATGCTACTGAACCTCGTAGATCAACCAGAGTGAGATCCGCACCAGAGTGGTACGGTAATCCAGTTCTGGAAATCATGCTACTAGATCATGATGAACCTACGAACTATGAAGAAGCGATGGTGAGCCCAGATTCCGCAAAGTGGCTTGAAGCCATGAAATCTGAGATGGGATCCATGTATGAGAACAAAGTATGGACTTTTGGTTGACTTGCCTGATGATCGGCAAGCAATTGAGAATAAATGGATTTTCAAAATGAAGACTGACGCATATGGTAATGTTACTGTCTACAAAGCTTGACTTGTCGCAAAAGGTTTTCGACAAGTTCAAGGAGTTGACTACGATGAGACCTTCTCACCCGTAGCGATGCTTAAGTCTGTCAGAATCATGTTAGCAATTGCCGCATTTTATGATTATGAAATTTGGCAGATGGATGTCAAAACTGCATTCCTGAATGGATTTCTGGAAGAAGAGTTGTATATGATGCAACCGGAAGGTTTTGTCGATTCAAAGGGAGCTAACAAAGTGTGCAAGCTCCAGCGATCCATTTATGGACTAGTGCAAGCCTCTCGGAGTTGGAATAAACGCTTTGATAGTGTGATCAAAGTATTTGGTTTTATACAGACTTTCGGAGAAGCCTGTATTTACAAGAAAGTGAGTGGGAGCTTTGTAGCATTTCTGATATTATATGTCGATGACATATTACTGATTGGAAATGATATAGAATTTCTGGATAGGATAAAGGGATACTTGAATAAGAGTTTTTCAATGAAAGACCTCGGTGAAGCTGCTTACATATTAGGCATAAAGATCTATAGAGATAGATCAAGACGCTTAATTGGACTTTCACAAAGCACATACCTTGACAAGATTTTGAAGAAGTTCAAAATGGATCAAGCAAAGAAAGGGTTCTTGCCTGTGTTACAAGGTGTGAAGTTGAGTCAGACTCAATGCCCGACCACTGCAGAAGATAGAGAGAAAATGAAAGATGTTCCCTATGCTTCAGCCATAGGCTCTATCATGTATGCAATGCTGTGTACCAGACCTGATGTGTGCCTTGCTATAAGTTTAGCAGGGAGGTACCAAAGTAATCCAGGAGTGGATCACTCGACAGCAGTCAAGAACATCCTGAAATACCTGAAAAGGACTAAGGATATGTTTCTCGTATATGGAGGTGACAAAGAACTCACCGTAAGAGGTTACGTTGATGCAAGCTTTGACACTGATCCGGACGATTCTAAATCGCAAACCGGATACGTGTTTACATTAAACGGTGGAACTGTCAGTTGGTGCAGTTCTAAACAAAGCATCGTAGCGGGATCTACATGTGAAGCGGAGTACATAGCTGCTTCGGAAGCAGCGAACGAAGGAGTCTGGATGAAGGAGTTCATATCCGATCTAGGTGTCATACCTAGTGCATCGGGTCCAATGAAAATCTTTTGTGACAATACTGGTGCAATTGCCTTGGCAAAGGAATCCATATATCACAAAAGGACCAAGCACATCAAGAGACGCTTCAATTCCATCCGGGATCTAGTCCAGGTGGGAGACATGGAGATTTGCAAGATACATACGGATCTGAATGTTGCAGACCCGTTGACTAAGCCTCTTCCACGAGCAAAACATGATCAGCACCAAGGCTCCATGGGTGTTAGAATCATTACTGTGTAATCTAGATTATTGACTCTAGTGCAAGTGGGAGACTGAAGGAAATATGCCCTAGAGGCAATAATAAAGTTATTATTTATTTCCTTATATCATGATAAATGTTTATTATTCATGCTAGAATTGTATTAACCGGAAACATAATACATGTGTGAATACATAGACAAACAGAGTGTCACTAGTATGCCTCTACTAGACTAGCTCGTTAATCAGAGATGGTTATGTTTCCTAACCATGAGCAAAGAGTTGTTATTTGATTAACGAGGTCACATCATTAGTTGAATGATGTGATTGACATGACCCATTCCATTAGCTTAGCACCCGATCGTTTAGTATGTTGCTATTGCTTTCTTCATGACTTATACATGTTTCTATAACTATGAGATTATGCAACTCCCGTTTGCCGGAGGAACACTTTGGGTGCTACCAAACGTCACAACGTAACTGGGTGATTATAAAGGAGTACTACATGTGTCTCCAATGGTAGATGTTGGGTTGGCGTATTTCGAGAATAGGATTTGTCACTCCGATTGTCGGAGAGGTATCTCTGGGCCCTCTCGGTAATGCACATCACTTAAGCCTTGCAAGCATTGCAACTAATGAGTTAGTTGCGGGATGATGTATTACGGAACGAGTAAAGAGACTTGCCAGTAACGAGATTGAACTAGGTATTGGATACCGACGATCGAATCTCGGGCAAGTAACATACCGATGACAAAGGGAACAACGTATGTTGTTATGCGGTCTGACCGATAAAGATCTTCGTAGAATATGTAGGAACCAATATGGGCATCCAGGTCCCGCTATTGGTTGTTGACCGGAGATGTGTCTCAGTCATGTCTACATTGTTCTCGAACCGTAGGGTCCGCACGCTTAACGTTACGATGACAGTTATTATGAGTTTATGCATTTTGATGTACCGAAGGTTGTTCGGAGTCCCGGATGTGATCACGGACATGACGAGGAGTCTCGAAATGGTCGAGACATAAAGATTGATATATTGGAAGCCTGTGTTTGGACATCGGAAGTGTTCCGGGTGAAATCGGGATTTTACCGGAGTACCGGGAGGTTACCGGAACCCCCCGGAATCATATGGGCCATAGTGGGCCTTAGTGGAAAGGAGAAGGGGGCAGCCCAAGGTGGCCGCGCGCCTCCCCCCTCCCCTAGTCCTATTAGGACTAGGAGAGGTGGCCGGCCCCCCTCTCTCTCTTTCCCCCTTTGATGAATCCTGTTCCAACTAGGATTTGGGGGGGGGGGAGTCCTACTCCCGGTAGGAGTAGGACTCCTCCTGGCGCGCCCCAAGGCTGGCCGCACCTCTCCCCCCTTGCTCCTTTATATACAGGGGCAGGGGGCACCTCTAGACACACAAGTTGATCCTTGAGATCGTTCCTTAGCCGTGTGCGGTGCCCCCTGCCACTATATTCCACCTCGATCATATCGTTGTAGTGCTTAGGCGAAGCCCTGCGTCGGTAGAACATCAAGATCGTCACCACACCGTCGTGCTGACGGAACTCTTCCCCGACGCTTTGCTGGATCGGAGCCCGGGGATCGTCATCGAGCTGTACGTGTGCTAAGATCTCAGAGGTGCCGGAGTAACGGTGCTTGGATCAGTCGGATCGGGAAGATGTACGACTACTTCCTCTATGTTGTGTGATCGCTTCCGCAGTCGGTCTGCGTTGGTACGTAGACAACACTCTCCCCTCTCATTGCTGTGCATCACCATGATCTTGCGTGTGCGTAGGAATTTTTTTGAAATTACTGCGTTCCCCAACATGTTGTTATGCGGTCTGACCGATAAAGATCTTCGTAGAATATGTAGGAGCCAATATGGGTATCCAGGTCCCGCTATTGGTTATTGACCGGAGATGTATCTCAGTCATGTCTACATTGTTCTTGAACCGTAGGGTCCGCACGCTTAACGTTACGATGACAGTTATTATGAGTTTATGCATTTTGATGTACCGAAGTTAGTTCGGAGTCCCGGATGTGATCACGGACATGGCGAGGAGTCTCGAAATGGTCGAGACATAAAGATTGATATATTGCACGACTATATTCGGACACCGGAAGTGTTCCGTATGATTTCGGATAAAACAGGAGTGCCGGAGGGGTTACCGGAACCCCCCGGGGAAGTAATGGGCCTTATTGGGCCTGAGGGGAGAGAGAGGGCAGCAGCCCAAGAGGTGGCGCCCCCCCTCAAGGGGAGCCCGAATTGGACTAGGAGGTGGGGGGCGGCCGCCCTTTCCCTCTCCCTCTCCCTCTCTTTCCTTCCCCCTCAAGTCTCCTAGTTGGACTAGGAGAGGGGAGTCCTACTACTAGGAGGAGGACTCCTCCTCCCCTTGGCGCGCCCCATAGGCCGGCCGGCCTCCCCCTTGCTCCTTTATATACGGGGGCAGGGGGCACCCTAGAACACACAAGTTGATCATTGTGATCGTTCCTTAGCCGTGTGCGGTGCCCCCTGCCACCATATTCCACCTCGATCATATCATTGTAGTGCTTAGGCGAAGCCCTGCGTCGGTAGAACATCAAGATCGTCACCACGCCGTCGTGCTGACGGAACTCCTCCCCAAAGCTTTGCTGGATCGGAGCCCGGGGATCGTCATCGAGCTGTACGTGTGCTAAGAACTCGGAGGTGCCGGAGTAACGGTGCTTGGATTGGTCGGATCGGGAAGATGTACGACTACTTCCTCTACGTTGTGTCAACGCTTCCGTTGCGATCTACAAGGGTACGTAGATCAGACTCTCCCCCTCGTTGCTATGCATCACCATGATCTTGCGTGTGCGTAGGAATTTTTTTGAAATTACTACGTTTCCCAACAGTGGCATCCGAGCCTAGGTTTTATGGTTTGATGTTATATGCACGTGTAGAACACAAGTGAGTTGTGGGTGATACAAGTCATACTGCCTACCAGCATGGCATACTTTGGTTCGGCGATATTGTTGGACGAGACGACCCGGACCAACCTTATGCGTACGCTTACGCGAGACCGGTTCCCCCGACGTGCTTTGCTCATAGGTGGCTTGCGGGCGACTGTCTCTCCAACTTTAGTTGAACCGAGTGTGGCTACGCCCGGTCCTTGCGAAGGTAAAAACGGAGTCTATTTGACAAACTATCATTGTGGTTTTGATGCGTAGGTGAGATTGGTTCTTGCTTAAGCCCGTAGCAGCCACGTAAAACTTGCAACAACAAAGTAGAGGACGTCTAACTTGTTTTTGCAGGGCATGTTGTGATGTGATATGGTCAAGACATGATGCTAAATTTTATTGTGTGAGATGATCATGTTTTGTAACCGAGTTATCGGCAACTGCCAGGAGCCATATGGTTGTCGCTTTATTGTATGCAATGCAATCGCGATGTAATGCTTTACTTTATCACTAAGCGGTAGCGATAGTCGTAGAAGCATAAGATTGGCGAGACGACAACGATGCTACGATGGAGATCAAGGTGTCGCGCCGGTGACGATGGTGATCATGACGGTGCTTCGGAGATGGAGATCACAAGCACAAGATGATAATGGCCATATCATATCACTTATATTGATTGCATGTGATGTTTATCTTTTTATGCATCTTATCTTGCTTTGATTGACGGTAGCATTATAAGATGATCTCTCACTAAATTATAAAGAAGTGTTCTCCCTGAGTATGCACCGTTGCCAAAGTTCGTTGTGCCCAGACACCACGTGATGATCGGGTGTGATAAGCTCTACGTCCATCTACAACGGGTGCAAGCCAGTTTTTGCACACGCAGAATACTCAGGTTAAACTTGACGAGCCTAGCATATGCAGATATGGCCTCGGAACACGGAGACCGAAAGGTCTAGCGTGAATCATATAGTAGATATGATCAACATAACGATGTTCACCATTGAAAACTACTCCATCTCACGTGATGATCGGTTATGGTTTAGTTGATTTGGATCACGTGATCACTTAGAGGATTAGAGGGATGTCTATCTAAGTGGGAGTTCTTAAGTAATTTGATTAATTGAACTTAAACTTATCATGAACTTAGTACCTGATAGTATCTTGCTTGTTTATGCTGATTGTAGATAGATGGCTCGTGCTGTTGTTCCGTTGAATTTTAATGCGTTCCTTGAGAAAGCAAAGTTGATAGATGATGGTAGCAATTACACAGACTGGGTCCGTAACTTGAGGATTATCCTCATTGCTGCTCAGAAGAATTACGTCCTGGAAGCACCGCTGGGTGCCAGGCCTGCTGCTGGAGCAATGCCAGATGTTATGAACGTCTGGCAGAGCAAAGCTGATGACTACTCGATAGTTCAGTGTGCCATGCTTTACGGCTTAGAATCGGGACTTCAACGACGTTTTGAACGTCATGGAGCATATGAGATGTTCCAGGAGTTGAAGCTCATATTTCAAGCAAATGCCCGAATTTAGAGATATGAAGTCTCCAATAAGTTCTATAGCTGCAAGATGGAGGAGAACAGTTCTGTCAGTGAGCATATACCTAAAATGTCTGGGTATAATAATCACTTGATTCAGATGGGAGTTAATCTTCCAGATGATTGCGTCATTGACAGAATTCTCCAATCACTGCCACCAAGCTACAAGAGCTTCGTGATGAACTATAATATGCAAGGGATGAACAAGACTATTCCTGAGCTCTTCGCAATGCTGAAAGCTGCGGAGGTAGAAATCAAGAAAGAGCATCAAGTGTTGATGGTTAACAAGACCACTAGTTTCAAGAAAAAGGGCAAAGGGAAGAAGAAGGGGAACTTCAAGAAGAACGGCAAGCAAGTTGCTCCTCAGGAGAAGAAACCCAAGTCTGGACCTAAGCCTGAAACTGAGTGCTTCTACTGCAAGCAGACTGGTCACTGGAAGCGGAACTGCCCCAAGTATTTGGCGGATAGGAAGGATGGCAAGGTGAACAAAGGTATATGTGATATACATGTTATTGATGTGTACCTTACTAGAGCTCGCAGAAGCACCTGGGTATTTGATATTGGTTCTGTTGCTAATATTTGCAACTCGAAACAGGGACTACGGATTAAGCGAACACTGGCGAAGGACGAGGTGACGATGCGCGTGGGAAACGGTTCCAAAGTCGATGTGATCACGGTCGGCACGCTACCTCTACATCTACCTTCGGGATTAATATTAGACCTAAATAATTGTTATTTGGTGCCAGCGTTAAGCATGAACATTATATCTGGATCTTATTTGATGCGAGACGGTTATTCATTTAAATCAGAGAATAATGGTTGTTCTATTTATATGAGTAATATCTTTTATGGTCATGCACCTTTGAAGAATGGTCTATTCTTGATGAATCTCGATAGTAGTAACACACATATTCATAATGTTGAAGCCAAAAGATGCAGAGTTGATAATGAAAGTGCAACTTATTTGTGGCACTGCCGTTTGGGTCATATCGATATAAAGCGCATGAAGAAACTCCATACTGATGGACTTTTGGAACCACTTGATTATGAATCACTTGGTACTTGCGAACCGTGCCTTATGGGCAAGATGACTAAAACACCGTTCTCCGGTACTATGGAGAGAGCAACAGATTTGTTGGAGATCATACATACCGATGTATGTGGTCCGATGAATATTGAGGCTCGAGGCGGATATCGTTATTTTCTCACCTTCACAGATGATTTAAGCAGATATGGGTATATCTACTTAATGAAACACAAGTCTGAAACATTTGAAAAGTTCAAAGAATTTCAGAGTGAAGTTGAAAATCATCGTAACAAGAAAATAAAGTTTCTACGATCTGATCATGGAGGAGAATATTTGAGTTACGAGTTTGGTGTACATTTGAAAAATTGTGGAATAGTTTCACAACTCACACCAACCGGAACACCACAGCGTAATGGTGTGTCCGAACATCGTAATCGTACTTTACTAGATATGGTGCGATCTATGATGTCTCTTACTGATTTACCGCTATCGTTTTGGGGTTATGCTTTAGAGACGGCCGCATTCACGTTAAATAGGGCACCATCAAAATCCGTTGAGACGACGCCTTATGAACTATGGTTTGGCAAGAAACCAAAGTTGTCGTTTCTTAAAGTTTGGGGCTGCGATGCTTATGTGAAAAAGCTTCAACCTGATAAGCTCGAACCCAAATCGGAGAAATGTGTCTTCATAGGATACCCAAAGGAAACTATTGGGTACACCTTCTATCACAGATCCGAAGGCAAGACATTCGTTGCTAAGAATGGATCATCTCTAGAGAAGGAGTTTCTCTCGAAAGAAGTGAGTGGGAGGAAAGTAGAACTTGACGAGGTAACTGTACCTGCTCCCTTATTGGAAAGTAGTACATCACAGAAAACTGTTTCTGCGACACCTATACCAATTAGTGAGGAAGCTAATGATGATGATCATGAAACTTCAGGACAAGATACTACTGAACCTCGTAGATCAACCAGAGTGAGATCCGCACCAGAGTGGTACGGTAATCCAATTCTGGAAGTCATGCTACTAGATCATGATGAACCTACGAACTATGAAGAAGCGATGGTGAGCCCAGATTCCGCAAAGTGGCTTGAAGCCATGAAATCTGAGATGGGATCCATGTATGAGAACAAAGTATGGACTTTAGTTGACTTGCCCGATGATCAGCAAGCAATTGAGAATAAATGGATCTTCAAGAAAAAGACTGACGCTGACGGTAATGTTACTGTCTATAAAGCTCGACTTGTCGCAAAAGGTTTTCAACAAGTTCAAGGGGTTGACTACGATGAGACCTTCTCACCCGTAGCAATGCTTAAGTCTGTCAGAATCATGTTAGCAATTTCCGCATTTTATGATTATGAAATTTGGCAAATGGATGTCAAAACTGCATTCCTGAATGGATTTCTGGAAGAAGAGTTGTATATGATGCAACCGGAAGGTTTTGTCGATCCAAAGGGAGCTAACAAAGTGTGCAAGCTCCAGCGATCCATTTATGGACTGGTGCAAGCCTCTCGGAGTTGGAATAAACGCTTTGATAGTGTGATCAAAGCATTTGGTTTTATACAGACTTTCGGTGAAGCCTGTATTTACAAGAAAGTGAGTGGGAGCTCTGTAGCATTTCTGATATTATATGTGGATGGCATATTGCTGATTGGAAATGATATACAATTTCTGGATAGCATAAAGGGATACTTGAATAAGAGTTTTTCAATGAAAGACCTCGGTGAAGCTGCTTACATATTAGGCATAAAGATCTATAGAGATAGATAAGACGCTTAATTGGACTTTCACAAAGCACATACCTTGACAAGATTTTGAAGAAGTTCAAAATGGATCAAGCAAAGAAAGGGTTCTTGCTTGTGTTACAAGGTGTGAAGTTGAGTCAGACTCAATGCCCGACCACTGCAGAAGATAGAGAGAAAATGAAAGATGTTCCCTATGTTTCAGCCATAGGCTCTATCATGTATGCAATGCTGTGTACCAGACCTGATGTGTGCCTTGCTATAAGTTTAGCAGGGAGGTACCAAAGTAATCCAGGAGTTGATCACTGGACAGCGGTCAAGAACATCCTGAAATACCTGAAAAGGACTAAGGATATGTTTCTCGTATATGGAGGTGACAAAGAGCTCACCGTAAGAGGTTATGTTGGTGCAAGCTTTGACACTGATCCGGACGATTCTAAATCGCAAACCGGATACGTGTTTACATTAAACGGTGGAGCTGTCAGTTGGTGCAGTTCTAAACAAAGCGTCGTAGCGGGATCTACATGTGAAGCGGAGTACATAGCTGCTTCGGAAGCAGCGAACGAAGGAGTCTGGATGAAGGAGTTCATATCCGATCTAGGTGTCATACCTAGTGCATCGGGTCCAATGAAAATCTTTTGTGACAATACTGGTGCAATTGCCTTGGCAAAGGAATCCAGATTTCACAAGAGGACCAAGCACATCAAGAGACGCTTCAATTCCATCCGGGATCTAGTCCAGGTGGGAGACATAGAGATTTGCAAGATACATACAGATCTGAATATTGCAGATCCGTTGACTAAGCCTCTTCCACGAGCAAAACATGATCAGCACCAAGGCTCCATGGGTGTTAGAATCATTACTATGTAATCTAGATTATTGATCTAGTGCAAGTGGGAGACTAAAGGAAATATGCCCTAGAGGCAATAATAAAGTTATTATTTATTTCCTTATATCATGATAAATGTTTATTATTCATGCTAGAATTGTATTAACCGAAAACATAATACATGTGTGAATACATAGACAAACTTAGTGTCACTAGTATGCCTCTACTTGACTAGCTCGTTAATCAAAGATGGTTATGTTTCCTAACCATGAACAAGGTGTTGTTATTTGATTAACGAGTTCACATCATTGGTTGAATGATCTGATTGACATGACCCATTCCATTAGCTTAGCACCCGATCGTTTAGTATGTTGCTATTGCTTTCTTCATGACTTATACATGTTCCTATGACTATGAGATTATGCAACTCCCGTTTCCCGGAGGAACACTTTGTGTGCTACCAAACGTCACAACGTAACTGGGTGATTATAAAGGAGCTCTACAGGTGTCTCCAAAGGTAGATGTTGGGTTGGCGTATTTCGAGATTAGGATTTGTCACTCCGATTGTCGGAGAGGTATCTCTGGGCCCTCTCGGTAATGCACATCACATAAGCCTTGCAAGCATTACAACTAATGAGTTAGTTGTGAGATGATGTATTACGGAACGAGTAAAGAGACTTGCCGGTAACGAGATTGAACTAGGTATTGGATACCGACGATCGAATCTCGGGCAAGTAACATACCGATGACAAAGGGAACAACGTATGTTGTTATGCGGTCTGACCGATAAAGATCTTCGTAGAATATGTAGGAGCCAATATGGGCATCCAGGTCCCGCTATTGGTTATTGACCGGAGATGTATCTCAGACATGTCTACATTGTTCTCGAACCGTAGGGTCCGCACGCTTAACGTTACGATGACAGTTATTATGAGTTTATGCATTTTGATGTACCAAAGTTAGTTCGGAGTCCCGGATGTGATCAAGGACATGACGAGGAGTCTCGAAATGGTAGAGACATAAAGATTGATATATTGGACGGCTATATTCGGACACCGGAAGTGTTCTGGATGATTTCGGATAAAACCGTAGTGCCGGAGGGGTTACCGGAACCCCCCGGGGAAGTAATGGGCCTTATTGGGCCTGAGGGGAGAGAGAGGGCAGCAGCCCAAGAGGTGGCGCGCCCCCCTCAAGGGTAGTCCGAATTGGACTAGGAGGGGGGGCGCGGCCCCCCTTTCCCTCTCCCTCTCCCTCTCTTTCCTTCCCCCTCAAGTCTCCTAGTTGGACTAGGAGAGGGGAGTCCTACTCCTACTAGGAGGAGGACTCCTCCTCCCCTTGGCGCGCCCCATAGGCCGGCCGGCCTCCCCCTTGCTCCTTTATATACGGGGGCAGGTGGGCACCCTAGAACACACAAGTTGATCATTGTGATCGTTCCTTAGCCGTGTGCGGTGCCCCCTGCCACCATATTCCACCTCGATCATATCGTTGTAGTGCTTAGGCGAAGCCCTGCGTCGGTAGAACATCAAGATCGTCACCACGCCGTTGTGCTGACGGAACTCCTCCCCAAAGCTTTGCTGGATCGGAGCCCGGGGATCGTCATCGAGCTGTACGTGTGCTAAGAACTCGGAGGTGCCGGAGTAACGGTGCTTAGATCGGTCGGATCGGGAAGAAGACGTACGACTACTTCCTCTACGTTGTGTCAACGCTTCCGTTGCGATCTACAAGGGTACGTAGATCAGACTCTCCCCCTCGTTGCTATGCATCACCATGATCTTGCGTGTGCGTAGGAATTTTTTTGAAATTACTACGTTCCCCAACAGATAGGCCAAGATCCCACGAAAAGTGCCAAGCAAAAAGGATTCGTCTTTTGGATGAGAGTTCACAAAACCTTTCATGAGTGAAGGAAGTTTGCCCCCTATCAATTTGCGAGCACCCGTGGCGTCAACTCAATCAACAAGAGTGCAACAAGTATTGCGCCGTGCTTGAGAGTGTCCTAGGCGTTGGTGACTTGGTATGAACCTCTCCTATTTTTCATTGCATGCCATCTTTATGTTTCATGCATCTTGTGTCCTTCCATGTTACAATTGCGACATCATCTTTGATTGTGTAGGCATTCCAATCTTTGAAGCCTTCAAGGCCCGACACAAGAACAAGCCCTTTACTCTTACGCATTGTTGGTCGCTCGTCAAAGATTGTCCCAAGTTCAAAGACCAATATGCCGCTCGTAAGAAGAAAGGAGGGAAGGCGAACATGGCTAAGGAGGGAGACTTGCTCAAGAGGCCGTGGGGCAAGACCAACTCCAAGGCCGACGAGAAGCGTGATGCGTCGTCCATGGCCTTGCAAGCAACTTTGGAAGGCAGGATGAGGCAAAAGGAAGTGGGGGAGGAGAGGAGGAGCAATGGGAAGGACGAGCAAATGAAGATATACCTGTAGCTCCAAACGAAGAAGCTTGACATGGAGGAGGATGTGAAGAGGATGAAGCTAGGCATTGAGGAGGCCGCTCAATTGAAGAATCTCGCGTTTGAGGCCACCAATGCCGACACCAAAGCAAAAGAGGTGGCACTCGCGATCATGAGCATTGACAAGACCAACATGTCACCGGAGAGGAAAGCTTGGTTCGTGAACCGGCAGAAGGAGATGTTCGCCCAAGACGGCCTGAACTAGGTGAGTGGCCTCAGCGTGGACTATGGCCGTGCATTTTGAAGACTGCCTCATGTGCCGGCGCTGGCTTTGTCGCGGACGCAAAAAACTTGTTCATTTTGAAGGCTGACTAGTGTGCCGGCCACTGGCTTTGTTGTCGGCTTAAAAAACTTGTTCACTTTGAAGGCGGACTAGTGTGCCGGCCGCTGGCTTTGTTGCCGACGTGAAATTAGGTGGTGACCATTCTGTAGGCCGCTGGCTATGTTGCCGGCCGGCATGAACCTCGGTCGCTGGCATTTTGTTGCGTTGAAAAAATTGCATGCAGCAGGAAAGATGCGGCCGAAATACGGCCGCGCGTTGGGCGCACGACTGGTGCATCCACAAATCCGTGCGGACACCGCCCCATTTGATATAGGCAAAGGTGTCCCGATGTTTCGATGAGATGGTGGCTATCGTTTTCTGTGGGAGTCGACCTTGACGATCCGACTACGAACGTGCAAGACGTCGCGCCTTAGCAATCGCTAAACCAACTTCCGAGGGTTATTGACCACGCCGGAGCACGATCAACCTGACCACGAGGGTCTGTTTCCTGCAAGCAAACGAAGAACAAGCAAGAAACTGAGATTGCAATCTGGATATTGCGAATATAAGAGGAAAGCTTTATTGATCAATGTGGGTGTAACAATGGTATTGATGTCCTCATCATCCTCCCCTTCTTGAAATGAAGTCGTCCTCGACGGAAGCTCATCTTCCTCACCCAAATAAGGCTTCAAATCTGCAATGTTAAAAGTGGGACTAACCCCAAAATCTGCAGGTAGCTCAAGTTTATATGCATTATCATTTATTTTCTCTAACACCTTAAAAGGACCATCAGCACGTGGCATTAGCTTTGATTTGCGCAGATTAGGAAATCTATCTTTACGCAAATGTAACCAAACAAGATCTCCAGGTGCAAACACAACATGTTTTCTACCCTTATCTCCAGCAAGTTTATATTTAGCATTCATACGCTCAATGTTTTCCTTAGTTAACTCATGCATTTTTAAAATCAATTCAGAACGTTCTTTAGCATCAAAATTAACCTTCTCCGAAGATGGAAGAGGCAACAAATCAATAGGTGCACGAGGTAGGAAACCATACACAATTTCAAAAGGGCACATCTTAGTAGTAGAATGCAATGAACGATTATAAGCAAATTCAATATGAGGCAAGCATTCTTCCCACATTTTCTTGTTATTCTTCAAAACAGCCCTAAGCATAGTAGACAATGTTCTATTGACTACTTCAGTTTGTCCATCAGTTTGGGGGTGACAAGTAGTACTAAAAAGCAGCTTAGTCCCCAACTTAGCCTATAAACATCTCCAAAAGTGGCTAAGAAATTTAGTATCACGATCCGAAACAATAGTATTTGGCACACCATGCAAGCGAATAATTTCACGAAAGAACAAATCAGCAACATTAACAGCATCATCGCTTTTATGACAAGGTATAAAGTGTGCCATTTTCGAGAACCTATCCACGACAACAAATATGCTATCCCTCCCCTTCTTTGTTCGAGGTAAACCTAAAACAAAATCCATAGATATATCCTCCCAAGGAACACTAGGTACAGGCAAAGGCATATATAAACCATGAGGATTTAGTCGTGACTTAGCTCTTTGACATGTAGTGCAGCGAGCAACAAAACGCTCAACATCCCGTCTCATCTTTGGCCAAAAGAAATGTGTAGCAAGTATATCCTCCGTCTTCTTGACGCCAAAGTGTCCCATTAATCCTCCTCCATGCGCCTCCTGCAACAACAAAAGACGAACGGAGCTAGCTGGAATGCATAGCTTGTTAGCACGAAACACAAAGCCATCGTTGAGAACGAACTTGTTCCAAGTTCTCCCTTCCTTACAATTCTGCAATACATCTTTAAATTCAGCATCATGAACATATTGATCTTTGATGGTCTCCAAACCAAATATTTTAAAGTCAAGTTGTGAAAGCATAGTATAACGACGAGACAATGCATCAGCAATAACATTTTATTTACCCTTCTTGTGTTTAATGACATAAGGGAAAGTCTCAATGAATTCAACCCATTTAGCATGTCTACGATTCAGTTTTGCTTGACTTTTAATGTGTTTCAAAGATTCATGATCAGAATGTATAACAAATTCCTTGGGCCATAAATAATGTTGCCATGTTTCTAAGGTCCGAACAAGAGCATATAATTCTTTATCATAAGTAGAATAGTTCAGACTAGGCCCACTCAATTTTTCAGAAAAGTATGCAACAGGTTTGCCATCTTGTAATAACACACCTCCTAATCCAATTCCACTAGCATCACATTCAAGCTCAAAGGTCTTATTGAAATTAGGAAGTTGGAGTAAAGGAGCATGTGTCAACTTATCTTTCAATACCGTGAAGGCTTCTTCCTGTGCGGTACCCCAAACAAAAGGCACATCCTTCTTTGTAAGCTCGTTGAGAGGTGCAGCAATGGTGCTGAAATCTCTCACAAAACGCCTATAGAAACCAGCGAGACCAAGGAAACTCCGCACTTGTGTGACCGTTTTGGGCTGCGGCCAACTCTCAATAGCTTCAATCTTGGCTTTATCAACTTCAATTCCCTGTGGAGTAACAACATAGCCAAGAAAAGATACTCGGTCGGTGCAAAAGGTGCACTTTCCAAGGTTACCAAACAAACGTGCATCACGTAGAGCAATAAAAACAGCACGTAAATGTTCCAAATGTTCCTCCAAAGATTTGCTATAAATCAATATGTCATCAAAGTAAACTACCACAAATCGTCCAATGAAAGCACGTAAAACTTCGTTCATTAACCTCATGAAAGTACTAGGTGCATTAGTTAACCCAAAAGGCATGACTAACCACTCATATAATCCAAACTTAGTTTTAAATGCTGTTTTCCATTCATCTCCCAATTTCATACGAATTTGATGGTATCCACTACGCAAATCAATTTTGGAGAATATTGTAGAGCCACTCAATTCATCAAGCATATCATCTAGCCTAGGAATAGGATGACGATAACGAATAGTAATGTTATTAATGCCTCTACAATCAACGCACATACGCGACGTACCATCCTTTTTCGGCACTAAAATGATAGGAACAGCACAAGGACTAAGGGATTCGCGTATATAACCTTTGTCGAGCAGTTCTTGTACTTGACGCATAATCTCCTTCGTCTCCTCTGGATTGGTACGGTATGGTGCACGGTTGGGTAATGATGCACCCGGAATTAAGTCAATTTGATGCTCAATCCCTTGAATAGGTGGTAATCCCGGTGGCACGTCTTGTGGAAAGACGTCAGCGAACTCCTGCAAAATGTTAGTGACAACAGGAGGCAAAGAGGAAGGCATGTCCTCGAATGAAAATAATGCCTCTTTGCACACAAAAGCATAGCAAACAGATTTGCTAAAATCTAGATCATCAATATCAGATTTGGTGGCAAGTAAACATGCACTTTTCAATTTAATTTCAGAAGCAACACTAGATTGTTTAGTATTATTAGGCTGCATTTGTTGCTCAAATTCTTTTGCCACAATCTGATTTTCACTATTATTTGTCTCCTGTTTTGCTTTATTAGCTCTATTAATATCATCTTTCAAAATGGAATCAGGAGTCATAGGAAGCAAAGTAATATTTTTATCCTTATGAACAAGAGTATACTGATTGTTTCTACCATGGTGAACAGAATTTTTATCAAATTTCCATGGTCTACCAAGTAATAAGGAACATGCTTGCATAGGTACCACATCACAATCAACATAATCAGCATATGTAGAGATACTAAAATGCACACGAACAGTACGTGTTACCTTAACCTTGCCGCTGTTGTTGAACCATTGGATGTAGTAAGGATGTGGATGTGGTCTTGTGATGAGAGATAGCTTCTCCACCATCTCCATACTAGCCAAGTTGTTGCAACTCCCTCCATCTATGATCACGCGAACAGAACGTTCCTTCACAACTCCCTTTGTATGGAACAAATTATGCCTCTGATTTTGCTCAGCTTGTGTAACCTGCACACTCAAAACACGTTGAGCAACTAAACATTCATACCTGTCAGCATCTTCAGGAGCCATGTATTGCATCTCATGATCAGAATCGTCTCCACCGTGTTCGTCACGTGTAATAAGAGCCAAAGTCTCCTCATCATAGTCACTAGCGGACTCATACCCACCATCCTCACTAACAATCATCACACGTTTAGATGGGCATTCTCTCGCATAATGACCTCCACCCTTGCAACGTCGACAAATAATATCATGTGTTTGCCCTGTGGATTCCATGGATGAAGAAGAGCTCTTTGCAGGCCCAGAAGGTGTGCTCTTGGCAGATAGTGGTGATTGTGCCTGCTTTATTGTATCACGGTTGGAGGTGGCAGCCGACGGAGGCGCCTGTGTAGCAGAACGTGTGGAAGTAGATGATGCACGTGGTATCCATGATGAAGATCGACCTGCAGAAAAGTTAGTCCGCGCCAATGCCTGTCGATCCTGCACTTCACGTTCAGCTTTACAAGCAAGATGGAATAAACGAGTGATATTAGTATAGTCCTTATACTCTAGAATCGTCTGAATCTCTCTATTTAATCCACCCATAAAACGTGCAAGCATAGCTTCATTCTCCTCAACAATACCACATCTAATCATGCCAGTTTGTAATTCCTGATAATATTCTTCTACAGAATTTTTTTCCCTGTCTTAAGCGCTGCAATTTTTGAAGTAATTCACGTTGATAATATGGTGGAACCCAACGAGTACGCATAGCAGTTTTCAAAGTAGCCCAAGTAGCCGGAATAGGATATAGTCTACAATGCTCAGACCACCAAACACATGCAAAACTAGTGAACGCACAAACAGCAGCAGGAACACGTCTCTCCTCGGGATATTGTAAACATGTAAATCGCTGTTCAGTTTCTAACTCCCAAGTAAGATATATATCAGGAACATATCCACCCTCAGATGGTGGAATATTCAATTTTAGTTTAGGGAGATGGTCATGATCGCGTACCTGAGGGTGAGCCCTACCATTGCCATTATTTGCATGTGGACGACCTGGTGGTTGCTGTGCTGGTGGTGGCACGTAGTTCTGATTTTGATCAACCTCATCCTCGTAATTGCCGGCAAAATCATCCTCCTCCGCATCAGCAGCAGGAGCCACAGAAGTAGCAACAGCAGCACCAACAGTTTGGCCAGGTGCAAGAGGGAGACGGCTCGCTCGGCGGAGGGCTGTTTCACGATGTGTAGGTAGTCGTTGTTGTTGTTGTTGTTGTAGAGGTGCGTTAGGTGCAGCCGGTGGTGGTGGTGGAAGACGCGCGAGCAATTCATTAAACCTGTTATCGAGCTTTGTTTCGAACGTCTTCTCCATGTCATCTATCTTCTCCATGGCCTCTTCAAATCTGTTTAGCACATCTTGCACCTGTCCATTCATCATTTGCTGAAATTTATCATGCAACTCCTGATTCGTCATGTTCTCCCAGTCAGTCTCGTCAGCTTGTGATCCTGCCGTGGTTAGCAACAATAGAAACACACAAGAATATGATCCTACAGAATACTAACAAGAGGTGGTGGTGGTGTCACAAATCCGTCAAGCCAATCTCAAAATCGTACCAGTTCTTACCCAGCAGCAGGCGGTGATCGGCAACCGTGGTAGTCAAAACTCTCAAAAGCTTGGATAGAGCGATTGCCAGGGAGAGTCAAACGCACGATGTAGATGTATGTGGAGCTGGGAAGGCTTATAGTATGGTAGCAAAAAGGGTCAGCAATAATCAATTCAGAGATGCAAAGTTGAATAAACGCTCAACGACGGTACTGTGCTGGTCCTAGGCTAGACCGTGCTAGAGACGCGAGCCTAGAACACTAACAAAATCACGGCGCTGCACGTAAATAAGGGAAAAGCACACTCTGGAACTTTTTTTTCGCTTCTTTTTTTTTGCGCTCTTTTTTTTGTGCTCCTCTTTTTTTTGCGAAAAATCACTATAATGGCGAGTGTCTCAAAACTCTTCCCTCGTCAAACTGGTAGGATGGCACGAAATTTTATTTTTTTCACTTTTTTTCGGAAATCAGGGCAGCGACGACGAAAAAGTGCGACAAAAAATCACTATGATGGCACGTGGCTCAAAAGACTCAGAAAAGCCTAAAAATAGGATAGGGGAAAAAAATTTTGCCCGTGAAAATTTTGGCCTAAAAACTGCCCGGGGGTCTCCAGACATTTTTTTTCCGAGACCTACGCAGGCAAGGAAACACGAAACGGAATTTAGATTGGTCTCAAGAACAAACCTAATATGAGAAGAACTCAGATTGGTGGTGGATATATGGTTGTGGTATATGGCAGCGGTGGTGGTATATGGTAGCGGTGGTGGTATATGGATACGGATTGGTGGTGGTATATGGATATGGATTCAGAGTGGTGGCGGATAAGCAAAAGTGGTAGATGGGCGATGGTGCGGCGGCGGCGTGACAACTTATGTCCAGAACTCGAAACTCTAAAAGACTAGACTCTAAGACCAGCAACTTGACACGACGATGCAACCGCAAATTCAACAAAGCAAAAACCCTAAAAAGATTATGCAAAGGCTCAGATTGGTTCGGATATGAGGAACTAACCCTAATTTTTTTTGTGGCTTTTTCGTGGACTGTAGGTATGAAGAACAGACTCGATCTAATCTACGAAAAACTGTAAAATCTCACCGAGCAACCTGGAAATCTGATACCACTTGATATAGGCAAAGGTGTCCCGATGTTTCGATGAGATGGTGGCTATCGTTTTCTGTGGGAGTCGACCTTGACGATCCGACTACGAACGTGCAAGACATCGCGCCTTAGCAATCGCTAAACCAACTTCCGAGGGTTATTGACCACGCCGGAGCACGATCAACCTGACCACGAGGGTCTGTTTCCTGCAAGCAAACGAAGAACAAGCAAGAAACTGAGATTGCAATCTGGATATTGCGAATATAAGAGGAAAGCTTTATTGATCAATGTGGGTGTAACAATGGTATTGATGTCCTCATCACCATTGCTATCCCCAAACGAATGAAATCCGGACAAAATGTCCGTCCGTTTGGGGTCGTGTGTTGGAGTTGCCCTTAAGCAGGAGCAAAATCATGAAGGGTGATGCCAAAGGGAGTGACATACTGTCTGAAAAAACCCACAACCTAGCCTCCCCCACTGTGTCATCCCCTGCGGCTGCGGGTGACTCAGGTGGCGGTGTCGCACCCCCTCTTGCCTCCACCCTCCTCCCTCCCTTGTTGTTGTTGCCAGTCGGAGTCGGTAGGGCAAAGCCCCTCGTGGTGGCCGGCGACGAGGCCCTTTTCCCCTTAGCTCATGGGTGGTAGGAACGTGGCGACCTAGGTGGGCAGAGGCGTCGTGTTACTAGTCATTCGTGGCGGCAGTGTGCTCGTGGGATCGGGATGCGACAACCTTGCAGGTTGTTGTTGGCGGCACGACGGCTGCATGTCGCCTGGTTGCGGTTTTGACACAAGGCGGTGCTCTGCAGACGCTGGTGCTTCGGTATGCATGCCTGCGGGTGTGTGCCGGGGGTGCTGGGCTCGGGCGGACCTTATGGTCACGACACAGACTCAGGCGTTGGCGTGCTTGGGAGTGGCAGTCTGGTGCTCCATCGTGCGACTCCTTCGGGTAGTGTGCTCAGGCCTGGTTGGTATCCGAGGAGGGGCTAGATCAGAGCATGGTTAATAGTATAGCCTTCTGCTAGCTATAAGTTGTTGCCATGTCATCTGTAGTCAATCTTATAGCCAACACATATAATAGTTAACTATAAATATATACTACTACGACCCATCTTACACTCTCACAAAGTTCTTAGGAGCACGTCCAGCAACTCGATGTTAATCTACAACCAATTTCTCCTCTCTCTCCTCCAACTTAGCAAAAAATATACTATTTAGATTCTTATAACATGTTTATATCACCTTATTATACTTGCTCCTATGGTTGGGTTATGGTGGACCTCGTGGGCTAGACTAGATCTAGCTCAGTGAAGCCTGCTATGTTGGCAACCCATCTTGCAAAGCTGCCCAAGCGACGATGCTTGTTGGCTCCAATGTTTCGTCCCCGTCCGTGGTGGAGCTTGACCCAGAGGGGATTTGGCGCCCATGTCCTGGTTCCTTGGCATGTGGATCGACTTCATGGTGGCCGGTCCTGGCTGTGGATATGGCTTTCCCACCCTTGCGTTGTTCATGTCTACACATGTGCTTCGATGGCCCGGTGTTTTACTAATGGTGGAGTGTCTATCTTGAAAGCCGGGGCGGCGACGCTGGGTGGTAGGCTCTTGGGATGGATCTTTGGCGAGCGACGTGGTAGCAGATGTTGGTGGTATGCTTCGGTCATGTGGATGGTGAGGCGTGTTGTGGCGGGGTGGTCTTGGTGAGGTTGTCCCCGGCGGTGGTGGCCAAGCCTTGATCTGGATCTAGAGTCCATGCTATGCTGGTGTGGGCTCCCTGTCAGGGGTGGGTCTGTGACATGTTCCTTCGATGTGGTGGGTAGGGTTGGTCGAGCGAAAGCTTTGTGCCTCGGTGTCGGCGGCAACAATGCCTATGAGTGTGGCTCTCCTCTTGAGGCACCGCCCTGACACTCTCTCTACCCTCCAACACTCAGCATGAAAACCTTCGCCCGCTTCAGCGGCGGTGGCGCTTCGCATCTTGTCCATCTTGGAGGCATCGACAATTGAGTGTGGTGGTCCGTCCAGCATGACGACACGTCTTCTATGCTTTCACTCGGCAGCATGCCTGATGCGTTTAGGTACATGGTTGTTCATTTTAGTGTTCTTGGCTTGCTTTCTCATATATATTTTTACCAGCTATAAGGATTTTCTCAATACCTTGTATCGTTTAGCTGTGTGGCTTTATTAATATACAGTAGGGCTAATGTCTGTTGCAAGCCAAGACATTTGTGGTTAGTTGATGGATGGGATTCAGCTTTTTAAACGGCCGACCTGGTATCTTTGTTGATGTGTTGATTTGAGACCCATGTATCGGGTTTTCTCAGGAGTTGCATCTCAGGAGTGTTTTTTTAACAACAAAAGGCGCACTAGGCGCCAAACTTTCTTATTTCAGCTCAGAAACACCGTACAGCATGAATTACAAAGCCCTGAAATTGAAAAGTAGAGAGAAGAGAAACTACAGGGCAAGTCATATTCCGATGAGCTGAAGCGAAACAACATATATCAGGTTCTATCACTGATGTTAGAACCTGGTGAGCTACATTGTGTGCAATACCATTGATCTCCCTAGAGATGTGAAACACCTGGGACTGAAGATCTGAGGAGTAGCAGAAGAAGTCAGCCAGAATTTTCCTTATAGTCCAAGGAGTAGTAGATTCCTTGATCTTTCTGCTAGCCTCCCATGACGCCAAAGACAGATTGTCAGTGAGGAAAGTGGGCTGAGAAATGCATAGCTGTTTGGCCACTCTAGCCGCCAAAAGAAGCGCCAAAGCTTTAGCTTGTAAAGGTGTATCTGTGATAACAGTAGGAGCTTGGATCTGCACATTGACCTCCAATTGGTCTTGTGATAAAGAGAGGTAAATTCCAATTCCAGTAGCAACAGATCCTTGAGTCAAGCCTGGAATTTTTTTGCATCTAAATGTTGCATCAGAGTATACTTTTGGTCCTGTAACTTGAAGATCAGACTTAATCGTTTTCCCCTGCATAGGAATCTGATTAGTAAGTGGAAAAACACCGACCATCTCATTGGATTTGAGCTGAGAAGAAATATGTATAGAATCATCGAGTTCATTACACAGGGCTATAGCAGCAGTGTTAATATGATAAGGAAGAGATTTTTTCGTACTAAATAAATAATCATTCCTAGCTTTCTAAAGACACCACATAAAGTTGAGAATGTTGGGCAGAGAAGCATGAGGATGATTCATATTAATTAGAGCAAGGAAAATACTATGAATATTAGGATTACTTTGAACTAAAATATCCATTCTAATGCACCAAGGATCCAGAAACCAAGCAGCTCTAGCAAAATCACAAAGAAAAAATAAATGCATCTCATCCTCAGGCTTACCGCATCTGCTACAAAGTTGAGATATGTGCACGGAGAAGCGGCCAGCTCTCAAACCTGTGGGAAGAGCTTTTCTAAGAAGCCTCCAAGCAAAAGTTTTTACCTTGGGAATCATCATCTTTTGTTTCCAGACCTCATTTAGAAGATTCTTGACCTGCAAAGAAACCTGAGAAGGTGCAAATCTAGGATTGGCATGAATATCCTGCAAACACAGCTTATAAGTAGATTTAGAAGTACAAATACCATTAGGGGTAAGGTCCCAACACAGAATATCCGGACCGTCCTCTTGAATAATATCAGTCTGCATAATAGTAGAAGCAAGAGGTTGTTGGAAAAGAGAGTAAATAAGGGTAGAATTCCATTCTTTCCTATCAGGAACCCAAAGATCTTTAACAAGAGAAGGGTAACTATATCCTGAAGGTTGAATAATAAGATGATCATAAATAGCATTCCAACGCGAGCACCAAGGGGTGCTCCATATAGAAATATTACCTTGAGTAATCTGATAAAAAGAATGAGCTTTGAGTTTGGGCAGTATTTTGAGAATGGAGGACCAAAAAGCTGATTTTGGATTAGAAGGGCTAGCAGTCCAAATGGAAGAATCATGGAAGTATTTGGACTTAAGAACAAGATGGAGATGGGAAGAAGAATCTTTCGCTATACGCCAAGCAGCTGCAAGCATCATGCCTTCATTAATGGCTTGTAAGTTCCTAATACCAAGGCCACCCTCTTTTTTAGAATAACAAATATCCTTCCAAGCCCTAAGACACAAGCTTTTGCTCGAATTATGCTCTCTAATACCTGTCCACCAAAAGTTCCTAATAATAGCAGTGAGTTTGGCTATGAACTTCTTAGGAAATAAAATATTAGCCATATAGTAAACAGGAATAGCAGAAAAAACTGATCTAATCAATTCAAGCCTAGCTGCATGAGAGAGCAAGTTGGCCTTATAAGCAGGAAGCTTATTCATGAATTTATCCAAAACAAAATTGTAGGCCGCAGATCTATTATTAGCAAGAAGAATAAGAGGATGACCAAGATGAGAAAAATTAGCATCCATGTTAGAAATAGGAAAAATCTGCTTAATATCTTGAATAACAGCCTGACTAACATGAGCACTAAACATAATAGCAGACTTGGCCCAATTTGGAGTTTGACATGACATGGAACAAAAATGATTGATAATGTTGGCCATAGCATTAGCTTCCTGAACAGTAGCTTGACCACATACCAACAAATCATCTGCGAACAAAAGAGAGTGAATCGGGGGGCAATTTGGTCCAAGCAAAATACCCTGAAGACTATGAGCAGCTAAAGCTTCGTTAAGAGCAAGAGATAATTCATTAATGGCAATAACAAACAAATAAGGGGACATAGGACAACCTTGACGAATACCCCTAGAACTTTTGAATTTATGAGAAGGCCTACCATTAATGACCACAGAAAAAGTAGGAGAAGAAATGCACTCATAAATCAAATTTATGAAATGAGCATGCAATCCTTTACATGCAAGAGCTGAAACAATGAAGCTCCATTCTAAACGATCGAAAGCCTTAGCAAGATCAATTTTAAGCATGAAAGCAAGGTGATTCCAAGAACGAAGAGCAAAAGAGTGAGAAATCTCTTGAGCAATAATGATATTGTCACTAATTCTTCTACCTTCAATGAAAGCTTGTTGAGCAGGGTCAATATAATATGGAAGATGAGGCTTAAGACGATTAGCTAAAGATATGGCAATGATTTTATAAATAACATTGCAAAGACTAATGGGACGATAATCCATAGGAACCTGAGGAACAAGTTTTTTTGGAATGAGAGCAATGTTTGTATCACTCACGTGAGAGGGCAATATACCTGTTCTATAAAAATTGACTACCAATTGAGTGACATCGTCTCCTATCCAATTCCAAGTAGCCAAATAAAACTCGACATTAAAACCATCTGGCCCTGGAGAAGCATTCAACTTCATGTCCTTCAAAATCTGCAAGACCTCATTTTTATCCAAAATTAAATAAGTAGGGTCCAAAGAGCCCTCCGGTAATTGAGAAGCAAGAAAAGGTTTACCACAGTTGATATGAGTGGAAGAGAAGATATATCTGAAATAATTAACAAAGGTATTAGCAATGAGACTAGGCTTAAAATGCACAATATTATTTTCATCCTTAACCAAGCAGATAGTATTCCTTTTCCTTCTCTTAAGCACAGCTTGATGAAAAAATTTCGTATTACGATCACCATCAGTAGCCCATCCCTTCTTACTTCTTTGCTTATAAAAACTATTCAGTTTAGAGAGAGTTTGCTCATACCTGAGAATAAGCGAATTTTCTAAAGCATGATCTTGCTAATTGATTGGAAGCTCCTGAATCTGCTTGATACTAGATTCTAGTTCCTGAAGCTCTTGCTGAAAAGGTTTCTTCTTCCTACACCAAGTTTTCAAAGCCCCTGCCAAAGAAGAGGTTTTTGCAACAAAAGAGCCTGCTCTAGCATTGTTCCAAGCAGACTTAGCAAAACTACTGAAATCCTTCTCCATTAACCACCAATTTTCAAATTTGAAAGTCTGCTTAGGTTTAACAAACTACCATCAGTAGAAATAAGTATGGGAGCATGGTCACTAACGATGATAGGTAAATTAAGCACCTTAGTATTGGGGTAATGAGCACACCAATCAGCATTAACAAGACAACGATCCAAACGTCTGTAAATAGGATTAACAGTGTGCTGCCTATTGCGCCAAGTGTAAGAAGGACCACTAAAACCGATGTCAAAGAAACCACAGTTTTTGACAATAGAACGAAAAGCAGACATACGAAAATAATTTACACTACCATTACAGCCATCTGTATCATACAAAATATCATTAAGGTCTCCCATACAGATCGTGGGTTTTCCGAGGTTATCATACACAAAAGTGGAAACCTGATTCCAAATGGCACTAGTATGCCTATGATAAGGATCACCATATATACATATCAAACAAAAGTGAACCCCCGAGGCTAGATGAAGTACATTGGCTAGGATAAAGTGAAAGGAGGAACTATGAACAGAGATTTTAAGATCATCATTCCACATAAGCCAGAGCCCTCCCGAAGCACCTCTAGAAGGAACAACAAAACTGTTAGCCACATCAAACCTATTAACAAGATCAACCGAATGAACCTTCGAAGATTTGATTTCTGAAACAAATATTACCTGAGCTTTCGTAGAACGGATCAGATTTGCCAGGAACAACATTTGATCGCTACCGAGGCCCCGGCCCATACCTCGGCAATTCCAAGCTATGGCTTTCATGGCGCCCGAGGCGCGTTAGGGCCATGCGCCACTGCCCGAGAAAAGGATTGCACTAAGTTCCTATCTGCATCATCATCCAACTCCATGTTATGTCCAGACTGATTCTTGTTGATATCCAGTGTACTAGAGTCATCTTGATTTTCCATTGTGACTTGAGCTGTAGGGCTACAAATGCTACCATGAACATGCAGACCCTTGTGATGGAGGCGATCAATGCCAGGAGGAGAGAAAGCCCCCTGACGGAATCCAACTGTACCCTCACTGACAGACAGCGAAGGTGTGCTCAGGGTCGAGGGATCATAGCTTCCTCCTTCGTGCTGACGAAATGCCATAACTGATAAATGTTCAGTGCTAGCTTCAAAAAACATGCTCCCCAAATTTTTGCATCGGCTTGTGCACACATTATACAGTCATTTCTCCTATAATTAATTAACGGGCGTGGTAAATCGATTGCTTTATTACTTCTCCCTTCGCTCCAAAATACAAGTATTTTAAAAGATTTTATTATAGACTACATACGAAGCAGAATGAGTGAGCCTATACCCTAAAAGGCGTCTATATACATTCAAATGTAGTCTCCACAGTGAAATCTCTAAAAGACTTACATTTAGAAACGAAACGAAGGGAGTATATGTTTCTTTCATTCCAAGCATGGCCATAAAGGCTATCCACAGATTGGATCTGCCAGGACAAGAGGAGCACGAAAATCGTCGTCGGTGCCGTGACTGGATGGACGCCATGATCTCGCGAAGCGCCATCATGCCATCAATCATGTGAAATGTGACACCGCGCGCCGATCCACTTCCGCCGATAGTGGCCGCGGGCGACCCTCAGCAGCAACAACCATCTCTCGCCAGGCAATTAACTCCCGCCACAAAGCTTGTCCCACGGTATCCTAGCAGCCAGGACCGAAGCCGTTCCGCAAATGGCACTCTCAAGACTCAAGAAAACCAGGTTCTTCACCCAACTGACCGTGACACTGTGCCTCATGCGTCAAGACCAAGCGACTCCCCAATAAATGCGCAGATAAATGATCGGAACCGCCACGATGTCATGTGCGTAGTAGTCGTGGAGCCATCGCCGTTGCTTCATGTGATGTGGCGCATTGAAAACCTCCAACGGATCGACCAGACAATCCATCCCAAGCACTGATGATCGGTTAAAGTTGTCAACTTTGTACCCTGCGTGAGGCGTTCGTGCCAAGCTACATCTGGCAGGCAGCATGTGTCGTCAGTGCAAGAACGGCCCCAACCAGCGTCGATCGATGCTTCCGCTCGGCATGCGTGCCGAGCGGGAGTGTCCATATCCATATGGGTCTATCTATCCATCTATGCTGGCTGTTGCTGTTACGTACGCTGTCTGTCTCAATCATGATCTTGGCCAACAACTCACGTCCATGCGCAAGGTCACGACTCATGAGACGAGCGGCGTCGGCCGGATCAACAGGGCATTATTTCTGGGAGATAGTACTTCAGTGGGTGGTAGGCTGGTAGCAAAGTGCGAGGTCTGCCTGTCATTTCGCCGTTGCCGCGAGCATTATGTCGAGGCGAGCATAAACTAATGGCGCACTTTCTTCTTTTCCCCCGCAGAAACCGTATTAAACAACCATGCCTGACATTATGGGGAAGGAATTCGGTTGCAGACGCCAGACAGTGCCCCCAACATTCTCACCAACTCTTTTGAGTCCGTGGAATAGAAAACCAGTGAATCTACTACCGCGTACCCGCGGCTGAATTCCGGCAACCTTTCCAAATTAATGTAAAACCGTCCAATTAGCAGCCAAATAGATACACTGACATTTTCTTCTCCGAAACGAAGGTACTCCTTTCTTTTCGGTTTATAAGGCTTAATTCAAAAATCTCATCAACCAAGGTAGATGATGAGTGATGGAATATTTTTTATAGTTTGCAAAAACATCCAATTAATGCTCTTGTTTTCCTAAAAAAAATATGTTTACGAATGCATTAATTGCAATGCATGCATGCATAAAGTGCATGCATTGGTCAGTTTTCTCTTAATACTTGCATGCAGTGATTTAATGCATCTTGAAGTCTGAACATGTGATTGAGAACAACCAAATTGAGTCTTATAAAACGGAAAACTAAAATTTTGAGATAAGCCCTATAAACCGAAAAGGAGGGAGTAAAAGATTTACCTCATTCATTAATCATTAATTAAGGAGAGAAAAGAGTTTGTTTGTTTTACAACCGACCCTCAAACATAACACATTATTACTCCCACGCTATAAGTTCCCTTAGCTTAGAGGGTGCTTGGATACGTTTTAGTCCCATGACTAAAAGTAGTGGGAGTAAAACTTGCTAGCCTCACCCATGCTTGGATCTAAATACTAAAAAGACTAAAATCAAGTTATTGAGCATTTATTATCCTCTAAACCCTCCAATCCAGAACTCGCATGTGTTAAAAAAGAGGCATTAAATGAAGAGAGAGAGAGGGCTAATACATATTTTAGTAGGTTTTCTATGACTAAAAAAATTTAGCCTCAAGACTAGTCCTAGCCTCTCTTTAGTCAGGGGTGGTTGGATCTTTAACCTCTAAAAGAGACTATTTTTAATCAGACTAAAAATAGTCTCTTGGATCCAAGCACCCTCTTAGAAGCTTCCGTGATGCTGTAGAGCTTTGCCTCCACTAAAATGGTGTCGAGCAAGATCGCCGGAGGTACACTCGTGTGATGAAAGACACGGAGTTCCTTTTGTTCTAAATTGTCCAAGAGACAAGTACGGCAAGAGAGGCCTTGGCCCTCCCGTTGAGGGTGGTCATTGAAATAAACATGCATGGACAGTCAAATTTGCAGCAGCCTTCTCTCGATCGGCTTAACTCTAAACAGGGCGTTGCTAATTAGCGCTCGCGTGTGGGAACTCGCTTTCCGACCAGCCTTGTGTTCCAGATTGAAGCGGTTTCATGTGTTGTTTCCTTTTTCTTTATTTTTTTAATTTGCATGCAAACGGTAAATACAAGTAAGGCCCATGAAACAAAAGCACGATGCATGCATCCACCCACCCCTTTAAAATCAGGGGGAGAGATTAGAGGGAGGAGAGAGAGAGAGATTAGAGGGAGATCTCAGAGGAAGAAAGAGAGATTTATTTGAGAAAAGACCCCACGGTTGGATTAAGGAGAGATTTATTAGAAAAGAAAAAGGGACCCACGGTTCCAACAATTCCCGCATGGGAATCGAGCGTCGCAGTGCTCGCTCGCCAATGAGTAAATCCGCTCTAAAGAAGCACGGATCAGATTAGTAAAGAAGCACGGATCCTGCAAACCCGGGGAACTAGTTCTAGACATGTCGAGCTCAACACTCGAGCAGAAAACGAGGCCAGAATTTATGTCGCTTTTTTTATAAAAAGGAATAATTCTTTCATGGCGCTTTTGCCCTTGGAAAAACAATCAATCTCACTGAGAGGCACACGAGCAGCACTAGACGGACAGAGCCACGAGCGAGCAATCAATCAATCATGGAGGGAGGCCGATCGAGTGCATGCATGCGCGTGCGGCGCGGTGACCTGGAGGCCGGGTCTTTTCCCCGGCGTCTCATACGGTCGATGATTGCTCGAAGCATCGACCGACGCCGACGGACGGACGGGCGGACGGGCGCCATGTGCGGCACGCCGTCTGTCTGTCCGTCGTCGTCCACATCTCGGGAGCATCGCTGTGGATCGGATAGATGCCCGCAGTTTCTACCTAGATCCGGGAAGCTATAGCCAGTAGACAGTGGTAATAATAATCCAAACGAACGCGCGCAAGGAAACAAAACGCTGAGTTGCCCGCCCGATGGATCCATCCATGCTATATCTCTGTACCTATACGTCGCGTGTGCACTGTAGGGTATGGACCAGACAAATGTCGAGTCTATAATACGGCCGGCCTTGCCTATAAAGGTGCCATCTCTGGGCTCCAATGCTACAATGGCGTTGCTGTTGGTGTTTTCTTCCAAGCATCGATCCACGCCTGTGATCGATCGAGCATCGAGGGGGAAATAATGGCGGTCGTTGGAGCAAGGACGGAACTCGTGGCGGTAAAATATGTATTACTACTACTCCTCTTTTCCGGTTTATAAGTCTTAATTGAAAAATCTCACCAACCAAGCTAGATGATGAATGATGGAATATTTTTTATAGTTTACAAAAGCACCCAATCAATGCTTTTGTTTTCCTTAAAAAATTATGTTTATGAATGCATTAATTGCAATGCATGCATGCATGCATAAAGTGCATGCATTGATCAGTTTTCTCTTAATACTTACATGCAATAATTTAATGCATCTTGAAGTCTGAATATGTGATGGGGAACAACCAAATTAAGTCTTGTAAAATAAAAAAACTAAAATTTTAAGATAAGCCCTGTAAACCAAAAAGACTCTAAAAGCGTTTCATATTTTGGGACGAAGATAGTACAGTTGTATACTATAAGTTCTTGTTGCTACTTGACCAACGTAAGTCTAAATTCCTTTCAGAAGCTGGTAAGTGGTAACCACATGAGACCTGTGGGTTTTGCCACCCGGGAACTTGCGGGCCACCTAATCGCCACCTAACTTGATCCACTAAGTCTCGTTGTTTTTTATTTCTTCCCGACCCTGGCTGGAACACAGCATGAAAGTTCTGCAGTCTCCACCGCCTCATGCACCGACACGCCGAACCGACCTACCACCACCACTTCAACAGCACGGGATCCTAAAAATGCAGACGACTGACTTTTGTTACCGGCTAGCTCAGGGTCGTGGGATCATAACCACCTATCTAGCACATTGCGGTTGAGAACCTACTATCATCAGTTCATTACCTCATTTTGGACCTTAATTTGGTCGCAAGTCTCATCCCTTGTAGAAAATATTCCAACTTTACAGCTATCGACCTCCTAGACGACGATCGGTCGTCCGTAGAATCTTGCCGATCCCGACGTGTTTTCCAAAAGCAGGTCTCCGTCGATCGGGTTTGGACATTGAACGCTTCAACAATCAACACATGCACACTCACAGTGGCAGGGCCAGTCCACTAGCCGAATGCTTACTATTAACCCACCTTCCAACAACGACGTCGTCCAGCAATGGTATCCGCACTCGCTCCGATTTCCCTCCGTCAATTACTGGTCTACTATGTCCACATATCACGCCTGATCTCCAAGCCTCCCTGTTTGCCAGTGCTATCTAGCCAGATCTATAGGTTCCATATAGAGATCCACACATTTTTGTTAACCGGCCACTGTAATTAAGGCTGTGTTCACCAAGAACTGAACTCTGATTCTCAGAACTACAGTGGACATGCATGTGAATGCATGCAGCAGGGAGCTCACTCCACTGCCACTGGACACATCGCATCAGCGCAAGCACGTACGGCTCCGTCGCCATCTGGCATCTCCAGCTCCTGTACAGTACTGAACCTGTGATGTTGCCGATGGGCCATTCACCCGCCGTGAGCCTCATCAGAGCCACAACAATGGCGGAGAGAAGGAGCTCTGTAATTCTGCGTATACGGGGACGCATTGCCGTCCGCGACAAGCAAGCGGAGTGCAAGAGCTTCGAACACGCTCTACTATTACTGTCTTTGCCGCATCGGATACGGATCTGGTCGGTCTTTCTTTAGCCCGACGCACGAACGGACGTCGACGTCGGCGGTCGGCCTCGGGGCCTTGCTGTTGCGTGACGTTACGACGTCCGCCCGCGCGTGCCCGCGGCCCGAAATTCTAGTCCCTTTCGTCTACGGCGGCGGGAATCGCACGGCCGCCGCCCGCCGCGGCAGGGCCGAACGCCACGCCGACGGCAAGAGGCCACAGTTTTGTCCATCACCGGCGCGCGGCCGTGTTTCTTAGAGCAATTCGAAGGGGCCGACCCAAACGGACGCGATTTCATCCGTTTTTCGTCCGTTTGGGTCAGCCAAGTGGACATGGACGTCCACTTTCGTGTTTGGGTTAGCGTATGCGTCCAACGCTAGCTCGATCCATTTTGACGGCGCTGATAAAAAAAACTATGCATGCATATTTAAAATAAAAACAATTAAATTAAACATTAAAGCCGGTCAGAAAGGCCGCCGAGAGTCCACGCATCCACATTAGCGTTAAATAAAACTAAATTACGAGGTGGCGCGCTGCTCTAGACGGCGTCGTCGTCGTCTTCGGGGTCGGTGAGGTCGATGAGCGTCGGCGCAGGACCGGCATAGGGCAACGCGTGTTCCATGCGGCGGCGATGTAGGCCGCGGGCAACTGTTCCGGCGCGGGCAGTGCGGGCATGGAGGGCTGTTCCGGCGCGGGCAGGGCCGGCGCGGGGGGTTGTGCGGCCGCCTGTGCAGCCGCGGCCTGGCGAGCCTCCTCCTCAGCCTCGCGCGCCTTCTCCTCGAGGTCGCGCTCGAGCATCTCCTCGTACTAGCCGCGACGGCGCTCCTCGGCCAGCCGACGCCCGCGCCACATCTCGAGGTACGCCTGCTTCTGCGTCGGGGTCACCCCCATCCAAACCGGTGGCGCGGACACCCACTCGCGCAGCACCCCCGTCCAGGAGTAGCGCTCGATGGGCTCCGGCTCCTCCTCCGGCTCGGGCTGCGGGTCGGCCTTAACGTTACGTCGGGGAGGGGACGGCGGGGCCACCGACGGCACCACGCAATCGCCGGCCGCGGAGAAGGCAAGGGCCTGCGCCATGGCCGCCTCGTACCGAGCCTCCTCTTCCTCCACCGCCTCCACACTGCGCCGCTCGTCCTCCTCGCTCTCCCGGTAGACCGCTGCAAGGGCCGCCTGGTAGGCGTCCTCTGCCGCCCGGTCCTCCTCGCGGACGACGAGCGGCAGCGGCAGCACACTGCGGTCGACCTTGCGCACGCCGCGTCGCCTCACCTCCTCGTGCTCGAAGGCGAACCACCTCCTCCAGTTCGGCGAGTCGACGGCATAGGCGGCGTCGCGGCGCTGCTCCGGCATCAGCAGCACCCGCCGGCGCCGCACCTCCTCCGGGTGCGCCCTAGCCGACCGCGGCGCTGCCGGCACTGGGATCCTATCTGGATACAGATGACAGTCGTGCGACATTGTCACGTCGAGGTACGGCAGAGGCTGACGATGCTGCCAATGTCACTCCGCCTGGTGCACTGGCACGTTCACGCGCACCCTCTGCCAGCGAGCTGGCGCCGGCGGAGGCGGTAGGAACTCGGAAGGGAAAGGGACGGCGGGGGCCTTGCCCTTGGCCTTGCTGCTGTTGGCTAGGGTTTGCCGGCGATGGGGGAGCGAGCTTGCCTAGATGTGGACGGCGAGTTTGGATGAGGACGGCCCCGCCGCACGGTCGTCTTAAAAAAGGACGACCGCCGATACTGACGCATGGGCCCGTGTTCATAAATTAAGCTGACCACGTGAGCAGCGGGTAGTTGGACGGCTGCCAGGAGGGGACACCGCGGACAGCGAGAAGGCGCGCATGACGTCCGTTCGACATCCGTGCCGACACATTTAAAACGCAAATTTGGGCCGCAAATGCGTCGGCGCGGACACGAAATAGACGTGATTTAAATTTAAATCAATGCGTTGGGTCATTATTTTTACCTGTGCCAATTCAAACAAACGCGGACGGACAAAATGTATCGCCTCATTGGAGTTACCCTTACGGCCTGCGTCAAGACAAGTCGCTCGCATCCATGGAGGCATTTCTGGTAGCATTCCACTGCTGGCGCTGTGCTGCTGGAGTGCTAGTCGTCTAGTGGCAGCCACACGGTGCGTGGTAGAGTGGCCGAGCGGCAACCCGTTCCTTTTTGGTAGCGATCTGGATCACACGATTCTTTCTTCGTGGCATGAGCCGGCTGCTTCTGTTTCGCCCGTAGCTTACGATTTCGTAATGGGTGGATTTTCATGGCTTGCCGTGTAAGAAAATGCTGGTTCTAGCGTAGTGAAATTGCTTGTGCAAAGACATTGGTTCTTGCCCATTTTTGCTCGGGGCCGACTTTTGCGTTCAGAAATGAGTTATTTGCCCGTCGATATTCACAGCTGTCCGATCCTTTTTTTTTTGGGAAAAAGCTGTCCGATCCTTTTGTACTTATAGGAATTTCAATATTTAGATCCAGTGGTTATAACTAATAGTTATTTCAAATCAGTTATTTATCAGCTCTCAGTTGTTTGAGAATTTTTTGGTTCGACAAAGGATGGATTATTAACTTAAAATGGAGTATCAATGAGAATACAAACACAATGAGCAATACACCCGGAGGAAGAGAGAGAGAGAGAGTGGAATATCCATTTCTAAGATCATGCTCATATGCACCCAATGAATAAAAAATTCATAAAAAATACTCCCTCTGTAAACTAATATAAGAGCGTTTATAGTTTACAAAGGGAGTACTAAACAAATTTTACAGATCCGATTTTTTGGAAAGGAAGATAATTTGGTGCTGAGGTGCACTTCAAATTTCAGATCATTTGGACATATGAGTAGCTTTCAGCAAAAAAAAAAAATTGGGTAAGAACAATACATGAACAGTAAACTTTTTCACATACCTCAAATTTGTCTTTTTTGCCGAGAACTATTCAGATGTTCAAATGATCCGAAATTTGAAGGGCACCTCACGCACCAAATTATCTTCCATGCAAATTTTTTTGGAATTTTTTTAGTTTTTCTAGTATTCTCTATTCATCGCGAGTGCAACTGAGCCTGGGCACCGTCGCCTCATCCAGAGAGAGAGCTCTATTTCCTGATGAGACCGGTGAGCATAAGAAAATGCAGCTATCTATATTATTGTGTCAATCAATGTAGTGGCCGAAGGTATACCTCCTTTCCAAGAGAGAGGAAAATATTCTCATACAGACTCCTATTCACTAGAACATATTATTGGTCAGTACCTTAGAACTACAACCAAACATGGATATTTACTACATGACCAAACATGGCAAACACCCATATGTTACCCTCCTCTTAGGCTTTTATCCCCGCAACAATGAAAAGGGTAAACTTTAAGGTGCGACGACTTGGGCCAACAAAAATTATATGCAAATGTAACTCAAGACAAAAGGCAAATCAACAATATGGTAACAAATATATGAGTGCTACAATTTCTTCTATTTTAGAATCATTCTTGAGAGGGACAATGACAATCCCTAGAACACATCTCTCGAGGTGCGACCTGCGTCCTTTCTTGCTACATGGCCATTGTCCACATCTCCTCGTGGCGAGGTTTGGTTCCACAACACTGCAACTCTGCCATGTTGCTTAAATAGGCCATGAACCTAGCTTGTAATGGGACATACACACAGGTACATCCATAGAACCCCTTCCATAGTTTCATAATTGCTTCTTGTAAAATCTAAACCAAAACAGTTGAGTCTTAGGACGGGTATTATATTTCAGTGTAAAAAAGATGTTGAGTGAAGACAAATGAGATGATCACATACCTACATGCATGTAGTTGCATGATGCCACGACCACAACTATCACACCGCAAAGGGATGCAAGTAGTAGAGGATCTTGCCCAACTGCACACTCACCTGATACAGACTCACGATGAGGACAACACTGTCATGGGTACAAGCATAACACTAGTAGAAAAAGGGTCAAATGTGAAGCACATTAGTGCCGGTTTGAATTTGAGCCGGCACTAATGTGACCATTAGTGCCGATTCCAACGGCTAGGCGGGCGGGCATCATTAGTACCGGTTCGTGGAACCTTTAGTACCGGTTCATGCCACGAACCGGTACTAATGAGGCTGAGTCAGGCTATGGTCAGTCTGGGGCCCCCACGAAGACCTTTAGTACCGGTTCATGCCATGAACCGGTACTAGAGTTTCTTTGTAAGCTGATTTTTAGTCCCACCTCGCCAAGAGAGAGGCAGTATGAGCGGTTTATAAGCCGTGAGTGCACAGACAATGACGAAGAGTTGCAATGCTCACCTACATGTTGATTAGCTTCAAGCCTTGCGGAATAGCATAGATTGCACCGAGCTATGTGCAGTGCAGTCTACACTATTCTGAATGGCTTGAAGCAAATTAACCAGCATTGCACCTCTTTTTTATTTTTAATAACTTATTTGAACTCCGGACTTCTTTTGTGTTCAGTATGTAGCATTCAAAGCGACGTCATCAATTTCCAACATGTTCTGACATCATTTGTTGTTTTTCGATCATTTACCTAATTGTTTTAGAGAGCTAAATGACCGTAAAATTGAAAATCACTACAAAATGAATCCTAAAAATGTTGAAACTTGGCATGGTATCATCATATCACCCGCATAGCATGCGCGAAAGAGTAGAGAGGGTCACGGCAAAAACTAGACACACTTCGTGTACAAACTGGGCATACTCTTTTGGAGTTTCAGAGTTTCGGACGAGAACGCATCTGTTACACGACCACTTCAATGTTTTTTAAACTTATCTGAACTCCGGACTTCTTTTGTGTTTAGTATGCAGCATTCAAAGCGACGTCATCAATTTCCAACATGTTCTGACATCATTTGTTGTTTTTCGGCCATTTACCTAATTGTTTAGAGAGCTAAATGACCGTGAAATTAAAAATCACTACAAAATGAATCCTGAAAATGTTGAAACTTGGCATGGTATCATCATATCACCCGCATAGCATGCGCGAAAGAGTAAAGAGGGTCATGGCAAAAACTGGACGCACTTCGTGTACAAACTGGACAAACTCTTTCAGAGTATCAGGGTTTCGGACGAGAACTCATCTGTTAAACGGCCACTTCAATGTTTTTTAAACTTATTTGTATTCTGAACTTTTTTTGTGTTCAGTATGCAGCATTCAAAGCGACGTCATCAATTTTAACATTTTCTGACATCATTTGTTATTTTTCGGTCATTTACCTAATTGTTTTAGAGAGCTAAATGACGGTGAAATTGAAAATCACTACAAAATGAATCCTGAAAATGTTGAAACTTGGCATGGTATCATCATATCACCCGCATAGCATGCGCGAAAGAGTAGAGAGGGTCACGGCAAAAACTGGACGCACTTCGTGTACAAACTGGACATACTCTTTCGGAGTATCAGGGTTTCGGACGAGAACTCATCTGTTACACGACCACTTCAATATTTTTTAAACTTATTTGAACTCCGGACTTCTTTTGTGTTTAGTATGCAGCATGTTCGAAATATGCCCTAGAGGCAATAATAAATTAGTTATTATCATATTTCCTTGTTCATGATAATCGTTTATTATCCATGCTAGAATTGTATTGATAGAAAACTCAGATACATGTGTGGATACATAGACAACACCATGTCCCTAGTAAGCCTCTAGTTGACTAGCTCATTGATCAATAGATGGTTACGGTTTCCTGACCATGGACATTGGATGTCGTTGATAATGGGATCACATCATTAGGAGAATGATGTGATGGACAAGACCCAATCCTAAGCCTAGCACAAGATCATGTAGTTCGTATGCTAAAGCTTTTCTAATGTCAAGTATCATTTCCTTAGACCATGAGATTGTGCAACTCCCGGATACCGTAGGAGTGCTTTGGGTGTGCCAAACGTCACAACATAACTGGGTGGCTATAAAGGTACACTACAGGTATCTCTGAAAGTGTCTGTTGGGTTGGCACGAATCGAGACTGGGATTTGTCACTCCGTGTAAACGGAGAGGTATCTCTGGGCCCACTCGGTAGGACATCATCATAATGTGCACAATGTGATCAAGGAGTTGATCACGGGATGATGTGTTACGGAACGAGTAAAGAGAGTTGCCGGTAACGAGATTGAACAAGGTATCGGGATACCGACGATCGAATCTTGGGCAAGTATCATACCGCTAGACAAAGGGAATTGTATACGGGATTGATTAAGTCCTTGACATCGTGGTTCATCCTATGAGATCATCGTGGAGCATGTGGGAGCCAACATGGGTATCCAGATCCCGCTGTTGGTTATTGACCGCAGAGTTGTCTCGGCCATGTCTGCATGACTCCCGAACCCGTACGGTCTACACACTTAAGGTTCGATGACGCTAGGGTTATAGGGAAAGTATGTACGCGGTTACCAAATGTTGTTCGGAGTCCCGGATGAGATCCCGGACATCATGAGGAGTTTCGGAATGGTCCATAGGTAAAGATTGATATATAGGAAGTATGGTTTTGGCCACCGGAAGTGTTCCGGGCATCACCGATAGTGTACCGGGACCATCGGAGGGGTCCGGGGGTCCACCAGGTGGGGCCACTAGTCCCGGAGGCCTACATGGGCCAATAGTGGGAAGGGACCAGCCCCTAGGTGGGCTGGGGCGCCTCCCACCAAGGCCCAAGGCGCCTCCAATAGGGGAAGGGGGCAAACCCTAGGGCAGATGGGCCCTAAGGCCCACCCTAGGTGCGCCTCCCCCTCTCCCCCTTGTGGCCGCCACCCTAGATGGGATCTAGGGCTGCCGCACCCCTTGGGGTGGGAACGCTAGGTGGGGGCGCATCCCTCACTCTCCCCCTATATATAGTGGAGGCAAAGGGGCAGCCCAACACACGATTCAATCTTCCTGTTGGCGCAGCCCTACCCCTCTTCCTCCTCGTCTCTCGTAGTGCTTGGCGAAGCCCTGCTGGAGTCCCACGCTCCTCCACCACCACCACGCCGTCGTGCTGCTGCTGGATGGAGTCTTCCCCAACCTCTCCTTCTCCCCTTGCTGGATCAAGGCGTAGGAGACGTCACCGGGCTGTACATGTGTTGAACACGGAGGTGCCGTCCATTCGGCACTAGGATCATCGGTGATTTGGATCACGACGAGTACGACTCCATCAACCCCGTTCACTTGAACGCTTCCGCTTAGCGATCTATAAGGGTATGTAGATGCACTCTCCTTCCCCTCGTTGCTAGATTACTCCATAGATTGATCTTGGTGATGCGTAGAAAATTTTGAATTTTTGCTATGTTCCCCATCAGTGGTATCAGAGCTAGGTCTATGCGTAGTTACTATGCACGAGTAGAACAAAAAGTAGTTGTGGGTGTCGATATTGTCAATTATCTTACCGTTACTAGTCTTATCTTGATTCGGCGACATCGTAGGATGAAGCGGCCCGGACCAATCTTACACGTACGCTTATGTGAGACCGGTTCCATCGACTGACATGCACTAGTTGCATAAGGTGGCTGGCGGGTGTCTGTCTCTCCCACTTTAGTCGGATCGGATTCGGTGAACATGGTCCTTATGAAGGGTAAATAGAAATTGGCAATTCACGTTGTGGTTTTGGCGTAGGTAAGAAACATTCTTGCTAGAAACCTATAGCAGCCATGTAAAAACTTGCAACAACAATTAGAGAACGTCTAACTTGTTTTTGCAGCAAGTGTTTTGTGATGTGATATGGCCAAAGGATGTGATGAATGATATATATGTGATGTATGAGATCATGTTCTTGTAATAGGAATCACGACTTGCATGTCGATGAGTATGACAACCGGCAGGAGCCATCGGAGTTGCCTTTATTTTTTTTGTATGACCTGCGTGTCATTAAGAAACGCCATGTAAATTACTTTACTTTATTGCTAAACGTGTTAGCCATAGTAGTAGAAGTAATAGTTGGCGAGAAACTTCATGGAGACACGATGATGGAGATCATGATGATGGAGATCATGGTGTCATGCCGGTGACAAGATGATCATGGAGCCCCAAGATGGAGATCAAAGGAGCTATATGATATTGGCCATATCATGTCACTATTATTTGATTGCATGTGATGTTTATCATGTTTTTGCATCTTGTTTGCTTAGAACGACGGTAGCTTAAATAAGATGACCCCAAAATTTCAAGAAAGGTGTTCCCCCTAACTGTGCACAGTTGCGAAGGTTCGTTGTTTCAAAGCACCACGTGATGATCGGGTGTGATAGATTCTAACGTTCGAATACAGCGGGTGTTGACGAGCCTAGCATGTACATGCATGGCCTCGGGACACATGCGAAACACTTAGGTTGACTTGACGAGCCTAGCATGTACAAACATGTCCTTGAAACACAAGAGACCGAAAGGTCGAGCATGAGTCATATGGTAGATATGATCAACATGAAGATGTTCACCGATAATGACTAGTCCGTCTCACGTGATGATCGGACACGACCTAGTTGACTCGGATCATGTAATCACTTAGATGACTAGAGGGATGTCTATCTGAGTGGGAGTTCATAAGATGAACTTAATTATCCTGAACATAGTCAAAAGGTCTTCGCAAATTATGTCGTGGCTCGCGCTTCAGTTCTGCTGTTTAGATATGTTCCTAGAGAAAATTTAGTTGAAAGTTGATAGTAGCAATTATGCGGACTAGGTCCGTAAACTGAGGATTGTCCTCATTGCTTCATAGAAGTCTTATGTCCTTAATGCATCGCTCAGTGTGCTGAACCTCGAACGTCGTCTGTGGATGTTGCGAACATCTGACATACACATTTTGATAACTACGTGATAGTCCAGTTAAACGGTTTAGAGTTGAGGCACCGAAGACGTTTTGAAACGTCGCAAAACATATGAGATGTTTTGAGGGATGAAATTGGGATTTCAGGCTCGTGCCCACGTCAAGAGGTATAAGACCTCCGACGATTTTCTAGCCTGCAAACTAAGGGAGAAAAGCTAAATTGTTGAGCTTGTACTTAGATTGTCTGAGTACAACAATCATTTGAATTGAGTGGGAGTTGATCTTCCAGATGAGATAGTGATGTTTCTCCGAAGTCATTGCCACCAAGCTGCTAGAGCTTCGTGATGAACTATAATATATCAGGGACATATATGATGATCCTTGAGATATTCGCGATGTTTGACACCACAAAAGTAGAAATCAAGAAGGAGCATCAATTGTTGATGGTTGGTGAAACCACTAGTTTCAAGAAGGGCAAGGGCAAGAAGGGATACTTCATGAAACGGCAAATCAACTGCTGCTCTAGTGAAGAAACTCAAGGTTGAACCCAAACCCGAGACTAAGTGCTTCTGTAATAAGAGGAACAGCCACTGGAGCAGAATTACCCTAGATACTTGGTAGATGAGAAGGATGGCAAGGTCGATAGAAGTATATTGGATATACATTGTGTTAATGTGTACTTTACTAGTACTCCTAGTAGCACCATGGTATTAGATACCGGTTCAGTTGCTAAGTGTTAGTAAACTAGAAATAAAAGGCTGCGGAGTAAACGGAGACTAGCTAAAGGTGAGCTGGCGATATGTGTTGGAAGTTTTTCCAAGCTTGATGTGATCAAGCATCGCACGCTCCCTCTACCATCGATATTGGTGTTTGCGTTGAGCATAGACATGATTGGATTATGTCTATCGCAATACGGTTATTCATTTAAGGAGAATAATGGTTACTGTTTATTTGAATAATACCTTCAATGGTCTTGCACCTAAAATGAATGGTTTATTGAATCTCGATCGTAGTGATACACATGTTCATGCCAAAAGATATAAGATAGTAATGATAGTACCACCTACTTGTGGCACTGCCACGTAAGTCATATCGGTATAAAACGCATGAAGAAGCTCCATGTTGATGGATCTTTGGGCTCACTCGTTTTTGAAAAGTTTGAGACATGCGAACCATGTCTATTGGTGTATATGCATGAAGAAACTCCATGCAAATGGACCATTTGGACTCACTTGATTTTGAATCACTTGAGACATGCAAATCATACCATAGGGGCAAGATGACTGAAAGCCTCGTTTTCAGTAAAATGGAACTAGAAAGCAACTTGTTGGAAGTAATACATTTTGATGTGTGCAGTCCAATGAGTGCTGAGGCGTATAGTGGATATCGTTGTGTTCTTACTTCACAGATGATTTGAGTAGGTGTTGAGTATATTTACTTGATGAATCACGAGTCTGAATTATTGAAAGGTTCAAGTAATTTCAAGGTGAAGTTGAAAGATCGTCGTGACAAGAGGATAAAATATCTATGATATGATCATAGAGATGAATGTCTGAATTACGAGTTTGGCACAGAATTAAGACATTGTGGAAATTGTTTCACAACTAATACAGCATAGAACACCATAGTGTGATGGTGTGTCCGAACATCATAACTGCACCCTATTGGATATGATGCATACCATGATGTCTCTTATCGAATTACCACGATAGTTTATGGGTTAGGCATTAGAGACAACCACATTCACTTTAAATAGGGCACCACGTAATTCTGATGAGATGACACCATATGAACTATGGTTTAGAGAAACCTAAGCTGTCATTTCTTAAAAGTTTGGGGCTGCGACGCTTATGTGAAAAAGTTTCAGGCTGATAAGCTCGAACCCAAAGCGGATAAATGCATCTTCATAGGACACCCAAAAATAGTTGGGTATACCTCCTGTCTCAGATCCGAAAGCAATAAGGGATTGGTTCTAGAATCAGGTCCTTTCTCAAGGAAAAGTTTCTCTCGAAAGAATTGAGTGGGAGGATGGTGGAGACTTGATGAGGTTATTGAACCGTCTCTTCAACTAGTGTGTGGCAGGGCACAGGGAGTTGTTCCTGTGGCACCTACACCAATTGAAGTGGAAGCTTATGATAGTGATCATGAAACTTCAGATCAAGTCACTACCAAACCTCGTGGGATGACAAAGATGCGTACTATTTCAGAGTGGTACGTAATCCTGTCTTGGAAGTCATGTTGCTAGACAACAATGAACCTACGATCTATGGAGAAGCGATGGTGGGCATGGATTCCAAAATGGCTCGAGGCCATATAATCCGAGAGAGGATCCATATATGAAAACAAAGTGTAGACTTTGGAAGAACTACTTGATGGTCGTAAGGCTGTTAGGTACATATCGATTTTAAAAGGAAGACGGACAATGATGGTAAGTATCACCATTAAGAAAGCTCGACTTGTCGTTAAAATGTTTTCCGACAAGTTCAAGGAGTTGACTACGATGAGACTTTCTCACTCGTAGCGATGCTAAGAGTCTGTTGGAATTATATTAGCGATTACTGCGTTATTTATGAAATCTTGAAGATAGGATGTCAAAAATTGTTTCCTCGACGATTTTCTTGAGGAAAGGTTGTATGTGATACAACTGGAAGGTTTTGTCAATCCTGAAAGATGCTAACAAGTATGCAAAGCTCCAGCAATCCTTCTAAGGACTGGAGTAAGCATCTCGGAGTTGGAATGTATGCTTTGATGAGATGATCAAAGATTTTGGGTGTATACAAAGTTTATGAGAAACTTGTATTTCCAAAGAAGTGAGTGGGAGCACTATAGAATTTCTGATGAATATATGTTGTTGATCAGAAATGACGTAGAATTTCTGGAAAGCATATAGGGTTATTTGGAAAGTGTTTTTCAATGGAAAGCCTGGATTAAGCTACTTGAACATTGAGCATCAAGATCTATAAGGATAGATCAAAACGCTTAATGGTACTTTCAAATGAGCACATACCTTGACATGATCTTGAAGGTATTCAAGATGGATCAGTCTAAGAAGGAGTTCTTGCCTGAGTTGTAAGGTATGAAGTTAAGACTTAAAGCTCGACTACGGCAGAAGAAAGAGGAAGGATGAAGGTCGTCCCCTATACTTTTGTCATAGGCTCTATACGGTATGCCATGCTGAGTACCGCACCTGATGTGTGCCTTGCCACATATCTGGCAAGAGGGTACAAAGGTGATCTAGGAGTAGATCACCAGATAGCGGTCTAAATTATCCTTAGAGGAATAAGGATATGTTTCTTGGTTATGGAGGTGATAAAGAGTTCGACATAAAAAGTTACGTCGATGCAAGCTTAACACCTATCCGGATAGCTCTGAGTAGAGATACCGGATACGTATAATGGAGCAACAATTTAGAATAGCTCCAAGTAGAACAGTTATTTGAAATGGCTCCAAATGTAGCGTAGTAGTTGCATCTACAAGATGACATAGAAATTTGCGAAGTACATACGGATCTGAATGTTGCAGACCCGTTGACTGAAACCTCTCTCACAAGCATAACATGATCGAACCCAGAACTCTTTGGGTGTTAGTCACATGGGGATGTGACCTTGAGTGTTAATCACATATCGATGTGAACTGGATTATTGACTCTATTGCAAGTGGGAGACTGTTGGAAATATGCCCTAGAGGCAATAATAAATTAGTTATTATCATATTTCCTTGTTCATGATAATCGTTTATTATCCATGCTAGAATTGTATTGATAGGAAACTCAGATATATGTGTGGATACATAGACAACACCATGTCCCTAGTAAGCCTCTAGTTGACTAGCTCGTTGATCAATAGATGGTTACGGTTTCCTGACCATGGACATTGGATGTCGTTGATAACGGGATCACATCATTAGGAGAATGATGTGATGGACAAGACCCAATCCTAAGCCTAGCACAAGATCATGTAGTTCGTATGCTAAAGCTTTTCTAATACCAAGTATCATTTCCTTAGACCATGAGATTGTGCAACTCCCGGATACCGTAGCAGTGCTTTGGGTGTGCCAAACGTCACAACGTAACTGGGTGGCTATAAAGGTACACTACAGGTATCTCTGAAAGTGTCTGTTGGGTTGGCACGAATCGAGACTGGGATTTGTCACTCCGTGTAAACGGAGAGGTATCTCTGAGCCCACTCGGTAGGACATCATCATAATGTGCACAATGTGATCAAGGAGTTGATCACGGGATGATGTGTTACGGAATGAGTAAAGAGAGTTGCCGGTAACGAGATTGAACAAGGTATCGGGATACCGACAATCGAATCTCGGGCAAGTATCGTACCGCTAGACAAAGGGAATTGTATACGGGATTGATTAAGTCCTTGACATCGTGGTTCATCCTATGAGATCATCGTGGAGCATGTGGGAGCCAACATGGGTATCCAGATCCCGTTGTTGGTTATTGACCGCAGAGTTGTCTTGGCCATGTCTGCATGACTCCCGAACCCGTAGGGTCTACACACTTAAGGTTCGATGACGCTAGGGTTATAGGGAAAGTATGTACGTGGTTACCGAATGTTGTTCGGAGTCCCGAATGAGATCCCGGACATCACGAGGAGTTCCGGAATGGTCCGGAGGTAAATATTGATATATAGGAAGTATGGTTTTGGCCACCGGAAGTGTTCCGGGCATCACCGGTAGTGTACCGGGACCACCGGAGGGGTCCGGGGGTCCACCAGGTGGGGCCACCAGCCCCGGAGGCCTACATGGGCCAATAGTGGGAAGGGACCAGCCCCTAGGTGGGCTGGGGCGCCTCCCACCAAGGCCCAAGGCGCCTCCAATAGGGGAAGGGGGCAAACCCTAGGGCAGATGGGCCCTAAGGCCCACCCTAGGTGCGCCTCCCCCTCTCCCCCTTGTGGCCGCCACCCTAGATGGGATCTAGGGCTGCCGCACCCCTTGGGGTGGGAACCCTAGGTGGGGGCGCAGCCCTCCCTCTCCCCCTATATATAGTGGAGGCAAAGAGGCAGCCCAACACACGATTCAATCTCCCTGTTGACGCAGCCCTACCCCTCTTCCTCCTCGTCTCTCGTAGTGCTTGGCAAAGCCCTGCTGGAGTCCCACGCTCCTCCACCACTACCACGCCGTCGTGCTGCTGCTGGATGGAGTGTTCCCCAACTTCTCCTTCTCCCCTTGCTGGATCAAGGCGTAGGAGACGTCACCGGGCTGTACGTGTGTTGAACACGGAGGTGCCGTCTGTTCGGCACTAGGATCATCGGTGATTTCGATCACGACGAATACGACTCCATCAACCCCGTTCACTTGAACGCTTCCGCTTAGCGATCTACAAGGGTATGTAGATGCACTCTCCTTCCCCTCGTTGCTAGATTACTCCATAGATTGATCTTGGTGATGCGTAGAAAATTTTGAATTTCTGCTACGTTCCCCATCACAGCATTCAAAGCGACGTCATCAATTTCCAACATGTTCTGACATCATTTGTTGTTTTTCGGCCATTTACCTAATTGTTTAGAGAGCTAAATGACCATGAAGTTAAAAATCACTACAAAATGAATCCTGAAAATGTTGAAACTTGGCATGGTATCATCATATCACCCGCATAGCATGCGCGAAAGAGTAGAGAGGGTTACGACAAAAACTGGACGCACTTTGTGTACAAACTGGACAAACTCTTTCAGAGTATCAGGGTTTTGGACGAGAACTCATCTGTTACACGGCCACTTCAATGTTTTTAAAACTTACTTGAACTCCGGACTTCTTTTGTGTTCAGTATGCACCATTCAAAGCGACGTCATCAATTTCCAACATATTCTGACATCATTTGTTGTTTTTCGGTCATTTACCTAATTGTTTTAGAGAGCTAAATGACCGTGAAATTGAAAATCACTACAAAATGAATCCTGAAAATGTTGAAACTTGGCATGGTATCATCATATCACCCGCATAGCATGCGCGAAAGAGTAGAGAGGGTCACGGCAAAAACTGGACGCACTTCGTGTACAAACTGGACATACTCTTTCGGAGTATCAGGGTTTCGGACGAGAACTCATCTGTTACACGATCACTTCAATGTTTTTTAAACTTATTTGAACTCCGGACTTCTTTTGTGTTCAGTATGCAGCATTCAAAGCGACGTCATCAATTTCCAACATGTTCTGACATCATTTGTTGTTTTTGGCCATTTACCTAATTGTTTAGAGAGCTAAATGACCGTGAAATTTAAAATCACTACAAAATGAATCCTGAAAATGTTGAAACTTGGCATGGTATCATCATATCACCCGCATAGCATGCGCGAAAGAGTAGAGAGGGTCACGGCAAAAACTGGACGCACTTCGTGTACAAACTAGACAAACTCTTTCGGAGTATCAGGGTTTCGGACGAGAACACATCTGTTACATGGCCAACTTCAATGTTTTTTAAACTTATTTGAACTCCGGACTTCTTTTGTGTTCAGTATGCAGCATTCAAAGCGACGTCATCAATTTCCAACATGTTCTGACATCATTTGTTGTTTTTCGGTCATTTACCTAATTGTTTTAAAGAGCTAAATGACCGTGAAATTGAAAAACACTACAAAATGAATCCTGAAAATGTTGAAACTTGGCATGGTATCATCATATCACCCGCATAGCATGCGCGAAAGAGTAGAGAGGGTCACGGCAAAAACTGGACGCACTTCGTGTACAAACTGGACATACTCTTTTGGAGTATCATGGTTTTGGACAAGAACTCATCTGTTACACGATCACTTCAATGTTTTTTAAATTTATTTGAACTCCGGACTTCTTTTGTGTTTAGTATGCGGCATTCAAAGCGACGTCATCAATTTCCAACATGTTCTGACATCATTTGTTGTTTTTCGGTCATTTACCTAATTGTTTTAGAGAGCTAAATGACCGTGAAATTAAAAATCACTACAAAATGGATCCTGAAAATGTTGAAACTTGGCATGGTATCATCATATCAGCCGCCTAGCATGCGCGAAAGATTAGAGAGGGTCACGGCAAAAACTAGACGCACTTCGTGTACAAACTGGACAAACTCTTTCGGAGTATCTGGGTTTCGGACGAGAACTCATCTGTTACACGGCCAACTTCAATGTTTTTTAAACTTATTTGAACTCCGGACTTCTTTTGTGTTCAGTATGCAGGATTCAAAGCGACGTCATCAATTTCCAACATGTTCTGACATCATTTGTTGTTTTTCGGTCATTTACCTAATTGTTTTAGAGAGCTAAATGACCGTGAAATTGAAAATCATTACAAAATGAATCCTGAAAATGTTGAAACTTGATATGGTATCATCATATCAGCCGCATAGCATGCGCGAAAGATTAGAGAGGGTCACGGCAGAAACTGGACGCACTTCGTGTACAAACTGGACATACTCTTTCGGAGTATCAGGGTTTCAGACGAGAACTCATCTGTTACATGGCCATTTCAATGTTTTTTAAACTTATTTGAACTCCGGACTTCTTTTGTGTTTAGTATGCAGCATTCAAAGCGACGTCATCAATTTCCAACATGTTCTGACATCATTTGTTGTTTTTCGGCCATTTACCTAATTGTTTAGAGAGCTAAATGACCGTGAAATTGAAAATCACTACAAAATGAATCCTGAAAATGTTGAAACTTGGCATGGTATCATCATATAACCCGCGTAGCATGCGCGGAAGAGTAGAGAGGGTCACGGCAAAAACTGGACGCACTTCGTGTACAAACTGGACAAACTCTTTCAGTATATCAGGGTTCCGGACGAGAACTCATCTGTTACACAGCCACTTCAATGTTTTTTTAAACTTATTTGAACTCCGGACTTATTTTGTGTTCAGTACGCAGCATTCAAAGCGACGTCATCAATTTCCAACATGTTGTGACATCATTTGTTGTTTTTTGGTCATTTATCTAATTGTTTTAGAGAGCTAAATGACTGTGAAATTAAAAATCACTACAAAATGAATCCTGAAAATGTTGAAACTTGGCATGGTATCATCATATCACCCGCATAGCATGCGCGAAAGAGTAGAGAGGGTCATGGCAAAAACTGGACGCACTTCGTGTACAAACTGGACAAACTCTTTCAGAGTATAAGGGTTTCGGACGAGAACTCATCTGTTACACTGCCAACTTCAATGTTTTTTAAACTTATTTGAACTCTGGACTTCTTTGTGTTCAGTATGCAGCATTCAAAGCAACGTCATCAATTTCCAACATGTTCTGACATCATTTGTTGTTTTTCGGTTATTTACCTAATTGTTCAGTATGCAGCATTCAATTTCCATAAGAAAATAAATAGAAGAAAAGAAATAATGCAGAAAATAAAAAAACTATACAAAAAAATTACTCAAAAATAAATAGAAGAAAATAAATAATGCAGAAAAGAAAAAAATATATAAAAAACTACTCAAAAATAAATAGAAGAAAATAAATAATACAGGAAAAAAACTATATAAAAAATTTGTTGGCGCGCTGCCCAGTGGGCCTATCAGACCTAGGGTGTGCAAATGCAGGCCCGGAAGGGCCAGCAGGCTCACAGGGCAGCGCGCCCTAATTAATTAGGCCCAGAAGCCTACTATATAGAGGAGTTCGAAGAGGTAGCCGCGGCTGGGTTTATAAACCAGTGCGGTTGCCCTTCGCCCGGCGAGGTGGGACTAAACTTTGGGGTGGCAGCGCGAGGCCTTTAGTACCGGTTGGTGGTGTTGGGGAACGCAGTAATTTCGAAAATTTTCCTACGCACACGCAAGATCATGGTGATGCACAGCAACGAGAGGGGAGAGTGTTGTCTACGTACCAACGCAGACCGACTGCGGAAGCGATCACACAACGTAGAGGAAGTAGTCGTACGTCTTCTTCCCGATCCGACCGATCCAAGCACCGTTACTCCGGCACCTCCGAGTTCTTAGTGTTGGGGAACGTAGTAATTTCAAAAAATTTCCTACGCACACGCAAGATCATGGTGATGCACAGCAACGAGAGGGGAGAGTGTTGTCTACGTACCAACGCAGACCGACTGCGGAAGCGATCACACAACGTAGAGGAAGTAGTCGTACGTCTTCTTCCCGATCCGACCGATCCAAGCACCGTTACTCCGGCACCTCCGAGTTCTTAGCACACGTTCAGCTCGATGACGATCCCCGGGCTCCGATCCAGCAAAGCTTCGGGGAGGAGTTCCGTCAGCACGACGGCGTGGTGACGATCTTGATGTACTACCGACGCAGGGCTTTGCCTAAGCACTACAACGGTACGATCGAGGTGGAATTTGGTGGCAGGGAGCACCGCACACGGCTAAGGAGCGATCTCAAGGATCAAGTTGTGTGTCTTGGGGTGCCCCCTGCCCCCGTATATAAAGGTTGGAGGAGGGGGGCCGGCCGGCCAAGGGAGGGGAGGCGCAGTAGGACTCCTCCCCCCAATCCTAATCCAATTAGGACTCCCGGGGGGAAAAGAGAGAGAAGGTGGGCCGGCCCCTTATCCTATTCCTAATAGGACTTGGGGAAGGGGGGCGCCGGCCAGCTTGGGCCTTTTCCCTTTTTCTCTTTTTTCCACTAAGGCCCAATAGGCCCATTAGTCTCCTGGGGGGTTCCGGTAACCCTCCCGGTATTCTGGTAAAATCCCGATTTCACCCGGAACACTTCCGATGTCCAAACATAGGCTTCCAATATATCAATCTTTACGTCTCGACCATTTCGAGACTCCTCGTCATGTCCGTGATCTCATCCGGGACTCCGAACAACCTTCGGTACATCAAAATGCATAAACTCATAATAACTGTCATCGTAACGTTAAGCGTGCGGACCCTACGGTTCGAGAACAATGTAGACATGACCGAGACACGTCTCCGGTCAATAACCAATAGCGGGACCTGGATGCCCATATTGGCTCCTACATATTCTACGAAGATCTTTATCGGTCAGACCGCATAACAACATACGTTGTTCCCTTTGTCATCGGTATGTTACTTGCCCGAGATTCGATCGTCGGTATCCAATACCTAGTTCAATCTCGTTACCGGCAAGTCTCTTTACTCGTTCCGTAATACATCATCTCACAACTAACTTATTAGTTGCAGTGCTTGCAAGGCTTATGTGATGTGCATTACCGAGAGGGCCCAGAGATACCTCTCCGACAATCGGAGTGACAAACCCTAATCTCGAAATACGCCAACCCAACATCTACCATTGGAGACACCTGTAGTACTCCTTTATAATCACCCAGTTACGTTGTGACGTTTGGTAGTATCCAAAGTGTTCCTCCGGTAAACGGGAGTTGCATAATCTCATAGTTATAGGAACATGTATAAGTCATGAAGAAAGCAATAGCAACATACTAAACGATCGGGTGCTAAGCTAATGGAATGGGTCATGTCAATCAGATCATTCTACTAATGATGTGACCTCGTTAATCAAATAACAACTCCTTGTTCATGGTTAGGAAACATAACCATCTTTGATTAACGAGCTAGTCAAGTAGAGGCATACTAGTGACACTCTGTTGGTCTATGTATTCACACATGTATTATGTTTCCGGTTAATACAATTCTAGCATGAATAATAAACATTTATCATGATATAAGGAAATAAATAATAACTTTATTATTGCCTCTAGGGCATATTTCCTTCAGTCTCCCACTTGCACTAGAGTCAATAATCTAGATTACACAGTAATGATTCTAACACCCATGGAGCCTTCGTGCTGATCATGTTTTGCTCGTGGAAGAGGCTTAGTCAACTGGTCTGCAACATTCAGATCCGTATGTATCTTGCAAATCTCTATGTCTCCCACCTGGACTAGATCCCGGATGGAGTTGAAGCGTCTCTTGATGTGTTTGGTTCTTTTGTGAAATCTGGATTCCTTTGCCAAGGCAATTGCACCAGTATTGTCACAGAAGATTTTCATTGGACCCGATGCACTAGGTATGACACCTAGATCGGATATGAACTCCTTCATCCAGACTCCTTCGTTCGCTGCTTCAGAAGCAGCTATGTACTCCGCTTCACATGTAGATCCCGCTATGACGCTTTGTTTAGAACTGCACCAACTGACAGCTCCACCGTTTAAAGTAAACACGTATCCGGTTTGCGATTTAGAATCGTCCGGATCAGTGTCAAAGCTTGGATCAACGTAACCTCTTACGGTGTGCTCTTTGTCACCTCCATATACGAGAAACATATCCTTAGTCCTTTTCAGGTATTTCAGGATGTTCTTGACTGCTGTCGAGTGATCCACTCCTGGATTACTTTGGTACCTCCCTGCTAAACTTATAGCAAGGCACACATCAGGTCTGGTACACAGCATTGCATACATGATAGAGCCTATGGCTGAAGCATAGGGAACATCTTTCATTTTCTCTCTATCTTCTGCAGTGGTCGGGCATTGAGTCTTACTCAACTTCACACCTTGTAACACAGGCAAGAACCCTTTCTTTGCTTGATCCATTTTGAACTTCTTCAAAATCTTGTCAAGGTATGTGCTCTGTGAAAGTCCAATTAAGCGTTTTGATCTATCTCTATAGATCTTTATGCCTAATATGTAAGCAGCTTCCCCGAGGTCTTTCATCGAAAAACTTTTATTCAAGTATCCCTTTATGCTATCCAGAAATTCTATATCATTTCCAATCAGCAATATGTCATCCACATATAATATCAGAAATGCTACAGAGCTCCCACTCACTTTCTTGTAAATACAGGCTTCTCCAAAAGTCTGTATAAAACCAAATGCTTTGATCACACTATCAAAGCGTTTATTCCAACTCCGAGATGCTTGCACCAGTCCATAAATGGATCGCTGGAGTTTGCATACTTTGTTAGCTCCTTTTGGATCGACAAAACCTTCTGGTTGTACCATATACAACTCTTCTTCCAGAAATCCATTCAGGAATGCAGTTTTGACATCCATCTGCCATATTTCATAATCATAAAATGCGGCAATTACTAACATAATTCTGACGGACTTAAGCATCGCTACGGGTGAGAAAGTCTCATCGTAGTCAACCCCTTGAACTTGTCGAAAACCTTTTGCGACAAGTCGAGCTTTATAGACAGTAACATTACCGTCAGCGTCAGTCTTTTTCTTGAAGATCCATTTATTCTCAATTGCTTGCTGATCATCGGGCAAGTCAACCAAAGTCCATACTTTGTTCTCATACATGGATCCCATCTCAGATTTCATGGCCTCAAGCCACTTTGCGGAATCTGGGCTCACCATCGCTTCTTCATAGTTCGTAGGTTCATCATGATCTAGTAGCATGACTTCCAGAACTGGATTACCGTACCACTCTGGTGCGGATCTCACTCTGGTTGATCTACGTGGTTCAGTAGAATCTTGCCCTGAAGTTTCATGATCATCATCATTAGCTTCCTCATTGATTGGTATAGGTGTCGCAGAAACAGTTTTCTGTGATGTACTATTTTCCAATAAGGGAGCAGGTACAGTTACCTCGTCAAGTTCTACTTTCCTCCCACTCACTTCTTTCGAGAGAAACTCCTTCTCTAGAAATGATCCATTCTTAGCAACGAATGTCTTGCCTTCGGATCTGTGATAGAAGGTATACCCAACAATTTCCTTTGGGTATCCTATGAAGACACATTTCTCCGCTTTGGGTTCGAGCTTATCAGGTTGAAGCTTTTTCACATAAGCATCGCAGCCCCAAACTTTAAGAAACGACAACTTTGGTTTCTTGCCAAACCATAGTTCATAAGGCGTCGTCTCAACGGATTTTGATGGTGCCCTATTTAACGTGAATGCGGCCGTCTCTAAAGCATAACCCCAAAACGATAGCGGTAAATCAGTAAGAGACATCATAGATCGCACCATATCTAGTAAAGTACGATTACGACGTTCGGACACACCATTACGCTGTGGTGTTCCGGGTGGCGTGAGTTGCGAAACTATTCCACAATTTCTCAAATGTACACCAAACTCGTAACTCAAATATTCTCCTCCACGATCAGATCGTAGAAATTTTATTTTCTTGTTACGATGATTTTCAACTTCACTCTGAAATTCCTTGAACTTTTCAAATGTTTCAGACTTATGTTTCATTAAGTAGATATACCCATATCTGCTTAAATCATCTGTGAAGGTGAGAAAATAACGATATCCGCCACGAGCCTCAATATTCATCGGACCACATACATCGGTATGTATGATTTCCAACAAATCTGTTGCTCTCTCCATAGTACCGGAGAACGGTGTTTTAGTCATCTTGCCTATGAGGCACGGTTCGCAAGTACCAAGTGATTCATAATCAAGTGATTCCAAAAGCCCATCAGTATGGAGTTTCTTCATGCGCTTTACACCGATATGACCTAAACGGCAGTGCCACAAATAAGTTGCACTATCATTATTAACTTTGCATCTTTTGGCTTCTACATTATGAATATGTGTATCACTATCTTCGAGATTCAACAAGAATAGACCACTCTTCAAAGGTGCATGACCATAAAAGATATTACTCATATAAATAGAACAACCATTATTCTCTGATTTAAATGAATAACCGTCTCGCATTAAACAAGATCCAGATATAATGTTCATGCTCAACGCTGGCACCAAATAACAATTATTTAGGTCTAATATTAATCCCGAAGGTAGATGTAGAGGTAGCGTGCCGACCGCGATCACATCGACTTTGGAACCGTTTCCCACGCGCATCGTCACCTCGTCCTTTGCTAGTGTCCGCTTATTCCGTAGTCCCTGTTTCGAGTTGCAAATATTAGCAACAGAACCAGTATCAAATACCCAGGTGCTACTGCGAGCTCTAGTAAGGTACACATCAATAACATGTATATCACATATACCTTTGCTCACTTTGCCATCCTTCTTATCCGCCAAATACTTGGGGCAGTTCCGCTTCCAGTGACCAGTCTGCTTGCGGTAGAAGCACTCAGTTTCAGGCTTAGGTCCAGACTTGGGTTTCTTCTCCTGAGCAGCAACTTGCTTGCTGTTCTTCTTGAAGTTTCCCTTCTTCTTCCCTTTGCCCTTTTTCTTGAAACTAGTGGTTTTGCTAACCATCAACACTTGATGTTCCTTCTTGATTTCTACCTCCGCAGCTTTCAGCATTGCGAAGAGCTCGGGAATAGTCTTGTTCATCCCTTGCATATTATAGTTCATCACGAAGCTCTTGTAGCTTGGTGGCAGTGATTGGAGAATTCTGTCAATGACGCAATCATCTGGAAGATTAACTCCCATCTGAATCAAGTGATTATTATACCCAGACATTTTGAGTATATGCTCACTGAAAGAACTGTTCTCCTCCATCTTGCAGCTATAGAACTTATTGGAGACTTCATATCTCTCAATTCGGGCATTTGCTTGAAATATTAACTTCAACTCCTGGAACATCTCATATGCTCCATGACGTTCAAAACGTCGTTGAAGTCCCGATTCTAAGCCGTAAAGCATGGCACACTGAACTATCGAGTAGTCATCAGCTTTGCTCTGCCAGACGTTCATAACATCTGGTGTTGCTCCAGCAGCAGGCCTGGCACCCAGCGGTGCTTCCAGGACGTAATTCTTCTGTGCAGCAATGAGGATAATCCTCAGGTTACGGACCCAGTCCATGTAATTGCTACCATCATCTTTCAACTTTGCTTTCTCAAGGAACGCATTAAAATTCAACGGAACAACAGCACGAGCCATCTATCTACAATCAGCATAAACAAGCAAGATACTATCAGGTACTAAGTTCAGTTTAAGTTCAGTTAATCAAATTACTTAGGAACTCCCACTTAGATAGACATCCCTCTAATCCTCTAAGTGATCACGTGATCCAAATCAACTAAACCATAACCGATCATCACGTGAGATGGAGTAGTTTTCAATGGTGAACATCGTCATGTTGATCATATCTACTATATGATTCACGCTCGACCTTTCGGTCTCTGTGTTCCGAGGCCATATCTGCATATGCTAGGCTCGTCAAGTTTAACCTGAGTATTCTGCGTGTGCAAAACTGGCTTGCACCCGTTGTAGATGGACGTAGAGCTTATCACACCCGATCATCACGTGGTGTCTGGGCACGACGAACTTTGGCAACGGTGCATACTCAGGGAGAACACTTCTTGATAATTTAGTGAGAGATCATCTTATAATGCTACCGTCAATCAAAGCAAGATAAGATGCATAAAAGGATAAACATCACATGCAATCAATATAAGTGATATGATATGGCCATCATCATCTTGTGCTTGTGATCTCCATCTCCGAAGCACCGTCATGATCACCATCGTCACCGGCGCGACACCTTGATCTCCATCGTAGCATCGTTGTTGTCTCGCCAATCTTATGCTTCCACGACTATTACTACCGTTTAGTAATCTAGTAAAGCATTACATCGCGTTTGCATTGCATACAATAAAGCGACAACCATATGGCTCCTGCCAGTTGCCGATAACTTAGTTACAAAACATGATCATCTCATACAATAAAATCAGCATCATGCCTTGACCATATCACATCACAACATACCCTGCAAAAACAAGTTAGACGTCCTCTACTTTGTTGTTGCAAGTTTTACGTGGCTCCTACGGGATTAAGTAAGAACTCATCTCACCTACGCATCAAAACCACAACGATAGTTCGTCAAATAGACTCCGTTTTAACCTTCTCAAGGACCGGGCGTAGTCACACTTGGTTCAACTAAAGTTGGAGAGACAGTCTTCCGCAAGCCATCTATGTGCAAAGCACGTCGAGGGAACCGGTCTCGCGTAAGAGTACGCATAAGGTTGGTCCGGATCGTCTCAACCAACAATACCGCCGAACCAAAGTATGACATGCTGGTAGGCAGTATGACTTGTATCACCCACAACTCACTTGTGTTCTACTCGTGCATATAACATCAAACCATAAAACCTAGGCTCGGATGCCACTTTTGGGGAACGTAGTAATTTTGAAAATTTTCCTACGCACACGCAAGATCATGGTGATGCACAGCAACGAGAGGGGAGAGTGTTGTCTACGTACCAACGCAGACCGACTGCGGAAGCGATCACACAACGTAGAGGAAGTAGTCGTACGTCTTCTTCCCGATCCGACCGATCCAAGCACCGTTACTCCGGCACCTCCGAGTTCTTAGCACACGTTCAGCTCGATGACGATCCCCGGGCTCCGATCCAGCAAAGCTTCGGGGAGGAGTTCCGTCAGCACGACGGCGTGGTGACGATCTTGATGTACTACCGACGCAGGGCTTCGCCTAAGCACTACAACGGTACGATCGAGGTGGAATTTGGTGGCAGGGGGCACCGCACACGGCTAAGGAGCGATCTCAAGGATCAAGTTGTGTGTCTTGGGGTGCCCCCTGCCCCCGTATATAAAGGTTGGAGGAGGGGGGCCGGCCGGCCAAGGGAGGGGAGGCGCAGGGGAGTCCTACTCCCACCGGGAGTAGGACTCCTCCCCCCAATCCTAATCCAATTAGGACTCCCGGGGGAAAAGAGAGAGAAGGGGGGGCCGGCCCCTTATCCTATTCCTAATAGGACTTGGGGAAGGGGGGCGCCGGCCAGCTTGGGCCTTTTCCCTTTTTCTCTTTTTTCCACTAAGGCCCAATAGGCCCATTAGTCTCCTGGGGGGTTCCGGTAACCCTCCCGGTATTCCGGTAAAATCCCGATTTCACCCGGAACACTTCCGATGTCCAAACATAGGCTTCCAATATATCAATCTTTACGTCTCGACCATTTCGAGACTCCTCGTCATGTCCGTGATCTCATCCGGGACTCCGAACAACCTTTGGTACATCAAAATGCATAAACTCATAATAACTGTCATCGTAACGTTAAGCGTGCGGACCCTACGGTTCGAGAACAATGTAGACATGACCGAGACACGTCTCCGGTCAATAACCAATAGCGGGACCTGGATGCCCATATTGGCTCCTACATATTCTACGAAGATCTTTATCGGTCAGACCGCATAACAACATACGTTGTTCCCTTTGTCATCGGTATGTTACTTGCCCGAGATTCGATCGTCGGTATCAAATACCTAGTTCAATCTCGTTACCGGCAAGTCTCTTTACTCGTTCCGTAATACATCATCTCACAACTAACTTATTAGTTGCAGTGCTTGCAAGGCTTATGTGATGTGCATTACCGAGAGGGCCCAGAGATACCTCTCCGACAATCGGAGTGACAAACCCTAATCTCGAAATACGCCAACCCAACATCTACCATTGGAGACACCTGTAGTACTCCTTTATAATCACCCAGTTACGTTGTGACGTTTGGTAGTACCCAAAGTGTTCCTCCGGTAAACGGGAGTTGCATAATCTCATAGTTATAGGAACATGTATAAGTCATGAAGAAAGCAATAGCAACATACTAAACGATCGGGTGCTAAGCTAATGGAATGGGTCATGTCAATCAGATCATTCTACTAATGATGTGACCTCGTTAATCAAATAACAACTCCTTGTTCATGGTTAGGAAACATAACCATCTTTGATTAACGAGCTAGTCAAGTAGAGGCATACTAGTGACACTCTGTTGGTCTATGTATTCACACATGTATTATGTTTCCGGTTAATACAATTCTAGCATGAATAACAAACATTTATCATGATATAAGGAAATAAATAATAACTTTATTATTGCCTCTCGGGCACATTTCCTTCACTTAGCACACGTACAGCTCGATGACGTTCCTCGGGCTCCGATCCAGCAAAGCGTCGAGGAAGAGTTCCGTCAGCACGACGGCGTGATGATGATCTTGATGTACTACCGACGCAGGGCTTCGCCTAAGCACTACAACGGTGCGATCGAGGTGGAATTTGGTGGCAGGGGGCACCGCACACGGCTAAGGAACGATCTCAAGGATCAAGTTGTGTGTCTTGGGGTGCCCCCTGCCCCCGTATATAAAGGTTGGAGGAGGGGGAGCCGGCCGGCCAGGGAGAGGAGGCGCAGGGGAGTCCTACTCCCACTCCTCCCCCCAATCCTAATCCTATTAGGACTCCCGGGGGGAAAAGGAGAGAGAAGGGGGGCCGGCCCCTATCCTAGTCCTACTAGGACTTGGGGAAGGGGGGCGCCGGCCAGCTTGTGGGCTTTCCCTTTTTCTCTTTTTCCACTAAGGCCCAATAGGCCCATTAGTGTCCCGGGGGGTTCCGGTAACCCTCTCGGTATTCCGGTAAAATCCCGATTTCACCCGGAACACTTCCTATGTCCAAACATAGGCTTCCAATATATCAATCTTTACGTCTCGACCGTTTCGAGACTCCTCGTCATGTCCGTGATCTCATCCGGGACTCCAAACAACCTTCGGTACATCAAAATGCATAAACTCATAATAACTGTCATCGTAACGTTAAGCGTGCGGACCCTACGGTTCGAGAACAATGTAGACATGACCGAGACACGTCTCCGGTCAATAACCAATAGCGGGACCTGGATGCCCATATTGGCTCCTACATATTCTACGAAGATCTTTATCGGTCAGACCGCATAACAACATACGTTGTTCCCTTTGTCATCGGTATGTTACTTGCCCGAGATTCGATCGTCGGTATCCAATACCTAGTTCAATCTCGTTACTGGCAAGTCTCTTTACTCGTTCCGTAATACATCATCTCACAACTAACATATTAGTTGCAGTGCTTGCAAGGCTTATGTGATGTGCATTACCGAGAGGGCCCAGAGATACCTCTCCGACAATCGGAGTGACAAAACCCTAATCTCGAAATACGCCAACCCAACATCTACCATTGGAGACACCTGTAGTACTCCTTTATAATCACCCAGTTACGTTGTGACGTTTGGTAGTACCCAAAGTGTTCCTCCGGTAAACGGGAGTTGCATAATCTCATAGTTATAGGAACATGTATAAGTCATGAAGAAAAGCAATAGCAACATACTAAACGATCGGGTGCTAAGCTAATGGGATGGGTCATGTCAATCAGATCATTCAACTAATGATGTGACCTCGTTAATCAAATAACAACTCTTTGTTCATGGTTAGGAAACATAACCATCTTTGATTAACGAGCTAGTCAAGTAGAGGCATACTAGTGACACTCTGTTGGTCTATGTATTCACACATGTATTATGTTTCCGGTTAATACAATTCTAGCATGAATAATAAACATTTATCATGATATAAGGAAATAAATAATAACTTTATTATTGCCTCTAGGGCATATTTCCTTCAGTCTCCCACTTGCACTAGAGTCAATAATCTAGTTCACATCGCCATGTGATTTAGCAGCAATAGTTCACATCACCATGTGATTAACACCCATAGTTCACATCGTCATGTGACCAACACTCAAAGGGTTTACTAGAGTCAGTAATCTAGTTCACATATCTATGTGATTAACACCCAAAGAGTACTAAGGTGTGATCATGTTTTTGCTTGTGAGATAATTTTAGTCAACGGGTCTGTCACATTCAGATCCGTAAGTATTTTGCAAAATTCTTTGTTTATAATGCTCTGCACGGAGCTACTCTAGCTAATTGCTCCCACTTTCAATATGTATCCAGATTGAGACTTTTAGATTCATCTGGATCAGTGTCAAAAACTTGCATCGACGTAACCCTTTACGACGAACCTTTTTGTCACGTCCATAATCGAGAAACATATCCTTATTTCACTAAGGACAATTCTGACCGCTGTCCAGTGATCTACTCCTAGATCACTATTGTACTCCCTTGCCAAATCAGTGCGGGGTATACAATAGATCTGGTACATAGCATGGCATACTTTATAGAACCTATGAATGAGGCATAGGGAATGACTTTCATTCTCTTTCTATCTTCTGCCGTGGTCGGGCTTTGAGTCTTTACTCAACTTCACACCTTGTAACACAGGGAAGAAACTTTTTCTTTGACTGTTCCATTTTGAACTACTTCAAAATCTTGTCAAGGTATGTACTTATTGAAAAACTTATCAAGCGTCTTGATCTATCTTTATAGATCTTGAAGATCAATATGTAAGCAGCTTCACCGAAGTCTTTCTTTGAAAAACTCCTTTCAAATACTCCTTTATGCTTTACAGAATAATTCTACATTATTTCCGATCAGCAATATGTCATCCACATATAATATCAGAAATGCTACAGAGCTCCCACTCACTTTCTTGTAAATACAGGCTTCTCCAAAAGTCTGTATAAAGCCAAATGCTTTGATCACACTATCAAAGCGTTTATTCCAACTCCGAGATGCTTGCACCAGTCCATAAATGGATCGCTGGAGTTTGCATACTTTGTTAGCTCCCTTTGGATCGACAAAACCTTCTGGTTGTATCATATACAACTCTTCTTCCAGAAATCCATTCAGGAATGCAGTTTTGACATCCATCTGCCATATTTCATAGTCATAAAATGCGGCAATTGCTAACATAATTCTGACGGACTTAAGCATCGCTACGGGTGAGAAGGTCTCATCGTAGTCAACCCCTTGAACTTGTCGAAAACCTTTCGCGACAAGTCGAGCTTTATAGACAGTAACATTACCGTCAGCGTCAGTCTTTTTCTTGAAGATCCATTTATTCTCAATTGCTTGCCGATCATCGGGCAAGTCAACCAAAGTCCATACTTTGTTTTCATACATGGATCCCATCTCAGATTTCATGGCCTCAAGCCACTTTGCGGAATCTGGGCTCACCATCGCTTCTTCATAGTTCGTAGGTTCATCATGATCTAGTAGCATGACTTCCAGAACTGGATTACCGTACCACTCTGGTGCGGATCTCACTCTGGTTGATCTATGTGGTTCAGTAGTATCTTGTCCTGAAGTTTCATGATCATCATCATTAGCTTCCTCACTGATTGGTATAGGTGTCGCAGAAACAGTTTTCTGTGATGTACTATTTTCCAATAAGGGAGCAGGTACAGTTACCTCGTCAAGTTCTACTTTCCTCCCACTCACTTCTTTCGAGAGAAACTCCTTCTCTAAAAAGTTTCCGAATTTAGCAACAAAAGTCTTGCCTTCGGATCTGTGATAGAAGGTGTATCCAATAGTTTCCTTTGGATATCCTATGAAGACGCACTTCTCTGGTTTGAGTTTGAGCTTATCAGGATGAAACCTTTTCATATAAGCATCGCAACCCCAAACCTTAAGAAACGACAGCTTAGGTTTCTTGCCAAACCATAGTTCACACGGTGTCGTCTCAACGGATTTAGATGGTGCCCTATTTAACGTGAATGCAGCTGTCTCTAATGCATAACCCCAAAACGATAGTGGTAAATCGGTAAGAAACATCATAGATTGCACTATATCCAATAAAGTACGGTTATGACGTTCGGACACACCATTATGATGTGGTGTTCCAGGTGGCGTGAGTAGTGAAACTATTTCACATTGTTTTAATTGAAGACCAAACTCGTAACTCAAATATTTGTCTCCGCGATCAGATCGTAGAAACTTTATTTTCTTGTCACGATGATTTTCCACTTCACTCTGAAATTCTTTTGAACTATTCAAATGTTTCAGACTTATGTTTCATCAAGTAGATATCCCCATATCTGCTCAAATCATCGGTGAAGGTCAGAAAATAATGATACCTGTCGCGAGCCTCAATATTCATCGGACCACATACATCAGTATGTATGATTTCCAACAAATCTTTTCTTGCTCCATTGTTCCGGAGAACGGCGTTTTAGTCATCTTGCCCAAAAGGCATGGTTCGCAAGCATCAAGTGATTCATAATCAAGTGATTCCGAAAGCCCATCAGCATGGAGTTTCTTCATGCGCTTTATACCAATATGACCTAAACAGCAGTGCCACAAATAAGTTGCACTATCATTATTAACTTTGCATCTTTTGGTTTCAATATTATGAATATGTGTATTATTAAGATCGAGATCCAATGAACTATTTTCATTGGGTGTGTAACCATATTAGGTTTTATTCATGTAAACGAAACAACAATTTATTCTCTTACATAAATGAATAACCGTATTACAATAATAATGATCAAATCATATTCATGCTCAACGCAAAAACCAAATAACACTTATTTAAGTTCAACACTAATCCCGAAAGTATAGGGGAGTATGCGATGATGATCATATCAATCTTGGAACTACTTCCAACACACATCGTCACTTTACCCTTAACTAGTCTCTGTTTATTCTGCAACTCCCGTTTCGAGTTACTACTCTTAGCAACTGAACTAGTATCAAATACTGAGGGTTTGCTATAAACACTAGTAAAGTACACATCAATAACATGTATATCAAATATACTTATGTTCACTTTGCCATCCTTCTTATCCGCCAATCACTTGGGGTAGTTCCGCTTCCAGTAACCAGTCCCTTTGCAGTAGAAGCACTTTGTCTCAGGCTTAGGACCAGACTTGGGCTTCTTCACTTGAGCAGCAACTTGCTTGCCGTTCTTCTTGAAGTTCCCCTTCTTCCCTTTGCCCTTTTCTTGAAACTAGTGGTCTTGTCAACCATCCACACTTGATGTTTTTCTTGATTTCTACCTTCGTTAATTTCAGCATCACGAAGAGCTTGGGAGTTGTTTCTGTTATCCCTTGCATATTATAGTTCATCACGAAGTTCTACTAACTTGGTGATGGTGACTAGAGAATTCTGTCAATCACTATCTTATCTGGAAGATTAACTCCCACTTGATTCAAGCGATTGTAGTACCCAGACAATCTGAGCACATGCTCACTAGTTGAGCGATTCTCCTCCATCTTTTAGCTATAGAACTTGTTGGAGACTTCATATCTCTCAACTCGGGTATTTGCTTGAAATATTAACTTCAACTCCTGGAACATCTCATATGGTCCATGACGTTCAAAACGTCTTTGAAGTCCCGATTCTAAGCCATTAAGCATGGTGCACTTAAACTATCAAGTAGTCATCATATTGAGCTAGCCAAACGTTCATAACGTCTGCATCTGCTCCTGCAATAGGTCTGTCACCTAGCGGTGCATCAAGGACATAATTCTTCTGTGCAGCAATGAGGATAAACCTCAGATCACGGATCCAATCCGCATCATTGCTACTAACATCTTTCAACACAATTTTCTCTAGGAACATATCAAAAATAAACACAGGGAAGCAACAACGCGAGCTATTGATCTACAACATAATTTGCAAAATACTACCAGGACTAAGTTCATGATAAATTTAAGTTCAATTTAATCATATTACTTAAGAACTCCCACTTAGATAGACATCCCTCTAATCCTCTAAGTGATCACGTGATCCAAATCAACTAAACCATAACCGATCATCACGTGAGATGGAGTAGTTTTCAATGGTGAACATCGTTATGTTGATCATATCTACTATATGATTCACGCTCGACCTTTCGGTCTCTGTGTTCCGAGGCCATATTTGTATATGCTTGACTCGTCAAGTATAACCTGAGTATTCTGTGTGTGCAACTGTTTTGCACCCGTTGTATTTGGACGTAGAGCTTATCACACCCGATCATCACGTGGTGTCTGGGCACGACGAACTTTGGCAACGGTGCATACTCAGGAAGAACACTTCTTGATAATTTAGTGAGAGATCATCTTATAATGCTACCGTCAATCAAAGCAAAAATAAGATGTATAAAAGATAAACATCATATGCAATCAAAATATGTGACATGATATGGCCATTATCATCTTGCTTCTTTGATCTCCATCTCCAAAGTACTGTCATGATCTCTGTCATCACCGGCATGACACCATGATCTCCATCATCTTGATCTATATCAATGTGTCGTCACACGGTCGTCTCGCCAACTATTGCTCTTGCAACTATTGCTATCGCATAGCGATAAAGTAAAGCAATTATTTGGCGCTTGCATCTTATGCAATAAAGAGACAACCATAAGGCTTTTGCCAGTTGCCGATAACTTCAACAAAACATGATCATCTCATACAACAACTTATATCTCATCACGTCTTGACCATATCATATCACAACATGCCCTGCAAAAACAAGTTAGACGTCCTCTACTTTGTTGTTGCAAGTTTTACGTGGCTGCTACGGGCTTAAGCAAGAACCAATCTCACCTACGCATCAAAACCACAACGATAGTTCGTCAAATAGACTCCATTTTAACCTTCTCAAGGACCGGGCGTAGTCACACTTGGTTCAACTAAAGTTGGAGAGACAGTCTTCCGCAAGCCATCTGTGTGCAAAGCACGTCGAGGGAACCGGTCTCGCGTAAGAGTACGCGTAAGGTTGGTCCGGATCGTCTCACCCAACAATACCGCCGAACCAAAGTGTGACATGCTGGTAGGCAGTATGACTTGTATCGCCCACAACTCACTTGTGTTCTACTCGTGCAAATAACATCAAACCATAAAACCTAGGCTCGGATGCCACTGTTGGGGAACGCAGTAATTTCGAAAATTTTCCTACGCACACGCAAGATCATGGTGATGCACAGCAACGAGAGGGGAGAGTGTTGTCTACGTACCAACGCAGACCGACTGCGGAAGCGATCACACAACGTGGAGGAAGTAGTCGTACGTCTTCTTCCCGATCCGACCGATCCAAGCACCGTTACTCCGGCACCTCCAAGTTCTTAACACACGTACAGCTCGATGACGTTCCTCGGGCTCCGATCCAGCAAAGCGTCAAGGAAGAGTTCCGTCAGCACGACGGCGTGATGACGATCTTGATGTACTACCGACGCAGGGCTTCGCCTAAGCACTACAACGGTACGATCGAGGTGGAATTTGGTGGCAGGGGGCACCGCACACGGCTAAGGAACGATCTCAAGGATCAAGTTGTGTGTCTTGGGGTGCCCCCTGCCCCCGTATATAAAGGTTGGAGGAGGGGGAGCCGGCCGGCCAGGGAGAGGAGGCGCAGGGGAGTCCTACTCCCACTCCTCCCCCCAATCCTAATCCTATTAGGACTCCCGGGGGGAAAAGGAGAGAGAAGGGGGGGCGGCCCCTATCCTAGTCCTACTAGGACTTGGGGAAGGGGGGCGCCGGCCAGCTTGTGGGCTTTCCCTTTTTCTCTTTTTCCACTAAGGCCCAATAGGCCCATTAGTCTCCCGGGGGGTTCCGGTAACCCTCTCGGTATTCCGGTAAAATCCCGATTTCACCCGGAACACTTCCTATGTCCAAACATAGGCTTCCAATATATCAATCTTTACGTCTCGACTGTTTCGAGACTCCTCGTCATGTCCGTGATCTCATCCGGGACTCCGAACAACCTTCGGTACATCAAAATGCATAAACTCATAATAACTGTCATCGTAACGTTAAGCGTGCGGACCCTACGGTTCGAGAACAATGTAGACATGACCGAGACACGTCTCCGGTCAATAACCAATAGCGGGACCTGGATGCCCATATTGGCTCCTACATATTCTACGAAGATCTTTATCGGTCAGACCGCATAACAACATACGTTGTTCCCTTTGTCATCGGTATGTTACTTGCCCGAGATTCGATCGTCGGTATCCAATACCTAGTTCAATCTCGTTACTGGCAAGTCTCTTTACTCGTTCCGTAATACATCATCTCACAACTAACATATTAGTTGCAGTGCTTGCAAGGCTTATGTGATGTGCATTACCGAGAGGGCCCAGAGATACCTCTCCGACAATCGGAGTGACAAAACCCTAATCTCGAAATACGCCAACCCAACATCTACCATTGGAGACACCTGTAGTACTCCTTTATAATCACCCAGTTACGTTGTGACGTTTGGTAGTACGCAAAGTGTTCCTCTGGTAAACGGGAGTTGCATAATCTCATAGTTATAGGAACATGTATAAGTCATGAAGAAAAGCAATAGAAACATACTAAACGATCGGGTGCTAAGCTAATGGGATGGGTCATGTCAATCAGATCATTCAACTAATGATGTGACCTCGTTAATCAAATAACAACTCTTTGTTCATGGTTAGGAAACATAATCATCTTTGATTAATGAGCTAGTCAAGTAGAGGCATACTAGTGACACTCTGTTGGTCTATGTATTCACACATGTATTATGTTTCCGGTTAATACAATTCTAGCATGAATAATAAACATTTATCATGATATAAGGAAATAAATAATAACTTTATTATTGCCTCTAGGGCATATTTCCTTCAGGTGGCTCCAACCGGTACTAAAGACCATCCTTTAGTACCGGTTGGAACCACCAACCGGTACTAAAGGCCTGCTCTTCCCGCCTCCTGGCCTAGCCAAAGTTGGCCTTTAGTACCGGTTGGTGGCTACTAAAGGCCTCTTCTATATATACAACACTTACGAAAATTCAGTTAGATCTCCCCACTTCTTTCGTCTCCAACCTCTCGCGCGCCGCTCGAACGACCCGTCCTCGTCGCCCGTCGCCCGTCGTCCGTCGTCGTCGTCGCTGTCCACGCCGCCACCCGTCGTCATCGCCGTCTCGCGCCGCCGCCCCGAACGCCGCGCACCGCCGTCCGTCGTCGTCCCGCCGCGGTCCCGTACGTCTCTCGCTGTCGCGTATACCCGCCGCTCCGCCATCCGTCGTCGTTGCACCCGGCCGGTATGGCGGCGCCCCCGCCCGTACGTACGCCCCCCCCCCTGTACGCCGCCGCCCCCGCTCGTACGTACGGGGCGGCGGCGTACGGGGCCACACACATGCATATACACACACACACACACACAATTTTTTTACTTATTTTCTGTTTTTTAGAAAAGTTAATTAGATAATCGAATGTTTGATTAATGTCGAATGTTAGATGAATTAGCTAGATAGAAAATTGTCGAACTAGAGATTTGAACTAGTTGAATAATTAATATAACTAGTTTATTTTTAGTAAGAAAATTATCGAACTAGTTTATTTAGGTATATGAGATTTGAACTAGTTCAATAATTAATATAACTTGTTTATTTTTAGTAAGAAAATTGTCGAACTAGTTTATTTAGGTATATGAGATTTGAACTAGTTCAATAATTAATATAACTTGTTTATTTTTAGTAAGAAAATTGTCGAACTAGTTTATTTAGGTATATGAGATTTGAACTAGTTCAATAATTAATATAACTAGTTTATTTAGGTATATGAGATTTGAACTAGTTCAATAATTAATATAACTAGTTTATTTTTAGTAAGAAAATTTAGGTATCTAAGATTTGATAATCTGATTAAAATATTATTTGTTAATGAGTTTTTTTGTTTATTTAATTTTTTATATATTTTGAGTTTATATAAATGTTAGATTAATGTCGAATGTTAGATGAATTTGATAGAAAAGTTTAATATATAATAATGTCAATTGTTAGAGATGAATATAGTTAGATATATTAATGTCAAATGTTAGATGAATATATATTTGGCTAGATATTAATTAATGATAGATAGTAATAGGTGTTTAATGTTTCACCTATATGAACATAGGAAATGTCATCTGACGATGAAAAAGATTTCATTATGTTCGAACACTGTGAAGACCAGCGCGGCCTGTGCGACAGAAATTTCCTTGTTGATGGTAGGCGCTTCAGCATCAAGCTGGATGAGACATTCGAAGTTGATACAGTAAGTCATTTTGGCAATTATTATTTAAATGCAAAACTTATGCTTCATTTGCTTCAACTTATAAATTTAAATTTTCACTATTCTACTAGTGCATCCACTGTCATGCAATTTTTTTGTCTTGGATAAGATAGGTTTTAGTGCTATAAATGATATGGAGGTAAAGAGAGTTTACTTGAAGACGGAGCATGGGTATACTTTCAACGTCAAATTATATAATGAAGATACATACACCCATTTTGAATGTAAAACTTGGCAAGCACTATGCAAGGCTTATGCATTTGAGCCTGGTATGGTTGTCACCTTTGATATTCGTCCGGAAGATGATATTGAAGGTAATATAGACATCTGGGTCGATGTCCAAACACCTCCAGTTCTACCATTATGTGAGTTTTTCTCAACCATGCATGCATATGTTTATGTCTTTGATATAGTTTATTCAAAAATAGTTGACAACTAATTTGTATTGTCAGCTTATTTCGGTTCAAGCAAACATGTCCGGCGCTTGGTAGACATGACCTACTACTGCCCCGGGGCTCAACTAAACTGCGAGGAAATAAGTCATTATGTTTCATGGCTTGAGGATCTTAATACTGTCAAGACAAATTTTTTTCCTGAACTTAGAAATGTTAGTACTCAAAACGTGCGACCAATGGTGATCGTATTGAACTACGGTCACATCTATAATCGAAAGATGGTAAGATTTTAACTATTTGTGCTTAATTAGTGCATCTTTTGCATACATTATTTTTGAAACTAAACTTTCATTGCTTAGTATATTAATTACTATACGATGTTCTTCAACAGGGACTTCCGATGACAGTTGTGCCTCAGTGGATCGAGACTAAAGGTGACATGTGAATTGTTAGCTTACGGCCAAGATATCCTACATTGCACATGAGTGCATTCAGGATTTCTGAAAGCGAAGAATGCTTAATAGTGAAAGATTGGAGCAAAATTGTTAACGATCGCAGAGAAGTACTAGGGGGCAGCAAGGAGAAGCGCAACCCAAGATTGGGAGACAGATTTATCTGCATGCTCCAGTATGATGAATCAGGAGAGCTATACATGTTCTATGCTATTCTACCTGAGAGGGAGCAGCACTAGTTAATGCTCTTAATTAGTGTCTCATGTCCGTGTCCTGAACTTCGATGTTGGTGATGATTATGTTGAACTCGATGATATCTTTGCTTCTGTTAGAAAGTGAATATTTCCTCTTTAAGCTAGCCAGTGTTGGTGATGATTAGATAGCTAGCGGTAATGACTATGATAATTAAATAGTGGTAATTAGACGACTACGATGATTTTTTGCTAGCTAGAGTTTATTTATTTATTAATATGCGATGATGATGATGATGATGATGACTACAACTCATTATAACGTAAAACAATCCTAAATTAAATTGATAACACAAATTTAATTGAAAAATACAAAATAAAACAAAAAACCGCAAACATTTAGTACCGGTTGGTGTTACCAACCGGTACTAAAGGGCTCCCGGCCCCCGGAGCTGACTCGTGCCACGTGGTTTCCCTTTAGCACCGGTTCGTGTTGAACCGGTACTAAAGGGGGGGGGGCTTTAGTGACCACACTTTAGTGCCGGTTATGGAACTGACACTAAAGGGCCTTACGAAGCGGTGCTATTGCCCGGTTCTGCACTAGTGTAAGCTCTACTTCACATTTGATCAAGACACGATGGTCAATAATCATGACATGTCTTGATGTTGTAAAAAAGTTCTCCATGTCATTTTGGTCCCATGATAAGTTAGAGAGGATACTACACTCAATTCTTAACCGTTGAGTCAACACTAACTTCAAATGTCGATAACTTTTGCATCCGGATACTAAACGGGGTGATCTTGCACTTTTTGGAAAGTCTGGATAGTGCTCCTCCCAACGGATCCAACCACATCTCCCAATTTTCCGTTAGGAAGTGATGCAATTGCCAAAAATTAATAATCCAATATTATTGAAAAAACAAGTAAAACGGTGTTTTGGATGTGTGTCCACGCACTTGGCCGCCACTTCTTGGTCCTATATAGATAGATCAATCTTGTAATGTTCTTTTCTAGTTAAATTTTGGTCATCATGGTAACTGCGTGCACTTTGTTTGTGTCCAAGGACCAGGCCAAGGCCACTTTCGGACCCAACTTTATTATCTCTTTGAGATATTTGATCTTCATCTATGTTCGCAAATATTTAGGTATCTTCTATCACATTCTTTGTTGTTCCCTGTGTGATTAGGTTGATTGTTTTTATGATGTCAGGAGATCGTGCCCAATCACAAGCTCATGATGAGGACAACACTATCATGGATACAAGCACAACCTCCACTTCCTCCACATTTGATCATCAGTGGTCAAGAAATATGATATGCTTTGGTGTTGTACAAGAAGTTCTCCCACGTCACTTTGGACCCTGGAGAAGTCAGAGATCAAGTTCCACATGCCTTGAACTCAATTTTTAACCGCTAAAACAACATTGACTTCAAATGTTGATAACTTGGACCGGTGGTTTAAAACTAAGCAGTCACATAGTTTGGCTAGATTCCATACACTAGGGAGCCCTCCCTAGCCGCATTGGTTGAACAAATGATTGTGACAATTTGCGCACGAGAAGGAGCCCTCACCCCCGGGGCGACACTGTTTGTGCTGAAACAGACAAAAAAATGTTACCCATACACACCTCGGCTAAACATATTCCATGACACAAACTTGATGGCGGGATCATGCCACAGAGCTAGCAGCGGATCATCTTAATCCTGAGTGGTGTTCATTCGGCCTTCGTGGTGCATCTCCTAGCAATGTATATTTTTAAATGGATGAGATTTATACATATATACACCCTTTCTAAAGATTTTTAAAGATTTGTCATTGCTAAACTAAAAATAGTAAAAGAGAAAACATGACAAGCCTTGGTAAAACATGAACATGCGTGCGGATAGGATGAATCGAGTAGCAACATTATGACACTTGGATGTATAGTATCGTCTTAAAGAAATGTACACATACGGATATTCTTTATTAGCAACTAGATAATACCCCGCGCACTGCGGCGGGAATTCAATATACTTTCATGATAATTGATTATTTGACCATGATATTTGGAACAATAATACGAAAACTAAAGCTAAGAACATATATATTTTCTTGTATTTAATTACTGATGAGGTGGATCTTTTTTCATGCATGTTTGCATTTTTTTAACATCAGTACAAACACAAACGTTCATATATGCATTTCTGCATATTCATGCTTGTCTGCATGATGAGATGTCATACACACATGTTGAGAAAAAATATGTTTGCACATTGAGGCGTATCTTTTGCATGCATGTTTATACCATGAGATATCGTATATGTATGTTGAGAGAAATATGTTAATGAAGCTAGCTATATAGATATAAAATATTATTAAAATTAAATAATACTCCGTCCGTCCGAAAAAGCTTGTCCTTCAAATGAATGTATCTAGCACCAAATTACTGCTAGATACATTCATTTGAGAAACAACTTTGAGACAAATTTTTTTGGCACAGAGGGAGTACAAGCGAAGCCAATCATACTTCACTCCCGTGAGCCCATACAGCCATACTACTATACTGCATGTGGCATGTGCCCCGCGCCCTTCGCTTCATATATACCCGGACAAAGCCAAGCCAGCCAGCCCCAGCCAGCCCGCCTCGCTCGCGCAAGTGAGTGACACTCGTGACAGTTTGCACGCGCGCTAGAGCCATGGGACGTCGCACTCACGTCGTCCTCGCCGCCGCGGCGCCAGCGCTGCTGCTCGTCCTCCTCCGGCTGCACGTGGCCGCGGCCGCCGACCCGCCCTTCTCCTGCGGCGCGCCGTCGAGCGCCGCGTTCTGCGACCGGAGGCTGCCGATCTCGCAGCGGGCGGGTGACCTGGTGTCGAGGCTCACGCTCGAGGAGAAGATCTCGCAGCTCGGCGACGAGTCCCCGGCCGTGGACCGGCTGGGCGTGCCGGCGTACAAGTGGTGGTCGGAGGCGCTGCACGGCGTCGCCAATGCCGGCCGCGGCGTCCACCTCGACGGCCCGCTCCGCGCCGCCACCAGCTTCCCGCAGGTCATCCTCACCGCCGCGTCCTTCAACCCGCACCTCTGGTACCGCATCGGCCAGGTACGTACCCAACACACACACGCGCTCAGTTCTCACTCCTTCATTTTTACCTCGTCGCTCTGCCTTTGAGGTCCATTTACGACCGAGCATTGTGGTGTACTCTCGGTCAAAGGATCTAACACCATCAGAAACACAAAGGAAGATGGCGATAACAATGCCGATGATCAAAGAACACGAGTGTGGTTTTCTGCAAAAAAAAAAGAAAACTACTTTTGGGCCTAATTTCTTTTCAGAGGGTCATGGGGCACGAGGTTGCCCGCAAACCGGTAAACTATCACCAACCGGGCATGTCACTTTTTGATTTTTGAGCACCTTCCTACCAGCTGGTACGAACGTGGTAGGTGCATGCAGCTTTTGGGCTTTGTCAAAACTCGAAAGTGTGTGACCTACCTGTAATTCTATGGTGGTATGCCTTGCTTCCTTCCACTGACCCTCTAGAAGGCGGAGTACCACAATGCACACGAACAGCGGCGATCTGGAGCAGTGGAGGCTCGCGGGCACACACTGTTTAGAGCCCCCTTTTGGGGAAGATGCCGTGAGATAATCTCCGCTGCACTCTTATTTCTCCTTTCGTTTTCTGTTTTCCTCCCTGTAGCACGCTCTTCGTGCCCATGATCGCTTGATCCCCACTGTTTTCCCGCTTGCTTTTTCCTAAATCAATGAAGCTGGTAACCCCTAATCTTTCAAAAAAAAAGCACACAAACAAAACAAGTGGAAATGCTTAACAACCTCATATGACTGGTATATCGTAAAAAGATCGAGACACTCATAGTGCTATCAATGTATCTTACCGCGGTTTTAGGGACTAAGTGGTCACCACATGTCTGTACTATGTTATTAAGCTCGCGGTCATTGCTACTGCTGTTTACGAAGTCCCATCCCTAACAATTTGTACCGTGCCTTCTCCGCTCCAATGGAAGCCCGCATTTTCTACCTAAAAGTGTCGCCCGATCGCCTTCATGTAGGTTATTTGTACCATGATGCAATATGTAACCTCACACTGATATCAGTTGTCAAATTTTATGTGATTAGATCGTTCCACAAAGTAGATATAGACAATATTTGTTAACGAGCTTCGACAGTCATGCCTACATCCTTAGAGCATGACTATTTGTGCTTCTCACCATGTAGTAAATCGAAACGGTACATGCCGACAACAAGCCCGATATCAGACATATCTCAACCATTGTGTTGTGCCTGGTCCGGCCACCCCTACCACGGGCGACCGTTTCGCTCACTTTGGGATCTTCTGTCTTGTAAGTTGTAACAACTTATTCGAGTCTATTTTGGCTCATCCAGTTTACACGTGCTCGACTCAAAAACCTAACCCTCCTCATACTCCAATCGTAACGGCAGCCCTATGCACACATTCAACACCAACTCCATATGATGTGCTCGCAGCGGTCGCGCCTAAGATCACCATCGACACGCAAGAAGGAGCACTCGCCACCATGTGGGTGCCGGAACTATTACAAAAAATGCTACCTACACACATGTCACCTGAATCTTCGTGGTGAATCTCCCGACGTTGTAAATTTGTAAATGTCTAAGATTTCTAAATATTTTTATTCAGAGCTAAAGATTTCGAGATATTTGGCGCAGTTAAAATGGTAAAAAAACCGTATTTTTATTGCATATTCGGAAATATTTAACAATTAATAACTAGCATGAAATCCCTGTGTCAACAGAGAAATTAACTTCCTGCATGGAGCCGCTGTACATGTAGATAAAAGTGGAAACAAAATAGTACTAATTAATTAGCAATCTCATAAATTTGTGTGTGTTTTAATGACATTATAATTTATTTCCTTTCCCGTAGAAGTGTAAGATCTCTTGTGTAGGCCTATACATTTTTATTGAGTGAAACATGTTTGACAGATCTCCGAAGAGGTACACTAGCCACCGGATCGATTTTTTTATGAGCAACTTAAAATGACTCAAAATATTTGACACACATGCATCTCACCTGAATCGTCGTGGTACATCTTCTAGCGATGTAAACTTTTAACAGTCTTGCTAAGTCTTAGTTGACTGAAACTTCGTTAAGTTTCAGTCAATGCTAACATTAAGATCCGTGTAAAAGAAAATCAGGTTTTTCTTGCATGTTATGTCATTTGACTGGGACTTGGTTAAATCTCAATCCACCGATATCTAGTCGCACCCAACTTTTAAATGACCAATTTCTAAATATTTTGGTTACTTTCAAATATTTTCATTAAGGTTTTGCAAATTTTGACGCGGCTAAAAATAGTAAAAGCGTAGTATCACGGCGTCATAAGAACTCCACCCGTACGAGCCCATGCTCCCCTGTGTCGCGCCGCGCCCTGTGCTTCATATATAGTGCCCCTCGGCCCCCGGCCATAGCCAAGCCAGCCAGCCCGCCTCACCCGCGCATTAGAGCCATGGGACGCCGAACACACGCCGCTCCGGCAGCGCTGCTGCTCGCCGTCCTCCATCTTCACGCGGCCGCGGCCGCCGACCCGCCCTTCTCCTGCGGCGGGGCGTCGGCCGCGCCGTACTGCGACCGGAAGCTGCCGGTCGAGCGGCGGGCGGCGGACCTGGTGTCGAAGCTGTCGCTGGAGGAGAAGATCTCGCAGCTGGGCGACGAGTCGCCGGCGGTGGCGCGGCTGGGCGTGCCGGCGTACAAGTGGTGGTCGGAGGCGCTGCACGGGGTGGCGTGGAGCAAGGGCATGCACCTGGACGGCCCGCTCCGCGCCGCCACCAGCTTCCCGCAGGTCATCCTCACCGCCGCGTCCTTCAACCCGCACCTCTGGTACCGCATCGGCCAGGTACGTACACACGAGCGCCGCCGTGTTTTCACCTCGTCACTCTGCTTTTGAGATCCTGCGCCGTTCATCCGCACCGTTCGACGACGATGCCGGTGATAATAGACCAGGACTCCACTCCGGCAGCGTGCCTTTAGGCCTAATTTACGTTCACAGGCCATGGGAATTGAGTGCCGGATTAGTCCGCAAATCGGCCGGTGAACCATCACCAACCGGGGTTGATCTTTTGAGCACCTACGTAGTACTTGTAGCACGAAGGTGGTAGGTGCATGCACGCTGCTTTTGAACTGAACTGAACGTGATCATGAACTGAAACAGAGTACCAAGTTGGCAAGAACAGAGCGCGCTCTGAAGTGAACTTGACGGGCCTTCTGTCTCAGGTGATCGGCACGGAGGCGCGGGGCGTGTACAACAACGGGCAGGCGGAGGGGCTGACCTTCTGGGCGCCCAACATCAACGTGTTCCGCGACCCGCGGTGGGGGCGGGGCCAGGAGACCCCCGGCGAGGACCCGACCATGACCGGCAAGTACGCGGCCGTGTTCGTCCGCGGCGTGCAGGGGTACGCCATGTCCGGCGCCATCAACTCCTCCGACCTGGAGGCCTCCGCCTGCTGCAAGCACTTCACCGCCTACGACCTGGAGAACTGGAAGGGCGTCACCCGCTTCGCCTTCGACGCAAAGGTGCGCATGCCGCCAACCTCTCGAATTAGATGGAGCCGCCGCTCGTCCGGGCGCCATTGATGACGGCATGGCCGAAGTATATCCTACTGTCTCTGGGGCGGTCGCCGATCGTCGGGGTGTCATTTTTTGGAGGTCTGAATTTGACGATGGTGCATGCGATGCCAAAAACTGTCTTTGGTGGGCAGGTGACGGAGCAGGACCTGGCGGACACGTACAACCCGCCGTTCAAGAGCTGCGTGGAGGACGGCGGCGCCAGCGGCATCATGTGCTCCTACAACCGCGTCAATGGCGTGCCCACCTGCGCCGACCACAACCTCCTCTCCAAGACCGCCCGAGGCGACTGGAGCTTCAACGGGTGAGTAGCAACATTTTCTTCTTCAGCGAAACAAGTGCCACGACAGTCGACAAAGGCAAAATTAAGCAGGACCTCTGTTGAAACTTCAGAAAAGACTTGGCCTGAGGAAGGCTCACCACCTTACGATTGCTTACTGACTGACGCTTGCAAGTTTCATCTCTGTTGACCAGATACATCACGTCGGACTGCGACGCCGTGGCCATCATCCACGACGTGCAGGGGTATGCCAAGGCGCCGGAGGACGCGGTGGCAGATGTCCTCAAGGCCGGTACGAGTTTTCAGTTCAAATGACGATTGCTAGATACAGTAGTTGTCACTTGTCAACGGTACATGTCACATGACCTGCTACAGTTTCTCAAAGATAAGCCATTCCTCTGGGTAGTTAGGACATCCTAATAACTTCATTAACAAAAGGCATCATAATAACCGGAACTAAAAGCATGATTCTCGGACAAGATAATAAGGCAAATGCATAGAGTTTAGGGTAGCTCACTGACTATAACGAGGAGTTGGTTTTGTGGACTAGCTTTCTGTTATGCTGATTTGGGCACTTGAATCCACTGGGAATAATTCATGGCATGGCACTGAACATCATGATATAATCTAGTAGTACAATCGAGATGCATTGTCCAAAAAAATAAGACTGTGTTACTGTTACTGGACGGCACGAGGGATCAAATCAACTGTGACTGACAGTGCAACAAGTTCTAAACTGACCAGTCCAATAATGCAGCAGCAACACAGACTGCTCCAGCAGAGGAAACTAAAATATAAACTACTGGATTACTACTTTGTAATAAAACAAATGTACTACGGTCATTTTTCTAAAACCATTTTGTAACCTGAAAACCTTGCAGGCATGGACGTGAACTGCGGCGGCTACATCCAGACGCACGGCGTGTCGGCGTACCAGCAGGGCAAGATCACGGGGGAGGACATCGACCGGGCGCTCCGCAACCTCTTCGCCATCCGGATGAGGCTGGGCCTCTTTGACGGCAACCCCAAGAACAACCGGTACGGCAACATCGGCGCCGACCAGGTGTGCAACAAGGAGCACCAGGACCTGGCCCTGCAGGCGGCGCAGGACGGCATCGTCCTCCTCAAGAACGACGCCGGCGCGCTGCCTCTGGCCAAGCCCAAGGTCTCCTCCCTCGCCGTCATCGGGCCCAACGGCAACAACGCGTCGCTGCTGCTCGGCAACTACTTCGGCCCGCCCTGCATCTCCGTCACGCCGTTCCAGGCGCTGCAGGGGTACGTCAAGGACGCGACGTTCGTCCAGGGCTGCAACGCCGCCGTCTGCAACGTGTCGAACATCGGTGAGGCGGTGCATGCCGCGAGCTCCGCGGACTACGTCGTGCTGTTCATGGGGCTTGATCAGAACCAGGAGAGGGAGGAGGTGGATAGGCTGGAGCTGGGGCTCCCCGGGATGCAGGAGAGCCTTGTCAACAAGGTTGCCGACGCGGCCAAGAAGCCGGTGATCCTTGTGCTGCTTTGCGGTGGCCCCGTGGATGTGACGTTCGCCAAGAACAATCCTAAGATCGGCGCCATTGTCTGGGCTGGTTACCCTGGCCAGGCCGGTGGCATCGCCATTGCCCAGGTCCTCTTCGGCGAGCACAACCCCGGTGAGATTTTGTTTCACGGTTCCACTCCACTCTGAGCAATTCTTGGCCGTTCTCCTAGGCTGTAGTACTGACTGTTGGACATGACGGATCGTCAGGCGGGAGGCTGCCGGTGACATGGTACCCGAAGGAGTTCACGGCGGTGCCGATGACGGACATGCGGATGCGCGCCGACCCGTCCACGGGCTACCCGGGCCGCACCTACAGGTTCTACAAGGGCAAGACCGTGTACAACTTCGGCTACGGCCTGAGCTACTCCAAGTACTCCCACCGGTTCGCGTCCCAGGGCACGAAGCCGCCGTCCATGAGCGGCATCGAGGGCCTGAAGGCGATGGCGTCGGCGGCGGGCACGGTGAGCTACGACGTGGAGGAGATGGGCCCGGAGGCGTGCGACAGGCTGCGGTTCCCGGCGGTGGTGAGGGTGCAGAACCACGGGCCCATGGACGGCAGGCACCCGGTGCTGCTGTTCCTGCGGTGGCCCAACGCGACGGACGGGCGGCCCGCGAGCCAGCTCATCGGGTTCCGGAGCGTGCACCTGCGGGCGGACGAGGCCGCGCACGTGGAGTTCGAGGTGAGCCCCTGCAAGCACTTCAGCAGGGCGGCGGAGGACGGCCGCAAGGTGATCGACCAGGGGTCGCACTTCGTCAAGGTCGGCGACGACGAGTTCGAGCTGAGCTTCATGGCCTGAGCCGGCCGGCGGCGGCCGGGGTTGGATTGATCGAACGCGATAAACCTGCTGCTTCAGCAGAGGAGGATTTCGATCATATATGCATAAGTGTAATCACCTAACTTATCTGAACGAGAGAACGGTAAATTAAAAGCGAGATCATCCTTTTTTCTTTCACACTGTGTGTGGCAATGACGCAATCTACGGAGTATAACGAAGAACAAGCATGGCAAATGAGACATGTGTTCCAATTGATCGCCAATGGGCGACATAGGAAAAAATGTATTTACGATCTTCAACAAGATGAGGGGCTGATCGAAGGTTAGGAGGAGCTCAAAAAGTATATCACCAAATACTATAAATCTTTGTTCCGCGCACCAGCTGAGGGAAACTTCACCCTTGACGAGACCCGAACAGATGATATTTCACAAGTCACGGCAGAAGAAAATGATATCCTAACGGCACCATTCTCAGAAGAGGAGGTGAGAGCGGCGGTGTTCCAAATGGAACATAACAAAGCTCCAGGCCCAGATGGTTTCCCTGTAGAATTCTATCAGAATTTCTGGGATATCATCAAGACTGATCTTTTGGAGTTATTTAATTGTCTTCATGCCGATCGACTAGATCTATTCAGACTTAACTTTGGTGAGATTGTCTTGTTGCCAAAGATTAAGGAGGCCGAACGGATCCAACAGTTCAAACCCATATGCCTCCTTAATGTTAGCTTCAAGATCTTTACCAAAATGGCTACGAATAGGTTAAACTCGGTAGTTGACCATGTTGTCAGGCCATCTCAAACGGCGTTCATGCAAGAAAGGAATATACTCGATGGCGTAGTAATTTTGCATGAGACCTTTCATGAGATGCACCGGAAAAACATGAGTGGAGTAGTATTTAAAATCGACTTTGAAAAGGCCTATGACAAGGTCAAATGGTCTTTCCTTCAACAGGCCCTAAGAATGAAAGGTTTCTCTGATAAATGGCGTCAATGGATCCAAAATTTTGTAACTGGAGGTAGTGTGGCCATCAAAGTCAATGATGATTTAGGCCATTACTTTCAGACAAAAAAAGGACTACGGCAGGGTGACCCCATGTCCCCAATGTTATTTAACATTGTTGTTGACATGTTGGCTATTCTGATTGAGCGCGCCAAGCAGGACAGTCAGATTGCAGGAGTAGTGCCACACTTTGTGGATGGTGGTCTCTCTATTCTGCAATATGCCGATGACACAATTTTTTTTTATGGAACATGACCTGGACAAGGCTCGAAACCTGAAACTCTTGCTTTCAGCATTTGAGCAAATGTCGGGTCTCAAAATTAACTTTCATAAAAGTGAACTATTCTGCTTTGGAGAAGCCGTTGAGGAGGCTGCAGATTACGCTGACCTGTTTGGTTGTGCACATGGTCAATTCCCAATTAAATATCTGGGAATACCAGTTCACTATCGGCGTCTCACCATTGCAGAGTGAAAGCATGTTGAGGAGCGTCTAGAGAAACGATTAAGCAGTTGGAAAGGCAAGTTGCTCTCAGTTGGAGGACGGTTGGTTTTAATTAACTCTGTCCTCACAAATATGGTTCCCTATATGCTTTCTTTCTTCCAACTCCCAAAAGGGGTCCTCTAAAGATTGGACTATTTTAGATCCAGATTCTTTTGGCAGGAAGACGGTGAAAAGAAAAAAATATAGGCTGGCAAAATGGAGCATGGTTTGTAGGCCGAAAGACCAAGGTGGCCTTGAAATTCATGACCTGCAGGTCAAGAATGAGGCCCTATTTAGTAAATGGTTGTTCAAACTTCTTACTGAGGATGGTGTTTGGCAAACCATATTGCGCAACAAGTATCTAGGCCAAAAGGCGGTGTCTCAGACTTATTGAAAACCTGGTGACTCACACTTTTGGGCTGGCCTAATGGTGGCAAAAAAACATCTTTTTTGCTTTGCGTCTTTCGCGATAAAGGATGGGTCAGAGATTCGTTTCTGGGAAGACATATGGCTAGGCAATGCCAGTCTCCGAGAGCAATACCCAGCCTTATACGCCATTGCTCGCGATAAGAGTAATACTATTGCGCAAGTGCTTAGTTCATCCCCACCGAATATTTCGTTCAGGCGGGATTTGATTGGCCCCCGACTTTTGTCATGGCATAATCTTTTATCCCGCCTGGATTCGATTAATCTGACACAAGGTCGGGATGTGTTTCACTGGAAACTCACAACATCAGGGTCTTACACAGTAGACTCGATGTATCGTGCGCTTATGCATTCCGAGGTGCCAGTGAATAATAACAAGAAAATCTGGAAGTCAAAGATTCCACTAAAAATTAAAATCTTTATGTGGTATCTTCGTAGGGGAGTTGTGCTAATCAAGGACAATCTTGCACGGCGCAACTGGTCAGGAAGTAAGAAGTGTTGCTTTTGTGCTCATGACGAGACAATCAAACACCTCTTTTTTCCAATACAAGTTTGCACGGTCTACATGGTCAGTCATCCAAATAGCGTCAAATTTGTATCCGCCAACGAGTATTGCCAATATATTTGGTTATTGGTTGGACGGAATTTCAAATAGTTTCAAAACGCTAATAAGGGTGGGGCGTATGCCTTACTGTGGTCGCTTTGGCTACGTAGAAATGATTTGATTTTTAATGACAAAAATGCTTCTCCTCTACAGGTTATTTTACGTTGTACGCACTCGCTTCGTACGTGGTCTACGCTACAACAGACGAAGCACCAACCGCTGTTCAAGGCGGTGTGTACGCGGTTGGAGCAGACGGCTATGAAGGTTTTTCCCAACATGGGTGGCAGCATAACCTCCGGATCCATCCACCGCCAAGTTCGACATAGGCAAAGTGTCGGTCCATAGGACTCTATTGTTATCGTATTGTCGGTTTTCTTACTTTTTCTAGTGTCAGACTTTGGTATTTGGCTGTGTGCATCCTAATTATGCAGAGGCCAAATGTTACTCATAATGTTTTGTATCCGCTTGATGCTATATTTAAGATAATAAAATCACCCTTTATCGAAAAATGAGAAATCTGCTGCAAGCTTGCGGTCGAGAGCGTAGAACGAACGAGCGAAAAGTGCAAACGAAGCTAGTATCATCATCTACTCCAATCAAGCCTTTTTACCCGAACTTGGAAACTTGATCCGCTTTTCTCCCGCAATCATCTGATTCGACGGCGGCAAGTGGAGGCGTGCAAGCCATCGTCGGCAGTAGAAATCTTGACGCGGTGGGCGGCGGACGGACAGGACGCCGGGCAGATGGATGGCGAGGCGCGACTGCGACAACCAGCCGTGCGATGTGATTGGCAAAGAGGAGGGGGCAGCACACCTTGCTTTTTTCAGTTTAGCTAGATTATATTTCAGTCAGCAGACTTTTAGCTTTGTGGTCAATCGATTTTCTAGCTGTTGAATTGTGCTTTAAGATTTGTGTAGTTTTTTCTCTGTCAATTTTTACTGCTGGTCGTACTTGGGCTGTTTGGATTTGACTGACCCTTATTTTGGGTCAATCGATTTCCTTCATGGGCTAAATTTTGGTGTGATCATGCTTTTTTTCATGGGTTTACTTTTGTTTTCTGCATGTGTACGCTTTTATTTTTCTATTTTTCAGTTGAGTTTTCTTTTTTATGTGTATTTCCGATTGTTGAGTGTGTGTAAATGTATACATGCAAGTAGTACATGGACAAATTACATTAGAGTACGTAAACTACACTCTTATCTATTTATTCTACATATTATAAAAAGTGCATCTTTGTGCTAATAGTGTGAAACTTTTTATATATTTTTTATTCTTTTAAGGGTAATACCAATGCTAATCTTTGTGTGCTAATTAAATTTATTTTTCTATTATTTTGTGTATGTATGCTAAGTACTAAACAATATATGTGCAAATTATACTAGACTGCTAAAATTGCATTATTATATGTGTATTCGCTGCATATTTATAAAAAGTGCAATTTCACTGTAAAGTTGTGTGCAAGTTTTCCTTTATTTTCTTTCTTCTTCAGAGTAATACCAATGTAACTAATTTATTCTCTCTTAGAGAACTTTATTTGTTTTATTATGTTTAGCAAGTATACACGCAAGTTTGATACACCATGTGTGTAAATTATAGTAGAGAGCAAAAATTGCACTATATATACTTCTTTTTTGCATATTTACGAAAGTGCAAATTTAGGGCATACTTGGGTGCAAGTTATTTTTTAATTTTCTTTCTTCTTAAAGGGTTTCATTTTCCCCTAGAAAACTTCATTATTTTGTTTTAGTTTTAGTTTTTATATTTTCTTTCTTCTTAAAGGGTTTCATTCTTACATAGAAAACTTCATTATTTTGTTTTGTTTTAGTGTTTGTATTTTTTTCTCAAAAGGGTTTCATTCTTCAATAGAAAACTTCATTATTTTGTTTTGGTTTTTACTTTCTTTCTTATCAAAGGGTTTCATTTTCCCTAGAAAAGTTCATTGTTTTTTTTTTGTTTTTTACTTTCTTTCTTCTTAAAGTGTTTCAATCTTCCCTAGAAATTTTATTATATTTTTTTATTTTATTATATTTATTCTTAAAGGGTTTTATTCTTCCCTAGAAACATTCATTATTTTGTTTTTATTTTACTTAATTTTTTAACGGTTATACCAGTATCATTCCACTATTATATGGTTATTCTTTCATATTATAAAAAGGGCAATTTTTGTGTAAAATTTGTGCAATTTTTTCATTTTATTACTATTATTATTATTTTCATCATATTCGTCTCAGGAGGTAATACGAACACCAATAATTCATTCATTCTTAGACAACTTCATTTTTATGTGAAAGTTCCACTATTATACGTTTATTCTTGCATATTAGAAAAGGCTGCAATTCGTTTGTAAATTGTGTGCAAATTTTGTCCTTATTTAGTTTATCTTTATTTTTTATCTTTTTAAAAGTGTAATACTTTTTTTGCGGGGGACTTAAAGGGTAATACTAACGCTACTAATTCATTAGTCCTTAGAAAACTCCATATTTTGATTTTGTTTGATTTTTTATTTCATTTTCTTCTTCTTGAATTACAATACCAATGATTTTAATTCATTCATTCTTATAAAAAAATCTTGCAAAACTACACTACTATATGCTTATTATTGCATATTATTAAAAACACAATTTATTTGTAATTTATGTGCAATTTCTGTCTTTATTTTTATTTTAGTTTTCATTTTATTTTCTTACCATTCCTTCTAAGTTGTTCCTATTTAGAAAGTCTTTTTTGTTTTAGTTTTCTTTTAGTACAATAGTATAGGACAGTCAAAACCTGGTGCGTGGCCTTCTGTCCAAGGCCCGACTTTGTTCTAATCCAAAAGGAGTAATCTATCATGAGATCAAAATTTTCAATAGACTGAATTCAGTGACGATGTTGCCTTTTTTACTATCATAGGAAGGGCCTAGTGCGATCAGCACCAAAGGCTGCACGTTCTAGGCCCTGGCAGGTTTGCCAGCTGCTGTACCTATGAGGGGCTTTGGGCAGCACGTTTGGACGTTTGATGACCCTGAGAATTAACAAAATGTTTTTTCTCTGGCCTATGAAAAATTGACTGACCCCATTAGATTTCAGTCGACTGACTGTTAGTCGCTCCCTGTTTTCTTAGGGAGTTCCTATTTTGCGCCTGGGGCGCTGGCGAAAATGCCAACATGCACCCACCTCCCCTCCCGCGCGCCCCTCAAGGGCCGGCCATAAGCGGGGTTGGCGCCCCAGTTTTTTTATTCAGTATTTTTTTACTTTTTTATATTTTCCTTCTTTAAAACAATTCGTGATATTAAGAAAAATCAAATTTCAGGGAAAATATTCCAGAAATCATAACATGTTCATGGTTTTTAAAAAACATGATTTAAAAAAATGATCACGCATTAAAAAAATGTTTGTCTACTTTTGAACTATATGAACATTTTTTTGAACTTGGTGAACAAAAATTGTATTAAAGAACATTTGTTTTGGAAAATGGATGAATTTTTTTTGTATTCAATGAATATTTTTTGAAAATGGAACAAAGTTTGAATTTGATGAACATTTTCTGAAAAAAAAAACGAAGAAATTTCGAGTTTGATGAATATTTTTAATTCTATGAACAATTTTTGAATTCGATGCATTGTTTGAATTTGTGAACATTTTCTAATCTGATGAACAAAATACTGTTCGTGAATTTTAAAATAAATTCGCAAAGAAAGTGAAAAATGAAAGAAGAAAAGAGAGGGGGAATTGGAAAACAAAACAAACAGGAAAAAAGGAAAATATAGTCCAGAACAAAAAAAGAAAAAAAGGTTTAGGCCGATGTGCATGGTTCAGGGTGGGGATTACGCGATAGGGCGCAAGACCCGTCAAATAGGAGCCGCCTTTTTTTTAGGGGGTTGTTCTGTGGATCGAAACTCGTAGCAGAGATATGCATCAAGGGGGAAATGACCCGTCGGCCGCCCACGAGTTGGATGGGCCGATGGAGCGAGTGGTCTTGGCCTGGCCCTTTTTGCGCTAGAACCTTACTATCCGGTTTCGGGTTTTGGTCCTGTTGGTTTCGGCTTTGGGTCTGTCAAAGACATATCTAGATGGATGGCAAGGCGCAATGGATGGAAGCACGGGATGTGCTTCTCATGCGTTCAAACACTTATTTCCTTCTAGGTTTATTTAATATTAATATTTTATCCTTTTACTTTGTATTTTTTAGAAAAAAAATCAGTTTTTCATGGAAAAAACCAGGTCGGTATTTGAACGCATGGTTCAAGAGATGATTTTATTTTGTATAAACATATCTAAGAAAAAAATAATAATAAGTTCTAGTTTATGAGAAGTGGCGCATTAGAGCGATCTTTGCAAGGGTTAACCCTTAACTAGTGAAACTTGTTTTTTCGTTTTTTGTTGTAGTCTTTACAGGTTTTCATGTTTTTAACATTCATTTTTAAATCCCAATTTTAAAAAATAATTTGATTTTTAAAAATATTTTCGCATCTATAATTTTTTCACAATTTCAAAAAGTGTCTGCACTTTCCTAATAAATATTAGTATTTAAAAAATGCTTTTCAAAAAATATTCTAAAATTTTAAATTTGTTCACTATGTGAAATCAAAAAAGGGAAAAAAGTTTTTCTCCTTTTTTGAGAATAAAAATGATAAAAGGCGCGATTGATAACTGGTAAAGCACAAAGAAAAACTACAGTTATTTGCCTCCCACCGGCGTCGGTGCCGGTCCGTCCCGTCTCCGGTGGCCTTTGGGCTATGGAGGCGGAGTGGATCTTGGCCCTTGCCGGTGGGAGGGCTCCGTTTTCATATTTTTTTTGAGCTTTGTTAGGGTTTGTGTCATGCTTAGGAAGGCGAGACGGCGGCGGCTCCCTAAAGATGGAATAAAGGTCTCCCCGTCTAGTCCCTGTTGCGGTGATGCGTGTAGCATCATCGGTGGACGTGTGGAGGTGTGTCTCCGCCGGATCTGTCTTTGGTGGATTTGCTCGGATATGTTCGTCGTTCGTCTTCGTTCGTGTGTCTCTAGGTTGGATCCTTTTGATCTACACTCTTCATCCGTGGCGGTTGTTGTTCTGGTACGTTGGTTCTATGTGACCTTAGCACGACGACTTCCCGACTCTCTACTACAACAAGATTTGTCCGGCTCCGGTGAGGAAGCGGTGATGACAGCGGCGCACCTTCGACTCACTTCAGTGTTTATAGTCGTCGCTAGGTGGTCTACAGATTTGGATGTAATTTTTATTATTTTTAAAGTTCATTGTACTATCATGATTGGAGCTGAAAGAAAAACGCACGCTAGACTGTTCGTTTGCACAGGAAAGTGGCACAGTGAGCTGGGCCATTAGCAGCCGCTCCGTGCGTGACATTTAGGCGCAGAGAGCCACAATTAGGAGCTCCCCAGCGGGACAACTGTGCAGACCTCATTGCTCATGTCATGTGTCCTACTCAATTCTGAAAAAACAATGTCATGTCGTACCCAGTAGACCGTCATTTCCAGCTGCTAAATTCCACGCAGATGGAGCGAACCACGTGCTCCCGTCCCGGCAAACGTGAATCATGCGCCCCGGATCAACAGTGTCGTGACAGCTAGTTTAGTATCACATGCTTGCATAACTGTGGAACAACCCGATTTATATACTCGCGGACCTAACTATAGCAGCTAGAGGTGGTACTTCGTGTCAAGCATGGCAGCTTATTCTCGAAATTTTTAAAGGGAGAACGTACACCTAGAGTACCAAGGGCATTTCCCTTGTCCAGTAGAACCAGCTAGGCCCAGTTGCATACTGCAATCATGTCATGTGGGAGAAGATTTCATGGTTTCTCTAAACCAACCAGTGGCAAGGGCTGGACGAGTACCCATGAAAACAGAATAGTTCTACAGCCTGGAAAAAATTTGCCCCTCAAAAACCCACCCACGGACGCGCCTGGTCTGCTTTGACTCTTTATTTTTTCGTTCACGCAATTACTATCTTTACTTTTTTTTATATGTCCGGTCACATGCATGTGATTGATGAAGAAGAAGAGAAAAAGAAAAAAATAATAAAAAAAGAAAAAGATGCTCTATGGGCCCAATCCTATATGGCAGACACAGGACCATTGACCGGACAGGGAAAATATCTGGTGCACCGGAGCTTGTGGTGCTACCGGTGCACCGAACTCACATTGTGTTTTTAAAGTATTTAAAAAAATCTGAAAAAAATTAGCACACTCACACAACATCAATGTAGATTCTTACAAAAATTCAAGTCAAAATTCGAAACATAACTCAAAAAGCAAAAATGATAAATTCAACACTGAATAGTATATAACATAACTTGGGCTTCAGATTTGGCCCATTATCACGTTGATGTCAAATTTGTCATTTTTGTATCTCAAAAAATATTTCAAATTTCTATACGAATTTTTGAAACATCATAGATTGACGTTGCGTTAATGTGATAGATTATTTTTCAGATTTTTTAAAACATTCTTTGGCATCCGGTGCACCGGTAGCACTACAAGTGCGGTGCACCGGATACATTCCCTGATCGGACAACCCATGCATTTAAGGAGGCTTTGAGGGGTCCGGTTGGGTCTACTTTTTGCTTACCTCTCCTGTTCGCTCAGTGGTCCCCGCACCCGCCCGGTCAATTTAAGGAGTCCGACTGTAGATGCTCTTATACATGCATCTCCCCTCCTCTCAATCGTAGCCGCTACCAAAGCCCTCTCCATGTCATCGCCTTGATCCTCCTCCTCTCCCCCGTTCGGCGGTCTCATCGATGACAAGATGAGTTCGAAGTCATCTCTTTCTTTTTTTTTCTTCAGTTTCACTAGGTTTGTGTTCTCTTTAGGTTTTGAATTTTTTTAGCATCGACGAGATGGCACCGGCGACACACATTGAAATAAGGCATTTTCGATACCCGTCTCTTTCATTCGTTTCTTCAAATTTACTAGGTTTGTGTTCTCTTTATGTTTTGATTTTTTGATAGCATCGGCGAGATGACGGCGGTGATGCACATTGAAATAAGGCCTTTTCTATATCTTCCTACCTCGATGACGTTCGATCTGACACGGATGAAGGGCGTGTGAAGTATTTTGGTGTGGTGACTTCAGCATCTTCTTTTGATTTGTTCGGTCCTGTTTCTCCAATCCTTTGGACTTAAGAGTTGTTCCCGTCTGTTGCGGAGGGTGATGCCCCAAGCGATGTTTCTTCAATAATTTCTAGTTCAAGCGGCTAGGGTGTTTGCAGGTGTCTTTTTTTTTCTCCGATGTTAGTTTATTGAAATTTTCAATCTCCACCGGTTGGCGTACTACCGAAGGAAGAAGATGACCGACATGATTTTCGATGTAAATTTGTTTTCTATCTGTCATTTTGTATCCAATTGTCTTCTTATTTTACTAGTTATTGTTTTTCTTGAAAATTAACAAATCTAAGATACTTTTAGGTATTTTTTGACAAATAACCCAGTCACAAGGGCCAACAAACTAGTAATAATAATAAGATTGTAAAGGAGATATACGATCTTGTCCTTGATGATGTTGATTCCTAAGCTAACGCCCCGTTTGGAATCGCTCCGCTCCGCAACTCCGCTCACGGAGCGGGCGGAGCTGTAGTTAAAAATCAGGTAGCTGTACTTTCCTCGCTCCGCAGATTCCACGAGTGGGTGGGTTGCCGAACAGGGCCTAAGTTAGAACTGAGCTTCATGTGTAGAAAATTTTGTTATGTTTGCTAGCTAGTATCTAGAATAAATTCCAATTTTATCCCCAAGTTTAAGATTTGTGGCACAATGTGCTCCATTTAACATATCTTTACTTAATTTAGACAAACAATTGCCACTTTCTACCCTTTTCTGCCATTCTGACTAGTTGGGCCTGTTGGGGAACGTAGTAATAATTCAAAATTTTCCTATGTGTTATCAAGATCAATCTAGGTGATGCTAGCAACGAGAGAGAGAGAGAGAGAGAGCATCTTCATACCCTTGAAGATCGCTAAGCGGAAGCATTACAAGAATGCGGTTGATGGAGTCGTACTCACGGCGATTCAAATCACCAAAGATCCGATCTAGCGCCGAATGAACGGCGCCTCAGCGTTCAACACACGTACAACCCGGGGACGTCGTCTCCTTCTTGATCCAGCAAGGGGAGAGGAGAAGTTGAGGGAGAACTCCGGCAGCACGACGACGTGGTGGCAGTGGAGCTCGTGGTTCTCCAGCAGAGCTTTGCTAAGCACTACGGAGGAAGAAGAGGTGTTCGAGGGGGAGGGCTGCACCAGGGGAAGGGTTGCGGATGCCCTTCCCCCACTATTTATAGGGGGGGGAAGAGGGGGCGGCCCATCTAGATTCATCTAGAGGGGGGCGGCGGCCAGGAGGGGGAAACTTACCCCCCAAGCAGGTGGGAGGCGCCCCCTCCCTCTAGGGTTTCCAACCCTAGGCACCTTGGGCCCTTGGGGGGCGCACCAGCCTACCAGGGGGCTGGTTTCCTCCCATATTCAGCCCATTAAGTCCTCTGGGGTAAGTGGCCCCACCCGGTGGACCCCGGACACCTTTCGGTGGTCCCGGTACAATACCGATAACCCATGAAACCATTCCGGCGACTGAAACTGGACTTCCCATATATAAATCTTCACCTCCGGACCATTCCGGAACTCCTCGTGACGTTTGGGATCTCATCCGGGACTCCAAACAACCTTCGGTAACCACATATAATTTCCCATAACAACTCTAGCGTCACCGAACCTTAAGTGTGTAGACCCTGCGGGTTCGGGAACCATGCAGACATGACCGAGACATCTCTCCGGCCAATAACTGAAGGAAATATGCCCTAGAGGCAATAATAAAGTTGTTATTTATATTTCCTTATATCATGATAAATGTTTATTATTCATGCCAGAATTGTATTAACTGGAAACTTAGTACATGTGTGAATACATAGACAAATAGAGTGTCACTAGTATGCCTCTACTTGACTAGCTCGTTAATCAAAGATGGTTAAGTTTACTAGCCATAGACATGACTTGTCATTTGATGAACAGGATCACATCATTAGAGATTATGTGATTGACTTTACCCATCCGTTAGCTTAGCACTATGATCGTTTAGTTTATTTCTATTGCTTTCTTCATAACTTATACATGTTCCTATGACTATGAGATTATGCAACTTGTTGACACACGAACACGTCACGTGTACCCTCGACACCGGGGGTGATGCACCGCAGCTCACGTCGAAGGAGACCCGACCGACAACGCGATACGCAAGACAGTCAACGGGCGCTTTTGCAGACCCGAAAACCCCACACCCCCGGGAGGGACCCCGTCAGGGAGTGCGGTGGCTATGGGCTGCCCTAGGTCGATTCGCTCGCCCCTAGCGCCTCGGGATTCGTAGCTCTCAAACACAAAGAACAGCGAAGAACGAGAGAGAAAAACAATGAAGAGATAAAACGTAGATGAAAAAAGTAATATATTGATTTGTTCGATTGTGTGTTGTTCAATCGGCCGTCACCCCCAACATATATAAGAGGCGGCTGGACTTCCCGTACAAGTAAAGGATTCATCTAGGCTTTCCTTACAAGAAAAATTACATCAATTCACGTCCTAGAGTCCTAATTCTATTCCAACTCGGATTTAGTCTGAATCTGGCCCAAACTCTGTCTTCCTTCTTGCGCGGGCTGCCGGGCTTGCATATGATCTCCGATCGAGACGGCCCAAATATCAAACTTGTGCGCCTCGACAATACGAACAACTCTCATGTTGATCACTTTTTCAAATAAGGCCATCTTGAATACTTTTCGAGGTCATCTTTATCTTCCAGTCGGACTCGGTCTTGTAGTAGACTGGATTATCCGAGTCTCGTAGTGAATTTGTAGGCTATATATTATCTCTGATGATGATGACTCCAAAATCAAAGTTTACCGTCTTGATGATACGTACAACTTCTTTATTGAACACTTCTTCATCCAAGGTCATTTTGATAAACTTTCGAGCACATGTTCAATTTCACTCGGACTTGAGCTCATCCACTCGGATATTAGATACTTTCACTCGGATCGTCCGATTGGACTTTTTCACTCGGAAGACAATCTTTCACTCGGATGACTATATTTCCACTCGGATGACTATATTTTCACTCGGAAGGCACTATCTTATTCAATCGGCAAGTTTTCGTCCCGATGGTAATCTTTTCACTCGGAATATTTTCACCTGGACGACAATTTCACTCGGATGATCATATTTCCACTCAGATGACTATATTTCCACTTGGATAATAATAAGTTCATCCGGTCAGCAAACTTTCACTCGACCGGTAAATTTTCACTCGACCGTAAACTTTCACTCGGATGGTAAACTTTTCACTCGGATTTCCGACTGAAAACATAGCCCGATCTTGATTTGTCTCTCCAGGCCTCATACGACCTCGGATTGAGACGAATTATATATGAAAATCGACCGGCTCGACAAGACGAAACTTTTCCGTGTGGAAGGTTTTTCGATTCAAGGCCATCTTGATGGCCTAATTACTCGCGCAACCTATCAGACAAATGTCTAGCACCTCGTGCCATATTTCCGTTGAGGTTCGGTCTGCAGTGTATTGCCTCTAACTTTTGCATATGAACTTGGATTGAGATGATTTATATATCAAAATCAATTTCCTCGAAGAGACAAAGACAATTCTTTAAGAGTGCTTCTTCATCCGTGGTCATCTTGAAGACGTGATTGGCCAAAAACCACTCGGAACATTGAATTATGCCACTCGGAGTATAGTTTCGGTCCGTAAGATAAAGTCAAATGAATATAACCGAAACATCAAAGTGGTTCCACTCGGCGACGTGAATATTTTCATGCTGAAAACCCGTTCACTCGAGACCATCTTCATTGCAATCTGTATCTTGCCAAAATCAAGTGTCAACACATGCCCCCCTATTTTTCGGCAAAGCTTGCACGCCGAAAAATAATATGCATAGTGTTTGTTCTAAGGACGATATCAACACTCCATCGGCCATTTATTTTTCTCAGGGCGATAATTATGTATCGGCCATGTTTGTACTAAGGGCGATAATCGTATATCGGCCATTGCCTACTTAGGCTTCCTGCCACACACTCGGGTGGTACTTCTTCAAATATTTGCCATTGAGAGCTCGAGGTAACAATGCCCCTTGTATTGATTCCACCAAATATGAATTTCCGGGAACAAATCTTGTAATTCTAAAAGGACCTTCCCAACTTGGAGACCACTTCCCGAATTTTCTATCTCTTGAACCAATCGGTAGAATCACTTTCCAGACGAGATCACCAACTTGAAAATTCTTCAACTTAACTTTCTTATTGTAAGCTCTTGCAACCCTCAACTTGTCTCTCTCTATGGACTTCAAAGCAACCAAATGTTTATCGGCAACCTCATCAATATTGTCCATCATCAAGTTATAAAAGTCTACTGCTGATAAATCATTTTGTTTGGCTATTCTCAAAGCATTCAAATTTACTTCCACTGGTAAAACGGCCTCTTGACCATATACTAGCTCATATGGGGTCACCTTCGTAGCACCATGCCTTGAAATTCTATGTGCCCACAAAGCTTCAGACAACAACTCATGCCATCTCCTTGGATTATCTTCAATCTTTTTCTTGATGAGTTTGATTAAAATTTTATTGCTAGATTCAGCTTGTCCATTAGCTTGGGCATAATATGGAGAGGAATTGAGCAACTTTATGTTATAAGATCCGGCAAACTCTCTGACTTGGTGTGACATGAAAGATGAACCTTGATCTGTTGTTAACGTTTGAGGAATACCGAATCTATGAATAATGTGCTTGGTTATGAATTGAATTACCTCTGTATGTGTCATGTTCTTGAGAGGTACTACTTCAGACCATTTAGTGAAATAATCAGTTGCCACCAATACGAACCGATGCCCCTTTGAGGAAGATGGATGAATTTGCCCAATAAAGTCTAAACCCCATCCTCTGAAAGGCCACGGCTTGATAACATGATGCAACATAGCAGCAGGAGCCAATTGAATATCACCAAATTTTTGACAAGCTTCGCACCCTTTATAATATCTGAAGCAATCATTAATCATAGTCGGCCAATAAAACCCAGCACGTCGCAATAACCATTTCATCTTGGGAGCCGACTGGTGAGTGCCACAAATGCCTTCATGTACCTCTCCCATAGCAACTCTTGCCTGGTCCTCATCCAAACACTTTAGAAGAACATCATCGACTGTTCGGCGATAAAGACCATCATCTCTCATTGTATACTTGAAAGCCATACGCCGAACAACCCTGTCCACCCTTTCACTCGGATTGCACAAGTAATCAACAATGGGCTTCCTCCAGTCGGGATTGTCACCTGCACTAGACTTTTTGTTAATGGCCGAATCAGTGGGTTCAGGTTCGGCCTCTCCCATATTGGCAAGACAAGACATCGGTCTTTGAGAGATATGAAACATGCCATGATCAACATGATATCCGGATGCTTGTTGTGCCAATTTATTTGCTTTCCAATTGTCATGTCTAGATATATGAGCAATGCTAAAGCAATCCAAAGTAGAAATTATATCTAGACATTTATCAAGATAAACATTAAGTGATTCGTCCAAACACTTAAAGACTTTGGATATTTGCTGCACCACTAGTAACGAATCACCATAAGCCTCAATATGTGTAACACCTATAGCAAGTAACATCTCTAGGCCGAATAATAATGCTTCATATTCGGCTTGATTGTTTGTACAAAAATATTCTAAGCAGCATGAGGCTTCAAAAATAGCACCATGAGGAGATATGTAAACAATACCAACACCTTGGCCATTGGTACAAACTGAACCATCAAAATATAATCTCCATGGTACTATTGAGACAAAGTTTATATCAACATCATGCTTGTCATCAATCCGATGTTCAACAATAAAATTAGCAAGATTTGGCCTTTCATGGATTTTAGAGATTCATAGGCCAAATCATATTCAATCAAAGCATAAGCCCACTTGCCAATTCTACCACTAAGAATTGGTCTATGCAACATGTATTTAATGACATCGGTCTGACAAGCTACTATGCAAGCACTCGGTACTAAATAATGTCTCAATTTTGTGCAAGCATAATATAAACATAGACATAATTTTTCAATAAATGTATACCTTGTCTCTGCGTCCAATAGGCGGCGGCTCAAATAAGTGATGGCATGCTCTTTTCCTTCGGTCTCTTGAGTTAGAACAGCACCAATAACTCCTTCCTCTGCTGCAATGTAAAGTCTGAAGGGTTCCCTATGCTTGGGTGCTCTCATCACCGGGGGAGTGCATGAATAATTCTTGATCATATCAAATGCTTCTTGCTATTTTGCCCCCAAGTGAAATCAGCATCATTCTTTAACCGAAGGATAGGAGTAAATGCATCAACTTTCCCTGATAGATTAGCTATGAACCTTCTCAAATAATTGACCTTGCCAAGGAATTTTTGCATATCTCTCTTGCATGTTGGAGCCTCCACTTTCTGTATAGCCTCTATCTTTTTTGGATCAATCTCTATACCATCTTCATGAATAATGAAACCCAAAAACTTGCCAGCTGACACGCCGAAAGCACACTTCAAAGGATTCATTTTCAGTCCATACTTTTTCATTCTTTCAAAAGCTAAACGCAAATCGGCCAAGTGAGATTCAAAAGCATCCGATTTTACAACAATACCATCAATATAAACTTCAAGTATGACACCGAATAAATCATGAAAAATCAAATTCATAGCCCTTTGATATGTGGCGCCAGCATTTTTTAATCCGAATGTCATTATTGTCCACTCAAATAAACCAAGGAAACCAGGACATCAGAAAGCCGTTTTGTACATGTCCTCTTCGGCCATAAAAATTTGATTGTATCCGGCATTACCATCTAGAAAGCTAATAACCTTATGTCCAGAAGCATCATTAATATGCATATCGGCTATTGGCATAGGATACTCATCTTTGGGTGTAGCCCTATTCAAATATCTGAAATCAATGCACACCCTCAACTTGCCAGATCCTTTCTTCTCTACCGGGACAATGTTAGAAATCCACTCGGCATACCTGTAAGGTCGAATGAAATTAGCTTCAAGCAGTCGACCGATCTCTTCCTTGATCCGGTCATATGTTTTCAGATTAAATTTTCTGGCCGACTGTTTATAAGGTCTAAAACCGGCCTTTATAGGCAACCGATGTTCCACTAGCTCTCGGCTTAACCCTGGCATCTCATGATATTCCCATTCAAAGCAACAAACATATTCTTTCAATAGCTCGATTAACTTAGCCTTACAATCGGCTTTCAAATTTTTGTTTATAAATGTCGGTCGAGTGACTGAACCATCTCAAATATATACCTCTTCTAACGGATCGCTGATGTAAAACCTTGTCCAAGTTTATCCATGTCATCCAACTCCTCTATAGACTCATACATATCGTTCCCATTGGATCGATACTTTACAGAACGTTTTTGTAACCACTTGGAATTAGGATCCATTTAAACATATCATACCTTGGAGCCGATTGCATTCACTCGGCTTTAAAGAGACGGGCACAAAACCATTCTTGGTCACGCTGAGAAAATCAAATTCTAATAAGTCACATCCCGTCAAGCAAGTAGCATTGGGATGTTGCCAATCCACCAATGCATCGGCCAAAGCAACACCGGCCGAGTTATCCGCATGAATAACTTCCACTTCATCATCAACCCACTGAATCAAAAACTGGTGCATAGTGGATGGCACACACTGGTTTGCATGAACCCAATCGCGACCTAGTATGACGTTTTAGTTACCTTGCACCTCAGCGACAAAGAATGCAGTAGCCAAAGTTTTGCTTCCGACTGTAAGCTCCACATACATCACACCTTTGGCTTCAGTTTTCTCTTTGCCTTCAAATCCGTTGAGCACCATATTGGTCTTGATCAATTCTTCATCAGGCAAACCCAATTTCTTGAAGACCGAATAGGGCATAAGATTTACCACAACACCACCATCAACAAGCATCCGAGTGAGCGGCGACCCATTGATATGACCTCTGAGATATAATGGTTTAAGATGCGTTACTGGTTCTTTTGGCTTCTCGAATATTGCGTTTTTAGGGCCAAAATCCAGCTGAGCCACCTCCCCTTCTTCATCTACAGCACGAAACTCAGCAGGTAAGTAATACACCATGTTGATATCCATACATTCATGAACCGGCGTAGACTCATAGTCCAACATATCAGCCTCCTCCTTGAGTGCATCCACAGATTCTGAAATTTGTCCGAGTGAAGGAGAAGTAAGAAGTGTCGCAGACGATGTCATATATGTTGCATCGTCCTCCTTTGGTGATGTGGGTATTGATGTGATAGATGTAGAAGTTGTTGTATCTTGTATTTGTTTAGGCCTCCACACTTGTTTTGGTGGAACCATGGGTCGAGTGTCATTGAACAACTTATCCCTTTGTTTCTCGGCCTCCTGTTCTGCCATCTTTTGACTCCTTAACCTCTATAGTTTCCTATTTTGTGTCTTTGTTAGCCCTGGAGGACACCACTTTGGATGAGTGTATTTAGGATCTCTCGTTTTTACCTGGGTGGTGCTTGCCTCATGGTCATTAGCCGAGTGCTTTGGCACGATAGCAAGTATCGGCTCAGTCGGATTGTTATGCACAATCGGCTGCTGTATGGCGAATGTTTCGGTTCCCAAGATAAGTGAATCGACATCCATTTTCTCCTTGCCTTTTCCCGACTCAACTGCTGCAACACTTGGTGATTTAACACGCCATTCTTTTCGATTTTCCAGATGCATGAAATGTCCACTCGGGCGCACCTTTTTACTCTGATGGAATCCACTCGGATGGAATTCAGTCGGATGGAATCTACTCGGCCACATTTTTTCACTCGGATAGCTTCCACCTGGGTGCATTCTTTCACTCGGATAATTTCCATCCGGTCGCATGCTTTGACTAGCCGACCGAGAGTTACCGCTGTTCAGTCGGCCATTATATGAGTATTCAAGTCGACCCCAAACAGTTTGCCTTTGCTCTTCTGGAAACAACGCCTTTGGTCCACTCCGTTTCATATACTGACTGAACATATCATCTGATGGTGACCTTGGTCGCTTCAAGTATGATGGCCGGTTAGAGCTGGGACCAGCCGATTGATTAGCATATTTGGATAGCAACATATCAAAAGTTGGCTTGATCCGCTTGCGTTGCACTTTAGCTCCATTCCTCTTCCACCTGCCAACTTCTGGACTCTTGGGTTTGAGAAATTTAACTCGAGTATTTTCTTGCACTTGCGGTTGCCCCCCGAGTGTAGGATTCTTGATGGTGATTTTGATTACTTCCTTGCCATCAGGCTGCTTATCAAGCACAACATGTCTCCCCAAGACTGTGTTGCCTTCCTTGTCTTTCCTGGGCTCACCAATAATGATATTAGCTTTATTAGCAGATTCGGCTACCTCAGGCCGAATGAGTAGCTTCTTCCCCTCCAAATCCATGGTATTCATTGGAAAAGGTTGTTTATCAACTTGCATCTCAGGAAAGTTCAATCGTCCATCATTAATGGCCGATTGTATCTGTCGTCGAAAAACATTGCAATCGTTAGTAGCATGAGAAAAAGAATTATGATACTTGCAATAAGCACGCCGTTTTAGCTCTTCAAACGGCGGTAAAGTATGAGATATTCTAATAATCTTAGACTGCAGCAAAGCATCAAATATTCTATCACACTTAGCAATGTTAAAAGTAAACTTCATCTCTTCATCACGATTCTTATGAATCGGTTTCATACCATTGCAAGTAAAGGGTTTGGCCTTAGATGGCCAAACAAATTCAGTAGCAAAAACATCACCCTCATCGTCCGAGTGATCACTATCATATTCCACCATATTCATCTTTGGACGATCGGCTTTGTATCTATGCACTTCTTTGAGATCTTTGCTTCGACTTTCCTGAGCCAAAGCCCTTTGTAAGACTTGGTTGATATTTAAGAACTCATAACCTTCTAGCTTTTCTCTAATGGGAGTTCTCAAACCACTCAACACTAGGTCTGCCAAGTCTCTCTCGGTTATCACCAAACTAAAACACCGGTTTTTTGTTTCTCTGAATCTCTTGACGTAATCGAAGACCGATTCATCATGCTTTTGTTTAACCGATGTTAGATGTGATAACTTGTGTTCATTGTCGCCGCTATAAAAGTGATCATGAAATTTCTGCTCTAGCTGCGACCAAACCCGAATGGAACCATGTGGTAAAGAAGAAAACCATGAAAATGCTGTGCCAGTTAAAGATAAAGGAAACAAATGCACTTTCAACTCATTTAGTGAGCCTGCTTCACCTAGTTGTGCTAAGTATTGACTAACATGCTCCCATGTGGTTTTTGTGCCCTCTCCATTGAACTTAACAAAATATGGAATCTTATATCCCGGAGGGCACTGGATGGCATCAAAGTACTCGGGGTACGGCTTTTGGTAAATCCGATTGCGAGGTAACTCAACTCCAAAATTCTCTCTAAGCATCTTAGCCATCTCCTCTCTAAGATTAGCTAGACCATCATCCGTAGTGGACGATGAAGCTTGTGGCAGTGACATAGGAAGAGTATGGTTACTAGCTGTAGGTAGGAATTGTGGCATGTATGTCGACCCATAATTTTGTAGTGGTCGAGTGGTTGTAGCTGTAGGTAGAGTTTGGTTCGGCGTTGCCACCGAACCTGTCACGCTCATAATAGGATTAATAGGTGTAGCCACAATCTGATTTGTTTGGGTAGGATAATAAGTCATCGGCACGGGAGGCGCCGATGCAATAGGTAAAGCCAGATTAGGGTTTTGCACACTAGCAGCTACACCATTATTACCACTAGATGATTGAGATATATTCTTCCGAGCATTAGTATTTTGTATAAAAGTTTGATAGACTAGATTGTTACCATCAGCAATACGACTTTCAATCTCAGCCCACTGCTCAGGAGAAAAGGCAGTACTTACAGAGGGTTTAACCTGTTCAGTTTGAAGAAGAGGGAACTTGATTTCTTCAATCGGAGTGATGTTGCCTTGGCGATCTTTCTTGAATTTTGCAAGGAACTCCTGCAGGTCCTTCTCCTTGCGCGCCTTCTTGTACTCCTCATAGACGATGATCGGCCGATATCTCATCAAGATTGGGCTTAATGATGTTATCAGCGTCTACCTCTGATGGCTTGGGAAGATCGGACATGGTGGATGATGATGATTGATCTTCAATCCCCAGCGGAGTCGCCAAAAAGTGTGTTGACACACGAACACGTCACGTGTACCCTCGACGCCGGGGGTGATGCACCGCAGCTCACGTCGAAGGAGACCCGACCGACAGCGCGATACGCAAGACAGTCGACGGGCGCTTTTGCAGACCCGAAAACCCCACACCCCCGGGAGGAACCCCGTCAGGGAGTGCGGCGGCTATGGGCTGCCCTAGGTCGATTCACTCGCCCCTAGGGCCTCGGGATTCGCAGCTCTCAAACACGAAGAACAGCGAAGAACGAGAGAGAAAAACAGTGGAGAGATAAAACATAGATGAAAAAGTAATATATTGATTTGTTCGATTGTGTGTTGTTCAATCGGCCGTCACCCCCAACATATATAAGAGGTGGCTGGACTTCCCGTACAAGTAAAGGATTCATCTAGGCTTTCCTTACAAGAAAAATTACATCAATTCATGTCCTAGAGTCCTAATTCTATTCCAACTCGGATTCAGTCTGAATCTGGCCCAAACTTTGTCTTCCTTCTTGCGCGGGATGCCGGGCTTGCATATGATCTCCGATCGAGATGTCCCAAATATCAAACTTGTGCGCCTCGACGATACGAACAACTCTCATGTTGATCACTTTTTCAAATAAGGCCATCTTGAATACTTTTCGAGGCCATCTTTATCTTCCAGTCGGACTCGGTCTTGTAGTAGACTGGATTATCCGAGTCTCGTAGTGAATTTGTAGGCTATATATTATCTCTGGTGATGATGACTCCAAAATCAAAGTTTACCGTCTTGATGATACGCACAACTTCTGTATTGAACACTTCTTCATCCAAGGTCATTTTGATAAACTTTCGAGCACATGTTCAATTTCACTCGGACTTGAGCTCATCCACTCGGATATTAGATACTTTCACTCGGATCGTCCGATTGGACTTTTTCACTCGGAAGACAATCTTTCACTCGGATGACTATATTTCCACTCGGATGACTATATTTTCACTCGGATGACTATATTTCCACTCGGAAGGCACTATCTTATTCAATCGACAAGTTTTCGTCCCGATGGTAATCTTTTCACTCGGAATATTTTCACCTGGACGACAATTTCACTCGGATGATCATATTTCCACTCAGATGACTATATTTTCACTTGGATAATAATAAGTTCATCCGGTCAGCAAACTTTCACTCGACCGGTAAATTTCCATCGACCGTAAACTTTCACTCGGATGGTAAACTTTTCACTCGGATTTCCGACTGAAAACTTTGCCCGATCTTGATTTGTCTCTCCAGGCCTCATACGACCTCGGATTGAGACGAATTATATATGGAAATCGATCGGCTCGACGAGACGAAACTTTTCTGTGTGGAAGGTTTTTCGATTCAAGGCCGTCTTGATGGCCGAATTACTTGCGCAACCTATCAGACAAGTGTTTGGCACCTCGTGCCATATTTCCGTTGAGGTTCGGTCTGCAGTGTATTGCCTCTAACTTTTGCATATGAACTTGGATTGAGATGATTTATATATCAAAATCGATTGCCTCGACGAGGCGAAGACAATTCCTTAAAAGTGCTCCTTCATCCGAGGTCATCTTGAAGACGTGATTGGCCAAAAACCACTCGGAACATTGAATTATGCCACTCGGAGTTTAGTTTCGGTCCGTAAGATAAAGTCGAATGAATATAACCGAAACATCAAAGTGGTTCCACTCGGCGACGTGAATCTTTTCATGTTGAAAACCCGTTCACTCGAGACCAGCGTCATTGCAATCTGTATCTTGCCAAAATCAGGTGTCAACACATGCCCCCCTGTTTTTCGGCAAAGCTTGCACGCCGAAAAATAATTTGCATAGTGTTTGTTCTAAGGACGATATCAACAATCCATCGGCCATTTATTTTTCTCAGGGCGCTAGTTATGTATCGTCCATGTTTGTGCTAAGGGCGATAATTGTATATCGGCCATTGCCTACTTAGGCTTCCTGCCACACACTCGGGTGGTACTTCTTCAAATATTTGCCATTGAGAGCTCGAGGTAACAATGCCCCTTGTATTGATTCCACCAAATATGAATTTCCGGGAACAACTCTTGTAATTCTAAAAGGACCTTCCCAACTTGGAGACCACTTCCCGAATTTTCTATCTCTTGAACCAATCGATAGAATCACTTTCCAGACGAGATCACCAACTTGAAAATTCTTCAACTTAACTTTCTTATTGTAAGCTCTTGCAACCCTCAACTTGTCTCTATCTATGGACTTCAAAGCAACCAAATGTTTATCGGCAACCTCATCAATATTGTCCATCATCAAGTTATAAAAGTCTACTGCTGATAAATCATTTTGTTTGGCTATTCTCAAAGCATTCAAATTTAATTCCACTGGTAAAACGGCCTCTTGACCATATACTAGCTCATATGGGGTCACCTTCGTAGCACCATGCCTTGAAATTCTATGTGCCCACAAAGCTTCAAACAACAACTCATGCCATCTCCTTGGATTATCTTCAATCTTTTTCTTGATGAGTTTGATTAAAATTTTATTGCTAGACTCAGCTTGTCCATTAGCTTGGGCATAATATGGAGAGGAATTGAGCAACTTTATGTTATAAGATCTGGCAAACTCTCTGACTTGGTGTGACATGAGAGATGAACCTTGATCTGTCGTTAACGTTTGAGGAATACCGAATCTATGAATAATGTGCTTGGTTATGAATTGAATTACCTCTGTATGTGTCATCTTCTTGAGAGGTACTGCTTCAGACCATTTAGTGAAATAATCAGTTGCCACCAATACGAACCGATGCCCCTTTGAGGAAGATGGATGAATTTGCCCAATAAAGTCTAAACCCCATCCTCTGAAAGGCCACGGCTTGATAACAGGATGCAACATAGCAGCAGGAGCTAATTGAATATCACCAAATTTTTGACAAGCTTCGCACCCTTTATAATATCTGAAGCAATCATTAATCATAGTCGGCCAATAAAACCCAGCACGTCGCAATAACCATTTCATCTTGGGAGCCGACTGGTGAGTGCCACAAATGCCTTCATGTACCTCTCCCATAGCAACTCTTGCCTGGTCCTCATCCAAACACTTTAGAAGAACATCATCGACTGTTCGGCGATAAAGACCATCATCTCTCATTGTATACTTGAAAGCCATACGCCGAACAACCCTGTCCACCCTTTCACTCGGATTGTACAAGTAATCAACAATGGGCTTCCTCCAGTCGGGATTGTCACCTGCACTAGACTTTTTGTTAATGGCCGAATCAGTGGGTTCAGGTTCGGCCTCTCCCATATTGGCAAGACAAGACATCGGTCTTTGAGAGATATGAAACATGCCATGATCAACATGATATCTGGATGCTTGTTGTGCCAATTTATTTGCTTTCCAATTGTCATGTCTAGATATATGAGCAATGCTAAAGCAATCCAAAGTAGAAATTATATCTAGACATTTATCAAGATAAACATTAAGTGATTCGTCCAAACACTGAAAGACTTTGGATATTTGCTGCACCACTAGTAACGAATCACCATAAGCCTCAATATGTGTAACACCTATAGCAAGTAACATCTCTAGGCCGAATAATAATGCTTCATATTCGGCTTGATTATTTGTACAAAAATATTCTAAGCGGCATGAGGCTTCAAAAATAGCACCATGAGGAGATATGTAAACAATACCAACACCTTGGCCATTGGTACAAACTGAACCATCAAAATATAATCTCCATGGTACTATTGAGACAAAGTTTATATCAACATCATGCTTGTCATCAATCCGATGTTCAACAATAAAATTAGCAACGATTTGGCCTTTCATGGATTTTAGAGATTCATAGGCCAAATCATATTCAATCAAAGCATAAGCCCACTTGCCAATTCTAACACTAAGAATTGGTCTATGCAACATATATTTAATGACATCGGTCTGACAAGCTACTATGCAAGCACTCGGTACTAAATAATGTCTCAATTTTGTGCAAGCATAATATAAACATAGACATAATTTTTCAATAAATGTATACCTTGTCTCTGCGTCCAATAGGCGGCGGCTCAAATAAGTGATGGCATGCTCTTTTCCTTCGGTCTCTTGAGTTAGAACAGCACCAATAACTCCTTCCTTTGCTGCAATGTAAAGTCTGAAGGGTTCCCTATGCTTGGGTGCTCTCATCATCGGGGGAGTGCACAAATAATTCTTGATCATATCAAATGCTTCTTGCTATTTTGCCCCCAAGTGAAATCAGCATCATTCTTTAACCGAAGGATAGGAGTAAATGCATCAACTTTCCCTGATAGATTAGCTATGAACCTTCTCAAATAATTGACCTTGCCAAGGAATTTTTGCATATCTCTCTTGCATGTTGGAGCCTCCACTTTCTGTATAGCCTCTATCTTTTTTGGATCAATCTCTATACCATCTTCATGAATAATGAAACCCAAAAACTTGCCAGCTGACACGCCGAAAGCACACTTCAAAGGATTCATTTTCAGTCCATACTTTTTCATTCTTTCAAAAGCTAAACGCAAATCGGCCAAGTGAGATTCAAAAGCATCCGATTTTACAACAATATCATCAATATAAACTTCAAGTATGACACCGAATAAATCATGAAAAATCAAATTCATAGCCCTTTGATATGTGGCGCCAGCATTTTTTAATCCGAATGTCATTACTGTCCACTCAAATAAACCAAGGAAACTAGGACATCAGAAAGCCGTTTTGTACATGTCCTCTTCGGCCATAAAAATTTGATTGTATCCGGCATTACCATCTAGAAAGCTAATAACCTTATGTCCAGAAGCATCATTAATAAGCATATCGGCTATTGGCATAGGATACTCATCTTTGGGTGTAGCCCTATTCAAATATCTGAAATCAATGCACACCCTCAACTTGCCAGATCCTTTCTTCTCTACCGGGACAATGTTAGAAATCCACTCGGCATACCTGTAAGGTCGAATGAAATTAGCTTCAAGCAGTCGACCGATCTCTTCCTTGATCCGGTCATATGTTTTCAGATTAAATTTTCCGGCCGACTGTTTATAAGGTCTAAAACCGGCCTTTATAGGCAACCGATGTTCCACTAGCTCTCGGCTTAACCCTGGCATCTCATGATATTCCCATTCAAAGCAACAAACATATTCTTTCAATAGCTCGATTAACTTAGCCTTACAATCAGCTTTCAAATTTTTGTTTATAAATGTCGGTCGAGTGACTGAACCATCTCCAATATCTACCTCTTCTAACGGATCGGCTGATGTAAAACCTTGTCCAAGTTTATCCATGTCATCCAACTCCTCTATAGACTCATACATATCGTTCCCATTGGACCGATACTTTACAAGACGTTTTTGTAACCACTTGGAATTAGGATCCATTTAAACATATCATACCTTGGAGCCGATTGCATTCACTCGGCTTTAAAGAGACGGGCACAAAACCATTCTTGGTCACTCTGAGAAAATCAAATTCTGATAAGTCACGTCCCGTCAAGCAAGTAGCATTGGGATGTTGCCAATCCACCAATGCATAGGCCAAAGCAACACCGGCCAAGTTATCCGCATGAATAACTTCCACTTCATCATCAACCCACTGAATCAAAAACTGGTGCATAGTGGATGGCACACACTGATTTGCATGAACCCAATCGCGACCTAGTATGACGTTTTGGTTACCTTGCACCTCAGCGACAAAGAATGCAGTAGCCAAAGTTTTGCTTCCGACTGTAAGCTCCACATACATCACACCTTTGGCTTCAGTTTTCTCTTTGCCTTCAAATCCGTTGAGCACCATATTGGTCTTGATCAATTCTTCATCAGGCAAACCCAATTTCTTGAAGACCGAATAGGGCATAAGATTTACCACAACACCACCATCAACAAGCATCCGAGTGAGCGGCGACCCATTGATATGACCTCTGAGATATAATGGTTTAAGATGCGTTACTGGTTCTTTTGGCTTCTCGAATATTGCGTTTTTAGGGCCAAAATCCAGCTGAGCCACCTCCCCTTCTTCATCTACAGCACGTAACTCAGCAGGTAAGTAATACACCATGTTGATATCCATACATTCATGAACCGGCGTAGACTCATAGTCCAACATATCAGCCTCCTCCTTGAGTGCATCCACAGATTTTGAAATTTGTCCGAGTGAAGGAGAAGTAAGAAGTGTCGCAGACGATGTCATATATGTTGCATCGTCCTCCTTTGGTGATGTGGGTATTGATGTGATAGATGTAGAAGTTGTTGTATCTTGTATTTGTTTAGGCCTCCACACTTGTTTTGGTGGAACCATGGGTCGAGTGTCATTGAACAACTTATCCCTTTGTTTCTCGGCCTCCTGTTCTGCCATCTTTTGACTCCTTAACCTCTATAGTTTCCTATTTTGTGTCTTTGTTAGCCCTGGAGGACACCACTTTGGATGAGTGTATTTAGGATCTCTCGTTTTTACCTGGGTGGTGCTTGCCTCATGGTCATTAGCCGAGTGCTTTGGCACGATAGCAAGTATCGGCTCAGTCGGATTGTTATGCACAATCGGCTGCTGTATGGCGAATGTTTCGGTGCCCAAGATAAGTGAGTCGACATCCATTTTCTCCTTGCCTTTTCCCGACTCAACTGATGCAACACTTGGTGATTTAACACGCCATTCTTTTCGATTTTCCAGATGCATGAAATTTCCACTCGGGCGCACCTTTTTACTCTGATGGAATCCACTCGGATGGATATCACTCGGATGGAATTCAGTCGGATGGAATCTACTCGGCCACTTGCCAACTTCTGGACTCTTGGGTTTGAGAAATTTAACTCGAGTATTTTCTTGCACTTGCGGTTGCCCCCCGAGTGTAGGATTCTTGATGGTGATTTTGATTACTTCCTTGCTATCAGGCTGCTTATCAAGCACAACATGTCTCCCCAAGACCGTGTTGCCTTCCTTGTCTTTCCTGGGCTCACCAATAATGATATTAGCTTTATTAGCAGATTCGGCTACCTCAGGCCGAATGAGTAGCTTCTTCCCCTCCAAATCCATGGTATTCATTGGAAAAGGTTGTTTATCAACTTGCATCTCAGAAAAGTTCAATCGTCCGTCATTAATGGCCGATTGTATCTGTCGTCGAAAAACATTGCAATCGTTAGTAGCATGAGAAAAAGAATTATGATACTTGCAATAAGCACGCCGTTTTAGCTCTTCAAACGACGGTAAAGTATAAGATATTCTAATAATCTTAGCCTGCAGCAAAGCATCAAATATTCTATCACACTTAGCAATGTTAAAAGTAAACTTCATCTCTTCATCACGATTCTTATGAATCGGTTTCAGATCATTGCAAGTAAAGGGTTTGGCCTTAGATGGCCAAACAAATTCAGTAGCAAAAACATCACCCTCATCGTCCGAGTGATCACTATCATATTCCACCATATTCATCTTTGGACGATCGGCTTTGTATCTATGCACTTCTTTGAGATCTTTGCTTTGACTTTCCTGAGCCAAAGCCCTTTGTAAGACTTGGTTGATATTTAAGAACTCATAACCTTCTAGCTTTTCTCTAATGGGAGTTCTCAAACCACTCAACACTAGGTCTGCCAAGTCTCTCTCGGTTATCACCAAACTAAAACACCGGTTTTTTGTTTCTCTGAATCTCTTGACGTAATCGAAGACCGATTCATCATGCTTCTGTTTAATCGATGTTAGATGTGATAACTTGAGTTCATTGTCGCCGCTATAAAAGTGATCATGAAATTTCTGCTCTAGCTGCGACCAAACCCGAATGGAACCATGTGGTAAAGAAGAAAACCATGAAAATGTTGTACCAGTTAAAGATAAAGGAAACAAATGCACTTTCAACTCATTTAGTGAGCCTGCTTCACCTAGTTGTGCTAAGTATTGACTAACATGCTCCCATGTGGTTTTTGTGCCCTCTCCATTGAACTTAACAAAATATGGAATCTTATATCCCGGAGGGCACTGGATGGCATCAAAGTACTAGGGGTACGGCTTTTGGTAAATCCGATTGCGAGGTAACTCAACTCCAAAATTCTCTCTAAGCATCTTAGCCATCTCCTCTCTAAGATTAGCTAGACCATCATCCGTAGTGGACAATGAAGCTTGTGGCAGTGACATAGGAAGAGTATGGTTACTAGCTGTAGGTAGGAATTGTGGCATGTATGTCGACCCATAATTTGGTAGTGGTCGAGTGGTTGTAGCTGTAGGTAGAGTTTGGTTCGGCGTTGCCACCGAACCTGTCACGCTCATAATAGGATTAATAGGTGTAGCCACAATCTGATTTGTTTGGGTAGGATAATAAGTCATCGGCACGGGAGGCGCCGATGCAATAGGTAAAGCCAGATTAGGGTTTTGCACACTAGCAGCTACACCATTATTACCACTAGACGATTGAGATATATTCTTTCGAGCATTAGTATTTTGTATAAAAGTTTGATAGACTAGATTGTTACCATCAGCAATACGACTTTCAATCTCAGCCCACTGCTCAGGAGAAAATGCAGTACTTATAGAGGGTTTAACCTGTTCCGTTTGAAGAAGAGGGAACTTGATTTCTTCAATCGGAGTGATGTTGCCTTGGCGATCTTTCTTGAATTTTGCAAGGAACTCCTGCAGGTCCTTCTCCTCGCGCGCCTTCTTGTACTCCTCATAGACGATGATCGGCCGATATCTCATCAAGATTGGGCTTAATGATGTTATCGGTGTCTACCTCAGATGGCTTGGGAAGATCGGACATGGTGGATGATGATGATTGATCTTCGATCCCCAGCGGAGTCGCCAAAAAGTGTGTTGACACACGAACACGTCACGTCTACCCTCGACGCTCGGGGTGATGCACCGCAGCTCACGTCGAAGGAGACCCGACCGACAGCGCGATACGCAAGACAGTCGACGGGCGCTTTTGCAGACCCGAAAACCCCACACCCCCGGGAGGGACCCCGTTAGGGAGTGCGGCGGCTATGGGCTGCCCTAGGTCGATTCGCTCGCCCCTAGGGCCTCGGGATTCGTAGCTCTCAAACACGAAGAACAGCGAAGAACGAGAGAGAAAAACAGTGGAGAGATAAAACGTAGATGAAAAAGTAATATATTGATTTGTTCGATTGTGTGTTGTTCAATCGGCTGTCACCCCCAACATATATAAGAGGCGGCTGGACTTCCCGTACAAGTAAAGGATTCATCTAGGCTTTCCTTACAAGAAAAATTACATCAATTCATGTCCTAGAGTCCTAATTCTATTCCAACTCGGATTCAGTCTGAATCTGGCCCAAACTTTGTCTTCCTTCTTGCGCGGGATGCCGTGCTTGCATATGATCTCCGATCGAGATGTACCAAATATCAAACTTGTGCACCTCGACGATACGAACAACTCTCATGTTGATCACTATTTCAAATAAGGCCATCTTGAATACTTTTCGAGGTCATCTTTATCTTCCAGTCGGACTCGGTCTTGTAGTAGACTGGATTATCTGAGTCTCGTAGTGAATTTGTAGGCTATATATTATCTCTGGTGATGATGACTCCAAAATCAAAGTTTACCGTCTTGATGATACGCACAACTTCTGTATTGAACACTTCTTCATCCAAGGTCATTTTGATAAACTTTCGAGCACATGTTCAATTTCACTCGGACTTGAGCTCATCCACTCGGATATTAGATACTTTCACTCGGATCGTCCGATTGGACTTTTTCACTCGGAAGACAATCTTTCACTCGGATGACTATATTTCCACTCGGATGACTATATTTTCACTCGGATGACTATATTTCCACTCGGAAGGCACTATCTTATTCAATCGGCAAGTTTTCGTCCCGATGGTAATCTTTTCACTCGGAATATTTTCACCTGGACGACAATTTCACTTGGATGATCATATTTCCACTCAGATGACTATATTTTCACTTGGATAATAATAAGTTCATCCGGTCAGCAAACTTTCACTCGGATGGTAAACTTTTCACTCGGATTTCTGACTGAAAACATAGCCCGATCTTGATTTGTCTCTCCAGGCCTCATACGACCTCGGATTGAGATGAATTATATATGAAAATCGACCGGCTCGACGAGACGAAACTTTTCCGTGTGGAAGGATTTTCGATTCAGGGCCGTCTTGATGGCCGAATTACTCGCGCAACCTATCAGACAAGTGTGGCACCTCACGCCATATTTCCGTTGAGGTTCGATCTGCAGTGTATTGCCTCTAACTTTTGCATATGAACTTGGATTGAGATGATTTATATATCAAAATCGATTGCCTCAACGAGACGAAGACAATTACTTAAGAGTGCTCCTTCTTACGAGGTCATCTTGAAGGCGTGATTGGCCAAAAACCACTCGGAACATTGAATTATGCCACTCGGAGTATAGTTTCGGTCCGTAAGATAAAGTCGAATGAATATAACCGAAACATCAAAGTGGTTCCACTCGGCGACGTGAATCTTTTCATGCTGAAAACCCGTTCACTCGAGACCATCTTCATTGCAATCTGCATCTTTCCAAAATCAGGTGTCAACACAACTCCCGAATACCGGAGGAACACTTAGTGTGCTATCAAACGTCACAACGTAACCGGGTGATTATAAAGATGCTCTAAAGGTGTCTCGGATAGTGTTTGTTGAGTTGGCGTAGATCGAGATTAGAATTTTTCACTCCGATTGTCGGAGAGGTATCTCTGGGCCCTCTCGGTAATGCACATCACTATAAGCCTTGCAAGCAATGTGACTATAGAGTTACTTACAGGATGATGCATTACAGAACGAGTAAAGAGACTTGCCGGTAACTAGATTGAACTAGGTCTAAGGATACCGATGATCGAATCTCGGGCAAGTAACATACCGATGACAAAAGGAACAACGTATATTGTTATGCGGTTTGACCAATAAAGATCTTCGTAGAATATGTAGGAACTAATATGAGCATCCACGTTCCGATATTGGTTATTGACCGAAAGTGAGTCTCGGTCATGTCTACATAGTTCTCGAACCCGTAGGGTCCGCACTCTTAACGTTCGATGACGATCGGTATTATGAGTTTATGTGTTTTGATGTATCGAAGGTAGTTCGGAGTCCCGGATGTGATGACGGACATGACAAGGAGTCTCAAAATGGCCGAGACATGAAGATTGATATATTGGAAGGTTATGTTTGGACACCGGAAAGGTTTTGGATGAGTTTGGGCATATACCGGAGTACCGGGGGGTTACCGGAACCCCCTGGGGGCTATGTGCCTACATGGGATTTAGTGGGAGAGAGAGAGGTGGGGGCGCAGCCCCCAAGCCCAATCCGAATTGGGAGGGGGGGCAGCCCCCCTTTCCTTCCTCTCCTCTTCCCCTTCCTTCCTCATCCTATTAGGACTAGGAAAGGGGGGAAACCTGCTCCTAGTAGGAGTAGGAATCCCCCCTTGGGGCGCACCATGATGGGCCGGCCGGCCCCATCATCCCCTCCTTTATATATCGGGAAGGGGGGCACCCCATAGACACACAAGTTGATTTCTTAGCCGTGTGCGGTGCCCCCCTCCATAGATTTCCACCTCGGTCAAATTGTCGTAGTGCTTAGGCGAAGCCCTGCGTCGGTAACTTCATCATCACCGTCAACACGCCATCGTGCTGATGAAACTCTCCCTTGGCCTCAGCTGGATCTAGAGTTCAAGGGACGTCACCGAGCTGAACGTGTGCAGATCGCGGAGGTGCCGTGTGTTCGGTACTTGATCGGTTAGATCACGAAGACGTTTGACTACATCAACCGCGTTACTCAACGCTTCCACTTTCGGTCCATGAGGGTACATAGACACACTCTCCCCTCTCGTTGCTATGCATCTCCTAGATAGATCTGGCGTGATCATAGGAAAATTTTAGAAATATTGCGTTCCCTAACAGTGGCATCCGAGCTAGGTTTATGCGTAGATGTTATATGGACGAGTAGAACACAAAGGAGTTGTGGGCGTGGGTATATACATATTGCTTGCCGTCACTAGTTGTTTCTTGATTCGGCGGTATTGTTGGATGAAGCGGCCCGGACCGACATTACATGACCGCGTTCATGAGACTGGTTCTACCGATGTGCTTTGCACATAGGTGGCTGGCGAGTGTCAGTTTCTCCAACTTTAGTTGAATTGGATTCAATGAACAGAGTTCTTTCTAAAGATCAAAAAGCAATCACTATACCGCGTTGTGGTTTTGATGCGTAGGTAAGAACGGTTCTTGCTAGAAGCCCGTAGCAGCCACGTAAAACTTGCAACAACAAAGTAGAGGACGTCTAACTTGTTTTTGCAGGGCATGTTCTGATGTGATATGGTCAAGACGTGATGAGATATAAATTGTTGTATGAGATGATCATGTTTTGTTGAAGTTATCGGCAACTGGCAGGAGTCTTATGGTTGTTTCTTTATTGCATAAGATGCAAGCGCCATATAATTACTTTAATTCATCGCTATGTGATAGTAATAGTTGCAAAAGCAATAGTTGGCGAGACGACCATGTGACGACACGTTGATAAAGATCAAGATGATGGAGATCATGGTATCATGCTGGTGATGATGGAGATCATGACGGTACTTTGAAGATGGAGATCAAAGGCACACGATGATGATGGCCATATCATGTCACATATTTTGATTGCATGTGATGTTTATCTTTTATGCATCTTATTTTGCTTAGTACGACGGTAGAATTATGAGATGATCCCTTATTAAAATTTCAAGGTATAAGTGTTCACCCTGAGTATGCACCATTGCGACAGTTCTTCGTGCTGAGACACCATGTGATGATCGGGTGTGATAAGCTCTACATTCACATACAACGGGTGCAAGGCAGTTTTGCACATGCAGAATACTCGGGTTAAACTTGACGAGCCTAGCATATGCAGATATGGCCTCGGAACACCGAGACCGAAAGGTCGAGCGTGAATCATATAGTAGATATGATCAACATAGTGATGTTCACCATTGAAAACTACTCTGTCTCACATGATGATCGGACATGGTTTAGTTGATATGGATCACGTGATCACTTAGATGATTAAAGGGATGTCTATCTAAGTGGGAGTTCTTAAGTAATATGATTAAATTGTTGGGGAACGTAGCATAATTTTAAAAATTTGTACGCATCACCAAGATCAATCTATGGAGTCATCTAGCAACGAGGGAGAGGGGAGTGCATCTACATACCCTTGTAGATCGCGAGCGGAAGCGTTCAAGAGAATGGGGTTGATGGAGTCGTACTCGTCGTGATCCAAATCACCAATGACCGAGTGCCGAACGGACGGCACCTCCGCGTTCAACACACGTACGGTTGGGAGAGATGTCTCCTCCATCTTGATCCAGCAAGGGAAGGAGAGGTTGATGGAGATCCAGCAGCACGACGGTGTGGTGGTGGAAGTAGCGGGATCCCGGCAGGGCTTCGCCAAGCGCAAGCGGGGAGGAGGAGGTGTCACGGGAGGGATGGAGGCACCAGGGACTTGGTTGCGGCAGCCCTCCCTCCCCTCCACTATATATAGGGGGCCTTGGGGGCGCCAGCCCCTATAGATCCCATCTAAGGAAGGGGGCGGCGGCCTAGGGGTGGCTTGGCCCCCAAGGCAGGTGGAGGCGCCCCCACCCCCTTAGGGTTTCCAACCCTAGGCGCAAGGAAGGCCCAAGGGGGGCGCACCAGCCCACCAGGCGCTGGTTCCCTTCCCACTTCAGCCCATGAGGCCCTCCGGGATAGGTGGCCCCACCCGGTGGACCCCCGGGACCCTTCCAGTGGTCCCGGTACAATACCGGTGACCCCCGAAACTTTCCCGGTGGCCAAAATTGGACTTCCTATATATAAATCTTTACCTCCGGACCATTCTGGAACTCCTCGTGACGTCCGGGATCTCATTCGGGACTCCGACAAACTTTCAGGTTACCGCATACCAATATCTCTACAACCCTAGCGTCACTGAACCTTAAGTGTGTAGACCCTACGGGTTCGGGAACCATGCAGACATGACCGAGACAACTCTCCGGCCAATAACCAACAGCGGGATCTGGATACCCATGTTGGCTCCCACATATTCCAGATGATCCCATCGGATGAACCACGATGTCGAGGATTCAATCAATCCCGTATTCAATTCCCTTTGTTCATCGGTACGTTACTTGCCCGAGATTCGATCGTCGGTATTCCAATACCTCGTTCAATCTCATTACCAGCAAGTCACTTTACTCGTTCCATAACACATCATCCCGTGACCAACCCTTAGTCACACTGAGCTCATTACGATGATGTTTTACCGAGTGGGCCCAGAGATACCTCTCCGTCATGCGGAGTGACAAATCCTAGTCTCGATTCGTGCCAACCCAACAGACACTTTCGGAGATACCTGTAGTGCACCTTTATAGTCACCCAGTTACGTTGTGACGTTTGGCACACCCAAAGTATTCCTACAGTATCTGGAAGTTGCACAATCTCATGGTCTAAGGAAAAGATACTTGGCATTAGAAAAGCTCTAGCAGACGAACTACACGATCTTGTGCTATGCTTAAGATTGGGTCTTGTCCATCACATCATTCTTCTAATGATGTGATCCCGTTATCATTGACATCTAATGTCCATAGTCAGGAAACCATGACTATCTGTTGATCAACGAGCTAGTCAACTAGAGGCTCACTAGGGACATGTTGTGGCCTATATATTCACACATGTATTACGATTTCCGGATAACACAATTATAGCATGAATAATAGACAATTATCATGAACAAGGAAATATAATAATAATCATTTTATTATTGCCTCTAGGGCATATTTCCAACAGTCTCGCACTTGCACTAGAGTCAATAATCTATTTACATTGTGATGAATCGAACACCCATAGAGTTCTGGTGTTGATCATGTTTTGCTCGAGGAAGAGGTTTAGTCAACGGATCTGCGACATTCAGGTCCGTATGCACTTTACAAATATCTATGTCTCCATTTTGAACATTTTCACGAATGGAGTTGAAGCGACGCTTGATATGCCTGGTCTTCCTGTGAAACCTGGGCTCCTTGGCAAGGGCAATAGCTCCAGTGTTGTCACAGAAGAGAGTCATTGGGCCTGACACATTGGGAATAACTCCTAGGTCGGTAATGAACTCCTTCACCCAGATTGCTTCTTGTGCTGCCTCCGAGGTTGCCATGCACTCCGCTTCACACGTAGATCCCGCCACGACGCTTTGCTTGCAACTGCACCAGCTGACTGCCCCACCATTCAAAATATACACGTATCCGGTTTGTGACTTAGAGTCATCCAGATCTGTGTTGAAGCTAGCATCGACGTAACCCTTTATGACGAGCTCTTCGTCACCTCCATAGACGAGAAACATATCCTTAGTCCTTTTCAGGTACTTCAGGATATTCTTGACCGCCGTCTAGTGTTCCATGCCGGGATTACTTTGGTACCTTCCTACCAAACTTACGGCAAGGTTTACATCAGGTCTGGTACACAGCATGGCATACATGATAGACCCTATGGCCAAGGCATAGGGGACGACACTCATCTTTTCTCTATCTTCTGCCGTGGTCGGGTATTGAGCCATGCTCAATCTCATACCTTGCAATACATGCAAGAACCCCTTCTTGGACTGATCCATATTGAACTTCTTCAATATCTTGTCAAGGTACGTACTTTGCGAAAGACCAATGAGGCGTCTCGATCTATCTCTATAGATCTTGATGCCTAATATATAAGCAGCTTCTCCAAGGTCCTTCATTGAAAAACACTTGTTCAAGTAGGCCTTTATGCTTTCCAAGAATTCTATATCATTTCCCATCAATAGTATGTCATCCACATACAATATGAGAAATGCTACAGAGCTTCCACTCACTTTCTTGTAAACGCAGGCTTCTCCATAAGTCTGCGTAAACCCAAACGCTTTGATCATCTCATCAAAACGAATGTTCCAACTCCGAGATGCCTGCACTAGCCCATAGATTGAGCATTGGAGCTTGCACACCTTGTCAGCATTCTTAGGATCGACAAAACCTTACGGCTGCATCATATACAATTCTTCCTTAAGGAAACCATTAAGGAATGCCGTTTTGATGTCCATTTGCCATATCTCATAATCATAGAATGTGGCAATTGCTCACATGATTCGGACGGACTTCAGCTTCGCTACGGGTGAGAAAGTTTCATCGTAGTCAACCACTTGAACTTGTTGATAACCCTCAGTGACAAGCCGAGCCTTATAGATGGTCACATTACCATCCGCGTCTGTCTTCTTCTTAAAGATCCATTTATTTTCCATTGCTCGCCAATCAACGGGCAAGTCAGTCAAAGTCCATACTTCGTTTTCATACATGGATCCTATCTCGGATTTCATGGCTTCCAACCATTTGTCGGAATCTGGGCCCGCCATCGCTTCTTCATAGTTCGAAGGTTCACCATTGTCTAACAACATGATTTCTAGGACAGGGTTGCCGTACCACTCTGGTGCGGAACGTGTCCTTGTGGACCTTCAAAGTTCATTAGCAACTTGATCTAAAGTTTAATGATCATCATCATTAACTTCCTCCCTAGTCGGTGCAGACACCTCAGGAACAATTTCTTGAGCTGCGCCATTCTCTGGTTCAAGAGGCAATACTTCATCAAGTTCTACTTTCCTCCCACTTACTTCTTTTGAGAGAAACTCTTTCTCTAGAAAGGATCCATTCTTGGCAACAAAGGTCTTACCTTCGGATCTAAGATAGAAGGTATACCCAATAGTTTCTTTAGGGTATCCTATGAAGACGCATTTTTCCGATTTGGGTTTGAGCTTTTCAGGTTGAAGTTTCTTGACATAAGCATCGCATCCCCAAACTTTCAGAAACGATAGCTTAGGTTTCTTGCCAAACCACAATTCATACGGTGTTGTCTCAACGGATTTTGACGGAACCCTATTTAAAGTGAATGCGTCAGTCTCTATGGCATAACCCCAAAATGATAGTGGTAGATTGGTAAGAGACATCATAGATCGTACCATATCCAATAGGGTGCGATTACAATGTTCGGACACACCATTACGCTGTGGTGTTCCAGGCGGCGTGAGTTGTGAAACTATTCCACATTTCCTTAAGTGCGTGCCAAATTCGTGACTCAAATATTCTCCCCCACGATCTGATCGTAAGAACTTGATTTTCCTGTCACGTTGATTCTCAACCTCACTCTGAAATTCCTTGAACTTTTCAAAGGTCTCGGACTTGTGTTTCATTAAGTAGACATACCCATATCTACTTAAGTCATCAGTGAGGGTGAGGACATAACGATAGCCACCGCGAGCCTCAACGCTCATTGGACCGCACACATCAGTATGTATAATTTCCAATAAGTTGGTTGCTCGCTCCATTGTTCCGGAAAACGGAGTCTTGGTCATTTTACCCATGAGGCATGGTTCACACGTGTCAAATGATTCATAATCAAGTGACTCCAAAAGTCCATCTGCATGGAGTTTCTTCATGCGTTTGACACCAATGTGACCAAGGCGGCAGTGCCACAAGTATGTGGGACTATCATTATCAACCTTACATCTTTTGGCATTCACACTATGAATGTGTGTAACATCACGTTCGAGATTAAATAAGAATAAACCATTGACCAGCGGGGCATGACCATAAAACATGTCTCTCATATAAATAGAACAACCATTATTCTCAGATTTAAACGAGTAGCCATCTCGCATTAAACAAGATCCAGATACAATGTTCATGCTCAAAGCTGGTACTAAATAACAATTATTTAGGTTTAAAACTAATCCCGTAGGTAAATGCAGAGGTAGCGTGCCGACGGCGATCACATCGACCTTGGAACCATTCCCGACGCGCATCGTCACCTCGTCCTTCGCCAGTCTCCGTTTATTCCGTAGTTCCTGTTTTGAGTTACAAATATGAGCAACTGCACCGGTATCAAATACCCAGGAGCTACTACGAGCGCTGGTAAGGTACACATCAATAACATGTATATCACATATACCTTTGGTATTGCCGGCCTTCTTTTCCGCTAAGTACTTGGGGCAGTTCCGCTTCCAGTGACCGTTTCCCTTGCAACAAAAGCACTCAGTCTTAGGCTTGGGTCCATTCTTTGACTTCTTCCTGGCAGCTTGCTTACCGGGCGCGACAACTCCCTTGCCATCCTTCTTGAAGTTCTTTTTACCCTTGCCTTTCTTGAACTTAGTGGTTTTATTCACCATCAACACTTGATGTTCCTTTTTGATTTCCACCTCCGCTGATTTCAGCATTGAATATACCTCGGGAATGGTCCTTTCCATCCCCTGCATATTGAACTTCATCACGAAGCTCTTATAGATAGGTGGGAGCGACTGAAGGATTCTATCAACGACCGCATCATCCGGGAGATGAACTCCCAGCTGAGACAAGCGGTTATGCAGCCCAGACATTTTGAGTATGTGCTCACTGACAGAACTGTTCTCCTCCATCTTACAACTGTAGAACTTGTCGGAGACTTCATATCTCTCGACCCGGGCGTGAGCTTGGAAAACCATTTTCAGCTCTTGGAACATCTCATATGCTCTGTGTTGCTCAAAACGCTTTTGGAGCCCCGGTTCTAAGCTGTAAAGCATGCCGCACTGAACCAGGGAGTAATCATCACTACGTGTCTGCCAAGCGTTCATAATGTCTTGTTCTGCAGGGAAAACATGTGCTTCACCTAGCGGTGCATCAAGGACATATGCTTTCCTGGCAGCTATGAGGATAATCCTCAGGTTACGGACCCAGTCCGTGTAGTTGCTGCCATCGTCTTTCAGCTTTGTTTTCTCTAGGAACACGTTGAAGTTCAGGGCAACATTAGCGTGGGCCATTTGATCTACAAGACATATTGCAAAGATTTTAGACTATGTTCATGATAATTAAGTTCATCTAATCAAATTATTAATGAACTCCCACTCAGATAGACATCCCTCTAGTCATCTAAGTGATACATGATCCGAGTCAACTAGGCCGTGTCCGATCATCACGTGAGATGGACTAGTCATCATCGGTGAACATTTTCATGTTGATCATATCTTCTATACGACTCATGTTCGACCTTTTGGTCTTCCGTGTTTCGAGGCCATGTCTGTACATGCTAGGCTCGTCAAGCCAACCTAAGTGTACTGCGTGTGTAAATCTGGCTTACACCCGTTGTATGCGAACGTTAGAACCTATCACACTCGATCATCACGTGGTGCTTCGGAACAACGGACCTTAGCAATGGTGCACAGTTAGGGGGAACACTTTCTTGAAATTATTGCGAGGGATCATCTTATTTATGCTACCGTCGTTCTAAGCAAATAAGATGTAAAACATGATAAACATCACATGCAATCAAATAGTGACATGATATGGCCAATATCATTTTGCTCCTTTTGATCTCCATCTTCGGGGCGCCATGATCATCGTCGTCACCGGCATGACACCATGATCTCCATCATCATGATCTCCATCATCGTGTCTTCATGAAGTTGTCTCGTCAATCATTACTTCTACTACTATGGCTAACGGTTAGCGATAAAGTAAAGTAATTACATGACGTTTATGTTGACACGCAGGTCATAAATAAATTAAGACAACTCCTATGGCTCCTGCCGGTTGTCATACTCATCGACATGCAAGTCGTGATTCCTATTACAAGAACATGATCAATCTCATACATCACATATATCATTCATCACATCCTTTTGGCCATATCACATCACACGGCACATGCTGCAAAAACAAGTTAGACGCCCTCTAATTGTTGTTGCAAGTTTTTACGTGGATGCTATAGGTTTCTAGCAAGAACGTTTCTTACCTATGCCAAAACCACAATGTGATATGCCAATTTCTATTTACCCTTCATAAGGACCATTTTCATTGAATCCGATCCGACTAAAGTGGGAGAGACAAACACCCGCTAGCCACCTTATGCAACTAGTGCATGTCAGTCGGTGGAACCAGTCTCACGTAAGCGTACGTGTAAGGTCGGTCCAGGCCGCTTCATCCCACGATGCCGCTGAATCAAGATAAGACTAGTAACGGCAAGTAAATTGACAAAATCAACGCCCACAACAACTTGTGTTCTACTCGTGCATAGAAACTACGCATAGACCTAGCTCATGATGCCACTGTTGGGGAACGTAGCAGAATTTTAAAATTTTCTACGCATCACCAAGATCAATCTATGGAGTCATCTAGCAACGAGAGAGAGGGGAGTGCATCTACATACCCTTGTAGATCGCGAGCGGAAGCGTTCAAGAGAACGGGGTTGATGGAGTCGTACTCGTCGTGATCCAAATCACCGATGACCGAGCGCCGAACGGACGGCACCTCCGCATTCAACATACATATAGTTGGGAGAGACGTCTCCTCCTTCTTGATCTAGCAAGGGAAGGATAGGTTGATGGAGATCCAGCAGCACGACGGCGTGGTGGTGGAAGTAGCGGGATCCCGGCAGGGCTTCGCCAAGCGCAAGCGGGGAGGAGGAGGTGTCACGGGAGGGATGGAGGCGCCAGGGACTTGGTTGCGGCAGCCCTCCCTCCCCTCCACTATATATAGGGGGCCTGGGGGGGGGGCGCCGGCCCCTACAGATCCCATCTAAGGGAGGGGGCGGCGGCCTAGGGGTGGCTTGGCCCCCAAGGCAGGTGGAGGCGCCCCCACCCCCTTAGGGTTTCCTACCCTAGGCGCAAGGGAGGCCCAAGGGGGGCGCACCAGCCCACCAGGGGCTGGTTCCCTTCCCACTTCAGCCCATGAGGCCCTCCAGGATAGGTGGCCCCACCCGGTGGACCCCCGGGACCCTTTCGGTGGTCCCGGTACAATACCAGTGACCCCCGAAACTTTCCCGGTGGCCAAAAATGGACTTCATATATATAAATCTTTACCTCCGGACCATTCCGAAACTCCTCATGACGTCCGGGATCTCATCCGGGACTCCGAACAACTTTCGGGTAAACGCATACCAATATCTCTACAACCCTAGCGTCACCGAACCTTAAGTGTGTAGACCCTACGGGTTCGGGGACCATGCAGACATGACCGAGACAACTCTCCGGCCAATAACCAACAGCGGGATCTGGATACCCATGTTGGCTCCCACATATTCCACGATGATCTCATCGGATGAACCACGATGTCGAGGATTCAATCAATCCCGTATTCAATTCCCTTTGTCAATCGGTACGTTACTTTCCCGAGATTCGATCGTCGGTATTCCAATACCTTGTGCAATCTCGTTACCGGCAAGTCACTATACTCGTTCCGTAACACATCATCCCATGACCAACCCTTAGTCACATTGAGCTCATTACGATGATGTTTTACCGAGTGGGCCCAGAGATACCTCTCCGTCATGCGGAGTGACAAATCCCAGTCTCGATTCGTGCCAACCCAACAGACACTTTCGGAGATACCCGTAGTGCACCTTTATAGTCACCCAGTTACGTTGTGACGTTTGGCACACCCAAAGTATTCCTACAGTATCCGGAAGTTGCACTATCTCATGGTCTAAGGAAAAGATACTTGACATTAGAAAAGCTCTAGCAAACAAACTACACGATCTTGTGCTATGCTTAAGATTGGGTCTTGTCCATCACATCATTCTTCTAATGATGTGATCCCGTTATCAATGACATCTAATGTCCATAGTCAGTAAACCATGACTATTTGTTGATCAACGAGCTAGTCAAGTAGAGGCTCACTAGGGACATGTTGTGGTCTATATATTCACACATGTATTACGATTTCCGGATAACACAATTATAGCATGAACAATAGACAATTATCATGAACAAGGAAATATAATAATAATCATTTTATTATTGCCTCTAGGGCATATTTCCAACATAAATGAACTTTAATTTATCATGAACTTAGTACCTGATAGTATTTGCATATTTATGTTGTAGATCAATTTCTCACGTATTGCTTCCCCGTTTTAATTTATGATATGTTCCTAGAGTAAAATATGTTGAAAGATGTTAGTAGCAATGATGCGGACTAGCTCCGTGATCTGAGGATTATCCTCATTGCTGCACAGAAGAATTATTTCCTTGATGCACCACTAGGTGATGAACCTTTTGCAGGAGCAGATGCAGAGGTTATGAACGTTTGGCAAGATCGGTATGATGACTACTTGATAGTTTAGTGCGTCATGCTTTACGGCTTAGAACCAGGACTTCAAAAACATTTTGAACGCCACGGAGCATATAAGATGTTCCAAGAGCTGAAATTGGTATTTCAGACTCATGCCCGGGTCAAGAGGTATGAGACCTCTGACAAGTATTTTGCCTACAAGATGGAGGAGAATAGCTCAACCAGTGAGCATGTGCTCAGAATGTCTGAGTACTACAGTCGCTTGAATCGAGTGGGAGTTAATCTTCCAGATAAGATAGTGATTAACAGAGTTCTCTAGTCACTATCACCAAGTTACTAGAACTTCTTGGTGAACTATAATATGTAAGGAATGACGAAAACGATTCCCGAGCTCTTCGCGATGCTGAAATCAGCGAAGGTAGAAATCAAGAAAAGCATCAAGTGTTGATGGTTGACAAGACCACTAATTTCAAGTAAAAGGGCAAGGGATAGAAAGGGAACTTCAAGAAGAATAGCAAGCAAGTTGCCACTCCCATGAAGATGCCCAAAGCTAGGCCCCAGCCTGAAACTGAGTGCTTCTACTACAAACAAAATGATCACTGGAAGTGGAACTGCCCTGGATACTTGGCGGATAAGAAAGATGGCAAAGTGAACAAAGGTATATTTGATATACTTGTTATTGATGCGTACTTTACTAGTGTTTATAGCAACCCCTCAGTATTTGATACTGGTTCAGTTGCTAAGAGTAGTAAAACGGGAGTTGCAAAATAAACAGAGACTAGTTAAGGGCGAGCTGATGATGTGAGTTGGAAGTGATTCCAACGTTGATAAGATCACCATCACACACTCCCTTTACCTTCGGGATTAGTGTTAAACCTAAAATAAAAGTTATTTGGTGTTTGCGTTGAGCATGGATATGATTGGACCATGTTTATTGCAATACGGTTATTCATTTAAGTCAAAGAATAATTGTTGTTCTATTTACATGAATAAAACCTTATATAATCATACACTCAATATAAATGGTTTATTAAATCTCGATCGTAATGATAAGCATATTCATAATATTGAAGCCAAAAGATGCAAAGTTAATAATGATAGTGCAACTTATATGTGGCACGACCGTTTAGGTCATATTGGCATAAAGCACATGAAGAAACTCCATGCTGATGGATTTTTGGAATCACTTGATTATGAATCACTTGATGCTTGCTAATCATGCCTCATGGGCAAGATGACTAAGACTCCGTTCTCCGGAACAATGGAGCAAGCAACTAACTTATTGGAAATAATACATACTGATGTATGTGGTCCGATGAGTGTAGAGGCTCGCGGAGGGTATCGCTATTTTCTAACCTTCACAGATGATTTGAGCAGATATGGGTATATCTACTTGATGAAACATAAAGTCTCAAACATTTTAAAAGTTTAAAGAATTTTAGAGTGAAGTGGAAAATCATCGTAACAAGAAAATAAAGTTTCTACGATCTGATCACAGAGACGAATATTTGAGTTACGAGTTTGGTCTTCATTTGAAACAATGTGGAATAGTTTTGCAAATTACGCCACCTGGAACACCATAGCGTAATGGTGTGTCCGAATGTCATAATCGTAGTTTATTAGATATGGTGTGATTTATGATGTCTCTTACCGATTTACCACTATCGTTTTGGGGTTATGCATTAGAGACAACTGCATTCACATTAAATAGGGCACCAACTAAATCCATTGAGACGACACCATATGAACTGTGGTTTGGCTAGAAACCTAAGATGCCATTTCTTAAAGTTTGGGGCGGCGATGCTTATGTGAAAAAGTTTCAACCTGATAAGCTCAAACCCAAATCGGAGAAATGTGTCTTCATAGAATACCCAAAGGAAACTGTTGGGTACACCTTCTATCACAGATCCGAAGGCAAGATCTTTGTTGCTAAAAGTGGATCCTTTCTAGAGAAGGAGTTTCTATTGAAAAAGTGAGTGGAAGGAAAGTAGAACTTGATGAGGTAATTGTACCTGCTCCCTCATTGGAAAGTAGTTCATCACAGAAATCAGTTCCAGTGATTCCTACACCAATTGGTGAGGAAGCTAATGATGATGATCATGAAAACTTCTTATCAAATTACTATCAAACCTCGTAGGTCAAGCAGAGTAAGATCCGCACCAGAGTGGTACGGTAATCTTGTTCTGGAGGTCATGTTACTTGACCATGACGAACCTACGAACTATGAGGAAGCGATGATGAGCCCAGATTCCGCAAAATGGCTTGAGGCCATGAAATCTGAGATAGAATCCATGTATGAGAACAAAGTGTGGACTTTGGTGGACTTGCCCGTTGATCGGCAAGCCATTGAGAATAAATGGATCTTCAAGAGGAAGACGAATGCCGATAGTAGTGTTACTATCTACAAAGCTCGAATTGTCGCAAAAGGTTTTCGACAAGTTGAGGGTGTTGACTACGATGAGATTTTCTCATTCGTATCGATGCTTAAATGTCTGTCCGAACCATGTTAGCAGTTGCCGCATTTTATGAAATCTGGCAAATGGATATCAAAACCACATTCCTTAATGGATTTATTAAAGAAGAGTTGTATATGATGCAACCAAAAGGTTTTGTCAATCCTAAAGATGCTAACAAAGTGTGCAAGCTCCAGCAATCTATCTATGGACTGGTGCAAGCATCTCGGAGTTGGAATATACGCTTTGATAAGTTGATCAAAGCATATAGTTTTACACAGACTTGCTGTGAAGCCTGTATTTACAAGAAAGTGAGTGGGAGCACTACAACCTTCCAGATAAGTATATGTGAATGACATATTGTTGATCGGAAATGATGTAGAATTTTCTGAAAAGCATAAAGGAGTGTTTGAAAGGAGTTTTCAAAGAAAGACCTCGGTAAAGATGCTTACATATTAAGCAAGATGCTTGTCGGTGTCAAAACCGGCGGATCTTGGGTAGGGGGTCCCGAACTATGCGTCTAGGTCGGATGGTAACAGGAGACAGGGGACACTTTGTTTTACCCAGGTTCGGGCCCTCTCGATGGCGGTAAAACCCTACTCCTGCTTGATTAATATTGATGATATGGGTAGTACAAGAGTAGATCTACCACGAGATCAAGGAGGCTAAACCCTAGAAGCTAGCCTATGGTATGATTGTGTATGGAGTTGATCCTCTCCTACGGACTACAACCCTCCGGTTTATATAGACACCAGATAGGGTTAGGGTTACATAGAGTCGATTACAATGGTAGGAGATCTTGAATATCCGCATCGCCAAGCTTGCCTTTCACGCCAAGGAAGGTCCCCTCCCGACACGAGACGAAGCCTTCAATCTTGTATCTTCATAATCCAAGAGTCCGGCTGAAGGTATAGTCCGGCTACCCGAACACCCCCTAATCCAGGACTCCCTCAGTAGCCCCCGAACCAGGCTTCAATGACGACGAGTCCGGCGCGCAAATTGTTCGGCATTGCAAGGTGGGTTCTTCTCCAAATCTTGTGCACCTGTAGGAATAATGTCCGATTCTTGTAATGTAGTGCTCCTCGGCTTCCCTGCCCAATAATGGCCGTCTTCCATGTGTAAAACAAATGTGAAAAGTCAAGGCGTTTTTACATTCACACCCCCAGCCGTATAAACCGGCCGTCTATTTAATGGGATGGGGATTTAGATCCAAGCCACACCTTCTCCCTTCCGCGAGTAATCATCAGAGGGCCTCCAGCAAAGGTCTATTCCAACATGACCAGCCATCACAGCTCCTCCCCTCGCCCGTCCGGTCCCAAACCCGGGGACCGGGAGAGTTGCACCATCCCGCATAGTGAGTTAGCATCGCTTCAGGCCAAGGGATTTCTCCCTCAGGCATGCATGGTCCCGGTCCGAGCCGGTCTCGCCACCTATAATGGTGGAAAACAAGTGGAGAGCACCCCCAATCCTTCTAAAGGAGAGCGGGTGTGCCTTGTCCCCTATCTGCTAAGGGGACTGGGATTTCCGATTCACCCATTTCTCCGCGGGCTTCTGGAGTTTTACGGCCTCCAGCTGCACAATCTCACGCCTGGCTCCGTATTGCATATTGCGGGTTTCGTCGCTCTCTGCGAGCTATTTTTAGGCGTTGAAGCTCATTTCGCACTGTGGAGGAGGTTATTCTGCCTGGTGCCCCGTTCTCAGAAGGGGTCCATATACCAAGTGGGCGCAGCCGAAGTATGGCGCATCGCCGGGACCGGATACCTATCCGGAACCCCAAAGGAAGCGTCTGAGGGCTGGCCTTCGGAATGGTTTTATATAGAGGACGTCCCTCTACTAGACCCTATCCGGGCCGGTCTCCCTTAGTTCAACAGTGCTCCATTGAAGAAACGCTTGAGCTGGCATGCGCGGAGCTCTCAGAGAGAAAATGACAGAGACGTCCTTTACCTGATGGGTCGGATAAGGCTGTTAGCTCATTCCGGACTAACCATGATTGGAGTCATGGCCGCATGCATTATGCGGGGGGTACAACCGCTTCAATATAGAGGCCACCCAATGTGGGAATTGAACGGGGAGGATGACGCCACCCGTTACGGTCGTAAAGGGCCGGACTCGGTCGCCTTTCTAGAAAAGACCTTATCCTCTCTGTATAAGGGAGAAAAGGAGGAATTCCTCCGCTTCAATCCGCGGGCCGGATTCAGTATGAACGATCCTCCAAGTTGGGTAAGTGAACAACTGCGCTTGCCCATTTGTTTTATACCCCCGTGGTTAGATAGGTAGTCTAACGACTTCAGTGCAGGGACTACGACAGGAGGTAAAGAACATAAGTAGCCGCCCTCCACAACCCGAGGACCCAGAACAGTCCCTCGATCCGGACTCTGAAGAGGATCCAGATATATCGGTGGAGCTTATCGACGGGGTGTTTTATCAACTAAGCAAGGACGATACCTTGGTAGCCATCACGGCGGATTACCCAGGGTTAATTCCGGCCTCCCAGGTGACGGAAACCGGAGTCTCATTCCCTTGAGAGGGATTCCACTCTCGCGTATTTCGGTGTTTCTGACGTCAACCGTGTTTTGCAGGGGAGATTTCCGAGGCAGGAGGCCGAATCTACGGCGGTCAGCCAAAGAGGGGCCGCAGAGCCCCGTAGGGTAAAAAGAAATGAAGTCCGGACTGAAATGCCGGCGCAAAGGTATAGTGCACCCTTTGTTTCCCTAGAGTTACTCTGTCAGGGTATATTAACGCTCGTGCTATCTTCAGGACGAAGAGACCTCGCCGGACTGCATCTGGAGAGGTTGCCAATTGCGCCTCCGCCAGCCAGGCTCCAGTGTCTGGCCAGGAAGCGGAGACGAGTACAAGGCGCGTACCGGACGTTCCTCCGACAGAGGATGCGGACAGGCTATCCGCCACAAATTCAGAAGTGGATAGTGCCATGAACCATAGGCGTCGCCGGACAACTCTACGCGACGCTTGTTTCTCCCGAGAGGCTTTAGATGCCTTTAATTCGGGAGATGCGTACCTCCGTGCTGCTCAAAATGGTTTAACCAGAGCCACGGAGCAGTATGTGAAAGACATACGGGTAAGAAAATTTTGGCTAAATATGTACACATGCCAGTAGCCCCCGAGACTTGAAACAGTTAGAACAACGGATTTAAGGATCATTTAATATGCAGGTTCTTACAGAGAAGAATACTGTACTGTCCCAGGAGCTGGAAAAGTGCAAGGCCCAACTAGAGGCCGCACTAGCCGCAGCAGGGGAGCCCCAAGAGACCCCCTCAGGTAAAATACACTTTGAGAGACTAGTATTGTGCGGTGTGGGTGCAAATCCGACAAATCAAATTGTAGATGGCGCCGGACTCGATCCGGACAAGCAACAACTCTTACGTCAGCTAAAGGCCGGTGAGAGTATGTTGACGAGGGTGAGGCGAGAGAAGAATGATCTTCAGGATGCCAACACAAGCTGGACGTCGAGCTTAAAGATGTTCGCGGCCAGCTTTTGGACTCCACGAAGGAGAATCAGCGGCTTCGACGCGGAATTTTTAGTAAGTGATTGAACGAACCTTGAAAAAAGAGTTCGGCGAGGAAGTCGACTAACAGAGTAATGTCTGTAGGTATGCTCACAGGTCGTCCTACAGAGGAGATGCCCGGTTCTATGGGTGATCTTCTTCCCGAACTCATGCAACTGCACGAGCGAGTTCGGCAGGCGATGCGAGGCGTTGCCCAAGCCTTATGGCCTGCCCACTCCGTGCCCGAGGGCCTTGGAGAGCTTGCGGAGAAGCTGAAGGGAGCTCGGCGGCGCTTCCGTTTGTGGAAGATATCGGCCTGCCGACAAGGCGCTCGGGAAGACTGGGCCATGGTGAAGACCCGTTTTACAAAGTCTGACCCAAACCACATGGCCGAGGTCGGACCAGTGGGGCCTGACGGGAAGGAGATCCCTGTGAGCTTAGTATACGACCAAGTAGAGTTGGCCGCGAAGTAATCCCAGTAGGACTGTAAACTAGACAGCCTATTAGATGGTATAGAAGAGGAATACAATTAGTCAGAATGACTATGTAATATTGAATTGACATGTGTAATGCCTTCTAGCCGGATTGTAGATCGTTTTTCGTTGCCGACCTTTTCGCTTCAACCTCGGGACCTAACGGTCCGGAGTGTGTCCGAATACCATAGCGGTTATATAAGAACCGTGGTATGCGTGGAGACCAGGCGTAGGGGTCATTAGTGCTTTATCAGACAAGTGCCCAACTAGTTATGTTATATTACATGGTTAGTAAGAAACATCTTCCAGAGAGAATAGTTCCGTTAGGGGTTCCTTTCGCTGGGAGGCATGCCCTAAAGTGCATGTCCGGACTGCGTAGAAAGACGCAGAAAAAAAGCATCCGGGGGCACATAAAATGGGTAAAAAGATCATCTTTTATCTCACCGGCCGAATATTCCATTAAGAACGCTAGCTTTCGGCTTCACCCAGTCTGAGGTACACATCCGGCTGACCCGGCAGTAACAATCGCAGAGGTGCTCCCTTTACCGCCTAGCCGAACAATCGGGAACGTAGGGGTAAGCACAGGAGCCAGGCAACCCAGCTTGGCCAAAACTTAAGTCATATCGATGCATATAATGGTGAAGAAAAAGGTATATGCGGAAGTTTGACGCATGTGTTGGGCATGAAGCCCGTATAAATAAGCTTCTGTTAAAGAAGCCCCCAGGTTTAATGAGCGCGAGTGGCGCGTCACTAGATAAGCCTTTAAGGGCTATAAAAGAAAAGAGGGGAAGGAGAGAAATGTAAGACAGAAAAATGCAAAAAATGGACAGAGGAAGGAGACGAACACAAAGTCCGGCGCTAGGCATAGAATCTTCTGAGACGGGTGGCATTCCACGGGTTCGGCTCGAGTCGGTTATCCGACGCATCTCGCAGGCGGTACACCCCGCCGGTCAGGACTTGGTCGATTATGAATGGACCCTCCCACTTGGGCTTGAGTTTGTCCTTTTTCTTATCCGGTAGGCGTAGAACTAGTTCGCCAACATTGTAATTTTTGGCCCGTACTTCTTTGCTTTGATATCTTCGGGCCTGCTGTTGATAAAATGCGGAACGGGCTTTTGCCACATCACGCTCCTCCTCCAAGGCGTCCAAGTTGTCCTGCCGATCGAGCTCGGCTTCTCTTTCTTCGTACATGCGAACTCTAGGTGAGTCATGAATTATGTCGCAGGGCAGAACTGCCTCTGCGCCGTATACCATGAAAAATGGTGTGTATCCGGTGGTGCGATTTGGCGTGGTCCGCAGCCCCCAGAGTACAGAGTCGAGCTCCTCTACCCAGTGCGTATTAAATTCCTTAAGGGACCGCACTAATCTGGGTTTGATGCCGCTCATAATGAGACCATTTGCACGTTCGACCTGGCCGTTGGTTTGTGGGTGATAGACGGAAGCATAATCGAGCTTGATGCCCATGTTTTTGCACCAGAGTTTTACCTTGTCTGCGGTATAGTTTGTACCGTTATCGGTTATGATGCTGTGGGGGACGCCATAACGGTGTACAACCCTGGATATGAAGTCTATCACAGGTCCGGATTCGGCTGTTTTAACAGGCTTGGCTTCTATCCATTTGGTGAATTTATCCACCATGACTAGTAAGTAGTTTTTCCTATCGGTCCCGCCTTTAAGGGGTCCGACCATGTCAAGCCCCCAGACCGCAAAATGCCAGGTAATTGGTATAGTTTGGAGTGCGGTGGGTGGCATATGGCTTTGGTTGGCAAAAAGTTGGCAACCAGCGCATCGTTGGACTAAGTCCTGAGCATCTGCCCGGGCCGTCGGCCAATAAAAGCCTGTACGGAAAGCCTTGCTAACAAGGGACCAAGCAGCGGCGTGGTGACCACCGAGTCCGGCATGAATTTCAGCCAGAAGGTTCCGCCCTTCCTCTTCGGAGATGCACCTTTGAAGGACTCCGGTAGTGCTTTTCTTATAAAGCTCTCCCTCATGGACTCTGTAGGCTTTAGATCGCCGCACTATGCAGCGGGCCTCATTTTGATCCTCCGGGAGTTCCTGCCTAGTAAGGTAGGCTAGGAATGGTTCTGTCCACGGGGCGATGACCGCCATTATTACATGGGCTGAAGGTGTAATTTCATTGGCAGAGCCTCCAATTGTGTCAGATTGTTCGGCGTCGAGTAATGCGGCTGGGTCCGGACTGTTATTTTCGGGTTCCCCCTCCCATGTTACAGATGGCTTGAACAATCTTTCCAAAAAGATGTTGGGGGGACCACATCGTGTTTAGCTCCGATGCGTGCCAGGACGTCCGCTGCTTGATTGTTTTCTCGGGCTATATGATGAAATTCCAGCCCTTCGAACCAAGCTGACATTTTTAGGACGGCGTTGCGATAAGCTGCCATTTTTGGGTCCTTGGCGTCGAAGTCGCCATTTATTTGGGATATCGCGAGGTTCGAATCCCCGCGTACCTCTAGGCGTTGAATGCCCATGGATACTGCCATCCGGAGGCCATGTAGAAGGGCCTCGTATTCGGCTGCGTTGTTGGAGTCCGTGTACATAATTGGAGTACGTACTGGACTATGTCTCCTATGGGGGGCGTTAAAATGATGCCAGCCCCCAGTCCGGCCAACATTTTGGAGCCATCGAAATGCATGATCCAGTTTGAGTATGTGCCGTATTCTTTAGGGAGTTCGGCCTCCGTCCATTCTGCGACGAAGTCGGCCAAAACTTGCGATTTGATAGCTCGCCGTGGCTTATAGGTTATATCGAACGGGAGGAGCTCGATGGCCCATTTTGCGATCCGGCCCGTTGCATCGTGGTTGTTGAGAATATCATTAAGTGGTACTTCCGAGGCTACTGTTATGGAACACTCTTGAAAGTAGTGTCATAGCTTTCGGGATGCCATGAATACTGCGTATGCAATTTTTTGATAATGCGGGTACCGTGATTTGCATGGAGTGAGGACAGTGGACACGTAGTAGACCGGCCTTTGAAGGGGGAGTTTGTGTCCGTCCGTTTCCCGCTCGACAACGAGCACTGCGCTGACAACTTGATGTGTTGCTGCAATGTACAATAGCATTGGTTCGCCAGTGTTAGGCGCGGCCCAGACTGGGTTTGTTGCCAGTATGGCTTTTATTTCCTCGAGTCCGACCGTGGCGGCATCCGTCCACTCGAAGTGTTCGGTGCGCCGGAGTAGGCGATAAAGGGGCAGTGCGTTTTCTCCCAAGCGGGAGATGAAGCGGATTAGAGCCGCCACGCATCTGGTTAGCTTTTGTATTTGTTTGAGGTCCTTTGGGATATCCAATTGTGACAAAGCTCGGATCTTGGCCGGATTTGCTTCAATTCCTCTATCGGATACGATGAAGCCCAAGAGCTTTCCGGCTGGAACGCCGAAGACGCATTTTTCCGGGTTGAGCTTGATGTCGTATTTTCGGAGGTTATCGAATGTGAGCCTCAAGTCATCTACTAGAGATTCGACATGTCTTGATTTGATGACCACATCATCCACATATGCCTTCACTGTTTTGCCGATCTGATCTGCCAGACATGTCTGGATCATGCGCTGATATGTTGCGCCAACATTTTTTTAGCCCGAAGGGCATTGTGTTGAAGCAGAATGGGCCGTATGGTGTGAAGAATGTTGTTGCAGCTTGGTCTGATTCTGCCATCTTGATTTGATGGTAACCGGAGTATGTGTCGAGGAAACACAACGAGTCGTGTCCTGCGGTGGCATCGATAATTTGATCGATACGGGGGAGGGGGAAGGAATCCTTTGGGCAAGCCTTGTTAAGGTCTTTAAAGTCGACACACAGACGCCAGGATTTGTTCTTCTTTGGTACCATCACCAGGTTTGCTAGCCAGTCCGGATGTTTTATGTCTCTAATGAATCCGGCCTCCAATAGCTTGGCTAGCTCTTCTCCCATAGCCTGTCTCTTGGGTTTGGAGAAACGCCGAAGGGCTTGTTTGACAGGCTTGAATCCTTTTAGGATATTTAAGCTGTGTTCGGCCAACCTGCATGGGATCCCTGGCATGTCTGAAGGGTGCCAGGCAAAAATGTCCCAATTCTCTCGTAGGAACTCTCGCAGTGCGGCGTCAACACCGGGGTTCAGTCGTGCCCCGATGGAAGCTATTTTATTCGGGTCCGTTGGATGGACCTGGAATTTGACTATTTCGTCAGCTGGCTTGAAGGATGTGGATTTGGATCTTTTGTCGAGTATCACGTCATCCCGGTTAACCGTGGAGCGCAGCGTGGTCAGTTCCTCGGCCGCTAAGGCTTCGGATAGTGCCTCAAGGGCTAATGCGGCCGTCTTGTTTTCGGCGCAGAGTGCTATGTCTGGATCACTAGCTAGAGTGATAATTCCATTCGGCCCGGGCATCTTAAGCTTCATGTACCCGTAATGGGGTATCGCTTGGAAGATTGTGAATGCTTTCCGCCCTAGTAAGGCGTGATGTCCACTTTTAAATGGGGCCACCTGAAACGTGACTTCTTCGGACCTGTAATTATCCAGCGTGCCGAACACCACATCTAGTGTGATTTTTCCTGTGCAGCACGCTTCCCGACTGGGGATTATTCCTCTAAAGGTTGTGCTGCTTCGCTCGACGCGGTTCCAGTCTATTTCCATTTTTTGAAGGGTTTTCTCATAAATGAGGTTCAGTCCACTGCCTCCATCCATGAGCACCTTGGTGAGGAAAAGCCGTCCACTATGGGACTGAGGACCAATGCGGCTGGTGCTCGGGCTGTTCGGAATCTAGGTTCATCACTTGCGTTGAAGGTGATAGCAGTGTCGCTCCATGGATTTATTGTTGCAACTTGATAGACTTCGGTGAGGTTGCGGAGTGTTCTTTTTCGCATATTGTTTGATGCGAAAGTCTCGAAAACTGTGAGAATGGTACTGGTGTCCTCGGGCTGGCTTTCTGCGGCCTCCCGATTTAAGAGGTCCTCGCCAATTTTGGCTACCTGCCGGAGTATCCAACATGCTCTAAGGCTGTGAGTTGGTGTGGCATCCTCTGTACTATGAATTTTACAGGGTCCATCAAGCCACTTTTCCAGTACGGTTCCATGCCCTATAAAGGGTTTTGGTTTTTTGCTTTTTATTCCGGGTGTCTTATGATGATGCACCCTCTTAGTCTGGACGGGGTTATTATTCAAGGCCGGATTATCCCAAAATTTTATTTCGGTTTTCCAGGCACTTTCCATCGCACAATACTTTTGTACTATGGACGCCAAGTCAGCGAAGCGTGTAATATCACGACGACTTATGGCGTTAAGGATTCCCTTGTCCGTGCAATTACTGTAGAAGATTAATATTGCGTCTCCCTCACGGTAATCCTTTATCCTGTTCATAACCAGGAGGAATCTGGCCCAGAAATGATGTACTGTTTCGTCAGGCCTCTGCCTGACTTGGGAGAGATCGCTTATGTTCGGGTGGGTGGGTGTCGTTGAATCTGAAACCTCACCCAATCCAAGATTCGGAGGCCGAAGAGTTTCCGAATTCTAAAGTTCGGATTCCTGGACATTTTCCAACGAATCCGACCCGTTGCCTGATTCTAAGCCCAGGTCTTGAGTTACATCCTCCCCTCCGCGGGTATCCGGCTTGGAAGGATCGGGAATTCGGACGTAACTAGTCCTTAAAATAGATGAAGGGTCGCCGCACTGCGCCTCTACCACAACAACGTGGTGGGTGACTTGAGGAGAGTTAATTTCTCTTAGATCGGGCTTAAGCCCAACCTGGTCGTAATCTATAGCGACCCCTAGGGCGGCGATGCGATCCAAGAGCTCGTTTACGGAAGAGAGCTCCATTGGATCTAACTGCTCGACGAGCTCCGAGCTGACGTGTAGATTGCTTTTGATGACCCGAGAGGTCACCGTCGGCGCAACAGCCGAACAGGCGGTCATGAGGAAACCACCTAGCCGAAGGGTTTGGCCAACAGCCAAGGCTCCCTTAGCAACGGCGCCGTCTTTGAAGATGGGAGAAGGCATCCTTCCTGATTGTGACGGCATAGAGGAACTCTCAATGAAAGCACCAATGTCGGTGTCAAAACCGGCGGATCTCGTGTAGGGGGTCCCGAACTGTGCGTCTAGGTCGGATGGTAACAGGAGACATGGGACACTTTGTTTTACCCAGGTTCGGGCCCTCTCGATGGAGGTAAAACCCTACTCCTACTTGATTAATATTGATGATATGGGTAGTACAAGAGTAGATCTACCACGAGATCAAGGAGGCTAAACCCTAGAAGCTAGCCTATGGTATGATTGTGTATGGAGTTGATCCTCTCCTACGGACTACAACCCTCCGGTTTATATAGACACCGGATAGGGTTAGGGTTACATAGAGTCGGTTACAATGGTAGGAGATCTTGAATATCCGCATCGCCAAGCTTGCCTTTCACGCCAAGGAAAGTCCCCTCCGGACACGGGACGAAGTCTTCAATCTTGTATCTTCATAATCCAGGAGTCCGACTGAAGGTATAGTCCGGCTACCCGAACACCCCCTAATCCAGGACTCCCTCAATGCTTGATAAGTTTTTTCAATGAGTACATACCTTGACAAGATTTTGAAGGAGTTCAAAATGGATCAGTCAAAGAAGGAGTTTTTGCCTGTGTTGCAAGGTGTGAAGTTGAGTAAAAACTCAAAACCTGACCACGGCAGAAAATAGAAAGCGAATGAAAAGTTATTCTCTATGCCTCAGTCATAGGTTCTATAAAGTATGCTATGTTGTACCAGACCTATTGTATACCTTAGCATGTTTTTGGCAAGGGAGTACAATAGTGATCTAGGAGTAGATCACTGGACAACGGTCAAAATTATCCTTAGAGGACTAAGAAAATATTTCTCAGTTATGGAGGTGATAAAAGAGTTCGTCGTAAAGAGTTACGTCGATGCAAGCTTTTTACACCGGTCTAGATGACTCTAAGTCTTGATCTAGATACATATTGAAAGTGGAACCAATTAGCTAAAGTAGCTCCATGCAGAGTATTGTAGACATAGAAATTTGCAAAATACATACAGATCTGAATGTTGCAAACCCGTAGACTAAACTTCTCTCACAAGCAAAACATGATCACTCTTTGGGTGTTAATCACATTGCGATGTGAACTAGATTATTGACTCTAGTAAACCCTTTGGATAATAGTCACATGAAGATGTGAACTAATCACATAAAGATGTGAACTATTGATGTGAAGTCACATGACGATGTGAATTAGATTATTGACTCTAGTGCAAGTGGGAGACTGAAGGAAATATGCCCTAGAGGCAATAATAAAGTTGTTATTTATATTTCCTTATATCATGATAAATGTTTATTATTCATGCTATAATTGTATTAACTGGAACTTAGTACATGTGTGAATACATAGACAAACAGAGTGTCACTAGTATGCCTCTACTTGACTAGCTCGTTAATCAAAGATGGTTAAGTTTCCTAGCCATAGACATGAGTTTTCATTTGATGAACATGATCACATCATTAGAGAATTATGTGATTGACTTGACCCATCCGTTAGCTTAGCACTATGATCGTTTAGTTTATTTCTAGTGCTTTCTTCATAACTTATACATGTTCGTATGACTATGAGATTATGCAACTCCCGAATATCAGAGGAACACTTAGTGTGTTATCAAACGTCACAACGTAACTGGGTGATTATAAAGATGCTCTACAGGTGTCTCCGATGGTGTTTGTTGAGTTGGCATAGATCGAGATTAGGATTTGTCACTCCGATTTTCGGAGAGGTATCTCTGGGCCCTCTCGGTAATGCACATCACTATAAGCCTTGCAAGCAATGTGACTAAAGAGTTAGTTATGGGATGATGCATTACCGAACGAGTAAAGAGACTTGTCGGTAACGAGATTGAACTAGGTATGAGGATACCGACGATCGAATCTCGGGCAAGTAACATACCGATGACAAAGGGAACAACGTATGTTGTTATGCGGTTTGACAAAGATCTTCGTAGAATATGTAGGAACCAATATGAGCATCCAGGTTCCGATATTGGTTATTGATCGGAAGTGAGTCTCGGTCATGTCTACATAGTTCTCGAACCCGTAGGGTCCGCACGCTTAACGTTCTATGACGATCGGTATTATGAGTTTACGTGTTTTGATGTATCGAATGTAGTTCGGAGTCCCGAATGTGATCAGGGACATGACTAGGAGTCTCAAAATGGTCGAGACATGAAGATTGATATATTGGAAGGTTATGTTTGGACACCGGAAAGGTTTTGGATGAGTTTGGGCATATACCAGAGTACCGGGGGATTACCGGAACCCCCTCGGGGCTAAATGGGCCTACATGGGCTTTAGTGGGAGAGAGAGAGGAGGCAGCCAAGAGGTGGGGGCGCGCCCCTGCTACCTCTTGAGCACTGCGTTGGATTTCCTTGAAGAGGAAAGGATGATGCAGCAAAGTAGCGTAAGTATTTCCCTCAGTTTTTGAGAACCAAGGTATCAATCCAGTAGGAGGCTACGCGCGAGTCCCTCGCACCTGCACAAAGCAAATAACTCGTCGCAACCAACGCGATAAGGGGTTGTTAATCCCTTCACGGTCACTTACGAGAGTGAGATCTGATAGATATGATAAGATAACATTTTTGGTATTTTTGTGATAAAGATGCAAAGTAAAATAAAAGCAAAGTATAAAAGCAAAGGAAATAACTAAGTATTGGAAGATAAATATGATGAAGATAGACTCGGGGGGCATAGGTTTCACTAGTGGCTTCTCTCAAGAGCATAAGTATTTTACGGTGGGTGAACGAATTACTGTTGAGCAATTGACAGAATTGAGCATAGTTATGAGAATATCTAGGTATGATCATGTATATAGGCATCACGTCCGAGACAAGTAGACAGACTCCTGCCTGCATCTACTACTATTACTCCACTCATCGACCGCTATCCAGCATGCATCTAGAGTATTAAGTTCATGAAAATAGAGTAACGCCTTAAGCAAGATGACATGATGTAGAGGGATAAATTCATGCAATATGATAAAAAAAACCATCTTGTTATCCTCGATGGCAACAATACAATACGTGCCTTGCTGCCCCTACTGTCACTGGGAAAGGGCACCGCAAGATTGAACCCAAAGCTAAGCACTTCTCCCATTGCAAGAAAGATCAGTCTAGTAGGCCAAACCAAACTGATAATTCAAAGAGACTTGCAAAGATAACCAATCATACATAAAATAATTCAGAGAAGATTGAAATATTGTTCATAGATAATCTTGATCATAAACCCACAATTCATCGATCTCAACAAACACACCGCAAAAAGAAGATTACATCGAATAGATCTCCACAAGAGAGGGGGAGAACATTGTATTGAGATCCAAAAAGAGCGAAGAAGCCATCTAGCTAATAACTATAGACCCGAAGGTCTGAGGTAAACTACTCACACTTCCTCGGAGGGGCTATGGTGTTGATGTAGAAGCCCTCCGTGATGGATGCCCCCTCCGGCGGAGCTCCGGAACAGGCCCCAAGATGGGATCTCGTGGATACAAAAAGTTATAGCGGTGGAATTAGGGTTTTGGCTCCGTATCTGATCGTTTGGGGGTACGTAGGTATATATAGGAGGAAGGAGTACGTCGGTGGAGCAACAGGGGGCCCACGAGGGTGGAGGGCGCGCCTGGGGGGTAGGCGCGCCCCCTACCTCGTGGCCTCCTCCTTTATTTCTTGACGTAGGGTCCAAGTCTCCTGGATCATGTTCGGTGAGAAAATCACGTTCCCGAAGGTTTCATTCCGTTTGGACTACGTTTGATATTCCTTTTCTTCGAAACCCTAAAATAGGCAAAAAAACAACAATTCTGGGTTGGGCCTCCGGTTAATAGGTTAGTCCCAAAAATAATATAAAAGTGGATAATAAAGCCCAATAATGTCCAAAACAGTAGATAATATAGCATGGAGCAATCAAAAATTATAGATACGTTGGAGACGTATCAGCCCCCCAAGCCCAATCCGAATTGGGAGGGGGATCGGCCCCCCTTTCCTTCATCTCCTCTTCCCGTTTCTTTCCCCTCCTATTAGGATTAGGAAAGGGGGGAAACCTACTCCTAGTAGGAGTAAGAATCCCCCCTTGGGGCGCACCATGAAGGGTCGGCCGACCCCCTCCTCCCCTCCTTTATATACGGGGGAGGGGGAACCCCTCCACAGATTTCCACCTCGGTCATATTGTCGTAGTGCTTAGGCGAAGCCCTGCGTCGGTAACTTCACCATCACCATCAACACGCCGTCGTGCTGACGAAACTCTCCCTCGGCCTTGGCTGGATCTAGAGTTCGAGGGACGTCACCGAGCTAAACGTGTGCAGATCGCGGAGGTGTTGTGCATTCAGTACTTGATCGGTTGGATCGCGAAGACGTTCGACTACATCAATTGTGTTACTCAACGCTTCCACTTTCGGTCTACGAGGGTACGTAGACACACTCTCCCCTCTCGTTGCTATGCATTTGTGATACGTCTCCAACATATCTATAATTTTTGATTCCTCCATGCTATATTATCTACTGTTTTGGACATTATTGGGCTTTATTACCCACTTTTATATTATTTTTGGGACTAACCTATTAACCGGAGGCCCAGCCCAGAATTGCTGTTTTTTGCCTGTTTTAGGGTTTCAAAGAAAAGGAATATCAAACAGAGTCCAAACGGAATGAAACCTTCGGGAACGTGATTTTCTCAACGAACAAGACCCGGGAGACTTGGACCCTACGTCAAGAAAGAAAAGAGGAGGCCACGAGGTAGGGGGGCGCGCCTGCCTACCCCAGGCGCACCCTCCACCCTCGTGGGACCCCTGTTGCTCCACCGACGTATTCCTTCCTCCTATATATACCTACGTACCCCCAACGATCAGAAACGGAGCCAAAACCCTAATTCCACCGCTGTCGGGGATATACCCCGTGGTATGACCCGGCCAGAAGTATGACCCGACCGGACTTGGCGCTTCACCGATGACCCGCCAGAGGATTGGCGACTCACGGGACTGGCGGCTCACTAGTCAGACGACTCACGGATGACCCCGACGGCGGGTCACATAGAAGACTAGGCCCAAGGCCCAGTAGGCCGGCTCATATTATGGTGGACCGGCTTAAAATAGAAGGCATGAGGAAATATAATGAGACCTAGCCACAAACAGCATGTAGGGTTATTACCAGATGATGTTTCCCGGGACCCGAAGCTGTCTAAACCCTTGTCTTGTGTGTTGATCCGTTGCGCATCTCTCGATTCCGCCCAACCCCTCTCAAGCTACCGCCTAGATGCGTTGGCCTCGCGACTAAGTCCTGACCCTAAGGACATCTGCCGTGACAATTCCTCGACAACCGCTGTAACTTTATGTATCCACGAGATCCCATCTTGGGGCCTGTTCCGGAGCTCCACCGGAGGGGGCATCGATCACGGAGGGCTTCTACATCAACACCATAGCCCCTCCGATGAAGCGTGAGTAGTTCACCTCAGACCTATGAGTCCATAGTTAGTAGCTAGATGGCTTCTTCTCTCTTTTTGGATCTCAATACAATGTTCTCCCCCTCTCTTGTGGAGAACTATTCAATGTAATCTTCTTTTTGCGGTGTGTTTGTTGAGACCGATGAATTGTGGGTTTATGTTCAAGTCTATCTATGAATAATATTTGAATCTTCTCTGAACTCTTTTATGTATGATTGGTTATCTTTGCAAGTCTCTTTGAATTATCAGTTTGGTTTGGCCTACTAGATTGATCTTTCTTGCAATGGGAGACGTTCTTAGCTTTGGGTTCAATCTTGCGGTGTCCTTTCCCAGTGACAATAGGGGCAGCAAGGCACGTATTGTATTTTTGCCATCGAGGATAACAAGGTGGGGTGTTCTTCATATTGCATGAGTCTATCCCTCTACATCATGTCATCTTGCTTAAGGCGTTACTCTGCTTTTAACTTAATACTCTAGATGCATGCTGGATAGCGGTCGATGAGTGGAGTAATAGTAGTAGATGCAGGCAGGAGTTGGTCTACTTGTCTCGGACGTGATGCCTATATACATGATCATACCTAGATATTCTCATAACTATGCTCAATTCTATTAATTGCTCAACAGTAATTTGTTCACCCACCGTAGAATACTTATGCTCTCGAGAGAAGCCACTAGTGAAACCTATGGCCCCCGGGTCTATCTTTATCATATTGATCTCCTACTACTTAGTTATTTCCTTTGCTTTTTTACTTTGCTTTTATTTTAATTTGCATCTTTATCACAAAAATACCAAAAATGGTATCTTATCATATCTATCAGATCTCACTCTTGTAAGTGACCGTAAAGGGATTGACAACCCCTTATCGCGTTGGTTGCGACGAGTTATTAGCTTTGTGCAGGTGCGATGGACTCGCGCGTAGCCTCCTACTGGATTGATACCTTGGTTCTCAAAAACTGAGGGAAATACTTACGTTACTTTGCTGCATCATCCCTTCCTCTTCGGGGAAAACCACCCAGTGCTCAAGAGGTAGCAATCTCCTAGATAGATCATGCGTGATCGTAAGAATTTTTTTGAAATACTACGTTCCCCAACAATAACCAACAGCGGGATCTGGATACCCATGTTGGCTCCCACATGTTCCACGATGATCTCATCGGATGAACCACGATGTCGGGGCTTCAATCAATCCCGTATACAATTCCCTTTGTCCATCGGTATGTTACTTGCCCAAGATTCGATCATCGGTATCCCCATGCCTCGTTCAATCTCGTTACCGGCAAGTCTCTTTACTTGTTCCGTAATGCATGATCTCGTGGCTAACTCCTTAGTCACATTGAGCTCGTTATGATGATGCATTTCCGAGTGGGCCCAGAGATACCTCTCCGTCATATGGAGTGACAAATCCCAGTCTCGATTCATGCCAACCCAACACACACTTTCGGAGATACCTGTAGTGCACCTTTATAGCCACCCAGTTACGTTGTGACGTTTGATACACCCAAAGCATTCCTATGGTATCCAGGAGTTGCACAATCTCATGGTCTAAGAAAATGATACTTGACATTAGAAAAGCTTTAGCAAACGAATTGCACGATCTTGTGCTATGCTTATGATTGGGTCTTGTCCATCACATCATTCTCCTAATGATGTGATCCCGTTATCAACGACATCCAATGTCCATGGTTAGGAAACCATAACCATCTATTGATCAATGAGCTAGTCAACTACAGGCTTACTAGGGACATGTTGTGGTCTATGTATTCACACATGTATTACGGTTTCCGGTTAATACAATTATAGCATGAACAATAGACAATTATCATGAACAAGGAAATATAATAATAACTATTTTATTATTGCCTCTAGGGCATATTTCTAACAGTCTCCCACTTGGACTATAGTCAATAATCTAGTTACATTGTGATGAATCGAACACCCATAGAGTTCTGGTGTTGATCATGTTTTGCTCGTGGAAGAGGTTTAGTCAACGGATCTGCGACATTCAGATCGTTATGCACTTGACAAATATCTATGTCTCCATCTTTGAATATATTCACGAATGGAGTTGAAGCGACACTTGATGTACCTGGTCTTCTTGTGAAAGCTGGGCTCCTTGGCAAGGGCAATAGCTCAGTGTTGTCACAGAAGAGAGTCATCGGGTCCGACGCATTGGGAATTACTCCTAGGTTGGTGATGAACTCCTTCATCCAGACTGCTTCCTGTGCTGCCTCCGAGGTAGCTATGTACTCCGCTTGACATGTAGATCCCGCCATGATGCTTTGTTTGCAACTGCACCAGCTGACTGCCCCACCATTCAAAATGTACACGTATCCGGTTTGCTTAAGGTGTTACCCTGTTTTTAACTTAATACTCTAGATGCATGCTGGATAGCGGTCGATGAGTGGAGTAATAGTAGTAGATGCAGGCAGGAGTCGGTCTACTTGTCTCGGACGTGATGCCTATATACATGATCATACCTAGATATTCTCATAAATATGCTCAATTTTGTCAATTGCTCAACAGTAATTTGTTCACCCACCGTAGAATACTTATGCTCTCGAGAGAAGCCACTAGTGAAACCTATGGCCCCTGGGTCTATCTTTATCATATTGATCTCCTACTACTTAGTTATTTCCTTTGCTATTTACTTTGCCTTTATTTTACTTTGCATCTTTTATCATAAAAAATACCAAAAATATTATCTTATCATATCTATCAGATCTCACTCTCGTAAGTGGCCTTATAGGGACTGACATCCCCTATTTGCGTTGGTTGCGAGGATTTATTTGTTTTGTGCAGGTGCGAGGCACTCGCGTGTAGCCTCCTATTGGATTGATACCTTGGTTCTCAAAATCTGAGGGAAATACTTACGCTACTTTGCTGCATCATCCCTTCCTCTTCGGGGAAAACCAACGCAGTGCTCAAGAGGTAGCAAGAAGGATTTCTAGCGCCGTTGCCGGGAGGTCTACGCAAAAGTCAACATACCAAGTACCCATCACATACCCTTATCTCCCGCATTACATTATTTGCCATTTGCCTCTCATTTTCCTCTCCCCCACTTCACCCTTGCCGTTTTATTCGCCCTCTCTCTCTATCCTCCCTCTCTTTCCCTATTTGCCTCTTTTTGCCCGCTTGCTTTTTGTTTGCTTGTGTGTTAGTTTGCTTGCTTGTCACGATGGCTCAAGATAATACTAAATTGTGTGACTTCACCAATACCAACAACAATGATTTTATTAGCACTCAGATTGCTCCTCTTACCGATGCTGAATCTTGTGAAATTAATACTGCCTTGCTGAATCTTGTCATGAATGATCTGTTTTCCGGCCTTCCTAGTGAAGATGCCGCTACCCATCTAAATAGCTTCATTGATTTGTGTGACATGCAAAAGAAGAAAGATGTGGATAATGATATTGTTAAATTGAAGCTATTTCCTTTTTCGCTTAGAGATTGTGCTAAAGCTTGGTTTTCGTCTTTGCCTAAAAATAGTATTGATTCATGGAACAAGTGCAAAGATGCTTTTATCTCTAAGTATTTTCCTCCTGCTAAGATCATCTCTCTTAGAAAGGATATTATGAATTTAAGCAACTTGATCATGAACATGTTGCACAAGCTTGGGAGAGAATGAAATTAATGATACGCAATTGCCCTACTCATGGTTTAAATTTGTGGATGATTGTTCAGAATTTTTATGCCGGATTGAATTTTGCTTCTAGAAATCTTTTAGATTCGGCCGCGGGAGGCACTTTTATGGAAATCACTTTAGGAGAAGCTACTAAACTCCTAGATAATATTACGGTTAATTATTCTCAATGGCATACTGAAAGATCTACTAATAAAAAGGTGCATGTGATAGAAGAAATTAATGTTTTGAGTGGAAAGATGGATGAACTTATGAAACTATTTGCTAATAAGAGTGTTTCTTCTGATCCTAATGATATGCCCTTGTCTACTTTGATTGAGAATAATAATGAATCTATGGATGTGAATTTTGTTGGTAGGAACAATTTTGGTAACAACGCGTATAGAGGAAATTTTAATCCTAGTAATCCCTCTAATAATTATGGTAATTGCTACAACAATTCTTATGGAAATTATAATAAGATGCCCTCTGATTTTGAATCTAATATTAAAGAATTTATTGCCTTGTAAAAGAATTTTAATGCTATGATTGAAGAAAAATTGCTTAAGATTGATGATTTGGCTAGAAACGTTGATAGAATTTCTCTTGATGTTGAATCTTTGAAACTTAGATCTATTCCACCTAAGCATGATATCAATGAGTCTCTCAAAGCCATGAGAATTTCCGTTGATGAGTGCAAAGAAAGAACCGCTAGGATGCGTGCTAAGAAAATGCCTTTATAAGAGTGTGTCTAGTTCCTATGAAAATAAAGATGAAGATCTAAAAGTTATTGATGTGTCCCCTGTTAAATCTTTGTTTTGCAATATTAACCTTGATAATGATGGGACTGAATATGATCCACCTTTACCTAGAAGGCATTCCAAGAATTCGGAATTTGTTGATCTTGATGCTAAATTTGATAAAAGTGGGATTGAAGAAATTAAAACCCTAGATGTTGCTAAACCCACTATTATGGATTTCAAGGAATTTAACTATGAAAATTGCTCTTTGATTAATTGTATTTCCTTGTTGCAATCCGTGCTAAATTCTCCTCATGCTTATAGTCAAAATAAAGCGTTTACTAAACATATCGTTGATGCCTTGATGCAATCTTATGAAGAAAAACTTGAATTGGAAGTTTCTATCCCTAGAAAACTTTATGATGAGTGGGAACCAACTATTAAAATTAAAATTAAAGATCATGAATGCTATGCTTTATGTGATTTGGGTGCTAGTGTTTGCACGATTCCAAAGACTTTGTGTGATTTGTTAGGTTTCCGTGATTTTGATGATTGCTCTCTAAACTTGCACCTTGAGGATTACACTATTAAGAAACCTATGGGAAGAATTAATGATGTTCTTATTGTTGCAAGTAGGAATTATGTGCCCATAGATTTTATTGTTCTTGACATAGATTGGAATCCTTCATGTCTTATTATTCTTGGTAGACCTTTCATTAGAACGATTGGTGCAATTATTGATATGAAGGAAGGAAATATTAGATTCCAATTTCCATTACGGAAAGGCATGGAACACTTTCCTAGAAAGAAAATTAAATTACCTTATAAATCTATTATGGGAGCCACTTATGGATTGCCTACCAAAGATGGCAATACCTAGATCTATTCTTGCTTGTTATGCCTAGCTAGGGGCGTTAAAGGATAGCGCTTGTTGGGAGGCAGCCCAATTTTATTTTTATTCCTTGATTTTTGCTCCTGTTTAGTAATAAATAATTTATCTAGCCTCTGTTTTGGTTGTGTTTTTTGTGTTTAATTAGTGTTTGTGCCAAGTAGAACCGTTGGGAAGACTTGGGGAAAGTCTTGTTGAACTTGTTGTAAAAAACAGAAACTTTAGCGCTCACGAGAACTGCTGTCATTTTTATTTGGAGAGCGATATTTAGTTAATTATTTTTGCAGATGATTAATATATAAATTTTTCACGTCCAGCAATTTATTTTGGAATTTTTGGGGTTCCAGATCTTGCGCTAGCTACAGATTACTACAGACTGTTCTGTTTTTGACAGATTCTGTTTTTCGTGTGTTGTTTACTTATTTTGATGAATCTATGGTTAGTAAAATAGTTTATAAACCATAGATAAGTTGGAATACAGTAGGTATAACACTAATATAAATAAAGAATGAGTTAATTACAGTACTTTCAAGTGGTCTTTTATTTCCTTTCGCTAACGGAGCTCATGAGCTTTTCTACTTTAAGTTTTGTGGTGTGAAGTTCTCAAGTTTTGGGTAAAGATTTGATGGATTACGGAACAAGGAGTGGCAAGAGCCTAAGCTTGGGGATACCCATGGCACCCCCAAGATAATCTAAGGACACCTAAAATCCAAAGCTTGGGGATGCCCCGGAAGACATCCCCTCTTTCGTCTACTTCTATCAGTAACTTTACTTTGAGCTATATTTTTATTCGCCACATGATATGTGTTTTGCTTGGAGCGTCTTGTATTATTTGAGTCTTTGATTTTTATTTTACCACAATCATCCTTGCTGTACACACGTTTTGAGAGAGCCATACATAATTTGGAATTTTTTAGAATACTCTATGTGCTTCGCTTATATCTTTTGAGTTATATAGTTTTACTCTAGTACTTCACTTATATCTTTTAGAGCACGGTGGTGGATTTGTTTTATAGAAAATATTGATCTCTCATGCTTCACTTAGATTATTTTGAGAGTCTTAATAGCATGGTAATTTACTAAAATTCTAATATGCTAGGAATTCAAAGTTAGTAAAATTTTCTTAAGAGTGTTTTGAATACTAAGAGAAGTTTGATGCTTGATGATTATTTTGAGATATGGAGGTAATAATATCAAAGTTGTGCTAGTTGAGTAATTGTGAAATTGAGAGATACTTGTGTTGAAGTTTGCAAGTCCCGTAGCATGCACGTATGGTAAACGTTATGCAACAAATTTGAAACATGAGGTGTTATTTGATTGTCCTCCTTATGAGTGGCGGTCGGGGACAAGCGATGGTCTTTTCCTACCAATCTATCCCCCTGGGAGCATGCGCGTAGTACCGAGGTTTTTGATGACTTGTAGATTTTTGCAATATGTATGTGATTTCTTTATGACTAATGTTGAGTCCATGGATTATACGCACTCTCACCCTTCCATCCTTGCTAGCCTCTTCGGTACCGTGCATTGCCCTTTCTCACATTGAGAGTTGGCGCAAACTTCGCCGGTGCATCCAAACCCCATGATATGATACACTCTTTCACACATAAACCTCCTTATATCCTCCTCAAAACAGCCACCATACCTACCTATTATGGCATTTCCATAGCCATTCCGAGATATATTGCCATGCAACTTTCCATCATTCCGTTCAGCATGACACATTCATTATTGTCATATTGCTTAGCATGATCATGTAGTTGACATAGTATTTGTGGCAAAGCCACCATTCATAATTCTTTCATACATGTCACTCTTGGTCCATTGCATATCCCGGTACACCGCCGGAGGCATTCATATAGAGTCATCTTTTGTTCTAGTATCGAGTTGTAATCATTGAGTTGTAAATAAATAGAAGTGTGATGATCATCATTTTCTAGAGCATTGTCCCAAGTGAGGAATAAAAAAAGAGAAAGGCCATAAAAAAGAGAAGGCCCAAAAAAAGAAAAAGTGGAAAAATGAGAGAAAAATAGACAAGGGACAATGTTACTATCCTTTGCCACACTTGTGCTTCAAAGTAGCACCGTAATATTCATGTTAGAGAGTCTCTTGTTTTGTCACTTTCATATACTAGTGGGAATTTTTCATTATAGAACTTGGCTTGTATATTCCAACAATGGGCCTCCTCAAGTTCCCTAGGTCTTCATGAGCAAGCAAGTTGGATGCACACCCACTAGTTTCTTTTGTTGAGCTTTCATACATTTATAGCTCTAGTGCATCCGTTGCATGGCAATACCTACTCCTTGCATTAACATCAATCGGTGGGTGTCGGTATCAAAACCGGCGGATCTCGGGTAGGGGGTCCCGAACTATGCGTCTAGGTCGGATGGTAACAGGAGACAGGGGACACTTTGTTTTACCCAGGTTCGGGCCCTCCCGATGGAGGTAAAACCCTACTCCTGCTTGATTAATATTGATGATATGGGTACTACAAGAGTAGATCTACCACGAGATCAAGGAGGCTAAACCCTAGAAGCTAGCCTATGGTATGATTGTGTATGGAGTTGATTCTGTCCTACAGACTACAACCCTCCGGTTTATATAGACACCGGATAGGGTTAGGGTTACATAGAGTCGGTTACAATGGTAGGAGATCTCGAATATCCGCATCGCCAAGCTTGCCTTCCACGCCAAGGAAAGTCCCATCCGGACACGGGACGAAGTCTTCAATCTTGTATCTTCATAGTCTAGGAGTCCGGCTGAAGGTATAGTCCGGCTACCCGAACACCCCCTAATCCAGGACTCCCTCAGTAGCCCCTGAACCAGGCTTCAATGACGATGAGTCCGGCGCGCAAATTGTCTTCGGCATTGCAAGGCGGGTTCCTCCTCCCAGTCCTTCACAGAAGATTGTAATCACCAAGAGTAGTGTCCAGCTCTGTAAAATGAGTTTCCACATATTGCCATAAAGAGAATAATATTAGCACAAATCAAATCTGCTGACGTATCCTGCAGTGCGCCATCACACTACAGCCAAGTCCTTTACTCGAATCGTTTTTATTTTTCCACCTCATCATGTTTTGCGAGGCGGTTTCCTTGGCACGTCTTGTCAAAGTAGAGATCGTGTACCCCTTTTACGGGATTCTCATCAATACAGACGTGGGTAACCCAACCGCGCCATTTATCACGGCGCTCGGGAGGCAAGCGAGTTTTATTAGGCAGGTGGGGACGCATAACCGCATCCGCCTATATAAGGGGATAAGAATCCACCCTTTTCACCTACGCCTTCTTCCCCCCTTGCCTATCCATCTCTCGCGCACCCGAGCTCCAGCGCCCAAGCCCGCACTTCCCACCTCAACCTTCTCCAGCAATGTCCGGAGCGGGAGGCAAATGGATGGTCTCCTCTGTTATGGAGGGAAAAATCAAGAAGCTAAGGAAGGCTGGGTATCTGTCCAAGGACATCGCATACCGGCTTCCCGAGGAGGGGCAGCTTATCCCCACCCCAAGGCCTCATGAGAGGGTAGTATTTATCCCCCACTTCCTCCGTGGACTGGGTTTTCCACTCCACCCATTTGTCCGAGGGCTCATGTTCTACTACGGCCTGGATTTCCACTATCTGGCTCTGAACTTCATCCTCAACATCTCGGCATTTATCATCGTGTGTGAGGCTTTTCTCCGCGTCCGCCCCCATTTCGGCCTCTGTCTCAAGACCTTCAATGTCAAGCCCAAGGTGGTGCGCGGCAGCCAGGCGGAGTGCGGAGGCGCCATGGCGGGCAAGATGGCCAACGTCCTATGGTTCGAGGGCTCCTTCGTGGAGACCCTAAAGGGATGGCAAGCCAGGTGGTTTTATATCACCGAGCCGCGCGATCCGGAATGGACCGCAGCCCCCGAATTCCGATCCGGACCCCCCACGCGGCTTATGTCCTGGAAAGAAACGGGCCTGTCGTGGGGTGACGAAAAAGAGGTGACCGGATTGCAAACATGCATCCAGTCCCTGGTGAACAAGCCAGTCCGGCTTGTTAATGTAATCCAGGTTATGCTCGTCCGCCGGATCCTCCCATGCCAACAACAGGATTTTAATCTGTGGGAGTTCGACCCGGCGCAGCATCAAACCCTCAGCAGGCTCTTCGACACGACGTACGAAGATGCCTGGAGGATGCTATTCAAGGGCGCCGAGGCTCCCGCATCCGCTTCCGAGGACCGCAGATACAGCTCACAGCATCACGCTAACGAGGTAAGCCATCTACACCTTTTACAGGATGTTTAAGTTTTTTATTTTTCATAGTTTGACTCTATGCGGGATCTAAACTCCCTTACCTTTGACAGGCTTGGCGAGCAATATCCGGACCGATTAACTGTCCGGCTCCGCTGCCCGAAGACCCAGCCCCAGCTCTACTAGTGAAGCTGCTGGCTCCGGCGCCTTATGTGGTGCCGGAGAAGAAGGCCAAGAAGAAGAGGACCACATGGACTCGAAGGAGTGCCCGCAACATGGTGGTGTCTGGCTCATCATCTGACAAGTCCGAGGCGCCCTCCTCCCGCGAGAACGAGGAGGAGGAAGAAGAAAACTCTCCCCCTCCAGTAGAGGGAGGAGAGAAGAGGAAGGCCGCCCCAACGGGGAAGGCCGAGGGGTCCAGGAAAAGGAAGACCCCTCCGCCGGACTACACCCCTGACGCCGAAGAGGGCGAAGAGGAGTGGCTGGACAGGACCAAGCGTCTGGCGAAATCGTAAGTTTGGGTATCAGAGTAACTCATGATGTTCCTTTATTGCGCAGCTTTCCCTAATGTCGAATGTAATCATGCAGCCGGCCCCGAGCCACACTCAACGATTCGTCGAGCGGCTCCCTGGATTCATCGGACGTGAACTCTGTTCCGCCCGCTGTCTCCCCCTGCACTGCGGATGACGCCGAAGTGGCGTCGCAACGAGCTCCGGGGTAGGAGGAGGTGGCCCTGGAGGGGCCGCAAGGCGACCCCCCGGACCCCAGGAGTAAGGGGATAAGACCCCTCAGGGCTCCAAGTCCGGCTTTAAGCCAGACACCGTGCCGGAATCTTCAATAATTCCGGACCGCAGCAGGCGAACTCCTTCCAAGAGGAGCAAGCCTTCTGAGCCGGCAGCCTCCGTCCAGCCGTGGGCGCCGGACAATCTGCTGGAGGTGCTTGAAGGCGCCTCTATCGACGAGGAGCACCATACTATTATGAGTACGGTGATCCAGAAGGTTCAGACCGCCAAGAGCGGGCTGAATGAAGCTTGCGCTTGCCTCCTAACAGGCTTCGAGGTAAGTAAAAATATGTAAAAATATTACCGCATAGACAGTAACCCCTGATGCTCTGTTTGGCGTCCGGAAAGGAAAGCCGAATAGAGGATCTATCAATTTTCGTAGGAGTCTAACAATAAAGAGTCAATATGCGTATGCAGGCTTCGCTGCTAGCCATCGCCGCACTGACTACGGAGGTGGATACCCTAAAACAGGGACTCAAGCGGTCCGAGCAAGAGCTCGGCCTTGTCAAGCAGGAGCTCGAGGAGAAATAAGGTAGGAAATACTTTATAAAAAGGTGCCTATAGAGAGGCGTGATTGCAAAAAATAACAGGATTGAACTGCTTATTATAGGGGCCATGACTGAGGTGGCAACCCTCAAGCAGGCGCTGTCCGAGGCCGAAAAGAAAACGGCAGCGGAGCGCATTGAGCGAGAGAAACTTGGGTCTCAGGTCGGCGAGATGCAGCAAGAGCTTCAGGCTCTCATGAAAAAACATGAGAGTTTGGAGCTTGAGTCGAAGACCCAAGCGTCCGAGCTCGCAACGGCCCTCGAGACAACCAAGTCTGCCAAGGCCGAAGCCCAAAAGGCCCTCCGAGAATTGGAGGATTTGAAAAAGATAGCAGGGGGTAAGGCATTCTTTATGCAAAGCAGAAATATAAAAGTAAATTACTTGTTACTTACCCGAATCTGGAGTTCTCCAGGGGCATTCGCAGATCTTCCTCGCAGTGTATCTGATGCCGCCGCATTCTACCGAGCTGAAGAGGGCAGCTCGACGGAGAAGGTGTTCTGGTCTCAGTATGCTGAGGCCGGACACCCTGTGCCCTTGAGCGACCAGCTGAAACAGCTGGTCGAACTCCACAAGGCGGCCGAACAAGCCATGAAGGGCTTCATAGTTCGGCTATGGCCCGGAGAGGCCCTGCCTGGGAGCTACTTCGGGCTGGTGCGGCGGCTGGTGGAGGCCTGTCCAAGGCTCGAGGTCATCAAGCACTCTGTCTGCATCGAAGGTGCCCGTAGGGCCCTTGCCCGTGTGAGGGTGCACTGGGGTAAGCTGGACGGCGAGAAGCTTGTGACGGATGGGCCACCGCCGGGGAAGGAGCATCGCAAGCCGGAGAACTACTATAAGGATGTTCTTGCGGGTGCCCGCCTTGTGGCAGATGAGTGCACCAAGGATGTAATTTTTGAATGAATTCGCTCATGTTTATCCTGTGCGCTGAAAACTTGTTCATATGCGCTAAGCAATGCTTATTGAATTTAAAATATTATTTTCTGTGCGGTCGTTTATCAAAAATTGAGAGATGGCCAGTCGTCGGCTTCTGCCCCCATGCCACGAGTGCTGGGGTGTTCGATGATAAATCTGGGCGCTCTTTTTCCCATGGTTGGGTCCTTCGAGGGAGGCGCTCAGCACGACGAACTAGGCAATCGTACTATAATGCTTGAACACTCTCACTTAGCCATAGAACGTTATAATTTTAAATTTCGGCGAAGCCCCTAGTTCGGAAGACCGAATTCAGGGTGCTATCCACGCCTAGGCTGGGGTCATCCAGCTCCTCGCTCGAAGCGGCATAAGCCTTTAGGGACTCGAAAAACCTCTCGAACAGCGACCGGTCTCTGGCCTCATCATGACAGTCAGTTTTAGCTTTCTCCACTGAGGTGCTTAACCCAGCTCAACCGGGGCACAATCGCAGTGGTTCTCCTAGTGCTACCTTAGCCGATATAGCGGAACGTAAGGCACCAAAACATAGGAGCCGGGCAAACCCAACTATTGACCCAAATCATGATTCGGAGCCGATGCATATAGTGCTATAAGTTCGGGGTGCCGCACTTATTAAAGTGTACGGACTTCTCACACCATATTAAAGGGTACTGAAGCCCCTGGCGTACTTGTCGTACCACAATGTACGGGCGCGACATGTCATTAATGAGCATATATAAGAAAATAGTAATGCAAAAAATAGACAAAAAGCTAGGCATTGTTTATGGAGAGGCTATTTATCAAAGCCGAATGATACAGATTGTGCAGTAGGCAAAAGATATTGGACTATTCGGTATGTCCTGGCCAGGGGCAGGCCGCGGAAGTATATATAAAGTAGGTATATCGCCCGTAACAGAGACCACCTGGGAATTCCATGATGTGGCATGGCTTGTCTGCCTTCCTGGATCTTGCATCGTTTGTGCGGCAATCTAATTGCCGAATAGGTCGTCCGAAGTATGGAGTCCTGAAAGTAAGAAAAATTAAAAAAGGAATCCGGCAGCCCCTGGTACGTTTTACACCGTATGTTGGGCGTGCCGTTATTTTGACCCTTCCCCTGTGCCCATGGTATTTCAAGGGCGTAGTTATGTACGCGAGGTACTGGTTTCGCTAGGTCGCGAAAGCTGGGATTGGGGCCGCATTGCTACGATTGCTCACAATGTGCCGGGCAGTCCTGCTGTAGGTTACTCTGGGCGCGCTTGGCAGTGTCTGGCTTTTTAATAGCCGGACTGGAGAATTGCCTAAGAAGGCTACTTTGTACCTCCGCTGCTAGAGCCGCCGTATGCTCCTCTATACGAAGAGAGCATTCGGTGTTTCCGTTGACCGTGATTACTCCTCGAGGGCCTGGCATCTTGAGTTTGAGATATGCGTAGTGCGGCACCGCATTGAATTTTGCGAACGCGGTTCGTCCGAGCAGGGCGTGATAGCCACTGCGAAACGGGACTATATCGAAGATTAACTCTTTGCTTCAGAAATTGTCCGGGGATCCGAAGACCACGTAAAGTGTTACTGAGCCTGTACAGTTGGCTTCTATACCTGGTATGACGCCTTTAAAGGTCGTTCTTGTGGGTTTGATCCTTGAGGGATCTATGCCCATTTTCCGCATTGTGTCCTGATAAAGCAGGTTCAGGCTACTGCCGCCGTCCATGAGGACTCTTGTGAGGTGAAATCCGTCGATGATTGGGTCAAGAACCAATGCGGCGAAGCCGCCGTGACGGATGCTAGTGGGATGGTCCCTTCGATCAAAAGTGATCGGGCAGGAGGACCATGGGTTGAACTTTGGGGCGACTGGCTCCATCGCGTAGACGTCCCGTAGCGCACGCTTCCGCTCCCGCTTGGGAATGTGGGTTGCGTATATCATGTTCATCGTCCGCACTTGTGGGGGAAAGCCCTTCTGTCCATTGTTGTTCGGCGGCTTGGGCTCCTCGTCATTGTTGTGCAGCCCCTTGTCTCTGTTTTCGGCTCTTAACTTGCCTGCCTGCTTGAACACCCAACAATCCCTGTTGGTGTGATTGGCTGGCTTTTCGGGGGTGCCATGTATCTGGCACGAGCGATCGAGTATTCGGTCCAAACTGGACGGGCCCTGAGTATTCTTTTTGAATGGCTTTTTCCGTTGACCGGATTTATAGCCTCTGAATCTGGCATTGACTGCCGTGTCTTCATTGCTATCGCTGTTAACGCGGCGCTTTTGGTTGTTCCGACGTGTCCTACCACTTTTGTCCTTGGTATCCGAATTACCAGGGCTCTTTGATAGGTTGTTACTGCGAGCTAGCCAGCTGTCTTCTCCCATGCAAAAGCGGGTCATGAGTGTCGTGAGGGCTGCCATGGATTTCGGCTTTTCCTGTCCCAGGTGCCTGGCAAGCCACTCGTCGCGGATGTTATGCTTGAAGGCTGCTAGGGCCTCTGCGTCCGGACAGTCGACTATCTGGTTTTTCTTAGTTAGGAACCGTGTCCAGAATTGTCTGGCTGATTCTGCTGGCTGCTGAATTATGTGGCTTAAGTCGTCGGCGTCCGGCGGTCGCACGTAAGTGCCCTGGAAGTTGTTGAGGAATGCGGCTTCCAGGTCCTCCCAAGAACCGATTGAGTCTGCTGGCAAGCTGTTAAGCCAATGCCGAGCCGGTCCTTTAAGTTTGATCGGGAGGTACTTGATGGCGTGGAGATCATCGCCGCGTGCCATGTGGATGTGCAGGAGATAATCCTCAATCCATACCGCCGGGTCTGTGGTGCCATCGTATGATTCGATGTTTACGGGTTTGAAGCCCTCTGGGATTTTATGATCCATTACTTCATTTGTGAAGAATAGCGGGTGTGCGGCACCTCTGTACTGGGCTATATCATGACGCAGCTCGAAAGAGCTATGTCTGTTGTGTTCGGCTCGGCCGGATTTGTTGTATCCGTCGTGAAGATTGTCACATCCGTAGGGCGTCTGCGCGATCCGTAGATCGATCTTGTTTGTCTTGCCTTATCCTCCAGTATGTCCCGCAGGTCGGGCGCATTTTCCCGCGCCTTAGTTGTGCGGCGTCGGTGAAAGGCTGAGAGGCCTCTCTGTCGCGGCCGCGAGGTGGCCGGTCTGCCATGTCGTGCGCTGGTGATGTAGGTTCTTCCTCTTCTGATCGGGGTAGTGACCTGCGCTTCGGGTAACTCTTGGAGGGGCGTTCGAGTTCATACTCTTCGGCCGCAAGGTCTTTAGTCCATCTATAAGCTAGCAATTCTTGGGCAGCTTTAAGCCGTTGCTGCTTTTTCTTGAGGCTGCTTGCCGTGGCTAAAAGCCAGCATTTAAAACGCTCTTGTTCGGCAGGGTCTGATGGTATGACGAATTCGTCGTCATCGAGGCTTGCCTCGTCTTCGGAGGGAGGAGTATAGTTATCATCCTTGTCACACCCTAGCTAGTTCAAGCATTAGAATGTGCATCATGTTTAAATTTCTCTTAATTTTGAAATGGGGAAAGAAGAAACCCCCAACACCCCCTGGAAACAACTAGGGTTTACTAAAATTATTTTCAATGAACCTGAAATGCCCTTCTAAAAAGTTCACCCTCTTTGTCTTGGGTTAGAACCTCTGGCAAAATTGGTGCACAATTTTCTAGGTCAACAGAAGGTCATTGAATTAAATCATAAGTATTTGAATTTGGGCATTTAAATGCTATAAAATAAATTAAATGCTCAACTAATTCTGGGAATAAATGTTTCCTGTTGGAAATATTCTAAACATAGGCCACATTTATTTTCAGGATTTTTGGAAACGTTTTAGTATTTTTAATAAAGATAAACAGTTGCAGTTAATTAGAAAAACAAAACAAATAAAAAAGAGAGAGAGGGAGAAGCCACTTGGGCCTTACCTGCGCTGGCCAGCCCACCTGGCTCGGCCCAGCCTACTGGCGCGGCCAGTCGTCATCCTCCTCACGCCAGAAGGACGCGGAGCGCGTGGCCGGCGCCCGCGGCCACGCGCCGGCCACCTCCTGCTTCTGCCGACGCCCGGGACACGCCTAAGGACGCCACGCGACCCCCACATCCCCCTCTCATCCTCTCTCACTCTCCCCCTCGTCTCCCTCTCCCTCTCCCGCGATGGCCGAGCGCGTCCCTCGCCGCCGATCGCCGTAGTCGCCACCAGAGCCATCCCCTCGCCCCTCCGACGAGCCCAACAGCTCTGCCTCGTCGCCCTGGACCTCTCCGCCGACCCACGCGACTCCAAACGTCGCCGAACGCCATCTTCGCCCTCGTCTTCAACCTCGGGCACCCGAGCCATCTCCGGTCGATTCGCCGGCCTCAAGCCCTCCCCGAGCTCATTAGCCTGCTCCGCGAGTTCCCGGTGAGCCCATCTTTCCTCTGCCCTTCTTCCCGCGCTCGACCGCGTCCTCCAACCCCCTCTGCCATCGAGGCCGAGAGCTCAGCTCCGCCGGCCATGTCGCCGCCGTGGCCACAGGTGCGTAAGCTCGAGCCCGAGCACGCCTTCGTCTTCCACGCGCTCCCAGGAACCTAACGCACCACTCCCCGTGCCTCGCCGTGCCCCGTAGCGTCGGGTTCATCCATGCCCGAACTCCGGCGACCGCCAAGGTCCTCGCCGGCGTCGTTTCCGGCCTCCCCGAGCCCCACTTCCTCCACCAAATGATGCGGCTCGCTCCCCACGTTGCGTAGCACATCTCTGCCGTCGTTTTGGTCGCCTGAGGGCGTTTTCCGAAGCCCTCCGCCGCCTCGGGCCTCGCCGGCGTCGAGTCGCCGGCGAGTTGACCCAGTTTGACCCCTGGGTGGGCCAAGGTAGACCCCCCCTAAGTCTATGACAGGTGGGGCCGGTCTGCTAACTAATCTAGGATTAGTTTTAACTAAATTTAAGTTAATCAGTCACTGACATGTGGGCCTAGGCACCCCTAACAGCTAATTAGTGTTAATCTAATCTTGTTAATTAGCTGAGAGGCTGACAGAAGGGGCCCACCAGTCAGGTTTGACCTGGGCTGGCGCCTTTGACCTGCATGAGGTTAGCATGACGCAGTAATGCATTTACTGGAATTATTTTTATTCAGGAAATTCCAGAAAATGTTTAAAACTTCTAAAAATCATAGAAATTCAACCGTAACTCCAAATGAAATAATTTATATATGAAAAATTATCAGAAAAATTCAATCTATCCATCTGTAATGGTTTCATGCATGACAAAACAAGTTTACCTTGCTGTTTAAGCAGAATAAGGAAATGCACTATTAAAGCCATGTTTAATAAGCTAATAATTGAATCTTTGATTCAAATAAGCACATTCCCTTCTGTTATAGCTTGCATTAGGCCAAGACACATTCATATTGCCATGTCATAGCATGCATCATATTGTTGCATATCGTCATGTGTTGATTGTGTTCCGATGTGTTCTTCGTGGTAGGTTCTGCCTCCGAGGATATTCACGAGTATCCAACTGAAGGGCAGTATCCCACTACCACTCCATCAGGCAAGCAACCCATTGATCATTCCGATACAAACCCATATTCTTGCTTCTGCTCTTGTTTACTGCATTAAGACAACGCGATTCAAACTGTTGTGTGCTACGGTAGTTGAACCCTTATCCTCTGCATGACCTGTCATTGCCACAGTAACTAGATGAAACCCACTAGCATGTGTAGGAGTTGATTGAGCCATGTATGTGATTCCTACCTTGCTATGCCTGCTATGCTTAGAGTTGTGTCAAGGCTGGTTCATCTGGGTGATGGGCTAAAGTGAAATGCTTATGCCGGTAATGTGAGGGATGTGTTGAACATGTTTTGGTAAAGGTATCGATGAGAGGCCATGTAGGAGTACATGGTGGGTTGTTTCATTGAGGCCGTCCATAAGAACTGAGATCTGTATGTGTGATTTAAGATGCAGTTACTACCGTACATTGGACCCGAAACCAATGGACCCTCTTGGCTTCTTAATCACCCTAGTACTCTGTCCAGGAGTTGCAAATAGTTTCTGGTGCTTGTAGGTTATGTGTTGGCGGCCGTGCGTAGCGCTGACCATAGGGGTGGGCTATGTTGCGGTAGATACACTGTGGCACGGTGTACCGAGTCACCCGTTTGGTGTCTCGGGAACCCTGTTCACATCGTTCGGGGTCGTATGTGGAAACCTTGGCCGGACTCCCTGCGGATGGAACCTGGATAGGCGATAAACCTGGACTAGAGACTTAAGTGTTTAGGTAGGCCGTGGCCGACACCCTCGCTGGGCTTCCGCTTGAAGGTTGCCGAGTACATGTCGTGTAAACGGCGGTAAGTGGTGAAAGCGTGTATGAAGAAGTACACCCCTGCAGGGTATAAAACTATTCGAATAGCCGCGTCCGCGGTAAAGGACTACTTGGTTGCCTATACAGTTCATAGACAAGTAAATGGATACTACTAAAATACTCAAGATAAGTGTGAGTACCGAGGATGGCCCTCTCGTAGGAGGACGAGGGAGGATCCCCGGTGGAGTATTGTGTTGGTGAGTAGTGGACTCATGTGCGAAAACTATTTTACTAGTGAAGTTCCGTAGGATAGTTTAGCCAAGAGTCAAAGCTGGCTTGCTGCATTAACCCCACCACCTTCTTGAGAATGAGCATGTATAGTAGGTTCTGATGTAAGACTTGCTGAGTACCCTTGTACTCATGTTTGCTTAATTACAGTTTTCAGACAACAACACCGCCCCCTCTGATGGGTTCTATGTAGACCTTGACATCAACGAGTGACTAGCCACCCAGGTGGTGATCCTGGCCATGGAGGGCCTTATGTGGATAGACAGGCTTCGAGAAGCCTTCTTTCTTTCTAGAGTCTGTACTCAGACTAGTTGCTTCCGCATGTGCTTGTATGATTGTATGACTTGAGTGTCGGGTCATGTGACCCCTATCTGTATGAACATGTTATGTATGGCTCTCTGGGGCCTTTAAATAAAGTACTTGAGTTGTAGAGTTTTGTTGTGATGCCATGTTGTATGTACTCATATCGGGCATATTGTGTGTATGATTGAAATGCTTGGTATGAGTGGGATCCGACAATCTAGTTGTTTATCCTTGGCAGCCTTTCTTATGGGGAAATGTAGTCTAGTGTTCCTCGAGCCATAGTAGTCCGCTACAGCCCGGTTCACCGGAGTCCTGTTAGCCCAGCACTACTATTCAGGACACTTGACTGGCCAGCATGTGATTCACTTCGTTCCTATGTCTGTCCCTTCGGGGAAATGTCACACGGTGACTTCCGGAGTCCTGCCTAGCCTGCTATAGCCCGGGTTCCCCGGAGTCCTGTTAGCCCAGTGCTATAGCCCGGAATCACTAGCTGATGACCGACATGCTCGATTTTATTCATGTATGCCTGTCTCCATAGGTCTGTGCCGCTTTGGGTTCACGACTAGCCATGTCGGCTCGGGTTCTCTGTCATATGGATGCTAGCGACACTATGATATACGTGAGCCAAAAGGCGCAAACGGTCCCGGGCCATGGTAAGGTGACACCCGTGGGATACCGTGCGTGAGGCCGCAAAGTGATATGAGGTGTTACCGGCTAGATCGATGTGACTTGGAATCGGGGTCCTGACAATCCTCGACCTCTCGGTCTACCGCTCTCTCATGAGGGCTGGCTTTTCCATCTTCCTGTGCCGAATCTTGCTGGGGTGGGTGTTCTTCGGCGTTATCCAGGGCAGTATTATCTCCCGTGCCGGAATCACCGTTTGTGCTTTGGCAGGATTTAGAGCGGCGTTGCTGACGTCGGCGCTTTGGCTGTTTCTTAGGGGCATCATCCCTCATTGTTCCATCGCCATCTCCGTCTTTTGGAGTATCCACCATGTATATATGACATATGACGAGGTGGCGTTCCAGCGCCCTACAGGTGCTGGTTCCTGTTCGTCTCCTACATCGTCGTCCATGCCGTCGATGTCTTCGGAGCCGAAGTCAAGCATGTCGGTTAAATCATCGACAGTGGCTACAAAGTGGGTGGTGGGTGGGTTTTGAATTTCCTCACCGTCCGTATCCCATCCTTGCTGACCGTAGTTCGGCCAGGGCTCTCCTGATAAAGAGAGAGACTTAAGAGGATTCAGGATGTCGCCAAAAGGCGAATGCTGAAAAATGTCCGCGGCAGTGAACTCCATTACCGGCGCCCAATCAGATTTGATTGGCAGGGGTGCGGGAGGCTCGGAGTTCGGAGAGGAATCCGGCTCCTCGGAGTCACGGGCCACGCGGAGTGCGGAGCTGGAGTTCAGCTTGATCGCCTCTGAGATCGTAGCCTCTGAGGCAGCGTCCAACCGCTGATCCTCGGTCGGCGCAGTAGGTTCCGAATCAATGGTCGAGACCGATGCGAGTGCGGCCTCCGAAGCGCTGTTTGGCAGCAGAGCTATATCATGCCCGTCGAGACAGCGCAGCGCGCTTGGCTGTGGCTCGAATCCGTCGAAGATCAAGTCCCCGCGGATGTCAGCCATGTAGTTTAGGCTTCCAAACCTGACCTGACGGCCAGGGGCGTAGCTTTCGATATGCTTAAGGTGGCCAAGCAAATTGGCCCGCAGTGCGAAGCCACCGAAGATGAAGATCTGTCCGGGGAGAAAAGTCTCACCCTGGACCACATCGTTGTTGAAGATCGAAGGAGCCATCGGGCCTAAAGGCGACGACATAGAGGAACTCTCAATGAAAGTACCAATGTCGGTGTCAAAACCGGCGGATCTCGGGTAGGGGGTCCCGAATTGTGCGTCTAGGTCGGATGGTAACAGGAGACAGGGGACACTTTGTTTTACCCAGGTTCGGGCCCTCTCGATGGAGGTAAAACCCTACTCCTACTTGATTAATATTGATGATATGGGTAGTACAAGAGTAGATCTACCACGAGATCAAGGAGGCTAAACCCTAGAAGCTAGCCTATGGTATGATTGTGTATGGAGTTGATTCTGTCCTGCGGACTACAACCCTCCGGTTTATATAGACACCAGATAGGGTTAGGATTACATAGAGTCGGTTACAATGGTAGGAGATCTCGAATATCCGCATATCCAAGCTTGCCTTCCACGCCAAGGAAAGTCCCATCCGGCCACGGGGCGAAGTCTTCAATCTTGTATCTTCATAGTCCAGGAGTCTGGCTGAAGGTATAGTCCGGCTACCCGAACACCCCCTAATCCAGGACTCCCTCAGTCGGCATCCCCATAGCCCATTGATTAGCCTCGTTGATGTGAGACTTTCTCCTTTTTTGTCTTCTCCACATAACCCCCCTCATTATATTCTATTCCACCCATAGTGCTATGTCCATGGCTCGCGCTCATATATTGCGTGAAAGTTTATAGGTTTGAGATTACTAAAGTATGAAACAATTGCTTGGCTTGTCATCGGGGTTGTGCATGATGAGAGCATTCTTGTGTGACAAAAATGAAACATGAATAAACTATATGATTTTGTAGGGATGAACTTTCTTTGGCCATGTTATTTTGAGAAGACATGATTGCTTAGTTAGTATGCTTGAAGTATTATTATTTTTATGTCAATATGAACTTTTGTCTTGAATCTTTCGGATCTGAATATTCATACCACAATTAAGAAGAATTACATTAAAATTATGCCAAGTAGCACTCCACATCAAAAATTCTGTTTTTATCATTTACCTACTCGAGGACGAGCAGGAATTAAGCTTGGGGATGCTTGATACGTCTTCAACGTATCTATAATTTCTGATTGCTCCATGCTATATTATCTACTGTTTTCGACATTATTGGACTTTATTATCCACTTTTATATTATTTTTGGGACTAACCTATTAACCGGAGGCCCAGCCCAGAATTGCTGTTTTTTGCCTGTTTTAGGGTTTCGAAAAAAGGAATATCAAACGGAGTCCAAACGGAATGAAACCTTTGGGAACGTGATTTTCTCAACGAACAAGACCCGGGAGACTTGGGCCCTACGTCAAGAAAGAAAAGAGGAGGCCATGAGGTAGGGGGGCGCGCCTTCCTACCCCAGGCGTGCCCTCCACCCCCGTGGGCCCCCTATTGCTCCACCGATGTATTCCTTCCTCCTATATATATCCACGTACCCCCAAACGATCAGAAACGGAGCCAAAATCCTAATTCCACCGCCGTAACTTTCTGTATCCACGAGATCCCATCTTGGGGCCTGTTCCGGAGCTCCGTCGGAGGGGGCATCGATCAAGGAGGGCTTCTACATCAACACCATAGCCCCTCCGATGAAGTATGAGTAGTTCACCTCAGACCTACGGGTCCATAGTTAGTAGCTAGATGGTTTCTTCTCTCTTTTTGGATTTCAATACAATGTTCTCCCCCTCTCTTGTGGAGAACTATTCGATGTAATCTTCTTTTTGCGGTGTGTTTGTTGAGACCGATGAATTGTGGGTTTATGATCAAGTCTATCTATGAATAATATTTGAATCTTCTCTGAATTCTTTTATGTATGATTGGTTATCTTTGCAAGTCTCTTCAAATTATCAGTTTGGTTTGGCCTACTAGATTGATCTTTCTTGCAATGGGAGAAGTGCTTAGCTTTGGGTTCAATCTTGCGGTGTCCTTTCCCAGTGACAGCAGGGGCAGCAAGGCACGTATTGTATTGTTGCCATCGAGGATAACAAGATGGGGTGTTCTTCATATTGCATGAGTCTATCCCTCTACATCATGTCATCTTGTGTAAGGTGTTACTCTGTTTTTAACTTAATACTCTAGATGCATGCTGGATAGTGGTCGATGAGTGGAGTAATAGTAGTAGATGCAGGCAGGAGTCGGTCTACTTGTCTCGGACGTGATGCCTATATACATGATCATACCTAGATATTCTCATAACTATGCTCAATTCTGTTAATTGCTCAACAGTAATTTGTTCACCCACCGTAGAATACTTATGCTCTCGAGAGAAGCCACTAGTGAAACCTATGGCCCCCGGGTCTATCTTTATCATATTGATCTCCTACTACTTAGTTATTTCCATTGCTATTTACTTTGCCTTTATTTTACTTTGCATCTTTTATCATAAAAATACCAAAAATATTATCTTATCATATCTATCAGATCTCACTCTCGTAAGTGGCCTTATAGGGACTGACAACCCCTATTTGCGTTGGTTGCGAGGATTTATTTGTTTTGTGCAGGTGCGAGGGACTCACGCGTAGCCTCCTACTGGATTGATACCTTGGTTCTCAAAAACTGAGGGAAATACTTACGCTACTTTGCTGCATCATCCCTTCCTCTTCGGGGAAAACCACCCAGTGCTCAAGAGGTAGCAATCTCCTAGATAGATCTTGCGCGATCGTAGGAATTTTTTTGAAATACTGCGTTCCCGAACAATAACCAACAACGGGATCTGGATACCCATGTTGGCTCCCACATGTTCCACGATGATCTCATTGGATGAACCACGATGTCGGGGATTCAATCAATCCCGTATACAATTCCCTTTGTCCATCGGTATGTTACTTGCCCAAGATTCGGTCGTTGGTATCCCCATACCTCGTTCAATCTCGTTACCGGCAAGTCTCTTTACTCATTCCGTAATGCATGATGTCGTGGCTAACTCGTTAGTCACATTGAGCTCGTTATGATGATGCATTTCCGAGTGGGCCCAGAGATACCTCTCCGTCATACGAAGTGACAAATCCCAGTCTCGATTCATGCCAACCCAACACACACTTTCGGAGATACCTGTAGTGCACCTTTATAGCCACCCAGTTACGTTGGGACGTTTGATACACCCAAAGCATTCGTACGGTATCCAGGAGTTGCATAATCTCATGGTCTAAGAAAATGATACTTGACATTAGAAAAGCTTTAGCAAACGAATTACATGATCTTGTGCTATGATTAGGATTGGGTCTTGTCCATCACATCATTCTCCTAATGATGTGATCCCGTTATCAATGACATCCAATGTCCATGGTTAGGAAACCATAACCATCTATTGATCAATGAGCTAGTCAACTAGATTCTTACTAGCGACATGTTATGGTCTATGTATTCACACATGTATTACGGTTTCCGGTTAATACAATTATAGCATGAACAATAGACAATTATCATGAACAAGGAAATATAATAACTATTTTACTATTGCCTCTAGGGCATATTTCTAACAGTCTCCCACTTGGACTATAGTCAATAATCTAGTTGCATTGTGATGAATCGAACACCCATAGAGTTCTGGTGTTGATCATGTTTTGCTCGTGAAAGAGGTTTAGTCAATGGATCTGCGACATTCAGATCCGTATGCACTTTACAAATATCTATGTCTCCATCTTTGAATATATTCACGAATGGAGTTGAAGCGACGCTTGATGTGCCTGGTCTTCTTGTGAAACTGGGCTCCTTGGCAAGGGCAATAGCTCAAGTGTTGTCACAGAAGAGAGTCATCGGGTCCAACGCATTGGGAATTACTCATAGGTCGGTGATGAACTCCTTCATCCAGACTGCTTCCTGTGCTGCCTCCGAGGCAGCTATGTACTCCGCTTCACATGTAGATCCCGCCACGACGCTTTGCTTGCAACTGCACCAGCTGATTGCCCCACCATTCAAAATGTACACGTATCCGGTTTGTGACTTGTAGTCATCCAAATCTGTGTCGAAGCTAGCATCGACGTAACCCTTTATGACGCTCTTCGTCACCTCTATAAACGAGAAACATATCCTTAGTCATTTTCAGGTACTTCAGGATATTATTGACCGTTGTCCATTGTTCCATACCGGGATCACTTTGGTACCTCCCTACCAAACTTATGGCAAGGTTCACATCAGGTATGGTACACAACATGGCATACATAATAGAGCCTATGGCAGAGGCATAGGGGATGACACTCATCTTTTCTCTATCTTCTGCCGAGGTCGGGCATTGAGCCGTGCTCAATCTCACACCTTGCAATACAGGGAAGAACCCCTTCTTGGACTGATCCATATTCAACTTCTTCAATATCTTGTCAAGGTATGTGCTTTGTGAAAGACCAATGAGGCATCTCGATCTATCTCTATAGATCTTGATGCCTAATATGTAGGCAGCTTCTCCAAGGTCCTTCATTGAAAAACACTTATTCAAGTAGGCGTTTATTCTTTCCAAAAGTTCTATATCATTTGCCATCAATAGTATGTCATCCATATACAATATGAGAAATGCTATAGAGCTCCCACTCACTTTCTTGTAAATACAGGCTTCTCCATAAGTCTGTATAAACCCAGACGCTTTGATCATTTCATCAAAGCGAATGTTCCAACTCCGAGATGCTTGCACTAGCCCATAGATGGAGCGCTGGAGCTTGCATACCTTGTCAACATTCTTAGGATCGACAAAACCTTCCGGCTACATCATATACAATTCTTCCTTAAGGAAACCGTTAAGGAATGTCGTTTTGACGTCCATTTGCCATATCTCATAATCATAGAATGTGGCAATTGCTAACATGGTTCGGACAGACTTCAGCTTCGCTACGGGTGAGAAGGTCTCATTGTAGTCAACCCCTTGAACTTGTCGATAACCCTTAGCGACAAGCCCAGCCTTATAGATGGTCACATTACCATCCGCGTCAGTCTTCTTCTTAAAGATCCACTTATTCTCTATGGCTTGCCGATCATCGGGCAAGTCTGTCAAAGTCCATACTTTGTTTTCATACATGGATCCTATCTCGGATTTCACGGCTTCAAGCCATTTGTTGGAATTCGGGCCCACCATCGCTTCTTCATAGTTCGAAGGTTCACCGTTCTCTAATAACATGATTTCCAGGACAGGGTTGTCATACCACTCTGGTGCGGAACGTGTCCTTGTGGACCTACGAAGTTTAGTAGCAACTTGATCCGAAGTTTCATGATCATCATCATTAACTTCCTCTCTAGTCGGCGCAAGCACCACAGAAACATCTTCTTGAGCTGCGCTACTCTCCGGTTCAAGAGGGAGTACCTCATCAAGTTATACTTTCCTCCCACTTACTTCTTTTGAGAGAAACTCTTTCTCTAGAAAGGATCCATTCTTGGTAACAAATATCTTGCCTTCGGATCTGAGGTAGGAGGTATACCCAATAGTTTCCTTAGGGTATCCTATGAAGATGCATTTTTCCGATTTGGGTTTGAGCTTTTCAGGTTGAAATTTCTTGACATAAGCATCGCATCCCCAAACTTTTAGAAACGACAACTTAAGTTTCTTCCCAAACCATAATTCATACGGTGTCATCTCAACGGATTTCGACGAAACCCTATTTAAAGTGAATGCGGCAGTCTCTAAATCATAACCCCAAAATGATAGCGGTAAATCGGTAAGAGACATCATAGATTGCACCATATTCCATAGAGTATGATTATGACGTTCGGACACACCATTACGCTGAGGTGTTCCAGGCGGCGTGAGTTGTGGAACAATTCCACATTTCCTTAAGTGCGTGACAAACTCGTGACTCAAGTATTCTCCTCCATGATCTGATTGTAAGAACTTTATTTTCCTGTCATGTTGATTCTCTACCTCGCTCTGAAATTCCTTGAACTTTTCAAAGGTCTCGGACTTGTGTTTCATTAAGTGACATACCCATATCTACTCAAGTCATCAATGAGGGTGAGAACATAACGATAGCCACCGCGAGCCTCGACGCTCATTGGACCGCATACATCAGTATATTATTCCAACAAGTTGGTTGCTCGCTCCATTGTTCCGGAGAATGGAGTCTTGGTCATTTTGCCCATGAGGCATGGTTCACACATGTAAAATGATTCATAATCAAGAGACTCCAAAAGTCCATCTGCATGGAGTTTCTTCATGCATTTGACACCAATGTGACCAAGGCGACAGTGCCACAAGTATGTGGGACTATCATTATCAACCTTACATCTTTTGGCATTGACACTATGAATATGTGTAACATCACGTTAGAGATTCAATAAAAATAAACCATTGACCAGCGGGGCATGACCATAAAACATATCTCTCATATAAATAGAACAACCATTATTCTCGGATTTAAGCGAGTAGCCATCTCGCGTTAAACAAGATCCAGATACAATGTTCATGCTCAAAGCTGGCACTAAATAACAATTATTAAGGTTTAAAACTAATCCCGAAGGTAGATGTAGAGGTAGCGTGCCGAGGGCGATCACATCGACCTTGGAACCATTCCCGACCCGCATTGTCACCTCGTCCTTCGCCAGTCTCAACTTATTTTGAAACTCCTATTTTGAGTTACAAATATGAGCAACCGCACTGGTATCAAATACCCAGGAGCTACTACGAGCGCTGGTAAGGTACACATCAATAACATGTATATCATATATACCTTTGGCGTTGCCGGCCTTCTTATCCGCTAAGTACTTGAGGCAGTTCCGTTTCCAGTGACCATTTCCCTTGCAATAAAAGCACCGAGTCTTAGGCTTGGGTCCATTCTTTGGCTTCTTCCTGGCAACTGACTTACCGGGCGCGGCAACTCCCTTGCCGTCCTTCTTGAAGTTCTTCTTACCCTTGCCTTTCTTGAACTAGTGGTCTTATTCGCCATCAACACTTGATGTTCCTTTTTGATCTCCACCTCCACTGATCTCAACATTCAATATAACTCAAGAATGGACTTCTCCATCCCTTGCATATTGTAGTTCATCACAAAGTTCTTGTAGTTAGGTGGAAGCGACTGGAGGATCTTATCAATGACTGAGTCATCTGGAAGATTAGCTTCCAGCTGAGACAAGCGATTGTGTAACCCAGACATTTTGAGTATATGCTCGCTGATAGAACTGTTTTCCTCCGTCTTACAACTATAGAACTTATCGAATGATGTCGCTTGAAGCTAAGTCGGTATTTGCCCAAGGAGGAAGGTATGATGCAGCACAACAGCGGTAGGTATTTCCCTCAGAAATGAAACCAAGGTTATCGAACCAGTAGGAGAACCAAGCAACACAACGTAAACAACCCCTGCACACAGATAACAAATCCTCGCAACCCGACATGTTAAAGGGGTTGTCAATCCCTTTCGGGTAACGGTGCCAGAAATTGGTGCGTGCCGATAAAAAGGTTGTAATAGGTTGGATAAATAGATCACAAATAAAATAAAAGTGCAGCAAAGTACTTTTGGATATTTGGATTAATAGACCTAAAAATAAATGCAAATAAAAGTAGACCGCAAAGGCAAATAACATGAGAAGAAAGACCCGGGGGCCGTAGGTTTCACTAGTGGCTTCTCTCGAGAAAGATAGCAAACAGTGGGTGAACAAATTACTGTTGGGAAATTGATAGAACTTCAAATAATTATGACGATATCCAGGCAATGATCATTATATAGGCATCACATCCAATATTAGTAGACCGACTCCTGCCTGCATCTACTACTATTACTCCACACATCGACCGCTATCTAGCATGCATCTAGTGTATTAAGTTCACGGAGAAACGGAGTAATGCAATAAGAACGATGACATGATGTAGACAAGATCTATCTATGTAGAGATAGACCCCATCGCTTTATCCTTAGTAGCAACAATACATACGTGTCGTTTTGTTGGAAATATACCCTAGAGGCAATAATAAATTAGTTATTATTATATTTCCTTGTTCTTGATAATCGTTTATTATCCATGCTAGAATTGTATTGATAGGAAACTCAAATACATGTGTGGATACATAGACAACACCATGTCCCTAGTAAGCCTCTAGTTGACTAGCTCGTTGATCAATAGATGGTTACGGTTTCCTCACCATGGACATTGGATGTCGTTGATGACGGGATCACATCATTAGGAGAATTTTGTGATGGCCAAGACCCAATCCTAAGCCTAGCACAAGATCGTGTAGTTCGTTTGCTAAAGCTTTTCTAATGTCAAGTATCATTTCCTTAGACCATGAGATTGTGCAACTCCCGGATACCGTAGGAATGCTTTGGGTGTACCAAACGTCACAACATAACTGGGTGGCTATAAAGGTGCACTGCGGGTATCTTTGAAAGTGTCTGTTCGGTTGGCACGAATCGAGACTGGGATTTGTCACTCCGTGTAAACGGAGAGGTATCTCTGGGCCCACTCGGTAGGTCATCATCATAATGTGCACAATGTGACCAAGGATTTGATCATGGGATGACGTGGTACGGAACAAGTAAAGAGACTTGCCGGTAACGATATTGAATGAGGTATCGGGATACCGATGATCAAATCTCGGGCAAGTATCGTACCGATAGACAAAGGGAATTGAATACGGGATTGATTGAATCCTCGACATCGTGGTTCATCCGATGAGATCATCGTGGAACATGTGGGAGCCAACATGGGTATCCAGATCCCGCTATTGGTTATTGGCCGGAGAGTTGTCTCGGTCATGTCTGCATGGTTCCCAAACCCGTAGGGTCTACACACTTAAGTTCGATGACGCTAGGGTTGTAGAGATATTAGTATGCGGTAAACCGAAAGTTGTTCGGAGTCCCGAATGAGATCCCGGACGTCACGAGGAGTTCCGGAATGGTCCGGAGATAAAATTTGTATATAGGAAGTCTAGTTTCGGCCACCGGGAAAGTTTCGGGGGTCATCGGTATTGTACCGGGACCACCGGAAGGGTCCCGGGGGTCCACCGGGTGGGGCCACCTATCCCGGAGGGCCCCATGGGCTGAAGGGACATGGGAACCAGCCCCTGGTGGGCTGGTGTGCCCCCCTTGGGCCTCCCATGCACCTAGGGTTGGAAACCCTAAGGGGTGGGGGCGCCTCCACTTGGCTTGGAGGTCAAGCCACCCCTAGGGCTGCCGCCCCCTCCCTAGATAGGATCTACAAGGGGCCGGCGCCCCCCCTAGGCCCCTATATATAGTGGAGGGGAGGGAGGGCAGCCACACCTGAAGCCCTGGTGCCTCCCTCCCTCCCGTGACACCTCTTCCTCGCCGCTTGTGCTTGGCGAAGCCCTGCCGGGACCCCGCTACTTCCACCACCACGCCGTCGTGCTGCTGGATCTCCATAAACTTCTCCTCCCCCTTGCTGGATCAAGAAGGAGGAGACGTCTCCGCTCCGTACGTGTGTTGAACGCGGAGGTGTCGTCCGTTCAGCGCTAGGATCATCGGTGATTTGGATCACGACGAGTACGACTCCATCAACCCCGTTCTCTTGAACGCTTCCACTTAGCGATCTTCAAGGGTATGAAGATGCACTCCCTCTCTCGCGTTGCTAGATGACTCCATAGGTTGATCTTGGTGATACGTAGAAAATTTTAAATTTCTGCTACGATCCCCAACAGTGGTATCAGAGCTAGGTCTATGCGTAGTTTCTATGCATGAGTAGAACACAAAGTAGTTGTGGGCGATGATTTGTTCAATTTGCTTGTCGTTACTAGTCTTATCTTGATTCGGCAGCATTGTGGGATGAAGCGGCCTGGACCAACCTTACACGTACGCTTACGTGAGACTGGTTCCACCGACTGACATGCACTTGATGCATAAGGTGGCTGGCGGGTGTCTGTCTCTCCCACTTTAGTCGGATTGGATTCGATGAAAAGGGTCCTTATGAAGGGTAAATAGCAATTGGCATATCACCGTTGTGGTTTTGCGTAGGTAAGAAACGTTCTTGCTAGAAACCCATAGCAGCCACGTAAAACATGCAACAACAATTAGAGGACGTCTAACTTGTTTTTGCAGGGTATGCTATGTGATGTGATATGGCCAAAAGGATGTGATGAATGATATATGTGATGTATGAGATTGATCATGTTCTTGTAATAGGAATCACGACTTGCATGTCGATGAGTATGACAACCAGCAGGAGACATAGGAGTTGTCTTAATTTATTTATGACCTGCGTGTCAATGAAAACGCCATGTAATTACTTTACTTTATTGCTAAAGCCATAGTAATAGAAGTAATAGTTGGTGAGGCAACTTCATGAAGACACGATGATGGAGATCATGGTGTCATGCCGGTGATGATGGTGTTCATGCCGCGCCTCGAAGATGGAGATCAAAGGCGCAAGATGATATTGGCCATATCATGTCACTTTATGATTTGCATGTGATGTTTGTCATGTTTACATCTTATTTGCTTAGAACGACGATAGCATAAATAAGATGATCCCTTGCAATAATTTCAAGAAAGTGTCCCCCCTAACTGTGCATCATTGCTAAGGTCCATTGTTCCGAAGCACCACGTAATGATCGGGTGTGATAGGTTCTAACGTTCGCATACAACGGGTGTAAGCCAGATTTACACACGCAATACACTTAGGTTAACTTGACGAGCCTAGCATGTACAGACATGGCCTCGGAACAAGGAAGACCGAAAGGTCGAACATGAGTCGTATAGTGGATACGATCAACATGAAGATGTTCACCGATGATGACTAGTCCGTCTCACGTGATGATCGGACACGGCCTAGTTGACTTGGATCATGTATCACTTAGATGACTAGAGGGATGTCTATCTAAGTGGGAGTTCATTGAATAATTTGATTAGATGAACTTAATTATCATGAACATAGTCAAAAGGTCTTTGCAAATTATGTCGTACCTCATGCTTTGGTTCTACTATTTTAGATATGTTCCTAGAGAAAAATTAGTTGAGAGTTGACAGTAGCAATTATGCGGACTAAGTCCATGAACTGAGGATTGTCCTCATTGCTGCACAGAAGGGCTATGTCCTTAATGCACCGCTCAGTGTGTTGAACCTCGAGCGTCGTCTGTAGATGTTGGGAAACATCTGACATACATGTTTTGATGACTACGTGATAGTTCAGTACGTGATACTAACGGTTTAGAATTGTGGCACCAAAGACGTTTTTGAAACGTCGCAGAACATATGAGATGTTCCAAAGACTGAAATTGGAATTTCAGACTAGTGCCCACGTCAAGAGGTATGAGACCTCTGACAAGTTTCTTAAGCCTGCAAACTAAGGGAGAAAAACTCAATCGTTGAGCATGTGCTCAGATTGTCTGAGTACTGCAATCGCTTGAATCGAGTGGGAGTTAATCTTCTAGATGAGATAGTGATGGTTCTCCATAGTCACTGCCACCAAGCTATTGGAGCTTTGTGATGAACTATAACATATCAGGGATAGACATGATGATCCTTGAGAAACTCGCGATGTTTGACACCGCGAAAGTAGAAATCAAGTAGGAGCATCAATTGTTGATGGTTAAACCACTAGTTTCAAGAAGGGCAAGGGAAAGAAGGGATACTTCATGAGACGGCAAATCAGTTGCTGCTCTAGTGAAGAAACCCAAGGTTGAACCAAACCTGAGACTAAGTGCTTCTATAATGAGGGGAACGGCCACTGAAGCAGAACTACCCTAGATACTTGGTAGATGAGAAGGCTAGCAAGGTCGACAGAAGTATTTTGGATATACATCATATTATTGTGTACTTTACTAGTACTCCTAGTAGCACCAGGGTAATAAATACCGGTTCGGTTACTAAGCGTTAGTAACTCGAAATAAAATGCTACGGAATAAACGGAGACTAGCTGAAGGTGAGATGACAATATGTGTTGGAAGTGTTTCCAAGGTTGATGTGATCAAGCATCGCATGCTCCCTCTACCATCGAGATTGGTGTTAAACCTAAATAATGGTTATTTGGTGTTTGCGTTGAGCATAGACATGATTGGATTATGTTTATCGCAATACGGTTATTCATTTAAAGAGAATAATGGTTACTCTGTTTATTTGAATAATACCTTCAATGGTCTTGCACCTAAAATGAATGGTTTATTGAATCTCGATCGTAGTGATACACATGTTCATGCCAAAAGATATAAGATAGTAATGGTAGCACCACATACTTGTGGCGCTGCCATTTGAGTCATGTTGGTATAAAACGCATGAAGAAGCTCCATGTTGATGGATCTTTGGACTCACTCATTTTTGAAAAGATTGAGACATGCGAGCCATGTCTATTGGTAGATATGCATGAAGAAACTCCATGCAGATGGATTGTTTGGTCTCACTTGATTTTGAATCACTTGAGACATGCAAATCATACCACATGGGCAAGATGACTGAAAGGCCTCGTTTTCAGTAAGATGGAACAAGAAAGCAACTTGTTGGAAGTAATACATTTTGATGTGTGCAGTCCAATGAGTGTTGAGGCACGCAGTGGGTATCATTATGTTCTTACTTCACAAATGATTTGAGTAGATGCTGAGTATATTTACTTGATGAAACACAAGTCTAAATTATTGAAAGGTTCAAGTAATTGCAGAGTGAAGTTGAAGATTGTCGTGACAAGATGATAAAATGTCTATGATATGATCATAGAGATGAATATCTGAGTTACGAGTTTGGCACACAATTAAGACATTGTGGAAATTGTTTCACAACTAATACCGCCTGGACCACCATAGTGTGATGGTGTGTCCGAACATCACAACTGCACCCTATTGGATATGGTGCATACCATGATGTCTCTTATCGAATTACCACTATCGTTTATGGGTTAGGCATTAGAGACAACCGCACTCACTTTAAATAGGGCACCACACAATTCCGTTGAGATGACACCGTATGAACTATGGTTTAGAGAAACCTAAGCTGTCGTTTCTTAAAAGTTTGGGGCTGCAACGCTTATGTGAAAATTTTCAGGCTGATAAGCTTGAACCCAAAGCGGATAAATGCATCTTCATAGAATACCCAAAACAGTTGGGTATACCTCATATTTCAGATCCGGAAGCAAAAGTGATTGTTTCTAGAAACGAGTCCTTTCTCGAGGAAAAGTTTCTCTCGAAAGAATTGAGTGGGAGGATGGTGGAGACTTGGTGAGGTTATTGAACCGTCACTTCAACTAGTGTGTAGCAGGGCACAGGAAGTTGTTCCTGTGGCACCTACACCAATTGAAGTGGAAGCTTATGATAATGATCATGAAACTTCGGATCAAGTCACTACCAAACCTCATAGGTCGACAAGGGTGTGTACTACTTCAGAGTGGTACGTAATCTTGTCTTGAAAGTCATGTTGCTAGACAACAATGAACCTACGAGCTATGGAGACGCGATGGTGGGCCCGGATTCCGACGAATGGCTCGAGGCCATAAAATCCGAGAGAGGGTCCATGTATAAAAACAAAGTATAGACTTTGAAAGAACTACTTGACGGTCGTAAGGCTGTTAAGTGCAGATGGATTTTAAAAGGAAGACAGACAATGATGGTAAGTATCACCATTAAGAAAGCTCAACTTGTCGTTAAAATGTTTCCCGACAAGTTCAAGGAGTTGACTACGATGAGACTTTCTCACTCGTAGCAATGCTAAGAGTCTGTTGGAATTGTGTTAGCAGTTACTGCATTATTTATGAAATCTTGCGGATAGGATGTCAAAACATTGTTTCCTCGATGATTTTCTTGAGGAAAGGTTGTATGTGATACAACCAGAAGGTTTTGTCAATCCTAAAAGATGCTAACAAGTATGCAAAGCTCCAGTAATCCTTCTAAGGACTAGAGTAAGCATCTCGGAGTTGTAATGTACCCTTTGATGAGATGATCAAAGATTTTGGGTTTATACAAAGTTTATGAGAAACTTGTATTTCCAAAGAAGTGAGTGGGAGCACTATAGAATTTTTTATGAGTATATGTTGTTGACATATTGTTGATTAGAAATGATGTAGAATTTCTGGAAAGTATGCAGGGTTATTTGAAAAGTATTTTTCAGTGGAAAACCTGGATTAAGCTGCTTGAACATTGAGCATCAAGATCTATAAGGATAGACCAAAAATTCTTAATGGTACTTTCAAATGAATACATACCGTGACAAGATTTTGAAGGAGTTCAAAATAGATCGGCAAATGAGTTCTTGGCTGTGTTATAAGGTATGGGTATTGAGTAAGACGCAAGACCTGACCACGGCAGAATAGAGAGAAAGGACGAAGGTCATCCCCTATGCTTTAGACATAGGCTCTACAGTATGCTATGTTGTGTACCGCATCTGAAGCGTGCTAAGCCTTGAGTCAGTCAAGGGGTACAAGTGTGATCTAGGAATGGATCACAGGACAACGGTCAAGGTTATCCTTAGTAACTAGTGGACTAAGGAATTTTCTCGATTATGGAGGTGGTAAAAGAGTTCGTCGTAAAGGGTTACGCCGATGCAATCTTTGACACTAATTTGGATGATTCTGAGTAGTAAACCAAATTCGTATAGTAGAACAGTTATTTGGAATAGCTCCAAAAAAAGAAGAAAAAAGAGCATGGTAGCTGCATCTACAAGATGGCATAGAGATTTGTAAAGCACACACGGATCTGAAAGGTTCAGACCCGTTGACTATAACATCTCTCACAAGCATAACATGATCAAACCCAGAACTCATTGAGTATTAATCACATGGTAATGTGAACTAGATTATTGACTCTAGTAAACTCTTTGGGTGTTAGTCACATGGGGATGTGACCTTGAGTGTTAATCACATAGCGATGTGAACTGGATTATTGACTCTAGTGCAAGTGGGAGACTGTTGGAAATATGCCCTAGAGGCAATAATAAATTAGTTATTATTATATTTCCTTGTTCATGATAATCGTTTATTATCCATGCTAGAATTGTATTGATAGGAAACTTAGATACATGTGTGGATACATAGACAACACCATGTCCCTAGTAAGCCTCTAGTTGACTAGCTCGTTGATCAATAGATGGTTACGGTTTCCTGACCATGGACATTGGATGTCGTTGATGGCGGGATCACATCATTAGGAGAATGATGTGATGGACAAGACCCAATCCTAAGCCTAGCACAAGATCGTGTAGTTCGTTTGCTAAAGCTTTTCTAATGTCAAGTTTCATTTCCTTAAACCATGAGATTGTGCAACTCCCGGATACCGTAGGAATGCTTTGGGTGTACCAAACGTCACAACGTAACTGGGTGGCTATAAAGGTGCACTGCGAGTATCTCCGAAAGTGTATGTTGGGTTGGCACGAATCGAGACTGGGATTTGTCACTCCGTGTAAACGGAGAGGTATCTCTAGGCCCACTCAGTAGGACATCATCATAATGTGCACAATGTGACCAAGGAGTTGATCACGGGATGATGTGTTACGGAACGAGTAAAGAGACTTGCCAGTAATGAGATTGAATGAGGTATCGGGATACCGACGATCGAATCTCGGGCAAGTATCATACCGATAGACAAAGGGAATTGAATACGGGATTGATTGAATCCTCGACATCGTGGTTCATCCGATGAGATCATCGTGGAACATGTGGGAGCTAACATGGGTATCTAGATCCCTCTGTTGGTTATTGGCCGGAGAGTTGTCTCGGTCATGTCTGCATGGTTCCCGAACCCGTAGGGTCTACACACTTAAGGTTCGGTGACACTAGGGTTGTAGAGATATTAGTATGCGGTAAACCGAAAGTTGTTCGGAGTCTCGGATGAGATCCCGGACATCACGAGGAGTTCCAGAATGGTCCGGAGGTAAAGATTTGTATATAGGAAGTCCAGTTTCGGCCACTGGGAAAGTTTCGGGGGTCATCGGTATTGTACCGGGACCACCGGAAGGGTCCCGGGGGTCCACCGGGTGGGGCCACCTATCCCGGAGGGCCCATGGCTGAAGGGACATGGGAACCAGCCCCTGGTGGGCTGGTGCGCCCCCCTTGGGCCTGCCATGCGCCTAGGTTTGGAAACCCTAAGGGGTGCGGGCGCCTCCACTTGGCTTGGAGGCCAAGCCACCCCTCGGGCTGCCGCCCCCTCCCTAGATGGGATCTACAAGGGGCCGGTGCCCCCTAGGCCCCTATATATAGTGGAGGGGAGGGAGGGCAGCCGCACCTGAAGCCCTGGCGCCTCCCTCCCTCCCGTGACACCTCTTCCTCCCTGCTTGTGCTTGGCGAAGCCCTGCCGGGATCCCGCTACTTCCACCACCACGCGTCATGCTGCCGGATCTCCATCAACTTCTCCTCCCCCTTGATGGATCAAGAAGGAGGAGACGTCTTCGCTCCGTACGTGTGTTGAACGCGGAGGTGCCGTCCGTTCGGCGCTAGGATCATCGGTGATTTGGATCACGACGAGTACGACTCCATCAACCCCGTTCTCTTGAACGCTTCCGCTTAGTGATCTTCGAGGGTATGAAGATGCACTCCCTCTCTCTCGTTGTTAGATGACTCCATAGATTGATCTTGGTGATGCGTAGAAAATTTTAAATTTCTGCTACGATCCCCAACACATTTCCCTTTGTGTCACTGGGATCAAGCACCATAAGATCGAACCCACTACAAAGCACATCTTCCCATTGCAAGATAAATAGATCAAGTTGGCCAAACAAAACCCAAATATCGGAGAAGAAATATGAGGCTATAAGCAATCATGCATAAAAGAGATCAAAGAAACTCAAATAACTTTCATGGATATAAAAAGATAGATCTGATCATAAATACAAAGTTCATCGATCCCAACAAACACACCGCAAAAGAGTTACATCATATGGATCTCCCAGAGACCATTGTATTGAGAATCAAGAGAGGGAGAGAGAGAGAGAGAGAGAGAGAGAGAGAGAGAGATGAAACCATCTAGCTACTAACTACGGACCTGAAGGTCTACAAAGAACTACTCACGCATCATCGGAGAGGCACCAATGGAGGTGGTGAACCCCATCCGAGATGGTGTCTAGGTTGGATCTGGTAGTTCTGGACTCTGCGGCGGCTGGATGAATATTTCGTTGATGCCTCTAGGCTTTCTGGAATATTGGGGTATTTATAGAGCAAAGAGGCGGTCCGGGTGGCACACGAGGTGGGCACAACCCACCAGGGCGCGCCCTGGTGGGTTGTGCCCCCCTCAGGGCAACCCCGAGGCGCAGCCAGGGCCCGTTGTGTTCCTTTTGGCCCATAAAAATTCTCCATAAAGTTTCAAGGCGTTTGGACTCCGTTTGATATTAATTTTCTGCGATGTAAAAAACATGGAAAAAACAGCAACTGGCACTTGGCACTATGTCAATAGGTTAGTACCAAAAATGATATAAAATAACTATAAAATGATTATAAAACATCCAAGATTAATAATATAACAACATGGAACAATAAAAAATTATAGATACGTTGGAGACATATCATTGGAGACTTCATATCTCTTGACCCGAGCATGAGCTTGGAAAACCATTTTCAGCTCTTGGAACATCTCATATGCTTCGTGTTGCTCAAAACGCTTTTGGAGCCCCGGTTATAAGTTGTAAAGCATGCCGCACTGAACCAGGGAGTAATAATCACTAAGTGACTGCCAGGCGTTCATAACGTCTTGAGTTGCTGGGAAAATGGTTGCGTCACCTAGCGGTGCTTCAAGGACATATGCTTTCTTGGCAGTTATGAGGATGATCCTCAAGTGACGGACCCAGTCCGTATAGTTGCTACTATCGTCTTTCAGCTTGGTTTTCTCTAGGAACACGTTGAAGTTGTGGGCAACATTAGCTTGGGCTATTTAATCTACAAGACATATTGTAAAGATATTTTTAGACTAAGTTCATGATAATTAAGTTCATCTAATCAAATTATTTAATGAACTCCCACTCTGATAAACATCCCTCTAGTCATCTAAGTGATACATGATCCGAATCGACTAGGCCGTGTCCGATCATCACGTGAGACGGACTAGTCATCAACGGTGAACATCTCCATGTTGCTCCCATCTACTATACGACTCATGTTCGACCTTTCGGTCTCTCGTGTTCCTAGGCCATGTATGTACATGCTAGGCTTGTCAAGTCAACCTAACTGTTTCGCATGTGTAAATCTGGCTTACACCCGTTGTATGCGAACGTTAGAATTGATACGTCTCCAACATATCTATAATTTTTTATTGTTCCATCCTATTATATTATCCATCTTGGATGTTTTGTATGTATTTATATGCTATTTTATATTATTTTTGGGACTAACCTATTAACCTAGAGCCCAGTGTCAGTTTCTGTTTTTTCCTTGTTTTTGAGTTATACAGAAAAGGAATACCAAACGGAGTCCAATTGACATGCCAATTTTGGATTATTTTTATGGACCAAAAGAAGCCCCCGGAGTAAAAGAGTTGGGCTAGAAGAGTCCTGAGCCATCCACGTGGGTGGAGGATGCGCTCCCTGCCTCGTGGATGACTCGGAGACCCCCCCCCTGACGTGAGACCGACGCCAAAATTTCCTATAAATACAGAAACCCCCGAAAAGAAACCTAGATCGGGAGTTACGCCGCCGCAAGCCTCTATAGCCACCAAAAACCAATCAGGACACTGTTCCGGTACCCTACCGGAGGGGGGAATCATCACCGGTGGCCATCTTCATCATCCCGGCGCTCCCCAAGACGAGGAGGGGGTAGTTCACCCTCGGGGCTGAGGGTATGTACCAGTAGCTATGTGTTTGATCTCCCTCTCTCTCTCTCTCTCTCGTGTTCTTGATGTGGCACGATCTTGATGTAACGCGAGCTTTGCTATTATAGTTGGATCTTATGATGTTTCTTCCCCTCTACTTTCTTGTGATGAATTGAGTTTTCCCTTTGAAGCTATCTTATCGGATTGAGTCTTTAAGGATTTGAGAACACTTGTGTATGTCTTGCATGGGATACCTGTGGTGACAATGGGGTATTCTGTTGATTCACTTGATGTATGTTTTGGTTATCAACTTGCGGGTTCCATGACCTTGGGAATCTATGCATAGGGGTTGGCACATGCTTTCGTCTTGACTCTCCGGTAGAAACTTTGGGGCACTCTTTGAAGTTCTTTGTGTTGGTTGAATAGATGAATATGAGATTATGTGATGCATATCGTATAATCATACCCGCGGATACTTGAGGTGACATTGGAGTATGTAGGTGACATTAGGGTTTTGGTTGATTTGTGTCTTAAGGTGTTATTTTTACTACAAACTCTAGGGCTGTTTGTGACACTTATAGGAATACCCAATGGATTCATCGGAAAGAATAACTTTGAGGTGGTTTCGTACCCTACAATAATCTCTCCGTTTGTTCTCCGCTATTAGTGACTTTGGAGTGACTCTTTATTCCATGTTGAGGGATAGTTATATGATCTAATTGTGTTATCCTTGTTGAGAGAACTTGCACTAGTGAAAGTATGAACCCTAGGCCTTGTTTCAACGCATTGCAATACCATTTTCGCTCACTTTTATCATTAGTTACCTTGCTGTTTTTATATTTTCAGATTACAAAAACCTATATCTACCATCCATATTGCATTTGTATCCCCAGATCGTTACGCCTTTCGTGCGGGTCGGAACTTACCCGACAAGGAATTTTGCTACCTTAGGACCGTTATAGTTACAGCCGCCGTTCACCGGGGCTTCGGTCGCCGGCTTCCCTGTCATCAGTTCACCAACTTCCTTGACCTTCCGGCACTGGGCAGGTGTGAAACCGTGCTGAGCTCCAAGCAGTGGGAGGGGAAAGTGATCTCTGACAGCGTGCTTGTTGAAGAATGAGCCGGCGACTCATAGGCAGTGGCTTGGTTAAGGGAACGAAACCCACCGAAGCCGTAGCGAAAGCGAGTCAGTGCACCTATACAATTTACCATTGTATTGGGTGTGTTGGGGACAGAAGAGACTCTTTGCTATTTGGTTGCAGGGTTGTTTGAGAGAGACCATCTTCATCCTACACCTCCCATGGATTGATAAACCTTAGGTCATCCACTTGAGGAAAATTTGCTACTGTCCTATAAACCTCTGCACTTGGAGGCCCAACAACGTCTACAAGAAGAAGGTTGTGGAGTAGACATCAAGAATCTATCACACCCGATCATCACGTGATGTTTCGAAACAGCAAACCTTCGCAAAGTGTATAGTTAGGGGGAACACATCTCTTGAAATTTTAATCAGGGGTCATCTTATTTATTCTACCGTCGTTCTAAGAAAATAATATGTAAACATGACAAACATCACATGCAAATCATAAAGTGACATGATATGGCCAATATCATCTTGCGCCATTGATCTCCATCTTCGAGACGCGGCATGATCACCTTCGTCACCGGCATGACACCATGATATCCATCATCGTGTCTTCATGAAGTTGTCTCGCCAACTATTACTTCTACTACTATGGCTAATGGTTAGCAATAAAGTAAAGTAAATACATGGCGTTTTCATTGACTCGCAGGTCATACAATAAATTAAGACAACTCCTATGGCTCCTGCAGGTTGTTATACTCATCGACATGCAAGTCGTGATTCCTATTACAACAAGATGATCAATCTCATACATCACATATATAATTCATCACATCCTTTTGGCCATATCACATCACATAGCATACCCTGCAAAAACAAGTTAGATGTCCTCTAATTGTTGTTGCATGTTTTACATGGCTGCTATGGGTTTCTAGCAAGAACGTTTCTTACCTACGCAAAAGCCACAACGGTGATATGCTAATTGCTATTTACCCTTCAGAAGGACCCTCTTCATCGAATCCGATCCGACTAAAGTGGGAGAGACAGACACCCGCTAGCCACCTTGTGCAACAAAGGGATAGGAGAAGTTGAGGGAGAACTCCGGCAGCACGACGGCGTGGTGGCGGTGGAGCTCGTGGTTCTCCGGCAGAGCTTCGCTAAGCACTACGGAGGAGGAGGAGGTGTTGGAGGGGGAGGGCTGCACCAGGGGAAGGTTTGTGGCTGCCCTCCCCCCCCCCAATATTTATAGGGGGAAGGGAAGAGGGGGGCGGCCCCTCTAGATGCATCTAGAGGGGGGCGGCCAGGAGGGGGAAACTTGCCCCCCAAGCAGGTGGGAGGCGCCCCCTCCCCCTAGGGTTTCCAACCCTAGGCACCTTGGGCCCTTGGGGGCGCACCAGCCCACTAGGGGGCTGGTTCCCTCCCATATTCAACCCATTAAGTCCCCCGGGGCAGGTGGTGTTGGGGAACGTAGTAATTTCAAAAAAATTCCTACGCACACGCAAGATCATGGTGATGCATAGCAATGAGAGGGGAGAGTGTGATCTACGTACCCTCGTAGACCGACAGCGGAAGCGTTATGACAACGTGGTTGATGTAGTCGTATGTCTTCACGGCCCGATCGATCAAGCACCAAAACTACGGCACCTCCGAGTTTTAGCACACGTTCAGCTCGACGATCCCCGGACTCGGATCCAGCAAAGTGTCGGGGAAGAGTTCCGTCAGCACGACGGCATGGTGACGATCTTGATGTTCTACCGTCGCAGGGCTTCGCCTAAGCACCGCTACAATATTATCGAGGAGTATGGTGGAAGGGGGCAGCGCACACGGCTAAGAAAACGATCACGTGGATCAACTTGTGTGTCTAGGGGTGCCCCCTGCCCCTGTATATAAAGGAGCAAGGGGAGGAGGCCGGCCGGCCCTATGGCGCGCCAAGGAGGAGGAGTCCTCCTCCTAGTAGGAGTAGGACTCCCCTCTTTCCTACTCCTACTAGGAGGGGGAAATGAAGGGGGAGAGGGAGAAGGAAAGGGGGGCGCCGCCCCCCTCCTAGTCTAATTCGGACCAGAGGGGGAGGGGGGCGCGGCCCACCCTAGCCGCCCCTCTCTCTCTCTCTCCACTAAGGCCCATAAGGCCCATTACTTCTCCCGGGGGGGGTTCCGGTAACCCTCCAGCACTCTGGTTTTCTCCGAAATCACCCAGAACACTTCTGGTGTCCGAATATAGTCGTACAATATATCAATCTTTATGTCTCGACCATTTCGAGACTCCTCGTCATGTCCGTGATCACATCCGGGACTCCGAACTAACTTCGGTACATCAAAACTCATAAACTCATAATATAACTATCATCGAAACCTTAAGCGTGCGGACCCTACGGGTTCGAGAACAATGTAGACATGACCGAGACATGTCTCCGGTCAATAACCAATAGCGGAACCTAGATGCTCATATTGGCTCCCACATATTCTACCAAGATCTTTATCGGTCAGACCGTATAACAACATACGTTGTTCCCTTTATCATCGGTATGTTACTTGCCCGAGACTCGATCGTCGGTATCTTAATACCTAGTTCAATCTCGTAACCAGCAAGTCTCTTTACTCATTCCGTAATACATCATCTCACAACTAACTCATTAGTCGCAATGCTTGCAAGGCTTATGTGATGTGCATTACCGAGAGGGCCTAGAGATACCTCTCCGACAATCGGAGTGACAAATCCTAATCTTGAAATACGCCAACCCAACATTTACCTTTGGAGACACATGTAGAGCTCCTTTATAATCACCCAGTTACGTTGTGATGTTTGGTAGAACACAAAGTGTTCCTCCGGCAAACGGGAGTTGCATAATCTCATAGTCATAGGAACATGTATAAGTCATGAAGAAAGCAATAGCAACACACTAAACGATCGGGTTCTAAGCTAATGGAATGGGTCATGTCAATCACATCATTATCCTAATAATGTGATCCCATTAATAAAATGACAACACATGTCTATGGTTAGGAAACATAACCATCTTTGATTAACGCGCTAGTCAAGTAGAGGCATACTAGTGACGCTTAGTTTTCCTATGTATTCACACAAGTATTATGTTTTCCGGATAATACAATTCTAGCATGAATAATAAACATTTATCATGATATAAGGAAATAAAATAATAACATTATTATTGCCTCTAGGGCATATTTCCTTCAGTCTCCCACTTGCACTAGAGTCAATAATCTAGATTACACAGTAATGATTCTAACACCCATGGAGCTTTGGTGCTGATCATGTTTTGCTCGTGGAAGAGGCTTAGTCAACGGGTCTGCAACATTCAGATCCGTATGTATCTTGCAAATCTCTATGTCTCCCACCTGGACTAGATCCCTGATGGAATTGAAGCGTCTCTTGATGTGCTTGGTTCCCTTGTGAAATCAATTGCACCAGTATTGTCACAAAAGATTTTCATTGGACCCGATGCACTAGGTATGACACCTAGATCGGATATGCACTCCTTCATCCAGACTCCTTCGTTTGCTGCTTCTGAAGCAGCTATGTACTCCGCTTCACATGTAGATCCCGCCACAACGCTTTGTTTAGAACTGCACCAACTGACAACTCCACCGTTTAATGTAAACACGTATCCGGTTTGTGATTTAGAATCGTGCGGATCAGTGTCAAAGCTTGCATCAACGTAACCATTTACGATGAGCTCTTTGTCACCTCCATATATGAGAAACATATCCTTAGTCCTTTTCAGGTATTTCAGGATGTTCTTAACCGCTGTCCAGTGATCCACTCCTGGATTACTTTGGTACCTCCCTGCTAGACTTATAGCAAGACACACATCAGGTCTGGTACACAGCATTGCATACATGATAGAGCCTATGGCTGAAGCATAGGGAACATCTTTCATTTTCTCTCTATCTTCTGCATTGGTCGGGCATTGAGTCTTACTTAATTTCACACCTTGTAACACAGGCAAGAATCCTTTCTTTGCTTGATCCATTTTGAACTTCTTCAAAATTTTGTCAAGGTATGTGCTTTGTGAAAGTCCAATTAAGCGTCTTGATCTATCTCTATAGATCTTAATGCCCAATATGTAAGCAGCTTCACCGAGGTCTTTCATTGAAAAACTCTTATTCAAGTATCCCTTTATGTTATCCAGAAATTCTATATCATTTCCGATTAGTAATATGTCATCTACATATAATATCAGAAATGCTACAGAGCTCCCACTCACTTTCTTGTAAATACAGGCTTCTCCAAAAGTCTGTACAAAACCAAATGCTTTGATCACACTATCAAAGCATTTATTCCAACTCCGAAAGGCTTGCACCAGTCCATAAATGGATCGCTGGAGCTTGCACACTTTGTTAGCTCCCTTTGGATCGACAAAACCTTCCGGCTGCATCATATACAACTCTTCTTCCAGAAATCCATTCAGGAATGCAGTTTTGACATCCATCTGCCAAATTTCATAATCATAAAATGCGGCAATTGCTAACATGATTCGGACAGACTTAAGCATCGCTACGGGTGAGAAGGTCTCATCGTAGTCAATCCCTTGAACTTGTCGAAAACCTTTTGCGACAAGTCGAGCTTTGTAGACAGTAACATTACCGTCAGCGTCAGTCTTCTTCTTGAAGATCCATTTATTCTCAATTGCTTGCCGATCTTTGGGCAAGTCAACCAAAGTCCACACTTTGTTCTCATACATGGATCCCATCTCAGATTTCATGGCTTCAAGCCATTTTGCGGAATCTGGGCTCACCATCGCTTCTCCATAGTTCGTAGGTTCATCATTGTCGGATTTCGGGTTCCGGCAGACCCTTAAGGTTCGAACACTGGGGTGCGCGCGGAGATTACGTTTTCTACCGCTCCGTCTCGCAAAGATCTAGACTACTGAAAGAACTGCACAAGAGACACAAGGTTTATACTGGTTCGGGCCACCGTTGTGGTGTAATACCCTACTCCAGTGTGTGGTGGGTGGATTGCCTCTTGGGGCTGATGATGATGAACAATACAAGGAAGAACAACCTCGCGAGGGTCTGCTCTTGGCTGGGGCGATGAACTGCTGGGAGGAGTTCAGCCACCTTTCTCTCTCTCTCACTCACTGCCTACTGCTTCCTTTCTCGATTGTTGATGCCCCCTTGCTATGTGAGTGGCTGGTCCTATTTATAGAGGCCCTGGTCCTCTTCCCAAATATCGAGCGGGAAGGGAGCCAACAATGGCGGGCTAATTTGAAGGGGGACAACAAGTATCAGCTATCCTGACAAAAGTAGTCTTCGCCTGCGCAAAGCTCTGGTGATGACGCCGTCTTGGGCTCCATGGTGACCTCCGTCTTGTAGTCCTCCTGGTCTTGGTCTCGTTGCACCGAAATGGCAACCTTTGCCTGATGCCTCGGTACTCCGCGGCTGCGCTTTCTCCCTTTGCACCAAAGAGGAAAGGAGGACGCTGCGCGGGCTGGCACCCGCCTGGTGCCCTGAGTCGTCATGGCTTGCGTCACGGCCACCTTGTGAGGTACCCTGCCTTGATTTCTCCGCCTCCTCATGAGCCAGCCTGACGAGGCCGCGCCTGAGGAAGCTCCGCGTCATCCGCCTCGCGAGGGTCTTGAGTCTTGTGTTGATGAAGATGGGCCGTGCTGGGCCCCCTTTGAGCCACGCCGCAGGCCGCAGGCAGGCAAGTCTGGGACCCCCGTTCCCAGAACACCGACAATAGCCCCCGGGCCCAAGGCGCGCCCGGACTTGGCCGTGCTAAGAGGCGAAAGGGCAAGGGCGAAGCGCCGCGGGCCCTAACAGCCTGCGGCCTTGGGCGCCACGTGGCGGTTGATTGGACGTGGGCGTCTCCACTTCCCCATGACGCCTTGGTGATCGCGCGAGTTGGACAAGTCCCTGCATGCAAATCGTGTCATGATTACCTGCGATCGTGGAGGCCGGCGTTTGGCCTCCGCCGGCTATAAGTACGGAACTGCGCGTGCCCTTCCAGTCCATCCCTCCTTGCTTCTCCTTCTTCCCGATCCTTGCTCCGTCTTGCTGCGATGGCTCCGATTCGCCGGTTCTCTGCAGCGGAGAAGGGAAAGGCCCCTCGAGAGGGACCAGACCCGCTCCCGCCGAAGAAACGGCTCGCCCCTCGCGGCCGGGACGAGGAGGACCGTCAGGTGGTGTTGAGGCCTCGGTGCGAGCGGCCTCCGCCAGGGTTCCCGTTTCCCTTGTATGCCCACGCCGAGGGCCTCGATGGGGTTGATGCCGATCCCCGCGGTCAGCACCGTTGTCGGTGTCGACGGGTCATGAAGGTGTGGGTTGTTCCTCCTGGGGTCCACGCCGAGGGCTCCTCCCAAGAGTTCGTGCTCCACATCGCCATTCCTCTCCAGTCTTGGATCCGCCTGCCTCCCTTCTTCGCCTCCATCATCCCACCGGGGGAGCCCTTGGAGCTCTGGCTGCAGCACGCCGGCTGCAGCACCCTCGCGTCCGAGGCAGAGGTTGCGGTCGTTGCCCCGGGTGAGGTCTACATGACTCGTGGCTGGAGAGAGATCGCCCGAGTTTGCAGGGTAAGGGGCGTCTTCGCGGTCCACTTGGAGTATGATGGCGCTTCGGTGATGTTCTTCAAGGTCTTCAACGCGAACGGGCGCCGGCTGGAGTGTTGCCCCGGGAGAGGTGGCCAGGACCTCGCCATGGTGAGGGCTAGGCCCATCGACCGCTCCCTTGGCGGCTCTGCAGGCGACGGAGACGCCGGAGGATCCAGCGACTCCAGCGAGATCTTCGCGACTCCAGAGACGAGTGACGACAACTACGAGCCCCCGAGCCGGCGCCGCTCCTGGAGCAGGGCGGGCTCGTCTGGTCGTCGCCACCTCTGATCTGGATGGGGTCGGCGCCGGCGCTTGACGGCCCACTGTTGATGATGGCATCTTTTGCAGGAGCGCGTGTAGTTAGCATCCCTTAGGATTCGTTCCCTGCAAGGAATCAAGATGCGCCCCGTGGGGGCTTGTAAGGTGCCTGTAACCCTATTTGTTAATACATAACCCTTGTTGTAGAGCTGTGCGAGTTGCTGATTCCGTCTTAGCTCAGTTCTCCCTTTCAAACCTCGCGAGGGCTTGGTGCTCTGCGTCGACAGGTCCCAGTCCCAAGGCGGCGGCGGCCGTCGCTGGTATGCCAGGTCGCGATGCCATGGTCAAGGCCAGGAGGTGAGCGACCCGGGGTCTGGTAAGAGCCCCTGAGTCGCGATGCTCAGGAGGTCCCCTTTGGCGCCCAAGCAGCCGTCGCTCGGTGAGAAAGGAGAGCGGCGTCGCTGACACGGAATTGCATTAGGTGCGGAGGTAGTGCTACGATAGCCGGTGCTTTCGGGCGGTGACTTATCTCGAGAGTCAGGGATTATCCCTGGTGTGTCGTCGGGTCCGCGCGTCGGCAGGAGCGGAATCGCTCGGCGAGGTCCTCGCGTGCCCCTTTTCCCCCGCCTTTGCTCCCCTTTTTGCTCTACGTCCTTGGGTCCCGACCCTCGAGCTAGTCTCAGCCGTCGCTGGTATGCCAGGCCGCGATGCCATGGTCAAGGCCAGAGGGTGAGGGCTGGAGAGCCAATAGGAGCCCTGAGTCGCGATGCTCAGGCACCCCCCTTTAACGTGCAAGCGGTTCGCGCGGACGAGAGTGAAAGGAACGCCGCGAGGGCCTCGCCTGGCGCAACTCCCTTAGGGGATCCTGTAAACTCATCATAGAAGGAAGAAGAGGTTGCCATGACAATTATCAGTCTGCCGTTAGTTGCTTCCGAGGGGAGGTGAGGCACTGGAGGCTCGCGAGGTGGCCATCGAGGGCCAGGAGGCCAAGCTCAAGAAGCGTCACGACCGCCTGGGTGCGCTGGGGAAGGAGTTGGAGGTGACGAAGGTCGAGCTGGACAGCAAGGCCCAGGTTCTTGCCGAGGATCGCGTGGCCTTCGTAGACATGGAGAAGAAGGCTCGTGCTTCGCTAAAGATGCTCTACGTCGGTGGCCTGGAGAGCCCGCTGGCCGGCGCCGAGGACGGCCCCGCCAAGCTGCTTCCCTTCCTGGTTCGTGCTCTTGAGGACGTCACCCTTGGCCTTGGCCCCACGGCCGAGGCCGAGGTGCGTGTCCTGTCTTCTGCTGCGCTGACGCGGGTCTTCACCCACATCTACCTTCGCAACCCCAGCGCCGACCTTGACAGCCTGTTGGAGCCAGTAAGCGGCGAGGGTGCTGCCGCTGCTGCCGAGGCCGTTAAGGGTCGCGCGGAGGCTCTGCTGGGGAAGTTCCGGGCCTTCAGTACCAAGTCGAAGCAGGATGCTGCCGGTCCTGCTGCTCCATGAGGCGGGGCCACCCGCGCTGCTCCACCGCCGCCAAGTGATTCCGCTACTGCTCATGTCCTGCTTTTAATTCCTGCACATGCATCATGCCTCGGGGAGGCGTTTAAACTTGCGTTTGGTATTGAGACGACAGTATGGACTGTAATATTTGCTTTTAAATTCCTTTAATTTTATGCTTTTCTTCCCTACTTGCTTATGTTCTACGCCGGTAGAGCATGGCCCCGCGCGTACCTCACCCAGCATTAGCCCCGACCGAAAACCAGGATGGGACCAAAGGAGTGAGGGGCTATGGAGCCAGTTAGGCTCCTGAGTCGCGATGCTCAGGAGTCCCCCTTGGCGCACGAACAACAAGTAGGGAGGTGTGATGTAGGTGGATCTTCCGTTTTACGTCTGCAGAGCCCGACTCCGCGCGTACCTCACCCAGCATTAGCCCTGACCGGAAACCAGGATGGGACCAAAGGAGTGAGGGGCTACGGAGCCAGTTAGGCTCCTGAGTCGCGATGCTCAGGAGTCCCCCTTGACGCGCAAACAACGAGTGATGAGGTGAGATGCAAGTGGGACCACCGTTCTACATCTGCAGAGCCCGACCCCGCGCGTGCCTCACCCAGCATTAGCCTTTCGGAACTAAGGAGTGAGGGGCTACGGGACCAGTTAGGCCCCTGAGTCGCGATGCTCAGGGGTCCCCCTTGACGCTCAAACGGCCTTCGTACCTTGGCTCCACTCGGGGAGAGACGCGCGACGAACCAGTCCCGAGGGGCCTGGCTGGGTGGCGTACGTCTGGGCGTGACCCAGACGCAGCCCTTGTGCCCAGCCCCCTCGCGCGGCGCTCCTGAGGGGTGGCGTTGCGATGAGGCTAGACACTGAGCTCTGGGCTCCCTGAGGTTGATGCGGCCCGGGGGCCACCCTCAGTTGTTTATCACCAGCGCGGAGCATAGCGCTTCCGCATGTGTACGGGCATAGCCGCTCCTCGGCAGTGTCGTCAGCCAGTGCGGAGCATGGTGCTTCCACTGGTACGTGGGAGGGGGCTCCCCTCCGGGAGGAGCCCCCGGGGCATGTACAGCCCCGCCCTGACACGTGGCCGGCATGGTAGGGCTAGGTGAGGTGTATCTGGGCACCCATGAGCCAGTGCGGGACTCACGGGGCCCTACCTCTAGGCGGGTTGCGCCTGGCACTGGGCCTTATCTTGTGCTGTGTTCCTGCAAATTTGGTTAGATGTCGGCACTCTACGTCCTCGGGTCCCGGCCCTCGAGCTTGTCTCAGCCGTCGCTGGTATGCCAGGTCGTGATGCCGTGGACATGGCCAGAGGATGAGGGCTGGAGAGCCAGTAAGAGCCCTGAGTCGCGATGCTCAGGTACCCCCCTTTAACATGCAAGTGGTCGACATGGAGAAGAAGAGGTGCCGTGGACAGGCATCAAGTAATCAAGCATGATGGGCGAATGCATAGCCGGAAATAAACGCAAGGGAGATACATGCCGCTGGGCCTGGCCCGAGCGACTTGGGGATGATGCAGCCTGAGGGGCGCCCCCAACAAAGCAAGCTAACGACATGAAATAAAAGGGATACATACCGCAGGGACAGACCCACGCGGCCTGGGAACGATGCAGCTCTGGGAGGGCGCTCCCAGCTGGAAATGAAACTTGTAAGATGTCACCTGAGGGTGTCGAGGGCGAAGGGGTGTTGGTGCAGCAGACTCGGTGGGCTGTGGAAGCCGATCCTCACGAGCCCCCAGGCCCAGGGGCCTCGGGAGGCTCCGGAGGCACTGGTAGCTCTTCGCGAGTCATCTCCATCTCCGCCAAGGCTGTGGAACACCTGTCTTCTTGAGCCTCCATGATGCCCCTCATGAGGCGCTGGCACATAGCAACCGCGCTCGGCAAGCCGTAAGGCATGCGAACGTAGCTGTGGGGCGGACCCCCGCAGCGCCCCACTCGTGAGGGCCAGAGGCGCTCCATCGTAGCGACTTGGTTGAGCCTTGGTACGTCGATGCAGACGCGCAGCCCACCATCCTCGCCTGGATGGGGAGCCACAGCCGGTAGACGGCGGCAACCTCTCATGATTCTTGATTCCTGTAGTTCTTGAATGGCCTTGTCAACGAACTCCTGCGGGTCTGACCTTCCTTGCCTTGCTCCTTCTTGAGGGAAACGTGCTTCGAAACACGCCTCCATGTGGTGCCTAAGCGCCTCCCTCGTGACCCTGGCCAGGTCGGTCACCCTCCAGGAGAGAGCCCCCGAGCCCTGCCTGAGGAGGGCGCCGGGCGCGCTTTCCTATGCGATGGAAGGAAGTTCCCTCTGGGCAAATGCGGGCCCAGAGGGGCCTGCCTCCTGAGTGGTCGGGCCGGACGATGTCTTCTCCTTCTTGGGGGCGGTCTCGGGAGGCCTCCTGCTTCTGCGATCCGGGTCTTCCAGTGATGCGGCCTGAAAGGCTCGTTCCAGGGAACACACCGCGTCCTTCTCTTCACAGGGCACCGTGATGACTCCGCCGCTTCCTGGCATCTTGAGGACGTTGTAGCCGTGGTGAGTTACGGCCATGAACTTGGCCAGCGCCGGGTACCCAAGGATGGCGTTGTACGGCAGGCGAATGTGAGCGACGTCGAAGTCGATGAGCTTGGTGCGGTAGTTGTCGCGTGCCCCGAAGGTGACAGGGAGGCGGACCTGCCCAATCGGGACCGTGGAGCCGTCGGTGACTCCGGAGAAGGGCTTGGTTGGCTGAAGCTGGTCGTAGGGCAGTTGGAGATTGTTGAACATTTCCACGGACAGGACGTTGAGCCCTGCTCCACCATCGATGAGGGTCCTAGTGACCAGTACATTGCTGATGACTGGGGAGCAAAGCATCGGGAGGACTCCGGCTGTGGCCGCACACTTGAGTTGATCCGCTGAGCTAAATGTGATGGTGCATGCCGACCACCTGAGAGGGCACGTTGCTTCAAGCCTGGGGAGGACTGCGTTCACTTCGCGGGCAAACTGCTTGAAGATGCGTTGGGAGGCTGGGGCTTGAGCTCTGCCCAGGATGCAGGCGATTACGCGTGGCTCCTGGAAGCCCCCAGCCCCTTCGTCTTGATGGCGGTCCTCGTTCCTCCTTGGCTGACGCGGTAGTGGAGGGAGGCATGCGTGGCCCTGTGGGCGATACTCACGAGGCTGATCCCTCCAGTCCCCCTCGCGAGGCAGATCTCGCCAGCGATCCTCGCGAGGTTGATCGCGCCACCCCGGGCGCGGGCCGCGGTCTTCCCAGCGTCCTGCGTTTCTTCCTCCTCCTCGGCTGTAGCCCCGATCGGCGCGGTCGGGACGACGGCCGATCCTTCCTTCTCACACGGCGCGGAGTTCTTGGCATTCGTTGTTGTTGTGGGTGTGGAGGTCGTGGTACACACAGTACCGGCTGCCCCTGCAGGGCTCAGACAGATCTTTGCCCCGCTTGGTGTCTGGTTCTGCCGCGAGCACGGCAGCCCCCTTGCGCTTCACGTCCTTGGCCTTGGGCTTCTTCTCTTCTGGGTCTGCGGCAGGCAGCTCGAGGAGGGAGAGGCGTCCCTCCTCAGCCCTGGCGCACTTGGTCGCAAGTTGAACAGCTCTTGGGAGGTGCACAGGTCTTCATGCATCGCCAGCTCCTCCTTCATCTTGACGTCGCGCACACCATCGGAGAAGGCCGAGATGATGGCCTCCTCGGACACCTTGGGGATCTTGAGGCGCGCGCTGTTGAAGCGCTGGATGTACTTTTGCAGGGTCTCTCCGGGTTGTTGCTTGATGCGGCGCATGTCGCTCACGGCGGGTGGCCGGTCGCGAGTACCTTGGAAGTTGGCGATGAAGCGGGTGCGCATCTGGTCCCAGGAAGAGATCGTGCCTGGAGCCAGATTCAGGAGCCAGGTGCGAGCTCCTTCCTTGAGTGCCATGGGAAACCAGTTCGCCATGACCTTCTCGTCCCCGCTGGCAGCTTCGATGCCCAGCTCATAGAGCTGGAGGAACTCTGCAGGGTCAGTCGTGTCGTCGTAACAAGGAGGCAGGTCTGGCTTGAACTTGCTGGGCCACGCGACGCTGCGCAGCTCGATGGTGTAGGCACGGCAGCCTGCGGTGGCCACGAAAGGCTTCGGCTGGTGGAGAGCTCGGTCTTGAGGGTCCCTACGTGCTGCAGCTAGGAGCAGCGCGGGGTCTTGGCGTGCCGGAGCTGGAGCAGGGTCGCGGCGTGCCGGAGCAGGGAGCGCCCGGGCAGCTCCTTGCGGGCGAGGGACTTCTTGGCAGCTCCGTTCTTGCTGCGCTGGCGCCTGACGGAGCGGGTTCCGCCCAGGGGCCACGCGCCTTGGAGCCATGGCGTCTTCTTGGAGAGGAGGCTTCTGGTACGCCCCCGGAGCTTCGTTGCCCGCGCGGGGCGGGGTGTGGCACAGTGGAACGGACGGCACGGGAGAGCCCCCTGCGGCGCGGACAAGCTCGGCGACGCGGTCGAGCTACTCTTCGTAGACGTCGTCGACGGGACGGTAGCGCAGGAGCTCGTTTGCCGTGATGAGCGCAGCTTGACCCTCCAAGGGTGCTCGGAGCGCGCGGGGCGAAGAACCAGCTGGTGTGAGCGATGGAGTAGTGGTGTGGCCGTCTTGCCGCACGGATGGATGCTGAGACGATGCTTGCTGCTCGCCCACCACCGGGCCGGTGGCGGCGTTGATGGCGGGTGACGGGGAACGACGAGGACGTCCGCCGACGGGCGCCGTCTGGGCGACGCGGGAAGCGATGGCGGCCCGGCGCTCGGCGCGGGCCCGACGAGCGTCGGACATGGACGCGACGGTCGGAGGAGAACGGGGCGGTGGGAGACGAATTCCGGCGCACCCCTACCTGGCGCGCCAAATGTCGGATTTCGGGTTCCGGCAGACCCTTAAGGTTCGAACACTGGGGTGCGCGCGGAGATTACGTCTTCTACCGCTCCGTCTCGCAAAGATCTAGACTACTGAAAGAACTGCACAAGAGACACAAGGTTTATACTGGTTCGGGCCACCGTTGTGGTGTAATACCCTATTTCAGTGTGTGGTGGGTGGATTGCCTCTTGGGGCTGATGATGATGAACAATACAAGGAAGAACAGCCTCGCTAGGGTCTGCTCTTGGTTGGGGCGATGAACTGCTGGGAGGAGTTCAGCCACCTTTATCTCTCTCTCTCTCTCTCACTGCCTACTGCCTCCTTTCTCGATTGTTGATGCCCCCTTGCTATGTGAGTGGCTGGTCCTATTTATAGAGGCCCTCGTCCTCTTCCCAAATATCGAGCGGGAAGGGAGCCAACAATGGCGGGCTAATTTAAAGGGGGACAGCAAGTATCAGCTATCCTGACAAAAGTAGTCTTCGCCTGCGCAAAGCTCTGGTGATGATGCCGTCTTGGGCTCCATGGTGACCTCCGTCTCGTAGTCCTCCTGGTCTTGGTCTCATTGCACCGAAATGGCAACCTTTGTCTGATGCCTCGGTACTCCGCGGCTGCGCTTGCTCCCTTTGCACCAAAGAGGAAAGGAGGACGCTGCGCGGGCTGGCACCCGCCTGGCGCCCTGAGTCGTCATGGCTTGCGTCACGGCCACCTCGTGAGGTACCCTGCCTTGATTTATCCACCTCCTCATGAGCCAGCCTGACGAGGCCGCGCCTGAGGAAGCTCCGCGTAGTCCGCCTCGCGAGGCTTGGCCCCTCGCGAGGGTCTTGAGTCTTGTGTTGATGAAGATGGGCCGAGCTGAGCCCCCTTTGAGCCACGCCACAGGCCGTAGGCAGGCAAGTCTGGGGACCCCCGTTCCCAGAACACCGACAATCATGATCTAATAGCATGACTTCCAGAACAGGATTACCATACCACTCTGGTGCGGATCTTACTCTGGTTGATCTACGAGGTTCAGTAGTATCTTGTTCTGAAGTTTCATGATCATCATCATTAGCTTCCTCACTAATTGGTGTAGGTGTCATAGAAACTGGTTTTTGTGATGTACTACTTTCCAATAAGGGAGCAGGTACATTTACCTCATCAAGTTATACTTTCCTCCCACTCACTTCTTTCGAGAGAAACTCCTTCTCTAGAAAGTTTCCGAATTTAGCAACAAAAGTCTTGCCTTCAGATCTGTGATAGAAGGTGTATCCAATAGTTTCCTTTGGATATCCTATGAAGACACATTTCTCCAATTTGGGTTCGAGCTTATCAGGTTGAAGCTTTTTCACATAAGCATCGCAGCCCCAAACTTTCAGAAACGACAACTTTGGTTTCTTGCCAAACCACAGTTCATAAGGCGTCGTCTCAATGGATTTTGATGGTGCCCTATTTAACGTGAATGCGGCCGTCTCTAGAGCATAACCCCAAAACGATAGCGGTAAATCAGTAAGAGACATCATAGATCACACCATATCAAGTAAGGTACGATTACGATGTTCGGACACACCATTACGCTGTGGTGTTTCGGGTGGCGTGAGTTGCGAAACTATTCCGCATTGTTTCAAATGTACACCAAAGTCGTAACTCAAATATTCTCCTCCACGGTCAGATCGTAGGAATTTTATTTTCTTGTTACGATGATTTTCAACTTCACTCTGAAATTCTTTGAACTTTTCAAATGTTTCAGACTTATGTTTCATTAAGTAGATATACCCGTATCTGCTTAAGTCATCTGTGAAGGTGAGAAAATAACGATATCCGCCACGAGCCTCAACATTCATCGGACCACATACATCTGTATGTATGATTTCCAACAAATCTGTTGCTCTCTCCATAGTATCGGAGAACGGTGTTTTTGTCATCTTACCCATAAGGCACGGTTCGCAAGTACCAAGTGATTCATAATCAAGTGGTTCCAAAAGTCCATCAATATGGAGTTTCTTCATGCGCTTTATACCGATATGACCTAAACGGCAGTGCCACAAATAAGTTGCACTATCATTATCAACTCTGCATCTTTTGGCTTCAACATTATGAATATGTGTGTCACTACTATCGAGTTTTAATAAGAATAGACCATTCTTCATGGGTGCATGACCATAAAAGATTTTACTCATATAAATAGAACAACCATTATTCTCTGATTTAAATGAATAACCGTCTCACATCAAACAAGATCCAGATATAATGTTCATGCTCAACGCTGGCACCAAATAACAATTATTTAGGTCTAATATTAATCCCAAAGGTAGATGTAGAGGTAGCGTGCCGACCGCGATCACATCGACTTTGGAACCATTTCCCACGCGCATCGTCACCTCGTCCTTAGCCAATCTTCGCTTAATCCATAGTCCCTGTTTCGAGTTGCAAATGTTAGCAACAGAATCAGTATCAAAAACCCAGGTGCTACTGCGAGCATTAGTAAGGTACACATCAATAACATGTATATCGCATATACCTTTGTTCACCTTGCCATCCCTCTTATCCGCCAAATACTTGGGGCAGTTCCGCTTCTAGTGACCAGTCTGCTTGCAGTAGAAGCACTCAGTTTCAGGCTTAGGTCCAAATTTGGGTTTCTTCTCTTGAGCAGCAACTTGCTTGCTGTTCTTTTTGAAGTTCCCCTTCTTCTTCCCTTTGCCCTTTTTCTTGAAACTAGTGGTCTTGTTGACCATCAACACTTGATGCTCCTTTTTGATTTCTAACTCTGCATCTTTCAGCATTGCGAAGAGCTCGGGAATAGTCTTATTCATGCCTTGCATATTATAGTTCATCACGAAGCTCTTGTAGCTAGGTGGCAGTGATTGGAGAATTCTGTCAATGACGCAATCATATGGAAGATTAACTCCCAATTGAATCAAGTGATTATTATACCCAGACATTTTGAGTATATGCTCAGTGACAGAACTGTTCTCCTCCATCTTGCAGCTATAGAACTTATTGGAGACTTCATATCTCTCAATCTGGGCATTTGCTTGAAATATTAACTTCAACTCCTGGAACATCTCATATGCTCCATGACGTTCAAAACGTTGTTGAAGTCCCGATTCTAAGCCGTAAAGCATGGCACACTGAACTATCGAGTAGTCATCAGCTTTGCTCTGCTAGACGTTCATAACATCTGGTGTTGCTCCAGCAGCAGGCCTGGCACCCAGCGGTGCTTCCAGGACATAATTCTTCTGTGCAGCAATGAGGATAATCCTCAAGTTACGAACCCAGTCCGTGTAATTGCTACCATCATCTTTCAACTTTGCTTTCTCAAGGAACGCATTAAAATTCAACGGAACAATAGCATGGGCCATCTATCTACAATCAAACATAAACAAGCAAGATACTATTAGGTACTAAGTTCATGATAAATTTAAGTTCAATTAATCATATTACTAAAGAACTCCCACTTAGATAGACATCCCTCTAATTCTCTAAGTGATCACGTGATCCAAATCAACTAAACCATGTCCGATCATCACGTGAGATGGAGTAGTTTCATTGGTGAACATCACTATGTTGATCATATCTACTATATGATTCACGCTCGACCTTTCGGTCTCCGTGTTCCGAGGCCATATCTGTATATGCTTGGCTCGTCAAGTATAACCTGAGTATTCCGTGTGTGCAACTGTTTTGCACCCGTGTATTTGAACGTAGAGCCTATCACACCCGATCATCACGTGGTGTCTCAGCACGAAGAACTTTCGCAACGGTGCATACTCAGGGAGAACACTTCTTGATAATTAGTGAGAGATCATCTTAAAATACTACCGTCAATCAAAGCAAGATAAGATGCATAAAAGATAAACATCACATGCAATCAATATAAGTGATATGATATGGCCATCATCATCTTGTGCTTGTGATCTCCATCTTTGAAGCACCGTCATGATCACCATCGTCACCGGCGCGACACCTTGATCACCATCGTAGCATCGTTGTCGTCTCGCCAATCTTATGCTTCCACGACTATCGCTACCGCTTAGTGATAAAGTAAAGCATTACAGCGCAGTTGCATTGCATACAATAAAGCAACAACCATATGGCTCCTGCCAGTTGCCGATAACTCGGTTACAAAACATGATAATCTCATACAATAAAATTTAGCATCATGTCTTGACCATATCACATCACAACATGCCCTGCAAAAACAAGTTAGACGTCCTCTACTTTGTTGTTGCAAGTTTTACGTGGCTGCTACGGGCTTAAGCAAGAACCAATCTTACCTACGCATCAAAACCACAACGATAGTTTGTCAAGTTGGTGTTGTTTTAACCTTCGCAAGGACCGGGCGTAGCCACACTTGGTTCAACTAAAGTTGGAGAAACTGACACCCGCTATCCACCTTTGTGCAAAGCACGTCGGGAGAACCGGTCTCGCGTAAGCGTACACGTAATGTCGGTCCGGGCCGCTTCGTCCAACAATACCGCCGAACCAAAGTATGACATGCTGGTAAGAAGTATGACTTATATCGCCCACAACTCACTCGTGTTCTACTCGTGCATATAACATCAGCACATAAAACCTAGGCTCGGATGCCACTGTTGGGGAACGTAGTAATTTCAAAAAAATTCCTACGCACACGCAAGATCATGGTGATGCATAGCAACGAGAGGGGAGAGTGTGATCTACGTACCCTCGTAGACCGACAGCGGAAGCGTTATGACAACGCGGTTGATGTAGTCGTACGTCTTCACGGCCCGATCGATCAAGCACCGAAACTACGGCACCTCCGAGTTTTAGCACACGTTCAGCTCGATGACGATCCCCGGACTCCGATCCAGCAAAGTGTCGGGGAAGAGTTCCGTCAGCACGACGGCGTGGTGACGATCTTGATGTTCTACCGTCGCAGGGCTTCGTCTAAGCACCGCTACAATATTATCGAGGAGTATGGTGGAAGGGGGCAGCGCACACGGCTAAGAAAACGATCACGTGGATCAACTTGTGTGTCTAGGGGTGCCCCCTGCCCCTGTATATAAAGGAGCAAGGGGAGGAGGTCGGCCGGCCCTATGGCGCGCCAAGGAGGAGGAGGACTCCCCTTTTTCCTACTCCTACTAGGAGGGGGAAAGGAAGGGGGAGAGGGAGAAGGAAAGCCCCCCCCCTCTCCTAGTCCAATTCGGACCAGAGGGGGAGGGGGGCGCGGCCCACCCTAGCCGCCCCTCTCTCTCTCCACTAAGGCCCATAAGGCCCATTACTTCTCCCGGGGGGGGGGGGGTTCCGGTAACCCTCCGGCACTCCGGTTTTCTCCGAAATCACCCGGAACACTTCCGGTGTCCGAATATAGTCGTCCAATATATCAATCTTTATGTCTCAACCATTTCGAGACTCCTCGTCATGTCCGTGATCACATCCTGGACTCCGAACTAACTTCGGTACATCAAAACCCATAAACTCATAATATAACTGTCATCGAAACCTTAAGCGCGCGGACCCTACAGGTTCGAGAACAATGTAGACATGACCGAGGCATGTCTCCGGTCAATAACCAATAGCCGAACCTGGATGCTCATATTGGCTCCCACATATTCTATGAAGATCTTTATCGGTCAAATCGTATAACAATATACGTTGTTCCCTTTGTCATCGGTATGTTACTTGCCCGAGATTCGATCGTCGGTATCTTAATACCTAGTTCAATATCGTTACCGGCAAGTCTCTTTACTCGTTCCATAATACATCATCTCACAACTAACTCATTAGTTGCAATGCGTGCAAGGCTTATGTGATGTGCATTACCGAGAGGGCCCAGAGATACCTCTCCAACAATCGGAGTGACAAATCCTAATCTCGAAATACGCCAACCCAACATTTACCTTTGGAGACACCTGTAGAGCTCCTTTATAATCACCCAGTTACGTTGTGACGTTTGGTAGCACACGAAGTGTTCCTCCGGCAAACGGGAGTTGCATAATCTCATAGTCACAGGAACATGTATAAGTCATGAAGAAAGCAATAGCAACACACTAAACGATCGGGTGCTAAGCTAATGAAATGGGTCATGTCAATCACATCATTCTCCTAATAATGTGATCCCATTAATCAAATGACAACACATGTCTATGGTTAGGAAACATAACCATCTTTGATTAACGAGCTAGTCAAGTAGAGGCATACTAGTGACGTTTAGTTTGTCAATGTATTCACACAAGTATTATGTTTTCCGGATAATACAATTCTAGCATGAATAATAAACATTTATCATGATATAAGGAAATAAAATAGTAACATTATTATTGCCTCTAGGGCATATTTCCTTCAGGTGGCCCCACCTGGTGGTCCTGGTACAATACCGATAACCCCCGAAACCATTCCGGTGATTGAAATTGGACTTCCCATATATAAATCTTCACCTCCGGACTATTTCGGGACTCCTTATGATGTTCAGGATCTCATCCGGGACTCCAAACAACCTTCGGTAACCACATACAATTTCCCATAACAACTCTAGCGTCACCGAACCTTAAGTGTGTAGACCCTACGGGTTCGGGAACCATGCAGACATGACCGAGACATCTCTTCGGCCAATAACCAACAGCGGGATTTGGATACCCATGTTGGTTCCCACATGTTCCACGGTGATCTCATCGGATGAACCACGATGTCAGGGATTCAATCAATCCCTTACACAATTCCCTTTGTCCATCGGTATGTTACTTGCCCGAGATTCGATCGTGGTATCCCCATACCTCGTTCAATCTCGTTACCGACAAGTCTCTTTACTCGTTTCGTAAGGCATGATCTCGTGGCTAACTCCTTAGTCACATTGAGCTCGTTATGATGATGCATTACCGAGTGGGCCCAGAGATACCTCTCTGTCATACGGAGTGACAAATCCCAGTCTCGATTCGTGCCAACCCAACAGACACTTTCGGAGATACCTGTAGTGCACCTTTATAGCATCCAATTACGTTGTGACGTTTGATACACCCAAAACATTTCTACTGTATCCGGGAGTTGCACAATCTCATGGTCTAAGAAAATGATATTTGACATTAGAAAATCTCTAGCAAACGAATTACACGATCTTGTGCTATGCTTAGGATTGGGTCTTGTCCATCACATCATTCTCCTAATAATGTGATCCCGTTATCAACGACATCCAATGTCCATGGTTAGAAAACCATAACCATCTATTGATCAACGAGCTAGTCAACTAGAGGCTTACTAGGGACATGTTGTGGTCTATGTATTCACACATGTATTACGGTTTCCGATTAATACAATTATGGCATAAACAATAGACAATTATCATGAACAAGGAAATATAATAATAACTATTTTATTATTGCCTCTAGGGCATATTTCCAACATGGCCCACATGTAAGTATTGACTTGGCTTGCCAAATGGGCTAGTTTATTTCTCCAAACACTTGTTGGGCTCCTGTTCTAGCGGTACCAACTTTTTCATGTGGCCATAACATTTAGAGCCCCAAGCATGGCAGCCACTATCCATGCCTTGGAACACACGACAATATCACGCCTTCATGTCTATGAGGTTTTATCTTGGTCCACGGAGCAACTCCATCGGAGGAATCGACTCGGGAAGCCCTATATCACCATCACCCATTTCTTCTTCCTTGTCTCTGGCCTGTTGGGACCGCAATTGATCTGTCGCTACAGTCGCGCCCCGCTCTTTGTTCTCTCCTTATTGACTTTTCAATGTGGTGACAAAGCTCTCATAGCTGTCCCCGAGCAGCCCTTCTTCCTCGAGCCACGATCGCACGAGCGTCAGCTTCGATATCCTCCATTGACAATGGTGTCATTGTTTTTTTAGCCCCCCTAGCTCGGCAGGGCGTCCTGGCATGTTCGTGGTGGGCCTTTTTTATTCCTGTTTCACCTCTTCCCAATTTCCTCTCTTGTCCTCTGTCACTCCCGAGCTGAACGCACACTCGGCATATCCCCGCTTCATGTCCATCCCGTGAGCATGGGCTTACTACACCAGCAGTGCCGCTACTCCGGCATGCAGATGAACAACCCCATGCAGGCGGGGAAGCGGCAACCAACAACAATAGTATGCCCGCAAAACACCATTGCAATGGTTGGACTCGTTGAAACAACTTAAAAGAAAAACCGGATGCGCCGAAAGAAAACGGGTTGGCCAACCAAATTGACCAACCCACATGGCATCCAAGTCAACACTTACATGTGGGCCGACTAGTCAGAACGCAATAGTGAATAAATTAAAAGGGTAGGGTAACTCTAATATTTACCCCCGTTGCTAAACCAACAATATTCTTCGTAGGCTAGACCGCACATTTCTACTACTGCCTCCAAGAAAAACGGACCATGGCAGTAGCATGTTCTCATATCATTATCCTCAACGCTTAACCGCCCAATCCGATCCGATCCCCTGATCACAGCGCCAAACAAGCACAGTAAACAACACGGGAAAACAGCTCACGGCCTCCCGACAAGCCCAATAGTTTTCCGTTTCCGCCTGTCCCGTTCACCGCCCAGCACGCGGGGCGGGCCCGGCCGTCCGATGGCCCGGCGCGAGGGGATCGGGCCGGGCGGGGGCCGTCCGATTTATTCCGTTTCCCGAACGTATCGACGGGAAGCAGATTCGGCTTCACCGAACGAGGACTACTAGTCCCACTCGCGTCTTCGCTTCCCAGGCGTGGTGGGAGAGGAGAGGAGAGGACGACTCGGCCGACCCGACCGATCCTCGCGCGCTCCGCCTTCCCCGCCTCGCCGTCGCCGAGGTGAGCACCCAGAACAACAGCCAGCCCTTGCTCTCGCCGGCGGCTTCGATTGGCTGCCAGCTTCGCCTTTACCGCCCTTTTTTTGTGCTTCCGGAAGAAAGATTGCCTGTCCTTTTTGGGCGGACGGACGATTTGCTGCATGTGCCGGAAAGCTCTCGGCTTGGTGGGGATCTCCCGGCGCGCGTGGTTTATTAGCTCGAGGCCAGGCGTGGGCCGGGTGGGATCTTGCATTCCTGCCCGCGGCGGCGTCTCCGCGGGAGCTAACCCCGCCGTCTTGGGGCGCGTGCCATTTCGACGGCGTTCCTTGGTTCTTGCGGCGGGCGCCGTCCCGAGCAGGCAGGAAGAAGTGGGGTTTTCTGGCTCTTGGCCGTATCCGTTTACTGCGGTTTCCAGCCAGATTGGGGACGTTGCTTCAGGAATTTGGCTGCCTCCGCAATTCCCCCCTCTTTAAATGGTTTAGCTAGATTGTTGAGGGATCTGGACGGTTCCTGGTGAGGGTCGAGGACTCGAGGTTGCCTGTTGATCTGTTTCCTTTTTCGGGCATAAGCCTGTTCAGTTGATGTTCTGAATTTTGCCGTTCCGGAGTGGTTCCTTGCTGGCTGCTCGTAGTTTTGTTGGCCGGCAGTGGGAATTTGTGAGTCTTGTTTGCTACTGGGCTGTTCTGCTGTCTCCTGCGGGATAGCTAACTGGATAGTGTTCATAGCTGACACGACAGCTTCAACATCAAGATCTCCTGGCTGATGTGAACATTGTATCCTTGTCCATTATGTTTTCTGTATACTACTCCTTGGTTGTCTGATTGGATTAACATACAAGTAGAAGATAAATATGATCTATGTAGGTTTAAACATACACACAAATATTGCTCCATACTACGGGAGTAGGTGATTTTATACACAAGAAAACATGCTCCAGCCTCAGTAACTTTCTCATTCTTTCAGTTGCTGGTCTACTTTTACAGACTATTGAACCATATAAATTGAGAAAAAAAATGAGTTGGTTGGCGTCGATGAACTCTTATGCTTCATGGAGACGAGACCAACAGAATGCTCTATTTCCCTCTGTCACTTTCACTTCACCCAGTCTTTACCACCATCTTCTCAATTGCGGTGCAAGGCACACTCCAGGATACTAGATCACCTCCTGCTGCATGGCCCTCCATAAGTTTCTTAGCTAGCTTCTGAGTATCATCTGCCATAGTTACCAGCAAGATTATACTGTATGAACTGTACTTTTTTGGTTGGGTGTGTGAGTGGTGGGTAATATATATATGCTTGGCAATGGGTTTGTCATTGCAAATTGGGTGCACACTAGCATAACTGCAACCTTTAAGCGTAGTCACTATCTGCTAGAATTTTTTTATCTTCATTATACTGTTCCTCATATCATCTAAATACTGGCATTCTCTTTGTTCCAACTCAGTTTACAGTTCTTACAAGTGATTCATGTTGTATTATGATAGGGAATAGCAAGACAGAATTATGAGCTCAGAGAGCAGTGCAAGTAATGGCCATGCGAAAGAAGCAGCATTATATGAGCAGCAGCTGTCCAAGGTGATCCAATATCACCTGGGTTGAGTATTTTGCTTACATGTGACTCATATTCTTTACCCTATTGTGCGCGGAAACAGTTTTTTTTTTCCTTCTCATTTTTGTATTCCTCCTTGTTAGATTGGTGAAGTTAGAGCTGCTCTAGGACAACTATCTGGAAAATCTGCACTATACTGCTCAGATGGTTCAATTGCGAGGTACCTGATAGCAAGGAACTGGGACGTGAGGAAGGCTACCAAAATGCTTACGAAAACCTTGAAATGGCGTTCAGAGTATAAGCCGGATGAGATCCGTTGGGTGAGCCGTCCCCACCTTTTGACTTAAGCAAACCTATATTTCTCGAAAGAAATAGCATGTCATGTATCCATGTGGTACAAGTGACTCGCCTTATACCATTTTGGATCTTTGTAGTATGCTTTGTGAAACAGCTGAATAGTTGATGCATTATTGTAGTAGGTTTGATGGCGTAGTATTTGATACACATTATTAATTTAAATTTCGTGATACAGGATGAGATATCGGGTGAAGCCATGACTGGTAAAATTTACCGAAGTGATTATTTCGACAAGAGTGGACGGAGTATTCTTGTCATGCGGCCTGGATGCCAGGTTTAATGATGCTCTCTTTTTCTTTTTGTATCAAAATGTGCATATGTGTGCACATTAGATTGTGTTATTTTGTCACTCTAATTTTGGTGGCTCATTTTCAGAATACCAAGAAGTCCAAAGGGCAGATCAGGTATTTGGTATACTGTATGGAGAATGCAATTCTAAATCTTCCAGCTGGACAGGATCAGATGGTTTGGCTGATTGATTTTGCTGGCTTCAGCTTGCCTAATGTGTCACTTCTAGTGACAAAGTTGACAGCAGATGTCCTACAAGGTCATTATCCTGAAAGATTGGGTGTGGCAATTCTTTATAATGCTCCCAAGTTTTTTGAGTCTTTTTGGAAGGTATGATTTGTAAAAGCTTTAACCATCTTATTTTTATCTATTTAGGCTGCCGTTGCTGAACTGTGTTGGTTAGCCAAACGGAAAAATACACAGCTTTAATAGAAAAAGATCCGATATTTTTATCTATTTAACCTTATTTTTTAATCCGCAAAAAAAAACACATCAAAGCAGAAAAATGTTGGTTAGCCAAACGGAAAAATAGGCAAAAGCTGGGTTATAATAATCTACCTCAATGTCACACGCAGCGTTACTTAATCAGAAACATAGGGATGATGTGTTCCATATCTAGTACCTAAGCATATCTTTGTTCTCCTCTTTGCTTGTAGACTTCCAATATAAGATGTCACGGTACATGTGTACTTATAATTTTCTTGTTAAATTTGAAACACCTCGTATTTGTTTCTTCATGTTCTTTTTTTGGTCTTGTGGAGTTTCTGTCAAAAGGTAACAGTTATAGCATATTATCATATAAAATTAAATGAAGCATCCAGTGTTATCTATAACTATCGGTACCTGTTTCCAGAACTAAGTACTACATCTGAATGCAGATGGCAAGTCCCCTTCTTGAGCCAAAAACGAAAAATAAGGTCAAATTTGTGTACTCGGATAGACCTGAAACTGACAAGATAATGGAAGACCTTTTCAACCTGGATGAGTTAGAATGCGCATTTGGCGGTAGAAGCCCGGTCACTTTTAACATAAATGATTATGCTGCAAGGATGAGAGAAGATGATAAAAAGATGCCATTATTCTGGAGCCCCGAGAACTCGGCTCTTGCTGCAGAGCCATATCGCATGAAGAACCACGGGTCTCAACAATGTGACTCGGGTTTGAAGACTGAAGAGACTGTATCTGACATGATTGGGGAAACAGAAGCTGCAACTGAAAAGAGTGGAGAAACAGACACTGCATCGGAGAAGGAAGATGCCGAGGCTGCATCTGAGGAGAGGGAAGAGACTGAGACTTCATCAGGGAAGAGGGGAGAAAATGCGACTGAATCTGTAAAGGAGGAAGAAACTGAGACCGTTTCTGAAAAGAAAGAAGAAACAGAGACTGGGTCTGAAAAGAAAGAAGAAACAGAGACCGAATCAAGCACTGTAAAATTGACAAGCTCGCGAGGGGAAGGCATTGCATCAGCAGGCAAAAGTGGCAGTTCATCTGATCCTTGAAGCTATCAGCATGACAAGTACATTCCAATGTTGATATGAGCTCCCACCACAGTGAATTCCCACCAACAGATGAACATTAAAAGTGATAACAACCCTTTTAACACACAAGGGGGAAGTGTTGCCTGACTTATTTTGTAGTCGCCCCCCTTGTGACCTTGTTTGAAGAACCTTTTGGCAACAAATGAACCTATCAAACGGTACCGATGATAAAATACTTTGCTACCCTCAGTTTTTCTATGCCTATTGCTCTTTCGAAACTATTGGAATGCATGCTATATCCTGCTCTCCTTTGTTGGTAAATCTAAATATCGCCTTTCTGCCATTTCTTAACTTAGCACATCAAAGTTGATGTTTACTTCGCATTGACCGGACTTCTGTCTTCTTATTCAACCCTTTCTACTGTTATTTACTCCTCAGGGAGTACTAGCTAGTGTTAAAGCCCAAGGAGTTGGCAACAACTTGTATATCTGCTAGAAGCCACCATTTACATTTCAGTCAGCAAGAAAAAGTACTAGGCATGAAAGCTGAAAAACTTTCAGCCCCTCCTCTCACTAGAGACATTTCTGATCCTTGTGTAACCTATAGAAGAAGTATAGACAAAAGAGGATCACTATAACAGGTCAGAAGTCATAGAAGCTGTGTCTCTGCGGTATCGGCAACGGCGACTCGCAGTGGACCCTGGAGTCGAGGGTGGAGTAGCCCTTCCTGATCCTGCTCCCGTTGTCGGCGTCGGCCTCGACCACGAAGACGCTGCAGACGGGCCGGTGGTCGGAGAACCGGTGCTCCCCCCTGATGTACTGCAGCTGCTCTATCCCCTTGCCGTGCCACAGTATCCGGTCGCACCTGCATCGACATGACATGGAGATGGAGGTAACCTTACGTCAGAGTTTGGCAATGACCTGAAAATTTCATGGCTCAGATCCAGCGACAGTTCTTTTTCTGCTGGTAACTACCATGAGGGTGTTCTCCTTTTCCTCTTGGACTTGGTGGTCTCGCCGGCGTAGGTGTCGGAGTTGAGCTTGTACTTGTACGTCGGAGCGAAGTAGATCTTGCCCTCCTTCCACCCCTTGAACACCCTCCCTGCTTGCCTCTCGATCATCAGCTGTCCATGGATACATAGGTTTCTTGGTCAGCCAGCAGAGTTTGCTTGGTTTTGGCTGCTGCCGGCACTGTAGCATATCTGAAAAATCTGAAAAATGCAGTTCATCATTTTGGTACCTGATCGTTCTCCAGCAGGGTGTCCCAGTCGTTCTGCTCCAGCAGCACCCTGGTCTCGTCGTAGCTCAGCGCCACCCGGTAGTTCAGGTCCCCCAGCCATATGATCCGGCTGGGATTTACAAACAAAATCAACATCAGCAAGCACAAACAGAGCCTATGATTTTGTTTCATTTTGCTGTGTGGGCGGGTGATGGGATTGGCTTACTCGTGGTCGATGATCTTCTCGGGGATGCGCTGGCCGGGGACCTTGCAGATGCGGGGGAACTGGGTGCTCTTGAGGATCTCGGCGACGTCGGAGTTGCGGCGGACCTCGTCGCCGTCCTTCTCGCCGGAGGCCAGGTGGCTGCACACGAAGCACACGCTGGTCTGGTGCAGCGTCATGCTCATGGCGATGCACCCCTTGTTGCCGAGGCGGCCCATGATGCCGCGCCCCACCGAGTCCACCCGGAGGTGGCCGATGTTCTGCACCAGCTCCCGCCGCACCCACACTGACAGGAAGATGCCCACCATCTGCTTGCTGGCGATGAGGCAGTAGCTCATGCCGCCGCCGCCGACGCCGCCGGCCTCGGGTGCCGCGGGCGTCGTCATCGCCGACGAGGAGGAGGAGGAGGAGCAGGAGGGGTCCGGGTCGTCGGCGGCGGACGGGGAGGCCTCGACGCGGTAGATGAAGTCCCGCATCTCCCTGGCGCGGCGGTGCATGGTGGAGGGGTCGGCCATGCAGGTGCAGGTCTTGACGAGCGCGCTGTTGACGCGGTAGCTCTTGCTGAGCGCCTTGAGGGTCGGCTTGGAGAAGAAGAGCGCGCAGCTGCTGGAGGACCTGGGGATGGACGGGCGGGCCCGGGAGGAGGAGGAGGAGGCGACGGACTCCGTCGGCGACAGCTCGTCGCCGGACGACGGCTGGTCCTGCTGCGCCTGCGCCTGCTGCTGGGGCTTGTTCAGCGCCTGGTAGATGAGCGCCAGCCATTTCGCCGCCGGCTCGTTGTCCTCCACCACCAGCACGTTGCCCGCATTCAGCGGCACGATCTCCTGGAACCTGCATGCGCCCATGTAGATCATAATTCATATGAAAAAATGTGCAGCATCGATCATAATTTCGTTGAAAAATTGCAGGGAGATCCTGTACGTACGTACCCTAGGACGTATATGTCGGGTAGCCCTTCTATCTGGAGAAAATCCTCTAGGTTGAGGCTGCTGTTAGGGGGCCTCCCGCCCACGTTCCACGTGCCCACGAACACCCTGCAACACAATGCCATCATCTTGACAAGATCAGCCGCTTCTTTCAGACCAAAAGTTCAGTCGAAAAAAAATATCATGTTTCTCTTATTTTTTACCTATACTCCCGCGTGTCGACGTTCCTGTTGGGCGAGTCGAGGCAGCTCAGGGTCAGGCTCTCGATCCGCTTCGCGCAATGCCGATCTGGCATGACACCAAAAGGAAAAGAAACGCAATGTGATCCATGGATCACGACGAGCATACGTACATTTCTCCCGAAGGCGACGAGAGCTCACCTGAGACGCTCTTGCGGACGGCGGGGGACGCGTCCACGAACTCCGCCGCCGCCGCGGCGTCCGCCCTCTCCCTCTCGCCGTATTTCTCTTCCAAATCTGCCATGGCAAGGAGACCGCGCAACCGTCAGAAACAGAGGAGGCCGACCGGCGATCCTCCGGCCGTCAAAAGGCAAGCAAGGGCGACGCACCGAAGAGGAAGTCCCGGTCCCGGCGGGAGGGCGGGCGCTTGTCGGAGCTGCCGGCGGCGGCGCCGCTGCGGCCCTTCTTGCGGAAGATGTTGGACATGAAGGACTTCTTCTTCTTGCCATTCTTGGCGAGCTCGTCGGCGGAGGCGGGCTTGGGGATGTCGCGGGGAACGGCATTGCTGCTGAGGCTGTGGTGGTGGTGGTGGGTTGACATTCAGCCGCTGGCGGTCGCGGTCGCAGTAAAAAGGAGGGGACGGCGTGATGCATGGACCCTCGTCCGGGACGGGCGCCTCGCCTGTCTCTCTTCTGTCGTAAAAGGCAGCTCCTTTTTTTCCTCTCCTCTTCCTCCCCCTCCACGGAGCCCGGCAGGGCAGGCAACAAGGCGAGAGCGAAATGTGGAGTGGTGGGCGCAGGAGGCAAAGCGGGGGCGAAAATGGGTGGCAGGGAGGGAATTGTGTTGCCCTGGGCTTCAAAAATGAATGAACGGGCGCCTGGTGTTTTTTTATTTTGTTTCGAAAATGGTCTATTATTAAATAAAGTTCTGCGGGAGTACAAAACATCTTGAACATAATAAAAATTACATTGAGATTCCAAGACCCCCAAACAATCACTACTGCCGCCAGAACGGGCCATCAAAGCGTCGCTGTCGCCGCTCCCCTATCGGGGCTTGATCTTGTCGATGACAGCCGGAAAGTCTTCTTGCACATGCCCATAAGGACTAGCGCTCTAGAGCCATAGTCGCCGATGTTGAACCCCTACATAGATTTGAAGCACCTGACACCAAAATTTTGCCAAAAGACGAGAAACCCTAACACCACCACCCCAAAGAGACGGCAGGAATTTACGCCGGAGTTTCGTCGAATACGTGCAGACAGAAGAACTTGAGGAGGATCGGAGCCCGGAAGACAAACTCGAAAAAGTAGCGCCGCCATCCGCCCGAGCACCGTACCTACGAGGACTAAACAACCCTAACCTAAACTACTAACCGGAGCGGTGGCGCCGAGATTCCTCTCTCCGCCACCAGCCGCCAGAACGGCAAGCAGAGGGGAGGCAAATTGACGGGCTCGACGACTGAAGTTTGGAGAAGAGTTCGCCCTAGCCGCCTAGGGTTACGGAAAGAAAATGAAAAGAAGTAGATTTGTTCAGGGAGGGAGCCTACGATGCTAGCTATGGATGCACACCCCCTTTGGTTTCTTCTTGGCTTCTTGCTGCTTTTTTGTCTGTTTTATTTATTTATTTTTTACTTCGGTTTTTAGCAACTGAAGTGTGGCATGATATGAGCAATGTGATTTTAGGCGTCAAATCAGTCTCCCTATGATGGGTACTGCTGGGCTAAGCACAGTATGATGTGTGTTTGAATGTCACGGAGAGATGCATGCCAATGTCATGCTAGGGGGAGTGGGGCGGTAAATAAAATATGAATGAGCAAGTCAAAACGGCGAGCATTAGTAGATAAGATGTCCCAGCTCAAGTTTCTGGTCACATGTGGACGGTGCGTATTTTCATCTAGTGCCAACGTTGACCTCAGCTCAGATCCACAGGTTTTCTATCACCCACACTTTTCCAACTTCAGACGCCATACCATACGCTGGTTGATTTCCGCGCCTCTGAATCGAGGCAAACAGTTTTCTAATCTTTCTCTGGATCAACGCAAACAGTTTCTTAATCTTACGCCTACATACTATTTGTTTTCTGTAACCCGGCCGGTCTGTTGCTGAATCTGGGCCAAAAGACAAGACAGGGCGGTGCCTGCAACTTCTCAACAGGCGTGATCTGGCCTGGGCGCTTGTGTTTGTGTTGCTTATATGGGCTGGAGAATAGGAGCCCAAATGGTGGATTAAACTCTATTGTTCTGATCACACGGTATCATTTCTGACAGTACCCAACAACACAAAAACATTCAATTCCAAGTAGACGTAAAGTGGCATCTATAGAATGTGGGGAACAAAAGGAGTGGAACACACTGGTGACCAGAATTTTATCCCCATTTAATCTTTCAGGCCGCAGCCTATACTTTCCCTACATTTTCCTGTTACAAGCTGCAATGGCTTCAAAAGAAGCAGAGGAGAAGCTACAAACTGCAGCAAACTCCTTACATCTCAAAGTTACTAGTGCTCAATAGTATGTGAAGTTAACCCACTTCTTTGGTGGGAGAAATGCATGTTCGACGAGTGAGGGTGCCTCGAGTCGACCACTGCTGCAAAATAAAGCCTGCATACCATTCAAGATAAAGGATCGATATTAGAGCAGTATCTTCGGAATAATGCATTTTTTAGTGCTATACTTGTGAAAATAGCAAATGTGTGCTTACAATGGTTACCGTCTTACTGATCCATGCCGTCAAGCTTCTGTCTATACTTGGCCAAACTCTGCAGTCAAAATTTGATTTCTTCAGATTCAAATTATGGAACATTTAAAAAGCTAGCATGTTCATCTTCCAAACTAAATAACAAATACTGGTGAATTTCAAGTATTGATCTGCACACATATAAGAAAAATGATGAATCCCACTTCACCTCAAAAACTACGCTTGCTGTTTTATAGTTTTGCTTGGAGTAAAAGAAAAGATGCCGTTAGTTGCTTTAGCTTCTGATTATAGTTGTGCATATAGTAGTAAGCTTTAAATGTCAGATGATGGTCAAGATATGTTACTGAACATGAAATCAGCATTTTGTTGCACCCAATTCATTGCAGTTAGAAAATAGAGAAGACTCTTACCTTTGTATAAGCATAGACGCCTGCCTCAGAAGGTCCTGCGGGACTACCCCGCCTGATAAATTTCCCTTCCTTAAATATATACAGCATAGGAATGCCAGTCGACAACTCAAGGCTTATTACCTAAGTAAAAAGTCTTAGCGCATTAGTATCTATCTCACTAAAACATGGCTGACTGGAAAGCGTAGATAAACAAGATACAAAGTAATATCACCTCTTGAGAAGTCAACTTGTCCAGATGCATTATAATTGAGCGGAGTGAATTCCCATGGGCAGCAATCATAACATGCTTTCCAGACACAAGCTGAGGTATAATCTGCAGGTCAAAATATATGATGGTTACAGTCCTCTAAAATATGTTACAAACTGGGAACGGAAAATCAAATCTGAATGCAGACTGCTGATTTTATATCACGTTAGGTGATAACAGATGACAGAAAAGCAGAAACTGACATGTATTCAGAACCAAGAGACAGCTAAACCATCTGCAACCAAAGGTCCAACTAAATTAACAGCACTGAAACATATCCTTACTTGCTCTTTGAAATAAGAAACCGCTCTCTCTGCACACATCTCTAGGCTCTCTCCATTTGGGGGAGGAATGTCATAACTACGACGCCATTCATGAACTTGCTCTTTGCCAAACAGATCAGCCGTTTCTTGCTTGTTAAGGCCTTGCAGTTCACCATACCTTTGAGACACACCATTAGTTTATATCTTATATGCAGAATAAGAGATATAATTATGAAACAATCGTTATAAGATATTAGCGAACCCTTACATTCGTTCATTCAACTGCCAGGCTGTTATTACAGGAATGGACTGCTTCTTTGTCTCCTCGCTGTATACCTGACTCCACTGGTGTGCCCGTTCGCTCTCCTTGTGCACAATAATTGGAACCTGGTGTAAACAGAGATGAAGACCTCTAGATATAATACTAATTGATTCAAAATATCCAGAGACAGTATGCTTCCACCACAAATCTGATAAGAGAAAAAAAGAAGGTAGAGAACCTTCTTACGACGGTGCTGCATCATGGCAAGCATAGCGGTCATCTGAGCGCGGATTAGTGATGAGGTGTATATAACATCAACAGGGATATTGCATATCCTTTTACCCGCCTCGATCGCCTCATTGACACCCTTGGGGGTCAGGGGCACATCAACGCAGCCGGTGAACAGATTTTTCTCGTTCCACAACGATTCCCCGTGCCGAATCAATATCAGTGCAGCCTCACCTACAAGCACATGAAGAATTTGATATTATAGCAGGCGAAACAGAATCGTACCGCTGCATAGCCTGACAGAACTTAAGAAGATTACTTGATTTTTTCGGGGTGCTGCCGCTTTCGGGGCTGGACGGTAGCTTAGCCGGTTCAATCACTGATTGCGAATTCGACGCGCAAACCAAGCCCAGTTTCCGGCTGCTGGGACAGCAGCTCGTTGCTGAAACAAAGCGCACATTGCCGGCCCTCCTGTCGGGGCCGAAGCTGGCGGAAGCGCGCCGAGGTTTGACGGAGATGAGCGCATGCTGAGACGTGCACGCGGCCATTCTGCTCTGCGCAACAAGACAACAGAACACCAAGGTTAGTAAGCCCTCCCATGATTCGATTGAGCAATCAGTCCACACATCGAATCAAAAATAAGCACGCAAAAGAGATCAAGGAAGAGCAACAGGGAGCGAAATCGCGCTCCATTGCGTTCCGAGCTGCGAGCCGCGCCACGAATCGCATCCACGCGGAAGGGGGGAAGGTAGCGGGGGGAGGGGCGATACGGCACGTACATGGGCGGGGCGGGAGAAGAGCGCCTCGGCCTCGGGGAGCTCGACCGGGGGAGCGGAGGGCCGCGTTTTATAGGCGCGGACGTCCCGACGGGTCGGGGAAACCGAGCGCGGCTTCCTCGGCGAGATCTGCGGCGGCGGCGGGTCGCGGTCGCGGAGATCGCCGGGGGGCTGGCGGCGACGAAACCAAGGAACGGACAAGACAACGGGATGGAAAGACTATTTTTGTTCGGGCCGTTCTCTTTTCGGGGCCGTTCTTGTGCAGGTGTGGTTGCGGCGCGGTTGGTTCGGCTGTGCGTGGGTCGGAGGCAGGTTTTATAAATGGCGACCGGGTTTGGTTGGTCCAAGAGAGGACCGTGACAGGGGTTGGGTTGGTACCGGTCTTAGCAATTTTAGCCGCTTGTGAGCACACGCAAATGTGCATAAATTCATGCGATTGCTTTTATAAACTCTTTTTTACGAGGTGATTGCTTTTATAAACTTGCCAACCCAACGTAGCTTACAGCGTCTACAGCCGCCCCTCAAACGCTTGCGGACGCACCCGCAGGCATTGACCGGACACCCCTCAAATAATGTAATCCACATCCGGACACCTATATTATCATATCTCAAATCCAACAAACTCATAGAAACTCATGCAACTATGTCGATGCACACACATCGTTCGGCTGCTCCATCACTATTAACTAAACATGCCACCAGACTACCAAAATTTGGCATGTCTCGCTATGGTGGAGTTCATCCACAGCTGCTCATGCCTTCCCAGCGTCCTTGTCGTCCTTCTCGCGGAAGTATCGATCGAAGACGCAGTACGAATCGGGTCGGATCTGCTTGTCGCCGGAGTTGTCCTCGCCGTCACTGTCCGCCTTCTCCTCCTTCGGTGGCAATCCGGCCATCGCACGGACGGCCCCATTCTGCTATCCGGCGAGGGCACACGTGTTAATCCGCTGCCGTTTCTTCACAATGCATTTTTAAAAAATATGATCATCAAAAATTAGCTCTTAAAAGCATTTTTAAATAGAAAACGGGATCCGTAGGCACACCGCCAGGACCCGGGGCGTGTTGGCTGGCCTTGCGCATAGCCAGCATAGTGACGCCCTGTTCTCAAGTATTGTGCTGATGCCTGCATGGTACTTCCTTCATTTCACAATGTGGTGTTTGTAGATTTTAGAATTTTTATGAAAGTCAAACTTTGCCAACTTCGACCAAGTATATAGAGAAAATTGTCTACATCTACAATATTAAACATGTACATTCTGAAAATATAACTCATGATGTATCCAATGATGTGTATTTGGTATTCTGGATGTATCTACTTTTCTCTATATGATCAAAGTTTGTAATGTTTTGACTTTTGCAAAAATTTATAGACAGTACATTATGAAACGGAGGGAGTATAAGGTTTGTGAACTCCTGCGGTTTCTTTCATAATGAAAAGGAACCGGGGGAGCCATCCCTGTCTGTCTAGATATAGTAGAGAGAGAAAAGCACACAAGTAACGATGACGAGCTCGGCAACACGGGGCATTTAGGCTTTGACATCCTCGGTAAGCCAATGCTAGGAGGGGGCGATTTTTAAAAACGATCATGCAGCTGAAAAAGAGAAATCTGCAAGCTCGGCCAAACAGCTCTTGGCGCTTCCAAGAACCAATTCGGCTCCCGGTTCAGAGTTCTGACCTTGCCGCTTGACCCAGGAGCCCAATCGCCCTAAACCTGATGACACAGCCCCTGCCGATCATTAAGATACTATCGCTGGTACGATCATCAGTGGAAGACGTAGCCGCCGATCAAGCTAAACAAACCTTTGAAACCTCTGTACGGTGGCTCCCGTTCTACGCTTTGCTGAGGAGACTTGACGGTTTCACCTCCTGCTCTCCTCGCCATTGCCAACAACCAAAGCCTGACTTTTTTTCCATGTCAATGAAAACATTTTTCTTGCTTAGACGACGCAAAAAAAGGCAGTCGTCGGCCGTTTTCTTCTCGCCCGGCTCACCAACCCAGCTAGCGCTCGATCGGGCTGGTGGGCACCGTCCAAACAAACCCGGCCGGGTCACGCTTGATGCATTGATGGATTGGTGCTGGAATGCAACTCTCCGTCGCAGTTGAGGCATGCTTAACCAGCTCTTTTGATGTCTGGTCCGGAGGATATTCTCTTCTTGTCTTAAAAAGAAAAGGATATTCTCTTGCCGGTGCATATTCCCTCACCAACGGTTTCACCTAAAGAGGAGCATGTCCAACGGAACCCCCAAGCCACCTGTATGTCCCGGCGGATAATTTGGATATTGTTGGGACGAAAAAACACCACCCAATCGATCTCTTCACTCAATTCAATGTATGTCTGTACTGTCGAACACACCTCAAACTTAATTTATATGTGGGGGTGGATTTGAAGCCGTTTCGACCTACCCAAATCCTCACAAATGACCAAATCAACTGCCCCTCTCAACTGCGCCCGTCCTCCGTTTTATGTGTCCGCGTCGTCGCCCTTGCTGCATGCATGTTCGCACCGTCAACATCCTCCTTCGTCCTAGTCGTCGACATACACTCTGACGTTCGCCTGCCGCCATGGACAATGGGTCAACGAAGTCCATGGGGTCCCTATTCTGGGAATAAAGCAGAGACAATCATCTGAAAGGAGGGGCGTGCCCGATTTGTCCGCAAGAAGGTCGAGAAGGAAGTTGCGGTGAAGGATGTCCTCGACATGGGGTTCGTTGTGTTACTTTAGCGTCTCCTGCCATGCCCGCGTCTGCACCTGGGTTTGCGCCCTCGGCGACGCTAGTGCCCTATGCTGCTTCGGCTTTGCAATGGTCGGACATCTCGAATGCCTTCATGTTGGAGACATGCGCCTTCCCGGACACGGTGTACGAGTCACCACAACTTTAGCGCGCGCGGACCAATTTTAAGATGGTAATTTCGTTGTGATGCATGTTTATGACTCATTGATGATGGATATGACAGATGATGGTCAAGATCCCCCGAATTATGAGATGAGTGATACAAATTTGCCTCTATTTGATGTTGGACAATCACTGGGCATTCAAGGAAAACTGAAGGGAAGGAGAAATGCATACACAACCCATGAAGATGCCTTGGGGTGTAAACCTCCATTCCCCACAAGCATGGATCCTATATGTGAGACAATTGATCTTGAGAAAGAGAAAGTGAGGCTGGCGAGGGCCATGCAGGAGCCGAGGATCGTGTTAGCCAAAGCTAGGCTCGTGGATGACAAAATCAAGAAGTGATTAATCAACAAATAGAAGAATATCAAGGAGCAAACCAACGGTGTTTCATTCATTTGTGTAGCGCCCCGCTTATGTACGTATTGTTAAATTTTATTTGTCGTGGATTATTTTGTCTTATGTTAAATTGTTAACGAAACATCTACGTGCATGACTTTGTATGAATTTGAGGTTTTCAGTGTGAGGAGCATGGTTGCTCGGATGGACAAATGGGGGACAACAAGAGGGTGCGACCGCTTCTGCGTGTCATAAACGTGAGCTGAGCTGTATCACCCCCTCACCGAGCCAAGCAAAGAGCGCGCAGAAGTTCGTCTCCGCTTGAGCAAAGACGGCTTCAGGAGAATCAGCAGCATATATAACGCGACTCGACTTTACAGATGACAGAGTGACGCTTTACATGCTCCTCATATCATAATCAATAATGCTATTTGTACAGATTGCTTGCCCCCTACAGCGCCTCGCGCATCGGAAGCCGGAGAGCATCCGATTTCGCCACCTGAATGAAGAACTAATAAATCTTTTTCTTCGTCTGCCCGCCTGTATAGTTCAGTATCCCGTGCGACGTCGTGCTTTGAAAAATGGCTGCCAGAGCAACGGAAACTGCAGGTGTAACCACTGACGAGCATGGACAAAAAAGTTGATGAAGGGCTTGGATGCTACCTTGTACTGGACCTATGCTCAAGGCTTGTGTATTCGCTGCCGTCAGACGCTCACTTGTAGATGCCGACGAGGAGGATGTCGTATAGTATCGTGGAGTTCCCAGGAATGTTGCAGTCCCCTGTCAACGATTGATATAAGCTTTTCTGAATATGCATGCATGGGCTGAGTTTCTCAGGGGAGAAAACAAGCCAGGTCAAAATGGCACAGCCAATACGCGCAGTTGGCAGGCGGGGATCGATGCATCATATTCATACATTCCTCAACTGAAAACTAGGTTTTCCTTTTGGTACCTGAGAAGCAGCCTGCTGGTTCGGGCCCGTATGCCAAAATCGGAGGTATCATCAGTTTGCGCCTCCCACCTGTTAGCAGTTTCGAGACATCACAGTTCAGAAAAAGGTAGTAAGAGTTTGTTTGGAACAAAATGCCGATGCTTGCAATGTACAGATAGCTGCTGAATCCTGACTGTACCGACGAGCATGGGCGTCACGCCGCCGCCGCCGCCGATCCCCTGCTGAAGCCCTCGGAGGATCTGCAAATGGAAGAAAATAGAAGGGTTTAAGCCCAGACGATCACACACTGCTAAGAGAAAACTCTGCCTGCCTGTCTGCAATAATGAACATTGCATTTGCATCTTTCAGTAGTGAGCGAATGCTGCCCACCTTGCCTGCGCCGATGCGCATCGTCAGTGGCCTCCCGCGCTTGTAGCTGCTGTCGAACACTGTCCCGTCGGGGAACCTCGCCGTGTAGTGTATCTGACAACCACCGAGACAAAACGACGGGTTAAAACTTGAAATCCATCCATCCATCTAGGTGAAGCCAGCAGAGAACACGGCGATCGGCGCAGCTTCAAGGGCACCCACATTGATGAGCTCGCCGCGCTTGGGCTGCACGCCGGTGCCGACTTCGACGTCGCAGTACCCGAGCCCGGACTTGGCGAAGTCCATGTCGCAGAGCTTGTCCCCGACCGTCGCGAAGTACTCGATGCGCGTCGCGCCGGCGTCCCCGGCCGGGCACAGCAGCGCCGCGGAGGCCAGGAACCCCGCGCCCAGCGCGAGCACGCCCCTCCTGCCGCCGCCCGCCGCCGCCACCGAAGACGTCGACGTCGACGGTGACGGGGACGGTGACGCCGAGGGGTTGCAGGGCGCGACGGCGGCGAGGGCTCTGCCGCTGCCGGGTCGCGCGGCCGGAGGCGACGGGATTGGGCTGGAGGCCATGAGCGGCAGCGGGGAGATAGGAGGCGGCATGATGATTATCTCCAGACTGTGGCTGCAAGCCGCGCGCGGGCACGCCCGGGATGCTCGTTTTACGCGATGCTGCTTTGCCGCGCCGAGGCCCGGTGGGCTCTCGAAAATTCTTTTTCTTTTACCAGAACAGAGTTCTTTATATTCATTCAAAACATTTTGCGACACAGTGGAAAGTGCTCTTTGATCCCGAGCCCACATGCTCTTTGATAAACAGTAAAAATTAAAAAATAGTAAAATATTTTGACTTTTTTGTAATAAACATCGATGAATCCTTTAAACTCATCCAAAATTTTGTGATGAAATAACATTCGTGGAAGTCTAGGCAACATAAACCAAATTCGATGCTTCAAAATGCTTTCAACAATAGTTTTTTTTTGAAACATTGATTTTGCTTATTGGCACAAACCTCCTTGGATGTCATTTCATCACAAAGTTTTGCATGCAGTTGAAACATCCATCGATATTTATCACAAAAAAAATCATATACTTTGCCTTTTCTATAGTTTTTATTTCACTATTCCTCGGAGAGTATATGAGCTCAGGTTCAAAAGCTCTGTGTCCTGAAACACATCAAATATCAAGTGAACTATCCTCTAAGGACATTTCCAACATTGACCCGCAAATTTGCTCCCGCATCCGCCCACGGACAAAGGGGCCAGTCCGCAGATACGAGTGCGGAAGCCGACTATCCAATGCTACTCAAATACAGTTCAAACCGCCTTTGAACTAACCGGACGAAATTCATGCAAACTGATCGAAATTCATCGCAGTTTGGATAGAAAATAGCACAAATCATCCATACATAGCATGCAAATAAGTATAGTACAACAATAGTTCGAATTCAGCGAGATTAGCCGGATGTTGAACAAGTTTTTCATGAACGGATCATGCCGTCCCACATACTGCCCCTTCAGCATCATCCAACAGTGTATGTACCTAACTGGTCGTCCCTCTTTCCCGTGGTACATCATGGCAGCGTGTACGGGCTACACAGTGCGTAGAGTAACATTGAGTGAATGAATGATTCAATGGTCAAGTTGAGCAAGAAGAAGTAAAACTTACAATCTCCTTCGGTGCCCCGTGCAATGGCCATCTTGCCTCCAGCCGAGCAACCGTGTCACAAAACTTGAGGGTTGTTTGGTTTGTGACTAAGTTTGCCACACCTAAGGTTAGGCATTTTTGACCAACTTAGGTGAGTGTTTTGTTCCAACCACATCTTAGGCAAGGCACACTTGGGCCCCACATGGCATACACATAAAAAGTGTGATAAGATCCCCTTAGGCTTGCCAACTTGTGGCTCTTATTTTGATGAACTAATCTTAGCCAAACTTGACAAAAATGTGTGATAAAAGTGTGACAATGCTAGGCCTAGAACCAAACAGCCCCTTAATGACGGTGATCTGGATGACGTACCATCAATTCAATAACGACCTCACATTGCGTTGTTGAATGATATCTATATCGCAGGGCGCAATGTACTTTCACGCGTGAAACGAAACATGCACACACTGCCAGAAGAGCCTTCTTCTGTGCCTGCCTACTAAATCTACGGATGGGTAAATCACAAGCTAATATACTGAAATATTTATATCCCGTTGCAATACACGGGCATTGTCTATAAGTTAAAAAAAACTGTTGTGGGCTCCTTCTATCTCGGATGCAAGCTCATCTCACGGCTAAAACAATTTCAACCCCAAACAGCAGCTTCAGCAAAACCGCTATCACAGATCATACATCTAGAACCACAGATTTTTAGCGCGGAACAAAGATTGTAACAAAGCAACGAGCTAATATTGTGTAGAGAAAATATGAAGAAAGTAGTGACATCAACAAACACATTGGGCTGTTACATGCATCTAGCCAGCCCAAAACAAAAACACAAATGTTAAAATGTGCTGATCCGCCCCCACGGTATGCAAGTCATACAGTACATGCTTACCAGATGATTCACATAGCATACAGAGTATTATTACGAAGTCCAGCATGGTACTAGGGCTAGCCAAAACCCGGCATGAGAAAAACCACATGAAATCCGCGGCACCACAAATGTGATGGGGCGTCTAAACAAGCTAGAAGTCAAATGGGGAGGTTTACCCATGTGTTACTTCTTCTGCTGCTTCTTCCCCGGCTTCAGCTTTATGACCTCGTCGATGTACAGTATGCCCTTCCCCTTGTACACTTCTGGAGGTTTGCTGCATCGGACAGCTCCAGCGAAATGGTGCACTCTATGCTTGTCAATGCCAGTACAGCATATTATGTTGGGCTTGAAGCAGAAGACGCGGACGGCAGGTGGAGCGGTGAACTGCACCTCATGGCTGTAGCCCAGTTTCAGAAACAACTCGCGGCCTTCGCGCTCTGTCCTGGCTTTGAAGCCAACTCCAACAAGCTTCAGGAACCGAAAGAACTTGGCTTCCATTGCGAGATGAGAAGTCCGAACGAGGATGAAATATTTGTTTCCGGCTTGACCTTGACAAAACAAGGACAAAAGGTTCATCAGAAAATTGAGCACTAATGCAAAGAAACAGGAGTACCATCATGCTGCAAGTATTGAGAATTCGACGTATACACAGGACCGTAGTTAAAATAGGTTGTTTTCAGAACATTGCAAGAAATTCGGTACAATATACACGAGTACATCCCGTAATTTCATGATTTCATCTCACAAAGATTGAAATGTATGCCTCAACAACTCTGACTGAAATAAATACAGAATGAAACAGCAACTCTGAACTCTGAAGCCCTACTCAGTTCCTCAACTATCAAAGATAGGAGCAATCACCAAATAGAGTTCATAACTGCCTAATTATATTATCTCTAAACAAAGGAGGATAGAAGGTTCATCAGAAAATTGAGCGGTTACGTAAAAAATAATAGTAGTATGATCATGCTGCAAGTACCGAGAATTTGATATATAAATACGAGGCCGTGCTTAAATCGATTATTTTCAGAACATCGCAAGAGATTTGATACAATATATAGGAGTCTATCTTGTAACCTCACCTCATAATGGATGAAATGTAATGATTCAACAACTCTCAATGAAATAACTAAAGAATGGGAACAGTAATTCTGAACTCTATCAGTTCATTCCATTATCTCATCTCACAGAGGATGAACCAATTCAACAACTCTTACTGAAATAACTATGAAGGAATGAAAGCAACAACTCTCAACTCTGAAGAACTACTTGACTCCTCAACTATCAGAGATGAGGGAAGGCACGAATCAGAGATTCAGAGTACACGACGGCATGATTATCTTATCTCAAAACAGGGAGTATATACCATTCCAGGTTAGATACCAAGTGGCAAGCTAAAATGCATTGATATGGATACGTAAATTCACCATTTTGGAAAAGCACCAATACGGGGATATGTTATATTTTTAATTCACAAAAAAAATGTATAGAAGCTAGGAACAGAAGATTACCTTCTTGTTTGCTCTACTGGATGCCGAAGCAGGTCCAAGCCTCTGCAATTGACAGTGTTGATGCCCTGTTTCAATTCCAAGTTCCAAAGGGATAGAATTAGACTTTTAGTTACTGTAAAATGAATACGAAGCAGCAAATTGAATCATTCGTTAGCTGTACATCCATCATGGCATAACACGAAAGGTGGAACCTGAAGATCAATCAGCTAACATGCAAAAGGAGAAACAATCACTTCAAACGGTAATATTTTAGGTCTGGCTGTTAAAATCAACAACACAGTGTAACAGTACCACTATATTCCCAATCATAAACAAGAATTGGAACATCTACCATGCCAACAATACCACTAGTACTTGTGTGTTCACAAATTTCCGCCAGTATAACCAAGACAAAAGCTCCTGCTCTCTCAAATTGCAGCTAAGCTTTGATTTCAGGTCAAGACAGTGCAGATAAAACAACTTAATCCTTTTCTTTTCATATATCGTCGTTCATTGCATATTTCACTGCTAACATGTTTAAACTAAAGCATTTGCTCATCTGAAAGAAATTCAAACTACAATTTGTACACATTAGCCCCTACAAGCATTATCACAAACACCTGCCAAGCAAAATCCTTTCACGTGTAAACTCGAACATGCACTGGGAATAATTATGCAGAAAGTACTCATCAAGAAATAGTTATCATTCTATTCTCAGTTTCTCACAATATCAAATCTACAGAGGGTACTCATCTAATACAAAAATCAGGGGGGAAATGGAACAAACAGATGATGCAAGAGGAAGGAGGGAGGGGGGATGAGGGAAGAGGGGGAAAGGTGGGAAGGCAGGAGGAGGAAGGACGAAGGAATGGCGGCTACCTGCCTATGGAATGGTCGCCGGCGTAGATCCGGGCGGCGGCGTTGCTGGGCGTGAGCGGCTGCTCCAGGGAGGTCGGAGGGAGACGCTGCTGGTAGGAGCCCGCCGTCCGCGCTCGGGAAGGACTCTGCTTTTTTTTTTGAGCGGTGGCTAGGGCTCTGCTCGTTCGCTCGCTCGGGAACACAACGACTTGAGACAAAGAAAATGGACCGAATTCAAGGCCCAGTTTGAATTTGATCGTATTCACATCGCGTGTCTTTTTTTAATATATGCGTTTTGAATTTGGGTATAAATTTTTATTCCAAGGTAGACATGTATTGTATTTGTATCCTCATGAAATCCCATAATGTTTGAAAGTCTATAAGTACGTTACGGAGACTGGGTGCACCGTGTTAGGAGCATCCCTCCCCCCTAACCACATGTAGTAGAATACATGAATGTAGTGGCTAATTGGTTTTAAATTTGAAAGAAAAAATAAAAAAAATTGTTTGTGGTTTCATAAATATTTTCCGAAATTCGTGAACATTTTTCAAACATGATTTTTTTTGAATTCACAAACATTTTCTGAATTTGTGAACTTTTTTTAATTACGAGTACCTTTTGAATTCATTGAATGTTTTTTCTATCACGTAAATTTTTTGCATTTCACAAACATTTTTTTGAATTTATGAAAAAGATTCAAAATTCTTGAAAAAGACTATGTTTCCTTTTTGTTTGTTTTCTTTTAGTTGCCTTTTTCTATTATCTATCTTAAAAGAAAGTATTTTTAAATCTGGGGAACATATTTTGTGTGCGCGGACATTTGTAGATATCTTAAAAAAATTACATTTGTGTTTTGAAATTTTTGATTTTTTTTTAAATTCGTGAAAAGTTTATGCCCCGAACATTGTTTAAATTTGTGATTTTTATATATTTATACATATTTATGAATTCATAAAATGATTTTGGAACCACAACATTTTTTGAATTTCTGTTTTTTCTTCAAATTCTTGAACAATTTTCAAACTTACGACTTTTTAGGTTCATGAAAATAATCGAACACGTACATTTTTCGGAAATTCAAGATTTTTTATGAATTCCCAAACATTTTTCAAATTTGCAATCATTTTTCAAATTTCACAAGCATTTTCTTATTGGAAGTATCTTAATAGAAAAAGGGTAAAATAAACAAATTCTGCTTAAAAAAGCCCCAAGAAAAACTAGGCAAACATTAGGGAGCACAACATGTGTGCTTGTTGCTGGGCCGTCCCATTACTAATGGTGCTGGGAGGAGAAGCGCGTTTGCCGAGTTTCCAGTGTGCAGGTCCCCGAATAGGAGCTTAGAGGTAGGGCAAGGCCAAGTCACTGTTGTCGTGATCCCTGTGGATGCCTTGAACAACGATAGAAGCATCAGGTTAATTATAATGCATCCATCTCCATGCGAACTGGGACAGGCCCGTCAACAAGGGCGAGCGCCAGACCAACGATGGCATTGGAAGGGGTCATTGACTGGAGCTCCTATGTCTTGGTTCACACGAAACATATGGGACTCTTGCGGGAGCTCCTATACAGTGACCCGCCCGCTGGGAAACAGGGCAGCGAGAGCACCCACCGCTCCCACGCGCGACCTTAGGCTGGCCTGGGTGCGGGACGAGGCTCCCATGTTTGTTGTTTTTTCGCTTCTTTTTTATTTTTGTTTCATTTTATTTTATTTTTATTCTTTAAAAAGTTTGGGCTTTCAAAAAAATTAATCCATAACATATTCACTAATGCAAAATAATGATCAATAATTTAAAAAAATCATAAATACACAAAAATGTCTCAATTCCTCAAAAATGACATTTCTCAATTTTGATGAAACAATTTGAATTTTGGACGAACATTTTTCCAATGTTTAAGAATATTTTTAAAAATTGATGAACATTTTTGTTTGAAGATCAAATTTTGAATTTTGGATGAAAAGTTTTTTATTTCAAAGAACATTTTTTTGTTTTCATAAACAAAATTTACATTACATTCAATGGACATTGTTTTGAAAATGATGGATAAATTTAAAATTTGAGAAAATTTATGAATTCACAAGCATTCTTGAATATGATGGACAATTTAAGAAATTCATGAATAATTTTTGAATTTGATGAACCTTTTTCTGCTTTTTATGAACACAAATTTAGTTTCAAAAAATGTTGACGATTCGAAAACCAATGTTCCTATATTTCATTTTGTTTGTGAATCTGGAAAAAATGAAAAAAAAATGAAATGGAAATTTAGAAAAAAGGAAAACGAAAATCTATAGGAAAGTCAAAAAAGAAAATAGAAAAAAAGAAACCGGGGATGTTTACCTCGGCAAGCCCAAACCTACGCAGCGGGAATCAGGGGGGGGGGGGGGCAGCGACCGGTGCACCGAATTGGATATGCCAACTCTCTCGCGTGAAGCCGGGGAGGTGCTCATAGGGGTAGGGTGTGCGTGTGTGCATTCATAGGGGTGAGTGTATGCGCGTGTATATGAGCGCTTGTGTATGTGCTGATGTTAAAAAAAAACTCTCTCGCGTGAAGCTGGGCACAAGATGGGTTGGCCGAGGTGCGCGGGAGCCATAGGCTCGTTCTTGTTTTTTCCTTTCGTTTTTTTGGTGTTTTGTTGTATTATTCTTTATCCTTCCAAATATTCCAAATAAATAATGAGATTACAAAAAAACACTTTACATAAAAATACTTGAAAAAAAATTATCCAAGCGGTTAAAAAATGTGTGTATTTAGAAAATATTTCTCATGCATACGAAAATGCTTAAAAATAATACAATGTGTGTGAAAAAAGTTGATAATGTACTTCAAAAAGTCAATCAAGCATTTAAAAAAATGTTAAACAAGTATTTGAAAAAAAATGCTAAAAAGTATATAGGAAAAATCTTGACCATGCATTCAAAAAATGTTAACCTTGTATTTTAAAATTATTAATCAAGCATTTGAAAAATGTGTAATGTGCATAGAAAAATTGTGGACCATGTATTCACTATTTTATTTTATTTTATTTTTGAAAAATGTTATTGAAGCATTTGAAAAATATTAAATGTCTATAGAAAAAAGTTGACCATGTATTAAAAAATAGTAATCAAGTACTTGAAAATGTTAACCAAAAAATTAGAAAAAATTGAAGAGCGTGTAAAAATTCTTATTGTATTCAAATAAATTTAAACTTGTATTTGAAAGTTGTTAAATATGTGTTAGAAAAATGTGTTGGGTATATATAAAAAATGTACTATGTGTATGAGAAAAATTAGAGATAAAACAATACAGTTTTAGAAGAAAAAATGATGTATTTGAAAATATTAAACATCTATATAATATTTTTTTCTGATGTGGATTGAAAAAAAGTTGACACATGTTGAACAAAAGAAAACAGATGAAAATCAATAAAAAACTCAAACAGAGAAAAACAATAAAAATGAAAAAGAAAACGTATGAAATCAATAAAAACTAAAACAAAGAAAAAAGTAGGGAAGAAACAAAAAGCAAGATCGGTGAAAGCCAAGAAAGAAATGAAGAAAAAACAAAGAAAATAGAATAACCAAAGAAAACTAAAACTAAATAAGAAATACAATAAAAGGAATACACATAAAAACGAAGAAAAACGAAATTGGTCAAAGCCTAGAAAGAAACGAAGAAAACAAACAGAAACCAAAGAAAACATAATAACCAGAGAAAATTGTGAATTAAAAAAACAGGTGAAAAACAAAAACCAAGAGCAAGGCAGGGAAGAATCAAACAAACGGAAGAGAAAAGAAAAACAGATACAACAAGCGAGGCATCAACCGCTCGCGAGAGAGCTTCACATGGCAATGGTCGTAAAAAAGAACATAAATGAGCCGGCCCATTTACTAGGCGGAGATAAGAAGTCTTTCGAGAAGCTACCATCTTGTTATAAGCGAGACATAGCTCTCGCGGTCGCTGACACACTGGTTGCACCAAATGCTCCCGTGCTTCAGATACATTCAATTATTTTAGAGTGGAGGCATCAGATTCATTCAATCCCGGTGAAATTTTCAGAGAGAGGACATAATTATTTGGAAGGTTATGTCAATGGTAACAGCCCGCAGTTCTAGGTTTTGTGCTGCCGTGGTTCATCATATATGGTTTGGTCAAGGGCAGTATGGGAAATGAAGGCGCCAAATGCAGAGCGGTTTAAAATATGTGCTGTTTTGACGATGCAATTGGTCAAGGATCTCTCCACTTGAGGCGGGAAAGGAACTAACCATGCTCCAGGGTCTGTTCCTGAGACGTGCTCCAAGACCAGGGAGTTCCCTGCACTCGTGGCTGCAGAATGCCCCTCGCCCCTGCAGGACACAGACCGGACGAGACGTGTCAGCGGGCCAAGTGGAGCGGCGTCAGGCGTCCAGGCGGCGGAGGCGCCGCTAGCGCCCCGGCGACGTGCCGGGCCAGCGGCGCGGCGAGCGCGGCACCTGGCAGTGGCAGGAGAGCCCCTGGCCGCGCGCACGTGAATAAGATGACGGTTGTCCCGATCGGTCGATCGTCATGCCAAGCTGCCAAACGAGGCCAGCGGTCGACGACCACTTGTTGGCGCCACGGCGCCGCGGACGGGACACATGGACGTTGGTCCTTTTTCCTCCCCCGGAAGACCCTTCCTGTTCGGCGTGACGGCGTCGGTGTCGTGCCTTGGCCCATGGCGTCCGGATTTGGCGTAACGCTTTGTTCTCTGGAATCCAACAGTGCATGCATGCTTATCACATGATCGAGGGGAACGGATCCTCTAACATAGAGGAGAGAAGTCAGATAAGCTACATTGCAAGCTAGTGCAAAATGGAGAAGAAAAGTCAGGGGTACTGTAACGACATGTTACTGTACACAATTACTGTTTATAGAAATAAATCTGAAATTAATTTTATTGCATTATAATTTTGTTTGTATGTGATTTTTGTAAATGTATACAGTAAATTTGTAATTTACAAATTAATTTAAATTATTTTAGTCTTAATCATATGAAAAATCAGGGTTACTGTAGCTTACATGACTTCTCTTCTTCACGTTACAGGATCTGATTCCATGATGGAGATGGCGCCATGCCTAAAGCGTAGTGCTAGTAGGAAGTACTTTTAGTGTGGTGCAGCGCAGTACATACCTGCAGTGTTAATCCTCACACACTGGCACGTACACTAGCACAGTTGTGCATTATACTCGGGATTAAGGCCAACTCCATCGCGCGACCACAAACGGACGTTCGGATTGGCCCGAATCTGTTCTTTTGGGGCGCCGATGGGTACGCCCGTGTCCGGCTATGTCCATTGGGTCGTGCGTGCGCCCACCGCGCGGCCGCATCCCAAATCGTGTCCGGGGTGGACGGGATTAAAAATAATAATTAAATAACTAAAAAAGCAAATAAATGCATTTAAAAAAATATAAAACATATATATGGGTTGGCCACAAAATGGCCTAGTTTCAACGGCCACTTAAAAGGCCCAGATTCATAATTAACATAATAAGAAAATAAAAAAACTCCTCCCGCGCGCTCTTGGCGCGCCCGTCGGTGCCGTGGCCGTGGCCGTCTTCACTGGCCGCCGGTGTCGTCGTCGTCGCTGACGAGGTTGACGTAGTCCGGCGGCGTCCAGAGGTGGGCCGGAGGTGCGTGGTGGACGGGGGCCGGCTGGACGGCCGGAGGTGCCTGCACCACCTCCTCCCATGGCGAGGCCTCCCGCTTCGGTGATCGCGGCGGAGTGGGGCACCAGTTCACGCCCACGCCGGCGGCCATCTCCGGAGCAGTGCAGGACCAGCCCCACTCCTGGCCCAGCAGCTGCTGGAACGCGGCCGGCGGGTCCTCCCTCCTCTCCTCCTCGACGGGGAAGGCGACGTCCCCGGCGGCAGAGAGGGCCATGGCCTCCTCCAGACCGTCCCACTGTCGCTCGTCGTGCGTGTACATGGAGTCGTCCATGACACGCTGCAGGAGACGGGCCTCCTCCTCGTCTGTCATGCGAGGAGGTGGAGGACGCGGCGGAGACGGCGACGGCGTGGGCGTGACGCCGCGGACCCGCCTACGCCCGCGCTCCTGGGCGCGCTCCCGTGGCCGCCGCGGCCCCGTCGAGGTGCCGGCAAAGAAGGAGGCGCGCCTGGTGTCGTGCTCGTCACGAAACCAGGTGTCCCACAGCGGGGAGTCGGGGGCGTACCTGGCGTCATAGAAAAGGTCGTCGGGGAGGAGGCGGCGGCGGCGCTCGATCTCCTCGGCGCGCGCACGGCCGCTCTTCGGGACCGGCGGGATGGGGACCCGGTCGGCGGAGAGGTGCCAGTCATTGGGGAGATGGGCGTCGCTCCAGGGGAGCGGCGTCCTCGTCTCCCAATAACGGCGGCAGACCGACGCCCGAACATAATGCCGGCCGCACTCGCCGGCGGACGTGGGCGCGATGGAGAAGGCGGGCGGCGCGGGGGCCCGGCGTGGTGGCGATGGCGAGGCGGGCTCCTCCTTCTTCACCGAGCCGCGGCGGCGTCCCGACGAGGAGCCGGCCTCGCGGTCGTGCCTGCCTTTGCGGCCGTAGTTCCAGAGGCCCATGGCTGCGGGCGGCCGGCCGGCGAGGTCTAGGCTAGGGTTTGGGACGTGGTCGCCGCTGTCGGGTTTCGAGGAGGCCGCGGGGTGGCGTGGGGCAGTGTGGACGACGACCCGTCCACGCTTCCCACTTAAAGAAGGACGACGACCGCTCGACGTGTGGATGACAGGTGGGGCCGCCCGCTCATGCGCATTGATGTGGGCGGGTGGGAGGTAGGTGGCCGCCTGCCACGCGGCCCCGACGCGGACGAGCGCGCGTCCGTTTGGTGTCCGCCGCGACCCAAACACGACGCAAGTTTGTGCTCGAAATGGGTCAGCCCGGACACAAAATAGACAAGATGGGTCCGAGCCGTCGCGCGCTAGGCCGCCTCCTTTATCCGTCTGTAGGATCGGAAGTATGTCTAGAGGGGGGGGGGTGATTAGACTACTTGACCAAATAAAAACTTAACCTTTTCCCAATTTTAGTTCTTGGCAGTTTTTAGCTATCTTAGGACAAGTCAAGCAATCATTACACAATTCAAGCAAGCATGCAAAGAGTATATTAGCAGCGGAAAGTAAAGCATGCAACTTGCAAGAATATAAAGGGAAGGGTTTGGAGAATTCAAACGCTATTGGAGACACGGATGTTTTTCCCGTGGTTCGGATAGGTGGTGCTATCCTACATCCACGTTGATGGAGACTTCAACCCACGAAGGGTAACGGTTGCGCGAGTCCACGGAGGGCTCCACCCACGAAGGGTCCACGAAGAAGCAACCTTGTCTATCCCACCATGGCCATCGCCCACGAAGGACTTGCCTCACTAGCGGTAGATCCTCACGAAGTAGGTGATCTCCTTGCCCTTACAAATTCCTTAGTTCAACTCCACAATCTTGTCGGAGGCTCCCAAGTGACACCTAGCCAATCTAGGAGACACCACTCTCCAAGAAGTAACAAATGGTGTGTTGATGATGAACTCCTTGCTCTTGTGCTTCAAATGATAGTCTCCCCAACACTCAACTCTCTCTCATAGGATTTGGATCTGGTGGAAAGAAGATTTGAGTGAAAAGCAACTTGGGGAAGGCTAGAGATCAAGATTCATATGGTTTGAATGGAATATCTTGGTCTCAACACATGAGTAGGTGGTTCTCTCTCAGAACATATGAGTTGGAATGGTGTATGTGTTCTGATGGCTCTCTCCACGAGTGAAGAGGAGGTGGAGGGGTATTTATAGCCTCCACACAAAATCCAACCTGTTACACACAATTTATCAATCTCGGTGGGACCGAATCAGAAAACTCGGTCGGACCGAAATAGTAAACCTAGTGACCGTTAGGAATTTCGGTGGGACTGACATGCAACTCGGTAGGACCGATTCGGTTAGGGTTTGGGTATAACGTAATCTCGGTGAGACCGATTGCACAAACTCGGTGAGACCGAGTTTGGCAATAAGCTAACCAGAGAGTTGGTCAGGCAAACTCGGTGGGACCGACTCACTCTTTCGGTGAGACCGAAAAGTTACAAGAAGGAAACATAGAGTTTGCATTGCATTCTCGGTGGGACCGATTCGCTCTTTCGGTGAGACCGAAAAATTACGAAAGGGAAACAGAGAGTTTGCAAGCCCATCTCGGTGAGACCGAGATCCTTATCGGTAGGACCGAATTGCTAGGGTTTGGCAGTGGCAAATGACAAGTGAAACTCGGTGGCGCCGGATTGAAAGAATCGGTATGACCGAGTTTGGCTTAGGGTTTAGGTCATTTGTGGATATGGGAAAGTAGCTGAGGATTTTGGAGCATATCATTGAGCACATAGAGCAAGAGGCTCATTAAGCAACACCTCATCCCTCCTTGATAGTATTGGCTTTTCCTAAAGACTCAATGTGATCTTGGATCACTAAAATATAAAATGAAGAGTCTTGAACTTTTGAGCTTGAGCCAATTCTTTGTCCTTAGCATTTTGAGGGTTCCACTTTCACATCCATGCCATGCCAATCATTGAGCTTTCCTGAAATAATCATCTTGAAATAGCATTAGCTCAATGAGCTATATGTTGTTATGAATTACCAAAACCACCTAGGGATAGTTGCACTTTCAATCTCTCCCTTTTTGGTAATTGATGACAACATATAGATCAAAGCTTCGACAAATGATAATGAGCATGAAATATATCGTCGCTTTGAGAAGTATGTGACAAATAAGAGCTCCTCCTAAATTTGTGCATATTTAAAATTTGCTTTGGACTGCAAATGCACAAGGAGTTAGAATCATGGGTTACTCTTCCATGTCACATACATCTTGGTGGAGCGCTAAAAATGATAAGATTGAAATACATGCACTTATCACCAAGAATAGTGAATCATCATAAAAGATAGATAGAATGATAATATTTAAGCAAGCATTAAGCAAACATTAAGTGTAGCTTATGATCAAACACATGATCATCGATGTCTCACACAGATAAGGGCATTGTATCTCACACACAAGCAAACAAAGTTCGAAAAACCACCAAATAAAACAAGAGAGAACAAAAGCAACACTCTCTCTCGAAGCCTATGATCTATACATTTTCTTCCCCTTTGGCAACAAGTTACCAAAAAGTTCCTAAAAAATGCATAGTGCTAAGTCGACGCTCAGGCTTGATCTTCAGGTGGTGGTGGAGTCCGGAGCACTCCAAGGACGAAGCCTTCGGTAGACGTGGTCGGAGTTGAGGCTGAAGTGGATGCTGGAGCTGGTGGAACTAAGGCTGTGGCTGGCGCAGACGTTGTAGCTCTGGTGTCAGCAACTGGCAGTGCAGACGACCTCGGACCTCGTGGCACCCTGGCAAAAGTATCAGTCGTGGTCCTGCCTCTCCTCTCATTCATGTCATCCTGGAGCTGCTCCATGGCAGTCTTTCTCCTAGAAGCATACGGATCTGCTTCTCTCCACTTCCTCAGCCCTGAATCTCTCCTGAGCTTCATATCCTCAGCCACAGGATGAGCATCGTTGTGGTCTGGGATCTTGGGCTTGAGCTTCCTAAGGACGTTCTCTTCTTCTTCTTCTTCCTCTGCAACTTCAGGCACTGGGGCCTTGTTCTTCTCAGTGGCTGGGATGCTTCTGGTGTTTCTCTTTGGTGCACTCTTAGGCTTAGATGCAGCCTTGGGTGCTTCCTTGGGCTTGGATGCAGTTGTCCCTGACCTTATGACATCTCCCATAAATCTGGGAGCCTTGGGTGCTGGTGCAGCAACCTCTTCTTCTTCCTCATCTACCATGATGGAGGCCTTCCCAAGCACTTTGGCCACAGTCTTCTTCACTCTTTCTTTCCTCTTTTTGCCCTCAGCAGCAACGGGCTCAAAGGGAGCAGGCTTCACAGTTGAAGCTCTAGCCTTTGACATGGGCTGCCTGCCTGCTGGCCTTTTGATTTTCAGGCCTGGCTTTGTGCCTGCTGCTGGCTCAGCTCTCTTTGATGTGGCCTCTTCCTCTGCCACATAGTCCTCATCTTCAGAATCTGAGGTTCTCTTCTTCCTTTGTCTAGTGGCAGCTTTAGGCAGGTTGCTGGGTGTACTCCTGCTGCCATCGTCTGAGAAACTTGAGGGGCTAGTGCCCTCACTCAACTGCACTTGCTGCTCTGACAAGTTCTGGTTGTCACTCTGGTCTGACATGATGCAAACTGACTGCTGACCCTGTGAATAGATTATAGATGAGATAGAGTGGATGAGCATCACAAAATGCAGAGATTTTTGCAAAAGAATAATTCAAAAACTTAGTTTTAGTTTCCCACTGAAATCATCTCGGATCTACCGATTTTCAAACTCGGTGACACCGAAGCAGTTTTGGCACCAGAACTAGTGAACTCGGTCAGACCGAGTCACAGTTCGGTGGCACCGAGACTGCTAGGGTTTCGCAGAGTTCCAAAATCGGTCACACCGATAAGTAATTCTCGGTCAGACCGAGTTTTACTTGTGCAATGGCATAAGCCAAATCGGTGGGACCGAGTTTTTTAAATCGGTGGGTCCGAGATGGTTTTGACGGAAACCTAACCCTAAAATTTTCGAATTAAACCTAATCTACGAGTTCATTGACTGGATAGGGGTTTATCAAACGTGGCAAGAATCATGATGATCACAATGTGCTAGGAATCGGATTGGAGAATAGCACAAAGATCGAGTCTATACCCTAGTTCGGCGGAGACTCGCTATGGCGGCAACGGCGGGGCAGAATTCCCGTTGACGGCGGCGGAGACCAGCGACTGGAGGCTGCTGGCGGCGAGGAGGACGATCCAGAGACCCAGGAGGCAGAGCGAGCTATACGCGGGCGAAGAGGTTTCGGAGAACTTTCCAAAATTCTGCCCGTCACTATATATAGCCCGACCCTGTCGGTGTGACCGAGTGGAACAACTCGGTGGCACCGGGATGCAAAACTGTATACAGTTATTGCAACTCGGTGTGACCGAGTGGTTCAAATCGGTTGCACCGAGATCGAAAACCTAGATCAACTTAATGATCTCGGTAGGACCGAAAATGTGGTATCGGTCAGACCGAGAATCACAAAGAGGTTTTGGAAGTTTAAGTCTATGACGAATCGGGGACTCCGAGCGCTCCTCACACAGAGTGGTTCGAATCTGACTTGATCAAGTTTTGTGATGCAGCATGAATAGAGTTTGAGACGAGAAAAGCATAGATAGCTAGAGGAGGTTCTTAGGCATTCTTGTCCATCCACTTGGCAAGAGAAGATAAAGCCAAACAATCAAAACAACAAGTGGATGCCCTCGAATGAGTAAAATATGCAACCAACATGCTCACACAATAAGATGTCAAATGAAATATGTGGCAAAGCATGCACAAACAATTCTAGCATCTATCAAGCAATTTGCGATGACTAGGTCATCTATATATGAGTATATTGACTTAGGAGTCAAGTGAGAACACTTGATCGTAGGTCATACTCATCGTTTAAGCTCAAGTGGGGTTACCACTTTTACATAAAGCATTGTTGTATTCACATCTTTAGAGTTGCTTTAGCTCAAGTCTTAGAGTAAAGCTCCCCCTAGATGTGATATCTCCCCTAAGAGGGATGAACTAACCTTGGGTTTTGTCGATGATGACTTCATGTAGATGTTGAAGATGTGGATGCTCAATGTTGATGTAGATCACTTGGAGCTATCCATTTGAGTGAATTGCACTTTCAATACCTACATGAGTTAGTCCCACAAGGAACAAACAAGGATATCCATAGACATAGAGTGATGCATACACAAGATGATGTCCATGAAAACTTTAGGTTACCTTGTCCCTTGTCTTACCAACAAGAGGGTTTGTGACTCCTTGAACTAGTGCATGATGTGGAAGTTGATTGCACTTGTTCTTGCCAAAATGATGAGAGTGAAATATGTTGGCGGAGTCACCCTCAAGAACTCTCTAGTTCTTTTTCTTTTGGATCCACACCATCTTGATGGGAATCCTTGGAGTTGTAGTCGTACTTAATGAAGTGGAACTTGACGTGGTCTTGGGAATCCACTTGACTAAGGTCTTAGGAGCTTCTTCAAATGCATCAATCTCCTCTTGAAGCTTGTCCTTACCTTTTTTGCTTGTAGTCTTGTGGTGGAAGATCATCTTGAGCTTGTGTCCCCTTGAAAGAGGTGTCATACTTCTCTTGTTGAGGAACAAACTTTGTCTTGGGGTATTGATCTTCTTCCCATTCAACTCCATTGGCATTGAACTTTCATTCAAAACCAACACCTTGATTCTTCCGGTGCATTCCTTGCTTGCGCACAATTTCCTCGAATTGCTTACTCCCGGCAAGGCTTTTGTATACTGCTTTCTCTATAATCCCCTTCAATAAGCTATTTTCTTGCTCAAGTGTAACTTGGCTAAGAGAATCATTAGTGGAATCAAGAGAACTACTAGAAGCAACAATATTGGATTTAGCATGATCATTGTTACTACTAGAGGAAGAATCTTTCTTGTTCTTGTTACTAGACTTGACTTGAGGCATGTAAGTGGATAATAGTAAACGCTTGGCAATGTAAGAAGAACTTTTCTTGCGGAGATCATCATTGATTGCTTTTAAGAACTCATGCTCTTGCTCAAGATTGAGCTTTTCAAAGCGTAATTTCTCATGAGCTCTTAAAAGTTCTCGATGATCTTCGAAGATAGTTTCATGAGCTAACTTAAGAGTGTTTAGTTCTTTAGTTAGAGCCTCAATCTTCTCCGTATCATTGTCATTCGTTTTAGCATGATTAATTGATGTTTCATCATAGTACTCATCACTAGAGTTGTCAACAAGCAAGTCATCATCACCTAACAAGTCATCATCACCTAACAAGTCATCTTCATCACTATTAAAATCAACATACTCGGGGTGTGTTACCTTAGGACCTTTGGCCATGAAGCATCTTCCAATTCCTTCATTTGGTGAGTCAAATATGTCGTAGGAGTTGGTTGACACAAGTGCTGTTGGGGAACGTAGTAATTTCAAAAATTTTCCTACGCACACGCAAGATCATGGTGATGCATAGCAACGAGGGGAGAGTCTGATCTACGTACCCTTGTAGATCGCAACGGAAGCGTTGACACAACGTAGAGGAAGTAGTCGTACGTCTTCTTCCCGATCCGACCAATCCAAGCACCGTTACTCCGGCACCTCCGAGTTCTTAGCACACGTTCAGATCGATGACGATCCCCGGGCTCCGATCCAGCAAAGCTTCGGGGAGGAGTTCCGTCAGCACGACGGCGTGGTGACGATCTTGATGTTCTACCGACGTAGGGCTTCGCCTAAGCACTACAACGATATGATCGAGGTGGAATATGGTGGCAGGGGGCACCGCACACGGCTAAGGAACGATCTCAATGATCAACTTGTGTGTCTAGAGGTGCCCCCTGCCCCCGTATATAAAGGTTGCCAAGGGGAGGGCTGGCCGGCCAAAGGAGGAGGGCGCAGGAGGAGTCCTACTCCTACTGGGAGTAGGACTCCCCCCCAATCCTATTCCTAATAGGATTCCTCGAGAGAGAGAGAGGGAGAAGGGGGCCGGCCACCTCTCCTAGTCCTAATAGGACTAGGGGAGGGGGGAGGCATGCAGCCCACCTTGGGCTGCCCCTTTCACCTTTCCACTAAGGCCCAATAAGACCCATTTGGTTCCCGGGGGGTTCCGGTAACCTCCCGGTACTCCGGTAAAATTCCCGATTTCACCCGGAACACTTCCGATGTCCAAACATAGGCTTCCAATATATCAATCTTTATGTCTCGACCATTTCGAGACTCCTCGTCATGTCCGTGATCACATCCGGGACTCCGAACAACCTTCGGTACATCAAAATGCATAAACTCATAATAACTGTCATCGTAACGTTAAGCGTGCGGACCCTACGGTTCGAGAACAATGTAGACATGACCGAGACACGTCTCCGGTCAATAACCAATAGCGGGACCTGGATGCCCATATTGGCTCCTACATATTCTACGAAGATCTTGATCGGTCAGACCGCATAACAACATACGTTGTTCCCTTTGTCATCGGTATGTTACTTGCCCGAGATTCGATCGTCGGTATCCAATACCTAGTTCAATCTCGTTACCGGCAAGTCTCTTTACTCGTTCCGTAATACATCATCTCACAACTAACATCTTAGTTATAATGCTTGCAAGGCTTATGTGATGTGTATTATCGAGAGGGCCCAGAGATACCTCTCCGACAATCGGAGTGACAAACCCTAATCTCGAAATACGCCAACCCAACATCTACCATTGGAGACACCTGTAGTACTCCTTTATAATCACCCAGTTACGTTGTGACGTTTGGTAGTACCCAAAGTGTTCCTCCGGCAAACGGGAGTTGCATAATCTCATAGTCATAGGAACATGTATAAGTCATGAAGAAAGCAATAGCAACATACTAAACGATCGGGTGCTAAGCTAATGAAATGGGTCATGTCAATCAGATCATTCAACTAATGATGTGACCTTGTTAATCAAATAACAACTCTTTGTTCATGGTTAGGAAACATAACCATCTTTGATTAACGAGCTAGTCAAGTAGAGGCATACTAGTGACACTCTGTTTTGTCTATGTATTCACACATGTATTATGTTTCCGGTTAATACAATTCTAGCATGAATAATAAACATTTATCATGATATAAGGAAATAAATAATAACTTTATTATTGCCTCTAGGGCATATTTCCTTCAGTCTCCCACTTGCACTAGAGTCAATAATCTAGATTACACAGTAATGATTCTAACACCCATGGAGCCTTGGTGCTGATCATGTTTTGCTCGTGGAAGAGGCTTAGTCAACGGGTCTACAACATTCAGATCCGTATGTATCTTGCAAATCTCTATGTCTCCCACCTGGACTAGATCCCAGATGGAGTTGAAGCGTCTCTTGATGTGTTTGGTCCTTTTGTGAAATCTGGATTCCTTTGCTAAGGCAATTGCACCAGTATTGTCACAAAAGATTTTCATTGGACCCGATGCACTAGGTATGACACCTAGATCGGATATGAACTCCTTCATCCAGACTCCTTCGTTCGCTGCTTCCGAAGCAACTATGTACTCCACTTCACATGTAGATGCTGCTATGACGCTTTGTTTAGAACTGCACCAACTGACAGCTCCACCGTTTAAAGTAAACACGTATCCGGTTTGCGATTTAGAATCGTCCGGATTAGTGTCAAAGCTTGCATCAACGTAACCTCTTACGGTGAGCTCTTTGTCACCTCCATATACGACAAACATATCCTTAGTCCTTTTCAGGTATTTCAGGATGTTCTTGACCGCTGTCCAGTGATCCACTCCTGGATTACTTTGGTACCTCCCTGCTAAACTTATAGCAAGGCACACATCAGGTCTGGTACACAGCATTGCATACATGATAGAGCCTATGGCTAAAGCATAGGGAACATCTTTCATTTTCTCTCTATCTTCTGCAGTGGTCGGGCATTGAGTCTGACTCAACTTTACACCTTGTAACACAAGCAAGAACCCTTTCTTTGCTTGATCCATTTTGAACTTCTTCAAAATCTTGTCAAGGTATGTGCTTTGTGAAAGTCCAATTAAGCGTCTTGATCTATCTCTATAGATCTTTATGCCTAATATGTAAGCAGCTTCCCCGAGGTCTTTCATCGAAAAACTTTTATTCAAGTATCCCTTTATGCTATCCAGAAATTCTATATCATTTCCAATCAGCAATATGTCATCCACATATAATATCAGAAATGCTACAGAGCTCCCACTCACTTTCTTGTAAATACAGGCTTCTCCAAACGTCTGTATAAAACCAAATGCTTTGATCACACTATCAAAGCGTTTATTCCAACTCCGAGAGGCTTGCACCAGTCCATAAATGGATCGCTGGAGCTTGCACACTTTGTTAGCTCCCTTTGGATCGACAAAACCTTCTGGTTGCATCATATACAACTCTTCTTCCAGAAATCCATTCAGGAATGCAGTTTTGACATCCATCTGCCAAATTTCATAATCATAAAATGCGGCAATTGCTAACATGATTCTGACAGACTTAAGCATCGCTACGGGTGAGAAGGTCTCATCGTAGTCAACCCCTTGAACTTGTCGAAAACCTTTTGCGACAAGTCGAGCTTTATAGACAATAATATTACCGTCATCGTCAGTCTTTTTCTTGAAGATCCATTTATTCTCAATTGCTTGCCGATCATCGGGCAAGTCAACCAAAGTCCATACTTTGTTCTCATACATGGATCCCATCTCAGATTTCATGGCTTCAAGCCACTTTGCGGAATCTGGGCTCACCATCGCTTCTTCATAGTTCGTAGGTTCATCATGATCTAGTAGCATGACTTCCAGAATTGTATTACCGTACCACTCTGGTGCGGATCTCACTCTGGTTGATCTACATGGTTCAGTAGTATCTTGTCCTGAAGTTTCATGATCATCATCATTAGCTTCCTCACTAATTGGTATAGGTGTCGCAGAAACAGTTTTTTGTGATGTACTATTTTCCAATAAGGGAGCAGGTACAGTTACCTCGTCAAGTTCTACTTTCCTCCCACTCACTTCTTTCGAGAGAAACTCCTTCTCTAGAAATGATCCATTCTTAGCAACAAATGTCTTGCCTTCGGATCTGTGATAGAAGGTGTACCCAACAGTCTCCTTTGGGTATCCTATGAAGACACATTTCTCCGCTTTGGGTTCGAGCTTATCAGGTTGAAGCTTTTTCACATAAGCATCGCAGCCCCAAACTTTAAGAAACGACAACTTTGGTTTCTTGCCAAACCATAGTTCATAAGGCGTCGTCTCAACGGATTTTGATGGTGCCCTATTTAACGTGAATGCGGCCGTCTCTAAAGCATAACCCCAAAATGATAGCGGTAAATTGGTAAGAGACATCATGGATCGCACCATATCTAGTAAAGTACGATTACGACGTTCGGACACACCATTACGCTGTGGTGTTCCGGGTGGCGTGAGTTGCGAAACTATTCCACAACTTTTCAAATGTACACCAAACTCGTAACTCAAATATTCTCCTCCATGATCAGATCGTAGAAACTTTATTTTCTTGTTACGATGATTTTCAACTTCACTCTGAAATTCTTTGAACTTTTCAAATGTTTCAGACTTGTGTTTCATTAAGTAGATATACCCGTATCTGCTTAAATCATCTGTGAAGGTGAGAAAATAACGATATTCGCCACGAGCCTTAATATTCATCGGACCACATACATCGGTATGTATGATTTCCAATAAATCTGTTGCTCTCTCCATAGTACCGGAGAACGGTGTTTTAGTCATCTTGCCCATGAGGCACGGTTCGCAAGTACCAAGTGATTCATAATCAAGTGGTTCCAAAAGTCCATCATTATGGAGTTTCTTCATGCGCTTTATACCGATATGACCTAAACGGCAGTGCCACAAATAAGTTGCACTATCATTATCAACTCTGCATCTTTTGGTTTCAACATTATGAATATGTTTATCACTACTATCGAGATTCATCAAAAATAGACCACTTTTCAAAGGTGCATGACCATAAAAGATATTACTCATATAAATAGAACAACCATTATGTAACGCCCCATATGTGACTTTCCCAAATTGTACTCCAACTCTTGCCGTTTCCGGCATTAAGTTATATTTAATTCTCGGGTTCGGGTCTTTGTCTCCGTGTGTTGTTTTCGTTTTTCGTGCATCTCATATCATGTCATCACGTGCATTGCATTCGCATACATGTTCATCTCATGCATTCGAGCATTTTCCCCGTTGTCCGTTTTGCATTCCGGCGCTTCGTTCTCCTCCGGTGGCCATTTCTAGCTTTCTTTCGTGTGTGGGGATTAAACATTTCCGGATTGGACCGAGACTTGCCATGCGGCCTTGGTTTACTACCGGTAGACCGCCTGTCAAGTTTCGGGTCATTTGGACTTCGTTTGATACTCCAACGGTTAACCGAGGGACCGAAAAGGCCTCGTGTGTGTGCAGCCCAACACCCCTCCAATTTGGCCAAAAACCCACCAAACTCTGCTCCATCGTCTCGGTCGTTCGATCACGATCATGTGGCTGAAAACCGCACCTCATTTGGACTCTCCTAGCTCCCTCTAGGCCTATAAATAGATCTCCTTCTAAAATATCTCGGATCCCCTCCATCCCTAACCTCAGATCCATTTTTCCACCCGCCGCCGCTGGACAAAGCCGCCACCGACGGACACGTCCGGTCCGACCACCACCGCCACGTGGCACGCCACCATTTGCTCCACCCGCCGCCGCTGCCGCGGGCCGGGGAGCCCGAAGCCGGCCCCCGCGGCCCGACTCGCCCGCGCCGCCACCCGGGTTCCAGCGCCGCCGCCCGACGCCTCTTCTCCCCCGCGTCTGGCCGCCGCCCGCCGCAGGCCTCGCCGCAAGACCCGCCGGAGTTCGCAGGCCGCCCCATGAAGCTCCGGTTCACCGCCCGCGCCGCCCCGCGGCCGCCCCGGCGTCCGTGCCCGCGCGCCGCCGGCGCCGCCCCGGCCGGCTCCGGCCACCGTAGCGCTGCTCCTGCCTCCCCCCGCACTCCGGCGATCCCTGGCGCCCTCCTTCCTCGCCGGCGTCGAGCTTGGAACCGGCGAGCTACAGTGCCACGCCCCGAGCTACAGTGTTCGCTACAGTGTCACTCAGATCTAGATCCAGTTTCGGTTGACCTCTCCCCGAAACCCTAATTTTTTTGCTATGTTCATCGCATCATACCTTTGCATCCGTAGCTCCGATTTGGGCATATGATATATCAAAATCTTCGTCTCGACGAGTACATCATTTCATTCCATTGCATCATTTGCATTTGAGGTCATCTTGGGGCCCAAAATGCTGTTGAAAGGAGGCATCATGAGTTAAATTGCAGATCCGTTAGCCCTACATTGACTTTTGTCATTTTTGCCATGATTATTGTGTGCATGATATGCCTGTGCCCCTTTGGGATGAATTGTTAAGCATGTTGCCTTCTTTCCAGAGGTGCCTCCCATGCATTTTTGGGATGTGTGTGTTGTCTTGTGCAAGCTTGCAAAGAGGGGTATCTGAGTTTGCTGATTTCAGGGACTTAGTGAAAATCACTAAGTCTGGGATGTTTTAGTTCACGATGCTATATGTCCAGCTTGTTTCCTAGTGATCCGTGCCTCTTTTGAGGATGATCAGTATGAGTGGTTTGTTATGCTTGTTGTGCTTAATCCATCCATGTCTTTACTTGTTATGTTGGAGCACCCTAGGTTGACTCAATCGAGCTTAACTTTTGCATAGTTGTTAATTTGGGCAGATCGAGAACTCTTTTGCGATTTTGCCGGAGCTATTGCTAGTGATTCATGCATGCTATGCCATTGTTCTTGCCATGTCTAGCTAGAATTTTGTGCCTTCTTAATGGATATATGATTTCCTTGCCATGACTTGCACCGTAGTGAGTGCATCGAGCTCGTTTACATGCCTCCGTGAGTTATATTTCAGCATGTCCCAGTTTTTCACTAAGTCCGAAAACTGATTGTGTTTCATCGATGTTCGTGTGCTCGGTAGAGTATTTTGTGAACCCTTTTGGCCCCAGGTCATTTTGGGTGTTTTTTTAAGCTTGTTGAGTAGCTTCATGCCATGCTCTTACTTGCCATGTTCAGCTTTTACTTCATGTTGTTTTGCTGCTCCGAAGAGAGCATCGTGGTCTGGAATTTCAGACTAGCGTTAATTTCGCTAAGTCTGAAATCTGTTTTGCTTATTCAGTTTTGCCATGCTTGTTTGAAGCCCTTAATGGATGAATTTGCCTATGCCTCAGTCCTGGTGATTTGTTAAGATTCTTGAGTACATCACTGCCAAGCAATTTGTTTTCATGTTTGGTGGCTGTAGCATGTTCATTTTGTTGCATTTAGGAGCCTACTTCCTGTGAATCGCAGATCGGTTCGTTTAGTAAAACGCTTGCCATTTCCAAACCGTAGCTCCAATTGCCATGATCTTTATATCGTTTTCAGGGGATTTCTTCCCCTCTATCCAGTGGCGCACTTGGTTTTCCAAGTTGAGGCCAGGTTCATGCATTTCCTGTCACATCTTGCATTTTGCATCCCGCATAGCATGTCATTTTTGCATATTATTGGTTGCCCTTGCACGTGGTTGATTGTATCCTTGTTCCTTGTTTGTGTTGTTGGGTAGAGCCGGGAGACGAGTTCGCTAACGAGGAGCCCGTTGAGTTTGCTTTTGAGGATCCAGTCAACTCTGACAACTGTGCAGGCAAGATGATCACACCCTTCAAATCACTACTATCTTTGCTATGCTAGTTTGCTCGCTCTTTTGCTTTGCCAATGCTACGATGCCTACCACTTGCTTGTCAGCCTCCCAATTGCCATGATTGAGCCTCTAACCCACCTTTGTCCTAGCAAACCATTGATTGGCTATGTTACCGCTTTGCTCAGCCCTTCTTATAGCGTTGTTAGTTGCAGGTGAAGATTGGAGCCGTTCCTTATTGGAACCTTTATTTACTTGTTGGGATATCATTATATTGCTATGTTATCTTTATTCATCTATATACTTGGTAAGGGGTGGAAGGCTCGGCCTCTCGCCTAGTGTTTTGTTCCACTCTTGCCGCCCTAGTTTCCGTCATATCGGTGTTATGTTCCCGGATTGTTGCGTCGCTTACGCGGTTGGGCTATAATGGGAACCCCTCGATAGTTCACCTCGATTAAAGCTTTTCCAGCAATGCCCAACATTGGTTTTACCATTTTCCACCTACCCCTTTTTCCCTTGGGTTTCCGGAGCCCGAGGGTCATCTTTATTTTAGCCCCCCACGGGCCAGTGCTCCTCTGAGTGTTGGTCCGGAACGTCAGCCGCCGGTGGCCACCAGGGGCAACTCTGGGCTGGCCTACCGGAAGTTTAGACAATCCGAGTGTGCCCTGAGAAAGAGATATGTGCAGCTCCTATCGGGATTTGTCGGCACATTCGGGCGGTGTTGCTGGACTAGTTTTGACCTGTCGAATCATCTTGTTGTACCGGGATACCGAGTCTGATCGGTGGGTCCTGGGTGGAGGTCTATTCCTTCGTTGACCGTGAGAGCTTGTTATGGGCTAAGTTGGGACCCCCCTGCAGGGATTGATCTTTCGAAAGCCGTGCCCGCGGTTATGGGAAGATGGGAATTTGTTAATGTCCGGTTGTAGATAACTTGAACCTTAAATAATTAAAATGAATCAACTGAGTGTGTTGCCGTGATGGCCTCTTCTCGGCGGAGTCCGGGAAGTGGACACGGCATTGGAGTTATGTTTGCGTAGGCTGCTCTATATAGTTTCCGCTCGTGCTTTGCCTCCTCTTCTCGCTCTCCTTTACGAATAAGTTAGCCACCAAATATGCTAGTCGCTTGCTGCAGCTCCACTTATACATTACCCCTTTCCTACCTATTAAGCTTAAATAGTCTTGATCGCGAGGGTGCGAGATTGCTGAGTCCTCTTTGGCTCACAGATTACTATTACACCAGATGCAGGGACCGATGATACCTCTCCGGATGGCGCGCTCGAGCTGAAGTGGGAGTACGACGAGGACTCTCAGCGCTACTATGTGTCTTTTCCTGATGATCAGTAGGGATGCCTATTCGGGGTTAGATTCAGGGCCTAGTCGCTTGTTGGGGGTCTTTTCTATTTTGGCGCCGTAGTCGGGCCATGAGTGATTGTATGATGGATGTTATTTATGTACTTTGATGTGACGTGGCGAGTGTAAGCCAACTATGCTATTATTCCCCTTTATATTATATATGTACATGGGTTGTGTAATGATTCCCGACTTGCGACATTGCTATCAATGCGCCTATGTCTCTAAGTCGTGCCTCGACACGTGGGAGACATAGCCGCATCGAGGGCGTTACAAGTTGGTAATCAGAGCCTTCCCCGACCTTAGGAGCCCCATTGCTTGATCGTTTTAGCAGCCGAGTTGTGTCTAGAAAAATGTTTTGAGTCCTTAGGAATTATATATCGGAGATCTTAGGAATTCTTTTTACTTCCCAGTCTCCTCATCGCTCTGGTAAGGCATCCTGACGTAGAGTTTTGACTCTTCTCTCCCAAATTTCACTAATTTTTTTTAGGATCACGCGAGTATCTTGGTTTTGTTCTGATGGCTTATGATGAGAATACTGTCTTGGTGCCTCCTGTCAGGGGTTTAGTGGAAGTGTCCCGGGGAGTTGAGCTCTGAGGTGTTGTCATCATAATCCTATCGTTGCAATTCTGGTATACTTGAGATATGTGCGCGACATCGAAAATCTCCTTTATGCAGTTCGTTGGTGAGATAACCTCGACGCCACCCTGTACTGGGGCGGGAGTTCGGGAGTATCGCCATAACTTGTATAACGGATGCTTTTCGAAGGTTGAGATAGATGGGTTCCGAAGGTTTATTGGTTATGTGTTGAAGGATGGATGCAGCTGGATGTAGGATTTGCTAGCTTGGGTGAGATATTATGCTTCCCCTGTATCCCCAACACCTGATTGCATAACCGGAAAGTTTCGGGAGTTTCATAGGTGGGAATTCAAGTAGCCTTAGGATATCTTTCCAACAGATTTGTGATATGAAATTGGGGTTCGACGTCTAGTGGTTCGCCTATTCACAGTCGATTTTACAGTGGCCTTGTTGTGTCTTAAAGAGTCCTTGGCTATGCTGACTCGGGGACGCTTCGTATGTCATGTGCACTGCCTTGTACATGATGGTGCTGTACGGTCGAGCCCGTGTAGGTCCTTCCACGAACACTTCGGACGAAATTTCTATCATGTGTTTGTTCCGGCTTATTTCGCAAGCCAACCCTTGGTTTTATTTCGAGTTGTGGTATTCGTTCTGCTTCGACGTCATATGTTGATTCCATCCCTCGTTGATGTACCTCTTCTACCTGATTCTTCGTGGCTTCGCAATTTAGGAATATGTGACCACTTCAAGAGAAGTGCATTCGTTCATTTTGTTCGGATGTGAAGACTTTATGTTGCAATTTTCATTCCGTTGGTTTCAGCTTTATTTATCTGCCTATGTGCTAAGGGTGGTCAACCTCTTCAGGATGGCTCCCGCTAAGAGCACCAGTCAGAACCAGAATCAAGACCCGCCGCCACCTCCGCCTCCTCCGGAAGCATGGCAAGCTGTGATGGCCGCTACTAATGCAAATACACAGCTGATCATGCAAATCATCCAAGAGCGGAATCAAAGCAGTCAAGCAAATCAAGGCAACAACCAGAACCATTTTGCAACTCTGAATCAGTTCCTCGCAAATGGTCCAAAGACGTTCAGTAACTGCGTTGAGGCTACCGATGCTGATGCTTGGTTAGTCGATCTGGGCAAGCATTTTGAATGTAGCAAGGTCAGACCTGAAGATTTCGTCAAGTTCGCGTCTTTCCAGCTCAAGGATCAGGCCGCAGAGTGGTTTCAGCAGTACCGGGATTCCAGAGGTGGACGTTTGATCACTTGGGATGATTTCCGTCATGATTTCCGCGCTCATCACATTCCTCAAAGTGTGACTGAAAGCAAACGTGAAGAATTCCGCAATCTGAAGCAAGGCTCTTTGTCTGTCTATGACTACAACAAGTTGTTCCAGAAGCTCGCCCGTTTTGCCAAGCAGGATGTTCCTGATGAGAAGAGCATGATCTATCAGTTCAGGGGTGGTCTTCGTGAAGAAATTCAGCTCGCTCTTGTCCTCTTCGAGCCGCTGAGATACGATGAGTTCTACAACATGGCACTGAAGCAAGAGGCTGCTCAGCTAAGGTGTGATGCTTCCAGGAAGCGAGTCAGAGACACTACGCCTTCTTCCACTACTCAAGTGGCCAAGCAGCAGAAGTATTGGCTTCCTCCTCCTCCGTTCCGTCAGCCGTATCAGCAGAAGAGCAAAGGTGGCAGTGGTTCATCCCACCCACCCAACCCAGGCTTTCAGAACAAGACTTCGTCTCAAGCTTCAAGATCGAGTGCTCCGTACCACCGTCCGCTCTCAGAGGTCACGTGCAACAAGTGCCAACAGAAGGGTCACTATGCCAACAAGTGTTTCAACCAGAGGCGTCTTCCTCCTCCTCCTCCTGTCAGATTGGCAAGTACAGCTGTGGTCAAGCATAATCCCAAGCACGCCAAGGTCAATATGGTGAATGCAGCTCAGGCAGAGGATTCGTCAGATGTGATCATGGGTAACCTTCCTGTTAATGATGTTCCTGCAAAAGTACTTTTTGATGCAGGTGCATCGCATTTTTTCATCTCGAAGCCTTTTGCATCTAAGCACGGGTGGTTTTCTCAAGTTATGCATAAGCCATTAGCAGTCGTCTCTCCGAGTAGATGCTTGCTTGCTAACTATGAAGTTTCGGATATTTCTATCTCGCTGGGTGACTTTAAGTTTCTGGCTTCCCCGATGATTCTTGGTAATTCTGATATCGATCTTATTCTTGGGATGGACTGGCTCTCTAAACATAAAGCTCAGCTTGATTGTGCGGCCAAGCAGATTCAACTGACTCATTCGTCTGAGGAAGTAATTGTCTTTGCTGCCCGGGATAATACCATCCGGTTGTTCTCTCTCAATGAGAAGGGTGAATTGGATGCTATTTCGCAGATTCCGGTTGTTTGTGAGTATCAAGATGTCTTCCCAGAAGAACTCCCAGGCATGCCTCCAAACCGGCCGGTTGAATTTGTTATTGAACTTGAGCCCGGTACGGAACCTGTGTGCAAACGTCCCTACAAGCTCGGCCCCGAAGAGTTGAAGGAGTTGAAGAAACAACTCGATGTTCAAGAAAGAATGGTTCTCATTCGGCCTAGTACTTCTCCGTGGGGTTGTGGTGTTCTTTTTGTGAAGAAGAAGGATGGAACGGACCGACTTTGTGTTGATTACCGTCCATTGAACAAGAAGACCATCAAGAACAAATACCCACTTCCCAACATTAATGAGCTGTTTGAACAACTCAAGGGTGCCCAAGTATTCTCCAAGCTTGACCTCCATATGGGTTATCACCAAATTCGCATTCGTGAGCAAGATATTCCGAAGACGGCGTTCAGAACAAGCTATGGGTCATATGAATACACTGTCATGTCTTTTGGCCTCGCCAACGCTCCTCCGACATTCTCTCGCATGATGAACTTCATCTTCAACCCCTACACCAACGACTTCGTTTTGGTCTATCTCGACGACATTCTGGTTTTCTCGAAGAGCAAGGAAGATCATGCCAAGCACTTGCGTTTGGTTCTTGACAAGCTAAGGGAACATCAGTTCTACGCCAAGTTCTCCAAGTGTGAATTTTGGCTCGATGAGGTGCTTTATCTTGGCCATATCATCTCTGCCAAGGGCATTTCCGTGGATCCTGAGAAGGTGTCTGCAATCGTTAATTGGGAACCTCCTCAGAATGTGAAGCAACTCCGTAGCTTCCTCGGTCTCGCAAGCTACTGCCGAAGATTCGTTGAAAACTTCTCCAAGATCGCGAAGCCTCTCTCAAATCTTCTTCAGAAGCACGTCAAGTACGTTTGGTCTCCGGAGTGTGATATCGCTTTCAATGCTTTGAAAGAGAAATTGATCACTGCTCCAGTTCTAACTCCGCCTGACGAAACCAAGCCGTACGAGGTCTTTTGTGATGCCTCTCTCCAAGGTCTCGGTGCTGTACTGATGCAAGAGAAGAAAGTTGTTGCTTATACCTCTCGCCAGTTGAAGCCTAATGAGAAGAACTACCCCACTCATGATCTCGAGTTGGCGGCAGTTGTGCACGCATTGTTGACTTGGAGACATCTTCTCTTGGGAAGGAAAGTGGACATTTTCACTGATCACAAGAGTCTCAAGTACATCTTCACTCAGCCTAATCTCAACCTCAGGCAGACTCGATGGGTCGAAATGATTCAAGAGTACAATCCGAGTATCGAGTATACTCCAGGCAAGGCTAATGTGATTGCTGACGCTTTGAGCAGAAAAGCATATTGCAACAGTCTGATTCTCAAGCCTTATCAACCCGAGCTCTGTGAAGCTTTCCGCAAACTGAATCTGCAAGTTGTTCCTCAAGGTTTCCTCGCCAACCTTCAAGTTTCTCCTACCTTGGAAGACCAGATTCGCCAAGCCCAGCTTCTTGATGCTATGGTGAAAAAGGTGAAGATTGGTATTGCAAAGAGTCAGTCCAAGTACAAGTGCTACCGACTTGATGACAAGGACACTCTCTTCTTCGAGGATCGAATTGTTGTGCCCAAAGGTGAACTTCGTAAAGTGATCATGAACGAGGCTCACAACTCTCTCCTCTCCATCCACCCTGGGAGCATGAAGATGTATCAAGATCTCAAGCAAACTTATTGGTGGACTCGAATGAAGCGCGAGATCGCTCAATTCGTGAATGAATGTGATGTCTGCAGAAGAGTGAAGGCAGAACACCAAAGGCCAGCAGGTCTCCTCCAACCTCTTGCCATTCCAGAATGGAAGTTTGACCACATTGAAATGGACTTCGTGACTGGGTTTCCTAAGTCCAAGCGTGGCAATGATGCTATATTCGTTGTCATCGACAAGCTCACCAAAGTGGCTCATTTCCTGCCTATCAAAGAGTCAATCACTGCAGCTCAATTGGCGGAGCTCTATACCTCTCGAATTGTCTCTCTGCACGGTATTCCTCAAGTGATATCTTCAGACCGTGGCAGCATCTTTACCTCCAAGTTTTGGGATTCTTTTCAGAAGGCCATGGGCACCAACATTCGCTTCAGCACTGCTTTCCATCCTCAAACAAGCGGTCAAGTCGAGCGTGTCAACCAGATTCTTGAAGATATGCTCAGGGCTTGTGTTATCTCCTTCGGCATGAAGTGGGAGGATTGTCTCAGTTTCCAAGCAAGTTCCGGCAAGGCCCCGTTTGAAATTCTGTATGGTAGGAAGTGCCGTACACCTCTCAACTGGTCTGAAACCGGTGAACGTCAGCTGCTGGGTAATGACCTAATCACAGAGGCAGAAGAAATGTGCAAGGTCATTCGTGATAACCTCAAAGCAACCCAATCCCGCCAGAAGAGCTACTATGATAGTAAGCACCGTGATTTGGCTTTCGAGATCGGAGATCATGTCTACCTCCGCGTGTCTCCTATGAAAGGGACTCGTCGCTTCGGTATCAAAGGGAAGCTTGCCCCCAGATACGTCGGGCCTTTCAAGATCGTCAGCAAGAGAGGCGACCTCGCCTATCAACTCGACCTTCCTGCAAACTTTGCCAATGTTCATGATGTGTTCCATGTCTCGCAACTCCGAAAGTGCTTCAAGACGCCTGAGCGCACCGTCAACTTAGAGGACACTGAGCTCCAAGAAGATCTCTCCTACCGTGAGCACCCAGTTGCAATCCTTGAAGAGACTGAACGCAGAACTCGCAACAAGTCAATCAAATTTCTCAAAATCAAGTGGTCACACCATTCCGACCGTGAAGCTACCTGGGAACGCGAGGATCACCTCCGTTCTGAGTACCCGGAGTTCTTTCAGTCCTAGATCTCGGGACGAGATCTTTTTGTAGTGGTGGAGTGTTGTAACGCCCCATATATGACTTTCCCAAATTGTACTCCAACTCTTGCCGTTTCCGGCATTAAGTTATATTTAATTCTCGGGTTCGGGTCTTTGTCTCTGTGTGTTGTTTTCGTTTTTCATGCATCTCATATCATGTCATCACGTGCATTGCATTCGCATACATGTTCATCTCATGCATTCGAGCATTTTCCCCGTTGTCCGTTTTGCATTCCGGCGCTTTGTTCTCCTTCGGTGGCCATTTCTAGCTTTCTTTCGTGTGTGGGGATTAAACATTTCCGGATTGGACCGAGACTTGCCATGCGGCCTTGGTTTACTACCGGTAGACCGCCTGTCAAGTTTCGGGTCATTTGGACTTCGTTTGATACTCCAACGGTTAACCGAGGGACCGAAAAGGCCTCGTGTGTGTGCAGCCCAACACCCCTCCAATTTGGCCAAAAACCCACCAAACTCTGCTCCATCATCTCGGTCGTTCGATCATGATCATGTGGGCGAAAACCGCAACTCATTTGAACTCTCCTAGCTCCCTCTAGGCCTATAAATAGATCTCCTTCTAAAATATCTCGGATCCCCTCCATCCCTAACCTCAGATCCATTTTTCCACCCGCCGCCGCCGGACAAGGCCGCCACCGACGGACACGTCCGGTCTGACCACCGCTGCCACGTGGCACGCCACCATTGGCTCCACCCGCCACCGCCGCCGCGGGCCGGGGAGCCCGAAGCCGGCCCCCGCGGCCCGACTCGCCCGCGCCGGCACCCGGGTTCCAGCGCCGCCGCCCGCCACCTCTTCTCCCCCGCATCCGGCCGCCACCCGCCGCAGGCCTCGCCGCAAGACCCGCCGGAGTTCGCCAGCCGCCCCACGAAGCTCCGGTCCGCGCCGCCCCGCGGCCGCCTCGGCATCCGTGCCCGCGCGTCGCCGGCGCCGCCCCGGCCGGCTCCGGCCACCGCAGCGCTGCTCCGGCCTCCCCCCGCACTCCGGCGATCCCCGGCGCCCTCCTTCCTCGCCGGCGTCGAGCTTGGAACCGGCGAGCTACAGTGCCACGCCCCGAGCTACAGTGTTCGCTACAGTGTCGCTCAGATCTAGATCCAGTTTCGGTTGACCTCTCCCTGAAACCCTAATTTTTTTTGCTATGTTCATCGCATCATAACTTTGTATCCGTAGCTCCGATTTGGGCATATAATATATCAAAATCTTCGTCTCGACGAGTACATCATTTCATTCCATTGCATCATTTGCATTTGAGGTCATCTTGGTGCCGAAAATGCGGTTGGAAGGAGGCATCATGAGTTAAATTGCAGATCCGTTAGCCTTACATTGACTTTTGTCATTTTTGCCATGATTATTGTGTGCATGATATGCCTGTGCCCCTTTGGGATGAATTGTTAAGCATGTTGTCTTCTTTCCAGAGGTGCCTCCCATGCATTTTTGGGATGTGTGTGTTGTCTTGTGCAAGCTTGCAAAGAGGGGTACCTGAGTTTGCTGATTTCAGGGACTTAGTGAAAATCACTAAGTCTGGGATGTTTTAGTTCACGATGCTATATGTCCAGCTTGTTTCCTAGTGATCCGTGCCTCTTTTGAGGATGATCAGTAAGAGTGGTTTGTTATGCTTGTTGTGCTTAATCCATCCATGTCTTTACTTGTTATGTCGGAGCAGCCTAGGTTGACTCAATCGAGCTCAACTTTTGCATAGTTGTTAATTTGGGCAGATCGTGAACTCTTTTGCGATTTTGCCGGAGCTATTGCTAGTGATCCATGCATGCTATGCCATTGTTCTTGTCATGTATAGCTAGCTGTGCCTTCTTAATGGATATATGCTTGCCTTGCCATGACTTGCACCGTAGTGAGTGCATCGAGCTCGTTTACATGCCTCCGTGAGTTATATTTCAGCATGTCCCAGTTTTTCACTGTCTGAAAACTGATTGTGTTTCATCGATGTTCGTGTGCTCGGTAGAGTATTTTGTGAACCCTTTTGGCCCCAGGTCATTTTGGGTGTTTTGTTAAGCTTGTTGAGTAGCTCCATGCCATGCTCTTACTTGCCATGTTCAGGTTTTGCTTCATGTTGTTTTGCTGCTCCGAAGAGAGCATCGTGGTCTGGAATTGCAGACCAGCGTTAATTTCGCAAAGTCTGAAATCTGTTTTGCTTATTCAGTTTTGCCATGCTTGTTTGAAGCCCTTAATGGATGAATTTGCCTATGCCTCAGTCCTGGTGATTTGTTAAGCTTCTTGAGTACATCACTGCTATGCAATTTGTTTTCATGTTTGGTGGCTGTAGCATGTTCATTTTGTTGCATTTAGGAGCCTACTTGCTGTGAATCGCAGATCAGTTCGTTTAGTAAAACGCTTGCCATTTCCAAACCGTAGCTCCGATTGCCATGATCTTTATATCGTTTTCAGGGGATTTCTTCCCCTCTATCCAGTGGCACACTTGGTTTTCCAAGTTGAGGCCAGGCTCATGCATTTCCTGTCACATCTTGCATTTTGCATCCCGCATCGCATCCCGCATAGCATGTCATTTTTGCATATTATTGGTTGCCCTTGCACGTGGTTGATTGTATCCTTGTTCCTTGTTTGTGTTGTTGGGTAGAGCCGGGAGACGAGTTCGCTAACGAGGAGCCCGTTGAGTTTTCTTTTGAGGATCCAGTCAACTCTGACAACTGTGCAGGCAAGATGATCACACCCTCGAAATCACTACTATCTTTGCTATGCTAGTTTGCTCGCTCTTTTGCTTTGCCAATGCTACGATGCCCACCACTTGCTTGTCAGCCTCCTAATTGCCATGATTGAGCCTCTAACCCACCTTTGTCCTAGCAAACCATTGATTGGCTATGTTACCGCTTTGCTCAGCCCATCTTATAGCATTGTTAGTTGCAGGTGAAGATTGGAGCCGTTCCTTACTGGAACCTTTATTTACTTGTTGGGATATCATTATATTGCTATGTTATCTTTATTCATCTACATACTTGGTAAAGGGTGGAAGGCTCGGCCTCTCGCCTAGTGTTTTGTTCCACTCCTGCCGCCCTAGTTTCCGTCATATCGGTGTTATGTTCCCGGATTGTTGTGTCCCTTACGCGGTTGGGCTATAATGGAAACCCCTCGATAGTTCGCCTCGATTAAAGCTTTTCCAGCAATGCCCAACATTGGTTTTACCATTTGCCACCTACCCCTTTTTCCCTTGGGTTTCCGGAGCCCGAGGGTCATCTTTATTTTAGCCCCCCACGGGCCAGTGCTCCTCTGAGTGTTGGTCCGGAACGTCAGCCGCCGGTGGCCACCAGGGGCAACTCTGGGCTGGCCTACCGGAAGTTTAGACAATCCGAGTGTGCCCTGAGAAAGAGATATGTGCAGCTCCTATCGGGATTTGTCGGCACATTCGGGCGGTGTTGCTGGACTAGTTTTGACCTGTCGAATCATCTTGTTGTACCGGGATACCGAGTCTGATCGGTGGGTCCTGGGTGGAGGTCTATTCCTTCGTTGACCGTGAGAGCTTGTTATGGGCTAAGTTGGGACCCCCCCTGCAGGGATTGATCTTTCGAAAGCCGTGCCCGCGGTTATGGGAAGATGGGAATTTGTTAATGTCCGGTTGTAGATAACTTGAACCTTAAATAATTAAAATGAATCAACTGAGTGTGTTGCCGTGATGGCCTCTTCTCGGCGGAGTCTGGGAAGTGGACACGGCATTGGAGTTATGTTTGCGTAGGCTGCTCTATATAGTTTCCGCTCGTGCTTTGCCTCCTCTTCTCGCTCTCCTTTACGAATAAGTTAGCCACCAAATATGCTAGTCGCTTGCTGCAGCTCCACTTATACATTACCCCTTTCCTACCTATTAAGCTTAAATAGTCTTGATCGCGAGGGTGCGAGATTGCTGAGTCCTCTTTGGCTCACAGATTACTATTACACCAGATGCAGGGACCGATGATACCTCTCCGGATGGCGCGCTTGAGCTGAAGTGGGAGTACGACGAGGACTCTCAGCGCTACTATGTGTATTTTCCTGATGATCAGTAGGGATGCCTATTCGGGGTTAGATTCAGGGCCTAGTCGCTTGTTGGGGGTCTTTTCCATTTTGTCGCCGTAGTCGGGCCATGAGTGATTGTATGATGGATGTTATTTATGTACTTTGATGTGACGTGGCGAGTGTAAGCCAACTATGCTATTATTCCCCTTTATATTATATATGTACATGGGTTGTGTAATGATTCCCGACTTGCGACATTGCTATCAATGCGCCTATGTCTCTAAGTCGTGCCTCGACACGTGGGAGACATAGCCGCATCGAGGGCGTTACAAGTGGGATGAACCACTGCCACCTTTGCTCTTCTGCTGATATGGCTGACGGAACAGAGGAGGAGGAAGCCAATACTTCTGCTGCTTGGCCACTTGAGTAGTGGAAGAAGGTGTAGTGTCTCTGACTCGCTTCCTGGAAGCATCACACCTTAGCTGAGCAGCCTCTTGCTTCAGTGCCATGTTGTAGAACTCATCGTATCTCAGCGGCTCGAAGAGGACAAGAGCGAGCTGAATTTCTTCACGAAGACCACCCCTGAACTGATAGATCATGCTCTTCTCATTAGGAACATCCTGCTTGGCAAAACGGGCGAGCTTCTGGAACAACTTGTTGTAGTCATAGACAGACAAAGAGCCTTGCTTCAGATTGCGGAATTCTTCACGTTTGCTTTTAGTCACACTTTGAGGAATGTGATGAGCGCGGAAATCACGACGGAAATCATCCCAAGTGATCAAATGTCGACCTCTGGAATCCCGGTACTGCTGAAACCACTCTGCGGCCTAATCCTTGAGCTGGAAAGAAGCGAACTTGACGAAATCTTCAGGTCTGACGTTGCTACATTCAAAATGCTTGCCCAGATCGACTAACCAATCATCAGCATCGGTAGCCTCAACGCAGTTGCTGAACGTCTTTGGACCATTTGCGAGGAACTGATTCAGAGTTGCAAAATGGTTCTGGTTGTTGCCTTGATTTTCTTGACTGCTTTGATTCCGCTCTTGGATGATTTGCATGATCAGCTGTGTATTTGTATTAGTAGCGGCCATCACAGCTTGCCATGCTTCCGGAGGAGGCGGAGGTGGCGGCGGTTGTGCACGCATTGTTGACTTGGAGACATCTTCTCTTGGGAAGGAAAGTGGACATTTTCACTGATCACAAGAGTCTCAAGTACATCTTCACTCAGCCTAATCTCAACCTCAGGCAGACTCGATGGGTCGAAATGATTCAAGAGTACAATCCGAGTATCGAGTATACTCCAGGCAAGGCTAATGTGATTGCTGACGCTTTGAGCAGAAAAGCATATTGCAACAGTCTGATTCTCAAGCCTTATCAACCCGAGCTCTGTGAAGCTTTCCGCAAACTGAATCTGCAAGTTGTTCCTCAAGGTTTCCTCGCCAACCTTCAACTTTCTCCTACCTTGGAAGACCAGATTCGCCAAGCCCAGCTTCTTGATGCTATGGTGAAAAAGGTGAAGATTGGTATTGCAAAGAGTCCGTCCAAGTACAAGTGCTACCGACTTGATGACAAGGACACTCTCTTCTTCGAGGATCGAATTGTTGTGCCCAAAGATGAACTTCGTAAAGTGATGATGAACGAGGCTCACAACTCTCTCCTCTCCATCCACCCTGGGAGCACGAAGATGTATCAAGATCTCAAGCAAACTTATTGGTGGACTCGAATGAAGCGCGAGATCGCTCAATTCGTGAATGAATGTGATGTCTGCAGAAGAGTGAAGGCAGAACACCAAAGGCCAGCAGGTCTCCTCCAACCTCTTGCCATTCCAGAATGGAAGTTTGACCACATTGAAATGGACTTCGTGACTGGGTTTCCTAAGTCCAAGCGTGGCAATGATGCTATATTCGTTGTCATCGACAAGCTCACCAAAGTGGCTCATTTCCTGCCTATCAAAGAGTCAATCACTGCAGCTCAATTGGCGGAACTCTACACCTCTCGAATTGTCTCTCTGCACGGTATTCCTCAAGTGATATCTTCAGACCGTGGCAGCATCTTTACCTCCAAGTTCTGGGATTCTTTTCAGAAGGCCATGGGCACCAACATTCGCTTCAGCACTGCTTTCCATCCTCAAACAAGCGGTCAAGTCGAGCGTGTCAACCAGATTCTTGAAGATATGCTCAGGGCTTGTGTTATCTCCTTCGGCATGAAGTGGGAGGATTGTCTTCCTTATGCTGAATTCTCGTACAACAACAGTTTCCAAGCAAGTTCCGGCAAGGCCCCTTTTGAAATTCTGTATGGTAGGAAGTGCCGTACACCTCTCAACTGGTCTGAAACCGGTGAACGTCAGCTGCTGGGTAATGACCTAATCACAGAGGCAGAAGAAATGTGCAAGGTCATTCGTGATAACCTCAAAGCTGCCCAATCCCGCCAGAAGAGCTACTATGATAGTAAGCACCATGATTTGGCTTTCGAGATCGGAGATCATGTCTACCTCCGCGTCTCTCCTATGAAAGGGACTCGTCGCTTCGGTATCAAAGGGAAGCTTGCCCCCAGATACGTCGGGCCTTCCAAGATCGTCAGCAAGAGAGGCGACCTCGCCTATCAACTCGACCTTCCTGCAAACTTTGCCAATGTTCATTATGTGTTCCACGTCTCGCAACTCCGAAAGTGCTTCAAGACGCCTGAGCGCACCGTCAACTTAGAGGACATTGAGCTCCAAGAAGGTCTCTCCTACCGTGAGCACCCACTTGCAATCCTTGAAGAGACTGAACGCAGAACTCGCAACAAGTCAATCAAATTTCTCAAAATCAAGTGGTCACACCATTCCGACCGTGAAGCTACCTGGGAACACGAGGATCACCTCCGTTCTGAGTACCCGAAGTTCTTTCAGTCCTAGATCTCGGGACGAGATCTTTTCATAGTGGTGGAGTGTTGTAACGCCCCATATGTGACTTTCCCAAATTGTACTCCAACTCTTGCCATTTCCGGCATTAAGTTATATTTAATTCTTGGGTTCGGGTCTTTGGCTCCGTGTGTTGTTTTCGTTTTTCGTGCATCTCATATCATGTCATCACATGCATTGCATTCGCATACATGTTCATCTCATGCATTCGAGCATTTTCCCCGTTGTCCGTTTTGCATTCCGGCGCTTCGTTCTCCTCCGGTGGCCATTTCTAGCTTTCTTTCGTGTGTGGGGATTAAACATTTCTGGATTGGTCCGAGACTTGCCATGCGGCCTTGGTTTACTACCGGTAGACCGCCTGTCAAGTTTCGGGTCATTTGGACTTCGTTTGATACTCCAACGGTTAACCGAGGGACCGAAAAGGCCTCGTGTGTGTTGCAGCCCAACACCCCTCCAATTTGGCCCAAAACCCACCAAACTCCGCTCCATCGTCTCGGTCGTTCGATCACGATCGTGTGGGCGAAAACCGCACCTTATTTGGACTCTCCTAGCTCCCTCTATGCCTATATAAAGGCCCCCCTCGTTTTTGGATCGTCCTCTACCTCGAAACCCTAAAAAAATCCCAGATCGCAGCTCCGCGCGCCGGACATTGTCCGCCGGCCGCCGGACACATCGCCCCGTCCACTCCGGTCGCGCCACGTGGCCGCGCCTCCTCACCCCGCCGCCGGCCCTGGAAGCCCGCGCCCGGCCCTCGCGGGCCCGTTCCACGCCGCCCGGCCTTCCGCAGCCCCGCCGCCGTCTCCTCTCGCTCTGGTGGCCGGAGTAGACCGCGCCACCGCGGCGCCCGCCGGAGGTCGCCGCACCACCGCGCCGGGGCTCGGCCGCCTCCCTCCTCCGGTGCGCCGCGCCACCGCGGCAAGCCGCCGCCCTCGCCGGCCTCGCCGAGCGCCGCCCCGCCGTCCACCGCGCCCCTCCTCGCCGGCCTCGCCTCCCCTCGTCGCCGTCCAGGCTCGCCGTCGTCGGAGTCAGCCGGCCGCCTCGCCGGATCGCCCTGCTACAGTGCCCGAGCTCGGATCTAGATCCGGAGCTACAGTAAACCCTAATCCGATTGACTTTCCCTCCCCTTTTGCCAGATTTTTATGCCTACTTTGACCTGCCATATCTTTGCATCCATAGCTCCGATTTGGGCATATGATATATCAAAATCTTCGTCTCGACGAGTACATCATTTCATTCCATTGCATCATTTGCATTTGAGGTCATCTTGGTGCCCAAAATGCTGTTGGAAGGAGGCATCATGAGTTAAATTGCAGATCCGTTAGCCCTACATTGACTTTTGTCATTTTTGCCATGATTATTGTGTGCATGATATGCCTGTGCCCCTTTGGCATTAATTGTTAAGCATGTTGTCTTCTTTCCAGAGGTGCCTCCCATGAATTTTTGGAATGTGTGTGTTGTCTTGTGCAAGCTTGCAAAGAGGGGTACCTGAGTTTGCTGATTTCAGGGACTTAGTGAAAATCACAAAGTCTGGGATGTTTTAGTTCACGATGCTATATGTCCAGCTTGTTTCCTAGTGATCCGTGCCTCTTTTGAGGATGATCAGTAAGAGTGGTTTGTTATGCTTGTTGTGCTTAATCCATCCATGTCTTTACTTGTTATGTTGGAGCACCCTAGGTTGACTCAATCGAGCTCAACTTTTGCATAGTTGTTAATTTGGGCAGATCGTAAACTCTTTTGCGATTTTGCCGGAGCTATTGCTAGTGATCCATGCATTCTATGCCATTGTTCTTGCCATGTCTAGCTAGTATTTTGTGCCTTCTTAATGGATATATGCTTGCCTTTCCATGACTTGCACCGTAGTGAGTGCATCGAGCTCGTTTACATGCCTCCGTGAGTTATAATTTCAGCATGTCCCAATTTTCACTAAGTCTGAAAATTGATTGTGTTTTATCGATGTTCGTGTGCTTGGTAGAGTATTTTGTGAACCCTGTTGGCCCCAGGTCATTTTGGGTGTTTTGTTAAGCTTGTTGAGCAGCTCCATGCCATGCTCTTACTTGCCATTTTCAGGTTATGCTCCATGTTGTTTTGCTGCTCGGAAGAGAGCATCGTGGTCTGAAATTCTAGACTAGCGTTAATTTCGCTAAGTCTGAAATCTGTTTTGCTTATTCAGTTTTGCCATGCTTGTTTGAAGCCCTTAATGGATGAATTTGCCTATGCCTCAGTCCTGGTGATTTGTTAAGATTCTTGAGTACATCACTGCCATGCAATTTGTTTTCATGTTTGGTGGCTGTAGCATGTTCATTTTGTTGCATTTAGGAGCCTACTTGCTGTGAATCGCAGATCGGTTCGTTTAGTAAAACGTTTGCCATTTCCAAACCGTAGCTCCGATTGCCATGATCTTTATATCGTTTTCAGGGGATTTCTTCCCCTCTATCCAGAGGCACACTTGGTTTTCCAAGTTGAAGCCAGGTTCATGCATTTCCTGTCACGTCTTGCATTTTGCATCCCGCATCGCATCCCGCATAGCATATCATCTTTGCATATTATTGGTTGCCCTTGCATGTGGTTGATTGTATCCTTGTTGCTTGTTTGTGTTGTTGGGTAGATCCGGGAGACGGGTTCGCTAACGAGGAGCCCGTTGAGTTTGCTTTTGAGGATCCAGTCAACTCTGACAACTGTGCAGGCAAGATGATCATACCCTCGAAATCACTACTATCTTTGCTATGCTAGTTTGCTCGCTCTATTGCTTTGCCAATGCTATGATGCCTACCACTTGCTTGTCAGCCTCCCAATTGCCATGATTGAGCCTCTAACCCACCTTTGTCCTAGCAAACCATTGATTGGCTATGTTACCGCTTTGCTCAGCCCCTTCTTATAGCGTTGCTAGTTGCAGGTGAAGATTGGAGCCGTTCCTTGTTGGAACATTTATTTACTTGTTGGGATATCACTATATTGCTATGTTAACTTTATTCATCTATATACTTGGTAAAGGGTGGAAGGCTCGGCCTCTCGCCAAGTGTTTTGTTCCACTCTTGCCGCCCTAGTTTCCGTCATATCGGTGTTATGTTCCCGGATTGTTGCGTCCCTTACGCGGTTGGGCTATAATGGGAACCCCTTGATATTTCGCCTTGATTAAAGCTTTTCTAGCAATGCCCAACATTGGTTTTACCATTTGCCACCTACCCCTTTTTCCCTTGGGTTTCCGGAGCCCGAGGGTCATCTTTATTTTAGCCCCCCACGGGCCAGTGCTCCTCTGAGTGTTGGTCCGGAACGTCAGCCGCCGGTGGCCACTAGGGGCAACTCTGGGCTGGCCTACCGGAAGTTTAGACAATCTGAGTGTGCCCTGTGAAAGAGATATGTGCAGCTCCTATCGGGATTTGTCGGCACATTCGGGCGGTGTTGCTGGACTAGTTTTGACCTGTCGAATCATCTTGTTGTACCGAGATACCGAGTCTGATCGGTGTGTCTTGGGTGGAGGTCTATTCCTTTGTTGATCGTGAGAGCTTGTTATGGGCTCAGTTGGGACCCCCTGCAGGGATTGATCTTTCGAAAGCCGTGCCCGCGGTTATGGGCAGATGGGAATTTGTTAATGTCTGGTTGTAGATAACTTGAACCCTAATTAATTAAAATGAATCAACTGAGTGTGTTGCCGTGATGGCCTCTTCTCGGGGGAGTCCGGGAAGTGGACACGGTGTTGGAGTTATGTTTGCGTAGGCTGCTCTCTAGTTTTTCCGCTCGTGCTTTGCCTTCTCTTCTCGCTCTCCTTTGCGAATAAGGTAGCCACCAGATATGCTAGTCGCTTGCGCAGCTCCACTTATACATTACCCCCTTTCCTACCTATTAAGCTTAAATAGTCTTGATTGCGAGGGTGCGAGATTGCTGAGTCCTCTGTGGCTCACAGATTACTATTACACCAGATGCAGGGACCGATGATACCTCTCCGGATGGCGCGCTCGAGCTGAAGTGGGAGTACGACGAGGACTCTCAGCGCTACTATGTGTCTTTTCCTGATGATCAGTAGGGATGCCTATTCGGGGTTAGATTCAGGGCCTAGTCGCTTGTTGGGGGTCTTTTCTATTTTGGCGCCGTAGTCGGGCCATGAGTGATTGTATGATGGATGTTATTTATGTACTTTGATGTGACGTGGCGAGTGTAAGCCAACTATGCTATTATTCCCCTTTATATTATATATGTACATGGGTTGTGTAATGATTCCCGACTTGCGACATTGCTTTCAATGCGCCTATGTCTCTAAGTCGTGCCTCGACACGTGGGAGACATAGCCGCATCGAGGGCGTTACACATTATTCTCTGATTTAAATGAATAACTGTCTCGCATTAAACAAGATCCAGATATAATGTTCATGCTCAACGCTGGCACCAAATAACAATTATTTAGGTCTAATATTAATCCCGAAGGTAGATGTAGAGGTAGCGTGCCGACCGCGATCACATCGACTTTGGAACCGTTTCCCACGCGCATTGTCACCTCGTCCTTTGCTAGTGTCCGCTTATTCCGTAGTCCCTGTTTCAAGTTGCAAATATTAGCAACAAAACCAGTATCAAATACCCAGGTGCTACTGCGAGATCTAGTAAGGTACACATCAATAACATGTATATCACATATACCTTTGTTCACCTTGCCATCCTTCTTATCCACCAAATACTTGGGGCAGTTCCGCTTCTAGTGACCAGTCTGCTTGTAGTAGAAGCACTCAGTTTCAGGCTTAGGTCCAGACTTGGGTTTCTTCTCCTGAGCAGCAACTTGCTTGCTGTTCTTCTTGAAGTTCCCCTTCTTCTTCCCTTTGCCCTTTTTCTTGAAACTAGTGGTCTTGTTGACCATCAACACTTGATGCTCCTTCTTGATTTCTACCTCCGCAACTTTCAGCATTGCGAAGAGCTCGGGAATAGTCTTGTTCATCCCTTGCATATTATAGTTCATCACGAAGCTCTTGTAGCTTGGTGGCAGTGATTGGAGAATTCTGTCAATGACGCAATCATCTGGAAGATTAACTCCCATCTGAATCAAGTGATTGTTATACCCAGACATTTTGAGTATATGCTCACTGACAGAACTGTTCTCCTCCATCTTGCAGCTATAGAACTTATTGGAGACTTCATATCTCTCAATTCGGGCATTTGCTTGAAATATTAACTTCAACTCCTGAAACATCTCATATGCTCCATGACGTTCAAAACGTCGTTGAAGTCCCGATTCTAAGCCGAAAAGCATGGCACACTGAACTATCGAGTAGTCATCAGCTTTGCTCTGCCAGACGTTCATAACATCTGGTGTTGCTCCAGCAGCAGGCCTGGCACCCAGCGGTGCTTCTAGGACGTAATTCTTCTGTGCAGCAATGAGGATAATCCTTAGGTTACGGACCCAGTCTGTGTAATTGCTACCATCATCTTTCAACTTTTCTTTCTCAAGGAACGCATTAAAATTCAACGGAACAACAGCACGAGCCATCTATCTACAATCAACATAAACAAGCAAGATACTATCAGGTACTAAGTTCATGATAAGTTTAAGTTCAGTTAATCAAATTACTTAAGAACTCCCACTTAGATAGACATCCCTCTAATCCTCTAAGTGATCACGTGATCCAAATCAACTAAACCATAACCGATCATCACGTGAGATGGAGTAGTTTTCAATGGTGAACATCGTTATGTTGATCATATCTACTGTATGATTCACGCTCGACCTTTCGGTCTCCGTGTTCCGAGGCCATATCTGCATATGCTAGGCTCGTCAAGTTTAACCTGAGTATTCTGCGTGTGCAAAACTGGCTTGCACCCGTTGTAGATGGACGTAGAGCTTATCACACCCGATCATCACGTGGTGTCTGGGCACGACGAACTTTGGCAACGGTGCATACTCAGGGAGAACACTTCTTGATAATTTAGTGAGAGATCATCTTATAATGCTACCGTCAATCAAAGCAAGATAAGATGCATAAAAGATAAACATCACATGCAATCAATATAAGTGATATGATATGGCCATCATCATCTTGTGCTTGTGATCTCCATCTCCGAAGCACCGTCATGATCACCATCGTCACCGGCGCGACACCTTGATCTCCATCGTAGAATCGTTGTCGTCTCGCCAATCTTATGCTTCCAGGACTATCACTACCGCTTAGCAATAAAGTAAAGCATTACATCGCGATTGCATTGCATACAATAAAGCGACAACCATATGGCTCCTGCCAGTTGCCGATAACTTGGTTACAAAACATGATCATCTCATACAATAAAATTTAGCATCATGCCTTGACCATATCACATCACATCATGCCCTGCAAAAACAAGTTAGACGTCCTCTACTTTGTTGTTGCAAGTTTTACGTGGCTGCTACGGGCTTAAGCAAGAACTCATCTCACCTACGCATCAAAACCACAACGATAGTTTGTCAAATAGACTCCGTTTTAACCTTCTCAAGGACCGGGCGTAGCCACACTCGGTTCAACTAAAGTTGGAGAGACAGTCGCCCGCAAGCCATCTTTGTGCAAACCACGTCGAGGGAACCGGTCTCGCGTAAGCGTACGCGTAAGGTTGGTCCGGGTCGTCCCGTCCAACAATACCGCCGAACCAAAGTATGACATGCTGGTAGGCAGTATGACTTGTATCGCCCACAACTCACTTGTGTTCTACTCGTGCAAATAACATCAAACCATAAAACCTAGGCTCAGATGCCACTGTTGGGGAACGTAGTAATTTCAAAAATTTTCCTACGCACACGCAAGATCATGGTGATGCATAGCAACGAGGGGAGAGTCTGATCTACGTACCCTTGTAGATCGCAACGGAAGCGTTGACACAACGTAGAGGAAGTAGTCGTACGTCTTCTTCCCGATCCGACCGATCCAAGCACCGTTACTCCGGCACCTCCGAGTTCTTAGCACACGTTCAGCTCGATGACGATCCCCGGGCTCCGATCCAGCAAAGCTTCGGGGAGGAGTTCCGTCAGCACGACGGCGTGGTGACGATCTTGATGTTCTACCGACGTAGGGCTTCGCCTAAGCACTACAACGATATGATCGAGGTGGAATATGGTGGCAGGGGGCACCGCACACGGCTAAGGAACAATCTCAATGATCAACTTGTGTGTCTAGAGGTGCCCCCTGCCCCCGTATATAAAGGTTGCCAGGGGGAGGGCTGGCCGGCCGAAGGAGGAGGGCGCAGGAGGAGTCCTACTCCTACCGGGAGTAGGACTCCCCCCCAATCCTATTCCTAATAGGATTCCTCGAGAGAGAGAGAGAGAGAGAGGGAGAAGGGGGCCGGCCACCTCTCCTAGTCCTAATAGGACTAGGGGAGGGGGAGGCGCGCAGCCCACCTTGGGCTGCCCCTTTCACCTTTCCACTAAGGCCCAATAAGGCCCATTTGGTTCCCGGGGGGTTCCGGTAACCTCCCGGTACTCCGGTAAAATTCCCGATTTCACCCGAAACACTTCCGATGTCCAAACATAGGCTTCCAATATATCAATCTTTATGTCTCGACCATTTCGAGACTCCTTGTCATGTCTGTGATCACACCCGGGACTCCGAACAACCTTCGGTACATCAAAATGCATAAACTCATAATAACTGTCATCGTAATGTTAAGCGTGCGGACCCTACGGTTCGAGAACAATGTAGACATGACCGAGACACGTCTCCGGTCAATAACCAATAGTGGTACCTGGATGCCCATATTGGCTCCTACATATTCTACGAAGATCTTTATCGGTCAGACCGCATAACAGCATACGTTGTTCCCTTTGTCATCGGTATGTTACTTGCCCGAGATTCGATCGTCGGTATCCAATACCTAGTTCAATCTCGTTACCGGCAAGTCTCTTTACTCATTCCGTAATACATCATCTCACAACTAACATCTTAGTTATAATGCTTGCAAGGCTTATGTGATGTGTATTACCGAGAGGGCCCAGAGATACCTCTCCGACAATCGGAGTGACAAACCCTAATCTCGAAATACGCCAACCCAACATCTACCATTGGAGACACCTGTAGTACTCCTTTATAATCACCCAGTTACGTTGTGACGTTTGGTAGTACCCAAAGTGTTCCTCCGGCAAACAGGAGTTGCATAATCTCATAGTCATAGGAACATGTATAAGTCATGAAGAAAGCAATAGCAACATACTAAACGATCGGGTGCTAAGCTAATGAAATGGGTCATGTCAATCAGATCATTCAACTAATGATGTGACCTCGTTAATCAAATAACAACTCTTTGTTCATGGTTAGGAAACATAACCATCTTTGATTAACGAGCTAGTCAAGTAGAGGCATACTAGTGACACTCTGTTTTGTCTATGTATTCACACATGTATTATGTTTCCGGTTAATACAATTCTAGCATGAATAATAAACATTTATCATGATATAAGGAAATAAATAATAACTTTATTATTGGCTCTAGGGCATATTTCCTTCAAGTGCTAGACCGGCAACACCTTCATATTGAGTATCTTCGGAGTCGGAGTAATAACTTCTCTCGGAGTGGCTGTCGGAGTCGGAGCCGGATACCCATTCACCAACATGAGCTTGATGTCTTCGTTTTGTATAGCTCCTTGATGATTTTTCCTTCCTTTCCGAATCCTTGCTTCTCCGTGAGTATCTCCGTTCATAACGATCATCTCTACTCCTTCTCTCTCTTGGTGGTGATTCTTTGCTTCTTCTTTTTGGAGAATCTTCTCTTCTTTTGTAGGGAGCCGTACACTCATTGGAATAGTGTCCGGGTCTTCCATAATTATAGCAGTTTCGCTCTCGACTAGAAGATCTTTTGTCATTGTATGACCTTGACTTGAAGCTTCTATCTTTGCTTCTACTCTTGTAGAACTTGTTGAAGTTCTTCACCATTAAGCTCAATTCTTCATTGAAGGTTTGTTTCTCACTTGATGATGTGGGGACTTCACATGAGGCTTTGTAGGAACCACTTGATTTGTGATGAAATTCCTCTTTATCCTTGAGTGACATCTCATGAGCAACAATCCTTCCAATCACTTCCGTTGGCTTGAGATCTTTGTAATTGGGCATCATTTGGATCAATGTGCACACGGTATCATATTTCCCATCCAAGGCTCTTAGGATCTTCTTGATGATGAATCTATCGATCATCTCTTCACTTCCTAAGCCGACAATCTCATTTGTGATGAGAGCAAGCCTAGAGTACATTTCGGCGACACCTTCACCATCCTTCATCTTGAACTTGTCAAGTTGACTTTGGAGCACATCCAACTTGGATTCCTTGACGGAGTCGGTACCTTCGTGCATATCAATCAAAGTGTCCCAAATTTCCTTTGCATTCTCAAGGCGCCTGATTTTGTTGAATTCTTCGGGGCACAATCCGTTGAAGAGAATATCACAAGTTTGAGCATTGTATTGCAACATCTTCAACTCATCCGCGGTAGCTTCACGGTTTGGTTCCCTCCCATCAAAGAACTCACCTTGCAAGCCAACACAAACAATAGCCCATACGGCGGGGTTATGTCCAAGAATATGCATTTTCATTTTATGCTTCCAACTAGCAAAATTAGTACCATCAAAGTAAGGACCTCTACGGTGATAATTTCCCTCGCTAGACGCCATACTCTCCTAGGTTGTGAAACCAAAGCTATGACCACCAAAAGCTATGGAGATCAAGGCAAATGGAGACCAAAGCTCTGATACCACTTGTAGGATCGGAAGTATGTCTAGAGGGGGGGTGATTAGACTACTTGACCAAATAAAAACTTAACATTTTCCCAATTTTAGTTCTTGGCAGTTTTTAGCTATCTTAGGACAAGTCAAGCAATCATTACACAATTCAAGCAACCATGCAAAGAGTATATTAGCAGCGGAAAGTAAAGCATGCAACTTGCAAGAATATAAAGGGAAGGGTTTGGAGAATTCAAACGCTATTGGAGACACGGATGTTTTTCCCGTGGTTCGGATAGGTGGTGCTATCCTACATCCACGTTGATGGAGACTTCAACCCACGAAGGGTAACGGTTGCGTGAGTCCACGGAGGGCTCCACCCACGAAGGGTCCACGAAGAAGCAACCTTATCTATCCCACCATGGCCATCGCCCACGAAGGACTTGCCTCACTAGCGGTACATCTTCACGAAGTAGGCGATCTCCTTGCCCTTACAAACTCCTTGGTTCAAATCCACAATCTTGTCGGAGGCTCCCAAGTGACACCTAGCCAATCTAGGAGACACCACTCTCCAAGAAGTAACAAATGGTGTGTTGATGATGAACTCCTTGCTCTTGTGCTTCAAATGATAGTCTCCCCAACACTCAACTCTCTCTCATAGGATTTGGATCTGATGGAAAGAAGATTTGAGTGGAAAGCAACTTGGGGAAGGCTAGAGATCAAGATTCATATGGTTTGAATGGAATATCTTGGTCTCAACACATGAGTAGGTGGTTCTCTCTCAGAACATATGAGTTGGAATGGTGTATGTGTTCTGATGGCTCTCTCCACGAGTGAAGAGGAGGTGGAGGGGTATTTATAGCCTCCACACAAAATCCAACCGTTACACACAATTTATCAATCTCGGTGGGACCGAATCAGAAAACTCGGTCGGACCGAAATAGTAAACCTAGTGACCGTTAGGAATTTCAGTGGGACTGACATGCAACTCGGTAGGACCGATTCGGTTAGGGTTTGGGCATAACGTAATCTCGGTGAGACCGATTGCACAAACTCGGTGAGACCGAGTTTGGCAATAAGCTAACCAGAGAGTTGGCCAGGCAAACTCGGTGGGACCGACTCGCTCTTTCGGTGAGACCGAAAAGTTACAAGAAGGAAACATAGAGTTTGCATTGCATTCTCGGTGGGACCGATTCGCTCTTTCGGTGAGACCGAAAAGTTACGAAAGGGAAACAGAGAGTTTGCAAGACCATCTCGGTGAGACCGAGATCCTTATCGGTAGGACCGAATTGCTAGGGTTTGGCAGTGGCAAATGACAAGTGAAACTCGGTGGCGCGGATTGAAAGAATCGGTATGACCGAGTTTGGCTTAGGGTTTAGGTCATTTGTGGATATGGGAAAGTAGCTGAGGATTTTGGAGCATATCATTGAGCACATAGAGCAAGAGGCTCATTAAGCAACACCTCATCCCTCCTTGATAGTATTGGCTTTTCCTAAAGACTCAATGTGATCTTGGATCACTAAAATATAAAATGAAGAGTCTTGAACTTTTGAGCTTGAGCCAATTCTTTGTCCTTAGCATTTTGAGGGTTCCACTTTCACATCCATGCCATGCCAATCATTGAGCTTTCCTGAAATAATCATCTTGAAATAGCATTAGCTCAATGAGCTATATGTTGTTATGAATTACCAAAACCACCTAGGGATAGTTGCACTTTCACCGTTTTACCCTAAACGGACGGGACCGGACAGGATAGGGTTGCGCGGTGGAGTTGGCCTAACAGACAGAAGCAACTGCATCCCATAGATTCTAGTCTCTGTTAGATAGTAGTTTAAGCACTAGGAACGGATTAAGAAGTATAGGCATGTGAACCAGAATGATTGAGACTTCTTGTTTAATTAAGGGGTGTGGCATGCAGTAGCACCCTGGCATAAAATACGTATGCCTCATGAGCCAGAAGAAAGGGCAAACTAAAGGCAATGAAGCACAAGAACATTCTTTTTTCTTGATCCGAGAGAGAAAGACGAGAGATATTGGCCAAGTCAAATGTATCAAGGATGGGGCAGGGTAACTCTTGATGAAGGATGAGAAGATTAAGCATAGATGGCGGAGTACTTCGACAAGCTATTCAATGGGGAGAACAAGAGTTCTATCATTGAACTGGACGACTCCTTTGATGAGACCAACATGCGTTTTGTGCGGCGAATCCAGGAGTCTGAGGCCAAGGAGGCTTAAAAAAGGATGAAAGGAGGCAAGACGATGGGCCCTAATTGTATCCACATTGAAGTGTGGAAGGGTCTCGGGGACATAGCGATAGTATGCCTGGGAGGTCGATCATGGAAGCCATTTTCTTGGTACGACAACTTATGGAGTCATATAGGGAGCAAAAAAAGGACTTGCATATGTTGTTCATTGACTTGAAGAAGGCCTATGATAAGATATCACGGAATGTCATGTGTGTTGGAAATATGCCCTAGAGGCAATAATAAATTGATTATTATTATATTTCCTTGTTCATGATAATCGTTTATTATCCATGCTAGAATTGTATTGATAGGAAACTCAGATACATGTGTGGATACATAGACAACACCATGTCCCTAGTAAGCCTCTAGTTGACTAGCTCGTTGATCAATAGATGGTTACGGTTTCCTAACCATGGACATTAGATGTCGTTGATAGCGGGATCACATCATTAGGAGAATGATGTGATGGACAAGACCCAATCCTAAGCATAGCACTAGATCGTGTAGTTCGTATGCTAAAGCTTTGCTAATGTCAAGTATCATTTCCTTAGACCATGAGATTGTGCAACTCCCGGATACCGTAGGAATGCTTTGGGTGTGCCAAACGTCACAACGTAACTGGGTGGCTATAAAGGTACATTACAGGTATCTCCGAAAGTGTCTGTTGGGTTGGCATGAATCGAGACTGGGATTTGTCACTCCGTGTGACGGAGAGGTATCTCTGGGCCCACTCGGTAGGACATCATCATAATGTGCACAATGTGATCAAGGAGTTGATCACGGGATGATGTGTTACAGAACGAGTAAAGAGACTTGCCGGTAACGAGATTGAACAAGGTATCGTGATACCGACGATCGAATCTCGGGCAAGTATCGTACCGATAGACAAAGGGAATTGTATACGGGATTGATTAAGTCCTTGACATCGTGGTTCATCCGATGAGATCATCGTGGAACATGTGGGAGCCAACATGGGTATCCAGATCCCGCTGTTGGTTATTGACCGGAGAACGTCTTGGTCCTGTCTGCATGTCTCCCGAACCCGTAGGGTCTACACACTTAAGGTTCGATGACGCTAGGGTTATAAAGGAAGTTAGTATGTGGTTACCGAATGTTGTTCGGAGTCCCGGATGAGATCCCGGACGTCACGAGGAGTTCCGGAATGGTCCAGAGGTAAAGATTTATATATGGGAAGTCCTGTTTTGGACACCGGAAGAGTTTCGGGGTTTATCGGTAACGTACCGGGACCACCGGGAGGGTCCCGGGGGTCCACCAAGTGGGGCCACCAACCTCAGAAGGCTGCGTGGGCCAAGTGTGGGAGGGGACCAGCCCCTAGGAGGGCTGGTGCACCCCCCACAAGGGGCCCAAGGCGCAAGGATGAGTGGGAGGGGGCAAACCCTAGTCCAGTTGGGCCTTAAGGCCCACCTAGTGGGTTCCTTCCCCTCTTCCCCCTCTTGGCCGCCCCTTGATCCCCATCTAGGGCTGCCGCCCCCCCCTAGGGGTGGGAAACCCTAGAGGGGGCGCAGCCCTCCCCTTCCCCTATATATATGAGGCCTAGGGGCTGCCCACAACACGCGATTAGATCTCTCGTTTGGTGCAGCCCTGCATCTCTCTCTCCCTCCTCTTCTGTGGTGCTTGGCGAAGCCCTGCAGGATAGCCACGCTCCTCCATCACCACCACGCCGTTGTGCTGCTACTGGAAGGAGTCTTCCTCATCCTCTCCCTCTCTCCTTGCTGGATCAAGGCGTGGGAGACGTCACCGGGCTGTACGTGTGTTGAACGCGGAGGTGCCGTCCGTTCGGCACTTGGTCATCGGTGATTTGGATCACGACGAGTACGACTCCATCAACCCCGTTCACTTGAACGCTTCCGCTTAGCGATCTACAAGGGTATGTAGATGAACTCTCTTTCTACTCGTTGCTAGTCTCTCCATAGATAGATCTTGGTGATACGTAGGAAAATTTTGAATTTCTGCTACGTTCCCCAATAGTGGCATCATGAGCTAGGTCTATTGCGTAGATTCTGTGCACGAGTAGAACACAAAGTAGTTGTGGGCGTTGATTTTGTTCAATATGCTTGCCGTTACTAGTCTTATCTTGATTCGGCGGCATCGTGGGATGAAGCGGCCCGGACCGACCTTACACGTACTCTTACGTGAGACTGGTTCCACCGACTGACATGCACTAGTTGCATAAGGTGGCTAGCGGGTGTCTGTCTCTCCCACTTTAGTCGGATCGGATTCGATGAAAAGGGTCCTTATGAAGGGTAAATAGCAATTGGCATATCACGTTGTGGTCTTTGCGTAGGTAAGAACCGTTCTTGCTAGAAACCCATAGCAGCCACGTAAAACATGCAAACAACAATTAGAGGACGTCTAACTTGTTTTTGCAGGGTATGCTATGTGATGTGATATGGCCAAAGGATGTGATGAATGATATATGTGATGTATGAGATTGATCATGTTCTTGTAATAGGAATCACGACTTGCATGTCGATGAGTATGACAACCGGCAGGAGCCATAGGAGTTGTATTTATTTATTTATGACCTGCGTGTCAACTTAAACGTCATGTAATTACTTTACTTTATTGCTAACCGTTAGCTGTAGTAGTAGAAGTAATAGATGGCGAGGCAACTTCATGAAGACACGATGATGGAGATCATGATGATGGAGATCATGGTGTCATGCCGGTGACGATGATGATCATGGAGCCCTGAAGATGGAGATCAAAAGGAGCAAAGTGATATTGGCCATATCATGTCACTATTTGATTGCATGTGATGTTTATCATGTTTATACATCTTATTTGCTTAGAACGACGGTAGTAAATAAGATGATCCCTCACAACAATTTCAAGAAGTGTTCTCCCCTAACTGTGCACCGTTGCTAAAGTTCGTCGTTTCGAAGCACCACGTGATGATCGGGTGTGATAGATCCTTACGTTCACATACAACGGGTGTAAGACAGTTTTACACATGCAAAACACTTAGGGTTAACTTGACGAGCCTAGCATGTGCATAGACATGGCCTCGGAACACAGAAGACCGAAAGGTCGAGCATGAGTCGTATAGAAGATACGATCAACATGAAGATGTTCACCGACGTTGACTAGTCCGTCTCACGTGATGATCGGACACGGCCTAGTTGACTCGGATCATGTAATCACTTAGATGACTAGAGGGATGTCTATCTGAGTGGGAGTTCATAAGATGAACTTAATTATCCTGAACATAGTCAAAAGGATTTTGCAAATTATGTCGTAGCTCACGCTATAGTTCTACTGTTTAAATATGTTCCTAGAGAAAAAAATTAGTTGAAAGTTGATAGTAGCAATTATGCAGACAGTAAAAAGCTTATGTCCTTAATGCACCGCTCAGTGTGCTGAACCTCGAACGTGGTCTGTGGATGTTGCGAACATCTGACATACACGTTTTGATGACTACATGATAGTTCGGTAATGTTAAATGGTTTAGAGTTGAGGCATCAAAGACGAGTTTTGAAACGTCGCAAAACATATGAGATGTTTCGAGGGCTGAAATTGGGATTTCAGGCTCGTGCCCATGTCAAGAGGTATAAGACCTCCGACGGTTCTTCTAGCCTACATACTAAAGGAGAAAAAGCTCAATTGTTGAGCTTGTGCTCAGATTGTCTGAGTACAACAATCATTTGAATCGAGTGGGAGTTGATCTTCCAGATGAGATAGTGATGTTTCTCCGAAGTCATTACCACCAAGCTGCTAGAGCTTCGTGATGAACTATGATATGTCAGGGACATAAATGATGATCCTTGAGATATTCGCGATGTTTGACACCACGAAAGTAGAAATCAAGAAGGAGCATCAATTATTGATGGTTAGTGAAACCACTAGTTTCAAGAAGGGCAAGGGCAAGAAGGGATACTTCATGAAACAGCAATTCAGCTGCTGCTCTAATGAAGAAACCCAAGGTTAAACCCAAACCCGAGACTAAGTGCTTCTGTAATAAGAGGAACAGCCACTGGAGCAGAATTACCCTAGATACTTGGTAGATAAGAAGGCTGGCAAGGTCGATAGAAGTATATTGGATATACATTATGTTAATGTGTACTTTACTAGTACTCCTAGTAGCACCAGGGTATTAGATACCGGTTCGGTTGCTAAGTGTTAGTAACTCAAAATAAAAGCTACGGAATAAATGGAGACTAGCTAAAGGTGAGCTGGCGATATGTATTGGAAGTGGTTCCAATGTTGATATGATCAAATATCGTACGCTCCCTCTACCATCGAGATTGGTGTTTGCGTTGAGCATAGACATGATTGAATTATGTCTATCGCAATATGGTTATTCATTTAAGGAGAATAATGGTTACTCTGTTTATTTGAATAATACCTTCAATGGTCTTACGCCTAAAATGAATAGGTTTATTGAATCTCGATCGTAGTGATACACATGTTCATGCCAAAAGATAGTAATGATAGTACCACCCACTTGTGGCACTGCCACGTAAGTCATAAAACGCATGAGGAAGCTCCATGTTGATGGATCTTTGGGCTCACTCATTTTTGAAAAGTTTGAGACATGCGAACCATGTCTATTGGTATATATGCATGAAGAAACTCCATGCAAATGGGCCGTTTGAACTCACTTGATTTTTGAATCACTTGAGACATGCAAATCATACCACATGGGCAAGATGACTGAAAGCCTCGGTTTCAGTAAAATGGAACTAGAAAGCAACTTGTTGGAAGTAATACATTTTGATGTGTGCAGTCCAATAAGTGCTGAGGCACGTAGTGGATATCATTATGTTCTTACTTCACAGATGATTTGAGTAGATGTTGAGTATATTTACTTGATGAATCACGAGTCTGAATTATTGAAAGGTTCAAGTAATTTCAGGGTGAAGTTGAAAGATCGTCGTGACAAGAGGATAAAAGATCTATGATATGATCATAGAGATGAATATCTGAGTTACAAGTTTGGCACAGAATTAAGACATTGTGGAAATTGTTTCACAACTAATACAGCCTGGAACACCATAGTGTGTCCGAACATCATAACTGCACCCTATTGGATATGATGCATACCATGATGTCTCTTATCGAATTACCACAATAGTTTATGGGTTAGGCATTAGAGACAACCACATTCACTTTAAATAGGGCACCACGTAATTCCGATGAGATGACACCGTTTGAACTATGGTTTAGAGAAACCTAAGCTGTCATTTCTTAAAAGGTTTGGGGCTGCAACGCTTATGTGAAAAAGTTTCAGGCTGATAAGCTCGAACCCAAAGCGGACAAATGCATCTTCATAGGACACCCCAAAACAGTTGGGTATACCTCCTGTCTCAGATTCGAAAGCAATAAGGGATTGTTTCTAGAATCGGGTCCTTTCTCGAGGAAAAGTTTCTCTCGAAAGAATTGAGTGGGAGGATGGTGGAGACTTGATGAGGTTATTGAACCGTTACTTCAACTAGTGTATAGCAGGGCACAAAGAGTTGTTCCTGTGGCACCTACACCAATTGAAGTGGAAGCTTATGATAGTGATCATGAAACTTCAGATCAAGTCACTATCAAACCTCGTAGGATGACAAGGATGCGTACTACTTCAGAGTGGTACGTAGTCCTGTCTTGGAAGTCATGTTGCGAGACAACAATGAACCTACGAGCTATGGAGAAGCGATGGTGGGCCCGGATTCCGATAAATGGCTCGAGGCCATATAATCCGAGAGAGGATCCATGTATGAAAACAAAGTGTAGACTTTGGAAGAACTACTTGATGGTCGTAAGGCTGTTGAGTACAGATGGATTTTAAAAGGGAAGACGGACAATGATGGTAAATGTCACCATTTAAGAAAGCTCGACTTGTCGTTAAGATGGTTTCGACAAGTTCAAGGAGTTGACTACGATGAGACTTTCTCACCTGTAGCGATGCTAAAAGTCTGTTGGAATTATATTAGCAATTACTGCATTATTTATGAAATCTTGCAGATGGGATGTCAAAACATTGTTTCCTCGACGATTTTCTTGAGGAAAGGTTGTATGTGATACAACCAGAAGGTTTTGTCAGTCCTGAAATGTGCTAATAAGTATGCAAAGCTCCGGCAATCCTTCTAAGGACTGGAGTAAGCATCTCGGAGTTGGAATGTGTGCTTTGATGAGATGATCAAAGATTTTGGTTTATACAAAGTTTATGAGAAACTTGTATTTCCAAAGAAGTGAGTGGGAGCACTATAGAATTTCTGATGAGTATATGTTGTTGACATATTGTTGATCAGAAATGATGTAGAATTTCTAAAGAAAGCATATAGGGTTATTTGGAAAGTGTTTTTCAATTGAAAGCCTGGATTAAGCTACTTGAACATTGAGCATCAAGATCTATAAGGATAGATCAAAAACGCTTAATGGTACTTTCAAATGAGCACATACCTTGACATGATCTCGAAGGTGTTCAAGATGGATCAGTCAAAGAAGAAGTTCTTGCCTGAGTTGTAAGGTATGAAGTTAAGACTTAAAGCTCGACCACGGCAGAATAGAGAGAAAGGACGAAGGCCGTCCGCTATGCTTAAGACGTAGGCTCTACAGTATGCTATGCTGTGTACCGCACCTGAAGTGTGCCTTGCCATGAGTCAGTCAAGGGGTACAAGAGTGATCCAAGAATGGATCACAGGACAGCGGTCAAAGTTATCCTTAGTAACTAGTGGACTAAGGAATTTTTCTCGATTATGGAGGTGGTAAAAGAGTTCGTCGTAAAGGGTTACGCCGATGCAAACTTTGACACTAATCCAGATTATAGTGAGTAGTAAACTGGATTCGTATAGTAGAACAGGTATTTGGAAGAGCTCCAAATAGAGCGTGGTAGCTGCATCTAGGAGATGACATAGAGATTTGTAAAGCGCACACGGATCTGAAAGGTTCAGACCCGTTGACTAAAACCTCTCTCACAAGCAACATGATCAAACCTAGAACTCATTGAGTGTTAATCACATGGTGATGTGAGCTAGACTACTGACTCTAGTAAACTCTTGGGTGTTAGTCACATGGCGATGTGACCTGTGAGTGGTAATCACATGGCGATGTGAACTAGATTATTGACTCTAGTGCAAGTGGGAGACTGTTGGAAATATGCCCTAGAGGCAATAATAAATTGATTATTATTATATTTCCTTGTTCATGATAATCGTTTATTATCCATGCTAGAATTGTATTGATAGGAAACTCAGATACATGTGTGGATACATAGACAACACCATGTCCCTAGTAAGCCTCTAGTTGACTAGCTCGTTGATCAATAGATGGTTACGGTTTCCTAACCATGGACATTAGATGTCGTTGATAGCGGGATCACATCATTAGGAGAATGATGTGATGGACAAGACCCAATCCTAAGCATAGCACTAGATCGTGTAGTTCGTATGCTAAAGCTTTGCTAATGTCAAGTATCATTTCCTTAGACCATGAGATTGTGCAACTCCCGGATACCGTAGGAATGCTTTGGGTGTGCCAAACGTCACAACGTAACTGGGTGGCTATAAAGGTACATTACAGGTATCTCCGAAAGTGTCTGTTGGGTTGGCATGAATCGAGACTGGGATTTGTCACTCCGTGTGACGGAGAGGTATCTCTGGGCCCACTCGGTAGGACATCATCATAATGTGCACAATGTGATCAAGGAGTTGATCACGGGATGATGTGTTACGGAACGAGTAAAGAGACTTGCCGGTAACGAGATTGAACAAGGTATCATGATACCGACGATCGAATCTCGGGCAAGTATCGTACCGATAGACAAAGGGAATTGTATACGGGATTGATTAAGTCCTTGACATCGTGGTTCATCCGATGAGACCATCGTGGAACATGTGGGAGCCAACATGGGTATCCAGATCCCGCTGTTGGTTATTGACCGGAGAACATCTCGGTCATGTCTGCATGTCTCCCGAACCCGTAGGGTCTACACACTTAAGGTTCGATGACGCTAGGGTTATAAAGGAAGTTAGTATGTGGTTACCGAATGTTGTTCGGAGTCCCGGATGAGATCCCGGACGTCACGAGGAGTTCCGGAATGGTCCGGAGGTAAAGATTTATATATGGGAAGTCCTGTTTTGGACACCGGAAGAGTTTCGGGGTTTATCGGTAACGTACCGGGACCACCGGGAGGGTCCCGGGGGTCCACCAAGTGGGGCCACCAACCTCAGAAGGCTGCGTGGGCCAAGTGTGGGAGGGGACCAGCCCCTAGGAGGGCTGGTGCGCCCCCCACAAGGGGCCCAAGGCGCAAGGATGAGTGGGAGGGGGCAAACCCTAGTCCAGTTGGGCCTTAAGGCCCACCTAGTGGGTTCCTTCCCCTCTTCCCCCTCTTGGCCGCCCCTTGATCCCCATCTAGGGCTGCCGCCCCCCCTAGGGGTGGGAAACCCTAGAGGGGGCGCAGCCCTCCCCTTCCCCTATATATATGAGGCCTAGGGGCTGCCCACAACACGCGATTAGATCTCTCGTTTGGTGCAGCCCTGCATCTCTCTCTCCCTCCTCTTCTGTGGTGCTTGGCGAAGCCCTGCAGGATAGCCACGCTCCTCCATCACCACCACGCCGTTGTGCTGCTGCTGGAAGGAGTCTTCCTCATCCTCTCCCTCTCTCCTTGCTGGATCAAGGCGTGGGAGACGTCACCGGGCTGTACGTGTGTTGAACGCGGAGGTGCCGTCCGTTCGGCACTTGGTCATCGGTGATTTGGATCACGACGAGTACGACTCCATCAACCCCGTTCACTTGAACGCTTCCGCTTAGCGATCTACAAGGGTATGTAGATGAACTCTCTTTCTACTCGTTGCTAGTCTCTCCATAGATAGATCTTGGTGATACGTAGGAAAATTTTGAATTTCTGCTACGTTCCCCAACAATGTGATGGGCCTTGGAGAAACACAAAATCTCAGCAAAGTACATTACCCTCATCAAGGACATGTGCGATAATGTTGTGACAAGTGTTCAAACAAGTGATGTCGACACTGATGACTTCCCGATTAAGATAGGACTGCATTAGGGGTCAGTTTTGAGCCCTTATCTTTTTTGCATTGGTGATGGATGAGGTCAGAAGGGATATACAAGGAGATATCCCATGGTGTATGCTCTTTGCGGATGATGTAGTGCTAGTTGACGATAGTCGGACGGGGGTAAATAGGAAGTTGGAGTTATGAAGATAAACTTTGGAATCGAAAGGGTTTAGCCTTAGTAGAACTAAAACCGAGTACATGATGTGCGGTTTCAATACTACTAGGTGTGAGGAGGAGGTTAGCCTTGATGGCCAGGTGGTACCTCAGAAGTACACCTTTCGGTATTTGGGCCAATGTTGCAGGAGGATGGGGGTATTGATGAAGATGTGAACCATCGAATCAAAGCCGGATGGATGAAGTGGCGCCAAGCTTCTGACATTCTCTGTGACAAGAGAGTGCCACAAAAGCTAAAAGACAAGTTCTACAGGACGGCGATTCGACCCACAATGTTGTATGGCGCTGAGTGTTGGCTGACTAAAAGACGACATGTTCAACAGTTAGGTGTGACGGAGATGCGTATGTTGAGAAGGATGTGTGGCCACACGAGGAACGATCGAGTCCGAAATGATGATATACGGGATAGAGTTGAGATAACATCAATTGAAGAGAATCTTGTCCAACATCGTGTGAGATGGTTTGGCCATATTTAGCACAGGCTTCCAGAAATTTCAGTGCATAGCGGACGGCTAAAGCGTACGGAGAATGTCAAGAGAAGACGGGGTAACCCGAATTTGATATGGAAGGAGTCTGTTAAGAAAGACATGAAGGATTGAAGTATCACCAAAGAGCTAGCTATGAACAGGGGTACGTGGAAACTTGTTATCCATATGTGAGAGCCATGAATTGATTGCGAAATTTTATAGGTTTTACCTCTAATTTACTCTAATTTATTTGGGACTAAAAACTTTATTGTTGTTTTTCTTAAACTACGATAGCACCTGAATTTGGGAGGTTACTTCATAAGCCACATAAAACCAAACCCTATAAATGAGTATAACAGCACAAACAATTGACCAGTCAAACTAATCAATCCATTGCAGATTGCAGTATCCTATCTGCGAACTGATCAAGTGCCCCCAATAATTTATGCCGTCCACAGGCCACAGCGACACACCGCATTCCAGAAAGGTACATATTTCCTTCATTCTATAATATAGTATGCACGTGTTTTTCGAGATTTAAATTTGACTGTAAATCAACAAGACCGACTGCGGCGAAAGCAAAAATTATATTATTAAATTCGTACGAATTCAGTGGTACAATAAATAGTTATTACTCCCGCCGTAGTCGATCTCGATAATTAAATTTATGATCAAACTTTTTTAAACAGATTTATGGTCAAACTTGAATCTCATGAAACGAAAGCGGGCTACATTGTGGAATGGAGGAAATACATGCATGGGACCTAAAGTAGAGATTCATCCATTTCTTAGCTGAGTCACCTTTCTCAGGTTCAGCGGCATTTTATCACTATCACGAGGCGGTAGATCGACCTGCCGTCAGGGGCGGAACTGGGCCTGGGGCAACTGGGGCTAGGCGTGGCCCAACTCGTAAATACATTATCCAGCAGGAATTTTGCATGTTTGTACACTCATAAAGGCCCAGCCCTAGACGTGCACACATCCAGTGCCATGCCTCAGCCCATATACAACCCAGAAAAGCTCCCCATCGCCACCAGCCCACGACGAACAATCGCTCCAAAACGAGTCCCCCATCTCGCCTGATCGCTACCCATAAAAAGAGATCTCGCCTGATCGCCAGCACGCACGACGCTCTATCTCTTTCCATTGTTTCGCCAGGTCGATCAGAAGAAAAAAAAAACCTCGTTCATGCTGCGCCGCCAATTCCCCTCAGGCTTCGACTGCTTGACTCGACGAACTGTACGTCCGGACCTGCGCGGCTGCACCCGGCCGACGGCACTCGGAATCTCGGATCATCTAGCTGCAGCCCCCTCCAACCGTTCTATTCTGTTCAGATCCATTTACTTCTTTTTTTCGAATTGAAGGGCCATAATGAAAAGAAGCCGATGTTCAGCTCCATTTACACAACCGGCTGGACATGATAGGTAATCTCAAGTTTGTTGTATCATTTTTTTATCTAGTTCTTTTGTATCAGCCTAAATCAATGAACCAGTGATGTTAAAATTCTATTACTTTAGTCAAATTTGTTCACATGTTCATGTTTTGCAAAATTTCAGATGAACAATTAATTTAGTCTGTCCAATGTCTTGGTACTACTACTTGATTTATATTTACAAGGCCATGTCCTTTTATTATTGCTGGTGAACAAACAATGACCTCAAACGAAACAGATCTTCATTAATTGGTACCAACTTTCCAATGATGGATTTTGTTAAATTATTTACATATTTTAGCAAATTTGCTCTCATCATAATATGAATTCATATTTTTCATTCTGGTGAATTTGTGGTGTACTTGTAACATGCATTAGTATTACTATGCATGTATTTGGATTTTGGAGCTCTTTATAGCCATTTAATTTTAGCCCTAGGCTTTGAGAAATCCTGATTCCGCCTCTGTCAGCCGTTACTTTAGTTTAGTCCATGTGGATGGAAAAGAAGGCGGCCGGGTCTGCCCCCCGGATTGCAAACCAAAGCAACCATCCATGATTACAAACGCAACTGCAGCTAGAATATATAGCACCATGACCACATAAAAGTCTATACACGACGTGGTGGTAATAGCTAGCTAGATTGCTACCCTGCCGGTTTATCGCGTTGCCGCTGTCGTGTTAAAGTTCATGGCGCTTCTCTGTCCTGCTACTTCTAGATCGCTACCCTGTCGGGTTATCACGTCGCATATTACTACCGCAACAACAATAAACAATTACAGGCTATGGCGTTTCTCGGTCCTACTATTATTATAGAGTAGGGAGCGGCTAGGCGACTATAAAGGGTCAGTCGATTATTCTCCTAACAGTTCAATGAAGATCTAACGGACTATGTCCGTTTTCAACCTCTCCTTTCTTCTTTCTCTCACTCTCCCGCCGATCCAGCCCCCGCCCCGCCGGTCTTCCACCGCCTCAGCCATCCCTCTAGGGCCCACCGCACTAAGCTTTTTCTTCGACGAAGCCCTCCCTCCCCCTCCCCCCCCCCGCCGGTCTTCCACGGCCCCGGCCATCCCTCTAGGGCCCACTGCACCGAGCTTTTTCTCCGGCGAAGCCCCCCTCCCCCCCGCCGGTCTTTTGCCGCCCCGGCCATCCCTCTAGGGCCCACCATACTGAGTTTTTTCTCCGGCGAAGCCCTATCACCGCTGGCTAGCACCGCCCCCATCATGAACCCTAAAATAGATAATGGTGTGCTGACGGCAAGCCCATTCCTTCTCTCCGGCGAGGCCTTCTCCTTCTCCTTTCATCATTTAAAAATCGACTAACCCGAACTAAAAAATTCAACTGACTGAAATGTAGCTAAACTGCTTATTAAGTATATGGACATTTCCTACAAAGGGTCCGCCTTCTGCTATCGAGGAGCGAAACTGCTTTGTGGACGAGGGAGTCTGCACTGTTAGAAGGGAGAGAGAGGAATTGGTGGAATAGTTCGTTTTATTGCTTGAGCCTCATGGGCATATATATAGGAGTACATGATCATCTTGGAGTACAAGGCAAGGTAGAATAATATCCTACGCTATCCTAGCTTTCCGAATAATCACGATACTCAAATCCCCCCGCAGTCACAATAATAGTGACGCAGACGGTGAGACTGGAGAAGAATCCGAAGGCAAGCCGACGGACACCCCCCCCCCCCCCCCCACAGTCGTAACGGTCGACGCATCGCGGAGTCGTGGCTGGAGTGAAAAACAATGAGGTTGCTCAAGCAGGCGGCAACCCTTTGTGCCATTTGTCGATGTAGCGGAGAGCCGGTGTCGAGGATGTCGCCGTGGAGCCGCGGGCGCAAGAGGGCGCCGAGTTAGCATGGGCGCAGTGGTGTCAAAGTAGTGGTGCGTCGGAAAGAAGACGTTGTTGACGACGCGTCGCGGCGGGTTTGCCAAGCCCGGGGACACATCGTAGACGAAGGCACGCACCGGTGTTGCCAGCACCGGGCATGCGTAGACAGACGAAGACGAAGTTGACGAAGCGTCACACCAGGCTTGCCCGGCCCGGGGAAACGTCATGGATGAAGGCACGCATTGGTGTTGCCAGCACCGGGCATGCATAGACGAGGACCTGCACAAGTTGTACGCCATGTCCGAGGAGTCAGAGAGGCCAGCAGAGAAGGACTCGACGACGGTTGCGGCGTCAATCAGCGCGGAGCCGATGTCGCCTGCGGTTGTCGGAGTAGACGAAGTGGTCGGGTAGATGACGGCGACGCTGGCGACGGGCCTTCGCCGGTGCTGGACGAAGACAAAGGAGATGGACGAGCGGCGACAGCGGCTAAGTGGGTAGCGACGGCGGCGGCCAAAGAAGAGCGGCGGCGGCGGCCTGACGGCGGCTAGGTTAGGAGCACGGCGGCGGTGCTCGAAGTAGGCGAAGAATCCGATAGCATGACGAAGACCGGCGCGGGCAGTGGCGTTCCCGCGCCAAGGGAGGTGGCGCGACGCATACCACATGAAGTCAACGCGCGTGGACGACAAAGTGGACCATGGGTTGCCGCGCTACGGCCCGAAGGGGCGACGCAGCAGTGACGGGCAGGTCGGGGTGACGGTGAGAAGACCTGGGGCGGCGACAGGGACCGCGGGCCGCAGCACGACAGCCCGAAGGGGCGACGCGGCGGAGGAGCGCGGGTCGGTGCAACCGCGGGGACGGCCTCTGGACGGCGGCCTGGACCGCGTGCCATGCTCGCTACGGCCCTATGGGGCAACGTAGTGGCAGCGCGAGGGTCGGTGCTGCCACGGGGACGACCTGAAGCGGACGGCCTCTGGGCGGCGGTGGACCGCGGGCCTCGGTACTACGGCCCAAAGTGGCGACGCAGCGGTGACGCGGGTCGGTGCAGCTGGGAGAAGAACCACGGGGCGGCGGCGCTGCGGCCCGACGGGGCGACGCAGCGGCAGCCCATTGCTCGATCGGTAGAGGGGCGCACTGAACTCGGGACGGTCTTCATGGGGCCTGCGGAGGCACGCGCAACCGACGGGCCAGGTCAGTCGCACGGCGTAGATGAGGCGAATCGCGGCGGCGGGCGGGTGATCAATCCGATCACGCGCGAGGTCGAGGACGCCGCTCGGTGGAGGCGTGGTGGCAGCGGAGTCCGAGATGAAGCCAGCGGCGGCGGGCGGCAGGGCGACTATGATTGGCCGCCACATGGCGCGAGGGCGCCGGGTCGGGGTGATGTAGGAGTCCCGGTCGGAGCAGAGCGGTGATGGCCGGCGTAGATCGACGGGCGGGCCGTCGCGCGAACGGCGGCGGTGAAGGACCGCCGCATGACGCGAGGCCGCCGAGTCGGGGCGACCGGCGAGCCGACGCAAGGACGCCGCGCGAGGCCGTCGAGTCGGGGCGACCGACGGGCAGACGCACGGACGACGCGCGAGGCCGCCGGGTCGGTGAAGAAACCGGCCGATCGCGCCGGTGTTGGAATAGAGGCGCATGGGGTCGACGGCGGCGGTGGGCGACGCAAATCGGGTCACATGGACCGGAAAACCAAAAAGGAGACACCGATCAAAGCGACCAACAAGAGAGAAAACCCGGATCAAAGGATCGGAAAAAAAGACTTTCTTGAGCAGCCGACCAACACGACCGGTGGACGAACCCTAGTTACGGGCGGCGCGGCCCCCGACGACGGTCATGGAGGCCGACCGCCCCAGGGGCAGCGCGCGGATGCGGAAGCGGCGGCTGTTAGGGTTTAGAACTCGGAAACTGATACCATGTTAGAAGGAAGAGAGGAGGATTGATGGAATAGTTCGTTTTATTGCTTGAGCTATATATATATATATAGAAATACATAATCATTTTAGAGTATAAGGCAAGGTAGAATCCTACACTCTCCTAGCTTTCCGAATAATTACAATACTCAACATGCACGACAACTACCCGACTGCAAATCCGGCCGTCTACTGCTCTGTCAGGCAGAGATCGTCCGCTTCCGCTATGCGCCGTGTGTGTATAGCAATAGCAGCTCTCATCGAGAAAAATACTACTGCATCCGTTCTCTCTGAGAAGGAGAGGATTATAGAATGGGATGGCGCGGCAAGAGGTGATGAAGTATGCAGCCTGACTTTGGGAGGCAGGTGCCTAGCGTAGGAGGCAGGCGTGAAAGCCATGCAACACCCCACGATACGCTTTGCATCGTAGACGTCGACAGTCCACTGTCCGCGCTCGCCGGTACGGTGGTCCGACATGCATCATCGAAGTAAGTCGGAAGGTCGCGACGTGACGCTGTTTTGAGGTAGTAGAAGCTCCACCGTGACAGGGAGATCAGATGGGTAGGTGTAGTAGTCCGGCTCGGCTGTAAACGTCAGCGTCTCAGATAGATGAAGCTGTGAAATGCGTGATGATGATCCGTTTCTAGGCTCACCTGCAATAAATAGTGTTGACTCGTCGTGCATCTGGTCCGGTCCGGCCGCTGGTTGGATGTCTAGCCTAGGCCAGCACCAGCGGCTGGTGTGGTGGCGCCGGAAAACGATACCCCGCCGCGTCGCATCGCCTCGGCACCGTCTAGAATGCGCAGGAACAACATGCATGCGCCTCGCTTGGCTGGCCGCCTTATCTGTCTCCGCTTCCCGAGGCAAGGCCCATTGTCGCATTGCTCTCAACGACCCGGCCGCTTATCAGGTTATCTGCAGCACAAGCTCCCGAGAGAGAGAGAGATAGAGAGAGACGGGGAGCTCTCATGACTTATCGGTCATGAGCGAGCGGCAATGCAAAATGAAGGTGCCATACGCAGCAGACCGAATGAAAACGCGTGCAATTCGACGATGCAATTGATCCATGGCGTCACATGGCACCCGTAAGCCAGTGGCGGCGCTGGGGATCACCACTAACAAACACCCCGGCTACCAGTTCGATGGGTTCATCAGATCAACGGACTAGTATTGTAGTACTCCCTCCATTTTTATATACAAGATCATTATAAAATATACGTCTTACATTTATACAAGGCCACCAACAGTAATCGAGGCAAAATTAATGTTATTTTCTCGTACTAGCAACCTGTTTAATAGTTGCATGTATGCAGTCATAATGGCAGTCAGCTACTTTCTCCACTCAGTTTTCTTGCATGCATGTGGGGTATTAATGACCCCATTATACGAAAAGAAAAATTAACTTTCAAAACAGGCATTAAATTTTACATTAATATCTGTAATTTGAGTTTGTGACCTTGTATATAAAAATGGAAGAAGTAGCTTGTACACGCGGACGTGCCGGGCCAGCGGGAGCGGCACCTGGCAGTCGCAGGAGAGGGAGAGCCGCGCCCACGTGGACCAGATGGCCATTGTTTGTTTGTTCGCCGACCCAAACTGCCAAATCCAGGCCAGCTCTGGACAACCACCTGTTGGCATCACGGCATCGTGGCGTAGACACCTGGCCTTTCGCCGTTTCCTTCCCTGGCACCTTTGCGTCGGTCGGTGCCGTTCATCCTTGGCTAAATGAATAGAAATCGCGGCCCAATGCGTGAAAGTAAATGGACAAATGTTTTTTTTTGCCCGCTTTTGATCCATTTCCGGTTAAAATTTGAGCCGCGTTTGCGTCGAAACGGATAGCGTGTGGATGGGCTGTTGTTATTCCCTGGTCCGTCCGCCAGGGACACAACCGCCGGCCGCCAATGCCAACCTTGCCTGCTGTCTGTGAGGGAAGCCCGAGGTGCTCTTTTCGGACGCGTCTCCAGCATCAACATAAGGTGTTTGACACTTTGTTCAAAGGGCACCATAGATAGTGGAGAAGAGTATTTTTTTGCCACAATTTCATTTGTTCACTGGATGATTCGTCCTCGGATGATGAAAAGCTTGTGCTGGATGCATTGGTTGTCAATGACCACATTGCTAGGCAGCGGCCTCGGTTCAAGGGATCAATTTCGGGTCATGCTCCTGCCTTGAATGGCAATAGGGGGAGAGGCCATGCCCTGCACTATGCTGATTATTTTGAGAATTATATGCTCTTCACACCACATCAATTCCACCGCCGCTTCCGTATGACGAGACATGTGTTCAATCATATTCGGGAGGGAGTGATAGCATATGACCCATACTTTGAGTGCAAAGAGGATGCCTTTGGCAAGTTTGGATTCTTTTACCAGAAATGCACTACGACTATTCACATGCTTGCATATGAAATTTTGGGCAATCTTGTGGATGAGTACGTATACATGAGTGAGTCCACATAGGTCCTATCAATGTATAGTTTCTGCAAGGCCATGATGGCAGTGTTTGGCCCTGAGTACCTGAGAGAGCCTACTGCCGCTGGTACATAATGGTTGTTAGCGATCAAGGTCTATAGAGGCTTTCCGAGCATGCTCGGTAGCATAGATTGTATGCACTGTAAGTGAAAGAACTGTCCATTTACTTGGCAGGGGCGGTACAAGGGGCATGTGAAAAGTGCCACTGTCATACTAAAAGCGGTGGCTTCACAAGATTTTTAGATATGCCATTCTTTTGTCAGCATGGCTGGTTCTCACAATAATATAACGTGCTTCAGCGTTCTCCATTGTTCGCAAGGCTTGCAAAGGCCACTCCCTAGGTTAACTTTGAGATCAATCACTACCACTACAACAAGGGACACTACCTAGCTGATGCATCTATCCTCAATGGTTAACTCTTGTGAAGATAATACCCAATCCGCAAGGAGAGAAGAGACAGATATTTGCCCAAATGCAAGAGAGTTCTAGGAAGGATCTGGAGTGTGCTTTTGGTGTGCTTCAATCTTGATGGGGTATCAATCGAAACCCTGCATTGACATGGAGCACTGAGAAGCTTTGAGAGATGATGATTGCTTGTGTGATCATGCACAACATAATCGTGAAGGATGAGCATGGTGACAACATCTATGACCAATTGTTTGATTTTCAGGGTGAAAACATTAAGCCTGAGCATCAAGAACTAGCAACGTTTGAACAACTCGTCCAATTCCATCGTGAAATGCTATATTGACATATTCATATGCAACTCTAAGATGACTTGATTGAGCACATGTGAAATCACGTTGGCAACCAATAGATGTATCGGTTCATTTTCTTTCGATCTATTCAAGACAATTTTGATTGGGTTGTAAAATTATTTGATTATGTTTTTTTGTTTGTGAAACTATTTGCAATGTTTTATTTATTTGCTTAAAAAATATTTACAATGTGTGTAATTCATACATAGGGGCTCCAGCGGCCGTGGCAGACCAGATGCGTCCGTGCATTGGGAGCACAGCCAGCGCGTCCATAAAAACGGTTGGACGCACTGGTAGAAAAAGGGCCTGTTGTCCCGGTTCGTAAGGGCCTTTAGTCCCGGTTCCTGAACCGGGACTAAAGGGTCGGTACTAATGCCCTGACCCTTTAGTCCCGGTTCAAACCAGAACCGGGACTAAAGGCCCTCCACGTGGCCGGTCCACGTTTAGTCCCGGTTGGTAACACCAACCGGTACTAAAGGAAATTTTCTGAATTTTTTAAAAGTTTTTTTTTGAATTTTTTTGATTTTTTTATTTTCAAATTTCTGAATTATTTTAACCTCTAATCTCTAATCACCCCTCATCACTGCTCAATTTAATCTCTAATCACCCCTCATCATTCCAAATCATCTAACTTGCCGGACGGTCACCCATCCTCCCACTCCCCCAGCCTGCGCACGCTTAACTTTCGGGTTCTATTCTCCCTCGTTTCCAAGTCTGCACTCGTTGTTTTCCTGACAATAGTAAGATGTTAATCCTATTAACCCTCAGGAGTTTAGCTTGAGCATGAAGTCACACATTTCACTGTTTGAGTTTGAAATTATTGTTCTAAAAAACAATAATTTTTTAGTAACACTAATATTTCTTGAATAAGTAGTTTGACCATTGTTTGACCACAGTTTGACCATAGTTTGACCAGATTTGACCAAAATTCAAAAAAAAACTGAAATAACTATTTAATAACACTAATATTCTTGAATAATTATTTAGTAACACTAATACTTCTTGAATAAGTAGTTTGACCATAGTTTGACCAGATTTAATGAAAATTTAAAAAAACTGAAATTTGAGCATAACTTTTTTTTCTTTTGGAATTTGAGGATTCTACAAATTTGCAAACAGGCTGTTGGCCGTCTCCCTCGGATGTAACTTTTTCGAGTAGATGATTTTTCATATAAAAAACTTTTTAATCCGAGTTCGTATGCAAAAGTTATGCCCATTTTACAAATTCGAGAAAGATTTTGTAAATAAAGTCAAAATTCATATTTGTAAATTTTCCCAACAACTAGACTACATATCACATGGGAAACTTATTTTGTTTTTGTCATTTCCATCATTTTCTTTTGTTTTTTCTAAAACTGAAAAGGCGGTCCACGGGTGGGGGGGGGGGGGAGTTTGAAAATGGGACCTTCAGTACCGGTTCGTGTCATGAACCGGTACTAATGCCTCAAAGCCCATTAGTCCCGGTTGGTGGCACCAACCGGGACTAAAGGTCTACACCAACCGGTACTAAAGGGCATCGCACCCTTTAGTCCCGGGTCGTGGCATGAACCGGGACTAAAGGGCCCAAGTGAACCGGGACTAATGCCTTAGCCGCACGAATCGGGATAAATGAATCCATTGGTCCCGGTTCTGGACTGAACCGGGACTAATGGGCTTATCTGGCCTGGACCAAAGCCCCCTTTTCTACTAGTGACGCCGCACAATGCCCTATCCAAACGGACAAAATCCGAACAAAACGAACGTTCATTTTGGGCCGTGCGTTGAAGTTGGCCTTAATCCCTACAATGTAGTATACTAGCTCCCTGCTAAATTTTATACTCCTAAAATTTAGCAGGACGTCGGTCCTGGTTGGTTTGGTTTTCCCCCAGCGGTGCTCGGGTGGGCCTCGGTTCAATCTCGCCGATTCTACTTAGGCTGATCGTAATGGGAGTATCATAAGCGGTATCATGCATATCAACTAGACTTTTTGGATGATGTGTCACACAATTAAATGAGGAAAAAGAGGGTGTGGTATCATATCATGATGCCGTATCATATTAAATGTTATACTACTTTGTGTCATGCATGGCAATTAATAAGACAATCTAAGATACTACCTTATGATACTATGCATTAAGGAGGTAGTATCATATATACTAATATCATATGCATGATACTAGTATATAATACTTCCCATTACAACCAGCCGACATGGCTCAAAATGAAGAATTTAAAATTTGGGCCATTCAATTCTTTTGGGAATGAAGGAGCACCCACGCGGAGCGACAACGGCACCGGGGCGAATGAAGCGAGGCCCGAGGATGCTGTCAGGTGGTGGGTGACAGTGAGGAGTGGGCGGGGCGGTGAGGCTAGCGTGGGGGCGTTGCCGGTTGCGGGCTGTGGTGGCTGCCGGTTCGGTTGGTGGTACTTAGGGTAGGGCGGTTTGGAGAAGAAAAAAAAAGAAAAGATACGAGGTTGAAGAAGAGCATTCATTGGTTTTGCATTGGACGACCGTAAATGAAACCCAAATCATTTTTTTAACACAAACCAAAATCAGTTTTTAGTCGACCTACCCCAGGCATATCCCAAATTTATACTGGAGTACTCGGCAAAGGAACTACTAGAACGCATACTGAGTTCAAAAAGAATAATAATACTAGAACGCATAGCTTCCAGTCCTCTGAATACTTACACTGGTAGTGGTTTAAACACCGGGGAAACCCGATTGAAAAAACCAACCACGTGAACTGGAATGACAGGGACTTCTTCTGTTTGATTAAGGGGGGCAGCACATTAGCAAAGTGCTAACAAAGTACGTATGCCTCTTGAGCCGGAAGAAAGAGCAGCCTAATGATGCAAGGAAGCACAGGCACGAATATCTTCTTGGTCAAACTACGATTAGATTAGTACACCTGAAACCGGTTACTGTACTTCAGAAGCTACATTAAACCAAAACCGTATGAACAGCAACACAAGCAATTCACCAATCAAAATGAATCATTCCACAGCAGATTTACAGGCCAGCCTTTGTACGTACTCCTTATCAGTGCACCAATAATTTGTACGCCCACCCGAGCTGTTCCTTTGGACGTTACCGCGACACATGGCAATAAGTACAAAATTAACGAGGTCCTTGCCTCTTGATAAGTACATGCATGCAGCATGCATATTTGGACCTAAAGACACTGGCCATGAGATTTGTCGATGTCTTCACTCCGGCAATGACATTTTTCTATTTTGGCCAAGTGACATACGTCCATGCACTTGTATAGATGTTCATGCAGTTCAGTCACTGTCGTATAGATCCTGTCCCATACATCATCCTCACTACAGCACTGTACGGTACTGCAGAGTATCTCAACCCTCAAATATTATACCTGTATTGATTGATCGGCTGTAAGGGCATCTCCAGCCGTTCGCCCCCCAGGGCGCCTAAATAGAGCGGTCTGAGGGCGTGCCGGCGCTAGTTCGGCCCCTGAGGGCGACCTAGCTCCCAGTCACGCCCCCAAGCGCCGGCCCCAGGATGCGGGAAATTTGAACTAGGTCATTCCCGCTCACAAAAGACGCCATAAATCCGTCGATCGGACGTAGTCTGGCGTTACAAAAACAGAGCGCCGCACGCCGCAAGTTCGCGTGCGCAACGAGTCACTCGGCGGGGTCGGCTCCAGGCGTTGGCGGAGTCGGCGCGCGGGGGCTCGGCGGTGTCAGAGCTGCTTCGGTGTTGGGCTGTGTTGGCGCGGCTTCGGTACTGCTGGGCGGCGATGTAGAGGCGTCGTTCGGGCTTGGCGTCCGTGTGGCCGTGGCCACGGGAGCTGGCGTCGTCGGCGTCGTCGGCGTTGCCGTCTGCATCTGGTTCAGGATGAGGCCGCGCTCCGTCATGTACCACGCCCTGAGCTGCTTGTCGTTGCTCTGTAGCATGTCCGCACCGCCCATGAGAAAAGCCATGTCGGTGTTCCTCTTCTTCGCGGCGACGTTGGTCCGGAGCAGGTCGACGTTGGTCCGGAGCAGGTCGAGCTTGATGGCGCTGTTCGTCATCAACGACGACCACCGCGCCTCGGTCTTTTCTTCACGCAGGACGGCCCGGCCCTGGGCGTCGGGGAGGCAATGCTCGATGGACTCCTGCACTCGCGCGGTTGCCGCGTGGTGTTTTTCCCTTCTTTGCCAATTTGTGGCCGTCCGGCCGCCCCTCTGACGCGCCCGGAGTCGTCGCGTCCGGCTTGTATGTCTCCTTGGTCTTGTCGAGGGTACGTCGGACTTCCGCCCACTTCTCGCACTTGTCAATGCGCTTGTAGACGTGGAGGAACTTGAAGTCGGCATCGAGGTTGTCGCGCCGATACATGGTGAACATGCGCAGCAACTGCGCGGAGGAACAAACAGTTGGCGGGCCGCGGGCGTAGACGACGAAGAGATGCGGGCGAACGGTGTGCGTACCTGGTCCTCAACGCTGGCGCCGCTCTCGAGGCGAGCCGCGACCTCCTCGACGATTCCATGTCATTTGTTGCACGCCCCTTGGATACGCCCCCAATGGTTCGCTATTGCCTTGGATCCGCGCTACATGTAGACGCCTTTGAAGTAGGGGTCGACGAGTTTCCGCTCGTCGAACTCGGCCTTGATGCGGTCCGAGTACATCTCGAAGCTCTGGTTCGTGCCGGTGGTCGGGTCGAGGCAGACGACTTTCCATGCTTCGGCGAGGCATTCCTCCTCCTTGGACGTCCACTTGATGCGCGGTTCGCCTGGCCTAGCCGCCCGCTTCTTCTTCTGGTGCCCCTTCGTCGGATTAGGAGCCGGCTCCTCCTCCTCCTCCTCCTCCCCGTCCTCGGGTTCCTGCGCTTCGTGCGCGTCCTCGCCGTAGACGTAGCCGAGCTCGGCCTCCATGTCGTCGCTGAGATCAACTACCTCGTCCTGGGTGGCGAACCCGGGAGACGCGGCGGCCGCGGTCGATCCTGCCGCGATGATGTCGTCCATGTCGGCTCTTGTGTCGTCAGTGTCGCCGAGGTGCGAGAACGGCAGCGGTCCACGACGGAGATGGGGCGTCGGCGTGGACGCGTAGGCGGGCGGCGAGTAGTTGTATGGAGGGTACTGCACGCCGACGAAGGCGAGCGAGGGTGTGCGCGTCGCGGGGTGGCCATGGGGGAAGGTCACGTTTGGGTTGAACCCACCGTGCGCGTCGCCGTCGGCGTAGCCGGGCGACGACGATCCCCATGGAGATCCGACGCCTTGCTGTCCCCAGGGCGCGTACTAGGCGTGGCTGACGACGGGTGGGTTCATCATCCCCGCGTGGTCGACCGATGAGGAGGACGCCGCCGCGAGCGCCGCTTTGTCGCGGGCCTTCTTGGCGATGGCCCTGTTTCGCCGGTCGGCGGTGACTGCATCGCGTCGCTGAACTTCCACCCTCCACTCGGCGTTTGACATGCCCGGTGGCTTCAATGGCGGCGCCCTCGGCTTACTCTGCTTCGGCTGGGCCACGGTGCCAGTCGTGGTTGCCGCCGCGCGCGGCATGCCGTACTTCTTCGGCGGCATGGCGACGACTAGAAGGCAAGCGGGAGGGGGTTTGGCGGGAGGAAGGGAGGGAATGGCGGGAGGACGGTGAGCGAGCGGGAGGGATGCGAGGAAAAAGCGTCAAGAAACGGCGGGAAAAGGCCCTCGGGTCGCCGCCTGGGCGGATCCATGCGCCTTTTTCGCTTGTGCCGGCTCCCCAAGCGCCCCCAGGGCGCCGGGTTCGGTCTGGGTCCGCCGGCACCAGTTTTGCCCCGAGCCGGCAAAAAACGGGCTTCTGGAGGCGCGACTGGGCCATTTTTTTGGCGCCGGCGCGGAAAAAACGCCAGAGGAGGGCCTGTTGGGGGCGCGGCTGGAGATGCTCTAACTCGATTGTAGCGAGATGGGAGGGAAGGGCCATGGGGGTCCCTGTCCCTCGGACTGCGAACCAAAGCAACCATGAGAGCTACTCTACGGTGCAAATATATGGGCTTGACCATAAAAAAGCTGGAGTATATACAACATAACACAATATAGCGGTAGACTGGAACTCTGCCCATTAATTCTATCGCTTTGCAACTCTACAACAGCATGAATGCGGGCAGCTAACACCGGGCAGTAACACGCGCGGGCAAGGAAGAAGGGTTTTGTATAGGTCGGCATGGTCAGACGTGGACGTGACTGCTGTCCGAATGTCCGCAAAGCCCTTCATATTTGTCTCTGTTTTGTAAGAGAAAGTGCGTCCAAACTAACTTATAGACTGATGCAGGTCCATATTAAATGGCACAACATGTTTGAACTCGCGGTTTGGACGGTTTGAGGGTCGGCGTGTTTGAGATGCTCTGAGCTACATAAAGCCAACCGTGTAAATAGCAACACAAGTAATTGACCTATCAAAATTAATCAATCCACAGCAGATTGCAGTATCCTGCCTGCTAACCGGTCAAGTGCCCTAAATAATTTGTGCCACCCATAGACGCCATGCACCAGAAGCAATGGTAAAAAGTAGGAGTACATGTATGGGACCTAAAGTAGAGATTCATCCATTTCTTAGCTGAGTCACCTTTCTCCTGCCCAAGCGACTCACAAACCTCCTATGATAGCTTCCAGGTTCAGCGGCATTTTATCATTATGACAAGGCGGTAGATCGACCTGTAGTAACTTTAGTTTAGCATAGTGGTAGACGTGGAAGATGGAAAAGAAGGCGGCCGGGTCCAATATATGTCCCCCGGACTGCAAGCCAAAGCAACCGTCCATGAGTACAAACGCAACTGCAGCTAGAATATATAGCACCATGACCACATAAAAAGTCTATACACGGCGTGGTGGTGATAGCTAGCTAGATTGCCACCCTGCCGGTTTATCGCGTTGCCGCTGTCGTGTTAAAGTTTTTTTTTTGAACGTCGCTGTTGTGTTAAAGTTCATGGCGCTTCTATGTCCTACTACTTCTATTATATGGAGATTCTCTATAAAGAGTCCGTCTGTTGCTTTCGTGAAAAATATAGTGCATCCTTTCTCTCTAGAAAAGGATGACTAAAGAATGGGGCGACACTAGATGATGAAGTATGCAGTGTGACTTTGGGAGATGCAGAGCGTAGGAGGTATGCATGAAAGCCATGGAGCATCCGACGGTACGCTCTGCATCCTAGACGTCGACACTCCAGGCTCGCCGGTGGCCTGATGTGCGTCATCCGCACCTTCGGAAGTTGCAACGTAATGTGATTTTGAGACAGTAGAAGCTCCACTATCAGGGTTTTAAGTGCGGTCGGTTGACCACGTTGCCGCTGTCATGTTAAAGTTCATGGCGCTTCTTTGTCCTACTACTCCTATTATATGGACATTCTCAATAAAAGGTCCGTCTATTGCTTTCGTGGAAAATATACTGCATCATTTCTCTTTGAGAAGGGGGTGATTAAAGAATGGGACAACACGAGATGATGAGGTATGCAGTGTGACTTTGGGATGCAGGTGCCTAACGTAGGAGGCAGGCATGAAAGCCATGGAGCACCCGACGGTACGCTCTGCATCCGAGACGTCGACAGTCCGGACTCGCCGGTGGCCCTATGTGCGTCATTCGTATCTTTGGAAGGTTGCAACGTAACGCAGTTCTGAGGCAGTAGAAGCCTCACCGGCAGGGTTTAAGTGCGGCCGGTTTATCGCATTGTCCCCGTCGTATTACAGTTCATGACTCTTCTCTGTCCTACTACACATATTATATGGACATTCTCTATAAAGGGCCCGTCTGTTGCTTTCGAGAAAAATATACTGCATCCTTTCTCTCCGAGAAGGGGAAGATTAACGAATGAGACGACAAGAGATGATGAAGTATGCAACGTGACTTTGGGAGGCAAGTGCCTAGCGTAGGAGGCAGTCGTGAAAGCCATGAAGCACCCGACGCTACGCTTTGCATCTGAAACATCGACAGTCCGTCCGGGCTCGCTGGTGGCCCGATGTGCGTCATCCATACCTTCGGAAGGTTGCAACGTAACACGATTTTGAGGCAGTAGAAACTCCACCGTCAGGGTTTTAAGTGTGGCCGGTTTATAGCGTTGCCGCTGTCGTATTACAGTTCATGGCGCTTATTTGTCCTACTACTCCTATTATATGGACGTTCTCTATATAGGGCTCATCTGTTGCTTTGAGAAAAATATATTGCATCCTTACTCTACGAGAAGGGAGAGATTAGCGAATGGGACGACACGAGACGATGAAGTATGCAACGTGACTTTGGGAGGCAGGTGCCTAGTGTAGGAGGCAGGCGTGAAAGCCATGGAGCACCCGACGCTACGCTTTGCATCCGAGACGTTGACGGTCCGGGCTCGCCAGTGGCCCGACATGCGTCATCCGTACCTTCAGAAGGTTGCAACGTAACACGGTTTTGAGGCAGTAGAAACTCCACCGTCGGGGTTTTAAGTTCGGCCGGTTTATAGCGTTGCCGCTGTCGTATTACAGTTGATGGCGCTTCTCTGTCCTACTACTTCTATTATATGGACATTCTTTATAAAGGGCCCGTCTGTTGCTTTCAAGAAAAACATAATGTGTCCTTTCTCTCCAAGAAGAGGAGGGTTAAAGAATGGGACAGCACGAGATGATGAAGTACGCAGCGTGACTTTGGGAGGCAAGTGCCTAGCGTAGGAGGCAGGCGTGAAAGCCATAGAGCACCCGACACTATGCTTTGCATCCGAGATGTCGACGGTCCGGGCTCGCCGTTGGCCCGACGTGCGTCATCCATACCTTGGAAAGGTTGCAACGTAACGCTGTTTTGAGGCAGTGCAAGCTCCACCGTCAGGGTCTCAGGAAGATCACACTCCTAGCAGAGCTCAGCTGTAACGTCGGCGTGTCAGGTAGATGAAGCTGTGAAATGCGTGATGTTGATCCATTCCTAGGCCAGCTGCTTCTCACCTGCAATAAATAGTGATCGGTTGAGACGTTGGGCATCCGGTCCGGCCGGCCGCAGGTTGGATGCCTAGGCTAGTACAATTCGTATGGTCGCGCCGGAGAACGATGACCAGCGGCGTCGCGTCACCTCGGCGCGCGCGCGTCAGGTCACGTCGGTGTTTTGCGTTTCACCGGACCTCGACGGCGAAAGCAAATTTACCGTACCGGTAGGCCGGTGCCGGTCGGACCTCGGCTGCAGCGGCGGTCGCCCGTGCGGATCAGCCACGGATTGATTGCGCCGACCGAGGCCGATGAGGTCACGGGTGAACGCCGCACCCCATGACTGGACCACGACGCCGTCTAGAATGTGCAGGAACGACATGCATGCATGTGTCCGCTCCCCGAGGCGAGGCCCATTGTCAAATGGCTCGGAACGGCCCGGCCGCTTATCAGGCTAGGTTATCTGCAGCACAAGCTCGGGAGAGAGCTCTCATGACTTATCTATCGGTCTGGGGCTGTTTGTGTTAGGTTGATCTCTTCATCGAGTGGGCTCAACGGCCCATCGGGCCCTGATCGGGGGCGCCCAACCATTTTATGGTTGGTGGACCCCTGTGACCTGCGATATATAAAGAGGAGGGGGCTGGGGCGCACGGTACGAGGTTCACCGCGCCGCCAAACTCCCCACCGATATCCCCTTCCGATCTAGTGCAATCGCAGTGCTCACGGGAAGCACCACTGCCACCTCTTCATCTCGATCTCTCTGCGATCACCGGCCTCTACATCACCATGGCCGACTCTGGATCGAGCTCTTCCGCACCCAAGGAAGGTAGGTTACCGAAAAGATCTAGCCTACACGATCCAAGTGGGTCTATCAATGGTATCAGGCCATCTTGGTTAGATGTTTTTCGGTAAACAGATAAAATAGAAAAGAAAAAGAGATCCCTACCCCCAAAAGAACCCTAGAACAGGGCAAAGACCACCGGAGAGGGCCTCAGGCCTCGCCGGCAAAGAGTGCCGCCGTAAGGCCGCACTGACCCTCTCAATCTCGATGCGCATTGGCAAGCCGAGGCGTCGGACGAAGGTACCACCCCTCACGGGGCAAAGGAAAACCTCAAAGTAGGCACCGCAGCCAAACCGCTCGACGGCGGCGCGCTCACCGCAAGGCGGACGCGCAGCCGGCGAAGGGGATGGCCACGGCACTGCATCGAAACCCGCATCATCTCTCTCTCTGTTGCTACACAAGGAGAAGTAGTAGATTGAAGGGGGGTAGAAGGGAGGAAAGGGGGAATGGAGAAGAGCTCGCTAGGGAAAGGCGGAGCTCAACCCCGTCTCCGTCTCCGGCTGCTGGCGACCGGCGTCAAAAGCAACGGCGCAGTCGGGAGCGAGACAAGGAGAGCAGAGGTGGCCGCGAGCGTCCCTCTCTCTCTGTAAAAGGAAAGGAGGGGGGAAAGGGCAGGCTCGCGCATCATGGCGCGGTGGCGCTCGTCGCTAGCGGCCGGCCTCGTGCCGCGACACGGTGGCTCGACTCAGTCGGGACAGCGAGCGAGAGGGGTGCGAGGGGCGCGCGGAGGAGGAAATGATTAGGGTTCCCCTCGCCCCCCACCGCATCGATTGGTTTTGATCTGGCGAAAAGCAAGGGCGACTGTCGGATTCAGATCGACGGCCACCGTGAAACCCTAGCCCCGCCCCAGGCCGCTAGGCCAGAAAGGGAGCAGGCCAGCTGGGCTGCTGGGCCGCCAGATCCAGCGAACCGGGCCGGCTCGCTCGAGCGCGCGGAGGCGCAGGCCTTGGGCCGCTGCGGGCCTCCCGCGCGAGGCCGAGTTCTGCTGGAGCTGCCCGTTTTCATTTTTTTTCTTCTTCAAGGTTTTGTCCAGTTTTGGGCAGATTTTAAATAGTGCTTTCTGTGCATTATTTTTCCAAAGAAAAAATTATGTTCAGAAAATAGGATAGAAAAAGTTGCAAAGTTTATGAAAAGGAAAAATAGAGAAGTCTGTGAAAATAAAATTGAAATTTTTAGAAAAGAATTAAAAATTCATGAATTTATTTTCATGTTTTCCGCTGCGTAAATATTTAATAGTGTGCTTTTATAAAGAGATAAAGTTTAGAGAGAATTATTTTTTATAGAGCACATTAAAGTGATTATTCGAATTAATATGATTATGTTATTTTTATAACCAACGTTGATAATAACATGATCATGTTTTATTATTGAAATTTAAAGGTGCATTTATTTCTAGTATTTTGCCCAACGGTAATATAGATTTAATTGCATAGACAATTATATGTTTAATTTGACCAACGTTAGATTAATGCATATGGTTGTTATATTGATGTCACTTAAATTGTGATTTCAGGAGGCTTTCACTTGATGAGTTGCCTAAAAGAAGTTCCGACACTCAGAGATGACAACCACACTGAGTGGAGGAAGAAAGTTGAACTGGCATTTGTTTGTGCTGATCTGGACTGGGTTCTCGATGAACCACAACCGGTCAGACCTACAGAGCCAGTAAGAGAGACTACTGAGGATGATGCTGCATGCGCTAAAAGGAAAGGGGATTATGCTCCTTTGGAGATGTCCTACATCATAGCCAACCAAAAGTGGGTCAATGCAAATAAAAAATGCATGGCCTTTATAAAGAATACAATTGAGAGCACCATTGTGGGCTCCATTGCAGAGTGCACTTCAGCAGCAGAGTTGCTGACAAAGATAAAGAGCCAGTTCACTGGCTCTTCAAAGATATATGCCACCCAGGTGTTAAAACAACTTGTGACAGAACAATACATAGGTGGTGGAATAAAAGAGCACATCCTGAGGACGAGCAATATGGCAGCAAAGTTAAAGCCTATGGATGAGGATCTGGAGATCAAACCAAAGCTCCTGGTCCACCTTGTCATGGCTTCACTGCCAAAGGAGTTTGAAACTTTTGTTGTGAATTATAATATGTCACCTGGAACATGGGACATAGAAAAGACAATTGCTATGTGTGTCCAAGAAGAGGACAGACTAAAAGCTTCACATGGTGGAACACTCAACTATGTGAAGGATCATAAGAAAAAGAACTACAATCAAAACAACAAAAGTTCTCCTTCAAAGCCACAAGGAAAAGCTCCCTATCAGCATCAGCGTCAGCAACTGTCTTTCCTAGTGGACAAAGACACTTGTTTCCACTGTAAGCAGACCGGGCATTACAAGAAAGACTGCCCTGTTTGGCTGAAGTCCTTAATGGCAAAGCAAGGTAACACCATTGTTTCCTTAGTTAATGAATCCTTGTACACACAATTTTCGAAATCTACTTGGTGGATTGACTCAGGGGCAACTGTTCATGTTGCAAATTGTTTACACGGATTCCATTCGACCCGGACTACGCTAAGAAGAGAAGGAGGCATTGAAGTAGCCAATGGAATAAAAGCGGAAGTTGAAGCTGTCGGCGAAATCTCCTTGGAGTTAGCTGATGGATTCAATCTTCTACTTAGAGATGTTCTTTATGTTCCTTCATGTAATAGAAACTTAATTAGCATTTCATGTTTGGACAAAGAAAATTATGAGTGTTATTTTGGACATGGCAAGTGTGTCATCTGGTATAATAATGCTTATGTTGGTAATGCTTTACTACATGATGAGCTTTATTTGTTATCACTTCATGAAAAAGTGCATTCTGCATGCAATGTGAATGAACATGTTTCCGCGTCGAATAAAGAACAAAAGAAAAAAAAAGAGAACATTCGACTCATCAAAATTATGGCACTGTCGCTTGGGCCATATTTCGAAGGGGAGAATAGAAAGATTAGTCAAAAGTGAAATTCTTCCACAGTTAGAATTCTCAGACTTAGAACAATGTGTAGATTGCATTAAAGTAAAGTATATAAAACAAATCAAAAAAGGTGCAATCCATAACACAAGCACACTAGAAATCATCCACACCGACATTTGTGGACCATTTCCGGTGAAAAGTGTGGATGGATATGACTCGTTCATAACATTCACAGATGATTACTCTCGCTATGGTTATATTTATCCAATTAAAAAAAATCTGAGGCATTGGATAAATTTAAAATATTCAAAGCTGAAGTTGAAAATCAGCATGATAAAAGAATAAAGATAGTAAGGTCCGACCGCGGGGGAGAGTACTACGGCCGGCACACTCCATATGGCCAAGTCCCTGGACCTTTTGCAAAGTTCTTATAGGAGATTGGCATAGTTGCCCAGTATTCAATGCCGGGTGAACCTCAGCAAAATGGAGTAGCTGAAAGGCGCAACAGTACACTTATGGATATGGTGCGCATTATGATGAGTTATTTCAACTTACCATTGGGATTATGGATGAAGGCGCTTAAAACCGCCATTCACATTCTCAATAGAGTACCAAGCAAGTCGGTGCCCAAAACACCGTACGAGCTATGGACTGGAAGGGTGCCCTCCCTACATCACTTCAGGGTGTGGGGGTGCCCTGCTGAGGCCAAAATGTTTAATCCAAACATTGCAAAGTTAGATCCCAAAACAGTAAGTTGCCACTTCATTGGCTATCCAGACAGATCAAAAGGTTTTCGTTTCTACTGCCCAGACAGACATACAAAGTTTGTAGAAACGAGACATGCAGTCTTCTTTGAGGACGAAATGATGAGGGGGAGCTTGGTAGCTCGGAAAATTGATCTTGAGGAGAAGAGGGTGCATGCACCTAATCCGATGATTCGGGAGCCATTTTTCTCACTACCAGTTGCAACTCCACCCATGACAACCTTGGGGGTAGACCCGGAACCTGTCCGTCAGGAGCCGACTGAACCCGTTGTTGAGCATGAAAGGAAGGTGCAACATCAAATTTTAGCAGAAGTGCCAGAAGTTGAGGCACAAAATGTGCCAGAAACTGAGGCCCTTAGAAGGTCTACAAGACCAAGAAAGTCAGCTATTTCTATTGACTTTAAAGTTTATAACACATAAACGGTTCATATGGAAAAAGATCCCACCTCATATGAAGAAGCCATGAGAAGCCCTTATTCATCGAAGTGGATGAAGGCAATGGAGGACGAGATGACATCGATGAGTTCCAAAGATGTTTAGGACTTCGAGGAAATTCCTAAAGGAGCCAAAACAGTAGGTTGTAAATGGGCCTACAAAATTAAGTATGACTCTAAAGGGAATATAGAAAAGTATAAAGCACGACTCGTGGCAAAAGGATTTACACAAAGAGAAGGGATAGATTACAATGAGACATTTTCTCCAGTCTCATGTAAGGATTCCTTCAGAATCATAATGGCATTAGTTGCTCATTTTGATTTAGAGTTACATCAAATGGATGTTAAGACGACATTTCTAAATGGCGATTTAAAAGAAAATGTCTACATGAAACAGCCTAAGGGTTTTATCATGGAAGGCAAGGAAAATATGGGATGCCGCGTGAAGAAATCCATTTATGGATTAAGACAAGCCTCTCGGCAGTGGTATCTAAAGTTTAATCAAACGATTATAAGTTTTGAATTTAAAGAAAATATTGAGGATAATTGCATTTATGCATAGTTTAAACATGAGAAATATATTTTCCTAATCTTGTATGTGGATGATATCCTGCTTGCTAGCAGTGATGTTAGTCTACTACAAGAAACAAAGAAATACTTATCCTTAAATTTTGACATAACAGATCTTGGTGAAGCATCATATGTTTTGGGCATAGAAATTCACCGAGATAGGAACAATGGAGTCTTAGGACTACCGCAGAAAGCATATTTAGAAAAGGTTCTTAAAAAGTATAGTATGCATGCGAGTAAAGCCACACCTGCTCCTGTAGTCAAGGGCGATAGTTTTGGGAAATTTCAATGTCCGAAGAACCAGTACGAGATCGATCAAATGAAAGCAGTACCATATGCTTCGGCAGTTGGCAGCTTACAGTATGCACAAGTGTGCACTCGCCCTGACTTAGCTTTTATCACCGGGGTACTCGGTAGATATCAAGAGAATCCAGGCATGGTGCACTGGAAGATGGTAAAGAAAGCATTGCGTTATGCGCAAGGCACGAAGGACTACATGCTAATATACAGGAGAACTGATTCCCTAGAGATAAAAGGGTATTCAGACGCAGATTTTGCAGGGGACAGAGATGATAAAAAATCCACGTCAGGATACGTCTTCACTCTCGCTGGGGGAGCTATTTTGTGGAAAAGCTCCAAACAGTCGATAGTTGCATCATCCACGATGTATGTGTTGGAGAACGTAGTAATTTCAAAATTTTCCTATGCACACGCAAGATCATGGTGATGCATAGCAACGAGGGGGAGAGTCTGATCTACGTACCCTTGTAGATCGCAACGGAAGCGTTGACACAACGTAGAGGAAGTAGTCATACGTCTTCTTTCCGATCCGACCGATCCAAGCACCGTTACTCCGGCACCTCCGAGTTCTTAGCACACATACAGCTCGATGACGATCCCCGGGCTCCGATCCAGCAAAGCTTCGGGGAGGAGTTCCGTCAGCACGACGGCGTGGTGACGATCTTGATATACTACCGACGCAGGGCTTCGCCTAAGCACTACAACGGTATTATCGAGGTGGAATATGGTGGCAGGGGGCACCGCACACGGCTAAGGAACGATCTCAATGATCAACTTGTGTGTCTAGAGGTGCCCCTGCCCCCGTATATAAAGGATCCAAGGGGGAGGGGCTGGCCGGCCAAGAGGAGGGCGCAGGAGGAGTCCTACTCCTACCGGGAGTAGGACTCCCCCCCCCAATCCTATTCCAAATAGGATTCCCAAGGGGGAAAGAGAGAGAGAGGTGGCCGGCCACCTCTCCTAGTCCTAATAGGACTAGGGGAGGGGGAGGCGCGCAGCCCATCATGGCAGCTCCTTTCACCTTTCCACTAAAGCCCAATAAGGCCCATATGGCTTCCGGGGGGTTCCGGTAACCTCCCGGTAATCCGGTAAAATCCCGATTTTATCCGGAACACTTCCGATATCCAAATATAGGCTTCCAATATATTAATCTTTATGTCTCGACCATTTCGAGACTCCTCGTCATGTCCGTGATCACATCCGGGACTCCGAACTACCTTCGGTACATCAAAATGCATAAACTCATAATAACTGTCATCGTAACGTTAAGCGTGCGGACCCTACGGTTCGAGAACAATGTAGACATGACCGAGACACGTCTCCGGTCAATAACCAATAGCGGGACCTGGATGCCCATATTGGCTCCTACATATTCTACGAAGATCTTTATCGGTCAGACCGCATAACAACATACGTTGTTCCCTTTGTCATCGGTATGTTACTTGCCCGAGATTTGATCGTCGGTATCCAATACCTAGTTCAATCTCGTTACTGGCAAGTCTCTTTACTCGTTCCGTAATACATCCCGCAACTAACTCATTAGTTGCATTGCTTGCAAGGCTTAAGTGATGTGTATTACCGAGAGGGCCCAGAGATACCTCTCCGACAATCAGAGTGACAAATCCTATTCTCGAAATACGCCAACCCAACATCTACCATTGGAGACACCTGTAGAGCTCCTTTATAATCACCCAGTTACGTTGTGACGTTTGGTAGCACACAAAGTGTTCCTTTGGCAAATGGGAGTTGCATAATCTCATAGTCATAGGAACATGTATAAGTCATGAAGAAAGCAATAGCAACATACTAAACGATCAGGTGCTAAGCTAATGGAATGGGTCATGTCAATCAGATCATTCAACTAATGATGTGACCTCGTTAATCAAATAACAACTCTTTGTTCATGGTTAGGAAACTTAACCATCTTGGATTAACGAGCTAGTCTAGTAGAGGCATACTAGTGACACTCTGTTTGTCTATGTATTCACACATGTATTATGTTTCCGGTTAATACAATTCTAGCATGAATAATAAACATTTATCATGATATAAGGAAATAAATAATAACTTTATTATTGCCTCTAGGGCATATTTCCTTCAGTATGCAGAATTCATAGCATGCTTTGAAGCCACGGGGCAGGCGATATGGCTAAAGAAATTGTACCCGACTTGAAAGTGGTAGATTGTATTCACAAACCACTAAAGATGTACTGCGGCAACCAACCCGCAGTATTTTACGCTCACAACAACAAGTCGAGTAATGCTGCCAAAACAATAGAGATAAGGTATTATGTTGTGAAAGATAAAATCCAGGATCAAACTATAAGTCTCGAGCATATAAGGACAAAGGATATGCTTGCGGATCCGCTAATGAAAGGCTTACTATCCAATGTATTCAAGGAACACATAGCCGGCAAGGGTTTAAGGGAAAGCCTTATGATTTCTGGATAGGCCCAAAAAGAACAGAATTTGCTTCTGATCATAACGTATGTTGTAGCTGTATGATTCTAAAGGCAATTAAGCTGTGACGATGAAACATGCTCTATGTACCAATATGTGATGAAACAAATAAACTAGAAAGTATAAGGTTAAAAATAAAAGTTGAGATCAAGGGGAAGAATGTTAGTTTGATCTCTCCACCGAGTGGGCTCAACGGCCCATCAGGCCCTGATCTATTCGCGCCCTGATCGGGGGCGCCCAACCCGTTCTATGGTTGGTGGGCCCCTATGACCTGCGATATATAAAGAGGTGGGGGCCAGGGCGCACGGTACGAGGTTCACCGCGCCGCCAGACTCCCCACCGGTATCCCCTTCCGATCTAGGGCAATTGCAGTGCTCACGGGAAGCACCACTGCCACCTCTCCATCTCGATCTCTCTGCGATCACCGGCCTCTACATCACCATGGCCGGCTCTCTATCGAGCTCTTCCGCATCCAAGGAAAGTAGGTTACCGGAAAGATCTAGCCTACACGATCCAAGTGGGTCTATCAGTTTGGTTATAGACCTAACCATGCTACACTTTGCCATATAATATTGTCACATTTATTTAAAATTAGTTTTTTAAAATGAAAACCACAAGTTAGCAAATCTAAGGGAATTTTGCCATATTTTTTGAGTGTATGTGATGTGGGACCTTATCTAAAATGTAGCTTGAACCAAACACTCATCCAAATTAATCAAATTTGCTTAATCTTAAATGTGACAACCTTAGACGAACTTAGTCTCAAACCAAACAACCTCGAAGCGATGCCATACTGAGCAGAGCGAATGGCAACATGTGCGATTCGACGGTGCAATCGACACAGACTATATCCACCGGGCCAGGAAAGGAATTAACCATGCGTCACATGGCATCAGCAAGCCACCGGTTACCAGTTCCATGGGTTCATGAGATGGACGGGCTGCTAGCTTGTACTACACGCGGACGCTTTAGACACGAGGGCAGAGGCGCCGACGGAGCCTCGGCGACGTGGCCGGACAGCGGCGCGGCGTGAGCGGCACCTGGCACCGGCGTTGGCAGGAGAGCCGCGCGCGCGTGGAACAGATGACGATTGTTCATTTGCTCGCCGTGCCAAGCTGCCAAACGGCGGCGGGGCGTAGACACCTGGATCTTTGCCTTTTCCTGCCCCGGCACCTTTGCATGCGTCGGTGTCCTTCATCTCTGGCATAACATTTTCTTCTCCCCAGCGGTGCACGCACGCATACATGCTTTACATGTTCCAGATGACGCCATGCCTAAAGCGTAGTACAGTACTAGGGAGTACTGTACTCCACGGCTCCTCATCGTGTGTTCCGGTTGCGCGATAAGCTTGTCTCAGCTTCTACCAGGAAGTACTGTACTCCGCTGAATACTTAAACTGGTTTAAACACCGGGAAACCGATTAAAAACTAACCACGTGAACCGGAATGATCGGGACTTTCTGTTTGATTAAGGGGGCCAGCACACCAGAGTGCCATAGAAAACGCATATGCCTCTTGAGCCGGAAGAAATAAAGGGCAAATTATAGATGCAACGAAGCACGAATACGCACGAATATCTTCTTAGTTAAACAACGATCATTGCTCCTGGAACCGGTTACTTCAGAAGCTACATAAAACCAAACCGCATGAACAATAACACAGGCAATTGCCCAATCAAAATTAATAAATCCATAGCAGATTGCAATCCTACCTTTGTACTCCTGACCAGTTCCCCCAATGATTTGTACGCCCACCCAAACTGTTCCTTGGATGTTACGGCGACAAATGGCAATACAAAATTAACGAGGTCCTTACTTCTCGAAAAGTACATGCATACGTATATGCATATTGGACCGACCAATGCTAGACTTATGTATGATTTACTACACTTTTTTACGTAAATTCAACGTGGATGATTGAGATTGGAATTAGGACAGGAACAGGCCCATTATACCTGGCCATTCCTCGGGCCGGGCCGGTCTTCGGGCCGGGCCTGACCAAGCTCGACGCAGAAATCCCGGCCTGGGCGTGGCCCGGCCCGGGCGTTGGGCCTAGAAATCAGGCCCAAGCCTGACCCGTCAACGTAAAAGCCCGCCGGGCCTCGGATCGGGCCTCTTTGTTAGCTCGCAAATATGACGGACCCGGGCCCGACCTCCGGGCTCAATATCTAGGCCCAGGCCAGGCCTGGGAGGAGCGTCGGGCCGGGCTTTTTCAGGCCGGGTCGGTCTGGCTGCCCATGGCCAAGTATGGGGCCCACCCTACTGAAATTTGAATTACTTAAAAAGTTACATTAAATGTACATAAATTTTTGGATGTGGCTAGGTCTTAGTCGATTGAGATTTAACCAAGTCTCAGTCAAGTGACATAACATGCAAGAGAGAAAATGAAAAAACTGAAAAGTAAAATTTGAACGGATCTTAATATAAGACCTAACGGATATAATATTGACTGAGATTTAACGATGTCGCAGTCGACTGAGATTTACCAAGATTGTAAATTTTACGTAGGTGTAGGATTTTCATATTGGACCCACAGACACATCCAAGGACATCTTCGACGCAGATCCTTCCGGCCTCAAATGTCCATGCGGTAGCTTTTCTTGTATTTTCTTTGAAACTAGGCAAAAGATTTGCCATTTTCATTAAATAAGAGAGGAGTTTAGAGTTGATGGCCAAAGGCCCGATTACAGACCACTACTCTCGCGGCATAATATTATGTTGGGGAACGTAGTAATTTCAAAAAATTTCCTACGCACACGCAAGATCATGGTGATGCATAGCAACAAGGGGGGAGAGTGTTGTCTACGTACCAACGCAGACCGACTACGGAAGCGATCACACAACGTAGAGGAAGTAGTCGTACGTATTCTTCCCGATTCGACCGATCCAAGCACCGTTACTCCGGCACCTCCGAGTTCTTAGCACACGTACAGCTCGATGACGATCCTCAGGCTCCGATCCAGCAAAGCGTCGAGGAAGAGTTCCGTCAGCACGACGGCGTGGTGACGATCTTGATGTACTACCGACGCAGGGCTTCGCCTAAGCACTGCAACAATATGATCGAGGTGGAATTTGGTGGCAGGGGGCACCGCACACGGCTAAGGAACGATCACCAAGGATCAACTTGTGTGTCTAGAGGTGCCCCCTGCCCCCGTATATAAAGGATCCAAGGGGGAGGGCTGGCCGGCCAAGGAGGAGGGCGCAGGAGGAGTCCTACTCCCCCTCAATCCTATTCCTAATAGGATTCCTCGAGAGAGAGATAGAAGGGGGCCGGCCACCTCTCCTAGTCCTAATAGGACTAGGGGAGGGGGGAGGCGCGCAGCCCACCTTGGGCTGCCCTTTTCACCTTTCCACCAAGGCCCAATAAGGCCCATATGGTTCCCGGGGGGTTCCGGTAACCTCCCGGTACTCCGGTAAAATCCCGATTTTACCCGGAACACTTTCGATATCCAAATATAGGCTTCAAATATATCAATCTTTATGTCTCGACCATTTTGAGACTCCTCGTCATGTCCGTGATCACATCCGGGACTCCGAACAACCTTCGGTACATCAAAATGCATAAACTCATAATAACTGTCATCGTTACGTTAAGCGTGCGGACCATACGGTTCGAGAACAATGTAGACATGACCGAGACACGTCTCCGGTCAATAACCAATAGCGGGACCTGGATGCCCATATTGGCTCCTACATATTCTACGAAGATCTTTATCGGTAAGACCGCATAACAACATACGTTGTTCCCTTTGGCATCGGTATGTTACTTGCCCGAGATTCGATCGTCGGTATCCAATACCTAGTTCAATCTCGTTACTGGCAAGTCTCTTTACTCATTCCGTAATACATCATCTCACAACTAACATCTTAGTTATAATGCTTGTGAGGCTTATGTGATGTGTATTACCGAGAGGGCCCAGAGATACCTCTCCGACAATCGGAGTGACAAATCCTATTCTCGAAATACGCCAACCCAACATCTACCATTGGAAACACCTGTAGTACTCCTTTATAATCACCCAGTTACGTTGTGACGTTTGGTAGCTCCCAAAGTGTTCCTCCGGCAAACGGGAGTTGCATAATCTCATAGTCATAGGAACATGTATAAGTCATGAAGAAAGCAATAACAACATACTAAACGATCGGGTGCTAAGCTAATGGAATGGGTCATGTCAATTAGATCATTCAACTAATGATGTGATCTCGTTAATCAAATAACAACTCTTTTGTCCATGGTTAGGAAACATAACCATCTTTGATTAACGAGCTAGTCAAGTAGAGGCATACTAGTGACACTCTGTTTGTCTATGTATTCACACATGTATTATGTTTCCGGTTAATACAATTCTAGCATGAATAATAAACATTTATCATGATATAAGGAAATAAATAATAACTTTATTATTGCCTCTCGGGCATATTTCCTACAGTCTCCCACTTGCACTAGAGTCAATAATCTAGTTCACATCGCCATGTGATTTAACAGCAATAGTTCACATCACCATGTGATTAACACCCATAGTTCACATCGTCATGTGACCAACACTCAAAGGGTTTACTAGAGTCAGTAATCTAGTTCACATATCTATGTGATTAACACCCAAAGAGTACTAAGGTGTGATCATGTTTTGCTTGTGAGATAATTTTAGTCAACGGGTCTGTCACATTCAGATCCGTAAGTATTTTGCAAGTTCTATGTCTACAATGCTCTACACGGAGCTACTCTAGCTAATTGCTCCCACTTTCAATATGTATCCAGATTGAGACTTTAGATTCATCTGGATCAGTGTCAAAAACTTGCATCGACGTAACCCTTTACGACGAACCTTTTTGTCACGTCCATAATCGAGAAACATATCCTTATTTCACTAAGGATAATTCTGACCGCTGTCCAGTGATCTACTCCTAGATCACTATTGTACTCCCTTGCCAAATCAATGCAGGGTATACAATAGATCTGGTATACAGCATGACATACTTTATAGAACCTATGGCCAAGGCATAGGGAATGACTTTCATTCTCTTTCTATCTTCTGCCGTGGTCGGGCTTTGAGTCTTACTCAACTTCACACCTTGTAATACAGGCAAGAACTCTTTCTTTGACTGCTCCATTTTGAACTACTTCAAAATCTTGTCAAGGTATGTACTCATTGAAAAAACTTATCAAGCGTCTTGATCTATCTCTATAGATCTTGAAGCTCAATATGTAAGCAGCTTCACCGAAGTCTTTCTTTAAAAAACTCCTTTCAAACACTCCTTTATGCTTTACAGAACAATTCTACATTATTTCCGAAACAATATGTCATTTTCACATATATTTATCAGAAATGCTGTAGTGCTCCCACTCACTTTCTTGTAAATACAGGCTTCACCGCAAGTCTGTATAAAACTATATGCTTTGATCAACTTATCAAAACGTGTATTCCAACTCCGAGATGCTTGCACCAGTCCATAGATGAATCGCTGGAGCTTGCATATTTTGTTAGCACCTTTAGGATTGACAAAACCTACTGGTTGCATCATATACAACTCTTCTTTAAGAAATCCATTAAGAAATGCAGTTTTGTTTATCCATTTGCCAGATTTCATAAAATGCGGCAATTGCTAACATGATTCGGACAGACTTAAGCATATATACGGGTGAGAAACTCTCATCGTAGTCAACACTTTGAACTTGTCGAAAACCTTTTGTGACAATTCTAGCTTTGTAGATAATAACACTACTATCAGCGTCCATCTTCCTCTTGAAGATCCATTTATCCTCAATTGCTTGCCGATCATCGGGCAAGTCAACCAAAGTCCAAACTTTGTTCTCATACATGGATCATATCTCAGATTTCATGGCCTCAAACCATTTCGCGGAATCTGGGCTCATCATCGCTTCCTCATAGTTCATAGGTTCGTCATGGTCAAGTAACATGACCTTCAGAACAGGATTACCGTACCACACTGGTGCGGATCTCACTCTGGTTTACCTACGAGATTCGGTAGTAACTTGATCTGAAGTTACATGATCATCATCATTAGCTTCCTCACTAATTGGTGTAGGTGTCACAGAAACTGGTTTCTGTGATGTACTACTTTCCAATAAGGGAGAAGGTACAATTACCTTATCAAGTTTTCTACTTTCCTCCCACTCACTTCTTTTGAGAGAAACTCCTTCTCTGGAAATGGATCCATTCTCGGCAACGAATATCTTGCCTTCGGATCTGTGATAGAAGGTGTACCCAACATTATCTTTAGGGTATCCTATGAAGACACATTTTTTCGATTTGAGTTTGAGCTTATCGAGATGAAACTTTTTCACATAAGCATCGCAACTCCAAACTTTAAGAAACGACAGCTTAGGTTTCTTGCCAAACCATAGTTCACACGGTGTCATCTCAACGAATTTAGATGGTGCCCTATTTAACGTGAATGCAGCTGTCTCTAATGCATAACCCCAAAACGATAGTGGTAGCTCGGTAAGATACATTATAGATTGCACTAGATGCAATAAAGTACGGTTATGACGTTCGCACACACCATTATGCTGTGGTGTTCCAGGTGGCGTGCGTAGTGAAACTATTTCACATTGTTTTAACTGAATTCCAAACTCGTAACTCAAATATTTTACCTCTGCGATCATATCGTAGAAACTTTTATTTTCTTGTCACAATGATTTTCCACTTCACTCTGAAATTCTTTGAACTGTTCAAATGTTTCAGACTTATGTTTCATCAAGTAGATATCCCCATATCTACTCAAATCATCTCGTGAAGGTCAGAAAATAATGATACCTGCTGTAAGCCTTTAATATTCATCGGACCATATACATCAGTATGTATGATTTCCAACAAATTTGTTGCTTGCTTCATTGTTCCGGAGAACGGCGTTTTAGTCATCTTGCCCATAAGGCATGGTTCGCAAGCATCAAGTGATTCATAATCAAGTGATTCCAAAATCCCATCAGCATGGAGTTTCTTCATGCGCTTTACACCAATATGACCTAAATGGCAGTGCCACAAATACGTTGCACTATCATTATTAACTTCACATCTTTTGGTTTCAATATTATAAATATGTGTATCACTAAGATCGAGATCCAATGAACTATTTTCATTGGGTGTGTAACCATATAAGGTTTTATTCATGTAAATAGAACAACAATTTATTCTTTTACTTAAATGAATAACCGTATTACAATAAACATGATCAAATCACATTCATGCTCAACGCAAACACCAAATAACACTTATTTAGGTTCAACACTAATCCCAAAAGTATAGGGAGTGTGCGATGATGATCATATCAATCTTGGAACCACTTCCAATACACATCGTCACTTCACCCTTAACTAGTCTCTGTTCATTCTGCAACTCCCGTTTCGAGTTACTACTCTTAGCAACTGAACTAGCATCAAATACTGAGGGGTTGCTATAAACACTAGTAAAGTACATATCAATAACATGTATATCAAATATACTTATGTTCACTTTGCCATCCTTCTTATCCGCCAATTACTTGGGGTAGTTCCGCTTCCAGTGACCAGTCCCTTTGCAGTAGAAGCACTTAGTCTCAGGCTTAGGATTAGACTTGGGCTTCTTCACTTGAGCAGCAACTTGCTTGCCGTTCTTCTTGAAGTTCCCCTTCTTCCCTTTGCCCTTTTCTTGAAACTAGTGGTCTTGTCAACCATCAACACTTGATGTTTTTCTTGATTTCTACCTTCGTTGATTTCAGCATCACGAAGAGCTTGGGAGTTGTTTCCGTTATCCCTTGCATATTATAGTTCATCACGAAGTTCTACTAACTTGGTGATGGTGACTAGAGAATTCAGTCAATCACTATCTTATCTGGAAGATTAACTCCCACTTGATTCAAGCGATTGTAGTACCCAGACAATCTGAGCACATGCTCACTAGTTGAGAGATTCTCCTCCATCTTTTAGCTATAGAACTTGTTGGAGACTTCATATCTCTCAACTCGGGTATTTTCTTGAAATATTAACTTCAACTCCTGGAACATCTCATATGGTCCATGACGTTCAAAACATCTTTGAAGTCCCGATTCTAAGCCATTAAGCATGGTGCACTAAACTATCAAGTAGTCATCATATTGAGCTAGCCAAATGTTCATAACGTCTGCATCTGCTCCTGCAATAGGTCTGTCACCTAGCAGTGCATCAAGGACATAATTCTTCTGTGCAGCAATGAGGATAAACCTCAGATCATGGATCCAATCCGCATCATTGCTACTAACATCTTTCAACACAATTTTCTCTAGGAACATATCAAAAATAAACACAGGGAAGCAACAACGCGAGCTATTGATCTACAACATAATTTGCAAAATACTACCAGGACTAAGTTCATGATAAATTTAAGTTCAATTTAATCATATTACTTAAGAACTCCCACTTAGATAGACATCCCTCTAATCCTCTAAGTGATCACGTGATCCAAATCAACTAAACCATAACCGATCATCACGTGAGATGGAGTAGTTTTCAATGGTGAACATCGTTATGTTGATCATATCTACTATATGATTCACGCTTGACCTTTCGGTCTCTGTGTTTCGAGGCCATATCTGCATATGCTAGGCTCGTCAAGTTTAACCTGAGTATTCTGCGTGTGCAAAACTGGCTTGCACCCATTGTAGATGGACGTAGAGCTTATCACACCCGATCATCATGTGGTGTCTGGGCACGACGAACTTTGGCAACGGTGCATACTCAGGGAGAACACTTCTTGATAATTTAGTGAGAGATCATCTTATAATGCTACCGTCAATCAAAGCAAGATAAGATGCATAAAAGGATAAACATCACATGCAATCAATATAAATGATATGATATGGCCATCATCATCTTGTGCTTGTGATCTCCATCTCCGAAGCACCGTCATGATCACCATCGTCACCGGCATGACACCTTGATCTCCATCGTAGCGTCGTTGTCGTCTCGCCAATCTTATGCTTCCACGACTATCGCTACCGCTTAGTGATAAAATAAAGCATTACATCGCGATTGCATTGCATACAATAAAGCGACAACCATATGGCTCCTGCCAGTTGCCGATAACTCGGTTACAAAACATGATCATCTCATACAATAAAATTTAGCATCATGTCTTGACCATATCACATCACAACATGCCCTGCAAAAAGAAGTTAGACGTCCTCTACTTTGTTGTTGCAAGTTTTACGTGGCTGCTACGGGCTTAAGCAAGAACCAATCTCACCTACGCATCAAAACCACAACGATAGTTTGTCAAATAGACTCCGTTTTAACCTTCTCTAGGACCGGGCGTAGCCACACTCGGTTCAACTAAAGTTGGAGAGACAGTCGCCCGCAAGCCATCTATGTGCAAAGCACGTCGAGGGAACCGGTCTCGCGTAAGCGTACGCGTAATGTTGGTCCGGGTCGTCTCGTCCAACAATACCGCTGAACCAAAGTATGACATGCTGGTAGGCAGTATGACTTGTATCGCCCATAACTCACTTGTGTTCTACTCGTGCAAATAACATCAAACCATAAAACCTGGGCTCTGATACCACTGTTGGGGAACATAGTAATTTCAAAAAATTTCCTACGCACACGCAAGATCATGGTGATGCATAGCAACGAGGGGGGAGAGTGTTGTCTACGTACCAACGCAGACCGACTGCGGAAGCGATCACACAACATAGAGGAAGTAGTCGTACGTATTCTTCCTGATCCGACCGATCCAAGCACCGTTACTCCGGCACCTCCGAGTTCTTAGCACACGTACAGCTCGATGACGATCCTCGGGCTCCGATCCAGCAAAGCATCGAGGAAGAGTTCCGTCAGCACGACGGCGTGGTGACAATCTTGATGTACTACCGACGCAGGGCTTCGCCTAAGCCCTGTAACAATATGATCGAGGTGGAATTTGGTGGCAGGGGGCACCGCACACGGCTAAGGAACGATCACCAAGGATCAACTTGTGTGTCTAGAGGTTTCCCCTGCCCCCGTATATAAAGGATCCAAGGGGGAGGGCTGGCCGGCCAAGGAGGAGGGCGCAGGAGGAGTCCTACTCCTACCGGGAGTAGGACTCCCCCCCCTCAATCCTATTCCTAATAGGATTCCGAGAGAGAGAGAGAGAGAGAGAGAGAGAGAAGGGGGCCGGCCACCTCTCCTAGTCCTAATAGGACTAGGGGAGGGGGGAGGCGCGCAACCCACCTTGGGCTGCCCTTTTCACCTTTCCACCAAGGCCCAATAAGGCCCATATGGTTTCCGGGGGGTTCCGGTAACCTCCCGGTACTCCGGTAAAATCCCGATTTCACCCGGAACACTTCCGATATCCAAATATAGGCTTCCAATATATCAATCTTTATGTCTCGACCATTTCGAGACTCCTTGTCATGTCCGTGATCACATCCGGGGCTCCGAACTACCTTCGATACATCAAAATGCATAAACTCATAATAACTGTCATTGTAACGTTAAGCGTGCGGACCCTACGGTTCGAGAACAATGTAGACATGACCGAGACACGTCTCCGGTCAATAACCAATAGCGGGACCTGGATGCCCATATTGGCTCCTACATATTCTACGAAGATCTTTATCGGTCAGACCGCATAACAACATACGTTGTTCCCTTTGTCATCGGTATGTTACTTGCCCGAGATTCGATCGTCGGTATCCAATACCTAGTTCAATCTCGTTACTGGCAAGTCTCTTTACTCGTTCCGTAATACATCATCTCACAACTAACATCTTAGTTATAATGCTTGCAAGGCTTATGTGATGTGTATTACCGTGAGGGCCCAGAGATACCTCTCCGACAATCGGAGTGACAAATCCTATTCTCGAAATACGCCAACCCAACATCTACCATTGGAAACACCTGTAGTACTCCTTTATAATCACCCAGTTACGTTGTGACGTTTGGTAGCACCCAAAGTGTTCCTCCGGTAAACGGGAGTTGCATAATCTCATAGTCATAGGAACATGTATAAGTCATGAAGAAAGCAATAGCAACATACTAAACGATCGGGTGCTAAGCTAATGGAATGGGTCATGTCAATCAGATCATTCAACTAATGATGTGATCTTGTTAATCAAATAACAACTCTTTTGTCCATGGTTAGGAAACATAACCATCTTTGATTAACGAGCTAGTCAAGTAGAGGCATACTAGTGACACTCTGTTTGTCTATGTATTCACACATGTATTATGTTTCCGGTTAATACAATTCTAGCATGAATAATAAACATTTATCATGATATAAGGAAATAAATAATAACTTTATTATTGCCTCTCGGGCATATTTCCTTCATATTACACAAATGCTTTGCGCCTGCAAGGCTCCAAAGCAAGCATTCATCTTTAATCTTGGCGACTAACACTCCTACCGGGACCATGGTATTGCGGGAAACCCGCGCGTTTCGCTCCTTCCAAATCTCCCAAGAGACAAGCAACATCAACGAAACCAGGGGGCGACGCGATTGGGTCATATGCGTGGCGTTGTGTCTCCACCAAGCCTTAACAGACTCGAAAGGCACCCAATCCGCAAGTTGGATGTCGTGCAGCCCCAACCAACTTTTAAGCATGCCCCACACCCTGACGGTGAACCTGTACTGGAAAAGGAGGTGTGTCGCCGATTCCTGAACTTGCTTGCACAGCGGGCATAAGTGACAATTTGGCCACCCAAGGCGTTCTAGCCTGTCAGCTATCCAAATCTTGTTGTTGATGACCAACCAAGCAAAGAACTTGCACTTGGGAGGAGCCCTGTTCTTCCAGACAATTTGGTTCATGTCCGTGTCCATCAGACCAAGGAATTGGGCACTGTAGACCGTGGCCGCGGAGTACTGGCCATCTTTGGAGAACTTTCACGAGATCAAATCCTTCATGCCGGGGTTTAGCTGAATGTGGGAAAGCCTTTCCCAAAGGACAACAAACTGGGAGATGTGGTCAATAGAGATACCCGAAGAAATGTCCAGCTGGGAGATCCAGTAACCATTATGCAAGGCCTTTTAAACCGAACACATCCTCTTTTTGGAAATATCATAAAATTTTGGGGCCACATCCTTCGGCCTCAAACCATCAAGCCAGGTCGATTCCCAGAAGGATGCCCGAAGGCCATTGCCCACCATGACCTTGGTTGCCGCAGCGAAGATGTTCCGGTCATTCTTATCACATGGGGTTCCCAAACCCACCAAGGGCTTGGCCGGGACTTGCCATTCGAACCACAGCCGCCGCAGCCGGAGAGCAAAGGCAAACTTTGTGAGGTGAAGCACACCTAACCCACCAAGCAGCTTTGATCTACACACCTGCTCGCAGTTTATCTTACATTTGCCACCCCTGACCTTGTCACATCCAGCCCAAAGAAAGGCCCTCCGGAGAGCGTCAATCTTCTCCATAACTTCAACCGGGAGATTTAGGGTTGTCATGTAGTAGATGGCGATTGTCGTGATAACCGACTTGACTAGCACTGTCCGCCCCGGAGCAGCAATGTGCTCCCCTACCCATGGAGTAAGCTGAGTCACGATCTTGTCCTTGAGAGGTTGAACATGAATTCTTTTCAGACGCTTGACCGACAAAGGTAAACCAAGATACTTCATCGGAAAGGTGGAACGTTGCGCCGGGAAGGAGTGGAGAATGTCCATCAAGTCCAAGTTATCGCACCGAATGGGAGCAACCAAGCTTTTGGCACAGTTTGTGATCAAACCAGAGATCTCGCCAAATTGAGCAAGGGTGTCGGCGAAATATTTGACATCCTCCTTGATTGGAGCTAGAAAAACAACAGCGTCATCCGCATATATTGAGGCTCGGACGGCCAAAGTAGGGTAAAGATGCCCCTGTGTGGCAGCCTTTTCGAGGATGTGATGGAGCGGATCAATGGCCAACACGAACAGCGGCGGGGAGAGGGGATAGATGACCAAATATTATACCTGTACTGATCGATCGGCAGTAACTCGATTGCAGCGAGATGGGAGGGAAGGGGCATGGAGGTCCCTGTCCCCCGGACTGCAAACCAAAGCAACCATGAGAGCTACTCCACGGTGCAAATATATATATGGGCTTGACCACAAAAAACGCTGGAGCATAGGCGGTAGACTGGTCCGTACCGTACCGATTAATTCTATCGCGTTTGCAGCTGTCGTATTACTGCCGCAACAACGAACAATTACAGGCCATGGAGTGTGTATATATTATATAGAGTCCGTTGCTTTCGAGAAACGTATCCATGGCAGCAGGCAGTCGGCGGTGAAGTATGCAACGTGACTTTGGGAGACAGGCGCCTAGTGTAGGAGGCAGGCGTGCTGAAAGCCATGGAGCAGCCGACGCTACGCCTGCATCCAAGACGGTGACAGTGCAGTGCAGGCTCGCCGCTCAGCGATGGTCTGACGTACGTAACCCGTACCACCGGAAGGTTTTGCAGCCCAGCCCAGCATGAAGTGACAGAAAAAGAGAGTAGAATAACACGTGGTGGTGCAAGTATAGAACCTCTACGGCTCCACCGTCGAGGAGATCAGAGCGCTAGGTACGTATACGTGTAATCAGCAAACTCAGGATGCTCCTACAGAAAAGCTTTGGGATAGTATAGCTGTACGTGAACGTCAGATGGTAGATGAAGCTGTGGAATGTGTGATGATGATCCATTCATAGGCCTGCTTCTCACTGCGATAAATATCGATCCGGATGCGGGCCGTTGTTCTTCGGCTCTCGGTTAGGGTAAACTGATCCCCAGCTTCACCAACGAGTCTGCGGATCTACCTCCCTTCTGTCTGCCGTTTCAGTGACCTGTGGTGGAGAAGGGATCCGATGAGTTGACTTCTGTTAATAGTTTATAGATTAAGATTTTTTTTCTTGCAAGGCTGACACTTTATTTTTTAATTGGTCTTCCGGGCTCCGATGCACCTCACCTTGACTGCATTGTTCCTTTAGCGCCATGTGCACAAAAACATTCCGGCTATCATTATCAAGGTCGTGCCATCTTCAATAGGGGAGCAGAGACTCGTTTTAGTGGATGTAGCTACCGTCTGCGTTTGTATGATCAGGAGGTTTTGTTGTAATTTTTACTACATTTAAGATACTTTGTATTTCCAATGATCTGGACCCCCTTTCGAAATGAAAATAAAGAAATGGATTCGATCGAGCACACTCACACGAATACGTTTTTGCTGGGCACAACGCAGCCGGGTCCTAGCATTCCACATGGTTCCCTTTGCTCCAAGTATTGACACGTTTCCCGCATGATGTGATCCAGCCGCCTGCCCGCAGGTTGGATGTGTCGGCCGTATAGGTGGTGTTGTCGCCGTCACGGGGTGGCCGCCGCCGAAAAAGGATGCCCCCGCCGCATCACCACCTCGACGCTGTCCTTGCGCGTACGCGCTCGCCGTTCCGGCCCCAGGCCACGCGGGCGCGTCGCGTCACGTTGAGTCTCGGTGTTACTTTTCATCGGCGCGCACGACGACCTCGACGGCGTAGCTAAATTACCTCCGGTCCCGAAATGGCCGTTTGCTCTGCAGTGACAGAAGACGGACCATTGCCGGTACCAACTACGCCAGTGAATCAAAAGCTGCTCGCGACTTCTGACAACAGCCTGCAGATCCGTGGATTCTGGAGGGTCGTATTGCTTCGTTGCAGTGGTATTTCCAGATCCCAATGCCCGTTCGTTTGTAACAGTGCAGAAAACACATCGAGTGTCGTTTGTAGGGATGAACAACAATATACAATGAGCTGCACGGAAACCCGGCCCTCGGGTGGCCGGTCAAGGCTCGCGTAGCCCATGGCTGCCCGCGATCTGATCTGCAGCGGCGGAGGTCGTCCGGCTATGGGTTTGATTGCATCAGGACCGGTGAGGTCAGGTTGTCACGGGCGCCCGTCTGCAGACCGGACCACCGTCTGGAACAAACAACACACACGCATGCGCTTGACTGCTCCCCTGTCTCTTCTTCTCCACTGCCCACCCCTCAAGGCCAGGCACATTGTCAAATTCTTCTCAACACCCTGACCTGACCGCCGCCACGCACTGGTGACTTACCCAGAGAACTTCGTCAAGAGCAGCAAGAGAAATGCACGGAAACGCCAGCCACAAACAGGAATTACTACGAAAAGATAGTACGCAATTTGTGCATTGCAGTCCAGGTTCGGTTCTCCACTGGGGCAGGAGAGGAAACCACCATGTTCATGTGTCACATGGCATCCTCAGTCACCGGCCACCGCTGGCGCATCGCCAACAACAACAACAACTTCCGGCTACCCAGTTCGATCTGTATACACGGACGGCGGTTTAAACATGGTGGACAGGTGCCAAATATACGTGGCACATCACTAGCTAGTATATGTAATAAGCTAATGGCCGCCCGACTATGCGGCGGCGACGGCGTCCCCGGCGCCGCCGGAGGCGCCGCCGCTACCAGACTGGTCTGACGGGGCCTCCCGGATGGATGTGATGGTGCAGTTCTGTTCCATGAGCTCGTCCTTCGTGATCTGATGCTCCCTACACTCCTGGCTGCAGAATGCCACCTCGCCCCTACACGACACAGACAGACAAGGGAATTCAGCATCGGTCCATCATGTCACAATGTCACACACATCTTCAGGGAATAATTTTAAACTTCTTTTATTGCAGTAAAGAAACCATGCATCTTTTTTAGTATTTGGTTAAGTCTATGTGGTCGATGACAGATTGTGACAATTAAAGAAATACTGGAGTTAGATGGTACAAGTGACCAAGTTTATGGTATAATAATCAGACAACAACTCATATGATTGACCGGTTAATATTCTTTAATGGGTTGCTTAGGGGAGCACAGTATGCAGCCTTGACTCTTCACAAGTAAACTGAACCTGAATGCATCCCAATAATTTTATATTTTGGGACATGACAGTTCATACATGATTCAGGGACCAAAATTAAACAGGGATTTTTTTTAAAAAAAAAGCTATGAGCACACATGCATCAAGAGTACATGTCTGATAAGCAAATACATACACCAAGTACTGGTAGTATTAATTAACATGGTAGAGCAAGCCAATAATGTATCGGCAACAAATAATATGCCGAGAGAAAAAGGTTCTCATCGGCATATTCTGAAAAGAAATACAGGAGGGAATAAGATTCATAATCATACTATGAACTAATTAAGAATTGATGGACTGCTTGTACTAGCGTGGAATCAGCATTACCTTTCTAATGAACGAGGCTCGTCAAATCAGTACCCGCCTAAATTAATAAACAGATGGAATTCCGAATAATTAGCACTAGATTTTCATCATTGAAAATGGATCATGAATAACCCTCTTGCATCGTCACGGAATTTCGCATCTAAGCAAGCATGTCCGCAGAATCGTAGGCTGCCGGCAACATGATAAGAAGATTCGATCTAGGTGCAGTGCAACCCTGACGTGGAAAACGAGCGAGCGGCGCGGAATTCGCACCGCAAAGCAACACGAGAGATGAGATTGATCGGCGCCTGGCCAAAAATCGCCAGCATGCCACCGAAAAGGGACAAAAGAAAAATGGAACCCATGGGCGAAACACGAGGATTTCACCGGACATTTCCCAGCAGAGAATGGGAAAGCAGGGACGCCAGCGGTACCTGTAGATGTAGGTGTCCTCGCCGGGGCCGAGGGGCTTGGCGCAGAAGCCGCAGGCGGACAGGAACGCCGCGGTGATCATCAGCCCGGCGAAGGCGTCCCGCCCGGGAGAGGGGTAGCCACCGCCGGCGCCGCCGCCCGTCCCCACCGCGCCGGCCGATACGGAGGAGGACGGCCGCGCGCGCGCCTGCCTGTCCTTGTCTTCGTCGTCGCCGCCGCCGCTGCCGCTGCCCTGGCGGACCTGCTTGGGCACCGACGGCATGGACGCCAGGCTGGTCGTCCGGCGCATCAGCATGCTCCGCTGCCGCTTGCCGAGCATCTCGCCGGGGCCGGATTCGCGCCGCGCTCGCTGGCTCGCGGGCTCCCGCCCCGCCGCTGTCAATCTCTGATTCGGTACGGCGGCCTTTCTGTCCCGAGATTTGGAGAGAGACTGGATGGTGGGGAGAGGGGTTTTGGGGGAGGAGCAGCGGGGCAGGGGCATAAAAAGAGGAGCAGGGGCCGGGCGCCGCAGATCTGGGCCGTCCACTCGTCACACGAGACACCTGGACGCCTGTCGATCTGGTGATTTTTGGCATGGATTTATAGCGATTAAGGCACGTTGTTAGGGTTACCCCTCGCGCCGCCCACATTTCTCTGTAACCGGAAATGGCTCGTCTATGTTACGTGCATGATGGTTTTTGCTGTGGTGGAAGGAAAAAAATGGCTACTACACAGGAAAAACCATCCTGTGTTAGAAGGTAAAAAACCCAACAAATCCATTACATTTGGTGTCAACATAACACAGAATCACATTACTATGATCCGCGTTGATTATTTATTTATTTGAGCTATTTTATTCTCATTAATCTACTATACATATTGGTGGCACGGGAGTTTCGTGGCACACATTTATGATGCGAGATATGTGGGCTGCACAAACCATCGCTACGCGTGACTAGCCTAGATCAAGGTAACTGCAGCGGAGTTTAGGTCGTGTTCATCCGTAATGAAGACACGTCAGATTTGGGTTAACTCGCATCTTTTCCGGGAGCACTTTTAATAGACGGGTGTTATGTGGCTCGACAGACTGGCGTCAACTTGTGTCTCACTTTTTCGCTGAAGCACTTATCTGGCACGTCATACATCTGGCTTCAAGTTAGAGTACGAATTTTGTTTTTGTCTTTTTGCATGCATGATCATAGATATCATGACAAACAAGGTTTACGTTACGCCACTTTGTTTTGTTTTTTGTGTTTTTTTAGCTTTTTCCTCGATTATTCATGGACTAGGCGAGGTTCTAAAATCACCACAATTGTGTACCCCCACCTACCCCCACTATGACATATCACAAGAATCCAACACAAGTTCACATTATCATGACCAATGTTACTCTCATTAATTGGGTCGTTTTTTTGTTTTCACTAACGTTTTCTATTTATTTGGTGGCAGAGTTTCGTAATTATTAGATCAATAGCCTTTGGTGCTACATTATAATGCGGGACAAGTGGGTTGCACAAATTGCCTAGTAGGCAAAATTACTACGAAGTTTCATCTATGCCGGTCCATATATGAAGGCACATTACATTTGTTCTTTGGAATCGCCCATATCTCTTCCGCAGCACTTTTAATGGAAATGTGTTATGTGGCTTGATAGATCGACGTCAACTTGCGTCCCACTTTTTTGTTGGATTAGTTATCGAGCAAGTCACATGTCTGACTTTGAGCTAAAGTATGGCTTTTGTTTTGTTTTCTGCATGCATTATGATCGACACCATGGCATCAAACAACACCTCTCTAAACACTAAAATGTGAAATCATGTGCTCTTTAAGATTTGATGGAGCTAAATTCGGAAGATCCCGGGGTAGGGGATCCGGAGCTAGGCGTGTAGACACGATGGTAACATGGACACGGGGTTTACCCAGGTTCGGCTTCTCTGAAGAGATAACACTCTACGTCCTGCTTGTGTTTATTGCAATGGATTGGCCGATTGGGTACAAAGTATAGATGATCTATCCTGAGATTGTTGTGTGTCTTCTACAAGCCCTGCCCCTCGGTTTATATAGATACCAGGGGTCCTAGGGTTACAACATCCTAGTTGGCTACGTATGAGGAGATCGAGTCTTCGATGACCCAGTGATGACCCGCAAGTATAGGGGATCAATTGTAGCTCTTTTCCGATAAGTAAGAGTGTCGAACCCAACGAGGAGCAGAAGGTAATCATAAGTAGTTTTCAGCAAGGTAATGTCTACAAGTGCTGAAATTGTAAGTAGCAGAGTAGTTTGATAGCAAGATAATTTGTAACAAGCATGTAACGATAGTAGTAGTAAAAGTGCAGCAAGGTAGCCCAATCTTTTTGAGGCAAAGTACAGGCCAAAACGGTCTCTTATGATAAGCAAAGTGTTCTTGAGGGTACACGGGAATTTCATCTAGTCACTTTCATCATGTTGGTTCGATTTGTGTTCGCTACATTGATAATTTGATATGTGGGTGGACCGGTGCTCAGGTGTTGTTCTTACTTGAACAAACATCCTATTTATGATTAACCCTCCCGCAAGCATCCGCAACTACGAGAAAAGTATTAAAAATAAATTCTAACCATAGCATTAAACTTTTGGATCCAATCGGTCCCTTGTTGAATAGCGCATAAATTATTTTACTAGCCATAGATTCATCAAAATAAGCAAACAACACATGAAAAACAGAACCTGTCAAAAACAGAATAGTCTGTAGTAATATGTAGCTAGCGCAATATCTGGAACCCCAAAAATTCTAAAATAAATTGCTGGACGTGAGGAATTTATCTATTAATCATCTGCAAAAATAATTAACTAAATAGCACTCTCCAAATAAAAATGACAGCAGTTCTCGTGAACGCTAAAGTTTCTATTTTTTACAGCAAGTTCAACAAGACTTTCCCCAAGTCTTCCCAACGGTTCTACTTGGCACAAACACTAATTAAACACAAAAAACACAACCAAAAAAGAGGCTAGATAAATTATTTATTACTAAACAGGAGCAAAAAGCAAGGAATAAAAATAAAATCGGGTTGCCTCCCAACAAATGCTATTGTTTAACGCCCCTAGCTAGGCATAACAAGCAAGAATAGATCTAGGTATTGCCATCTTTGGTAGGCAATCCATAAATGGCTCTCATAATAGATTCATAAGGTAATTTAATTTTCTTTATAGGAAAGTGTTCCGTGCCTTTCCTTAATGGAAATTGGAATCTAATATTTCCTTCCTTCATATCAATAATTGCACCAATCGTACTAAGGAAAGGTCTACCAAGAATAATAGGACATGAAGGATTGCAATCTATGTCAAGAACAATAAAATCTGTGGTCACATAATTCCTATTTGCAACAATAAGAACATCATTAATTCTTCCCATAGATTTCTTAATAGTGGAATCCGCAAGGTGCAAGTTTAGAGAGCAATCATCAAAATCACGGGAACCTAACAAATCACACAAAGTCTTTGGAATCGTGGAAACGCTAGCACCCAAATCACATAAGGCATAGCATTCATGATCTTTAATTTTAATTTTAATAGTTGGTTCCCACTCATCATAAAGTTTTCTAGGGATAGAAACTTCCAATTTAAGTTTTTCTTCATAAGATTGCATCAATGCATCAACGATATGTTTAGTAAACGCTTTATTTTGACTATAAGCATGAGGAGAATTTAGCACGGATGGCAACAAGGAAATACAATCAATCAAAGAGCAATTTTCACAGTTAAATTCCTTGAAATCCATAATAGTGGGTTTAGCAACATCTAGGGTTTTAATTTCTTCAATCCCACTTTTATCAAATTTAGCATCAAGATCAACAAATTCCGAATTCTTGGAACGCCTTGTAGGTAAAGGTGGATCATATTCAGTAACATCATTATCAAAATTCATATTGCAAAACAAAGATTTAATAGGGGACACATCAATAACTTTTAGATCTTCATCTTTATTTTCATAGCAACTAGAAGAACACGCTCTTATAAAGGCATCTTTCTTAGCACGCATCCTAGCGGTTCTTTCTTTGCACTCCTCAATGGAAATTCTCATGGCTTTGAGAGACTCATTGATATCATGCTTAGGTGGAATAGATATAAGTTTCAAAGAATCAACATCAAGAGCAATTCTATCAACGTTCCTAGCCAAATCATCAATCTTAAGCAATTTTCTTCAATCATAGCATTAAAATTCTTTTGCGAAGTAATAAATTCTTTAATATTAGATTCAAAATCAGAGGGCATCTTATTATAATTTCCATAAGAATTGTTGTAGGAATTACCATAATTATTAGAGGGATTACTAGGATATAGCCTAGGGTTGAAATTTCCTCTATACGCGTTGTTACCAAAATTGTTCCTACCAACAAAATTCACATCCATAGATTCATTATTATTCTCAATCAAAGTAGAGAAGGGCATATCATTAGGATCAGAAGAAACACTCTTATTGGCAAATAATTTCATAAGTTCATCCATCTTTCCACTGAAAACATTAATTTTTTCTATCGCATGCACCTTTTTATTAGTAGATCTTTTAGTGTGCCATTGAGAATAATTAACCACAATATTATCTAGGAGTTTAGTAGCTTCTCCTAAAGTAATTTCCATAAAAGTGCCTTCCGCGGCCGAATCTAAAATATTTCTAGAAGCAAAATTCAATCTGGCATACAATTTTTGTATAACATTCACAAATTTAAACCATGAGTAGGGCAATTACGTATCATTAATTTCATTCTCTCCCAAGCTAGTGCAACATGTTCATGATCAAGTTGCTTAAAGTTCATAATATCGTTTCTAATCTTAGAGGGAGGAAAATACTTAGAGATAAAAACATCTTTGCACTTATTCCATGAATCAATACTATTTTTAGGCAAAGACGAAAACCAAGCTTTAGCACGATCTCTAAGCGAAAAAGGAAATAACTTCAATTAAACAATATCATTATCCACATATTTCTTCTTTTGCATGTCACACAAATCAACGAAGCTATTTAGATGGGTAGCGGCATCTTCACTAGGAAGGCCGGAAAACGGATCTTTCATGACAAGATTCAGCAAAGCAGTATTAATTTCACAAGATTCAGCATCGGTAAGAGGAGCAACCGGAGTGCTAATAAAATCATTATTGTTGGTATTGGTGAAGTCACACAATTTAGTATTATCTTGAGCCATCGTGACAAGCAAACAAACTAACACACAAGCAAACAAAAAGCAAGCGGGCAAAAAGAGGCAAATAAAGAAAGAGAGGGAGGATAGAGAGAGAGAGGGCAAATAAAACGGCAAGGGTGAAGTGGGGGGAGAGGAAAACGAGAGGCAAATGGTAAATAATGTAATGCGGGAGGTAAGGGTATGTGATGGGTACTTGGTATGTTGACATTTGCGTAGACCTCCCCGGCAACGGCGCCAGAAATCCTTCTTGCTACCTCTTGAGCACTGCGTTGGTTTTCCCCGAAGAGGAAGGGATGATGCAGCAAAGTAGCGTAAGTATTTCCCTCAGTTTTTGAGAACCAAGGTATCAATCCAGTAGGACGCTACGCGCGAGTCCCTCGCACCTGCACAAAACAAATAAATCCTCGCAACCAACGCAAATAGGGGTTGTCAATCCCTATAGGGCCACTTACGAGAGTGAGATCTGATAGATATGATAAGATAATTTTTTGGTATTTTTATGATAAAGATGCAAAGCAGAATAAAGGCAAAGTAAATAGCAAAGGAAATAACTAAGTAGTGGGAGATCAATATGATAAAGATAGACCCAGGGGCCATAGGTTTCACTAGTGGCTTCTCTCGAGAGCATAAGTATTCTACGGTGGGTGAACAAATTACTGTTGAGCAATTAATAGAATTGAGCATAGTTATGAGAATATCTAGGTATGATCATGTATATAGGCATCACGTCCGAGACAAGTAGACCGACTCCTGCCTGCATCTACTACTATTACTCCACTCATCGATCGTTATCCAGCATGCATCTAGAGTATTAAGTTAAAAATAGAGTAACGCCTTAAGCAAGATGACATGATGTAGAGGGATAGACTCATGCAATATGAAGAAAACCCCATCTTGTTATCCTCGATGGCAACAATACAATACGTGCCTTGTTGCCCTTACTGTCACCAGGAAAGGACACCGCAAGATTGAACACGAAGCTAAGCACTTCTCCCATTGCAAGAAAGATCAATCTAGTAGGCCAAACCAAACTGATAATTCAAAGAGACTTGCAAAGATAACCAATCATACATAAAAGAATTCAGAGAAGATTCAAATATTATTCATAGATAGACTTGATCATAAACCCACAATTCAGGTCTCAACAAACACACCACAAAAAGAAGATTACATCGAATAGATCTCCACAAGAGAGGGGGAGAACATTGTATTGAGATCCAAAAAGAGAGAAGAAGCCATCTAGCTACCAACTATGGACCCGTAGGTCTGAGGTAAACTACTCACACTTCATCGGAGAGGCTATGGTGTTGATGTAGAAGCCCTCCATGATCGATGCCCCCTCCGGCGGAGCTTCGGAACAGGCCCCAAGATGGGATCTCGTGGATACAGAAAGTTGCGGCGGTGGAATTAGGGTTTTGGCTCTGTATCTAATCGTTTGGGGGTACATAGGTATATATAGGAGGAAGGAGTACGTCGGTGGAGCAACAGGGGGCCCACGAGGGTGGAGGGCGCGCCTCGTGGGGGTGGGCGCGCTCCCTACCTTGTGCCCTCCTGTTTCGTTTCTTGACATAGGGTTCAAGTCTCCCTGGTCTTATTCGTTGAGAAAATCACGTTCCCGAAGGTTTCATTCCGTTTGGACTCCGTTTGATATTCCTTTTCTTCGAAACCCTAAAACAGGAAAAAAACAGCAATTCTGGGCTGGGCCTCTGGTTAATAGGTTAGTCCCAAAAGTAATATAAAAGTGGATAATAAAGCCCAATAATGTCCAAAACAGTAGATAATATAGCATGGAGCAATCAAAATTATTGATACGTTGGAGGCGTATCAGTGCCCCTGCCCAAGTTCCGCCTTGAGGCGGCGGCGTCCCGTTCCGAAAGTCCTCTCTCTATTTTTTCTAGGTCAAAATGACTTATATACCAGAAGATGGGCACCGGGGGTGGGCCTGGGTGAGCACAACCCACCAGGGCACGCCTAGGCTCCATGGCGTGCCCAGGTGGGGCCCCTCTGGTAGTTATTTGCTCCAATAATTCTTAAATATTCCATAAAAATTCTCCGTGAAGTTTCAGCTCATTTGGAGTTGTGTAGAATAGGTAGCGTGACGTAGATTTTTTAGGTCCAGATTTCCAGTTGTTGTAATTCTTCCTTTTTTGTGTATACCTTGCATATTATGAGAGAAAAGGCTATAGAATTACTCCAAAAAGCATTATTATGGATAAAAACATTATAAATAATAGTAAGAAAACATGATGCAAAATGGACGTGTCAACTCCCCCAAGCTTAGACTTCGCTTATCCTCAAGCGAAAACCGAAATCGAAAAACATGTCCACATGCTTTAAGAGAAAGGTGTCGATAAAAACGAAATACGGACATAGAAGCATCATGTTGCTTATTATAACAGCAATAAAATTAAACATAAGACTTTTATCATAGAACTTTTATCATATACGGGAATCCAACTTCGAAGCACCACTCGGCGGTAGGCCCCAGATTCCCCTCCCTCCCGAGCCGCTCGCGCGGGCGGCTCCGAAGGAGAAATCCCTAGCCCAGCAAGCCCTCTTCCCCGTGCTCCCCTGGCCGATGCCTCCACCGGCATCGACAGCGGTGGCGGCGCCCGGCCGTCGAAGGCGGCAGGCGAGGTCGCGCACCCCGACGGGCCTCCCTCGCACGGGGGAGCGGTGTCAAGGGGGCGGCACTGTGGGGCTTTTTCGGTGAGGCGACGCGCGACGAGGAGTCGTATGGCGAAGCGAAACACGGTCGCAGAATCGAGGTGAAGGCATTGGTGCTCCACGGTCTTCTTGGTGCCTGGTGGATGGAGGAGGAGCTGCGCAGCCTTAGCCATGGTGGCGGCGGATCTCGGCCAGGAGTGGCTGCGCAAGCGGCGGCAGGGGACTGCTGCGGATGGGTGAGGTGTGTGGTCTACTTCCTGCGGACACCGGCGAAGATGCTGCCGGTGGCACGGGCTGGATCTTGGCTTCCTGGGCCCAATCCAGCGGCTCGCTGTAGGAGCATTGTGGTGGTGCACGCGTCCCTGTCCTGGATGCACGTCAAGCATAGTTTGAAAAACCAAACCGGAAATTGAACCAAAAAGGTTGTCAGTTCAGGTTTTTATCGGTCGGACCGCCGGTTCACCGGTTCGTTTGTTGGTTTTTAAGCAATAAAATAATATATGTTGAGTAATATGTGCGCTAATATAGTGTGAAACATGGTCAAATAAAAGTATTTCCATGTAGTGGACAACAAAGTATCACAGCTGAGTTGTTTATTGGGCCGTGGGAAGCCCCCGCGTACTACTCACACGACCTGGGATCGAATTCCACTTCTCCCAATTTCTATAAAACATTTTCCTGGTTTTTCCCGGTTTAATGGCCCGGTTTTTTGCCGGTTTTCCATAAAACCGGCCAGTTCGACCGGGTTTCTCTGGTCTGATTGCAAAACGGTCTTATTTGCTTAAAAAACCGTTGAGCCTTCCAGTTTCGGTTTTTTCCGGTTTGACCGCCGGTCCGGTCCGGTTTTTTAAACTATGACGTCAAGGTGGCTCTTTGTCCGTGAGTCCCAGGGCTGTGCCCGATGCGGGGTGGTTTGCCAGGAGTGGTTTGACCTGCCGTTGCTTGCTGTGCCTGCGGTTCCTGGCCGTGCTGGATTGGTGAGTTGGAGTTGTTTTTCAGTGGTCATGCGGGAGGTGGAAGATGGACTGCGTGGCCTCGGCGTGCAGGGTGTCGGTGTTCTGCCATGCTATGACACGATTGCGAGGTGATGCAGCGGCGACGATGTGGCTCATCACAGACGATGTAGCTAGTCTCAATTCTTTGCAAGAAGTGGGAGGCAGGCGGTGTTACGGATGAAAATCCTTCCCGTCTTTGGTCCGTGCTTGCGGCGACGGCGCCTGTGGGTGTCGTTTTCCTTCTTGAAGGTGTTGCTTAGGTGCATCGGCATCTTCCCTTTTTGTTTGGGTTGCTGTCTCCGGGCGAAAGCCTTGGTCTTGGACCGGCGATGGCGGCGTCTTGGCATCGTTCCTTGATGACCCACAAGTATAGGGGATCTATCATAGTCCTTTCGATAAGTAAGAGTGTCGAACCCAACGAGGAGCAGAAGGAAATGATAAGCGGCTTCCAGTAAGGTATTCTCTGCAAGGACTTAAATTGTAGGTGATAGATAGTTTTGTGATAAGATAATTTGTAACAAGTAACAAAAGTAAATAAGGTGCAGCAAGGTGGCCCAATCCTTTTTGTAGCAAAGGACAAGCCTGGACAAATTCTTATATAGAGAAAAGCGCTCCCGATGAAACATGGGAATTATCGTCAAGCTAGGTTTCATCACGATCATATGATTCACGTTCGGTACTTTGATAATCTGATATGTGGGTGGACCAGTGCTTGGGTGCTGTCCTTACTTGTACAAGCATCCCACTTATGATTAACCTCTATTTTTTGACGGGAAGGGCAGTAGGAGAGGCTCCTACTGTTTTTGTATATATATCACAAGATTGGTTACATATGTTACATCATTTGCACCACCCCCCACAACACAACATGTTGGGTGGGGGGGTGTTAACAGGTCCTAGTTAAGAAAAAGAACTAGTTGCAAAGGCGTGATCTTTTAGGCAGCGCGGCCTCAAATGAGGCTGTTACAAATGCTGGTAATACTTCTAGCTAGCTCCTCACGTACCCTATGACGCAAGAGATCAAAGTCTCCCACGAACCTCTGCAACCAGCTTGCTTGGGAGGGTGCAACCCCCCTGAAGTGGTTGTTGTTCCTTTCTTTCCAAAGGCTCCAGGAGGCAGTGAAGAAGACCTCAACAAAGAAAGGCCTGTGAGTTATGTCTCGGGCACGAAGGACCACATCAAGACGCGATGGAAGAACTGGCCAGTCAATATGGAGTTTGTTCCAGCAGGCTTGGCTAAAGTGGCATGTGAAAATCATATGATCAATCGTCTCTTCGATGTTTTGTCCACAAAGTAGACAGCTGAGATCATCTCCAATGTTGTAGTGCCTTCGTTTAAGCATGTTTCGAGTGTTCAGTCTGTCATGTAGAAGTAACCATCCAAACTCTTTGATCTTCATGGTGCATTTCGAGCTCCAGAGCAATCGGAATAGGGGGTGGGCTTGCAACTCCCGAAAGCAGAATTTATAGTAATCCACAGTCTTGAAGTCAGGCTTCCCCCAAATGCAGTGCCAGATGTCAGTGGTGGTTGTCGAGGGCTGCAGTCTGGCGATCGTTTGGATGTTACACACTTCCTCGAAGGCTTCAGGTGAGAGGGGAAGGTGGAAGGTTTCATGTAGTGATGAACTCTCCAAAAAGGTTTTCACAGAGGCGTCTTCATGCAGAATGTAGGAGAATGCTCTGGGATGTGAGGTTTCTAGCGTCTCATCTAGCCATAAATCCTTCCAGGCGAGAGTTGTCGTGTCATCGACCACCTGCACACGGCTCACCCCTCGATACTTAGGAGTGAGCTTAAGAACGTCGCGCCACCAAAAGGACCCCACCACGTCAGCTGCATGTGGGATTTTATCAGTGTAGTAGGTACTCCAGAGAAGTTGTACCCATGGGACGTCTTGCTTGTTGTAGAATTTGTGTAAGAACTTGAGGAGTAGGGCTTCATTTTGGATGGAGGGATTGATCACCCCGAGAACCCCATGTTTTTTAGGCCTGCATACCAAATCCCAGGATGCCAGAGAATTGCACTTATCTCCTTGTTCAGTTTTCTTCGTCCAGAGACATCTTCGTCTGATTTTGTCAATCATCTCCAGTATCTTTGGGTGTACTTTGAGTGTGCATGGTGCATATATGAGCAAAGAGGTGACCGAAGCATTCAGCCAGGATAGTTTGCCTCCATACGACATCATGGAGATAGTGGCGGTGAGGCGACGTTCAGTGCTGCAGACTAGAGGCATGAGGTCATCAACAAAGGGCTTGGAGATGCCCATGGGCAGACCCAAGTACATAAAGGGCATAGAGCCGACATTGCACCCAAAGATATTGGCCAGTTCAGTTGTCATTGCAGGGTCAAGATTGATGGGAATCAAGGTGGACTTGTGGAAATTGATCTTAAGCCCGATGGAGGTAGCGTAATCAGCGAGGATTTGTTTGATTAGAGTGGCTTGTCTGGGACATGCTGGCAATGCCAAGATCGTGTCGTCAGCGTATTTTATAACGGGGTATTCTGTTTGACCAGGGCAAGGGAAAGGCAGTTCAATTAAGCCCCGGCGGAAGGCGTCGTTGATTGCTGCTTGAAGTAGGTCAGCTGCCAGGACGAAAAGTAGCGGGGAGAGGGGATCCCCTTGGCGGACTCCGCACTTACAGAGGAATTGCCGACCAGGAACACCATTAAGTAGAACTGAAGAGCGACCCGAGGAGAATATGCATTCAATCCAGTTGATCCATTTGTCATTAAAGCCCATGCATCTCATTATTTCGATCATAGGCCTATGTCCAATCGTGTCGAAAGCTTTGGCAAAGTCAAGCTTTAGAAGAACTATTGGCTTCCTGGATGCATGGCATTGGTGTATGTATTGATATGTCCACGCCATGCAATCTTGGATGGTCCGGCCCTTGATGAAGCCATATTGGTTGTGGTGGATGAGTTTGAGTATAACCTTTTGGAGCCGATCGGCCAATAGCTTAGTGATTAGCTTGAGACATCAGTTAAGGAGGGTGATTGGGCGGTAATCGTTGACAGTTTCAGGTGAGTTGATCTTCGAGATGAGTGTGATAAGCCCATCATTGATGCTTGTAAGATCAAGATCGCCAGCATGGAATTGGTCGCAAAGGGCGTAGAAGTCATGCTTAATGATTGGCCAACAGGCTTTAAGGAAAGCCCCACTGAAGCCGTCCGGGCCAGGCGCTCGGTCAGAGGGCATCTCTTTCACTACCGCATCAATCTCCTTGTGTGTAAAAGGTGTCGTCAGATGGTCCAGATTGTTAGTATGGTGAATGAGGGCAGGCAGATCAAATCTCATTTCAGTGGGTGATACTGTTCCGAGACGAGTTTTGTAAGTTTGGAAAAGAAGTGCTTCTTTGCTTGGGTGATCATCAACTTGGGTGCCATCACTGTCTTGAAAGCAAGCAATGTTGTTCTTACAATAATGTTCAGTAGCAATTGCTTGGAAAAGTTTCGTGTTTTCATCGCCAAATTTGACCCAACGGATTGAGCATCGTTTTTTCCAGTACTGTTTCTGATATTTAAGAAGCCGTAGCAGGTGCTTCTTGAGAATGTGTCTGAAGTTGAATTTAGGAGTGGACAGGGTTCTTTTATTTTCTAGTTCATCCATGTCAGGTAGGACCCTATTGCAGTTATTGATGGAAACCGATAGACGGGAGATTGATTTACTCCAAGTTTTGAGAGCATGCCTGAGAGCTTTGAACTTGCGGCAAAGAATTGTAGCAGCATTTTGTGATCTCACCGGTTTGTCCCAAGTATTTTTGACCGTATCCATGAGTCCAGGGTGTTGAATCCAATAGGACTCGAATCTGAATAGTTTGCAACGAGGGATCTTGGTCTCGATTGAGACAATGCAAGGGATGTGGTCCGAAACTGGCTTTCCAAGCGGCTTGACTAGAGTTTTAGGGTAGATATTTGTCCAATGGATGGACGTAAAAAACCAGTCCAGTTGTTCTAAGAGCGGGTCATGTTGCATGTTGCTCCAGGTGTATGTGCGTCCTTTAACAGGTAACTCAATAAGGTTTTGGTGTCGGATGATGTCGTTGAACGTGAACATATCCTGAGTACTACCGCCCGGTTTGTTACGATTGTCGGGTGCTCTGATGTAGTTAAAATCGCCCAAAAGCAGCCAATCTTGGTCATGCGGGATGTCCAGCTCGTATAACCAATTAGTGTAAGTGATGCGATCGTCCCCCGTGCAAGGGCCATAGATATTAGCTAGGGTCCATGACTGTGTTGATTGTGTACTGGAAAAGTGGACTACGAGCGCATAAACATCTGAAAACACGATAGTGCCAGTAAACATTGAACTTTTCCAGATGGTAATGAGACCCCCTGAGGCACCATGAGATGGAACGTAAGCAAAACGATCAAATTGTCGCGGACAACAGGACTTAATAAACGCAAGATCGAAATCAGTCTTCTTAGTCTCTTGTAAGCAAATAATAGAGCAACCACTAGAGAGTACGACATTATGAAGTGCTAACTATTTTGGTTCAGAGTTCAGACCTCGTATGTTCCAGGAGAGAACATTCCAGCTACGCAAAAGAGTCATTTAAGGACGGGTGGCCTCAAGCTAAAGGAGGAGAAGTGTCAGCTCCTTCGTTCTCCTGTTGAGGGACGCCTAAAGAAGGGTTACTGGACATAGTAGGTGCCGCCAGAAGAGCATCTTCAGATAATTCAGCCAGTGGAACCGCACATTGATTTGTGCCAATATCCTGCAGTACATGGATGGGTGTTGGCGGAGGGACATCAGTACCTGAATGATTGACAACGGAGGATGAACCCATGGAGGGAGTGATCCTAGGCAGCACCTTGGAGGAAGTTGTGCGTCTGTCAGAGTTGTGATTCACACGAAAGCCATTGTACTTGTTGTTCCTGGTGCTACGCCTGACTTCAGTGGTTATAATAGGTGCAACAGCTTTGGGGCGACGGCCCCGAATCACTAGAGGGCCAGCAGAGGCAGATATGGTCTCAACTGCAGCCAGACCCAGGCCCTCTTGAGGCAGGCTCGAGACATGCCCTGATAAGTTGTCTAAATTTGTAGCAGCTAAGGTAGGAGCAGGCTGGTCAGTCTGAGCATCAGTAGAGAGGCTCATATCAGATGCACTGTCTAAGGTAGTGAGCCCAGGGGCAGCCAGAGAGCTTGGAATTGAGTCCATCAGAGCTACAACCATTGTTGGAGGTGCAGGTGCTTCAGTGTCAGGTTGTAGTTCCTCAATGACCACAGAGGAGGTTGGTTGGTGTGCAAAATGGATTCCAGTGCTGTCAAAGGACACCAAGATAGAAAGTTCTGCAGTGTTGTGCCTTAGGCCATACCCAGTGGACCATGGACCAATAGTGGAGATCTGAGGTCTCAGGGCCTCGAAGATAAATGTGTTTAAGCGCTGCCTGGGAATGGGGTCAGATATCAGCAGAGATAAAAGCTCATTGCCATCAGCCGATAACCCAAACTGTATGCCTTGGTTATGCATAGTGACTGAGACTGTCAGAGACTCATTAGGCAGGGGTGGTGCAGTGAGAGCTTCAGTGTTGTGCACAGGCAGAGGTGGCACAATGAGAACTGTGGTGTTTTTAGAGCTGCGGTCATCCACTGCAGAGAAAGAGTCATTCCAAGCTTGTGTGGGACTGTCAGAAATATTGTCTGCAGGAACCAGGCCGTGTTGAACCGTTAAACCCTGAGCAGCCAACCAATCCTGATAGTTGACCAGATATGGGGGGAGCACAGGTAGCTGAGCAGCAGGGGGGCAGGCCAGTCTTCCCAAGCAGCTTGAGCAGGACCATCACCGTCAGCATTGTCAGCATTGCCATGAAAACCAGCAGGGGGTGCAGCATTCTGGACTAGCCAATTGTGTACCTGCTGTTGGTATAGCTGTTCAATAGTGAGGTCTGGGCCAAAGAGGGGGTGTGGGTTACCATCTGGTGGTGGTGGTTCCTCACCAGGCGGCAAAACCTCAGGCAAAAGGCCGTTCCAGTCATTGCTTCTGAGAATGGTAATCTGCACAGTCCAACAGTCCCTGGCTCCGCCCAATTGCCAGACAACAAAGCTCTTCGGGATCAACTTTAGGCGGATGACGCGGGCTTTCAGAAGAATATAGCGTCTGTCTTGTCGTGGATTGTACCAGGAAACAAGAGAGCCGTAGCCACCAAGAGCTTTTGTGAGGTAGTAATCCGTCTGATAGTCATACGGAAATCCAAAGAACATAAGCCACACCTCAGGTCCAAAGGAAGTAGTGCGTCTATTCAGAGCCTCATTGTGGGGGACAAAAGAAATAAGCAGATCTTTATCCTCTAACTCGATGGGGGTGGCAACAGCAGTGTCCCGCATGAATGAATCCATAAAACCAAAAATACCAATGCCAAATGGATGATTGCTAACTTCAGTAGTTAAGAGCTGAGATTCATGGAGCAGACCTACAATGGTGTTGCGGATAGCAGCTTGGCGATGAAGAGGAACATATGCACTTGTCTCCGCGATGGCCAAGAAGTCATGGTTGAGCGGCGGGATCGGGCCAACCACCATGCAGCTGCGCACCAGCCGGTCAGCAGGTCCAGGCTCAACGGCGAACCCCGGCGGGAGGAACGGCACTGGATTCAGCGGGTAGTTCGCCATGGCTAGAGTGCTCGGGGGCGGCGAGGTTTGCTCAGAGAGCTGTAATGGCGATGAGACAGGACTGGGCGGCGTCTTTTGGGGAACTGGAGCGGGAGACGGAGCGTGAGGGGTAGGAAAGGAAAGCCCAGATGTCTTGGGAATCCATTTCCACTTTTGTGCATATCATCTCTTGTGACAAGATTTTGCCATGTGTCCATAGAAGGCACAAACGGTGCATCGGACGGTGGCTGTGATCTTCCTCTGTCTATGATCATGGATGGAAGGAGCAGAAGATCCGGCCATTTTGTTTTGACTGGGATTTGGGCGAGTACCAATTGGAATGGGTTGTTGGTTGCCAAGAAGAGGGCAATTTGTTGCCTTATGATCTGGCCCCGAGCAATTGAGGCAAATTAGTCGTGCTTGACACGAAGATTTTTAATGTCCCCATTGTAAGCATCTAGGACAAAAATTGGCCCGATGAGCAGACAATGAGATAATCTCGTCCAGAGAATAATGGGCTTGGGCCAAATCCGCTTTGTGCCGGGCCGTAAGCAAAGGCGGCCAAGCTGAGTGGGGGGGAGCATACCGGAAGGCCGATTTCAAATAAGTCTGTGGCAGCGGCGGGTAAGGCACATTCAGCGGACATTTAAATCCTCCCAAATTAATGTAATTGTGAGGCCGTTGCTCCTCCAATTTTGCCTCGGACAAAAAAAGCTCCATTAATGCAATGCAATCAATGCTGCCAGGGGCTGAATTAGAGGGATCATGGTTGCATGCGTCACTGATCATAGGAGAAAAAGATCCAAATTGAATTTGGACATTCTTGGTTGAAACATGCACGATCGATTCCCCAGTCTGGTTGGAAGAAGAAGCCTCATGGGTATTGTTATCCGAGAAAACAATAGAGGAGATAGGTTTCAACCTACTCATGCCGCTCGAGGACGATGTAGGAATGCCACTGGTATGATGGAGGAGATAGGTTTCAACCTACTTATTAACCTCTATTGCGAGCATCCGCAACTACAACAAAAGTATTAAGGTAAACCTAACCATAGCATGAAACATGTGGATCCAAATCAGCCCCTTACGAAGCAACGCATAAACTAGGGTTTATGCTTCTGTCCCTCTAGCAACCCATCATCTACTTATTACTTCCCAATGCCTTCCTCTAGGCCCAAATAATGGTGAAGTGTTATGTAGTCAACGTTCACATAACACCACTAGAGGAAAGACAACATACATCTCATCAAAATATCGAACGAATACCAAATTCACATGACTACTAATAGCAAGACTTCTCCCATGTCCTCAGGAACAAACATAACTACTCACAAGGCATATTCATGTTCATAATTAGAGGGGTATTAATATGCATATAGGATCTGAACATATGATCTTCCACCAAATAAACCAACTAGCATCAACTACATGGAGTAATTAACACTACTAGCAACCCACAGGTACCAATCCCCGACTTGGAGATAAGAATCGGATACAAGAGATGAACTAGGGTTTTGAGAGGAGATGGTGCTGGTGAAGATGTTGATGGAGATTGCCCTCCCCCGATGAGAGGAGCGTTGGTGATGACGATGGCGATGATTTCCCCCTCCCGGAGGGAAGTTTCCCCGGCAGAACAGCTCTGCCGGAGCCCTAGATTGGATCCGCCAAGGTTCTGCCTCGTGGCAGCGGAGTTTCGTCCGAGAAGATGGCTTATGATTTTCTCCTCATAGAAAGACTCCATATAGCAGAAGATGGCCATCGGAGGGGCACCAGGGGGCCCATGAGGTAGGGGGCGCGCCCCCACCCTCGTGGGCAGGGTGTGGCCCCCCTGTTGAACTTCTTGCGCTCAGTATTTATTATATATTCTGAAAATGACTTCCGTGAAGTTTCAGGACTTTTGGAGCTATGCAGAATAGGTCTCTAATATTTGCTCCTTTTCCAACCCAGAATCCCAGCTGCCGACATTCTCCCTCCTTATGTAAACCTTGTAAAATAAGAGAGAATAGGCATAAGTATTGTGACATAATGTGTAATAACCCATAATGCAATAAATATCGATATAAAAGCATGATGCAAAATGGACGTATCAACTCCCCCAAGATTAGACCTCGCTTGTCCACAAGCGAAAGCCGAAATCGAAAAATATGTCCACATGTTTAGAGATAAAGGTGTCGATAAAAATAAAATATGGACATGAGGGCATCATGATCATTCTTAGAACAACAACTTATATGATTATTGTCATATGATCTCTTATGCTAGTGTAACAATTCAATCACAATTTCAAGTATGAATCATAAACTTCATTGAAAACTAACAAACTATAATCTCAGTCATTGGAGCAATTGTAATTTATCATAACATGGGAAAGAGTCAATATATAAGAGATTTTCAGCAAGTCCACATACTCAACTATCATATAGTCTTTCACAATTGCTAACACTCACGCGATACTTATGGGTATGGAGTTTTAATCGGACACAGAGAAAGACATGGGCTTATAGTTTTGCCTCCCAACATTTGACCTCGAGGGTAATGTCAAAAATAATAGTTCATGAAAACTCACATCCAATTAGCCATATATACCAGGATCTTTCTAACATATTGTGCTTGCCAAAGAATAAAATGCAAAAAGGAAAGGCGAAGATCACCATGACTCTTTTGTAAGGTAGGAGATAAAAGTAAAAGATAGGCCCTTCGCAAAGGGAAGCAGAGGTTGCCATGCGCTTTTATGGTTGGATGCACAAAATCTTAATGCAAAAGAACATCACTTTATATTACCACTTGTGATATGGACCTTTATTATGCGGTCTGTCACTTTTATTTCTTCCATATCACACGATCGTATAAAGCTTATTTTCTCCCACACTAATAAGTCATACATATTTAGAGAGCATTAATGCTTGCACCAATGACAACTTACTTGGAGGATCTTACTCAATCCATAGGTAGGTATGGTGGACTCTCATGGCAAAACTGGTTTAAGGGTGTTTGGAAGCACAAGTAGTATCTCTACTTAATGCAAAGAATTTGGCTAGCATGAGGGGGAAAGGCAAGCTCAACATGTTGGAGGATCCATGACAATATAACTTATCTCATATGTAAGAAAACATAACCCATTACGTTGTCTTCCTTGCCCAACGTCAACCCTTTAGCATGTCATATTTTAATGAGTGCTCACAATCATAAAAGATGTCCAAGATAGTATATTTATATGTGAAGACCTCTCTTTCTTTATTACTTCCTATTAATTGCAACAATGACCAAAACTATGTTTGTCAACTCTCAACAACTTTTATTCATCATACTTTTTATATGTGAGCTCATTACTCTCCACAGGATCCATATGATCTCTTTTGTTTCTTTTTATTCTTTCTCTTTTTATTTTATTCACTCAAGATCATGGCAAAATAATCAAGCCCTTGACTCAACACTAATCTTTATTATATATAGCTAACGGACTCGATTACATAGAAGGACCATAAAGCAAAACTCACAACTAGATCATACTAAAACTTTATTCTACTAGATCAAGATATTATCAAAATGATCGAACTAGGAAAAATGGTAAAGATAGAAGTGATGGTGATATGATACCGGGGCACTCCCCCAAGCTTGGCAGTTGCCAAGGGGAGTGCCCATACCCATGTGATTATATCTCTTTTGCCGGTGAAGAAGATGGTGGTGGTGATGGATAGTCGCACATCGAGCATAGGAGGTATTCTAACTTGAGGATAATGCCCTTGAGTGCAATGATATGCTCCTTCAACAAAATATTTTCACGTGTGAGATACTTGCTTTGTATACGAACTAATTCAATCATCTTGAAAGCTTCGATCTTAGTTGGGGTAAGAAGATTTTGATCAAGTTGAAGGATGCCTTCAGTTGCCGGAACTTGGTCCTCCGCGGCCTTCTTGATCCCTTCATCCTTGTTGATCTCCATGGGTTCTTCTCTCTTCAGCTATATCTTCATTAGCCAAGCATCGTTGCCCTCATTGTTGGAGGAGGAGGGAGACAACATGATGCTTGGCTTTGACAACCCTCGCAAAAAAACAGCTCGAAACAAGAACAAGAGATTTTTGCGTGATACGGTGGTCAAAACCTTCGAGAGGTTATATAATGAATTTTTACCGACCAAAATACGAATCATGCAAGAAAATAGAGTCCGGAGAGCACACGAGGTGCCCACCAGGTAGGGGGCACGCCCAGGGGGTTAGGGCACACCCTCCACCCTCGTGGAGCCCTCGTGTACTTCCCGGACTGCTTCTTATTTTTCTGTTTTTCTAAATATTCCAAAACGGAGGGAAATTGCCATTAGAATTGTTTTGGAGTTAGTTTACTTACCGTACCACATACCTATTCCTTTTTGGAGTCTGAAACATTCCGGAAAGTGTCCCTTATGTATTCCTCCGGGGTTATGGTTTCAATAACATTGGTTTCAACATTTATAGGATTACCTGAGATATAACGTTTGATTCTTTGACCGTTCACCACCTTCGGATTTGTGCCTTCAAAGTTGTTGATTTTTATGGCACCGGAACGATAAAACTCCTCGATATCGTAAGGACCTTCCCATTTAGAGAGAAGTTTTTCTGCAAAAAATCTTAAACGAGAGTTGTACAACAATACATAATCACCTACATTAAACTCACGCTTTTGTATTCTTTTGTCATGCCATCTTTTAACTTTTTCTTTAAATAATTTGGCATTCTCATAGGCTTGGGTTCTCCATTCATCAAGTGAGCTAATGTCAAATAACCTTTTCTCACCGGCAAGTTTGAAATCATAATTGAGCTCTTTAATAGCCCAATAAGCATTATGTTCTAGTTCGAGAGGTAAGTGGCATGCTTTTTCATAAACCATTTTATAGGGAGACATACCCATAGGATTTTTATATGCACTTCTATAGGCCCATAATGCATCATCAAGTTGCTTGGACCAATTCTTTCTAGATCTATTAACAGACTTTTGTAAAATTAATTTAAGCTCTCTGTCGCTCAATTCTACTTGACCACTAGACTGTGGGTGATAAGGAGATGCAATTCTATGATTAACGTCATAGTTAGCAAGCATTTTATGAAAGGAACCATGAATAAAATGTGAACCACCATCAGTCATTAAATATCTAGGGACTCCAAACCTCGGAAAAATAACTTCTTTAAGCATCTTAATAGAGGTGTTATGATCAACACTACTAGTTGGAATAGCTTCTACCCACTTAGTAACGGAATCAACAGCAACTAAAATATGTGTATATCCATTGGAGGAAGGAAACGGTCCCATATAATCAAAGCCCCAAACATCAAATGGTTCAATAACAAGTGAATAATTCTTAGGCATTTCTTGACGTCTACTAATATTACCAATTCTTTGACATTCATCACAAGATAAGACAAACTTACGGGCATCCTTGAAGAGAGTAGGCCAATAGAAACCGGATTGCAATACCTGATGTGCAGTTCTATCTCCAGCGTGGTGTCCTCCATAAGCTTCGGAGTGACACTTGCATATGATCTATTCCTGTTCATGCTCAGGTACACAACGTCTAATAACACCATCTACTCCTTCTTTATAAAGGTGTGGATCATCCCAGAAGTAATGTCTTAAATCATAGAAAAACATTTTCTTTTGCTGGTATGTGAAACTAGGTGGTATAAATTTAGCAACAATGTAATTAGCGTAATCAACATACTATGGAGTAGTGTGAGAAGAATTTATGACATTTAATTGTTCATCAGGAAAGCTATCATCAATAGGTAGTGGGTCATCAAGAACATTTTCTAACCTAGACAAGTTGCCTGCAACGGGGTTCTCAGCTCCCTTTCTGTCAATAATATGCAAATCAAATTCTTGTAGCAAGAGAACCCATCTAATAAGTCTAGATTTAGCATCTTTCTTTTCCATAAGATATTTAATAACAGCATGATCAGTGTGAACACTTACTTTAGAATCAACAATATACTGTCTGAACTTATCACAAGCAAATACAACTGCTAAGAATTCCTTTTCAGTAGTAGCGTAATTTATCTGAGCATTGTCTAGAGTTTTACTAGCATATTGAATAACATTTAATTTCTTATCAACTCTTTTCCCTAGAACAGCACCTACAACATAATCACTAGCATAAGTATTTCAAATGCTTCTACACAATCATCATCAAAGACAAAGGGTATATCTTTTTGTAATAAATTAGTAAGAAGCCAAGAAATTTTTGAGAAGTCCTTAATGAACCTCCTATAAAAACCGGCGTGCCAAGGAAACTTCTTATACCTTTGATGTCCTTGGGACATGGCATCTTTTCAATAGCATCAACCTTGGCTTTATCAACTTCAATACCTCTTTCGGAAACTTTATGCCCCTAGATAATACCTTCATTAACCATAAAGTGGCACTTTCCCCAATTCAAGACAAGATTAGTTTCTTCACATCTCTGCAAAACTCGATCAAGGTTGCTTAAGCAATCATGAAAAGAGGAGCCATAGACGGAGAAATCGTCCATGAAAACCTCACAAATCTTTTCACAAAAGCCCGAGAATATAGCCATCATGCATCTTTGAAAGGTAGCAGGTGCATTACATAAACCAAAAGGCATACGTCTATAAGCAAAAGTTCCAAAAGGGCAAGTAAAAGTAGTCTTTGATTGATCATTGGCTGACACAGGTATTTGAGAGAAACCAGAATAACCATCTAGAAAGCAAAAATGTGTATGTTTGGATAATCTTTCTAGCATTTGATCGATAAAAGGTAAGCGGTAATGATCTTTTTTAGCAGCTTTATTTAATTTGCGGAAATCAATTACCATCCAATAACCTGTAATAATTCTTTGCGGGATCAACTCATCTTTATCATTAGGAACAACAGTAATACCTCCCTTCTTAGGGACACAATGGACATGACTTACCCACTAACTATCAACAACGGGATAAATTATACCTGCCTCAAGAAGCTTTAGTATTTCCTTCCTTACCACTTCCTTCATCTTAGGATTCAGCCGTCGTTGATGGTCATGAACTGGTTTGGCATCTTCTTCCAATTTTATTTTGTGTTGACACAAAGTGGGACTAATGCCCTTAAGATTACCGAGAGTATATCCAATAGCAGTACGGTGCTTCTTCAGAGTTTTCAGTAATCTCTCTTCTTCATGCTCTGAAAGGTTAGCACTAATAATAACAGGATATATCTTCTTTTCATCAAGATAAGCATATTTAAGAGTATCAGGTAACCGTTTAAGCTCAAACACGGGATCACCCTTGGGTGGAGGAGGATCCCCTAGGATTTCAACAGGCAAATTTTGTTTCAGGATGGGTTCCTGTTTAAAGAATACTTCATCTATTTCTCTTCTTTCATTCATAAACATATCATTTTCATGGTCTAGCAAATATTGCTCTAAAGGATCACTAGGAGGTACGACAATAGAAGCAAGACCAATGATTTCATCTTTACTAGGCAATTCCTCTTCACGGTGTTGTCTACTAAATTTGGAGAAATTAAATTCATGAGACATATCATCTAAACCAATAGTAACAACATCCTTTTTGCAATCTATCTTATCATTAACTGTGTTCAAGAAGGGTCTACCAAATATAATGGGACAAAATCTATCTTGTGGGGAACCGAGAACAAGAAAATCAGCAGGATATTTAGTTTTCCCACACAAGACTTCGACATCTCTAACAATTCCCATTGGTGAAATAGTATATCTATTGGCAAGTTTAATTGTGACATCAATATTGTGACGCCCGGGTAATCATGCTACAGTAACCTCTACTAATGATGCCACGTCACCGAGGTCACTGTTGTTAATCTCGCGTTAATTCAAACCCGATCGAATTCAAAATTCGAAATTAAACCATACGATGAAGTTTTCAAACATTAAAACTAAAATGCTCGGAGTGTGTCGATTAATCCGTAAGTAGTGGTAGGTGATGAAACCACACTTTTATAAAATATTTATGTGCACTAAAATAATTAAAAAAATATTTGGAAATACTTAATAAATGCTTTTATGTGTATAGGTAATTGTAAGCTAGTTAAAATAATGTGTGAACATTTTATTAGAGTGAGTTATGCTACCTTACTAATTTAGGTATGGGTTTTATAGTTTGATAAAACTGTTTTGATATTAAAACATTTAAACCCGAAGTTAAAAGACTAAATAAAGACAAAACAAAAATAAAATAAAAACAACCCCCCGCCCTAACTGCTAACTGGGCCAGGCCCAGCTGTCCACTGCGCCGACCGGCCACCAGCCCAGCCGCCCACCCATAAGGCCTCCCCCGGGGTCAAACCCTAGGCGCAGCGACCCATTCCCCCCGATCCCCTCTCACTCCCGGATCTGGACGGCGCCCCTCCCCGTCGCCCCGCACCTCCCCCCACTCCTCCCACGTCCCACTCCTTCCTCTGCCCCCCTCTACGATCCAAATCAGGATCGGGGGCACCGAGCCGCCGACCCCACCTCTCCCGCGCCGGCGCTGACCACCGCCTTCCATCGTAGCTGCTGCCCAGCGTCGCCCGGCGACCTTGCTGCCGCGGACAAGCTGTGCGTCGGCGACAAACTTCCCCGACACCGGCGCCTCGCGGTCACCTCGTCGGACGCCCCGTCCCCGTCCTCCTGCTCGAGCACGCTGCCGCTTTCCTGCACAGCAAGTGAGGCCCGGCCTCTCCTCCTCTCTCCCCGCTGCCTCCCGAGCTCGCTGGAGCTCGTGACCCGCCACGGCACTTCACGCACTCCACCGCGCCACTGCGCGTTGCCCCCTTGCCCGACGTGCCTGCGTCGTCCTCTGCTCCCGCCGTCGACGGCCGCTCGCCTCCGCCGTCCTTTGTCGTGCGCGAGTGCTCGCGCCCCCCTATGCCTCGTCCACTCACCGTCGGCCCCGCAATCATCGCCTCGCGCCCGCGCTCGCATCGCCCGCTTGCCTTCCGCACCCCTGCGCGCTGCCGTTGCCGCTTCCCTGCCGCTGGCCCGGCCCCGCACTGGCCGCGCCACCCCCCTCGCTTCACCCCTCACCACCGGCCCCAGGCCACCAGCCTTCACCTGCTCCGGCGCCTTGCCGGGTTCGGGCGCCCGCAGCGTCACACCGCCCCGGTTGACCCCGGGGCCTATGACAGGGGGCCCCACCCCAGAACGATAAGAAAAAAGGGTTTTAAAAAAATAATAAAAATTAAAATTAAAATAATTAATTAATTAATTAACTTAATTAATTCTGATTAATTTAACTAATTAAGATTAATTAATCTAATGACTAATTAACCTAATTAACTACTATTAATTAACTAACAGAGTATGACAGTGGGGCCCACCCCTAATTAATCCTGATTAAGTTAATTAAAAATGATTAATTAAAATGTGTCACCGATAGGTGGGACCCACCTGTCAGGTTGACCGGGTCAGCGGTCAACCGCTGATGTCATGTCGACATCATGTTGACGTTAGCGTGCACTGTTCTGGATAATGTTGAATTTCAATAATTAAATAAATCCTAAAATGATTTAAATCTTTTAAAATTAATATAAAGTAAACTGTAGCTCGGATGGAAAAACTTTGTACATGAAAGTTGCTCAGAACGACGAGACGAATCTGGACATGCAACCCATTCGTCCGCCATGCATCCCTAGCATAGCAAACACGCAACTTTGCCCCTCCGATTCATCTGTGCGAAAAAGCGAAACATCGGATATTTCCCCGGATGTTTCCCCCCTTCACCAGTATCACCTCATACTTTGTTAGGTCACCCATAACACCGCACATTGCCATGTTATGCTTTGTGTTGCTTTGTTTGCTCTGTTATTTATTGTGTCCCCCTCCGATACTTCTTTCCGGTAGACCCCGAGACCGCTGCCGGTACCCCCGATCGACTACGGTGTTGACGACCCCTCCTTGCCAGAGCAACCAGGCAAGCCCCCCCCCTTGATCACCAGATATCCCCTACTCTTCTCTATACTGCTTGCATTAGAGTAGTGTAGCATGTTACTGCTTTCCGTTAATCCTATTCTGATGCATAGCCTGTCATTGCTTCTACAACTGTTGATACCTTAGTTGCAATCTTAAATGCTTAGTATAGGATGCTAGATTATCATCAGTGGCCCTACACTCTTGTCGTCTGCCATGCTATACTACTGGGCCGTGATCACTTCGGGAGGTGATCACGGGCATATGCTATATACTTTACACTATTACATTACCGGTGATACTGTTTGGAGATGGGGGCTGAAGGGGCAGGTGGCTCCATCCAGGTAGTGGTGGGCCTGGGTTCCCGACGGCCCCCGGCTATTACTTTGAGGCGGAGCGACAGGGCAGGTTGAGACCACCTAGGAGAGAGGTGGGCCTGGACCTGGTCGGCGTTCGCGGATACTTAACATGTTTAACAAGATCTTGGTATTTGATCTGAGTCTGGCCACTGGCCTATACACACTAACCATCTACGCGGGGACAGTTATGGGCACTCGATGTCGTGGTATCAGCCAAAGCATTCGTGACGTCAGCAACTGAGCGGCGCGCGTCGGAATGGACTGGAACGCCTGCTAGGCTTGGTCTGCTTCCGGCCACGTTCGCAACGTGCAGGTGTGCAAAGGGCGATGGGCCCAAACCCCTGCGCCATCGGATTTAGACCGGCGTGCTGACCTCTCTGTTGTGCCTAGGTAGGGCTGCGACATGTTGATCTTCCGAGGCCGGGCATGACCCAGAAAAGTGTGCCCGGCCAAATGGGATCAAGCGTGTTGGGTTATGTGGTGCACCCCTGCAGGGAAGTTAATCTATTTGAATAGCCGTGATCTTCGGTAACAGGACGACTTGGAGTTGTACCTTGACCTTATGACAACTAGAACCAGATACTTAATAAAACACACCCTTCCAAGTGCCAGATACAACCGATGATCGCTCTCTCATAGGGCGACGAGGGGAGGATCATCGGTTAGGATTATGCTACACGTTGCTACTTGGTGAACTTACCATCTACTCTCTTCTCCTGCTGCAAGATGGAGGTTACCAGAAGCGTAGACTTCGATAGTACTAGTTATCCCCCTCTTATTCCGGCATTCTGCAGTTCAGTCCACATATGATACCCTTATTCCATTTGATACCAATGCATACATGTAGTGTAGCTCCTTGCTTGCGAGTACTTTGGATGAGTACTCACGATTGCTTTGTTCCCCATTTTCCCCCTTTCTACACCCGATTGCTACGACCAGACGTTGGAGCCCAAGAGCCAGATGCCACCGTCGACGACGACTACTACTACTCGGGAGGTGCCTACTACTACGTGCAGCCCGCTGATGACGACCAGGAGTAGTTTAGGAGGATCCCAGGCAGGAGGCCTGCGCCTCTTTCGATCTGTATCCCAGTTTGTGCTAGCCTTCTTAAGGCAAACTTGTTTAACTTATGTCTGTACTCAGATATTGTTGCTTCCGCTGACTCGTCTATGATCGAGCTCTTGTTTTCGAGCCCTTGAGGCCCCTGGCTTGTAATATGATGCCTGTATGACTTATTTTATTTGTAGAGTTGTGTTGTGATATCTTCCCGTGAGTCCCTGATCTTGATCATACACGTTTGCGTGTATGATTAGTGTACGATTGAATCGGGGGCGTCACAAATTGGTATGAGAGCCGACTGCTTATAGGAATCCCCCTTCCACACTCCTTGGCCGAAGTTGAGTCTAGTCGTTACAAAACTTTTACTAACATGGCTGTGTGGCTTATGGGCCCACGTCGCCATTGGGTGGTAGTAGAATCTTTTACTCCTTGTCTATACTCTGGGACTCTGATCTCTATTCTATTCGGGTGAAATGAATTTTGCTAAATCTAACATTAGGATCTCGTTATCACTTTCACCCGGAGAGCCCCTTATTACTGATGATTGTCTGCTGCACGTGAAGACCCTGAAAATACTCTCCGCTGTTATCCCGAGAACTTGTGCTCATTGCGTTTGCAATTCCCTTCCACCGTCAACCCCTATAGATAACTACATGAACTTGCCATTCTTACCTTAGTCCCCAGTTACTCTTGTTATTATCCCGAAATACTCGTTGTTCCGAGAATCCTTGTGCCTACTGCCTTGCAGTTCCTTGTTACATGAATACCCATACAGATATTTCCTCGCACTTGTCGAGTATCCGCTCATCCCCAGTTGTTCAGGTGTTTCACAAAGGTCTTAGAAATACCATTCGATCTCCTGAAAATCATCAACATCCTATTGCTCTTGAAATTCTTTGCTTACTTGCGTTATGGTTAATCCCATAAGTATAGTAATCTTATTGGCATTCTTTGCCACCGTCATTTTGATCCTATTGATTCAACATGAGTGCGAATGCATGCAATCATCAGTCGGATCCTAGAATTCATCCTTCCGGCTCAGACGCCAGTTTAAACATGAGCTGGATCTCGACCAATCAATTGACCATCGATCGTACCCCTAAGGCTATTCAACTTATCCATCCCTGATCAGAGCATTGCTTCTGATCCCTTGTCTTGGTATTGATAATTCCTTTGCATTTGAGCCTTGAATTAGTCAGTTGTTTCTAAAGTCTGATCTCCTTGCATTGTTTCTCCCTCTGGTTGAGTTCCGATGCTCACACCAGATCCCTTGAGGACCACCAGATCCTTTGTTGGATTTTATCCGACAGCGTCCTTCATATTCAATAAGTCTGTGAGCCTTTCCTCGGATACATAATGCCTTTGGTAAATTGTATCCTCTGCTTTCTCAAGCATGCTCTACTATCGAGCTTGTGTTATTTATTCTTGAAATTTGTGGTATATACTCCTAAGATGCCCTGATGGGTTGAACCTATGCCTTCCCCAAACGGTATGAACCCGAAAGTTTTCGCGAGTCATACTCTTCTGTTGCTCCGCCAGATAAAATTTCTACACTACAACCTCATCAAAAGCGAGAAGTAAAATGAAAGGTTATGCATTGAAGAAGTGGGAGTCGACCTTGAGCCTTGCGTTCCTGCCCATGGACCCGGTGTGGAACTTTTCTTTGAAGCTTCTTGTAAATGATAATAATCCGCTTGTTATAAGTTCGTCCTGTATCTATGTTTGGTCCTTTACAATCATGGTTCCGACCATATTTTCTCCTTAATACCATTTCTCGGACAAGTTGAAGTACTTGTCTTGTGCAGATCATTGCACTTGTCCAACCTTTACTTTGATCTACTGTCGAGTATTACACTATGATATCTTGATAATGTCATGGTACATCATAACTTCTTATGGGTTCTTCATCAACTATTATTACTCACCGTATCCAATTGTTCCTAGGTTCTGGGTTGTCGTCAACCGAGAACATCGAATAGTGAATTGAGTCCGCACTCCGATTCAATAACCCTAAATAATTTCCATTGCTTATGAGTTTAAATAATCCTTCAAGTCATTCCTAGCTTGATCGGCTATATCCTTATCGTGCTGCTCTTAACTATGCTACCTGGTCCTTCTTCCCGGAGCACAAAATTTCGACGGTGAGCTAATCTTACAATCGATCTCCCTTGTCATATCATTTGTCCTTGAACAGCAAGCTTGATTTCGAGTTTGTGTCGTACCCATGGTTCCATTAACTTTTTGCTTCATCATTCTGTTGACTTGATGTCATCGCCGATCAGTTACATCTTCTCGAAACCTCTCGACAAATGTGTTGTGATCATCATCAACATTCTGAGGTCTTCCAAGATATCTATTGAATTCTTGGTGAGAAATAGCTTCCATTGCCCTCGATGAATTGGGTTATCATCGACAACATTATTGCATTCCCTCCAACACAAAACTTGTTCCTGTTTTGTGTTATACCTTGAGTTCCTTGCTATCCAACATTTGTTCTTCTTTACCTTGGAGTATTACCATCTTTTATATCCAGGATGTCGTGCTTAGCACACCCGGCCGGAGGCCCTATTGGTTATAGATTCCTTTTCAGCAAGGTTATCCATTCTTCCCTGAGGAAATTGTAAGACTTATTCTACAAGTTATTTCTGATGGATCCTTTGTGTTTCCAAAGTCTGACCTTTGCCTGAAGACCATGTCAATGCTATCTCGAAGCATATATATATTTTACTCCAATTATCAACAAGAACATTTAAAACCTAATGTTAAATGTTTCCTGCTCAATTATCCAAACACCGCTGTATGGGTAAAGTCATGAAATTTGTCTCTCCTTACCTAAAGAGTTTTCTACATTATATCCTGTCAAGGATATCATGCTCTGCTTGTCCTTGGGAAGGATGTACCCTTGAAATATGTGTTTAAACACATTTTCCTTTCCATTGTTCTGTTAATCTGATGCTCACATTTCCTTTACATTGGTTTGTTTAACCTTTCCGGTGATTTATATGATCTAAGCAGTAATACGTCACTGCTTTTATAAGCACCTCAGTGTACAACTCTGTCAGTAAGACCCTGTTACTATTGTTGTTGGCATCCTGGTAACCCCTGATGGATGAGAACTTTACCTGTTGGTCCGCCTCGTTCAACGAGCAGGAAAATGGTTCTCTTCGTCCCTCGCCCTTGGTACCGATGTTGTTGCCAACATAACTGACATGCTATCCGCTGACATGTCTTGCCTACATGGTCATGCAAGACGTCACCGCCCTTCCTACCATTAACTCACATGGTGGGCCCATAACCCACAGGTCCCAGGATCAAAACCTGACTCTCCTGTACACCTCTATCTCCGAAGTTATCCCTCGCGTTTGACTTCGTATGAAATTCATGGGGTCACTTTCCTAGTAATATATTCTGGTATCATACGCAATATTTATTCTTGTTGCTCTGAACTCCTTTCTCGCCTTGTGTCAGGCATCGATTGATTGCCTGCCCGCTCGAAACTTCCCATGATACCTCCTTACTTTGCTCTCGATATTCTTAAGTTTCAATTCGAGAGTTACTTTCTGCCACCTTCCCTAATGATATCTACCAGATAGTCTACCTTGCAGAGGTCCATTCTTCCGGTATACCTCCTTATTCTTCATAACTACGATGGAGTTCCCGAAGAAAGGATGCCGACTTCATCATGATGACCCGAAGCAGAGAAATAAAGACATCAATGAAAGGGATTAACTTCTTCGAGAAGAGCAGCCAAGACTGAGAAGATTCATTAGAATTTCGTAACCAGCACTTTCCCCCTTACTCCCCTCTTAAATCTCGGGACGAGATTTCTTGTAGTGGAGGAGAATTGTGGCGCCCGGGTAATCATGCTACAGTAACCTCTACTAATGATGCCACGTCACCGAGGTCACTGTTGTTAATCTCGCTGAAAGTGCAACTATCCCTAGGTGGTTTTGGTAATTCATAACAACATATAGCTCATTGAGCTAATGCTATTCCAAGATGATTATTTCAGGAAAGCTCAATGGTTGGCATGACATGGATGTGAAAGTGGAACCCTCAAAATGCTAAGGACAAAGAATTGGCTCAAGCTCAAAAGTTCAAGACTCTTCATTTTATATTTTAGTGATCCAAGATCACATTGAGTCTTTAGGAAAAGCCAATACTATCAAGGAGGGATGAGGTGTTGCTTAATGAGCCTCTTGCTTTATGTGCTTAATGATATGCTCCAAAATCCTCAACCACCTTTCCATATCCACAAATGACCTAAAACCTAAGCCAAACTCGGTCATATCGATTCTGTCAAACCGGCGCCACTGAGTTTCACTTGTCATTTGCCACTGCCAAACCCTAGCAATTCGGTCCTACCGATAAGGATCTCGGTCTCACCGAGATGGGCTTGCAAACTCTCTGTTTCCCTTTCGTAACTTTTCGGTCTCACTGAAAGAGTGAATCGGTCCCACCGAGAATGCAAGGTAAACTCTATGTTTCCTTCTTGTAACTTTTTGGTCTCACCGAAAGAGCAAGTCGGTCCCACCGAGTTTGCCTGACCAACTCTCTGGTTAGCTAATTGCCGAACTCGGTCTCACCGAGTTTGTGCGATCGGTCTCACCGAGATTACGTTATGCCCAAACCCTAACCGAATCGGTCCTACCGAGTTGCATCTCAGTCCCACCGAAATTCCTAACGGCCACTAGGTTTACTATTTCGGTCAGACCGAGTTTTCTGATTCGGTCCCACCGAGATTGGTAGATTGTGTGTAACAGTTGGATTTTGTGTGGAGGCTATATATACCCCTCCACCACCTCTTCATTCGAAGAGAGAGCCATCAGAACACATACATCATTCCTACTCATATGTTCTGAGAAAGAACCACCTACTCATGTGTTGAGACCAAGATATTCCATTCCTTCCATATGAATCTTGATCTCTAGCCTACCCCAAGTTGCTTTCCACTCAAATCTTCTTTCCATCAGATCCAAATCCTATGAGAGAGAGTTGAGTGTTGGGGAGACTATCATTTGAAGCACAAGAGCAAGGAGTTCATCATCAACACACCATTTGTTACTTCTTGGAGAGTGGTGTCTCCTAGATTGGCTAGGTGTCACTTGGGAGCCTCCGACAAGATTGTGGAGTTGAACCAAGGAGTTTGTAAGGGCGAGGAGATCGCCTACTTCGTGAAGATCTACCGCTAGTGAGGCAAGTCCTTCGTGGGCGATGGCCATGGTGGAATAGACAAGGTTGCTTCTTCGTGGACCCTTCGTGGGTGGAGCCCTCCGTGGACTCGCGCAACCTTACCCTCCGTGGGTTGAAGTCTCCATCAACGTGGATGTAGGATAGCACCACCTATCCGAACCACGGGAAAACATCCGTGTCTCCAGTTGCGTTTGAATCCTCCAAACCCTTACCTTTACATTCTTGCAAGTTGCATGCTTTACTTTCCGCTGCCAATAAACTCTTTGCATGCTTGCTTGAATTGTGTGATGATTGCTTGACTTGCTCTAAGATAGCTAAAATCTGCCAAGAACTAAAATTGGGAAAAGGCTAAGTTTTTAATTGGTCAAGTAGTCTAATCACCCCCCCTCTAGACATACTTTCGATCCTACACTCGCGTTAATTCAAACCCGATCGAATTCAAAATTCGAAAACAAAACCAAACGATGAAGTTTTCAAACATTAAAACTAAAATGCTCGGAGTGTGTCGATTAATCCGTAAGTAGTGGTAGGTGATGAAACCACACTTTTATAAAATATTTATGTGCACTAAAATAATTAAAACAATATTTGGAAATACTTAATAAATGCTTATATGTGTATAGGTAATTGTAAGCTAGTTAAAATAATGTGTGAACATTTTATTAGAGTGAGTTATGCTACCTTACTAATTTAGGTATGGCTTTTATAGTTTGATAAAACTGTTTTGATATTAAAACATTTAAACCCGAAGTTAAAAGACTAAATAAAGACAAAACAAAAATAAAATAAAAACAACCCCCCGCCCTAACTGGGCCAGGCCCAGCTGTCCACTGTGCCGACCGGCCACCGGCCCAGCCGCCCACCCATAAGGCCTCCCCCGGGGTTAAACCCTAGGCGCAGCGACCCACTCCCCCCGATCCCCTCTCACTCCCGGATCTGGACGACGCCCCTCCCCGTCGCCCCGCACCTCCCCCCACTCCTCCCACGTCCCACTCCTCCCTCTGGCCCCCTCTACGATCCAAATCAGGATTGGAGGCACCGAGCCGCCGACCCCTCCTCTCCCGCGCTGGCGCTGACCACCGCCTTCCATCGTAGCTGCTGCCCAGCGTCGCCCGGCGACCTTGCTGCCACGGACAAGCTGCGCGTCGGCGACGAACTTCCCCGACACTGGCACCTCGCGGTCACCTTGTCGGACGCCCCGTCCTTGTCCTCCTCCTCGAGCACGCTGTCGCTTCCCTGCACCGCAAGTGAGGCCCGACCTCTCCTCCTCTCTCCACCGCTACCGCCCGAGCTCACTGGAGCTCGAGACCCGCCACGGCATTGCACGCACTCCGCCGCGCCACCGCGCGCTGCCCCCTTGCCCGACGTGCCTGCGTCGTCCTCTGCTCCTGCCACCGACGGCCGCTCGCCTCCGCTGGCCTTTGTCGTGCGCGAGTGCTCGCGCCCCCTGTGCCTCGTCCACTCGCCGCCGTCCCCGCAATCGTCGCCTCGCGCCCGCGCTCGCATCGCCCGCTTGCCTTTCGTGCCCCCCCGCGCTGCCATTGCCGCTTCCCTGCCGCTGGCCCGGCCCCAGCCGCCCCACCCCCTTGCTTCACCCCTCACCACCGGCCCCAATCCACCGACCTTCACCTGCTCCGGCGCCTTGCCGGGTTTGGGCGCCCGCAGCGTCACACCGCCCCGCAACCACCCCGGTTGACCCCAGGGCCTATGACAGGGGGCCCCACCCCAGAGCGATAATAAAAAATGGTTTTAAAAAATAATGAAAATAAAAATAAAAATAATTAATTAATTAACTCAATTAATTCTGATTAATTTAACTAATTAAGATTAATTAATCTAATGACTAATTAACCTAATTAACTACTATTAATTAACTAACAGAATATGACAGTGGGGCCCACCCCTAATTAATCCTGATTAAGTTAATTAAAATGATTAATTAAAATGTGTCACCGACAGGTGGGACCCACCTGTCAGGTTGACCGGGTCAGCGGTCAACTGCTGATGTCATCTTGACATCTTGCTGACGTAAGCATGCACTGTTCTGGATAATGTTGAATTTAAATAATTACATAAATCCTAAAATTATTTAAATCTTTTAAAATTAATTTAAAATAAACCATAGCTCGGATGGAAAAACTTTGTACATGAAAGTTGCTCAGAACGACGAGACGAATCCGGATACGCAGCCCATTCGTCCGCCACGCATCCCTAGCATAGCGAACACACAACTTTCCCCCTCCAATTCATCTGTCCGAAAAAGCGAAACATCGGATATTTTCCTGGATGTTTCCCCCCTTCACCGGTATCACCTCATACTTCGTTCGGTCACCCCTAACACCACGCATTGCCATGTTATGCTTTGTGTTGCTTTGTTTGCTCTGTTACTTATTGTGTCCCCCCCTCCGTAACTTCTTTCCGGTAGACCCCAAGACCGCTGCTGGTACCCTCGATCGACTACGGTGTTGACGACCCCTCCTTGCCAGAGCAACCAGGCAAGCCCCCCTTAATCACCAGATATCGCCTACTCTTCTCTATACTGCTTGCATTAGAGTAGTGTAGCATGTTACTGCTTTCCGTTAATCCTATTCTGATGCATAGCCTGTCATTGCTGCTACAACTGTTGATACCTTACTTGCAATCCTAAATGCTTAGTATTGGATGCTAGATTATCATCAGTGGCCCTACACTCTTGTCCATCTGCCATGCTATACTACTGGGCCGTGATCACTTCGGGAGGTGATCACGGGCATATGCTATATACTTTACACTGTTACATTACCGGTGATACTGTTTGGAGATGGGGGCTGAAGGGGCAGGTGGCTCCATCCAGGTAGTGGTGGGCCTGGGTTCCCGACGGCCCCGACTGTTACTTTGAGGCGGAGCGACAGGGCAGGTTGAGACCACCTAGGAGAGAGGTGGGCCTGGCCCTGATCGGCGTTCACGGATACTTAACACGTTTAACAAGATCTTGGTATTTGATCTGAGTCTGGCCACTGGCCTATACGCACTAACCATCTACGCGAGGACAGTTATGGGCACTCGACGTCGTGGTATCAGCCAAAGCCTTCGTGACGTCAGCGACTTAGCGGCGCGCGCCGGATTGGACTGGAACGCCTGCTAGGCTAGGTCTGCTTCCGGCCGCGTTCGCAACGTGCAGGTGTGCAAAGGGTGATGGGCCCAGACCCCTATGCCATCGGATTTAGACCGGCATGTTGACCTCTCTGTTGTGCCTAGGTAGGGCTGCGACATGTTGATCTTCCGAGGCCGGGCATGACCCAGAAAAGTGTCCCCGGCCAAATGGGATCGAGCGTGTTGGGTTATGTGGTGCACCCCTACAGGGAAGTTAATATATTCGAATAGCCGTGATCTTCGGTAACAGGACTACTTGGAGTTGTACCTTGACCTTATGACAACTAGAACCGGATACATAATAAAACACACCCTTCCAAGTGCCAGATACAACCGATGATTGCTCTCTCACAGGGCGACGAGGGGAGGATCATAGGTTAGGATTATGCTACACGTTGCTACTTGGTGAACTTACCATCTACTCTCTTCTCCTGCTGCAAGATGGAGGTTACCAGAAGCGTAGACTTCGATAGCACTAGTTATCCCCCTCTTATTCCGGCATTCTGCATTTCAGTCCACATATGATACCCTTATTCCATTTGATACCAATGCATACATATGTAGTGTAGCTCCTTGCTTGCGAGTACTTTGGATGAGTACTCACGGTTGCTTTGTTCCCCATTTCCCCCCTTTATACACCCGATTGCTGCGACCAGACGTTGGAGCCCAGGAGCCGGACGCCACCGTCGACGATGACTACTACTAATCAGGAGGTGCCTACTACTACGTGCAGCCCGCTGACGACGACCAGGAGTAGTTTAGGAGGATCCCAGGCAGGAGGCCTGCGCCTCTTTCGATCTGTATCCCAGTTTGTGCTAGCCTTCTTAAGGCAAACTTGTTTAACTTATGTCTGTACTCAGATATTGTTCCTTCCGCTGACTCGTCTATGATCGAGCTCTTGTTTTTGAGCCCTCGAGGCCCCTGGCTTGTAATATGATGCTTGTATGACTTATTTTATTTGTTGAGTTGTGTTGTGATATCTTCCTGTGAGTCCCTGATCTTGATCATACACATTTGCGTGTATGATTAGTGTACGATTGAATCGGGGGCGTCACAAATATCCTCTAACTCAGCGGGTGCAATGTCATGCATAATTTCTTTGTATAAGTCAAAAGGTATTGCACTAGCACTAGCACCCATATCACATAAGCCATGATAACAATGATCTCCTATTTTAACAGAAATAACAGGCATGCCTACCACAGGTCTAGGTTTATCTTTAGCACAAGGTTTAGCAATTCTAGCAGTTTCATCACAGAAATAAATAACATAACCATCAATATTATCAGCCAAGAGATCTTTAACAATAGCAATATTAGGATCAACTTTAACTTGCTCATGAGGTGTATAAGTTCTAATATTGCTTTTACGAACCACAGTTGAGGCTTTAGCAATATCTTTTATCCTAACAGGAAAAGGTGGTTTCTCAACATAAGAAGTAGGAACAATAGGATCATTATAAGTGACAGTCTTTTCTTCAACTTTAATAGGTGCATCTACTTTTACTTCTATGGGAGGATGATATTTAAACCACTTATCTCTAGGGAGATCAACATGAGTAGCAAAAGATTCACAAAAGGAAGCTACTATCTCAGAGTCAAGTCCATATTTAGTGCTAAATTTACGGAAGACATCGGTATCCATAAAAGATTTAACACAATCAAACTTAGGTGTCATACCTGACTCCTTACCTTCATCGAAGTACCAATGTTCAGAGTTGCGTTTAATCCTTTCCAATAAATATCATTTCAATTCAATAGTCTTCATCATAAAAGAGCCGGCACAAGAAGTATCGAGCATGGTGCGATTGCCATCAGAAAGCCGAGCATAAATTTTTTGAATAACCATTTCTCTTGAGAGCTCATGATTGGGGCATGAATATAACATTGATTTAAGCCTCCCCCAAGCTTGAGCGATGCTTTCTCCTTCACGAGGCCAAAAATTATAAATATAATTTCGATCACGATGAACAAGATGCATATGATAAAACTTCTGATGAAATTCCAATTTCAATCGTTTGTAGTTCCATAATCCCATGTCATCACATAGCCTATACCATGTCAATGCATCTCCTTCAAATATAAAGGGAAGACCTTCTTCTTAATAACATCTCTGGGTACACCTGCAAGCTTAAATAATCCACAAACTTCATCCACATATATTAGGTGCTCATCAGGATGTAATGTTCCATCTCCTGCAAAAGGTTTAGCTAGCAGTTTTTCTATCATACCCGAAGGAATTTCAAAGCAGACATTATCATTTTCAGTAGGTTCAGTAGGTTGAGGAGCAACTCTTTTCTCTACTGGTCGGGGTGAAGATACCCCGAACAAGCCCCTCAGAGGATTAATTTCTATAGTAACAAGTGACAGTAAATTTCAGCACACTATATAAATTTTTCCTTACCAAATTCCACCTACCAAAGGCACTTCACTCCCCGGCAACGGCGCCAGAAAAGAGTCTTGATGACCCATAACTATAGGCGATCTATTGTAGTCCTTTCTATAAGTAAGAGTGTCAAACCCAACAAGGAGCAGAAGGAAATGATAAGCGGTTTCCAGTAAGGTATTCTCTGCAAGCACTGAAATTGTAGGTGATAGATAGTTTTGTGATAAGATAATTTGTAACCAGCAACAAGTAACAAAAGTAAATAAGGTGCAGCAAGGTGGCCCAATACTTTTTGTAGCAAAGGACAAGCCTGGACAAATTCTTATATAGAGAAAAGCGCTCCCGAGGAAACACGGGAATTATCGTCAAGCTAGGTTTCATCACGATCATATGATTCACGTTCGGTACTTTGATAATCTGATATGTGGGTGGACCAGTGCTTGGGTTCTGTCCTTACTTGGACAAGCATCCCACTTATGATTAACCTCTATTGCGAGCATCCGCAACTACAACAAAAGTATTAAGGTAAACCTAACCATAGCATGAAACATGTGGATCCAAATCAGCCCCTAATGAAGCAACACATAAACTAGGGTTTAAGCTTCTGTCCCTCTAGCAACCCATCATCTACTTATTACTTCCCAATGCCTTCATCTAGGCCCAAATAATGGTGAAGTGTTATGTAGTCAACGTTCACATAACACCACTAGAGGAAAGACAACATACATCTCATCAAAATATCGAACGAATACCAAATTCACATGACTACTAATAGCAAGACTTCTCCCATGTCCTCAGGAACAAACGTAACTACTCACAAGGCATATTCATGTTCATAATCAGAGGGGTATTAATATGCATATAGGATCTGAACATATGATCTTCCACCAAATAAACCAACTAGCATCAACTACATGGAGTAATTAACACTACTAGCAACCCACATGTACCAATCCCGGACTTGGAGATAAGAATTGGATACAAGAGATGAACTAGGGTTTTGAGAGGAGATAGTGCTAGTGAAGATGTTGATGGAGATTGCCCTCCCCTGATGAGAGGAGCGTTGGTGATGATGATGGCGATGATTTCCCCCTCCCGGAGGGAAGTTTCCCCGGCAGAACAGCTCCGCCGGAGCCCTAGATTGGATCCGCCAAGGTTCCGCCTTGTGGCGGTGGAGTTTCGTCCGAGAAGATGGCTTATGATTTTCTCCTCATAGAAAGACTCCATATAGCAGAAGATGGCCATCGGAGGGCCACCAGGGGGCCCACGAGGTAGAGGGCGCGCCCCCACCCTCGTGGGCAGGGTGTGGCCCCCCTGGTGAACTTCTTGCGCTCAGTATTTATTATATATTCTGAAAATGACTTCCATGAAGTTTCAGGACTTTTGGAGCTATGCAGAATAGGTCTCTAATATTTGCTCCTTTTCCAGCCCAGAATCCCAGCTGCCGGCATTCTCCCTCCATATGTAAACCTTGTCAAATAAGAGAGGATAGGCATAAGTATTGTGACATAATGTGTAATAACAACCCATAATGCAATAAATATCGATATAAAAGCATGATGCAAAATGGACGTATCATTCCTCTGTTGGGAGCATCGTGTGTTTGGAGACATGGCTTGGAGGTTTTGTGTTGCGGCTCTGAGGTGTGTGCCGCTGGTCCGAGTAGAGGTTCTTGGGCACAAATTACACTGATGCCGGTGTGTCCAAGACGGTGGCTTTCTCAGGGCCAACTGAGTCCCGCCATCCACTTGCCACCGCCTTTCGGTAATCAAGAGTGGTTGATGCATCGGCAAGGGAAGTCCAATTGGAGTTACTGCTCTTCGAGGTGATCGGTGTTGGTCGAGACGCGACCTTTTTCTCTATTCAGGGCAGGCTCCTTTGTGTTGTGCTTATAGTGTGTGTGTGTAGGCTTTTCTTCGGATTAGCTCGGGTGTGGTGTTCGTACTACTCTTGTTGTTCGCCGCGAGAGGTAGTCTCTTGTAATTGTTTTCTATCTTCTACAAAAATATGGTACGCCTTTGGCGTACTCTCGAAAAAAGAACTTTTATCATATACTTCTCATGAATAAGTAACAATTCATCACACGATCGAAGTATGAAGCAAAAACTCTATTAAAACCAACAAGCTATGTTCTCAGTCAACTTTGCAACTACAATTCATCATCTTTTCAGGAAGGGTCACGTATCGGAGCCTTTAGGCAAGTCCACATACTCAACCATCACATAGTCCTTTATGATTGCTAACACTCACCGCATACACATGAGAAAAATGTTTCAATCAAACACATAGAAAGATAGGGGCTTATAGTTTTGCCTCCCAACGTATTCACCTCAAGGGTGATGTCAACAATAATAAATCATGCTATCTATATTCAACTGGTCATATGTGCCTAGATCTTTCCTCACCACATGATACTTGTCAAAGGAGAAAAATAAAAAGGAATAGAAGGAAAACTTTGACTCTTTGCATGAAAGTAAAAGATAGGCCCTTCACAGAGGGAAGCAGAGGTTTACATGCGCTTATTTATTTGTATGCTCAACCCCTTAGTGCAAAAGAACGTCACGTTACATTGCCCCTTGTGATAGCGACCTTTATTATGCAGTCTGTCACTTTTATTCTTCACCATCAAAAGTTCATGCAACGCTCAATTTTCTCTTACACTAAATGATCTCACACTTCTAGAAGCAATATTTATTGCCTTTTCGCACCGATGACAACTTACTTGAGGGATCTTGCTCAATCCCTAGGTAGGTATGGTGGACACTTGAAAATAAGATTTGGGTTTAAGGGTTTTTAGATGCACAAGTAGTATCTCTACTTAGTGCGAAATTTTTGGCTAGCAAAGATAGGGGGCAAGCACCACATGTTAAAGGATCTATGACAATATGACTTCTATGTGAATATAAACAAACATAAACCAGTACGTTGTCTTGTCCAACATCAACAATTTTGGCATATAATATTTTGATGTGGGCTTACAATCACAAAAGATTTCTAGGATAGTATATTTATATGTGAATCTTCTCTTCCCTTATTAATTCTTTCATGAGTTGCATCATTGACTAATGCTATGTTTGTCAATCTCTAATAAAATTTTCTACTTATACTTTTCCTTATGTGGTGTCATCACCTACCATAGGATTAGCACATGATATTTCCTTTATTTCTTCCCTTTCTTTTATTTATTTCCTGTCTCCTTTTATTTCTTTTTTCTTTTCTTTAATTTGCAACATGAAAGTAAAGAAAGCAAAAACTCAAACTAACTTTATTATATAAATTGCACATGATTACAAGGATAGATCACTAAGCAAACTCACAAAGAAGAAAGGATCGAACTAAACTTTTATTCATCTAAAGCAAAAAGATCGAACTAAAATAAGTAAAAGCAAAAAGATAATGGGGTGATACGATACCGGGCACCTCCCCCAAGCTTGGCGGAAGCCAAGGGGAGTGCCCATACCCGATACTCAGTTCTCTTTTGGTGGTGAAGAAGATGATGGTGGTGATGGAGGAGAGATCTTGTCCTCGGATTTCCATGGCAGTGGTCCACCATCATAAGAGGAGGAGTGAGTCTCACAGATCCTGCAACTAGCAGCCAAACTCATACCTTTAAACCTCGCCTCATATTCAAAGACTTGGTTTTGGAGATCATAGATCTGGCTTTGGAGGAAGTTGATTTGCTCGTTGAGGGTGAAGACAATGTCCTTCATGGGCTTGCCATCCACCTTGAGATCATAGGAGAGGTCCGTCATCATAAGGTGATTGGCGTTGAGTCCACGCTCCACCATCCCCTTGCACCGGAAGACATCTTGCTCCATAGCTTTGAGCCTGTCATCCACGGTTCCTGTCCCCTTGGGACATGGCACATCGCAGAGGTGAAGCACCCCCTCATGCATCTGGATGATCAGAGGGTGCTGCACCACCCCCCGTAGATATGGGTTGATGATGTTCTTGAAGAACTTGCCCTTGGCGGAGCTTGAAGAGGCCATGGTAGATGGGATCTGACAGAAAACAACAAGGAAAAGAGAACAGAGGATTTTTTATCTTGGGGGACAAGATTGACAAAACGGAGTACGGAAGGTGTCATGATACGGTGATGATACGGTGATGAACAGGTTCGGAAAGTATGTATAGATTTTTTATCTTGGGGGACAAGCATACGGAAGAAAAACGGAGTACGGAAGGTGTCTTGGGCCCACCAGGGTACGCTTCCTGGAAGTTTCTTTATTTCCAAATTTTTTAATATTCTAAAACCGATAAAAAAATATTTTTGCGGATTTTTCGGAGACCGTTTACTTACCGTATCACGTACCTCCTTATTTTCATGATTCTGGAGTGTTCCGGAAGGACTCTTTTGTGTGTTCTTTCTATTGGGGAACGTAGCAGAAATTCAAAATTTTCCTACGTGTCACCAAGATCTATCTATGGAGAGACCAACAACGAGGGGAAGGAGAGTGCATCTACATACCCTTGTAGATCGCTAAGCGGAAGCGTTCAAGAGAACGGGGTTGAAGAAGTCATACTCGTCGTGATCCAAATCACCGGAGATCCTAGTGCCGAACGGACGGCACCTCCGCGTTCAACACACGTACAGCCCGGTGACGTCTCCCATGCCTTGATCCAGCAAGGAGAGAGGGAGAGGTTGAGGAAGACTCCATCTAGCAGCAGCACAACGGCGTGGTGGTGGTGGAGGAGCGTGGTGATCCAGCAGGGCTTCGCCAAGCACTACGAGAGACGAGGAGGGAAGAGGTAGGGCTGCGCCAGGGAGAGATCAAATCATATATGTTGCAACCCTCGTAACCTCAAGTATATATAGGGGAAGGGGAGGGGCTGCGCCCCCACCTAGGGTTCCCTCCCTAGAGGTGGCGGCAGCCCCCAAAAACCCATCTAGGGTGCGGCCAGGTGGAGGGGGAGAGGGAGGCGCACCAGGGTGGGCCTTAGGGCCCATCTGCCCTAGGGTTTGCCCCTTCCCCTCTTCCTTGAGCCTTGGGCCTTGGTGGGGGGCGCACCAGCCCACCTGGGGCAGGTCCCCTCCCACACTTGGCCCATGCAGCTCTCCGGGGCTGGTGGCCCCACTTGGTGGACCCCCGGGACCCTCCCGGTGGTCCCGGTACGTTACCGATAAAACCCGAAACTTTTCCGGTGACCAAAACAGGACTTCCCATATATAAATCTTTACCTCCGGACCATTCCGGAACTCCTCGTGACGTTCGATCTCACCCGGGACTCCGAACAACATTCGGTAACCACATACAAACTTCCTTTATAACCCTAGCGTCATCGAACCTTAAGTGTGTAGACCCTACGGGTTCGGGAACCATGCAGACATGACCGAGACGCTCTCCGGTCAATAACCAACAGCGGGATCTGGATACCCATGTTGGCTCCCACATGTTCCACGATGATCTCATCGGATGAACCACGATGTCAAGGACTTAATCAATCCCATATACAATTCCCTTTGTCTATCGGTACGATACTTGCCCGAGATTCGATCGTCGGTATCCCGATACCTTGTTCAATCTAGTTACCGGCAAGTCTCTTTACTCGTTCCGTAACACATCATCCCGTGATCAACTCCTTGATCACATTGTGCACATTATGATGATGTCCTACCGAGTGGGCCCAGAGATACCTCTCCGTCACACGGAGTGACAAATCCCAGTCTCGATTCGTGCCAACCCAACAGACACTTTCGGAGACACCCGTAGTGCACCTTTATAGTCACCCAGTTATGTTGTGACGTTTGGCACACCCAAAGCACTCCTACGGTATCCGGGAGTTGCACAATCTCATGGTCTAAGGAAATGATACTTGACATTAGAAAAGCTTTAGCAAACGAACTACACGATCTTGTGCTAGGCTTAGGATTGGGTCTTGTCCATCACATCATTCTCCTAATGATGTGATCCCGTTATCAATGACACCCAATGTCCATGGTCAGGAAACTGTAACCATCTATTGATCAACAAGCTAGTCAACTAGAGGCTTACTAGGGACATGGTGTTGTCTATGTATCCACACATGTATCTGAGTTTCCTATCAATACAATTCTAGCATGGATAATAAACGATTATCATGAACAAGGAAATATAATAATAATCAATTTATTATTGCCTCTAGGGCATATTTCCAACAGTCTCCCACTTGCACTAGAGTCAATAATCCAGTTCACATCGATATGAGATAAACACTCAAGGTCACATCCCCATGTGACTAACACCCAAAGAGTTTACTAGAGTCAATAATCTAGTTCACATGACCATGTAATTAACACTCGATGAGTTCTGGGTTTGATCATGTTATGCTTGTGAGAGATGTTGTAGTCAACGGGTCTGAATCTTTCAGATCCGTGTGTGCTTTACAAATCTCTATGTCATCTCCTAGATGCAGCTACCACGTTCTATTTGGAGCTATTCCAAATAACTGTTCTACTATACGAATCCAGTCTACTACTCAGAATAATCTGGATTAGTGTCAAAGTTTGCATCGGCGTAACCCTTTACGACGAACTCTTTTACCACCTCCATAATCGAGAAAATTCCTTAGTCCACTAGTTACTAAGGATAACTTTGACCGCTGTCCTGTGATCCATTCTTGGATTACTCTTGTACCCCTTGACTAACTCATGGCAAGGCACACTTCAGGTGCGGCACACAGCATAGCATACTATAGAGAGCCTATGACAAAAGCATAGGGGACGACCTTCGCCCTTCCTCTTTCTTCTGCCGTGGTCGAGCTTTAAGTCTTAACTTCATACCTTACAACTCAGGCAAGAACTCCTTCTTTGACTGATCCATCTTGAACACCTTCAAGATCATGTCAAGGTATGTGCTCATTTGAAAGTACCATGAAGCGTTTTGATCTATCCTTATAGATCTTGATGCTCAATGTTCAAGTAGCTTAATCCAGGCTTTCCATTGAAAAACACTTTTCAAATAACTCTACATGCTTTCCAGAAATTCTACATCATTTCCGATCAACAATATGTTAACAACATATACTCATCAGAAATTCTATAGTGCTCCCACTCACTTCTTTGGAAATACAAGTTTCTCATAAACTTTGTATACACCCAAAACTTTGATCATCTCATCAAAGCATACATTCCAACTCCGAGATGCTTACTCCAGTCCTTAGAAGGATTGCTGGAGATTTGCATACTTATTAGCATCTTTCAGGATTGACAAAACCTTCCGGTTGTATCACATACAACCTTTCCTCAAGAAAATCGCCGAGGAAACAATGTTTTGACATCCTATCTGCAAGATTTCACAAATAATGCAGTGACTGCTAATATAATTCCAACAGACTCTTAGCATCGCTATGAGTGAGAAAATCTCACCGTAGTCAACTCCTTGAACTTGTCGAAAGACATCTTAACGACAAGTCGATCTTTCTTAATGGTGATATTTGCCATCATTGTCCGTCTTCCTTTTAAAATCCATCTGTACTCAATAGCCTTACGACCATCAAGTAGTTCTTCCAAAGTCTACACTTTGTTTTCATATATGGATCCTCTCTCGGATTATATGGCCTCGAGCCATTTTGGAATCCAGGCCCACCATCGCTTCTCCCTGTGCCCTGTCGCACACTAGTTGAAGAGACGGTTCAATAACCTCATCAAGTCTCCACCATCCTCCCACTCAATTCTTTCGAGAGAAACCTTTCCTCGTGAAAGGACCCGATTCCAGAAATAATCCCTATTGCTTTCGGATCTGAGACAGGAGGTATACCCAACCGTTTTGGGTGTCCTATGAAGATGCATTTATCCGCTTTGGGTTCGAGCTTATCAGCCCGAAACTTTTTCCACATAAGCGTCGCAGCCCCAAACTTTTAAGAAATGACAGCTTAGGTTTCTCTAAACCATAGTTCATACGATGTCATCTCATCGGAATTACGTGGTGCCCTATTTAAAGTGAACGTGGTTGTCTCTAATGCCTAACCCATAAACTATTATTGTAATTCGATAAGAGACATCATGGTATGCATCATATCCAATAGGGTGCAGTTATGATGTTCAGACACACCATCACACTATGGTGTTCCAGGCTGTATTAGTTGTGAAACAATTTCCACAATGTCTTAATTCTGTGCCATACTCGTAATTCATATATTCATCTCTATGATCATATCATAGATATTTTATCCTCTTGTCACGACGATCTTTCAACTTCACCCTGAAATTACTTGAACCTTTCAATAATTCAGACTCGTAATTCATCAAGTAAATATACTCAACATCTACTCAAATCATCTGTGAAGTAAGAACATAACGATATCCACTACACGCCTCAGCACTCATTGGACTGCACACATCAAAATGTATTACTTCCAACAAGTTGCTTTCTAGTTCCATTTTACTGAAATTGAGGCTTTCAGTCATCTTGCCCATGTGGTATGCATTTGCATGTCTCAAGTGATCCAAAATCAAGTGAGTCCAAACGGTCCATTTGCATGGAGTTTCTTCATGCATATACACCAATAGACATGGTTCGCATGTCTCAAACTTTTCAAAAACGAGTGAGCCCAAAGATCCATCAACATGGAGCTTCTTCATGCGTTTTATACTGATATGACTTACGTGGCAGTGCCACAAGTAGGTGGTACTATCATTACTATCTTATATCTTTTGGCATGAACATGTGTATCACTACGATCGAGATTCAATAAACCATTCATTTTAGGTGCAAGACCATTGAAGGTATTATTCAAATAAACAGAGTAACCATTATTCTCCTTAAATGAATAACCGTATCGCGATAGATATAATTCGCGATAATCCAATCATGTCTATGCTCAACGCAAACACCAATCTCGATGGTAGAGGGAGCGTGCGATGCTTGATCACATCAAGCTTCGAAAAACTTCCAACACATATCGCCAGCTCACCTTTAGCTAGTCTCCGTTTACTCCGCAGTCTTTTATTTCGAGTTTACTAACACTTAGCAACCGAACCGGTATCTAATACCATGGTGCTACTAGGAGTACTAGTAAGGTACACATTAACACAATGTATATCCAATATAGTTCTATCGACCTCACCAGCCTTCTCATCTACCAAGTATCTAGGGTAATTCTGCTCCAGTGGCTGTTCCTCTTATTACAGAAGCACTTAGTCTCCGGTTTGGGTTCAGCCTTGGGTTTCTTCACTAGAGCAGCAGCTGATTTTCCGTTTCATGAAGTATCCCTTCTTGCCCTTGCCCTTCTTGAAACTAGTGGTTTCACCAACCATCAACAATTGATGCTCCTTCTTGATTTCTACTTTTGTGGTGTCAAACATCGCGAATCTCTCAAGGATCATCATATATGTCCCTGATATATAATAGTTCATCACGAAGCTCTAGCAGCTTGGTGGTAATGACTTTGGAGAAACATCACTATCTCATCTGGAAGATCAACTCCCACTCGATTCAAATGATTGTTGTACTCAGACAATCTGAGCACAAGCTCAACAATTGAGCTTTTCTCCCTTAGTTTGCAGGCTAAGAAAATCGTCGGAGGTCTTATACCTCTTGACGTGGGCACGAGCCTGAAATCCCAATTTCAGCCCTCGAAACATCTCATATGTTTCGCGACGTTTCAAAAACGTCTTCGGTGCCTCAACTCTAAACCGTTTAACTGAACTATCACGTAGTTATCAAAATTTGTATGTCAGATGTTCCCAACATCCATAGACAACGTTTGAGGTTCAGCACACTGAGCGGTGCATTAAGGACACAAGCCTTCTATGAAGCAATGAGGACAATCCTTAGTTTACGGACCTAGTCCGCATAATTGCTACTATCAACTTTCAACTAATTTTTCTCTAGGAACATATCTAAACAGTAGAACTGAAGCGTGAGCTACGACATAATTTGCGAAGACCTTTTGACTATGTTCAGGATAATTAAGTTCATCTTATGAACTCCCACTCAGATAGACATCCCTCTAGTCATCTAAGTGATTACATGATCCGAGTCAACTAGGCCGTGTCCGATCATCACGTGAGACGGACTAGTCAACATCGGTGAACATCTTCATGTTGATCGTATCTTCTATACGACTCATGTCAGGACCCCGATCCTAGGTCACACTGATCTAGCATGTAACACATCATATCACTTTGTGGCCTCACGCACGTTATTCCCATGGGTGCCACCTTACCTGGCCCGGGACCGTTTGCGCCTTTTGGCTCACGTATATGATAGTGTCGCTAGCATCCATATGACAAAGAACCCGGGCCGACATGGTTAGTCGTGAACCCAAAGCGGCACGAACCCATGGGGACAGGCATACATGAATCAACCTCGAGCATGTCGGTCAACAGCGTGTGAATCCGGGCTGTAGCACTGGGCTAACAGGCCTCTGGTATCCCGGGCTGTAGCAGGCTAGGCAGGACTCCGGATATCACCGCGTGACATTTCCCCGAAGGGACAGACATAGGAACGAAGTGAAACACATGCCGGCCAGTCAAGTGTCCTGAGCAGTAGTGCTGGGCTAGCAGGACTCCGGTGAACCGGGCTGTAGCGGACTACTATCGCTCAGAAAGCACTAGACTACATTTCCCCATATGATAGGCTGCCAAGGATAAACAACTAGATTGTCGGATCCCACTCATACCAAGCATTTCAATCATACACACAATATGCCCGATATGAGTAAATACAACATGGCATCACAACAAGACTCTACGACTCAAGTATTTATTCATTAGGCTCCGAAGAGCGAGATATTACAAACATGGGTCTCATGACCCAACATACAGAGCACACAAGCAACAAGCACATGCAGAAGCTTAATTTGTCTGAGTACAGACAACTACAAATGAAGAAGGCTGAGAAGCCTGACTATCTACCAGATCCTGCCGGGGGCACAAGATCGTAGCTGAGGTAACAAGCTAAACATCGAAGTCCACGTGCAACTACTAGCGAGACTGAAGTCTCTCTGCAAAAAATAAGATAAGTAAACGTGAGTACAAATGTACCCATCAAGACTTACATCAGAACTAACTACATATGCATCGGTATCAACAAAGGGGGTGGTGGAGTTTAACTGCAGCAAGCCAGCTTTGACTCAGTGGCTAACCTGAACTACGACTGCAAGTAACTCTTTTGAGGTGGCGCACACGAGTCCACAATTTCACCATACCAATACACCACTATGGATCTGCTCCCGTCTCCCTACGAGAACACCATCCATAGCACTCACGCTTATCTTGCGCATTTTAGAGTATCCACTTTCACTTGTCTATGAACTATGCAAGGGGTCCAAGTTTCCATATCCGAGGAATCCGGCTATTCGAATAGATAATGATAACCCTGCAGGGGTGTACTTCTTCACACACGCTCTCGCCACTTGTAGCCTTGTACATGTCATGTACGTCGGCAACCTTCAAGCGGAAGCCGGGCGAGGGAGTCGGCCATGACTTGACTAACCACCAAGCCCTAGTCCAGGTTTATCACCTATTCGGGTTCCATCCGCTAGGAGATCCGGCCGGGGTGTCGCTCACGGCCCCAAACGATGTGTGCAGGGTTCCCAAGCCCACCATCCGGGTGCCACTTGGTACACCGTGCCACGGTGCCTAGTCTGTCCCAAGCCCACCTGTACCGGGTGCCACTTGGTAGACTACTAACACTACCTACAAACACCAGAAACTAGTTGCAACTCCTAGACAGAGATCGAGTTGATTAATAAGCCGAGAGGGGCCGAGTTATCGGAACCCAATGTGTGGTAGTAACTGTTCATGGATCACAAACATAGGACTCAGTTCCTGAGGACGGCTGCAATGAGACAACCCACCATGTACTCCTACATGGCCTCTCACCGCTACCTTTACCAAATCGTGTTCACACACTTAGCTCTCATCAGTATGACATGTTCACCACATTCCAATTCATCCCCGATGAATCAGACCTGACTCAACTCTAAGCAGTAGCAGGCATGACAAACAAGCATGAATGAGTAGGCACAACAGGGCTCAAACAACTCCTACTCATACTAGTGGGTTTCATCTATTTACTGTGGCAATGACAGGTCATGCAGAGGAAAGGGGTTCAACTACCGCAGCAGGTAACAGTTGAATCGTTGTTGTCCTAATGCAGTAAAAGAGAGCAGGAGCGAGAGAGTGGGATTGTATCCGAATGAACAAGGGGGTTTTGCTTGCCTGGCACTTCTGAAGATAATATAGCTCTTCATCGGTGTCATCGATCACATCATCGGAAACATCGTCGACTGAGAGGGGACGGTTACCGGCAAACAGAGAAGGACACAATCAATGCAATGCAACAATATGATGCATGATCATGACATGGCAATATGCTGTGATTTTAGCTAATGCATCTAGCTATGATTTAAATGAAGTTGGTTTGAGTACAAGATTCAAATTCCAACCCCATATATGATTATTTAAATGCCCTTTATTTGTTTTGTCCAAAACAGAGGACAAACATTTCTCAAACATGCATGAAAATGGTACAGATGGATTCCTTGAATTTTTCTGATAATTTTTCATATATAAATTATTTCATTTGGAGTTACAGTTGAATTTCTATGATTTTTAGAAGTTTAGGCAATTTTCTGAAATAAATAAATCATTTCTAATTTATTTAAAATCCCAGAAAAGCTTTACTACGTCAGCATGATGTCATTATGATGTCATTAGGTCAACGGGGTCCGTCCAGGTCAAACCTGACCAATGGGGCCCACTGGTCAGTGACTCACGGCCAGTTAGTGTCGCTGACAGGTGGGGTCCGGTCAACAGGTGACGTGGCCAGGTCAAACTGACATGTGGGGCCCTTGTGGTTAGTTAAAACTAAACAGAAACTAAACCAGGTTAATCAGAGCGTGGGGCCCATCCGTCAGTGTGAGAGAGGGTTAATTAGCTGGGCTATTAGCCCCTAATGACGGCGCCACGTCAGCGTCACCGGGATCTCGCCGACGGCTTGTCGCCGGCGACGACAGAAACGGCGTGGTGGCTCGGAAAGGCGATACAGGGAACCAGTCGAGGCGCCGTTGGGCTCTACGGAAAGCTGGCGATCCCGCGCATCCAACGGTACAAACGGGGCGAGCTGGGGTGGCCGTAATCCTCGCCGGCGTCGAGCTCAGCGGCTGCCGGACTTCGGGCGTGCTTGGAATCAACGTTGTGGTGCACGGTGGGACGAACGGGTGGGCTAGTTCGGCTCCTGGGAGCAGCACGAGCGCGATGACGTGCTCAGGGGCAAGCTGGGCTTACTCTAGCCACGGTGACGACTTCGCCGGCGGCGTGAAGCTCGCGGGCACGGCGGAGAGTGATGCTACGGTGAGCTACATGCCACGGGGATAAGGGGAAAACGGTGGCAGAGCTCACGTCGGTGCCGTAGGGATGGTTAGCGGGCCCGGGGACGCTCGGAGGTGTCGAATCAGCGGTGGTGATCTCCGGTGGCCGTCGGTGATGATGACGATGATGGCGACGCGTAGGGGCTCTTCCGGTCGCGTGAGACGAGGTGGAGGACGAGGGAGGCACGGCGGAGCTTGGGGCCGCGTTGGAGAGGTGTGGAGGTGGCGGTGAGCGCGGCGAACGGCGTCGGTGGTCTCGGGTGTGCTCGGCAGCGCGAGGAGGAGAGGCCAGAGGAAGGGGGCGAAGCAAAGGAAGGAGGGGAAAGTGAGAGGGGGCCAGGGGGTATCGTGGCACTGTCTAGGCGCAACGAGGAGGAGCCAGGCAGGCAGCTGCCGGCGTGGCGCGCCGTGGCGCCGTGCTTGGCCTTGCCTCTGCCAGTAGGCAGAGGTTGAAGACAAAGATGCCCCTGGTGGGCTGGCTGGTTCGTTGGGCCGCCAGGTAAGAAGACCCAGGTGAGTCCTTCTCCCTCTCTCTCTTTCTAATTTATCTAATTATGTTCTGTTTTCTATTTTGCAGGTTTGTTTTGAATTTGGTTTTGAAACCAAATCAATTTTGTTGCTTCTGGAAATATTTTTAGAAGCTAAAAGAATTAAACCAAAGCTCCATAAAATATTTCAGAATTATTGGACATATATTTATTTAATAGTAGATATAAGTCCAATTCAAACAATTATTGATTTAAAATCAGAGCCCAAATAATTCCTTAGAAATGTTCCAAAATTTTGGTTTGATTTATAACTCTTGCCAAAATTGTCAGAAATATTTCTAGGGAATTTTGGATTCACTGATTGCAATTTAAAAGGTGATTGCCCTTCTTTTAATCAGTTTTCTGAGGTTTCAACAATCCTCAATTCAAGTTTCAGAATTTTAACATGATGCATAGATGATCTCGGATGCAACTAAATACAAGCAGTTCTAGGGTTGTGACAACTCACCCCCACTAAACAAGAATCTCGTCTCGAGATTCAAGTCATGAGGTAAGAAGACAGAGGGGACACAAAGCTAACAACACGATCTTCATGATCCAACTGGTCTTCTCGAAGATGTTGATTCATTGCATCATATTGATCTTGACATCTTTGCTTCGAGAACTTCATCCAACATGGCGACAAGAGAGCAAGACAACCTCACAAGAGTGGATACACGATCAACTCACGAAATGAGACGTAAGAACACCTCTTGAGTTGAGACACAAAGCACATATCAGAATCCATGAAAAGAAGCAGATGACAAGGGCTCAATTTGGTAGGCAACAAACCACGCTGGAGTAGGATGGTGTATGGTTTCAAGGTAGCGAGGAGATTGATTGTCATGATTCCACAACGGGGCACCTTAGGGGAGGTGACTCGTAAAATTATTACCTTAAGTGGCGGAAAGAATTACTTTTGATACAAAGATCATTGAAACTCTTTATACCAGCCTGAGGTAATCACAATCGATCGTTGGAAGGGGTTCGAAAGAATGGTATACTCCGATTAGGATGGATGATGTGGACTACCTTGTTGAAGATAACGCAATGGATGATTTTCTTATCATCGGAAATGGATGGGACCCATGGTAAGTCCACTTTTGAAGATGATCCTGAACAAAACTACTGAGGTTCAAGCTGGGAACAAAATGCAAATGTTGGGAATGATTCTGGTAACTGGGGAAGAACTCAACAGTAGAGAGAGATTCCACTGTTTGAAAGGTTATGGCATAATCGAAGAAACTGGAAGCAAATCCCAATCAACGCCAACGGTAAAACCTAGTTCTTGCGCGTGCTCTCAAGAACTTGAGCATCTCCATATTAATCAAGGTTTACCAATATCCGTGTCAAGGATCCTGGCAACACAACATACCACCATGATGAATGGTGATGGATGATGCAGATGCAAAGGAAGATAACACTTTCTCAAATTTCACCTTAGCGAGGCCAAGGTTACAAAATCTAGATGATCGACCCGGAGACATTTAGCACTCCACTTCTAATGTTCCCCTTGATGTGCTAGGATAACCCATTTATTGAACGGTTTGGTATCTAGGACATCAAGTAAAAGGTCGGACTTCGGGAGCACAAGAATCTGTAAGGATTAACTACGGAGGTAAATCCTACGAAATCCTCATGGGGAGGTGGCCAACTTTCTTCAATCGAGATACTGCAATAATAGGTCTTCCGGCTGGATGTGTTGGCCACGACATCCACTTTACCGGTTATCGAGGGACCAATATTATAGTTCTTGGAAAATTCTCCAACCATCATATCTGCCTGAGATTCAGATCTGGTTGGTGTCAGGATATTCCAAACTCATCGAGTCTAGAAAGAAAATGAAAGTTTGCAACACAATTCGACGAGACGACGTTGCGATATTCTCGGGGAATGAACTGCAATAGCAAGCTCCAAAACATGAGCTGGTTCTGCTACACTCCTGTGAACACACTGTCCTAGACAAGTATGACCACATGGTAGTCTTACAATGAAACACTACCGAGTTCAGGTTGGAACCATCATTGCGGATAATGAAGTCCTTGCGTAAGTCATATGATTAGCTCTTACGAAGGAACTTCTTTTCCTCCAACGAATCAATCAGTGGCTTGGTTGTTGGAAATATGCCCTAGAGGCAATAATAAAAGCATTATTATTATATTTCCTTGTTCATGATAATTGTCTTTTATTCATGCTATAATTGTGTTATCCGGAAATCGTAATACATGTGTGAATAATAGACACCAACATGTCCCTAGTAAGCCTCTAGTTGACTAGCTCGTTGATCAACAGATAGTCATGGTTTCCTGACTATGGACATTGGATGTCATTGATAACAAGATCACATCATTAGGAGAATGATGTGATGGACAAGACCCAATCCTAAACATAGCACAAGATCGTGTAGTTCGTTTGCTAGAGTTTTTCCAATGTCAAGTATCCTTTCCTTAGACCATGAGATCGTGTAACTCCCGGATACCGTAGGAGTGCTTTGGGTGTACCAAACGTCACAACGTAACTGGGTGACTATAAAGGTATACTACGGGTATCTCCGAAAGTGTCTGTTGGGTTGACACGGATCAAGACTGGGATTTGTCACTCCGTATGACGGAGAGGTATAACTGGGCCCACTCGGTAATGCATCATCATTATGAGCTCAAAGTGACCAAGTGTCTCGTCACGGGATCATGCATTATGGTACGACTAAAGTGACTTGCCGGTAACGAGATTGAACGAGATATTGGGATACCGACGATCGAATCTCGGGCAAGTAACATACCGATTGTCAAAGGGAATTGTATACGGGGTTGCTTGAATCCTCGACATCGTGGTTCATCCGATGAGATCATCGTGGAGTATGTGGGAGCCAACATGGGTATCCAGATCCCGCTGTTGGTTATTGACCGGAGAGTCGTCTCGGTCATGTCTACATGTCTCCCGAACCCGTAGGGTCTACACACTTAAGGTTCGGTGACGCTAGGGTTGTAGGGATATGTATATGCAGTAACCCGAATGTTGTTCGGAGTCCCGGATGAGATCCCGGACGTCACGAGGAGTTCCGGAATGGTCTGGAGGTAAAGAATTATATATAGGAAGTGCTGTTTCGGCCATCGGGACAAGTTTCGGGGTCACCGGTATTGTACCGGGACCACCGGAAGGGTCCCGGGGGTCCACCAGGTGGGGCCACCTGCCCCGGGGGGCCACATTGGCTGTAGGGGGTGCGCCTTGGCCTACATGGGCCAAGGGCACCAGCCCCAAGAGGCCCATGCGCCTAGGGTTTCAAAGGGGAAGAGTCCCACAAGGGGAAGGCACCCACTAGGTGCCTTGGGGGGGGAGAGATTCCTCCCTTGGCTGCCGCCCCCCTAGGAGATTGGATCTCCTAGGGCTGGCGCCCCCCCTAGGCCCCCTATATATAGTGAGGGAAGGAGGGCCTCTCAAACCACGCCTTTGGTGCCTCCCTCTCCCTCTCCAACACCTCCTCCTCCTCCATAGAGCTTGGCGAAGCCCTGCCGGAGTACTGCAGCTCCATCACCACCACGCCGTCGTGCTGCTGCTGGAGCCATCTTCCTCAACCTCTCCTCTCCCCTTGCTGGATCAAGAAGGAGGAGACGTCATCTGCTCCGTATGTGTGTTGAACGCGGAGGTGCCGTCCGTTCGGCGCTTGGTCATCGGTGATTTGGATCACGTCGTGTACGACTACCTCATCCCCGTTCTTTGAACGCTTCCGCTCGCGATCTACAAAGGTATGTAGATGCATCTGATCACTCGTTGCTAGATGAACTCATAGATGGATCTTGGTGAAACCGTAGGAAATTTTTTGTTTTCTGCAACGTTCCCCAACAGTGGCATCATGAGCTAGGTCTATGCGTAGTTCTTCTTGCGCGAGTAGAACACAATTTGTTGTGGGGGTAGATGTTGTCAACTTTCTTGCCGCTACTAGTCTTATCTTGCTTCAGCGGTATTGTGGGATGAAGCGGCCCGGACCAACCTTACATGTATGCTTACGTGAGACCGGTTCCACCGACTAACATGCACTAGTTGCATAAGGTGGCTGGCGGGTGTCTGTCTCTCCCACTTTAGTTGGAGCGGATTCGATGAAAAAAAGGGTCCTTATGAAGGGTAAATAGAAGTTGACAAATCACGTTGTGGCTTTCACGTAGGTAAGAAAACGTTCTTGCTAGAACCCTATTTCAGCCACGTAAAACTTGCAACAACAATTAGAGGACGTCTAAAGCAAGTGCTTTGTGATATGATATGGCCAAGGTTGTGATGAATGATGAATGATCTATATGTGATGTATGAGATGTTCATGCTATTGTAATAGGAATCACGACTTGCATGTCGATGAGTATGACAACCGGCAGGAGCCATAGGAGTTGTCTTTATTTTTTATATGACCTGCGTGTCATTGAGAAACGCCATGTAAATTACTTTACTTTGTTGCTAAACGCGTTAGCCATAGTAGTAGAAGTAATAGTTGGCGAGCAACTTCATGGAGACATGATGATGGAGATCATGATGATGGAGATCATGGTGTCAAGCCGGTGACAAGATGATCATGGAGCCCCAAGATGGAGATCAAAGGAGCTATGTGATATTGGCCATATCATGTCACTATTATTATTTGATTGCATGTGATGTTTATCATGTTTTGCATCTTGTTTACTTAGAACGACGGTTGTAAATAAGATGATCCCTCATAATAATTTCAAGAAAGTGTTCCCCCTAACTGTGCACCGTTGCGACAGTTCGTTGTTTCGAAGCACCACGTGATGATCGGGTGTGATAGATTCTAACATTCACATACAACAGGTGTAAGACAGATTTACACATGCAAACACTTAGGTTGACTTGACGAGCCTAGCATGTACAGACATGGCCTCGGAACACAGAAGACCGAAAGGTCGAGCATGAGTCGTATAGAAGATACGATCAACATGAAGATGTTCACTGATGTTGACTAGTTTGTCTCACGTGATGATCGGACACGGCCTAGTTGACTCGGATCATGTTATACTTAGATGACTAGAAGAGGGATGTCTATCTAAGTGGGAGTTCATTGAGTAATTTGATTAGATGAACTTAATTATCATGAACTTAGTCTAAAATATTTACAATATGTCTTGTAGATCAAATGGCCAACGTATTCCTCAACTTCAACGCGTTCCTAGAGAAAACCAAGCTGAAAGACGATGGCAGCAACTACACGGACTGGGTCCGGAACCTGAGGATCATCCTCATAGCTGCCAAGAAAGAATATGTCCTACAAGCACCGCTAGGTGATGCTCCCGTCCCACAGAACCAAGACGTTATGAACGCTTGGCTGACACGTGTTGATGACTACTCCCTTGTTCAGTGCGGCATGCTTTACAGCCTAGAGCTGGGGCTCCAAAAGCGTTTTGAGAGACATGGAGCATATGAGATGTTTGAAGAGCTGAAAATGGTTTTTCAAGCTCATGCCCGGGTCGAGAGATATGAAGTCTCCGGCAAATTCTTTAGCTGTAAGATGGAGGAAAATAGTTCTGTCAGTGAGCACATATTCACTATGTCTGGGTTACATAACCGCTTGACTCAGCTGGGAGTTAATCTCCCAGATGATGCGGTCATTGACAGAATCCTCCAGTCGCTTCCACCAAGCTAAAAGAGCTTTGTGATGAACTTCAACATGCAAGGGATGGAAAAGACCATTCCTGAGTTATTTTCAATGCTGAAATCAGCGGAGGTAGAAGTCAAGAAGGAACATCAAGTGTTGATGGTCAATAAAACCACTAAGTTCAAGAAAGGCAAGGGTAAAAAGAACTTCAAGAAGGACGGCAAGGGAGTTGCCGCGCCTGGCAAGCAAGCTGCCGGGAAGAAGCCAAAGAATGGACCCAAGCCCGAGACTGAGTGTTTTTATTGCAAGGGAAGTGGTCACTGGAAGCGGAACTGCCCCAAATACTTAGCGGACAAGAAGGCCGGCAAAACGAAAGGTATATGTGATATACATGTAATTGATGTGTACCTTACCAGTACTCGTAGTAGCTCTTGGGTATTTGATACCGGTGCAGTTTCTCACATTTGTAACTCAAAGCAGGAGCTGCGGAATAAACGGAGACTGGCGAAGGACGAGGTGACGATGCGCGTCGGGAATGGTTCCAAGGTCGATGTGATCGCCGTCGGCACGCTACCTCTACATTTACCTACGGGATTAGTTTTAAACCTCAATAATTGTTATTTAGTGCCAGCTTTGAGCATGAACATTGTATCGGGATCTCGTTTAATTCGAGATGGCTACTCATTTAAATCCGAGAATAATGGTTGTTCTATTTATATGAGAGATATATTTTATGGTCATGCTCCCATGGTGAATGGTTTATTCTTAATGAATCTCGAGCGTAATGCTACACATGTTCATAGTGTGAATACCAAAAGATGTAAGGTTGATAATGATAGTCCCACATACTTGTGGCACTGCCGCCTTGGTCACATAGGTGTCAAACGCATGAAGAAGCTCCATGAAGATGGACTTTTAGAGTCTCTTGATTATGAGTCATTTGACACGTGCGAACCATGCCTCATGGGTAAAATGACCAAGACTCCGTTCTCAGGAACAATGGAGCGAGCAATCAACTTATTGGAAATCATACATACTGATGTGTGCGGTCCAATGAGTGTTGAGGCTCGCGGTGGCTATCGTTATGTTCTCACCCTCACTGATGACTTGAGTAGATATGGGTATATCTACTTAATGAAACACAAGTCTGAAACCTTTGAAAAGTTCAAGGAATTTCAGAGTGAGGTTGAGAATCAACGTGACAGGAAAATCAAGTTTCTACGATCAGATCATGGAGGAGAATACTCGAGTCACGAATTTGGCACACACTTAAGAAAATGTGGAATAGTTTCACAACTCACGCCGCCTGGAACACCTCAGCGTAATGGTGTGTCCGAACATCGTAATCGCACTCTATTAGATATGGTGCGATCTATGATGTCTCTTACCGATTTACCGCTATCTTTTTGGGGCTATGCTTTAGAGACTGCCGCATTCACTTTAAATAGGGCTCCGTCGAAATCGATTGAGACGACACCGTATGAATTATGGTTTGGGAAGAAACCTAAGCTGTCGTTTCTAAAAGTTTGGGGATGCGATGCTTATGTCAAGAAACTTCAACCTGAAAAGCTCGAACCCAAGTCGGAAAAATGCGTCTTCATAGGATACCCTAAAGAAACTGTTGGGTATACCTTCTACCTCAGATCCGAGGGCAAGATCTTTGTTGCCAAGAATGGATTCTTTCTAGAGAAAGAGTTTCTCTCGAAAGAAGTGAGTGGGAGGAAAGTAGAACTTGATGAAGTATTACCTCTTGAACCAGAAAATGGCGCAACTCAAGAAAATGTTCCTGAGGTGCCTGCACCGACTAGAGAGGAAGTTAATGATGATGATCATGAAACTTCAGATCATGTTGCTACTGAACTTCGAAGGTCCACAAGGACACGTTTCGCACCAGAGTGGTACGACAACCCTGTCTTGGAAATCATGTTGTTAGACAACGGTGAACCTTCGAACTATGAAGAAGCGATGGCGGGCCCGGATTCCGACAAATGGCTAGAAGCCATGAAATCCGAGATAGGATCCATGTACGAAAACGAAGTATGGACTTTAACTGACTTGCCCGATGATCGGCGAGCCATAGAAAATAAATGGATCTTTAAGAAGAAGACAGACGCGGATGGTAATGTGACCATCTATAAAGCTCGGCTTGTCGCTAAGGGTTATCGACAAGTTCAAGGGGTTGAATACAATGAGACTTCCTCACCGGTAGCGAAGCTAAAGTCCGTCCGAATCATGTTAGCAATTGCCGTATTCTATGATTATGAGATATGGCAAATGGACGTCAAAACGGCATTCCTTAATGGTTTCCTTAAGGAAGAATTGTATATGATGCAGCCCGAAGGTTTTGTCGATCCTAAGAATGCTAACAGGGTGTGCAAGCTCCAACGCTCGATATATGGGCTGGTGCAAGCATCTCGGAGTTGGAACATTCGCTTTGATGAGATGATCAAAGCGTTTGGGTTTACGCAGACTTATGGAGAAGCCTGCATTTACAAGAAAGTGAGTGGGAGCTCTGTAGCATTTCTCATATTATATGTAGATGACATACTTTTGATGGGAAATGATATAGAACTCTTGGACAACATTGAGGCCTACTTGAATAAGAGTTTTTCAATGAAGTACCTTGGAGAAGCTGCTTATATATTAGGCATCAAAATCTATAGAGATAGATCAAGACGCCTCATAGGTCTTTCACAAAGCACATACCTTGATAAGATATTGAAGAAGTTCAATATGGATCAGTCTAAGAAGGGGTTCTTGCCTGTGTTGTAAGGTGTGAAATTGAGCTCAACTCAATGTCCGACCACGGCAGAAGATATAGAAGAGATGAGTGTCATCCCCTACGCCTCAGCCATAGGTTCTGTTATGTATGCCATGCTATGTACCAGACCTGATGTAAACCTTGCCGTAAGTTTGGTAGGAAGGTACCAAAGTAATCCCGACAAGGAACACTGGACAGCGGTCAAGAATATCCTGAAGTACATGAAAAGGACTAAGGAAATGTTTCTCGTTTATGGAGGTGACGAAGAGCTCGTCGTAAAGGGTTACGTCGACGCTAGCTTCGACACAGATCTGGATGACTCTAAGTCACAAACCGGATACGTGTATATTTTGAATGGTGGGGCAGTAAGCTGGTGCAGTTGCAAGCAAAGCGTCGTGGCGGGATCTACATGTGAAGCGGAGTACATGGCAGCCTCGGAGGCAGCACATGAAGCAATTTGGGTGAAGGAGTTCATCACCGACCTAGGAGTCATACCCAATGCGTCGGGGCCGATCAAGCTCTTCTGTGACAACACTGGAGCTATTGCACTTGCCAAGGAGCCCAGGTTTCACAAGAAGACAAGGCACATCAAGCGTCGCTTCAACTCCATTCGTGAAAATGTTCAAGATGGAGACATAGATATCTGTAAAGTACATACAGACCTGAATGTAGCAGATCCGTTGACTAAACCTCTCCCTAGGGCAAAACATGATCAACACCAGAATTCCATAGGTGTTCGATTCATCACAATGTAACTAGATTATTGACTCTAGTGCAAGTGGGAGACTGTTGGAAATATGCCCTAGAGGCAATAATAAAAGCATTATTATTATATTTCCTTGTTCATGATAATTGTCTTTTATTCATGCTATAATTGTGTTATCCGGAAATCGTAATACATGTGTGAATAATAGACACCAACATGTCCCTAGTAAGCCTCTAGTTGACTAGCTTGTTGATCAACAGATAGTCATGGTTTCCTGACTATGGACATTGGATGTCATTGATAACGAGATCACATCATTAGGAGAATGATGTGATGGACAAGACCCAATCCTAAACATAGCACAAGATCGTGTAGTTCGTTTGCTAGAGTTTTTCCAATGTCAAGTATCCTTTCCTTAGACCATGAGATCGTGTAACTCCCGGATACCGTAGGAGTGCTTTGGGTGTACCAAACGTCACAACGTAACTGGGTGACTATAAAGGTATACTACGGGTATCTCCGAAAGTGTCTGTTGGGTTGACACGGATCAAGACTGGGATTTGTCACTCCGTATGACGGAGAGGTATCACTGGGCCCACTCGGTAATGCATCATCATTATGAGCTCAAAGTGACCAAGTGTCTGGTCACGGGATCATGCATTACGGTACGAGTAAAGTGACTTGTCGGCAACGAGATTGAACGAGGTATTGGGATACCGACGATCGAATCTCGGGCAAGTAACATACCGATTGTCAAAGGGAATTGTATACGGGGTTGCTTGAATCCTCGACATCGTGGTTCATCCGATGAGATCAGCATGGAGTATGTGGGAGCCAACATGGGTATCCAGATCCCGATGTTGGTTATTGACCGAAGAGTCGTCTCGGTCATGTCTACATGTCTCCCGAACCCGTAGGGTCTACGCACTTAAGGTTCGGTGACGCTAGGGTTGTAGGGATATGTATATGCAGTAACCCGAATGTTGTTCGGAGTCCCGGATGAGATCCCGGACATCATGAGGAGTTCCGGAGTGGTCCGAAGGTAAAGAATTATATATAGGAAGTGCTGTTTCGGCCATTGGGACAAGTTTCAGGGTCACCGGTATTGTACCGGCACCACCGGAAGGGTCCCGGGGGTCCACCAAGTGGGGCCACCTGCCCTGGGGGGACACATGGGCTGTAGGGCGTGCGCCTTGGCCTACATGGGCCAAGGGCACCAGCCCCAAGAGGCCCATGCGCCTAGGGTTTCAAAGGGGAAGAGTCCCACAAGGGGAAGGCACCCCTTAGGTGCCTTGGGGGGGGGAGGGATTCCTCCCTTGGCCGCCGCCCCCCTAGGAGATTGGATCTCCTAGGGCCAGCGCCCCCCCTAGGCCCCCTATATATAGTGAGGGAAGGAGGGCCTCTCAAACCACGCCTTTGGTTCCTCCCTCTCCCTCTCCAACACCTCCTCCTCCTCCATAGAGCTTGGCAAAGCCCTGCCGGAGTACTGCAGCTCCATCACCACCACGCTGTCGTGCTGCTGCTGGAGCCATCTTCCTCAACCTCTCCTCTCCCCTTGCTGGATCAAGAAGGAGGAGACGTCATCTGCTCCGTACGTGTGTTGAACGCGGAGGTGACGTCCGTTCGGCGCTTGGTCATCGGTGATTTGGATCACGTCGTGTACGACTACCTCATCCCCGTTCTTTGAACGCTTCCGCTCGCGATCTACAAAGGTATGTAGATGCATCCGATCACTCGTTGCTAGATGAACTCATAGATGGATCTTGGTGAAACCGTAGGAATTTTTTTTTTCTGCAACGTTCCCCAACATTGGTGTGCTAGGAAATACATATGAGCTGAAGGTTGCAAGTCTTCAAACCATAGGATACTTCACACATATGCATGACTGACTTGGGATGGTTCCGAAGGAAGCAAAACAAGCTTTCTCGAATTCACGGCGACAACTTTCATCAAATGCACGTGAATTAAAGGAAGTCACTACTTCCATCCAAACATATGCTTCATGAACGGAACACGAAGGCATTGCCTATAAAATTTTCAACACTAGGTTGATGCTCAGCATGAATCATGGGGGAGACAAAATGCTGCTGATGGGCTCAAAAACAACTCATCAGAAATTTGCATATCACTGGACTTCCACCATCATGTGAACACAGTTATAGCATTGGCCAGACCAAAAGATATAATGGTGTATGCTCGAGGGATCAACCACGAGTAAGACAACATTACGAACATTGTTGGTTCTGATTTGACTTGACGATAGCCCATACTCAAGTCTAAGTTTTGACAAGGCAATAGATCCAACAACTGATCACGAGGACCAATCGATGGAGATATCATCTTTCTTCAACACACACACACACAGCAAAAAGATATCCCTTAACATGAACTAAGTCAGAAAAGCTTTTATCTTCCAACTCTCCAAGTTGTTGGTTAGCTTAAGCAACTAGCTCAGGGTATCCAACACAGATTCTTGGAGAAGGGGTGGTTACAAGAAACCAACTTGATCACGAGCTCAACATATCAGTTAGGGGACAACCTGGTAATACTTCTGAGAAGATATTCAGAAAATCACGAACCACCGGTATGTTACTAAGCTCGAGAACAACCTTGCTTTTCAGGGCAAGATGATATGATCAAAAGAGTGAGGAATTGGCACAATCCTAACTCATTGATCGAAGTGTGCACCAGAATTATGGACTAGGTAGCACGATCAGTCTTAGAATGATAACAATAACCAGCATGCTAAGAATGAGAGTATTGTCCATTAACTACCAAGCAACGGAGTTGCTAGGAGTATTGATTTCACACATCACGGTTCACTTGTCGGCATTCCGGTCACAACAACACGGAGACCGAGGAATGAATAATGATGGCGAGAATTATCACTATGTCAGAAATTCATGAGAGATGGTGCAATTCTCATGACAATCCTGACATAAAGGGAGTAATACTCCGAGGTAGAACAGAACAAAAGCTGGATTGGCATTTTGATTTGCGAAGTACAATTGCTTTGACCCAATCCTAGATATGGATGAGGTACTGGAGTTTGTTTCTCCTAGTCATTCTGAAATAGAATGACTTGACGGACCACAAGAATAATAAGCACCGATAACACGGATGCACAATTACTCCTGACTATCAATTGATAGACGATGGTCGGAATACAAATGAAGAGGGACATCTCAAGGAAACATATATCTCTCTGAGTTGTGGATGCACAAATTATTTTGTCGAGCGAAGCTCAACATTTCTTCCAGATAACCCATGCGGAAAGGATAGAACTGGTAGATTCACCATATAGAATGGAGAACTCATCAATAGCACTCTGGTTGTAATCTTTCGGTTCAAGAGAACTTCTGCCAAAATGGTTCATGGTATTTGGAAGAAGGGAATACCACGGACCTCGAGGATTATCCCAAAAGTTACTAATAACCTAAAGGTACGAGCAACACTATCCACATGAGGTAAGTAGAGTGAATTTTGGGTTCAAAACCCAGGAGTAGAATACCTACATACTAAATGGCATCACAGGATGCTTTCGAGAATGGTGGCCAGAATCATCACGCTGGGAACACAAAACATGGATAGATTACTAGATGGTTTCATAAGGCACCTAGAGTCATAATAGTAGCTCCAACATATATGCCGAGGCAACAGAGTACCTCACAGACCGAGTAGTAAACTTAATCTGGCCCAAAAGACATCGGAAATGGAAGGAAAGGATTTGCAAATGCATCAGACTATTAGAAACCTGGGACGACTCGGACAGCATAATGGCTGTAAATGCTCAGAAAAAGATTTGAGATATTCACAAAGATTTACATAGTCACTTAGCAACATCATGTCAAGGTTCTGGTTCAACTGATAACATACTAAAAGTAGTAGAAACTGAACAAGGCTTGAATCCAACAATCTTATAAGTCTATGGATTAGTAACACGTCATCCTGATGGATAGATGAGAAGGCCTAGTTCTTAATCCCCGTAGAAAAAGAAGAGGACGACTCAGATCAGAGGGCATGAGGTATAAGGAGTAAAAAGAGCCTTACGTTCCCTTCCACAATCAATTCCCTTATATAACTAAAGCATTTCTAGACTCAACTTCGACCAGTTTGGCTTGGTAATCCTGCAGGCAGTCAGGCTCTGATACCAAAGCGGTCAGGACCCCGATCCTAGGTCACACCGATCTAGCATGTAACACATCATATCACTTTGTGGCCTCACGCACGGTATTCCCATGGGTGCCACCTTACCTGGCCCGGGACCGTTTGCGCCTTTTGGCTCACGTATATGATAGTGTCTCTAGCATCCATATCACAAAGAACCCGGGCCGACATGGTTAGTCATGAACCCAAAGCGGCACGAACCCATGGGGACAGGCATACATGAATCAACCTCGAGCATGTCGGTCAACAGCGTGTGAATCCGGGCTGTAGCACTGGGCTAACAGGCCTCCGGTATCCCGGGCTGTAGCAGGCTAGGCAGGACTCCGGATGTCACCGCGTGACATTTCCCCGAAGGGACAGACACAGGAACAAAGTGAAACACATGCCGGCCAGTCAAGTGTCCTGAGCAGTAGTGCTGGGCTAGCAGGACTCCGGTGAACCGGGCTGTAGCGGACTACTATCGCTCAGAAAGCACTAGACTACATTTCCCCATATGATAGGCTGCCAAGGATAAACAACTAGATTATCGGATCCCACTCATACCAAGCATTTCAATCATACACACAATATGCCCGATATGAGTAAATACAACATGGCATCACAACAAGACTCTACGACTCAAGTATTTATTCATTAGGCTCCGAAGAGCGAGATATTACAAACATGGGTCTCATGACCCAACATACAGAGCACACAAGCAACAAGCACATGCAGAAGCTTAATTTGTCTGAGTACAGACAACTAAAAATGAAGAAGGCTGAGAAGCCTGACTATCTACCAGATCCTGCCGGGGGCACAAGATCATAGCTGAGGTAACAAGCTAAACGTTGAAGTCCACGTGCAACTACTAGCGAGACTGAAGTTTCTCTGCAAAACATAAGATAAGTAAACATGAGTACAAATTTACCCAGCAAGACTTACATCAGAACTAACTACATATGCATCAGTATCAACAAAGGGGTGGTGGAGTTTAACTGCAGCAAGCCAGCTTTGACTCAGTGGCTAACCTGAACTACGACTGCAAGTAACTCTTTTGAGGTGGCGCACACGAGTCCACAATTTCACCATACCAATACACCACTATGGATCTGCTCCCGTCTCCCTACGAGAACACCATCCATAGCACTCATGCTTATCTTACGCATTTTAGAGTATCCACTTTCACTTGTCTATGAACTATGCAAGGGGTCCAAGTTTCCATATCCGAGGAATCCGGCTATTCGAATAGATAATGATAACCCTGCAGGGGTGTACTTCTTCACACACGCTCTCGCCACTTGTAGCCCTGTACACGTCATGTACCTCGGCAACCTTCAAGCGGAAGCCGGGTGAGGGATTCGGCCACGACCTGACTAACCACCAAGTCTCTAGTCCAGGTTTATCACCCTATTTGGGTTCCATCCGCAAGGAGATCCGGCCGGGGTGTCGCTCACGGCCCCAAACGATGTGTGCAGGGTTCCCAAGCCCACCATCCGGGTGCCACTTGGTACACCGTGCCACGGTGCCTAGTCTGTCCCAAGCCCACCTGTACCGGGTGCCACTTGGTAGACTACTAACACTACCTACAAACACCAGAAACTAGTTGCAACTCCTGGACAGAGATCGAGTTGATTAATAAGCCGAGAGGGGCCGAGTTATCGGAACCCAATGTGTGGTAGTAACTGTTCATGGATCACAAACACATGACTCAGTTCCTGAGGACAGCTGCAATGAGCAACCCACCATGTACTCCTACATGGCCTCTCACCGCTACCTTTACCAAATCGTGTTCACACACTTAGCTCTCATCAGTAGGACATGTTCACCACATTCCAATTCATCCCCGATGAATCAGACCTGACTCAACTCTAAGCAGTAGCAGGCATGACAAACAAGCATGAATGAGTAGGCACAACAGGGCTCAAATAACTCCTACTCATACTAGTGGGTTTCATTTATTTACTGTGGCAATGACAGGTCATGCAGAGGAAAGGGGTTCAACTACCGCAGCAGGTAACAGTTGAATCGTTGTTGTCCTAATGCAGTAAAAGAGAGCAGGAGTGAGAGAGTGGGATTGTATCGGAATGAACACGGGGGTTTTGCTTGCCTGGCACTTCTGAAGATAATATAGCTCTTCATCGGTGTCATCGATCACATCATCGGAAACATCGTCGACTGAGAGGGGACGGTTACCGGCAAACAGAGAAGGACACAATTAATGCAATGCAACAATATGATGCATGATCATGACATGGCAATATGCTGTGATTTGAGCTAATGCATCTAGCTATGATTTAAATGAAGTTGGTTTGAGTACAAGATTCAAATTCCAACCCCATATATGATTATTTAAATGCCCTTTATTTGTTTTTTCCAAAACAGAGGACAAACATTGTTCAAACATGCATGAAAATGGTACAGATGGATTCCTTGAATTTTTCTGATAATTTTTCATATATAAATTATTTCATTTGGAGTTACGGTTGAATTTCTATGATTTTTAGAAGTTTAGGCAATTTTCTGAAATAAATAAATCATTTCTGATTTATTTAAAATCCTAGAAAAGCTTTACTGCGTCAGCATGATGTCGTTATGATGTCATTAGGTCAACGGGGTCGGTTCAGGTCAAACTTGACCAATGGGGCCCACTGGTCAGTGACTCAGGGCCAGTTAGTGTCGCTGACAGGTGGGGTCCGGTCAACAGGTGACGTGGCCAGGTCAAACTGACATGTGGGGCCCTTGTGGTTAGTTAAAACTAAACAGAAACTAAACCAGGTTAATCAGAGAGTGGGGCCCATCCTTCAGTGTGAGAGAGGGTTAATTAGCTGGGCTATTAGCCCCTAATGACGGCGCCACGTCAGCGTCACCGGGATCTCGCCGATGGCTTGTCGCCGGCGACGACAGAAACGGCGAGGTGGCTCGGAAAGGCGATACAGGGAACCATTCGAGGCGGCGTTGGGCTCTACGGAAAGCTGGCGATCCCGCGCATCCAACGGTGCAAACGGGGCGAGCTGGGGTCGCTGTAATCCTCGCCGGCGTCGAGCTCAGCGGCTGCCGGACTTCGGGCGTGCTTGGAATCGGCGTTGTGGTGCACGGTGGGATGAACAGGTGGGCTAGTTCGGCTCCTGGGAGCAGCACGAGCGTGATGACGTGCTCAGGGGCAAGGTGGGCTTGCTCTAGCCACGGTGACGACTTCGCCGGCGGGTTGAAGCTCGCAGGCACGGCGGAGAGTGATGCTACGGCGAGCTACATGCCACGGGGATAAGGGGAAAACGGTGGCGGAGCTCACGTCAGTGCCGTAGGGATGGTTAGCGGGCCCGGGGACGCTTGGAGGTGTCGAATCGGCGGTGGCGATCTCTGGTGGCCGTCGGTGATGATGACGACGATGGCGACGCGTAGGGGCTCTTCCGGTCGCGTGAGACGAGGTGGAGGACGAGGGAGGCACGGCGGAGCTCGGGGCCGCGTCGGAGAGGTGAGGGGGTGGCGGTGAGCGCGGCGAACAGCGTCGGTGGTCTCGGGTGTGCTCGGCGGGGCGAGAAGGAGGGGCAAGTGAGAGGGGGCCAGGGGGTGCCGTGGCACTGTCTAGGCGCGACGAGGAGGAGCCAGGCAGGCAGCTGGCGGCATGGTGCGCCGTGGCTCCGTGCTTGGCCTTGCCTCTGCCAGTAGGCAGAGGTTGAAGACAAAGATGCCCCTGGTGGGCTGGCTGGTTTGTTGGGCCGCCAGGTAAGAAGACCCAGGTGAGTCCTTCTCCCTCTCTCTCTCTTTCTAATTTATCTAATTCTGTTCTGTTTTCTATTTTGCAGGTTTGTTTTGAATTTGGTTTTGAAACCAAATCAATTTTGTTGCTTCTGGAAATATTTTTAGAAGCTAAAAGAATTAAACCAAAGCTCCATAAAATATTTCAGAATTATTGGACATATATTTATTTAATAGTAGATATAAGTCCAATTCAAATGATTATTGATTTAAAATCAAAGCCCAAATAGTTCCTTAGAAATGTTCCAAAATTTTGGTTTGATTTATAACTCTTGCCAAAATTGTCAGAAATATTTCTAGGGCATTTTGGATTCACTGATTGCAATTTAAAAGGTGATTGCCCTTATTTTAATCAGTTTTCTAAGGTTTCAACAATCCTCAATTCAAGTTTCAGAATTTTAACATGATGCATAGATGATCTCGGATGCAACTAAATACAAGCAGTTCTAGGGTTGTGACAACTCATGCTCGACCTTTCGGTCTCTTGTGTTCCGAGGCCATGTCTGTACATGCTAGGCTCGTCAAGTCAACCTAAGTGTTTTGCATGTGTTCCGAGGCCATGTCTGTACATGCTAGGCTCGTCAACGCCCATTGTATTCGAACGTAAGAATCTATCACACCCGATCATCACGTGGTGCTTCGAAACGATGAACTTTCGCAACGGTGCACAGTTAGGGGGAACACTTTCTTGAAATTTTAATGAGGGATCATCTTATTTACTACCGTCGTTCTAAGCAAATAAGATGTATAAACATGATAAACATCACATGCAATCAAATAGTGACATGATATGGCCATCATCACTTTGCTCCTTTTGATCTCCATCTTCGGGGCTCCATGATCATCATCGTTACCGGCATGACACCATGATCTCCGTCATCATGATCTCCATCATCGTGTCTTCATGAAGTTGTCTCGCCAACTATTACTTCTACTACTACAGCTAGCGGTTAGCAATAAAGTAAAGTAATTACATGGCGTTGTTCAATGACACGCAGGTCATACAATAAATAAAGACAACTCCTATGGCTCCTGCCGGTTGTCATACTCATCGACATGCAAGTCGTGATTCCTATTACAAGAACATGATCAATATCATACATCACATATCATTCATCACATTCTTCTTGGCCATATCACATCACATAGCATACCCTGCAAAAACAAGTTAGACGTCCTCTAATTGTTGTTTGCATGTTTTACGTGGCTGCTATGGGTTTCTAGCAAGAACGTTTATTACCTACGCAAAAACCACAACATGATATGCCAATTGCTATTTACCCTTCATAAGGACCCTGTTCATCGAATCCGATCCGACTAAAGTGGGAGAGACAGACACCCGCTAGCCACCTTATGCAACTAGTGCATGTTAGTCGGTGGAACCAGTCTCACGTAAGAGTACGTGTAAGGTCGGTCCGGGCCGCTTCATCCCACAATGCCGCCGAATCAAGATTGGACTAGTAACGGTAAGCATATTGAACAAAATCAACGCCCACAACTACTTTGTGTTCTACTCGTGCATAGAATCTACGCAATAGACCTAGCTCATGATGCCACTGTTGGGGAACGTAGCAGAAATTCAAAATTTTCCTACGTGTCACCAAGATCTATCTATGGAGAGACCAGCAACGAGGGGAAGGAGAGTGCATCTACATACCCTTGTAGATCGCTAAGCGGAAGCGTTCAAGAGAACGGGGTTGAAGAAGTCGTACTCGTCGTGATCCAAATCACCGGAGATCCTAGTGCCGAACGGACGGCACCTCCGCGTTCAACACACGTACAGCCCGGTGACGTATCCCATGCCTTGATCTAGCAAGGAGAGAGGGAGAGGTTGAGGAAGACTCCATCCAGCAGCAGCACAACGGCGTGGTGGTGGTGGAGGAGCGTGGTGATCCAGCAGGGCTTCGCCAAGCACTACGAGAGACGAGGAGGGAAGAGGTAGGGCTGCGCCAGGGAGAGATCAAATCATATATGTTGCAACCCTCATAACCTCAAGTATATATAGGGGAAGGGGAGGGGCTGCGCCCCCACCTAGGGTTCCCTCCCTAGAGGTGGCGGCAGCCCCCAAAAACCCATCTAGGGTGCGGCCAGGTGGAGGGGAGAGGGAGGCGCACCAGGGTGGGCCTTAGGGCCCATCTGCCCTAGGGTTTGCCCCCTTCCCCTCTTCCTTGAGCCTTGGGCCTTGGTGGGGGGGGGGGCGCACCAGCCCACCTGGGGCAGGTCCCCTCCCACACTTGGCCCATGCAGCTCTCCGGGGCTGGAGGCCCCACTTGGTGGACCCCCGGGACCCTCCCGGTGGTCCCGGTACGTTACCGATAAAACCCGAAACTTTTCCGGTGACCAAAACAGGACTTCCCATATATAAATCTTTACCTCCGGACCATTCCAGAACTCCTCATGACGTCCGGGATCTCATCCGGGACTCCGAATAACATTCGGTAACCACATACAAACTTCCTTTATAACCCTAGCGTCATCGAACCTTAAGTGTGTAGACCCTACGGGTTCGGGAACCATGCAGACATGACCGAGACGCTCTCTGGTCAATAACCAACAGCGGGATCTGGATACCCATGTTGGCTCCCACATGTTCCACGATGATCTCATCGGATGAACCATGATGTCAAGGACTTAATCAATCCCGTATACAATTCCCTTTGTCTATCGGTACGATACTTGCCCGAGATTCGATCGTCGGTATCCCGATACCTTGTTCAATCTCGTTACCGGCAAGTCTCTTTACTCATTCCGTAACACATCATCCCGTGATCAACTCCTTGATCACATTGTGCTCATTATGATGATGTCCTACCGAGTGGGCCTAAAGATACCTCTTCGTCACACGGAGTGAAAAATCCCAGTCTCGATTCGTGCCAACCCAACAGACACTTTCGGAGACACCCGTAGTGCACCTTTATAGTCACCCAGTTACGTTGTGACGTTTGGCACACCCAAAGCACTCCTACGGTATCCAGGAGTTGCACAATCTCATGGTCTAAGGAAATGATACTTGACATTAGAAAAGCTTTAGCAAACGAACTACACGATCTTGTGCTAGGCTTAGGATTGGGTCTTGTCCATCACATCATTCTCCTAATGATGTGATCCCGTTATCAATGACATCCAATGTCCATGGTCAGGAAACTGTAACCATCTATTGATCAATGAGCTAGTCAACTAGAGGCTTACTAGGGACATGGTGTTGTCTATGTATCCACACATGTATCTGAGTTTCCTATCAATACAATTCTAGCATGGATAATAAACGATTATCATGAACAAGGAAATATAATAATAATCAATTTATTATTGCCTCTAGGGCATATTTCCAACACTTTCGGTGTCAAAGTTTGGATAACATTACTTTCAACATTAATGGGCTTACCTGAGATATAATGCTTTATTCGTTGCCCATTGACAACCTTCGAAGTTATTTATTTTGATGGCTCCAGACCGGTAAACCCCCTCGATAACATAGGGGCCTTCCCATTTTGTGAGGAGTTTTCCTGCAAAGAATCTGAAACGAGAGTTGTACAAAAGAACATATTCTCCTACTTTAAACTCATGCTTTTGGATTCTTTTGTCATGCCATCTTTTTACCTTTTCTTTTAATAATTTTTCATTTTCATAAGCTTGGGTTCTCCATTCATCTAAAGAGCTGATATCAAATAACCTCTTTTCACCGGAAAGTTTGAAATCATAATTGAGTTCTTTGATTGCCCAATATGTTTTATGTTCTAACTCAAGAGGCAAATGACAAGCTTTTCCATAAACCGTTTTATATGGAGACATACCCATAGGGTTTTTATACGTTGTTCTATAAGCTCAAAGTGCGTCTTCTAATTTCTTAGACCAATTCTTCCTGGACCTATTAACAATCTTTTGCACAATTAATTTTATTTCTCTATTGCTAAGTTCAATTTGACCACTAGACTGAGGATGATAGGGTGATGCAATTCTACGGTTAACATCATACTTGGCAAGCATTTTACGGAAAGCACCATGAATAAAGTGTGAATCACCATGAGTCATTAAATATCTGGGGACTCCAAACCTTGGGAAAATAACTTCCTTAAGCATTTTGATAGAGGTGTTGTGATCAGCACTACTGGCTGGAATAGCTTCTACCCATTTAGTAACATAATCAACAGCAACCAAAATATGTGTATACCCATTAGAGGAAGGAAAATGTCCCATATAATCAAATCCCCAAACATCAAATGGTTCAACAGCAAGTGAGTAATTCATAGGCATTTCTTGATGCTTACCGATATTACCTGTTCTTTGACATTCATCACAGGATAAGACAAACTTATGGGCATCCTTGAAGAGAGTAGGCAAATAAAATCCAGATTGCAATACCTTGTGAGCAGTTTTATCTCCAGCATGATGTCCTCCATAAGCTTCGGAGTGACATTTCCGTAGGATTTGTCCCTGTTCATGCTCAGGTACACAACATCTAATAATACCATCTAATCCTTATTTATAAAGATGTGGGTCATCCCAAAAGTAATGTATTAAAGCATAGAAGAATTTTTTTCTTGTGTTGGTATGAAAAGCTAGGTCTCGGTGTCAAAACCGGCGGATCTCGGGTAGGGGGTCCCGAACTGTGCGTCTAAGCCGGATGGTAACAGGAGACTGGGGGCACTTTGTTTTACCCAGGTTCGGGCCCTCTCGATGGAGGTAAAACCCTACTCCTGCTTGATTAATATTGATGATATGGGTAGTACAAGAGTAGATCTACCACGAGATCAAGGAGGCTAAACCCTAGAAGCTAGCCTATGGTATGATTGTTGTGTATGGAGTTGATTCTGTCCTACGGACTACAACCCTCCGGTTTATATAGACACTGGATAGGGTTAGGGTTATATAGAGTCGGTTACAATGGTAGGAGATCTTGAATATCTGCATCGCCAAGCTTGCCTTCCACGCCAAGGAAAGTCCCCTCCGGACATAGGACGAAGTCTTCAATCTTGTATCTTCATAGTCCTGGAGTCTGGCTGAAGGTATAGTCCGGCTATCCGAACACGCCCTAATCCAGGAATCCCTCAGTAGCCCCTGAACCAGGCTTCAATGACGACGAGTCCGGCGCGCAACATTGTCTTCGGCATTGCAAGGCGGGTTACTCCTCCAAGTCCTTCATAGAAGATTGTAATCACCAAGAGTAGTGTCCGGCTCTGCAAAATAAGCTTCCACATATTGCCATAGAGAGAATAATATTAACAAAAATCAAATCTGCTGACGTATTCTGCAATGCGCCAACACACTACAGCCAAGTCCTTCGAATCGTTTTTATTTTTTCACCTCAGCATGTTTTGCGAGGCGGTTTCCTTGGCACGTCTTATCAAAGCAGAGATCGTGTACCCCCCTTTTACGGGATTCTCATCAATACAGACGCGGGTAACCCAATCGTGCCCGTTAGCCTGCCTTCTTGATTAAAGGCGAGTCCCAAATGGTCACGGGGAGGGCTCCCGGTATTCAACCTCTTATAAAGAGACCAGAGCCCTGCTCCTTTTTTCAATCTCAAACGAGTTCGCCCGTAGCCTCGAGTTCCAACACCCTAGGTTCCAGATTCCAGATGCTTCGGACCTTCGACAATGTCCGGTTCCGACCTTCAGGGCTGATGGATGACGGAGGAGGACGTGCTGAAGTTGAGAGAGGCTAACTTCTTGACTGCCGAAATTCTGCACAGGTTGCCTGCTCAAGGGCAGGCTATCCCTAGTCCCCAGCCTGGTGAAAGCGTGGTGTTCGTGTCTCACTTCCTTCGGAGGTTGGGCTTCCCGATAGATCCTTTTGTGAGGGGGCTGCTGTTTTATTACGGGCTGGAATTTCACGACTTAGCCCCGGAGTCTATCCTCCACGTTTCCTCATTCATCGTCGTGTGCGAAGCATTCCTCCGTGTTACTCCTCACTTTGGATTATGGCTCAAGACTTTTGGAGTGGAGCCGAAGATGATCAAGGGACGGCACGCAGAGTGCAGAGGTGCTGTCATAAGTAAGAATGCCGATGCTCCATGGCCCGAGGGCTCCTTTCAAGAGGAGCTCGGCTTGTGGCAACGAGGGTGGTTCTATATCACCGCTCCCAGGAGCGCCAGGTGGGTGGCGCCTCCTGCCTTTCACTCGGGTCCCCCACCATGGCTAGCGTCATGGGTTAACAAAGGATTAGATTGGGGGTTATCCAAAGACATGCCCCTGTTGCAGGGCCGCATTAGGGATCTCTTAGAAGGAGACCTCAACCTGGTCAAGGTGACGCAGGTCATGCTGATTCGCCAAATATTGCCCTGCAAACGTCGCCCCCTTCGCCTGTGGGAGTTTAATCTAGAGGGGCCGCGAGCTCTCCAGAATTTGACCGAGGACGCAAGAGATGTGTCCGGATTTAACCGAGGACGCAGGTCTAAGCTGCAATCGCCCGGATACTCAAGTAAGCAACCTTGTGCCCGGACCTTCTATCCATATAATAAACTTGCCCCTAAAAGAGCTGTCCTTTTAAACAGGAGTGGATAGCAACGGCAAAGCTGATCAGGTGTCCAGCTCCCCTTCCTGAAACCAGGCTGGATCCCGTGCTAGCCAGGATGCTGGAAATAATGCCTTTGGAGGGGGAGGACAAGGGAGCCATGGCCTCCTCGAAGGAGGCTGCTTCGAAGGGAGGAATCAACAATTCCTCTCCTAAGGGGGAGAAAAGAGCCACCTCTGACGATCCGGAAACCATGGTCTCGAAGCGGGGGGGAAAATCCTCATCAGAGGGTCCGACGCCGGGGAGTCCCTCTGCCGGACTACGCCCTCAAGGGGATCAGCCCTCCAGCGAGCCGTAAGTAGAGAGAGGTTTTCCTTTTGAGGGATGAGAGATATCTTTGATTTATATCTGAGAAGATTAACCGAAATTTTACCTTGTAGCTCGGACCTTAGCCCTTCTCAGCAGAGCTCGTCTTCGGGGGATCTTCTTCCGGAGATGATGGAGAGCGGGATGCCTCCCCCTGCCGTGCCACCTAGCGAGGCGGGCGACCCTGAGGTGTCGTCGCGGAGGGTTTCTCCGAATCCGGCAGGGGCGGAAGGTGGCATTGCGCCCCCCCCCCCCCCCCCGAAGTTCTCTGCGTCCGGCCTTCGAAAGAGGCCATAGGACAAGTCCGGCATCGTCTGGTGCTCGGCTGGAGGAGCTAAAGATTCTGCTGGGGCGAGCTTCTATCTCAGAAGAGCACCGTGCATTGATGGGCACGGTGATTGAAAGGATTTCATCCGCAGAAGACGGATTGCATGAGGCCGTCAAAATATTGCTGATGGGTTTTGAGGTATGTTAGATGATGTACACTTTTGTCAGTTGCGCATAAGTAAGATGCGCCCTGTGTAGATAGTAGCCCCTCAGACTCTGCGCGTTGTCAAGAAATGACGGCACACAGAGGATCATGATCCCAGGTCTAAGATGTCACCTTTTAATTTAGGTGGCACGGTGTTCGGAATCAAGCCGAATGGATGGATTTGCCGAACTAAAGTGGCAACTGGACATGGCGGATGCCGACATTGCGCTTGTCAACAAGCGGCTTGATGAAGCTCAAGGTATGTAATTTCTTCGGGCGGCGTCAGGTAAGAGGAGCTTCATGCCAGTGTCTTACAATGTGTGTGCTTGACGCAGATGGTACGGCCGCCGTGGAGAATCTTAGGGCAGGACTTGCCCGAGCTAAGGAGCAAGCCAGAAAAAGCGATGCGGCTGCCCAGAAGGCCCTTGAAGAGCTGAGAGCCAAACAAGCTGCTCATTGCCGAAGCAAAGAGGAGATGGCTGAGATGGCCAAAAAGTTGAAAAGCGCTACCGACCGTTGCAGGCTTCTTGAGAAAGAAGACCAGGCGAAGCAGACGGACTTAAAGAAGGCCGTCGCCAATGCCAAGGACGCGCGCTCTGTGATGACAGCCGCGAAGGAGGAGCTGCGTCAGGCCGAACAGATTGTGGCTGGAAAGCCCTTTATGCTGCGAAGGAAGGTTTGTGATCCGAAGTTTGCTCCGTTGGACCGGATGTGGAGTGTGGAGGACACCTATCTGGATTTGGCAGCGAGTGCTGCTGATGCGACCGAACACTTTTGAGATCAGAAAGATTGCGAAGTGGAAAGACTTTTCTGGTCACAGTTTCACAATCCAGAGCGTCCACTGGCAGTAGGTGATCGTTTGGCTCAATGGGCCGAACTGAATAGGTTGTCTGGACTCGCCATGAAGTACGTCGTGGGTCACCTGTGGCCGGGGAGTTCGGAGCCGAAGAGTTATTACAGCTTGGTGCAGCAATTCCTTGACGCGGTGTCGCGTATAAATGCAATTAAGAAGTCAGCATGCATAGAGGGCGCTAGGATGGCTCTAGCCCGTGTTAATACATACTGGGCAGAGATGGATACCACCGTTGTTGCGTCTCGAGACTCGGACCAAAGCCGAGTACCCTTCAAGCACTATTTTCAGGAAGTTCTTGAAGGCGCTCGTGTAATAGAGACGCAGTGCCCGAAAGATGCCATGTTATGATAGCATATGTAATTATAAAGTAATATTTTGATAAACTGTAGTGGCCTTTTTTATACTCGTGCCTCCAAGTATTGTAAACACCTTCTATGCGGCCGTTTTAAGATATATATATATATATGTATGTATGTATGTATAGAATCTGAAAGATGGCAGTCGCTGGCTTCAGCCCCCACGCACATAGTGCGGGGGTGCTCGCAGAAGACGCATTTTCACACTTAACCCAACGTCTTGGTCCTACAAAGGAGGTGATAGCGCAGCGGGCCAGGCAATCGGACTATAATGCTTTAACACTTTCACTTAGCCATAGGAGTTTGAAAATGAGACTCTTTAGGTAGCTCCTTGGTGGCAACTGCGCTCGTCCGAATTCGGGGCGCGTATGTGCGTGACCGGGAAGCAGCCCTTCGTTAAAGCGGAGGAATCCGACAGATTCTGATTGGTCCTCGAGTGGCTGACCAGTCTCACGCTACATCATGACAGTCAGTTTTCAGCTTTCTCTACTGAAGTGCTCGCCCTGGCCGAACCGGGGGCACAATCGCAGTAGTTCTCCTGGTGCTACCTTAGCCGATAGAGCAGAACGTAAGGTAGCCGAACTCAGGAGCCGGCCAACCCAACATTTGACCAAAGACATGATTCGGAGCTGATGCATATAATGCCAAAACTCGCGACGCTGAACACTCCCTAAGGCGTTTGGTCTTTATGAGTGTGGGCCAAACGACACTCTTTATTAAAAAAGCCCCTATTGTCCAGGTACATGCAAAAATTCTGATGTGGCCACATGCCAAGACGCCAGCCTCCTCCTTGGTTATACTGGAAAGAAAAACCCAGGGGATGTGTTGCAACAAGAGACAGTAAAAAAAGGTTTACGTAGGGTCTTAATCTAAAAAGAATCCTTTAGGACGGGTCCCTACTGTACGTCTGCGCCTGTGTCTCCGTTGTGCTGTATCCTGGATGGGCGCCGTACAACGTTCATCTGTAAAAGAGAGGAGCTGAGTTGAGAGCGGGTCATGCCAAGAAAATAAGCAGAGTATAAAGTAAAATATTGAAGTTTGAGCTTTATTGTCTCTTATTGCATATGCGTGGAGCCCCTTGTGCGGGGGTATATGCCTTCTAGGCCTGCACCAATGATTATTTTGCACCGAACTCGTCTATCCGCGTTCATGGTCTTGAAATGACCTATTTTAAAGTTTTTTTTGTGCGGGGCTGTTAAAGCGGCCGCACTGTCCTCCGCTTAGGGAGGCGCACTTTAGTGCTTTCCCATCAAAGAGATGATGCCTCGTGGACCGAGCATCTTAAGCGTAAGAGATGCATAATGCGGTATTGCGTTAAATCGAGCGAAAGCTTCGTGTCCCAGTAGTGCTTGATAGCGACTTGAGAACGGGATGACGTGGAAGGTCAGCTTTTCGCGGTGGAGGTTATCAGCAGAGCCGAATGTGACTGTGAGCCGGAGAAGACCCATACAATGGGTGTCTGGACCGGGTATTACCCCTTGAAAGGAGGTTTTGCTGCGGTGGATTCTTGCTGGGTTTATCCCCATGTGCTGTATTGTATCCTGATATATCAGGTTTAGTCCGGTGCCACCGTCCATAAGGACATTTGAAAATTTGTGTCCGCCAATTATTGGATCGAGTATCAAGGCAGTCCATCCTACATTCTTGATATTCCTAGAATAATCTAGCTGATCGAAGGTGATCGGTTTTGACAACCAGTAGCAGGATCCTTTGGGGATGGGCCGTGTGGTGCGTACCTTTACGGGCACCGCACGTTTTGTTATGTGAAGTGAGTTCACTGTTTTTACTTCCTGCGGGAAGTTCTTTTGTTTCCTGGTGCTCTGCTGTTGGGGTTCGTCCTCGTCTGCGCTTGGTGTGTCGAGTCCCTTGTGTTCGGCATTGAGTCTGCCCGATTGTTTGAAGACACAACAGTCTCTGTGGGTATGGTTCGCAGGCTTCGTAGGAGTACTGTGTATCTAACTTATCCTGTCCAGGATGTTATTTAGGTTGGATGGATCATCCCTGTTATCCTGGTGGGGCGGTTTTTCCTGATTTTGTCGTGAGCCTTTGAATCCGGCTTTGACTGCCGTGCTCTTTGGATTTTTGTCCTTAGTCCGACGACGATCCTTGTTATGTCGTGATCTTTTGTTTCCATCCCTGGTTTCGGATGTACTTGGGTCGCTAGGGCTGCACCTTGCCAACCAGCTGTCCTCCCCTGCACAAAAGCGGGTCATGAGGCTTGTAAGTGCGGCCATTGTTCTTGGTTTTTCTTGGCCGAGGTGTTTGGCGAGCCACTCGTCGCCAATGTTATGCCTGAAAGTTGCTAAGGCTTCAACGTCCGGACAGTCGACTATCTGATTCTTTTTAGTGAGGAATCTATTCCAGAACTGTCGAGCTGATTCTCCGGGTTGTTGAGTTATGTGACTAAGATCGTTTGCATCCAGAGGACGGACATAGGTCCCTTGAAAGTTTGCTCGGAAGGCATCCTCGAGTTCTTCCCAGCTTCCAATTGTGTTTTCTGGAAGGCTTTTAAGCCAATGTCTGGCTGGCCCTTTAAGCTTAAGGGGTAGATATTTTATGGCGTGGAGATCATCTCCTCTAGCCATGTGTATGTGGAGGATATAGCCCTCGATCCAGACTCCGGGGTCTGTTGTTCCATCATATGCCTCTATATTTACGGGTTTGAATCCTTTTGGAAATTCATAGTCTAGGACCTCATTGGTGAAACATAGGGGCTGTGCGGCACCCCTGTATTTGGGTATGCCAGATTCTGATGATGGCTTCCTAGCGTTGCTAACGAGAGCTTGCTTTCTTGGCCCATAAATGGACCTGACTGGGCCATGATGTGAATCCTTAAGTGGGTCGCATGCCGATTTAGGTGCGGCGCCACTTGTCGTTTTATGGGGTTGTCCATCCGACCGTGTGGCTTTTTCATTTTCCAAATGTGAGGCTCCAGGGCCTCTTCGTCGAATTCAGGCAGTAGCTTTCTTTTCGGATAGCTTCTAGTGCGGCGACTGTCGCCGTACTTATCTGTGGCATTGATTACCTTGCTCCATCTGATCCGGAGTGCGTCTTCCGCTGTTTTTAGTCTCCGCTTCTGCTTTTTTAGGCTGTGTGCAGTTGCAACGAGCCTCTTATGGAGATTCTTCTGCTCCATGAGTTTATTCAGCGTGAGGTCGTCTGGAATGCCGTTTTCGCCGGAGGAGGGATGTTCGGTTTCCGTGTTGCCCTGTTCGGACGGTTTCTCTAAGGCCTGCCCGTCGTTTACCGGCTCGTTCTTCTCTATGGCTAGGTTTGTGCTGAGGCGGGGCTTGGGTCGGCGTTTCCGCCGACGCCTTGATTGCTTTTTGGGGGGTCGATCTCTCGTCTCCTCCCCTTTTTCCTCGTTGTTGTCTCCCTTAGGGGTGTCCACCATGTACACATCGTGAGATGAGGTGGCTGTCCAATGCCCTATGGGCGTTGGTTCATCGGTATCTCCTCCATCGTCATCCATGCTGTCAATGTCTTCGGAGCCGAAGTCGGGCATATCGGTTAAATCGTCAACAGTGGCTACAAAGTGGGTGGTGGGTGTGTTTTGAACTTCCTCACTGTCCGTATCCCACCCTTGCTGACCGTAGTTCGGCCAGGGCTCCCCTGATAAAGAGAGAGACTTAAGGGAATTCAGGATGTCGCCAAAAGGCGAATGCTGAAAGATGTCCGTGGCGGTGAACTCCATTACCAGCGCCCAATCAGATTCAATTGGCAGGGGTGCGGGGGCTCGGAGTTCGAAGAGGAATCCGGCTCCTCGGAGTCTCGGGCCACGTGGAGTGCGGGGATGGAGTTCGGCTCGATCGCCTCTGAGATAGCAGCCCCTGGGGCAGCGTCCAACCGCTGATCCTCAATCGGCGCAATAGGTTCTGAATCAACGATCGAAACCGATGCGTGTGCGGCCTCCAAGGCGCTGTTCGGCGGCAGAGCTATATCATGCCCATCGAGGCAGTGTGGCACACTTGGCTGTGGCTCGAATCCGTCGAAGATCAAGTCGCCGCGGATGTTAGCAGTGTAGTTTAGGCTTCCAAACCTGACCTGATGGCCAGGGGCGTAGCTTTCGATCTGCTCAAGGCGGCCAAGTGAATTGGCCCGCAGTACGAAGCCGCCGAAGACGAGGATCTGTCCGGGGAGAAAAGTCTTACCCTGGACCATATCGTTGTTAACGATCGAAGGAGCCATCGGGCCTAAAGGCGACGACACAGAGGAACTCTCAATGAAAGCACCAATGTCGGTGTCAAAACCGGCGGATCTCGGGTAGGGGGTCCCGAACTGTGCGTCTAGGCCGGATGGTAACAGGAGACTGGGGGCACTTTGTTTTACCCAGGTTCGGGCCCTCTCGATGAAGGTAAAACCCTACTCCTGCTTGATTAATATTGATGATATGGGTAGTACAAGAGTATATCTACCACGAGATCAAGGAGGCTAAACCCTAGAAGCTAGCCTATGGTATGATTGTTGTGTATGGAGTTGATTCTGTCCTACGGACTACAACCCTCCGGTTTATATAGACACCAGATAGGGTTAGGGTTACATAGAGTCGGTTACAATGGTAGGAGATCTTGAATATCCGCATCGCCAAGCTTGCCTTCCACGCCAAGGAAAGTCCCCTCCGGAAACGGGACGAAGTCTTCAATCTTGTATCTTCATAGTCCTGGAGTCCGGCTGAAGGTATAGTCCGGCTATCCGAACACCCCCTAATCCAGGACTCCCTCACTAGGTGGTAAATATTTAGCAATAATGTAATTAGCATAATCAGCATACCAAGGAGTATTATGAGCAACATTTATTGCAGCTAACTGCTCATTAGGAAAACTATTATCAATAGGTAGTGGGTCACCAGGCAAATTTTCAAGCCTAGACAAATTATCAGCTATTGGGTTCTCAGCTCCTTTTCTACCAATGATATGTAAATCAAATTCTTATAATAAGGGAACCCATCAAATGAGTCTAGGTTTAGCATCTTTCTTTTGCATAAGATATTTAATAGCAGCATGGTCTGTGTGAATAGTTACTTTGGAATCAACAATATAAGGTCTAAATTTATCAAAAGCAAACACAACTGCTAAGAATTCTTTTTCAGTAGTAGCATAATTTCTTTAAGCACTGTTTAGAGTTTTACTAGCATAATGAATAACATTCAGTTTCTTATCAACTCTTTGTCCTAGAACAACACCAACAACATAATCACTAGCATCACACATAATTTCAAAAGGCAAGTTCCAATCAGGTGGTTGAATAATAGGTGCAGAAATCAAGGCTTTCTGGAGTGTCTCAAAGGCTTCTGAACAATCGTCATAAAAAACAAAAGGGATATATATCCTTTTGCAAAAGATTCGTAAGAGGCCCAAAATTTTTAGAAAAGCCTTTGATAAATCTCCTATAGAAACAAGCATGACCTAAGAAACTACGAATACCTTTTATATCTTTAGGATATGGCATTTTCTCAATTGCATCAACCTTAGCTTGGTCCACTTCAATACCTCTTTCAGAAATTTTATGACCCAAGACAATGCCTTCATTAACCATAAAGTGGCACTTCTCCCAATTCAAGACAAGATTTGTGTGCTCACATCTCTACAAATCTCGATCAAGATTGCTTAAGGAATCATCAAAATACTTCCCATAAACAGAAATCATCCATGAAAACCTCAACAAACTTTTCACAAAAGTCAGAGAATATAGCAATCATACATCTTTAAAAGGTAGCAGGTGCATTACATAAACTGAGAGGCATACGTCTATAAGCATAGGTTCCAAAGGGACAAGTAAAAGTGGTTTTTTCTTGATCAGGTTGAGAAATGGGTATTTGTGAAAAACCAGAATATCCATCAAGGAAGCAAAAGTGTGTGTGCTTAGATAATCTTTCAAGCATTTGATCAATAAAAGGCAGAGGGTAATGATCTTTTCTAGTTGCTTTGTTTAATTTGCTAAAATCAATTATCATCCTATAGCATGTAACAGTTCTTTGTGAAATAAGTTCATTCTTATCATTAGGAACAATAGTTATACCTCCTTTCTTAGGGACACAATGAACATGACTTACCCATCTACTATCAGCTATAGGATAGATTATACCTGCTTCCAAAAGCTTTAAGATTTCCGTTCTTACCACTTCCTTCATCTTCGAATTTAACCGATGTTGGTGATCAACGACGGGTTTAGCATCAGGTTCCATATTAATTTTGTGCTGTCGTAGAGTGGGACTAATGCCCTTTAAATCATCAAGAGTATATCTAATAGCAACTCGGTGCTTCCTTATTACTTTCAATAATTTTTCTTCTTCATGTTCTGAAAGGTTAGCACTAATAATAACATGATATATCTTCTTTTCATCGAGATAAGCATATTTCAAAGTGTCTGGCAATTGTTTTACTTCAAACACAAGATCACCTTTAGGTGGAGGAGTACCTCCTAGAGTTTCAATAGGCAAGTTGTGTTTAAGCAGAGGACGTTGTTCAAAGAAAATCTTATCTATTTCTTTTCTTTCATGCATATGAAAATCATTTTCATGGTCTAGCAAGTATTTTTCTAAAGGATTAGTAGGTGGTACATCAATAGAAGCAAGACCAATTAATTCATCCTCAGTAGGCAATTCTTTTTCATGAAGGTTTCTACTAAACTTGGGAAAATTAAACTCATGAGACTCATCACCAGTCTATTCTGGCATTAACGATGTTCAAGAAAGGTCTACCAAAGATAATGGGACAAAATTCATCTTGTGGGGAACCAAGAACAAGAAAATCAGTAGGGCATTTTATTTTCCCACACAAGACTTCAACATCTCTAACAATCCCAATTGGTGATATAGTGTCTCTATTAGCAAGTTTAATAGTAACATCTATGTCTTCTATCTCTGCGAGTGCTATGTATTTCATAATTTCCTTATATAAGGTGTAAGGAATAGAACTCACACTAGCAACTATGTGCTACCTCTTGAGCATGCATTGGTTTTCCCTTGAAGAGGAAAGGGTGATGCAGCAAAGTAGCGTAAGTATTTCCCTCAGTTTTTGAGAACCAAGGTATCAATCCAGTAGGAGATACCACGCAAGTCACCTAGTACCTGCATAAAAAATCAAGAACCTCGCAACCAACGTGATAAAGGGGTTGTCAATCCCTTCACGGTCACTTGCGAAAGTGAGATCTGATAAAGATAGTAAGATAAATATATTTGGTATTTTTGTTGTATAGACTGGAAAGTAAAGATTGCAAAATAGTAAACGAGATGCGATAATAAAAAGAGATGCAATATAATAAGAAAGAGACCCGGGGGCCATAGGTTTCACTAGTGGCTTCTCTCATGATAGCATGTATTACGGTGGGTGAACAAATTACTGCCGAGCAATTGATAGAAGAGAGCATAGTTATGAGAATATCTAGGCAATGATTATGAATATAGGCATCACCTCCGTGTTTAAGTAGACCGAAACGATTCGGCATCTACTACTATTACTCCACACATCGACCGCTATGCAGCATACATCTAGAGTATTGATATGTCTCCAACGTATCTATAATTTTTGATTGCTCCATGCTATATTATCTTCTGTTTTGGACATTATTGGGCTTTATTATTTACTTTTATATTATTTTTGGGACTAACCTATTAACCGGAGGCCCGGCCCAGAATTGTTGTTTTTTTTCCTATTTCAGAGTTTCGCAGAAAAAGAATATCAAACGGAGTCCAAACGGAATGGAACCTTCGAGAACGTGATTTTCGGAATGAACATGATCCAGGAGACTTGGACCCTACGTCAAGCAACCAACAGGGAAGCCACGAGGTAGGGGGGCGCGCCCTCTACTCTCGTGGGCCCCCTGTTGCTCCACCGACATACTTCTTCCTCCTATATATACCTACGTACCACGAAAACCCCCAAACGATCAAACACGGAGCCAAAACCCTAATTCCACCGCCGTAACTTTCTGTATCCACGAGATCCCATCTTGGGGCCTGCTCCGGAGCTCCGCCGGAGGGGGCATCGATCACGGAGGGCTTCTACATCAACACCATAGCCCTTCCGATGAAGTGTGAGTAGTTTACCTTAGACATTTGGGTCCATAGTTATTAGCAAGATGGCTTCTTCTCTCTTTTTGGATCTCAATACAAAGTTCTCCCCCTCTCTTGTGGAGATCTATTCGATGTAATCTTGTTTTATGGTGTGTTTGTTGAGACCGATGAATTGTGGGTTTATGATCATGTTTATCTATGAACAATATTTGAATCTTCTCTGAATTATTTTATGTATGATTGGTTATCTTTGCAAGTCTCTTCGAATTATCAGTTTAGTTTGGCCTACTATATTGATCTTTCTTGCAATGGGAGAAGTGCTTCGCTTTGGGTTCAATCTCGTGGTGTCCTTTCCCAGTGACAGTAGGGGCAGCAAGGCAAGTATTGTATTGTTGCCATCGAGGATAACAAGATGGGTTTTTTATCATATTGCATGAATTTATCCCTCTACATCATGTCATCTTGCTTGCAGCGTTACTCTATTCTTATGAACTTAATACTCTAGATGCATGCTGGACAGCGGTCGATGTGTGGAGTAATAGTAGTAGATGCGGGCAGGAGTCAGTCTACTTGTCTCGGACGTGATGCCTATATACATGATCATACCTAGATATTCTCATAACTATGCTCAATTCTATCAATTGCTCAACATTAATTTGTTCACCCGCCGTAAAATACTTATGCTCTTGAGAGAAGCCACTAGTGAAACCTATGGCCCCCAGGTCTATCTTCATCATATTAATCTTCCAACACTTAGTAATTTTCATTGCCTTTTATTTTACTTTGCATCTTTATCATAAAAATACCAAAAATATTATCTTATCATATCTATCAGATCTCACTCTCGTAAGTGACCATGTAGGGATTGACAACCCCTTATCGCGTTGGTTGCGAGGATTTATTTGTTTTGTGTAGGTGCGAGGGACTCGCGCGTAGCCTCCTACTGGATTGATACCTTGGTTCTCAAAAACTAAGGGAAATACTTCCACTACTTTGCTGCATCACCATTTCTTCTTCAAGGGAAAACTAACGCAATGCTCAAGAGGTAGCAAGAAGGATTTCAGGCACCGTTGCCGGGGAGGTCGACGCAAAATTCAACATACCAAGTACCCATCACAAACCCTTATCTCCCGCATTACATTACTTGCCATTTGCCTCTCATTTTTCTCACCCCCACTTCACCTTTGCCGTTTTATTCGGCCTCTCTCTCTCTATCCTCCGTCTCTTTTCCGTTCGCCTCTTTTTCGCTTGCTTCTTGTTTGCTCGTGTGTTGGATTGCTTGTTTGTCACGATGGCTCAAGATAACACTAAATTGTGTGACTTTACCAATACCAACAACAATGATTTTATTAGCACTCCGATTGCTCCTCTTACGGATGCTGAATCTTGTGAAATTAATGCTGCCTTGCTGAATCTTGTCATGAAAGATCCGTTTTCCGGCCTTCCTAGTGAAGATGCCGCTACCCATCTAAATAGCTTCGTTGATTTGTGTGATATGAAAAATAAGAAAGATGTGGACAATGATATTGTTAAATTGAAGCTATTTCCTTTTTTGCTTAGAGATCATGCTAAAGCTTGGTTTTCGTCTTTGCCTAAAAATAGTATTGATTCTTGGAATGAGTGCAAAGATGCTTTAATCTCTAAGTATTTTCCTCCCGCTAAGATCATCTCTCTTAGAAACGATATTATGAATTTTAAGCAACTTGATCATGAACATGTTGCACAAGCTTGGGAGAGGATGAAATTAATGATACGTAATTGCGCAACACATGGTTTGAATTTGTGGATGATTATACAAAAAAATTATGCCGGATTGAATTTTCCTTCTAGAAATCTTTTAGATTCGTCCACGGGAGGCACTTTTATGGAAATCACTTTAGGAGAAGCTACTAAACTCCTAGATAATATTATGGTTAATTGTTCTCAATGGCACACTGAAAGATCTACTAATAAAAAAGTGCATGCGATAGAAGAAATTACTGTTTTGAGTGGAAAGTTGGATGAACTTATGAAATTATTTGCCACTAAGAGTGTTTCTTCTGATCCTAATGATATGCCTTTGTCTACTTTGATTGAGAATAATAATGAATCTATGGGTGTGAATTTTGTTGGTAGGAATAATTTTGGTAACAACGCGTATAGAGGAAACTTTAATCATAGGCCTTATCCTAGTAATTCCTCTAATAATTATGGTAATTCCTGCAACAATTCTTATGGAAATTTTAATAAGATTCCCTCTGAATTTGAGACCAGTGTTAAGGAATTTATGAATTCACAAAAGAATTTCAATTCTTTGCTTGAAGAGAAATTGCTTAAAGTTGATGATTTGGCTAGGAACGTTGATAGAATTTCTCTTGATGTTGATTCTTTAAAACTTAGATCTATTCCTCCTAAGCATGATATCAATGAGTCTCTCAAATCCATGAGAATTTCCATTGATGAGTGCAAAGAAAGAACCGCTAGGATGCGTGCTAAGAAAGATTCCTTTATAAGAGTGTGTTCTTCTAGTTTCCATGATAATAAAGATGAAGATCTAAAAGTTATTGATGTGTCCCCTATTAAATATTTATTTTGCAATATGAATCTTGATAATTATGGGACTGGATATGATCCACCTTTACCTAGAAGGCGTTCCAAAAATTCGGAGTTTTTAAATTTCATGCTAAATTTGATAAAAGTGGGTTTGAAGAGATCAAAACTCTAGATGTTAATGAACCTACTATTTTGGATTTCAAGGAATTTAATTATGATAGCTGCTCTTTGATAGATAGTATTTCCTTGTTGCAATCCGTGTTAAAATCTCCCCATGCTTATAGTCAAAATAAAGCTTTTACCAAACATATCGTTGATGCTTTGATGAAATCTTATGAAGAAAAACTTGAGTTGGAAGTTCCTATCCCTAGAAAACTTTATGATGAGTGGGAACCAACTATTAAAATTAAAATTAAAGATCATGAATGCTATGCTTTGTGTGAGTTGGGTGCTAGTGTTTCCACGATTCCAAAGACCTTGTGTGATTTGTTAGGTTTCCGTGATTTTGATGATTGCTCTTTAAACTTGCACCTTGCGGATTCCACTATTAAGAAATCTATGGGAATAATTAATGATGTTCTTATTGTTGAAATAGGAACTATGTGCCCGTAGATTATATTGTTCTTGACATAGATTGCAATCCTTCATGTCCTATTATTCTTGGTAGACCTTTCCTTAGAATGATTGGTGCAATTATTGATATGAAGGAAGGAAATATTATATTCCAATTTCCGTTAAGGAAAGGCATGGAACACTTTCCTAGAAAGAAAATTAAATTACCTTATGAATCTATTATGAGATCCACTTATGGATTTCCTACCAAAGATGGCAATACCTAGATCTATCTTTGCTTTTTATGCCTAGCTAGGGGCGTTAAACGATAGCGCTTGTTGTGAGGCAACCCAATTTTATTTTTATTCCTTGCTTTTTTTCTCCTGGTTAGTAATAAATAATTTATCTAGCCTCTGTTTTGGTTGTGTTTTTTGTGTTTAATTAGTGTTTGTGCCATGTAGAACCGCTGGGAAGACATGGGGAAAGTCTTGTTAATCTTGCTGTAAAAAACAGAAACTTGAGCGCTCATGAGAACTGCTGCCATTTTTATTTGGAAAGTTCAATTTAGTTAATTATTTTTTTCAGATGATTAATAGATAAATTCCTCACGTCCAGCAATTTATTTTAGAATTTTTGGGGTTCCAGATCTTGCGCTAGCTACAGATTACTACAGACTGTTCTGCTTTTGACAAATTCTTTTTTTCGTGTGTTGTTTGCTTATTTTGATGAATCTATGGCTAGTAAAATAGTTTATAAACCATAGAGAAGTTCGAATACAGTAGGTTTAACACCAATATAAATAAAGAATGAGTTCATTACAGTACCTTGAAGTGGTATTTTGTTTTCTTTCGCTAACGGAGCTCACGAGATTTTCTACTTTAAGTTTTGTGTTGTGAAGTTTTCAAGTTTTGGGTAAAGATTTGATGGATTATGGAACTAGGAGTGGCAAGAGCCTAAGCTTGGGTATGACCATGGCACTGATAACCCACAAGTATAGGGGATCGCAATAGTTTTTGAGGGTAGAGTATTCAACCCAAATTTATTGATTCGACACAAGGGAGCCAAATAATACTCTCAAGTATTAGCAACTGAGTTGTCAATTCAACCACACCTGGAAACTTAGTATCTATAGCAAAGTGTTTAGTAGCAAAGTAATATGATAGTAGTGGTAACGGTAGCAAAAGGTAATGATAGCAAAAGTAGTGTTTTGGTATTTTGTAGTGATGATAGCAATAGCAATCCGGCCCGTTGTGTCACGGTTGTTTATAATATCGTTAAGTGGTACTTCCGAGGCTACTGTTATTGAACACTCTTGAAAGTAGTGTCGTAGCTTCCGGGATGCCATGAATACCGCGTACGTGATATTTTGATAATGCGGGTACCGTGATTTGCAAGGAGTGAGGATAGTGGACACATAATAGACCGGCTTTTGAAGGGGGAATATGTGTCCATCTGCTTCTCATTCGATGACGAGCACTGCGCTTACAACCTGATGTGTTGCTGCAATGTATAATAGCATTGGTTCGACAATATTTGGCGCGGCCATGACTGGGTTTGTTGCGAGTATGGCTTTTATCTCCTCGAGTCCGGCCGTGGCTGCATCCGTCCATTCGAAGTGTTCGGTGCACCGAAGGAGGCGGTAAAGGGGTAGGGCCTTTTCTCCCAAGCGGGAGATAAAGTGGCTTAGAGCCGCCACGCATCCGGTTAACTTTTGTATTTTTTTGAGGTCCTTTGGGATATCCAGTTGCGACAGAGCTCGGATCTTGGCTGGATTTGCTTCGATTCCTCTATCGGATACAATGAAGCCCAAGAGCTTTCTGGCTAGAACGTCGAAAACGCATTTTTCCGGGTTGAGCTTGATGTCGTATGTTCGAAGGTTATCAAATGTGAGCCTCAAGTCATCTACTAGAGATTCGACATGTCTTGTTTTGACGACCACATCATCTACATATGCCTCCACTGTTTTGCCGATCTGGCTTGCCAGACATGTCTGAATCATGCGCTGATATGTTGCGCCGGCGTTTTTGAGCCCGAAGGGCATTGTGTTGAAGCAGAATGGGCCGTATGGTGTGATAAATGCTGTTGCGGATTGGTCTGATTCTACCATCTTGATTTGATGGTAGCCGGAATATGCGTCGAGGAAACACAACGAATCGTGCCCTGCGGTAGCGTCGATAATTTGATCGATGCGGGGGAGGGGGAAGGGATCCTTTGGGCAAGCCTTGTTAAGGTCTTTAAAATCAACGCACAGGCGCCAGGATTTGTCCTTCTTTGGTACCATCACCAGGTTTGCTAGCCAGTCTGGATGTTTTATATCTTTGATGAATCCGGCCTCCAATAGCTTTGCTAGCTCCTCTCCCATAGCCTGTCTCTTAGGTTCAGAAAAACACGGAAGAGCCTGTTTGACAGGTTTGAATCCTGTTTGGATATTTAAGCTGTGCTCGGCCAGCCTGCATGGGATTCCTGGCATGTCTGAAGGGTGCCAGGCGAAAATGTCCCAGTTTTCTCGTAGAAACTCTCGTAGTGCGGACTCTACATCAGGGTTTAACTGTGCCCTGATGGAAGCTGTTTTATTTGGGTCCGTTGGATGGACTTGGAATTTGACTATTTCGTCCGCCGGTTTAAAGGAAGTGGACTTTGATCTTTTGTCGAGTACCACATCGTCCCTATTCACCGTAGAGCGCAGCGCAGTCAGTTCCTCAGCCGCTAGGGATTCGGAAAGTGCCTCGAGGGCCAGTGCGGCTGTCTTGTTTTTGGCGCAGAGTGCTATGTTCGGATCACTAGCGAGAGTGATGATCCCGTTAGGCCCGAGAATTTTGAGCTTCATGTACCCGTAATGGGGTATTGCTTGGAAGATTGTAAACGCTTCCCGCCCTAGCAGAGCGTGATAACCGCTGCTGAACGGAACCACATGGAACATGATCTCTTCAGACCTGTAATTATCCGGCATGCCGAACACCACATCTAGTGTGATTTTTCCTGTACAGCGCGCTTCCCGACTGGGGAATATTCCTCTACAGGTTATGCTGCTTCGCTCAATGCGGTTCCAGCCTATTTCCATTTTTTGAAGAGTTTCCTCGTAAATGAGGTTCAATCCGCTGTCGCCGTCCATGAGTACCTTGGTAAGACGAAAGTCGTCCACTATTGGGCTGAGGACCAAAGCGGCTGGTGCTCGGGCTGTTCGGAATCTAGGTTCATCACTGGCGTTAAAGGTAGTAGCCATGTCACTCCATGGGTTTATTGTTGCTACTTGATAGACTTTGGCAAGGCTACGGAGTGTCCTTTTTCGCATATTATTTGATGCGGAAGTCTCGAAGACTGTTAATACCGTATGGGTGTCTGTGGGGTGGCTTTCTGTGGCCTCCGAAATTAGGAGGTTTTCGCCAATCTTGGCCACCTGCCGGAGTATCCAACATGCTCTAAGGCTGTGAGTTGGTATGGCGTCCTCTGTACTGTGAATTTATAGGGTCCGTTAAGCCATCCTTCCAGTACGGTTCCATGCCCTATAGAGGGTTTTTGCTTTTTGGTATCTGGCCTAGGTGTCTGGTTATGTTGCACCCTTTTATTTCGGACTGGGTTTGTATTTAGGGCCGGATTGTCCCAAAATTTTATTTTGGTTTTCCAGGCGCTTTCCATCGCACAATACTTTCGTACAATGGACGCCAAGTCAGCGAAGCGTGTGATATCACGGCGACTTATGGCATTGAGTATTCCCTTGTCCGTGCAATTATTGCAGAAGATTAAGATTGCGTCTTCCTCGCGGCAGTCCCTTAGCCTGTTCTTAACCAGGAGGAATCTAGCCCAGTAATGATGTACTGTTTCGTCGGGCTCTTGCCTGATTTTGGATAGATCGCATATGTTGGGGTGTGTGGGTGGAGTTAAATCCGAAGCCTCACCCTGTCTGCGGCTCAGAGGCCGAGGAATTTCTGAACTCGAAAATTTGGATCCCTCGGTGTTGTCCAATGAATCCAACCCGTCGCCTGACTCTAAGTTCAGGTCTTGAGTGATATCCTCCCCTCCGCGGGTATCCGGCTTGGAGGGATCGGGAATCCGGACGTAGCGAGTCCTTAAGGTAGACGAGGGGTCGCTGCACCGTCCCTCTACCACGGCAACGTAATGGGTGACTTGGGGAGAGTTAATCTCTCTTAGATCGGTTTTAGGCCCAATCTGGTCGTAATCCGTAGCGACTCCCAGAAGATTAATAATAAAACTTTCTTATGAGTGTGCTGAATACTAAGAGAAGTTTGATGCTTGATAATTGTTTTGAGACGTGGAGGTAATAATATCAAAGTCGTGCTAGTTGAGTAGTTGTTAAATTGAGAAATACTTGTGTTCAGGTTTGCAAGTCCCGTAGCATGTACGTATGGTAAACGTTATGCAACAAATTTGAAACATGAGGTGTTATTTGATTGTCTTCCTTATGAGTGGCGGTCGGGGACGAGCGATGGTATTTTCCTACCAATCTATCCCCCTAGGAGCATGCGCGTAGTGTCGAGGTTTTTGATGACTTTTAGATTTTTGCAATAAGTATGTGAGTTCTTTATGACTAATGTTGAGTCCATGGATTATACGCACTCTCACCCTTCCATCCTTGCTAGCCTCTTCGGTACCGTGCATTGCCCTTTCTCACATTGAGAGTTGGCGCAAACTTCACCGGTGCATCCAAACCCCGTGATACGATATGCTCTTTCACACATAAACCTCCTTATATCTTCCTCAAAACAGCCACCATACCTACCTATTATGGCATTTCCATAGCCATTCCGAGATATATTGCCAAGTATTAAGTTCATAAGAACAGAGTAATGCATTAAGCAAGATGACATGATGTAGAAGGATAAACTCAAGCAATATGATATAAACCCCATCTTTTTATCCTCGATGGCAACAATACAATACGTGCCTTGCTGCCCCTACTGTCACTGGGAAAGGACACCGCAAGATTGAACCCAAAGCTAAGCACTTCTCCCATTGCAAGAAAGATCAATCTAGTAGGCCAAACTAAACTGATAATTCGAAGAGACTTGCAAAGATATCAAATCATGCATATAAGAATTCAGAGAAGAACCAAATATTATTCATAGATAAAGTTGATCATAAATCCACAATTCATCAGACCTCGGCAAACACACTGCAAAAAGGTATTACATTGAATAGATCTCCAAGAACATCGAGGAGAACTTTGTATTGAGAACCAAAGAGAGAGAAGAAGCAATCTAGCTAATAACTATGGACCCGAAGGTCTATGGTAAACTACTCACACATCATCGGAGAGGCTATGGTGTTGATGTAGAAGCCCTCCGTGATCGAACCCCCCCCCCCCTCCGACAGATCTCCGAAGAAGGCCCCAGATGGGATCTCACGGGTACAGAAGGTTGCGGTGGTGGACAAGTGGTTTCGTGGCTCCCCCTGTTGTTTTCAGGGTATAAGAGTATATATAGACGAAAGAAGTACGTCGGTGGAGCTCCATGGGCCCACGAGGGTGGGGGGCGCGCCCTCCTATCTTATGGCCGCCTTGCGGACTTCCAGAGTTCCACTCCAAGTCTCCTGGTTTGCGTTTGTTCGAAGAAAGATCCTCGCGAAGGTTTCATTCCGTTTGATATTCCTTTTCTACGAAACACTGAAATAGGTAAAAAAACAGAAACTAGCACTCGGCCTCGGATTCATAGGTTAGTCCCAAAAATAATATAAAAGAGCATATTAAAGCCCATTAAACATCCAAAACAGATAATATAATAGCATGGAACAATCAGAAATTATAGATACGTTGGAGACGTATCAAGCATCCCCAAGCTTAATTCATGCTCGTCCTCGAGTAGGTAAATGATAAAAACGGAATTTCTTGATGTAGAATGCCACCTAACATGATTTTCAATGTAATTTTCTTTATTGTGGCATGAATGTTCACATCCGAAAGATTCAAGACAAAATTTTAATATTGACATAAATATAATAATACTTCAAGCATACTAACCATGCAATTATGTCTTCTCAAAATAACATAGCCAAAGAAAGCTCATCCCTACAAAATCATATAGTTTGGCCATGCTTCATTTTCGTCACACAAAATGCTCCCATCATGCATAACCCCGATGACAAGCCAAGCAATTGTTTCATACTTTAGCATTCTCAAACTTTTCAACTTTCATGCAATATATGAGTGCGAGCCATGGACATAGCACTATAGGTGGAATAGAATGGTGGTTGTGGAGAAGAAAAAGGGGGAAGATAGTCTCACATCAACTAGGCGTATCAATGGGCTATGGAGATGCCCATCAATAGATATCAATGTGAGTGAGTAGGGATTGCCATGCAACGGATGCACTAGAGCTATAAGTGTATGAAAGCTCAACAAAAGAAACTAAGTGGGTGTGCATCCAACTTGCTTGCTCACGAAGACTTAGGGCAATTTGAGGAAGCCCATCATTGGAATATACAAGCCAAGTTCTATAATGAAAAATTCCCACTATTATATGAAAGTGACAACATAAAAGACTCTCTATCATGAAGATCATGGTCCTACTTTGAAGCACAAGTGTGGAAAAAGGATAGTAACATTGTCCTTCTCTCTTTTTCTCTCTTTTTTTTGTTTGGGCCTTCTCTTTTTTATGGCCTATTTTTTCGTCCAGACTCTCAGCTCGACTTGTGGGGGAATCATAGCCTCCATCATCCTTTTCTCACATGGGACAATGCTCTAATAATGAAGATCATCACACTTTTATTTACTTACAACTCAAGAATTACAACTCGATACTTAGAACAAAATATGACTCTATGTGAATACCTGCGGCGGTGTACCTGGATGTGCAATGAATCAAGAGTGACATGTATGAAAAATTATGAATGGTGGCCATGCCACAAACACGATGTCAACTACATGATCATGCAAAGCAATATGACTATGATGAAGCGTGTCATAACAAACGGAACGGTGGAAAGTTGCATGGAAATATATCTCGGAATGGCTATGGAAATGCCATAATAGGTAGGTATGGTGGCTGTTTTCATGAAGGTAAATGATGGGTTTATGGCACCAGCGAAAGTTGTGTGGCACAAGAGAGGCTAGCAATGGTGGAAGGGTGAGAGTGTGTTGGTTTTCCCTTGAAGAGGAAAGGGTGATGCAGCAAAGTAGTGTAAGTATTTCCCTCAGTTTTTGAGAACCAAGGTATCAATCCAGTAGGAGATAACACGCAAGTCACCTAGTACCTGCACAAACAATCAAGAACCTCGCAACCAATGCGATAAGGGGTTGTCAATCCCTTCATGATCACTTGCGAAAGTGAGATCTGATAAAGATAGTAAGATAAATATTTTTGGTATTTTTGTTGTATAGATTAGAAAGTAAAGATTGCGAAGTAGTAAACGAGATGTGATAATAAAAAGAGATGCAATACAATAAGAAAGAGACCCCGGGGCCATAGATTTCACTAGTGGATTCTCTCATGATAGCATGTATTATGGTGGGTGAACATATTACTGCCGAGCAATTGATAGAAGAGCGCATAGTTATGAGAATATCTAGGCAATGATTATGAATATAGGCATCACCTTCCTGCTAAGTAGACCGAAACAATTCTGCATCTACTACTATTACTCCACACATCGACCGCTATGCAGCATGCATCTAGAGTATTAAGTTCATAAGAACAGAGTAATGCATTAAGCAAGATGACATGATGTAGAGGGATAGACTCAAGCAATATGATATAAAACCTATCTTTTTATCCTCGATGGAAACAATACAATACATGCCTTGCTTCCCCTACTGTCACTGGGAAAGGACACCGCAAGATTGAACCCAAAGCTAAGCACTTCTCCCATTGCAAGAAAGATCAATCTAGTAGGCCAAACTAAACCGATAATTCGAAGAGACTTGCAAAGATATCAAATCATGCATATAAGAATTCAGAGAAGAACCAAATATTATTCATAGATAAACTTGACCATAAATCCACAATTCATCGGATCTCAGCAAACACACCGCAAAAAGGTATTACATCGTATAGATCTCCAAGAACATCAAGGAGAACTTTGTATTGATAACCAAATAGAGAGAAGAAGCCATTTAGCTAATAACTATGGTCCCGAAGGTCTGTGGTAAACTACTCACACATCATCGGAGAGGCTATGGTGTTGATGTTGAAGCCCTCCGTGATCGAATCCCCCTCCGGCAGATCGCCGGAAAAGGCCCAGATGGATCTCACGGGTACAGAAGGTTGCGGCGGTGGCAAATGGTTTTGTGGGCCCTCTGATGTTTTTAGGGTATAAGAGTATATACATAGGCGAAAGAAGTACGTCGGTAGAGCGTTGTGGGGCTCACGAGGGTTGGGGCGCGCCTACCACCCCTGGGCGCGCCCTACTATCTCGTGGCCGCCTTGCGGACTTCCAGACTTCCACTCCAAGTCTCCTGGTTTGCGTTTGTTCCAAGAAAGATCCTCGCGAAGGTTTCGTTCTGTTTGGATTCCTTTGATATTCCTTTTCTATGAAACACTGAAATAGGTAAAAAAAACAAAAAATGGCGCTGGGCCTCCGTTAATAGGTTAGTCCCAAAAATAATATAAAAGAGCATATTAAAGCCCATTAAACATCCAAAACAGATAATATAATAGCATGGAACAATAAAAAATTATAGATACATTGGAGAAGTATCACTATGTCACATAAACCATGATAACAGTGATCTCCATTTTAACTGAGATGACGGGCATGCCAACAAAAGGTCTATGTTTATCCTTTTATCATCTTTGGCAATTCTAGCAGCTTCTTCACGGAAGTAAATAACATGCCCATCCATATCTTCTTCCAAGATATATTTAACCATAGCAATACTAGGTTCAACTTTAATTTGTTCATCAGGTTTAGGTGTTCTAATATAGCTTTTGGTAACCACAGTTGAAACTTTAGCATGTTCATTTATCCTAACATGGAAAGGTGGTCTCTATATAAGCATAAGGAACAACTGGATCAACATTATAAAGTATAGTCTCTTCTTTAACTGGTACCGGTTCTTTGATTTCTTCTTTAATAGGTGGGTGATCTTTAAACCACTTCTCTTTAGGGAGTTCAACATGAGTATCAAATGATTCACAAAAGGAGGCTACTATCTCAGAGTCAAGTCCATATTTAGTGCTAAACTTTTGAAAAGCATCGGTTTCCATAAAAGATTTAACACAATCATATTTAAGTTTAATACCTGACTCTTTACCTTCATCAAGTTCCCAATCTTCAGAGTTGCATTTAATTCTTTCCAAAATATCTCACCTGAATTCAGTAGCCTTCTTTATAAAAGAACTAGCACAAGAAGTATCGAGCATGGTTTGATCATTACGAGAAAGCCGAGCATAAAAATTCTGGATAATAATTTTTCTTGAGAGCTCATGATTGGGGCATGAATATAACATTGACTTAAGCCTCCCCCAAGCTAGAGCGATACTTTCTCCTAGTCCTTTCAATCGATTCCAATTCAGTCGATTCCAATTCCAATATCCAATATCATAGTCCTTTCAATCGTAGTCCTTTCAATAAGTAAGTGTGTTGAACCCAATGAGGAGCAGAAGGAAATGACAAGCAGTTTTTAGTAAGGTATTCTCTGCATGCACTGAAATTATTGGTAACAAATAGTTTTGTGATAAAGTAATTTGTAACGGGTAACGAGTAACAATAGTAAACAAGGTGCGGAAAGGTGGCCCAATCATTTTTGTAGCAAAGGAAAAGCCTGGACAAACTCTTATATAAAGGAAAGCGCTCCCGAGGACACATGTGAATTATCATCAAGCTAGTTTTCATCATGCTCATATGATCCGCGTTCGTTACTTTGATAATTTGATATGTGGGTGGACCGGTGCTTGGGTACTGCCCTTCCTTGGATAAGCATCCCACTTATGATTAACCGCTCTCGCAAGCATCCGCAACTATGAAAGAAGAATTAAGGTAAACCTAACCATAGCATGAAACATATGGATCCAAATCAGCCCCTTACGAAGCAACGCATAAACTAGGGTTTAAGCTTCTGTCACTCTAGCAACCCCTCATCTACTTATTACTTACCAATGACTTCCCCTAGGCCCAAACAATGGTGAAGTGTCATGTAGTCGATGTTCACATAACACCACTAGAGGAAAGACAACATACATCTCATCAAAATATTGAACGAATACCAAATTCACATGACTACTTATAGCAAGACTTCTCCCATGTCCTCGGGAACAAACGTAACTACTCACAAATCATATTCATGTTCATAATCAGAGGGGTATTAATATGCATAAAGTATCTAAACATATAATCTTCCACCAAATAAACCAACTATCATCAACTACAAGGAGTAATCAACACTACTAGCAACCCACATGTACAAATCTGAGGTTTTGAGACAAAGATCGGATACAAGAGATGAACTAGGGTTTGAGAGGAGATGGTGCTGGTGAAGATGTTGACGGAGATTGACCCCCTCCCAATGAGACGATCGATGGTGATGACGATGGTGATGATTTCCCCCTCCCGGAGGGATGTTTCCCCGGCAGAACAGCTCTGTGATACGTCTCCAACGTATCTATTATTTTTGATTGTTCCATGCTATTATATTATCTGTTTTGGATGTTAATGTTCTTATTTATACACTTTTATATTATTTTTGGGACTAACCTACTAACCCAAGGCCTAGTGCAAATTGCTGTTGTTTTGCCTATTTCTGTGTTTCGCCGAAAAGGAATAACAAACGGAATCCAAATGGAATGAAACCTTCGGGAGAGTTATTTTTGGAACAAAAGTGATCCGGGGGACTTGGAGTGGACGTCAAGAAACAAACGAGGCGGCCACGAGGCAGGGGGCACGCTTACCCCCCCCCCCCCTAGGCGCGCCCTCCACCCTCGTGGGCCCCTCGTAGCTCCACCGACCTACTTCTTCCTCCAATATATACTCATATACCCCAAAAACATCCAGGAGCACGATGAAACCCTATTTCCACCGCCGCAACCTTCCGTACCCAAGAGATCCCATCTTGGGGCCTTTTTCGGAGCTCCGCCGGAGGGGGAATCGATCATGGACGGCTTCTACATCAACACCATAGCCTCTCCGATGATGTGTGAGTAGTTTAACTCAGACCTTCAGGTCTATAGTTATTAGCTAGATGGCTTCTTCTCTCTCTTTGGATCTCAATACAAAGTTCTCCTCGATCTTCTTGGCGATATATTCTATGTAACTCTTTTTGCGGTGTGTTTGTCGAGATCCGATGAATTGTGGGTTTATGATCAAGTTTATCTATGAACAATATTTGATTCTTCTCTAAAATCTTTTATGTATGATTGGTTATCTTTGCATGTCTCTTCGAATTATCAGTTTGGTTTGGCCTACTAGATTGATCTTTCTTGCAATGGGAGAAGTGCTTAGCTTTGGGTTCAATCTTGTGGTGTCCTTTCCCAGTGACAGCAGGGGCAGCAAGACACGTATTGTATTGTTGCCATCGAGGATAAAAAGATGGGGTTTATATCATATTTGTTGAGTTTATCCATCTACATCATGTCATTTTGCTTAATGCGTTACTCTGTTCTTATGAACTTAATACTCTAGATGCTTGCTGGATAGCGGTCGATGTGTGGAGTAATAGTAGTAGATGCAGAATCGTTTCGGTCTACTTGTCGCGGACGTGATGCCTATATACATGATCGTGCCTAGATATTCTCATAATTATGCACTTTTCTATCAATTGCTCGACAGTAATTTTTCACCCACCGTAATACTTATGCTATCTTGAGAGAAGCCACTAGTGAAACCTATGGCCCCCAAGTCTATTTTCCATCATATAAGTTTCCAATCTATTTTATTTCGCAATCTTTACTTTCAATCTATATCATAAAAATACCAAAAATATTTATCTTATTATTATCACTCTCAGATCTCACTCTCGTAAGTGACCGTGAAGGGATTGACAACCCCTTTACCGCGTTGGTTGCGATGTTCTTATTTGTTTGTGTAGGTACGAGGGACTTGTGTGTAGTCTCCTACTAGATTGATACCTTGGTTCTAAAAAACTGAGGGAAATACTTACGCTACTTTACTGCATCACCCTTTCATTTTCAAGGGAAAACCAACGCAACGCTCAAGAGGTAGCAAGAAGGATTTCTGGTGCCGTTGCCAGGGAGATCTACTCATAAGTCAAGACATACCAAGTACCCATCACAAACTCTTATCCCTCGCATTACATTATTTGCCATTTTCCTCTCGTTTTCCTCTCCCCCACTTCACCCTTGCCGTTTTATTTGCCCTCTTTTTTCGCTCCCCTTCTCTTTTCTAGTTCGTCTCTTTTTGCTTGCTTCTTGTGTGCTTGTGTGTTGGATTGTTTGCCGCGATGGCCTTACCAAAAAGTTTTGATCCTCACCATAGAAGGTTGGAAGAAATTGAAAACAACATTAGAAGTTTTATGTCCTTGCAGTTTGAGCATAATAATTTCTTCAGAAACGAGCTTAAAGAACAAAAAAGTTTTATGGGGTACATGAATAAAGAGCTCGATGATATGTCTAAAGAATTTTATGGTCTGAAATCTCAGTTCGCTCATCTTGAAAACTTAATAGCCCAAATTTCGGATAAGCAGACCACCTTAGTTAATAAGATGGCCACCAAACCAGAAAAACTTAATAAGGATGAAGATCTAAAAGTGATTGATGTGTCCCCTATTAAAACTTTGTTTTGCAATATGGATCTTGATAATGACGAGACTGGAGATGAGTCAACTTTAGTTAAAAGGCGTACGAATGATTCGGAGTTTTTAGATCTTAATACTAAAATTGGTAAAAGTGGGTTTGGAGAGGTCAAAACTTTACATAGCAATGAACACACTATTTTTGATTTCAAGGAATTTAATTATGATAATTGTTCTTTAATAGATTGTATTTCCTTATTGCAATCTGTGCTAAATTCTCCGCATGCTTATAATCAAAATAAAGTTTTTACTATATATATCGTTGATTCTTTAATGCAATCTTATGAAGAAAAGCTTGAATTGGAAGTTTCTATCCCTAGAAAACTTTATGATGAGTGGGAACCCACTATTAAAATTAAAATTAAAGATCATGAATGCTATGCTTTATGTGATCTGGCTGTTAGCGTTTCCACGATTCCAAAAACTTTGTGTGATGTGTTAGGTCTCCGTGAATTTGATGATTGTTCTTTAAATTTGTACCTTGCAGATTCCACTATTAAGAAACCTATGGGAAGAATTAATGATGTTCTTATTGTTGCAAATAGGAATTATGTGCCCGTAGATTCCATTGTTCTTGATATAGATTGTAATCCTACATGTCCCATTATTCTTGGTAGGCCTTTCCTTAGAACGATTGGTGCAATTATTGATATGAAAGAAGGGAATATTAGATTCCAATTTCCATTAAGGAAAGGCATGGAACACTTTCCTAGAAAGAAAATTAAATTACCTTATGAATCTATTATGAGAGCCACTTATCCATTGCAAACCAAAGATGATAATATCTAGATCTATCCTTGCTTTTATGTCTAGCTAGGGGCGTTAAACGATAGCGCTTTTTGGGAGGCAACCCAATTTTATTTTTGTTTCTTGCTTTTTGGTTCTGTTTAGTAATAGATAATTCATCTAGCTCTGTTTAGATATGGTTTTATGCTTTTAATTAGTGTTTGTGCCAAGTAGAACCTTTGGGAAGACTTGGGGAAATTCTTTGCGATCTTGCTGTAAAAAACAGAAACTTTAGAGCTCACAAGATTTGCTGCCATTTTTTAATGGAGAGTGCGATTAGGTTGATTCTTTTTCCATATGATTAATAGATAAATTCCTCACGTACATAAATTTATTTTAGAATTTTTCGGGTTACATAAGTATTCGAAACCCGCAGATTACTACAGACAGTTCTGTTTTTGACAGATTCTGTTTTTCGCGTGTTGTTTGCTTATTTTGATGCATCTATGGCTAGTATCGGAGGGTATGAATCATAGAGAAGTTGGAATACAGTAGGTTTAACACCAATATAAATAAGAATGTGTTCATTACAGTACCTTATGTTGGGGAACGTAGCAGAAATTCAAAATTTTCCTATGTGTCACCAAGATCTATCTATGGAGAGACCAGCAACGAGGGGAAGGAGAGTGCATCTACATACCCTTGTAGATCGCTAAGCGGAAGCGTTCAAGAGAACGGGGTTGAAGAAGTCGTACTCCTCGTGATCCAAATCACCGGAGATCCTAGTGCCAAACGGACGGCACCTCCGCGTTCAACACACGTACAGCCCGGTGACGTCTCCCATGCCTTGATCCAGCAAGGAGAGAGGGAGAGGTTGAGGAAGACTCCATCCAGCAGCAGCACAATGGCGTGGTGGTGGTGGTGGAGGAGCATGGTGATCCAGCAGGGCTTCGCCAAGCACTACGAGAGACGAGGAGGGAAGAGGTAGGGCTGCGCCAGGGAGAGATCAAATCATATATGTTGCAACCCTCATAACCTCAAGTATATATAGGGGAAGGGGAGGGGCTACGCCCCCACCTAGGGTTCCCTCCCTAGAGGTGGCGGCAGCCCCCAAAAACCCATCTAGGGTGCGGCCAGGTGGAGGGGGAGAAGGAGGCGCACCAGGGTGGGCCTTAGGGCCCATCTGCCCTAGGGTTTGCCCCCTTCCCCTCTTCCTTCAGCCTTGGGCCTTGGTGGGGGGCGCACCAGCCCACCTGGGGCAGGTCCCCTCCCACACTTGGCCCATGCAGCTCTCCGGGGCTGGTGGCCCCACTTGGTGGACCCCCGGGACCCTCCCGGTGGTCCCGGTACGTTACCGATAAAACCCGAAACTTTTCCGGTGACCAAAACAGGACTTCCCATATATAAGTCTTTACCTCCGTACCATTCCGGAACTCCTCGTGACGTCCGGGATCTCATCCGGGACTCCGAACAACATTCGGTAACCACATACAAACTTCCTTTATAACCCTAGCGTCATCGAACCTTAAGTGTGTAGACCCTACGGGTTCGGGAACCATGCAGACATGACCGAGACGCTCTCTAGTCAATAACCAACAGCGGGATCTGGATACCCATGTTGGCTCCCACATGTTCCACGATGATCTCATCGGATGAACCACGATGTCAAGGACTTAATCAATCCCGTATACAATTCCCTTTGTCTATCGGTACGATACTTGCCCGAGATTCGATCGTCGGTATCCCGATACCTTGTTCAATCTCATTACCGGCAAGTCTCTTTACTCGTTCCGTAACACATCATCCCGTGATCAACTCCTTGATCACATTGTGCACATTATGATGATGTCCTACCGAGTGGGCCCAGAGATACCTCTCCGTCACACGGAGTGACAAATCCCAGTCTCGATTCGTGCCAACCCAACAGACACTTTCGGAGACACCCGTAGTGCACCTTTATAGTCACCCAGTTACGTAGTGACGTTTGGCACACCCAAAGCACTCCTACGGTATCCGGGAGTTGCACAATCTCATGGTCTAAGGAAATGATACTTGACATTAGAAAAGCTTTAGCAAACGAACTACACGATCTTGTGCTAGGCTTAGGATTGGGTCTTGTCCATCACATCATTCTCCTAATGATGTGATCCCGTTATCAATGACATCCAATGTCCATGGTCAGGAAACTGTAACCATCTATTGATCAACGAGCTAGTCAACTAGAGGCTTACTAGGGACATGGTGTTGTCTATGTATCCACACATGTATCTGAGTTTCCTATCAATACAATTCTAGCATGGATAATAAACGATTATCATGAACAAGGAAATATAATAATAATCAATTTATTATTGCCTCTAGGGCATATTTCCAACACCTTAAGTGGTGGCTTGTGTTCTTATACTAACGGAGCTCATGAGATTTTCTGTTGAGTTTTATGTTGTGAAGTTTTCAAGTTTTGGGTAAAGATTTGATGGATTATGGAATAAGGAGTGGCAAGAGCCCAAGCTTGGGGATGCCCAAGGCACACCAAGGTAAAATTCAAGGAAAACCAAAAGCCTAAGCTTGGGGATGCCCCGGAAGGCATCCCCTCTTTCGTCTTCTTTCGTCGGTAACTTTACTTGAGGCTATATTTTTATTCACCACATGATATGTGTTTTGCCTGGAGCGTCATGTATGATTTGATTCTTTGATTTTTAGTTTACCACAATCATCCTTGCTGTACACACCTTTTGGGAGAGACACACATGAATCGTAATTTATTGGAATACTCTATGTGCTTCACTTACATCTTTTGAGCTAGATAATTTTGCTCTAGTACTTCACTTATATATTTTAGAGCACGGTGGTGGTTTTATTTTATAGAAATTATTGATCTCTCATGCTTCACTTATATTATTTTCAGAGTCCTTTAGAATAGCATGGTAATTTTCTTTGGTTATGAAATTAGTCCTAATATGATAGGCATCCAAGATGGGTATAATAAAAACTATCATAGGAAGTGCATTGAATACTATGAGAAGTTTCATACTTGATAATTGTTTTGAGATATAAAGATGGTGATATTAGAGTGTGCTAGTTGAGTAGTTGTGAATTTGAGAAATACTTGTGTTGAAGATTGCAAATCCCGTAGCATGCACGTATGGTAACCGTTGTGTAACAAATTTGAAACATGAGGTGTTCTTTGATTATCTTCCTTATGAGTGGCGGTCGGGGACGAGCGATGGTCTTTTCCTACCAATCTATCCCCCTAGGAGCATGCGTGTAATGCTTGGTTTTTGATGACTTGTATATTTTTGCAATAAGTATGTGAGTTCTTTATGACTAATGTTGAGTCCATGGATTATACGCACTCCCACCCTTCCATCATTGCTAGCCTCTTCGGTACTGTGCATTGCCCTTTCTCACCTTGAGAGTTGGTGCAAACTTCGTCGGTGCATCCAAACCCCGTGATATGATACCCTCTATCACATAAACCTCCTTATATCTTCCTCAAAACAGCCACCATACCTACCTATCATGGCATTTCCATAGCCATTCCGAGATATATTGCCATGCAACTTTCCACCGTTTCATTTATGACACGCTTCATCATTGTCATATTGCTTTGGATGATCATGTAGTTGACATCGTATTTGTGGCAGAGCCACCATGCATAACTTATCATACATGTCATTCTTGATTCATTGCCCTTCTCGGTACACCGCGGGAGGCATTCATATAGAGTCATATTTTGTTCTAGTATCGAGTTGTAATCATTGAGTTGTAAATAAATAGAAGTGTGATGATCATCATTAATAGATCATTTTGCCAAAAAAGAGAAAGGCCAAATAATAACAAAAGGAAGGCCCAAAAAGGAAAAAAAGGACAATGCTACTATCCTATTTTTCCACGCTTGTGCTTCTAAGTAGCACCATGATCTTCATGATAGAGAGTCTCTTGTTTTGTCTAGTGGGAATTTTTCATTATAGAACTTGGCTTGTATATTCCAACAATGGGCTTCCTCAAATGTGAAAGTGCATTATATCGACTAGAGGGGGGGTGAATAGGCGATTTTTATGAAAGTCTTCAAAACGTGAAGGTTATGAAGACAAACAGTACAGATATGCCTATCACTTAAGCAGCGGAAGTTAGATTACACTAGGCAAGACATGGTCAAGTATTCAATAGAGTGAAAGCACAAGACAAGTAGCTGTAGTGTAATAAGGATCAGGTAGGAAGAAGTTATGAAGCCAAACAAATCATACAGTTATGTTGTGAAGACAGAAGATAAAGCAAGCATGCAATGGCTTCACAATGTGCAGCAGTAAGTAAAAGGAAGTGAAGATGAAACCAGTGACACGCTGAAGACAATGATTTGTTGGACCAGTTCCAGTTGCTGTGACAACTGTACATCTGGTTGGAGCGGCTAGGTATTTAAACCAAAGGACACACAGTCCCGGACACCCAGTCCTGAACACGCAGCTCAGGACACCCAGTCCTCACCGTTTTCTCCTTGAGCTAAGGTCACACAGACCTCGCCCAATCACTCTGGTAAGTCTTCAAGGTAGACTCCCAAACCTTCACAGACTTCGTTCACCGGCAATCCACAATTTCTCTTGGATGCTCAGAACGCGACGCCTAACCGGCTGGAGGATGCACAGTCCTCAAGTGTAATAAGTCTTCAGATCACTCAGACAAGAAGACTTGAGTGATGCCCAATTTACTCTGGCTCTGGGTGATTAGGGCTTTTCTCCTCGCTAGGAATTTTCTCTCAAAGGCTTCGAGGTGGGTTGCTCTCAAACGACAAAAGCCGTGCACTGAAATCTGAGCAGCCAACCATTTATGGTTGTAGGGGGTGGACTATTTATAGCCACTGGGTAACCCGACCTGATTTGTCCGAAATGACCCTGGGTCACTAAGGAACTGACACGTGTACCAACGGTCAGATTTCAAACTCACACGGCAACTTTACTTGGGCTACAAGTAAAGCTGACTTGTCCGACTCTGGACAAGATTTGCTCTCATAGTCTTCGCTCGAAGATATAGGTTTTGAATTAGGCATCACTTTAGTCATTTTGACTGGTTCCCTTGGACCCCACTTAACAGTACAGTGGTTCCTATGACTCAACACAAATGAAAAAGAACTACGAAACATCTAAGTCTTCGAGTTCCATAGGCTTCACGTGGTGTCTTCTCTTGTCATAGTCTTCAATGTGAATATCTTCATATACCACCATTGTCTTCAATGTCTTCGTACATTTTAGGGGTCATCTCTGGTAGTAAAACCGAATCAATGAGGGACTTCTACCTGTGTTATCCTGCAATTCTCACAAACACATTAGTCCCTCAACTAGGTTTGTCGTCAATACTCCAAAACCAATTAGGGGTGGCACTAGATGCACTTACAATCTCCCCCTTTTTGGTGATTGATGACAAACTAGTTGAAGTTTTCAACGGGGAATATAATTTGTGAAATTGTAAAGGAATTGTCTTCATAAGCTGCAAGGGCTCGCCCTGAAGATGTGCATATAAGTGTTTTGCTTCTGGAACGCAAATGCACATGGCAGGTTGTACTTGTGGAAGTCCACTTCAACTTATGATGACAATCCACTATGCATGTAAAAGTATATGAAGAGAATGACATGCATAATGGAAAAATGGACGTCTACAGAATGATCTAAGTGCAGAATTTATCGTCGCACATACATAGTGGCAAACAAATAGCAGACGACCATCAAGTTTAAGTGTTACAACTCAAGGAAGCAAATGTAGCAAAAACGGGAGTTGTAAGCATGAAGCAAAATGTAGCAACATATAAAGGCACCCGCCCATAGTGACCCACTTGAAGACTATAAACAGCATATGCTTCTCCCCCTTTTGTCAGTGATGACCAAAAAGGTTTGAAGACATAGAGTTTTCTACGCGTTCCCAGGCACAGCAGGGTCGGTGGAGGTGTTTGGCGGTGCAGACGAGCTTGGTGCAGATTCGACGTGCGCTGAAGGAGGTGGAGGGGATGTAGCGTCGTCTTCTTCTTCGATAATCCGTGCAGTCACCATGGCAGCAGAGGAAGAGAACTCCGAATCTTCAAGTGATGGAGTTCTGCGTAGCATAGCCCTTCGAGGAGGTGTGGAGTCAAATTTGAAGTGCTCTATGAAGCCATCCTCTTGAAGTTCAGCTTCAGGACACATCATCGTGAGACCTTTCCAAGTGCGGCGATAGGTTTCGTGTGCAACAAATGCATTCTTGGTTGCAAGATTTCTGATACGATTGACGTCCTCCATGATGCTTTTCATCTGCCTCTTGAGCCAGTCGTGATGCCTGTCCTACTTTTGGTGAAGAGCCACAAGAAGCTCTCGGTCATTGAGGGCACGAGCGCGCATCTTGGGTCGCTGAGCAGCTGTGCTGTCAGTGGCTTCAGTAGATGTAGGTGCACGTGTGGTGCCAGCCAACGGATACACTTTGGAGATGGCTTCAACACCTTCAACATTTTGAGTGAAGCTCTGGTGTTCTGCATTCTGAAGACTTAATGGGTGCTTGGCAGGCTCAGGATATATAGCTTCAGCAGAGATGTCCACATCTGGCAAGAAGATCCGATGGTTGCGAGCTGAGGGCTGATATGAAATCGCAGAGTGAAGCTTGATCAGCCTCATAACCCAAGGAGCATAAAACTTCAGGCCAAATAGATCTGAGCCGGATGCCGCAAGCTGGCGTATGAAGAAGTCCTGTGCATTGAAGCATTTGCCATGAAGGATGTAGAATATGAGAGTCTTCATTGCACCCTCAGCCTTGGCATGTGGAGAGTGTCCCTTAATGGGCCAGAGAGTCTGCCTGATGATGTGATATATGGTTCTGGGCAGGTACTCTAGGTCTTCAACAAAGAACTTAGTTGGATAGGGTGCATCATGGGGCAATGGCTTCATCATTGAGAGCATCTGACTCATATTTGGTTCAGGCCTCTGGAATATGCTCTCAATTGCTTAAGCATGTAGTTGACAGCCTTCCTCGAAGAATGCGCTAGGAGTGGGCAGGCCGGTAAGCTCAATGATATCAAATGCATTGGCTTCATGATGGACATTGCCGGTCATCCACTCCAGGACCCAAGTCTTCGGATCTCTGTTGTAGCCTTTGATATGAAGAGTGGCATAGAATTGAAGCAGAAGCTCTTCATTCCAGTGCTCTTCATCTGTGATAAATGGCAGCAAACCCACTTGCTTGAAGCAATCCAGTGCTTCTTCCAGGCCGGGCAGACCAGCAACAGCTTCAACCTCAAGGCGCTTGTGCGGGAAGATGCTACCTTGGTTGTATAGGATGCATGAATAATAGCTGCATTGTGGATAAGGGTTCTTGGAGCTGTTGAAGAACGTATTATCTGCCCTGAAGCTATTGACATTAAAGGAGCCAGGAGGTGATGCAGGACCTGGGAACCTTGGCAGTCGTGGGATCGGCTTCTGGACCTGAGGCCTGTGCGCAACATGATAGTTGAATTGGGGACCGGTAGCAGACTCAGGCACAGAAGTGTCAGGAGCAGTAGCTTCAGTGTCTTCTGAAGCTGTTGTTGGGGAGGGCTCCACATTGGCTTCAATGTTGGTGGTGGCAGCGTCAATATTTTCCGCCTCCACTTGACTAGCTGGAGGGTCAGACTCAGGCACGTTCTCCTGGAGAACGGCTTCTTGTTGGAGCGGGGGAGTTGGAGCTTGTGGTATTTCTTCATGCTCTTCGGCGGATGCAGCCGGAATGTCTTCAGCCGAACCTTGAGGCTGTGGTCCTTTGCGAAGCCTGCGGAATGCAGACGACGCCTTTGGAGTTGGAGTGGGCTGGACCTCAGATTCTGTTGGGGAACGTAGTAATTTCAAAAAAATTCCTACGCACACGCAAGATCATGGTGATGCATAGCAACGAGGGGGAGAGTCTGATCTACATACCCTTGTAGATCGCAACGGAAGCATTGACACAACATAGAGGAAGTAGTCGTACGTCTTCTTCCCGATCCGACCGATCCAAGCACCGTTACTCCGGCACCTCCGAGTTCTTAGCACACGTTCAGCTCGATGACGTTCCTCGGGCTCCGATCCAGCAAAGCGTCGAGGAAGAGTTCCGTCAGCACAACGGCATGGTGACGATCTTGATGTTTCACCGACGCAGGGCTTCGCCTAAGCTCTACAACGATATGACCGAGGTGGAATTTAGTGGCAGGGGGCACCGCACACGGCTAAGGGACGATCAACAATGATCAATTGTGTGTCAAGAGGTGCCCCCTGCCCCTGTATATAAAGGAGCAAGGGGGAGGGGTTCGGCCGGCCAAGGGAGAGGGGCGCAGGAGGAGTCCTACTCCCACCGGGAGTAGGACTCCCCCCCAATCCTATTCCTAATTGGAATCCTCAAGGGGGGAAAGAGAGAAGGGGTGGCCGGCCACCTTCCCTAGTCCTAATAGGACTAGGGAAAGCGGGGATGTGCGCAGCCCTCTATGGCAGCCCCTTTCACTTTTCCACTAAGGCCCAATAGGCCCATTTGCCTCCCGGGGGGTTCCGGTAACCCTCCCGGTATTCCGGTAAAATCCCGATTTCACCCGGAATACTTCCGATGTCCAAACATAGGCTTCCAATATATCAATCTTTACGTCTCGACCATTTCGAGACTCCTCGTCATGTCCGTGATCACATCCGGGACTCTGAACAACCTTCGGTACATCAAAATGCATAAACTCATAATAACTGTCATCGTAACGTTAAGCGTGCGGACCCTACAGTTTGAGAACAATGTAGACATGACCGAGACATGTCTCCGGTCAATAACCAATAGCGGGACCTGGATGCCCATATTGGCTCCTACTATTCTACGAAGATCTTTATCGGTCAGACCGCATAACAACATACGTTGTTCCCTTTGTCATCGGTATGTTACTTGCCCGAGACTCGATCGTCGGTATCCAATACCTAGTTCAATCTCGTTACCGGCAAGTCTCTTTACTCGTTCTGTAATACATCATCCCACAACTAACTCATTAGTTGCAATGCTTGCAAGGCTTAAGTGATGTGCATTACCGAGAGGGCCCAGAGATACCTCTCCGACAATCGGAGTGACAAATCCAAATCTCGAAATACGCCAACCCAACATCTACCTTTGGAGACACCTGTAATGCTCCTTTATAATCACCCAGTTACGTTGTGACGTTTGGTAGCACCCAAAGTGTTCCTCCGGCAAACGGGAGTTGCATAATCTCATAGTCATAGGAACATGTATAAGTCATGAAGAAAGCAATAGCAACATACTAAACGATCGTGTGCTAAGCTAATGGAATGGGTCATGTCAATCAGATCATTCAACTAATGATGTGACCTCGTTAATCAAATAACAACTCTTTTGTCCATGGTTAGGAAACATAACCATCTTTGATTAACGAGCTAGTCAAGTAGAGGCATACTAGTGATACTCTGTTTGTCTATGTATTCACACATGTATTATGTTTCCGGTTAATACAATTCTAGCATGAATAATAAACATTTATCATGATATAAGGAAATAAATAATAACTTTATTATTGCCTCTAGGGCATATTTCCTTCAGTCTCCCACTTGCACCAGAGTCAATTATCTAGTTCACATCGCCATGTGATTTAGTAGCAATAGTTCACATCACCATGTGATTAACACCCATAGTTCACATCGTCATGTGACCAACACTCAAAGGGTTTACTAGAGTCAGTAATCTAGTTCACATCTCTATGTGATTAACACCCAAAGAGTACTAAGGTGTGATCATGTTTTGCTTGTGAGATAATTTTAGTCAACGGGTCTGTCACATTCAGATCCGTAAGCATTTTGCAAAATTCTATGTCTATAATGCTCTGCATGGAGCTACTCTAGCTAATTGCTCCCACTTTAAATATGTATCCAGATTGAGACTTTAGATTCATCTGGATCAGTGTCAAAAACTTGCATCGACGTAACCCTTTACGACGAACCTTTTTGTCACATCCATAATCGAGAAACATATCCTTATTTCACTAAGGATAATTCTGACCGCTGTCCAGTGATCTACTCCTAGATCACTATTGTACTCCCTTGCCAAATCAGTGCAGGGTATACAATAGATCTGGTACACAGCATGGCATACTTTATAGAACCTATGAATGAGGCATAGGGAATGACTTTCATTCTCTTTCTATCTTCTGCCGTGGTTGGGCTTTGAGTCTTTACTCAACTTCACACCTTGTAACACAGGCAAGAAACTTTTTCTTTGACTGTTCCATTTTGAACTACTTCAAAATCTTGTCAAGGTATGTAGTTATTGAAAAACTTATCAAGCGTCTTGATCTATCTCTATAGATCTTGAAGCTCAATATGTAAGCAGCTTTACCGAAGTCTTTCTTTGAAAAACTCCGTTCAAACACTCCTTTTATGCTTTACAGAATAATTCTACATTATTTCTGATCAACAATATGTCATTCACATATACTTATCAGAAATGCTGTAGTGCTCCCACTCACTTTCTCGTAAATACAGGCTTCACCGCAAGTCTGTATAAAACTATATGCTTTGATCAACTCATCAAAGCGTATATTCCAACTCCGAGATGTTTGCACCAGTCCACAGATAGATCGCTGGAGCTTGCATATTTAGTTAACACCTTTAGGATCGACAAAACCTTCTAGTTGCATCGTATACAACTCTTCTTTAGCAAATCCATTAAGGAATGCAGTTTTGTTTATCCATTTGCCAGATTTCATAAAATGCGGCAATTGCTAACATGATTCAGATAGACTTAAGCATAGATACGAGTGAGAAAATCTCATCGTAGTCAACACCTTGAACTTGTCGAAAACCTTTTGCGACAATTCTAGCTTTGTAGATAGTAACACTACTATCAGCGTCCGTCTTCCTCTTGAAGATCCATTTATTTTCTATGGCTTGCCGATCATCGGGCAAGTCAACCAAAGTCCATACTTTGTTCTCATACATGGATCATATCTCAGATTTCATGGCTTCAAGCCACTTTGCGGAATCTGGGCTCACCATCGCTTCTTCATAGTTCGTAGGATCATCATGATCTAGTAGCATGACTTCCAGAACAGGATTACCGTACCACTCTGGCGCGGATCTTACTCTGGTTGATCTATGAGGTTCAGTAGTGTCTTGTTCTGAAGTTTCATGATCATCATCATTAGCTTCCTCACTAACTGGTGTAGGTGTCACAGAAACATTTTTCTGTGATGTACTACTTTCCAATAAGGGAGCAGGTACAGTTACCTCGTCAAGTTCTACTTTCCTCCCACTCACTTCTTTCGAGAGAAACTCCTTCTCCAGAAAGTTTCCGAATTTAGCAACAAAAGTCTTGCCTTCGGATCTGTGATAGAAGGTGTATCCAATAGTTTCCTTTGGATATCCTATGAAGATGCACTTCTCCGATTTGAGTTTTGAGCTTATCAGGATGAAATTTTTCATATAAGCATCGCAACCCCAAACTTTAAGAAACGACAACTTTGGTTTCTTGCCAAACCATAGTTCATAAGGCGTCGTCTCGACGGATATAGATGGTGCCCCTTTTTTTTAACGTGAATGCAGCTGTCTCTAATGCATGACCCCAAAAACAATAGTGGTAAATCGGTAAGAGACATCATAGATTGCACTATATCCAATAAAGTACGGTTATGACGTTCGGACACACCATTATGATGTGGTGTTCCAGGTGGCGTGAGTAGTGAAACTATTTCACATTGTTTTAACTGAAGACCAAACTCGTAACTCAAATATTTGTCTCCGTGATCAGATCGTAGAAACTTTATTTTCTTGTCACGATGTTTTTCACTTCACTCTGAAATTCTTTGAACTTTTCAAATGTTTCAGACTTTATGTTTCATCAAGTAGATATACTCATATCTGCTCAAATCATCTGTGAAGATCAGAAAATAATGATACCTGTCGCGAGCCTCAATATTCATCGGACCACATACATCAGTATGTATGATTTCCAACAAATCTGTTGCTCGCTCCATTGTTCCGAGGAACAGAGTCTTAGTCATCTTGCCCATGAGGCATGGTTCGCAAGCATCAACTGATTCATAATCAAGTGATTCCAAAAGCCCATCAGCATGGAGTTTCTTCATACGCTTTACACCAATATGACCTAAACGGCAGTGCTACAAATAAGTTGCACTATCATTATTAACTTTGCATCTTTTGGTTTCAATATTATGATTATGTGTATCACTACGATCGAGATCCAACGAACTATTTTCATTGGGTGTGTAACCATATAAGGTTTTATTCATGTAAACAGAACAACAATTTATTCTCTTACTTAAATGAATAACCGTATTACAATAAACATGATAATATCATATTCATGCTCAACGCAAACACCAAATAACACTTATTTAGGTTCAACACTAATCCCGAAATTATAGGGAGTGTGCGATGATGATCATATCAATCTTGGAACCACTTCCAACACACATCGTCACTTCACCCTTAACTAGTCTCTGTTTATTCTGCAACTCCCGTTTCGAGTTACTAATCTTAGCAACTGAACTAGTATCAAATACTGAGGGTTTGCTATAAACACTAGTAAAGTACACATCAATAACATGTATATCAAATATACTTATGTTCACTTTGCCATCCTTCTTATCCGCCAATTACTTGGGGTAGTTCCGCTTCCAGTGACCAGTCCCTTTGCAGTAGAAGCACTCAGTCTCAGGCTTAGGTCCAGACTTGGGCTTCTTCACTTGAGCAGCAACTTGCTTGCTGTTCTTTTTGAAGTTCCCCTTCTTCCCTCTGCCCTTTTCTTGAAACTAGTGGTCTTGTCTACCATCAACACTTGATGTTTTTCTTGATTTCTACCTTCATCGATTTCATCATCATGAAAAACTCGGGAGTCGTTTTCGTCATCCCTTGCATACTATAGTTCATCACGAAGTTCTACTAACTTGGTCATGGTGACTAGAGAATTCTGTCAATCACTATCTTATCTGGAAGATTAACTCCCACTTGATTCAAGCGATTGTAGTACCCAGACAACTGAGCACATGCTCACTAGTTGAGCGATTCTCCTCCATCTTTTAGCTATAGAACTTGTTGGAGATTTCATATCTCTCAACTCGGGTATTTGCTTGAAATATTAACTTCAACTCCTGGAACATCTCATATGGTCCATGACGTTCAAAACATCTTTGAAGTCCCGATTCTAAGCCGTTAAGCATGGTGCACTAAACTATCAAGTAGTCATCATATTGAGCTAGCCAAATGTTCATAACGTCTGCATCTGCTCCTGCAATAGGTCCGTCACCTAGCGGTGCATCAAGGACATAATTCTTCTGTGCAGCAATGAGGATAAACCTCAGATCACGGATCCAATCCGCATCATTGCTACTAACATCTTTCAACACAATTTCTCTAGGAACATATCAAAATAAACACAGGGAAGCAACAACACGAGCTATTGATCTACAACATAATTTGCAAAATACTACCAGGACTAAGTTCATGATAAATTTAAATTCAATTTAATCATATTACTTAAGAACTCCCACTTAGATGGACATCCCTCTAATCCTCTAAGTGATCACCTGATCCAAATCAACTAAACCATGTCCGATCATCACGTGAGATGGAGTAGTTTCATTGGTGAACATCACTATGTTGATCATATCTACTATATGATTCACGCTCGACCTTTCGGTCTCCGTGTTCCAAGGCCATATCTATATATGCTTGGCTCGTCAAGTATAACCTGAGTATTCTGCATGTGCAACTATTTTGCACCCGTTGTATTTGAACGTAGAGCCTATCACACCCGATCATCACGTGGTGTCTCAGCACGAAGAACTTTCGCAACGGTGCATACTCAGGGAGAACACTTCTTGATAATTTAGTGAGAGATCATCTTATAATGCTACCGTCAATCAAAGCAAGATAAGATGCATAAAAGATAAACATCACATGCAATCAATATAAGTGATATGATATGGCCATCATCATCTTGTGCTTGTGATCTCCATCTCCGAAGCACCGTCATGATCACCATCGTCACCGGCGCGACACCTTGATCTCCATTGTAGCATCGTTGTCGTCTCGCCAATCTTATGCTTCCACGACTATCGCTACCGCTTAGTGATAAAGTAAAGCATTACATCGCAATTGCATTGCATACAATAAAGCGACAACCATATGGCTCCTGCCAGTTGCCGATAACTCGGTTACAAAACATGATCATCTCATACAATAAAATTTAGCATCATGTATTGACCATATCACATCACAACATGCCCTGCAAAAACAAGTTAGACGTCCTCTACTTTGTTGTTGCAAGTTTTACGTGGCTGCTACGGGCTTAAGCAAGAACTCATCTCACCTACGCATCAAAACCACAACGATAGTTTGTCAAATAGAATCCGTTTTAACCTTCTCAAGGACTGGGCGTAGCCACACTTGGTTCAACTAAAGTTGGAGAGACAGTCTTCCGCAAGCCATCTATGTGCAAAGCACGTCGAGGGAACCGGTCTCGCGTAAGAGTACGCGTAAGGTTGGTCCGGATCGTCTCGTCCAACAATACCGCCAAACCAAAGTATGACATGCTGGTAGGCAGTATGACTTGTATCGCCCACAACTCACTTGTGTTCTACTCGTGCAAATAACATCAAACCATAAAAAAACTAGGCTCTGATACCACTGTTGGGGAACGTAGTAATTTCAAAAAAATTCCTACGCACACGCAAGATCATGGTGATGCATAGCAACGAGGGGGAGAGTCTGATCTACATACCCTTGTAGATCGCAACGGAAGCGTTGACACAACGTAGAGGAAGTAGTCATACGTCTTCTTCCTGATCCGACCGATCCAAGCACCGTTACTCCGGCACCTCCGAGTTCTTAGCACACGTTCAGCTCGATGACGTTCCTCAGGCTCCGATCCAGCAAAGCGTCGAGGAAGAGTTCCGTCAGCACAACGGCGTGGTGACGATCTTGATGTTTCACCGACGCAGGGCTTCGCCTAAGCTCTACAACGATATGACCGAGGTGGAATTTAGTGGCAGGGGGCACCGCACACGGCTAAGGGACGATCAACAATGATCAATTGTGTGTCAAGAGGTGCCCCTGCCCCCGTATATAAAGGAGCAAGGGGGAGGGGTTCGGCCGGCCAAGGGAGAGGGGCGCAGGAGGAGTCCTACTCCCACCGGGAGTAGGACTCCCCCCCAATCCTATTCCTAATAGGAATCCTCAAGGGGGGAAAGAGAGAAGGGGTGGCCGGCCACCTTCCCTAGTCCTAATAGGACTAGGGAAAGGGGGGATGTGTGCAGCCCTCTATGGCAGCCCCTTTCACTTTTCCACTAAGGCCCAATAGGCCCATTTGCCTCCCGGGGGGTTCCGGTAACCCTCCCGGTATTCCGGTAAAATCCCGATTTCACCCGGAATACTTCCGATGTCCGAACATAGGCTTCCAATATATCAATCTTTACGTCTCGACCATTTCGAGACTCCTCGTCATGTCCGTGATCACATCCGGGACTCCGAACAACCTTCGGTACATCAAAATGCATAAACTCATAATAACTGTCATCGTAACGTTAAGCGTGCGGACCCTACGGTTCGAGAACAATGTAGACATGACCGAGACACGTCTCCGGTCAATAACCAATAGCGGGACCTGGATGCCCATATTGGCTCCTACATATTCTACGAAGATCTTTATCGGTCAGACCGCATAACAACATACGTTGTTCCCTTTGTCATCGGTATGTTACTTGCCCGAGACTCGATCGTCGGTATCCAATACCTAGTTCAATCTCGTTACCGGCAAGTCTCTTTACTCGTTATGTAATACATCATCCCACAACTAACTCATTAGTTGCAATGCTTGCAAGGCTTAAGTGATGTGCATTACCGAGAGGGCCTAGAGATACCTCTCCGACAATCGGAGTGACAAATCCTAATCTCGAAATACGCCAACCCAACATCTACCTTTGGAGACACCTGTAATGCTCCTTTATAATCACCCAGTTACGTTGTGACGTTTGGTAGCACCCAAAGTGTTCCTCCGGCAAACGGGAGTTGCATAATCTCATAGTCATAGGAACATGTATAAGTCATGAAGAAAGCAATAGCAACATACTAAACGATCGTGTGCTAAGCTAATGGAATGGGTCATGTCAATCAGATCATTCAACTAATGATGTGACCTCGTTAATCAAATAACAACTCTTTTGTCCATGGTTAGGAAACATAACCATCTTTGATTAATGAGCTAGTCAAGTAGAGGCATACTAGTGATACTCTGTTTGTCTATGTATTCACACATGTATTATGTTTCCGGTTAATACAATTCTAGCATGAATAATAAACATTTATCATGATATAAGGAAATAAATAATAACTTTATTATTGCCTCTAGGGCATATTTCCTTCAGATTCTTCTTCTTGTGGGCGATCCGCCCATGACGCAGCTTGTGCGAATGGCGTCAAAGGATGACCAATGCTGATCAGTTCGCTTGTCTCAAGCTGAGGAAGGGCTGCATCATCTTGTACATTGTCTTGGTGACCAATGTCTTCAGCAGCGTTGGGGTCGGCTGCTGGAATATCTTCAGCTTCAGGAGCCTCTGTGGGAGCAGGCTCATGAACTGTCAGCTGACGATCTTCGTCAGGATAGATGACAGAGAGAGGTTCAACTATCAAGGGCTCTGTGGGAGCAGCCCGAGCTTTCTTGATCTTGCGCTTCTTCTTGGTGGGGTCAGAAGGAGAGGCTTCAGAGTGTTTCCTCTTCCTCGCTTCAGCCTCGGCTGTCCGTGTCTTCTTGAGCTCTGAAGCGGTTGACCTGCTTTTTGGCTTCGAGCCAGTCGTAGCAGTGGGGAAGACAATCGGAGCAGCTTCTTGTCTTGGAGCCTCTGGTTCAGGCACAGCAGGCTTCTTCTTTTTCTTCGCGGCCATCCTGGGGTCGATGCCGGGACGCCCAAGTGCCTTGCGCCTCTCGGCCTCATTGTAGGCCTGCACACAGCGATCAGCCAGAGTCTTCATTCGCTCCCGCGAACCTTGAGCTTCTGCACGCTTTTTCAGAAAGTTCTCCTTTAGCTCGTGCAACATGATCTTGAAGTTCTTCACTTCTTGCACGCTGAGCTTGGCCATATGCTACTTGAACTGAGCCTTTTCAAAATCAATTTTCTGCTTCAGTTCAACAATGCTCTGGGCAATTGCAAGTTCTGAAGCAATAGCGCCTTGGAAAGCGACGCTGAGGCCAATGGGCAGCTGCAGATCATCGAAGCTGATATTTGGTGTAGCAAACCACTCGTCGATGAAGTTGTGGATGATGGCGACATCAAAGAGAGGCAGATTGTTGAAGATTTCAGCTTCTTCCTTGCTCTTGATGAGCTGCTCAAGAGCGTCATCTCCAAGATCTTCATCACTTGACAGATCAATGGTTTCACTGCGCAGAATGGCAGCAGCTGTGAGCTCTTTGCCTGTGTGTGGCTGAGGCTTCTTGGCTTCCTGGGGCTTGGAGACTCGTGATAAGTCTTCAGACTGCACACTGGCTTCAGGAGGTGCAGTAGCCATTGGCTTCGCCTTTGAGATTTTGGGTGAAGGGGCCGCCTTTGAAGCTTTTGGCTTCTTCATCTACTTTGGCTTTGGTGCAGCAGGTGCTTCATCTGACTCAGAGTCAGCAGGAGGGTCATTGACTGCAGTCCCTTGGACTAAGATGCGGGTGATGAGGCCCTCAAGATTTGCATACGGACCGATGATATTGGGGTCTGCCTCGCGTGTGCCATCTGCCCTTGGTGCGGAGGGACCAGGGTTGAAGTCTAAGCCCAATTTCTTCTTGTTTTGCTTTGCTAACCTCTGGGCAAACTGGAAGTTGCGCTTGAACAGATTGTCGTCACGACACCAGAGTAGTGACGATGGATGAGCATCAGCAGGCTGCGGTCCTCTGGCCATGCATGGATAGAAGCCTTGAGCAATGGCTTCATCTCTGGACCTGGGCACGAGATTTTTGTATAGTACGTCTCCCCATGGTCTCTTGATGGCGCTTTTCTCAGCGTACTCCTTGGTGACGAAGCGGTATTGGAACCATTGCTCCGCCCAATAGCGTCGAATCCATTGGATTCGTGTCTTGCGCTGATTGTAATCCTCTTCAGGATCTGTCTTGTACAGCTCTGAGAGGTCATCGGGCAGATCTCTTGATGTTTCCCCTCGACGCTTTCTGCCACCCTTCCTTGCTGGTTTTTCTGCAGCCATAAACCTTAACTTGGAAGGCTTCAAGACGTTCAAAGGCTTCAAAGGCTTTCTTTTGCTGGACCAACAGGAACTGGCTTCAGGAGAATTGATGTGACGCTATAAGAACTCTGCAAATGAATGCATACTATGAGAACCAAAAGATTCTCCCACGGACATGTACCTGTGATAGCATTAAGGTGCGAGGGAAGGGGAAGAGGTCATATGCATTCTCACAAGATTTTGAAGATAAATCAGTTTAGAAGACATTGACCTCATCGTGCGAAGACATTCACTTATAGAAAAGAAGTTGGTTCCAGATTTGTACGAACCCATAGATCAGTACAAGTGAGGAATCTAACTACTTCATGAAGCACAAGTGAATATACTAGGCAAGTTATGAGATGCAAACTGAGAGAGATCTAACTTGTGTGAATAGAAACTTCTTATGGCAGAAAGTGACCGAACTATAGGATCAAAAGAGGCTGTAAAAAGAGGTTTTATTTACCACACTTGGAACTGCTAGACGGAGTGGGAGATGAGGCCGAGCAGTTCGATCCTCCGTGCCCTAACTTGGCGATGGAAGACACCTATGGCGACGGCGGAGAGAGTGATGTCTGCGGTCGGCGTGAAAACGGCGCCGGAGAGGTTGCGACAGTGAAGCGCTTCGTCGCCGGCGTCATCGAGAGCTAGCGGTGGTGCTAGGGTTCGTGCGAGGGAGGAATAAGGAGATAATGACCGTGGTGAGTGTATATTTATAGTCACAGGGGAGGCACTGCGCTATTACACATGTGCCCCTAGCGATTCGCATCTGAACAACACGTGGCCATCATGCGGAGTCTCGGGGGCAGTTCCACATCCCACGCACGCCTGGATTGTCGGGTGGTCGTTCCTACTTCTCCGGATTTCTTGTGGATGAATGAGCATTGAAAACGGTTTTAAAGTTTGTCTCTCTGTCTTCTGCTGACAAGGACGCAGAGAAGACATTCGACAGTTTCAATAGGATGCATATGACTTGGAGAGATAGAATTTGAGATAGAAAGCATAGAGAGATTAGGGTCCGATCACATTCACTTAGTTCAAAAGATTCAAAACAAGAAGACATAGCTATAAGTGAATGATGTAGAGGACAGAACACTAGTATGTATATATATATATATATATATAATCCACGTAGTGAAAATAATCATGAAGACATGTTGGGAATGAAACCAGACCAAATGTGAAGACATTGCAAGGTAACGCCGTGAGTGAAACACTTCAAAATAGAACGTTTGGTGGTGGCGTTACCCACCGTATAGGAAGTATTAGACCCAGACATGGCACACAATTATCGTGGCGCTCCATAGTCAATTTCCACATTAATGTATTCACACTTAGAATGTATGTCTTCATTGATTGAAGATATACGTTACTTCATGTGTTGCACATCTAAGTCCTCAATATGCATAAGTGTTAGGATGTGTGCCTAATCACAGGACATTTGAGGATTCCAAGATATTTAGCTCACACCGTAACTTGCAAAATCTCTTCTCATCCAAGGGCTTGGTGAAGATATCTGCCAATTGCTCTTCAGTGTTGACGTGTATGATATCAATATCTTCCTTTGCAACATGATCTCTGAGAAAGTGATGACGAATTTCAATGTGCTTTGTCTTCGAGTGTTGAACTGGGTTGTTGGCGATCTTGATGGCGCTTTCGTCGTCGCAGTAAAGAGGCACTTGCTTCAGATGAATGCCATAGTCCTTGAGAGTTTGCTTCATCCACAGAAGCTGAGCGCAGCAAGATCCAGCAGCAATGTATTCAGATTCAGAAGTGGAGAGGGATACACAGTTCTGCTTCTTTGAAGACCAACATACAAGTGATCGTCCCAGAAAGTGACATGTGCCTGATGTAGACTTCCGATCAACCTTGTCACCAGCATAATCAGCATCCGAGAATCCAACCAGATCAAACTCTGAGCCCTTTGGATACCACAATCCTAGAGTTAGGGTGTGAGCCAAATATCGAAGAATTCGCTTCACTGCTAAGTGATGCGACTCGTTTGGTGCCGCTTGAAATCGAGCACACATGCAAACACTAAGCATAATATCTGGCCTAGATGCGCATAAATAAAGCAAAGAACCAATCATGGAGCGGTATACCTTTTGATCGAACTCTTTACCATTGTCGTCAGGACCCAGATGATGTTTGGCGGGCATTGGTGTTGTGAAGCCTTTGCAGTCTTGCATACCGAACTTCTTCAGGCAATCTTTGAGATACTTCTCTTGAGATATGAAGATGCCATTGCGTTGTTGCCGTATCTGAAGACCGAGGAAGAACTTCAGCTCCCCCCATCATAGACATCTGATATTGCTCTTGCATCATATATCCAAACTCCTCACTGTACTTCTAATTGATGCAGCCGAAGATAATGTCATCCACATATATTTGGCACACAAACAGTTCACCATCATATGTCTTCGTGAAGAGAGTGGGATCTAGGGAGCCAGGTATGAAGCCTTTGCTCTTCAGGAAGTATTTGAGTGTGTCATACCAGGCCCGAGGGGCTTGTTTGAGGCCATACAGTGCCTTATTGAGCTTGTAAACCATGTCAGGATGTTTTGGATCTTCAAACCCAGGTGGTTGTGCAACATACACTTCTTCTTCAATCTTGCCATTGAGAAAGGCACTCTTCACATCCATTTGATATAAAAGTATGTTATGATGATTTGCATAGGCCAGCAGTATACGGATGGCTTCAAGTCTGGCCACAGGAGCAAATGTTTCATCGAAGTCAATGCCTTCCACTTGAGTATATCCTTGAGCAATGAGACGAGCTTTGTTTCTGACAACTTGACCATGCTCATCTTTCTTGTTGCGGTATATCCATTTGGTGCCTATTATTTTATGCTTCCGTGGATCAGGACGCTTAACCAATTCCCATACATTGTTCAGCTCAGACTGATGAAGCTCTTCTTGCATTGCTTGAATCCATTCAGGTTCCATAAAGGCTTCTTCAACTTTCTTGGGTTCTGAAATTGAGACGAATGCGAAGTGCCCATAGAAATTTGCCAGTTGAGTTGCCCTTGAACGAGTGAGTGGACCAGGTGCATTGATGTTGTCAATTATTCTGTCAATCTGCACTTCATTGGCAACACGAGGATGTACAGGGCGAAGACTTTGCTCTTGCTAATCTGTGTTGTCATTGGGAGGAATGTCTTCAGGCTGAGCATTGTCTTCATGTGGATCAGGTGCTGAGATGATAAGTTCTTCTTCAGGATGAGCTTCAGAAGGTATAATCTCTCCAGTTCCCATAAGCTTGATTGATTCACTAGCTGGAACTTCATCTAGCACATTTGGCAGTTGCTCTCTTTGTGAACCATTGGTCTCATCGAACCGCACGTCCATTGTTTCAACCACTTTGTAGTGAAAGAGATTGAAGACTCTGTAGGAGTGTGAATCCTTTCCATATCCAAGCATAAAACCCTCATGTGCTTTTGTTGCAAATTTTGAGGTGTGGTGTGGGTCCTTGATCCAGCATCTTGCGCCAAATACTCTGAAGTAACTGACATTTGGCTTCTTGCCAGTTAGGAGTTCATAAGATGTCTTGTTCAGAAGCTTGTGAAGATAAACATGGTTGATTGTATGGCATGCAGTGTCAATGGCTTCAGGCCAGAATTTTATTGGAGTCTTGTACTCATCTAGCATCGTTCTGGCCATCTCAATGAGTGTTCTGTTCTTGCGTTCGACGACGCCATTCTGCTGTGGCGTGTACGGAGCTAAGAATTCATGTGTGATGCCCAAGGTATCAAGATATGTGTCAAGGCCAGTGTTCTTGAATTCAGTGCCATTGTCACTTCTGATGTGCTTTATCTTGGCGCCATAGTTGTTCATAGCTCGATTGGCGAAGCGTCTGAAGACATTCTGCACTTCAGTCTTGTAAAGGATTATGTGCACCCAAGTATATCTAGAGTAATCATCAACAATGAAAAAGCCATAGAGGCAAGCAGTATAGGAAAAAGTTGAGTAGTGAGTGGGACCAAAAAGATCCATGTGAAGCAGTTCGAAGGGTCGAGTAGTGGTCATGATTGTCTTCGAAGGATGTTTTGCCCTTGTCATCTTCCCTGCTTCACAGGCACCGCATAAGTGATCTTTCTTGAACTTGATGCCTTCGATGCCTATGACATGCTTCTTCTTTGCAAGTGTGTGGAGGTTCCTCATGCCAGCATGCCCAAGCCTCCGATGCCAAAGCCAGCATTCTGAAGCTTTTGCCAGAAGACATACTGCAAGCTGTGGCCCTACTGAGAAATCTACCACGTACAAATCATCTTTCCGATACCCTTCAAACACTAGAGACTTGTCAGATTCCATCAGTACCAGGCAATGATATTTTCCAAAAATTACAATCATGTTCAAATCACAAAGCATTGAGACAGACATTAAGTTGAAGCCAAGGCATTCAACAAGCATGACTTTATCAATGTGTTGATCCTTTGAGATTGCAACTCTACCTAGACCCAATACCTTACTTTTACCAGTGTCAGCAAATGTGATGTGGCTCTTGTCGGATGGACGTAAGGTTGAGTCCATAAAAAGACTTCTTTTGCCAGTCATGTGATTTGTACACCCACTGTCAATAATCCATTCTGAAGACTCTGAAGACGCTGGTGTCGTACCCTACAGTGTAGTTAGGGGGATATGCTTCACGAAGAGAATTGTGAAGCAAAAACATTTGACGAACCAGTGGGTTATGAAAACTTAGATCCAGGTTAGGACTAATAGGGAGAGTAGCATGCGATTCAGGTACGAAATACATAGTGATGCCATTCGGGCATTTGATCTTGCGCCCCACAAGATTTTTAAGGTCCCCAGCAATAGCGTCAGAAGATTTTGGTTTTCTGCTGGAGACCTTTCCCTTGGCACCGCGTGCCATGAAGCAGTAGGTAGGAGTGGAGTCGTCCTTGTCATTTGCATCGGTGTTGGTGATGAAGTCATTGTCTTCAGTGTTGAAGATGGACTTGGCGACGTAAGCTGTAGCCAGACTCGCAATGCCAGAATCAGATTCCTCCTCAGACTCCACCTCTGCCTCCTCAGAAGCGGACTCCTCCTCTGAATCCATTTCCTTGCCAACAAACGCACGAGCCTTGCCAGTTGAGCTCTTCTTGTGTGATGAAGACTTTGAGGAAGACTTGGAAGAAGACTTGGAAGAAGACTTTGAGTATTTCTTCTTCTTGTTGTTGTTAGAGTCATATTCCTTGCTCTTCTTCTTCTTTCTGTTCTCATTGTCCCACTGTGGACACTCAGAGATGAAGTGTCCAGTTTTCTTGCACTTGTGACATGTTTTCTTCTCGTAGTCATGAGCAGAAGCTTCATCATTCCTTGAGCTTGATCGTGAAGACTTTCTGAAGCCTTTCTTCTTGGTGAATTTCTGGAACTTCTTCACTAGCATTGCAAGTTCCCTTCCAATGTCTTCAGGATCATCAGAACTGCTGTCAGATTCTTCTTCAGATGAGGACACAGCTTTTGCCTTCAAGGCGCGAGTTCGCCCATAGTTTGGACCGTAGATATCTCTTTTCTCAGAAAGCTGAAACTCATGTGTGTTGAGCCTCTCAAGTATGTCAGACGGATCGAGTGTCTTGAAGTCTGGATGTTCTTGAATCATCAGGGCTAGGATGTCAAACGAACTGTCAAGTGATCTCAGCAGCGTCTTGACAATTTCATGTTTGGTGATCTCAGTGGCGCCGAGGGCTTGAAGCTCATTTGTGATGTCAGTGAGCCGGTCAAATGTGTGCTGGACATTCTCATTGTCATTTCGCTTGAAGCGGTTGAAGAGGTTGCGAAGAACACTGATTCTCTGATCTCTCTGGGTTGAGATGCCTTCATTGACTTTGGAGAGCCAGTCCCAGACCAGCTTGGATGTCTTCAAGGCACTCACACGACCGTATTGTCCCTTGGTCAGATGACCACAGATGATATTCTTGGCAGTAGAGTCCAGTTGAGTGAACTTCTTGACATCAGCAGCAGTGACACCTTCTCCAGCCTTGGGAACGCCATTTTCGACGACATACCATAGGTCGACGTCAATGGCTTCAAGATGCATGCGCATCTTATTCTTCCAGTAGGGATATTCAGTTCCATCGAAGACGGGGCACACAGCGGAGACTTTGATTATCCCTGTAGTCGACATAGCTAAAACTCCAGGTGGTTAAACCGAATCACACAGAACAAGGGAGCACCTTGCTCTGATACCAATTGAAAGTGTGTTATATCGACTAGAGGGGGGTGAATAGGCGATTTTTATGAAAGTCTTCAAAACGTGAAGGTTATGAAGACAAACAGTACAGATATGCCTATCACTTAAGCAGTGGAAGTTAGATTACACTAGGCAAGCCATGGTCAAGTATTCAATAGAGTGAAAGCACAAGACAAGTAGCTGCAGTGTAATAAGGATCAGGTAGGAAGAAGTTATGAAGCCAAACAAATCATACAGTTATGTTGTGAAGACAGAAGATAAAGCAAGCATGCAATGGCTTCACAATGTGTAACAGTAAGTAAAAGGAAGTGAAGATGAAACCAGTGACACGCTGAAGACAATGATATGTTGGACCAGTTCCAGTTGCTGTGACAACTGTACATCTGGTTGGAGCGGCTAGGTATTTAAACCAAAGGACACCCAGTCCTGAACACGCAGCTCAGGACACCCAGTCCTCACCGTTTTCTCCTTGAGCTAAGGTCACACAGACCTCGCCCAATCACTCTGGTAAGTCTTCAAGGTAGACTCCCAAACCTTCACAGACTTCGTTCACTGGCAATCCACAATTTCTCTTGGATGCTCAGAACGCGACACCTAACTGGCTGGAGGATGCACAGTCCTCAAGTGTAATAAGTCTTCAGATCACTCAGACAAGAAGACTTAAGTGATGCCCAATTTACTCTGGCTCTGGGTGGTTAGGGCTTTTCTCCTCGCTAGGAATTTTCTCTCAAAGGCTTCGAGGTGGGTTGCTCTCAAACGACAAAAGCCGTGCACTGAAATCTGAGCAGCCAACCGTTTATGGTTGTAGGGGGTGGACTATTTATAGCCACTGGGCAACCCGACCTGATTTGTTCGAAATGACCCTGGGTCACTAAGGAACTGACACGTGTACCAACGGTCTGATTTCAAACTCACACGGCAACTTTACTTGGGCTACAAGTAAAGCTGACTTGTCCGACTCTGGACAAGATTTGCTCTCATAGTCTTCGCTCGAAGATATAGGTTTTGAATTAGGCATCACTTCAGTCATTCTGACTGGTTCCCTTGGACCCCACTTAACAGTACGGTGGTTCCTATGACTCAACACAAATGAAAAAGAACTATGAAACATCTAAGTCTTCGAGTTCCATAGGCTTCATGTGGTGTCTTCTCTTGTCATAGTCTTCAATGTGAATATCTTCATATACCACCATTGTCTTCAATGTCTTTGTACATTTTAGGGGTCATCTCTGGTAGTAAAACCGAATCAATGAGGGACTTCTACCTGTGTTATCCTGCAATTCTCACAAACACATTAGTCCCTCAACTAGGTTTGTCGTCAATACTCCAAAACCAATTAGGGGTGGCACTAGATGCACTTACAAAATGCCCTAGGCCTTCGTGAGCAAGCAAGTTGGATGCACACCCACTTAGTTTCTTTTGTTGATCTTTCATACATTTATAGCTCTAGTGCATCCGTTGCATGGCAATCCCTACTCCTTGCATTGACATCAATTGATGGGCATCTCCCTAGCCCGTTGATTAGCCTCGTCGGTGCGAGACTTTCTCCTTTTTGTCTTCTCCACATAACCCCCATCATCATATTCTATTCCGCCCATAGTGCTATATCCATGGCTCATGCTCAAGTATTGCGTGAAAGTTGAAAAAAGTTTGAGATTACTAAAGTATGAAACAATTGCTTGGCTTGTCATCGTGGTTGTGCAAGATGAGAGCATTCTTGTGTGACGAAAATGGAGCATGACCAAACTATATGATTTTGTAGGGCTGAACTTTCTTTTGCCATGTTATTTTGAGAAGACATGATTGCTTAGTTAGTATGCTTGAAGTATTATTATTTTTATGTCAATATTAAACTTTTGTCTTGAATCTTTCGGATATGAACATTCATGCCACAATAAAGAAAATTACATCGAGAATTATGCTAGGTAGCATTCCACATCAAAAATTCTGTTTTTATCATTTACCTACTCAAGGACGAGCAGGAATTAAGCTTGGGGATGCTTGATACGTCTCCAATGTATCTATAATTTTTGATTGTTCCATGCTATTATATTATCTGTTTTGGATGTTAGTGGGCTTATTTATACACTTTTATATTATTTTGGGACTAACCTACTAACCCAAGGCCTAGTGCAAATTGTTGTTTTTTTGCCTATTTTAGTGTTTCGCAGAAAAGGAATATCAAACGGAATCCAAACGGAATGAAACCTTCGGGAGAGTTAATTTTTGGAACAAACGTGATCTGGGGGACTTGGAGTGGACGTCAAGAAACAAACAAAGCAGCTACGAGGCAGGGGGCGCGCCCTCCACCCTCGTGGGCCCCTCGTAGCTCCACCAACCTACTTCTTCCTCCTATATATACCCATATACCCCGAAAACATCCAGGAGGACCACGAAACCCTATTTCCACCGCTGCAACCTTCTGTAAGCAAGAGATCCCATCTTGGGGCCTTTTCCGGAGCTCCGCCCGAGGGGGAATCGATCACAGAGGGCTTCTACATGAACACCATAGCCTCTCCGATGATGTGTGAGTATTTTACCTGAGACCTTCGGGTCCATAGTTATTAGCTAGATGACTTGTTCTCTCTCTTTGGATCTCAATACAAAGTTCTCCTCGATCTTCTTGGAGATCTATTCGATGTAACTCTTTTTGCGGTGTGTTTGTCGAGATCCGATGAATTGTGGGTTTATGATCAAGTTTATATATGAACAATATTTGATTCTAATCTGAAATCTTTTATGTATGATTGGTTATCTTTGCAAGTCTCTTCGAATTATCAGTTTGGTTTGGCCTACTAGATTGATCTTTCTTGCAATGGGAGAAGTGCTTAGCTTTGGGTTCAATCTTGCGGTGTCCTTTCCCAGTGACAGCAGGGGCAGCAAGGCACGTATTGTATTGTTGCCATCGAGGATAAAAAGATGGGGGTTATATCATATTGCTTGAGTTTATCCCTCTACATCGTGTCATCTTGCTTAATGCGTTACTCTGTTCTTATGAACTTAATACTCTAGATGCATGCTGGATAGCGGTCGATGTGTGGAGTAATAGTAGTCGATGCAGAATCGTTTAGGTCTACTTGTCGCGGACGTGATGCCTATATACATGATCATGCCTATATATTCTCGTAATTATGCACTTTTCTATCAATTGCTCGACAGTAATTTGTTCACCCACCGTAATACTTATGCTATCTTTAGAGAAGCCACTAGTGAAACCTATGGCCCTGGGTCTACTTTCCATCATATAAGTTTCCAATCTGTTTTATTTCGTAATCTTTACTTTCAATCTATATCATAAAAATACCAAAAATATTTATCTTATTATTATCATCTCTATCATATCTCACTCTCATAAGTGACCGTGAAGGGATTGAAAACCCCTTTATCGTGTTGGTTGTGAGGTTCTTATTTGTTTGTGTAGGTACGAGGGACTTGCGTGTAGTCTCCTACTGGATTGATACCTTGGTTCTCAAAAACTGAGGGAAATACTTACGCTACTTTACTACATCACCCTTTCCTCTTCAAGGGAAAACCAACGCAGTGCTCAAGAGGTAGCACTTCGCCCGAGCCCTAGATTGGTTCCGCCAAGGTTCTGCCTCGAGACGGCGGCGCTTCGTCCCAAAAGCTTCCTCCTGATTTTTTTCAGGGCGAAAGACCTCATATAGCAAAAGATGGGCACCGGAGGCCTGCCAGGGCCCCACGAGGTAGGGGCGCGCCCCCACCCTCGTGGACGGTGGGTGTCCCCCCTCTGGTGCTTTCTTCACCCAATATTTTTTATATATTCCAAACTGACTTTCGTTGAGTTTCAGGACTTTTTGAGTTGTGTGGAATAGGTCTCTAATATTTGCTCCTTTTCCAGCCCAGAATTCCAGCTGTCGGCATTCTCCCTCTTTGTGTAAACCTTGTAAAATAAGAGAGAATAGGCATAAGTATTGTGACATAATGTATAATAACAGCCCATAATGCAATAAATATCAATATAAAAGCATGATGCAAAATGGACGTATCAACTCCCCCAAGATTAGACCTCGTTTGTCCTCAAGAGGAAGCCAATATCGGAAAATATGTCCACATGTTTAGAGATAGAGGTGTTGATGAAATAAAATACGGACATGAGGGCATCATGATCATTCTTAGAACGACAACATATATATATATATATATTGTCATATGATTTCTTATGCTAAAGTAACAATCTATTCACAATGTAAAGTATGAATCAGAAACTTCATTGAAAACTAACAAACTATAATCTCAGTCATTGAAGCAATTGCCATTTATCATAACATCGGAAAGAGTCAATATAAGAGCATTCAGCAAGTCCACATACTCAACTATCATTTAGTCTTTCACAATTGCTAACACTCACGCAATACTTATGGGTATGAAGCTTTAATTGGGCACAGAGAAAGATAGGGGCTTATAGTTTTGCCTCCCAACCTTTTACCTCAAGGGTAATGTCAACAATAATAGTTTATGAAAACCCATATCCAATTAGCTATATATATCAAGATCTTTCCAACACACATTGCTTGCGTAAGGATAAAATGTAAAAAGGAAAGGTGAAGATCACCATGACTCTTGTATAAAGTATAAGACAAAAGTAAAAGATAGGCCCTTCACAGAGGGAACCAGAGGTTGCCATGTGTTTTTATGGTTGGATGCACGGAATATTAATGCAAAAGAACGTCACTTTATATTTCCACTTGTGATATGGACCTTTATTATGCAGTCCGTCGCTTTTATTTCTTCCACATCACAAGATCATATAAAGCTTATTTTCTCCACACTAATAGATCATACATATTTAGAGAGCAATTTTTATTGCTTGCAACAATGACAACTTACTTGAAGGATCTTACTCAATCCATAGGCAGATATGATGGACTCTCATGGCAAAACTGGGTTCAAGGATATTTGGAAGCACAAGTAGTATCTCTACTTGGTGCAAAGAATTTGGCTAGCATGAGGGGGAAAGGCAAGCTCAACATGTTGGATGATCCATGACAATATAATTTATTTCAGATGTAAGAAAATATAAACCATTACGTTGTCTTCCTTGTCCAACATCAACTTTTTAGCGTGTCATATTTTAATGAGTGCTCACAATCATAAAAGATGTCCAAGATAGTATATTTATATGTAAAAAACCTATCTTTCTTTATTACTTCCTATTAATTGCAACGATGACTAAAACTATGTTTGTCAACTCTCAACAACTTTTATTCATCATACTCTTTATATGTGAAGTCATTACTCTCCGTAAGATCAATATGATCTTTTTATTTCTTTTTATTATTTCTTTTATTCCCTCGAGATCATAGCAAGATAGCAAAGCCCTCGACTCAAAACTAATCTTTATTATATATAGCTCGCGGACTCGATTACATAGAAGGATCATAAAGCAAAACTCAAAACTAGATCATACTAAAACTTTATCCTACTAGATCAAGATATTACCAAAAGGATCGAACTAAGAAAAATGGTAAATGTAAAAGTGTGATGGTGATACGATTCTGGGGCACTCCCCCAAGCTTGGCAGTTACCAAGGGAAGTGCCCATACCCAATACTCAATTCTCCTTTGGTGGTAGTGATGATGGAGTTTTTGATGATGTAGGCTTCTCGTCCATCTTCCAAGGCATAGGCTCACCATCATAGAAGGATGATCGAGTCTTCGGGATCCTTAAATTTGCAACCAAACTCATCCTCTTGAATCTATATTCATACTCACAATTTTGGTTTTGCAGGTCATAGATCTGGGCTTGAAGGTGCTCAATTTTCTCGTGAAGCTTGAAGATGGTCTCCCCAATGTTCTTGGCATCCAACTTGTGATTGTTGGTGAACTCCGCGATCATCATGTGGTTGGCATCGAGTCCGCATTCCAACATCCCTTGGCATTGAAAACTTGTTGCTCCATTGCTTCGAGTCTTGTCTCCACGCTTCAGGTCCTCTTTGGTCCCTCAACATCACGAATGTGCAGCACCCCCTCACGCAACTCAATGATTTGAGGGTGTTGCAGCACCTCCGTGAGGTAGGGGTTGATGACCCTCTCGAAAAACTTGTCCTTGGGGGCGCTTGAAGACGTCATGGTGATCTAGATCTGTCAGAAAAACAACTCGAAACAAAAATAGGAGATATTTGCGTGGAACAATGGTCAAAACCTTTGGGAGATTATATAATGAATTTTTACCAACCAAAAGAAGTATTGCGCAAGAAAAGGGAGTCTGGAGGGCACATGAGGTGCCCACGAGGTAGGGGCACGCCTAGGGGGGTAGGGCGGGCCCTCCACCCTCGTGGATGCCTCGTGTCCTTTCTGGACTACTTCTTATTTTCCTGTTTTCTTAAATATTCCAATACGGAGAAAAAAATGCTATTAGAACTATTTTGGAGTCGGTTTACTTACTGTACCACATACCTATTCCTTTTCGGAGTCTGAAACATTCTAAAAAGTGTCCCTTATATACTCCTCCAGGGTTACGGTGTCCATAACATTAGCTTCAACATTTATGGGATTACCTGAGATAAAATGTTTGATTCTTTGACCGTTCATCACCCTCGGATTTGTGCCTTCGAAGTTTGTTGATTTTTATGGCACCAGAGCGATAGACCTCCTCGATAATGTAAGGACCTTCCCATTTAGAGAGGAGTTTTCCTGCAAAAAATCTTAAACGAGAGTTGTATAACAAAACATAATCACCTACATTAAACTCACGTTTTTGTATCCTTTTGTCATGCCATCTTTTAACTTTTTATTTAAACAGTTTGGCATTCTCATAGGCCTGGGTTCTCCACTCATCAAGTGATCTAATGTCAAATAATCTCTTCTCACCAGCAAGTTTGAAATCATAATTGAGCTCTTTAATGGCCCAATATGCCTTATGTTCTAGTTCGAGAGGTAAGTGACATGCTTCTCCATAAACCATTTTATATGGAGACATACCCATAGGATTTGTATATGCAGTTCTATAGGCCCATAATGCATCATCAAGTTTCTTGGACCAATTCTTTCTAGATCTATTAACAGTCTTTTGCAAAATTAATTTAAGCTCTCTATTACTCGGTTCTACTTGCCACTAGACTGTGGGTGATATGGAGATGCAATTCTATGATTATCATCATACTTAGCAGGCATTTTACGAAAGGCGCCATGAATAAAATGTGAACCACCATCAGTCATTAAGTATCTAGGGACTCCAAACCTCGGAAAAATAACTTCTTTAAGCATCTTAATAGAGGTGTTATGATCAACACTACTAGTTGGAATAGCTTCTACCCACTTAGTAACGTGATCAACAACAACTAAAATATGTGTATACCTATTAGAGGAAGGAAACGGTCCCATATAATCAAAGCCCCAAACATCAAATGGTTCAATAACAAGTGAATAATTCATAGGCATTTCTTGACGTCTACTAATATTACAAATTCTTTGACAATCATCACAAGACAAGACAAACGTACGGGCATCCTGGAAGAGAATAGGCCAATAAAAACCGGATTGCAATACCTTATGTGCAGTTCTATCTCCAGCATGGTGTCCTCCATAAGCCTCGGAGTGACACTTGCGTAGGATCTATTCCTGTTCATGCTCAGGTACACAAGGTTTAATAACACCATCTACTCCTTCTTTATAAAGGTGTGGGTCATCCTAGAAGTAATGTCTTAAATCATAGAAAAACTTTTTATTTTGCTGGTATGTGAAACTAGGTGGTATAAATTTAGCAACAATGTAATTAGCATAATCAACATACCATGGAGTAGTACGAGAAGCATTTATGACAGCTAATTGTTGATCAGGAAAGCTATCATCAATAGGTAGTGGGTCATCAAGAACATTCTCTAACCTAGATAAGTTGTCTGCAACGGGGTTCTTAGCTCCCTTTATATCAATAATATGCAAATCAAATTCTTGTAGTAGGAGAACCCATCTAATAAGTCTATGTTTATCATCTTTCTTTTCCATAAGATATGTAATAGCAGCATGATCAGTGCGAACAGTAACTTTAGAATCAACAATATAAGGTCTGAACTTATCACAAGCAAATACAACTGCTAAAAATTCTTTTTCAGTAGTAGCATAATTTCTCTGGGCACTGTCTAGAGTTTTACTAGCATATTGGATAACATTTAATTTCTTATCAACTCTTTGTCCTAAACAACACCTATAGCATAATCGCTAGCATCACACATAATTTCAAAGGGTAAATTCCAATTAGGAGGCTGAACAATAGGTGCAGAAATCAAGGCTTTCTTAAGTATTTCAAATGCTTCTACACAATCATCATCGAAAACAAAAGGAACATCTTTTTGTAAAATATTAGTTAGTGGCCTAGAAATTTTTGAGAAGTCTTTAATGAACCTCCTATAAAACCGACATGACCAAGGAAATTTCTTATACCTTTAATGTCTTTAGGACACGACATCTTTTAAATAGCATCAACTTTAGCTTTATCAACTTCAATAACTCTTTCAGAAATTTTATGCCCCAAGACAATACCTTCATTAAACATAAAGTGGCACTTCTCCCAATTTAAGACAAGATTAGTTTCTTCACATCTCTGCAAAACTCGATCAAGGTTGCTTAAGCAATCATGAAAAGAAGTTCCATATACAGAAAAATCATCCATGAAAACCTCAACAATCTTTTCACAAAAGTCAGAGCATATAGTAGTCATACATCTTTGAAAGGTAGCACGTGCATTACATAAACCAAAAGGCATACGTCTATAAGAAAAGGTACCGAAAGGGCAAGTAAAAGTGATCTTTTCCTGATCCTCTTTTGACACAGGTATTTCAGAGAAACCAGAATAACCGTCTAGAAAGCAAAAATGTGTATGTTTGGATAATCTTTCTAGCATTTTATCAATAAAAGGTAAAGGGTAATGATCTTTTTAGTAGCTTTATTTAGTTTGCGGAAATCAATTACCTTTCTGTAACCTGTAACAATTCTTTGTGGGCTCAATTAATCTTTATCATTAGGAACAACAGTAATACTTCCCTTGTTAGGGACACAATGGACATGACTTACCCACTAACTATCAGCAACAGGATAAATTATACCTGCCTCTAAAAGCTTTAGTATTTCTTTTCTTACCACTTCTTTCATCTTGGGATTTAACCATCATTGGTGATCAACAACCGGTTTAACGTCTTTCTCCAATTTTATTTTGTGCTGGCATAGAGTGGGACTAATGCCCTTAAGATCATCAAGAGTATATCCAATAGCAGCTCGGTGCTTCTTCAGAGTTTTCAATAATCTCTCTTCTTCCTGCTCTGAAAGGTTAGCACTAATAATAACAGGATATATCTTTGTTTCATCAAGATAAGTATATTTTGTAGTCTCCTACTGGATTGATACCTTGGTTCTCAAAAACTGAGGGAAATACTTACGCTAGTTTACTGCATCACCCTTTCCTCTTCAAGGGAAAACCAACGCAGTGCTCAAGAGGTAGCACTCCGCCGGAGCCCTAGATTGGTTCCACCAAGGTTCCGCCTCGAGACGGCGGCGCTTCTCCCGAAAGCTTCCTACGGTTTTTTCAGGGCGAAAGACTTCATATAGCAAAAGATGGGCACCGGAGGCCTGCCAGGGGGCCCACGAGGCAGGGGCGCGCCCCCACCCTCGTGGACGGTGGGTGGCCCCCCTCTGGTGCTTTCTTCGCCCAATATTTTTTTATATATTTCAAAACTGACTTTCGTGGAGTTTCAGGACTTATGGAGTTGTGCAGAATAGGTCTCTAATATTTGCTCCTTTTCCCGCCCAGAACTCCAGCTGTCGGCATTCTCCTTCTTCGTGTAAACCTTGTAAAATGAGCGATAATGCGCATAAGTATTGTGACATAATGTGTAATAACAGCCCATAATGCAATAAATATCGATATAAAAGCATGATGCAAAATGGATGTATCACCTATACAATGCCAATTCTTTTCCCTTCAAAGATAAAGGGAAAACCTTTTTCATAACTTCATCCCTGGGTAAACCTGCAAGCTTGAACAATCCACAAATTTGTTCTACACATATCAAGTGCATATCAGGATGCTTGGTTCCATCTCCTGCATAAGGATTAGCTAGCAGTTGTTCTATCATACCCAATGGAAGTTCATATTCAATATTTTCAGTAGGTGCAATAGGTTGAGGGGTAGCTAATTTTGGTTCCGGATGAGGTGAGGATACCCCGAACAAACCCCTCAAAGGATTTTTTTTCATACTAACAAGTGACAATAAATTTCAGCACACTATATAAATGTTTCCTTACCAAAGGCGCTTCACTCCCTGGCAACGACGCCAGAAAATAGCCTTGATGACCCACAAGTATAGGGGATCAATTGTAGCTCTTTTTGATAAGTAAGAGTGTCGAACCCAACGAGGAGCAGAAGGAAATGACAAGTGGTTTTCAGCAAGGTAATGTGTGCAAGTGCTGAAATTGTAAGTAGCAGAGTAGTTTTATAGCAAGATAGTTTGTAACGAGCAAGTAACGATAGTAGTAGCAAAAGTGCCGCAGGGTAGCCCAATCCTTTTGAGGCAAAGGACAGGCCAAAACGGTCTCTTATGATAAGTAAAGTGTTCTTGAGGGTACACGGGAATTTCATCTAGTCACTTTCATCATGTTGGTTCGATTTGTGTTCGCTACTTTGATAATTTGATATATGGGTGGACCGGTGCTTAGGGATTGTTCTTGCTTGAACAAACCTCCTATTTATGATTAACCCTCCCGCAAGCATCCGCAACTATTAAGAATAAATTCTAACCATAGCATTGAACTTTTGGATCCAATCGGTCCCTTACAGAATAGCGCATAAACTGGGGTTTAAGCTTCTGTCACTCTCGCAACCCATCATATAATTGCTACTCCAAAATGCATTCCCTTAGGCCCAAATATGGTGAAGTGTCATGTAGTCGATGTTCACATGACAGCACTAAGGGAATCACAACATACATACTACCAAAATATCGAACACGTATCAAGTTCACATGATTACTTGCAACATGATTTCTCCCGTGACCTCAAGAACAAAAGAAACTAGTCACAAATGATAAACATGCTCATGATCATAGGAGTATTAAATAGCATATTGGATCTGAACATATAATCCTCCACCAAATAAACCATATAGTAATCAACTACAAGATGTAATCAACACTACTAGTCACCCACAAGCACCAATCTATAGTTCTAGTAACAAGATTGAACACAAGAGATGAACTAGGGTTTGAGATGAGATGGTGTTGTTGAAGGTGTTGATAGAGATTTCCCTCCCCGAGATGGGAGAGTTGTTGGTGATGACAATGACGATGATTTCCCCCTCCGGGAGGGAAGTTCCCCCGGCGGAATCGCTCCGCCGGAGGGCAAAAGTGCTCCTGCCCAAGTTCCACCTCGAGGCAGCAGCACTGCATCTCAAAAGTCCTCTCTCTATTTTTTTCTAGGTCAAAATGACTTATATACCAGAAGATGGGCACCATAGGTGGGCCTGGGTGAGCACAACCCACCAGGGCACGCCTAGGCTCTCTGGCGCGCCTAGGTGGGTTGTGCCCACCTGGTGGGCCCCCTCTAGTAGTTATTTGCTCCAATAATTCTTAAATATTCCATAAAAATTCTCCGTGAAGTTTCAGCTCATTTGGAGTTGTGTAGAATAGGTAGCCCAATGTAGCTTTTTCAGGTCCAGATTTCCAGCTGCCGGAATTCTCCCTCTTTGTGTATACCTTGCATATTATGAGAGAAAAGGTATTAGAATTACTCCAAAAAGCATTATTATGGATAAAAACATTATAAATAATAGTAAGAAAACATGATGCAAAATGGACGTATCACCCAGCATCTTGGAGTACATGACAAATCTTTGGGAACTTTTCATTTACACATTGTGGGCCGCCAAATGTGTCCCACTCCTGATCCGATAAGGGGGTCCTCGGCCCAGCCCACTAGGGAGGAAGACGAAGTGGTGAGAGGTCCCTAGCTGGGACACCGTCAGCAGCCCCTGAACCAGTATTCAAGTCTAGATGCTACCTCTTTTAGCACTGTGTTGGTTTTCCCCGAAGAGGAAGGGATGATGCAGCAAAGTAGCGTAAGTATTTCCCTCATTTTTTGAGAACCAAGGTATCAATCCAGTAGGAGGCTTCGCGCGAGTCCCTCGTACCTACACAAAACAAATAAATCCTCGCAACCAACGCAAATATGGGTTGTCAATCCCTATAGGGCCACTTACGAGAGTGAGATCTGATAGATATGATAAGACAATATTTTTGGTATTTTTTATGATAAAGATGCAAAGTAAAATAAAGGCAAAGTAAAATAGCAAAGTAAATAACTAAGTAGTAGGAGATTGATATGATAAAGATAGACCCGAGGGCCATAGGTTTCACTAGTGGCTTCTCTCGAGAGCATAAGTATTCTACGGTGGGTGAACAAATTACTGTTGAGCAATTGATAGAATTGAGCATAGTTATGAGAATATCTAGGTATGATCATGTATATAGGCATCACGTCCGAGACAAGTAGACCGACTCCTGCCTGCATCTACTACTGTTACTCCACTCATCGACCGCTATCCAGCATGCATCTAGAGTATTAAGTTAAACCAGAGTAACGCCTTAAGCAAGATGACATCATGTAGAGGGATAGACTCATGCAATATTAAGAAAACCCCATCTTGTTATCCTCGATGGCAACAATACAATACGTGCCTTGCTGCCCTTACTGTCACCGGGAAAGGACACCTCAAGATTGAACCCAAAGCTAAACACTTCTCCCATTGCAAGAAAGATCAATCTAGTAGGCCAAACCAAACTGATAATTCAAAGAGACTTGCAAAGATAACCAATCATACATAAAAGAATTCAGGGAAGATTCAAATATTATTCATAGATAGACTTGATCATAAACCCACAATTCATCGTCTCAACAAACACACCGCAAATAGAAGATTACATCGAATAGATCTCCACAAGAGAGGGGGAGAACATTGTATTGAGATCCAAAAAGAGATAAGAAGCCATCTAGCTACTAACTATGGACCCGTAGGTCTGAAGTAAACTACTCACACTTCATCGGAGAGGCTATGGTGTTGATGTAGAAGCCCTCCGTGATCGATGCCCCCTTCGGCGGAGCTCTGAAACAGGCCCCAAGATGGGATCTCGTGGATACAGAAAGTTATGGCGGTGGAATTAGGGTTTTGGCTCCGTTTCTGATCGTTTGGGGGTACGTGGGTATATATAGGAGGAAGAAGTACGTCGGTGGAACAACAGGGGGCCCACGAGAGTGGGGGCGCGCCTGGTAGGGTAGGGCGTGCCCCCCTACCTCGTGGCCTCCTGTTATGTGCCTTGACGTAGGGTCCAAGTCTCCTAAGTTGTATTCGGTGATAAAATCACGTTCCCGAAGGTTTCATTCCGTTTGGACTCTGTTTGATATTCCTTTTCTTCGAAACCCTAAAACAGGCAAAAAACAGCAATTCCGGGCTGGGCCTCCGGTTAATAGGTTAGTCCCAAAAATAATATAAAAGTGGATAATAAAGCCCAATATTGTCCAAAATAATAGATAATATAGCATGGAGCAATCAAAAATTATAGATACGTTGGAGAGGTATCAAGCATCCCCAAGCTTAATTCATGCTCGTCCTCGAGTAGGTAAATGATAAAAACAGAATTTTTGATGCGGAGTGCTACTTGGCATAATTTTAATGTAATCTTCTTAATTGTGGTATGAATATTCAGATCCGAAAGATTTAAGACAAAAGTTCATACTGACATAAAAATGATAATACTTCAAGCATACTAACTAAGCAATTATGTCTTCTCAAAATAACATGGCCAAAGAAAGTTCATCCCTACAAAATCATATGGTTTAGTCTTGTTTCATTTTCGTCACACAAGAATGCTATCATCATGCACAACCCCGATGACAAGCCAAGCAATTGTTTCATACTTTAGTAATCTCTAACCTATAAACTTTCACGCAATATATGAGCGCGAGCCATGGACATAGCACTATAGGTGGAATAGAATATAATGAGGGGGGTTATGTGGAGAAGACAAAAAAGGATAAAGTCTCACATCAACTATGCTAATCAATGGGCTATGGAGATGCCCACCGATTGATGTTAATGCAAGGAGTAGGGATTTCCATGCAACGGATGCACTAGAGATATAAATGTATGAAAGCTCAACAAAAGAAACTAGTGGACGTGCATCCAACTTGCTTGCTCATGAAGACCTAGGGCACTTGAGGAGGCCCATTGTTGGAATATACAAGCCAAGTTCTATAATGAAAAATTCCCACTAGTATATGAAAGTGATAACATGAGAGACTCTCTACTATGAAGATCATGGTGCTACTTTGAAGCACAAGTGTGGCAAAGGATAGTAACATTGTCCCTTCTCTCATTTTTTTTCTTTTTTTGGGCCTTTTCTCTTTTTTATGGCCTTTCTCTTTTTTTATTCCTCACTTGGGACAATGCTCTAGAAAATGATGATCATCACACTTCTATTTATTTACAACTCAATGATTACAACTCGATACTAGAACAAAGATGACTCTATATGAATGCCTCCGGCGGTGTACCAGGATATGCAATGAACCAAGAGTGACATGTATGAAAGAATTATGAACGGTGGCTTTGCCACAAATACTATGTCAACTACATGATCATGCTAAGCAATATGACAATGATGAATGTGTCATGATGAACGGAATGATGGAAAGTTGCATGGCAATATATCTCGGAATGGCTATGGAAATGCCATAATAGATAGGTATGGTGGCGGTTTTGAGGAAGATATAAGGAGGTTTATGTGTGAAAGAGCATATCGTATCACGGGGTTTGGATGCACCGGTGAAGTTTGCGCCAACTCTCAATGTGAGAAAGGGCAATGCACGGTACCAAAGAGGCTAGCAAGGATGGAAGGGTGAGAGTGCGTATAATCCATGGACTCAACATTAGTCATAAAGAACTCACATACTTATTGCAAAAATCTAAAAGTCATCAAAAACCTCGACACTACGCGCATGCTCCTAGGGGGATTGATTGGTAGGAAAATACCATCGCTCGTCCCCGACCGCCACTCATAAGGAAGACAATCAAATAACACCTCATGTTTCAAATTTGTTGCATAACGTTTACCATACGTACATGCTACGGGACTTGCAAACCTGAACACAAGTATTTCTCAATTTAACAACTACTCAACTAGCACGACTTTGATATTATTACCTCCATCTCTCAAAACAATTATCAAGCATCAAACTTCTCTTAGTATTCAGCACACTCATAAGAAAGTTTTATTATTAATCTTGCATACCAAGCATATTAGGATTTTAAGCAAATTACCATGCTATTAAGACTCTCAAAATAATCTAAGTGAAGCATGAGAGATCAATAGTTTCTATAAAACAAATCCACCACCGTGCTCTAAAAGATATAAGTGAAGCACTAGAGCAAAATTATATAACTCAAAAGATATAACGAAGCACATAGAGTATTCTAACAAATTCCAAATCATGTAGGGATCTCTAAAAAGATGTGTACAGCAAGGATGATTCTGGTAAACTATAAAGCAAAGACTCAAATCATACAAGACGCTCCAAGTGAAACACATATCATGTGGCGAATAAAAATATAGCTCCAAGTAAAGTTACCGATAGAAGTAGACAAAAGAGGGGATGCCTTCCGAGGCATCCCCAAGCTTTAGCTTTTAGGTGTCCTTATATTATCTTGGGGGTGCCATGGGCATCCCCAATCTTAGGCTCTTTCCACTCCTTGTTCCATAATCCATCAAATCTTTACCCAAAACTTGAAAACTTCACAACAGAAAACTTAAAGTAGAAAATCTCGTGAGCTCCGTTAGCGAAAGAAAACAAAAGACCACTTCAAGGTACTGTAATGAACTCATTCTTTATTTATATGTGTGTTATACCTACTGTATTCCAACTTCTCTATGGTTTATAAACTAATTTACTAGCCATAGATTCATCAAAATAAGCAAACAACACACGCAAAACAGAATCTGTCAAAAACAGAACAGTCTGTAGTAATATGTAGCTAGCGCACGATCTGGAACCCCAAAAATTCTAAAATAAATTTCTGGACGTGAGGAATTTATCTATTAATAATATTCAAAAAGAATTAACTAAATATCACTTTCCAAATAAATATGGCAGCAGTTCTCGTGAGCGCTAAAGTTTTTGTTTTTTACAGCAAGTTCAACAAGACTTTCCCCAAGTCTTTCCAACGGTTCTACTTGGCACAAACACTAATTAAACACAAAAAACACAACCAAAACAGAGGCTAAATAATTTATTTATTACTAAGCAGGAGCAAAAAAGTAAGGAATAAAAATAAAATTGGGTTGCCTCCCAACAAGCGCTATCGTTTAACGCCCCTAGCTAGGCATAACAAGTAAGAATAGATCTAGGTATTGCCATCTTTGGTAGGCAATCCATAAGTGGCTATCATAATAGATCCATAAGGTAATTTAATTTTATTTCTAGGAAAGTGTTCCATGCCTTTCCTTAACGGAAATTAGAATCTAATATTTCCTTCCTTCATATCAATAATTGCACCAATCGTTCTAAGGAAAGGTCTACCAAGAATAATAGGACATGAAGGATTGCAATCTATGTTAAGAACGATAAAATCTACGGACACATAATTCCTATTTTCAACAATAAGAACATCATTAATTCTTCCTATAGGTTTCTTAATAGTGGAATCCGCAAGGTGCAAGTTTAGAGAGCAATCATCAAAATCACGGAAACCTAACAAATCACACAAAGTCTTTGGAATCGTGGAAACACTAGCACCCAAATCACATAAATCATAGCATTCATGATCTTTAATTTTAATTTTAATAGTTGGTTCCCACTCATCATAAAGTTTTTTAGGGATAGAAACTTCCAATTCAAGTTTTTCTTCATAAGATTGCATCAAGGCATCAACGATATGTTTAGTAAACGCTTTATTTTGACTATAAGCATGAGGAGAATTTAGCACGGATTGCAACAAGGAAATACAATCAATCAAAGAGAAATTCTCATAGTTAAATTCCTTGAAATCCATAATAGTGGGTTTAGCAACATCTAGGGTTTTAATTTCTTCAATCCCACTTTTATCAAATTTAGCATCAAGGTCAAAAGATTCAGAATTCTTGGAACGTCTTCTAGGTAAAGGTGGATCATATTCAGTCCCATCATTATCAAGATTCATATTGCAAAACAAAGATTTAATAGGGGACACATCAATAACTTTTAGATCTTCATCATTATTTTCATAAGAACTAGAAGATCACGCTTTTATAAAGGCATCTTTCTTAGCACGCATCCTAGCGGTTCTTTCTTTGCACTCGTCAATGGAAACTCTCATGGATTTGAGAGACTCATTGATATCATGCTTAGGAGGAATAGATATGAGTTTCAAAGAATCAACATCAAGAGCAATTCTATCAACGTTCCTAGCCAAATCATCAATCTTAAGTAATTTTTCTTCAATCGTGGCATTAAAATTCTTTTGCGAAGTAATAAACTTTAATATTAGAATCAAAATTAGAGGGAATCTTATTATAATTTCCATAAGAATTGTTGTAGGAATTACCATAATTATTAGAGGGATTACTAGGATAAGGCCTAGGATTGAAATTTCCTCTTACGCATTATTACCAAAATTATTCCTACCAAAAAAATTCACATCCATAGATTCATTATTATTATCAATCAAAGTAGACAAGGGCATGTCATTAGAATCAGAAGGAACACTCTTATTAGCAAATAATTTCATAAGTTCATCAATCTTTCCACTCAGAACATTAATTTCTTCTATCGCATGCACCTTTTTATTAGTAGATCTTTCAGTATGCCATTGAGAATAATTAACCATAATATTATCTAGGAGTTTAGTAGCTTCTCCTAAGGTGATTTCCATAAAAGTGCCTCCCGCGGCCGAATCTAAAAGATTTCTAGAAGCAAAATTCAATCCGGCATAAAAAATTTGTATAATCATCCACAAGTTTAAACCATGAGTAGGGCAATTATGTATCATTAATTTCATTCTCTCCCAAGCTTGTGCAACATGTTCATGATCAAGTTGCTTAAAGTTCATAATATTGTTTCTAAGAGAGATGATCTTAGCGGGAGGAAAATACTTAGAGATAAAAGCATCCTTTCACTTGTTCCATGAATCAATACTATTTTTAGGCAAAGACGAAAACCAAGCTTTAGCACGATCTCTAAGAGAAAAAGGAAATAGATTTAATTTAACAATATCATTATCCACATCTTTCTTATTTTGCATGTCACACAAATCAATGAAGCTATTAAGATGGGCAGCAGCATCTTCACTAGGAAGGCCGGAGAACGGATCTTTCATGACAAGATTCAGCAAAGCAGTATTAATTTCACAAGATTCAGCATCGGTAAGAGGAGCAATCGGAGTGCTAATAAAATCATTGTTGTTGGTATTGGTGAAGTCACACAATTTAGTATTATCTTGATCCATCGCGACAAACAAGCAAACTAACACACAAGCAAACAAAAAGCAAGCGGACAAAAAGGGGCAAATAGAGAAAGAGAGGGAGGACAGAGAGAGAGAGAGAGAGAGGGCGAATAAAACAGCAAGGGTGAATTGGGGGGAGAGGAAAACGAGAGGAAGATAGCAAATAATGTAATGCGGGATATAAGGGTATGTGATGGGTACTTGGTATGTTGAATTTTGCGTAGACCTCCCAGGCAACGGCGCCAGAAATCCTTCTTGCTACCTCTTTTAGCACTGCATTGGTTTTCTCCAATGAGGAAGGGATGATGCAGCAAAATAGCATAAGTATTTCCCTCAGTTTTTGAGAACCAAGGTATCAATCCAGTAGGAGGCTACGCGCGAGTCCCTCGTACCTGCACAAAACAAATAAATCCTCGCAACCAACGCAAATAGGGGTTCTCAATCCCTATAGGGCCACTTACGAGAGTGAGATCTGATAGATATGGTAAGATAATATTTTTGGTATTTTTTATGATAAAGATGCAAAGTAAAATAAAGGCAAAGTAAAATAGCAAAGTAAATAACTAAGTAGTAGGAGATTGATATGATAAAGATAGACCCGGGGGCCATAGGTTTCACTAGTGGCTTCTCTCGAGAGCATAAGTATTCTACGGTGGGTGAACAAATTACTGTTGAGCAATTGACAAAATTGAGCATAGTTATGAGAATATCTAGGTATGATCATGTATATAGGCATCACGTCCGAGACAAGTAGACCGACTCCTGCCTGCATCTACTACTATTACTCCACTCATCGACCGCTATCCAGCATGCATCTAGAGTATTAAGTTAAAACAGAGTAACGCCTTAAGCAAGATGACATGATGTAGAGGGATACACTCATGCAATATGAAGAAAACCCCATCCTGTTATCCTCGATGGCAACAATACAATACGTGTCTTGCTGCCCTTACTGTCACCGGGAAAGGACACCGCAAGATTGAACCCAAAGCTAAACACTTCTCCCATTGCAAGAAAGATCAATCTAGTAGGCCAAACCAAACTGATAATTCGAAGAGACTTGCAAAGATAACCAATCATACATAAAAGAATTCAGAGAAGATTCAAATATTATTCATAGATAAACTTGATCATAAACCCACAATTCATCAGTATCAACAAACACACCGCAAAAAAAAGATTACATCGAATAGATCTCCACAAGAGAGGGGGAGAAAATTGTATTGAGATCCAAAAAGAGAGAAAAAGCCATCTAGCTACTAACTATGGACCCGTAGGTCTGAAGTAAACTACTCACACTTCATCGGAGAGGCTATGGTGTTGATGTGGAAGCCCTCCGTGATCGATGCCCCCTCCAGCGGAGCTCCGGGACAGGCCCCAAGATGGGATCTCGTGGATACAGAAAGTTACGGTGGTGGAATTAGGGTTTTGGCTCCGTTTCTGATCGTTTGGGGGTACGTGGGTATATATAGGAGGAAGAAGTACATCGGTGGAGCAACAGGGGCCCCACGAGGGTGGGGGGCACGCCTGGTAGGGTAGGGCGCGCCCCTACCTCGTGGCCTCCTGTTACGTGCCTTGATGTAGGGTCCAAGTCTCCTGAGTTGTATTCGGTGAGAAAATCACGTTCCCGAAGGTTTCATTCCGTTTGGACTCCGTTTGATATTCCTTTTCTTCGAAACCCTAAAACAGGCAAAAAAACAGCAATTCTGGGCTGGGCCTTCGGTTAATAGGTTAGTCCCAAAAATAATATAAAAGTGGATAATAAAGCCCAATATTGTCCAAAACAGTAGATAATATAGCATGGAGCAATGAAAAATTATAGATACGTTGGAGACGTATCACTGGACGCACCTTAGTTCTTTCGGGATGCTCTCATCTTCGGTCGTTCGTCTTGAAAACTTGTTTGATGAATCTATCTTCTGTAGCCAAGTCTTGATCGTTGGATTAACTCTGAGGTGTTCAGGACCACCTCGGTTTCTGGCAAGTGTCTGGATGTATCAATGTTGAATTGCACATCGAAAATACTCAAGCGTAGTCGTTCCTTGGTCATGAAGTATTCCTGTGCTCAAGACCTGATGATGATCTAGTCTGGCTCTAACAACACAGACCGATCTTATCCATGGGCCCGCTTGGCCACATGGTTTTCAGCCTTGACGGTTAACATGGCATGCAGACGTGGGTTAAGGGCCCACAGTCATCATGTACCATAAAAATCATGTGCATCGATACAGGGTAATTAGCAACCGTCTCCTCGATTCTCGTGTGTGATTAACGCACAACGCTTGGGGAAGTGGGTGATTTATTGCCACGCGGTGGGATCATCATGTTGTCATCTGCGTTTTACCATGCCTATAAAAGCTGGGAGGTAATGAGGAGGTGGGATTTATGCTCTCATTCCCCTTCGTCTTCATCTTCTTCCTCAAGCTTCAACGTCCAAGCCTTCCCATGTGCCTGATTCAAAAAAGATCGTGTTATCCACCCATAGCCTCATCAGCCTCCATGGTCGGCGAGAGGAACGAGAGTCAGGGGGTGAAAGCGGTGAATTTCGAAAAGAAGCCGACGGTGGACCCATGTTGTTTCCCACATGATGGGGGAGTGGAGGCTTTCCACCATGGAATAGGAGCAGCTGGACTAGTTATCCACGACCGGGTATCTACCTCCATCGGGGAGCACCTCTGCCCATTTTGTGCTCGTCATCAAAGATGGTGTCTCTTGGTCAAGGTGGGATCATATAGAGGTGTTTGGCTTGGGTGGCAAAGCTCCTCTCCTTGGCCTGCAAAAGGGTGCTTCTAAACGGTTTACCTGGCGAGTTGATCTTCAACCAGTGAGGTCTGCAGCAGGGGGCCCTCTCCCCCTGCTTTTCGTCAGTGCCATGGATGGGCTTCACTATCTCTTCTGAAAGGCCGAAGAGGTTGGTTTCTATCAGAGCTTTCTCCTTTGGGATCACACAACCGCACCTCCATATATGTCGATGACGTGGTCAGCTTCGTCAAGTTGGATATACTCCGCCGCAAGGCACATGTCGCGGTGATCATCGAGCATTTTGGGGTAGCCTCTGGACTTTGGACCTACTTTGCAAAGTGCTCAGCCCGCCCCATTAGGTGCTCCAGTGATCAGATCAGGATGGTGCGGTAGCAACTGCTATGCCCTATTCTGTAGTCCCCTAGCCGATACCTTGGGTTGCCCCTAGGTCTTTGTAAGCCTTCGGCAGCACAGTTGCAGACGCTAGTGGGCAAGATGGTTCATAGATTATCGGGTTGGATAGCTTGCCTTCTATATCGACGATGGCGTTTTACCCTGCTGAAAAAACACCCTCACAGTGATGTCGGTGCATGCCATGTTCATACTGGATATCCCAGCATGGTCCATCAAGGACATGATCAAGAATTTTCGTGGCTTTCTTTGGAAAGACCGACCACTCCTTCTCAGCCCGGGCAGCCTACAGGGCTCTCTTTGGCCTGCAATGCAACGCATATGCATGTATTCATAGTTTCATTATAACGTAATCTGATATATAATGTTGCAAAATGATGCAATGGCAACAAATAAAATGCTTTGCTTTGCTGCCACGACGGATCTGCTATGAAAAGTTACCAGTGATGGTCGTCAAAACGGGCTCGCCACTACTATGCCCATAGTATATGATGCATGTCCAAACCTGACCTACCAATGACAGATGGCTCCGTTACCCGCCACCAATAACCGAATTACCCGGGCACAACCGACGGCCCCATGTCGCGACACAAGCACAACTGCACTAGCACGATCAATGACGACCCATGCTAGCTTACGTGCCAAGCGCAACGGCAACCGCAGCCGCGCAGCGAGGCTCCGGTGTCGGGGTCGGCTGATCAAGGTCGCGGGCGGGCAAAAGCAGATGAGAGCCGTCGTCGTCACTCTCCCTCGTGGACGCCCAGCCGGTTCCGGTCGTTCCGTAGGTGGCGGAAGCTAGAAAAAGGTCTCCCGCCATGATCATGAACCCGGAAAGGGGTGGCTCGGTCGCTGTCGCGCTCCGGGACAAGAGACCCGGGCTACATATAGCTCCAGCTCGGGGACTATGTTGTCCGTGTTTCTAACCCTAGGCGCCTTGGGCCCCTTGGTGTTGGGGATCGTTGCAGAAATTAAAATTTTCTACGCATCACCAAGATCAATCTATGGAGAGACTAGCAATGAAAGAGAGGGGAGTGTGTCTTCATACCCTTGAAGATCGCGAAACGGAAGCGTTATAAGAACGCGGATGAAGGAGTCGTTCTCGCAGCGATTCAGATCGTGGTTGATTCTGATCTAAGCGCCGAACAACGGCGCCTCCGCGTTCAACACACGTATAGCCCGGGGACGTCTCCTCCTTCTTGATCCAGCAAGGGGGAAGGAGAAGTTGGGGAAGAACTCCGGCAGCATGACGGCGTGGTGGTGGAGCTCACAGTTCTCCGGCAGGGCTTCTCCAAGCTCAACGGAGGAGGAAGGGGTGTTGGAGAGGGGGAGGGCTGCGCCTTGGATGTGGTGATGCTGCCCTCCCTCCACCCCTCTATTTATAAGGTGAAGGGGAAAGGGGGCTGCCCCACTAGATGAGATCTAGAGGGGGGCGGCGGCCAAGGGGAGGGGGCTTGCCCCCCAAGCCAAGGGGGCGCCCCCTTTAGGGTCCCCCCCCCCAACCCAAGGCGCATGGGCCCTAGGGGAGATGTCGCCCAACCCACTTAGGGGCTGGTTCCCTTCCACATATAGCCCATAGGGCCCTCCGGGGCAGGTGGACCCCCGGAACCCCTTCGGTGGTCCCGGTACAATCCCGATACAATACCGATAAACCCCCGAACACTTCCGGTGACCGTATGATGACTTCCCATATATAAATCTTCACCTCCGGACCATTCCGGAACTCCTCGTGACGTCCGGGATCTCATCCGGGACTCCGAACAACATTCGGTAACTGCATACTATTTCCCATAACAACTCTAGCGTCACCGAACCTTAAGTGTGTAGACCCTACGGGTTCAGGAATCATGCAGACATGACCGAGACATCTTTCCGGCCAATAACCAACAGCGGGATCTGGATACCCATGTTGGTTCCCACATGTTCCACGATGATCTCATCGAATGAACCACGATGTCGAGGATTCAATCAATTCTGTATACAGTTCCCTTTGTCAATCGGTACGTTACTTGCCTGAGATTCGATCGTCGGTATCCCAATACCTCGTTCACTCTCGTTACCGGCAAGTCACTTTACTCATTCCGTAATGCATCATCCCGTGACTAAGTGCTTAGAAACATTGAGCTCATTATGATGATGCATTACCGAGTGGGCCCATAGATACCTCTCCGTCATACGGAGTGACAAATTCCAGTCTCGATTCGTGCCAACCCAACAGACACTTTTGTAGATACCCGTAGTGCACCTTTATAGCCACCCAGTTACGTTGTGACGTTTGGCACACCCAAAGCATTCCTACAGTATCCGGGAGTTGCACAATCTCATGGTCTAAGGAAAAGATACTTGACATTAGAAAAGCTTTAGCAGATGAACTACACGATCTTGTGCGATGCTTAGGATTGGGTCTTGTCCATCACATCATTCTCCTAATGATGTGATCCCGTTATCAACGACATCCAATGTCCATGATCAGGAAAACGTAACCATCTTTTGATCAACGAGCTAGTCAACTAGAGGCTCACTAGAGACATGTTGTGGTCTATGTATTCACACATGTATTACGATTTCCGGATAACACAATTATAGCATGAACAATAGACAATTATCATGAACAAGGAAATATAATAATAACCATTTTATTATTGCCTCTAGGGCATATTTCCAACACTTGGGGACGCACCAGCCCACCAGGGGCTAGTTCCCTCCTTGTGCGGCCCACTAGGCCCACCGGGGCAGGTGGCCCCACCCGGTGGACCCCCTAACAACTTCCGGTGGTCCCGGTACAATACCGATAACCCCCGAAACATTCCGGCGACTGAAACTGGACTTCCCATATATAAATCTTCACCTCCGGACCATTCCGGAACTCCTCATGACGTCCGGGATCTCATTCGTGACTCCGAACAACCTTCGGTAACCACATACTATTTCCCATAACAACTCTAGCGTCACCGAACCTTAAGTGTGTAGACCCTACGAGTTCGGAAACCATGCAGACATGACTGAGACATCTCTCCGGCCAATAACCAACAGTGGGATTTGGATACCCATGTTGGCTCCCACATGTTCCATGATGATCTCGTTGGATGAACCACGATGTCGGGGATTCAATCAATCCCGTATACAATTCCCTTTGTCCATCGCTATGTTACTTGCCCGAGATTCGATCATCGGTATCTCTATACCTCGTTCAATGTCGTTACCGGCAAGTCTCTTTACTCATTTCATAACGCATGATCTCGTGGCTAACTCCTTAGTCACATTGAGCTCGTTATGATGATGCATTACCGAGTGGGCCCAGAGATACCTCTCTGTCATACGGAGTGACAAATCCCTGTCTCGATTCATGCCAACCCAACAGATACTTTCGGAGATACCTGTAGTGCACCTTTATAGCCACCCAGTTACGTTGTGATGTTTGGTATACCCAAAGCATTTCTATGGTATCCAGGAGTTGTACAATCTCATGGTCTAAGGAAATAATACTTGACATTAGAAAAAGCTTTAGCAAACGAACTACACAATCTTGTGCTACGCTTAGGATTGGGTCTTGTCCATCACATCATTCTCCTAATGATGTGATCCCGTTATCAATGACATCCAATGTCCATGGTCAGGAAACCATGACCATCTATTGATCAGCGAGCTAGTCAACTAGAGGCTTACTAGGGACATATTACGATCTATGTATTCACACATGTATTATGGATTCTGGTTAATACAATTATAGCATGAACAATAGACAATTATCATGAACACAAAAATATAATAATAACCACTTTATTATTGCTTCTAGGGCATTGCCACAGTGGCTTCGCAAGATCTTTGAATATGGCATTTTTTCTTCGGCATGGCAGGTTCTCACAATGATATCAACGTGTTGCAGCGTTCTCGAGTCTTCGTAAGGCTTGCAGAAGGCCACTACCCACCTGTCAACTTTGAGATCAATGGCCACAAGTACAACAAGGGATACTACCTAGCTGATGGTATATATCCTCAGTGTCAACTTTTGTGAAGACAATCTCGAACCCCCAAGGTTAGAAGAGACAGAGATTTGCCCAAATGCAAGAGAGTGCTAAAAAGGATGTGGAACGTTCTTTAGGTGTGCTTCAAATCTGATGGGGTATCGTTCAAAACCCTGCACTGACATGTGATGAAGGGAAGCTTTGGGAGGTGAGGACTGCTTGTGTGATCATGCACAACATGATCATCGAGGACGAGCGTGATAACAACATCTTCGACCAAGGGTTTGATTTTCAAGGTGAAAATGTTGAGCCCCTGCACCAAAACCGGCCACGTTTGAACAGTTTGCCTAGTTTCATCGTGAAATGCGTGATTGGCACACTCATTTGAATTTTTAAAATGACTTGGTTGAGCACATGTGGAATCACATTGGCAACCAATAGATGTATTGATTCATTATGTTCATTCAAGATAATTTTGATTTGATTGTAAAACTATTTTATTAAAGGCAATCTCAATTGGGTTGTAAAACTATTTTTATTTGAGAAAAAATAATATTTGGACATGCAACTAGTTTGGAACATTGAAATATGAATATATGGGCATTTTGGCCGTGGTGGACAGGATGGAGTCAAAGGATGCATCTCCGCGTTGAACGCACGGACACCGCATCTCAGGAAAGACCCGGACGTGACCCCATTGCCCTACCCAAACGGACAGAATTCGGGCAAAACGGGCTTCCGTTTGGGGCCGTGCGCTGGAGTTGACCTGACCACTGCTTCTCAGCTCTGGGCGCCCTACAGGTCTCTCTTTGGCCTGCAATGCAATGCATATGCATGTATTCATAGTTTCATTATAACGTAATCTGACATAATGTGCAAAAAGATGCAACGGAAACAAAGAAAATGCTTTGCTGCCACGACAGCTCTGCTCCGAAAAGTTACTAGTGATGGTCGTCAAAATGGGCTCGCCACTGATATGCCCGTGGTGTATGGCTGGTCACTCATGCCTGACCAGACCATCTACCAACGACAGATGGCTCCGTTACACGCCACCAATAACCGAATTGCCTGGGCACAACCGACGACCTCATGTCACGACACGGGCACAGCTGCAGTGGCACGATCAACGACGACCCGCCCTAGCTTACGCGCCGAGCGCGAACGCAACCGCAACCGCGCAGCGAGGCTCCGGTGTCGGGGTCGGCCGATCAAGGTGGCGGGCGGGCAAAAGCAGATGAGAGCCGTCGCTCTCCGGTCGTTCCGTACGTGGCTGCAGCTAGAAAAAGGTTTCCCGCCACGATCACGGACCCGGAAAGGGGTGGCTCGGTCGCCGTCGCGCTCCGTCCCTGTCACCTTCGCTCCGGGACAAGAGACCCGGGCTACGAGTAGCTCCAGCGACTTGCCAGGGACTGTGCTGTCCGTGTAGCCGGCACTGCACACAAGGCGACACCGCGCGCCCCGGCCAACTTTCATCGTACTGCCACGAGTGGACGGTCCGATTTGAGGCCCCAACAGTATCACTGTAGTTCTACGCTCCGTGTCGAGACCAAAAGGGACGCGGCACTGAGAGGAGTCCTCAGGCCAAAAATAAATAAAAATCCGAGAAGAATCTCCGGCTCACGGCATCCCAACCCTCTGATAGATCATCAAGTTAAAAAAAAAACCTCTCTCATAGATCTCTTGCCCGGGAAAAGTGACGCCGGGCTGCCTCACTGGTCGACTAAACTAAGCTAATCAGTCCATATGATACAGAAAAGCTGGATATTAGTGGCCGCGTGCGCAATGAGGACGCCATTGACGCCACAGCACGCAGCACATCGTCGTTGTTAATCAGCCAACCCGTCGTCAACCCACGCACGCACCCACCCAGCAGCACAGCACAGAGCCATACATGCATAGGCGTCCGCACGCACCCAGCGACCACAACAGTCTAGAAGCCCGGAGACGATCGAGCATTCGAGCTCAAAAGGACGCCTTGCATTGCACCGGCAGAAAAGCGAGGGGTGCCTTCATTCGCTGCACCGCAGCATCTGCACCGATACTGTTCCTCCAAGGAAGGACCTGACGGATGTTGTCACCGCGCACTGAACCTCCATTGCTAGCTCCCTGGCCTGCTTTACGATCCAGAGATCGTTTTAAACGGAAAAGAGGCGGGGAGGTGGGGGCTGGGGCGACGTATGTTGACCCCTGGGGCCTGGGCGGCAAGCTCGCTAGCTCATGCTCCATTACCGCGTCGCGACGTAAAACTAAAAGAACGGCGAGGAGTGCACAGAGACAGATAGTGAGACAGACAGCATAAACTATGGCGCCCGGCATCTCACCCACGTCGAAGTCTGAAGTCCGTCGTCGTCCAAGTATCTAGCGCCACAGGTGACTGATATTTGATGGTGGTCTAGACTCTAGATCCTGGCTGCCTCTGGTTGGAATTCCTACGTGCACGGAACTCGTGTCGCGCATTATAAAGCAAACCAGCAAAGCAGCATACAAAATCTAGCAAGAGATGCAGCGACGACATGACACGAGACCAACCGGAGATCTTTCTTACCAAGGCCATGCTTCGTTGGTTGGTAGCCAAAAAATTTGGCAGGCCCGGGAGCTGCCGAAAACGGCAAGTTTTGTGAGGCTTGGCAAGGTAAATTGGCAAGAGCGAACCGAGTGAGCTTCTGCTCCTACGGCTATCTAGCTAAAGCACAAAAAAAACCGCAAAAAAAAGAGCATAGAAAAACAACTACTCCTACTAATCTGTCTGAGACGCTGCGGCGCTACATGACGGAGCAGGCGTTCGGGTTCTCGTCGCTGAAGAGGCTGGTGATCTGCTCGGCGCCGGCTGCGTCCGCGTTCCTGCGGTAGGGTGACGGGGCCCACCTGTCATGGGGCTGGGCCGCTCCGACGGCGCCGTGGTGGGCCGTGACGGCGGCGCTGTGGTCGTGGCCAGGGTGATGATGATTCCGGGGCCACAGCTCGGCCGTCTTGCCTGTGGACTGGGCCCTCCGCAGGACCTTGTGGGGGTCCACGACGCCAGTGACAGTCACCCTCTGCTGCTTCCTGTTCACCTCTACGCGCTCCACACCTGCAACTCAAAAAAAAAACCTCTCGTCAAATAAAGAACCGCTAGTAGCTCCTAAATAGCGGTGCTCACAAAAGTTAAAATGGACGCGAAGACAAATCATAAAAAGGGAAAACGTGACTATTCGCTAAGTAAAAAATATATTTTTTGAGCATCAGTACAGACACAAGCGCTCATATACACGCGCATACACTCATCCCTATGAAGGCACACACGTACACCCTATCCCTATGAGCACCTCCGAGAGACTGAGCCGGCATATCATCTTGAGATTTACGAAGTCACCGTAGGCGCCTCGTTGTCGACGGGAGCGTCTCCTCCCACTGAAAGCGCATCGCCGTAAATCCTGAAATAAATCCAAGAATAATGCAAGCACCAGGATTTGAACCCTGGTGGGTTGGGGATACCACTGTCCACCTAACCAACTCAATCACAGGTTGGTTCTCGCTAAGTAAAAAATATTGAAAGGTGCTGTATTCGCTAAGTAAACTAGTCGGACATGAGTGCGGAAAGGGGGGTTCATCATCTTTTCTGAGCAGATGCTTCAGTGTTGTAGCGACAGGTGTACGGGCTAAGGAAAAGCTTAGGCAGACATGACACGACGGGCATTATTGATCAGGAGCTACATGCTGTTGTCTACTACGCTCTAGACGGCGACGAACATGGAAAGGCGTTGCCCTAGCCTCCTAGGCACGATGGCAACGAGCAGAGGAAACAAGACAATGTGACCGACCTCAATGAGTGAGCGACGGACCGACTGAACTGACCTCGCATGGCGGCGAGTGCCTTCTTGACCTGGCGCTCGCAGCGCTCGCAGTCCATCCGGACCCTGAGCTCCACTGTCTGCGGCTGCGGCCGCGGCTGCGTGCCCTCCTTCTTGGCGCCCCTCTGGCCTCCACCCACCGCTCCCAGCAGGCTCGCCACCAGCTGCTTTATGCCGCCTCCCATGGAGAACGAACGCAGCGGGAGGCTCACTGGAAGTGGGTGAATGAGTGACGAGTGAGTGAGTGAGTGAGAGAAGCAAGAAGCCTGCCTGAGTGGAGGGCCTAGGCAGCTAGTGTTGTGTCGTGCATGCATAATGGCACGGCATTGTCTGGCTGGCTTTGTGAGAGGCCGGCCGGGGAACTGTTGAAAGGCGACTTCAAGAAGGCAATGGCGCCTCGGCGAGGGGACAGGAGAGACGGGGGGCTGCTGTGTGTGTGTGTGTGTGGAGGCTGACAAGAGAGCACGAAGAGAGGAGGTCGGGGAAAAGCGACGGGGCCGTGGCCCGTGGTGGTGCGAGGCCTCTCCTCTCAGAGCCAGCCTCATGTGACTGACCACGACGATCGTGCACGCAGTGGCTCGGTGCGGGCGGTTGTGTGTTGCAGTAGGCCGGGCCTTCCGGCTTTGCGAGAGCGGTGCAGTGCAGAGTGCAGAGTGCAGAAGTGCAGACCGCACGGCGCAAGAAATCGCCTGCAACTGCAATGCTGCAGCTTGGGAAAAAGGGAATCGCACATGCGTGCGAAACATCACTGCCATCGATGGACGGATGACTGCACGGACACGCTCTTCCTCTTCTTATCCTCCTTCCGGCTTCATGGTTTTTGCATCGTTTCCTTGTAGCACAGAAAACTATGGGCAGATGTCATGATGATGTTTAGCAGCAAACCCATCTGTAAAGTGAAATGTTCTTCTAAGATTGGTGACGAGCGATTGGCGAGTGACCCATTCGCTGGCGGAGTGGAGTTCTACCCCTACGCTTAAACTCGGGAAGCACTTCAGAAACGGGTGACAAACGGGACTTATGCGATATACAGGGGCTATCACCAGTTAGGTTTATTCAGTTGCTGATTCATGAGATGAAGAACACGGTGGAGATGGTCAGAAACAGGAGCGAGCAACAGTTGGAGAGCAACTTGTGTAAGTTCGACGGCCCGCTCGAGGAGGCCGGCGCCTTGCCTGCGACGGCAGGAGGCGTCACGGTGGGAGAGGTTTGCTGCTCGCTTGACGGCAGCGGATCCCCCGGGCTGTGGTGCTGCGACGGGCCCAAGGGTACCGTCGTGCTGTTGTCAAGATCATGGCCTGCATACAAGGGAGAGAGCGTTAGCATTTCTCTGAACTAATTGGGAGGTAAATGTGTTTCTCTTTTGAGTAGTTTCTGACTTACACTCAGACCGGTACCAGCCCAGCTTCATGTTCTCTTTGTCAAAAACAATGTGGTATCCAGTCAGGAAGTTCTCTGCACCCATGGATACCATATAAACTAGTTTTCAAAATAAAAATAAAATTTGAGACAACATGTAACCCTGGATTTAAGCACTCACGTCCAATGATTCCAATAGGCTCTGGTGACTTCTGAACAGCTAAGCAAAAGCCAGCAATCGATCCCTGAACATTAGCAAATAAGATGATATCACTGAGCCGCAGAACAGCTACAGTTCTAGATTATCTGTTCCATAGAACTTTCCTAATGATAGATATGGTTTTTCTCTCTCGAAATGATACATCTGTCTTTTGTATACAAACATATGGGTTTTGTATCATATGTATATGTTACAGCAAATCATGCAGTAAGTTTATGCGCTGTGAGCATGTTACAAAAGGGCTCAGCTGTCAAAAGATAATGGCATCACTCCCAGTACTCTCATAGTTTAACTTGACTTTGTTTTTATTAAAATCTAACATGTGCAGTGAGGATAGAAACAATTGATGACAGGTTTTGTTCGCACTACACATGCAAACACCAAACTATAGAACTAGTACAGTATCTTGCTTTCGCAGTTGAGTCATTTTACCCAGCAGCTATATCTGTTTAATCAATAAACTGTTGGAGAACACACTGGAAGGAGCATTTGGATGCAGTATACTATATCGGTTATGTAAGGGAGATAACTGGAGCTAGCTCTTTAAGAAAGAAGAAAAAAAATACAAATGGAGTCGATTTGTGTAAAAGAACTTGTTCTGGGGAACATTTTTTATAAGCAGTCCCGCCTTTGGACGCTTAGGCAGCAAGGCGCCCTGTCAGCACCTTGACATCATGCCCGCTTTAGGCGCTTAGGCATAAGGCTGTTGGTGCTCGCCTTAGGTCGCCTTACCGCCTTATAAACAATGCTCGGCAATGAACACAACATAACTTGCATTTTTTTTCCTGAGACAAAGAAGACATACCTCTCCGTTCTTGCGTACAATTGTAGGATTAACGACCTGAAAGCTCTTGTTTGCAGCGAAATTAAGAGTTACAGTTGGCACGTCAGGCATCTCCAGAGGACTGAAATCACAAACCAGTACAAATGAAAATGTCAAAAATCAAACTAGCTCCTGGTGAGTGGTGACCTAAAGTGCAGTCAGAATTCGGAAGTTACCTGGCACTGTAGCAGTATTCAAAAGAATCATCTTCCTGGGTTATTCTTGAGGCATTAACTTGTTTGTCAAACTGCAAATTTATAATGGATCAGTAACAAAATTTATCTACGAGTGAGAGATCTGTAAAGGGATATGTATCCACCTCGACAGTGACAGCCTTGTAAACATTCAGGGGAAGAGCTGTGAATGATGTTCCACTATCAACTATGGCCTCGAAGTTAGTACCCTCAAAACATTTGTGGCCAACACAAGATTTGTCAACATTAACAGCATAAGTTTGACTGGGAGGAAAAAAACACGGATGTCAGTGGAGCTGGAAATAACTTAAGAATCACTCGAGCAACTAAAGACCATTCCAAGGAACTCACAATTTGCCATATAAAGGAACAAATGGCGTCGACTGTTGGGTAGACACTCCTTGATCACCGAAGAAAATTCTCCCAGAATATTCCTTGAAACACATCGAAAAGGAATTTCGAACTAATCCAGCTCTTGCAAGGAAGCTAGGAACTGAGATATCTGCCATCCCAAGGCCAAGAAGTCCATCTGGTGCAATACCATCCAAATAGCTACCACTTTGCTTCCTACCACAACTACAGAAAAAAAGGATACACTTAGTTAGACTGGAAAAACCACAGCAATCATGAGACTAGAATTCTTCAGTACACAAGCATCATCCGTCATTCCAACCATTTTGTTTCAAGAGAGCATAGAAGGATCAACATAACACAAAAAATATACAACACAAAGAACGGTGACAGCTTAAAATGCCATCTGTAGGCAACTGGATGAATATGAATATATGATGCAGATCCAGGTTGACTATGCAAATACCCACAGCAGAAAACAAGCAGAAATGAAGAATGCCCACACGCGGGAAAAACACATCAATTATAACTGTTATTTGCCAAGTAATGGAATACAAGCATAAACTCATAGAGAGAGCGATGACGGCTGGTACAGAACTTACCCTATAATGACTGAAGCCTTCACTGGTGCATGGCTCTCTCTGGAGTTCAAGTGTAGAATATCCTCAATTAGTAAACCTGAGCTGGTTGTGTTTTCTTGAAGATAGTCAGTACTGTATGGGCAAGGCTGCTTTGGGTTTGAACAGCCTGAACCCGATGAGCAAAGCTCATGGCTGCAGGGCAAATGCCGACTCGTTGTTGATTCAGCTGGTTTGTAAATCCCGAGATCTCTATCCTGCATAATAGATGCTCCATATATGACGGAGCACCTGCCAATCAATCATTGCAAATAAGCACTAAAACTGCTTCCCAATTTGTACAAGTCCTCTTGTTTGTGTATTTCTATCAAGTAATATAAGCAACTTTAGGATCGATAAAATTCAACAGAAAATTTTCACCAGAGATCACTAAATATGTCTCCAAGTGCCAGTTGGGCTTAAATTGGAAATTGTGCAGCTCAAGTTATTGTGACTTTTTCAATTAAAAGTGGCAGTGGTATCAAAGGTGCAAAACTAACTTGGACATCTATGTGAATCATCTCCCCTAAATTGAATGGAACGTTAATTAAGTACCAGGAAACAGTCGAAACGTACATGCCGTGTATTAGTTTCTTCAATCTACAAGGATACTATTATCACATGCTTTAAAGTTTTACTTTGGGAGAAATGAGTTAACTATGCGCAAGCATCATTTCTTTTCTTTTTGCAATAGCATGTGCAAGCCTCTACAGCATGCATCTGGTCAAATTGACACGAGCATTTCCAAATCCAGCATCTGCAGACCCTAACACAATGTTACTGTTCAAAAAAAGGGTGCGTACCAAAGTTTCACGGTAGCCAGCCAATGGAGCACACTCGATACAATCACAGGGTACCCAGAACAGATCACTTCCAGTATCCAATGCGACCATAAAGGAAGTGTTCGGCGTCCCGACATCCACCCATGTGTAATACAACCTGCACAGACAGGGGTAACGCCATTAGTAATCAGTAAAGCTAAGCTTCGGTCCATCATAGATTCACTTCACAATGTAACACACACACACACCCAACAAAGCAAAGCAACTTCTCTTTTTCTAATTCTGTGTTTCTCTATTATAAATATGATGTAAAGCTAACTGGGTCTGGTAGAGCATTGGAAAATAAGCTTCTGCATTAACAGTACAGTTCAGCAGTAAAAGGTGTTGAGGAATGCAGCAAGACCAGACGGCCGGGCCGCCGAGGCGAAGGTGAGTGAGCGCGACGCACCAGCCGAAATCGTTGCCGGGGGAGAAGATGCCGCCGGCTTCCGAGACGGAGAGGAGCTGGTGCTTGCGCTTCTGCCGCTGGAGGTCGCTCCGCACCAGCGCGCGGTAGTAGCCCCCGCTCCCGTGCGGCGGCCACCGCGCCGCCCCGTGGGGCCCCGCCGCCACACGCGCCTCGTCGGAGAGCCGGTGCACCATCCTCGTCGAGAGCGTCGCCGCGGCGGCCGGCGCCGACGCCGCCGCGGCGAGCAGGGCGAGGAGGAGGAGCGGGAGGCGCATGGGCGGATCTGGGCGGCCGGCGGCGGATCTGCCGGAAATGCGGGGAGGTGGCCGGAGGAGGGGGGCCTGGGGCTAGGGTTTGTTTGCTGGGTGGCCGGCGAGGAGCGGGGAGGTGGCGGGGGTGGGTGGGGAGCGTGACGGTGGAGGGGCTGCTTGGGCGGTGCGGTGGTGGTGGTGGTGATGGTGGCCTGGAAGTTTGCGCAGAAAAGAGGACGACGGAGAAGGTTTTGGCAGTTTTGCGAAATGGCCACTGAAGAAACCCTGTATTTTGGTTGAGTCCCGCTTAGCAGAGTCGTTGCCACTCATTGGTCCCTCGGTTGCAGTTTTGTCACTTTTATGCTTCTACTCCCTCCGTCCGAAAATACTTGTCATCAAAATAGATAAAAAAATGTGTATTTAGAACTAAAATACATCTAGATACATCTCTTTTTATTCATTTTGATGACAAGTATTCCGAACGAAGGGAGTATTTTTTTTTTGAGATAGTCACTTTTGCATGTTGATACTAATCTACTGACTAAATAAAATCAGACCATCTCTTTCCCGCAAAAGAAAATCAGACCATCTCTAAAAAAACACTGTAAGGACTAACCGACATATTAGGGGCCTTCTCTAGGTGTTTCTTGGCTATTTTGCTTGCATAAATTGAGAGACGAAGCATTCTAAACGTGTGCGTGCAACGGATTGGCCGAGTCGCTACGCTCTCTGCATGGGCCGCTCTACATGGCGTCGCACGTGTGCATCGATTAGTGGATCGGGGAAAGCGGGAAGGAGGGGCAAAATCGAAACAGAAGGCTATAGAAAGCTGAAACTCCTAGAGTATTTTAAAAAAAATCCAAAACATTTGTAAACACGGTAAATTCAAATTAAGGGAATACTAGCTACTCGAACACCCTTGTGTATTGTTTGTTGTATGAGTGTAATTGGTAACTGCCCATAAGAGGATCAGACATATGTTATAATATTACACTTTATCATGGATGCATGATATCTTAACGGATTTGAAAAATGAGTTTCACATAGAAATGAACAAGTTGATTCATGATTTAATGTAACATTTGAATGTTTCCGTTTCGGATATTAACATTTGAATGTTGGAAAACAAAATGGAAGCATTTGGTTGATAGAATGGTAGGATGATACTCCCTTCGTTTTATAATATAAGAGCGTTTTGTCAAAAACGCTTTTATATTATGAGACGGATGGAGTATTTTTGTAGAGCAAAATACAAGATGGTACTTTCTCTTTTTTTCTACATTAGCGGTCAAGATGGGACTAAAAGTTTTTTTTTTTTGAGCATCAGTACAGACACAAGCGCTCATATACACGCGCATACACTCACCCTTATGAACGCACGCACGCACACCCTAATCCTATGAGCACCTCCGAAAGACTGAGCCGGCATATCATTTTGAGATTTACGAAGTCACCGTAGACGCCTCGTCGTCGACAGGAACGTCTTCTCCCACTAAAAACGCATTGCCGAAAATTCTGAAATAAATCCAGGAATAATGCGAGCATCAGGATTTGAACCCTGATGGGTTGGGGATATCACTGTCCACCTAACCAATTCAACCACAAATTGATTCGCAAGATGAGACTAAAAGTTGTTGGGTTGGTGAATTGGGAAAACCTGATCGAGATGCCGAAAGGAGTTGCCTTGTGAATGCACGGAAGCATGAGGGCCTACTCGTTTGTTTCTCCTGTTTATTGTCGGGGCTTTTTAACAGCAACGGTCGTTTCAACCACATGACCGGAGTCCCCACAGGCCACAGCCAGAGTCCACAGTCCACTCGAGGCGCGTGCTGGTCCCCACGTGGCGGCGGGACGGCCGCTACGTCCTCGCTGCCTTTCTAGGTGCGGGGCCCATCAAATGGACGGCGCAGATGCTGCTGAAGCGCGCCGGTCAGGGATGGATATCATATCCCCGTGCCAGCTGCTGCACGAGACTGATTTGCTGCTGAACCTCGTGACAGCAAAAAAAAAAAAAAAAACGTGTACCGCTCGCGCTCAAGACGGTTCCCGACGCCTAATGTTGCGTGCCAACGGATAAGCCCACACTCATCGGATCTACTGTATCTATCGTTCTTCTTTTTTGAGAGAGAGAGAAAGATATATACTCTTTTCGGTCATTTTTACTCTGCATATTAGGTTTGACCGAAGTCAATCTCATTCAATTTTAACCAAATTTGTATAAAAAATTATAGACATTCACATAACAACATCAATATCATTAGATTCATCTTGGAATATATTTTCATATTATATTTATTACATATTATAGATGCTAATAATTTCTAATATAAACTTGATCAAACTTAGCAAAATTTGACTTTTGACAAATTCAATGTGTAGAGTAAAAAGGACCGGAGGAAGTATCTATCTGTAGTCTGTAGGCACGAATGCCAGAAGCAGCGTGACAAGTCCATCTCATGTTTCTACTACTTTACACAATTATCATTATCATGGATCGAGGAGCTTTTTTGTAGTACGACCTTTGACAAGGGCCGGGCTCCTTTAGCTGTACCTTTCGACGCGCACGCCACTTTGCATGATGATGATGATCTTCATCATGAGGAAAAGGCTCTTTGCCGATGCAAAAGTCAGCCGCTAGCGCTACGAACAAAACCGAGAGTGGCGGTGCAGGTGCGCGATCGCCAGAAACCCTACGCGGTAGGGGAGAGGAGCGGTCCGGAGCGCCGGCGGAGTTCGTCTGAGTTTCGAGCGTCCGGTAGATAGATTCAGAGACGCCTGTGCATGTGCCCTACTGCACCTGTTCGTGTTTGCAGTATACTAGTACGTGTAAATCCTGTTCGCTGCGCTGGCCGGCTGGCCTCGTGCCACGTAAACTAAGCAAGGTTCTGAAAAAAAAACTTAAAAAGCAAGGCTCGCAGGGCTGCGCGCACTGTTGGTTTGGTTGGGAAAGGCACGAATGCCGGTGCTGATCCTGCCGCTTCCAGGGACACGTGTTGCGAGCTGCGACACGCCGAGCGGCGCGACCCGCGCGACCCACACCTCTGTTTCGGTTTCATTTTGCTTTTCGGACAAAGTCGAAAACAAACGTTGAGGCTAGAGGATAGGATTATTATAGAATTTTTTTCTTTTAGAACCCTTTGGTTCATAGGAATGGATTTCTATTTCTATATATTATTGGTTCCTATCCTTCACATTTCATAGGAAAATAAAAAAAAGCTAGACTCAATGAAAAATTTTCTTTGATGTCAATTAAATAACATCTTGTTTTCTATTCCTACACATAGGATTTGAGATACATGTCATCTCATTTCGTACAAAATTTCTATTCATATAATAATCCTATCCTATAAACCAAAAGAGGCCTGAATCTGTAGAAGAAAGATAAATCAAACTCTAGTGGGAGGAGACGTTTCCGTCGATGACGAGGCGCCTACGGTGACTTCGTAAATCTCAAGATGATATGCCGGCTCAGTCTTTCGGAGGTGCTCATAGGGGTAGGGCGTGCGTGTGTGCGTTCATAGGGGTGAGTGTATGCGCGTATATATGAGCGCTTGTGTCTGTACTGATGCTCAAAAAAAAACATGCTTTATGTTTTCACTGCTTTTCTTTACATTTTTTCCTTTGTTATATGGGAAACGATTAGTTTCACCCGGCTGATTTTAGCGTGCGTCCGCCGCCCGCTGTGCCGTTGGATCCCTGATCCGTTTCTCCTGCCATACACAGTGTCTCCACGTTCATCCCTTGCACGTGTGTGGTCCTCGTGGGATATTAGCTTATGCTTATCCATATATGTTTGATTTTTACTGCCGCACACACTACTTCGCGCACTGCTGCCATGTACAACACATCATAGCTGCCTTTTCCAACGGCGTATCCTGTGCGTCTTTAGAGATGTGGCTTCAGCAAAATCGATAGGTTGCAAAGTGCTTCTATGGTTCATTTTCTTAAGAAAACGCTTGGCTTCTACCGGCGGATCGCACGCGAGCATTCGCCGACTTGTCTGTACGACACGTGTCCTGAGGGAGCGGTCTTTTTTCTTTTTTTCGGTCAACGTGGCCACTGCTCGCTGTTTAATGTCCACTACGATGAGTTTTCGCGGCAAGGTCTTTTGCAGTAAAAACTGCAACAGGACTTCTGTTTCAGAAAAATTAAATTTAAAGCAAGATCTTTGTTGCTAAAAAAACTAAATTGCAACAAGACCTTTGTTTCAAAAAAAAAAACAAGAACTCTGTTGCAAAAAACCAAATTGCAACAAAATCTCTGTTGCAAAAAAAAAAAATCTTGCAAAAATTTCTGCAACATGACTCGTGTTGCAGAAAATTCCCGCAACATGACCTGTGTTGCAATGATAAAAGGGTGACGCTCAGTCACTCAATTTGAATCCGTTGCAAATTCTTTTTTTAAACAAGGCCTCTGTTGCCAGAAATACTATAACAGAGCTTTTGATGCAAAAATAATTATTTTGCAACTGATCTCTATTGCAAGAAAAGAAATGCAACTTAAGGTATGTTGTAAAAATTTCCGTAAAATGACCTGTATTTCAAAAAAATTCCGCAACACGACCTGTGTTGCAATAATAGAGGATGACACTCGATCAATAAATTTGTCTGATCCTACAGCTTGCGAGGCGGAGGATGTTTTAAAAAGATCCGCCGGCCGACGCGTAGCGTTGCCCTTGTTATATTTTGGGTTTTATTTTATTTCTTTCTTGGTTTTCTTTGTATTGTTTGGTTCTTTTTCTTTTTTTTCTTTGCTGGTTTTAATCGATTTTGTTTTTTTTGACACATGTCTATTTTTTCTCAGTACACAATGTACATTTTTAGCACAAAAATGAAACTTTTTTAAAAATACTTTGGATTTTTTTAATACATAATATACATTCTTTAAATGCACATTTTCTTTTGAATACACCGTCGTATTTTGCGAAATGCACAAAGCCACTAGTCTTCTATAACGAAACCAGGGAGCTTGCGAAGACTTGAGTTCGGGACCTCGCACTCGAGCACGCATACATGATAGACAACGTGACATGTATAAGAAAACACATTAGCATTCATATATGGAAACATTTTTTAAAAAGAATTGAAACTTTTCTTGAAATAAAATGTGAACAAATTTGAATTTCCAAATACGTTTTTTTAATAAAAACAATCTACAAAATTCCAAAAAAATATTTTAAAGAATGTGACACCATTTCTAAAATTCAAAACATTTTTTGAAAGGCGTGAAAAACTTTTGTAATTCCAATTTTTATTGAAAAATGTGAACAATTTTTGAAATTGTGAACAGTCCTTAAAAATGCAAACAGAATTTTAATTGTCCTAGCATTTATTGAAAAACACTCTTTTTTAAAGTTATGATAAAAATAGAAAATAAGAGTGTTGTTTTAACTTCTGAACAATTTTTAAAATGTGCGAACATTTTGTAAAATTCTTTATTTTTTCCTGAATTTATGAACCAAGTTTGAAAAAGACAAACATTATTTGGAATTTTGTACAAATTTTTAGAAACATGAACTTTTTTAAATTCCTGAATATTTTCCAAAAACATGATTTGTTTTAAAACACTGGACATACTTTTGAAATCCCGAAAAAAATTGTATATATGATTTTTTTGCAAACACGAACATTTTTTGAAATTTTATTAAAAACATGAACATTTCGAAAAGAAAAAAGTATAGTTTTGACCCTCAAATCCATTCTAATGTCTTCATATCCCCCCAAAGTCAATTCTGGTCTAATTTAGACCCCAAAAATTTCAATACCGGTTTAATCTAGCCCTGAGCGGTTTAGTGACACATTAACAGTGGTTTTGCATCTGGTTTCGTGATTAGGCACTAATTTGTCATTGACTTGGCATGCTCATGTGGCATCAGGTCGCTGAACCAAGTGGGCCTCATATTCATCTGGCTTTTGTTTCATCCTTGTAGTGCAGAGAGAAAATCTCAAGGGCTGCTGCGATTGCGTCGCCGTCGTCGATGTTGCCGTTGTAGCCGTTGCCGCCGTCGTCGACCACCGTCTGCCTCGCTGGACGTCGCCTTAGCATAGCATAGAGGGAGCGCAAGGTCTCTTGTCTTCTGCGGCTAGGGCTACACCGCTGTCGACCAGTGCGAATCAGTCTCCGTGGGAATCAAGAGATGGCTTCAGGTACGTTTGTTGGACATGGGATCAGATAATGTTTGTTTTATGGGCAAGGGCTTGATCGCATCCTGTGTTCATGATAGCTCTGTTGTTTTGATATTAAAAGAGGTTAATTTGTGGATGATCGCCATGTTGTTTTCGGAAAAGTTAGATTAGTTTGCAGTGTGTTTGTAGTGGTTGTCTTGGTAGAAACAGAGCATAATTATTTTGACTGGATTTGACTGCTGAAGCGTGCTAACTCTGAATTTTGATGCATTTGGACTGAATTTTGACTGCCGTTTTACTAGTGCAGTATAAGTACTCTGTATTATAACTGCATTTGTACTGGACTTTTACTGGAGTTTACTGCAGTATAACTACTCTGAATTGGGACTGAATTTCGAATAGTTGTACTAGTTCTGACTTTAGTTTCAGTAGTGTGTTTGCATTTGACTGCAGTTTTTGTAGTTTTGACTACAATTTTGGTTGCATTTTCATTAGCTTTAGTAGTTCTGACTGCAACTTCTAGTTTTGACTGCAGAGTGGTGTCGTTTTAGCAATTGTACTAGTGTATTTGGATTACTTTGTAAGTATAACTAATGAGATATTTCATTCATTTTGCAGCTCGTTCGGATCCGCCCGATCCACTTGATTACTTCTTGGCCAGATATCATTATTTTGGCTCATCTGAGAGGAGGAGAACTAGAGATAGAGTTGCTTATTCCAAGAGACATGCTTAGTTATGCAGAATTGTGTGCTTATGCTCAGGATTTGTATCAAGTTGAAAGAGGGAATTGCAAAGGAAACTACACCTACAAGCTACACTGGTTAGTTCCAGGGAAATGCCTGGTTGATGGACTTCTTTTTCTGCATGGCAATGGTTCAGTTGCAAGCATGGACATTGGCATTACGGATGGTGCTTTTGCTGACATTTACGTGGAAGAATTTGAGAAACATGTAGATGAGTCTGAAGTGCACACGGAGGCATCAATTGAGGAGCAAATTGAGAAGAGAGAGATTGCAGAGAGTATTGATGATGTGGATCTTCGGGGTTTGCTGACAATTGATGTAGGTGAAACATACTCCAGGCACAAAGGGACCCGAATGCCATTGATTCCTGTGCAGTTTGTTGGAAAAGATGTTGCTGATGAGATGGTAATATCATTATTTTGGCTCATTTGAGAGGAAAAATGGACGGGGCTAGAGCCGAACGTGGGTGAGGAGGCCGAGGGAGAGAGCGAGGAGGACGAGGCGTCGCCGGCGGCCGCGACGTCGGCGCGGGGCACGGTGCTTGGATCGGACACAGAGTTGCGCGAGCCGAACTCTATCTCATGCCAAGGCTACGCCCAGCGAGAAAGACGGTGGCCGACGATGGCGGCGACAACTACGACGACGACGACGGTGGCTACGACAGAACGACGACGACGGTGTGGACGGTGTTGCGGCCCATGCGATTTCCTCTCCGAAACAGAAGCGAGATGTTGGTTCAGCGATCTGATGCCACATCAGCATGCCAATTCAACGAAAATTTAGTGCCTAATCAAGAAACTGTTGGGAAACATAGCAGAAATTCAAAATTTTCTACGCATCACCAAGATCAATCTATGGAGTAATCTATCAACGAGGGGAAGGAGAGTGCATCTACATACCCTTGTAGATCGCTAAGCGGAAGCGTTCAAGTGAACGGGGTTGATGGATCGTACTCGTCGTATCCAAATCACCGATGATCCTAGTGCCGAACGGACAACACCTCCGTGTTCAACACACGTACAGCCCGGTGACGTCTCCTACGCCTTGATCCAGCAAGAGTAGAAGGAGAGGTTGGGGAAGACTCCATCCAGCAGCAGCACGACGGCGTGGTGATGGTGGAGGAGCGTGGTACTCCAGCAGGGCTTCGCCAAGCACCGCAAGAGACGAGGAGGGAGAGGGGTAGGGCTGCGCCAAGAAGGAGATTGAATCGTTTCTATGGCAGCCCAAAACCTCAAGTATATATAAGGGGAGGGGAGGGGCTGCGCCCCCACCTAGGTTTCCACCCCTAGGGGTGGCGGCCAGCCCTAGATCCCATCTAGGGGGGGCGGCCAAGGGGGGGGAGAGGGGGGCGCACCACTAGGTGGGCCTTAGGCCCATCTGAGCCTAGGGTTTGCCCCCTTCCACTCTCCCTTGCGCCTTGGGCCTTGGTGGGGGGCGCACCAGCCCACCAGGGGCTGGTCCCCTCTCACACTTGGCCCATGCAGCCCTCCGGGGCTGGTGGCCCCACTTGGTGGACCACCGAGATCCTCCCGGTGGTCCCGGTACATTACCGATAAAACCCGAAACTTTTCTGGCGACCAAAACAGGACTTCCCATATATAAATCTTTACCTCCGGACCATTCTGGAACTCCTCGTGATGTCCGGGATCTCATCCGGGACTCCGAACAACATTCGGTAACCACGTATATCTATTCCCTATAACCCTAGCGTCATCGAACCTTAAGTGTGTAGACCCCATGGGTTCGGGAACCATGCAGACATGACCGAGATAACTCTTCGGTCAATAACCAACAGCGGGATCTGGATACCCATGTTGGCTCCCACATGTTCCACGATGATCTCATCGGATGAACCACGATGTCGCGGATTCAATCCATCCCGTATACAATTCCCTTTGTCTATCGGTACGATACTTGCCCGAGATTCGATCGTCGGTATCCCGATACCTTGTTCAATCTCGTTACCGGCAAGTCTCTTCACTCGTTCTGTAACACATCATCCCGTGATCAACTCCTTGATCACATTGTGCACATTATGATGATGTCCTACCGAGTGGGCCCAGAGATACCTCTCCGTTTACACGGAGTGACAAATCCCAGTCTCGATTCGTGCCAACCCAACAGACACTTTCGGAGATACCTGTAGTGTACCTTTATAGCCACCCAGTTATGTTGTGACGTTTGGCACACCCAAAGCACTCCTACGGTATCCGGGAGTTGCACAATCTCATGGTCTAAGGAAATGATACTTGACATTAGAAAAGCTTCAGTAAAGGAACTGCACGATCTTGTGCTAGGCTTAGGATTGGGTCTTGTCCATCACATCATTCTCCTAATGATGTGATCCCGTTATCAACGACATCCAATGTTCATGGTCAGGAAACCGTAACCATCTATTGATCAACGAGCTAGTCAACTAGAGGCTTACTAGGGACATGGTGTTGTCTATGTATCCACACATGTATCTGAGTTTCCTATCAATACAATTCTAGCATGGATAATAAACGATTATCATGAACAAGGAAATATAATAATAACCAATTTATTATTGCCTCTAGGGCATATTTCCAACAGTCTCCCACTTGCACTAGAGTCAATAATCCAGTTCACATCGATATGTGATTAACACTCAAGGTCACATCCCCTATGTGACTAACACCCAAGAGTTCTGGGTTTGATCTTGTTATGCTCGTGAGAGAGGTTTCAGTCAACGGGTCTACAGCATTCAGATCCGTATGTACTTTGCAAATTTCTATGCCATCTTGTAGATGCAACTACTACGCTACATTTGGAGCCATTTCAAATAACTGTTCTACTTGGAGCTATTCTAAATTGTTGCTCCATTATACATATCCGGTATCTCTACTCAGAGCTATCCGGATAGGTGTTAAGCTTGCATCGACATAACTCTTTACGTCGAACTCTTTATCACCTCCATAACCGAGAAACATATCCTTATTCCTCTAAGGATAATTTAGACCGCTATCTGGTGATCTACTCCTAGATTACCTTTGTACCCTCTTGCCATATATGTGGCAAGGCACACATCAAGTGCGGTACTCAGCATGGCATACCGTATAGAGCCTATGACAAAAGCATAGGGGACGACCTTCGTCCTTCCTCTTTCTTCTGCCGTGGTCGAGCTTTAAGTCTTAACTTCATACCTTACAACTCAGGCAAGAACTCCTTCTTTGACTGATCCATCTTGGACACCTTCAAGATCATGTCAAGGTATGTGCCCATTTGAAAGTACCATTAAGCGTTTTGATCTATCCTTATAGATCTCGATGCTCAATGTTCAAGTAGCTTAATCCAGGCTTTCCATTGAAAAACACTTCCAAATAACCCTATATGCTTTCCAGAAATTCTACGTCATTTCTGATCAACAATATGTCAACAACATATACTCATTAGAAATTCTATAGTGCTCCCACTCACTTTTTTGGAAATACAAGTTTCTCATGAACTTTGTATACACCCAAAATCTTTGATCATCTCATCAAAGCATACGTTCCAACTTCGAGATGCTTACTCCAGTCCTTAGAAGGATTGCTGGAGCTTTGCATACTTGTTAGCATCTTTCAGGTTTGACAAAACCTTCCAGTTGTATCACATACAACCTTTCCTCAAGAAAATCGTCGAGGAAACAATGTTTTGATATCCTGTCTGCAAGATTTCATAAATAATGCAGTAATCGCTAATATAATTCCAACAGACTCTTAGCATCGCTACGAGTGAGAAAGTCTCATCGTAGTCAACTCCTTGAACTTGTCGGAAAACATCTTAATGACAAGTCGAGCTTTCTTAATGGTGATACTTACCATCATTGTCCGTCTTCCTTTTAAAATCCATATGTACCTAACAGCCTTACGACCATCAAGTAGTTCTTCCAAAGTCTACACTTTGTTTTCATATATGGATCCTCTCTTGGATTATATGGCCTCGAGCCATTTTGGAATCCAGGCCCACCATCGCTTCTCCATAGCTCGTATGTTCATTGTTGTCTAGCAACATGACTTCCAAGACAGGATTACGTACCATTCTGAAGTAGTACGCATCCTTGTCATCCCACGAGGTTTGGTAGTGACTTGATCTGAAGTTTCATGATCACCATCATAAGCTTCCACTTCAATTGGTGTAGGTGCCGCAGGAACAACTCCCTGTGCCTTGCCACACACTAGTTGAAGAGACGGTTCAATAACCTCATCAAGTCTCCACCATCCTCCCACTCAATTCTTTCGAGAGAAACCTTTCCTCGAGAAAGGACCCTATTCTAGAAACAATCCCTTATTGCTTTCGGATCTGAGACAAGAGGTATACCCAACTGTTTTGGGTGTCCTATGAAGATGCATTTATCCGCTTTGGGTTCGAGCTTATCAGCCTGGAATTTTTCCACATAAGCGTCGCAACCCCAAACTTTTAAGAAATGATAGCTTAGGTTTCTCTAAACCATAGTTCATACGGTGTCATCTCATCGGAATTACGTGGTGCCCTATTTAAAGTGAACGTGGTTGTCTCTAATGCCTAACCCATAAACCATCGTGGTAATTCGATAAGAGACATCATGGTATGCATCATATCCAATAGGGTGCAGTTATGATGTTCGGACACACCATCACACTATGGTGTTCCAGGCTGTATTAGTTTTGAAACAATTTTCACAATGTCTTAATTCTGTGCCAAACTCGTAATTCAGATATTCATCTCTATGATCATGTCATAGATATTTTATCCTCTTGTCACGACGATCTTTCAACTTCACCCTGAAATTACTTGAACCTTTCAATAATTCAGACTCGTGATTCATCAAGTAAATATACCCAACATCTACTCAAATCATCTGTGAAGTAAGAACATAACGATATCCACTACACGCCTTAGAACTCATTGGACTGCACACATCAAAATGTATTACTTCCAACAAGTTGCTTTCTAGTTCCATTTTACTGAAAACGAGGCTTTCAGTCATCTTGCCCATGTGGTATGATTTGCATGTCTCAAGTGATTCAAAATCAAGTGAGTCCAAACGGTCCATTTGCATGGAGTTTCTTCATGCACATACACCAATAGACATGGTTTGCATGTCTCAAACTTTTCAAAAACGAGTGAGCCCAAAGATCCATCAACATGGAGCTTCTTCATGCGTTTTATACCGATATGACTTATGTGGCAGTGCCACAAGTAGGTGGTACTATCATTACTATCTTATATCTTTTGGCATGAACATGTGTATCACTACGATCGAGATTCAATAAACCATTCATTTTAGGTGCAAGACCATTGAAGGTATTATTCAAATAAATAGAGTAACCATTATTCTCCTTAAATGAATAACCGTATTGCGATAGACATAATCCAATCATGTCTATGCTCAACGCAAACACCAATCTCGATGGTAGAGGGAGCGTGCGATGCTTGATCACATCAAGCTAGGGAAAAACTTCCAACATATATCGCCAGCTCACCTTTAGCTAGTCTCCGTTTACTCCGCAGCCTTTTATTTCGAGTTTACTAACACTTAGAAACCGAATCGGTATCTAATACCATGGTGCTACTAGGAGTACTAGTAAAGTACACATTAACACAATGTATATCCAATATACTTCTATCGACCTTGCCAGCCTTCTCATCTACCAAGTATCTAGGGTAATTCTGCTCCAATGGTTGTTCCCCTTATTACAGAAGCACTTAGTCTCGGGTTTGGGTTCAACCTTGGATTTCTTCACTAGAGCAGCAGCTGATTTTCCGTTTCATGAAGTATCCCTTCTTGCCCTTGCCCTTCTTGAAACTAGTGGTTTCACCAACCAACAACAATTGATGCTCCTTCTTGATTTCTACTTTTGTGGTGTCAAACATCGCGAATATCTCAAGGATCATATATGTCCCCGATATATCATAGTTCATCACGAAAGCTCTAGCAGCTTGGTGGTAATGACTTCGGAGAAACATCACTTTCTCATCTGGAAGATCAACTCCCACTTGATTCAAATGATTGTTGTACTCAAACAATCTGAGCACAAGCTCAACAATTGAGCTTTCCTCCCTTAGTTTGCAGGCTAAGAAAATCGTCGGAGGTCTTATACCTCTTGACGTGGGCACGAGCCTGAAATCCCAAACATCTCATATGTTTCGCGACGTTTCAAAACGTCTTCGGTGCCTCAACTCTAAACCGTTTAACTGAACTATCACGTAGTTATCAAAATGTGTATGTCAGATGTTCGCAACATTCACAGACAATGTTCGAGGTTCAGCACACTGAGCGGTGCATTAAGGACATAAGCCTTCTATGAAGCAATGAGGACAATCCTCAGTTTACGGACCTAGTCCGCATAATTGCTACTATCAACTTTCAACTAAATTTTCTCTAGGAACATATCTAAACAGTAGAACTAAAGCGCGAGCTACGACATAATTTGCGAAGACCTTTTGACTATGTTTAGGATAATTAAGTTCATCTTATGAACTCCCACTCAGATAGACATCCCTCTAGTCATCTAAGTGATTACATGATCCGAGTCAACTAGGTCGTGTCCGATCATCACGTGAGACGGACTAGTCAACATCGGTGAACATCTTCATGTTGATCGTATCTTCTATACTACTCATGTTCGACCTTTCGGTCTTCTGTGTTCCGAGGCCATGTCTGTACATGCTAGGATCATCAAGTCAACCTAACTGTTTGCATGTGTAAATCTATCTTACACCCGTTGTATGTGAACGTTGGAATCTATCACACCCGATCATCACGTGGTGCTTTGAAACAATGAACTGTCGCAACGGTGCACAGTTAGGGGAAACACTTTCTTGAAATTATTATGAGCGATCATCTTATTTACTACTGTCATTCTAAGTAAACAAGATGCAAAAACATGATAAACATCACATGCAATCAAATAATAGTGACATGATATGGCCAATATCATATAGCTCCTTTGATCTCCATCTTGGGGCTTCATGATCATCTTGTCACCGGCATGACACCATGATCTCCATCATCATGATCTCCATCATCGTGTCTCCATGAAGTTGCTCACCAACTATTACTTCTACTACTATGGCTAACACGTTTAGCAATAAAGTAAAGTAATTTACATGGCGTTTCTCAATGACATGCAGGTCATACAAAAAATAAAGACAACTCCTATGGCTCCTGCCGGTTTTCATACTCATCGACATGCAAGTCGTGATTCCTATTACAAGAACATGATCTCATACATCACATATATATCATTCATCACATCCTTTGGCCATATCATATCACAAAACACTTGCTGCAAAAACAAGTTAGACGTCCTCTAATTGTTGTTGCAAGTTTTTACGTGGCTGCTATAGGTTTCTAGCAAGAACGTTTCTTACCTACGCTAAAACCACAACGTGAATTGCCAATTTCTATTTACCCTTCATAAGGACCCTGTTCATCGAATCCGATCCGACTAAAGTGGGAGAGACAGACACCCGCCAGCCACCTTATGCAACTAGTGCATGTCAGTCGGTGGAACCGGTCTCACGTAAGCGTACGTGTAAGGTTGGTCCGGGCCGCTTCATCCCACGATGCCGCTGAATCAAGATAAGACTAGTAACAGCAAGATAATTGACAATATCGACGCCCACAACTACTTTGTGTTCTACTCGTGCATAGTAACTACGCATAGACCTAGCTCATGATGCCACTGTTAGGGTATGTAGCAGAAATTCAACATTTTCTACGCATCACCAAGATCAATCTATGGACTAATCTAGCAACGAGGGGAAGGAGAGTGCATCTACATACCCTTGTAGATCGCTAAGCGGAAGCGTTCAAGTGAACGGGGTTGATGGAGTCGTACTCATCGTGATCCAAATCACCGATGATCCTAGTGCCGAACGGACGGCACCTCCGTGTTCAACACACGTACAGCCCGGTGACGTCTCCTACGCCTTGATCCAGCAATAGGAGAAGGAGAGGTTGGGGAAGACTCCATCCAGCAGCAGCACGACGGCGTGGTGGTGGTGGAGGAGCGTGGTACTCCAGCAGGGCTTCGCCAAGCACCGCAAGAGACGAGGAGGGAGAGGGGTAGGGCTGCGCCAAGAAGGAGATTGAATCGTTTCTATGGCAGCCCAAAACCTCAAGTATATATAGGGGGAGGGGAGGGGCTGCGCCCCCACCTAGGTTTCCACCCCTAGGGGTGGCGGCCAGCCCTAGATCCCATCTAGCGGGGGCGGCCAAGGGGGGAGAGAGGGGGGCGCACCACTAGGTGGGCCTTAGGCCCATCTGAGCCTAGGGTTTGCCCCCTTCCACTCTCCCTTGCGCCTTGGGCCTTGGTGGGGGGCGCACCAGCCCACCAGGGGCTGGTCCCCTCTCACACTTGGCCCATGCAGCCCTCCGGGGCTGGTGGCCCCACTTGGTGGACCACCGGGATCCTCCCGGTGGTCCCGGTACATTACCGATAAAACCCGAAACTTTTCCGGTGACCAAAACAGGGCTTCCCATATATAAATCTTTACCTCCGGACCATTACGGAAATCCTCGTGACGTCCGGGATCTCATCCGGGACTCCGAACAACATTCGGTAACCACGTATATCTATTCCCTATAACCCTAGCGTCATCGAACCTTAAGTGTGTAGACCCCATGGGTTCGGGAACCATGCAGACATGACCGAGATAACTCTCCGGTCAATAACCAACAGCGGGATCTGGATACCCATGTTGGCTCCCACATGTTCCACGATGATCTCGTCGGATGAACCACGATGTCGCGGATTCAATCAATCCCGTATACAATTCCCTTTGTCTATCGGTACGATACTTGCCCGAGATTCGATCGTCGGTATCCCGATACCTTGTTCAATCTCGTTACCGGCAAGTCTCTTTACTCGTTCTGTAACACATCATCCCGTGATCAACTCCTTGATCACATTGTGCACATTATGATGATGTCCTATCAAGTGGGCCCAGAGATACCTCTCCGTTTACACGGAGTGACAAATCCCAGTCTCGATTCGTGCCAACCCAACAGACACTTTCGGAGATACCTGTAGTGTACCTTTATAGCCACCCAGTTACGTTGTGACGTTTGGCACACCCAAAGCACTCCTACAGTATCCGGGAGTTGCACAATCTCATGGTCTAAGGAAATGATACTTGACATTAGAAAAGCTTCAACAAACGAACTACACGATCTTGTGCTAGCCTTAGGATTGGGTCTTGTCCATCACATCATTCTCCTAATGATGTGATCCCGTTACCAACGACATCCAATGTTCATGGTCAGGAAACCGTAACCATCTATTGATCAACGAGCTAGTCAACTAGAGACTTACTAGGGACATGGTGTTGTCTATGTATCCACACATGTATCTGAGTTTCCTATCAATACAATTCTAGCATGGATAATAAACGATTCATGAACAAGGAAATATAATAATAACCAATTTATTATTGCCTCTAGGGCATATTTCCAACAGAAACCAGATGCAAAACCACTTTATGTGTCACTAAACCGCTCAGGTCTAGATTAACCGGTATTGAAATTTTTGGGGTCTAAATCAGACTAGAATTGACTTTGGGGGAATATGAAGACATTGGAATGGATTTGAGGGTGAAAACTATACTTCTTTCTTTCGAAAATTGGCTACCTCGTTGTGATATAGTGGGCCGGCCCAAATTCTCGTTCATGGGAGTAGCACGTTATCCGACCGAGATTGAGTACTCTCAGTGTGCCAAACAGTTCTAGGATTCGAAATAGACCGAGATTGACAAGTTCAAAGTACCAATGTTTGGGATTCAAAGTTCAGGATTTGATTTATCTTTTATCTACAAGTTTAAGGTTTATTTTAAATCTTTTCCTTTTGCTTTTTGTTTGAGAGCCTCGGTCGGTTGTTATCGCAAAATAGCATCATCCCGCAGACTACGGTTTTTCTGGTTTGACGCTGGGGCGCCCATGGATCGGTGAGTGAAATGTGGAGGCGTCTAAGTATCTGTTTGCATTGTTCCCGGGCGTGAGAGAGAACGGCCACCTAGTACTTCGGTCGTTGAGACTTGATTGTTCAGACATGACGCGGACTGTGATGGGAACCACCTAGCAATCTAGCATCACACGAATCAATCTGTAGTTGAGTTGGTTAGGTGGACAATGGTATCCCCAACCCACCAGGGTTCAAATCCTGGTGCTTGCATTATTTCTGGATTTATTTTAGGATTTCTGACGATGCACTTTTAGTGGGAGGAGACGTTCTCGTCGACGACGAGGGTGTGCGTGTGTGCGTTCATAGGGGTGAGTGTATGCGCGTGTATATGAGCGCTTGTGTCTGTACCGATGCTAAAAAAAAGCAATCTAGCATCACAATGTGCGACCACACATTTTTTATGCGGGAAATTTTTGTTTTTTCCACTTTAAATTTTGCCAATTTTCTTTATGCCGTTCTAGATTTTTGACATTTCACTTTTACCACTCTTAGCTTTTGACAATTATCACAATTGTCATTCCGTGGCAAAACCAAAATGTTTTTATTTCATTTTTGCCAATCTTAGCTTTTGAAATGTATTACAATTGCCACTATGAAAATGTTACTTTTGCCACGGGAATGACAGTTGTGATAATTGTCAAAAACTAAGAGTGGCAAAAGTGAAATGTCAAAATCTAGAGTAGCAAAAGGATAATTGGCAAAATATAGAATGAAAAAAACTAAAATTTCCCTATTATTGAATTAGTTACTCATGCCGCATAAAAAACATTTTTATGCATTGTTTACTAGAGTATTGAGTTAGTTACGGGCCATATTCAGCGTTTTCTTCTTCAGGGTGACGATTTGCTACTTAGCTCGTCGATGTTTGTGTCTTCTGGTCTTCGACAACTTTTCGACTGCTACTTCTACAAATTCGTACATTTTAACAAGTCAATTCATTGAGTCGGAGTCTCAAAGCAGAAACAAGTTTTGCTCACGACACGCCGTCGGTGGATGCATGAGGAACTCCAAGAATATGGATGTACTTTTCATTTCCGGTAAGGTCATTTTGTAAGGATCTACCTTTGACCTTTTTGGAAAAATAAAAAAATATTCATATCTTGTTAATCATAGAATTGTACCAAAGAAAATAATTGAATAGCTAAGAAATTTACTTGATGCCCCATCATACAGAATGTTTGAAGCCTATAAAAAATGCAATTGCAACCATAGAGGAAAAAACTAATATTTGTAAACATTCTTACCGTAGGATTGTGCCATAGATTTTTTTTAGAGTTCCTATCAATTTTGGAAGAACCATGTTGATGAGTTTTATTTACGTCCTGCAATTAACATTGTACATATTTCTCTTGTCTCCCTCTTCCCCCCAATCAGGTAGCACCTTCTATTTTGATGTACACTGGATTTAATTTGAAAACAACATGTGTAGTGAAAGCAACGACATGACAGTCCTCTTCTGTTCCCGAGCTCAAGTGAGCTCGCGATGAATAGGAAAATCCTAAAAATCACAAACTTTGACAAATGTTTTGCGTGCTCGACAAATTTCAGCACAAAATTGACATTCGTGGAAGTTATGGAAAACAAAATTAGCACTCAAAATGCTTCCAAGAAAAGCATTTTTGGAACATTGATTTTTTTTCATGAATGGCATTTCTTGATTTTTTTGCAAGCATATTAAACATTTGTCAAAATTTATCACAAAGAAATCAATTTATTTATTCATCTTTACTATTTTTTTTATTTTACTATTTATCAGGGAGCACTTAAGCTCGGGAGCAGATACTCTGCGTCCACCACGACACCCCTTTACATGTCAAACTGGTAGGTAAATCCATGAGCACACACCATTTTACCTTCTTTTATAAAACCGAAAGACGCCAACACTGTTTTTCATTTGATTACGGAGTACAAACAATACAAGGTAGTTAAATACAAAGACCAACGCTATCAGCATCGTCAAAAAAAGTGGAGCAATAATGTAACGCCTCATATGTAATTTGCCATATTTGTATTCCAACTCTTGCCATTTTCGGCACTAAGTTATGATATTTTCCTCGTTGTTGGGTTTGTCTTCGTTTTTTTGCTTTTGTCCTTGTCATGCATTTCATATCATGTCTTCATGTGCATCGTATTTGCATACGTGTTCGTCCCATACATTCGAGCATTTTCCCCGTTGTCCGTTTTGCATTCCGGCACTCCTATGTCTTCCGGCGTCTCCTTTAACCTCTTTTCGTGTGCGGGTGTTAAACGTTCTCGGATTGGACCGATACTTACCAAGCGGCCTTGGTTTACTACCGTAGACCGTCTGTCAAGTTTCATGCCATTTGGACTTCGTTTGTTACTCCAACGATTAACCGAGGAACCGTAAAGGCATCGTGTGTGTTGCAGCCCAACACCTCTACAAAGTGGCCCAATGAAGGAAATATGCCCTAGAGGCAATAATAAAGTTATTATGTATTTCCTTATATCATGATAAATGTTTATTATTCATGCTAGAATTGTATTAACCGGAAACATAATACATGTGTGAATACATAGACAAACAGAGTGTCACTAGTATGCCTCTACTTGACTAGCTCGTAAATCAAAGATGGTTATGTTTCCTAACCATGGACAAAGAGTTGTTATTTGATTAATGGGATCACATCATTAGTTGAATGATCTGATTGACATGACCCATTCCATTAGCTTAGCACCCGATTGTTTAGTATGTTGCTATTGCTTTCTTCATGACTTATACATGTTCCTATGACTATGAGATTATGCAACTCCCGTTTGCCGGAGGAACACTTTGTGTGCTACCAAACGTCACAACATAACTGGGTGATTATAAAGGAGCTCTACAGGTGTCTCCAAAGGTACATGTTGGGTTGGCGTATTTCGAGATTAGAATTTGTCACTCCGAATGTCGGAGAGGTATCTCTGGGCCCTCTCGGTAATGCACATCACATAAGCCTTGCAAGCATTGCAACTAATGAGTTAGTTGCGGGATGATGTATTATGGAACGAGTAAAGAGACTTGCCGGTAACGAGATTGAACTAGGTATTGAGATACCGACGATCGAATCTCGGGCAAGTAACATACCAATGACAAAGGGAACAACGTATGTTGTTATGCGGTCTGACCGATAAAGATCTTCGTAGAATATGTAGGAGCCAATATGGGCATCCAGGTCCCGCTATTGGTTATTGATCGGAGACGTGTCTCGGTCATGTCTACATTGTTCTCGAACCGTAGGGTCCGCACGCTTAAGGTTTTGATGATAGTTATATTATGAGTTTATGAGTTTTGATGTACCAAAGGAGTTCGGAGTCCCGGATGAGATCGAGGACATGACGAGGAGTCTCAAAATGGTTGAGACGTAAAAATCGATATATTGGACGACTATATTTGGACATCGGAAAGGTTCCGAGTGATCCGAGTATTTTTCGGAGTACCGGAGAGTTACGGGAATTCGCCGGGGAGTATATGGGCCTTATTGGGCTTTAGGGGAAAGAGATAGGAGAGGTTGGGCGCCCCCCAAGGCTTAGTCCGAATTGGACTAGGGGGAAGGGCTGCGCCCCCTCCTTCCTTCTCTCCTCTTTTCCCTTGCCTTGACTCCTACTCCTACTACATGGAAGGACTCCTAGTTGGACTAGGAAAGGGGGAATCCTACTCCCGGTGGGAGTAGGACTCCCCTAGGGCGCGTGTAAGGGCTTATTTATCCCTACGGTGTTTTGGTGATTGATGACAATGCATTTTGCGGACTAATCATGTGCTTTAAGTGCTTTCAGATATTCATCCTTCGGCACGGAATGATTACTTCCCTTTGGCGCTCTACTCAAGACGGTGTAGTCTATTCCGTGACCTTGTTGGTGGACTAGGTTTCGTAGTAGTCACCGTACTATCAAGAGGGGGTCCGTTTTGGTATGACTTGGGTGGAATCAACACGTACACGTTCTCTTCACTCCCTCCAATCTTTTCCGCACCTTGGGGCCTTTCTTTCCCTCCTTCCTCTGTTTGTCCTGGACCCAGCGGTAGTACCGCGGTCCACAGCGGTAGTGCGGCTGAGACCTCCTAAGCGGTAGTACCGCTCTTGGAGCGGTAGTACCGCTCCCCGAGCGGTAGTACCGCTGGGTGGCCTCAGCGGCAGCACCTCTGCGATTCCGTGCTACTGCCGCCCTGCCACTGCGTCAGCAGCGGTAGTACCGCTCCTCGGAGCGGTAGTACCGCTTGCTGGGGCTCAGCCGCAGTACCGTGGTGGCATGGTGCTCCTTCCGCTTCGATTCTTGCGCACTTTTTCTCGTGTCGGGTTTTGCGGTACTAGGCGCGGCAGTAGTGGCGGTAGTACTGCTCGAGAGCGGTAGTACCGCTCTACCTCCACGGTAGTACCGCTGGGGGCGGGAGCGGTAGTACCGCTCGAGGGCGGCAGTACCGCCCTGGGCCCCTGCCCTAGGCCTTTTCTTTTGGCGCGGTAGTACCGCTGAGGGGGAGCGGTAGTACCGCTCTAGGGCGGCAGTACCGCTCTGCCTCAGCGGCAGTACCGCCCTCTACGGGGCTGAGTGGGGGGGTAACGGTTCACTTGTTTCCCCCACTATATAAGGGCTCCTTCTTCTCCCTCTTTGTCTTACCTCTTCCACCAACCCTCATTATTGCCCAAGCACCATTTATTGCTCAAGCTCCATTGCATACCCCAAGCTTCATCTTGCCCGATCTATCTCCCTAGCCAATCAAACTCGTTGATTTGCTCGGGAGTGGTTGAGAAGGCTCCGATCCACACTTCCACCAAGGGATTTTTGATTCCCCCATTCATCCTTAGCGGATCTTGTTACTCTTGGGTGTTCGAGCACCCTAGACGGTTGAGGTCACCTCGGAGCCATATTCCATTGTGGTGAAGCTTCGTGGTCTTGTTGGGAGCCTCCGATTAAGTTGTGGAGTTTGCCCCAACCTTGTTTGTAAAGGTTCGGTCGCCGCCTTCAAGGGCACCAATAGTGGAATCACGGCATCTCGCATCGTGTGAGGGCGTGAGGAGAATACGGTGGCCCTAGTGGCTTCTTGGGGAGCATCGTGCCTCCACACCGCTCCAACGGAGACGTACTTCCCCTCAAAAGGAAGGAACTTCGGTAACACATCCTCGTCTTCACCGGATCCACTCTTGGTTATCTCTTACCTTTACTTGTGCAAGCTCTTTAGTGATTATTCCCTTGCTTGCTTGTGTGCTTGTTGTTGTTGCATCATATAGGTTGCTCACCTAGTTGCACATCTAGACAACCTACTTTGATGCAAAGATTAATTTGGTAAAGAAAAGCTAAAAATTGGTAGTTGCCTATTCACCCCCCCCCCCTCTAGTCAACCATATCGATCCTTTCAGCGCGCCATAGAGAGGGCCGGCCCTCCCCTCCTCCACTCCTTTATATACGGGGGCAGGGGGCACCCCATAGACACACAAGTTGATCATTGAGATCGTTCCTTAGCCGTGTGCGGTGCCCCCTGCCACCATATTCCACCTCGATTATATTGTAGCAGTGCTTAGGCGAAGCCCTGCGACGGTAGTACATCAAGATTGTTCACCACGCCGTCGTGCCTAGAGGCAATAATAAAAGCATTATTATTATATTTCCTTGTTCATGGTAATTGTCTTTATTCATGCTATAATTGTGTTATCCGGAAATCGTAATACATGTGTGAATAACAGACACCAACATGTCCCTAGTAAGCCTCTAGTTGACTAGCTCGTTGATCAACAGATAGTCATGGTTTCCTGGCTATGGACATAAGATGTCACTGATAACGAGATCACATCATTAGGAGAATGATGTGATGGACAAGACCCAATCCTAAACATAGCATAAAGATCGTGTAGTTCGTTTGCTAGAGTTTTGCAATGTCAAGTATCTTTTCCTTAGACCATGAGATCGTGTAACTCCCGGATACCGTAGGAGTGCTTTGGGTGTACCAAACGTCACAACGTAACTGGGTGACTATAAAGGTATACTACGGGTATCTCCGAAAGTGTCTGTTGGGTTGACACGGATCAAGACTGGGATTTGTCACTCCGTATGACGGAGAGGTATCACTGGGCCCACTCGGTAATGCATCATCATAATGAGCTCAAAGTGACCAAGTGTCTGGTCACGGGATCATGCATTACGGTACGAGTAAAGTGACTTGCCGGTAACGAGATTGAACGAGGTATTGGGATACCGACGATCGAATCTCGGGCAAGTAATATATCGATAGACAAAGGGAATTGCATACGGGGTTGATTAAATCCTCGACATCGTGGTTCATCCGATGAGAACATCGTGGAGCATGTGGGAGCCAACATGGGTATCCAGATCCCGCTGTTGGTTATTGACCGGAGAGTCGTCTCGGTCATGTCTGCTTGTCTCCCGAACCCGTAGGGTCTACACACTTAAGGTTCGGTGACGCTAGGGTTGTGAAGATATGTATATGCAGTAACCCGAATATTGTTCGGGGTCCCGGATGAGATCCCAGACATCACGAGGAGTTCCGGAATGGTCCGGAGGTAAAGAATTATATATAGGATGTGCAGTTTCGGCCATCGGGACAAGTTTCGGGGTACCCGGTATTGTACCGGGACCACCGGAAGGGTCCCGGGGGTCCACCGGGTGGGGCCACCTATCCCGGAGGGCCCCTTGGGCTGAAATAGGTGGGAACCCAGCCCATAGTGGGCTGGGGCGCCAGCCCCCCCAAGGCCCATGCGCCTAGGGTTGGGGGGAACCCTAAAGGGGGGCGCCCCCTTGCTTGGGGGGCAAGCCCCCCACCCCTGGCCGCCGCCCCCCTGGTAGATCCCATCTACCAGGGCCGGCGCCCCCCCTGGCACCCCTATATAAAGTGGGGGAGAGGAGGGACTTGACCCCGCACTTTTGGTGCTTCCCTCTTCCCCAGTTACTTCTCCCTTTCTCGTAGTACACGGCGAAGCCCTGCTGTCGTGACGCCCTGCATCCACCACCACGCCGTCGTGCTGCTGGATCATCATCAACCTCTCCTTCCCCTTGCTGGATCAAGAAGGAGGAGACGTCTCCCGTCCCGTACGTGTGTTGAACGCGGAGGTGCCGTCCGTTCGGCGCTGGTCATCGGTGATTTGGATCACGGCGTGTACGACTACCTCAACCTCGTTCTAACGAACGCTTCCGCTCGCGATCTACAAAGGTGTGTAGATGCATCTCGTGACTCGTTGCTAGATGAACTCCTAGATGATCTTGGTGAAACGAGTAGGAAAATTTTTGTTTTCTGCAACGTTCTCCAACAGTGGCATCATGAGCTAGGTCTATGCGTAGTTCTTCTTGCGCGAGTAGAACACAATTCGTTGTGGGCGTGGATTTGTCAACCTTCTTGCCGCTACTAGTGTTTTCTTGCTTCAGCGGTATTGTGGGATGAAGCGGCCCGGACCAACCTTACACGTACGCTTACGTGAGACCGGGTCCACCGACTAACATGCACTAGTTGCATAAGGTGGCTGGCGGGTGTCTGTCTCTCCCACTTTAGTTGGAGCGGATTCGATGAACAGGGCCCTTATGAAGGGTAAATAGAAGTTGACAAATCACGTTGTGGCTTTCACGTAGGTAAGAAAACGTTCTTGCAAGAACCCTAATTCAGCCACGTAAAAACTTGCAACAACAATTAGAGGACGTCTAACTTGTTTTTGCAGCAAGTGCTTTGTGATATGATATGGCCAAAGTTGTGATGAATGATGAATGATCTATATGTGATGTATGAGATGTTCATGCTATTGTAATAGGAATCACGACTTGCATGTCGATGAGTATGACAACCGGCAGGAGCCATAGGAGTTGTCTTTATTCTTTTATATGACCTGCGTGTCATTGAGAAACGCCATGTAAATTACTTTACTTTATTGCTAAACACGTTAGCCTTAGTAGTAGAAGTAATAGTTGGCGAGCAACTTCATGGAGACACGATGATGGAGATCATGATGATGGAGATCATGGTGTCAAGCCGGTGACAAGATGATCATGGAGCCCCAAGATGGAGATCAAAGGAGCTATGTGATATTGGCCATATCATGTCACGTTTATTATTATTTGATTGCATGTGATGTTTATCATGTTTTGCATCTTGTTTACTTAGAACGACGGTAGTAAATAAGATGATCCCTCATAATAATTTCAAGAAGTGTTCCCCCTAACTGTGCACCGTTGCGACAGTTCGTTGTTTCGAAGCACCACGTGATGATCGGGTGTGATAGATTCTAACGTTCACATACAACGGGTGTAAGACAGATTTACACATGCAAACACTTAGGTTGACTTGACGAGCCTAGCATGTACAGACATGGCCTCGGAACACGGAAGACCGAAAGGTCGAGCATGAGTCGTATAGAAGATACGATCAACATGAAGATGTTCACCGACGTTGACTAGTCCGTCTCACGTGATGATCGGACACGGCCTAGTTAACTCGGGTCATGTTATACTTAGATGACTATAAGAGGGATGTCTATCTAAGTGGGAGTTCATAAATAATTTGATTTGATGAACTTAATTATCATGAACTTAGTCTAAAATATTTACAATATGTCTTGTAGATCAAATGGCCAACGTAGTCCTCAACTTCAACGCGTTCCTAGAGAAAACCAAGCTGAAAGACGATGGTAGCAACTATACGGACTGGGTCCGGAACCTGAGGATCATCCTCATAGCTGCCAAGAAAGATTATGTCCTACAAGCACCGCTGGGTGACGCACCTGTCCTCCCTGCCGAACAAGACGTTATGAACGCCTGGTAGACACGATCCGATGACTACTCCCTCGTTCAGTGCGGCATGCTCTACAGTTTAGAACCGGGGCTCCAAAAGCGTTTTGAGAGGCATGGAGCATATGAGATGTTCGAAGAGCTGAGAATGGTTTTCCAAGCTCATGCCCGGGTCGAGAGATATGAGGTCTCCGACAAGTTCTTCAGCTGTAAGATGGAGGAAAATAGTTCTGTCAGTGAGCACATACTCACGATGTCTGGATTACATAACCGCTTGACTCAGCTGGGAGTTAATCTCCCGGATGATGCGGTCATTGACAGAATCCTCCAGTCGCTTCCACCAAGCTACAAGAGCTTTGTGATGAACTTCAATATGCAGGGGATGGAAAAGACCATTCCTGAAGTATTTGCTATGCTGAAATCAGCAGAGGTAGAAGTCAAGAAGGAACATCAGGTGTTGATGGTCAATAAAACCACTAAGTTCAAGAAGGGCAAGGGTAAGAAAGCCTTCAAGAAGGACGGCAAGGAAGTTGCCGCGCCCGGCAAGCAAGCTGCCGGGAAGAAGCCAAAGAATGGACCCAAGCCCGAGACTGAGTGTTTTTATTGCAAGGGAAGTGGTCACTGGAAGCGGAATTGCCCTAAATACTTAGCGGACAAGAAGGCCGGCAAAACAAAAGGTATATGTGATATACATGTAATTGATGTGTACCTAACCAGTGCTCGTAGTAGCTCTTGGGTATTTGATACCGGTGCAGTTGCTCACATTTGTAACTCAAAGCAGGAGCTGCGGAATAAACGGAGACTGGCGAAGGACGAGGTGACGATGCGCGTCGGGAATGGTTCCAAGGTCGATGTGATCGCCGTCGGCACGCTGCCTCTTCATTTACCTACGGGATTAGTTTTAAACCTCAATAATTGTTATTTAGTACCAGCTTTGAGCATGAACATTGTATCGGGATCTCGTTTAATTCGAGATGGCTACTCATTTAAATCCGAGAATAATGGTTGTTCCATTTATATGAGAGATATGTTTTATGGTCATGCTCCTGTGGTGAATGGTTTATTCTTAATGAATCTCGAGCGTAATGCTACACATGTTCATAGTGTGAATGCCAAAAGATGTAAGGTTAATAACGATAGTCCCACATACTTGTGGCACTGCCGCCTTGGTCACATAGGTGTCAAACGCATGAAGAAGCTCCATGCAGATGGACTTTTAGAGTCTCTTGACTATGAATCATTTGACACATGCGAACCATGCCTCATGGGTAAAATGACCAAGACTCCGTTCTCAGGAACAATGGAGCGAGCAACCAACTTATTGGAAATCATACATACTGATGTGTGCGGTCCAATGAGTGTTGAGGCTCGCGGTGGCTATCGTTATGTTCTCACTCTCACTGATGACTTGAGTAGATATGGGTATATCTACTTAATGAAACACAAGTCTGAAACCTTTGAAAAGTTTAAGGAATTTCAGAGTGAGGTTGAGAATCAACGTGACAGGAAGATCAAGTTTCTACGATCAGATCGTGGAGGAGAATACTTGAGTCATGAATTTGGCACACACTTAAGAAAATGTGGAATAGTTTCACAACTAACGCCGCCTGGAACACCTCAGCGTAACGGTGTGTCCGAACATCGTAATCGCACTCTATTAGATATGGTGCGGTCTATGATGTCTCTTACCGATTTACCGCTATCTTTTTGGGGCTATGCTTTAGAGACTGCCGCATTCACTTTAAATAGGGCTCCGTCGAAATCCGTTGAAACGACACCGTATGAATTATGGTTTGGAAAGAAACCTAAGCTGTCATTTCTAAAAATTTGGGGATGCGATGCTTATGTCAAGAAACTTCAACCTGAAAAGCTCGAACCCAAGTCGGAAAAATGCGTCTTCATAGGATACCCTAAAGAAACTGTTGGGTATACCTTCTACCTCAGATCCGAAGGCAAGGTCTTTGTTGCCAAGAATGGATCCTTTCTAGAGAAGGAGTTTCTCTCGAAAGAAGTAAGTGGGAGGAAAGTAGAACTAGATGAAGTATTGCCTCTTGAACCGGAAAATGGCGCAACTCAAGAAAATGTTCCTGAGGTGCCAGCACCGACTAGAGAGGATGTTAATGATAATGATCAAGATACTTCTGAACTAGCTTCTACTGAAATTCGAAGGTCCACAAGGACACGTTCCGCACCAGAGTGGTACGGCAACCCTGTCTTGGAAATCATGTTGTTAGACAACGGTGAACCTTCGAACTATGAAGAAGCGATGGCGGGCCCGGATTCCGACAAATGGCTAGAAGCCATGAAATCCGAGATAGGATCCATGTATGAAAACGAAGTATGGACTTTGACTGACTTGCCCGTAGAACGGCGAGCCATAGAAAATAAATGGATCTTTAAGAGGAAGACAGACGCGGATGGTAATGTGACCATCTATAAAGCTCGGCTTGTCGCTAAGGGTTATCGACAAGTTCAAGGGGTTGACTACGATGAGACTTTCTCACCGGTAGCGAAGCTGAAGTCCGTCCGAATCATGTTAGCAATTGCCGCATTCTACGATTATGAAATATGGCAAATGGACGTCAAAACGGCATTCCTTAATGGTTTCCTTAAGGAAGAATTGTATATGATGCAGCCGGAGGGTTTTGTCGATCCTAAGAATGCTGACAAGGTGTGCAAGCTCCAACGCTCGATTTATGGGCTGGTGCAAGCATCTCGGAGTTGGAACATTCGCTTTGATGAGATGATCAAAGCGTTTGGGTTTACGCAGACTTATGGAGAAGCCTGTGTTTACAAGAAAGTGAGTGGGAGCTCTGTAGCATTTCTCATATTATATGTAGACGACATACTTTTGATGGGAAATGATACAGAACTCTTGGACAGCATCAAGGCCTACTTGAATAAAAGTTTTTCAATGAAGGACCTTGGAGAAGCTGCTTATATATTAGGCATCAAGATCTATAGAGATAGATCGAGACGCCTCATAGGTCTTTCACAAAGCACATACCTTGATAAGATATTGAAGAAGTTCAATATGGATCAATCTAAGAAGGGGTTCTTGCCTGTGTTACAAGGTATGAAATTGAGCTCGGCTCAAAGTCCGACCACGGCAGAAGAAATAGAAGAGATGAGTGTCATCCCCTATGCCTCAGCCATAGGTTCTATTATGTATGCCATGCTGTGTACCAGACCCGATGTAAATCTTGCCGTAAGTTTGGTAGGAAGGTACCAAAGTAATCCCGGCAAGGAACACTGGACAGCGGTCAAGAATATCCTGAAGTACCTGAAAAGGACTAAGGCGATGTTTCTCGTTTATGGAGGTGACGAAGAGCTCGTCGTAAAGGGTTACGTCGACGCTAGCTTCGACACAGATCTGGATGACTCAAAGTCACAAACCGGATACGTGTATATTTTGAATGGTGGGGCAGTAAGCTGGTGCAGTTGCAAGCAGAGCGTTGTGGCGGGATCTACATGTGAAGCGGAGTACATGGCAGCCTCGGAGGCAGCACATGAAGCAATCTGGGTGAAGGAGTTCATCACCGACCTCGGAGTCATACCCAATGCGTCGGGGCCGATCAAGCTCTTCTGTGACAACACTGGAGCTATTGCACTTGCCAAGGAGCCCAGGTTTCACAAGAAGACAAGGCACATCAAGCGTCGCTTCAACTCCATTCGTGAAAATGTTCAAGATGGAGACATAGAAATTTGTAAAGTACATACGGACCTGAATGTAGCAGATCCGTTGACTAAACCTCTCCCTAGGGCAAAACATGATCAACACCAGAATTCCATGGGTGTTCGATTCATCACAATGTAACTAGATTATTGACTCTAGTGCAAGTGGGAGACTGTTGGAAATATGCCCTAGAGGCAATAATAAAAGCATTATTATTATATTTCCTTGTTCATGGTAATTGTCTTTATTCATGCTATAATTGTGTTATCCGGAAATCGTAATACATGTGTGAATAACAGACACCAACATGTCCCTAGTAAGCCTCTAGTTGACTAGCTCGTTGATCAACAGATAGTCATGGTTTCCTGGCTATGGACATAAGATGTCACTGATAACGAGATCACATCATTAGGAGAATGATGTGATGGACAAGACCCAATCCTAAACATAGCATAAAGATCGTGTAGTTCGTTTGCTAGAGTTTTGCAATGTCAAGTATCTTTTCCTTAGACCATGAGATCGTGTAACTCCCGGATACCGTAGGAGTGCTTTGGGTGTACCAAACGTCACAACGTAACTGGGTGACTATAAAGGTATACTACGGGTATCTCCGAAAGTGTCTGTTGGGTTGACACGGATCAAGACTGGGATTTGTCACTCCGTATGACGGAGAGGTATCACTGGGCCCACTCGGTAATGCATCATCATAATGAGCTCAAAGTGACCAAGTGTCTGGTCACGGGATCATGCATTACGGTACGAGTAAAGTGACTTGCCGGTAACGAGATTGAACGAGGTATTGGGATACCGACGATCGAATCTCGGGCAAGTAATATATCGATAGACAAAGGGAATTGCATACGGGGTTGATTAAATCCTCGACATCGTGGTTCATCCGATGAGAACATCGTGGAGCATGTGGGAGCCAACATGGGTATCCAGATCCCGCTGTTGGTTATTGACCGGAGAGTCGTCTCGGTCATGTCTGCTTGTCTCCCGAACCCGTAGGGTCTACACACTTAAGGTTCGGTGACGCTAGGGTTGTGAAGATATGTATATGCAGTAACCCGAATATTGTTCGGGGTCCCGGATGAGATCCCGGACATCACGAGGAGTTCCGGAATGGTCCGGAGGTAAAGAATTATATATAGGATGTGCAGTTTCGGCCATCGGGACAAGTTTCGGGGTACCCGGTATTGTACCGGGACCACCGGAAGGGTCCCGGGGGTCCACCGGGTGGGGCCACCTATCCCGGAGGGCCCCTTGGGCTGAAATAGGTGGGAACCCAGCCCATAGTGGGCTGGGGCGCCAGCCCCCCCAAGGCCCATGCGCCTAGGGTTGGGGGGAACCCTAAAGGGGGGCGCCCCCTTGCTTGGGGGGCAAGCCCCCCACCTCTGGCCGCCGCCCCCCCCCCCCCTGGTAGATCCCATCTACCAGGGCCGGCGCCCCCCCTGGCACCCCTATATAAAGTGGGGGAGAGGAGGGACTTGACCCCCGCGCTTTTGGTGCTTCCCTCTTCCCCAGTTACTTCTCCCTTTCTCGTAGTACACGGCGAAGCCCTGCTGTCGTGACGCCCTGCATCCACCACCACGTCGTCGTGCTGCTGGATCATCATCAACCTCTCCTTCCCCTTGCTGGATCAAGAAGGAGGAGACGTCTCCCGTCCCGTACGTGTGTTGAACGCGGAGGTGCCGTCCGTTCGGCGCTGGTCATCGGTGATTTGGATCACGGCGTGTACGACTACCTCAACCTCGTTCTAACGAACGCTTCCGCTCACGATCTACAAAGGTGTGTAGATGCATCTCGTGACTCGTTGCTAGATGAACTCCTAGATGATCTTGGTGAAACGAGTAGGAAAATTTTTGTTTTCTGCAACGTTCTCCAACAGAACTTCGGTCTCTCGTGAGGAGTTCAATGTAGCCTTGGAGACATTGAAAACCTCCATGACGACCGAAGTTGAAAACATGTTTACTAAATTCCTTGAGGGGCTTAAACTTTCCACCGCACCGTTGAAAGTGGGGGATCCCGCCAACAAGGTGTCGGATGCTACCCCCGACAAAGGGGAAGCTAGTAGTGAAAAGGCTCCTTCTTTGAGTGGCAAGAATGGCACCGGCATCTTTGCCCACGTGGAACCACCACTTGTTTATGGTGGACCGGTTCCTTCTACTCATTTGAATCATGCCGGTCCTCCTCCTAAGATTGTGAAAAATGAGGATTTTGATTCTTGGGTTTACCGCTTTAAACGTCATTTAAATCATGTGAACACTAACCTTTGGAGAATCATTGAAGAAGGTTTTTATCCACATGATCCAAGCAACCTCACTCCTGGAGAAGCCGCGGACAATCAATTCAATGAGAATGCTCTCTTCATCATTCAAGATGCAATTCCACCCGAAGACCTACCTCATCTTCGCCCTTACTCCTTGGCCAAAGATGCATGGCATTGTGTCGTGTCTCTCTACCGGGGAAGCGCAAGCATTCAACGCTCCAACTATGAAGTGGTACAAGATGAGGCCGATGAGTTTGCAATGAAGGAAGATGAAGAGCCTCGTGAGCTTTTTCGGAGAGTCACCAAACTCGCGGTCTCACTACGAGATCACGGGAGCAAGGACACGGATGATAATTGGATCAAGCGCAAATTCCTCAAGGCTATGATGCCCTACCACAAGGCCATGTCCTCCGTCATCCGCCAAAGACCGGACTTCCACACTTTGACCTCAAGCGAGGTGTTGGATGAGTTTGTGGCCATGAACATCTTGGACAAGACCGCCGACAATGCGGTGCTCCGGTCTCAACGGGCAAAGAAGCCCAACCTTGCTTTGAAGGCCAAGCTCACCGTGGAAGAAGAAGAAGAGGAAGAAGAGGAGAGCAACCCCGAAGATACAAAGTATGCATATCATGAACACATGGCTCTTGCTTCAAGGCAATTTTGGAGCAAGAAAAACTCGAGGCCCAACTTTAGCAAAAACAACTCAAGTGGGACAAGGGGCAAGCAACGTGTGAGGACTTGCTACAATTGCGGCAATGTGAGTCATTTCGTGGCGGAATGCCCGTATGAGAAGAGGGAAGATAATGGTGGCAAACTCATCCGAAAGGACAAGGCCAAGTCGTTCCCCAACAAGAACAACTTCATCAAGAAGACTCCTCCCAAGGCCTTGGTTGTGCAAGAAGAGTATAATGAGGATGATGACGATGATGAAGATGATGAGACGATTGCCATGGCCTCCGTTGCCATTGCAACAACGTCACAAGTGTCTCTCTTCGACTCACCCAACGAGAGCACCAACGCCAAGTGCCTCATGGCTAAAGCCACCAACAAGGTAACCCCCAACATCAAAACTACCATCATTAATCATCCTTCCCCATTGGATTGCATGAATGAAGTTGAGGGAGCTAATGTGGAGGCTAACGAGTTTGAGGCCTTTATGGGTAAACTCAAGGGAAAATCCAAGAAGCACTTTGTTGCTCTCTTGGAACAACTTGGTGAGGCCAATGACATGATCGAGGCTCACGAAGACACCATCTCGAAGATGGAAGGGCATAGTCGTGACTATGCCGATGAGATTTCGGATCTTTCCAATGCTCTTGAGGAAGAGCGTGGTCTTCGTTTGGCTCTTGAGGAGTCACACAACATTGATCATGCTAAGTTAGAGAAAGATTATGATCATGTCCTAGTTGTGTCTCGTGTACTAAACTCCGAGAAGGCCAAACTTGGGGTTGATCTTGCTAGACTCAAAGAGGAGTTTGATATACTCGACAAGGCCCACAAGGCCTTGAAGGGTATTCACGCGAGTCTCAAGGAGTCTCATGATCAACTCCAAGTGAAGCTAACTAAAGAGAAAGCAACTTTTCCTCATATGGTTTTACTTGATAACGCAAATGCTACTAACCCGTGTTGTGAGCATATGCATCTTGTTGAGGAAAATGCATCATTGAAGGCGCAACTTGAGAGAGGCCTTGTGACGTGCATACAAGGCAAGAAGAACCTCAATGATCTCTTGATCAACCAAAAGGGAGGTGTGGCGAAGGAAGGGGTTGGGTACGTCCCCAACTCCAAGAACAAGAAGAAGGATGACAAGACCAAACGACCTCCTCCCCTCATGCAAACTTTTGTGAGGGCGGGAGAGAGTGTTCCCGTGGAGAAGAAGAAGAACAAAGTCAAGAAGGGCAATGTCACCTCACCCAACAAGGCCGGCGATTTTAATCCTTCTTATGTGTTGTGCCGTGCTAGTGATGGGCATGTTTATGCCAAATTTGTTGGCCCTCTTCATGAGTACATTGAATGGTCTATTTGGGTTCCTAAGACCCTTGTTACTAACATCAAAGGACCCATTACAAAATGGGTACCTAAAACCAAGCATTGATCACTTGTAGGTGTTTGCTTCCGGTGGTGGATCATGGTTGCTCGACAGCGGAGCTACAAATCATATGACCGGAAGCAAGGACTTGGTGGTGGACGTGCGCACGGTTCCATCTATGCCCACCAATGTCGAATGGGGTGACGCCTCATCTTTTAAGGTATTGGGACTTGGCAAGGTGGTCATCTCTCATGATCTCACGATCGAGAAGGTCATGCTTGTTGAGTCCCTTGCATACAATTTACTTTCCGTTCGTCAACTTGCAATCATGGGCTTTGCCACTTTCTTTGATATCGATACCGTGGCCCTCTTGTGGAGCAAGACTCTTAAAGTAGCCTTTGTTGGGCATGTCGAGAACGGTCTATATGTGATTAACTTTCGGAGCGACCCACTAAGACCGCGACATGCCTAATGGCTAAAGTTGATGTGGGATGGCTTTGGCATCGCCGTTTAGCCCATGTCAATATGAGATCTTTGCAAAGTCTCCTAAAGGGGGACCATGTCCGTGGACTAACAAATGTTAGTTTTGCTAAAGATCGTGCTTGCAGTGCCTGTATCGAAGGGAAGCTACATGAGAAGGCTCACCCTCCCACGACTATCATTTATTCAAAAAGGCCTTTGGAGCTCCTTCACATGGATCTCTTTGGGCCTCCATCCTTCGATAGTCTTGGAGGAAGAAAGTATTGCTTGGTGATTGTGGATGACTACTCAAGGTACACGTGGGTGTATTTCTTCAAGAGGAAGAGTGAGACCCAACAAACCGTCATTGACTTTGCAAATGAAGCACAACGTCAACATAATGCAAAGATTTTGACGATAAGAAGTGACAACGGCACCGAGTTCAAGAACTACACCTTGGATGAATTTCTTAGTGATGAGGGAATCAAGCATCAATATTCCGCACCGTACACCCCTCAACAAAACGGTGTTGCAGAGAGGAAGAACCGGACGTTGATGGATGCGGCAAGGACCATGATGGCGGAGTTCAAGTCTCCATACAACTTTTGGGCCGAAGCCATCAACACTGCGTGTCATGCATCAAATCGGCTCTACCTCCGCAAGGGTTTGAACAAGACTCCTTATGAGATACTCACCGGTAACAAGCCCAACCTCAAGTACTTCCGGGTGTTCGGGTGTAAGTGCTTCATTCTCAAAAAGGGTGTTCGTTTGTCTAAATTCGAGGCTAGAGCTTATGAGGGCATATTTGTTGGTTATGCTACAAACTCTCATGCTTACCGTGTCCTCAATAAATCCACGGGACTTATTGAGGAGACGTGTAACGTGGAGTTTGATGAAAATAACGGCTCCCAAGTGGAGCAAAGTGGCACTTGTGATGTAGGTGATGAAATTCCTCCTCAAGCCATAAGAAGAATGGGTGTTGGTTTCATCCTACCCATTGAGGAACCCCTTGTGGTCGAAGGAGAAGGACAATGCTCCACTCAAGTGGAGCCATCACCAACCCAAGGCCCACACGCTTCCGAAGAACAAAGTGAAGGCCCTCAACCTCATGAACAAGACCAAGGGCAACATCATGCTCAAGACGGTGTTGACACACCAAGTGATGCCCAAGGTCAAGTACTCTCCCCCGAGCAAGTTCAAGACCAAGAACAAGCTCAGGACGACACTCAAGATAATCAAGTAACCGCTCCTCAACTCACTGCCGAGGAGGAATTAGAGCGTCGGGCCACCAAGGTTGCTTCCAAGCTCTCCACCAAAGACCATCTCATGACGAATGTGCTTGGAAGCTTAAGAAAGGGGGTAAGCACTCGTAGACAATTAGCAAATTATTGTGAGCATCATGCGTTTGTCTCTTGTGTGGAACCCCACAAGGTTTATGAGGCGCTAGAAGATCCGGATTGGCTTAATGCCATGCATGAAGAACTCAACAACTTCGAGCGCAACAAAGTGTGGAGATTGGTGCCAAGGCCAACGGGGACCCACAATGTTATTGGAACCAAGTGGATATTCAAGAACAAGCAAGATGCCCATGGGATTATCATTCGCAACAAGGCTCGTTTGGTAGCACAAGGCTACTCCCAAGTCGAGGGTATCGACTACGGTGAAACCTTTGCTCCCGTTGCTCGTCTTGAATCCATTCGCATGTTGATTGCATATGCTTCTCATCATAACTTTAAGTTACATCAAATGGATGTGAAGAGTGCTTTTCTTAATGGTCCCATTAATGAATTGGTGTACGTCAAGCAACCCCCCGGGTTCGAGGATCCCTACTTTCCCGATCATGTGTATCAACTCGATAAGGCACTCTATGGCCTTAAACAAGCCCCACGTGCGTGGTATGATCACCTTACCGAGTTGTTACAAGACCGTGGGTTTGAAGTTGGGGTAATCGACCCCACTCTTTTTACTAAGAAGGTCAAAGGGGAGTTGTTTGTGTGCCAACTATATGTTGATGATATTATCTTTGGTTCTCCTAACAATGCTTTCAATGAGGAATTTGCCGCTCTCATGACCTCAAAGTTCGAGATGTCCTCCATGGGGGAGTTGAAGTTCTTTCTAGGGTTCGAAGTGAAGCAAAGAAGAGAAGGAACCTTCATCAATCAATCCAAATACACTCAAGACATGCTCAAGAGATTCAAGCTAAGTGACGTCAAGCCGGCTTCCACCCCAATGCCCACCAAGTGCCAACTCGACCTTGATCCAAATGGTAAAGTGGTGGATCAAAAGGTATATCGTTCCATGATTGGTTCCTTGCTTTACCTTTGTGCATCTAGACTGGACATCATGTTGAGTGTGGGTATTTGTGCACGGTTTCAAGCCGCACCTAAGGAAAGTCACTATGTGGCGGTCAAACGAATCTTTCGATATTTGGCTCATACCCCAAACTTTGGCTTATGGTACCCAAGAGGATCAAACTTCAAGCTTGTAGGGTTCTCGGATTCCGATTGGGCGGGAGACAAAGTGGATAGGAAGTCCACCTCCGGAGGATGCCAATTCCTTGGTTGCTCTCTGGTAAGTTGGTCTTCCAAAAAGCAGAGTTGTGTGTCTCTCTCGTCCACCGAAGCAGAGTATGTTGCGGCCGGTAGTTGTTGTGCACAACTCTTGTGGATGAGGCAAACTTTGAAGGATTACGGTGTCACTTGTGACAAAGTGCCTCTTTGGTGTGACAACAAAAGTGCCATCAAGATTTCTCTCAACCCAGTGCAACACTTCAAGACGAAGCATATTGAGATTCGGTATCACTTCATCCGAGATCACATCAGGCGAGGAGAAATCGAGCTCAACTATGTCAACACTCATGACAACCTTGCAGATATTTTCACGAAGCCCTTGGATGAAGCAAGATTTTGCGAGTTAAGGCATGAGCTGAATATCATTGATTCGAGCAATGTTGCTTGAACCCGTGCACACCCTACCTCATTCAATTTGTTGTCTAGTTTAGGTGTAGGCATGGACATAGGGGGAGTGTTGTTCTCTCAATGAACTCTCCCTTCCCCCATTATGCATAAATTGATTAAGTCTTTCACTTTTTGCCATTGTTGATGGCACGTGTGCTTAAAAGACGAGTTTTGGTCATGGGCCCAAGGTTAAAATCTTCGCGGCGCCATACCTCTTGACTCAAACATAGGTGGCTTCGGCCACCGCCCTCTCTTGGCCTCTTGCTGGGGTGCTTCTTTCTTTTTCTTCTTCGTTGCGGTGTCTTTTTTTGAGCAAGGCCTTGTGATTTAGTTGTCGCTGTGTGCTGGGGCGGTACTGCCGCTGCTGGCGAGCGGTACTACCGCTGGAAGCGGTACTACCGCTCCCAGCGCGGTACTACCGCGATGGGGCGGGGGTCAGGGGTATGTATAGGGGCAGGGGAGGTTTCTTCCTCCCCATACCCATTACCCCCTCGTGCCTCTCTCTCTCTCCAGCACTGTTCCGGCGCGGAAGGGCTCCAGTGGATCTCCTCCTCCGGGGCATCCCTCTCCATTTCCTTCGGTGGAGTCGATCCCCACCTCGTCCTCTTGCAATGGATGCCGGTATTGCCCCCGTTCCTTCTCTCTTTTGGTCTTGTGTTTAGATCTTGTGCTTTAGGGGCAATGTTGGTTGCATCTCTAGATTTTTGGCTAAATCTAGGCTTGAGTTAGTTGGAGTAAGCAACTAGATCATTGAGATTGTTGTTTGGTAGGATTATGTTTGAATTTGGTAGGCCGGTAGTGCCGGATCTGTCCATGGTAGTAGCAGGCGACTGTTTCATGGTGGAGGTTCCGCCCCATGCTTTGAAACTGTTGTGCATCCGCCTCAAGCGGTACTACCGCTCCCCTGGAGCGGTACTACCGCTTGACCTCGTGTGGTACTACCGCTCCCTCTGGGGCGGTACTACCGCGGTTAGGGCATGGTACTACCGCTGCATGCCCACTTCCATCATTCTCCTACATTGCATTTGATTTATTTGTTGGCTTATGCTCGTCTCCTCTGTTTGTTTTGCATCCTTTATGTGTTTTGGCTCCAGGTGATGACACTACTGAGCAGCATGGTCGCCGTATCAACCCTGGACGTGCCACCTCCAAGCGTTACCGGACCTCAGAGCCTGCCGGTGTTTCTTCCAGCACTCAGCCGCCTCCAGCGCATGCTTCAGCAAGTGTTCCTCCTCCTCCTCAGCACCAGAAGCGACCCGCCAACAAGCCAAAAGGGAAGACTGTGACTGAGATGACCAACAAGGAGTTCTGGGAGAAGCGTCGTCGCAACCCCTATACAGAGGATCAAGATTCCACTTTGGTCAACCGCCCGTTCTGGAACCGTTTTCAGTTTGCCATCTTTTTTGATGTGATCAAGGCCAAGAAGAATCTGTTTGTTGATGTTCGCTCTATTGACGTTGATGCCATGGAGAAGGATCCAGAGTACTTTGGGGAAGCCCTTCAGATGTGCACCCAGCTGAACATTCTCAAGATCATGCAGTTCAACAAGGATTTCGATGCGGATCTGGTGGCTCAGTTCTTTGCCACCGTTCACCTTGGAACAGATGGTGACCGGACCCTGACCTGGATGACCAATGGCAAGCTGCTTTCTGTCAAGTGGCGGGCGTTCATGGAGTTGCTTGATGTGGTGGATGACGGGCTTGAGACTCCAGTCGGTTTCCGTCCTCACCGCCATGATACCTCCACCCATAAGCAAGCCCTTTGGCCCTACTGCACTGTCAAGACCCACCCTGTCACTGAGAAGAAGACCTACGAGCTGTCTCCGTATCTGGACATTCTTCATCGTATCTTCCGTGAGACTCTCTTCCCTCGCATTGGGAATCTGGATATGGTCCACTCTTATCTCGTGGACATGCTTCTTTTCTGTCAGCATGAGAAGGATGCCAACACTGGAGAGAGCCTGGATATCTCTCATGTCATGTGGTCTGAACTTGTCTCCGCCGTGTCTGAGCGCAAGTGTCCTATCTATGGCCCCTTCATCATGAGGCTCATTGAGCGGGCCTGGGCACAGACCTACCCCAGAGTGTTGCTTGAGACTGGAGATTTAGTTTCCCATGAGGTCAAGCGTCTGAGGAAGAAGGACAACTGGTCTGCACCTCACACAGGGGGTCCTTCTACTGCTGCCACCGGGGGCCCGTCTGCCGCTGCTACTGCCATGGACACTGAGGGTGGGGATGCTCCTCCTGGCCATGATGCGGACCGTGGCCACTCCAGTACCGAACCATCATGGGGCCAGAAACTCAAGCGCAAGATGAAGAAGCTCTTCTGTCTGGAGTCCCATGGTCAGTATATGACTCATGTGGCGGAGAAGAATGCCAGGTCGCGCCACAAGGAGCTCATGCGCCAGCTGGGCGCCACAGTTGTCAGTGGATCCGAGGGACAGATCACTGAAGAGGAAGACTGGATACATCAGAACTGCCACTGGACCGACTCCGATGCCGAGCAGTTCTCTCCCCACGGCGCAGATGCAGAGATGTGATGATCACCTGGAGTCGTAGTGTCTCTCTTGACCTTTTTGGTGTCTCGCTGCCAAAGGGGGAGAGAGTGTAGGGATTTGATTTGCTCGTTTTCGCTTCTTGTGTCGTGCTTTGCTTTTAGTCTTGTGCGTTTCCCTTGGTTTGTTTTGTTGTGAGACTTAAGTTCCCGTCATATGGTGTAAGACATATGCTACCTTAGCTATCTTATCTATGATCATGCACCTCGGTATCTTATAGCTTGCTTATCCTATCATATATGTTGTTTGCATGTATCTTTCTTAGGTTATTTGGTCTCTAAAATATAGCGGGAGCTGTGATCCTAGTGTGTGTGCCTTTCAGTCCCTAGTATTCATCTAGTTTGCACACATCCAGGGGGAGCCTATCTATATTTTAGAGGCGTGAGCACTCTTGTATTCTTTGTCATTACTCTTTCTGTGCAAATCCCGTATTGTCATCAATCCACCAAAAAGGGGGAGATTGTAAGGGCTTATTTATCCCTACGGTGTTTTGGTGATTGATGACAATGCATTTTGCGGACTAATCATGTGCTTTAAGTGCTTTCAGATATTCATCCTTCGGCACGGAATGATTACTTCCCTTTGGCGCTCTACTCAAGACGGTGTAGTCTATTCCGTGACCTTGTTGGTGGACTAGGTTTCGTAGTAGTCACCGTACTATCAAGAGGGGGTCCGTTTTGGTATGACTTGGGTGGAATCAACACGTACACGTTCTCTTCACTCCCTCCAATCTTTTCCGCACCTTGGGGCCTTTCTTTCCCTCCTTCCTCTGTTTGTCCTGGACCCAGCGGTAGTACCGCGGTCCACAGCGGTAGTGCGGCTGAGACCTCCTAAGCGGTAGTACCGCTCCCTGGAGCGGTAGTACCGCTCCCCGAGCGGTAGTACCGCTGGGTGGCCTCAGCGGCAGCACCTCTGCGATTCCGTGCTACTGCCGCCCTGCCACTGCGTCAGCAGCGGTAGTACCGCTCCTCGGAGCGGTAGTACCGCTTGCTGGGGCTCAGCCGCAGTACCGTGGTGGCATGGTGCTCCTTCCACTTCGATTCTTGCGCACTTTTTCTCGTGTCGGGTTTTGCGGTACTAGGCGCGGCAGTAGTGGCGGTAGTACTGCTCGAGAGCGGTAGTACCGCTCTACCTCCGCGGTAGTACCGCTTGGGGGGGGGAGCGGTAGTACCGCTCGAGGGCGGCAGTACCGCCCTGGGCCCCTGCCCTAGGCCTTTTCTTTTGGCGCGGTAGTACCGCTGAGGGGGAGCGGTAGTACCGCTCTAGGGCGGCAGTACCGCTCTGCCTCAGCGGCAGTACCGCCCTCTACGGGGCTGAGTGGGGGGGTAACGGTTCACTTGTTTCCCCCACTATATAAGGGCTCCTTCTTCTCCCTCTTTGTCTTACCTCTTCCACCAACCCTCATTATTGCCCAAGCACCATTTATTGCTCAAGCTCCATTGCATACCCCAAGCTTCATCTTGCCCGATCTATCTCCCTAGCCAATCAAACTCGTTGATTTGCTCGGGAGTGGTTGAGAAGGCTCCGATCCACACTTCCACCAAGGGATTTTTGATTCCCCCATTCATCCTTAGCGGATCTTGTTACTCTTGGGTGTTCGAGCACCCTAGACGGTTGAGGTCACCTCGGAGCCATATTCCATTGTGGTGAAGCTTCGTGGTCTTGTTGGGAGCCTCCGATTAAGTTGTGGAGTTTGCCCCAACCTTGTTTGTAAAGGTTCGGTCGCCGCCTTCAAGGGCACCAATAGTGGAATCACGGCATCTCGCATCGTGTGAGGGCGTGAGGAGAATACGGTGGCCCTAGTGGCTTCTTGGGGAGCATCGTGCCTCCACACCGCTCCAACGGAGACGTACTTCCCCTCAAAAGGAAGGAACTTCGGTAACACATCCTCGTCTTCACCGGATCCACTCTTGGTTATCTCTTACCTTTACTTGTGCAAGCTCTTTAGTGATTATTCCCTTGCTTGCTTGTGTGCTTGTTGTTGTTGCATCATATAGGTTGCTCACCTAGTTGCACATCTAGACAACCTACTTTGATGCAAAGATTAATTTGGTAAAGAAAAGCTAAAAATTGGTAGTTGCCTATTCACCCCCCCCCCTCTAGTCAACCATATCGATCCTTTCAGCGCGCCATAGAGAGGGCCGGCCCTCCCCTCCTCCACTCCTTTATATACGGGGGCAGGGGGCACCCCATAGACACATAAGTTGATCATTGAGATCGTTCCTTAGCCGTGTGCGGTGCCCCCTGCCACCATATTCCACCTCGATTATATTGTAGCAGTGCTTAGGCGAAGCCCTGCGACGGTAGTACATCAAGATCGTCACCACGCCGTCGTGCTGACGGAACTCCTTCCCGACGCTTTGCTGGATCAGAGCCCGGGGATCGTCATCGAGCTGTACATGTGCTAAGAACTCGGAGGTGCCGGAGTAACGGTGCTTGGATCGGTCGGATCGGGAAGACGTACGACTACTTCCTCTACGTTGTGTCAACGCTTCCGCAGTCGGTTTGCATGGGTACATAGACAACACTCTCCCCTCTCGTTGCTGTGCATCACCATGATCTTGTGTGTGCGTAGGAAAATTTTGAAATTACTACGTTCCCCAACACCCAAACCCACCAAAACCCCCTCCATCATCTGGGTCGTTCGATCACGATCGCGTGGCCAAAAACCGCACCTCATTTGGAGTCTCCTAACTCCCTCTACCTATAAATATGTGTCTTCCCCTGGATTTTCGCGCAGTCCCAAACCCTAACCTGCTCATCCTCCGGACACGTCCGCCGCCGGCCGGACACGTCCGCGTCCAACCAGGAGCCGCCACGTGGCGTGCCCGCCGTCCCCGCGCCGCCGGCCCGCCTGGCCCGTGGTCGAGCCCCGCGGCCCATCCACTAGGCGCCGCCGCCTGCCTCATCGCCGCCCGGCTCCGCCTCCTCGCCGGCGCGCCTCCGCCGCCTCCTCCCTGGTACGCCGCCGTCGCCGGTCGGCACCGCGCCGCCGCCGCCCGAAAGCTTCCTCGCCGGCCTCCTTTCTCCGCGCCGCCCGGACCGCCCCGCCCGCTGCCGTCGTCTCCGGCGACCTCACCGGCCCCCCTCACCAGCTCCGGCTACCTCCACCGCCTCCTCTCCGGCCGCCACAGCACCAACTCCGGCGAGAGGATCCGACAAACCTCGGTTCACGTGCGCGCCCCGATCCAGATCTGCTACGGTGGAACCCTAGGGTTGACCCCGTTTTCTGCCTAAGTCTGCATTATTTTTAACATTCTTCATCATGTCATAACTTTGCATCTGTAACTCTGTTTTAAACGTGTAGCATATCAAATTGTTCGTCTGGATGTGTACTTCATTTCATTCCATTGCACCATGTTCATTTGAGTTCATCTTGATGCCCTAAATGTTGTTGCAAGAGTGCTATGTAATGTTAGTTTCAGATTCTTAACAGATTATGGTCATTTGCCATTTTTGCCATGTTTAATGTGTGCCTCCTATGAACTTGAGTCCTACATGTGTTTTGTTATACGCCATGCCATCTTTGTAGGGGTGTATGCCATGTATTTTTGTGATCAATGTGGTGACTAGCACAGGCATGCAAAGTAGCTCTCGTGATGTTGCTGATTTCAGGGACTTAGAATTCTTCTAAGTCATTTCCCTGATGATATTTTTATGCCATGTATTCTTGTTGCTACAGAGTGATCCATGCCTCTTTTGAGCATGTTCAGTTAGGATGATTTTGAGATATTGTTATGCTCTATCCATCCATGTCTTTGTTTGCAATTATGGAGTACCCTAGCATGACTCAATCTTGCTCTACTTTTGCTATAAAATGTTCCTGACAGATTGTTTACGTGTTAATCAATTTTGCCGAGGTTGTTGTAGTTGATCCATGCATGCTATGAGTGTGTGTTCTTGACATGGTTAGCTTATTGATCATGTCTTCGTGCTGGGTGTATGCTTAGTTTGTCATGCAATGCCTTGTGGTGAGTGCATCGAGCTCGCAAACATGACTACGTGACTCTGTTTTTGACCTGCCCAGTTTTCTGCTAAGTCTGAATCTGTTAACGAAACTTGCTATGTTTACATGGGTGTCATTGTATTTTCTTATCCCTTTTGACTTATGGTCAGTAAGGGACTTTTGTTATATGCTTTGAGTAGCTCCATGTCATGCCTTGCTTTGCCATGATATGTTCCTGTAGCATGTTGATAATTTGCTCTAAACATTCCTTCCTGATGTTAAATCCTGACTTGTTGTTATTTTCACCAAGTCTGAGAACCTGATATCTTTTGCACTTTTGTCATGCTTGTTTGAGCCTGCTATTGTGTGAATTAGCCGTAGCTCAGTGTTCATCTTTTGTCAAGCATCTTGAGTGGATCACTGCCATGTGCTTTGTTGCTATGTTAGAGTGAATTAGCTTATTTTTCTTGATGCATGTAGATGGCATCGTGCTGTTAATCGCAGCTTTGTGCCATTCTTGTTTTGCTTGCCATTTGCAAACCGTGCATCCGATTTCGGTGATCCTTATATCGATTTCGATCGAAATCAACTCATCTTTCCAGAGGCACTCTTGGTTTGCCAAGTTGAGGCCTGGTTCAATTTTTCCTTTCCGAAGCATGCATATGCGTTGCATATCACATCCCGCATATCATGCCATGTTTTGCATCATGTTGCTTGCGCATTGCATCATGGTTGATCGTGTTCCCCTTTGCTTGTGTTCTTTCTTTGGGTAGAGCCGGGAGACGAGTACGTGATCGAGGAACCCGTTGATTACGCTTACGAGGATCAAGCTTACGTCAACTCAGAGAACTTTGCAGGCAAGATGACCATACCCTCGAAATCACTTCTATCTTTGCTTGCTAGTTGCTCGCTCTATTGCTATGCCTATGCCACGATACCTACCACATGCTTTATCATGCCTCCCATATTGCCATATCAAACCTCTAACCCACCTTGTCTTAGCAAACTATTGTTTGGCTATGTTACCGCTTTGCTCAACCCCTCTTATAGCGTTGCTAGTTGCAGGTGAAGATTGGAGTTTGTTCCTTGTTGGAACATGATTATTGTTGGGATATCATTATTATATCTTGTTTATTTAATACATCTATACACTTGGTAAAGGGTGGAAGGCTCGGCCTTATGCCTGGTGTTTTGTTCCACTCTTGCCGCCCTAGTTTCCATCATACCAGTGTTATGTTCCTTAATTTTTGCGTTCCTTACACGGTTGGGTTATAATGGGAACCCCTTGACAGTTCGCCTTGAATAAAACTCCTCCAGCAAGGCCCAACCTTGGTTTTACCATTCACCACCTAGCCTTTTTTTCCTTGGGTTCCGCGGACTCAAGGGTCATCTTTATTTTAAACCCCCGGGCCAGTGCTCCTCTGAGTGTTGGTCCAAACTAGAGCCCTTTGCAGAGCCCCCTTGGGGAAACTCGAGGTTTGGTTTTAGTTGTACGGAGCGCTCATCCGGTGTGCCCTGAGAACGAGATATGTGCAGCTCCTATCGGGATTTATCGGCACATTCGGGCGGTTTTGCTGGTTTAGTTTTCCCATTGTCGAGATGTCTTATAACCAGGATTCCGAGTCTGGTCGGGCCGTCCTGGGAGAAGGAATATCCTTCGTTGACCGTGAGAGCTTGTGATGGGCTAAGTTGGGACACCCCTGCAGGGATTTGAACTTTCGAAAGTCGTGCCCGCGGTTATGGGCAGATGGGAATTTGTTAATGTCCGTTTGTAGAAAACCTGAAACTTAACTTAATTAAAATGGATCAACAGCGTGTGTAGCCGTGATGGTCTCTTTTCGGCGGAGTCCGGGAAGAGAACACGGTCTCGGGTTATGCTTGAACGTAAGTAGTTCTAGGATCACTTCTTGAACATATTTTTTCGACCGTGCCTTGCCTTCTCTTCTCGCTCTCATTTGCGTATGTTAGCCACCATATATGCTAGTGCTTGCTGTAGCTCCACCTCATACCTTTTCCCTACCCATAAGCTTAAATAGTCTTGATCGCGAGGGTGTGAGATTGCTGAGTCCCCGTGACTCACAGATTACTTCCAAAACCAGATGCAAGTGCCGATGATACCGTTCCAGGAGATACAACTGAGCTCAAGTAGGAGTTCGATGAGGACTCAGGACGATACTACGTTTTCTTTCCAGACGATCAGTAGTGGAGCCCAGTTGAGGCGATCGGGGACATTATGCATTTGGGGTTGTCTTTATTTTGGTTCCATAGTCGGACCTTGATTGTATCTGGATGATTATAATGCTATATTTATGATATTGTGTGAAGTGGCGATTGTAAGCCAACTATGTATCTCTTGAGAGAATTCCTTATTTGACACTACTCAAAAAATGTGATTCCTTATTTGGCCTTGGAAAAGTTTTTCTTCCTTATTTAACACTTGATCTAAATTTCTTTCCTTATTTGACACTCTAGTTCATTTTGTGCACTAACGGTGTTAAATAAGGATATGGAAATACACTTTTGCCCCTAGTGCATTATGTGACCAAAATTCTGTGCAAGACAAAAGCAACATTACTGTGACATATTTAGTCAAAGATTAAATGACCAAATGAGCCTTAATCAAGTAACACATATATAATCGTCAGTTTCGCGCCACCCTTCGTATGTCATAATTATCTAACACAAAACGTTGTCATTCTTTAGTACAAGTTTAAAAACCTATGGATAACTAGTAGAACGCCCGTGCGTTGCCACGGGCTTTTGATAAAATTTAAGATTCTACTCATGGAGCTAAATAACTAAGAAAAATGTCATCTCAGCTAACATATTTTTTAATAATCAGCTAACACACATCTACTGTCAAACACAATAATGTTATCTGGATTGTATTTGTGACGTTTTGGTCTCAGATAGATGAATGAATAAAACAAAACCCATTCTAACTAAATTTTTTCTTAGGTGAAGTGGGTTGTGTTGTATTCATTCATCTCAACATGTTTTGAGTCGAATAAAATAGAACTATTCGCACAAGCCTCCTTCGCTAGCCAATGAGCAGCTCCATTAGCCGAGCGTCTCACCCGTGCCACACAAAACTCCTCCGTTGATCACATGGACTTCTTTACCTCCTCAACAATAGGGCCATAGACTGATCTATCAAATTCTTAGCTTCTTAATAACTTAGAGCATCTACTGCCGACTCCCCTACTTTCTCCCTAAATGTCTGAAACGTCCGCCCCGGTCAGTGCCCGGTCAAAAATGAGTGACCCAACCAGACCCTCACTTTATCCCTAAATGTCTGGACTGGCCGATATACCTTAGACCCATCTCAAATCTAGGGGCAGGATGGGCTGCGGTCACGCCCGGGTACCCACTCGGTCCCACCTGCAACCACCCAATCTTTCTTTCTCGCCTCTCTCACGTGGAGCATGGAACGATGCCAACGCAGGGGAGGAGGTGGCTCGCGACAATGATGAGGTGAGCAGAGGAGGCTGCTGACAGCATGGACGATGGTGGGGGAGGCACCTGACGACCTCGCGCGACCACCACATGTACCTGCTGGCCAAAGCCGCATGCAACCGTGTGCGCGCTGACGGGTCACCGTAGCCTTGTGCTGGCTTGTGTGTTGGCTGTCGGCGAGCGAGCGTGCTGGCCTGCAGGTAGGCGGGCGAGCATGACGGACGGTCCCACAGCCGCATGCTGTCTAGCCTAGCTGTGGGGATGCCAACCGCCATAGCTGGCGCAACCCCGCCTGGCCGCTGTTGCCGTGGTGTGCGGGCGGGCAGTTGGGACTTAATCTTGATTTCAATGTTTCTGCATGTTTGTTTTTAGTGATGCATGCAATTTAGATTGTCTAGGGAAGTGTATGTAGGTCAATGAAGCTTCAGTTGTGCACGGGAAGAAGGCGAGATGTCGGGCTGCAGTAAGCACGGCGAGACGGTGGTGTGAAGCTACGGTGCAAATGTTGAGGCTATGGGCTGTACACTAAAATATATCCAATGCATCATTACCATAAAATAGAATGAAAGTAACACTGAACTTTATATTATATCATAAGAACGAAAATGAAAGGTCATAAATTGTTGTTTAAGATATGTACGTTTGCCATGCATTGCCACAGGATAACAAAGACATATACATTGATCAAAAACCAAAGGGCCATCAACTCTACTTCGTCAACTTGGACCACTATATGTTTGCTTATTCCATATTTTGTTAAATGTCCAGGAAAAAAACATTGCATATATATTATACACTTCTTAATCTTCAATAAAAACACAGAGGTGATTAACAAACTCTATGTTCATAAAACTACAATAAATTAGTCTAATTGGTATTGTCAGCTAAGAAGATCAACGACCTTCTTGAGCAGTACCAAAAAAATAGCTGAGTTAAGTTAATACTCACCTCGCTCTGTAAGCTGCCACAATTGTTGACCACGGCTGAGGTCTGCTCCTTCCCGCGCAAAAGGCGGTGGGGCCCTCTCCAAATTGTCGGTGCTCTTTAACCGGGACGGTGACTGTTCCGAGGCCTTGTCGGAGAGGTAATCTTGCCTCTATCCTTACCGGGTACATCCAGTTTTGCTCATGAAAACATGATCATCCTTATATTTTGGCAAGCCTAAAGAGTTTTAGTGTAGTGTTCACGTTTCTTTTCACCAATGGAATAGAGGAAATTGAACCAGAGAGCAATATAACAATGTAGCTCTTTCACCATTGTACACAAAAATATGGTTGTTTCACAAATCCAAGCATATTTTCTTTTTATGTGCAAGGAAATTAAGCAATTTACAATCAGTAAACGAATCTAGGGAGCAAATGGATAAATGGTTAGGATCTTGCAAGAAAAAAAAATACCTCAATAAAACTTACACATACACAACTGCTGATCTTCTCCTACTATTCTCCTTATATACAATATTAATTTGTAACACATCAGACTCTCCAAAAAAATTTGAGATCTCTAAAGATAAAATGATATTCTTCAGTGCCAGCGCCGCTTCTTCTTAGCCTAAAACATACCCCCTCCATCCCACAATATAAGATGTTTTTGCAAGCTATGTTAGCTTGCAAAAACATCCTATACTATCGGACGGAGGGAGTAGTACAATGACATTCTAAGAACCATAAAACCAAGCAAAAACGCCAGCAGCAAGGGAAAAGGGCGACAACCGCCTTCAGATGTTATTCGCTACGGCCTATAGCAAATTTTCTAGGCAACAAAGATAATGCTAGCTCAACATGCATTTAATAAAAAAATGAATTACAAATCACAATGAAAAAATATTTGACGACTTAAAGCAAACAAATACTAATCTTTGTTGTTTTCTTTTCCATTTTAGTAAGAAACAAAATGAGTACATGAGTCATCCCCATGAAATGCATCAACAAAGCAAGCAGGAGCAATAAAATTAAAGCAAACTTCTTACTGGGTTGACAACTCATCCAAGTATTTTTACATGGACCATCATAATGCAAGACAAATAAACTTGACATAAAAAACAACAATGATCGGACGCATTACATACATCATCATATGTATGTGTAATACATGATCATGTTTAGTGTTGCTGGAAGACCACTTTCCTTCTCATCCTGGGCAACAACTTCAGCTTTGTTTTCACACAATCTCTTTATAGCATATGTCAGGGCACTTCATGGATAATCTGGATAGCACTTACATGTTCATTCATTTTGTCATATAACGGTCAAAGAAAAAAAGTACACTCAATTTATCATTTAATTAGAGTACCGGTTTAATCCATAAAGGCAGCGTGTAGAGCACTCTCTCACACACACAGAGGAATGCTTGTATTTCTTAGTTTTTCCACCTACCTATGGCACATTATTTCAAGAAATTAGTTGTTGAAGCAACTTATATGCAAAGCACGACTACTATCACGACATCCTTTTCGAGGACAAAGATAATTAATAACACGACATTCTATGTCTCATTGCTATCTTATTTATTTGATCATTTTGGGAGCTTCAATTCCTTGAATAATTCAGTGAATGCCATCTGCAATGACCCGTGGTCTGCCAATGCCAACACTCATCTAGCCTTCTCCTTCGCCAATGTCAGCCTCCCACTTAGATTCTCCCCTTATTCTCCATGCCCTCAGCCTTCACAAGTTCCTCGTCATACTTCTCCATCACCTCCCTGACATTCATATCATCCACCACGAATATAATTCATAACATTCAGGCAGTAAAGGTCAATGTACACCAAGCCGGTCAAGTAAATAGTACTTTAGCATCTCTCAAGGGAAGTTTCAAATTTTACCTAAAAATTTCAATTAAAGTCATGTCAATAATTTAATCCTCTACCAATATTAAATACTATATGATAAATGTGATAGCTCAAATTCAAAGTAATAGATTGGATCCTCCCTTAACAATATGACTGGTAGATAGTTTTGAGAGGAAATCTGCATATATTTTAGCATAGACTTACCCAAAGAAAAAGTCATTATAACCGTTCAACAAATGACCTATAACCTCTAATGTACCGAAGGGGAACAGATCAGATGACATGTTTTTGTAAGTCCTAGGATAACCAAAAAGCACATCATCATGACATGTCCTAAGTTGGAAGTGTGACACTTATGACCGTGGTATGTAATTGATATATTCCAGTTGGGAGTGTGTCATCAGATGCAATGTGGAAGTGTGTCATTAGATGCAATGTGGAGGGAAGATGTCAAGGATACTCATTGGAGTATATATGCGGTGGCACTGGAGCAGCTGATTACCGGTAGGAGAACGGCAGCCCCACTCGTGTACTGGTCGGCAGTCACAACCATGCAATTGTACCCGTCGCTACTGCGTGTATTTGCAGATTAGAGAGCTGTAGATTCAAGATCCAGAGATGGAAGAAGATACCTGGGTCGCCAACGTTACTGTCATTGATCCAAAAATCCCTAGGACTGCCTCCAGCAGCAGGCCCTCCAGTAGCATGGCACCGAGTGTGCGGCCCTCTCATCCTCTTCAACACCGCCAGCCGCCTCACACTACTCCTTTCCTCACTAATCTCCACCGCTGCTCACCTTCCCGCCGGCGCCATCCGTCGTGCCCTTCGTCTGACAACAAAAATATTTTTTTATCAATAGATAAAAGTAAATTCACTTCTCAAAAAAAATACTAAATTCATAATCCATATATGTGTTCAGCCTGAAATGTCCCTAGAACAAATAAATTTGATCTCGCTATACATACGGAATGTAAAACTTAGATGGTCAGCCTGAAATAGTTCATTTCTGAATGCAAGTAGTACCGGAAACTACATAGCATTCACGACTTCCATAGTAGCCTATGGCATCGGACACTTGCATATTTGAAAGGTTCACAAGATGAAAGCTACACGTATCACAAAAAAAACTCCAAGTACAGTTGATTATACTCTAACCCAGCCGACAGTGCCACTCCCTTGATCAATCATGAGTTTGTGCTCTAGATTCACAAGTTTGCTCATTCTACACACTGTACACTGCACATTAAAATACATGGATGAAAGGAAGAGAACCAGGTAGACTTGGTTCTCAAAGCATCTGAATAAAAAGAAGCAACATTTGCTTTTTACGTAACCCAAATGAAAGAACTTGAATTAAAAAAAATACATGGATGCATATTAGTTTGGTTTTCTTAGAAATACAGGGATGTAAGGGAGTAGACCACCAATACCGAGCTCACCAATAATCCATTATACATATTTGCAATATAGACCAAAAATCCATTCGGTCCTGGAATTTTACAATATATATTTTCTATTAGTCATGAACAATCATTACAAACCCAAAATTCAATTACATTAAAATAAGGAGCTCGATATCAGATTACCTGATCTTTCGTAGAGAAAAACAAAATACTATTTTTTTGCTAGAACAGCAAGAGGTCAGCCCAAAATAGTTGCTATAATCATCTGCACAAATATAAGATAATTAACGATTCTGCACATGCATCAAGATTCATTCTATGGGGTTGCGGCGCACGGACAGGTGAGCATATTAAAAAAAATACATGGATGCATATTAGTTTGGTTTTCTTAGAAATACAGGGATGAAAGGGAGTAGACCACCAATACCGAGCTCACCAATAATCCATTATACATATTTGCAATATAGACCAAAAATCCATTCGGTCCTGGAATTTTACAATATATAATTTCTATTAGTCATGAACAATCATTACAAACCAAAAATTCAATTACTTTAAAATAAGGAGCTCGATTTCAGATTACCTGATCTTTAGTAGAGAAAAACGAAATACTAATTTTTTTGCTAGAACAGCAAGAGGTCAGCCCAAAATAGTTGCTATAATCATCTGCACAAATCTCAACTGCGGATGCATTAGTTACCTCACGCATTTTATGCGCCTCATCAGGAGTACTGCAGTTTGCGGCACATTTGTCGAACATTTCAAGTATCCTGAAGACTCGATTCCTGGCGTCATTCGGATCTGAAGCGGACGACATCTCCTTGACAATTAGCTCCGCCCATTCAGTCCTGTTGGCTGGAGTATTCATCACCGGCACATCAGATGCCACTGCGATTAACAATCGTTCAAGAGTTAGACAAGATGCAAATTGTACGAATGGTGCTGTTTATAAAAAATATACATCCCTAGACATTACGATAACTATCAGGCAACAAGAGAAAGAAGCAGTCAGGGTTATTTTTTAGTCATGTCAGCCATACCTCCAGATGAGGAGGCACCAGCATTGGTTGTTGCTGAATCCGATGCCAAATAATCCCTGAAGCTTCTGATGGCAGCATCCAAGACATTTCCCGACTCTTCGAGATAGCCCCGCAGAAGCTAGAAATTCCCCAAAATTACCCATTAGACATGTACAGAGCAAGACGGTACAAATCGGGGTTCTCAAGTCCACTGTTGTGGCATAAACCAAAGCTATACCAGGATTTCAGAAAACCATGGTAGAACTTCTGTGCACAAGGATAGAACAGATGTGCAAGCTATTTGTTTTCAGTTATTTATTTCAGACATTTTACTTCTGAATCCTAAATTTAGCCATCATATGTGAGAAGAATTCAAAGTGGCGGGAGGGCAGGTGATCATGTAGGGTCGAAGGCGTGTACGATAATTGATCAGCAGAGGAATAATCCTCATGGGTGATTCCTACCCTGCTTCCCTATAACGGTTTATACACGAAGCGCTTGGCACACTCAAGAGAGAAATCGTGGTGGATGATTCTTCTAAACTTTTGATTTCCAATTCCATCAATCTCTGAACTCTTAGTCTATTCTAATTCAAGAAAGGGGATATGAATCGACAACAGAAAATTTGTTTCAAGATTCAAGGCACAATTTTTCTTGCGGTGTAACCAAGTTCGATTGGTTCTTGTGATGAACTGAATCGGCGGGCTCTACTACACCCCCACACATGATCTACCAATCAACGGAAAGAACAAGAAGCGAAAGAAAGAGGCACGGAGCGGCGGCGGGGGTACCTGCGGATCGGCGCCGGGGAAGACGGACTGGACCGCCTCGATGGGGTCGAACTCCATGTTGATGCCGAGGTCGGCGACCGAGGCCGCGGTGGAGGACGATGAGCACCGGCCCCGCTTCGCCTGCAGCACCTCGAAGGGGTCGTCCAAGAAGGTCGCCGCCCCGCGCTTCCGGGTGCCGTCGACCTCCACCGCCATGGGCCGGCGACGGCGGCGATCCGGGGCGACGAGACGTTGGCAGCGATTCCGACGGCGAAGGTGGCGATCCGAAGAGGGGCGGCGGCGATCCGGAGGATGCTGGGCTGGTCGACAAGCTCCCGTGTGGCGGCGGCGCAGGAACCCTAGCGCGTGCGAGGGTACGAGGAGAGGATGCTTGCGCAAGGAGAGGGAGGGGAGTGGTTCGTGCGTGGGGGTGGTTTTTGAGGGTTGCGAGTTAACAGAGGCAGGAGGATGACGAAAAAAAACCGGAGATGGGAGGATGACGAAAAAAACCGGAGGTGGGAGGATGATGAAAAAAAAACCAGCGAAATTAAACCGCGCAGACTATTCACCAAGTCGTCCATTAGGAATAGAGATAATGATGATAAGAAAACAGTGTGAAAAAGAAAGTCCATGGCTGCTCCTTTTTTGTACACTTGAGTTAACAGCTAACAAGCTGACTCGCAATGAAAAGAAACTAATGGTGAAAAAATAGAGATCGTGATGCTGTGATTGAAGAGTTGCCTGCCTAGAGTCACAGTTGCGGTGCCATCCGGCTTGATCGTTGTCAGCCTGATCTCTTTCTCACGTATATCCAGTGCATCTCAGCCTCCACCAAGCTAATCAAATGGACGATGGTCGCTCATCAGTTTCACCTACCACGGCGCCAAGCACAAACTGAGACTATAGAGATATCACTTGATTCTTGAAAGTCCTTGTACCTGCATATCAGCAGATGCAAATTAAAGCATGCAAACTGAGAAATCCATACAGATACGATGACAGATATTATAGGATGATAATAGAAATCTCTAGAAAAAATCATGGACTCCTACCCTCTCGTCGTGCAACAAATTCCCCACTAAAATCAAGCACGATAAATCGGTACTACTGCACGCAACACACTAAAAGCAGATAGTCTGTACTGTTGACTAATTAAATCAAGGGATGGAAGAACTTTTAACACTCCAAAATAATCTAGTCGTTACCTAGTATCAGCACAACCTAGTCAATCAACTAAGCCTCGGATCCCAGCATCAGCCAAGCCCGAGCTTGAGCTCGCATCCGCGCCCAACCCTGCAGCCGCGGCAGCGTCTCCGCCATGGCCCTTTCTCATAGCCGCGCCATGGCCCAGACCGCAGCAGAGCTCACGGGACGCGCTCTCTCCAGCCCCGCCATGGTCAGAGCTAGCATCTATGCTCGCCGACGGGTGCTCTGCTCCCGTGCCATTCCTTCCCTCCGCCACCATGCCTTGCCTACCCTCCGCAGCCACCCTCTGGCTCTCATAGCTCTCGTCGCCGCCACTATGTGTCGCGCCGCCGCTAGGGCTTTGGGGATAGGGACGGGATGATTGGGTTAGGTGTTTTTTCCAGTGCACTAACAAAGGGGTAGTTTGGTCACGGAGGAAACGGCAGACTGTAACGGGGTGCAGGGCAATGTCAAATAAGGAAGTAAATTCAGACCTGCTGCCAAATAGGGAAGAAAAAAGTTTCTAGGGTTAAATAGGGAATCACATTTTAAGGCAGTGTCAAATCAGGAATTCTCTCGTATCTCTTTCTTATTCAGTACATGGGATGTGTAAAGATTACCCCTCTTGCGACATTGCCTATAATGCGGTTATGCCTCTAAGTTGTGCTCCGACACGTGGGAGATATAGCCGCATCATGGGTGTTACAAATAACCCTCGGCCTAAAGTTGAAGGGAGGCTTTCAATGTCAATCTTCTTCTAACCAACAATACACAATGCATCTAAAAAAACAATACACAATGCAGGAATGATGTCCAAGGAGAACAATGACAACCAAAAATGGATCTACTCGCAAACCCAGGTTTAGAAAGTACGAGCAGACCCGCCCAAATGATCGTAACATACCCAGTACATTGCCATCACAATGCATGCCAAACTCAACCCTCTCGAGCTGGCAACCACTCTGCCCCATATTGAACCACAATCCACCGTGAACATAACACCAACATGTGGTGAGCTAACCAACTCATGCCGAAAAACGAGGTCTACATCACCAACCTTCATCTAAGAGAAGCAATGCTTTGCTTTGAGCCTCCGTCGTCTAGTTGCCATGGCAGCGACACCCCGAAAATTCGCAGGCACATAGCTACGGGGGCACACACCTGTTCAGACATGCCCGGGTGCATGATTGCCTCACGATTCGTAAAGCCGTTGCATTTCGCACGAGGGCACACCAAATTTTAAGTGAAACTTGTGATTTTTGTCATTCTATGCACCAAGTTTCAGCAACTGAAACTGAACAAAGTTTTAAAAACTAGTCGAAACATAATCAAGATGGGTCTTATTTGAAATCCCTCGTCACAAGAAACATGAATATGAAAACAAAACTTAAGTTGGACTTTCGGTTCAAAAGATACGAAATATAAAATCAAAATCCAAAAGAAAATAGGGTTGGTGCCTTCACTGCCCATGCCACAAATCCTCTCTCAACGACACCTCTCGCATCAAAGGGGAGGGAGTAAAGCAAACCAGATCTACTCCCTAATACAAGTTCGAATTGAACTTGACGGTCGTCAAACTAGACCGGCACACACATAGTGCACCACCCATGCAAGTACATCAGGCGATCCACCATAGCTCACCATGGCAGTAATGAAGGAAGCTGGTAGATCTAGGGCGGCACAGCACATTACCGCTATGGTTGTCATGGGTGAGCATGCATCCACCCGACAACCTCCTCGTTGCACTTAACAACGCCCTGAGAAGCCGCACACCATCCCAACCCAATAGCACTTTCGGACACCATCCCCTTAACTGAATACAACACCCACACCAGATCCACAATGTGGCCACGCCAAGCTACCCTTCGTAGGCACAACACAACCGTTGGACCTCCTAGATCTTCTGTGCCATTGTTGAAGCCCACGGCTCTGCCGTAACCAAATATGAAGGTACTCACACAGGTGTGTTGGGAGAGAGAGGGAGACAAGGAGAAGAGAGAAGGGGGGAGAGAAAGAGAAAGAGAGAGACTGCCATCGCCTGCACCGTGATCCATCGATGACCACATGCTTCGTCGCACCTCCACGCCACCACAACTATGTGACACCACATCTCCCTGTCTTCGAGCCGCCATACCCCCAAACCAACAGCATGAACAACACCCCCGACGTACCTCCTTAGGAAGCGTATCTTGCCGAGGCCGGTGGTGAGGGGATGCAATGCAATGTGGTGTGGTGTGGCTTATTGTGCTTGGAGTTGACCGTCTGAGTCACCCCAAGTGTCGCCTAAGAGGAGCTACAACAAACATTGTTGGCACGTCCCCCGCCACCACTTCTCTTCTATCTTGATGCACGATCCTAATGCTCAATAGATTAAGTGGTATTTCACCGTTTGATCCCGTGTTCACCTGATCTTCATCACACCCTGAATTCCATCATTGCTTTGTAAGGTTGGCAATTGGGTTATATTCTTGAGCAAACATGCTAACATGTAGTGTCAAGAAAAAGATCGGAGCAATTTCATACTTCATTCATGGGCTGATTTTTTTTATCAACAATTCTGTAAAAACAACTATGCTGGAATTTGGAGGCATATTGACCACTATTAGTACACATGGCTACAAAAAAAAATTCACCTAGGCGATCCCAATGCACCATCAAAGGCAAGCAGCTAAAAAAATTCCACCTTTGGCGATCGATCTCAATGGACCATCCTTAGCAAGGGCATCTGGTGCAGCGGGCTGCTACCGATGGCGTACTGGTACTTAACCACGTCCTCGAAGCATCCAGCTGCGGGCATCGTCGCCGGCGCCGCAGCCGCCTGCTCGTCATCGACTACGTCTTCCTGCACCGCCGGAGCTTCGTCGGCCCGATCGGCGCCGCCCTCGCGGGCGCCGCTGGGTGCCGGGAGCGGGTCGTGGGGGCAGTCGTCCTCGCGCTCGACGAGGCGCATGAGGAGGCGGCCGCCGCGCACGCGGCGCGAGCGGACGTAGTAATCCGGCCGCATGACGCGCACCTTGCTGATGACGAGCCTCCTGTCCTCGGTGCGCGCCCGCCGCAGCGCGCTACGGCCCGCCAGCGACGGGATCGGCGGCGGCAGGCGGCGCCGTCCGGGCTCCCGCCGCCCGTACGAGACCCAGCAGCCCTCGTCCTCGTCGTCGACGCCCTCCTCCGGATCGGCCTCGCCGCGCGGCGGCGGCGGCGACGCGGGGATCATCGTCCGCGTCACGACGCCTCCGCCTCCGCCCACGGCGACGGGGTCGGGGGCGAGCAGCGAGCGGAGGCCGGCGAGGGGGGCGAACTTGTCGGCGGAGCGGGAGACGGACAGCAGCATCGGATAGGGATGGGATCGGAGGGGCGGCGGCGGTGCCGTGGTGGTGGCCGGTCGCGGCGCACGAGAGGCGGTGGGGCGAGCGGCGGATGGGGTGGGATGGGATGGGATCGGTGGAGCGCGCCCGCGCGTGGGCTATCGGTTGCGATCGGGGAGGGGAGGGGAGGGTTGACGGGGCTTTTATACGTGGACGTTCGCTCGCTCTCCGGGAAGGCGGGAAGTGGGAGCGGATCGGGCACGGGAACCCCGTGACGATCGACTCCATGGATCGATCCATCGGCTTGTGGGTCGATCGCTTTCTTGGCCGGCCAATCAATAGGCCTCCCGCCCTAGTTCACTGGCTTCCCAGACCGATGAATGGCGCCCCGCATGCATGCGTGCATGGCTATCCGCCTATCCGGTTATCCTCCTATCCAACCCTGGCTCTGGCTCGAAATAGACGACCATGGAGTTCGAGTTAGGCTCTAGCTAGCTCCAACCCGTTCCTGATACGGAGTAAGTTCGTGCGCAGGTGGTTGGGGCGCGATGGAGTCGTACGTGGCGACCCGTGACCGGCCGGCCGGGGAGGCGTCGTACCGTAGGCCGGCCGGAGCTGGCTGGCTGCCGTGTGAGGCGCCGGCTGTAACAGGTGGCTCGGGGTTCACCAGCCGCGCACGGGCGAACCACGCAACGACGACGGGAAAATGACCGCTCCTCGTTCGCCTTCATCGCCGTCGAAAAATCATCACGATGGGCTCAGTCCAGCAGAAACAACCACTCGGACGGGCTCAAATGGCTGTCTCCACCCACCCCACACTATTTCAGCCCATCTCACCACAATTCACAAGAAGCCATGTCTCCTTGGGTATAGTGATACCGTGCTTTCAACGATATTGTGATATCAACTTCACGTTAAGTTTTTTTTTTCATTAAAAAAACACTTCACGTTAAGTTGTGGCTCCTATTCTTCTGTGATTTTGGCAGCGTAGATTGACCAGCTATGCTTACATATTTAAGTCAAAGCCGATTAGTTTCATTCCAATGTTGTGACAATCGATTGTCGACGTTCACTGGACACCATGTCAGACATGTGTTTTCTCCTTGGCCGGCCAGTCTGTGTTCCATAGAAGAACCGCTAGCAGCCTGACAATGGCCCAAAATTAAAGCCCGACTTGCATTAGGCACTGCTCAATTCAATTTTATCCATTTGTTTTTCTGTGTTTGTTACAATTTTTGTTGAGTTTTTGCAATATGTTAGATATCAGCATTACCTATATCATCTATTGTTTTCATAATTTTTTGAAACTTCCGAAAACCTCAACATGTGTTGGGCACAATGGGTCAATGGTGGCACCACGAGGGCGAGTGCACCAGATACTTTCCTCTCACTGGTTATATTCAACATAGATTGTCAAATGGGACAAAAATATCAAATACTAACTGGGGTGCAAAGCGGCCAAAACATTCAGACTACATGCTTTCAGTTTTAGTCATTTGTGGACATTAGATCATCTCAAACAGTAATAAACCCTAGAACAGAGCCTCCTACTTCTTCAGCCCTTACAATTTCAGAATTTATAACGGGCGAACGTCAGATATTTGACCCTTTCCAGTGAACGCTGTGTTTGCCGTCAGATCGGCTGCACGAATCTTGAAGCAAGGGAACTAGTTGCGTCAGTTTTCTCTTTTGTTCGCTAAATATTGCATGAGCGCGAACGAGCAGAGATGACGAGGCCGCGGCCTTATCCCCCTTGTCTTCTCCCATTTCCATTCGCGAGCGGCGAGCTGAGTGGGAGAGAGAGGCGAGCGGCCAAGGTGCTCGTCGCGGAGGTCATCATCTTCCTTCGTGCGTTGACGGAGGTGGCGCTCGGCGGAGAGCTCGCGTAGGAAGAGACCATGTTGGGCTCACGGAAGACCTCAAGCAGCCACGCCCCTCTCTCTTGCCGGCGAGCTGCGCGGAAGGACGTCTAGGTTGTGCCGGGGGCTGCACGAGCTTGCGACGATGGGTCGCGCCCCGTTCCTCTCACCGGCTTGCGTTCCTGATGCGAGCAGACCTCAAGCAGCCGCGCCATGCTCCAATGTGATGGTCACGGATGTGCGGGACCGCGCTTGTGACTAGCGAGGGCAAAATTTGGTATTTTTACCCTTTTGGCATAGTTGAGCCAGATCTGACCCTTGTTCAAAACTTTTTTGAGATTTGATCCTTTTTCCTATCGCCATAGTCCTTGGTGGTAGGGTTACACAACCTACCGCCGAGGTTAATGGCGGTAGGACTTAGCTGCACCATGACGTCCATTTGAAAAAAATACCCTGCCGCCAGTGCCTTTGGCGGTAGGTTGTGTTATCCTACTATCAATGTGTGCGGCGGTAGGATAGACAATTTTCCTCTGCGCATCTGACCACGCCCCACGCCTATTCCATGCATGCAGTCAAGCATCAACACGGGCCATCACAACAGCGTCTGTGGTGCAATGATGCATGCATATAGTCGATCGAATTCATTGTTTTGACCCTTTTTAAAAACTTTATCACAACTTGACTTTATTTAAAAAAAATCATGATCTGACCTTTTTTCTATCGTCATTGTCTTTGACAATAGGGTAACACAGGCTACCGCAAAGAGCTACTGCGGTAGGACTTGACCGTGCGTCACGGTCATTCAATGATGAAAATACCCTACCGTCATAGTCTTTGGCGGTAGGGTACCGAAGGTATAAAATACGTGTGGCGCCCAGTAGTACTGAACGTGTGTGCTGGAAGGTTGGCTAGCTCGTGCGTGTTTGCTTTGGTAATGTCGTGCTGATCATGCATGTTAGTGGACCGGTAGATCGTGTGGCCTTGGAGTGGAGGCTGCTATATGGACGGGTATTCAAGACAATTATCAGTCTTGCCGAGCAGAGCAATGCATATCTTGCTGTTTACCGGTGCACTCTGTCACACGCATACAAGTGAGTGCTTGTTACCCCCAAATAACTTTTCTTTTACTTGCATTTATAGATATTCTCCAAAACACAGTCACCACTTACAGTGTGTTGAACCTAGTGCCACTTAAAATGAATGATTTGTAATAGATGATGTTCCTATATTAAGTTATTAGCTTGGGTTCTTTGCGAAAATACAAAGGTGAACATGGGTGCGCGCTCACCCACATGAATAGAAAATTCATAAAAAATATTAGAAAAAAATAAAGAAATTCTGAAATTTCGCGGTATGAAACTTAGTCGATTATTCTACTCACTTGTGAAGTTTCATGATGTATTGACACCCATGGTATTATTAGTGAAGAAAATACAAATACAACCATACTATTTAGTAAATAGTGTTTTTTAATATTGCTTCAATTTTGTCTTTTTGCCAAGATTACCACGGATATGATTACTTCGTGAAACATCATATGCGAGTATACCGGTTGACTTTGTATATTACAAAAATAAATTCAGATTTTTTTAATTTTTTCAAGTATTTGTTTGAATTTATTATTTATAAGGGGTGTGCACGCATCCATGTTCACCAAATCCGTGTTCGGTTCTTTGCAAAGACACACATTTTTGCTCAGTTAACTATGGTATGCTCTTACAGTCCCCTCAACCAAAGGGTTGCATGATGAACCAGGTATGCAGTAGATATTTGCTTTAATTATCAGAATTATTGACAACCATAGATGGTGCCATCCACAACATCCTATTTTTTTTCATTCTTGGCATCTGTTAGCTTATTTATACCTATGAGACGACTAAAGTTAGGTCTGGATACTAAAGCAAATCAAATGCAACAGAAAATCCCCATTTTCCGTTTTCAAGTTCAACTACTGGGCATGAAAGATACCGATGAGCTTTATATCATCGTGATATTTTCATCATTATAACTAGTCGGGAGATATGACATTATATTGACTTCGCTTTCCTTCGAGACGCTCTTTTAATTCTATCTTGCTATATGTATAGTATCACCTTACGTGAATTCTGCTAATCATATGAACATCATTTTGTAATTTGTCATTAGGTGTTTGGAAGATACGGTGGTGCAGATGGATTTCTCTTCCTGCAATACCACATGATTCTTAACTACTCGAACCTTCCGCAAGCCGACAAGGAAAAACTCTGGATAACTAATAAGGTTACAGATAAGTAAAAAATGTTTTACCAATAATACAGTTACAAATAAGTAAAAATAATGTTTTTACCAACAATCCATATCCTAAGATTAACTAGTATAACGCCCGTACGTTGCCACGGGATCTTCAAAATTTATAATCAGTATTTTTCATTTATCATCCCCTCATATTGGGTGATTATGGGGTGCTCTAATTAGAAACACAACAGTCAAATATTAGGAAAATTCACCGAACAAACAACAACGAATAATACGATATCTATCAAACGAATAAAATGAGGTCATATTTTTGGTCCGTCATGCACTTCTGTTGAAAAGTGCCTATCCCTTTTAGAATCAACCCACTGTTTGCTCGCACGCAAAAAAAAAATACATCTCTAAAGTGGGGAACCGATCGGTGCCAAAAAGAACTCAAACTCCTATCCAATCTCGACTTCGTGCTCTTCCACTTCCATTGATGAAGATGGAACGTCAAGGGTTTCATCATGATGACCTCGAGCAGCCGCCGACATCCCTCCCCACATCTACCCCTACCCCCTGCTGCCGCTTGCACTGTCCTTGCTCTTCGAGGGAGCTAGGGACACAATGTTCTCTAGGATGGGCATGACCAGATCCACGAGGAGGCCACATTCTTCCATGGGAACCCAACCAAGCACACCACCCTCCGCAACCATCCAATCCCAGCCTAACAAAGTCAAGACCCGCCATCGATCCACAAATCAGGCTCGCCGCATCCAGGTTCACTGCAAGTCTGCGACGAGTCTGTAGTCGACATCTTGACTTTGGCTATCCCCCGGAAGAATCATCGGATCCTGCTTACTTTTACCATCACTTCGTCTCTTCCCAAGGCAGCGACACCACCCAGCCAATCATCACCACCGCTTGCGGCTTGCCTACATAAAATCATGAGAAATCCCCACGGTGGTGCTGTAAGATCACCTTGGCGACCTCGACAGTGAGCGACTGGTCTAAGATCTAAGCTAGCCGCTCTTTGTAGAAACCAATAGAAGTAGGCATGTGACTCAGATTTGTTCTTTGGTGTGCATGCGTTTCTTGCTGCCCACCAGCTCTTGTCTACAACTCGCCTATCTCTGTACCAGCTCTTGGTCTACAACTCGCCTATCTTCATGCTCGAGACGACCAAGCTCGATGCGCAAGCCGCATACGTCTGCTAGAGCTATATCCAGACCCTATGATTTTTGGATCACTGGCACTATGGGTGCCAGGACCGGAGTCGCCCTCATCCACCAAGTGGATCAAGGAGGCCCACCACCTAGACTCTACATCGTAACATTTTGTGTTTTCCTATAAAAAGTAAAGAACCTTCTCTAATAAACGTAAATATAACCTTTTAGTTTTATAGTCTCAACTTTCCTACACTCCAATACCAGAAGGATTTCTTGGTTTTATTTAATGACCTTCTTGAATGTCATTCACTTAGAAAGGTAGTAATACAATCTGTGATATTAAGGCAAATTATTAGTCATATTAAAGTGCAAAAGGCCCTATAGGAGTCAAAGCATGACTTTTATGGTTATACTGTAATTTGTAAGATCTGAGATTTATGCAAGTGTACAATTAGAGAAGAGCCAATTAAATAGATTTTCACATTTAGAATAGTACGATTAGCAGTAGCACTTCAATTTTTTCATGTTTGATCAGCTTGCTAGGTGGTTATCACTAAGCATGTTGGAACGATGAGCATAACCTAACTTAGTTCAGTGCGTGTTGCTGCAAATTAGTTCAGTACGTACGAAGCTGTTGCTAATTTCAATGCCTGGCTGTTGCAAGTTTCTAATGAAAAAGTACTTCAGGTCAAAGGTCAGGGAATATACACTTTTGTTATCATGGTTGTTTCCTTATAGTGAACAACTTTGATCACCACTTCAGCAGCTACTATCTATAAGAAGACATTAGCTAAGTAGATACAGGCAAAGAAAGCATGTAGGCAAAACCAGAATTAAAAACATCCTTCTCAATGGAGCTCGTGCAGTTCGGAAGACCCTAATGATCGATGAGGGACCCCTTCGATGGTAGCATGGCGTGACAATTGCCGTCAATGACGACACCCAAAGTACCTTGCACAATCCATCGATCCAGTTCGGAACAATCAAGCACATACCTTGCAAAGTGATGCGGATTTGAAGCAGAGGTGGGAAGGTAAAGGCTCGGGTGAGGTGGAATGAGACATTGATATAGACGTGCAGGCATGAGAATAAGGCGGTGCCCAGGATGGATCTCCATCGGAGGAGGCCGGATCCGCTGGGGAGGAGGTCGCTGTAGTACCTGCCATCTGTGCGATGGATCACGAGGCTGGCAGGCAGGGGGAGGGGATAGGAGGGAGCGGGTGGGCTAGAGCGCAGATGGCGGGTGCCCCCGATGACGGCTGGGAAGGATGGTGGAGGAGGTGGATGAGGATGGCGGCGGCGGCGTCTGCGGTTGCGCCTCGTCCGCAGCCGTGCTGGTGGTGGTCGATGCGAGAGCCGGATGGCGTCGGCCAGAATCAGGTAGGGGCGACAAAGATTTAGAGGAGAGAGAGAATGGAGGCGATGAGCGATGGGAGGAAGGGCCACCGGCGATTGGGGTGGCCTTAGATCCGCCCTCCGTGGCCGCCTATTTCATGGGACGAACACCCGTGCTCACCGTCGGGCTCGCCTTCGGCCGCTGCCTCGCCGACATTCACGACGTAGAGCCCCTTCCTCCGATCCCATTTGCCAGGGAGGCAGCGCCATCCTTCATCGCAGAGAACGAGTCCACACTGAGATCCCAACCAGATCGTGATTGCGCCTCCCCAAACCGCAGCGGCACATCCCACTCCATCAACGACCAACCTATATGAGGCGGAGGGTCAGTGTAGGACACGAGCGCCGTCACCATGGACGTGGGGGACGCCGTAGGTGGGAAGGAGGCGGCGACGGCGTCTGTGTCAGGAAGATCGCACGACGGTGGCGGCGTTTACTCGAGGGGATCGAGAGGAGCTGCGTTTGGTGCCGGGTGGGTTCTTTGGTGCGTGCGTGGGGCTGGAGATTGTGATAGGTGATCAGGTGAGGGCGTGCCATACCTGGATCGATAGCCTTACCATACCTGGTGGTAATTTAAATTTATTACCATATTCGATATTTCCCGAGTTATGGCCTTACCATACCTGGATTGATAGCCTTTGGGGTAATTTAAATTTATTACCATATAATTACCATATTCAAAATTTCCTGAGTTATGACCTTACCATACCTGGATTGATTTATTACTATACGTGGATTAATTATGATTGATTACCATAAATACGTTGGTGTTGAAGGAAATATGCCCTAGAGGCAATAATAAAGTTATTATTTATTTCCTTATATCATGATAAATGTTTATTATTCATGCTAGAATTGTATTAACCGGAAACATAATACATGTGTGAATACATAGACCAACAGAGTGTCACTAGTATGCCTCTACTTGACTAGCTCGTTAATCAAAGATGGTTATGTTTCCTAACCATGAACAAGGAGTTGTTATTTGATTAACGAGGTCACATCATTAGTAGAATGATCTGATTGACATGACCCATTCCATTAGCTTAGCACCCGATCGTTTAGTATGTTGCTATTGCTTTCTTCATGACTTATACATGTTCCTATAACTATGAGATTATGCAACTCCCGTTTACCGGAGGAACACTTTGGGTACTACCAAACGTCACAACGTAACTGGGTGATTATAAAGGAGTACTACAGGTGTCTCCAATGGTAGATGTTGGGTTGGCGTATTTCGAGATTAGGGTTTGTCACTCCGATTGTCGGAGAGGTATCTCTGGGCCCTCTCGGTAATGCACATCACATAAGCCTTGCAAGCACTGCAACTAATATGTTAGTTGTGAGATGATGTATTACGGAACGAGTAAAGAGACTTGCCGGTAACGAGATTGAACTAGGTATTGGATACCGACGATCGAATCTCGGGCAAGTAACATACCGATGACAAAGGGAACAACGTATGTTGTTATGCGGTCTGACCGATAAAGATCTTCGTAGAATATGTAGGAGCCAATATGGGCATCCAGGTCCCGCTATTGGTTATTGACCGGAGACGTGTCTCGGTCATGTCTACATTGTTCTCGAACCGTAGGGTCCGCACGCTTAACGTTACGATGACAGTTATTATGAGTTTATGCATTTTGATGTACCGAAGGTTGTTCGGAGTCCCGGATGAGATCACGGACATGACGAGGAGTCTCGAAATGGTCGAGACGTAAAGATTGATATATTGGAAGCCTATGTTTGGACATAGGAAGTGTTCCGGGTGAAATCGGGATTTTACCGGAATACCGGGAGGGTTACCGGAACCCCCCGGGAGGCTAATGGGCCTATTGGGCCTTAGTGGAAAAGAGAGAAGAGGCAGCCCACAGCCTAGCCGGCGCCCCCCCCTTCCCCAAGTCCTAGTAGGACTAGGAAAGGTGGGCCGGCCCCCTCTCTCTCCTTTCCCCCCCAAGAGTCCTAGTTGGAATAGGATTGGAGGGGAGGAGTCCTACTCCCGGTGGGAGTAGGACTCCCCCTGCGCCTCCTCTCTCTTGGCCAGCCAGCCCCCCTCCTCCAACCTTTATATACGGGGGCAGGGGGCACCCCATAGACACACAACTTGATCCTTGAGATCGTTCCTTAGCCGTGTGCGGTGCCCCCTGCCACCAAATTCCACCTTGATCGTACCGTTGTAGTGCTTAGGCGAAGCCCTGCGTCGGTAGTACATCAAGATCGTCATCACGCCGTCGTGCTGACGGAACTCTTCCTCGACGCTTTGCTGGATCGGAGCCAGAGGAACGTCATCGAGCTGAACGTGTGCTAAGAACTCGGAGGTGACGGAGTAACGGTGCTTGGATCGGTCGGATCGGGAAGAAGACGTACGACTACTTCCTCTACGTTGTGAGATCGCTTCCGCAGTCGGTCTGCGTTGGTACGTAGACAACACTCTCCTCTCTCGTTGCTGTGCATCACCATGATCTTGCGTGTGCGTAGGAAATTTTTTGAAATTACTGCGTTCCCCAACAGTGGCATCCGAGCCTAGGTTTTATGGTTTGATGTTATATGCACGAGTAGAACACAAGTGAGTTGTGGGCGATACAAGTCATACTGCCTACCAGCATGTCATACTTTGGTTCGGCGGTATTGTTGGTTGAGACGATCCGGACCAACCTTACGCGTACTCTTACGCGAGACCGGTTCCCTCGACGTGCTTTGCACATAGATGGCTTGCGGAAGACTGTCTCTCCAACTTTAGTTGAACCAAGTGTGACTACGCCCGGTCCTTGAGAAGGTTAAAACGGAGTCTATTTGACGAACTATCGTTGTGGTTTTGATGCGTAGGTGAGATGTGTTCTTACTTAAGCCCGTAGCAGCCACGTAAAACTTGCAACAACAAAGTAGAGGACGTCTAACTTGTTTTTGCAGGGTATGTTGTGATGTGATATGGTCAAGACATGATGCTGATTTTATTGTATGAGATGATCATGTTTTGTAACCGAGTTATCGGCAACTGGCAGGAGCCATATGGTTGTCGCTTTATTGTATGCAATGCAATCGCGATGTAATGCTTTACTAGATTACTAAACGGTAGTAATAGTCGTGAAAGCATAAGATTGGCGAGACGACAACGATGCTACGATGGAGATCAAGGTGTCGCGCCGGTGACGATGGTGATCATGACGGTGCTTCGGAGATGGAGATCACAAGCACAAGATGATGATGGCCATATCATATCACTTATATTGATTGCATGTGATGTTTATCCTTTTATGCATCTTATCTTGCTTTGATTGACGGTAGCATTATAAGATGATCTCTCACTAAATTATCAAGAAGTGTTCTCCCTGAGTATGCACCGTTGCCAAAGTTCGTCGTGCCCAGACACCACGTGATGATCGGGTGTGATAAGCTCTACGTCCATCTACAACGGGTGCAAGCCAGTTTTGCACACGCAGAATACTCAGGTTATGCTTGACGAGCCTAGCATATGCAGATATGGCCTCGGAACACAGAGACCGAAAGGTCGAGCGTGAATCATATAGTAGATATGATCAACATGACGATGTTCACCATTGAAAACTACTCCATCTCACGTGATGATCGGTTATGGTTTAGTTGATTTGGATCACGTGATCACTTAGAGGATTAGAGGGATGTCTATCTAAGTGGGAGTTCCTAAGTAATTTGATTAACTGAACTTAAACTTATCATGAACTTAGTACCTGATAGTATCTTGCTTGTTTATGTTGCTTGTAGATAGATGGCTCGTGCTATTGTTCCGTTGAATTTTAATGCGTTCCTTGAGAAAGCAAAGTTGAAAGATGATGGTAGCAATTACACGGACTGGGTCCGTAACCTGAGGATTATCCTCATTGCTGCACAGAAGAATTACGTCCTGAAAGCACCGCTGGGTGACAGGCCTGCTGCTGGAGCAACGCCAGATGTTATGAACGTCTGGCAGAGCAAAGCTGATGACTACTCAATAGTTCAGTGTGCCATGCTTTACGGCTTAGAATCGGGACTTCAACGACGTTTTGAACGTCATGGAGCATATGAGATGTTCCAGGAGTTGAAGTTAATATTTCAAGCAAATGCCCGAATTGAGAGATATGAAGTCTCCAATAAGTTCTATAGCTGTAAGATGGAGGAGAACAGTTCTGTCAGTGAGCATATACTCAAAATGTCTGGGTATAATAATCACTTGATTCAGATGGGAGTTAATCTTCCAGATGATTGCGTCATTGACAGAATTCTCCAATCACTGCCACCAAGCTACAAGAGCTTCGTGATGAACTATAATATGCAAGGGATGAACAAGACTATTCCCGAGCTCTTCGCAATGCTGAAAGCTGCGGAGGTAGAAATCAAAAAGGAGCATCAAGTGTTGATGGTTAGCAAGACCACTAGTTTCAAGAAAAAGGGTAACGGGAAGAAGAAGGGAAACTTCAAGAAGAACAGCAAGCAAGTTGCTGCTCAGGAGAAGAAACCCAAGTCTGGACCTAAGCCTGAAACTGAGTGCTTCTACTACAAGCAGACTGGGCACTGGAAGCGGAACTGCCCCAAGTATTTGGCGGATAAGAAGGATGGCAAAGTGAGCAAAGGTATATGTGATATACATGTTATTGATGTGTACCTTACTAGAGCTCGCAGTAGCACCTGGGTATTTGATACTGGTTCTGTTGCTAATATTTGCAACTCGAAACAGGGACTACGGAATAAGCGGACACTAGCAAAGGACGAGGTGACGATGCGCGTGGGAAACGGTTCCAAAGTCGATGTGATCGCGGTCGGCACGCTACCTCTACATCTACCTTCGGGATTAATATTAGACCTAAATAATTGTTATTTGGTGCCAACGTTGAGCATGAACATTATATCTGGATCTTGTTTAATGCGAGACGGTTATTCATTTAAATCAGAGAATAATGGTTGTTCTATTTATATGGATAATATCTTTTATGGTCATGCACTTTTGAAGAGTGGTCTATTCTTATTGAATCTCGAAGATAGTAATACACATATTCATAATGTAGAAGCCAAAAGATGCAAAGTTAATAATGATAGTGCAACTTATTTGTGGCACTGCCATTTAGGTCATATCGGTGTAAAGCGCATGAAGAAACTCCATACTGATGGGCTTTTGGAATCACTTGATTATGAATCACTTGGTACTTGCGAACCGTGCCTCATAGGCAAGATGACTAAAACACCGTTCTCCGGTACTATGGAGAGAGCAACAGATTTGTTGGAAATCATACATACCGATGTATGTGGTCCGATGAATATTGAGGCTCGCGGCGGATATCGTTATTTTCTCACCTTCGCAGATGATTTAAGCAGATATGGGTATATCTACTTAATGAAACATAAGTCTGAAACATTTGAAAAGTTCAAGGAATTTCAGAGTGAAGTTGAAAATCATCGTAACAAGAAAATAAAATTTCTACGATCTGATCGTGGAGGAGAATATTTGAGTTACGAGTTTGGTATACATTTGAAAAATTGTGGAATAGTTTCGCAACTCACGCCACCCGGAACACCACAGCATAATGGTGTGTCCGAACGTCGTAATCGTACTTTACTAGATATGGTGCGATCTATGATGTCTCTTACTGATTTACCGCTATCGTTTTGGGGTTATGCTTTAGAGACGGCCGCATTCACGTTAAATAGGGCACCATCAAAATCCGTTGAGACGACACCTTATGAACTATGGTTTGGCAAGAAACCAAAGTTGTCGTTTCTTAAAGTTTGGGGCTGCGATGCTTATGTGAAAAAGCTTCAACCTGATAAGCTCGAACCCAAAGCGGAGAAATGTGTCTTCATAGGATACCCAAAGGAAACTGTTGGGTATACCTTCTATCACAGATCCGAAGGCAAGACATTCGTTGCTAAGAATGGATCATTTCTAGAGAAGGAGTTTCTCTCGAAAGAAGTGAGTGGGAGGAAAATAGAACTTGACGAGGTAACTGTACCTGCTCCCTTATTGGAAAATAGTACATCACAGAAAACTGTTTCTGCGACACCTATGCCAATCAGTGAGGAAGCTAATGATGATGATCATGAAGCTTCAGATCAAGATTCTACTGAACCACGTAGATCAACCAGAGTAAGAACCGCACCAGAGTGGTACGGTAATCCTGTTCTGGAAGTCATGATGCTAGATCATGATGAACCTACGAACTATGAAGAAGCGATGGTGAGCCCAGATTCCGCAAAGTGGCTTGAGGCCATGAAATCTGAGATGGAATCCATGTATGAGAACAAAGTATGGACTTTGGTTGACTTGCCCGATGATCGGCAAGCAATTGAGAATAAATGGATCTTCAAAAAAAAGACTGACGCTGACGGTAATGTTACTGTTTATAAAGCTCGACTTGTCGCAAAAGGTTTTCGACAAGTTCAAGGGGTTGACTACGATGAGACCTTCTCACCCGTAGCGATGCTTGAGTCCGTCAGAATTATGTTAGCAATTGCCGCATTTTATGATTATGAAATATGGCAGATGGATGTCAAAACTGCATTCCTGAATGGATTTCTGGAAGAAGAGTTGTATATGGTACAACCAGAAGGTTTTGTCGATCCAAAAGGAGCTAACAAAGTATGCAAACTCCAGCGATCCATTTATGGACTGGTGCAAGCATCTCGGAGTTGGAATAAACGCTTTGATAGTGTGATCAAAGCATTTGGCTTTATACAGACTTTTGGAGAAGCCTATATTTACAAGAAAGTGAGTGGGAGCTCTGTAGCATTTCTGATATTATATGTGGATGACATATTGCTAATTGGAAATGATATAGAATTTCTGGATAGCATAAAGGGATATTTGAATAAAAGTTTTTCGATGAAAGACCTCGGGGAAGCTGCTTACATATTAGGCATAAAGATCTATAGAGATAGATCAAAACGCTTAATTGGACTTTCACAATGCACATACCTTGACAAAATTTTGAAGAAGTTCAAGATGGATCAAGCAAAGAAAGGGTTCTTGCCTGTGCTACAAGGTGTGAAGTTGAGTAAGACTCAATGCCCGACCACTGCAGAAGATAGAGAGAAAATGAAAGATGTTCCCTATGCTTCAGCCATAGGCTCTATCATGTATGCAATGCTGTGTACCAGACCTGATGTGTGCCTTGCTATAAGTTTAGCAGGGAGGTACCAAAGTAATCCTGGAATGGATCACTGGACAGCGGTCAAGAACATCCTGAAATACCTGAAAAGGACTAAGGATATGTTTCTCGTATATGGAGGTGACAAAGAGCTCACCGTAAGAGGTTACGTTGATGCAAGCTTTGACACTGATCCGGACGATTCTAAATCGCAAACCGGATACGTGTTTACTTTAAACGGTGGAGCTGTCAGTTGGTGCAGTTCTAAACAAAGCGTCGTAGCGGGATCTACATGTGAAGCGGAGTACATAGCTGCTTCGGAAGCAGCAAACGAAGGAGTCTGGATGAAGGAGTTCATATCCGATCTAGGTGTCATACCTAGTGCATCGGGTCCAATGAAAATCTTCTGTGACAATACTGGTGCAATTGCCTTGGCAAAGGAATCCAGATTTCACAAGAGGACCAAACACATCAAGAGACGCTTCAACTCCATCCGGGATTTAGTCCAGGTGGGAGACATAGAGATTTGCAAGATACATACGGATCTGAATGTTGCAGACCCGTTGACTAAGCCTCTTCCACGAGCAAAACATGATCAGCACCAAGGCTCCATGGGTGTTAGAATCATTACTGTGTAATCTAGATTATTGACTCTAGTGCAAGTGGGAGACTGAAGGAAATATGCCCTAGAGGCAATAATAAAGTTATTATTTATTTCCTTATATCATGATAAATGTTTATTATTCATGCTAGAATTGTATTAACCGGAAACATAATACATGTGTGAATACATAGACCAACAGAGTGTCACTAGTATGCCTCTACTTGACTAGCTCGTTAATCAAAGATGGTTATGTTTCCTAACCATGAACAAGGAGTTGTTATTTGATTAACGAGGTCACATCATTAGTAGAATGATCTGATTGACATGACCCATTCCATTAGCTTAGCACCCGATCGTTTAGTATGTTGCTATTGCTTTCTTCATGACTTATACATGTTCCTATAACTATGAGATTATGCAACTCCCGTTTACCGGAGGAACACTTTGGGTACTACCAAACGTCACAACGTAACTGGGTGATTATAAAGGAGTACTACAGGTGTCTCCAATGGTAGATGTTGGGTTGGCGTATTTCGAGATTAGGGTTTGTCACTCCGATTGTCGGAGAGGTATCTCTGGGCCCTCTCGGTAATGCACATCACATAAGCCTTGCAAGCACTGCAACTAATATGTTAGTTGTGAGATGATGTATTACGGAACGAGTAAAGAGACTTGCCGGTAACGAGATTGAACTAGGTATTGGATACCGACGATCGAATCTCGGGCAAGTAACATACCGATGACAAAGGGAACAACGTATGTTGTTATGCGGTCTGACCGATAAAGATCTTCGTAGAATATGTAGGAGCCAATATGGGCATCCAGGTCCCGCTATTGGTTATTGACCGGAGACGTGTCTCGGTCATGTCTACATTGTTCTCGAACCGTAGGGTCCGCACGCTTAACGTTACGATGACAGTTATTATGAGTTTATGCATTTTGATGTACCGAAGGTTGTTCGGAGTCCCGGATGAGATCACGGACATGACGAGGAGTCTCGAAATGGTCGAGACGTAAAGATTGATATATTGGAAGCCTATGTTTGGACATAGGAAGTGTTCCGGGTGAAATCGGGATTTTACCGGAATACCGGGAGGGTTACCGGAACCCCCCGGGAGGCTAATGGGCCTATTGGGCCTTAGTGGAAAAGAGAGAAGAGGCAGCCCACAGCCTAGCCGGCGCCCCCCCCCCCTTCCCCAAGTCCTAGTAGGACTAGGAAAGGTGGGCCGGCCCCCTCTCTCTCCTTTCCCCCCCAAGAGTCCTAGTTGGAATAGGATTGGAGGGGAGGAGTCCTACTCCCGGTGGGAGTAGGACTCCCCCTGCGCCTCCTCTCTCTTGGCCGGCCAGCCCCCCTCCTCCAACCTTTATATACGGGGGCAGGGGGCACCCCATAGACACACAACTTGATCCTTGAGATCGTTCCTTAGCCGTGTGCGGTGCCCCCTGCCACCAAATTCCACCTCGATCGTACCGTTGTAGTGCTTAGGCGAAGCCCTGCGTCGGTAGTACATCAAGATCGTCATCACGCCGTCGTGCTGACGGAACTCTTCCTCGACGCTTTGCTGGATCGGAGCCAGAGGAACGTCATCGAGCTGAACGTGTGCTAAGAACTCGGAGGTGACGGAGTAACGGTGCTTGGATCGGTCGGATCGGGAAGAAGACGTACGACTACTTCCTCTATGTTGTGAGATCGCTTCCGCAGTCGGTCTGCGTTGGTACGTAGACAACACTCTCCTCTCTCGTTGCTGTGCATCACCATGATCTTGCGTGTGCGTAGGAAATTTTTTGAAATTACTGCGTTCCCCAACAGGTGTGTGCGTGGGGCTGGAGATTGTGATAGGTGATCAGGTGAGGGCGTGCCATACTTGGATCGATAGCCTTACCATACCTGGTGGTAATTTAAATTTATTACCATATTCGATATTTCTCGAGTTATGGCCTTACCATACCTGGATTGATAGCCTTTGGGGTAATTTAAATTTATTACAATATAATTACCATATTCAAAATTTCCTGAGTTATGACCTTACCATACCTGAATTGATTTATTACTATGCGTGGATTAATTATGATTGATTACCATAAATACGTTGGTGCGTGCGTGGGGCTGGAGATTGTGATAGGTGATCAGGTAAGGGCGTGCCATACCTGGATCGATAGCCTTACCATACCTGGTGGTAATTTAAATTTATTACCATATTCGATATTTCCCGAGTTATGGCCTTACCATACCTGGATTGATAGCCTTTGGGGTAATTTAAATTTATTACCATATAATTACCATATTTAAAATTTCCTGAGTTATGACCTTACCATACCTGGTTTGATTTATTACTATACGTGGATTAATTATGATTGATTACCATAAATACGTTGGGTATTGCCGGTCAGACGAGAAAAGAGAAAAACCGGTGGGAGGGGCTGGTGGGAGGTGGGACGAAGAAAAATCGGTTGAAAATAAACCGGTTGAAAGTGGGGGGGACTATTCAACCAATTCGTCCATTAGGAGTAGAGATGGAGCTGGCTCCCCTGACATGCCGTTGCACACACTGGCATGTGGACCTGGGCCCACATGTCAGTGGCCCCACGTCAGAGGGCAGTACGTCAGACGATCCAGGTCAAAGATTAATTGGACAAATTATTTATTTTTTATTGGGCAAAACAAAAAAATATGACCTTATTAAGGCTTGAACCCAAGACTGACCAAAGCTAACCCTCACACGCTAGCCAACTATTCAACAAAGAGCTTCAGTACTATTGGGCGCCACATATAATTTATACCTTCGCTACCCTACCGTCAAAGACTATGGCAATAGAGTATTCTCAACATTGAATGACCGTAACGGCATCGTCAAGTCCTACTGTCATAGCCCTTGGCGGTAGGCTGTGTTACCCTACCGCCAAAGACGATAGCGGTAGGAAAAAGGTCAGATCACGAATTTTTTTCAAACTAGAGTCAAATCGTGCTAAAGTTTTCAAAAATGGTCAAAACAGTGAATTCGGCCTATATAATCCATGTTCATCCTTTTGATTTGACAAGTGCTAGTAAAAGCATGCATGTGCTATCTAGTTCTATGCATGCACGCATGCATGCTTCCTGGATGTGTGACTTGTTTAATATCTCATTGCTGGCTGCATGCATGTCATGGCGTGTGGGCGCGTGCCCAAAACCGCAGAGAAAAAGAGCCTCGCCTGTCGCTGCTCATTCGTGTCTACCGCCATACGCCTTGGTGGTAGGATATTTTTAATGCTAAATGGAAATTACGGCGCCATCAAGTCTTACCGTCAAGATCCCTGGCGGTAGGCTGTTATACCCTACCGCCAGACACTATGGCGGTAGGAAAAGTGTCAGATCCTGAATTTTTTCAAACCAAGGTCAGATCTGGCTTAACTTTCACAAAAGGATCAAAACACCAAATTTAGCCGCTAGCGGGTGCGTCGGCGACCGTGCTCGCCAAAGGGCTCATCCCACATCGAGGGATGGCAGCAGGACAGACATCATGGTGGATGATTAGTGTCTGGCAGGGCAGTGGGTTACTGTCGGTCGTCCTCAGCCCATTCACGGGGGTGCGTCGAGATGGCCATGTGTCCCGACGACAGCGATGTGCGAGAGATTGAGGTTGCGGGAGCACCGGGGGAATTGCTGGTGCAGTGAAGCGCCGACCACATGTCCACTAGGGCTTCCCCTGTCCTACCCATAGTGAGACGCCGACCTCATGCACCTTTTTGCCGCTGTTGATGCATATTGAAATTCACCCTAAATCTTACTGCTTCTTTTTCATAGATCTATTTTGTGCCACTATTATCAGTGGATGGATTTGAGAGCAACAGGTTAATAACTGAAGCTAAGACCTGGAAAATTTCATATCTCAGTTTCTAACACTCAACATGGCATTTTCAGCGGCTACACATGGCAACTTAAGAACTGATTGTTATTTTTACTCTATTGTGATTTCTTTATTCCTGGCAATTTGGAATGTGAATGAACATGTTGTATAGTGGTGACATGGCAATTTCCTTATCCTGGCATTTTTTTGGAATGTGAATGAGCATGATGTATAGTGGTGACATGGCATTTTGGAATACAAATCTTTAAACTATGACATTTTTAGAAAATTTTAGTTGATTCACATGATAATTTTTTTGAAACTTTTTGTATACTAAATTTCCAAGTTCTGACATGATGATTTTGCTAGAATTTTACATTTTGAAATGTTTGTATAGGAACGGAGAAACTGCTAGAATTTTATTATATATCCCCATGGCAATATAACAATGTGTACCAAGGAAATTTAACATGTGTCCCCATGGAAAATCCTTTTTGTTACATATCATGGTAATTTTGGGGTAGGTGGAGAGGTGGAGGGTGAAATGCATGGCAATTCTTTTTGTATATAGCATCTCAAATTAACATTTAGGCTGCCAATTTATTTGTACCCATGGCTAATTCCTAATTTTACCATCCTTTTCAATGTACAAATCGTCTAAATTTTGATACATTTGCCATCGGTTTTGTTTAAAGAACAAATCTGATAAATTTTCCATGTGCCCTTCTACAAATTTCAGAAACTTGTCATGTTATTTAGAGAACACAATCCATAATTTTAGCAATGTGCCCACATAAATTTGCCAATTTTTTTCCAAAGAAACAAATCCCTAATTTTGCTTTGTGCCTATTACATTTTTTGCCAAAAGTCGCCATGTGTTTTTTAGAGAACAAATTCCTAAATTTTCCATGCCTTTTTTTATCATAGGTAGCATTAAATTTTTATTATTCAGACCATGGCAAATTTATTTATAAGCCATGGTAGTTTTATCATATGTAGCATGGTAATTTTATCTATTCATACCATGGCAATTTATTAATTAGACCATGGCAAATTTTGGAATTCCTATTTCCCCTCTTGTCAAAGAAGAAAAATTCCTATAATTGCATTGTCCCCATTTAAAATATTCCAATAATTGCCATGTCTCTTAAAGAATATACTTCCTAAATTTTTGCCTTGTTATTGGTAACATGGCAAAAAAACACCATGGCAGATTTATTAATTGGTCCATTGTAAATTTTGGAAGTCTTATTTTTGACCATTTTACTAATTAGACCATGTGCAATTTTATTATAGGTTCCATGGCAATTTAACTTATTAGACCATCGCCATTTTAATTAAATCATGGTTGTTTTATTTTGTAGCTACCATGACAATTTATTTAATTAGGTCATGATAAATTTATTACATATACCATGGCAAATACTCCCCCCGTAAAGAAATATAAGAGCGTTTAGATCACTACATTAGTGATCTAAATGCTCTTATATTTCTTTACAGAGGTAGTACTTTTTAAACTTTATCATGGGAACTTCGGCATAGGGGAGAAGAGATGAAGGGTAAAACACATGGTATTTCTTTTGTTCATACATTTTACTAGATGTGCAGGTAGGTTTTGTCCCATACGCAAGAACTCATGCGGTGGTCGTAGGCCATGTAATAATTTTCCTATAGTTTTTTCCTTTTTAGGGGGGGGGGGGGGGGGGGGGGGGGGGTCATGGCAAATGTTTTGTATACAAGATGGCACGTTTATTGACCATTACATGGCAATTTGTTTTGTATGCTCCATGCCAATTTTCATATTACATATAGTTGGAATATTTCTATCGTGTCATGGCAAATTTCTCTATTTTTTCATATATATTTATTCGTGTATATGTAATATTGAAACAGGACATTTTTAGGCGTGTGATCTTTGTTTACAAATGCTATACATTTTGCCATGTCATCGATACTTTTTTCCCTGCATATTTGCCATGTTACCATTTTATATAGATCAGTTCAACACCTTTTTGTGCTCGTCATGTAACTTTAACAACGGTTCTAGCAACTTGCCATGCTTTTATATAAAACAAAATCATTTAGTTTAACTTTCGCATGATTTTCTTGTACAACACCGTGGCAGTTTTGTGTGCATGATGGCAATAATTTTTTTTTTTGTTTCTACTGATTTTTGGCGCCTGAACTGCTTCTGTTTTTTCTTCACAGAAAGGAAATGAATGACGCTGGAGGCCAAGCAACGGCCGAAACGTTCGCGCTGGGGGTTTCCTCCGGCGAACAAAAAGGTTCGCTCGACTGGTTTAAGCTCTAGAGAGGAGGTATGAGAAACTACAAAAATGAGCACGTTCAGTTCGGCCCAAATTTTAAGAAGCAATGCTAGACCACGTAAAGTTACGTGAGACTTTTACATAAAGACTGATTTGGAGATAGTTAATTGGATTAGGATTAGTGGCTGGGGCCCACCCTAGTTGAAATCAGGGGGGAGAAGAGTATTTAGGGAAGGGTAGGTAAGTGTACGTAAGATATTTACGTAGGTCTAGTATTATCGAATTTTGAGTACCACACGATCCCCTGCAAAAAAAAAGTACCACACGATCCACAGGCCCGCGACATTTTCTATGTGGTGTTTGTTTCAAGGACTTTTTTGTGTAGGGACTAGAAAAAGTCTCTCTTAGAGACTTTTTTACCAAACGGGGGAGACTTTTTAGGGACTAAACTAGGCATTTGGGACTAAATGAAGAAGACTTTCAAGGAGAGTCTTTTTGAGACTTTTTGGGACTTTTCTAATAATGCCCCTTCATGCACCCATTGGCCCGCCACTCCATGATGTTGTTTGATTGTTATTTTTCTATATACTAGAGGCAACATGGTCATTTAATAACCTCTAGAAACGGACTAGGGACTTTTTAGTCTCTAGAAACAAACAGGGAGGGACTTTTTAGGGACTAAAGACTTTTTAGTTGGGACTAGAAAAAGTTTTAGGACTAGATAACCAAACATCACCTATTTCATTCTGAAGATTGAACTGTGGCAAAAGCACTAAATTAGTTTTTTTAAAAGCACTAGGTCGAGGTGTTCCACTCTGTTCCCGGGCTGACGCCTGACAGCGATAAAGCTCACTTCTCCTCTCCGTCGACACTTGTTCGAGCGGCAAGTAAAGCGGCACTCCATTAGCATCCCCTTGCTCCGGCCGCCACGAAGCCTGCTTGCGGTGGTGGATCACCAAACCTGTCGCAGTCTGTCTGTCTGTTTGTCCATCCATCCACCTATCTTTTAGCGGCGTTTGTATCATCAGAGAACTGATGCAGGCAACGTTTCCGAACCATCCTCCATCTAAGCTATACATTTTACAAATTATTCTACAGTCATCTGAGAAAGGTTCACTTAAAATTCCTGCCAAATGCGTCTACCATTCTTTTCCAGGCGCGTCCGTATATAGCTAGCTCAGTTCGAGAGGAAGGCGGAAACAATTCTGGTTTTATTAACATGATTCCTATTCATTTACCGGTAAACGAAGGAATTCTTACCTATTTCTCGAGGCAGTTATACTCATATGGACAATATGGACAGTAGGTCCATCCAATGGCTGCACCACTGCACAGTCCGCACTGCTGCTAGCATGAGCAGCAGACATCCTCAGAGAAGAGGAAGTTAATGGCATATCTCCTCCTACAGAGCAAAGCATGTTTGCCCACCGAACAACGACCTGGAGATTGTGCGAGATAATCAATCATCCAGGGCAAATCATTTGGGAATCAAGAAAAGGGAGCCGCTAGTGGAGCGGCATGTGCATCCAATCATGAGCCCACGAGGAATGGGATTTAGTTTTTTTCCTTCAATATCAACAATTTATTATCGAGATCGATTCTCCTTTCTCAAGGATCGGATTCAAAGTCGCTTTGCAAACGGCAACTGGATGGTCATCCCCTTGTGTGGGTCGATAATGACATGCCGCGGTGTCCTGATGCGGACGCTAATGGCGATTATGCGACCAATCTGGAGTCGTTCTTACCTGCTAATTAGGTACTCGCAGGTGTCATCCCTAATAACAGTAAACAAGCATTTTTTTTCCCTAGGCAGAACAGTACATAAAACAACCCGAACCTGCAGCTGTTTATCCATTGCTTCTGGTAACCTTTTTCTGGGTATCTTTTTCCCTATTCTCTCTGCTCCGGCTGTGCAGCAAAATCAACATGTTTATCCTGTCACATCAAGCAACAATAACATAAGATCCCTTGATAGTTTCGACAGAAAGATTCTGACTGGAAATAGATAGACACCTACTGTCTCCGTTTAAACACTTTTATATTTCTTTACAGAGAGAGTATCTATAAATTTACTGTTTTAATTTTCCTTGAAGATTCTTCAGACTTTGCTTGCACTGCCTCCATCCCTCCATGATTGCTTGATCGCGGAGGAGAAAAGGCAGGCAGTAGCAAGGAATCTAGAGCTCCGCTGCACGACACATCGGTGGTTTTTGCCATTTGAAACCAGCGCCATCCAAGAACAACGGCTTACATCATTCAGTGCAAGTTGGTGCATAGTCAAAGGTTGGCCGGCGGCAAAAATTATGTTTGTTCAGTGGAATTTTCTTGGTATTTTGTCATCAATAAAGGTTGGAGTTTTGTTGTGTACAGCATGCAAGCGCTTTAATTAATAGCGCTTTGGTTGCTAAGAAGAGAGAAATGCACTGTACAACAACTTATTTCTGCTAATTGAGATCCTGTTTATTGCTGTCATCATAACGTACCGCAAAGACAGAGAAAAAAAAATCAAACAAATGTGTGTAGAACTGTTTTAGTAGGTGCGTGCATCTCCTGGTCATCAAATTAGAGCTATACAATTGTGTTAGTTGCTCCAAATTAAGTCCAAATAATGGACCTAATCACAGCACACAGTATAATGGGGATGTTTTTCTTTCAATGAATAGAATGAGGATGTCGATAGGTCGTTATCCGGGAAAATACAAATACTCCTGCCTGAGCACAAGAGACATAAATTCGGACGAAGAGACGTGTCGCCAGTTTTATACTAGACAATAAAAATAGTTGCGGCCGGTACTCTACATTTTCTTTGACAACGACCAATTTATGTATCAAAGTTAATCATGTACTAAGATGTAACTACAACTCTTGCTAACAGTAAGGAGGAGCTTGAAGTTGTGAAACTGCTACCGAAATTCAAGCGGGCGAATGCCTGGAGGGTAGCCCATGATATTGCTAAGTTCTGTTTTTATTTTTGTAAAAACGGAACATTTAATCATTCGTGAAATTCCTTTTTGTGCTATTATTTTTCTTGATTAATATACGGGTCTTCAAACAAAGCACAGTATAATATATGTAAGTTTTAACCATGATTGAAATAGTTGAGGTTCACAAATCTTCTGGTATTTTTTTGTTGGCAATATATAAATCTACAATCTAAAAAAAATTAATGTAAACTCGATCCACACCCAAAGGAAAAGGACAAATTTCATTGTGCCTAACATCACATTTGAAAAAAAAAGAAAGAGCCCTGCTATGCATACGACACCTCCATTCCGATTTTTATACAACACCATCATTGGGAATGTAGGGTAGTTTGTCATTCCAAATTTGCCCTGAATACGATACACCTCCATTGGTGCGTGGAACGGGAGTACATCCGACCGTTGGATTTAGCATCGTACACATATCGGACCGCGATATCTCGTACGCACGGTAATTTGACATTCAAAATTTGCCCCGAATAGTAAATGGAGCTGCCATTCGCATCATGTTTGTCCTTTTCAATTTCTTGATTGACGAAGTGTGGATTAAATTTTGTAGTACCAATCAGACACATAGTGACATTGTTGGAATTGTGTCGAATATAGTGTATGAGGTTGGTTACAGTTGGACTTATAGTTGTATTGTGTTTAGATAGGATATGGAGTCGTGTCCTAATAGGACACTTGTATTCTAGGCCTCTCATATATAGTGGGGGTAGACACACGATGTAACCTATGCCAACATAATAACACCGGAACGCAGGGGAAGCCGACGGCATGTGCCGGTGTCCAGGGCGACCGGATGCGGTATTGTAGCGGTGTCATGGGAAGGAGCGCCCATAGTCAGGCCCCGGGGATGTAGCCATATCGGTGAACCTCGTTAACAAATCTCGGTGTCGTACTCGTGTGGTTGCTTGATCCTCGGATGATCGACGGTATACCTCGAATTTATTCTAACAGACATAATGTGACTTCGATTCAAACCATTTTATTGGTGGTAGAATATTGGTGTAGACCAATATAGCATAGAGCATCGATGCATCCTAGAGCCATAGACGCAGTCAAGCCACCAAGATAGAAATCCGCGTCGGTCCATCCCGATCATCGGTTCCTCCCGACTAAAAAATTTCCCGTCCGTCACTTACTATGCATAATTGACTTTTTTTTGGTCTGATTGATTGAAAAAATCCTCGATGCAGTTGGGCTACTGTTTCTGAGCGATCTTTCAAAATCCCGTGAAACTCGTACGGTGGCCGGAAAGAAGAGATTTTTTTGGGTTCGAGCACCAGTTAAAGTACCGAGGAGGAGGAGGCCACTAGCCCCGGTCTCTGTTTGTCTTCTCCCTCCACCACCACCCTCCCCCCCTCCCCCCTCCTCCTCGCCGAGTCGCCGTCCCCTCGCTTTCACCCCCCCGGACGGAAGCAAGAATTCCTCGCTAGAATCCGACCCCGGGCCGATTTGCGTGGATTCCGTGCGGCCCTTTCTGCGCCATGGACTTCTGATCCGGGGCCTCTCGGATCTTGGGGGGAGGAAGGTGGGTGGCGAGCCGGCCGGGAGATGGCCGGCGGGAAGGAGCCGATCGAGGTCAAGTTCCGGCTCTTCGACGGCACGGACATCGGCCCCAGCAAGTACGACCCCGCCACCACCGTCTCCGCGCTCAAGGACTTCATCCTCGCCCGGTGGCCGCAAGGTGAGACGCAGATTCCCTCCGCTCGATTTGGCCGGCCTCCTGATCCGCTTGCTTGAGTCGGTGACGGGAAAAGATGCGCGCGTCTGTAGCTCCTGCTGCCACGAAGTTTCGGCCTTCGGGGTATAGCTTTTATTTTTCTATTTTTATGGTTGTTGCGTGGTGCTCGCGCAGTTCTAGCCTTGCTCGCGGCAGATACGTGTTGTTGGTGTGCCTGATTAGTTGTTCTTCTCTCGAGTAACACATGACTGCGGCATCATTTCCCACCTCCCCTCGGCTTCAACACTGCTTTAGAACTGGGTAAACTATATAAACGGCCAGTTGATAATTCCCCTTCTCAGTTTATGTGTCTGCATACCTATAGAAAAACTCTCACGGACAGTGAGCACTGCCAAAAATGGTACTATGATTTTGCCAAATTTCGTGGCAGAATTCCGGGAAGATCAATTTTTTGGCAACAATCGAACGAAGGGACAATCAGGGGACAAATAAGTCCCTATGGAGATGCAGAGAAGCCGCGGTGTGACTTTAGAGTGCCTGTTTGTTCTCTTGCATTCTGCGAACAGAATTGAGCTAGCAATATATAAGCAGTTGTCTCTCCATCTTTACACGAACCGAGGTCCTTTGCATGAATATGATAACAGGGCCATTCTCCATAGGATTCATTATGCCTAATGATCTGTTCGAAGTTATCCGATTATCACACTCAGGTGGGGATCTTCTCTTGGTATGATACACTAGGGAGTGAACGACTAGAACAAGTAAAATTGAATCCTTTCCGAGCTGAATTAGCTCCCAGAAGCAATTGGTTCATGGTGTGGGTACTTATTAACCCGAACATATGGACGCTAATCATCACCATCACTGTATGTCATCTTTCTGTGGGATGTTTGAATTTATTCTGATTTTCCCAGGGCTTAATTTGCATTATGACTCGCAATAGTGCAAATGGCATGTTTTTTCTTCTTTCCAAGTCACCTTGCTTGATTTTGATTTTGACTTCGAATTTATGTGGATTGGTTCTTTTGTAAACTCGCTCCATAATCTGAACATGTTATGCTTACCGGAATCCTAGTTTATTTTATTAAAAGGAATTGTTCTTGTCATTTCTGATGACAGATAAGGAAATAACTCCAAAAACTGTCAATGACCTGAAGCTCATCAATGGTGGAAAGATATTGGAGAATAACCGGACACTTGCCGAGTCGCGTGTTACAATAGGAGAGGTCCCTGGAGGTGTAATTACAATGCATGTGGTAGTGCGCCCTCCACAAGTTGACAAAAACCGTGGTATTGCCGACAATTTTACGCCTTTTCTTTCACATTGTGTTCCTGGTTCTGTAATGATCTCTTACATTCTGTTACATTCAATGAATGAAAATTGTTGGATACAATCAACTATCGTTTTAGATTCTATGCTTCAGAAATCCACACGTATAGGCATGAATCTGTAAATGCTGCAGCCTGCAAGACGAACCCACTTATTTCCATGGAGTGAAATTTATTACTTCCATTTTAGTAGTGATTTGTTGATCACACCATATTTTTAGTCGGAAATTCTGTTCGAACTCTGTGCTGAGCCAGTGTTCCGTACTTAGATAGAAGCACAAATAAAGAGTGACTAAACAGCACATGGTATTATGAAGATTTAGTGGTACTGATGGTTTTTTCAGTCCTTTAGTGATTTAGGGAGTTCTGCCAAATTGGCTAAATTTGTTTTTGCATGTTCGGAATTTGAAAAGTATAATTACAAGAGTGATGTTGTCACATCCGTGGGCCAGTCATGTGAAAATTAAAGATTTCGCTATAAATCAAATGTCAGATTTTTTTAGCATGACAAATCGAACGCCCAAGATGGCAAATTATGTTGTCTTGAGGATGGCATTTTCCTTTAACAAACATGACAAATCCTTGCCATGTTCAGTATTTTGCCAGGAATTGCCATGCTTGCTAAAGGAATTTGCCATCCTCGCGACAACATAATTTGCCATGCTTAAAAATCTGACGTCAGATTTGTAGCATTCCCGACTATTGATCTATGGAAAGGAGAGAGAGAATAATGAATACCAACAAAAAGCATATGTTACAAAATCTGTTTAGAGATATATCTAACTGGGTTTAATGGACTTATATCCTTCGTTTTGCAACTGTTGAGACAGTAATGATGTTGTAAGTACAAAGTGCATTAGGTATCTATCTGGTCACGCATGGATTACTATATGCAAAATAGTTGGTTTTACCATATCATTGCAATTATGTGATGCTTAAAACTGTCACACAATTCATCGACGCTTCTAAACAACCTATAATTTTGCTTTTTTGGATTTGTTCTTTTCAGAGAAGCAGCTGGGCAATTCCCCCAAGCAGAACAGATGCGGATGCACCATACTGTGATACGGCACCCCCCTGGTGATGTTCGATGCGCCTAGCTGTAGAATTTCTCTTGTGCTTTTGTTGCGTCCACGGCGCGGTGTGTATTCATTTTGACATCCAGTTCCTGGAGCCATTGAAACTCGATCTAGAAACTGGCTGGGAGTAAAGGTTCCTCCTTGGGGTGTTGCTGCTGTAGCAAGTGTGTGCAGGAGTCAAGGAATGGATTGGATGCTTGCTGTTGTGTAAATTGTAATGTGGAAACAACCATCTTTTCGTTTTTCCTTTGGCCATGTTTGACATTATATCGATTCTTTTTAGCGCTGCTGTTTGCCATGTAAAACAGATATATTGTACCATTGGAATATATATACGGTTTTGCTAAACATCTGGTACCTGAAAGAATCACTTTTTCTAGGGTAGCACGAGGCCGAAGGCAGTGATAGTGCCGGCCACGTGAAGCCTAGCCGTATATGAGTGTGAGCCAGTGATGAAGTAGAAGAGGGAGGGTTGAAAATAAGCGCCGCACGACGAGCGGGACTGAGTGATGAAGAAGAGGGGGTTGAAGATGAACAGTGCACGGTTTGTTTTTGGCTTTTCGGCCATATGATAAAGATCTAACGGTCCTGATTGAAAGTGACAGTGAGTGGTGCAAATAAAAATTCCAGGTGCCTGATGTATAGCAGTATAGCTGCTCCCATTTATACACTCCCTTTGTTCGGAAATAACTGGCGTGGTTCAAATTTAAACTAAAACCACATCGGTTATTTTCGAAAGGAGGTAATATGTATGTAGCTTGGGAAATGGGTCGTCTGTTCTTGTTTTAAAAAGAAGAAGAGGGCCCCTAAAAAAAAGAGAGGAAACAAAGAAAGTGAAAACACATTTTTTTAAGGAGAAGGAAGTAAAAAAAATTCTTTTTTTTGAAAAAAAAACATGACTGTGCTCCCGTGTAGTGGAGTTTGTGTGGCCGGTGGGCCGCGCACTACACCGCCATAAAGGCCATGTAAAAAAATAAATTAAAGGCCATGCCCCAGTAAGCAGAAGAAGCCCAATACAACAAAATCCAACAACCCACCGCGCACCTTCTCCCTGGCGCTACCGAAATCGTCATCCCCGCCTGCATCCAAGCCCGAACCGCCGCCGGCAGCCCCGCCACCCACCCCCCCCGGAGTCGCCCCCGATCACCTCCGGCGCCTCCTCTCTCACCGCGGGCGCCTAGGTCCGAGCGGTCTCCCCCGCCTCCTTCCTCGCCGTTCCACGCCGGCAGCAGGTATGTCTTCCTCTCCCCTCCTCCCCTCTTTAGATCTGCTCGCAGAAGTATGGCGTCGTGGTTAGTTCCTCTTTAGATCTGCTCACCTGAAGTATGTATGGCCTCTGCGGTTCGTCCAGGCGCTCAACAGCTCGAGTAACCAAGTTAACGCACTCTTGACAGGAACGCCGCAGCCGACGGCCGACGACGGGGGCTCGTCGGGGGTCAGGAGGTGTTCGCGGACTCGGCGACAATCCGTCGTCATCGTTGCATGATCCAGATATTTTCGAGGATAGCAGCAAGAAGCCCTCGCCGCGCCACCTCCGCATCGCGTCCGAGTAGCTCGAAGCATCATCCGGGGCAATTCTCTCGTTGTAGCCCAGCTTACCGAGGTATTACTACCATTAGCACCAGCAATCCAATGAGGTCTGGTGATGGAAATTCGGAAGGCCAGGACGCACCCCTCGCCGAGGGGAAGGACCGCGGCTGCTCCCCAGGTGTCCAGTCCACCCCGGACATCGAGAAGAAGTACGTGCACCGCGTCTACGACGCCATAGCCCCTCACTTCAGCTCCACGCGGTTCGCCAAGTGGCCCAAGGTCGCGGGGTTCCTGAACTCGCTGAGGCCAGGGTCCGTTGTGCTGGATGCCGGCTGCGGCAACGGCAAGTACCTGGGCTTCAATCCCGAATGCTTCTACATAGGCTGCGATATAAGCCCGCCGCTTATAGAGATATGCGCGGGGAGGGGGCACGAGGTGTTTGTCGCTGATGCCGTCAACCTCCCGTACAGGGAAAGTGTTGCTGACGCCGCGATTTCGATTGCGGTGTTGCATCATCTGAGTACCGAGGACAGGCGGAGGAAAGCCATAGAGGAGTTGATCCGTGTTGTCAAGAGGGGGGGTCTTGTGCTGATCACTGTCTGGGCTGTGGAGCAGGAAGACAAGTCGCTTCTTAACAAGTGGACTCCCTTGTGCGACAAGTATAATGAAGAGTGGGTTGATCCCAGCAGTCCCATGGTGCGTAACAAATCTGCTACTACGCTAGATAGCATTGAAGAGACTGATGAAGACATGCGCGCCGTCAAGCAAACAGATGATCAGCTGAAAAATAGTTTTGATGGTTTGGAGGATAAGACCTTAATTATGGATGAGCATGATAAAACCCAGCAGGAGTACTTTGTTCCTTGGCATCTACCATTTCACCGAGCAGAAATTGGCGGCGCATCTGCTGTTGCTCTACAGAATGGATTGGCAAAGAAAGATGATAAGAAGGGCACTGTGGTCTACAACCGTTATTATCACATTTTTGTCGAAGGAGAACTTCAAAGGTGGAGTATTCTTAACCTGAACATTGACATGAAAAATGCTTCTTTTGTTTTACTCCTCTTATTCGTGAACCTGCACAAGTGAAGATATTAAGTGATGTCATATTTTTTTAATCGCCATACTAGAGATATCATACAGACTTTCTACTTCATAGCGTTAATTTGAGAACTACTACCTCTGTACCAAAATATAAGACGTTTTTGCAGGCTAAACTGGCCTACCAAAACGTCTTACATTTTGATACGGAGGGAGTAAGTCACATCATCCTATATTTGTTCAGAGATGTCACAGAAGATCTAACTTTTGCTCTAGATAGTAGTACCATACAGTACACTTGTGCATATCTACATGCTCATTTGGTTACGCAAACAATTGCGCGACAAAACGGGAAATATGAGCTTTACATGCGATTTGATGGCTATGGCGTTCTTTTGTTGTATCTTTCTTGAGTAAAGATTTTTCCAGGAAGGGTGACCCATCGCTACCATCTTATGGCTCATTCGGTCCCATGCTGTTATCATGTTACTGCATTATTATTACCTATTAAACATAGAAAGTGGCATGCATCATCTGCTTTTATTTTGCTTCAGCTATGATCTTCTGTTTGAAAATAACATGCTGCGTTTGTTGTGTCATCATTCCAGGCTAGTTGCTGGCATGAAAAATGCAGCCATCACCGACCAATTCTACGACAAATCGAACTGGTGCATAGTTCTGGAGAAGCTTTGAGCCACAGACTAGCGATGGCGGAGAACGTGTCCGCAGCCCTTACCCTCGTGTCTTGTAGGACCATCAGCTGCTAGTGCACTCGGCGAGGGCACGATTTTGAGCCCGGAGGTTAAGCACAAACAACAATCTTGCACAAGCTGTGTGCTGTCTTGCAAATTATGGAAACTCGTGAATCATCATGGGTTTCTTGTACTATTTTTGGTCTACTGCATAATGGAACATTTTTTACAGTCAGTGAACATTGTCACTAGTTTTCAGTCATTCTTGTGTAATCCTTGATGCTGCGTATGCATTTCGCAGTGGCAAAGTTGGGCGTTCTCTCAGCCCCAGCGCGTTGTCAACTTCGGCCGTCGCCGCCGCATGATCACCTGGTTGTGTGGTTGGCCGGCTCGCCGAGAACGACATTGACTCATGGGGGACAGAGGGAGCTGTGCATTCCTCCGGCAGCTGAGCTGAGGTGGTTCCGGCCTTGAGGGCGAAGAACTCTATACCAGCAGGTTCGGTCAGGCACAACCGGAACATGACGGACACCAATGTTTGCAATTCAGAGGAGGATAATTGGAAGCATGCTTTGGTGGAGTGTTCCATGGCCAAGTGTGTCTGGTCATTAGTATATGAAGATACTCTGGAACACCTTATTGCGTGTAACCTCACTGATGCAAGGCTATGGCTGATCGAGATGCATTTGTTACACCCCTTGCTACCTTACCTTGTGGGCTGTCTCGCCGTAGAGCGATACACACACGAAGAGGAGTTCCAGTACCTGCTGACTACTTTCTCTTTTATTCAGAGTTCCCCAGTCGATCTACTGCAGCCAAAGTCCAGGCTATACCAATGGATCCAAAGAATCCGCCCTCAAACGCCCGGGCGCGTTGGCGGGCACTGCCCGAATATCTCTTAAATAATGTAATCCATATTCGGACACCTTAATTATTATATCTCAAATTCATACAAACTCATGAAACTACGTCAACGCACACACATCGTCCAGCTACTCCATCACTAGTAACTAAACATGCCATCCGACTACTAAAATTTGGCATGTTTGGGTATGGTGGAGTTCATCATGGCTGTCCTTGCCCTTCCCGGCGTCCTTGCCATCCTTGTCGCGGAAGTACTGGTCGAAGACGCAGTACGGATCTGCTTGTCGCCGTTGATGTCCTCCTTCTCCTCCTTCGGTGACAGTTCGGCCATGGCACATGCCGCCTATTAGGGATATAATTATTGTGTATGACCCGCCCAGGAGGGGCCGGGTCATACCACTAGCGGTTCATAATGACAATGCCCATGAAGATGTTGAAGATGGCGGTTCACGAAGCAGGCTTACTGAAGGCCCAAGACCCAAAGGCGACTTGAGGCCCACGGGTGTAAGCCGCCATATGTTAACTTGTATGTTAAGGAAAGTACAGATTCTGTCACCGAGCCGAACACGTTGTGTATAAGCCGGCCGGGACTTTGTAGGCCGCCGGGCATCAGCCTATGTATATAAAGGGGTGACCCGACGGCGGTTTAAGGCAAGAAATAAGAGATCGAGAACTAGGTCAAGCGTATTCGCTCACTGGTAATCGAAACCCTAGCAATACAATCCCAAACTGGAGTAGGCCTTTACCTTCACCGCAAGGGACCGAACCAGTATAAACTCCCTGTGTCCGTTGTCCCGTTTAACCCCTTTAAACTAAGCTAGTTGCGATGGCTCCACGACTAAGTCCTTTCACTAGGACATCTGTCGTGACAAATCCATGACAGTTGGCGCCCACCATGGGGCCAGCACACAGTGGTTTCGAGTTCTTACAGGGCAGCTTTGAAGGGATCAAGGGATACGCTGTGGGCCGGATGACCAAGAGTCGCCGCGGCAAGCTCTGCATCGACGATGCAGGCTGGGGCCCCGAGGCCGGCTGTCGGCGTTCTAGGAACGGGGGTCCCCAGACTTGCCTGCCTGCGGCCCACGGCGTGGCTCTGCGAGCGGGCCCGTACGGCCCATCTTCACTAGCAAGGACTCAAGACCCTCGCGAGGGGCCTAGCCTTGCGAGACGGACGACACAAGACCTCCTCAGGAGCGGCCTCACCAGGCCGGCTCGCGAGGGGCGGAGAGATCAAGGCCATGCAAACCTCGCGAGGTTCCAATGACGTGAGCCATGACGACCAAGGCCAGGCGGGCGCCAAGCGGGCTCCAGCACGCATAGTGTCCTTGTTTCCTCTTTGGTGCTAAGGAGGCAAGCGCAGACGCAGATTACAGATGCGTCAAGCAAAGGTTTCCATATCGGTGCAACAAGACCAAGACCAGAAGGACAGCAAGACGGAGGTCACCGTGGAGCCCAAGACGGCGTCACCACCAGAGCCTTTGGCAGGCGAAGACCACTTTTCTCAGGATAAGCTGTACTAGCTGTCCCCTTTTGAATTGCCGTTGTTGGCTCCCTTCCCGCTCAATATTTGGGGAGAGGACCAAGGCCTCTATAAATAGGACTAGCCATCATAGTAGGAGGGGGATCTGACGGATCGAGAACTCGTCTCAGAGAGATCCGACCCATCCACAAGTTCACCAAGCACAAGAACACCTCTCCTCAGGAGGCTGTTCTTCCCATTGTACTGTTCATCCTTAGCCCAAGAGGCAATCCACCACCACCACACTGGAGTAGGGTATTACACCACAACGGTGGCCCGAACCAGTATAAATCTTGTGTCCTTTGTGTTGCGAGTTCATCGAGTTAGTCCCTGAGATCTTAGCGAAGCTAGGGCGTGGATCAGTAGGGGGAGATCTGCGCACGCACCCCGGTGTTCGAACCTTTAGGGTTTTGCCGAAACCCGTGATCCAACATTTGGCGCGCCAGGTGGGGGTGCGCCGGAGCCTCTCTCCCGCCAGTAGATTCACCGACGCTCTGCGGTTTCGATGTCCGGCGACTCAAGGACCAACGCCGACCGCTAGGCAGCCTGGCCAGCCCGGGCGGCGCCGCCTGCCCAGGAAGACCTCAACCCCGCGCTCCAGGCGGCGCGTGTGCCACTTGACTCTGCGAGGCGCGGGCGGCGCGGCCAGGCGCCGTCCACCCTCACCCCACGACAGGCGCGAGCTAATGCAAGGGCCGCGAGCCACGCCGTGGCGACGGCGCTGCACACCCGGAGGGAGCAAGCAAACATGCGGGCTGTACTCACGGTGGCACGGGAGCTGCTACAGTGCCAGCTGGTGGAGAGCGGTCGGGATGCACTGCTGGAACGCGTCACCGAGCTACTAGACGCCGCGGCTTCAGGAGCATCGCCCTTCTATTCTCTGCTCACGCTACAAGCTGCGGCTGGGTCGCATGGCAGGCCACGCCGCGCCCGCGTGCCTACAGGCGCACCACCAGGCTTCATCGACACCGGTGCAACCAACGGAGCTGCACGCCCCCTCGCGCCCGCGCCACCTCCGCTGGGCGCAGGCACGAGTGCTGCCACCTACGGTCCGGGCGGGGTGCAACTCTACCATCCTCGAGGCGGCACACTAGGTCGGGCGACGTGGAGTGTGGGGCACTACGGCGAGGTCTTCAAGGCGGCGGCCTCGGAGGCCTACGTACCCCGCATGGTGGACCAGGACTACATGCTAGAAGACGACCCCGGCTTGTCCCTTGAGCCGGGCTGGGAAGAGGAGGTGCTAGAACCCGGCGCCTTTCAGGACCCCTCCGGAAGCCTCACCAACCGCGCCGGCGACAACAGCTAGAGGGTACCACTAATTCCTCAGGAGCAGGCTTACGCTAACCATGAATCGCAAGTGAATCAGGTCACAGCGCCAAGCGACGGTTCCGGCGCGGCGGTATCCATCTCACCAGGAGAGGCTCACTGGGGGCTGCATGGGAGGGGCCAGGAGCAAGGCCCCTCCCCGCGTCGCACGGATCAAGTCATCGCCCGAAGGTAGGCCCTCTGCCGGGGAGGCGCCGGCGAGCCTTCCCCCGACAGAGGACCCGTGGTCGCCGAGGGCGCCACTGCGTTCCCTCTACCCTCGTTGGTGCTGTCCTGGTCTCCGGTCGTCCCAACGGTGGTAGGGGGTGGCGCAAGGCGGGGCCCTCGTTTGGCGATATGAAGTAAGGCTCATGCCTATGAAGATCGCCGCTTGTGACACTCTCACATAATAACGAGTGGGGCTGTACACACCCCGGAGTCTCAGGAGTGCCGCCCTCAGGCCTCGGGGGCTCCCTCCCACGTCCTAGTGGCAGCACTTAGCTCCGCGCCGGTGAGAAGACTCGAAGACAAGAAGACTAGATTAGGCGTTGGACGTGGCCATTTGCTTTGGATCCCTTTTTCTGTAGCTCCGCCTTCTGGATTTGGATTTAAGTTGAAGTTGAATTTTCATTGCCACGCGCCGGGGGGCGCCTTTTCTCGTTTGAGCGATTTCTTGCTATCTGGTTCTTGCCTTAGTACGGAGTTCGTGCCTGTTGCTTCCCCCTCACGGGCCCCTCGCGAGCGGGGCTGGGCAAGACGCACACGCACCACACGCATGTCGCGCCACGGCTAGCGCATGCTCATTATGCGCCCCCCTCGGGCGCCTCGACGAGTCCCTCGGGAGCTTCCCAAAAACTCGCAACCTCACGAGCCGGGTTGGGCTCGACCAGGCTAAGGTAAACCGCAACAGCAACTTTGCCCCAGGGTACGTGAGTTCATGAAGACACATATTCAACTCGACCTAACAAGATAGAGGCAGTAGCAAATTTACACGAGGGGCTTCCCCTCCAAAAATGCTCTTACAACTTCAAGGGCTGCGCCCGAGCTTCTGTGTGCAGGACAAACAGCTGGGAGACACGGGATCAGTCAGACATGTCGCTCGCCGCGTCACCCGGATCGTCCTCAGACGTGTCGCTGGCATCACTGCCACCATCGCTGGCATCACCAGCACCTCCGCCAGCGCCGCCATCACCATCGTCGACCACGTCGCCCGCGTCCGCCGCGACCACCACCCCATCATCATCGGAAGTGAAGGCTTTGACCAGCGCGTCCACATTGTCTTCCATCCATCGTGACAGGTCACCCCGGATGGCCTCGGGTACAGGAGCGATGGCGGCGTCAAAATCGAAGTTGGGGTCGGTGTTCTGGAGATGGCTGAAGACGCGGGAGAACGCACGCCCGAGCAGGCTGCGGCTCCTCTCTTCAACAAGTTGGCGAGCCCTCGCGGAACGGTTCTCCAGGCGCGTCACCATGTTGATGAAGAAGCGGAGGTTTTTGGCGTAGTCGTCCGCGTGGGGATGAGGAGCATTCTCATCACAGATGTGGCCCAGAGCGATGTTGGCCCTGTTCCTGAGGTCCTGGAGCATGGGGGCGTGCACGTGCTCCAGCGTCCACCGATGAAGCACTTCCTCCCTGTTCTGCCGCACCACGGACTCAGCGTCAGCGACCCGTTTCTGAAGAGGGAGCAGCTCGGCACGGGCGAAGGCCAGTTCGGCCTATGCCGAGACTAGGGCGGCTGCGGTGGCCTCCTTGCGTCGCTCCACCTCGGTCAACCTAGACTTGAGGGCAACAGTTCTACCAGCGGCCCCAGCTTCCACGAGCTTCAGCTTAAGGTCATACCTACTCTCGAGATACGTGCGAGCCTCGGCCACCCGACGATCAACCTCCTCCTAGGCCCTGGCCTCGTGTGCGCCGGCGGCATCCTCCGCCTGGGCAACTTGACGCTCCCTCTGTTGGGGAATGTAGTAATTTCAAAAAATTTCCTACGCACACGCAAGATCATGGTGATGCACAGCAACGAGGGGGAGAGTGTTGTCTACGTACCAACGCAGACCGACTGCGGAAGCGATCACACAACGTAGAGGAAGTAGTCGTACGTCTTCTTCCCGATCCGACCGATCCAAGCACCGTTACTCCGGCACCTCCGAGTTCTTAGCACACGTACAGCTCGATGACGATCCCCGGGCTCCGATCCAGCAAAGCTTCGGGGAGGAGTTCCGTCAGCACGACGGCGTGGTGACGATCTTGATGTACTACCGACGCAGGGCTTCGCCTAAGCACTACAACGGTATGATCGAGGTGGAATTTGGTGGCAGGGGGCACCGCACACGGCTAAGGAACGATCTCAAGGATCAACTTGTGTGTCTTGGGGTGTCCCCTGCCCCCGTATATAAAGGATGGAGGAGGAGGAGCTGGCCGGCCAAGGTGGGAGGCGCAGGAGGAGTCCTACTCCTACCGGGAGTAGGACTCCCCCCTCCAATCCTAGTCCAACTAGGTTTCCTCAAGTGGGAAGTGAAAGAGAGAGGTGGCCGGCCCCTCTCCTAGTCCTAATAGGACTAGAGAGGGGGGGGGGGAGGCGCAGCCCTATGTGGGCTGCCCTCTCACCTTTCCACTAAGGCCCATGTTGGCCCATTTGGCTCCCGGGGGGTTCCGGTAACCCTCCCGGTAGTCCGGTAAAATTCCGATTTCACCCGGAACACTTCCGATGTCCAAACATAGGCTTCCAATATATCAATCTTTACGTCTCGACCATTTCGAGACTCCTCGTCATGTCCATGATCACATCCGGGACTCCGAACTCCTTCGGTACATCAAAACTCATAAACTCATAATACAACTGTCATCGAAACCTTAAGCGTGCGGACCCTACGGTTCGAGAACAATGTAGACATGATCGAGACACATCTCCGGTCAATAACCAATAGCGGGACCTGGATGCCCATATTGGTTCCTACATATTATACGAAGATCTTTATCGGTCAGACCGCATAACAACATACGTTGTTCCCTTTGTCATCAGTATGTTACTTGCCCGAGATTCGATCGTCGGTATCCAATACCTAGTTCAATCTCGTTACTGGCAAGTCTCTTTACTCGTTACGTAATACATCATCTCGCAACTAACTCATTAGTCACAATGCTTGCAAGGCTTATGTGATGTGTATTACCGAGAGGGCCCAGAGATACCTCTCCGACAATCGGAGTGACAAATCCTAATCTCGAAATACGCCAACCCAACATCTACCTTTGGAGACACCTGTAATGCTCCTTTATAATCACCCAGTTACGTTGTGACGTTTGGTAGCACCCAAAGTGTTCCTCCGGCAAACGGGAGTTGCATAATCTCATAGTCATAGGAACATGTATAAGTCATGAAGAAAGCAATAGCAACATACTAAACGATCGTGTGCTAAGCTAATGGAATGGGTCATGTCAATCAGATCATTCAACTAATGATGTGACCTCGTTAATCAAATAACAACTCTTTTGTCCATGGTTAGGAAACATAACCATCTTTGATTAACGAGCTAGTCAAGTAGAGGCATACTAGTGACACTCTGTTTGTCTATGTATTCACACATGTATTATGTTTCCGGTTAATACAATTCTAGCATGAATAATAAACATTTATCATGATATAAGGAAATAAATAATAACTTTATTATTGCCTCTAGGGCATATTTCCTTCAGTCTCCCACTTGCACTAGAGTCAATAATCTAGTTCACATCGCCATGTGATTTAGCAGCAATAGTTCACATCACCATGTGATTAACACCCATAGTTCACATCGTCATGTGACCAACACTCAAAGGGTTTACTAGAGTCAGTAATCTAGTTCACATCTCTATGTGATTAACACCCAAAGAGTACTAAGGTGTGATCATGTTTTTGCTTGTGAGATAATTTTAGTCAACGGGTCTGTCACATTCAGATCCGTAAGTATTTTGCAAAATTCTTTGTCTATAATGCTCTGCACTGAGCTACTCTAGCTAATTGCTCCCACTTTCAATATGTATCCAGATTGTGACTTTAGATTCATCTGGATCAGTGTCAAAAACTTGCATCGACGTAACCCTTTACGACGAACCTTTTTGTCACGTCCATAATCGAGAAACACATCCTTATTTCACTAAGGATAATTCTGACCGCTGTCCAGTGATCTACTCCTAGATCACTATTGTACTCCCTTGCCAAATCAGTGCAGGGTATACAATAGATCTGGTACACAACATGGCATACTTTATAGAACCTATGAATGAGGCATAGGGAATAACTTTCATTCTCTTTCTATCTTCTGCCGTGGTCGGGTTTTGAGTCTTTACTCAACTTCACACCTTGTAACACAGGCAAGAAACTTTTTCTTTGACTGTTCCGTTTTGAACTACTTCAAAATCTTGTCAAGGTATGTACTTATTGAAAAACTTATCAAGCGTCTTGATCTATCTCTATAGATCTTGAAGCTCAATATGTAAGCAGCTTTACCGAAGTCTTTCTTTGAAAAACTCCTTTCAAACACTCCTTTTATGCTTTACAGAATAATTCTACATTATTTCCGATCAACAATATGTCATTCACATATACTTATCAGAAATGCTGTAGTGCTCCCACTCACTTTCTCGTAAATACAGGCTTCACCGCAAGTCTGTATAAAACTATATGCTTTGATCAACTTATCAAAGTGTATATTCCAACTCCGAGATGCTTGCACCAGTCCATAGATGGATCGCTGGAGCTTGCACATTTTGTTAGCAGCTTTCGGATTGACAAAACCTTCTAGTTGCATCACATACAACTCTTCTTTAATAAATCCATTAAGGAATGCAGTTTTGTTTATCCATTTGCCAGATTTCATAAAATGCGGCAATTGCTAACATGATTCGGACAGACTTTAAGCATAGATACGAGTGAGAAAATCTCATCGTAGTCAACACCTTGAACTTGTCGAAAACCTTTTGCGACAATTCTAGCTTTGTAGATAGTAACACTACTATCAGCGTCCGTCTTCCTCTTGAAGATCCATTTATTTTCTATGGCTTGCCGATCATCGGGCAAGTCAACCAAAGTCCATACTATGTTCTCATACATGGATCATATCTCAGATTTCATGGCTTCAAGCCACTTTGCGGAATCTGGGCTCACCATCGCTTCTTCATAGTTCATAGGATCATCATGATCTAGTAGCATGACTTCCAGAACAGGATTACCGTACCACTCTGGCGCGGATCTTTACTCTGGTTGATCTACGAGGTTCAGTAGTGTCTTGTTCTGAAGTTTCATGATCATCATCATTAGCTTCCTCACTAACTGGTGTAGGTGTCACAGAAACATTTTTCTGTGATGTACTACTTTCCAATAAGGGAGCAGGTACAGTTACCTCGTCAAGTTCTACTTTCCTCCCACTCACTTCTTTCAAGAGAAACTCCTTCTCCAGAAAGTTTCCGAATTTAGCAACAAAAGTCTTGCCTTCGGATCTGTGATAGAAGGTGTATCCAACAGTTTCCTTTGGATATCCTATGAAGATGCACTTCTCCGATTTGAGTTTTGAGCTTATCAGGATGAAACTTTTTCATATAAGCATCGCAACCCCAAACTTTAAGAAACGACAACTTTGGTTTCTTGCCAAACCATAGTTCATAAGGCGTCGTCTCGACGGATATAGATGGTGCCCCTTTTTAACGTGAATGCAGCTGTCTCTAATGCATGACCCCAAAAACAATAGTGGTAAATCGGTAAGAGACATCATAGATTGCACTATATCCAATAAAGTACGGTTATGACGTTCGGACACACCATTATGATGTGGTGTTCCAGGTGGCGTGAGTAGTGAAACTATTTCACATTGTTTTAACTGAAGACCAAACTCGTAACTCAAATATTTGTCTCCGCGATCAGATCGTAGAAACTTTATTTTCTTGTCACGATGTTTTTCACTTCACTCTGAAATTCTTTGAACTTTTCAAATGTTTCAAACTTATGTTTCATCAAGTAGATATACTCATATCTGCTCAAATCATTTGTGAAGATCAGAAAATAATGATACCTGTCGCGAGCCTCAATATTCATCGGACCACATACATCAGTATGTATGATTTCCAACAAATCTTTTCTCGCTCCATTGTTTCGGAGAACGGCGTTTTAGTCATCTTGCCCAAAAGGCATGGTTCGCAAGCATCAAGTGATTCATAATCAAGTGATTCTGAAAGTCCATCAGCATGGAGTTTCTTCATCCGCTTTATACCAATATGACCTAAACAGCAGTGCCACATATAAGTTGCACTATCATTATTAACTTTGCATCTTTTGGTTTCAATATTATGATTATGTGTATCACTACGATCGAGATCCAACGAACTATTTTCATTGGGTGTGTAACCATATAAGGTTTTATTCATGTAAACAGAACAACAATTTATTCTCTTACTTAAATGAATAACCGTATTACAATAAACATGATCAAATCATATTCATGCTCAACGCAAAAACCAAATAACACTTATTTAAGTTCAACACTAATCCCGAAAGTATAGGGGAGTGTGCGATGATGATCATATCAATCTTGGAACTACTTCCAACACACATCGTCACTTCACCCTTAACTAGTCTCTGTTTATTCTGCAACTCCCGTTTCAAGTTACTACTCTTAGCAACTGAACCAATATCAAATACTGAGGGGTTGCTATAAACACTAGTAAAGCACACATCAATAACATGTATATCAAATATACTTTTGTTCACTTTGCCATCCTTCTTATCCGCCAATCACTTGGGTAGTTCCGCTTCCAGTGACCAGTCCCTTTGTAGTAGAAGCACTTAGTCTCAGGCTTAGGATCAGACTTGGGCTTCTTCACTTGAGCAGCAACTTGCTTGCCGTTCTTCTTGAAGTTCCCCTTCTTTCCTTTGCCCTTTTTCTTGAAACTAGTGGTCTTGTCAACCATCAACACTTGATGTTTTTCTTTGATTTCTACCTTCGTTGATTTCAGCATCACGAAGAGCTTGGGAGTTGTCTCCATTATCCCTTGCATATTATAGTTCATCACGAAGTTCTACTAACTTAGTGATGGTGACTAGAGAATTCTGTCAATCACTATCTTATCTGGAAGATTAACTCCCACTTGATTCAAGCGATTGTAGTACCCAGACAATCTGAGCACATGCTCACTAGTTGAGCGATTCTCCTCCATCTTTTAGCTATAGAACTTGTTGGAGACTTCATATCTCTCAACTCGGGTATTTGCTTGAAATATTAACTTCAACTCCTGGAACATCTCATATGGTCCATGACGTTCAAAACGTCTTTGAAGTCCCGATTCTAAGCTGTTAAGTATGGTGCACTAAACTATCAAGTAGTCATCATATTGAGCTAGCCAAACGTTCATAACGTCTGCATCTGCTCCTGCAATAGGTCTGTCACCTAGCGGTGCATCAAGGACATAATTCTTCTGTGCAGCAATGAGGATAAACCTCAGATCACGGATCCAATCCGCATCATTGCTACTAACATCTTTCAACACAATTTTCTCTAGGAACATATCAAAATAAACACAGGGAAGCAACAACGCGAGCTATTGATCTACAACATAATTTGCAAAATACTACCAGGACTAAGTTCATGATAAATTTAAGTTCAATTAATCATATTACTTAAGAACTCCCACTTAGATAGATATCCCTCTAATCCTCTAAGTGATCACGTGATCCAAATCAACTAAACCATAACCGATCATCACGTGAGATGGAGTAGTTTTCAATGGTGAACATCGTCATGTTGATCATATCTACTATATGATTCACGCTCGACCTTTCGGTCTCTGTGTTCCGAGGCCATATCTGCATATGCTAGGCTCGTCAAGTTTAACCTGAGTATTCTGCGTGTGCAAAACTGGCTTGCACCCATTGTAGATGGACGTAGAGCTTATCACACCCGATCATCACGTGGTGTCTGGGCACGACGAACTTTGGCAACGGTGCATACTCAGGGAGAACACTTCTTGATAATTTAGTGAGAGATCATCTTATAATGCTACCGTCAATCAAAGCAAGATAAGATGCATAAAAGGATAAACATCACATGCAATCAATATAGGTGATATGATATGGCCATCATCTTCTTGTGCTTGTGATCTCCATCTCCGAAGCACCGTCATGATCACCATCGTCACCGGCGTGACACCTTGATCTCCATCGTAGCATCGTTGTCGTCTCGCCAATCTTATGCTTCCACGACTATCACTACCGCTTAGTAATAAAGTAAAGCATTACATCGCGATTGCATTGCATACAATAAAGCGACAACCATATGGCTCCTGCCAGTTGCTGATAACTCGGTTACAAAACATGATCATCTCATACAATAAAATCAGCATCATGCTTTGACCATATCACATCACAACATGCCCTGCAAAAACAAGTTAGACGTCCTCTACTTTGTTGTTGCAAGTTTTACGTGGCTGCTACGGGCTTAAGTAAGAACTCATCTCACCTACGCATCAAAACCACAACGATAGTTCGTCAAATAGACTCCGTTTTAACCTTCTCAAGGACCGGGCGTAGTCACACTTGGTTCAACTAAAGTTGGAGAGACAGTCTTCCGCAAACCATCTGTGTGCATAGCACGTCGAGGGAACCGGTCTCGCGTAAGAGTACGCGTAAGGTTGGTCCGGATCGTCTCGTCCAACAATACCGCCGAACCAAAGTATGACATGCTGGTAGGCAGTATGACTTGTATCGCCCACAACTCACTTGTGTTCTACTCGTGCAAATAACATCAAACCATAAAAACCTAGGCTCGGATGCCACTGTTGGGGAACGTAGTAATTTCAAAAATTTTCCTACGCACACGCAAGATCATGGTGATGCACAGCAACGAGGGGGAGAGTGTTGTCTACGTACCAACGCAGACCGACTGCGGAAGCGATCACACAACGTAGAGGAAGTAGTCGTACGTCTTCTTCCCGATCCGACCGATCCAAGCACCGTTACTCCGGCACCTCCGAGTTCTTAGCACACGTACAGCTCGATGACGATCCCCGGGCTCCGATCCAGCAAAGCTTCGGGGAGGAGTTCCGTCAGCACGACGGCGTGGTGACGATCTTGATGTACTACCGACGCAGGGCTTCGCCTAAGCACTACAACGGTATGATCGAGGTGGAATTTGGTGGCAGGGGGCACCGCACACGGCTAAGGAACGATCTCAAGGATCAACTTGTGTGTCTTGGGGTGTCCCCTGCCCCCGTATATAAAGGATGGAGGAGGAGGAGCTGCCCGGCCAAGGTGGGAGGCGCAGGAGGAGTCCTACTCCTACCGGGAGTAGGACTCCTCCCTCCAATCCTAGTCCAACTAGGTTTCCTCAAGTGGGAAGTGAAAGAGAGAGGTGGCCGGCCCCTCTCCTAGTCCTAATAGGACTAGAGAGAGGGGGGGAGGCGCAGCCCTATGTGGGCTGCCCTCTCACCTTTCCACTAAGGCCCATGTTGGCCCATTTGGCTCCCGGGGGGTTCCGGTAACCCTCCCGGTAGTCCGGTAAAATCCCGATTTCACCCGGAACACTTCCGATGTCCAAACATAGGCTTCCAATATATCAATCTTTACGTCTCGACCATTTCGAGACTCCTCGTCATGTCCGTGATCACATCCGGGACTCCGAACTCCTTCGGTACATCAAAACTCATAAACTCATAATACAACTGTCATCGAAACCTTAAGCGTGCGGACCCTACGGTTCGAGAACAATGTAGACATGATCGAGACACGTCTCCGGTCAATAACCAATAGCGGGACCTGGATGCCCATATTGGTTCCTACATATTCTACGAAGATCTTTATCGGTCAGACCGCATAACAACATACGTTGTTCCCTTTGTCATCGGTATGTTACTTGCCCGAGATTCGATCGTCGGTATCCAATACCTAGTTCAATCTCGTTACTGGCAAGTCTCTTTACTCGTTACGTAATACATCATCTCGCAACTAACTCATTAGTCACAATGCTTGCAAGGCTTATGTGATGTGTATTACCGAGAGGGCCCAGAGATACCTCTCCGACAATCGGAGTGACAAATCCTAATCTCGAAATACGCCAACCCAACATCTACCTTTGGAGACACCTGTAATGCTCCTTTATAATCACCCAGTTACGTTGTGACGTTTGGTAGCACCCAAAGTGTTCCTCCGGCAAACGGGAGTTGCATAATCTCATAGTCATAGGAACATGTATAAGTCATGAAGAAAGCAATAGCAACATACTAAACGATCGTGTGCTAAGCTAATGGAATGGGTCATGTCAATCAGATCATTCAACTAATGATGTGACCTCGTTAATCAAATAACAACTCTTTTGTCCATGGTTAGGAAACATAACCATCTTTGATTAACGAGCTAGTCAAGTAGAGGCATACTAGTGACACTCTGTTTGTCTATGTATTCACACATGTATTATGTTTCCGGTTAATACAATTCTAGCATGAATAATAAACATTTGTCATGATATAAGGAAATAAATAATAACTTTATTATTGCCTCTAGGGCATATTTCCTTCACCCTCGTCTCCAGTCGTTCGAGCTCGAGGCTACGCTCCACGGCTTCCAGCGCCTCCTCGCGCTTCCGGATCTCTTCCTCTTCGGCGGGCGTCCCCCTCAACGACGCAAGGGCGGCCATGTGCGCCTCCACTTGCTGATCCAAGACGGCGCTTCCGACTTCATCCTCTGCCGCAGGGACCGTGGATGGGGCCTGAAGCGGCTCGCCCCCTTTCAGCAGGAGGCTGGGGGCTGGCACCCACCCAGCTACAGGTCAGGCCTCGCGAGGAGCCCGAACAAGTGAAGGCCCGCTGCTTGAAGAGGAACCAAAGACCGAAGCCATCCAGTTGCCATCCACAACCAGGGGAGGAACCCTTGGCACGCTAGCCGTACCTAGAGCAAGGCCGCGAAGGAGAGACGACGAAGGGGCGAGCTCAAGACGCCTTGTCGACGGCCTGGCTTCCCCGAGGCAGACGACACAAGACCTCCTCAGGAGCGGCCTCACCAGGCCGGCTCACGAGGGGTGGAGAGATTAAGGCCAGGCAAACCTCGCGAGGTTCCAATGACGTGAGCCATGACGACCAAGGCCAGGCGGGCGCCACCACGCACAGTGTCCTTGTTTCCTCTTTGGTGCTAAGGAGGAAAGCGCAGACGTAGAGTACCGAGGCGTTAAGCAAAGGTTTCCATATCGATGCAACGAAACCAAGACCAGTAGGACGGCAAGACGGAGGTCACCATGGAGCCCAAGACGGTGTCACTACCAGAGCCTTTGGCAGGCGAAGACCACTTTTGTCAGGATAAGCTGTACTAGCTGTCCCCTTTCGAATTGGCCGTTGTTGGCTTCCTTCCCGCTCAATATTTGGGGAGAGGACCAATGCCTCTATAAATAGGACTAGCCACCGTAGTAGGATGGGGATCCGACGGATCGAGAACTCGTCTCGGAGAGATCTGACCCATCCACAAGTTCACCAAGCACAAGAACACCTCTCCTCAGGAGGCTGTTCTTCCCATTGTACTGTTCATCCTTAGCCTAAGATGCAATCCACCACCACCACACTGGAGTAGAGTATTACACCACAGCGGTGGCCCGAACCAGTATAAATCTTGTGTCCTCTGTGTTGCGAGTTCATCGAGTTAGTCCCTGAGATCTTAGCGAAGTTAGGACGTGGATCGATAGGGGGAGATCTGTGCGCGCACCCCAGCGTTCGAACCTTAAGGGTTTTCCTGGAACCCGTGATCCGACACCGGCTCAATCGAGCATGGGTACCGGATCCCCTTTGGCGGAATCCACGTCTTCATCGGCAAGATTGGCAAACCGGGCCTTGAGCCGGACATCTGCACCGACATCCTCGAGACGACTCAGCATGCGCGACCCACCCGAGTTCAACCCACCATGAAGCGTGCCTTTGTTGGTTTCATCCATGGGGCGGAAATTGAAGACGGATCTGTGTCTGGCAGTGAGACGACCATCTATTCTGATGGTGAGTCATCCGCAGGCGAGACTAATTCATTGTATCAACTATAAGACGGCCGGCTTGGGGGCTATTTTGATGGTGACAGTATTCCGGGCCCCTACGATCCGCCAAACAGGGTTGCGATCTTCATGGCCGACACACAACCGGCGCTTGGTTCAACAACCACCGTGGTGGCGACCTCCAGTTCAATGGTTGCGGCGGCGGCTGGTGCTAGCGGCTCTGCGCGCCCACCGGCTCAAGTTCTCACATAATTGTTAGAGGCTCTGGCGACTCTAATGGGGGTGGAAGTAACCTCGGACAACCAGGAACAACACAAAGTGGATGTGGCTAAGCTGCGAGATGAGATAGCTCAAGCCAAGGAAGAGCTGGCGGCTGAGAACGCTAGGATGGGTGCAGAATGGGCTGTCTTGGATGCTCAGGCACAGCGGGTCCAAGCGGATTCCTTCTGGCTCGCGTGGGATCAGAACGCTTCAAATGAGGTCATCAGGAGGAGACATCGGAGTCATCTATCCCCAGTTTATGAGCCGAGGAATCTCTTCAACACGCGTGGAGCAGGGACCAATGACCCGTCGGTGGTAAACCAGACGGTTGAAGCGCTTGGGGCTGGAGCGCCGGTTCAGCCACACACGATGGGCTCTCCCCATGTGAATAATACCCTGCCTCAGCATGTTTCGACGTCACCGGGTCATTATTCTAACCCTTTGGACAATATGATTGTTGCGGCAACACGATTGGCGGCTCTACTAGTTGAAGGCGAGTCTCCAACAACGATAGAGATGTGGCGGGCCAAGGAACTTCTTCAGATAGCCATGGCTCAGCAGGCGGCTTATTCTTATAGTCGCGAGCGGATTCACTCAACCCCTCGTCCAAGCCGGAGTTACAGCAGGCACATTAATTCACCGGCAGTTTCAAGCAGTGAACGGTGCTGCAACCAACCTCGTGGACATGACCCGACGCGTGGTGTTGCCAACGCCCAGACTTTGGTGGATCAGGGCAGAGCGCGTCGGGAGGCCGAGCTGGCGACTCAACAAACGGCTCATCAGCGTTCTCCGGTTTATCCGTCAACTTTGGTGGAGGCAGGCGTGACCTCTAGAACCTTGGGTGTGCCATGTTTAGTGCCGACTATACGCAATGAGCGTTTGGCCAATGATTTTAAGGGTCCTTGTAAGGTGCCTAACTACATAGCAGATCAACCCCCTGAAGCTTGGGTTGAAAGTTATGAGATGGTAATGGAGCTGCTGGATGTTGGCGATGCCGCATGCGCTAAGTATTTCACCATGATGTTGGATGGGACGACTCGTACTTGGTTGAAAGGGTTGCCGCCCAACTCCATTAGATCATGGGACGAGTTAAAAGCCCAGTTTATCCAAAACTTTAAAGACACATGCAAGCAACCTATGTCTATTGTGGATTTAGACTCCTGTCTCCAAGAAGAGGGCGAGTCAAGAACCCATTGGGTGCGCCGGGTCTCAGCCATCCTGCACTCGTCAGATCGTATCAATGTCGGTTCAATAGTTCTAATGTTGGAGAAAAACTGCCATTTTATGCCTCTTAAGCAGAAGCTGGGCGGCTTAAACGCCACTGCAATGACATAGGGGAGCTGATGGTGGCTCTTGTCAAGTACGCCGACTCTGATAGTACCAAGGACCCCGAGTCTGATGACGAAAGGCCAGGTAAGGGAAAGAAGAGCAGCAACACGAAAGGGCAGCAGCATAACCCGGCGAGTCAGGGTGGGAGTGGTAAGCGCAAAGCTGATGGTAATTTGGATTTTGTGGCTAACACCAATGCACAGGATAATAATCAGCGCCGCAAGGGAAAGCCACTCCCTCAATTTGGAGGGCCAAGATTCAATCCTGAGGAAATAATGAATCAACCCTGCTCGAAGCATGGTACGCGAGAAAAGCCGGCCACTCACCTCTGGAAGGATTGCTTTATTATGAGGGTGTATAGAAATTCCAACTTTTTCTAGAACAATCATGGGCCAGACGGTGGCTCGGGATCTGGTTTTCATGGTCCGGGTCACGGTGGTGGCGGTTCTAATTCCGGTTTCCAGAGCCAAGGCAATCGGTGTGGTTTTAATCAACAGTCCAATCAAGGGAATCATCAGCAACAGTCTGGTTATCAGAGTAATCCAAAGCAGTTGAATAGTGGATAGTATCATGTCTTCAGCACGAGCTTGTGTAAGCGAGATCAGGAACTCCATAAGAGGGCAGTAAACGCGGTTGAACCGGCGATCCCTCGTTATTTACGGTGGTCTGAACATCCTATTCTTTGGAGTCATGAGGATCACCCACCCCGGGTTGATAATCCAGGCCACTTAGCTCTGGTGGTAGCACAACAGGTTGGAGGGTACAAGTTCACTAAGGTGCTCATGGATGGAGGCAATAGCATTAATATCCTTTATTATGATACTTTCCATCGTATGGGATTGACTGACAAAAATCTTAAGTCGTCCAATACCGTTTTTCATGGAGTGGTGCCTGGTAAGTCGGTGTATCCTGTGGGAAAGATCGCTTTGGAAGTGGCCTTTGGGGATGAACATGATTCCAGAGCAGAGACTTTGACCTTTGAAGTTGTCAAAATCCAGAGCCCGTATCATGCTCTGTTTGGACGGGCGGCTTATGCCAAGTTCATGGCAAGGCCGTGTTATGTTTATCTACAGCTTAAAATACCGGGTCATAAGGGCACCATCATGGTACATGGGAGCCGGAAGATAGCCTTGGAGTGTGAAGAAGGCGATGCTGTTTATGCTGAATCTGTCTGTGCAACAGAGGAGTTACAATTTTACAAGGATAATGTTGACCCGACAGATATGACATCTTTGAAGAAGCCAACCACAAAGCATGACCCCTTGTTGAAGTTTAAGTCAGCAGATGACACTAAGCTAGTTGATTTCGTTCCTGGCGATTCATCCAAGCAGTTCAACATCAGTGCTAATCTGGATCCGAAATAGGAAAGCGCGCTCATCGAGTTCATCCGTGAGAACCGGGACATCTTTGCATGGAAGCCTTCAGACATGCCAGGTGTACCGAGGGAACTCGCTGAGCACACTCTCAACATCTATCCAAAGTTTAAACCGGTCAAACAATTCCTTCGCCGTTTCAATGAAGAAAGGCGCAAGGCCATTGGTGAAGAAGTGGCCCAGCTCTTGGCGGCTGGGTTTATTGTTGAAGTGTTTCATCCTGAGTGGTTGGATAACCCAGTGCCGGTACTTCAGAAAAATGGTACCTAGCGTATGTGTGTGGATTACACGGACTTAAACAAAGCCTGTCCGGCTGATCCCTTTGCTCCCCCCGTATAGATCAGATTATTGATGCTACGACGGGTTGTGAGCATTTGAGTTTTTTGGATGCTTATTCTGGTTATCATCAGATCAATATGGCAGTTAAGGACCAGGAGAAGACGATGTTTATCACTCCCTTTGGAGCCTTCTGCTATGTGTATATGCCTTTTGGCCTCAAGAGTGCCCAGGCGACTTACCAGTGGTGTGTACAGAATTGCCTTCATAGTCAAATCGGGCGTAATGTTCATGCTTATGTGGATGATATTGTGGTGAAGTCCAGGAAGAAGGAGACCCTGATAGATGATTTGGAGGAGACCATTGACAATCTCTGGGTCTACAAGATGATGATTAACCCGGCCAAGTGTGTCTTTGGTGTGCCAGTAGGCAAGCTCTTGGGATTTCTGGTTTCTGAACGGGGTATTGAAGCTAACCCGTAGAAAATTAAGGCTATCACTTCCCTGGCTAAATCGGCATGTATTAATGATGTTCAGCGTCTGGTGGGTCGAATTGCGGCTTTAAGCCGGTTCATAAGCCGTCTGGGTCAGAAGGCTATCCCTCTGTACCAGATGATGATGAAGACAAATCACTTTGTCTGGAGTGATGCTGCTGATAAGGCATTCGAGGCCTTGAAGAAACAATTAGTTGAGCTGCCGATCCTGGCTGCTCCCATTGACAAGGAGCCTTTGTTGTTATATGTGGCTGCCAACAGCCGAGCTGTCAGCGTGGCGATTGTAATGGAAAGAAAGGAGTCAGGCAAGGAATATTCGGTTCAGCGGCCAGTTTATTACATTAGTGAGGTGCTTATTGACTTCAAGTAGAGGTATCTGCACTGACAGAAGCTTGTATATGGGGTGTTCATGGCTATTCAAAAGCTCAAGCAATATTTTTTGGGTCATCCCATCACTGTGGTCAGTTCTGCTCCTTTAGGGGAAAATATTCAAAACAGAGAAGCCACAGGTCGGGTAGCCAAGTGGGCCATTGGGCTTGGACCTCATGGTTTGAAGTATATACCTCGCACATCCATCAAGTCTCAAGCACTTGTGGATTTCATCAATGATTGGACAGAGCTGCAGATGCCTGAGGAGAAGCCGGATATCACATATTGGACTATTCACTTTGATGGATCCAGGCAGTTGGAGGGCTCGGGGGCCGGAGTTATCTTGACTTCCCCATGAGGTGATAAATTTTATTACGTTCTCCGGTTGATGTTCCCTTGTACTAACAATGCAGCTGGGTATGAGGCCTTGCTCCATGGTCTTTAGATGGCTAAGAAGATGAATTTAAGCTGGGTGAGGTGTTTCAGCGACTCAAATTTGGTAGCTCAGCAAGTTTCTGGCACTTGAGATTCTAAGGATCCACTCATGGCAGCTTATCGCCGAGAGGTTGATGCTATCGCTGGTCACTTCAAAGGCTATCAAGTTGAACATGTTGATCGCAGGAAAAATGAGGCGGCTGATGCTTTGAGCCGGTTAGGGTCCCAGCGTAAGCCGGTGCCACCTAACACTTTCCTGGATATCCTGCATAACCCTTTAGTCAAATTGCCTACAGAGGAAGATCTGGCTGTTCCTGACCCGGAAGCACAATCGGTGGCGGCTCTTCATGCTATTCCTGATTGGACGGTTCCATATTTGGCTTATATGACCTGGGGCAAGTTACCTGAGGATGAAACTTTGGCCAGGCAGATAACCCGACGGTCTAAGTCAATGACTATTGTCAATGGAGAGTTGCATCATCACAGTATTACAGGGGCGTTTCAACGTTGTGTTTCTCCTAAGGAAGGTCGTGAGATCCTACGAGAGATTCATGAGGGAGATTGTGTTCATCATGCCGGCTCTAAGTCTCTTGTGGCCAAGGCTTTTTGTCATGGATTTTGTTGGCGACGGCTCATGCTGATGTTGAGGATTTGGTCAGTAAATGTGATGGTTGTTAGAAATTTTCAAGACGAGCTCATGTGCCGGCCCAAGAATTAAGGATGATTCAAGTTACTTGGCCATTTGCATTCTGGGGGCTCGATATGGTTGGGCCTTTCAAAAGGTCCAAGGATTAAAAGACTCACCTTTTGGTGGCGGTTGACAAATTCACAAAGTGGGTTGAAACAGAGCCGGTTAGTAAGTGTGATGCGGCAACAACAGTGCAATTCATCAAAAAGGTGATTTTCCGTTTTGGTTTTCACCACAACATTATAACTGATAATGGCACTAATCTCTCTAAGGGTGCTATGAAATAATTTTGTCAACGAGAGCATATTCGGCTTGATGTATCATTAGTGGCTCACCCCAGTCCAATGGTCAAGCTGAGCGGGCCAATCAAGAAATCTTGAAAGGCATCAAGCCCCGGCTTATGGTCCCTTTGCAGAGGACGCGGGGTTGTTGGTGGAGGAGTTACCTTTCGTGTTATGGAGCATCAATACCACCCTGAACAGATCTACGGGTTACATGCCTTTCTTCATGGTTTACGGAGCAGAGGCGGTTCTCCCCAGTGACATCCATCACGATTCGCCTCGTGTGGCGGCTTATGTCGAAGCTGATAATGAAAAAGCACGTCAGGATGCACTTGAACTGCTAGATGAGGAGCGTGACCTTGCGGTGGCTCGTTCGGCGATTTACCAACAAGATCTGCACCGTTATCACAGCCGCCAGGTTAAAACTAGAACCGTTCAAGAAGGTGATTTGGTGCTCCGACTTATCCAGGATCAAACTGATATGCATAAGCTATCCCCACCTTGGGAAGGGCCCTTTGTGGTCAGCAAAAATCTGAACAATGGGTCATACTACCTTATCGATGTTCGAGACCACAAGGACTCACGCACGTCGGAGGAGGAGACCCGCCGGCCTTGGAATATTGCTCATCTTCGGCCTTATTACACTTGAGCCACTAGCTCTTGTGATGTACATATTTTGACAATGTATATATTATGATGGATATAATAAAGCCGGCATCCCTGATAATTCAGGGCCTCTGTCATTCCATTTCTAAGAGTAATGAGTCTTTATTGTTACTTCATATGATCACTTGGGGGCTTCCTGCTCATGAGCATAGCTATGACTACCCTCTTGATCCGGCTTGTACGCCACGATTACTAAATACTTGGGGGCTTCCTGCTCATTGAGCATAGCTATGATTACCCTATTGATCTGGCTTGTACGCTTGGAATGAAATGCTACTCGGGGGCTCTCTATTCAATGGACAAGAGTTTTTATGACCCTTGTAGTAGGCTTGGAAGCCAGGTGTATTCACCTAAAAACCTGGGTTAACCTACCTTTTTAAGTCCGCCACTCCGCCTAGATTGACTGGAATGACCCGCCGTACTTTTGACAAGTCAATCTTATACAGACCTTGAACTTGTCAAAGTTAAAACGATGATTGGTCATGTGAGGCCTGACTTATAAGGTTGAATGAAGGTTTAACTCAGTGGCTGTGCGGCCCTTGAAAAGCACTTGACTTGAAGGCTTGGCAGTCTGTGAAAAGCCTTGTTTTTTGCTTTTTATTCGATTTGAACACTTTTTGAGGTTCATTTTTTGTGATATATTTGAAAACCGATGAAGGATATATTGCCTTATGGTTCATATATGAATTTATTCGGCGTTTCTTAACCCGGCCTGGCTTTGGACTTTAAGTCGCCAATGTATGATAAATTTATGCGCTTAGACACTACAAAAATAGACACATCCGTGACATTTTGGACCGAACGAAATTTTTTTCTGTCATACTTATGACACTTCTATGACAATAATTGTGACAGAACACAATATCATCATAGATGTGGTGGGGTCCTACTTCTATGACAAAAAATCATGATAGAAAATGGGCTTTTCGTCCTGGGCAGGCCGGAGACGCAGCTGCATGACATTCTTTGGGCCGTCCATGACGGAAAAACCGTGGTAGAAGAGAGGTCGAGGAAAATATTGGGGTGTTCCCGGTTACGGTGGATGGTCGGGGCCGAGCGATGCGCGTTTCTCTCGTACACGCACGCGCGTGGGTGCGAGGCATTGGGCTCTAACTGAACCCAAGCGATTGCACTGCAGGCTACGCGTTACTAAACCCGAGTGATCGATCGATGACTGTTAACTAAACCCGATCGAGCGATTCCTTCGCTACTACTGCTAACTGAAGCCGATCGATGCTGTCTCTGGATGAACAGTGAGCATTGCTGGGGGGGGGGGTTGGATGAACGGTTCCCGGTGTGGGTGGATGAACAGGACCCCGTGGTGTTGCCTCTGGATGAACAGGACCCCGTGGTGTTGCCTCTGGATGAACAGGACCCCGATCGATCGAGCCGGTTGGGGTTGGATGAACAGGACCCCGTGGAGGGCTGGATGAATAGGACCACCCCGTGGAGGGTAGGATGAACAGTATACGGTGGATGGCTGGATGAACAGTAGCCCATGGAGGGGTGGTTGAACAGGAGCCCGTGGAGAGGGCTGGTTGAACAGTAGCCAGTGGAGTAGCACGTGGTGGAGGCTGGATGAATAGGAGCCCGTGGATGAACAGTCGCAGGTGGAGGCTAGAGCAGGTCGACGGTGGATGAACAGTAGCCCGTGGAGGCTGGAGGGGGTCGACGGTGGAGATGAACAGTATGCTATGGAGTCCCGTTTTGCGGTACGCCACACCCCTCCCGATGAACAGGACTCCCGTTTCGATCGTAGCGCTCCAACACAAGTCCGTTTCCTCCGTTATGCGGTACGCCACACCCCTCCCGATCAACAGGACCCCCGTTTCGACCGTAGGAGGTCTGTTTCCTCCATTTTGCGGTACGCCAGACCCCTCCCAATGAACAGGATCCCGTTTCGACCATGACCGGTCGAACACAAGGCCGTTTCCTCCGTTCTATGGTACTCCATGCCTCGTTTCCATCGGCTGTTCCTTCCAAGCCCTCCTGATGAACACGACGTCACATTTCGTTCCGACCCAGCCGGTTGGCTCCCCATGAACACGACGACGACGCTGTTTCTCCGTTCTGACCCAGCCATGTACACGAGCCCTGGCCGTACGTACGCGCGAGTAGGCGTTTGAGACCCCGCCCGTATGTACGTACGTGGCCATATTTACTTTCTTGCACCCTGGCCGCTGTACGTACGTGTACATGCTACGTGCGCGCCTCTGCTACGACATGTGCGCACCTCTACATCGACCAGTATGTACATACACGTTCGCGACCAGAATGACGACGCTACGTACACTTCGACCTGGTGAGTCCCGACTGTCAGGCACTTCCTTGCGTGCGAAGATGTAGCTGGTGGGTCCCAGCAGTCAAGGGGCGAATCATTTTTTTGCCCGAACGCACTTCCTTGCATGCGAAGATGCAGCTGGTGGGTCCCAGCAGTCAGGGGGAAATGCTTTTTTCACGAAATATGGTGGCCCGTCCGGTGGGTCCTCACTGTCAGGTGGAGGAATAATTATTTTGCGCGTAATAAGGAGGCACTTGCTTGCTGCGGCCGTGGACCCAGCTGTCAGCCTTTCCACGTACAGTCCAGGTCCAATGGAAGCTGTTCCTTGACCACATTGACCATGCCCAGCCGAGAGCACCAGGGCGGTGCACGACGGCGAGGCCTAGGAAGGGGACAACGCAGAACCGGGGAAGACGCGACAGTGGAAGCCCGCGCGGAGAGGAGTACGAAGGTTCACTGGTTCGGCTGCGGTGTGAGGCTGCCGTCGCCGCAAGGCCTGGGCAGCGGTGGGAATAGTAGGGGGTGATGAGGCCTCCGCGGCAGCACAGCCGACCACAGGAGGCAGGAGCATGCGGCACGACCGGCGCTGCTTTGGGTGGCTGGAGCAAGAAGACCAGAGGTTGAAGAAGCACTACGGCCGTTGGATGGACATCGTACGGTCACTCGAGCTAGAATCGTTCATATCGACTAAGTTGACAAAGCACTCCGTCCCCATCAACTTAGTAGGCCCACAAGTCAGCCACCCACCAAGGTGGGTCCCAACTAGCAGGGCGGTATTCTTTTTTGTGCGTAGTAAGGAGGTACTTCCGGTGGGTCCGAGCTGACAGCGAGGGGAACTTTTTTTTCACGAAATACGGTGGCCCGTCCGATGGGTCCCAGCAGTCAGGGGGGAACATTTTTTCGCCAAATACGGTGGCCCGTCCGGTGGGTCCCTGCTGTCAAATGGAGGAATAATTATTTTCCGCATAATAAGGAGGCACTTCATTGCGGCTGCCGTGGACCCAGCTGTCAGCCTCTCCACGTACAATACTCTTCCAATGGAAGTCATTCCTTGACCACGTTGACCACGCCGCACCGAGAGCACCAGGGCGGTGGACGTCGGCGAGGCCTAGGAAGGGGACGACGCGGAACCGGGGAAGACGCGGCAGTGGATGCCCACGCGTAGAGGAGTATGAGGGTTCACTGGTTCGCTGCGGTGTGAGACTGCCGCCGCCGCAGAATAACAGGGGATGTGGGTGAGTATAGGGATGGCCTGGCCAGCGGTGGGAGTAGTAGGGGGCGGTGAGGCCTCCGCGACATCGCAACCGGCCACGGGAGGTAGGAGCACGAGGCACGACCGGCGCTGCTTTGGGCGGCAGGAGCAAGAAGACCAGAGGTTGAAGAAACACTATGGCCGTTGGATGGACATCATACGGTCACTGGAGCTAGAATCGTTCATATTGACTAAGTTGACAAAGCCCTCCGTCCCCGTCTACTTAGTTGGCCCACAAGTCAGCCTCCCACTATTGTGGGTCCCAGCTAGCAGGGGGTATTCATTTTTTGTGCGTAATAAGGAGGCAGTTCCTTGCATGCGAAGATATAGCTGGTGGGTCCGACCTGTAAGCGGTGGAAACATTTTTCAAGAAATACAGAGGCCCTTCCGGTGGGTCCTAGCTGTCAGGTGGAGGATCATTATTTTGCGTGTAATAAGGAGGCATTTCCTTGCGTGCGGCCATGGACCCAGCTGTTAGCCTCTCCACGCACAGTCTACTTCCGATGGTGTCGTTCGTTGACCACTCCGCGCCGAGCGCATCCAAGGTGGTGGACGACGGCGAGGCCCCGGACAACAACGAGCCGGAGATGGGAAGACGCAGGAGTAGAGTCGCAGATGGAGAGGTGTACGAGGGTTAACTAGTTCTGGTGCGGTGTGGTTCGGCAGTGGTTGGAGAACAATAGGAGGTGTGGAGGGGTGGAGGCGGGAGCAGGTGGTCCCGGCGGCGCTGGAGGAAGAATACGAGAGATTGAAGATGGATGCCGGCCGTTGGATGTAAATCCAACGGCTAACGATGTCAGAATCATTTGTTGACTAAGTTGACAATGACTTGCATTGGCTTCGACCTATTGGCCCACATTTCAGCCTCCAAAAATGTGGCACGTATTCAACCCATTTTTTTCCAGAATTTACAGTCTTTTTTCACAGGGTAGAATTTAAAGTCCATTTGATCTTTTTTTTTAAATTACAGTCCATTAGCTGGGCTGGGTGAACAAATGATGTAGCGTCCATGCGGCCCATTTATGTTTTTCCTAAAAATTTACAGGCCATTTGCACTTTCTCGAAATACATGATTTTGCTAGGCTTATTATAATTATAATGTTGGGGTGGGCACATCAATGTTATCAAAAAATAAACAGGGCCTGAGCATTTTGTTATATATATATATATATATTTAAATAATAAGTGATTTATTATTACTTTGGTCCTTAAATCTTACTGAGCTTTTGTACACAATCACCAGTATTTTCGTTGCCAAAAAAATCCAAGATTTTATTGTTAAGAAATTATTTTTATAAATTAATAAGATGTGGGATATTGTTTTCTTGCATATGTAAGTATCTATTAAATATATGATGACAATAACAATAATATATAATAACATATAAAATAATATATATATATATATATATAATATAGTTAGAAGGGAAACATAAGTTGGACTAGGCGTTCCTATTCTTATATAGAAAAATAGAATAGACCTCCGCGTTTTTTCAAAAAAATACATAAATTGGGCTGCTGATGTTTCAGGAAAAATAAAACCTCGGATGGGAGTTCCATAGGCCGGTCGATATATGACGACCCTCAAGAAAATACAAACAGGCCTATGGACCTCCCATCCAAGGTCGTGGGCTGCGCATGTTAAAAAAGAAAGCCTAGATGGGGCAGCCCAAAACCCAGCTGATACTTGCTGCCCCAGTGATAATAAATGATACCTGCTAGCTCCCCGGCTTCTTTGTGAATTTATCTCCTATAGTAACTACATTGAAGCACCTAAAAAATGTAACTATGTTGACAAACCCGTGGGCCCCAATGTCAGTATATCATTAGGATGAAGTATTTTTTCGATAAGGCACTTGCTTGCATACGGCCATAGACCTGGTGGGTCCCGACTGTCTGCCTCTCCATGTTCAGTCCTCTCTAGATTCCTCTCGTTTGTTCAACATGTTCACAACGGCAGACAACGGCGTCGCGACGAGCGCACAAAGGCGCAGGAGAAGATCCTACCACCTGAGGAAGCGCCTTATTAGTAACGAAACAATTGAACTAGCCTAGTGGCCGAGTGACACTACCCAATAGCTGTTCCGCTCGGGTTCGATTCCACCTGTGCAGAGAAAATATCTCCAAATTTTTTGCCTCTGCCTTTGTTGACATGTGGGTCCCAATTGTCATCTACACACACCACGTCCAACACTTGCCAAAACTTCGTCCCTCGTTTTCTCTGTTTTTCGCACACTCGACATTGTGTGGGCATCTTGAAAATAACATATTTTTTTGACTGCGCAACATATGAAGATGTGCTATGCATGAATGTTGATCAACATGATGTTAACTGGCTGGTAGTTCCGTTTTCAACCATGAATAAAACTTCCAGCATGATGTTAACACTGTTTGAAAAGGCCGTGTTAATATAAATGCTCTGCTCTAAAAGTTGCAGTTTCTTATCTGAAACTGAACTTGGAGTTTCTTATCTAAAACTGAAACTTGCAGTTTCTTCTCTGAGAATCACCTGTCAGCGACCGAAAGGCGGGGGAACCTCTCCTCTCCATCATCTCCATTCCAAAACCATCGTCTCGCCTCTCCCTCTTCTCCATTTCAAAACCACCCCTCTCCTCTCCATCATCTCCATTCCAAAACCACCGTCTCGCCTCTCCCTCTTCTCTATTGCAAGACCATCGTCTCTCCTCCCATCTTCCAAAGCTAGAACCGGACCACTCAGAAGGACATCTATGGAGGGGATGCAGCAGCGAATCAGGCAGATCGCCGATGGCAACCAGGCAAAGTTAGCTAGGTTGAAGGAGATCCTTACTTGGTTTGACAATGAGTGGGAGATTTCGAGGACGGTGAGGGCCATGTGGCAATGTATGTGAAAGAGCGAGATGACGGCAATGTACTCCTTGGCGACAGTCACGCCGCAGTCCTTCGAGTTCATCAAGTATCTCCTCTGGGCGATGGAGCAGATAGATTCGCCCGAGGCAAAAGTCAGGCGGAGGTGGTGGGCGTACAGGTCGAAGGTCGAGCACCCAGAGGATAACGAATCGATCGAGTACGATGTGCCGTTCGTGATGGTGCAGAGCCAGCTGGAGCCATAGGAGTATTCGCTCTCCCATCGTAAGAGGAGGCCGGATGGTGCGACGTCACTTCCCCGCCGTTCTCCACGGTTCCCTCGACGCTCACCTTGTTTCAACGACGTCGGTAGGGTTTAAGGTAAGCTTCGCACTAACCTAATCTTCCATCTGCCCATGCTTACAATCAGTGTGACAACTAATAAAAATCATGCTTACAATCAGTCTCCGAGTACTATGCCAATCACCCTAAAATAGCTCTGGACCTTTGGGTCAAAGTTGTGACACTGTGTACAAATAAAGAAAAATAGATTGGTGCTTCTTTCAGAAAAGAGTACACCCTAAGCTACTAGTATTTTTTAAGTCTAAGCTACTAGTATTTGGTTAGAGGATTTGCTGCTGAGAAAGATCCGTCCACAGTGAGCGCCACACATCCCACTGATGGTGGTGGATGCCAATGCTTAGATGGAGCTGGAGCAGGGTTGGTGTTGGTAATTTTTACTTGGCACCTCGCACTCTGCATATATGCCGATTCCATCCGTACATTTGTGCAGTTCCACCAAAATGCAGCTGAATAACCCTGTTTGCACAGATAAGGAAAAGGCGTGATTACATTATAGTGGCACTAGTTGATGAAACATACACTAATAAACAGAAGAAAATATTACATCATACTGGAAATCGACCAAAGTCTCCCCGATACACCTTCTGCCAGTGATGAACACCAGTGTATAGAGGTAGTACAAGGAGGGGCCTTGAGACATTCAAATCTCTATTTTTGTGCAGATCAACTAAAATTAAGTACCCTAGTTTGCAGAAACGCTTAAACATTAACAATGGGACTAGTTGATGAAACATACATTAACAAAGAGAAGCACTTTCTTTATCTACATTGGAAATGAAATGATAGAGATGACACTCGCTCTATTTTAACTGTATTATTACTTCATTTTATCAGTGACACTAGGGTCGAGCAGGTGACAAACGAGGTGTACCGTGCGTCGCAAGGATGAAGGCTGGGGGTGCTTAGACTGGGATGCTGAAGCTGGCTCTTTCAGTCCCTATCTTCGCCCTGATGTTTCTGTGGTAGCATTTGGGTTGTAATCCAAACTTGGTCGAGCTAGTGCCGCGTCCCCCTACCTGCCTAGCTTATGTGGCGAACTTGACTCCTGCTAGTACTTAGTCCGTTCTAGTAGTACTTGCATAACTGCCCGTTTACACTGAGATGTTGTCGGATAATGGTTCTCTATGATTGGGTTTCTTTAATGAAATCAGAGGGAACCCCCTCTTTCGATATATAAAAAAACAGTGGCACTAGCGGTGCCAAAACATTGCCTCAAATTAATAGTGCCACTAGATTAAGGTGCAAAATAATAACATTACTGCTTTATCATGGCAGTGCCAAAACAGTAGCACAAGAGCAGGATCAACATGCAGGATCTTTGGCAAACGGTCAGACCAAAGAGGAACATATCTCATGATGGAACCAAATCTGCAGTCAACGCCATCGTAGAAGGGATGACACCAGTCACCAACATGGATGATTTAATTCATGGGACCTTTTGGTGTAGTTCACCTAAAATGAAGCAATGTCCCATGAGCTAGCAACTTCTTCTTCTTCTTCTTCTTCTTCTTCTTCCAGCCCTGGTTCCATTTCCATCAGAAAACGAAACCCACAGAGCTTCTACTTCATTAGTTGCAATAAAATTGAGCAACATCAAGGTTGGTCGTGAAGCTCCTGGAGAGTAGGCGGACCAGGACAGCTGCATCTCTAATGAAAAGAAGCAACTTATCTTAATGGGAAATTTAGGAGGACATGAAAAAAAGTGCCATTGATTCATATTACTGGAGGCATTACATTGAAAACAACATTGGTTTAACGTGTCCTTACTTTTAACAGTGTGACTGCTACATTTTAACATCAGAAGAGGATATCTGGGTTGGTCCCATTTTTGTTCAGTATATAGCCACCTCATACTATGTGAGGCTAGCAAATCTAGTGCTGGACTTACTCTGTTGACTTGTCCCCTAGTCCCCACTTTCTTTCCTTTTTCAACCAATAGGTCGGGGTTATATTGAGTTTGTACTGCATTCCCTTTATCTCCCTATTAGACCTAGAGACTAGTTGGATAGCCAGTCTCTGCTACTTTTCGCCCCCATTATTTCCTCTTTCGACCAAGTCCTAGATTCAGGTAACAAATCTTCCCCCACCCCACCCCTTTCTTCCTTGTTGGAACCAAGTACTACTAGATTCGAGTGCATGAACTAGTTTTACCTCTTAACAGTAAAAAATTAGGTGGTTTTCAAACAGCCGATCGATCCTATCTACACGAGGGCCCCTGAGAAATAGTAAAAGATACAAAAACAGCAACGTCAGGAGCTCGGGAAGTAGAGCAAGGACGGTTTCGAAGGAAGTTATACTTGAGGGTTGCCGGGATGTCACTAGGTGGGCGGCGGGAGGCCGGATCTACCCACACTACGGCAGCGAGGAAGAAGGGGTGGGAGGTCCTCCCTCGCCCTCAATGCTTGGGAGAGAACGGCAAGGCACGTTGATCGGGATGCGCCGGCAGTGGGTAAGAGCCGTCGCCGAGGATGACCGCGTGAACGTTGCACCTTCTCACCTTCCCCGGCGGAGAGGATCCAGCTGGATCTGTGACCAACGGTTAGTAGAGAGAGAGTGTGGCCACCGCTGTCATGTTTAGATCTTGAGAGGACGAGACAGTGTGAAGAGAGCAACACTAGCAAGCAAGTGCGGAGGCTCCTGCCTATATAGTGGAGTACTAGTTTTCTTTTTTCTACCGGCCGGAGCCAGCTTGACCTCGGCAATGACAGTCGAGAAGTCTTCATGCACGTGCTCCGGAGGTGCAGTTGTCATCATTTTGATCTGAAGCACCGGATTATAACATATAACACGAAAAATGCCACATGACAAGGAACCATAACCTCACTGCCCAAAGGAGACAAGATGAATCCCGACGGACAAACTAGACGAGGATCAAAGCTCAAATTAAAGATAAACTCATAGAAAAGGGGTCCGTCGATAGATGTCCTAATTAACATAGCCGACTTGACCTAGATGGCAGCCGAGTAGTCTTCGTGCATGTGCCCCCAATGACTAGCCCAACTCACTTGTCGCTGTTTAACCCTCGCAGTGATCCGAAGCACATGCCACCTAATTTTGCGAGGTGACAAGAACCCTTTTTTTAGATTTCTCACCAGAACTACAGCCATGTACAACACAGCCTGCATGATATGTAGCGATAGCCAATCCAGGCGTGTCTGCTGGAGTCTGGTCACATGCATGGACGAACTGATCTTCCGTGTCTTGCAGGGATCGTCCAGGTACCAACGTATGTACTACTTCTATTAACTCACCCGACTTGCGGGGCCGGGTAGTGTGCCTATGTTCAGTTCTCAATTGCGGTCCCACATGTGTGTGCAAATGCAATATGACGTGTGTTCCATTCAGAGAGCAGCGTGCCAGACCGACCGACCGTTTGGGGTGTGACGCGAACGTGACGGGCGTGCTGTATACTCCGTACATGTGTACCGCCATTTTCTTGAGGCTTTGCTCCATGGCGCAATCCATGGATAGAAAATTAGTATACTGTACTACTCCCTCCGTTCCTAAATATTTGTCTTTCTAGATATTTTAACAAGTGACTACATACAGAGCAAAATGAGTGAATCTACACTCTAAAATATGTCTACATACATCCGTGTGTGGTAGTCCATTTGAAATGTCTAGAAAGACATATATTTAGGAACAGAGGGAGTATTTAAAAGTCGAGGGCAGGGCATTCTCGCGCGGTAGGCGGAGTAGTTCCGCCTAGTCGGTTCGACAAAGATGCGAGAAGATGAGGGAGTAGGCTGTTGCAAACGTAGGGCTGTGTGATTTGATAGTGAGTTACTACTGGACAGGTGGGGCCCAGCGATTTGACTTGCCATTATCATTTTAACTAGGCGCTATGACCGGCTTGAGTCTCCCGATTCCTGACCACCTCCATACAGGTGCCTCTTCCGATGCTCCACCATGTAGAGGCTGGCTCTTGCTTGAGAGCCCACTCCTCCACTTTTTCCTTGCCTCTTTCCCCCAGATATGCAAAAATGCCATGTATAGCGGGCTTATAGCCCACTATTGTACTTGATCCTACAGGTGCTAAGCCTGCCACATAGGCATAAAGTCTGATGTGGCAAGTTAAATAAGAAGAGACAAACTAGTTTGGTGACCCCAGGAAGAAACGGTGATAAGCGCATGTACCTAGATGAAGCAAACTTAGCAACAAAAAACTAAGCACCTATGCATTGGGGACTTGAGTTGCTAAGCCATTTAATGCCCATAACACCTCATCTAAGAACCATTTCATTGGAAGAGCTCACTCCTTGGCAAATGCAATAAATACTACGAAGAAAGAGATAGAGAGAAGTAAACAAAAAAAATACTCTTATAGCCAACCTTATAACTAACCTTGTTGTATGAGTGACTAAGTGATGACTATGTATGACATGCCAACATCAGATAGCCTAACGCACAATGTTAAATCTCCAAGGGCGCGGCCGTGCGAGCGAGGCGACGGTCGTGGTAGGCACGACCATGATACGAGCTGCTGGTAGCCCTTGGATCTGAGATCAAATGGTCGCATGCTAAGTTGCTGAAAATTTGCAGAATAACCCTCCAGGATAGGATATTCACCCATAGGTCTAGAATCGCGCCATGCAACCATTCGATCTCAGATCCAAGGGCTCTCAGAAGCCTGTATCATGGGAGAATGGAAAGCTTCGTATCACCTGTAATTTTCCCGATGCTTGACATGACACCAAAAGCCATTTAATTGGGCGTCGAGTAGACATGACATCTAATTGGGCCCCCATAGTACTGTGCATGAATCCATTTATCCACCAGGAAAGCCACTACCCTGCCATTCGCACGCACCCCCACTCGACATTTTTACAATCGATAAACCACTCCTAGTCGTCCCGTCCTTTCACATTATGACAGTTCCACTAATCCTAACCCTCCTCCCAAATCCATGGCGTCCCAAATCTCCATGATCGGCGGTGAGTACAAGGTTAGAACCATCACCGGCGATGAGTTCGACGTCATCTACACCTGTTCTTCCGCAATGGTGAAAGAATGCCTTGCTCGCTTCAAATGCATGTTCGAAAACTCAAATGATGAGTGGGTCGCTGGGCTAGATGTTGAGTACACCACAGTCCCGGGAAGCGAGAGGAATCTAAAGGAGGCAGAGAAGAAGAAGCCCGCTGTGATCCAGGTTTGCGTGCAGGACTTATGCTTGGTCTACCACATATGCCATGCCGATGTTGAGTGCCAGGATTTTAAGAATTTCCTCAAGGACGTCCGAGTCAAATTCGTTACTGTAGACTTTAGGAACGACAAGGAAATCCTGGGTCGGATAGGCCTCGTTGTAGGCGACCCCTTCGACCTCCAGAAGAAAGGGCTGGTGTCGTCCCGTGACCAGCCTTCAATGTTGACCCTGGCAGGAGCCATGGTTCATCCTTCGTATGGTACACTGAAGAAACCTCCGTTCAATTTTCATCATGCATGGGAGAGGAATGTACTAGATATAGACCACATCCACTACACTGCAATGGATGGCTACCTTTGTTTCAATATCTACAAGGGTTGGATGAAGAGTAAGAGCCAAGTGTGCAGTTCAAGCAAAGAAGTATCGGCCAAGAGGAAGAGGGACAAGGACGAAGTCGAGGGCGTGGATGAGGAGTCTGAGTAAGGTGGCAGTGTCGTTGCTCATGGTGGTTCTAATGCAGTGTCTACCGGATTAGTTGCTTAGTTTAATTTCAGGTGTGCTTAGTTTTATTTGAGGGGTGTGTTGTGCTGAGCCCCCAGCAGAACTATGTTATGTTTCTTCTCGTTATATTTCGTACATTTCATATTTTAGTTGGTATAGTACTACCACTCGTTACTTCACATTATATACGTACAATAATATTGCCAACATCATATAGCCAGCAGTTTAGTTGTCAAAGAATTTCAGGGTGCTTAGTTTTGTCAAAGAATTCCAGGGTGCTTAGTTTTATTTGAGGGGTGTGTTGTGCTGGAGACCATTAACTTATCATTGTGAGAATCGGCTTAATTTTGTCATGTAACATGGTCAATGGGTTTGACGTGAAAATAACAATGTCTAATGGCATTTCTAATATACGCTGCCTCCCCCCAGATTTTCTTTACAGAGGCAACATAGAACTATATGAGTGCCCTGTTAAATTTTGGAATTATTCCGGGTTCGGTTGGCCTTTTTTATACATTAATTGAGTTTCTGGTCATTTAATGTGCATAATTCAAATTCGAACTACAAGCACATGCTCCCGTGCACCAAAGTTGATTGAAAAATCACATGTGTGTCCTCGGGTGAATTTCTAGGTCACATGCAAGAAATGAGAATGAAATTCAAACATCTGGGCATCGTGGTTTGGCCGAGAACATTGAGAAGCTTGGTTTTAAAATTCTTGTAAATCCAAAACACGCCTGAAAATCATGAAAATTGGCATGGTGTCATGTCATTGTACTACCATGTTGTGGTAAAAAAATTGCAGAATAGGAACAGGTTTTGGTATAAGTTTCTTGCAAATCGGAGCTTCTCATAAGAAGGCTCGTGGTTCTGAGAGGGAACGTGTCACCTTTGTGTGCATAATTCAAATTTTAAATACAAGCACATGCTCCAGTGCACCAAAGCTGGTTGAAAAATCACATGTGTGTCCTCGGGTAAATTTCTAGGTCCCATGCTAGAAATGGGAATGAAATCCAACATCTGGGCGTCATGGCTCGGCTGGAAACATTGAGAAACTTGGTTTTTTAATTCCTATAAATCCGAAACATGCATGAAAATCATGAAACTTGGCTTGGTGTCATGACATGGCACCAACATGTTGTGATAATTTTGCTGACCGATTTGCAAAGGCGCTCACATTAACTATCAACAAAGTCATTTTTAAACAAGTGATGTCACGTTACAATCGGAAACACAAGTATTATTGAAACCATGGGCGTTCTGTTTACCATTTACATGCCACCACATGTCCCCTTTTTTTATTAGCTAGGAGGCGCCGTGCAGGGTAGCTATTTGAGTACGGGAGGCGTGCAAGCCCTTTGACCTCCATTTGCCGTCCACCTCTCTCCTAAGGTCTCCATTAATGGTGCCCGAGCCTCTGCTTAATGGCGTGGCAATGTCTCACTCGACTGAGATTTAAGAGAGAAAAAGAAAATTTGAAAAGAAAGTTTTGCACGGATCTTGATGTAAGATCCAACGGATCTATATAGCATCTACTGCGACTTATAGCAAGACTGATGAAGATATATAAGGACGACGAGAGTGGATAATAATTGTCTTACATAATTAGAAAGATAATTAAAAAAGCCACATGCGGCTACGCTCGAAATACACAAGGGCAAAAGAAGAAGGAAGACACATACAACGATCTGGATCGCCGATCTCTACTTTATTTATGCGCTGCAGGTCGCGGAGACTAGTTCTCGTGGCGGGCGATGATCTCTTTCATCAGTTTCATGTCCTTAATATGCTGCTTGGCAGCATCCATGGATTCCTCCACCAGCCTATTGCGCTCGATGCAGAGCATGGCATTCTCATCCATAAGTTTCTTGATGATGACGTCCGTCCTCTACAACAAGGTAGCGGTCTCCTCCTCCTGCTTTGCCCTTCCAGCGATCTTCGCCCTTAGCAGGTCGCGCTCGCCCCGGAGCTTCGCATTGCACTCCCCTAGTTGCTGGATGATGCCGGTAGCCTCGTCCTGCATCCTCGCCCAGCCGGAGATCTGATCCATCTGGCTATGGACTATCGCATGCATGCGCCTGTAAGAGTCCTCGCCCGCCCATGAGAAATTTTCCCAGGCCGCCGCGGTGCGGCGGGACCTCCCTGCTGCTTCGGCGGCACGTCGGGACATCTCTGCTGCTTCCACGGCGTGGCCGGACCAGTCTGCTACATCGACGGCACGGCGGGACCTCCGTGCTGCTTCGGCGGCGTGGCGGGACCTCTGTGCTACTACTGCTGCATGGTTGGACATGTCGGCTGCTTTCGTGGCGAGGCGGGACATCTCTCGTGCTTCCTCTTCCGTGCTCACGTCTCCCTGGTGGAAATCTCTCGACCCAGAACTCACGCTGGCTATGGCTTGATTGACTTGATTGTTTTTTGTGGATGAGGAGTTGAGGAGGAATGTGTAGTCATCTTAGCATAGTAGTATTTATAACAAAGTACTACGAATACGCTCCTATGTGGGAAACCGTTTAGGTTGTGATTTTGCAATTAAATATAGCGTGGTAGTAGTACTAATTTGGAATGTGACGAGACGCGCTCAAAATTTATTGACGGTTCTAGTTTCGAAGTGCGACACTATTCCCGGATGGCGTAACGTCGGCACATTTCCTTTTTCTACTGCTGTGTACATGCAAAAACTGGCACCGTCGGATACATATCTTACGCTTGACCTTCATAGACTAGTATTTTTTCAGATGCATTACACCTATCTCTCGGTACTTCTCGCACGCACCATCGCTGCTCCCTAGGTCGATGCCACCCACATATAGTTGTACTCTGAGAAGAGGTGCACGCATGCACTCGTCCTCTCTCACACACGCATCTGTAGCTACGAATTGTAGTGTTATCAACCATTCGATTGGCTCTATCATAGGTTTCACGTTGCTCCTTGGCCTTGAGATTGAGAATTTTAAAACGCAGAGGCTAAGATGGAGGCGCGAGGTTTTGGTTAATGTGCGGGCCGCACACAACACCAACATGACACGAGCTTCGTCTGCCTGGTGTGCATGCAGTCGGGTGAGTTGTCCAAGTATAGACACAACCAGGCCCTCGTTGGTATCCGTGCCTCGACTGTGGCTAGTCATAGTGGAGAGTAGCATAGACTAGTTACTAGTCTATATTACTAGTACCTTCATAGTGGGTAGTGTCATATAGTATATGCATAATTTGTCGACGAGCGCTCTCTATATGTACCACCTTTTTTCTTTAATTACTTCTTGTTAGTTTTGCTCCATGGCGCAATCCATCGATACTACTACTATACAAATGTATACATTTTTTAAAAGGCTAGAGGGCGGGGCAGTCTAGCTTGGTCCTTTTCACGAGAGGCGAGGGCTGATACGTCTCCAGCGTATCTATAATTTTTGATTGTTCCATGCTATATTATATTCTGTTTTAGACATTATTGGGCTTTATTATATACTTTTATATTATTTTTGGGACTAACCTACTAACCAGAGGCCCAACCCAGAATTGCTATTTTTTTGCCTATTTTAGAGTTTCGCAGAAAAAGAATATCAAACGGAATGAAACCTTCGGGAACATGATTTTCGGAACGAACGTGATCCACAGGACTTGGACCCTACGTCAAGAAAGCAACCAGGAAGGCACGAGGTAGGGGGTGCGCCTACCCCTCCCAGGCGCGCCCTCCACCCTCGTGGGGCCCATGTTGCTCCACCGACGTACTCCTTCCTCCTATATATACCTACGTACCCCCAAACTACCAGATATGGAGCAAAAAACCTAATTCCACCGCCGCAACCTTCTGTACCCGTGAGATCCCATCTTGGGGCCTTTTCCGGAGCTCCGCCGGAGGGGGCATCGATCACGGAGGGCTTCTACATCAACACCATAGCCTCTTCGATGATGTGTGATTAGTTTACTTCAGATCTTCGGGGCCATAGTTATTAGCTAGATGGCTTCTTCTCTCTTTTTGGATCTCAATACAATGTTCTCCCCCTCTCTTGTAGAGATCTATTCGATGTAATCTTCTTTTGCGATGTGTTTGTTGAGACCGATGAATTGTGGGTTTATGATCAAGTTTATCTATGAACAATGTTTGAATCTTCTCTGAATTCTTTTATGTATGATTGGTTATCTTTGCAAGTCTCTTCGAATTATCAGTTTGGTTCGGCCTACTAGACTGATCTTTCTTGCAATGGGAGAAGTGCTTAGCTTTGGGTTCAATCTTGCGTTGTCCTTTCCCAGTGACAGTAGGGGCAGCAAGGCATGTATTGTATTGTTGCCATCGAGGATAAAAAGATGGGGTTTATACCATATTGCACGAGTTTATCCCTCTACATCATGTCATCTTACGTAAGGCGTTACTCTGTTCTTTTGAACTTAATACTCTAGATGCATGCTGGATAGCGGTCGATGTGTGGAGTAATAGTAGTAGATGCAGGCCGGAGTCGGTCTACTTGTCTCGGACGTGATGCCTATATACATGATCATACCTAGATATTCTCATAACCATGCTCAATTCTGTCAATTGCTCAACAGTAATTTGTTTACCCACCGTAATACTTATGCTCTCGAGAGAAGCCACTGGTGAAACCTATGGCCCCGGGTCTATTTTCCATCATATTAATCTTCCATCAACAAGCTATTTCTTTTGCCGTTTTTATTTTGCTTTATTTACTTTGCATCTTTATCATAAAAATACCAAAAAAATATCTTATCATATCTATCAGATCTCACTTTCGTAAGTGACCGTGAAGGGATTGACAACCCCTTTATTGCGTTGGTTGCGAGGATTTTATTTGTTTGTGTACGTGCGAGGGACTCGTGCATGGCCTCCTACTGGATTGATACCTTGGTTCTCAAAAACTGAGGGAAATACTTATGCTACTTTGCTGCATCACCCTTTCCTCTTCAAGGGAAAACCAACGTAGTGCTCAAGAGGTAGCAAGAAGGATTTCGGGCGCCGTTGCCGGGGAGTCTATGCAAAAGTCAACATACCAAGTACCCATCACAAACCCTTATCTCCCGCATTACATTATTCGCCATTTGCCTCTCATTTTCCTCTCCCCCACTTCACCCTTGCCTTTTTATTTACCCTCTCTCTCCGTCCTCCTTCTCTTTCCCTATTTGCCTCCTTTTGCCCATTTCTTGTTTTCTTGTGTGTTGGATTGCTTGCTTGTCATGATGGCTCTACCTAGATTTTGTGATCTTCACCTTAAAAGGTTAGAAGAGATCGAAAGCAACGTTAGGAGTTTTATGGTCTTACAATTTGAGCATAATCATTTCTTTAGAAACGAGCTTAAGGAACAAAAAAGCTTTATGGGTTATATGAATAAAGAGCTCTTGATGATATGTCTAAAGAATTTGATGGTTTGAAATCTCAGATTGCTCATCTTGAGAATTTAATAGCTGAAGTTTCGAATAAGCAGGCCACCTTGGCTAATAAGATGGCCGCTAAGCCGGAATTTTTTTGGGAAAAAAGATGAAGATCTAAAAGTTATTGATGTGTCCCCTATTAAATCTTTGTTTTGAAATATGAATCTTGATAATGATGGGACTGAATATGATCCACCTTTACCTAGAAGGCGTTCCAAAAATTCTGAGTCTTTAGATCTTGATGCTAAAATTGTTAAAAGTGGGATTGAAGAGGTCAAAACTTTAAATACCAATGAACCCGCTATTTTGGATTTTAAGGAATTTAATTATGATAATTGCTCTTTGATAGATTGTATTTCCTTGTTGCAATCCGTGCTAAATTCTCCTCATGCTTATAGTCAAAATAAAGCTTTTACTAAACATATCGTGGATGCTTTGATGCAATCTTATGAAGAAAAACTTGAGTTGGAAGTTTCTATCCCTAGAAAACTTTATGATGAGTGGGTACCTACAATAAAAATTAAAATTAAAGATCATGAGCACTATGCTTTGTGTGATTTGGGTGCTAGTGTTTCCACGATTCCAAAGACTTTGTGTGATTTGCTAGGTTTTCGTGATTTTGATGATTGCTCTTTAAATTTGCACCTCGTGGATTCCACTATTAAGAAACCTATGGGAAGAATTAGTGATGTTCTTATTGTTGCAAATAGGAATTATGTGCCTGTAGATTTTATTGTTCTTGATATAGATTGCAATCCTTTATGTCCTATTTTTCTTGGTAGACCTTTCCTTAGAACGATTGGTGCAATTATTGATATGAAGGAAGGGAATATTAGATTCCAATTTCCGTTAAGGAAAGGCATGGAACACTTCCCTAGAAATAAAATCAAATTACCAGATGAATCTATTATGAGAGCCACTTATGGATTGCCTTCCAAAGATGGCAATACCTAGATTTATCTTCGCTTTTATGCCTAGCTAGGGGCGTTAAACGATAGCGCTTGTTGGGAGGCAACCCAATTTTATTTTTATTCCTTGTTTTTTGCTCCTGTTTAGTAATAAATAATTTATCTAGCCTCTGTTTTTTTTGTGTTTTTTGTGTTTAATTAGTGTTTGTGCCAAGTAGAACCGTTGGGAAGACTTGGGGGAAGTCTTTTTAATCTTGCTGTAAAAAACAGAAACTTTAGCGCTTACAATAACTGCTGCCATTTTTATTTGGAAGGTGCTATTTAGTTAATTATTTTTGCAGATGATTAATAGATAAATTGCTGACGTCCAGCAATTTATTTTAGAATTTCTGGGGTTCCAGAACTTGCGTTAGCTACAGATTACTACAGACTGTTCTGTTTTTGACAGATTCTGTTTTTTCGTGCATTGTTTGCTTATTTTGATGAATCTATGGCTAGTAAAATAATTTATAAACCATAGAGAAGTTGTAATACAGTAGTTTTAACACCAATATAAATAAATAATGAGTTCATTACAGTAACTTGAAGTGGTGTTTTGTTTTCTTTCGCTAACGGAGCTCATGAGATTTTCTACTTTAAGTTTTGTGTTGTGAAGTTTTCAAGTTTTGGGTAAAAGATTTGATGGATTATGGAACAAGGAGTGGCAAGATCCTAAGCTTGGGGATGCCCATGGCACCCCAAGATAATCTAAGGACACCTAAAATCCAAAGCTTGCGGATGCCCCGGAAGGCATCCCCTCTTTCGTCTACTTCCATCGGTAACTTTACTTGGAGCTATATTTTTATTCACCACATGATATGTGTTTTGCTTGGAGCGTCTTGTATTATTTGAGTCTTTATTTGTTAGTTTACCACAATAATCCTTGCTGTACACACCTTTTGAGAGAGACTCACATGATTTGAAAATTATTAGAATACTCTATGTGCTTCACTTATATCTTTTGAGCTATATAGTTTTTGCTCTAGTGCTTCACTTATATCTTTTAGAGCACGGTGGTGGATTTGTTTTATAGAAACAATTGTTCTCTCATGCTTCACTTAGATTATTTTGAGAGTCCTACAAAACAGCGTGGTAATTTGTTTTAATCATGATAGGCATTCAAGATTAGTAAAAATAATAATTTTCTTATGAAGTGTGTTGAATACTATGAGAAGTTTGATACTTGATAATTGTTTTGAGATATGGAGATGGTAATATTAGAGTCATGCTAGTTGAGTAGTTTTGAATTTGAGAAATACTTGTGTTAAAGTTTGTGATTCCCGTAGCATGCACGTATGGTGAACCGTTATGTGATGAAGTCGGAGCATGATTTATTTATTGATTGTCTTCCTTATGAGTGGCGGTCGGGGACGAGCGATGGTCTTTTCCTACCAATCTATCCCCTAGGAGCATGCACATAATACTTTTCTTTGATAACTTGTAGATTTTTGTAGTAAGTATATGAGTTGTTTATGACTAATGTTGAGTCCATGGATTATACACACTTTCTTCCTTCCACCATTGCTAGCCTCTTTAATACCGCGCACTTTTCGCCGGTATCATAAACCCACCAAATACCTTCCTCAAAACAGCCACCATACCTATCTATCATGGCATTTCCATAGCCATTCCGGGATATATTGCCATGCAACTTACCACCGTTCCGTTTATTATGACACGCTGCATCATTGTCATATTACTTTGCATGATCATGTAGTTGACATTATATTTGTGGCAAAGCCACCGTTCATAATTCTTTCATACATGTCACTCTTGATTCATTGCATATCCCGGTACACCGCCAGAGGCATTCACATAGAGTCATATTTTGTTCTAAGTATTGAGTTGTAATTGTTGAGTTGTAAGTAAATAAAAGTGTGATGATCATCATTTTTAGAGCATTGTCCCAAGTGAGGAAAGGATGATGGAGACTATGATTCCCCCACAAGTCGGGATGAGACTCCGGACTAAAAAAAGAGGCCATAAAAAAAGAGAGAAAAGGCCCAAATAAAAAATGAGAGAAAAAGAGAGAAGGGACAATGCTACTATCTTTTTACCACACTTGTGCTTCAAAGTAGCACCATGATCTTCATGATAGAGAGTCTGATATCACTTCCATATACTTGTTGGAATTTTTCATTATAGAACTTGGCTTGTATATTCCAATGATGGGCTTCCTTAAAATGCCCAAGGTCTTCGTGAGCAAGCGAGTTGGATGCACACCCACTTAGTTCCTTTTGTTGAGCTTTCATATACTCATAGCTCTAGTGCATCCGTTGCATGGCAATCCCTACTCACTCACATTGATATCTATTAATGGGCATCTCCATAGCCCGTTGATACGCCTAGTTGATGTGAGACTATATTCTCCCTTTTTTGTCTTCTCCACAACCACCATTCTATTCCACATATAGAGCTATGTCCATGGCTCACGCTCATGTATTGCGTGAAGATTGAAAAAGTTTGAGAACACCAAAAGTATGAAACAATTGCTTGGCTTGTCATCGGGGTTATGCATGATTTAAATACTTTGTGTGGTGCAGATAGAGCATAGCCAGACTATATGATTTTGTAGGGATAACTTTCTTTGGCCATGTTATTTTGAGAAGACATAATTGCTTAGTTAGTATGCTTGAAGTATTATTATTTTTATGTCAATATTAAACTTTTGTCTTGAATCTTTTGGATCTGAATATTCATACCACAATTAAGAGAATTACATTGAAATTATGCCAAGTAGCATTCCACATCAAAAATTCTGTTTTTATCATTTACCTACTCGAGGACGAGCAGGAATTAAGCTTGGGGATGCTTGATACGTCTCCAACGCATCTATAATTTTTTATTGTTCCATGCTATATTATATTCTGTTTTGGACATTATTGGGCTTTATTATCCACTTTTATATTATTTTTGGGACTAACCTACTAACCGGAGGCCCAACCCAGAATTGCTGTTTTTTGCCTATTTCAGAGTTTCGCAGAAAAAGAATATCAAACGGAGTCCAAACGGAATGAAACCTTCCGGAACGTGATTTTGGAAACGAACATGATCCAGAGGACTTGGACCCTACGTCAAGAAAGCAACCAGGAAGGCACGAGGTAGGGGGGCGCGCCTACCCCCCAGGCGCGCCCTCCACCCTCGTGGGGCCCATGTTGCTCCACCGACGTACTCCTTCCTCCTATATATATACCTACGTACCCCCAAACTACCAGATACGGAGCAAAAAACCTAATTCCACCACCGCAACCTTCTGTACCCGTGAGATCACATCTTGGGGCCTTTTCCGGAGCTCCGCCGGAGGGGGCATCGATCACGGAGGGCTTCTACATAAACACCATAGCCTCCCAATGATGTGTGAGTAGTTTACTTCAGACCTTCGGATCCATAGTTATTAGCTAGATGGCTTCTTCTCTCTTTTTGGATCTCAATACAATGTTCTCCCCCTCTCTTGTGGAGATCTATTCGATGTAATCTTCTTTTGCGGTGTGTTTCTTGAGACCGATGAATTGTGGGTTTATGATCAAGTTTATCTATGAACAATGTTTGAATCTTCTCTGAATTCTTTTATGTATGATTGGTTATCTTTGCAAGTCTCTTTGAATTATCAGTTTGGTTTGGCCTACTAGATCGATCTTTCTTGTAATGGGAGAAGTGCTTAGCTTTGGGTTCAATCTTGCGTTGTCCTTTCCCAGTGACAGTAGGGGCAGCAAGGCATGTATTGTATTGTTGCCATCGAGGATAAAAAGATGGGGTTTATACCATATTGCACGAGTTTATCCCTCTACATCATGTCATCTTACGTAAGGCGTTACTCTGTTCTTTTGAACTTAATACTCTAGATGCATGCTGGATAGCGATCGATGTGTGGAGTAATAGTAGTAGATGCAGGCAGGAGTCGGTCTACTTGTCTCAGACGTGATGCCTATATACATGATCATACCTAGATATTCTCATAACTATGCTTAATTCTGTCAATTGCTCAACAGTAATTTGTTTACCCACCGTAATACTTATGCTCTCAAGAGAAGCCACTAGTGAAACCTATGGTCCCCGGGTCTATTTTCCATCATATTAATATTCCGTCAACAAGCTATTTCTTTTGCCGTTTTTATTTTGCTTTATTTACTTTGCATCTTTATCATAAAAATACCAAAAATATTATCTTATCATATCTATCAAATCTCACTTTCGTAAGTGACCATGAAGGATTGACAACCCCTTTATTGCGTTGGTTGCGAGGATTTTATTTGTTTGTGTAGGTGCGAGGGACTTGTGTGTGGCCTCCTACTGGATTGATACCTTGGTTCTCAAAAACTGAGGGAAATACTTATGCTACTTTGCTGCATCACCCTTTCCTCTTCAAGGGAAAACCAACGCAGTGCTCAAGAGGTAGCAAGGGCCTTTGTGATTTGACGGCTCATTACTGCTGGAAGGTGGGGCCTTGTGATTTGACTACTCGTATAAATGTGCCGACGACCTGAGGAGGAGCAAAGAACCGTGCAGTATACTCAAGTTTTCCACTGGAGTATGACGGAGGAGCATGAAACACGGCAGCCTAGTGCCATATCCTCTACTCTCTACTCTTATTATATATTAGTAGCAAGAGGCATTGTTCTATTGGCGATAAAGAATGATCTAATTTGCTAGTCATCTCATTTTTAGCATTGTTCTATTCATGCCTCGCAGAGAAGGTGACACGTGCGGCCAAACGCCGAAGCAAAATAAGAAACACAGGAGCAAAAGAAGGAGGAGGATTATCACCCCCAAAAAAGAAGGAAGACACACACACAAGTTTGGGGCGCTGCTCTCACTACATGAAGGGTTGCTGGCCACGGAGTCGTAACTGCTTCTTCATCGCCTCCATGACCTCCATCTCCTTGCGCGTCTCCTCCGCCATGTTCATCATTGTGTCCATGACGCGGGATTTCTCGACGCGAGCCTTCATTATCTGTTCCATGACTGCATTACGTACCTTGACAGCAGCCGGGTGCTCAATGCGGAGCTTCGCCAACTCCTCCTTCTGTTCCATGACGAGGGCCTGCAACATCTTCATCGAGGAGCTACTATTCTCATGCAGCTTCTTCCAGCAAGCGTTCTCCTCCTTCAGCAGGTCGAGCTCATGGCAGAGCTTCGCCTTGTCCTCCTGAAGTTGCAGGATTTCACCAGTCGCCTTCTTCTCCGAGGCAATTCTCTTCTTCAGCAGCATCACCAAGCCGATGGTCAACTCCCCCTGCTCATTGAGCTCAGCGGGCATGTCGTCGAGGCTCTCCTTCAGTAGCTCCACCAAGCTATGGATGAACTCCTTCTGCTTATTGAGGTGCTTATTGAGCTGATCGGGCATGCTGTCGAGGGATAACGACTCCAGCGCCGCATGTTCGCCTCCACATCCAGGGCGCTCCTGGGAGCCATCGCCTGCCCATGAGAGATCTTTCGAGGTATCTGCGTGGCGGCGAGCCCTCTTTTTTTTCCGCAGCCTTGGTTGCTGCTCCCTTGTTACGAGTAGTTCTCGACCTAGAGCTCTGCACACCGGCCATGGCAAGGACGGACGAAGAAGGATGACTTATGAGGAGGAAGGTAGAGTAATTTTCGGTTTGGTAGTTACCCTTTTTATAACCTAAGTACTAGCACTAGTACTAAAACCTGCATAGTGGGAACACGTTCAGGTTTGGTACGTACTAGTAGGTGTGAGCAGGCTTGCACTTAATTGTAGCACTAGTATTTTCGAATGTGATGGGAACAAGGTAAAGATTAATTGATGGTTTTTGGTTTCGAGGCCCGAAATGGCTCCCAATGAGTTTAGTGGAACATAAATTTCAAGTAGACTACACTGCTCAGATGCGTAAATATTATGTTACTGTCAAAAATTGGCACAAAATACGAAGGAGACCAATGGAAGTACTACTAGCAACCCATGATTTAACTACTCGCATGCGCGCAGTACTACGCGCATGTCTTTCTTCCGCCCCACGTCCACTCAATTTGCATGCACTGTATTAATTGACCATCAATGAAGTGAAGGACTTTACACGCGTCAAATTATCACATGGGGTGGATCTTGGTACAAAATTGCATCCGCCCGTGTACCCGTGTGTGCGTGCGAGGGAATGAGTGCATGTGTGGCGTGCGTGCACATCTTCACTTCGTGCATGTACCGCTAGTGTGGCTCAGGGATGACGAGTACATTCTTCTCGAACCAGCAGCACGTCACTGTGATCAATCCACACAAGGATGTCGCGACAACGCCTCCACACGTGCCACGTGGCTTCATGAACTATAAGAGAGACACTATGTAGCGTGCCATTGTGTTTTGCACATACTCGAAGTACTAGTAAGGTACACGTGCATTGCACGCGTCAGATTTTGCAACCAAATTATGAATAAATACCACACGGTAGCATGTAAGCTCTGGGTCATATATGCCTGATGTAGACCTTCATTTAATTCTTATAGTTCATCTCATTCAAAATCAATTAGTTTTTATAAAAAACCTAGGGCCTCTTTGATTCGTAGGATTTCCAAAACGCAGGAATAGGAAGAACATGGGATTAGAGTGGAATGTCATCTTGAATCCTACAGGATGGTACTAGTGTTTGATTGTGCGTAGAAAAAAATGCAGAATTCTTTCAAAGAGGTTAGAGTGGATGGGATGTTTCCTATGAAATCTATTGCAAATGAATCATATGGAAAAATTCCTATGGTTTACAATCCTACGAATCAAAGAACCAAGATAGGAAAAATTCCTAAGGAGTAGAATCCTCCAAATTTCCTTCAAGAATCCTTTGAATCAAAGAAGCCCTTAATCTATTTTATGATTCATGGAATTGTGCATTGTAAAGCATAAAGTAAAAACAAATAATGGCAATTCAACTAAAAAAGTTTGGGCTGTTATGATACGGAAGATTCTAGAACAAAGGAGAACCACTGTTGTTTTGAGATTTGTGCATTATGCTTAAGTTCAACCATGGAGTCTGCTAGATTGTACATGTGGCAAAATCTGGTGGGGGGCTAGAAGATGGTGCGAGGGGCTGAGTGGAGGGAGACTATGAAGGAGTGCACAACTGCGAGATCGATATTTAGAGAGAGGGGGCGAGAACGTGCGCTGTTGCGCGCAGTGGCGGAGCCATGAAAAATGTCACATGAGCTAGGGGGCCAAGCATTTCTAATCCTTTACGAGGAGGGCCAATTCATCAACTTAAACCATTTTTACTAGCAATTGTCTAATGATCACATTCATATTAGCCTCGATATATAGTGATGTCAGGGGGCAGGGCCCTTGCTGCCCCCTGTCTTCGCCATTGTGTGCGCGTCTGAGAGATGAAGAGGAAGTCATGTATGATGAGAGGGGGGCGTTGGATATATAATTAATGTGGGTGTATTAGCTATATATGTAATCCTATATATAGATGTATAAATTGATCGATGTGGACGTGGGAAAGAGGGTGAGACCTCACTAGATATATAGATTGATCCGTTTATGTGGAAAACTATGAAAGACCTAGCTATATACACACACACATAGAGGAACATCGATTGTTGCGCATGCACGTGAGAGATAAAGAATGCCCGATATGATGGAGAGGGGGATGTGTGTGTGTGCCTTCATGGGAGACCGACCTGAAGAAAAAGATTGCATGTGTGCGATGGATAATGCCAACTGGTAGTGTGTGTGCATGCATGCACGAGAGAAAGTTAGTGGTACAATTATAAAGAGAAGACCAATGTGTGGGTGTAAAAGACTAGGTGAGGTCATAATCAATGTAAAGTTGAATTCAAATATTTGAATAAGAGATCATGATGTTTGAAACCCATGCATGCATGAATATAACGGAGATCTGCACGGTGTGGTTTGGAAACGAGCATGTTGTAATGTATACACATTGAACAAGGTCAGACTGGTTTGAATTTGAGATACTGATGGCAGACATCGTTTGGCCACATTGCATTCGTGCATGGACACACTATTCTAATAGGAGATGATGGGTGGCTTTCGTATCGCATATCTATATCTATACCCCTATATATTATATTTTATATTTTTTATATAGTGTGCAGATAACTTTAACTTTGAAAGATGGTCGTTGGATGAGGCCAATCCGATGGTGCAGAGCTGGTAAATTTGAGCACTACTGGCCGTTGGATATGATCTAGATTCCACCAGATTTTGCCACATGTAAAATCTAGAAGACTCTATGGTTGAACTTAAGCATAATGCACAGACCTCAAAACACAAGCACTTCTTCTTTGTTCTAGAATCTTCCGTATCAGAATTACCCAAATGTTTTTCTACATGATTTGTTTTTATTTTATGCCTTACAATGCACAATTCCATGAATCTTAGAATAGATTAGCTTTCTTATAAAAACTAGATGATTTTGAATGAAATGAACTATAAGAATTAAACGAACATCTACATCATGCATATATGACTCAAAGCTTACATGCTATAATGTGGTATTTATTCATAATTTGGTTGCCAAATCTCATGCGTGCAGTGCACATGTACCTTACTAGTCTAAATGGTGTCTGCGTGTGTGTTGTGCATGTTAAACACATTGTACGTAGTATATAATACTAGTCTAAATTGTCTTTTTTTCTTTTGGGTACATGTTAAGCTTGTTCTCCCGAAATTTCAAGTCGTGCCTTGTTATGCCAAAATTTCAAGCTAGCATCTTCTTCTATCGTGTTGCGAAACTCCCGCCTCTTCAACTCGCGCCTTGTTACCCCGAAATATTTAAGATAAATCTTTGTCTCGTTGTGCTTCGACAACTCCCTCCATCTCAACCCGCGCCTTGCTATTCCAAAATTACAACGCACGCGAAAACTTCCACCTCCTGTGAAATCCCGACATGCAAAATGCCCGTGATATCCCTGAAGCGAAAGAACCGCCTCAAATCGGTGGGGGTACTTTCGTAACTTACCCCACATTTTGGACAAGAGCGTCCCTAAGCCATGGTTTCCCCACTCCCATCCCATCTGCCCACCCATTCGTACCAAGGCCGGCAAAACCCGCGAAGCCCCACACCCTCCTCCGTCCGCCACCCAGCCGGAGCCTCTTCCCCGACGATGTCATCCAGAGCAACACCTCGACGTCCCTCATCCACCGTACCGGATGAGGATCCGTCGTCGATCTGGTCGTCCCGTTGGTTTAGCCACCCCGTCCTCCACCTCGTCTTTCACGCCACCTCCATTCCCACACCACCGTCTTCACCTGCATCACCGGAAGAGCATCATCATCATCATTTCATCGGATGAAGCTGCGGCCTAATCGGCGCCACCAAAGAGGTTGTACACTAATCGCCACATTTTCTTCTTGATTCGATCTCACGGTGCTGCCGGCGCTCGGTCCCGAGCCGACACGGCGCGGCTCCATCCACGGCGGCGTCACCGGCCACTTCCTCCACGGTGTCGCTCCCTCGGCGGCGACGTCCACATTAGTAGGAGATGCTTCTACTTTAGCTCTCGCTCGCGCTGCTGCTCTGCTCTTGCTCTCGGTCCCCTGCCTAGTCTGCTCTTGCTCATGCTGCTGCTCTCGCTCTTGCTCTTGCTTGTGATGCTGCTCCGATTTAGCTACACTTCAGTCGACTGAATCGACTTTTGGGTCAGTCGATTTTCAGGGGGTGGGGGGGGGGGGGCTCGCCGGAGTTAAGGAAGAACCAGCCACAGCAGGGAAGGGGGCTCACCGGAGAGGTACCCCACTATCTATCTTAGGGTTCAGGGTGGGGGCGGTGGTCGCCGGCGGTGGTGGGGCAATGGCGTGGGGATCGCCGTAGAAAAAGCTCGGCATGGGGGGCTACAGGGATGGCCGGGGCGGCGGCGGACCGGCGGTGGGGAATGTTTTTAGGGGCGGGCGGGGGGGGGGGGGGGGGGGCACACCGCCGGCCGCGGGCAGCGGGGGGGGGGGGGGGGGGGCTGTTTGGCTGGTGCTGGCTGGCGGCTCAGGGGCGTGGAGGTTGAAGATGAACTACAGGCCCTTGATTTCGTATCCAACGGCTGCAAAATCGACTGACTAGAGATGAAAAAGTCAGTCGACTGACGTGTAGCCTCACCTCTAGTGCGTTCAGTTTCGACAATAAAATTCAGTTTAGACAACAAAATTCAGTTTCGACAGTTAAGTTCAGTTTCGTTAAATTCAGTTTCGATAGTTAAGTTCAGAGATGAGCGGCTGATGTATACATCTAGCACTTTGTGGTTATGTATTTTATGTCATCTATTGGAGATGCTATTAGAATTCCACTCAGGTTAACGTTGTCTCTCTTGTCCTGCTTCAGCCTCGGCGTCGTACAACTCACCGGAGCTGCTCCAACGATGAAACCCTCCATCACAGCGGAGCAGTACCTCGGGCTCCATCTCCAAACGCCTAAGATCTTCTTCCCCTCCTCCGACAGCCTAGTCAGCCGGAGCATCCTCACCGGCCAACCCAATCACGCTGAGATCGACATGGCTTCGCCAAAGAGGTTGTACACTTCTTGTGGTTTGACTTAATCTCACCATGCTTCTTTGCATCCTGTGATCTTCCAATTCTTGTGAACCAAACACCCAGATTGGCAGAAATCCTGTGTTTTTAAATTCTCTGTTTTGCACATGCATTCCTATCCTATTCATGTCTATTTCCTATCCCTGCATTGTTAGAATCCTCAAATTCAAACAAGCCCTTAAACAATTACTTCTGTTACAGATATGTGTCAAAGAAAACCTTGTGTAGTTTGTGCCACTCCTGCGGTGCTGTGTTCCACCCCAGCTCAGCTGCTCCAACGACGGAAGGGTTCACCATAGCAGGGATCCGCTCTCTAGACTATCTTTTGCCGCCTCAGTTCTTCTTCCCCGCCGCCGGCAGCCACGACAACTACATTACCATCATCAACTGAGCAGATGACCTTGAGGACTACACGGGTCCGCAAGAGAGGTCACACTCTTCTGTGTCTGCTTATGTTATGCATTGCTTAATACGATGACATGCTACTTTATCGTCATGTTCACCTATTAGACTCTGACTCAGGTCCAAACTTATGCTGAAACTTGAGTTTTTAAATGGTTGTGGGGTACATATTGGGGTAGCAATCAGTACTATCTGTCTACTATCTGGTTAATCTCGGGTGTCTACTATGAGTTTCATGTTGGGTGCAACCAAACATTAAAGGAGCCATTATCTATATTTTTTAACTAAAGCTATTATCTGCCTGCTATCATTTGTTTTGGGTCTATCCACAGTTTGCTACCATCACTCTGGATTTGTGCATGCACTCCTTACATAATCTCACTATGTTTTATTCCTATGCATGTCAGTTATTGTACACAATGGAACTGAACATGTAGAGCAAAAGAGACGAGCCTTGCGTGGCAATAAAATTTCATGCAGACGTTTCTCCATGGTGGGCGAAAAGGCAGCCCCCCTCCACCCATTTCGGATCGTAATCAAGAGGAAGATAACTGTTCTGAGGGGGATTCAGAAGCAGAGGACCACTCCTATTTACCCCATGAGGTCTTCGCTCTAACTTGTCATGGTGATGTTGGTAAAATCATGCATATGGTGCCTTGCATTGCTTATTGTATACATCAAAGATGTCATCTGCTTAGTTTAGACATGTTTTGTGTCAATGCCATCTGTTTAGTTTCTTTATCGTATATGTGAATCATGCAATGCCATCTTGTTTAGCCAGGCATCATATATGTGAATTTTGCAATGCCACCCTGGTTAGCCAGTCATCTTATATGTGAATTATATCATGACATCATTTTTTTATTACGTGTTAAATTTGTCAACAATTTTAGTACATTCAATTACTCTTCCTGTGCATCAGCCATTCGGCATGGGTATGGAAAAATTTGGAGTGGAAACAAGGTCTTCAGTGCATACAATGCTATCTGATGAAGTGCATGTCTTGCTGGTTACAGATAGCTCCTCAGAGGAGGATTCAGAGATAGATGACCAGTCCTATTCCCCCCGAGGTGCATGCTCTAACTTGGCAGGGTTATGTTGCTCATATCATGCATATGGTATCTTGCATTGCTATGTCATTTGCTTAGTTTAGACATGCTTTGTGTGAATGCCGCCTATTTAGTGTCTAATTACCATATATGTGAATTATGCAATGCCATCTTATTGCAAGACATTATATATGTGAATTATGCAATGCTATCTTGTTGCAAGGCATTATATATGTGAATTATGCAATGCCATGTTGTTTAGCCAAGCATCATATATGTGAATTATATCATGCCATCCTTTTTTTGTATTTCTCATTGCTTTTGTCGACAATGTTTGTATATTCAATGGCTCTTCCTGTGCATCAGCCATTTGAATTGGTGATGGAGAAATCTGGAGTGAAAACAAGGTCTTCAGAGTAGACAATGCTACCTAGTGAAGCAGATATCTTGCTGGTTATAGATAGCTCTTCAGAGGAGGATTCAGAGGCAGATGACCAGTCCTATTATCCCCCTGAGGTGTATGCTCAAACTTGGCAGGGTTATATAACTCATATCATGCATATGTTGTATTGCAATGCTTAGTTTTTACATCATATACACGATATTGAATGCCATCTCCTTAGTTGACACATCATATATACGATTGCCCTCTGCTCACTTCCTTAGTATATAAATCATATATTTGATTATATCATGCCATGATGTTTACACAGACAGCATGTATCTGAATTATGGCATGCCAACCCATTTTCTAAAGATATAATATAGTTATATCATCTCATCCTGTTCACACTTCACATAGTCATCATATTTTGAATTATGTCATTCTATCCGTGAATTATATCATGCCATCATGTTTCCATCGACGGCATGTTTGTGATTTATGGCATGCCAACCACTTTAATAGACACATCGTATAGTTATATTATGTCATCCTGTTTACATAGTCATCATATTTTGAAGTATGTCATTCTATCCTGTTTAGTTAGCCATCATACATGTGAAGTTGTGTCATGCTATCATGTTTAATTAGCCATCATATATGTGAAATTATGTCCTTCTATTCTGTTTGGTTAGACAACATAAATGTCAATTATTTCATGCCCTGTTTTCTTCCCTACTATCCATTGCACCTGTCTATCTTACAATGTCTGTACATTCAATTACTTCTCTTGTTTATTAGCCATTTCAATTGGAGGGGGTGATGACAGTATCCGTGGGAGTAAAAACATGGTCTTCAGAAAAGATCGTGCTACCTGTCGATGGAGATAGAACCACGGTTGTACTTTCCCAAGAACCAGCCCCACCACACATAACCCAGACTCACATAGATTGTACCCCTACCCAGTTGGACAGAGAACCATCTACACCCCTTCTAACCCCAACCCCAGCAGACAGTAACCTAGTTCCCGTTGACACATCACCGTCTCCACCACAAAGCACCCGAACACGAGCAGTTAGTAAGGCAACTGTAGTGCCCAAAGCACAAGGACCACCACTCCGAACCCCAATTCAACGCTTAAAACAGAAGAAGAATTGTTCTCAGGTCAGGTTCCGTAGCTATGGTTCATACTACTTTGCTCTTACATCATTGTATTTACTCATACCAACTAATTTCAAATTTGAAGGATGCAATTGCAACTCCAATGGCGCAACATGTATGTTTTAAACCTGTTTATTTAACGTGTTTGCTTGTAACTTGCTCTATGTTGATTTCAGTTTCAATTGAATAAACAGTTATATTCTCATGCCATGCACCTTACAAGTGTTGTTATTGCTATGTAGTTTCCCACACTTATATTCTGTCTAAGCTGCTTTGTCTTAAATAGATATGATTCGAACGGTATCTATCTTGATTTTGCAACATAAACTAGAATGATATAGACCATACAGTGACCATACTACATAGATATATGCTTGTTTCATGTTGTTATCCTGTCCACCTTACTAATGAACTGGTTTACCAAAATGAGTTTCATATACTACATTGTAAACCTGTGATGTGTTTGTTTGTTTCTCTTTTAGAATGCGGATAAAATATTGGAGAAGAGTACCCCGTTATGCAATGGTACAACAAGTAATGCATATAAGGTTCAAGATAGTGATCCATCCCTGTTGGTCTCCAAGAAAGCTAATAAAAACTATATTGAAGACACCGAGACAACCCCAAAGTCATGTTTGATGTAGTGTTCGAGTTACTGGCTACTACTGCTGGCACCAGCTCTTCGAACTCGCTTCCTGAATCAGTTCGGCTTCTTGAGTCTCTGTCTGCGTTCTGGGAACGGGGGTCCCCATACTTGCCTGCCTGCGGCCCACGGTGTGGCTAAGCCAGCAGGCCGTACGACCCATCTTCACCAACAAAGCATCCAAGACCCTCGCGAGGGTCCAAGCCTCACGAGGCGGATGATGCAAGGCCTCCTCTGGAGTGGCCTAGCCAGGCAGGCTCACGAGGAGCAGAGATATCAAGGCGGGGCAAACCTCACGAGGTCCTCGTGACGTGAGCCATGACGCACGACACCAGGTGGGCGCCAGTGCGCGCAGCATCCTCGTTTCCTCTTTGGTGCTCAGAAGGCCAGTGCAGGCGAAGAGTACCAAGGCATCAGGCAAAGGTTGCTATATTCGTGCAACGAGACCAAGACCAGGAGGACGGCAATACGAAGGCCACCGTGGAGCCCAAGACGGTGTCACCACCAGAGCCTTTCGCAGGCGAAGACCACTTTTGTCAGGATAGCTTGTACTAGCTGCCCCCCTTCAAATTTGCCCGCCGTTGTTGGCTCCCTTCCCGCTTGATATTTGGGAAGAGGACCAGGGCCTATATAAGTAGAGCTAGCCACCATAGTAGGGGCAGCTGAGCTGATCACATCTCATCTCATCTTAGCTTGATCCAACCCGACGGAGAGCCTACTCGCAAGAACACCTGAACCTCAGGAGGCTGTTCTTCCCTTGTACTGTTCATCATCTGCCCTAGAGGCAATCCACCACCACCACACTAGAGTAGGGTATTACACCACAACGGTGGCCCGAACCAGTATAAACCTCGTGTCGTTTTGTGTTGCGAGTTGGTCGAGTTCGTCCGCGAGATCTTAGCGCGCTAGGGCATAGATTGGTGGGAAGGAAAGATTTCGCGCGCACCCCAGTATTCGAACCTTAAGGGTTTGCCGGAACCACACATCCAACATTTGGCGCGCCAGGTAGGGGTGCGCCGTAGCTTCCCTTCCATCAGTTCGTCGCTCCGTCGTCTCGATGGCGGATGCTCGCCGTGCTCGAGCTGAGCGTCGAGCTGCCCTCACCTCCCGCGTCGCTCAGACGGCTCCCATCGGCGGGCCACATCGACGTTCTCCGTCTCCCGCCGCCAACGCTACCACCGGCCCGGCGGGGAACGAGTAGTAGGCGTCCTCGCAGCATCCTTCGGTGCGGAAGGACGGCTGCACCGCCACTCCATCGCTGACCCCTGCCGGTTCTTCGTCTCACACACACCGCGCTCCCATGGAGGCACGGGACGCGCTCCTCGCGGTGAACAAGCTCCTGCGCTACCGCCCCGTTGACGACCTCTACGAGGAGTGGCTCGACTGCTTTGCCGAGCTCGTCTGCGCCGCAGGGGGCTCTCCGGCGCCGTCCCACTCTCTGCCTCCCCCTCAACCAGCCACGAGCGACGGGGCTCATGGCGTGCCTCCACCACCTCAGCCCCAAGACGGCGCCTTGGCACCAAGGCATGTGGCTCCACGGCATGATCCGCCGTGCCCGGCGCCCGCGCGTGAAGAGAGAAGCTGCCAACAAATTCCGCGGCCGCGAGAAGCTGCACCTGCGCTCCCCGCGCCACCTCGTCAAGACCATGCACCACCCACAACAGTGCAGCGCAGACCTCATCAAGACCAAGCTCCACCTCCGAAGCGGGCCCCGGCAACCACGGCTGGCTGCCGCGCCTTCACCCCCAAGCTGCGTAGCGTCGCTTGGCCGGGCAAGTTCAAGCCGGATCTTCCTCCTCGCTACGACGGTACTGCCGACCCCGCGGAGTTCCTGCAGCTCTATGAGCTGAGCATCGAAGCGGCCAACGGCGACGAAAAGGTCATGGCGAACTGGTTTCCCATGGCTCTCAAGGATGGAGCTCGCTCCTGGCTCCTGAACCTGCAGCACGACTCGATCTCCTCCTGGGACGAGATGCGTGACCGCTTTGTCGCCAACTTCCAGGGCACTCGCGACCGCCCACCGGCCGCGGGTGATCTATGCCGCATCAGGCAGCAACCAGGAGAGACCCTCCAGAAGTACATCCAGTGCTTCAACAACACCCGCCTCAAGATCCCCAAGGTCATGGACGAGGCCATCATCTCCGCATTCTCCGACGGCATCCGTGACATCAAGATGAAGGAAGAACTCGCCATCCACGAGAGCTCTGCACATCTCAGGAGCTTTTCAACCTGGCGACCAAGTGCGCAAGAGCTAAGGAGGGGCGCCTCTCTCTCCTTGAGCTGCCAGCCATGGGCGCGGAGGAGAAGAAGGCTAAGGCCAAGGACGTGAAGCGCAAGGAGGCAGCTGTGCTCGCAGCGGAGCCCGACATCAAGCGGGGCAGAGATCAGCCCGAGTCATCCAAGAACGGCCGACCGTTCTACGCCTTCCACAACCTGAACACCCACAACACCAATGACTGTCAAGAGCTCAGAGCCAATGAGAAGGACGCTATGGTCGACGTCCCAAGCGCAATGACCGGGGCTACGACCGCGGAGGAGGATGTGGAGGCGGATGCTGGGACGACCGAGGCCGGCGCCAGCAGTGGCGCGATCGGCCTCGTGAGGATCGCTGATAGGACCAGATACGCGATGGCGCCTGGAGTGACCTGCCGCGTGAAGATCGCCGCCAGGGCAACGCCGGTCTTCCCCCGCTGCCGCCACCGAGAAGGAACGACGACCACCACCAGGACGAAGGGGCTGGGGGCTTCCAGGAGCCGCGTGCGATCGCCTGCATCTTGGGCGGCGCCTAGGCCCCAGCCTCTTAGCGCACCTTCAAACAGTTCGCTCGCGAGGTGAACGCGGCACTCCCCAAACTCGAGGCCACACGCCCGCTCAGGTGGTCCCAATGTGCCATCACTTTCAACTCGACGGATCAGCTCAAGTGCGCAGCCACCGCTGGCGCCCTCCCTATGCTGTGTTCCCCAGTCATCAGCAATGTCCAGGTCACCAAGACCCTCATCGACGGCGACGCAGGGCTCAACGTCATATCCGTCCACACATTCAACAACCTCCAAGTGCCTTATGAATAGCTCCAGCCCACCAAGCCTTTCTCAGGAGTGACCGACGGCTCCCCCACACCGATAGGGCAGGTCCGCCTGCCCGTCACCTTCGGGGAGTGTAAGAACTACCGCACCGAGCTCATCGACTTCGATGTCGTGCACATCCGCCTGCCGTACAATGCCATCCTCGGGTATCCAGCCTTGGCCAAGTTCATGGCAGTCACTTATCACGGCTACAACGTTCTCAAGATGCCAGGAAGCGGAGGAATCATCACGGTCCCATGTGAAGAGAGGGATGCGGTGTGCTCCCTCGAGCGCGCCTTTCAAGCCGCAGCAATCGACGACCGCAACAATAGAAATGAAGGCCCTCTGGAGGCCATCCCCAAGAAGAAGCAGCCGCGCCGTGCAGGACCTTAGGAGGATGGCGTCGCGGCAGGAGCCTCATCAAGACCAGCACCTGCTCGAGGGGCGCCTCCGGCGCGCCTGGCGCCCTCCTTAGGCAGGGCTCGGGGGCTCTCTTCTGGAGGGCCTCAGACCTTGCCAACCTCATGAGGGAGGCGCTTGTGCACCACTTGGAGGCGTGCTTCGCGGCACGTGACCCTCAGGAGAGCACAGGGCAAGGAGCGCCCACCACTCAGGAGTTCATCACCAAGACCACCCAGGAACTGCAAGAAGCGAGAGCCATGCGCGACGACATCCGCCCATGAGGCGCAGCTCCGCATCCTGGCGAGGATGCTGGGCTGCGTGTCTGCATCGACGTCCAAGGGCTCAACATGGCCACATCTCAGGAGCATTTCTAGCCTTCGCATGTGGGCCGTTGCGAGGGCCCGCTGCACAGCTACGTTCGTATGCCCTTTGGCTTGCCGAGCGTGGCGTCGGCCTATCAGCGCAACATGCGACGTGTCCTGGTGGCTCAGGAAGCCAGGTACCACACCGTTCTGGAGGAGATGGAGACGGTCTTCAGGGAACCTCCCGAGCCCCCAGAGCCTCCCGAGGCTCAGGGTTCTGGCGGCTCATGAGGAGTCATTTCTTCAATGCACGCCTTCAGCTGCACCAACTCTACTTCGTCTACAGAACCAGGTGACATCTTCCAAGCTCGTTTAGCTGGGAGCGCCCCTTGGGCTGCATTATTCCCAGGCCGTGTGGGTCCGTCCCTATGGCATGTATCCCTTCTGCTTACATCTTTAGCTTACCTTATTGGGGGTGCCCCTTGGGCTGCATCATCCCCAAGCCGCTCGGGCCGGATCCGGTGGCAGGTATCTTCCTGCATTTATTCGAATTGATCTGCTCTCCATGCTTAACCTGCCATCTGCTGTCACCTGCCCGATTGCTGCCCGCCACGGGTCTGTTCATCCTATGCAATTCACTTGCACGTTAAAAGGGGGGCTCCTGAGCATCTCAACTCAGGAGCTCTTACTGGCTCTCCAGCACTCACCCCCTGGCCTTGACCACGGCATCGCGACCTAGCATACTAGCGGCGACTGAGCTCGCTCAAGGGACGGGACCTGAGGACGTAGAGTGCTTGCATCTAACCGCCTTGCAGGGACATACAGTCACCAAGACTCAAGACCAGGTGCAACCGGCCTTGAGGTAGGGTCTCGTGAGTCCCGCGCTGGCTTGTGAGTGCCCAGATACACCTCACAGCCCTACCGTGCAAGCCACGTGTCAGGGCGGGGCTGTACACGCCCCGGGGGCTCCTCCCGGAGGGGCCCCCATCCCACGCCCAAGTGGAAGCACCATGCTCCGTGCTGGCTATCGACGCAGCCGAGGAGCGGCTATGCCCGTGCACAAGCGGAAGCACTATGCTCCGCGCTGGTGATAAACAACTGAGGGCAGCCCCACGGTCGTACCAACCTTAGGGAGCCCAGAGCTCAACGCCCAGCCTCACCACAACGCCCCCCTCGGGAGAGCCGCACAAGGGGGCTGGGCACGGGGGCTGCGCTCGGGTCACGCCCAGGTGCACGCCACCCAACCAGGTCCCCCGGACCTGGGCGTCGCGCGCCCCTCCCGAGGCCTCGGCGAGGGCAGGTATGGAAATTGTTTGCACGTCAAGGGGGACTCCTGAGCATCGCGACTCAGGAGCCTAACTGGTCATGTAGCCCCTCACTCCTTGGTCCGTCCTGGTCTCCGGTCGGCCCAATGGCGGTTGAGGTATGTGCGTGACCGGGCTCTGCCGACATAGAACATTGATCTATCCTCACGAACTCTCCCTATATGTTGTTTGCGCGTCAAGGGGGACTCTTGAGCATCGCGACTCAAGAGCCTAACTGGTCACGTAGCCCCTCACTCCTTGGTCGGTCCTGGTCTCCGGTCGGCCCAATGGCGGTTGAGGTATGCGCAGGGCCGGGCTCTGCCGACGCAGAATGCAAAGCAAATAAGAAGGAAATCGCAAAATCTCGAAGCAAATATTACAAGCATATTGTTCTCACAGTACCAAATGGAAGGTCTAAACGCCTCCACGAGGCCTGATACATGTCGCATGAACAAAACGGGAAGAATAGCCGCAGGTCACCCCTGGATATCACCATCGCCTGCGGAAGGTGCTCCCTCATGGGCAACGATGTTCTCACCTTCACCACCAGCCGCATGACCCGCGGCGTCGCCAGACAGAGGATCGGAGACAAAGCCGCGGAACCTCCCCAGCAAGGCCTCCACTTGACCTTGTACAGCCGCGGCGGCAGCTTCGCAGTGATCTTTAGCCACAGGCTCTAGCAGCTCGTTAAGGCGAGCGCTGGGGTCGCAGAGGTGCAGATGGCTGAAGATGCGAGTCAGTGCGGCTGAAGACAGGACGCAAGCTTCTTCCTCCGCCATGGGACCGAGGCCATCAATGACCTCCTCAAGCGCCTTCACCACGAGAGGAAGCAGCTGGGCGGGGCCGTCCTCATCGGTGTCCAGCGGCTTCTCCAAGCCGTGCTCGTAGAGTGTCTTCAGCGCCTTGCGAGACCTCTTCTCGAGATCGGTGAAGGCCACGCAGTCTTCGGCCAGGACTCACGCCTTGGCATCAAGATCGGCCTCCCTCGTCCCCATCTTCCGCTCTAACTCTTTAAACCGGTTGCGCTTGGCGGGCTGCTTCCCCAGCTCCGCCAGCTCAGCATCACGGTTCTTGACGACTTCCTCCCAGGCCTTCATCTTCTCCTCCTTCGCTTGGCGGCAGCGTGCCTCTTCGGCGTGCTTGTCGTGTAGGCTCTACAACTCGCCCTCCAGCACTTGGCAGCGGTCACAGGAGGCCTCGGCGTCTTTCAGCGCCACCTCATGATCGGCTGCATCTCTGGCGGCTTCTTGCTTCTCCTCCTCGGAAGCCGCAACAGCCTGGCCTAGCGCTGCGCAAACCGCCGGGTCGGAGTGAAGCCATCCATAGGCCAACTCCAGACGCCCGGCCACCAGGCACATGTTCGCGCTCAGGAGATCCACCTGCAGCTGGGTCATCTCCGAAAGGGCACGCTCCAAGACACCAGCAGGAGCAGAAGAACCAGGGAGTGGAGGTGCTACGGTGGGAGGAAGGGACACCGTCACGAGGGCTTGGGAGACCGCGGGTTCCGGAGCAGCTAGGACCTCATCGGCCGTGCCAAGTGCCGGCACCTCCGGAGCCAGCGGGGCCATGGGGGCTGATTCCACGTAGCGATGTTCCTCTTAGCCCCGCAAGGACGACCAGGCTGGGGAGATGCGGGTGCTGCTGCCTCCTTTCTCTGCGGAGGGATGCACGGCCGTCGGATCCTCCTTCCTCTTCTTCGCCGAAGATGCCGGCCTGATCAACCAAGGGCGCGCGTCAGGAAATAACAAGTCCCGGCAGGGATAAAGCGAAGCTCGAGACACCTACCGGTCCACCGCGAAGTACTCCACCTTTCGCTTGTGAAGCTTGAAGCCTGACAGCATCGGGACCTGAAGGGCAGGTGTTCGGGCTCTGGCGGCACCAGGCGGTGCGGAGGCAGAACCGGATCCAGCCCCAGGAGGTGTTGGGATGGAGGCAGCACCACGGACCACCAGCGACGACCTACCCTTCATCGGGATGAGGGGTTGCTCCCTCTCCCCTTGGTAGGGGTTGGCTTCGGCATCATCAGGAAGGGCACGGAGAATCTCGGCCTTGCTTAGAGGGGAAATCTCCCCCACCTCTTCCGGGGTCTTCTCCGAGTCCACCTCCTCTTTCCCCTCTACGCGGGACTCGCTAGAAGACACCTCCATCGGTTTCTGTACCATAGGAGCTCCTGGAAGCACCGGCGGCACCAGCCTGCGTGCATCGAAAGTCGGCCTGGAGGCGACAAATTCCTCCCGGTCCCTGCGTTGGAATAGGGGAACGAAGGCGCTAGGCAGGTACTCCTGGTTGTCCCCGACTATGAGGCGCAGGACGACGTCCAATTCATCGCCAGGCAGGTCCCCTGGCCTCAGGCGGGTCTTGTTTTCCTCTTCTTCGAGCTCCTAGAGGGGGAGTGCGCGCCTGGAGTGGGGCAACCCGCAGCATCAAGAACTCCCTCAGGAGCATCACCCCCATTATCTTGGCCGCCCTCGCGTTGCCCGGCTTCAGGTCGGTCATCATCTACCCCAACACTGATGATGCCTGCTCATCGACAAGCTCTGCCTTGGGCCACCCCTTGCCCTGCCGGGGCGCCTCCGTCGGCAACACAAGGCACAGATGGGCGTGCTTGGCGTCCATCATGACCCACTTGGATCGAATGTTGTCGGCTCTCTTCCCGGTGCTCGAGATCGAGTTGGTCTTGCCGCAGGCGACGAAATTAGCGCATACGGAGGCATGCTCGCCGCTGACGCGGAGGAAGAAGAAATGGCGTAGGAGCGCCATGGACGGCATCATGCCCAGGTACGCCTCACAGTAGTAGGCAAAGATGGTCAAGAGGAGGACAGAGTTGGGATGGAGGTGCAACGCCTGCAGCCCATAGTGGTCAAGGACTTCATAAAAGAAATCAGAGAAGGGAGGAACCAACCCAACAACGACACTGCTCGAGAAGAAGGGGAAGAAGGTGCTCCCCTCAGGCTCCGGCTCGTCGGACGCAAGCCGGAGCTCCGTCTTCCCCCACTCGTTGCTCTCTCCCGCTGTCAGCAGGCGCATGGAGGCGAGGCTCTTCTCCATGACGGTGGGCGCCTCAAGAGCGGGCTCGTACCAAGCCGGTGCCGAGGAAGTCTTGACCTTGCGCGGCACCATGAGCGGCAGATGCTGAGCAAGACTGGGGCAGATCTGGAGGTAGCGGCGGCGAAGAGCGAGAAAGGGGATCTGGAGCGACGCAAGGAAGAAGCAACGAAGGCAAGTGCTGCTTGCACCAGCCTTTTGTCAGGTCAAGCAGTTGCCGAGGTAGCATGGGGAAGCGGTGACGCCCACGTCCAATCAACCGCCACGCGTCAACCGAGGCCGCATGCTTTTAGGGGCCCGCGGCGCTCTGTACTTGACCCTAGGCTTCGCCGAAAAGCCAAGCTCGAGCGCACCTTGGGCCTGAGGGATATTGTCGGTGTTCTGGGAATGGGGGTCCCCAGACTTGCCTGCCTGCGGGCCACGACGTGGCTAAGCCAGCAGGCCGTACGACCCATCTTCATGAACAAAGCATCCAAGACCCTCGCGAGGGTCCAAGCCTCGCGAGGCGGACGACGCAAGGCCTCCTCTGGAGTGGCCTAGCCAGGCAGGCTCACGAGGAGCGGAGATATCAAGGCGGGGCAAACCTCATGAGGTCCTCGTGCCATGAGCCATGACGCACGACACCAGGCGGGCGCCAACGCGCGCAGCATTCTCGTTTCCTCTTTGGTGCTAAGAAGGCCAGTGCAGGCGAAGAGTACCGAGGCATCGGGCAAAGGTTTCTATATTGGTGCAACGAGACTAAGACCAGGAGGATGGCAAGACAGAGGTCATCGTGGAGCCCAAGACGACGTCACCACCAGAGCATTTCGCAGGCGAAGACCACTTTTGTCAGGATAGCTTGTACTAGCTGTCCCCCTTCAAATTTGCCCGCCGTTGTTGGCTCCCTTCCCGCTCGATATTTGGGAAGAGGACCAGGGCCTATATAAGTAGAGCTAGCCACCATAGTAGGGGCAGCTGAGCTGATGGCATCGCATCTCATCTCATCTCATCTTAGCTTGATCCAACCCGATCGAGAGCCTACTCGCAAGAACACCTCAACCTCAGGAGGCTATTCTTCCCTTGTACTGTTCATCATCTGCCCTAGAGGCAATCCACCACCACCACACTGGAGTAGGGTATTACACCACAATGGTGGCCTGAAGCAGTATAAACCTCGTGTCTTTCTGTGTTGCGAGTTGGTCGAGTTCGTCCGCGAGATCTTAGCGAGCTAGGGCGTAGATTGGTGGGAAGGAGAGACTTCGCACGCACCCCAGTGTTCGAACCTTAAGGGTTTGCCGGAACCCCACATCCGACAGTCTCAACTTCAAGTTGAAAGACATCAATCATATGTTATGCGGTAGGAAGCCGAAGGACTGAGGAAGTCCCTGCAAAATTCAGATGCATACTTTCTGGTGCAACAACAAGTGCTGGAGGATTTAAGCGCCAAACAAGAGAAAGTTAACAAGCTTTCTAAGCATCTTGCCAGCATTATGGGTACCTAGGATATTGTTTCTTGAGCTCTTCTGAAGTGGTTTCAGTTCTGGACTTGTTTTGCTGCGGCGTTTATATGCTGCTTTGTTCCCTATATTTGCACTGGTGGCGAACTTTGATGCCGAGTGGATGTAATATGTGTAATAGTCGTGATAGCCTAGCATAAGTTGCTTGCCTGTTTATTTCCTTATTGTATTATTTATTTGTTTTCTTGTAGTTAGTGCAATTCTTTTTCCGCGGTTTGCTAGTGGCCGCAATAACCTACTTTTTAAAACTAGGCCACATTAACCATGGGCTACATATTTAATGTAGTTAACATGGGCCTCGTACGGACCGTAGAAATAATGGGCCTTCTAAGGGTCGTAGAAAGAATGGGCCTTCTATGGGGCATAGAAACCATGGGCCTTATACGGGCCGTTGACATAATGGGCCTTCTACGGGCCGTATCATCAATGGGCCTTCTACGGGCCGTATGATCGGTTGGCCAAACATGGGCCAATAATAGACCACATTATGGTCGTAAATGGACTAGTGTTGAAATCGTCCGTTCATGGGCCGACCATAACGGGCCATCATTAATTGGCTGTATTTGATGACGCTATGAAAACGACCCAACGTATTAACGGGCCACAAACGGGCCGACTGTAACCACGGGCTGAATTTGGCCCACAAGCAGAAAATGACAGCAATGGGCCGAAAGTAAACGAATGGTGGAAATGAGCCCAATAATAAATGGGCCCTGAGAAGGCCGAAAGATAACATGGGCTGGAAATGGCCCAACGGAATAATGGGTCGTTAATGGGTATAAAGTGATACATTGTTCATTGCGGGCCAGTCTTACCACGGGCTGTTAATGGGCCGAGGGTTACTAAGGGCCTCATATGGGCCGAAAGACGTCATGGGCCATACATGGGCTGGAAGTTAAAACAGGCTGGAATTATATTGGACGGCCCAGATGACGCTACTAGGCCTAATTCGGATAGGCCGTAAACGGGCCCTGGGTTAGCGGGCTGTAAATGGGCTATATGCGAACAGGCTGTTAACAGGCTTGCCGTGGGCCAGCCTGCCACCTTTTGACCAAGACAAATGGGCCGGCCTTTTCATAGGAATGGGCCTCTGTTGGGCCATGCCATGTGTCGATGTATCATAGGCGCTTTGGGTCCAATGAGTGGATGATATATGTCCCAACGGCGAGCCGACACGTGTTCCCTCCAGCCAATGATGATTTTACACGTGGAAAATCCCCATTGGTCGGGGTTGTTAACGGGTTATCGGATCCAAAACCAGACCCGATAGCTTAACGGCATTCCATTATGATGGATGCCACGTGTCGGTCACCCTTGACGAAAGCACTTCTGTGACGTGCTATTTATCGGCATGGAAGTGGACACTTCTGTGATGATAATTTTGGTAATGTCATGGAACACTTCTATGACAGCACAGGTATGACTATCTTGATTATGTCATAAAATTGTCATGGATTTACATGCATGATAGAAAACGTGACCTACTATGACAAACACGTATCATCACGTAAGTGTATTTTTTTTGTAGTGAGAGCGATGTGCTCTAAGTTTTGAGATATTACCCCTTGCTGCATACGGCGTTGTAAGCCGGCGGTACAAATCAATTGAATAGGGCGTTGTGCTGTTAATCTTTGGGGTTGTCATCCTTACTGCACAGGTATGATAAGCCGACAGTGTGAGAAAATATCACAGGTATGATATTTTGTTATGATTATATAAGGTTATGATTAAACCGGCCCTGGTTATGGACTGTTTTAGTCACCAGTGGTTTTTATATAGGGTATTATGACCCGCTCTGGGGTAAACCACCAGAGCACTTGTGATCTGTTTATGTGCAGGGAAAATAAAATCTGCTCTACATACTTGATGATATCATAAGCATAAGTGGCAGATCTTCAACTGGCAGATCAACAGTGTTATGCAAAACAAAACATGCACGATGGCATGACAGTTCAAGAGTTTAACTAGCCTATTACAAGGCATCTGATGCCCCAAAAGAATAATTGTTTTGGCAGTTTCACAGAAAACAGATGCTAAGCCAACCTGCGACTTATGGATTTTGGCCTTGATGAGTTGAAGGTTGTGGACATCCAGCACCGGTTCATCCTGCTCGTCTTCACCCAATGGCTGGAAGTTAGTTGTTGCCCAGTTGATCCCAGTCAAAGATCTGAATACAGCTTCATCACTTATAAGTGTTGATGAGTCAACATCTAGGGCAAAAGTATGCTTACGGATCGGAGGAGTCAGGTCCTAAGAATCATGAGTCGGCGCCTTGACCTTCTTGTTGTCGGCGTCGTAAGCCAGCTGATAATGTGAAAGATTAGTGTCTTCAGCCAACTTACTGGCCAGAGGATGCATTTCCCTTGCAATTGCAGAGAAGTCTTCTGCGCTGAAGGGTGGCCCGTCTTCTTTTACGCTCGGGCAGCCGTTTGCCAAGTCTGCCGGTTCAAGATCAGCTAGCCATGCTTTGGCCCGGGTTAGCGCTGTAAGTGCATCGGCTCTGGTAGCTGATTTCTTCAATTCTTCGATCCACGGAGACAGCATAGATAACTTGTTCAATGTATCCTTGATGAGGGTTGGAGGCTGTTTTTTGTGAGCAGCTGTGCAGATGACCCGTTGTGCGCTAGTATATAACCGCTCTATGAGCGTGTAGGCAGCTTTCAGTTTTTTCGCATGTCTGAGCCAAGGTGGGCAACTCCGGAGCCTGTATCATCAAGGAAGTTTGTAAGCCAGGAGCACATTGGTTAACAGACATTAAAAATGATTAAGAGGAAGTTATTTACCAAAAATGTCAGCAGTCATGGCATTGATTTGCTATTTTAAGACGGCAAGCTCTGCAGCTACCGGCTTAAGGGACGCTTTAGCATCCCCAGCCCTCTTCAAAAAGGCTGACCTCTCTGTATTCCAACCCGCCTGTTCAACTTTGAATCCTTATTCCAGCTTCTCCATTTTTTCTAAAGCAGTGGTCAGCTCGTCTTTGGCCTTGGAGGTTTCTGCTTGCTAAGACTTGATGTTTTCTTGAAGGTCGGCGACTTCGGATTCTTTGCTACTAAGCTCAGCCTACAAGAGACAAACAATAAATGAGATTGCAATGAATTTATTTGAAGTCCCAAGCACAATACAAGTATTTTCCTTGGCACCTGGGGGCTAATGCCTATTGCTCTTAAGATCTTTTTTGAAGTCCCAAGCACAATACAAGTATTTTCCTTGGCACTTGGGGGCTAATGCCTATTGCTATTTTTCAAGACAAGTTTATGATGACCTGGTTGTTATATGCTGATTATAGCCGAGTCATGGAGGCTCTGTGATTAAATTCTCGGGATATATATGGTATTGAGACTCGGCTTATCTTAACATATTAAGCCGGCCCTTGAGGGCTATAGATGGGAAATTAAATCTTTGTTATCTAAAGTCCCGGTTCATCTTGATAGATTAAACCGACCCTTGGGGGCTACACATGCAAAGTTGAAGTACTGTTATTACAAGTCCCGGTTTATCTTGAAAGCATAAACCGGCCCTTGGGGGCTACTGGATTTGATCTATGCAACTATTGAAGTTTACATCACATTCTATTCTATCATGTCCAATAAACTTGGCAGCTAATGGAATTATATTCATATGGAAAAGAGTTGCAGTGTTTACCTCATAGCGCTCCTTCATCAAGTTTAATAAGCCGGCTTCATAGTCGCGGCTTGTATAAAGATGGTTCAAATACCCAGAGTGAATTTCTTGGGCACTCAAACTGGCATAACTGTCTAGATTGGCTAACACTTGCCCTTGTCAGCAATAGGAATTTCTTCCTTGGCATTGTGTTTGGATAGGACAATGGGTTTGCTTGGCTCTGTATAGCCATGCCCAGTGATGGTAATAACATCGTCTTTTTCTTCCGCCGACTTAATAGGGCTTGATGTTTTGAGGGGCTTGGCGGATCAGTGATGGCTGGGTCAACGTTCATCTGGTCAACGTCAACATTGTGATCAACCAGTGGCATGCTACCTCTTGAGCATGTGTTGGTTTTCCCTTGAAGAGGAAAGGGTGATGCAGCAAAGTAGCGTAAGTATTTCCCTCAGTTTTTGAGAACCAAGGTATCAATCCAGTAGGAGATAACACACAAGTCACCTAGTACTTGCACAAACAATCAAGAACCTCGCAACCAACGCGATAAAGGGGTTGTCAATCCCTTCACGGTCACTTGCGAAAGTGAGATCTGATAGAGATAATAAGATAAATATTTTTGGTATTTTGTTGTATAGATTGGAAAGTAAAGTTTGCAAAATAGCAAACGAGATGCGATAATAAAAGAGATGCAATATAATAAGAAAGAGACCCGGGGCCGTAGGTTTCACTAGTGGCTTCTCTCATGATAGCATGTATTATGGTGGGTGAACAAATTATTGTCCAGCAATTGATAGAAAAGTGCATAGTTATGAAGATATCTAAGGCAATGATCATGAATATAGGCATCATGTCTGTGTCAAGTAGATCGAAACGATTCTGCATTTACTACTATTACTCCACACATCGACCGCTATCCAGCATGCATCTAGAGTATTAAGTTCATAAGAACAGAGTAACGCATTAAGCAAGATGACATGATGTAGAGGGATAAACTCAAGAAATATGACATAAACCCCATCTTTTTATCCTCGATGGCAACAACACAATACGTGCCTTGCTGCCCCTACTGTCACTGGGAAAGGACACCGCAAGATTGAACCCAAAGCTAAGCACTTCTCCCATTGCACGAAAGATCAATCTAGTAGGCCAAGCTAAACCGATAATTTGAAGAGACTTGCAAAGATATCAAATCATGCATATAAGAATTCAGAGAAGAACCAAATAATATTCATAGATAATCAAGTTCATAAAGCCACAATTCACCGGATCTCGGCAAACACACCGCAAAAGAGTATTACATCGAATAGATCTCCAAGAACATCAAGGAGAACTTCGTATTGAAGATCAAAGAGAGAGAGAGAGAAGAAGCCATCTAGCTAATAATTTTGGACCCGAAGGTCTATGGTAAACTACCCACGCTTCATCGGAGAGGCTATGGTGTTGATGTAGAAGTCCTCCATGATCGATTCCTCCTTCGGCAAATCACTGGAAAAGGCCCCCGGATGGGATCTCACAGGTACAAAAGGTTGCGGCGGTGGAAAAGTGGTTTCGTGGTTCTCCCTAATGTTTCTAGGGTATAAGAGTATATATAGGCGAAAGAAGTACGTCGGTGGAGCTCCGTGGGGCCCATGAGGGTGGGGGTGTGCCTACCCCCTGGGCACGCCCTCCTGCCTCGTGGCCGCCTCATGGAGTTCAAGATTTGCACTGCAAGTCTCCTGGTTTGCTTTCAGTCCAAGAAAGATCATCACGAAGGTTTCATTCCGTTTGGATTACGTTTGGTATTCCTTTTCTGCGGAACACTGAAATAGGCAAAACAAATAGAAACTGGCACCGGGCCTCCGGTTAATAGGTTAGTCCCAAAAATAATATAAAAGAGCATATTAAAGCCCATTAAACATCCAAAACACATAATATAATAGCACGGAACAATAAAAAATTATAGATATGTTGGAGACGTATCATGGCGGTTCATCAACTGTGGCTTGATACGTCTCCAACGTATCTACTTTTTCTCACGTTTTCCTCTTGTTTTGGACTCTAATTTGCATGATTTGAATGAAACTAACCCCGGACTAACGCTGTTTTCAGCAGAACTACCATGGTGTTGTTTTTGTGCAGAAATAAAAGTTCTCAGAATGGAATGAAACTTTGCGGGGAATTTTTATGTAATATATAAGAATTTCTGGAGCCAAGACCTACCGGAGCGGGGCCCCTGGGTGGGCACAACCCACTAGGGCGCACCCCCTCTCCTGGCGCGCCCAGGTGGGTTGTACCCACCTAGTGGCCCCGCAGACCTCAACCCTAACACTATAAATTCCTATTTTCAGAGAAAAAATATGGGAGAAAGAATTATCACGATCCATGAGACGGAGCCGCCGCCAAGCCCCGTTCTTCCTCGGGAGGGTAGATCTGGAGTTTGTTTGGAGCTTCGGAGAGGAGGATCTTCGTTCTTTGTCATCACCAACCCTTCTCCATCGCCAATTCCATGATGCTCCCCACCGGGAATGAATAATTCCTTCGTAGGCTCGCTGGTCGGTGAGGAGTTGAACGAGATTCATCATGTAATCGAGTTAGTTTTGTTAGGGCCTGATCCCTAGTTTCCACTATGTTCTTAGATTGATGTTGCTATGACTTTGGTATGCTTAATGCTTTTCACTTTGGGCCCGAGTGCCATTATTTCAGATCTGAACCGTTTATGTTATCACCATTATATCCATGTTCTAGATCCGATCTTGCAAGTTATAGTCACCTAGTACGTGTTATGATCCAGCAACCCCGGAGTGACAACAATCGGGTCCACTCCTGGTGATGACCGTAGTTTGAGGAGTTCATGTATTCACTATGTGTTAATGCTTTGTTCCGGTTCTCCATTAAAAGGAGGCCTTAATATCCCTTAGTTTCCAATATGGACCCCGCTGCCACGGGAGGGTAGGACAAAAGATGTCATGCAAGTTCTTCTAATAAAGCACGTATGACTATTTATGGAATACATGCCTACATTATATCAATGAATTGGAGCTAGTGCCGTATCGCCCTAGGCTATAACTGTCACATGATGAATATCATCCAACAAGTCACTGATCCAATGCCTACGAACTTTTTATTATTGTTTTTGCTAAGTTACTACTGCTAGCATCACTCTTACACTTGCTACAAAATTACTGTTATCACTGTTAATGTTACTATTGGCTATTGCTGCTGCTACTACTATCAAAACTATCAAATCACTTTGCTACTGATCACTTTGCTGCAGATAATTAATCTCCAGGTGTGGTTGAATTTACAACTCAACTGCTAATACCTTCAAATATTCTTTGGCTCCCCTTGTGTCGAATCTATAAATTTGGGTTGAATACTTTACCGTCGAAAATTGTTGCGATCCCCTATACTTGTGGGTTATCAAGACCTTTTTCTGGCACCGTTGCTGGGGAGCATAGCTATATTTGTTGAGTCACTTGGGATTATTATCATATTATCACTATGAAGAATATGAAGGATCCAAAGACTAAGATATTTCCCTCAAAGACGAGGGGAGGTAAGGAACTGCCATCCAGTTCTGCTTTAGATTCCTTCTGTTATGAATAAACTTGCAACACCACCACATGCTATTAATTTTGATATGTCGCAAGTTATTGATGATGCTACTTCTACTATGAATGATGCTAGTACCTTTCTTGATAATGATGATGTGCCACTGGTGAATTTCTTGATGTTGCTGAATCTGATGATGAGCTTGAAACTGAATCTCCTAAAACACCTGCTAGAACTACCTGTCGTGGATCTAAGACTGACAGTAGAATGGGGGGTAGGTATGAGGAGGCAAGATCCTAGTTATGGCGAAGTTGTACACAAGAGTTTTACGAGTTCAGGCCCTTCGCGGAGGAAGTAACAGCCCTATGTCTCGGTGCCCGGAGGCGGTCGACTGGATTATGTGTGTGTGTGTGTGTTACACGGGGTGCGAACCCTTGTGCTAGTGGAGGGGGTGGCTTATATAGAGTGTGCCCAGACCCCAGCCAGCCCATGTTACAAGGGGTTTAAGGTAAATCAAGAGGGGGCATTACTGATAACGCTAGTAATAAAGTTACATAAATGTCCATTAAGTCTATGAAGTAAACGTCTGATAGTTGCCGTGCAGAGTGACTTTAGATCTTCTGTCTGTCGAGTGATAGTTGTCGCGGTCGAGTGACTTCGAGTCTTCTGAGTGGAATGCTTCGTGGTCGAGTGGATGATGTTATCCCTTGAATGCTTCTGGTTTTAGGGTGATGTCCTAGGGGAGGGTGTCTAGGTCAGGCCTATGACCCTACCCTAGGTACATAGCTTCATCATTAGCCCCCGAATAGTTCAGGGTTTGAGTGGAGAAGGAGTTGAGAATACCTCCAATTCAATTTTTGCACTCCAGAAGCATCTTACTGGGATCAAATGAACAATCATGATGACTTCAACTTCTTTTTCAGTTGCCTTGATCCATTCTTGGTTTTGTCGAGTGAACTTTTACTGCTAAGCTTTGAGCATTGATATGGAAAAAATCTTCCGTCTGACAGGTTGCTCTGCTCGCGGATCTTGCGAGATTCAAATTTTGGGAAGCGCGCGGGGCGGAGGAGGCCACAGTAATTGGGTTGGATTAGGCAGGGCCGCCTCGATCACTGCGCCACCTTTTTCACCACGTATCGTGCGCGCGAAAGTTGCGGGATTTGATAGGATTGCCTAGGCCCACGGGTCAGCCACTCGGAAACGACCTCATATAAAGCGCCGGATTGGTTTTTTTGCACAGTGTGTTTCCATTCTTCCTCTTTCTCCTCCGTTTTCTCCTCCACATCCACCTCTACTCCCGGCGCCCTTGCTTTGTTCGAGCTCCACCCGCTGCAATGGGGAAGGAGAAGACGGTGGCCTTGGAGCGCGCGAAGAAGGCGACGGCGAAGGCGAAGGGGAAGAAGTCCAGCCGGGGTGGATCTTCGTCGAGGTCCGGCCTGCCGCGCAGCTGGATCCAGGGCGATTAGATTCGGTCGACGATTTGTGAGGACGACATCGACGATCTGGCTGAGGGGGGGACTGATCCGCCACAAATCAGCGCGGCTCCCGGAGGGCGAGACCGAACCGCGGCCGCAGGAGGGTGAGTGCGTTCTCCTCGCCACTCATGTCGACCGTAGGTTTTCTTTGCCTCCCCATCCTTTCTTTCGAGGTTTCTTGAACTTCTTTGGAGCACAACTCCACCACTTTTCCCCCAACACCATCGTGTACCTTGCTGCCTTCGTGTCCATGTGCGAGAATTTCTTGGGTTGTCGACCACACTGGGTCTCTTCAAGCACATTTTCACATGTCGTTCTCAGTCGGTCAAGAAGGCCAATCCGAGTGATGAGAGGATGCAAGTGATCCAGATGTGTGGGGGTCTTGGGATTCAAATGAGAGGTAAAAGCAGTTTCCCAGCCATGATCCTTCCCGAGTCAGTCTGAGGGTAGCAGTCGACCTGGTTCTATTACAAAGACCAGCCGACTCCGGGTCAGTCAACTGGACTTTCCCCCTTTTCCATGGCTCGAGTCGAGAAGCCATCCGCCTTGAAAGTGACCCCGGAGGAGAAAGCGGAGGTGAAGGTGCTAGTTGAGCGAGTGGTCCAGCTCGTCCATGATGGCGTGACCGGCATGGATCTGTTGGAGGTCTTCCTCAGGCGACGCATTCAGCCACTTCAAGATCATGACCATCTGATGTGGATGTATTCGGGCATTGATGACTCCACTCGGATCCACCCAGAAGAGGTCGTCGAGGATACGGTGGAGAAGTGGTTGAGGGGTATCACTGGCAACAAAGATAACCCTAGGGGGTCTAGGAGAGTCCCTCCACTTGACAACTCGTATGAACCAGACAAGGTCCAACTCTAAATTGCCGAGTGTTTTCTTGATTTATCATGTAACCGCCTGTTGTCAACCGACTAATTTTTTGTTTCGCTTGTTGTCTTTCAGGCCCTTACTGAGATGTACTCGATGCCCAACGGGAAGCAGGAGCAGGATCCTGAGGGGGAGGCGAGAGCGGTGAGTGGCACTCTGATGGAGAGGAGGATGACTCGAGTGACGACTCGAGTGATGAAGAAGAGGTCGACTCACCTCCCCATAGGGAAAGGCGATCCAAGCACACTCACGACTCGGCAAGCATCCGTGACAAAATGACCACGCAGACTGGGCAGTCGTCAAAGCGCCCTCGGACGTCTTCTCCAGCGCCGACTGAGAAGGCACCAAAGCAACCGAAAGTTGCGCCGTCAAAACCGCAGAAGGCCTTGCCCAAGATCAAAGTTGCCATTCCCACTATTTCCGGGTAATAGTTGGACCTGATTTCTTGGTTTAGTATGAATCGAGTTTTGGTCGACCCACCGTGATAGACATGACTGACTGAATCTTGAAATTTGTAGTGCTGCTACCTCCAGGACTTCCACTTATAGGAATGAAGATGAATAAATGGAAGATGCAGTCTCCTCCAACCCGGGTACAACTCTCGTAATCCTGTCCTCATTTACTCGGCCGTTTTATCGGTCGATTAAATTCCGGTGATTGATTCTTTTTGCAGCTCCTCCTGATAACCCACAAGTATAGGGGATCGCAACAGTTTTCGATAAGTAAGAGCGTCGAACCCAACGAGGAGCTAAAGGCAGAACAAATATTCCCTCAAGTTCTATCGACCACCGATAAAACTCTATGCACACTTGATGTTCGCTTTACCTAGAACAAGTATGAAACTACAAGTACTTTGTAGGTGTTGTTGGATAGGTTTGCAAGATAATAAAGAGCGCGTAAATAAAAGCTAAGGGTTGTTGTAAGTAAAGAAGCAATAAATTAAATAAAGCGAGTGTGGAAAAGTGGTGGTAGGAGTTGTGAAATTGTCCCTAAGCAATTGACTACTTTACTAGACTGATAGCAAGTATTATGTGGGAGAGGCCACTGCTAGCATGTCATCCCTGACTTGGAATTCTATGCACTTATGATTGGAACTATTAGCAAGTGTCCGCAACTACTAACGTTCATTAAGGTAAAAACCAACCATTGTATTAAGATATATTGGTCCCCCTTCAATCCCGTATGCATCAATTTCTATGCTAGGTTGAAGCTTCTGTCACTCTTGCCCTCCAATACATAGTCCTATCAACATACAACTAACCCTATGGTGTGATCCACGCGCACGCTCATATGATGGGCACCAAAGGACAACAACATAACCACAAGCAGATTAAATCAATCATAGCAATTCATCAACCACCGATAGGACAACGAAAATCTACTCAGACATCATAGGATGGCAACACATCATTGGATAATAATATGAAGCATAAAGCACCATGTTCAAGAAGAGGGTACATCAGGTTGCGGGAGAGTGGACCGCTGTAGATAGAGGGGGGGGGAGGTGATGGAGCTGTTGGTGAAGATGGCAGAGGTGTTGGTGTAGATCGCGGTGATGATGATGATGGCCACGACAGCGTTCCGGCGTGTAACGCCCCGAGACCGATGTGCCAGGTGTCCTCCAGTTATTTCGCTGTCGTTGCCATGTCATTTGCTTGCGTGTTGCATCTTATCATGTCATCATGTGCATTGCATCATCATGTTTTCAAAACTTGCATCCGTCCGGGTTCCCCCAGTTTCTTCCGTTGTCCGTTCTGAGCCCAACCACACTTGCACGTGCCCGCGGCATGTCCGAAATAGTATTTTATAAGTGGCCGGAAAATGTTCTCGGATTGGATTGAAATTTGGTGTGCGGTCTTATTAGTGTAGACAGACCGCCTGTCAAGTTTCGTCGCAATCGGAGCTCGTTTGACGCCCCAATGGATAAATATTGCGGCATTATAGCCGGTCTAACGTCGGACGTTTTCGGTCTCCGGAAATAGTCGCCGGGCCTCCCTCTCTTCTCTTCTCTCAGCTCGAGACCGTCTACACAGCCCACTACTCACTGCCAGGCCCTACCTAACCTCTCTCGTCAGCCCGCGACCCTCCTCGCACGTGTCTGAAAAGTTGTCCCGGATCCGACCCGGACAGTCGTCACCGTTGGATCCGGATCATCCCCAAACGTCTACAAAACGTCTCCGTTTTGTTATTGAGCCTTCCTAGCCTATTTATTCGTGTCCGTTCGATTACGATCTGAGGGACGAGGTAGCCCCTAAACCTAGTTCCCTACTATATAAACCAACCTAACCCTAAATTCTAGGAGGTTTGTCCCCTCAGCCGCCGCCACCCACTCAAAATCTCTTGGGATCCATTCCCCAATCCCTTTGTCCCACCGATCCAACCAGCTCTCTCCACTGCTCCTCATCGATCCAGCTGCCTGCGCCCCCGATCAAAATTCTCTCGGCCTCCAACCTGCAGCCCTTCTGCTCGATCCGGATGGGATCGAGGCCGTGCCCCTCGCCCCCGTGCCCCTGGTTCGCTCGATCCAGAGGAGAGGAGCACGCCATCATCAAGCTCCTCCCGCTTGCTCCTCCCTCCATGTCGTCATCGTCGCCGGCGGCTAAACCAGCAGCAAGTCGCAACTCTTGCAGGACCCCGCGAACATGAGGAGGCTTTGGGGACTGCCCTTCTGCACCTCGTCACCATCCGCTGCCCGCCGGAGCCACGCCTCCCTGTGACTCGCAGCCACGGCGATGGTCTTCTTCCACGACCTGCTCCCCTCGCCTCCACCTGGTTCCTCCTTGCCGGAGTCTCAGCACCGCCGTCCCCGTTCTTGCAGCGCCGCCGCCTGGAGCTTCTTCGCCGGAGGCCTTCGCCTCGTCCGCGTCGTCGGCGTCCATCCCCGCCTGCATCCTCGCGTCCTCTCTGAACCTTGTGCATGCAGCTTCGCCTCTGCATCAACGAGCCTCTGCCTCCTCCGCCCGAGCATCCACACGAGAGATGCCCGACGCTCCACCCCCTGAGAAGGAATAGCGCCCAAGCGCTCCCCCTCCTCGCGACCCGCCGCCCCCGGTGAACCTTGCTGCCGGCGAATACATCCCGCAGGAGCTCCTACCCCCTGGCCATGAACCCCCATGCTTCCCTGGTGCCTTGCACGTCCACGCCGCCAACGACAGCAGCCGCAGGGAGACCCGTCGCCGGATCTGCCTCCATCGGCCTCTGTTCGGTGCGGCACCGCCGCGGTCTGCTCGCCACCTCGCCGACCTGCTGCTTCCCCTGGATCGCCTGAAGCCGCCCGCGTTCCCCTCTGTCTGCTTCCTGGCGCACAGAGGAACCGCTGCCTCGCTCGCCCGTGTTGACCCCGTCCCAGCGCGCCTCCAACCCAGTGCTAAGGCCCGGTTCCCTCCACCGAGCCGGGCCACGGCCCATTGGCGAGCCGCCCCCTCTCCTATGCACCTTGGGCCCAGCAGTTTTGGCCTGCTTTTGTTTTTTTTCCTTTCAGCGATTTTCCTTTTTTTCCAGAGTACGGCAGATTTACAGAAAACCCCCTAGCTTCATGCGTTAAATAACTTCTCAACCGTGCATCTTTTGCAAATAACTTATATATGAAAAATGCTTAGAATTGCATCTAGTTTCATAATATGCCACTTTCATCCATGTTAAAAATGTTTAAAATGATGTTTGTTAAATTTGCCCCTATGCCATGCTAAAATGATTTAATTCATAACTTAATAACCGTAACTCCGAATTTAACAAACTTTATATGTAAATGGGGTAGAATTTTGCCTAGTTTATCATGGTGCACTCATCTTGCATGTTTAACCACTCTAAAATAATGTTTAGGGTAGAACAGTACCAAACCTTAAATTATGCATATGAGGATTTTCCGGAATTGTTCTTCGTTGTTTCCGGCCTCATTTATACTTGACTAGATAGGTAGTTTTCGTTTGCTTCACCTCTTGCCATGTTAATCAACATTTAATATTGTTGGGTACATAAATGAGAGAGAACTAAATAACTTGATGTGGTGTTTCATCAATAGGCAAATCGTTGCATATTGAGCTCCATTTAATTTGTAGGATTGCTTGTGCATTTTGCCATGCCATGCTTCATTAAACCGGACATGCATCATACTCGTTTGTGCATCATGCCATGTTGATGTGTTAGTTGTTTACTATGTTGTGTGCTTCTTTTCCGGTGAGTGCTTCTTCGGGTTGGTTCCGATAACGTCGTGTTGTGAGGATTCGTTCGACTTCATCCGTTTGTCTTCTTCATGGACTCGTTCTTCTTCCTTGCGGGATTTCAGGCAAGATGATCATACCCTCGAAATCACTACTATCTTTGCTATGCTAGTTTGCTCGCTCTTTTGCTATGCCAATGCTATGATGCCTACCATTTGCTTGTCAGCCTCCCAAATTGCCATGTTCAGCCTCTAACCCACCAATGTCCTAGCAAACCGTTGATTGGCTATGTTACCGCTTTGCTCAGCCCCTCTTATAGCGTTGTTAGTTGCAGGTGAAGTTTGAAGTTTGTTCCTTGTTGGAACATGGAGATGTTGTTTCTTGTTGGAACATGTTTACTTGTTGGGATATCACTATATGTCTTATTTAATTAATGCATCTATATACTTGGTAAAGGGTGGAAGGCTCGGCCTTATGCCTGGTGTTTTGTTCCACTCTTGCCGCCCTAGTTTCCGTCATATCGGTGTTATGTTCCCGGATTTTGAGTCCCTTACGCGGTTGGGCTATAATGGGAACCCCTTGACAGTTCGCCTTTAGTAAAGCTTCTCCAGCAATGCCAAACATTGGTTTTACCATTTGCCACCTAGCCTTTTCTTTCCCTTGGGTTCTGCAGACTCAAGGGTCATCATTATTTTACCCCCCCGGGCCAGTGCTCCTCTGAGTGTTGGTCCAACTTGTCAGCCGCCGGTGGCCACCAGGGGCAACTCTGGGCTGGCCTACCGGAAGTTTGGACGATCCGGTGTGCCCTGAGAAAGAGATATGTGCAGCTCCTATCGGGATTTGTCGGCACATTCGGGCGGTGTTGCTGGTTTAGTTTTACCCTGTCGAAATGTCTTGTTGTACTGGGATACCGAGTCTGATCGGAATGTCTCGGGTGGAGGTCTATTCCTTCGTTGACCGTGAGGGTTTGTCATGGGCTAAGTTGGGACACCCCTGCAGGGATTTGAACTTTCGAAAGCCGTGCCCGCGGTTATGGGCAGATGGGAATTTGTTAACGTCCGGTTGTAGAAAACCTGAAGTTGACCTTAATTAAAATGAATCAACCGCGTGTGTAACCGTGATGGTCTCTTTCCGGCGGAGTCCGGGAAGTGAACACGGTTGTTAGAGTTATGCTTGACGTAGGTAGTCTAGGATCACTTCTTGATCATACTTTTTATCGACCGTGCTTTGCCTTCTCTTCTCGCTCTCATTTGCGTATGTTAGCCACCATATATGCTAGTCGCTTGCTGCAGCTCCACCTCATACCTTTACCTTACCCATAAGCTTAAATAGTCTTGATCGCGAGGGTGCGAGATTGCTGAGTCCCCGTGGCTCACAGATACTTCCAAAACCAGTTTGCAGGTGCCGATGAGTCCGTGCAGATGACGCAACCAAGCTCAGGAGGAGCTCGTTGAAGACCTTGTTCATTTGTGTTGTTTCGTTCTAGTTGATCAGTAGTGGAGCCCAGTTGGGGTCGATCGGGGACCTTTGTCGCATTCGGGGTTCTTCTTTTATTTTGGTTCCGTAGTCGGACCATGAGTGTATTTGGTTGATGTAATGCTTTATTCATGTAATTGTGTGAAGTGGCGATTGTAAGCCAACTATGTATCTCTTATTCCTTATTATATTACATGGGTTGTGTGAAGATTACCTCACTTGCGACATATGCCTTCAATGCGATTATGCCTCTAAGTCGTGCCTCGACACGTGGGAGATATAGTCGCATCGAGGGTGTTACACGGCGCCACCGGAAGAGAAGGGGAGAGGGGGCCCCTTCGTCTTCTTCTTCCTTGACCTCCTCCCTAGATGGGAGAAGGGTTTCCCCTCTGGTCCTTGGCCTCCATGGCATGGGAGGGGCGAGAGCCCCTCCGAGATTGGATCTGTCTCTCTGTCTCTCTCTATTTCTGCGTTCTGTATTGCTGCCCTTTCACCGTTTCGTATATATATGGAGATCCGTAACTCCGATTGGACCGAAACCTTCGCCATGAATTTTTTACCAAAAAATAGCTTTCTTGTGGCCGAAGAAGGGCATCAACCGTCTTACGGATGGACCACGAGGGTCAGGGGCGCGCCTAGGGGGGTGGGGGGCGCCCCCTGCCTCATGCCCACCTCGAACACCGTTTCACGTTGATCTTTCTCCCAGATTTTCCAAATATTCCAAAAATAATCTCCGTCCGTTTTTATCCCGTTTGGACTCCGTCTGATATGGATATTCTGCGAATCATAAAACATGCAACAAACAGGAACTGGCACTGGGCACTAGATCAATATGTTAGTCCCAAAAATAATATAAAAAGTTGCCAAAAGTATATGAAAGTTGTAGAATATTGCCATGGAACAATCAAAAATTATAGATACGACGGAGACGTATCCGCATCCCCAAGCTTAATTCATGCTCATCCTCAAGTAGGTAAATGATAAAAAATATAATTTTTGATGTGGAATGCTACCTAGCATAATCTTGATCACATATCTAATCATGGCATGAATATTAAGATACGAGTGATTCAAAGCAATAGTCTATCATTTGACATAAAAACAATAATATTTCAAGCTTACTAATAAAGCAATCATATCTTTTCAGAATAACATGGCCAAAGAAAGTTATCCCTACAAAATCATATGGTCTGGCTATGCTCCACCTTCACCACACAAAATATTCACATCATGCACAACCACGATGACAAGCCAAGCAATTGTTTCATACTTTTGACGATCTCAGACCTTTTCAACTTTCACACAGTACATGAGCATGAGCCATGGACATAGCACTATAGGTGGAATAGAATATGATGGTGGAGAAGACAAAAGGAGGAGATGGTCTCACATCAACTAGGCGTATCAACGGGCTATGGAGATGCCCATCAATAGATATGAATGTGAGTGAGCAGGGATTGCCATGCAACGGATGCACGAGAGCTATAAGTGTATGAAAGCTCAAACTGAAAACTAAGTGGGTGTGCATCCAACTTCCTTGCTCATGAAGACCTCGGGCATTTGAGGAAGCCCATCATCGGAATATACAAGCCAAGTTCTATAATGAAAATTCCCACTAGTATATGAAAGTGATAGCTCAAGAGATCCTCTCTATATGGAGAACATGGTGCTACTCTGAAGCACAAGTGTGGTAAAAGGATAGTAACATTGCCCCTTCTCTCTTTTTCTCTCATTTTTTTTGTTTTTTTGGTGGGCTTCTTTGGCCTCTCTTTGTTTATTTGGGCTTCTTTGGCCTCTTTTATTTATTTTTAAAGTCTGGAGTCTCATCCCGACTTGTGGGGGAATCATAGTCTCCATCATCCTTTCCTTACTGGGGCAATGCTCTAATAATGATGATCATCACACTTCTATTTACTTACAACTCAATATTACAACTCGATACTAGAACAAAGATATGACTCTATATGAATGCCTCCGGTGGTGTACCAGGATGTGCAATGATCTAGCGTAGCAATGACATCAAAAAATGGATAAGCCATGAAAACATCATGCTAGCTATCTTATGATCATGCAAAGCAATATGACCTTGAATGCTCAAGTCATGTATATGATGATGATGGAAGTTGCATGGCAATATATCTCCGAATGGCTATGGAAATGCCATGATAGGTAGGTATGGTGGCTGTTTGAGGAAGGTATATGCTGGGTTTAAGGTACCGACGAAAGTTGCGTGATACTAGAGAGGCTAGGAATGATGGAGGGTGAGAGTGCGTATAATCCATGGACTCAACATTATTCATAAAGAACTCACATACTTATTGCAAAAGTCTATTAGTCATCGAAACAAAGTACTACGCGCATGCTCCTAGGGGGATAGATTGGTTGGAAAAGACCATCGCTCGTCCCCGACCACCACTCATAAGGAAGACAATCAATACATAAATCATGCTCCGACTTCATCACATAACGGTTCACCGTACGTGCATGCTACGGGAATCACAAACCTCAACACAAGTATTTCTACTAATCCACAACTACCCACTAGCATGACTCTAATATCACCATCTTTATATCGCAAAACTATTGCATGGAATCAAACATATCATATTCAGTAATCTACAAGTTTTATGTAGGATTTATGACTAACCATGTGAATGACCAGTTCCTGTCATCTCTCTAAATAGATATAAGTGAAGCAAGAGAGTTTAATTCTTTCTACAAAAGATATGCCCATGCTCTAACAAATATAAGTGAAGCAAAAGAGCATTCTACAAATGGCGGGTTTCTATGTAAAGAGAAACACGCAATCCAAACTTCAAATGATATAAGCGAAGCACAAGAAGCATTCTATAAAGCCATACTCAAAAGATATAAGTGAAGTGCAATGATAATTCTATAAATCAACCAAGGACTATCTCATACCAGCATGGTGCATAAAAGAAAAATGAAAACTAAATGCAAAAGATGCTCCAAGATTGCACATATCACATGAACGAAACGAATCCGAAAACATACCGATACTTGTTGAAGAAAGAGGGGATGCCTTCCGGGGCATCCCCAAGCTTAGATGCTTGAGTCTCCTTGAATATTTACTTGGGGTGCCTTGAGCATCCCCAAGCTTGAGCTCTTGCCTCTCTTCCTTCTTCTCACATCGAGACCTTCTCGATCATCGAACACTTCATCCACACAAAACTTCAATACAAAAATCGGTAAGATCTGTTAGTATAATAAAGCAAATCACTACTCTAAGTACTGTTGCAAACCAATTCATATTTTGTTTTTGCATTGTGTCTACTATAATATAACTTTTCCATGGCTTAATCCACTGATATAAATCGTTAGTTTCATCAAAACAAGCAAACTATGCATCAAAAACAGAATCTATCTAAAACAGAACAGTCTGTAACAATCTGAACATTCACCATACTTATGATACTTGAAAAATTCTGCCAAAATTAGGGAAAATAAAATTTTTTTATAGAAAGACAGTGCAAAAATAATCAGAACCATTTGACGTTCCAGTAAAAAAAGGTAAAATCGCGCACTACAACCACAGTTTCTGTCCCGCACTGTACAAACCAATAAGCAAAGTAAACATCCTAAAGGCAAACCTTGGCACGTTATTTTTATAATACAATGGAATTGTGCAAGGGGATAATTATTTTTGTTTAAAAGTTTCTGTAATCAATATTCACAAAGTTTCCGTGAGCATGAACAAAGTTCAAGGCTAGCTCCCACTTCAACAATGCTTGTCTCTCTCACTTTCGCTTTTCTTTTTGAAAAAGTTTTGGGTTCCCCTCTTTATTTTATTTTGTTTTTAAACTATATAAAAGCACTCAACAGAAATAAATGACTCTCTAAAACTTCCGGGTTGTCTCCCTGGCAGCGCTTTCTTTAAATCCATTAAGCTAGGCAAATAGTGCTCAAGTAGTGAATCCACCCGGATCCCAAGGTATATCAAAGCCAATTTTAATTAGCAATGATTTGTAATTTAGTAGTGAGCACAAAGCAACATATATCATGTAATGACGAAGTCTAACTCTCTTCCTATGCATCGGCATGTCATAAAAGAACAATTCATGCACACATAGTAAAGGCCAATGCATAGTATAAACAGTTTCTTGCAATTTTATCATGTGGGAAACATAGAGAGGTGGAGATATAGTTGCTCTCATAATAATTGCAAGTAGGAGCAGCAAACACATGCATATTATATTCATCAAAATCATCATGTGCAACGTTATAAGGCAACCCATCAATATAATCCTTAATAAGGATAAACTTCTCCGATATAGTGTAGTTGGGAGAATTCAAAAAGATAATAGGACTATCATGCGTGGGTGCAATAGCAACAATTTAATGTTTAACATAAGGAACTATAGCAAGTTCATCTCCATAAGCATAATTCATATTGGCATCTTGGCCACAAGCATAGCAAGCATCATCAAAAAGGGATATTTCAAAAGAATCAACGGGATCATAGCAATTATCATAGCATTCATCCTTCGGTAAGCATGAAGGGGGATTAAACAATGTATGAGTTGAAGAGTTACTCTCATTAGAAGGTGGGCACGGGTGATCAATCCGCTCTTCGTCCTTTTGTTCTTCGCTCTCCTCCTCATCTTTTTCATCCAATGAGCTCACAGTTTCATCAACTTCTTCTTCCATAGATTCCTGCAAAATATTAGTCTCTTCTTGGACAACGGAGACTTTCTCAATAAGCGCATTAATATAGGATGTCGGCACCAGCATCTTCCCAGTGGCCTTCTTCTCCGGTGCCTTGTAGGGTGTCGGCACCAGCATCTTTGCTAAATGTAGGATGATTGGTTCTTCAGGAAGTGTACCCGAACATTGGATCTGCTTCGCCCTCTCCGTCTAGTCCTAAAGAAACGGTGATGATGACTTAGTTATCATCCTTGAAACAGGCAAGTAAGGGATGCAGTAAGAATAACATACCTCATTGGCGAGGTGGTTAATGTCATGACCGCGGTCCGAATCTATGGCCGGCGGTGTTTCATTGCCCTTAAAAAGCAACCTCCAGGCATCTTTGTGAGTGGTTTCGAAGAGCCTCTTTAGGGTATGGTGCTTCTTCTGATTGAACTCCCATAGATGGCGGCTTCGACTTTGGCATGGGAGAATCCGGCGAACTAGCATCACCTACATTATATCGACGAGTTTGATATCTTTATCCACCATGCTTTGAATGCGCGTTTGCAGCGCTGTCAGCTCGTCTGGCGAACACCAGTTCGGGCCCTTCTCGACCCAAGAGGTGAGTCGCATGGGAGCGCCAAGGTTGAATTCGGTAGTTGCGGCCCAGGTGGTGCCGCGAGGTTCTATGATATAGAACCAATGTTTCTGCCATTCTTTTACAGTCTCCACGAAAGTGCCTTTCGGCCAGGAGACATTGGCCAGCTTGCTCACCATGGCGCCTCCGCACTCCGCGTGCTGGCCATCCACCACCTTCGGCTTCATTTTGAAGACCTTGAGCCACAGCCCGAAGTGGGGTTGGATGCAGAGGACGGCCTCACACATGACGATGAACGCTGAAATGTTGAGGAGGGAGTTCGAGGATAGATCATGGAGGTCTATCCCATAGTAGAACATCAGCCTGCGGACGAAGGGGTGGAGTAGAAACCCTAACCTACGGAGGAAATGAGGGATGAATACTACCCTCTCGTTGGGCTCCGGCGTGGGAACGATTTGTCCCTAGGCTGGAAGGCTGTGGACGATTCCCTTTGCCAGGTACCCAGCTGCCCGAAGCTCGGCAATGTCCTCCTCCTGGACGGAGGAGGCCATCCACTTTCCTTGACCTCCGGATCTGGACATGGTTGAGTGCTTTCTCGAGACGCAGAAGATGAGAACTTGGGCGCTGGAGCTCAAGAATGGAAGGGCAGAGGAAGAGAGAAGGCGTGGGTGGAGAAAAGGGATTCTTATCTCCTTATAAAGGCAGTAAATATTGGACGCCTCCCCACTCGCCTTAGAATTTGCCTACTCCCAAGGGTTGTGTAAATGGCATGGTTGGGTTACCCACGCCCGTATTGATGAGAATCTCGTAATAAGGGGACACGATCTCTGCTTTGACAAGACGTGCCAATGGCAACCGCGTCTCGAAATGTGGGGCGTCAGATGAAAAACGGTTCGAAATTATGACTGGACAGATGTGATGTCATGTTACAAAAAGTTGTCAGTAGATTGGACTCGTGTAAAATTATATTCTCTCTGCTGTTGTGTGTGTGATGTGTGTTACAGGTCCGGACATGTTCAATATGTCTGAAGACTATCTTGGAGTTCGGAAGGAGGAACCCACCTTGCAATGCCGAAGACAGGTCTATGCTGGATACGTTGTCATGGAAGCCAGGTTCAGGGGCAACTGAGGGAGTCCTGGACTAAGGGGTCCTCGGGCGTCCGGCCTGTTAGCCATGGACCAGACTGATGGGTTGTGAAGATACGAAGACCGAAGATGCACCTGTGTCCGGATGGGACTCTCCTTGGCATGGAAGGCAAGCTTGGCGACTAAATATGTAGATTCCTGTCTTTGTAAACGACTGTGTGTGACACTCCAAAAATTTTTATTTGGTTTTCAGCAAAAACTTTGTTGGTTTTTTTAAAAAAGAGGCCATTAATTTTTTTCCAGAAAACCTTCTCTTAAAAACTTCCTTTTCTTTGGCAAGGATTTTTTAATTTTGTATCTTCTTCAAACTATGGTGTTTGATCTTTTAAAACTTTTTCTCTCATGGCTCCCTGCTCAAAACATATTTTTGGAAATTAATTATTTTTCTTTTAAAAAGAAACTCTATGAAATTTGGGGTTTTTCATATCTTGAAAACCACCCATGATTTTTGTTTTGCCCCATGTGGTAAAGCCCCTCCAAAACCCTTCCCTCATCCTTGGGACAATCTAAGTTCTCTGTCCCAACAAGTCCAAACCATTTTTGGATTTTATTTCAATTATTTTATCTCTCAAATCCTTTCTGTCAATTATTTTGAGCCTGAGTGATTTTCAAAGCAAGTACCCCATTGCATTTGAGTTTTGACCTCAAACCAACTCCTCTGGATTGTCCTTAGCATCCACAACCTAGAACCATCTTGACCCACTCCTCTTCTTTTCAAATATTTCAATTTTCAGTCTCTGCAAATTTGGACCAGATTTGCCAAATTTGGTGAAATTCATATCTTCTCTGCTCCAAAAATTCTACCAAAATTCAGGCAGCCTACTGGTGCAATGAGAGACCACTCCACCAAAAACCAGCTCAAGGAAAAATCCCTACATGCCAAAATCATTCTGTCGAACACCTGGCATGCACTGTTATTGTTCATATTCAGAAAAATTCAGAGTTTCAGTGTCGTTTCTTCGTCAGAGTTTCAGTCATGAGGAAACTGTGCATTTGGCTCGTACTCGCAGCCTCTTCTTCTTGTCCGGAGCACCACACGCGCGCTTGGCGCCTCCCTGGCGTCGGTGGCGCCCTGGCCCGCCTGCGCCAGTGTGTCCCGCGGCGGCAGAACCACCGTAGCGGCCGACAGGGGGCAACACTGCGGCATAACGCCGTTCAGCACCGCCCAAACCCTCTGAGAGCTCCGCGTGGCCTCCTCCTTGCCAGCGCAAGCATGCAGCACCGTCGCCGTGGCCTGGCACGCGCAGAGCGCGTTCTCTGCCGCCGGCGTGCCGTGCGGCCGTTCCGTCGAGGGCAGGCCGTAATCCTCCCTCCCGTGCTGAGTTGGACACTAGGATGGCACCAGTGCTTCACCTAGATGATGCTCAAGCCCCTAAGCCGACCGTCCACCCACAGCGCCGCCGTAATCGCCCGCCGGACTTATCCGTTCACGGCAACCGCCTCGGGCCGTCTATATATAGCCTCCTCGAGCTTGCTCTTGCCCCCGGACAACTCCACCACCTCGCCTAGCCACTGGAAGGGCCTCGAGGGGCCTTTCTTCCTCGACTCCGGCCACCTCCGTCCGCCTCGGGCTCCGGCAACGTTCTCTCCGGTGAGAACTCTTCCGCCGCCCTACTCTCGCCCGTAACCTCGTACCACCTCCAGAAAGCTAAACCCCACCTCAATTTGCTCCCCGCAACACTCTCCGACGAGGACCACGACCACCCGAACCGCCGTCCGCCGGAGCAGGAGCCACCGTCGACGAGGTGCTCGCCGGCGACGACCACCACCACCAACCGATGCGGAATGACGCCCTGAGCACGGAGGTACTTTCCGATCCCCCTGCCTCGCCGTGGATCGCCGCCGGCGACCACCGCGGCTCTCGGGCACCGTCGTTCTCTGCCGCCCTTTTTGAATTTTCAAACCTGACGGGTGGGACCTGCTCGTCAGCCTCTCTGTCCTTTTCTAAACGAACCGTTTTCTGAAAACGTCTTCTGCCAAAATGCCTCTCCCCTCTGGGCCGGCGTATTCCCAATCGATGCGTTTTCTGTTTTTATAAGATAGCCCCTGGAAAGTTTCTGTTTCATTATAGAAAGGTCCCTGGACAAAAACCTTTATAACTTTTAAACAGAAGAGTATTTTTGATTGATTCTTTTTCTGTTCTCTTTGAAATTTTGTCTAGTTTTTTATCAGATTTATTTGAAAAATATTTGGAATAATTTTTGTGCACCTCTCGGTATTCACGATAGCGCGTATATTTTCTTTATACCGTAGATACCGAAGGAGGTGAGGGGACCGCAAACTTCACCGAGCTAGGCTCCGACTACTCTGAACCAGGCAAGCATGTTTGAACTTTTGATATGATGATTGTCTTGGCATGTTTACATTAAGTAGTTGCATGGCATGTTGATGAGCATACCGATGAATGTCTTGTTACATGCAACGTTGAGCCAAGGGAGTTTTGAAAATCCATAAGTGGATGGATGTGAGTATGTATGGCCATGTGTTGGCATGAGGATGGGTAAGATGGCAGTGTTGTAGCATGCCAGTCTTATGCCAGACTATGTGACTTCAGTGTCAAACCGTATCGGTCCAGTTCCTCCCATTCTCTTCCCTGTACTACCACATGTTTTCCGCAAGGAATATGGCTTAGTAAGATGCAAACCGCTTTCCTGGTACACACCAAAGGGAGAGGCTGTGATGATGGTTCCATGGCCCTGGATTAAAGCCAGTCATCCGGTAAGGGGGCATGGGTGTTTCCGGTTGGGACCGAGAGGGGGGCACTCCTTAGAGCGCGCGTATATAAATTTGATCCCATGCTATTCGAGATTGTGATCTCCCCGTCTCAAAAGTTTTTCTTGGACGATGTCTAGGGTGATTCCTGGCATCGAGAGGTAGGATGGGTGTGTACTGGTTAGCTGTGTTTTCTTTCGAAATACCGTAAACGGAACTAGTCCTTCGTGACTACAGAAATCCGTTGGCTGTGGGAAAATTTTTGTACAAACTCTGCAGAGTCATACATTCCTTTGAATCATCTATTCCATGTCCAAATTCGTATTATCTTGTCCTGACAGTGTCAGTTTGATGACAGAGACTCCGGTGAATCACATGAGTGCTAAGTCTAATTAAATGTTTATTCCTGTGGATGGACTAACCCGTTTATTATCATGAGTTGAATATTTATTATGAGAATTATTTCCTTGTGAATAAAAGCCCTTTCTGCGATGTCGCTCAGACGTCCGACTGTGGCATTGTTATTATTTACTTTCAATAAAAGCCCTTTCTGCGATGTCGCTCAGACGTCCGACTGTGGCATTTCTTTTAAGCCCTTTATGTGGTGTCGCTTAGACGCCCGACTGTGGCAATTCTTTTTAAGCCCATTATGTGGTGTCGCTTAGATGCCCGACTGTGGCATTTCTTTTAAGCCCTTTATGTGGTGTCGCTTAGACGCCCGACTGTGGCAATTCTTTTTAAGCCCTTTATGTGGTGTCGCTTAGACGCCCGACTGTGGCAATTCTTTTTAAGCCCTTTATGTGGTGTCGCTTAGACGCCCGACTGTGGCAATTCTTTTTAAACCCTTTATGTGGTGTCGCTCAGACACCCGACTGTGGCATGATCTTTATTTTAATTGTTCACCTTTCGAGGCGTCGCTTCAGACACCCGATCGTTTCCTATTTATTTTTGTTGGGATTTCAGGCGGACTACCGCCGATTCCCTTTTACTTACTTCGTTATGCTAATTTTTGAATGTGCATTGGTGAATTAAATTTGACGCATTCATGCATGCATTTGTTATATCTTACGTCGGAACTGTCTTGCGAGTACTTTCAAAGTACTCACTGGCTTGTTGATTTGGCCAGATGCTGACGAAGGTGATCTCATGGATGAAGAGTTCGATAGCGAGTCCGACGCCTAGAGGAATCCCAGTCAGTCTCGTGCGACCCTGGGTTTGGTCACTATATTATATCCGCTTCCGCTACCCGAATAAATTCATCGAGCCTCACCTCGACGCTCGATGAGATGTCAGTTTGAGAGTCATGTTATCACACTCCCCACTGTGTTATTCCACCATCACTTTATCCTTGAGTTAGTAGTATGCCACCACACCATTGTGTTATATCCGCCATTATGTATAATTATTGGCGCGCTTGTAATAATTTGTTGAGCACCCTTAGCTCAACCCTGTAATATATTTTTGCTACTGGCTTATTGTATCAAGAATTTGTCTACCAGTGAGGAGGATTTCTCTCATACTGGACTCAAAAGATTGGTTTCTCAATAAATGTTTTTATTGGAAAACCGGTCGTGACAAGCTTGGTACCAGAGCCAGGCTGGCTGTAGGAAGCCACTAGGTGTGATCGCTAATTGGTTATTAGCATGATAGAGCTAATTTTATATTTTTGCAATTGTAGTCATTTTTCTGACAGTCAGCATATATTTATGATCTGACCATTCAGGATTTTTGCCTACTTTTGTAGATGGCCGACAACAGCTGCGAGTCTCAGACCTTCGCCAACGTGCCCGATGGGTTCGTCAAACTTCTCTCCTTCATCGTTCAGGTCGCGATGGGGCCATCTGTGCGCCCAGTCTTCACACTCTGTCAGCACAGAGTCAACGATAGTCTGACCATGCACCAGGCCTCGGTGCAGTTCAAGGGAGGTCGTGGTGAGTTACACCGCTTCCGGTTCGTGGGAAGAGCCATGCCTACGGAGAGGCATGCTATGCAGATGGCAGCCCGCGAGGCGATAGCTCGTCTCAGGGATGTCCTTCCCGTGATGAAGGCTCGTCGTTACCGCTATCTTCCATGCCATGTGCCTTACACCTGTCACTACACATTCTCCTGCCCTAGAGGAGAACGAGACGAGGCTTTTGAGATGCTTATTGAGTATCTCCGGGCCCCGGAGGCAGCCTTCGACAACCTGGTGGACGACTTCGTGGCCGCCCGCATGGACTCAGTCCATGGTTGTGCCGCCAATAGGAGGGAGCTCCTGCCCACCGCACCGCCACTGACTTTTGTCTCGTCATCAGCATCTTATGCACCTACTCGTCGCCTGCCTACCACCGAAGAGTTCAACCAAGTCATTGCGCCCACTCCAGCGCGCACTGCACCACCCTTCGTGCCCACTCCTGTTCGTGTTGTTCCGCCCCTAGCACCCGCTCCATCTACTCGGCGCAGCACTACTCGTATGGAGCCTATTAGTGAGGAGGAGGTCGAGTCCCCAGCCTCTCTGCGCCTCACCCTTGGCAGGGCCAAGGAGATCGTCAACATCTCCGACTGAGTACGCTTAGCCGTCATGCGATGTACCGCTTTGTAAGATATGTTTATATGTACATAGGTTGTGAGAAGTAGCTTGGTTGCGCATCATGTAGGAACTGGAGAAGTGCACTAGCCTAAATAACATGTCAGGATTATGTACGCATATCCTGAGTGATGTATTGTATAATTATCTCCCGCGTGTAAGATACGTAATGAGCAGTCCTTCTTCGTGCGCAAATCGATTTTTTTCCTTAAGTAATCTTGGCTATTTAATTTATTTGCCAGCCTTGTGCATTTATGGATTTGTTTTTGCGACCATTTTTGCTTTTCTTATGAGTTTTACAAAATATATCCCCAGAGTGAAAAATGTCTCGTCCTTGGACTCGCTCCGTGCCTACTCCGCCAGAGGAAAATTATGACACTCAACCAAGCAACAATTTCACACAAGGGCAGTCGAGTCAACAGAACAGTGAAACGACACTTTCCCAAATGTGCCGCCTTTATGAACAGAGTCAGCAACAACATCGGGAAATGATGAACCAAGTCATCAACATGGGAAATCACCATGGGCAGTATCAGCAGCATTCTAAGTTATCTGAGCTACAGAAGACACGTCCCCAAACATTTTCTCACACTGACAAACCTCTTGAGGCCGAAGACTGGCTTCGAGATATGGAGAGGAAATTAATTATTGCAAAATGTTAAGACCCCGAAAAGGTATTGTATGCTCCGCACTATCTCACAGGAGCAGCCGCATCGTGGTGGGAGAATTTTCTGCACATGCATCCCAACGAAAATGACATAACCCGGGATGATTTCAAGGAAGGTTTCCGTGGTGCACAAATTCCTAAGAGTATTATGAAAATCAAGAAGAGAGAGTTCGATGACCTCAAACCAAGGAACATGACAGTGTCAGATTACAACTGTCAGTTTACTCTATTGTCTCGCTACGCCAATGAAGATCGTATGACTGAAAGCAAGAAGATGGAGAAATTCCTTGACGGTCTGGCGCCCGCGCTTAAATGCCAACTGGTCGTGCACACTTTTCCAGATTTTAAAACGCTGGTGGACAAAGCGATTACTCTGGAAAATGAGAGACGTAGCCTGGAAGATATCCGCAAGCGAAAAAGGGACCAGACTAGCCATGCTCGCAATCATCGAAGCAAGACAGATTTTCAAAAGGGTGGGACGCACACATCCTCATCCAACGTCTCACGCCCAATCAAGAATTTTCATGCAAGGGACAAGGAGTTCACATATCGCCCCGGCGTTACTTGTTACGCCTGTGGAGAGGGAGGACACTATGCCAAGCAGTGTCCCAAGCCTAGAAACTCAGCCCCAAAGCCGAACAACGGCGGCAATAATTTAGCGCCCAAGCAAAACAATTTCAATCCCAACAACAACCACAGGAAGGGTCATCTGAACCATGTAACCAAAGAGGAGGCACAAAATGCTCCGGATATCGTACTCGGTACGTTTCCTGTCAACACAATACCTGCAATGGTTTTGTTTGATTCTGGAGCTTCTCACTCTTTCATTTCGAAAAGTTTTGCTTTGCAAAATAATTCTTCGATGCTTCCTTTGGAGAAATCCATGATCATCAAGTCCCCTGGGATTCAGCAAGTCACTCAGAATTACTATCAGGATGTGGTCATTGAGTTCGAAGGATTGGAGTTTCACGAAAATCTTATTGTGTTGGAAAATAAAGGACTGGATGTCATCCTAGAGTTGGACTGGCTAACCACCAACAAAGGTTTTATTGACTGTTTCAACCGGACCGTGATTCTCACACACCACCATGGGAAGACAATAAGAGTATCAGCCAAGGAAAGGAAAATACCCCGGCAACCGAGATTGAATAAGGTGGACGTTTCTGAGCTAAACAAGGTTCCAGTAGTGTGTGAATTTCCAGACGTATTCCCCGAAGAGCTACCAGGCATGCCACCAGACTGAGAGATAGAATTCAGCATCGAGCTAGCACCAGGAACCACCCCCCATATACAAGAAACCATACAGAATGGCACCATCCGAGTTGGTTGAGTTGAAGAAACAAATAAAGGAATTGCTGGACAAAGGATACATTCGAGCCAGCTCCTCACCTTGGGGGTCACCAATTTTATTTGCCAAAAAGAGGGATGGAACACTGAGATTGTGCATAGACTACCGAGCGCTTAACATGGTCATAGTCAAGAACAAATACCCGATGCCACGGATAAACGATTTGTTTGATCAACTTGCTCAGGCCAAGGTATTCTCAAAAATTGACTTAAGGTCAGGATAACATCAATTAAAGGTGCGAACAGAAGATATCCCCAAAACAGCCTTCACCTCTAGATATGGACTGTATGAGTTCACAGTAATGCCATTTGGATTAACGAACGCCCCCGCATATTTTGTTCACCTCATGAACAAAGTATTTATGAAGTTTATGGACAAGTTCATTGTGGTATTCATCGACAATATTCTGGTATACTCCAAGATACCAGAAGAGCACGCGGAACATCTCAGGATTGTGCTAGGAGAACTCAGGAAACACCAATTGTATGCCAAGTTCAGCAAGTGCGAATTTTGGCTAAGACAAGTAGGCTTCCTAGGCGATGTACTGACCCAAGACGGTATTGCCATGGACCCGGAGAAAGTCAAGGCCGTACTTGGCTGGAAGTCACCAGCCAGCGTAACAGACATACGAAGTTTCTTGGGAATGGCAGGATATTACCGTAGATTTATTGAAGGATTCTCCACCATAGCCAAGCCTATGACGCAGTTACTCAAGAAAGACAAGAAGTTTGAATGGACAGAAGCCTGCGAGAAAAGTTTCCAAGAGCTAAAACGGAAGTTAACAACAGCACCGGTATTAGTTGTGCCAGACATACACAAGAATTTTGAAGTGTATTGTGACGCGTCCAGAAAGGGTCTCGGATACGTGTTGATGCAAGAAGGCATGGTTGTTGCATACGCATCACGGCAACTTCGCAAGCATGAGGAAAATTATCCCACTCATGACTTAGAAATGGCAGCTGTCATTCATGCACTCAAGGAATGGAGGCATTTCTTACTTGGGAATCGATGTGAAATATACACGGACCATAAAAGTCTCAAATATATTTTCACACAGCCAGAACTAAATTTACGGCAACGACGCTGGTTGGAATTGGTAAAGGATTATGATGTTGGTATCCATTACCATCCAGGAAAAGCAAATGTAGTGGCCGATGCTCTTAGTCGGAACCCCGGCTCCAACGAAAACAGTCTGCAAAGCTTGAGGTCCGAATTCCAACAAGAATTTGCCAAGCTCAACTTGATAATGGTAGCAAAAGGCACCATATCAAACTTGGAAATACAACCGACCTTGTGGAGAAAATTAAAGGAGCTTAGCCTGGTCACCCCAGCATCGCAGGCATCAAAAGAAAGGTGAGTATGGGCAAGGCCTCGGAATTCGTCGTAGACGATGGAGGGATATTATGGTACGGAGAAAGACTCTGCGTGCCAAACATAGAAGACCTTAAACAGCAAATTTTAGCTGAAGCCCACACCGCCCCGTACTCGATCCACCCTGGAGGAACCAAAATGTATAAAGATATTCAGGAAAGATTTTGGTGGCACGGTATGAAGAGGGACATAGCCACCTTCATTGCATGTTGCGACTCATGTCAACGCATAAAAGCTGAGCATCAGAGACCAGCCGGACTACTGCAACCGAACAAAATACCTGAGTGGAAATGGGATGAAATAGGGATGGATTTCATTGTCGGACTACCTCGGTCACGACACGGGAATAATGCCATATGGGTCATCACCGACAGGTTAACCAAGGTGGCACATTTTATTCCAGTAAAGACGACCCACACCACTCAGAAGCTTGCCAGGATTTATCTCTCCCGCATAGTTTGTCTGCACGGTGTCCCGAAGACTATAATATCCGACAGAGGCACTCAGTTCGTCTCGAGATTTTGGGATCATTTACAACAGGCTCTGGGAACTCAACTAGCCTTTAGTACGGCTTACCACCCCTAGACAGATGGACAAACAGAATGCGTAAACCAGATTTTAGAGGACATGCTGAGAGCATGTGTCCTCACATATGGAACCAGTTGGGAAGAAAGCCTGCCGTACGCCGAGTTCGCGTACAACAACAGTTACCAGGCCAGCCTGCAGATGGCACCATTTGAGGCTTTATACGGATGGAGATGTCGTACCCCGTTAAATTGGTCAGAGACCGGAGACAGCCGCATCTTCGGCCCAGACATGCTCAGAGAAGCCGAGGAAAAAGTCAAGCTAATCAGAGACCGACTCAAGAGCGCTCAAAGTCGACAGAAGAGTTACTACGATCGGAAACATCATGGGGTCAGTTTCGAACCCGGCGAATTCATGTACCTAAGAGTATCTCCTATGAGGGGATTACAATGATTCAAGATTAAAGGAAAGCTAGCGCCAAGATTCATCGGACCATTCTGTATAGTGGCACGAAGAGGCACGGTAGCCTACCAGCTAGACTTACCCGAGGAATTATCCGATGTCCACAACGTGTTCCACGTGTCATAGTTAAGAAAGTGCGTAAGCAACCCAGAGAAACAAGTATCCCATGAGAGCACTGACGTGCAGCCAGACCTCACCTATCGCGAACGTCCAGTAAAAATATTAGAGGAGTCTGAAAGGAGGACCCGACAGAAAACCATCAAGTTTTTCAGAGTTCAGTGGAGCAATCACACCGATGGTGAAGCAACTTGGGAAAGAGAGGATTTTCTTCGGGCAGAGCATCCACACTTATTTAAGGATCAGCTGAAATCTCGGGGACGAGATTTTTCCTAAGGGGGTAGGTGTTGTGACACTCCAAAATTTTTATTTGGTTTTCAGCAAAAACTTTGTTGGTTTTTTTAAAAAAGAGGCCATTTAATTTTTTTTTCAGAAAACCTTCTCTTAAAAACTTCCTTTTCTTTGGCAAGGATTTTTTAATTTTGTATCTTCTTCAAACTATGGTGTTTGATCTTTTAAAACTTTTTCTCTGATGGCTCCCTGCTCAAAACATATTTTTGGAAATTAATTATTTTTCTTTTAAAAAGAAACTCTATGAAATTTGGGGTTTTTCATATCTTGAAAACCACCCATGATTTTTGTTTTGCCCCATGTGGTAAAGCCCCTCCAAAACCCTTCCCTCATCCTTGGGACAATCTAAGTTCTTTGTCCCAACAAGTCCAAACCATTTTTGGATTTTATTTCAATTATTTTATCTCTCAAATCCTTTCTATCAATTATTTTGAGCCTGAGTGATTTTCAAAGCAAGTACCCCATTGCATTTGAGTTTTGACCTCAAACCAACTCCTCTGGATTGTCCTTAGCATCCACAACCTAGAACCATCTTGACCCACTCCTCTTCTTTTCAAATATTTCAATTTTCAGTCTCTGCAAATTTGGACCAGATTTGCCAAATTTGGTGAAATTCATATCTTCTCTGCTCCAAAAATTCTACCAAAATTCAGGCAGCCTACTGGTGCAATGAGAGACCACTCCGCCAAAAACCAGCTCAAGGAAAAATCCCTACATGCCAAAATCATTCTGTCGAACACCTGACATGCACTGTTACTATTCATATTCAGAAAAATTCAGAGTTTCAGTGTCGTTTCTTCGTCAGAGTTTCAGTCACGAGGAAACTGTGCATTTGGCTCGTATTCGCAGCCTCTTCTTCTTGTCTGGAGCACCACACGCGCATGTGGCGCCTCCCTGGCATCGATGGCACCCTGGCCTGCCTGTGCCGGTGTGTCCCGCGGCGGCAGAACCACCATAGCGGCCGACAGGGGGCAACACTGCGGCATAACGCCGTTCAGCACCGCCCAAACCCTCTGAGAGCTCCGCGTGGCCTCCTCCTTGCCAGCGCAAGCATGCAGCACCGTCGCCGTGGCCTGGCACGCGCAGAGCGCGTTCTCTGCCGCCGGCGTGCCGTGCGGCCGTTCCGTCGAGGGCAGGCTGTAATCCTCCCTCCCGTGCTGAGTTGGACACTGGGATGGCACCAGTGCTTCACCTAGATGATGCTCAAGCCCCTAAGCCGACCGTCCACCCACAGCGCCGCCGTAATCGCCCGCCGGACTTATCCGTTCACGGCAACCGCCTCGGGCCGTCTATATATAGCCTCCTCGAGCTTGCTCTTGCCCCCGGACAACTCCACCACCTAGCCAGACCTCGCCTAGCCACTTGAAGGGCCTCGAGGGGCCTTTCTTCCTCGACTCCGGCCACCTCCGTCCGCCTCGGGCTCCGGCAACGTTCTCTCCAGTGAGAACTCTTCCGCCGCCCTACTCTCGCCCGTAACCTCGTACCACCTCCAGAAAGCTAAACCCCACCTCAATTTTCTCCCTGCAGCACTCTCCGACGAGGACCACGACCACCCGAACCGCCGTCCGCCGGAGCAGGAGCCACCATCGACGAGGTGCTCGCCGGCGACGACCACCACCACCAACCGACGCGGAATGACGCCCTGAGCATGGAGGTACTTTCCGATCCCCCTGCTTCGCCGTGGATCGCCGCCGGCGACCACCGCGGCTCTCGGGCACCGTCGTTCTCTGCCGCCCTTTTTGAATTTTCAAACCTGACGGGTGGGACCTGCCCGTCAGCCTCTCTGTCCTTTTCTAAACGAACCGTTTTCTGAAAACGTCTTCTGCCAAAATGCGTCTCCCCTCTGGGCCGGCGTATTCTCAATCGAAGCATTTTCTGTTTTTATAAGATAGCCCCTGGAAAGTTTCCGTTTCATTATAGAAAGGTCCCTGGACAAAAACCTTTATAACTTTTAAACAGAAGAGTATTTTTGACTGATTCTTTTTCTGTTCTCTTTGAAATTTTGTCTAGTTTTTTATCAGATTTATTTGAAAAATATTTGGAATAATTTTTGTGCACCTCTCGGTATTCACGATAGCGCGTATATTGTCTTTACACCGTAGATACCGAAGGAGGTGACGGGACCGCAAACTTCACCGAGCTAGGCTCCGACTACTCTGAACCAGGCAAGCATGTTTGAACTTTTGATATGATGATTGTCTTGGCATGTTTGCATTAAGTAGTTGCATGGCATGTTGATGAGCATACCGATGAATGTCATGTTACATGCAACGTTGAGGCAAGGGAGTTTTGAAAATCCATAGGTGGATGGATGTGAGTATGTATGGCCATGTGTTGGCATGAGGATGGGTAAGATGGCAGTGTTGTAGCATGCCAGTCTTATGCCAGACTATGTGACTTCAGTGTCAAACCGTATCGGTCCAGTTCCTCCCATTCTCTTCCCTGTACTACCACATGTTTTCCGCAAGGAATATGGCTTAGTAAGATGCAAACCACTTTCCTGGTACACACCAAAGGGAGAGGCCGTGATGATGGTTCCATGGCCCTGGATTAAAGCCAGTCATCCGGTCAGGGGGCATGGGTGTTTCTGGTTGGGACGAGAGGGGGGCACCCCTTAGAGCGCGCGCATATAAATTTGATCCCATGTTATTCGAGATTGTGATCTCCCCGTCTCAAAAGTTTTTCTTGGACGATGTCTAGGGTGATTCCTGGCATCGAGAGGTAGGATGGGTGTGTACTGGTTAGTTGTGTTTTCTTCCGAAATACCGTAAACGGAACTAGTCCTTCGTGACTACGGAAATCCGTTGGCTGTGGGAAAATTTTTGTACAAACTCTGCAGAGTCATACATTCCTTTGAATGATCTATTCCATGTCCAAATTCGTATTATCTTGTCCTGACAGTGTCAGTTTGATGACAGAGACTCCGGTGAATCACATGAGTGCTAAGTCCGGTTAAATGTTTATTCATGTGGATGGACTAACCCGTTTATTATCATGAGTTGAATATTTATTATGAGCATAATTTCCTTGTGAATAAAAGCCCTTTCTGCTATGTCGCTCAGACGTCCGACTGTGGCATTGTTATTATTTACTTTCAATAAAAGCCCTTTCTGCGATGTCGCTCAGACGTCCGACTGTGGCATTTCTTTTAAGCCCTTTATGTGGTGTCGCTTAGACGCCCGTCTGTGGCAATTCTTTTTAAGCCCTTTATGTGGTGTCGCTTAGACGCCCGACTGTGGCATTTCTTTTAAGCCCTTTATGTGGTGTCGCTTAGACGCCCGACTGTGGCAATTCTTTTTAAGCCCTTTATGTGGTGTCGCTTAGACGCCCGACTGTGGCAATTCTTTTTAAGCCCTTTATGTGGTGTCGCTTAGATGCCCGACTGTGGCAATTCTTTTTAAACCCTTTATGTGGTGTCACTCAGACGCCCGACTGTGGCATGATCTTTATTTTAATTGTTCACCTTTCGAGGCGTCGCTTCAGACACCCGATCGTTTCCTATTTATTTTTGTTGGGATTTCAGGTGGACTACTGCCGATTCCCTTTTACTTACTTCGTTATGCTAATTTTTGAATGTGCATTGGTGAATTAAATTTGATGCATTCATACATGCATTTGTTATATCTTACGTCCGAACTGTCTTGCGAGTACTTTCAAAGTACTCACTGGCTTGTTGATTTGGCCAAATGCTGAAGAAGGTGATCTCATGGATGAAGAGTTCGATAGCGAGTCCAATGCCTAGAGGAATCCCAGTCAGTCTCGTGCGACCCTGGGTTTGGTCACTATATTATATCCGCTTCTCTACCCGAATAAATTCATCGAGCCTCACCTCGACGCTCGATGAGATGTCAGTTTGAGAGTCATGTTATCACACTCCCCACTTTGTTATTCCACCATCACTTTATCCTCGAGTCAGTAGTATGCCACCACACCATTGTGTTATATCCGCCATTATGTATAATTATTGGCGCGCTTGTAATAATTTGTTGAGCACCCTTAGCTCAACCCTGTAATATGTTTTTTCTACTGGCTTATTGTATCCAGAATTTGTCTAGAAGTGAGGAGGATTTCTCTCATACTGGACTCAAAAGATTGGTTTCTCAATAAATGTTTTTATTGGAAAACCGGTCGTGACACTGTGTGTAACCCTAGATCCTCCCGGTGTCTATATAAACCGGAGGACTTAGTCCGGAGGGGAGACACATTAGCATAGCCAGACATGCTAGACCTCTAGGGTTTAGCCATTAGGATCTCATGGTAGATCAACTCTTGTAATACTCATATTCATCAAGATTAATCAAGAAGGACGTAGGGTATTACCTCCATAGAGAGGGCCCGAACATGGGTATAACATTGTGTCCCCTGCCTCCTGTTAGCATCGACCTTAGTCGCACAGTTCGGGACCCCCTACCCGAGATCCGCAGGTTTTGACACCGACAATCGGGAGTGAGTAATTCCTTTGTAGGCTTGCTGGTCGGTGAGGAGTTGGATGAGATTCATCATGTAATCGAGTTAGTTTTGTTAGGGCATGATTCCTAGTTTCCACCATGTTCTTAGATTGATGTTGCCATGACTTTGCTATGCTTAATGCTTGTCACTTTGGGCCCGAGTGCCATGATTTCAGATCTGAACCGTTTTTGTTATCACCATTATATCCATGTTCTAGATCCGATCTTGCAAGTTATAGTCACCTACTACGTGTTATGATCCGGCAACCCTGGAGTGACAACAAACGGGTCTACTCCCGGTGATGACTGTAGTTTGAGGAGTTCATGTATGCACTATGTGTTAATGCTTTGTTCCAGTTCTCTATTAAAAGGAGGCCTTAATACCCCTTAGTTTCCAATATGGAGTCTGCTGCCACGGGTGGGTAGGACAATAGATGTCATGCAAGTTCTTTTAATAAAGCACGTATGACTATTTGTGGAATACATGCCTACATTATATCGATGAACTGGAGCTAGTGCCGTATCGCCCTAGGTTATAACTATCACATGATGAATATCATCCAACAAGTCACCGATCCAATGCCTACAAACTTTTCATTATTGTTTCTGCTAAGTTACTACTGCTATCATCACTGTTACACTTGCTACAAAATTACTGCTATCACTTTTACTATTACTATTGCTGCTACTACTATCAAAACTATCAAACCACTTTGCTACTGATCACTTTGCTGCAGATAATTAATCTCCGGGTGTGGTTGAACTGACAACTCAGCTGCTAATCACTTTGGCTCCCCTTGTGTCGAATCTATAATTTTGGGTTGAATACTTTACCCTTGAAAATGGTTGCGATCCCCTATACTTGTGGGTTATCATGGCTTCAGGAGCTTGAGAGGTTTTTTCTGTTTGCTGCTCCGACTCAGAAGGGTTCTCAGGATTTTTGGTCACCTTCGCCTTCTTGCTGGGTTTTGCCATGGCCCTGTGAATGAAATGCAAGGCGAGGTTAGTACAACAATTAGATATATAATTAAAATCAAAAGCTTGATAATCTTACCCTGGCACTGGTTTGAAGGCCGGGATATGAGTCCCTGTTGAGTCGCAGAGGAAGAGTTAGTTGTTCCCTGATAATTTGAATCGGAGGGATTAAGAGGTTGTCGGTAAACACCGGCCTTTGGATAATCTAAGTCGGGAATTTTTGAGACCACCTGTCGATGTTTGCGCGGTGTTGAGGTGTGCGGTAAGCCATAGGATAAAACTCCACCGCCACTGTACCGAGTTGTAAGGCGAGCTTCATGTTGCTGCTTCTTCAAAAGAAAGTTGGGATCCAAGTGAGCTAAAGGGCGAGAAAAGCTTACTTTCCGGCTTGCTTGTCGGGTTTTCTGTGTTGGCGGAGGTTTTGAGCCGGAGGAAAGAATAATTACCTCTGCATCATCTGCACAGCTGGTGTCGGCCTCCTCTTGAGAACAATCATTGTTGATGAGATGTATAAAAAATGAGCCAAGAGAGTCAAGTTCTACCTCTGCCTCATCATCATCACTGTCATCATCCGAGTTTAACCCGGCGGGCTCGATGGTTTTCTTCTTAGCAGGCCTCTTGGTGACCTTGGTCTTGGTACGAGCCGGTTTGGACGGTTTTTCTTGCAGTTTCTTCTTCCAAAATGAAGAGTTGGCCTGTTAAAATCAAAAGATCATAAGTGGGCAGTATTAATGCAAATGTGATTAAACAGAAGGTGTGCAACACTTATAGTTGGCGGCTTGTTGAAGGAGCAGAAAGGACTAAGTCCTGTTTTACTGCAATCTATCAAAGATTCGTTCAGCAACGCCTTGGTGGCTTCATTAATTTCTGCGTCAGACAGTTGAATGTCGCAGTGGTGTTGGGGATCTTTTAAATCGCTAGTGTATTTGCACATTAAGCCGGGTCGATGGCTTAATGGCAAGATGCTCCATGATACCCAACACCGAACAAAGTCGATGCTCATTAGGCCATTAGCCATGAAGGCTCTAAGCTTTGAAAAAGCCGGTGCATATTTAGCCCGCTCCTTCATGTTGATCCGTGGGGGAAGTGGATGTGTGTTGCTAAGCCGGTGGTCGCGGTAACCCGGCAGAGGATTTTCGTCTGCTGGAGATGTGTCTTAATAGTAGAACCAAGTTCAGTTCCAATCTTTGGGATGACTCGGCGGCTTGGTGTAGGGAAAGCTGGCTTCTTTCCTCTTCTGGATTGAAACCCCACCGAGTTCCAAGCTGGGCCCATCAATAACTCTGTCTGACAGTTTAAGTAGTAAAATTCTCTGAATAATTCAACTATGGACTCCTCTTGAAGATAAGCTTCACAGAATTCTTGGAAGTTGCAAATATTGGACACAGAATTGGGACCAATATCTTGAGGGTGAAGTTGGAAAAAATGAAGTACGTCACAGAAAAACTTTGAGCCGAGCAGGCTGAACCCCCGAATCATGTGGTCAATGAAAACAATAACTTCTCCGTCCTTGGGCTTAGGTGGATTTTCTTCGCCAGGGACCCTCCAGTGGATGTCCTCTTTCTTGGCTAAGGTGCTGGTTGCAACGAAGTTGTTCAGGTCTTCAGTGACCCGGGATTGGACCCAGTTGTAAGCAGTGTATGTCTTAGCCATTTTTTGATGATCTGAAAGGATAATTATGCCGGTTTAAATTGTATGGTTAAGCCGGTTGTTGGTTTAAAGGCAAATAATAATGAAGCATGCCTGCAAAGGTGTTAAACCGGAGGATAGCATGGAAATTATAAAGGTGAACTATTGGCGGCTCAAAAGGGGACTGATGGTACCTGGCGGGTTATGGTTTCTGAGCTAAAGCCGCCCACACAATTATTGATTTACAGATCTGAGAGTGGAAAAGTTTCTAAGTGTTGGAAAAACATATTCCACAGACTAATGTTATGATTTTGGATCCACGTCACTTCAAATAATGGAAAATATCTAAACCTAAGTGGCAGTAGTTGAGCAGTTCAAGTGTCCAGATTGGATTTCTCACATAGAGGAGATGGTTTAATATAAAAAATTAGTACTACAACTACCACCGCACAGGAGGAGTATAAAGTTTGGATTGAAATCTCAAAATACAGTGAAGAACAAAAGAAAGGCGGAGATGAACTATGGCAAACTTGTGAAAACCCTAATGGGATTTACAGTGAGAGGAAAGGGGAAAACTCACCGGAGCTGCTGAACAGCGGAGGCACGCGGACGGACTCTGGTCAGTTCGGGATGATGCAGCGGCCGTAGACGAGGCAGGGGTGAAGGTTGACGGCAGCGACGGAGCTCGGGCGCAGAAGCGTCGTGAGGTAGAAGATAGAGACGAGAAGGCAAGGAGGGAAAGTGAAAAGGGACCCATGTCCCTATTTATAAGGCTGGAAAGATAAGTGGCATGTGCGGGAATCGCGGAGGCTAAAAAATGGATATGCGACAGCATAGACGCCTCGATTTTTGGAAGCTCATTAAAGGAGAAGGTATATTAAAGATTTGGGCCTTGCGTAATATTAATGGCAGGTGACGTCATGGCGGGTTACCACAATCCTAGGAGATGACGTCGTGGTGGGTTACAAGATCTTGCAAGAGCAAATGAAGAAGGATTTTTTCTAAGTATTGAAATGTTGATATGAACAAGTTCACATCAACCCGGGGCCTAATGTTGGGGATATAACTATTGGGTATGACCCACCCAGGAGGGGCCGGGTCATACCATTGGCGGTTCATAGTGACAAGGTCCATGAAGATGTTGAAGATGGCGGTTCACGAAGCAGGCTTACTGAAGGCCCAAGACCCAAAGGTGACTTGAGGCCCACAGGTGTAAACCACCATATGTTAACTTGTATGTTAAGGAAAGTATAGATTCTGTCACCGAGCCGGACAAGTTGTGTATAAGCCGGCTGATGTTTACTATGCAATTTTATTCTTGTAGACACGTGTTGGGCCTCCAAGCGCAGAGTTTTGTAGGACAGTGGCAATTTTCCCTCAAGTGGATGACCTAAGGTTTATCAATCCGTGAGAGGTAGGATGAAGGTGGTCTCTCTCAAACGACCCTGCAACCAAATACAAGAAATCTCTTGTGTCCCAACCACACCCAATACAATGGCAAATTGTATAGGTGCACTAGTTCGGCGAAGAGATGGTGATAAAAGTTTAATATGGATGGTAGAAATATATTTTTTATAATCTTAATTAATAAAAACAACAAGGTAGCAAATAGTAAACGGGCACAAAAACGGTATTTCAATGCTTAAAGACAAGGCCTAGGGTCTGTACTTTCGTTAGTGCAATCTCTCAACAATGCTAACATAGTTGGATCATATGATTATCCCTCAAAGTGTAACAAAGAGTCACTCCCAAGTTCCTATTAGCAGAGAGCAAACGATTGGAATTGTTTGTAGGGTACTAAACCACCTCAAAGCTATTCTTTCCGTTCGATCTATTCAAGAGTTCGTACTAAAATAACGCAAAGCTATTTTTTCTGTTCGATCTATCCTAGAGTTCGTACTAGAATAACACCAAAGCATATTCATATTCATAATACTCAATCCACAAAAAGAACTACAAGAGTGCCCCAAGATTTCTACCGGAGAAACAAGGACAAGAACGTGGATCAACCCTTATGCATAGATTACCCCATTGTCACCGCGGGAATCCGCAAGTTGAGTGCCAAAACATATATCAAGTGAATCAATATGATACCCCACTGTCACCACGAGTATTGAATAGCAAGACATATATCAAGTGTTCTCAAATCCATAAAAGTATTCAATCCGATAACAACGAGATCTCAAAGGGAAAAACTCAATTCATCATAACAAGATAGAGATGGAAAACACCATCTGATCCGACTATATTAACAAACCCCATTATATAGATCACGAGAGAGAGAGAGAGAGAGAGATTTATCACATAGATACTGGTACAAACCCTCAGCCTCGAGGGTGGAATATTCCCTCCTCATCGTCATGGCCGCCAGGATGATGAAGATGGCCATTGGAGATGATTCCCCCCTGCGGCAGGGTGCCGGAACGGGTCTAGATTGGTTTTCGGTGGCTACGGAGCCCTACGGTGGCGAAACTATTGATCTAGGTTAACCTCGAGGGGTTTCAGAATATTTGGGAATTTATAGTGCAAAGAGGGGGTGCAGCAGGCCACCGAGGTGGGCACAACCCACCTGGGCGCGACAGGGGGCCCTAGCACGCCCTGGTGGGTTGTGCCCCCCTCGGGGCACCCCCAGGTGCTGCTTTGGCCCATCGGGAGTCTTCTGGCCCACAAAAAATCAACAAAAAGTTTCACGGTGTTTGGACTTCGTTTGATATTGATCTTCTACGATGTAAAAAACAAGCAAAAAACAACAACTATCACTGGCCACTGGGTCAATAGGTTAGTCCCAAAAATGATATAAAGTTGCTATAAAATGATTGTAAAACATCCAAGAATGATCAAATAATAGCATGAATACTTCATAAATTATAGATACGTTGGAGACGTATCAGCATCCCCAAGCTTAATTCCTACTCCTCGAGTAGGTAAATGATAAAAGAAATAATTTATGACGTGTGAATGCTAGCAAAGTGCACAAGTTTGATCAGCAATAATTTCAATCACTTTTCCTAGCATCATAACAGCAATTCTTTCTTATGAAACTTCTCATGTTATAGTGGCAACCAATTCACATGTAAAGGTTCAAACAATGAATTCTCTTGAAACTCAACAACCTATGTTCTCAGTCATCAAGCAATTGCAATTCAACTTATTCAACAGAGTTTAAGTAAGGGTGTCGGTGTCAAAACTGGCGGATCTCGGGTAGGGGCTCCCGAACTATGCGTCTAGGCTGGATGGTAACATGAGGCAAGGGACACGAAGTTTTACCCAGGTTCGGGCCCTCTCGATGGAGGTAAAACCCTATGTCCTGCTTGATTAATATTGATGATATGGGTAGTACAAGAGTAGATCTACCACGGGATCGAGGAGGCTAAACCCTAGAAGCTAGCCTACGGTATGATTGTTGATGTGTATGTTGTATATTCTATCAACTAGCCTGGCCCTGGTTTATATAATGCACCAGAGGCCTAGGTTAACAAGAGTCCTAGCCGAATACGCTGTTGTGGTTCTAAGTCTGATAGTAGTGTAGGGGGGTAAGTATGGAGAGGCAAGATCTTAGCTATGGAGAAGTTGTAAGCACGCAAGGTTTATGAGTTCAGGCCCTTCTCGGAGGAAGTAATAGCCCTACGTCTTGGAGCCCGGAGGCGGTCGACTGGATTATGCGTGTATGAATTACAGGGGTGCGAACCCTTGTCTCGGAGGAGGGGGTGGCTTATATAGAGTGCGCCAGGACCCCAGCCAGCCCACGTTACAAAGGGTTCAATGCACATTAAGGCAGGGTGTTACTGGTAACGCTAGTAATAAAGTGCTATGATGACCATAAAAGCTACTTAATAACCGACTGTTAGCATGCGGAGTGCCTTTAGGTCTCCTGACTGTCGAGTGGCTTGGTCTTGGTCGAGTGGTTGCTTCTTGGTCGAGTATCTTTGAGTCTGTCGAGTGGAACACCTCCAAGTCGATTGAAAGATGATTTCTTCTGGAGATGTCCTTGGGTAGGTCAGTTTGGACAGGTCCATGCCCCTACCCTAGGTACATAGCTTCATCATTAGCCCCCGAATGGATCGAGGTTTGAGTGGGAAAGGGATTGAGCACTTCTCCGACTCATTTTTCATGCCATGAGCATTTCTTGTTTCGGATCAATGAACCTGAGCGATGGCAGCGACTTCCTTTCCAGTCGCCTTGATCCATTCTTAGGTTTTTGTCGAGTGAGTTTCTTTACTTGAAAGGCTCCGAGTGACGGTGCAGAGGAGACCTTTGGTCTGACAAGTTGTTCCGTTGCCTGCAGAATTCGTGGGATACGAATTTTGGGAAGCGCGCGGGACGGGGGAGGCCGCAGTAATCGGATGGGATAGAGCAGAGCCGCCTCGATCCCCGCACCACCTTTTTCGCCACGTATCACGCGCGCGATTGTTACGGGATTCGACAGAACCACCCGGGTCTACCAGTCAGCCACTCGGAAGCGGCCTCATATAAGGCGTTGGACCGGGGTCTCCCAAACAGTGCGTCCCCATTATCTCTTCTCCTCTTCACGCTCCTCCGCTGCGCTCGCTCTCGCCCTCGCGCCACTGTTCCGTACGCGTCTCGCCACCGACGATGGGGAAGGAGAAGACGGCGGCTCTGGAGCGGGCAAAGAAGGCGACGGCGAGGTCGAAGGGGAAGGCGACCAGTTAGGGCGGATCCTCCTCGCGAACCGGCCTGCCGAAGGGCTGGATCCAGGGCAACTGGATCCACTCGAAGCTCACCCAAGAAGACCTCGACGACCTGGCCGAGGGAGGGCTGATCCCCTATGACTCGATGCGGCTTCCGGGGAAGGAATTCGAGCCGCAACCCCGGGAGGGTGAGCGCGTTCTTCTAGCCACCCACGTCGACCGTGGATTTTCCTTGCCTCCTCACCCTTTCTTTCGAGGATTTCTGAACTTCTTTGGGGCACAACTCCACCATTTTACTCCCAACACAATCGTTTATCTCGCCGCTTTCATTTCTTTGTGTGAGAATTTCCTGGGTTGCTGGCCTCACTGGGGTCTTTTCAAGCATATTTTCACTTGTCGCTCCCAGACAGTGAAAAAGGCTAATCCGAGTGACGAGAGGACCCAAGTGATCCAGATGTGTGGGGGTCTTGGTATCCAGATGAGAGGGAAAAGATCCTTTCCTGCCATGATTCTTCCCGACTCAGTTCGCGGATGGCAGTCGACCTGGTTTTACTGTAAAGACCAGTCGACGCTAGGGCAGTCGACTGGCCTCCCTCCCTTTACCATGGACCGAGTGAGGAAACCATCCCCTTTGAAGGTGCTCCCGGAGGAGAAAGCGCAGGTGAGGGTGCTGGTCGAGCGAGTAGTCCAGCTTATCCGTGATGGGGTCACCGGTATGGATCTCTTGGAGGTCTTCCTCCAGCGGCGCATCCAGCCTCTTCAAGCCCGACACCATCCGATGTGGATTTATTCGGGTCTTGAAGACTCCACTCGGATTCACCCGGAGGAGGTCGATGAAGACACACTGGAGAAGCGGCTGTCGGGCATTACCGGAAACAAGGATAACCCCAGGGGAGCCAGGAGACTTCCCCCATTCGACCAGTCTCATGCACCAGAGAAGGTCTGATTCTGAGTTTTTGCTTGTAATCTGAATTCACTCGCGCAGCTGCCTATACTGCGTCGACTGACTTTGTTCTCCCTTCTTTCTTTCAGGCCATTATTGAAATGTATTCAATGCCCAACGGAGAGCAAGAGCAAGCTCTGGAAGGCGAGGTGAGTGGCGGCGACAGTGGCGAGTGGACTTCCGACGGTGAAGGGGATGAGGAAGCGACGACTCAAGCGATGGAGAAGAAGTCAAGTCGCCCCCTCGCAAGGAGAGGCGATCCAAGCTTGACCAAGAATGACCGAGCGCCCGCGAAAAGGCAACTGCTCAAGCTGGTCAGTCTTTGAAGCGTCCTCGGATCTCTTCACCAACCCCGACTGAGAAGGCGCCAAAGCACCCCAAAGTTGCAGAGCTGAAGACTCGGAAGGCGTTGCCGAAGATCAAGATTGATATCCCCGTCGCTTCCGCGTGAGTGTCTCTCTTTGTATTCACTCGATGCTCCGCGCTGTTTGTTTTTCTTGTTTTAACTGGACGAACTTTGGAACTATCAGCACTGCCACTTCCGGGACCTCAGCTTACAGGGACGATGATGAGGTGATGGAGGATGCGGTCAATCCTAATCTGGGTATGATTTCTGCCATACTGTCTTTGTTCGGTCGATTCAACTGCAATGTGCATCATTGGGTGACGTGATTTTGGCAACTGAACTTTGCACAACTCCCAACATTATTGACCTCCCCGATGATGATGAAGAGCCCGAGATGTCTTTGACGAGGAAGAATAGGCAAGCTCCTGCAAGCGAGGCGCTATAGTCGACGCCAAGGGCGGAACGAGTCGTTTAGGACACTGGCGACGCCAATCGGGGTTCTGTTACCTTCGCCGTGCCACTGTCGAGTGCCTTGCCTTCTTCGTCGACTGCTCAGGCCCCTGTCGACCCACCTTCAGTTTTTGCGACCCATCATGTCCCAGAAGACGAAGTGAATGCTGCCAGGGAAGCGATACCCCAGCCGGGCGTCATGATGGAGAAGATGAAGATGGTGCGGGACGCCAGTCAGGCTGCCTACGACGCTAGCTCGGCTCTCCAAAGCAACGTTCAGGTTAGTTGGTCGCCGCTTGTTCTGTTAGGATATGATATCTGAAGACTCTTTCCGAAAATCTTTGCGTTAGTACACCCACTGGGTGCGTTGGTTGAACTTTGAATTAGTGGGGCACGCTGAGTGCACCCACTGGGTGTAGTCCCTGAGACTACGGTGGACTGCGGGCAGTCGACTGTAGTCTTTGCATTTTTTCGAGTGTAAACCGAACTGATAGTTTGTCTCTTCCACTCGGTCTGGTCGAGTGGGGTCAGAACCGGTGGGGGCACGCCAAGTGCACCCACTGGGTGTAGTCCCCGAGACCGCGGTCGACTGCTGGCAGTCGACTGTGGTCTGAGTTCTTTCTCTCTTCTTCTTTTTTTACTCCCTGCACTCGACTCCGGCGGGCTGGTCGAGTGGGATCAGAACCGGTGGGGGCACGCAAAGTGCACCCACTGGGTGTAGTCCCCGAGGCTATGGTGGACTGCGGGCAGTCGACCGTAGCCTTAGTGCTTATTGACTTTGTTGTTTTTAGCTGTAAAAATAACTTCTCCCCTTTGATTTTAGAAATCTTGTGATCTTGGAGCTCGCTTTGCTGACTTGGAGAAGCAGCAGATCCAACTGAACCTTGACTTGGAGCTGGCCAAGACAGAGCTGCAAAGGGTCAAGGACGACGCCACTGGTAAAACGAATTTGTCGACTGGTCTGTCTTAGGCTTGAGTACCCTTCTGCTCTTGCTGAATCAGTGATCATTTCTTTGTAGAAAAACTGAGAGAAGCTCTGGCGAAGAAGGATCGGGATTTGGATGCTGCTTGAAAGGAGGCTGACGACAGAACCGCTCTAGCTGAACAGAAACTGGCTTCGGTCGGCTAGTTGGAAGAAGAGAATACCAGGCTGAAATCTGCTCTGAATGACGCCAACAAGGAGTGCTCGCGCTGGAAGAAGGAGAATCTCATCCTGGGCGAGAAGATGGAAAGCATTGCTCGCAGGAGGGACGATCTGGAGAGCTATCTGAGGAGCCTTGCCAAGAAGTTGTTCATCAAGCTTGAAGGTGCACATTTTGTTCCGACTAATTTTTTTATGTCGACTCAGTGTACGAAAATTGACTTATCCTCGTGAATGCAGAGTTTTGCCAGAACTTCGAGGAGGAGACTGGGTGGATTGAGCCAGGTTTGGACCGAATCAGTTCTCCCGTAAAAGTTGAAACTGCCATGAATCTGCTCCGACTGGAATCCCGCATCGACGGTGTCGTGGACTACTTGGCTCGACTGAAGGTTGCCATGTCGCGGATCGACCCGGCACTTTGGCCAAAGACCACGCCCCAGAATGATCTCGAGTCCTTGATGACTCGACTTAACGAAATCCCTGATCGAGTGCAGGAGTGGAAGAAATCTTCTGCCCAGTGTGGAGCTGATGTGGCCCTGTCTCTGGTTCGCGTGCATTGCAAGGAGGTGCGTCAAGATAAGCTAGCGGCAATCAAGGTCGCCAACACCCAGAAGCATGACTTCTGATCTTTTATGGAGACTTTCATCGCCGCAGCCACTCGGATCGCCGACGGCGTCGACCTGGACGAGTTCGTCGAGCCTACTAGTCCTCCTCCCATGGAGTGAACAAACTTTTATGCCTCACCTTAAATTTGCCTCGGGATGCCAAGTGGTTTTTGTAACCATTAATCTCTTTTGGGTTGAAAGCCCGAGCACTTCGATCTGTGGTCCGGAACCTTTATGGTTTATCTGAACTTGGTTTATCATTAAATATCTTCATGAATCCCCCGTCGAGTGAGAATAGTTCTTCATTCGAGACAACTTTTGCATTTGTGGCGCAGCTCCGAAGGAGAAGGTGGTAGTCGACCTGCATCTTGCTACTGCAGAGCAGGACGGCGCGCACATTGTATTTGTGGCGAAGCTCTCAAGGAAAAGGCGGCAGTCGACCTGCACCTTGTTACTCTAGAGCAGGATGGAGCGCACATTGTATTTGTGGCAAAGCTCTCACGGAGAAGGTGGCAGTCGACCTACACCTCGTCGTCCTTGAGGATTCAAATGTGTTTTGTACTTAGGCGAGTGATGGACTACAGCTAAGCCTCCAAGTGGGAGGCTAGCTCACCACTCGGTAGGATTTTCAGATACTTAGGCGAGTACTGGACTGCAGCTAAGCCCCCGAGTGGGAGGATTGCTCTCCACTCGGTAGGATTTTTTCAAACTTAGGCGAGTGCCGAACTGCAGCTAAGTCTCCAAGTGAGAGAATCTTAGGCGAGTACTGGACTGCAGCTAAGCCTCCGAGTGGGAGGATTGCTCTCCACTCGGTAGGATTTTTTCAAACTTAGGCGAGTCCTGGACTGCAGCTAAGTCTCCAAGTGAGAGAACTTAGGCGAGTACTAGACTGCAGCTAAGCCCCCGAGTTGCAGGATTGCTCTCCACTCGGTAGGATTTTTTCAAACTTAGGCGAGTGCCGGACTGCAGCTAAGTCTCCAAGTGAGAGAACTTAGGCGAGTACTGGACTGCAGCTAAGCCTCCGAGTGGGAGGGTTGCTCTCCACTCGGTAGGATTTTTTAAATACTTAGGCGAAACGGATTCGCAGCTAAGCCCCCGAGTGGGAGGCTGGCTCGCCACTCGGTAGGAAATTGTTTTTACAAACTTAGGCAAAGCGTATTCGCAGCTAAGCCACCGACTGGGGGATTTCTCACGCAAACAAAAACAATAATAATCACTGGGAAAATTATAACGCTCTTGCCTTTGATAAATAAACTACAGGAGTTTTTCTTATTACATCTCATCCGACTGAGAATTCAAGTATAAAAGGGGCGGAGGAGCTCCGCATTCCAGGCTCGCGGCTCATCTACCTGGCGATCAACATTGTTGAGGTGGTATGCTCCATTGCGGAGGACTCTGGTGACTATGAAGGGGCCTTCCCAAGTAGGAGCGAGTTTGTGTGGTTTCTGTTGATCCACTTGGAGGACTAAGTCTCCTTCTTGGAAGGCTCGACTCTTCACGTTTCTAGCATGGAACCGACGCAAGTCTTGCTGATAGATGGTCGATCGGATCATGGCCATTTCTCTTTCTTCTTCCAGGAGGTCGACTGCGTCCTACCGGGCTTGTTCTACTTCATCTTTAGAGTAGAGCTTGACTCGGGAAGCGTTGTGAAGCAGGTCACTCGGCAAGACTGCCTCGGCTCCGTAGACCAGAAAGAATGGGGTTCTCCCAGTCGATCGGTTCGGGGTTGTCCTCAATCCCCAAAGGACTGATGGAAGCTCGTCGACCCATGCACCTGCTGCATGCTTGAGATCGTGCATCAATCAGGGTTTCAGTCCTTTGAGAATTAGGCCGTTTGCTCTTTCTGCTTGCCCATTCGACTGGGGGTGAGCGACCGAAGCATAGTCGACCCGAGTGCCCTGAGAGGCGCGAAAGGCCCTGAATTTGTCGGAATCGAAGTTTGACCCATTGTCAATGATGATGTTGTGCGGAACTCCATATCTGAATATCAACTCTCTGATGAAACTGATAGCAGTGCAAGCATCAAGATTCTTGATAGGCTTGGCTTCAATCCATTTGGTGAACTTGTCGACTGCTACCAGTACATGAGTGAAGCCGCTCCTACCCGTTCTCAGTGGTCCAACCATGTCCAGCCCCCAAACAGTGAAGGGCCAGACGAGTGGAATGGTTTTCAGGGCTGACGCGGGCTTGTGCGACATATTGGAGTAATACTGACATCCTTCACATTTGTCGACTATCTCTTTTGCCATTTCATTGGCTCTTGGCCAGTAGAATCCCGCTCGGTATGCTTTAGCTATCGGATTTCGGGTTCCGGCGGTGTTGACGGCGGGCGACGGGGAACGACGAGGACGCCCACCGACGGGGCCCGTCTGGGCGATGCGAGAAGCGATGGCGGCCCGGCGCTCGGCGCGGGCCCGACGAGCGTCTGACATGGATGCGACGGTCGGAGGAGAGGGGAGCGGTGGGAGACGAATTCCGGCGCACCCCTACCTGGCGTGCCAAATGTCGGATTTCGGGTTCCGGCAGACCCTTAAGGTTCGAACACTGGGGTGCGCGCGGAAATCTCGCCTTCAACCTCTCCGTCTTGATGGGATCTGAACTACTAGAAGAGCTGCACGAAAGACACAAGATTTATACTGGTTCGGGCCACCGATGTGGTGTAATACCCTACTCCAGTGTGTGGTGGATGGATTGCCTCCTGGGGCTGGTGTGGATGAACAATACAAGGAAGAACAGCCTCACGAGGGTCTGTTCTTGGCTGTGGTGATGAACTGCTATGAAGAGTTCAGTCACCTTTCTCTCTCTTTCTCTCTCAGATCCCGAACCGAACAACCAGGAATCGAACCCCTTGCTATGTGGGTGGCTAGTCCTATTTATAGAGGCCCTGGTCCTCTCCCCAAATATTGAGCGGGAAGGGATCCAACAATGGCGGGCTAATTTGAAGGGGGACAGCGAGTACATATATCCTGACAAAAGCAGTCTTCGCCTGCCAAAGGCTCTGGTGATGATGCCGCGCTGGCCTCCATGGTGACCTCCGTCTCGTAGTCCTCCTGGTCTTGGTCTCGTTGCACCGAAGTGGCAACCTTTGCCTAATGCCTCGGTACTCCGCGGATATGCTTGCCCCCTTTGCACCAAAGAGGAAAGAGGGACGCTGCGCGCGCTGGCACCCGCCTGGTGCCCCGTGTCGTCATGGCTTACGTCATGGGCACCTCGCGAGGTACCCCGCCTTGAACTCTCCGCCTCCTCGCGAGCCAGCCTGACAAGGTTGTGCCTGAGGATGCGCCGTGTCATCCGCCTCGCGAGGCTTGGCCCCTCGCGAGGGTCTTGAGCCTCGTGTTGATGAAGTTGGGCCGCGCTGGGCCCCCACTTGAGCCACGCCGCAGGCCGCAGGCAGGCAAGTCTGGGGACCCCCGTTCCCAGAACGCCGACATTAGCCACAATGGTCCGAGAGGACGCATGATGACCACAGGTCCCCGAGTGGATATCATCAAGGATCATCTGACCTTCTTCTGGTGTAATACACTTCTGGCTGACCCTAGTCGCGCTTTCTCTATATAACTGTCCCTTTATGACTGTAAGGCCTTGGATCGACGGACGATCTGTCGAGCCTCTTCTTCGTCCTCTGGGAGTTCTTTTCTTAGGATGTACGCGATGTACGGTACTGTCCAGACGGGAGTGATGACCAAGACTTCCATGATCAGGTCGACCACAGCTGGAATTTAAACTTCAGTCGGATCCATGGCACTTTTTGGCTGCGGGGCCTCTTCAATGAAGGGATCCTCCTGAACTGATGGTGTGTGGATGTGTTCCAAAAACACATTGCTGGGAATGGCTTCTCTTTTGGAAACTATTTTTGCCAGATCATCAGCTGCTTGATTTTTCAGTCGGGGTATGTGATGAAGCTCTAACCCCTCGAATTTCTTCTCCAGCTTTCTCACTGCATTGCAGTAACCAGTCATGGCTGGACTTCTGACGTCCCATTCCTTCATCACCTGATTAACCACCAAATCTGAGTCGCCATAGACCATGAGGCGACGGACGCCGAGTGAAATGGCCATGCGCAACCCATATAAAAGTGCTTCGTATTCTGCCTCGTTATTGGAGGAATCAAAGTGGATTTGAAGGACATATCTGAGTTTATCTCCTCTGGGGGAGACCAACACCACTCCGGCACCGGAACCATTTAGCATCTTGGAGCCGTCGAAGAACATGGTCTAATGCTCCGAGTGAACCTGAGTCGGCAGTTGTTGTTCAATCCACTCAGCGACGAAATCTGCGATTACCTGGGACTTGATAGCTTTCTTTGCCTCAAACTTGATATCTAGAGGAAGGAGTTCAATCGCCCATTTTGCCACTCGACCAGTTGCATCCCTGTTATGCAGGATCTCTGACAATGGAGCATCGCTGACGACTGTAATGGAATGATCAGAGAAGTAGTGAGCAACTTTCTTTGTGGTCATATAAATCCCATATACAAGCTTCTGATAATGAGGATATCTTTGGTTCGATGGGGTCAAGACTTCAGAAATATAATATACTGGGCGCTGAACTTTGAAGGTTTTTCCTTCTTCTTCCCGCTCGACCGTAAGTACCGTACTGACGACTTGTCCTGTGGCTGCAATGTAAAGCAGCAAAGGCTCCTTGATGATTGGGGCAGCAAGCACCGGCTGGGAGGAGAGCAGAGCTTTGAGCTCTGCAAATGCTGCATCAGCTTCAGGAGTCCACTCGAACTTGTCGGACTTCTTCATCAATCGGTAAAGAGGCAATGCCTTTTCACCGAGACGAGATATGAATCGAGTTAGGGCAGCCAAGCAACCAGTAAGCTTCTGGACGTCGTGCACTTGCACAGGACTTTTCATTCAGAGTATAGTACCGACTTTTTCTGGATTGGCGTCGATTCCCCATTCAGAAACGAGAAAACCGAGTAATTTTCCGCCAGGAACTCCGAATGTGCACTTTGATGGATTAAGCTTGATATCATACCTCCTGAGGTTGGCAAAGGTTTCAGCAAGGTCAGTCAGCAGGTCAGAACCCTTTCGTGACTTGACCATAATATCATCCATGTACGCCTCCACATTCCGACTGATTTGAGTGATCAAACACTTCTGAATCATCCTCATGAATGTGGCTCCGGAATTCTTGAGGCCGAACGGCATGGTAACATAACAGAAGCACCCGAATGGAGTGATGAAGGCTGTTTTGATCTCGTCAGGTCCATACAGATGGATCTGATGGTACCCGGAATAGGCGTCTAAAAAAGACAGTCGCTCACATCCCGCAGTCAAGTCGACTATCTGATCGATGCGGGAGAGAGGAAAATGATCTTTCGGGCAGGCCCAATTGATATGTTTAAAGTCAATGCAATTGCGAAGTGACTTGTCCTTCTTGGGGACCATAACAACGTTGGCGAGCCACTCGGAGTGGTAGATTTCTTGGATGAACTCTGCTACTAAGAGCCGAGCCACCTCCTCGCCAATGGCCTTTCTCTTCTGGACGGCGGACTGTCGGAGATGTTCCTTGACAGGTTTTACTTTTGAGTTGACTCTTAGGCGGTGCTCAGCCAGCTCCCTGGGAACACCCGGCATGTTAGAAGGCTTCCATGCGAAAATGTCCCAGTTCTCATGGAGGAACTGGATGAGCGCCTCTTCCTATTTGGAGTCGAGTGTTGTCGAGATATGAGTTGGAGCAGCACTGGGGTCGGTCAGGTGGATGTGAGCTGTCTTCGTATCGCCAGTCGACTGAAAAGCTGATTCTGTAGCGGGCTTCTTGGCTCGCAACAAGTCACTCGGGTCTGCAGTCTTCTGGTATTCCTGTAACTCCACCACTGCCATCTAAGCATCAGTGATCTTCGAACCTTTCTGAAAACATTCTTCCGCTTTCTTCCGATTGCCCGTAATAGTGACCACACCTTTGGGGCCAGGCATCTTCAATTTGAGATACACATAACATGGTCGGGCCATGAAGCGTGCATAAGCCGGCCTGCCCAAAATAGCGTGGTAGGCACTCTGGAAGTCTACAACTTCAAATGTCAACTTTTCTTTGCGGTAATTCTTGGAATCACCGAAAACCACATCAAGAGCAATCTGGCTGAGTGATTCAGCCTTCTTCCCAGGAATGACTCCATGGAAACTCATGTTGCTGGCACTGAGTCTGGACATCGGAATGCCCATCCCTTTCAACGTCTCAGCATATAATATGTTCAAACCACTGCCACCATCCATCAGGACTTTGGTCAGTCGAGTGCCTTCAACAACTGGGTCGACCACCAAAGCTTGCCTCCCAGGGGTGGCGATGTGCGTTGGGTGATCGGACCGGTCGAATGTTATGGCAGTCTGAGACCACTTCAGATAACTGGGTGTCACCGGAGCGACCATATTCACCTCTCGGTTGATAACTTTCAGTTGACTTTTGCTTTCAACATCAGCAAAAATCATCAGAGTGGAATTGACCTGAGGGTATCCGTCGTCACTATCTTCCTTGTCCTCAACTTTGTTCGACTCCTTTTCCTTATCTTTGGGCTGCTTGCCCTGGAACTGCTGGATCAAGAGTCAACACTGTCGAGTGGTATGTTTCGGGTAAATGAAATTACCCTCTTCATCTTTCTTTGTGTGGATGTGACACGGCAAATCCAACACATCATTTTCCGTCCTGGTCTTTAACTTTCTTGGAGTTCCAAGGTCCTTTGGGTTTCCCCTTAAATTTTCCTTGAGTCATAGCCAAGGCTTCCCCAGGAGCAGCTGGCTCGGCTTTCCGCTTCTGTTTCCGATTGGAATTTCCTCCGGCTTCTTGAGCGACTGGCTTGAGCTTGCCACTCCTAAGTCGATCCTCATCTTCACCATTAGCGTACTTGGTGGCAATCTCCATCATCTGATTCAGAGACATATCTCCGGTTCGACCGAACTTCGGATTCAGTTCTCTGTACTTAACACCTTCTTTGAAGGCACAAACTGCTTGGTGGTCGGGCACATTCTCAACTGTGTGATGCAATGTGATCCACCTCTGGATGTAGTCCCTCAAAGTTTCATTCGGCTTCTGCACGCAAGACCGTAGTTCCGTCAGCCCTGCCGGTCAGTTGCATGTTCCTTCAAATGTGATGACAAACACTCAGCCGAGATCTTCCCAAGTGTAAATGCTGCTGGGTGCTAACTGATTCAGCCACGCTCTGGCCGAGCCCTCCAACATGAGAGGCAGATGCTTCATGGCCACTTCATCATTGCCGCCGCCAATCTGGACGGCGACTCGGTAGTCTTCAAGCCAAGTATCGGGTTTGGACTCACCAGTGAACTTACTGACTCCAGTCGCCAACCTGAAGTTGGGAGGAATCACAGCGGCCCTGATGGCTCTGCTAAAGCACTCTGGCCCCGAACCGTGTACTGTGCCGCTGGTAGGTGCATCTCTGTCGTGACCTTCTCGGTGAGCTCTGTTCATGTCGACCAAACCTTGAACGAGAATGGATCTCGCATAAAAGCACGGTTCCCTGGGGTCGACTGGAATCCTTGGCCCAACACTATGAGGGCGCCTGTCATCTTGTCGTCGAGGCGCATACGACCCGCTCCTCGGGGGAGGGGTGGGCACTCGACATCGATCATCACGATCGAATCGGTGATCATACTGCTCACGGTTCCCGTACTGATTATGTCGGTCTCCACGTCCCTCACGCCTCGGGGGCGATCTCGGGCTATGGGCCGACTAGACTGTGTCTACAGCAACGGATCTGCTATGAATCCTGTTCCGCCACTGAGAAATAGCGGAATTCTGGTCTCCTGCTGCCCGGAGTAACGCTCTGATCTGCAGCAAGCCTCTGCCAGCCTCCGACTGGGAAGGCTGAATTGACTCTGCTATATGGGCTGCAGCTGCTAAATTCTAAATCGGAGTTCGGTATACCTGCGGGGGCGGAAAGAGCTGATGTCGACTGGATTCTGGAACCCGTTGTCGCGCACGCTCGTCGAGTGCTCGCTGGAGGTTCTCCAGTCGAGTGCGCTCAGCCAAGTTTGCCAGGCGCGCGTGTTCTAAGACACGAGCCTCGGGGGTTTCTCCAACAATAGGAGTGTGCAGTGCATCCATGTTCCGGCGGTGAAGTTCTTCTCTCTGCAGCGACGTGAGAGGCTCGGGAAGATATTCCTCATGGGGACGCGACAGGTCGCCTCCACCCGTGCCTCCGTTGGTGCGGGGAAAACCAGGAGGACTGGGCGGTCCATCGACCATCAGAACCTCCGCCGCCGGATCGCTGCTGTCGCACTCGGATGCGGTCTCTGCGGAGCCAAGCGACAGGTCGAATAGGCCGTAGAGGGATTCCTCAGGCTCGATCGCCGCGACTTGAGGGGTGGACGACTGGCGTGCCACCGCGTGTCTCACCCACCGCTGAAGTCTCGACCGACCGAAGCGCTTGCGCCGGCGGGAAACAGGGAGGGAGGACAACACAGGAGCCGACCGGTAGGGGGTCGACGGTTGCCGCAGGAGAACGCCGTGGACGCACGCACTAAAGTGCGTTGCCCCGCGGACAGGGAGTGCGTCCACGTCGAGCGGAGCCTCCTGAAGCCAAGCGGAGTCGTCAGCGATGAACGTGAGCACGCCGAGACGGATCTCGCGGCCCTCGACCAAAACTCCGTCGAAAACCATGATGATTCGGGTCGGAAAAGATCACAACTCCTCCAACAAAACACTAAAACACCTGCCCCAAGGTGGGCACCAACTGTCATGGTTCTAAGTTTGACAGTAGTGTAGGGGGGTAAGTATGGAGAGGCAAGATCTTAGCTATGGAGAAGTTGTAAGCACGCATGGGTTACGAGTTCAGGCCCTTCTCAGAGGAAGTAATAGCCCTACGTCTCGGAGCCCGGAGGCGGTCGACTGGATTATGCGTGTATGAATTACAGGGGTGCGAACCCTTGTCTCGGAGGAGGGGGTGGCTTATATAGAGTGTGCCGGGACCCCAGTAAGCCCACGTTACAAAGGGTTCAATGCACATTAAGGCAGGGCGTTACTGGTAATGCTAGTAATAAAGTGCTATGACCGACCGTTAGCATGCGGAGTGCCTTTAGGTCTCCTGACTGTCGAGTGGCTTGGTCTTGGTCGAGTGGTTGCTTCTTGGTCGAGTATCTTTGAGTCTATAGAGTGGAACACCTCCAAGTCGATTGAAAGATGATTTCTTCTGGAGATGTCCTTGGGTAGGTCAGTTTGGACAGGTCCATGCCCCTACCCTAGGTACATAGCTTCATCATACGCCAGTGGGGAGAAGTCCTTGTCTTGATCACCAAGTCTTTGTGGAATCTTCCTTGTATGCGGCATTGGTTCTTTCATTGAGAGTTCCGCTATGTGATCGACAAAAGGATCGATGGCTCGCCTGCAGATCAACTGCGACTTCAACGTCTTTGTCACCAGTTCGACTGGTCACCTTGGTTCGACCAAGGATTGCGCCCCGTGTTCGGATCACCATGTTTGGACGAGGGCCTTCATCAAACATCAACTCCGATCTCTATCAAGATCACGGAGGAATCATCTATGGAGCTCGGGGGCTCAACGTCAACATTGCCCTCAAGCGACTGTGATGTTTTTTTGGTCAGCAAAATCGTATCTGCCGCCACCACCTCCTCGAGTATCGCTTTGGTGGAATTGTGCGGAATTGAGTCTATAACAATCCTGGAAAATTTCGTCGAGTTTCGATGGAGGAATCTCTGGCAATCCACGATATACCAGAGCCCTGTCAAATCTGGATGGGAATTTGGATGAGTTTCGGGCGTGGTGTCCAGCTTCTAGCTCGTACATCGTTTGGAAGATCCAACCGTTGATCGGTTGCAGAATTCCTATATCTACCACCTCTCAAAATTTCAGCTCGATCCGACCGTCCAAACTCCGGGAACCTTCCGATTAGTGCATCACTTTTCGGATCTGTTTTCTGCGCGAAAACGAATCCGACCCGAGTTCATCTTTTTTATGAACGGGATTTCAGACATCCCTTTTGAAAGAAGTTTTTTATGGGGTATTGTGTTTTGTTCCCGAACACATCCCACTAACTTTAAGATCTTTTGAACATGATGTTCAACATCATTCTGGTGTCAAACCAGTCCGGCAATATTACTCCACGGCTGCCGACCAGCGATAGACACGTCGTCACTTTAGCTGAGCTCAACTTCTTCGGATCATCATCTCAGCAAGCCGAACAAGAGTCCGGCATCGTGAAGGATAAATCATCATCAACATCGCCGCCCCATGGATTACACGAAGCGGGCATACCGGCATCGCCGCACGGTCGCTTCATCAAGCCGGCATCGACCACGTCACGACCTGCATCGACAGGGCCGCACTATTGCTTCTTCAAGCTGGTGTCCATCATGCCAACCTACTTCGACTCATCGGCTGACGTCGAGGCTTCGACATCTCGGCTGGACCGGGGGCTTCGCCATCTCTTCATCAACCTACTCCAGACACTTCGGCGTCACTAGCCGACCAGCTCCGTCACGTTAGCTGGGCTGAGGGCTTTGCCTCGGTGAGTCAACCTTTACCAGCATTGCCATGCCGTCGTTTTATCACCCATCAGGCAATGGGTGTGCGGAGCGAGTCCCAATTTTGGGAATCACCTTCCTTTGGATTGCTACAACAAATAAACCAGGTGCTATTAATCCTAGTATTTTTTGCTTGTTTGGGTTTATTTTTCGCAAGAAATTATTACTCTGGTTTGTCCATGATATGTACACAGGTCTATCAAATGGTGACCGCATTAACGACGGTCGTGTGGTGGTTCGATCAGTTTCCGTACATAGTTTGGCGAACGCCGCATCCAGAGCTCGGACCGACCTGTGAATTCAGGCTTTGCCACGCCTTTACTACATCACGCCGATGCCCTGCATCGACATTGACTACGGCGCCAAGCCATATTTCTTCTATTCCTCACTTTGCATAAATTATTTATTATGCAACATTTTTTTAATTACATTATTACTATTATATCCGGTTTGCACTATTTTTTGTGCACAGGAAAAAGATCGAGGGACTTCGGCGTCACTCTGCCGGTCTGCATTGAACGTGCTATGTCACCACTTCGGGGTGTCGAGCTCTCCGCTCCGCCACCTCGGGACCAGCTTGGGGGATGGAACCTTGCCCCGCATCAAGCTCGGACCGTGTCATCAATACCGAACACATTAACCAGCTAAGTCGCTTTCATGCTCAAAGCTTTAATTTCTAACTTGTGTTCGGTTCGACCAAGCATTATACTTTTTTGGAAAAAAGTTGCTTGTAAAAAATTTCCTTGTCCAAACTTTGTTTGTGACGCATAAATTCAAATACCCAATTCATTTGGGGGCTTCCTTCATGAAGCTTTTCCACTTGCATATGATTATACTTGTACGGCTTCGTTCCTTGTTCGTGTATTACACCATAATATGCACCATATTGACTTAACCGATTTGCAAGCTGGGTTGCCTCGCTCCTGTGTTTACCCCTACGTTCCCGATTGTTCGGCTAGGGAGTAAAGGGAGCACGTCTGCGATCATCACGATCGGGTCGCCCGAGCTGGACCTCAGACTGGGTGAAGCCGAAAGCTAGCGCTCTTATAGTTTTCAATGATGGTCGGCACACAATGAAACTCATGAGTACAAAAAATCTATTGCACAAGCCTCATAATAACAATGAGCACCGAAGAAAGGTATCGGTGGGGTACTATTTTCTTCGAAGATGCTTCTTACACTTCACAGTAATATAGCATAAGTTCCTTGAGCGTGCTTTGTCTGTTACAGCCTTATGGCCTGATTGCCTAGTTATTGGAAACACCGTTGATATTCTCGACCGATGGAGTACATAACACTTTTCGGTCCTTGACCGAAGAGGGAGAAGCTAACGGTCAATTAAGACGCGTTTAAAGTTTGGTTGAACATAGATATGATATAAGTACTTCGGTACATTCAATCATTCTTCTACCCAAGTCACTTGGGGCTCTTAAGTTTATTTGAGCCGTCTTATAATAAGTGTTCTTCTTCTTAGTCATTGCAAAGTTTTATTATTATTATTTATCACTCCTTTTTTTGACACGAGTGTGCGGTCACTAGCCGGGGAGCCTAATTTCTCTCTCAAAGCCGCTAGAGTTTAGTTTGCTAAACTGGCCTGATGAGAAGTACTCCGCCCTCGGGATAGGAGGTTGAAGCCATAGGCTGACCCACTCAAAGTCTTGAGATAGGATGTATCATGTTAAAGCACGACAGAAGCACTTCTTTTTTTCTAAGACCAACTTTCGGATTGGCACCGAACACTTGATATTGTTTGTACGTCATGTTTTTTCTGATGTTTCTTGGTTTTCCAAGCTTTTTGGCACTTTTAAACCATTTGTGCTTTTCCAGCATTAGTCTCGCAGTGCAACGTTGGACACCTTTAGGGATTCGGCAAAAACATTCTCAGATATTGCTATATATGCATAGGTTTCGAATTGTGTCTTCGGTCAATAGTTGGGTTGCCCGGCTCCTGCACTTGCTTCCTATGTTCCATTTTGTTCGGCTAGGCGTGCAAAGGGAGAACCACTGTGATTGTGCTTCCAGCTCACATGGTTAAGCACCTCAGTGGAGAAAGCCGAAAACTGACTTTCACAATAAGCGTAAACTGGTCAGCGATCCAATGACTATGTTCAATGATGGGTCGTTCATAACATTGGCCGAAGTGTTTACGGCTTGACCCCGACTGTCGCCGAACACTACCGGGGGCTATTAACTGGCCTCCCAAACTAAATCCTCAATATTTTGCTCTTACATTAGAGCTGAGGTTTAATGATAATGCTTAGCATGACAACCCAAAGAAAGGAATCGATAGCGGGACTATTTTCTTTGGAAGACATTTCTTCTCTTAAACAGTAATATAACTCTCTGCGTACCTTTGTTTATAAAACCATATGGCCATATTGCCTTGTTTGTTGTAAATCTTTGCCCTCATAAAGGCTTTATAAAGTAGGACAAACACTCCTCGGCTACTGGCCGAGGAGGTGGAAGCCGATGGTCGGTCAACAAAGTTTTGTACAATGCGGATCTGAGCATTAATGACGTAAAGTACTTGGATACATAGAGTTATTACACATAATTTGTGATTTTACTATGGATATTGATCCTTAATTTGGCCACCTGTGCCCGCATTAAGGCCCGTGGGCTACTGGGCTTCGGTCTTATTATTTACAAATATTAAAGGGGCACATTGATCCCCTGATTTGGTGTTACCACCCGACTAGTGTCTCGGGGGCTACTGCATTGCTTGTCCAATGCAGAAAATTTTATGTGCAATATAGTTTCCGAGGAGATTTTGATCCTCAGGTTGGTCGGCCGCACCCAACCTGAGTCTTGAGGACTGAGCACGCTGCTTTTAGTGTCCCGAAGTATTCTGCCAAGCTTGGACTTGATCCTCAGGCTGATTTTGCAAATCAACCTGAGTCTCAGCGGCTACTGGGATCAGCGGTCTTACGTCATCCTTCAGGTGCATCTCGGGTTTCAGACCGATACACACCTTGAGGGCTACTGGCTATATATCTCGGCAGAGAATAAATTGCACCAATAAAAAATATTCACAAAAATCGACCCACATTCGGGGTGGTGCACCACCTCGGAAGCAGCCCGGCATAAAGCTCGGGCGCTAGTGGCTAGCTCCATACAGGGCATTTCCGGCATTAAGCTCGGCTAAACTCCTTCAAACTTCTTTGAACCAAGGTGATTTTCGACACCTCGGATATAGTCCGGCGTTGGAGCTCGGATATACAATCCGGCATTGGAGCTCGGATACATAGTCCGGCGTTGGAGCTTGGATACATTCCGGCGTTAGAGCTGGGAAGCGGTCCGGCGTTGGTGCTTGGTCGCAAAAGATACTTCGAATACAGTCCGACGTTGGAGCTCGGACGCAAGAGGACGCTGCCGCCCGGGAACAACTTCAAACCCAAGGTGTGGCATAAAAATAACAAGGCATTGGTAAAGGCCGGAAACTTAAAGGGGCTCCTCGGATACCCGACGTGTAAACTCGTCGAAAGCATTTCGGCGATCCTCAAGATCGAAGATAAAGAAGATTTGTTGAACCAGTTTTCAAGACCGACTACCGAAGATGAAGAACAGTTCGAAAGAATCGAGGAGCGTCCCTAACTTGAAGACCGGTTCAGGGGGCTACTGACGGTGTCCTGGACTAGGGGTTACTCACCACGTCATCTCTCGATCTATTAGATTGGGCCGAGGCCCCCCATGGCCGTATACTCATGGGCCAGTTCGAACAGCTGCCGCATACAAGGAAGATTCCACAAAGACTTGGCAATCAAGACAAGGACTTCTCCCCACCGGCGTATTTGGCTAGGACTCTTCTTAACCTAGGCCTCTGGTGCATTATATAAACTAGGGCCAGGCTAGTCGATAGAATATACAACATACACATCAACAATCATACCGTAGGCTAGCTTCTAGGGTTTAGCCTCCTCGATCTCGTGGTAGATCTACTCTTGTACTACCCATATCATCAATATTAATCAAGCAGGACATAGGGTTTTACCTCCATCGAGAGGGACCGAACCTGTGTAAAACTTCGTGTCCCTTGCCTCATGTTACCATCCAGCCTAGACGCACAGTTCGGGACCCCTACCCGAGATCTACCGGTTTTGACACCGACAAAGAGCTCCACATACTCAACCATCATATAGTCTTCTACGATTGCTAACACTCACCGCATACACATGAGCAAAATGTTTCAACCGGACACATAGAAAGATAGGGGCTTATAATTTCGCCTCCCAACGTATTCACCTCAAGGGTGATGTCAACAATAATAACTCATGCTACCCATATTCAACTGGACATATGTGGCTAGATCTTTCCTCACCACATGATGCTTGCCAAAAGAGAAATATAAGAAGGAATAGAGAGAAAAACTTTGACTCTTTGCATAAAAGTAAATACATAAAAGTAAAAGATAGGCCCTTCACAGAGGGAAGTAGGGATTTGTAGAGGTGCCAGAGCTCACAGCGAAAAACTTAGAGATAAAAACATTTTGGGAGGTGTATCCATCCCACCAACGAAAACGACTTAGAGTTCCCAATACTTTCCATCCATAGATATATCAGAGGCGGTTCCCACATAGAAAATAAAGTTTATTCCTTTTTTCCACCATAACTTTCACTTTCCATGGCTAACCGTATCTACGGGTGCCCTCCATACCAACACTTTCCAAGGAATTTATTATTTGACAACATAAAGTAAATTCATTTTTCATTTTGGGACTGGGCATCCCTAATACCTTTCCCTTACTCTCGTGTAATGACAAGTGAATAGACACTCATGGTGAGAATAACACATCTAGCATGGAAAATATTGGCCACCCCTCACCGCCTAGCGAGCGGTACGAGCACACAAAAGAGAAATTTATTTTGAATATTAGAGATGGCACATACAAATTTGCTTAGAACGGCAAAATAATACCACATATAGGTAGGTATAGTGGACTCTTGAAAATAAGATTTGGGTTTAAGGGTTTTTGGATGCACAAGTAGTATCTGTAAGTGCATCTAGTGCCACCCCTAGTTGGTTTTGGAGTATTGACGACAAACCTAGTTGAGGGACTAATGTGTTTGTGAGAATTGCAGGATAACACAGGTAGAAGTCCCTCATTGATTCGGTTTTCCTACCAGAGATGACCCCTAAAAATGTATGAAGACATTGATGTCAAAGGTGGTTTATGAAGATATTCACATTGAAGACTATGATAAGAGAAGACACCGCATTAAGCCTATGGAGCTCGAAGACTTAGATCTTTCATAGTTCTTTTCCTTCTGTGTTGAGTCATAGGAACCACCGTACTGTTAAGTGGGGTCCAAGAGAACCAGTCAGAATGACTGAAGTGATGCTTAAACAAAACCTATGTCTTTGAGTGAAGACTATGAGAGCGAATCTTGTCCAGAGTCGGACAAGTCAGCTTTGCTTGTAGCCCAAGTAAAGTTGTCGTGTGAGTTTGAAATCTGACCGTTGGAACACGTGTCAGTTCCTTAGTGACCCAGGGTCATTTCGGACAAATCAGGTCGGGTTGCCTAGTGGCTATAAATAGCCCACCCCCTACAACCATAAATGGTTGGCTGCTCAGATTTACAGTACGGCTTTTGTCGTTTGAGAGCAACCCACCTCGAATCCTTGAGAGAGAATTCCTTGCGAGGATAAAGCCCTAACCACCCAGAGCCAAAGAGAATTAGGCATCACTTAAGTCTTCTTGTATGTGTGATCTGAAGACTTATTACACTTGAGGACTGTGCATCCTCCAACTGGTTAGGCGTCGCGTTCTGAGCATCCAAGAGACATTGTGGATCGCCGGTGAAAGAAGTCTGTGAAGGTTTGGGAGTCTCCCTTGAAGACTTACTAGAGTGATTGGGCGAGGTCTGTATGACCTTAGCTCAAGGGGAATACGGTGAGGAGTGGGTGTCCTGAGCTGCGTGTTCAGGACTTCGTGTCCGGGACTGTGTGTCCTTAGGTTTAAATACCTAGCCGCCCTAACCAGACGTACAGTTGTCACAGCAACTGTGACTGGTCCAACAAATCATTATCTTCAACGAGTCACTGGTTTCATCCTTCCTTTCTCCTTACTTAGTGTTACTCCTTGTCAAGTCATTGTATGTAAGCATTATCTTTTGTCTTCACTGAGTGACTGTGTGATCTGTTTGGCTTCTTAATATCTTCCTACCTGATCCTCACTACCTAGCTGCTATTAGTCATTGTGCTTTCACTTCATTGAATACATGACCATGGTTTACCTAGTGTAGTCTACCTTCCGTTGCATGGTAATAGGTTTATTTCTATCGTTTGTCTTCAAAACTTCCATGTTTTGAAGACTTTCATAAAAATCGCCTATTCACCCCCCCTCTAGTCAATATAACGCACTTTCAATTGGTATCAGAGCAAGGTGCTCCCTTGTTCTGTGTGATTCGGCTTAACCACCTGGAGTTTTAGCTATGTCGACTACAGGGATAATTAAAGTTTCCACTGCGTGCCCCGTCTTTGATGGAACTGAATATCCCTACTGGAAGAATAAGATGCGCATGCATCTTGAAGCCATTGACATCGACCTATGGTATGTTGTCAAGAACGGCGTTCCCAAGGCTGGAGAAGGTGTCACTGCTGCTGATGTCAAGAAGTTCGTTCAACTGGACTCTACTGCCAAGAATATCATCTGTGGTCATCTGTCCAAAGGACAGTATGGCCGTGTGAGTGCTTTGGAAACATCTAAGCTGGTCTGGGACTGGCTCTCCAAGGTCAATGAAGGCGTCTCAACCCAGAGAGATCAGAGAATCAGTGTCCTTCGCAACCTCTTCAACCGCTTCAAGCGAAATGACAATGAGAATGTCCAGCTCACATTTGACCAACTCACTGACATCGCAAATGAGCTTCAAGCCCTCGGCGCCACTGAGATCACCAAGCATGAAGTCGTCAAGACACTACTGAGATCACTTGACAGTTCGTTTGACACCCTAGCCCTGATGATTCAAGAACGACCTGATTTCAAGACACTCGATCCGCCCGACATACTTGAGAGGCTCAACACACATGAGTTTCAGCTTTCTGAGAAAAGAGATATCTATGGTCCAAACTATGGGCGAACTCGTGCCTTGAAGGCAAAAGCTATCTCCTCATCTGAAGAAGAATCTGACAGCAGTTCTGATGATCCTGAAGACATTGGAAAGGAACTTGCTATGCTTGTGAAGAAGTTCCAAAGATTCACCAAGAAGAAAGGCTTCAGAAAGTCTTCACGATCAAGCTCAAGGAATGATGAAGTTTCTGCTCATGACTACAAGAAGAAAACATGCCACGAGTGCAAGAAAACTGGCCACTTCATCTCTGAGTGTCCGCAGTGGGACAATGAGAACAGAAAGAAGAAGAGTAAGGAATATGACTCTGACGACAAGAAGAAGAAATACTCAAAGTCCTCTTCCAAGTCTTCCTCAAAGTCTTCATCACATAAGAAGAGCTCATCTGGCAAGGCACATGCGTTTGTTGGCAAGGAAATGGATTCAGAGGAGGAGTCCGCTTCTGAGGAGGCGGAGGTGGAGTCTGAGGAGGAGTCCGATTCTGGCGTTGCAAGTCTGGCTACAGCATACGTTGCTAAGTCCATCTTCAACACTGAAGACAATGACTTCACCACCGACACTGATGCAAATGACAAGGACTACTCTGCTCCTACATACTGCTTCATGGCACGCGGTGCCAAGGTAAACACACGCACTACTCACTATCAAACATCTAGTGACGATGACTCTGATTGTGATTCAAGACCCAGCTACAAAACACTTGCTAAAATTGCAACTGAACAACAGAAAGCCATGGAACATATTCAAAAACTGTTAGACAAAAGCGATGATCTGTTGGGTGCTGAAATGACTCAATCTGAGTCCTTGATTGAAGACATAAAAAATCTTCACGTTAAGTATGAGGAACTTGAAAGTCATCATGAAACTCTCTCAACAACTCATGAAAAGCTTTCCTATGATTATCTTCAAAGGAAGCAAGATCTTGAGAAATTGAGAGCGGCTCATGAAGATCTTCAAAAGGAAAACGAGTCACTTCGCGCCGAACAGATCAGTTCCGCTCAGGAAGGATTTGAACCACCATGTCTTAAATGCATTGAGCATGATAATGCTACTTCTGTTGCTGAATGTTCTACTACTGCTACTGTTGCAATATCTTCAACTGTTGATGTGGTAACTAACCCCTCTGCTGAGGATACCACTGCTATTGCTGATGAGAATGCTAGGTTGAAGACATTGCTTGAAATAGGGATGTACAAAAGTCTTAAAGGGCATCAGACACTATGTGATGTCCTCAAAAGGCAGATTATGAACCAAAACCCGAGGAAAGAGGGTGTTGGGTTCATAAGGAAAATGAATGCTGATGGCTCTTACCGGAAACCCGAGCAGTATCCCAAAACCACATGGGTCGCTGCAAAGGAACCTTCAGCAGATCCATCCAGTCTATCTGGCTTCACTTGTGCTAACCCCATTGTCATTGATGAATCCTTTGATGCAAACTATAAACTGTGTAAGAATCAGAATGGTGAAGTGTTTGCCAGGTACATTGGTACTAACTGCAGGAATGCACCGGCTATGAAGAAGATCTGGGTGCCCAAAAGGTGTTTGGAAAATTTTCCTGTGAATGTCGTCATGACACCACAGATGAAGAAGACTAACCCCAGACCACAGGCTTCATACGGCCCAAAGGCTTCATACAGACAGAGGACTCACCTGAGTCGCACTAACGCAAATGTTTTGCAGGGAAACCATACTCAGGCCTATGAATATGAGCACAGTTCATTAAACCGCCATGTTCATAAGACCAAGAACTATTCTACTTATTCTTATGAGTACTATTGTCCACCTGCAAGACTTTTTGCTAGGGCTCCAAAGCCAAAGTTTTCAGACGCTGCACTTAGACTTATCGCTTCTAAGCCACCCTTGAAGATGTGGGTGGTTAAGAAGGCTTAACTCTCTTTTGCAGGGAAAGGTCTCCAGCAGAAAACCAAAATCTTCTGACGCTATTGCTGGGGACCTTAAACATCTTGTAGGGCGCAAGATCAAATGCCCGAATGGTCTTACTATGTACTTCGTTCCTGAATCGCTTGCTACTCTCCCTATCAGTCCTAATCTGGATCTAAGCTTTCATAACCCACTGGTTCGTCAAATGTTTTTGTTTCACAATTCCCTTCGTGAAGCCTATCCCCCTAATTGCACTGTAGGGTACGACACCAGCGTCTACAGAATGGATTATTTATAGTGGGTGTACCAACCACATGACTGGCAAAAGAAGCCTTCTTATGGACTCAACCGTACGTCCATCCGACAAGAGCCACATCACATTTGCTGACACTGGTAAAAGTAAGGTACTGGGCCTAGGTAGAGTTGCAATCTCAAAGGATCAACACATGGATAAAGTCATGCTTGTTGAATCCCTTGGCTTCAACTTAATGTCTGTCTCAATGCTTTGCGATTTGAACATGATCGTAATATTTGGAAAATATCGTTGCCTTGTTCTAATGGAATCTGACAAGTCTCTAGTGTTTGAAGGATATCCGAAAGATGATTTGTACGTGGTAGATTTCTCAGCAGGACCACAGCTTGCCGTATGTCTTCTAGCAAAAGCTTCAGAATGCTGGCTCTGGCATCGAAGGCTTGGGCATGCTGGCATGAGGAACCTCCACACCCTTGCAAAGAAGAAGCATGTCATAGGCATCGAGGGCGTCAAGTTCAAGAAAGATCACTTATGCGGTGCCTGTGAAGCAGGAAAGATGACGAGGGCCAAACATCCCTCGAAGACAATCATGACTACTACTCGACCCTTCGAACTGCTTCACATGGATCTTTTTGGTCCCACTCATTACTCAACTCTTACTACTACTGCTTGTCTCTATGGCTTTGTCATTATTGATGATTATTCTAGATATACTTGGGTGCACATAATCCTTTACAAGACTGAAGTGCAGGATGTCTTCAGACGCTTCGCCAATCGAGCAATGAAAAACTATGGCGCGAAGATAAAACACATCAGAAGTGACAATGGCACTGAATTCAAGAACACTGGCCTTAATACATATCTTGATACCTTGGGCATCACACATGAATTCTCAGCCCCGTACACGCCGCAGCAGAATGGCGTCGACGAACGCAAGAACAGAACACTCATTGAGATGGCCAGAACGATGCTAGATGAATACAAGACTCCAAGAAAATTCTGGCCTGAAGCCATTGATACTGCATGCCATACAATCATTAGTGTTTATCTTCACAAGCTTCTGAACAAGACATCTTACGAGCTCCTCACTAGCAAGAAGCCAAATGTCAGTTCCTTCAGAGTATTTGGCGCTAGGTGCTGGATCAAGGACCCACATCACACTTCAAAGTTTGCACCAAAATCACATGAGGGTTTTATGCTTGGATATGGAAAGGATTCGCACTCCTATAGAGTCTTCAATCTTTTTCATTATAAAGTGGTTGAAACAGTGGATGTGCGGTTTGATGAGACTAATGGTTCACAAAGAGAGCACCTGCCAAATGTGCTAGATGAAGTTCCATCCAGTGAATCAATCAAGCTAATGGGAACTGGAGAAATCATACCTTCTGAAGCTCATCCTGAAGAGGAACTTATCATCTCCGCACCAGACCAACCTGAAGACAATGCTCAACCTGAAGACAATCCCTCTAACAACGACAATGATCAGCAAGAGAAAAATCTTCGCCCTGTACATCCTCGTGTTGCCAATGAAGTGCAGATTGAGAGAATAATTGACAGCATCAATGCACCTGATCCACTCACTCGATCAAGGGCAACTCAGCTGGAAAATTTCTGTGGGCACGTCGCATTCGTCTCAATAACAGAACCCAAGAAAGTGGAAGAAGCCTTCAAGGAACCTGAATGGATTCAAGCTATGTAAGAAGAGCTTCAACAGTTTGAGCTGAATAATGTATGGGAACTGGTTAAGCGTCCTGATCCTCGGAAGCACACCATAATAGGCACAAAATGGATATACCGCAATAAGCAAGATGAGCATGGTCAAGTTGTCAGAAACAAAGCTTGTCTCGTTGCTCAAGGATATACTCAAGTGGAAGGCATTGACTTCGATGAAACATTTGCTCATGTGGCTAGACTTGAAGCCATACGCATACTGCTGGCTTATGCCAATCATCACAATATACTTCTATATCAAGTGGATGTGAAGAGCACCTTTCTCAATGGCAAGATTGAAGAAGAAGTGTATGTTGCACAACCGCATGGCTTTGAAGATCCAAAACATCCTGACATGGTATACAAGCTCAACAAGGCACGGTATGGTCTCAAACAAGCCCCTCGGGCCTGGTATGACACACTCAAATACTTCCTAAAGAGCAAAGGCTTCATACCTGGTTCCCTCGACCCCACTCTCTTCACGAAGACATATGATGGTGAACTGTTTGTGTGCCAAATATATGTGGATGACATTATCTTTGGCTGCACCAATCAGAAGTACAGTGAAGAGTTTGGATATATGATGCAAGAGCAATATCATATGTCCATCATGGGAGAGCTGAAGTTATTCATCGGTCTTCAAATATGACAGCAACGCAACGACATCTTCATATCTCAAGAGAAGTATCTCAAAGATTGCATGAAGAAGTTCGGTATGCAAGACTGCAAAGGCTTCACGACGCCAATGCCAGCCAAGCATTATCTGGATCCTGACGACAATGCTAAAGAGTTCGATCAAAAGGTATACCGCTCCATGATTGGTTCTTTGCTTTATCTATGTGCATCTAGGCCAGATATTATGCTTAGTGTTTGCATGTGTGCTCGATTTCAAGCGGCACCAAAGGAGTCGCATCACTTAGCTGTGAAGCGAATTCTTCGATATTTGGCTCACACCCCAACTCTAGGATTATGGTATCCAAAGGGCTCAGAGTTTGATCTGGTTGGAATCTCGGATGCTAATTATGCTGGTGACAAAGTTGATCGCAAGTCTACATCAGGCACATGTCACTTTCTGGGACGATCACTTGTATGTTGGTCTTCAAAGAAGCAGAACTGTGTATCTCTCTCCACTGCTGAATCTAAATACATTGCTGCTGGATCTTGCTGCGCTCAGCTTCTGTGGATGAAGCAAACACTCAAGGACTATGGCATTCATCTGAAGCAAGTGCCACTCTACTGCGACAACGAAAGCGCCATCAAGATTGCCAACAACCCGGTTCAGCACTCGAAGACAAAGCACATTGAAATTCGTCATCACTTTCTCAGAGATCATGTTGTGAAGGAAGATATTGATATCATACACGTCAACACTGAAGAGCAATTGGCAGATTGTCAGGACCCCGATTCCAAGCCACATCGATCTAGCCGGTAACACCTCATATCACTTTGCGGCCTCACGCACGGTATCCCACGGGTGTCGCCTTACCATGGCCCGGGACCGTTTGCGCCTTTTGGCTCATGTATATGACAATGTCACTAGCATCCATATGACCGAGAACCCGGGCCAACATGGCTAGTCGTGAACCCAAAGCGGCACAGACCTATGGAGACAGGCATACATGAATCACATCGAACATGTCGGTCATCAACGAGTGATTCCGGGCTGTAGCACTAGGCTAACAGGACTCTGGGGATCCCGGGCTGTAGCAGGCTAGGCAGGACTCCGGAGGTCACCGCGTGACATTTCCCCGAAGGGACAGACATAGGGACGAAATGAAACACATGCCGGCCAGTCGAGTGTCCTGAACAGTAGTGCTGGGCTAACAGGACTCCGGTGAACCGGGATGTAGCAAACTACTATGGCTCGAGGAACACTAGACTACATTTCCCCATAAGAAAGGTTGCGAAGGATAAACAACTAGATTGTCGGATCCCACTCATACCAAGCATTTCAATCATACACACAATATGCCCGATATGAGTACATACAACATGGCATCACAACAAAACTCTACAACTCAAGTACTTTATTTAAAGGCTCCTGGGAGCCATACATAACATGTTCATACAGATAGGGGTCACATGACCCGACACTCAAGTCATACAATCATACAAGCACATGCGGAAGCAACTAGTCTGAGTACAGACTCTAGAAAGAAAGAAGGCTTCTCGAAGCCTGTCTATCTACATAGGGCCCTCCATGGCCGGGATCACCACCTGGGTGGCTAGTCACTCGTCGACGTCAAGGTCTACAAAAAACCCATCGGAGGGGGCAGTGTTGTCGTCTGAAAACAATAAATAAGCAAACATGAGTACAAAGGTACTCAGCAAGTCTTACATCAGAACCTACTATACATGCTCATTCTCAAGAAGGTGGTGGGGGTTATGCAGCAAGCCAGCTTTGACTCTTGGCTAAGCTATCCTACGGAACCTCTTTAGTAAAATAGTTTTCGCACGCGAGTCCACTACTCACCAACATAATACTCCACCGGGGATCCTCCCTCGTCATCCTGCTAGAGGGCCATCCTCGATACTCACACTTATCTTGAGTCTTTTAGTAGTATCCATTAACTTGTCTATGAACTGTATAGGCAACCAAGTAGTCCTTTACTGCGGACGTGGCTATTCGAATAGTTTTATACCCTGCAGGGGTGTACTTCGTCATACACGCTTTCACCGCTTACCGCCGTCTACACGACATGTACTCGGCAACCTTCAAGCGGAAGCCCAGCGAGGGTGTCGGCCACGGCCTACCTAAACACCTAAGTCCCTAGTCCAGGTTTATCGCCTATCCGGGTTCCATCCGCAGGGAGTCCGGCCGAGGTTTCCACATACGGCCCCGAACGATGTGAACAGGGTTCCCGAGACACCAAACGGGTGCTCGGTACACCCGGCCATGGTGTATCTACCGCAACATAGCCCACCCCTAGGGTCAGCGCTACGCACGGCCGCCAACACATATCCTACAAACACCAGAAACTAATTGCAACTCCTGGACAGAGTACTAGGGTGGCTAATAAGCCGAGAGGGTCAATTAAGGATCCCAATGCACGGTAGTAGCTGAATCTTAAATCACACATACAGATCTCAGTTCTTAGGGACGGCCTCAATGAAACAACCCACCATGTACTCCTACATGGCCTCCCATCCATACCTATACCAAAACATGTTCAACACATCGCTCATATTACCAACATAAGCATTTCACTCTAGCCCATCACCCAGATGAACCAGACCTAACACAACTCTAAGCATAGCAGGCATAGCAATGTAGGAATCACAAAACATGGCTCAATCAACTCCTACACATGCTAGTGGGTTTCATCTAGTTACTGTGGCAATGACAGGTCATGCAGAGGATAAGGGTTCAACTACCGTAGCACACAGCAGTTTGAATCGCGTTGTCTTAATGCAGTAAACAAGAGCAGAGGCGAGAACATGGGTTTGTATCGGAATGATCAATGGTTGCTTGCCTGATGGAGTGGTAGTGGGATACTGCCCTTCAGTTGGATACTCGTGAATATCCTCGGAGACAGAACCTACCACGAAAAGCACATCGGAACACAGTCAACACATGACGATATGCAACAATATGATGCATGCTATGACATGGCAATATGTTGGTGTCTTGGCCTAATGCAAGCTAATAGAAAGGAATGAGCTCATTTGAATCAAAGATTCAAATATTAGCTCATTAAATATGGCGTTTATAGTGCATTACCTTATTCTGCTTAAACAGCAAGGTAAACTTGTTTTGTCATGCATGAAACCATTACAGATGGATAGATTGAATTTTTCTGATAATTTTTCATATATAATTTATCTCATTTGGAGCTATGGTTGAATTTCTATGAATTTTTGAAGTTTGAACTATTTTCTGGAATTTCCTGAATAAGAATAAAGCCAGAAAATCAATTACTGCATCAGCAATGCATCAGGGTGACGTCAGCAGGTCAAAGGCGCCAGCCCAGGTCAAACCTGACTGGTGGGCCCCTTCTGTCAGCCTCTCAGTGCACTAACTACGTTTAATTAGCCTAATTACTGGGCAGGGCCCACTAGTCAGTGACTGATTAAGTAAGATTTAATTAAAACTAATCCTAATTTAGGTAACTGACCGGACCCAGCTGTCATAGACTCAGGGGGGTCTACCTGGGCCCACCCAGGGGTCAAACTGGGTCAACTCGCCGGCGTTGAGCCGCCGGCGAGGCCCGAGACGGCGGAGGGCTTCGGAAAACGCCCTCAGGCGACCAAAACGACAGTGGAGATGTGCTACGCGATGCAGGGAGCAAGCCGCATCGTTTGGTGGTGGTAGTTGGGCTCGGGGTGGCCGGAAACGACACCGGCGACGACCTTGGCGGTCGCCGGAGTTCGGGCGTGGTCGAATCCAACGCTACGGGGCACGGCGAGGCGCGGGGAGTGGTGCGTTAGGTTCCTGGGACTGTGCTGATCACGGTGGTGTGCCTGGCTTCAAGCCACGGTGGCCCTGGCCACGACGGCGACGAGGCACGGCGCCGGCGAGCTTCGGCCGCGGTGGAATTCGGAGCTACAAGGCACAAACGAGCAAAGGGAAGGTGGGGATCGAAAGAGAGGCTCACGGGGAGTGCAGCGGTGGTCTCAGCGGGCTCGGGGACGGGCTGGAGAAGAGGTGAGGTCGCCGGCGATCTCGGATGCCCGAGGTTGAAGACGAGGGCGAAGGCGGTGTTGCAGGGCTTCCGGCGAAGCGTGGCTCGGTGGGGAGGACGAGGGAGCCGAGGCGAAGCTTATGGACTCGTCGGAGGGGCGAGGGAAGGTCTCTGGCGGCGGCTACGGCGATCGGCGGCGAGGGGCGCGCTCGGCCATCGCGGGAGAGAAAGAGGGGGACGAGGGGGAGAGTGAGAGAGGACGAGAGGGAGACGAGAGGGGGTCGCTTGGCACTTCAGGGCATCTCCCGGCGTCAGCACAAGCAGGAGGTGGCCGGCGCATGGCCGGCGCGCGCGAGCACGCGCCCCTGCCTCCTGGCGCGAGGTAGGGGGTGACTGGCCGAGCCAGTAGGCTGGGCCGAGCCAGGTAAGGCCCAGGTGGGCTGCTTTCCCCTTTTTTTGATTTTGTTTTATTTTCTATTTTTCTGTAGCTTTAGGGCTTTATTTAAAATACCTAGGCACTTTCTAAAATCCTAAAATAATTGTGGGCTCTATTGGGATTATTCCTAACAGCAGACAATTATTTCCAGAATTATTTGAGCACTTAAATTATTTAATAGCATTTAAATGCCCAAATTCAATTATTTATGATTTAAATCAGTGACCTTTTGTTGACCTAGAAAAATGTGCACCTATTTTCCCAGAGGTTCTAACCCAAGGCAAAGAGGGTGAACATTTTAGAAGGGCATTTTAGGTTCATTGAAATTATTTTTAGTAAACCCTAGTTGATTTCAAGGGGGGGGGGGTGTTGGGGGTTCTGCCTTCCCCATTTCAAGTTTCTGATGAAAGTAAACATGATGCACACTCAAATGCATGGACTAGCTAGGGTGTGACAACTCACCCCCACTCAAAAGAATCTCGTCCCGAGATTTAGGATCCTCTGGAAAGAAAGGTGGGGTACTCGAGTCGAAGACGATCCTCCCTTTCCCAAGTGGCATCTTCCTCGGAATGGTGTGACCATTGAACCTTAAGAAACTTGATATTATGATGTCGAGTGGTACGCTCGGCTTGATCCAGGATACGAACGGGATATTCCCGATAAGAGAGGTTATCTTGTAAATCAAGCGTTTCATGGTCCACTCCATGGATAGGATCCGCGAAGCAACGCCTGAGTTGCGAAACGTGGAAGACATCGTGAACTCTGGAAAGATGCGGAGGTAGTTCCAATTGGTAGGCAACTTCTCCTTGTTTGGCAAGAATGCGAAAGGGTCCAATGTAACGAGGAGCCAATTTGCCTTTGATACCGAAACGATGGGTTCCCTTTAGCGGGGTAACCCGAAGGTAAGCCTTCTCGTCAACTTCATAAGTCATAGGCTTATGTTTACGATCATATTGACTCTTTTGGCGAGATTGGGCTGTTTTCAATTTCTCGCGAATAATGCGAACCTGCTCTTCCGCTTCCTGAATCATATCTAGGCCAAAGAGTTGTCTTTCCCCGGTTTCTGACCAGTTAAGAGGCATTCGACATTTTTGTCCATAGAGAACTTCGAAAGGAGCTTTGCCCAAGCTGGCTTGATAACTATTGTTATAAGCAAACTCTGCGAATGGAAGGCATTTCTCCCAACTCGTACCGAGCGAGATAACAGAAGCTCGGAGCATATCTTCCAAAATTTGATTGACTCGCTCTACTTGACCACTTGATTGAGGATGGAACGCGGTGCTAAAGGAGAGATGAGTTCCCATAGCATTTTGGAAACTTGCCCAAAATCGAGAAGTGAAGAGACTCCCACGGTCTGAGTTAATTTCCAATGGAACACCATGAAGAGACACTATTCGGGAGATGTATAAGTCAGCTAGCTGGCTAGCGGTGATACTCTCACGAACAGGTAGAAAGTGGGCTACTTTGGAAAGACGGTCGATCACAACGAAGATGGCATTATTCCCTCTCTTGGTCCTGGAAACCCAGTGATGAAATCCATACTGATTTTATCCCATTTCCATTCAGGAATAGCCAAAGGTTGAAGGGTGCCAGCAGGCCGTTGATGCTCTGCTTTAACATGACGACAAACGTCACAATTAGCAATGTATTGAGCGATTTCTCTCTTCATCCTAGTCCACCAAAACCTCTGGCGTAGGTCTTGATACATTTTAGTACTACCGGGATGAATGGTGAGAGGGGATTCATGAGCTTCCTTAAGGATCAGCTGGCGCAGATGTTGTTTCTTGGGAACCACCAGACGGTTCTCAAAGAAGACAACACCTCGCTCATCCATGGAGAAACATTTAGCAACTCCGCTAGCAATGTTTTCCTTAATCCGGGATATGCCCTTGTCATACCGCTGAGCGGTTATGATTTGATCCATAAGGGTAGGTTTCGCCACCAGGGTGGAAAGGAATCCTTGAGGAATAATGTGAAGATTTAGCTTACGAAATTCCTCATGGAGAAGTGGTTGACTTTGTTGTAACATCAGGTTGTTACAATAGGACTTACGACTTAGCGCATCGGCCATGACATTGGCTTTGCCCGGGGTGTAAGTTATTCCTAAGTCGTAATCCGAGATCAACTCGACCCAACGCCTTTGCGTGAGATTCAAATCTGGTTGGGTGAAGATATATTTCAAACTTTGGTGATCGGTGAAGATCTCGCAATGATTACCGAGAAGGTAATGTCGCCAGGTTTTAAGTGCATGGACTATAGCTGCAAGCTCTAGATCATGTGTGGGATAATTTTCCTCATGTGGGTGTAATTGCCGTGAAGCATAGGCAATTACCTGACGGTCTTGCATGAGTATGCAACCTAGTCCTTGTCGCGAGGCGTCGTAATAGATAATAAAGTCCTTGGAGAAGTCTGGTGGTACCAGTACGGGGGCAGATGTCAGGCGTCTTTTCAGTTCCTGAAAACTGACCTCGCACTGTGGAGTCCACTCGAACTTCTTATCTTTCTTGAGGAGTTAAGTTAGAGGTTTAGCAACCTTAGAGAAATTTTCGACGAAGCGGCGACAATAGCTCGCTAGGCCAAGGAAACTCCGAACTTGCTTGACCGTTTCAGGTGGAGTCCAATCAAGGACGGCTTGAACTCGCTCGGGATTGACAGCAATACCCTTACCAGAGATTACTTGGCCTAGATAGGTCACTTCTGGCAACCAAAATTCACACTTGGAGAATTTGGCATAAAGGCGATGCTCTCGAAGTTTCATCAATACCAGCCTTAGATGTTCGGCATGTTCCTCTTCATTCTTGGAGTAGATGAGTATGTCATCGAGGTATACTACGACGAATTTGTCCAAGTACTCCATGAAAACCGAGTTCATTAACCGGGAGAAGGTGGACGGGGCATTGGTTAAGCTGAAGGACATAACGGTGTACTCATATTGGCCATAACGAGTAACAAAGGTCGTTTTGGGAATGTCCCCGTTTCTGATTTTGATTTGATGGTAACCCAACCTCAAATCCATCTTGGAGAAGACTGAGGATCCAGCGAGCTGATCACACAGATCGTTGATCCTGGGAAGCGGGTATTTGTTCTTGATGGTGACCAAGTTGACGGGTCGGTAATCCACGACCATTCGATCTGTTCCATCCTTCTTCTTGACGAAGAGGACGGGGCAAGCCCAAGGAGAGGCACTAGGACGGATGAACCCCTTGTTCAAGGACTCATCGAGTTGGTTCTTAAGCTCGACTAGTTCTAAGGGTGCCATCTTGTAGGGTCTTCTAGAAATTGGAACGGTTCCTGGAACAAGGTCTATCACAAACTCGGCATCCCTGTCAGGTGGAACACCTGGCAGTTCATCTGGAAACACATCCGGAAAGTCTCGGACTACCGGAACATCCTCAAGGTCTGGAAGAGGGTTGGCATTTAGGGCGTAAAGCTGGCGCTTGGCCACTCGAGTTAGGACATTGACTGTCTTGCCCGAGGGGTGAGTAAGTTGAACGGTTCTAGTGGCACAGTCAATCTTAGCATAATGAGATGACATCCAGTCCATACCCAAGATGATGTTTATGTCAGAGGACTTGAGAGCTATTAAAGATGCAAGGAAGACAAATCTATCGACAAGAATTTTGTTCCCATGGCTTACCTTAGACGTTTGCCATCTAGAGCCAGGGGTTTGAATTTCCATGGTAGAGGGCATGTCACAGAATGTCGTGTTATGCAACCGAGCATAATTCTCGGATATGAATGAATGAGATGCTCCAGTATCAAAAAGAACGGATGCCGGATGGCAGTTAACAAGGAGCGTACCAAGGACGACGTTGGGATCCTCATGAGCCTCCTCGGCTGAAACATAATTGACATGGCCACGTGCAGTGGTGGCCGGCTTGGCGTAGAAAGTCTTTCCCGCGGGCTTACCACGGCCAACGGACTTTCCAGCTTGATTGGGGTTGTTGTTCTGGGGACACTCTCGACTATAGTGACCCGGCTCTCCACACTTGAAGCATGTTACCACATTGGGGCGTGGAGCAGCATTAGCAGCGGGGCCACCATAGGGCTTGGGTGGTGCAAATTGCTGGTTGGGACGAGGCGCCTCAAAGGATGGCCTCGGGGTGAATCTGGGTGGCAGTGCCGTGCTTGGGATCCACACCCGGCGCTTCTGAGCTCCAGAGCCGAATGAAGAGCCAAAATCACGAGAGTGCTTGCGTGAAGCGTCATAATCAGTCTGGCCTGTCTCAGCACTGATAGCTTTATTGACCAACTTCTGAAAAGATGTGCACTCGTGCAGACGGAGATCGCGGCGAAGCTCAGGGCTAAGTCCCTTGCGGAACCTTGCCTGCTTCTTGGCGTCAGTAGAAACTTCTTTAGGAGCATAGCATGCCAGGTTCCCAAATTCACGACTATATGCATCCACAGTCAGTCTTCCTTGGGTGAAGTTGCAGAACTCCTCCCTCTTGCGATCCATGAGACCTTCCGGAATGTGATGCTCACGGAAAGCCTCACTGAATTCAGCCCAAGTAGTGATTTGACCGACCGGGCGCATAGGTTCGAAGTTTTCCCACCAATGGCTAGCAGGGCCTTCGAGATGATAGGCAGCATAGGTAACCTTGCCGGCTTCGGCTACGTTGGCAGAACGTAGCTTGTGGGTGATGCTGCGAAGCTAGTCATCCGCGTCGAGGGGCTCGACGGAATGGTTAAACTTTGGTGGGTACAGCTTGATAAAGTCATTCATTGACACCAAGTCATTTCGTGGGTGGCGTGCAGTGTTCTGCTCAATCCGCTCCAGCAGGCGGTTGGTCTCACGCATGTTTCTTTCCGCCTCCAGCGTCACTTCGGCCAGAGAAGGCGGGTGAGGCAGATTTTCAGCTCTAGCAGCATTGGCCTCCCCCTGCTCCGGGACAGCAGGGTTGCCGCGGGTGTTGACCATCCTAGGATAAAACAAGACAACAGTTTAGACAAGGATGGCTCAAACTTAGCAAGGAAGTGCAGAATGTAATGGATAACACGGAATGCAGAGATGCTCATCCGTATGTCATGGTAATATAAAACTGCCATATATATACCAACGGTCATACACATCATACATAGTTTAGTACAAGCCCAGGCTACAGTACAACTATGATGAAAGACGTTACATCTCATCGAAGGCATTCCAAGTTCCTATACATTATTTGTCTACACCTCCGGAATCGATTACACGCAAAGTCATATTCCATAAGTCACGCAGGACAGTGGAGATACAACTACTACAATACTAGTGGTACTACTACTAACTCAGACAGCTCCGTAGTAGTCCTCATAGAAGTCACCTCCATAGCCTGGAAGTTCAACGTGATAATCCGGAAACAGACGGTCCTGAGGAGCCTGTGGACCATAGGGGCTAGGATGAGGTCTTGGACCAACAAACGGTGGCCTGCGGGGACCACGGGGTGGGGTGATGCCTCCCACATCGCGCCAATCCACCATGTCTGGCAGAGCTGATCTCACAGGATACAGATCCCTTGTATCCACACATCCAGCTTGCACTGCAGGTGCAAACCGAGTCCATGTGGCCCAATGATCAGCACGAGTATTAAAAAGCTCCAGCCTCAAGGCCCAAGTCTCTCGGTCCTTATCTTCGAGCATCTTAGCAGTGGTACGAGTTAATGAGTCCTCCCGAGTGGAGTCAGCATAGATAGCCTGAAGATACCCTTGCGCTCCCGGAAGTGAAGCTGGCATGTAACGGAAGTCAGTGTTCCGAAGCAGGCCAGTCCGGACTCGCAAGATGGTCATCATAGAGTAGGCAGCATCCTGCATAGCCATCTCAACGGTAACCCTGAGTCCATAGGAACAGTGAAGGGGCTCAGTAGATCCAGGATAGGAAGGAAATATCCTGACGGTGCAGAAATACTAGCTTTGATTAAAGTCACGGAACTGCTCTTCGACAGTGTATTCGGGATACCAACGGTATCCTGTCTTGATCATGACCCGGACTAACATAGCAGTATGACCGAGCACGTCGAGGAACCTGGTCAGGCGAACCACTTGGTTTTGAGGACGGTTGGCCATCTGAAAGCACAACCACAAGACAAAGACATAAGAATTCCTAGGGAAAATTGGACAGCATAACGGCTGTAAATGCTCAGAAAAAGATTTGAGACATCCACAACAGTTCACAATACCGCTCAACAACATCATATCAAGGTTCTGATTCAAATAGCAACATACTAAAATTAGTAGAAACTAGGCTGGGGCTCGTAGCAATAATCCTATAAGCTACTACGGATTAGTAACACGTGAACCTGAGAGAAGAAGAGAGCCTAGTCTTTAACCCACGTTGAATGAGAAGAGAATGACTCAGATCAAAGGCATAGGGTAAAGGAGTAAAAGAACCTTATGTTCCCTTCCACAGTCAATTCCCCTACATATAACTAAAGCATTTCTAGACTCGACATCGACCAGTTTGGCTCAACGAACCTACATGCAGTCTGGCTCTGATGCCAACGCTGTCAGGACCCCGATTCCAAGCCATATCGATCTAGCCGGTAACACCTCATATCACTTTGCGGCCTCATGCACGGTATCCCACGGGTGTCGCCTTACCATGGCCCGGGACCGTTTGCGCCTTTTGGCTCACGTATATGACAATGTCGCTAGCATCCATATGACCGAGAACCCGGGCCGACATGGCTAGTCGTGAACCCAAAGCGGCACAGACCTATGGAGACAGGCATACATGAATCACATCGAACATGTCGGTCATCAACGAGTGATTCCGGGCTGTAGCACTAGGCTAACAGGACTCTGGGGATCCCGGGCTGTAGCAGGCTAGGCAGGACTCCGGAGGTCACCGCGTGACATTTCCCCGAAGGGACAGACATAGGGACGAAATGAAACACATGCCGGCCAGTCGAGTGTCCTGAACAGTAGTGCTGGGCTAACAGGACTCCGGTGAACAGGGCTGTAGCAAACTACTATGGCTCGAGGAACACTAGACTACATTTCCCCATAAGAAAGGCTGCGAAGGATAAACAACTAGATTGTCGGATCCCACTCATACCAAGCATTTCAATCATACACACAATATGCCCGGTATGAGTACATACAACATGGCATCACAAAAAAACTCTACAACTCAAGTACTTTATTTAAAGGCTCCAGGGAGCCATACATAACATGTTCATACAGATAGGGGTCACATGACCCGACACTCAAGTCATACAATCATACAAGCACATGCGGAAGCAACTAGTCTGAGTACAGACTCTAGAAAGAAAGAAGGCTTCTCGAAGCCTGTCTATCTACATAGGGCCCTCCATGGCCGGGATCACCACCTGGGTGGCTAGTCACTCGTCGACGTCAAGGTCTACATAAAACCCATCGGAGGGGGCAGTGTTGTCGTCTAAAAACAATAAATAAGCAAACATGAGTACAAAGGTACTCAACAAGTCTTACATCAGAACCTACTATACATGCTCATTCTCAAGAAGGTGGTGGGGGTTATGCAGCAAGCCAGCTTTGACTCTTGGCTAAGCTATCCTACGGAACCTCTTTAGTAAAATAGTTTTCGCACACGAGTCCACTACTCACCAACATAATACTCCACCGGGGATCCTCCCTCGTCATCCTGTGAGAGGGCCATCCTCGATACTCACACTTATCTTGAGTCTTTTAGTAGTATCCATTAACTTGTCTATGAACTGTATAGGCAACCAAGTAGTCCTTTACCGCGGACGCGGCTATTCGAATAGTTTTATACCCTACAGAGGTGTACTTCGTCATACACGCTTTCACCGCTTACCGCCGTCTACACGACATGTACTCGGCAACCTTCAAGCGGAAGCCCAGCGAGGGTGTCGGCCATGGCCTACCTAAACACCTAAGTCCCTAGTCCAGGTTTATCGCCTATCCAGGTTCCATCCGCAGGGAGTCCGGCCGAGGTTTCCACATACGGCCCCGAACGATGTGAATAGGGTTCCCGAGACACCAAACGGGTGACTCGGTACACCCGGCCACGGTGTATCTACCGCAACATAGCCCACCCCTAGGGTCAGCGCTACGCACGGCCGCCAACACATATCCTACAAACACCAGAAACTAATTGCAACTCCTGGACAGAGTACTAGGGTGGCTAAGAAGCCGAGAGGGTCAATTAAGGATCCCAATGCACGGTAGTAGCTGAATCTTAAATCACACATACAGATCTCAGTTCTTAGGGATGGCCTCAATGAAACAACCCACCATGTACTCCTACATGGCCTCTCATCGATACCTTTACCAAAACATGTTCAACACATCCCTCATATTACCAACATAAGCATTTCACTCTAGCCCATCACCCAGATGAACCAGACCTGACACAACTCTAAGCATAGCAGGCATGGCAATGTAGGAATCACAAAACATGGCTCAATCAACTCCTACACATGCTAGTGGGTTTCATCTAGTTACTGTGGCAATGACAGGTCATGCAGAGGATAAGGGTTCAACTACCGTAGCACACAGCAGTTTGAATCGCGTTGTCTTAATGTAGTAAACAAGAGCAGAGGCGAGAACATGGGTTTGTATCAGAATGATCAATGGTTGCTTGCCTGATGGAGTGGTAGTGGGATACTGCCCTTCAGTTGGATACTCGTGAATATCCTCGGAGGCAGAACCTACCATGAAAAGCACATCGGAACACAGTCAACACATGACAATATGCAACAATATGATGCATGCTATGACATGGCAATATGTTGGGTGTCTTGGCCTAATGCAAGCTAGAATAGAAAGGAATGAGCTCATTTGAATCAAAGATTCAAATATTAGCTCATTAAATATGGCATTTATAGTGCATTACCTTATTCTGCTTAAACAGCAAGGTAAACTTGTTTTTTCATGCATGAAACCATTACAGATGGATAGATTGAATTTTTTTGATAATTTTTCATATATAATTTATCTCATTTGGAGCTATGGTTGAATTTCTATGAATTTTTGAAGTTTGAACTATTTTCTGGAATTTCCTGAATAAGAATAAAGCCAGAAAATCAATTACTGCGTTAGCAATGCATCAGGGTGATGTCAGCAGGCAAGGTTGGAAAAGGCGGTAGGCGTAAGCGAGGCGGTTGGCCTTCGCCTAGTGCCTAGGCGGTGCCTAAGCGCCCTAGGCGCGGCCTAGGCGGTAATATAGTTTTTACTCATAGTATATTTGTGATTATTATATGGGTGTTGATATTAGTTTAGGGCATATAAATAAGTTAATTGCCGTCTACGGCCATTGGAATCTAACCCATTTGGCATATCAGTATAGTATGTTGCATGATTTCTTGCTTGGGTAGACAATTCCTTACTTGCCCATTTATGCCCTAGGCGAGGCGTTTGGCCATTGCCTAGCGCCTAGGCGTGCCTAAGCGCCTCCTAGGCACTGCCTTTTCCAACAGAGTCAGCAGGTCAAAGACGCCAGCCCAGGTCAAACCTGACTGGTGGGCCCCTTCTGTCAGCCTCTCAGTGCACTAACTACGTTTAATTAGCCTAATTACTGGGCAGGGCCCACTAGTCAGTGACTGATTAAGTAAGATTTAATTAAAACTAATCCTAATTTAGGTAACTGACCGGACCCAGCTGTCATAGACTCAGGGGGGTCTACCTGGGCCCACCCAGGGGTCAAACTGGGTCAACTCGCCGGCGTTGAGCCGCCGGCGAGGCCCGAGACAGCGGAGGGCTTCGGAAAACGCCCTCAGGCGACCAAAACAACGGCGGAGATGTGCTACGCGATGCGGGGAGCAAGCCACATCGTTTGGTGGTGGTAGTTGGGCTCGGGGTGGGCGGAAACGACGCCGGCGACGACCTTGGCGGTCGCCGGAGTTTGGGCATGGTCGAATCCGACGCTACGGGGCACGACGAGGCACGGGGAGTGGTGCATTAGGTTCCTAGGACTGTGCTGATCACGGTGGTGTGCCTGGCTTCAAGCCACGGTGGCCCTGGCCATGATGGCGATGAGGCACGGTGCCGGCGAGCTTCGGCCACGGTGGAATTCGGAGCTACAGGGCGCAAACGAGCAAAGGGAAGGTGGGGATCGAAAGAGAGGCTCACGGGGAGTGCAGCGGTGGTCTTAGCGGGCTCGGGGACGGGCTGGAGAAGAGGTGAGGTCGTCGGCGATCTCAGATGCCCGAGGTTGAATACGAGGGCGAAGGCGGCGTTGCAGGGCTTCCGGCGAAGCATGGCTCGGTGGGGAGGACGAGGGAGCTGAGGCGAAGCTTATGGACTCATCGGAGGGGCGAGGGGAGGTCTCTGGCGGCGGCTACGGCGATCGGCGGCGAGGGTCGCGCTCGGCCATCACGGGAGAGAAAGAGGGGGACGAGGGGGAGAGTGAGAGAGGACGAGAGGGAGACGAGGGGGGTCGCGTGGCACTTCAGGGCGTCTCCCGGCGTCGGCAGAAGCAGGAGGTGGCCGGCGTGTGGCCGGCACGCGCGAGCACGCGCCCCTGCCTCCTGGCGCGAGGTAGGGGGTGATTGGCCGAGCCAGTAGGCTGGGCTGAGCCAGGTAAGGCCCAGGTGGGCTGCTTTCCCCCTTTTTTTGATTTTGTTTTCTTTTCTATTTTTCTGTAGGTTTAGGGCTTTATTTAAAATACCTAGGCACTTTCTAAAATCCTGAAAATAATTGTGGGCTCTATTGGGATTATTCCTAACAGCAGACAATTATTTCCAGAATTATTTGAGCACTTAAATTATTTAATAGCATTTAAATGCCCAAATTCAATTATTTATGATTTAAATCAGTGACCTTCTATTGACCTAGAAAAATGTGCACCTATTTTCCCAGAGGTTCTAACCCAAGGCAAAGAGGGTGAACATTTTAGAAGGGCATTTCAAGTTCATTGAAATTAGTTTTAGTAAACCCTAGTTGATTTTAGGGGGGAGGGGTGTTGGGGGTTCTGCCTTCCCCATTTCAAGTTTCTGATGAAAGTAAACATGATGCACACTCAAATGCATGGACTAGCTAGGGTGTGACACAGATATCTTCACCAAGCCATTGGATGAGAAGAGATTTTGCAAGTTACGGTGTGAGCTAAATATCTTGGAATCCTCAAATGTCCTGTGATCAGGCACACATCCTAACACTTATGCATATTGATGACTTAGATATGCAACACACGAAGTAAAGTATATCTTGAATCAATGAAGACATACATTCTAAGTGTGAATACATTAATGTGGAATTTGACTTTAGAGCGCCACGATAATTGTGCGCCGTGTCTGGGTCTAATACTTCCTATACGGTGGGTAACGCCACCACCAAATGTTCTATTTGAAGTGTTTCACTCATGGCGTTACCTTGCTATGTCTTCACATTTGGTTTGGCTTCAATCTCAACATGTTTTCATGATTATCTTCACTATGTTGATTATATATATATATATATATATATATATACTAGTGTTCTGTCCTCTACAGCATTCACTTATAGCTATGTCTTCTTGTTGAATCTTTTGAACTAAGTGAATGCGATCGGACCCTAGCCTCTCTGTGCTTTCTATCTCAAACTCTATCTCTCCAAATCATATGCATTCTATTGAAACTATCGAATGTCTTCTCTGCGTCCTTGTCAGCAGAAGATACAGAGACAAACATTAAATCCGTTTTCAATGATCATTCCTCCACATGAAACCCGGAGAAGTAGGAACGACTACCCGACAGTCCAGGCGTGCGTGGGACGTGGAACAAACCCCAATATGCTGCATGACGGCCACATGTTCCTCAGATGCGAATCGCCAGGGGCACCTGTGTAAGAATGCAGTGCCGCCCCTGTACCTATAAATACACACTTCACAGCGGTCATTATCTCTTCTTCCACTCTCGCACGAACCCTAGCGCCACCGCTAGCCCTCGACGACGCCGGCGATGAAGCACTTCGCTACCGCAACCTCTCCGATGCCGTCTTCACGCCAACCGCGGACATCGTCCTCTCCGCCGTCGCCGTAGGTGTCCTCCGTCGCCAAGTTAGGGCATGGAAGATCGAACTGCTCGGCCTCCTCTCCCACTCCGTCTAGCAGTTCTTAGTGTGGTAAATAAAACTTCCTTTTTACGGCCCCCTTTGATCCTATGGCTTTGTCACTTTCTACCACAAGCAGTTTCTATTCACACAAGTTGGATCTCTTTCATACTGCATCTCATAACATGCCTAGTATATTCACTTGTGCTTCACAAAGTAGTTAGATTCCTCACTTGTACTGATCTCTGGATTCGTACAAATCTAGAACCAACTCCTTATCTATGAGTGAATGTCTTCGCGCGATGAGGTCAATGTCTTCTAAACTGATTTATCTTCAAAAATTTTTGAGAATGCATATGACCTCTTCCCCTTCCCTCGCGCCTTAATGCTGTCACCGGTACATGTCCGTGGGAGAATCCCTTGGTTCTCATAGTCTGCATTCATTTGTAGAATTCTTACAGTTTCACATAAATTCTCCCGAAGCCAGTTCCTGTCTGTCCAGCAAGCGAAAGCCTTTGAAGCCTCTGAACGTATTGAAGCCTTTCAGATTAAGGTTCATGGCTTCAGAAAAATCTGCAAGGAAGGGTGCAGACAGCATCGTGGCGGAACATCAAGAGATCTGCCTGATGACCTCTCAGAACTTTACAAGACAGATCCTGAAGAGGATTATAATCAGTGCAAGACCCGAATCCAGTGGATTTGAAGATATTGGGCAGAACAATGGTTCAAATACCGGTTTTTGACCCAGGAATATGCTGAGAAAAATGCCATCAAGAGACCGTGGGGAGACATCCTATACAAGAATCTTCAACCCAGGTCCAGAGAAGAAGCCATTGAACAAGGCTTCTATCCCTGCATGGTCCGTGGGCCACAGCCTGCAGATGCACACCCATCATCACTACTATGGTGTCGTGACGACAATCTGTTCAAGCGCAACTTCCAGTTTGCCAAGAACTCAGCGAAGCAGAACAAGAAGTCTTTGGGATTAGACTTCAACCTTGGTCCCTCTGCTCCAAGAGCTGATGGCACACGAGATGCAGAACCCAATGTCGTCGGTCCTTTCTACAACCTTGAAGGTCTCATCACCCACATCTTGGTTCAAGGGACAGCCGTGAATGAGCCTGCAGCTGACGCTGAATCAGATGAAGCGCCTGCAGCGCCGAAGCCAAAGAAGTTGAAGAAGCCTAAAGCTTCACAGCCTGCCCCTTCACCAAAAATCTCACGGGCGAAGCCACTGGCAACTGCACCTCCTGAAGACAGCGTGTAGTCGGAAGATTTGTCACGCATCTCCAAGCCCCAGAAGGTCGAGATGTCTCTGCCACACACCGGCCAAGAGCTAACTGCTGCTGCCACTCTGCGCAATGATGCCATTGATCTATCAAGTGATGAAGATCTTGCAGATGACGCTCTTGAGCAACTCATCAAGAGCAAAGAAGAAGCATAAATCTTCAATGATCTGCCGCTCTTTGATGTAACAATCATCGACAACTTCATTGATGAGTGGTTTGACACGCCAAACATCAGGTTCGACAATCTCCAACTACGCATTGGCCTTAGTGTCGCCTTCCATGGCGCCATTGCTTCAGAGTTAGCCATCGCCCAACGCATTGTTGAACTGAAGCAGAAGATTGACTTTGAGAAATCTCAGTTCAAGAAGCATATGGCCAAGCTCAGCGTGCAAGACGTGAAGAACTTCAAGATTATGCTGCACGAGCTCAAGGAAGCCTTTCTAAAGAAACGTGCAGAAGCTCAGGATTCTCGTGAGCGCATGAAGGTCCTGGCTGATAGGTGTGTGCAAGCCTACAATGAGGCTGAGCAGTGCAAGGCCCTTGGGCGTCCTGGCATCGACCCCAGGATGGCTGCCAAGAAGAAGAAGAAGCCCACTATGGCTGAACCCAAAGCACCAAGGCAGGAAGCAGATCCCCTTGTCTTCCCAACTAGCATGACTGGCCCGAAGCCAAAGGCCAGGTCAACCGCTTCAGAACTGAAGAAGACCAGGATTGCTGAGGCTGAAGCAAGGAAGAGAAAACATCCTGAAGCCTCTGCTACTGCCCCCGCCAAGAAGAAAAGAAAACCAAGAAGGAACGGGCTGCCCCCACAGAGCCCTTGATTGTTGAACCCATTTCCATGGTTCACCCTGACGCTGATCCACAAGACCGTCAACTGACTGTCCATGAGCTGGCTTTCACAGAGGCTCATGAAGCTGAAGACATTGGTCACCATGACCATGTTGAAGATGATGCAGTCCTTCCTCAGCTAGAGCACCAATAGGTATCATCGCCTGTTCTAACGCACAGCGAACGCATAAGCATTGGTCGTCCACTGACGCCAATTGCACAGGATGCTTCATGGGCTGATCGCCCACAAGAGGAAGAAGACTTTGAGGCGCAGCCAACACCAACTCCACAGGCGTCGCCCGCGTTGCGCAGGCTTCGCAAAGGTCCAAGGCCTCAAGTATCTGCGTTTGAAGATAAAACTGCTGAAGACAATCCGGTTGCATCAGCCGCTGAAGAAGAAGTCCCACAAGTTTCTACTCCCCTGTCCCACCAAGAAGTGGTTCTCGAGGAGAACGTGATTGTGACCGACCCTCCAGCTCGTCAAGTGGAGGTTGAAAATCTTGAGGCTGCCACCACCAACACCACTGAAGCCACTGACGCTGTCATGGCTGAAGCTAATGTGGAGCCCTCACCACCAAAAGCACCAGAAGTGAGCGAAGCCACTGATCCCACTGCTTCTGTTCCTGCGTCTGCTGCCGGTCCCCAGTTTGACTATCATGTTGAGCACAGGCCTCAGGTACAGAAGCCAATCCCAAGATTGCCCAGGTTCCCAGGTCCTGCATCAGCACCTGGCTCCTTCAATATCAATGGCTTCAGAGCAGACAACACATTCTTCAATAGCTCCAGGAACCCCTACTCAAGGGAAAGAATATCATCTGATCGGTTCTGGAGCTATCCGCAACGAAGCTATTACTCATGCGTTCTTTACAACCAAGGTCGCATCTTCCCACACAAGCGCCTTGACATTGAAGCAATAGCTGGTCTGCCCTGTCTGGAAGAAGCTCTGGATTGCTTCAAAGAGGTTGGACTGCTGCCGTTCGTCCCTGACCAAGAGCATTGGAATGAAGAGTTGATGCTCCAATTCTATGCCACACTTCACATCCGTGGGTATAACAGAGATCCGAAGACTTGGGTCCTAGAGTGGATGACAGGAAACGTTCATCACGAAGCCAAAGCCTTTGACATCATTGAGCTCACTGGTTTGCCCACTCCTGGCAATCTCTACGAGCATGGCTGTCAGCTTCATAGTGAAGCTGTTGAGAGCATCTTTCAAAAGACTGAACCTAATATGAGTCAGATGCTCAGTATGATGAAGCCATTGCCCCAAGATGCTGCTTATCCCACGGAGTTCTTCATTGAAGACCTTGAGTATCTGCCAAGAACCATTTATCACATCATAAGGCGAACTCTCTGGCCAATCAAAGGACATTCTCCCCATGCCAAGCTGGAAGGTGCAATGAAGACTTTGGTCTTCTATATTCTTCATGGCAAATGCTTCAATACACAGGATTTCTTCATTTGCCAACTTGCTGCATCTGGCTCTGATCTATTTGGATTGAAGTTCTACGCCCCTTGGGTGATGTGGCTGATCAAACTTCACTCCGCTATCTCATATCAGCCCTCCGCCCGCAATCATCGGATCTTTTTGCCTGATGTGGATATGTCTATTGAAGCCATATATCCTGAGCCTGCCAAGGAACCTCTAAGTCTTCAGAATGCAGAGCATCAAAGTTTTTCTCAGAACGTTGAAGACGTTGAAGCAGTAACTCGTGTGTATCCTTTGGCTGGCACTACACATGCAACGCATCCTGCCCTCATAGAAGCCACTGATAGCACCATTGCCCAACGACCCAAGAAGCGCACTCGTGTTCTCAATGACCGAGAGCTTCTGGTGGCTCTTCATCAGCAACAGGATAGGCATCATGACTGGCTAAAGAGTCAAATGCAAAGCCTCTTGGTGGATGTTAATCGCATTCGCAATCTTGCCACCAAGAACGCCTTTGTTGCTCATGAAACCTCTCGACGCACATGGAAAGGGCTGACGCTGATGTCTTCTGAAGATGATCTTCAAGAGGATGGCTTCTCTGAGCGATTCAAGTTTGACTCCACACCTCCTCGAAGGGCAGTGCTACGACGAACTCCATCTCTTGAAGACTCTGAGTTCTCTTCCTCTGTTGCAACTGTGAATGCCAGAGTGATCGAGGATGAAGACGATGCTACTTCACCGCCACCTCCTTCAGCACGCGTCGACACTGCTCCAAGTTCTTCTGCACCGCCAAACACCACTGACGACCCTGCTGCTTCACCTACTCTTCATGGGAACGAGTAGATGCTCTATGTCTTCGAACCTTTTTGGTCCTTACTGACAAAAGGGGGAGAAGCATATGAGTTTGATAGTCTTCAAGCGGGTCCATATGGGCGGGTGCTTTATATTTTGCTTCGTGCTTACAACTCTCGTTTTGATACATTTGGTTCTTTGAGTTGTAACACTTAAACTCGATGGTCGTCTGCTACTTATTTGCCACCTTGTGTTGCGATGATAAATTCCGCATGTGCGACGATAAATTCCGCACTTAGATCATTTTGCAGACGTCCATTTTCCATTATGCATGTCATTATCTTCACATACTTTCACATGCATAGTGGATTGTCATCATAAGTTGAAGTGGATCTCCACAAGCACAACCTGCCATGTGCATTTGCATTACAAAAGCAAATTACTTATATGCACATCTTCAGGGGGAGCCCTTGCAACTTATGAAGACAATTCCTTATCCTTTACAATTTCACATATTATATTCCCCGTTGAAAACTTCAACTAGTTTGTCATCAATCACCAAAAAGGGGGAGATTGTAAGTGCATCTAGTGCCACCCCTAGTTGGTTTTGGAGTATTGACGACAAACCTAGTTGAGGGACTAATGTGTTTGTGAGAATTGCAGGATAACACAGGTAGAAGTCCCTCATTGATTCGGTTTTCCTACCAGAGATGACCCCTAAAAATGTATGAAGACATTGATGTCAAAGGTGGTTTATGAAGATATTCACATTGAAGACTATGACAAGAGAAGACACCGCATGAAGCCTATGGAGCTCGAAGACTTAGATCTTTCGTAGTTCTTTTCCTTTTGTGTTGAGTCATATGAACCACTGTACTGTTAAGTGGGGTCTAAGAGAACCAGTCAGAATGACTGAAGTGATGCTTAAACAAAACCTATGTCTTCGAGTGAAGACTATGAGAGCGAATCTTGTCCAGAGTCGGACAAGTCAGCTTTGCTTGTAGCCCAAGTAAAGTTGCCGTGTGAGTTTGAAATCTGCCCGTTGGAATACGTGTCAGTTCCTTAGTGACCCAGGGTCATTTCGGACAAATCAGGTCGGGTTGCCTAGTGGCTATAAATAGCCCACCCCCTACAACCATAAATGGTTGGCTGCTCAGATTTAGAGTACGGCTTTTGTCGTTTGAGAGCAACCCACCTCGAAGCCTTGAGAGAGAATTCCTTGCGAGGATAAAGCCCTAACCACCCAGAGCCAAAGAGAATTAGGCATCACTTAAGTCTTCTTGTCTGTGTGATCTGAAGACTTATTACACTTGAGGACTGTGCATCCTCCAGCTGGTTAGGCGTCGCGTTCTGAGCATCCAAGAGACATTGTGTATCGCCGGTGAACAAAGTCTGTGAAGGTTTGGGAGTCTCCCTTGAAGACTTACCAGAGTGATTGGGCGAGGTCTGTGTGACCTTAGCTCAAGGGGAATACGGTGAGGACTGGGTGTCCTGAGCTGCGTGTTCGGGACTGGGTGTCCGGGATTGTGTGTCCTTAGGTTTAAATACCTAGCCGCCCTAACCAGACGTACAGTTGTCACAGCAACTGGAACTGGTCCAACAAATCATTGTCTTCAACAAGTCACTAGTTTCATCCTTCCTTTCTCCTTACTTACTGTTACTCCTTGTGAAGTCATTGTATGTCAGCACTATCGTTTGTCTTCACTGAGTGACTGTGTGATCTGTTTGGCTTCTTAATATCTTCCTACCTGATCCTCACTACCTAGCTGCTATTAGTCATTGTGCTTTCACTTCATTGAATACATGACTATGGTTTACCTAGTGTAGTCTACCTTCCGCTGCATGGTAATAGGTTTATTTCTATCGTTTGTCTTCGAAACTTCCATGTTTTGAAGACTTTCATAAAAATCGCCTATTCACCCCCCCTCTAGTCAATATAACGCACTTTCAGTATCTCTACTTGGTGCGGAATTTTTGGCTAGCAAAGATGGGGGGGAGCACCACATGTTGAAGGATCTATGACAATATGACTTCTATGTGAATATGAACAAACATAAACCATTACGTTGTCTTCCTTGTCCAGCATCAACAATTTTGGCATATAATATTTTGATTGGGTCTCACAATCACAAAATATTTCCATGATAGTGTATTTGCATGTGAAAGTTCTCTTCCTTACACTAATTATTCATGAATTGCTTGTATGACCAATATTGTGATTGTCAAGCCTCAAAAGATTTCACTTTCTAAACCCAATGTGAAGCTACCACTAGGCATGATATGATTTCAACATCATGGCATTCAATTTATTCAACAATTTACTCATAGGATATAAGTGAAGCATAAGAGTAAATGACATAGAAAAGAGCTTCGTTGACAGAATGTGAATGCCGCTTACTTAGCCTCCTTGGAAACTATTTGAGGACTCTGTTTTATTTAAAAATTTCAGATCTAAGTATTTTATTAAAACAACAAGCAAAACAAAACAAAATGACATTCTAAGAATAGCACACATCATGTGAAGAAGCAGAAACTTAGGTTCAACCGATACTAATTGATAACTGTTGAAGAAGAAAGACGGGATGCCTACCGGGGCATCCCCAAGCTTAGATGCTTGAGACTTCTTGAAACATTATCTTGGGATGCCTTGGGCATCCCCAAGCTTGAGCTTTCGTGTCTCCTTAATTCCTTTTATATCAGTGTTTCCCTAAATCTTAAAAACTTCATCCACACAATACTCAACAAGAACTCGTGAGATAAGTTAGTATAAACTAATGCAAAAACCTTATCATTCTCTACTGTATCAAATAACTAAAATTATTATTCAACATTGCATACTAAATGCCTCTGCATATTTAATACTCCTATCCTCAAATAGAATCATTAAACAAGCAAACATATGCAAACAATGCAAACATAACATCGATCTGCCAAAACAGTATAGTTTGTAAAGAATGCAAGAGTATCAATAATTCCCTAACTCCAAAAATTATGAAAATTTACCACACTGTAGAAAATTTATAAGATCTCATTTTTCAAAAGTTTCAACATTTTATCACATTCTTAATTTTCTAGGGAATTTTTGAAACAGCGGTAAACTTTCTGTTTTCAAACAGCAACTTGTATACTTACAAAATAAGCATGGCAAAGGCTATCATTGCCACTTTTATTGAAATAAAAGATGAAAACATTATTCTAAATAATAGCAATCAAACCCTAACAAAATAAATTGATGCTCCAAGAAAAACACATATCATGTGATGAATGAAAACATAGCTCCAAGTGAGGTTACCGATAATGTTGGAGACGAAAGAGGGGATGCCTTCCGGGGCATCCCCAAGCTTAGTTGCTTGGATCTTCCTTGAATATTACCTTGGGGTGCCTTGGGAATCCCCAAGCTTAGGCTCTTGTCACTCCTTATTCTCCTCATACTGACATCTCACCCAAAACTTGAAAACTTCAATCACACAAAACTTAACGGAACTTTGTGAGATAGGTTAGTATGATAAAGAGCAAACCATTCCACTTTTGGTATTGCAAAAGACAAGATCATAATTGTTATCACACAATGCCTACTGTATCATATCATTTCTACAATTTATATTGAGCAATATAAGCCATAGAAACAAGAAAACAAGTAAATTATGCATTGAAAACGGAATCTATCAAAAACAGAACAGTCTGTAGTAATCTGTACTCAAACCATACTTCTACTACTCCAAAAATTCTGAAAAATTAGGACAACCTGAAAAATTTGTCTATTAATATTATGCAAAAAGAATTAGCATTTTATATCTCTTCTGTTGAAAATGATAATTGTTTTCTTGAGTGCAAAAATTTCTGTTTTTCAGCAAGATCAAAGCAACTATCACCCAACAAGGTCCTAAAGGCTTTACTTGGCACTTTATTGAAACAAAAGCTATAAAACATGATTACTACAGAATCATAATCATGTGAACACACAAAAACAGTAGGTAAAAGTGTTGGGTTGTCTCCCAACAAGCGCTTTTCTTTTATGCCTTTTAAACTAGGCATGATGATTTTAATGATGCTCGCATAAAAGATAAGAATTGAAACATGAAGAGAGCATCATGAAGCATATGACTAGCACATTTAGTTCTAACGCACTTACTATGCATAGGGATTCTGTGAGCAAACAACTCATGGGAACTAGAATCAAGTAGGATAGGAAGGCAAAACAAGTGCAAATTCAAAACAATCAACACACAGAGAAGAAATTTGATATTATTAAGATTTGTAAGAGCATAAGTTCCTTCCACGTAATAATTTCAGAAACATCATGAATGGATTCGACAATATAACTATCATATATAGCACTCTTTTCATGATGCACAAGCATCGAAGATTTATCACTCTTTATGGCATAGATGTCATCATAATAATAATCATAGATAGCAACTTCATTGTCATAGTCAATTGAAACCTCTTCCAAAATAGTGGATGTATTACTAAATAAAGTCATGACCTCTCCAAATCCACTTTCATCAATATTGAAATAAGATTCAACACCCTCCAAAAAAGTGGGATCACTACTACCTAGAGTTGACGCTCTTCCAAACCCACTTTCATCAATGTAACCATCATAAATAGGAGGCATGCCATCAATGAATTTATACTAACAACATTGCAAGCATGCTCATAATTCAAATATTTTGTGCCAAACATTTTATTGACTTCTTCTTCTAACAATTGAGCACAATTTTTTGAACCATCATTTTCAAGAAAGATATTATAAAGATGATCCATAATATGATGCAACCTCAATTCCATTTTTTTGTAGTTTTCTTTTTATAAACCAAACTAGTGATAAAACAAGAAACTAAAAGATTCAATAGCAAGATCTAAAGATATACCTTCAAGCACTCACCTCCCCGATAACGGTGCCAGAAAAGAGCTTGATGTCTACTACGCAACTTTATTCTTGTAGACACATGTTGGGCCTCCAAACGCAGGGTTTTGTAGGAAATTAACAATTTTCCCTCAAGTGGATGACCTAAGGTTTATCAATCCATGAGAGGTGTAGGATGAAGGTGGTCTCTCTCAAACGACCCTCCAACCAAATACAAGAAATCTCTTGTGTCCCAAACACACCCAATACAATGGCAAATTGTATAGGTGCACTAGTTCGGCGAAGAGATGGTGATAAAAGTGTAATCTGGATGGTAGAAATATATTTTTACAATCTGAATAAAAAACAAAAAGGTAGCAAATAGTAAACGGGCACAAAAACGGTATTTCAATGCTTAAAGACAAGGCCTAGGGTCCATACTTTCGCTAGTGCAATCTCTCAACAATGCTAACATATTTAGATCATATGATTATCCCTTAAAGTGTAACGAAGAATCACTCTCGAGTTCCTATTAGCGGAGTGAAGGAAATATGCCCTAGAGGCAATAATAAAGTTATTATTTATTTCCTTAAATCATGATAAATGTTTATTATTCATGCTAGAATTGTATTAACCGGAAACATAATACATGTGTGAATACATAGACCAACAGAGTGTCACTAGTATGCCTCTACTAGACTAGCTCGTTAATCAAAGATGGTTATGTTTCCTAACCATGAACAAAGAGTTGTTATTTGATTAACGAGGTCACATCATTAGTTGAATGATCTGATTGACATGACCCATTTCATTAGCTTAGCACCCGATCGTTTAGTATGTTGCTATTGCTTTCTTCATGACTTATACATGTTCCTATAACTATGAGATTATGCAACTCCCGTTTACCGGAGGAACACTTTGGGTACTACCAAACGTCACAACATAACTGGGTGATTATAAAGGAGTACTACAGGTGTCTCCAATGGTAGATGTTGGGTTGGCGTATTTCGAGATTAGGGTTTGTCACTCCGATTGTCGGAGAGGTATCTCTGGGCCCTCTCGGTAATACACATCACATAAGCCTTGCAAGCATAATAACTAAGATGTTAGTTATGAGATGATGTATTACAGAACGAGTAAAGAGACTTGCCAGTAACGAGATTGAACTAGGTATTGGATACCGACGATCGAATCTCGGGCAAGTAACATACCGATGACAAAGGGAACAACGTATGTTGTTATGCGGTCTGACCGATAAAGATCTTCGTAGAATATGTAGGAGCCAATATGGGCATCCAGGTCCCGCTATTGGTTATTGACCGGAGACGTGTCTCGGTCATGTCTACATTGTTCTCGAACCGTAGGGTCCGCACGCTTAACGTTACGATGACAGTTATTATGAGTTTATGCATTTTGATGTACCGAAGGTTGTTCGGAGTCCCGGATGAGATCACGGACATGACGAGGAGTCTCGAAATGGTCGAGACGTAAAGATTGATATATTGGAAGCCTATGTTTGGGCACCGGAAGCATTCCGGATGAAATCGGGATTTTTTCCGGATTACCGGGAGGGTTACCGGAACCCCCCGGGAGGTAAATGGGCCTATTGGGCCTTAGTGGAAAAGAGAGAAGAGGCAGCCCCAAGCCTAGCCGGCGCCCCCCCCTTTCCCAAGTCCTAATAGGACTAGGAGAGGTGGGCCGGCCCCCTCTTTCTCCTTCCCCCCCAAGAATCCTAGTTGGAATAGGATTGGAGGGGAGGAGTCCTACTCCCGGTGGGAGTAGGACTCCTCCCTGCGCCTCCCTCCTAGCCGGCCGAACCCCCTGCCCCTGGCCTTTATATACGGGGGCAGGGGGCACCCCAAGACACACAAGTTAATCGTTCCTTAGCCGTGTGCGGTGCCCCCTGCCACCAAATTCCACCTCGATCATACCGTTACAGTGCTTAGGCGAAGCCCTGCGTCGGTAGTACATCAAATCGTCACCACGCCGTCGTGCTGACGGAACTCTTCCTCGACGCTTTGCTGGATCGGAGCCCGAGGAACGTCATCGAGCTGAACGTGTGCTAAGAACTCGGAGGTGCCGGAGTAACGGTACTTGGATCGGTCGGATCGGGAAGAAGACGTACGACTACTTCCTCTACGTTGTGTGATCGCTTCCGCAGTCGGTCTGCGTTGGTACGTAGACAACACTCTCCCCTCTCGTTGCTGTGCATCACCATGATCTTGCGTGTGCGTAGGAAATTTTTTGAAATTACTGCGTTCCCCAACAGTGGTATTAGAGCCTAGGTTTTTATGGTTTGATGTTATATGCACGAGTAGAACACAAGTGAGTTGTGGGCGATACAAGTCATACTGCCTACCAGCATGTCATACTTTGGTTCGGCGGTATTGTTGGTTGAGACGATCCGGACCAACCTTACGCGTACTCTTACGCGAGACCGGTTCCCTCGACGTGCTATGCACACAGATGGCTTGCGGAAGACTGTCTCTCCAACTTTAGTTGAACCAAGTGTGACTACGCCCGGTCCTTGAGAAGGTTAAAACGGAGTCTATTTGACGAACTATCGTTGTGGTTTTGATGCGTAGGTGAGATGAGTTCTTACTTAAGCCCGTAGCAGCCACGTAAAAATTGCAACAACAAAGTAGAGGACGTCTAACTTGTTTTTGCAGGGCATGTTGTGATTTGATATGGTCAAGGCATGATGCTGATTTTATTGTATGAGATGATCATGTTTTGTAACCGAGTTATCGGCAACTGGCAGGAGCCATATGGTTGTCGCTTTATTGTATGCAATGCAATCGCGATGTAATGCTTTACTTTATTACTAAGCGGTAGTGATAGTCGTGGAAGCATAAGATTGGCGAGACGACAACGATGCTACGATGGAGATCAAGGTGTCGCGCCGGTGACGATGGTGATCATGACGATGCTTCGGAGATGGAGATCACAAAGCACGAGATGATGATGGCCATATCATATCACTTATATTAATTGCATGTGATGTTTATCCTTTTATGCATCTTATCTTGCTTTGATTGACGGTAGCATTATAAGATGATCTCTCACTAAATTATCAAGAAGTGTTCTCCCTGAGTATGCACCGTTGCAAAAGTTCTTCGTGCTGAGACACCACGTGATGATCGGGTGTGATAGGTTCTACGTTCAAATACAACGGGTGCAAAACAGTTGCACACGCGGAATACTCAGGTTATACTTGACGAGCCAAGCATATACAGATATGGCCTCGGAACACGGAGACCAAAAGGTCGAGCGTGAATCATATAGTAGATATGATCAACATATTGATGTTCACCATTGAAAACTACTCCATCTCACGTGATGATCGGTTATGGTTTAGTTGATCTGGATCACGTAATCACTTAGAGGATTAGAGGGATGTCTATCTAAGTGGGAGTTCTTAAGTAAATTAACTGAACTTAAAAATTATCATGAACTTAGTACCTGATAGTATCTTGCTTGTTTATGTTGATTGTAGATAGATGGCTCGTGCTGTTGTTCCGTTGAATTTTAATGCGTTCCTTGAGAAAGCAAAGTTGAAAGATGATGGTAGCAATTACACGGACTGGGTCCGTAACCTGAGGATTATCCTCATTGCTGCACAGAAGAATTACGTCCTGGAAGCACCGCTAAGTGCCAGGCCTGCTGCAAGAGCAACGCCAGAAGTTATGAACGTCTGGCAGAGCAAAGCTGATGACTACTCAATAGTTCAGTGTGCCATGCTTTACGGCTTAGAACCGGGACTTCAACGACGTTTTGAACGTCATGGAGCATATGAGATGTTCCAGGAGTTGAAGTTAATATTTCAAGCAAATGCCCGGATTGAGAGATATGAAGTCTCCAATAAGTTCTATAGCTGCAAGATGGAGGAGAACAGTTCTGTCAGTGAGCATATACTCAAAATGTCTGGGTATAATAATCACTTGATTCAATTGGGAGTTACACTTCCGGATGATTGCGTCATTGACAGAATTCTCCAATCACTGCCACCAAGCTACAAGAGCTTTGTGATGAACTATAATATGCAAGGGATGAACAAGACTATTCCCGAGCTCTTCGCTATGCTGAAAGCTGCGGAGGTAGAAATCAAGAAGGAGCATCAAGTGTTGATGGTTAACAAAACCACTAGTTTCAAGAAAAAGGGCAAAGGGAAGAAGAAAGGGAACTTCAAGAAGAACGGCAAGCAAGTTGCTGCTCAAGAGAAGAAACCCAAGTCTGGACCTAAGCCTGAAACTGAGTGCTTCTACTGCAAGCAGACTGGTCACTGGAAGCGGAACTGCCCCAAGTATTTGGCGGATAAGAAGGATGGCAAGGTGAATAAAGGTATATGTGATATACATGTTATTGATGTGTACCTTACTAATGCTCGCAGTAGCACCTGGGTATTTGATACTGGTTCTGTTGCTAATATTTGCAACTCGAAACAGGGACTACAGAATAAGCGGACACTAGCAAAGGACGAGGTGACGATGCGCGTGGGAAACGGTTCCAAAGTCGATGTGATCGCGGTCGGCACGCTACCTCTACATCTACCTTCGGGATTAATATTAGACCTAAATAATTGTTATTTGGTGCCAGCGTTGAGCATGAACATTATATCTGGATCTTGTTTGATGCGAGACGGTTATTCATTTAAATCAGAGAATAATGGTTGTTCTATTTATATGAGTAATATCTTTTATGGTCATGCACCCTTGAAAAGTGGTCTATTCTTATTGAATCTCGATAGTAGTAATACACATATTCATAATGTTGAAGCCAAAAGATGCAGAGTTGATAATGATAGTGCAACTTATTTGTGGCACTGCCGTTTAGGTCATATCGGTGTAAAGCGCATGAAGAAACTCCATACTGATGGGCTTTTGGAACCACTTGATTATGAATCACTTGGTACTTGCGAACCGTGCCTCATGGGCAAGATGACTAAAACACCGTTCTCCGGTACTATGGAGAGAGCAACAGATTTGTTGGAAATCATACATACCGATGTATGTGGTCCGATGAATATTGAGGATCGTGGCGGATATCGTTATTTTCTCACCTTCACAGATGATTTAAGCAGATATGGGTATATCTACTTAATGAAACATAAGTCTGAAACATTTGAAAAGTTCAAGGAATTTCAGAGTGAAGTTGAAAATCATCGTAACAAGAAAATAAAGTTTCTACGATCTGATCGTGGAGGAGAATATTTGAGTTACGAGTTTGGTATACATTTGAAAAATTGTGGAATAGTTTCGCAACTCACGCCACCAGGAACACCACAACGTAATGGTGTGTCCGAACGTCGTAATCGTACTTTACTAGATATGGTGCGATCTATGATGTCTCTTACTGATTTACCGCTATCATTTTGGGGTTATGCTTTAGAGACGGCCGCATTCACGTTAAATAGGGCACCATCTAAATCCATTGAGACGACGCCTTATGAACTATGGTTTGGCAAGAAACCAAAGTTGTCGTTTCTTAAAGTTTGGGGCTGCGATGCTTATGTGAAAAAGCTTCAACCTGATAAGCTCGAACCCAAATCGGAGAAGTGTGTCTTCATAGGATATCCAAAGGAAACTATTGGATATACCTTCTATCACAGATCCGAAGGCAAGACTTTTGTTGCTAAATTCGGAAACTTTCTTGAGAAGGAGTTTCTCTCGAAAGAAGTGAGTGGGAGGAAAGTAGAACTTGACGAGGTATCTATACCTACTCCGTTATTGGGAAATAGTACATGACAGAAAACTGTTTCCGTGAGAACTACACCAATAAGAGAGGAAGTTAATGATGATGATCATGAAACTTTAGATCAAGATACTACTGTACCTCGTAGATCAACCAGAGTAAGATCCGCACCAGAGTGGTACGGTAATCCTGTTCTGGAAGTCATGCTACTAGATCATGATGAACCTACGAACTATGAAGAAGCGATGGTGAGCCCAGATTCCACAAAGTGGCTTGAAGCCATGAAATCTGAGATGGGATCCATGTATGAAAACAAAGTATGGACTTTGGTTGACTTGCCCGATGATCGGCAAGCAATTGAGAATAAATGGATCTTCAAGAAAAAGACTGACGCTGACGGTAATGTTACTGTCTATAAAGCTCGACTTGTCGCGAAAGGTTTTCGACAAGTTCAAGGAGTTGACTACGATGAGACTTTCTCACCCGTAGCGATGCTTAAGTCCGTCAGAATCATGTTAGCAATTGCCGCATTTTATGATTATGAAATTTGGCAAATGGATGTAAAAACCGTATTCCTGAATGGATTTCTGGAAGAAGAGTTGTATATGATGCAACCCGAAGGTTTTGTCGATCCAAAAGGAGCTAACAAAGTGTGCAAACTCTAGCGATCCATTTATGGACTGGTGCAAGCATCTCGGAGTTGGAATAAACGCTTTGATAGTGTGATCAAAGCATTTGGGTTTATACAGACTTTTGGAGAAGCCTGTATATACAAGAAAGTGAGTGGGAGCTCTGTAGCATTTCTGATATTATATGTGGATGACATATTACTCATTGGAAATGATATAGAATTTCTGGATAGCATAAAGGGATACTTGAATAAAAGTTTTTCGATGAAAGACCTCGGGGAAGCTGCTTACATATTAGGCATAAAGATCTATAGAGATAGATCAAAACGCTTAATTGGACTTTCACAAAGCACATACCTTGACAAGATTTTGAAGAAGTTCAAAATGGATCAAGCAAAGAAAGGGTTCTTGCCTGTGTTGCAAGGTGTGAAGTTGAGTCAGACTCAATGCCCGACCACTGCAGAAGATAGAGAGAAAATGAAAGATGTTCCCTATGCTTCAGCCATAGGCTCTATCATGTACGCAATGCTGTGTACCAGACCTGATGTGTGCCTTGCTATAAGTTTAGCAGGGAGGTACCATAGTAATCCAGGAGTGGATCACTGGACAGCGGTCAAGAACATCCTAAAATACCTGAAAAGGACTAAGGATATGTTTCTCGTATATGGAGGTGACAAAGAGCTCACCATAAGAGGTTACGTTGATGCAAGCTTTGACACTGATCCGGACGATTCTAAATCGCAAACCGGATACGTGTTTACTTTAAACGGTGGAGCTGTCAGTTGGTGCAGTTCTAAACAAAGCGTCGTAGCGGGATCTACATGTGAAGCGGAGTACATAGCTGCTTCGGAAGCAGCGAACGAAGGAGTCTGGATGAAGGAGTTCATATCCGATCTAGGTGTCATACCTAGTTCATCGGGTCCAATGAAAATCTTCTGTGACAATACTGGTGCAATTGCCTTGGCAAAGGAATCCAGATTTCACAAAAGAACCAAACACATCAAGAGACGCTTCAACTCCATCCGAGATTTAGTCCAGGTGGGAGACATAGAGATTTGCAAGATACATACGGATCTGAATGTTGCAGACCCGTTGACTAAGCCTCTTCCACGAGCAAAACATGATCAGCACCAAGGCTCCATGGGTGTTAGAATCATTACTGTGTAATCTAGATTATTGACTCTAGTGCAAGTGGGAGACTGAAGGAAATATGCCCTAGAGGCAATAATAAAGTTATTATTTATTTCCTTATATCATGATAAATGTTTATTATTCATGCTAGAATTGTATTAACCGGAAACATAATACATGTGTGAATACATAGACCAACAGAGTGTCACTAGTATGCCTCTACTAGACTAGCTCGTTAATCAAAGATGGTTATGTTTCCTAACCATGAACAAAGAGTTGTTATTTGATTAACGAGGTCACATCATTAGTTGAATGATCTGATTGACATGACCCATTTCATTAGCTTAGCACCCGATCGTTTAGTATGTTGCTATTGCTTTCTTCATGACTTATACATGTTCCTATAACTATGAGATTATGCAACTCCCGTTTACCGGAGGAACACTTTGGGTACTACCAAACGTCACAACGTAACTGGGTGATTATAAAGGAGTACTACAGGTGTCTCCAATGGTAGATGTTGGGTTGGCGTATTTCGAGATTAGGGTTTGTCACTCCGATTGTCAGAGAGGTATCTCTGGGCCCTCTCGGTAATACACATCACATAAGCCTTGCAAGCATAATAACTAAGATGTTAGTTATGAGATGATGTATTACGGAACGAGTAAAGAGACTTGCCAGTAACGAGATTGAACTAGGTATTGGATACCGACGATCGAATCTCGGGCAAGTAACATACCGATGACAAAGGGAACAACGTATGTTGTTATGCGGTCTGACCGATAAAGATCTTCGTAGAATATGTAGGAGCCAATATGGGCATCCAGGTCCCGCTATTGGTTATTGACCGGAGACGTGTCTCGGTCATGTCTACATTGTTCTCGAACCGTAGGGTCCGCACGCTTAACGTTACGATGACAGTTATTATGAGTTTATGCATTTTGATGTACCGAAGGTTGTTCGGAGTCCCGGATGAGATCACGGACATGACGAGGAGTCTCGAAATGGTCGAGACGTAAAGATTGATATATTGGAAGCCTATGTTTGGGCACCGGAAGCATTCCGGATGAAATCGGGATTTTTCCGGATTACCGGGAGGGTTACCGGAACCCCCCGGGAGGTAAATGGGCCTATTGGGCCTTAGTGGAAAAGAGAGAAGAGGCAGCCCCAAGCCTAGCCGGCGCCCCCCCCCTTTCCCAAGTCCTAATAGGACTAGGAGAGGTGGGCCGGCCCCCTCTTTCTCCTTCCCCCCAAGAATCCTAGTTGGAATAGGATTGGAGGGGAGGAGTCCTACTCCCGGTGGGAGTAGGACTCCTCCCTGCGCCTCCCTCCTAGCCGGCCGAACCCCCTGCCCCTGGCCTTTATATACGGGGGCAGGGGGCACCCCAAAACACACAAGTTAATCGTTCCTTAGCCGTGTGCGGTGCCCCCTGCCACCAAATTCCACCTCGATCATACCGTTACAGTGCTTAGGCGAAGCCCTGCGTCGGTAGTACATCAAGATCGTCACCACGCCGTCGTGCTGACGGAACTCTTCCTCGACGCTTTGCTGGATCGGAGCCCGAGGAACGTCATCGAGCTGAACGTGTGCTAAGAACTCGGCGGTGCCGGAGTAACGGTGCTTGGATCGGTCGGATCGGGAAGAAGACGTACGACTACTTCCTCTACGTTGTGTGATCGCTTCCGCAGTCGGTCTGCGTTGGTACGTAGACAACACTCTCCCCTCTCGTTGCTGTGCATCACCATGATCTTGCGTGTGCGTAGGAAATTTTTTGAAATTACTGCGTTCCCCAACACGGAGAACAAAAGATAGGAATTGTTTGTAGGGTACTAAACCACCTCAAAGCTATTCTTTCCGTTCATTCTATTAAAGAGTTTGTACTAAAATAACGCAAAGCTATTTTTTCCGTTCGATCTAGCCTAGAGTTCGTACTAGAATAACACCAAAGCATATTCATATTCATAATACTCAATCCACACAAAGAACTACAAGAGTGCCCTAAGATTTCTACCGGAGAAACAAGGACAAGAACGTGCATCAACCCCTATGCATAGATTACCCCAATGTCACCGCAGGAATCCGTAAGTTGAGTGCCAAAACATATATCAAGTGAATCAATACGATACCCCATTGTCACCACGAGTATTCAATTACAAGACATATATGAAGTGTTCTCAAATCCATAGAAGTATTCAATCCGATAACAACGAGATCTCAAAGGGAGAACTCAATTCATCACAACAAGATAGAGAGGGAAAATACCATATGATCCGACTATATTAACAAAGCCCATGATATAGATCACGAGAGAGAGAGAGAGATTTATCACATAGCTACTGGTACAAACCCTCAGCCTCGAGGGTGGACTACTTCCTCCTCATTGTGGTGGCTGCCGGGATGATGAAGATGGCCACCAGAGATGATTCCCCCCTCCGGCAGGGTGCCGGAATGGGTCTAGGTTGGTTTTCGGTGGCTACGGAGCCCTGCGGCGGCGGAACTTCTGATCTAGGTTAACCCCGAGGGGTTTCAGAATATTTGGAAATTTATAGTGCAAAGAGGGGGTGCGGGAGGCCATCGAGGTGGGCACAACCCACCTGGGCACGCTAGGGGGCCCTGGCGTGCCCTGGTGGCTTGTGCCCCCCTCGGGGCACCCCCGAGTGCTGCTTTGTCCCATCGGGAGTCTTCTGGCCCATAAAAAATCCACAAAAAATTTTGCGGTGTTTGGACTTTGTTTGATATTGATTTTCTACAATGTAAAAAACAATCAAAAACAGCAACTGGCACTGGGCACTGGGTCAATAGGTTAGTCGCAAAAATGATGTAAAGTTGCTATAAAATGATTGTAAAACATCCAAGAATGATAAAATAAAAGCATGAATACTTCATAAATTATAGATACGTTGGAGACGTATCACCGGCCGGGACTCTGTAGGCCGTCGGGCATCAACCTATGTATATAAAGGGTGACCCGGTGGCAGTTTAGGGCAAGAAACAAGATATCGAGAACTAGGTCAAGAGTATTCGCTCCCTGGTAATCGAAACCCTAGCAATACAATCCCAAACTGGAGTAGGCCTTTACCTTCACCGCAAGGGGCCGAACCTGTATAAACTCCCTGTGTCCATTGTCCCGTTTAACCCATTTAAGCTAACCTAGTTGCAATGGCTCCACGACTAAGTCCTTCTTCTAGGACATCTGTTGTGACAAATCCATGACATCGCCCGATTCTGCTCTCGGGCGAGGGCGCGCGTGTTCCTCTGCTGTCATTTCTTCACAATGCAGGCGCTGATGGCTTCCTCCTTTGCGGCCGCCAGCGCTACCACAATACGGGCCTCGGCGGCCCTTATCCTCTCCTTCCCACGGCGGGCAGCCCGTTCCTGGTGGGACTCATAGTCTGTCTGACCGGTGATGGGGAAGGAGAGGTGTTCAAGCTGCCGGGACCGTGAGAATCCAGCACCAGAGGACCCGAGCGCCTAGTGAGCCGACGCTGTGGTGTCGCGGCAGACGGATCTGTCGGCCGGGCGTTGTCCTCCCGAGAGCGGCGGAGTGCAATGTGCACTGCCATTGCCTCCTCCAACCCACATGGGATGACACCCTTGTTGACGGATCCAGACTAGTCGAAGTCCGATCTGCTGCCCGCCATGACGGAGAAGGCCGAAAACCACCAGAGGTGAGCTCGAGTGGCGGAGGGGAGTGGAGGGGATGGGAGTTAAGTGGATAGGGTTTGCTCCGGCGAGCATATGGGGACGAATATATGTGGGGTCGGGTGGGCCAGCATAGGTCGGGTCCGACATGGCGAGCGTGCCCGGGCGCCCTCATATCCGCCCCATGTTTGGGCTAGATATGAGGGATATCGGTCAGCCCAGTCGTTTGAGACCCATTTGAGGCGTCCGTCTAGATCGAATAAACATGATCGGTCAGTGAACGAGCGGCCCATGCAGACGTATAAGGCGGGTTTGAGACGCCCGGCTGTAGATATTCTTATGTTGGAGCTTCAGGTATCTTGATCTATAGTGGACATGACCGACCCGGAAGTGCTTGAAGCAATGGTCTGCCAGTGATGAAGCCCCCTCTCTCACTTAGCGACAGATATTGCATGTGAGTGGGGCTCGTGATATGCAACAGATGGGAACGGACTACATTTCAGTCGACTGTTTTTTGAATTTGGGCCAGTCAACTGTTTTTGGCTGTTGGATGTAGATCAAACGATGGGCATGCCTTCTTCTTCCTCTGGCTTCTTCTTCCCCTGGTCGTCGCACAGGCTGACGGCCGAACCGCTTGCGACCACTACCCATGCCTGGCGGCCCTCCTGCACAGCCTCGCCGCCCCGCCCCGCCCCGCCCTTCTCGGGACCGTTCCCCACTACCGCCCCCGACCATCCCTCTAGGCCCGCCCGTGTTTGGGATTTTCTTCGGCGAATTGCACCACCGCCCCCACCCAAAACCCTAAGATAGATAATGGGGTAGCCTCACCGATGAGCCCCCGCTGCATCTCTTTCTTCCTTTCCTCCGATGCCTCCTTTCTTCTAGGGAAAATCGAGTGACCCAATTTGGATTTTCGGTCGACTGATGTATAGCTAAACTGGCAATGGATTGTGCAGCGACAGTGAATGATTTGCAAGGTTCTTACATGAGTGTTTCTGGAGCTGTTATTCAGGAGATGAAGATGGGGGTCTTTATTGCGGTGGAGGTTATAATTCATGAGAATGAGATGAGAATCTTGAAGGAAGCTTGTAGCCTAACTAAAGCTGCAGCTACTACGCTAGAGCATCTCTAATAGGAGATGTATATGAGCAAATAACTATCTTTTGCATCTTCAAGGGCCAAAAACACCTCTCCAACAGATGGTGTAGATGCAAAAATAATTACATCTCCGTCTTCCGGAGATGTAAAGTACAACACCTCGCGGTGTAAATTTGCATCTCCACCACATGGATATGTAAAAACGCAATCGCCCGCCGACTGTCCAACTGACGTTTGTTTCACTTCTGCATGACTAGCAGTCACCCGCCCTACTCTGTCACCGGCCAAATTCGCACCAAATCAACACCGCCGCCGCCCGCCGATGACCGATGGGCCCACTGCGACTTCGCCCCCACCCCCGATCCCCCGCCGCCTGCCTCTCGACCCGTCACCCGCAGCCGCCAATTGATAGGCTCTACGTTCATGTAAATTTGCATCTCCACAAAATCAAAGTATAAGTGTTCTCCCTGAGTATGCACCGTTGCGAAAGTTCTTCGTGCTGAGACACCACGTGATGATCGGGTGTGATAGGCTCTACGTTCAAATACAACGGGTGCAAAACAGTTGCACACGCGGAATACTCAAGTTATACTTGACGAGCCAAGCATATACAGATATGGCCTCGAAACACGGAGACCGAAAGGTCGAGCGTGAATCATATAGTAGATATGATCAACATAGTGATGTTCACCAATGCAACTACTCCATCTCACGTGATGATCGGACATGGTTTAGTTGATTTGGATCACGTGATCACTTAGACGATTAGAGGGATGTCTATCTAAGTGGGAGTTCTTTAGTAATATGATTAATTGAACTTAAATTTATCATGAACTTAGTACCTGATAGTATCTTGCTTGGTTATGTTTGATTGTAGATAGATGGCCCATGCTGTTGTTCCTGTGAATTTTAATGCGTTCCTTGAGAAAGCAAAGTTGAAAGATGATGGTAGCAATTACACGAACTGGGTCCGTAAATGGAGGATTATCCTCATTGCTGCACAGAAGAATTACGTCCTGGAAGAATCACTGGGTGCCAGGCTTGCTGCTGGAGCAACACCAGATGTTATGAACGTCTGGCAGAGCAAAGCTGATGACTACTCAATAGTTCAGTGTGCCATGCTTTACGGCTTAGAATCGGGACTTCAACGACGTTTTGAAAGTCATGGAGCATATGAGATGTTCCAGGAGTTCAAGTTAATATTTCAAGAAAATGCCCGGATTGAGAGATATGAAGTCTCCAATAAGTTCTATAGCTGCAAGATGGAGGAGAACAGTTCTGTCAGTGAGCATATACTCAAAATGTCTGGGTATAATAATCACTTGATTCAATTGGGAGTTAATCTTCCAGATGATTGCGTCATTGACAGAATCCTCCAATCACTTCCACCTAGCTACAAGAGCTTCGTGATGAACTATAATATGCAAGGGATGGTTAAGACAATTCCCGAGCTCTTCGGAATGCTGAAAGCTACGGAGGTAGAAATCAAGAAGGAGCATCAAGTGTTGATGGTCAACAAGACCACTAGTTTCAAGAAAAAGGGCAACGGGAAGAAGAAGGAGAACTTCAAAAAGAACAGCAAGCAAGTTGGTGCTCACGAGAATAAACCCAAATCTGGACCTAAGCCTTAAACTGAGTGCTTCTACTGCAAGCAGACTGGTCACTGGAAGCGGAACTGCCCCAAGTATTTGGCGGATAAGAAGGATGGCAAGGTGAACAAAGGTATATATGATATACATGTTATTGATGTGTACCTTACTAATGCTCGCAGTAGCACATGGGTATTTCATACTGGTTCTGTTGCTAATATTTGCAACTCGAAACAGGGACTACAGATTAAGCGAAGATTGGCTAAGGACGAGGTGACGATGTGTCGGAGTAATGGGCCACGGGTAGGCCAACCCGAGCCCCATAACCTTTCAAGACATCGGGGCAAGCTGTGCCCCTCAAGACCACAGGGCGAAGAGCCGCCTCCTGGGGAGTCTACGGCAAGGCGGCCGACTGCCCGCTCATGGCCAAGTCCCAGGGGCGACTTCCAGAGAAGCCGGCTTTGGGGAGTCGGCCGGTGGCTCCAACGAACCGTGACCTCATCGAAGGGGACGGGCAGGGGCGCGGCTAGAGTGAAGCCCACTCCCCGCCCCTTACCAAGGGCAGGCATGGCTGCAGCACGTCGTACTTGGGAAGATCTCCCTGCGGTGTGGCACTGTTGCCCGGCCGGCCCTGACATCAGCACCACTGTACTAGGTCCTGCACCCACGACGGCTTGTCAGTACGGCCTGGAGGCAGCGGGGCCCACCAGTCAGCGAGATCTCGGGAGACGGCAGGAGAACCGCTAGTCGGACCCGTCAGGAGTCGGCCCGGGGGAGTCAGCCGAGCCCTCCCCCGGGGCCCACGTGCCATTAATCAAGAAGAGATGGGGAGTGGCCATAGTGATTGCCCGCCAGGCGGCGGGGCTGTTGCCACAACCCCATGACCAAGCTTGCGTCATCAGGAGCACGGCTATAGTAATCAGCAGCCGGCAAGACCCGCCCGCAGCGGACGCGGCCTGTCGGCTCCGTACCAAACCAGTCGGCGGGCCCCAACAGTCGGCGGAGAAGTCAAAGGTCGGAGGCACTCACGGCTGGGCCCGCGCCCAGTTGAATTACCATTGTACCCCTGGGGGTAGGCCTATATAAACCCCCCAGGGCACCCATGCAAAGGGTTGGATCCTAGTAGTTCTATACCATATCAAATAGAAGGAGGGAGCTAGCCTTGCCCTCTCCTACCACCATACACAGCTCAAGGAGCAACCGTGTAAACACTTGACCATAGTAATCATGCGGAGACCCCGCAGAGCAGCAGTAGGGGTATTATCTCCCCGGAGAGCCCCGAAGCTGGGTAAGATTCGCCAGCGTGCATGTCTTCGCCTCATCCCGTTTCCAAGCACCGGCGACGTTCTACTCGCCCCCACCATGATAAGCCATCCGTTGGCATATGTCGCACCAAACCCCTGACATTTGGCGCCGACCGTGGGGCTTGGTGCACCACCGTCCGGAGATCTGTTCTAGACGGGAACCCTTTTCCTCCCTGGCGAGCGCAGCCAGCCAGGCACGCCAGACGAAGTTTGCGTCGACGCGCTGCGTGGCGTTGAGATCGCCTGCGCAGCCAGCTCCTTGGCTGAACTTGTCGGCGAGGTCCGCCTCTTCGACGAACCTACGTTCGACGCAGGCGCAGGCGGCCCCGAAAACCTCCTCGCGGGCCTCCTCTATCAACTCCATGTTTCCGACGAGCCTGTCATAGACTTGGAGTCCGTAGGCTCCACCGACCCGATGCTGGTCGACTCCGACACTGCGTCGGTCGACGCGTTCCTCACCAACATGGTGGTCTATGACGAACCTCTCCCCCACGCGGAGAGCGACGGAAGCACCATCACTAAGGTGCTGGTCATCAGTCATGACGAGTTCCCTGGCGGAGGGGCGCCCAACTCAGTCGGCGCGGCTCTGCAAGACCTAGCTGCGCCCATTCCGGAAGATGCTGACGCAGAGACGTTAGAAGCGCGCCGCCTTCAGCTTGTTGAAGGCGCGAAGAAGCTGGCCAGCATGAGACGCTTGTCAGAAGCTTACCAGCGGGAGATGGATCGCCCTGTTGGCGGCTCGCCGGCCCCGGCAGGGCCCAGCCACCTTGGCGCGGTTCAGCAGCGCGGCGTAGCCATCGCCAGCCTGTTTGGGGCTAGACGCCCCATGTATGCCACGCCAGCAGAGAACATCCGAGCTGCCCAGGCAGCGGCGGATGAGCTGGACAATTTTGAGGGCGAAGAGCGCCGCCTCATGATGGAGCGAGTCTAGCGGCTCCTCGACGCGGCCGCTGCGCAGAACGAGGCCGGCTGCCGCACGGAGGCGCCGCAGCGGCCAAACGATGACCCGCACCGAGATCAAGGCGCGACATCTTAGACACCGACTAGCGGTGCCCGAGGAAGAAAGGACAAGGAGCCGGCTGTCAGCCACAGTCGGACTCGGATTACCATAGAGCGCGACCGAGACGGCCGCCCGAGAGCAGTGGAACGACGGGACGACTGTCCGCCTCCCCCTCCCCGCAAGGAGAGGCGAGTCTCCCCGCCGCCTGTTGACCATCCGACTCTCGGTGACTGCCTTGGCCGCCGAGAGGGAGTTGGAGAGAATGACACCCGCCACCGGATCGACCGACTTCACCGGTCCTTGGCGCTGGAAGAAGAAGATGAGCTGGGTCCGCCTTGTTTCGGGCCCCGCATTCGGGACGAGCCCTTTCCCAGAGGGTTCACGCTCCCAAGAGACACGCCCAAGTATACCGGCTCTATGAAGCCGGAAGACTGGCTAGTCGACTACTCCACGGCTGTCAGCATAGCAAACGGCAACAAGCGTGTCACCGTAAAGTACGTTCCGCTCATGCTCCAGGGCACAGCCCGGACATGGCTGAACAGCCTAAAGCCCCGCAGTGTCAATAGCTGGGTCGACTTCACTAAAGCATTCGTCCGCAACTTCACCAGCACGTACAAGCGTCCTCCCAAGCCTCGTCAGCTCTCCTTATGCGTGCAAGGCCCTGACGAGTCGACTTGCGACTACCCCACGCGTTGGGTTGAGCTCCGAAACTCCTGCGAGGGCGTGCACGAGGTGCAGGCCATCGAGTACTTCACAGCCGGGTGCCGAGAAGGCACCCTCCTCAAGCACAAGCTCCTCTGCGACAAGCCAGGAACCCTCGACGAGCTGCTGATCATAGCGGATAAGTACGCTACGGCCGACTCCTCCATGAAGACGGAAATTCAAATCAGCACGACTGGCAAAGTAGCTCCTCAGGCTCCAAGAACTCCGGCGGCAGACGCCGGCCGGCGACAACAGCAGGGCGACAACAAGTGCAAGGCCCCGCAGCCGGCTTCCAGCAGCCGGCAGGTCACGACCGTTGAAGTCCAGGAGCCAGAAGAGCAGCCTCTGCCCAAGCGACAGAAAGGCGGCAAGCCGAACTGGTTGCCGGCCTTCTCCTATGAGCAGACCTTGGATGGACCTTGCAAGTTTCTGAAGGAAATATGCCCTAGAGGCAATAATAAAGTTATTATTTATTTCCTTATATCATGATAAATGTTTATTATTCATGCTAGAATTGTATTAACCGGAAACATAATACATGTGTGAATACATAGACCAACAGAGTGTCGCTAGTATGCCTCTACTAGACTAGCTCGTTAATCAAAGATGGTTATGTTTCCTAACCATGAACAAAGAGTTGTTATTTGATTAACGAGGTCACATCATTAGTTGAATGATCTGATTGACATGACCCATTTCATTAGCTTAGCACCCGATCGTTTAGTATGTTGCTATTGCTTTCTTCATGACTTATACATGTTCCTATAACTATGAGATTATGCAACTCCCGTTTACCGGAGGAACACTTTGGGTACTACCAAACGTCACAACATAACTGGGTGATTATAAAGGAGTACTACAGGTGTCTCCAATGGTTGATGTTGGGTTGGCGTATTTCGAGATTAGGGTTTGTCACTCCGATTGTCGGAGAGGTATCTCTGGGCCTTCTCGGTAATACACATCACATAAGCCTTGCAAGCATAATAACTAAGATGTTAGTTATGAGATGATGTATTACGGAACGAGTAAAGAGACTTGCCAGTAACGAGATTGAACTAGGTATTGGATACCGACGATCGAATCTCGGGCAAGTAACATACCGATGACAAAGGGAACAACGTATGTTGTTATGCGGTCTGACCGATAAAGATCTTCGTAGAATATGTAGGAGCCAATATGGGCATCCAGGTCCCGCTATTGGTTATTGACCGGAGACGTGTCTCGGTCATGTCTACATTGTTCTCGAACCGTAGGGTCCGCACGCTTAATGTTACGATGACAGTTATTATGAGTTTATGCATTTTGATGTACCGAAGGTTGTTCGGAGTCCCGGATGAGATCACGGACATGACGAGGAGTCTCGAAATGGTCGAGACGTAAAGATTGATATATTGGAAGCCTATGTTTGGGCACCGGAAGCGTTCCGGATGAAATCGGGATTTTTTCCGGATTACCGGGAGGGTTACCGGAACCCCCCGGGAGGTAAATGGGCCTATTGGGCCTTAGTGGAAAAGAGAGAAGAGGCAGCCCCAAGCCTAGCCGGCGCCCCCCCCTTTCCCAAGTCCTAATAGGACTAGGAGAGGTGGGCCGGCCCCCTCTTTCTCCTTCCCCCCCAAGAATCCTAGTTGGAATAGGATTGGAGGGGAGGAGTCCTACTCCCGGTGGGAGTAGGACTCCTCCCTGCGCCTCCCTCCTAGCCGGCCGAACCCCCTGCCCCTGGCCTTTATATACGGGGGCAGGGGGCACCCCAAGACACACAAGTTAATCGTTCCTTAGCCGTGTGCGGTGCCCCCTGCCACCAAATTCCACCTCGATCATACCGTTACAGTGCTTAGGCGAAGCCCTGCGTCGGTAGTACATCAAATCGTCACCACGCCGTCGTGCTGACGGAACTCTTCCTCGACGCTTTGCTGGATCGGAGCCCGAGGAACGTCATCGAGCTGAACGTGTGCTAAGAACTCGGAGGTGCCGGAGTAACGGTACTTGGATCGGTCGGATCGGGAAGAAGACGTACGACTACTTCCTCTATGTTGTGTGATCGCTTCCGCAGTCGGTCTGCGTTGGTACGTAGACAACACTCTCCCCTCTCGTTGCTGTGCATCACCATGATCTTGCGTGTGCGTAGGAAATTTTTTGAAATTACTGCGTTCCCCAACAGTGGTATTAGAGCCTAGGTTTTTATGGTTTGATGTTATATGCACGAGTAGAACACAAGTGAGTTGTGGGCGATACAAGTCATACTGCCTACCAGCATGTCATACTTTGGTTCGGCGGTATTGTTGGTTGAGACGATCCGGACCAACCTTACGCGTACTCTTACGCGAGACCGGTTCCCTCGACGTGCTATGCACACAGATGGCTTGCGGAAGACTGTCTCTCCAACTTTAGTTGAACCAAGTGTGACTACGCCCGGTCCTTGAGAAGGTTAAAACGGAGTCTATTTGACGAACTATCGTTGTGGTTTTGATGCGTAGGTGAGATGAGTTCTTACTTAAGCCCGTAGCAGCCACGTAAAAATTGCAACAACAAAGTAGAGGACGTCTAACTTGTTTTTGCAGGGCATGTTGTGATGTGATATGGTCAAGGCATGATGCTGATTTTATTGTATGAGATGATCATGTTTTGTAACCGAGTTATCGGCAACTGGCAGGAGCCATATGGTTGTCGCTTTATTGTATGCAATGCAATCGCGATGTAATGCTTTACTTTATTACTAAGCGGTAGTGATAGTCGTGGAAGCATAAGATTGGCGAGACGACAACGATGCTACGATGGAGATCAAGGTGTCGCGCCGGTGACGATGGTGATCATGACGATGCTTCGGAGATGGAGATCACAAAGCACGAGATGATGATGGCCATATCATATCACTTATATTAATTGCATGTGATGTTTATCCTTTTATGCATCTTATCTTGCTTTGATTGACGGTAGCATTATAAGATGATCTCTCACTAAATTATCAAGAAGTGTTCTCCCTGAGTATGCACCGTTGCAAAAGTTCTTCGTGCTGAGACACCACGTGATGATCGGGTGTGATAGGTTCTACGTTCAAATACAACGGGTGCAAAACAGTTGCACACGCGGAATACTCAGGTTATACTTGACGAGCCAAGCATATACAGATATGGCCTCGGAACACGGAGACCAAAAGGTCGAGCGTGAATCATATAGTAGATATGATCAACATATTGATGTTCACCATTGAAAACTACTCCATCTCACGTGATGATCGGTTATGGTTTAGTTGATCTGGATCACGTAATCACTTAGAGGATTAGAGGGATGTCTATCTAAGTGGGAGTTCTTAAGTAAATTAACTGAACTTAAAAATTATCATGAACTTAGTACCTGATAGTATCTTGCTTGTTTATGTTGATTGTAGATAGATGGCTCGTGCTGTTGTTCCGTTGAATTTTAATGCGTTCCTTGAGAAAGCAAAGTTGAAAGATGATGGTAGCAATTACACGGACTGGGTCCGTAACCTGAGGATTATCCTCATTGCTGCACAGAAGAATTACGTCCTGGAAGCACCGCTAAGTGCCAGGCCTGCTGCAAGAGCAACGCCAGAAGTTATGAACGTCTGGCAGAGCAAAGCTGATGACTACTCAATAGTTCAGTGTGCCATGCTTTACGGCTTAGAACCGGGACTTCAACGACGTTTTGAACGTCATGGAGCATATGAGATGTTCCAGGAGTTGAAGTTAATATTTCAAGCAAATGCCCGGATTGAGAGATATGAAGTCTCCAATAAGTTCTATAGCTGCAAGATGGAGGAGAACAGTTCTGTCAGTGAGCATATACTCAAAATGTCTGGGTATAATAATCACTTGATTCAATTGGGAGTTACACTTCCGGATGATTGCGTCATTGACAGAATTCTCCAATCACTGCCACCAAGCTACAAGAGCTTTGTGATGAACTATAATATGCAAGGGATGAACAAGACTATTCCCGAGCTCTTCGCTATGCTGAAAGCTGCGGAGGTAGAAATCAAGAAGGAGCATCAAGTGTTGATGGTTAACAAAACCACTAGTTTCAAGAAAAAGGGCAAAGGGAAGAAGAAAGGGAACTTCAAGAAGAACGGCAAGCAAGTTGCTGCTCAAGAGAAGAAACCCAAGTCTGGACCTAAGCCTGAAACTGAGTGCTTCTACTGCAAGCAGACTGGTCACTGGAAGCGGAACTGCCCCAAGTATTTGGCGGATAAGAAGGATGGCAAGGTGAATAAAGGTATATGTGATATACATGTTATTGATGTGTACCTTACTAATGCTCGCAGTAGCACCTGGGTATTTGATACTGGTTCTGTTGCTAATATTTGCAACTCGAAACAGGGACTACAGAATAAGCGGACACTAGCAAAGGACGAGGTGACGATGCGCGTGGGAAACGGTTCCAAAGTCGATGTGATCGCGGTCGGCACGCTACCTCTACATCTACCTTCGGGATTAATATTAGACCTAAATAATTGTTATTTGGTGCCAGCGTTGAGCATGAACATTATATCTGGATCTTGTTTGATGCGAGACGGTTATTCATTTAAATCAGAGAATAATGGTTGTTCTATTTATATGAGTAATATCTTTTATGGTCATGCACCCTTGAAAAGTGGTCTATTCTTATTGAATCTCGATAGTAGTAATACACATATTCATAATGTTGAAGCCAAAAGATGCAGAGTTGATAATGATAGTGCAACTTATTTGTGGCACTGCCGTTTAGGTCATATCGGTGTAAAGCGCATGAAGAAACTCCATACTGATGGGCTTTTGGAACCACTTGATTATGAATCACTTGGTACTTGCGAACCGTGCCTCATGGGCAAGATGACTAAAACACCGTTCTCCGGTACTATGGAGAGAGCAACAGATTTGTTGGAAATCATACATACCAATGTATGTGGTCCGATGAATATTGAGGCTCGTGGCGGATATCGTTATTTTCTCACCTTCACAGATGATTTAAGCAGATATGGGTATATCTACTTAATGAAACATAAGTCTGAAACATTTGAAAAGTTCAAGGAATTTCAGAGTGAAGTTGAAAATCATCATAACAAGAAAATAAAGTTTCTACGATCTGATCATGGAGGAGAATATTTGAGTTACGAGTTTGGTATACATTTGAAAAATTGTGGAATAGTTTCGCAACTCACGCCACCAGGAACACCACAACGTAATGGTGTGTCCGAACGTCGTAATCGTACTTTACTAGATATGGTGCGATCTATGATGTCTCTTACTGATTTACCGCTATCATTTTGGGGTTATGCTTTAGAGACGGCCGCATTCACGTTAAATAGGGCACCATCTAAATCCGTTGAGACGACGCCTTATGAACTATGGTTTGGCAAGAAACCAAAGTTGTCGTTTCTTAAAGTTTGGGGCTGCGAGGCTTATGTGAAAAAGCTTCAACCTGATAAGCTCGAACCCAAATCGGAGAAGTGTGTCTTCATAGGATATCCAAAGGAAACTATTGGATATACCTTCTATCACAGATCCGAAGGCAAGACTTTTGTTGCTAAATTCGGAAACTTTCTTGAGAAGGAGTTTCTCTCGAAAGAAGTGAGTGGGAGGAAAGTAGAACTTGACGAGGTATCTATACCTACTCCGTTATTGGGAAATAGTACATGACAGAAAACTGTTTCCGTGAGAACTACACCAATAAGAGAGGAAGTTAATGATGATGATCATGAAACTTTAGATCAAGATACTACTGTACCTCGTAGATCAACCAGAGTAAGATCCGCACCAGAGTGGTACGGTAATCCTGTTCTGGAAGTCATGCTACTAGATCATGATGAACCTACAAACTATGAAGAAGCGATGGTGAGCCCAGATTCCACAAAGTGGCTTGAAGCCATGAAATCTGAGATGGGATCCATGTATGAAAACAAAGTATGGACTTTGGTTGACTTGCCCGATGATCGGCAAGCAATTGAGAATAAATGGATCTTCAAGAAAAAGACTGACGCTGACGGTAATGTTACTGTCTATAAAGCTCGACTTGTCGCGAAAGGTTTTCGACAAGTTCAAGGAGTTGACTACGATGAGACTTTCTCACCCGTAGCGATGCTTAAGTCCGTCAGAATCATGTTAGCAATTGCCGCATTTTATGATTATGAAATTTGGCAAATGGATGTAAAAACCGCATTCCTGAATGGATTTCTGGAAGAAGAGTTGTATATGATGCAACTCGAAGGTTTTGCCGATCCAAAAGGAGCTAACAAAGTGTGCAAACTCCAGCGATCCATTTATGGACTGGTGCAAGCATCTCGGAGTTGGAATAAACGCTTTGATAGTGTGATCAAAGCATTTGGGTTTATACAGACTTTTGGAGAAGCCTGTATTTACAAGAAAGTGAGTGGGAGCTCTGTAGCATTTCTGATATTATATGTGGATGACATATTACTCATTGGAAATGATATAGAATTTCTGGATAGCATAAAGGGATACTTGAATAAAAGTTTTTCGATGAAAGACCTCGGGGAAGCTGCTTACATATTAGGCATAAAGATCTATAGAGATAGATCAAAACGCTTAATTGGACTTTCACAAAGCACATACCTTGACAAGATTTTGAAGAAGTTCAAAATGGATCAGGCAAAGAAAGGGTTCTTGCCTGTGTTGCAAGGTGTGAAGTTGAGTCAGACTCAATGCCCGACCACTGCAGAAGATAGAGAGAAAATGAAAGATGTTCCCTATGCTTCAGCCATAGGCTCTATCATGTACGCAATGCTGTGTACCAGACCTGATGTGTGCCTTGCTATAAGTTTAGCAGGGAGGTACCAAAGTAATCCAGGAGTGGATCACTGGACAGCGGTCAAGAACATCCTGAAATACCTGAAAAGGACTAAGGATATGTTTCTCGTATATGGAGGTGACAAAGAGCTCACCGTAAGAGGTTACGTTGATGCAAGCTTTGACACTGATCCGGACGATTCTAAATCGCAAACCAGATACGTGTTTACTTTAAACGGTGGAGCTGTCAGTTGGTGCAGTTCTAAACAAAGCGTCGTAGCGGGATCTACATGTGAAGCGGAGTACATAGCTGCTTCGGAAGCAGCGAACGAAGGAGTCTGGATGAAGGAGCTCATATCCGATCTAGGTGTCATACCTAGTTCATCGGGTCCAATGAAAATCTTCTGTGACAATACTGGTGCAATTGCCTTGGCAAAGGAATCCAGATTTCACAAAAGAACCAAACACATCAAGAGACGCTTCAACTCCATCCGGGATTTAGTCCAGGTGGGAGACATAGAGATTTGCAAGATACATACGGATCTGAATGTTGCAGACCCGTTGACTAAGCCTCTTCCACGAGCAAAACATGATCAGCACCAAGGCTCCATGGGTGTTAGAATCATTACTGTGTAATCTAGATTATTGACTCTAGTGCAAGTGGGAGACTGAAGGAAATATGCCCTAGAGGCAATAATAAAGTTATTATTTATTTCCTTATATCATGATAAATGTTTATTATTCATGCTAGAATTGTATTAACCGGAAACATAATACATGTGTGAATACATAGACCAACAGAGTGTCACTAGTATGCCTCTACTAGACTAGCTCGTTAATCAAAGATGGTTATGTTTCCTAACCATGAACAAAGAGTTGTTATTTGATTAACGAGGTCACATCATTAGTTGAATGATCTGATTGACATGACCCATTTCATTAGCTTAGCACCCGATCATTTAGTATGTTGCTATTGCTTTCTTCATGACTTATACATGTTCCTATAACTATGAGATTATGCAACTCCCGTTTACCGGAGGAACACTTTGGGTACTACCAAACGTCACAACATAACTGGGTGATTATAAAGGAGTACTACAGGTGTCTCCAATGGTTGATGTTGGGTTGGCGTATTTCGAGATTAGGGTTTGTCACTCCGATTGTCGGAGAGGTATCTCTGGGCCCTCTCGGTAATACACATCACATAAGCCTTGCAAGCATAATAACTAAGATGTTAGTTATGAGATGATGTATTACGGAACGAGTAAAGAGACTTGCCAGTAACGAGATTGAACTAGGTATTGGATACCGACGATCGAATCTCGGGCAAGTAACATACCGATGACAAAGGGAACAACGTATGTTGTTATGCGGTCTGACCGATAAAGATCTTTGTAGAATATGTAGGAGCCAATATGGGCATCCAGGTCCCGCTATTGGTTATTGACCGGAGACGTGTCTCGGTCATGTCTACATTGTTCTCGAACCGTAGGGTCCGCACGCTTAACGTTACGATGACAGTTATTATGAGTTTATGCATTTTGATGTACCAAAGGTTGTTCGGAGTCCCGGATGAGATCACGGACATGACGAGGAGTCTCGAAATGGTCGAGACGTAAATATTGATATATTGGAAGCCTATGTTTGGGCACCGGAAGCGTTCCGGATGAAATCGGGATTTTTCCGGATTACCGGGAGGGTTACCGGAACCCCCCGGGAGGTAAATGGGCCTATTGGGCCTTAGTGGAAAAGAGAGAAGAGGCAGCCCCAAGCCTAGCCGGCGCCCCCCCCCTTTCCCAAGTCCTAATAGGACTAGGAGAGGTGGGCCGGCCCCCTCTTTCGACTTCCCCCCCAAGAATCCTAGTTGGAATAGGATTGGAGGGGAGGAGTCCTACTCCCGGTGGGAGTAGGACTCCTCCCTGCGCCTCCCTCCTAGCCGGCCGAACCCCCTGCCCCTGGCCTTTATATACGGGGGCAGGGGGCACCCCAAGACACACAAGTTAATCGTTCCTTAGCCGTGTGCGGTGCCCCCTGCCACCAAATTCCACCTCGATCATACCGTTACAGTGCTTAGGCGAAGCCCTGCGTCGGTAGTACATCAAGATCGTCACCACGCCGTCGTGCTGACGGAACTCTTCCTCGACGCTTTGCTGGATCGGAGCCCAAGGAACGTCATCGAGCTGAACGTGTGCTAAGAACTCGGAGGTGCCGGAGTAACGGTACTTGGACCGGTCGGATCGGGAAGAAGACGTACGACTACTTCCTCTACGTTGTGTGATCGCTTCCGCAGTCGGTCTGCGTTGGTACGTAGACAACACTCTCCCCTCTCGTTGCTGTGCATCACCATGATCTTGCGTGTGCGTAGGAAAATTTTTGAAATTACTGCGTTCCCCAACAGTTCCACAGCGGCGCGAAGCCATCGAATCACACCACCCGAAAGTGCCACTGGCTCACCAGGATCGCCAAGGGAGACGGCCTCCTGCCACCCCCGCCTGCTGGGCAGCCGCCTCCGCCTCTGCCCCAGCAGCCGGCAGTCAGGCCAATCGGCGCAGTACAAGACGAATACCTAGAAGAGCACAGAGCCTACATGGTGTTCACCGGTGTGGCTGATGATCGACGCAGCAGGCGGCTGCAGTGACAAGAGGTGAACGCAGTAGCCTCAGAGACGCCAGAGTTCATGCACTGGTCTGTGAGGCCCATCAGCTGGAGCAGGTCTGACCACCCAAAAGTGATGCCGAGTCCGGGCTCCTACGCCTTGGTCCTGGACGCCACCTTTGCCACGGACAAACGGGCCGCGCATTTCTCACGAGTTCTAATAGATGGGGGCAGCAGCATCAATATCATGTACATGGACACCATGGAGAAGTTAGGAATCAAGCAGAGACAGCTTCAGAACAGCCGGACTGTGTTCCACGGCATTGTTCCTGGGCTTTCCTGCCCACCAATTGGCAAGATCCTGACTGACGTCCTCTTTGGGGACAAAGATCACTTCCGAAGAGAGTCTGTTTGGTTTGAGGTAGTGGACCTTGAGAGCCCATACCATGCGCTACTTGGCCGGCCCGCCTTGGCCAAGTTCATGGCGGTCCCCCACTACGCCTACCTCAAGATGAAGATGCCCAGTTCCAGGGGAATTCTAACTGTGGTCGGCGACTACCAGAAGTCGTCCGCTTGCGCGGCCGAGAGCAGTCGGTTGGCCGAGTCCCTGGTGATTGTAGCCGAGAAGCGACTCCTTGAGCGAGTTGTGGCGATGGCCGACAAGCAGCCGGAGATATCGCCTGACCCGAAGGAGTCGGAAGCCGAAGGTTCGTTCAAGCCAGCCAAAGAGACAAAGAGGATACCCTTGGATCCGGAGCGCCCAGAGAGGTACGCCGTCGTAGGTGCAAACCTCGACAGCAAATAGGAAGGCGAGCTCATTGATTTCCTCCATGAGAATTGGGACATCTTCGCATGGTCTCCCAAGGACATGCCAGACGTACCGACGGATTTCGTTGAGCACAAGTTACACGTCCGATCTGATGCAAAGCCGGTCAGGCAGCCCCTGCGCCGCTTATCAAAAGAGAAGAGATAGCCCGACTCCTAGCAGCCGGCTTCATTATGGAAGTTTTCTTCCCGGAGTGGCTGGCAAATCCGGTCCTGGTGCTAAAGAAGAACAAGCAGTGGCGAATGTGTGTTGACTACACGAACCTCAACAAGGCCTGCCCCAAGGACCCATTTGCTCTACCAAGAATTGACCAGGTGATAGACTCCACAGCCGGATGCGAGTTGTTGAGCTTCTTGGATGCATACTCAGGATATCACCAGATCAAGCTGAATCCGGCTGACAGATTGAAGACCGCCTTCATCACGCCGTTTGGAGCATTCTGCTACCTCACCATGATGTTCGGCTTAAGGAATACCGGCGCCACCTTTCAGTGTTGCATGCAGAAGTGCCTCCTCAAGCAGCTCGGCAGGAACGCCCACGTTTATGTGGACGATGTGGTGGTGAAGACGGAAAAGCGAGGAACACTGCTGGAAGACCTCAAGGAGACCTTTGAGAACCTGCGCCGGTTCCAGATCAAGCTCAACCCCGAGAAGTGTGTCTTCGGAGTACCAGCCGGCCAGCTGCTAGGTTTCCTGGTCTCTGAACGCGGCATAGAATGCAACCCAGTAAAAAATCAAGGCCATCGAGAGAATGGAGGTACCCAGCCGACTCCTGGATGTGCAGAAGTTCACCGTCTGCTTGGCGTCCATCGGCCAGTTCATCAGTCGGCTGGGCGAGAAAGCTCTCCCCTTATACCAACTCATGAAGAAGACCACTTTTTTTGAGTGGAACCATAAGGCGGACGAAGCTTTCCATCAGTTGAAGAAGATGCTGACTACTCCACCCGTCCTGGCGGCTCCGACTCCCAAGGAACCTATGCTCCTGTACATCGCCGCCACCAGCCGAATAGTCAGCACAGTCATTGTAGTAGAGGGCAAGGAGGAAGGCAAGGCGCTACCTGTCCAGAGACCAGTATATTACCTGAGCGAGGTACTATCGACCTCCAAGTAGAACTACCCCCACTACCAGAAGATGTGCTATGGCGTGCACTTTGCTGCCAAGAAATTGAAGCCTTACTTTCAAGAGCATCCAATCATGGTGGTCTGCACGGCTCCATTTGCCGAGATCATCGGTAGCCGAGATGCCTCTGGTCGAGTGGAAAAGTGGGCCATAGAGCTGGCTCCTTACACCATCTACTACCAGCCCCGCACCGCTATCAAATCACAAGCACTGGCCGACTTCCTTGTCGACTGGGCCGAGACCCAGTACCTGCCTCTAGCGCCTGACCCCATCCATTGGCGGATGCACTTCGATGGCTCCAAGATGCGCACTGGCTTGGGAGCCGGCATCGTCCTCACCTCTCCCAAAGGAGACAAGCTCAAATATGCACTGCAAATCCATTTTGCCGCCTCTAACAATGTGGCCGAGTACGAGGCGCTCATTCACAGGCTCCGGCTTGCCAAAGAACTTGGCATCCACCGGATCTTGTGTTATGGCGACTCGGACTTAATGGTCCAGTAGTCATCTGGCGGCTGGGACGCGAAAGACACAAACATGGCGAGCTACCATTTCCTCGTGCAGCAACTCAGCGGGTATTTCGAAGGGTGTGAGTTCCTCCATGTGCCAAGAAACGACAATGACCAAGCAGACGCCTTGGCACGATTCGGCTCTACCTGCCAAGCAATACCATCTGGCGTCGCCCTTCAACGCCTCCTCAAGCCGTATGTCAAGCCTTCACCAGAATCAGACTCCATTTTTGTGCCGCCTCCCCCCGAAGACGGCGGATCCGACTCCAGAGCTCCGGCAGTCGGAACGGTTACTTTGGTGGGCGACTCCAAAGCTGCCACAATCGAGCCCGGCCCGGGGACTGCGGTGACGGACTCAAAGATTCCAGAACTCGGCCCAAGGACCGCGCCAGTCGTCTTGGGGTCTTCATCAGCCCAGCAAGTGGCTGTTGACTCCAGCCCAGCCGCCCTCGTCCAAGCCGCAGTTCTGGTAGTCGAAGAAATAGCAGCACCCTCATGGGCCCAGCCCATCCTCAAATTCCTGGTGAACAAAGAGCTACCAACTGATGAGACCTCAGCTCGGCAAGTACAACGCCGGGCGGCAGCCTATACCATAATCAATAGAGAGCTGGTCAGGCGCAGCGTCACTGGTGTCTACCAGCGCTGCGTAGAGCCAGAGCAAGGCCAGGCAATCCTCAAAGACATCCATCAAGGCGAATGCAGCCACCATGCGGCTTCAAGAGCACTCGTCGCAAAAGCTTTTCGGCACGGTTTCTTTTGGCCGACTGCCTTGGAAGAGGCCAAGGAGTTGGTCCAAAAATGCAAAGGGTGCCAAAAGTTCAGCTCCAAGCCACACCAGCCAGCTTTCGCGCTCAAGACCATCCCCATTGCTTTGCCTTTCGTAGTTTGGGGTCTAGACATGGTGGGACCATTCAAGACAGCACGAGGTGGTCTAACTCACCTACTTGTCGCAGTGGACAAGTTCACCAAGTGGGTGGAAGTGAAGCCAATTAAGAAACTGTACGGTCCGACTGCCGTGACCTTCATCACCGATATCACAATTCGGTACGGCATACCACACAACATCATCACCGACAACGGCACAAATTTTGCCAAAGGCGCCTTGGCCCGTTTCTGCGCAACACAGGGCATCTGACTGGACCTAGCGTCCGTCGCCCACCCATAGTCAAACGTCCAAGTGGAGCGAGCAAACGGCCTCATCCTGTCCGGCATCAAGCCTCTGTTGATCGAGCCTCTGGAGCGCTCGGCTGGCTGCTGGCTCGACGAGCTGCCAGCCGTCCTCTGGAGTCTGCGCACGACTCCAAACAAGTCAACCGGCTTAACGCCCTTCTTCCTCGTCTACGGTGCCGAAGCCGTCATCCCAACGGACATAGAGTTCGACTCCCCACGAGTCACCATGTACACCAAGGAGGAAGCAGAAGAAGCACGACAAGACGACGTCGATTTGCTGGAAGAGGGCCGGCTATTGGCACTCAGCCGGTCCAGCATCTACCAGCAAAGCCTGCGCCGATACCATAACAGGAAGGTCAGGCCAAGATCTTTCCAAGAAGGCGACCTTGTGCTCCGGCTGATCCAGCGAACAGCCGGTCAGCACAAGCTGTCGCCGCCTTGGAAGGCCATTTCATCATCAGCAAAGTACTAGGCAACGATTCCTACTACCTGATCGACGCTCAGAAGCCCCGAGCATGCAAGAGGGACGACTCCAGCAAGGAGACAGAGCGGCCATGGAATGCAAATCTTCTCCGAAGATTTTATAGTTGACGCAGTATGTACCACGCTACCTTTTGTATTAAAGTACCAAGACTTCGGGGCCCCCGAGACGAGCTCGGGGACTGCCCTCTTTTGTCTGTATGATAAAAATTATGCCTACAAGTATGTTACTCTTTGTCATGCCGCTTGGCACCGGGCTCGACAAGTCGGCCCGGGGACTGGCCGCCTTGCACTATGAAATGCTTCCTGTAGCCGGACAAGTAGTGTGTAACACCTAAGCCGTCTTCTGTCAGAAGCCGCAGCTCCCAGAGCGACTGTACGGCGGGTAGAGGTAAGGTAGAACGGGTGCTCGCATGAAAAATGGCTAAGGACTCAAAGTGTAAAACATAGCTCAAGACGGCTTCCAGCCTTTCTCACAAACCGACTCTCGGAAGGTCGGATTGTCGTTTTCTATCCAACTTGCTCAAACAATCTTGAAATCGGCTAAGTACTTGCTTTCCCAAAGTAGCCTAGCACTTGATCCAGCAACAGTCCGTAGAGAGGTTGTCCGATTGGCAAGGCAGGCAACTAAGAGAAAGCGGCAAAGGAAAACAGCCAAAAGAACAATGAGCAAGAAAAAAAATATATATAACATAGGCCCTTGGCCGAATTGTCGAGTAGAGGTTCAAAATACACCCCGCCGGTGGAATTGTGCGAATTAACAAGTTCTTCAAAAGACTACTGAAGCAGATAAAACAAAAGACACAGCGGCAGCTAAGGTGGCGGCAGACGGATTCAGGGGGTCGGAGGAGGCGCCAGCGTCAGCCGTCGGGGCGGTCGGTCGGCTAGTCTCGGCTTGATCACCTTTGGCACCAGTCGGGTCGGTCGCACGCGGCTCGTTGCTGGTGGCGCGGTCGGGCTGAGGCTGGCCATCTACTCTGTCTTCTGGCGCCTCCGCCTCGCCCTCATCCTCTGCCTCGTCCTCCTCCACGACGCTGGAGCCAATCACCTTCGCCGAGTCTTTGCCGTAGTCTGGGTTCATCCCAAACCACTCCGGCGGTACCTCCTCGCTGTCTTCAGACCGCTCGGGGACGAAGATGCTCTGTCGGTGTACTCGGCGGTCGCCGTAGCACGCTTGACGAGGGCGTCTTCCGCAGCCGCTAGCTCCGGCTGGGCCTCCGACCGAAGTGTGGCCAACCGATCTAGATCCGGCCCCGGGTACCACGCCTTGATGAACTCCAAGGCCCGGCATGCTCCAGCCTGGGCCGAAGAGCCCTTCTAGGCCTCGAGGCGACCAGCCGCGACCTCCAACCAGTTGGCCGTCAGGCTGGGGGTGCGCGGAGCCTGCATATCCGGCCAAAGGGCGGAAATCGCCTGGGCACTGACGCGCTGAAGCCGGCGCAGCATCCGGTGAGCCGGCCGGAGGCGAGCCTCGATGCTCAAGATGTGCTCATCAAGAGTTCGGGGGGCATCAGCGGCGATCTCTGCGCCCTCCGCCCTCCGACTTTCACGATCAGCCTTGATGGCTTGGATAGCGGCCTGCGATTGCCCTGGGAAGAAGTCTGCAAAAGACACGAAGAAACGAAAAAGCAAGTCAAAAACCAGGAGTCGGCACAATCTAAGTCGGCAGCTTGAAGAAAGAAAATAAAGAGACTCACCATCAACGATGTCTTCAATCTCGTGGAAGCCGAAGGACAGCAGCGCCTCCTTGTCAGACCAGGAGGAGCGCTCGCTCGCGAACTCGGCCAAGAGGGCGGTTTCCGTCTCCTCCGCCTCCCTCTGCGACTTCGCAAGCAGCTCCTTCTGCTCTGCCAACTGAGTGGCTAGCAGATCGTGCTCTATGGCGAGCCTGCTGCACTCCTCCCCTTTGGCGAGCAGGGCGGAGTTGGCTTCGCTCAGCTGCTGTTGAAGAGCAGCGTTGGCTCCTAAAGGAAAGGAAGAAAGACAACAGTCGTCAATAAAGTAGGTCACCGGGGAGATCCGGCCCGACTGCTCAGCAGTCGGTCCGAATCTCGGGGAACTACAGCCCGCGGGTGCGCTAGCGCGCCCCCGCAGAGAAGAAAAAAGAGGGAAGGACTTACTCTGGCTCTCCGCCAAGTCGGCGGTCCGCTTGCCCAGCTCCGGTACTATGGAGAGAGCAACAGATTTGTTGGAAATCATACATACAGATATATGTGGTCCGATGAATGTTGAGGCTCGTGGCGGATATCGTTATTTTCTCACCTTCACAGATGACTTAAGCAGGTATGGGTATATCTACTTAATGAAACATAAGTCTGAAACATTTGAAAAGTTCAAAGAATTTCAGAGTGAAGTTGAAAATCATCGTAACAAGAAAATAAAATTCCTATGATCTGATCGTGGAGGAGAATAGTTGAGTTACGAGTTTGGTGTACATTTGAAACAATGCGGAATAGTTTCGCAACTCACGCCACCCGGAACACCACAGCGTAATGGTGTGTCCGAACGTCGTAATCGTACTTTACTAGATATGGTGCGATCTATGATGTCTCTTACTAATTTACCGCTATCGTTTTGTGGTTATGCTTTAGAGACGGCCGCATTCACGTTAAATAGGGCACCATCAAAATCTATTGAGACGACGCCTTATGAACTGTGGTTTGGCAAGAAACCAAAGTTGTCGTTTCTGAAAGTTTGGGGCTGCGATGATTATGTGAAAAAGCTTCAACCTGATAAGCTCGAACCCAAATCAGAGAAATGTGTCTTCATAGGATATCCAAAAGAAACCATTGGATACACCTTCTATCACAGATCTGAAGGCAAGACTTTTGTTGCTAAATTCGGAAACTTTCTAGAGAAGGAGTCTCTCTCGAAAGAAGTGAGTGGGAGGAAAGTAGAACTTGATGAGGTAACTGTACCTGCTCCCTTATTGGAAAGTAGTACATCACAGAAACCAGTTTCTGTGACACCTACACCAATTAGTGAGGAAGCTAATGATGATAATCATGAAACTTCAGAACAAGTTACTACTGAACCTCGTATATCAACCAGAGTATGATCCGCACCAGAGTGGTACGGTAATCCTATTCTGGAAGTCATGATACTAGATCATGATAAATCTACAAACTATGAAGAAGCGATGGTGAGCCCAGATTCCGCAAAATGGCTTGAAGCCATGAAATCTGAGATGGGATCCATGTATGAGAACAAAGTATGGACTTTGGTTGACTTGCCCAAAGATCGACAAGCAATTGAGAATAAATGGATCTTCAAGAAGAAGACTGACGCTGACGGTAATGCTACTGTCTACAAAGCTCGACTTGTCGCAAAGGGTTTTCGACAAGTTCAAGGGATTGACTACGATGAGACCTTCTCACCCGTAGCGATGCTTAAGTCTGTCTGAATAATGTTAGCAATTGTCGCATTTCATGATTATGAAATTTGGCAGATGGATGCCAAAACTGCATTCCTGAATGGATTTCTGGAAGAAGAGTTGTATATCTTTGGGCGCTAACAAAGAAGGTTTTGTCGATCCAAAGGGAGCTGAGAAAGTGTGCACGCTCCAGCGATCCATTTATGGACTGGTGCAAGCCTCTCGGAGTTGGATTAAATGCTTTGATAATGTGATCAAAGCATTTGGTTTTGTACAGACTTTCGGAGAAGCATGTATTTACAAGAAAGTGAGTAGGAGCTCTGTAGCATTTCTGATATTATATGTAGATGACATATTACTAATCGGAAATGATATAGAATTTCTGGATAGCATAGAGGGATACTTGAATAAGAGTTTTTCAATGAAAGACCTCGGTGAAGCTGCTTACATTTTGGGCATTAAGATCTATAGAGATAGATCAAGACGCTTAATTGGACTTTCACAAAGCACATACCTTGACAAAATTTTGAAGAAGTTCAAAATGGATCAAGCAAAGAAAGGATTCTTGCCTGTGTTACAAGGTGTGAAATTGAGTGAGACTCAATGCCCGACCATTGCAGAAGATAGAGAGAAAATGAAAGATGTTCCCTATGCTTCAGCCATAGGCTCTATCATGTATGCAATGTTGTGTACCAGACCTGATGTATGTCTTGCTATAAGTCTAGCAGGGAGGTACCAAAGTAATCTAGGAGTGGATCACTGGACAGCGGTCAAGAACATCCTGAAATACCTGAAAAGGACTAAGGATATGTTTCTCGTATATGGAGGTGACAAAGAGCTCATCGTAAATGGTTACATTGATGCAAGCTTTGACACTGATCCGGACGATTCTAAATCGCAAACCGGATACGTGTTTATATTAAACGGTGGAGCTGTCAGTTGGTGCAGTTCTAAACAAAGTGTTGTGGCGGGATCTACATGTGAAGCGGAGTACATAGCTGCTTCGGAAGCAGCAAACGAAGGAGTCTGGATGAAGGAGTTCATATCCAATCTAGGTGTCATACCTAGTGCATCGGGTCCAATGAAAATCTTTTGTGACAATACTGGTGCAATTGCCTTGGCAAAGGAATCTAGATTTCACAAGAGAACCAAACACATCAAGAGACGCTTCAATTCCATCCGGGATCTAGTCCAGGTGGGAGACATAGAGATTTGCAAGATACATACGGATCTGAATGTAGCAGACCTGTTGACTAAGCCTCTTCCATGAGCAAAACATGATCAGCACCAAAGCTCCATGGGTGTTAGAATCATTACCGTGTAAATCTAGATTATTGACTCTAGTGAAAGTGGGAGACTGAAGGAAATATGCCCTAGAGGCAATAATAAAGTTATTATTTATTTTCTTATATCATGATAAATGTTTATTATTCATGCTAGAATTGTATTATGCGGAAACATAATACTTGTGTGAATACATAGACAAACTAAACGTCACTAGTGTGCCTCTACTTGACTAGCTCGTTAATCAAAGATGGTTATGTTTCCTAACCATAGACATGTGTTGTCATTTGATTAACGGGATCACATCATTAGGAGAATGATGTGATTGACATGACCCATTCCATTAGCTCAGCACCTGATCGTTTAGTATGCTGCTATTGCTTTCTTCATGACTTATACATGTTCCTATGACTATGAGATTATGCAACTCCCGTTTGCCGGAGGAACACTTTGTGTGCTACCAAACGTCACAACGTAACTGGGTGATTATAAAGGAGCTCTACAGGTGTCTCCAAAGGTACACGTTGGGTTGGCGTATTTCGAGATTAGGATTTGTCACTCCGATTGTCGGAGAGGTATCTCTGGGCCCTCTCGATAATGCACATCACATAAGCCTTGCAAGCATTGAAACTAATGAGTTAGTTGCGAGATGTTGTATTATGAAACGAGTAAAGAGACTTGCCGGTAATGAGATTGAACTAGGTATTGAGATACCGACGATCGAATCTCGGGCAAGTAACATACCAATGACAAAGGGAACAAAGTATGTTGTTATGCAGTCTGACCGATAAAAGATCTTCATAGAATATGTGGGAGCCAATATGAGCATCCAGGTTCCGCTATTGGTTATTGACCGGATACATGTCTCGGTCATGTCTACATTGTTCTCGAACCCGTAGGGTCCGCATGCTTAACGTTACGATGAAAGTTTCATTATGAGTTTATATATATTGATGTACCAAAGTTTATTTGGAGTCCCGTATGTGATCTCGGACATGACGAGGAGTCTCGAAATGGTCGAGACATGAAGATTGATATATTGGACGGCTATATTCGGACATTGGAAGTGTTCCGGGTGATTTCGGAGAAAACCGGAGTGCCGGAGGTTTACCGGAACCCCCCCGGGAGAAGTAATGGGCTTTATGGGCCCTAGTGAAGAGAGAGAGGGGCGGCCAGGGTGGGCTGCGCGCCCCCTCCCCCTCTGGTCCGAATTGGACTAGGAGAGGGGGGCGGCGCCCACCTTTCCTTCTCCCTCTCCCGCTTCCTTTCCCCCTCCTAGTAGGAGTAGGAAAGAGGGGGTCCTACTCCTACTAGGAGGAGGACTCCTCCTCCTTGGCGCGCCCCAAGGGCCGGCCGGCCTCCCCCTTGCTCCTTTATATACGGGGGCAGGGGGCACCTCTAGACACACAAGTGGATCTTCAAGATCGTTCTCTTAGCCGTGTGCGGTGCCCCCCTCCACCATAGTCCTCGATAATATTGTAGTGGTGCTTAGGCGAAGCCCTGCGACAGTAGAACATCAAGATCGTCACCACGCTGTCATGCTGACGGAACTCTTCCCCGACACTTTGCTGGATCGGAGTCCGGGGATCGTCATCGAGCTGAACGTGTGCTAGAACTCGGAGGTGCTGTAGTTTCGGTGCTTGATCGGTCGGGCCGTGAAGACGTACGACTACATCAACCGCGTTGTCATAACGCTTCCGCAGTTGGTCTATGAGGGTACGTAGACTACACTCTCCCCTCTCGTTGCTATGCATCACCATGATCTTGCGTGTGCGTAGGAATTTTTTTGAAATTACTACGTTCCCCAACACAAGCAAGGTGTTCGTCAAAATTCCCAAAGGTAAAAAACTGATGAAACTTGACATTTTTTGTTGGGGTTAGAGAGTTAGTTTGACAGTGATTTTCTGCATTATACATGAGCTCGTGTGGCTCCTCTTTCGTGGATTATTCCTCATTGGATGAGGAATTTGATTTGAACGAAGAAGAGGACATTGCTATGCTAGTGGCGATGCACAAGGGGAAGAAGCCGAAGCACAGCGGTTCCGTGTATGGCCATGTGTTCATTCAGAGAGAATGGGTTGATGCGGACAAGAGGTTGATGCGCAACTATGTTGGTTCACCACCTGTTTTCCAGAGAGGTACCTCCGACGCCGGTTCAGAATATCCAAAGACTTGTTCATCCACATTTGCAATTCCGCGAAGCAGCATGATCGATCCTTTGAGCAGAGGAGGAATTGTGCAGGGTTGCTTGGACATAGCACCGAACAGAAGGTCACTGCCGCATTGCATTGATGACAACTTGGCGATGGTAGAGAGCACTTCTATCTTCTATGTCAAACAATTTGCAAAGACTATAGTTGAAGTGTTTGGTGCAGAGAAATTGAGAGCTCCCAATGCTCAAGACACTCAAAGGTTGTTGGAGATGAACAAAGCTTGTGGTTTTTCAGTTATGCTAGGGTCCACTGATTGCATGCATTGGAAGTGGAAAATTGCCAAAGAGCATGGCATGGACAGTTCAAGGGTCGTGGGAAGGATGCCACTATCATTCTTGAGGCTGGTGGCGATCAAGAAACATGGTTTTGTCATTCATATTTTGGGATGCCTCGATCTTGCAATGACATTAACGTGCTCGACCGGTCACCTCTTTTTGCCCACTTAGCAAATGGAGAAGCACCACCGGTAGTGGTGGAGCTTAGTGCATTGTTGGGGGGGGTAGTGGCCCCCAGGATTAGCACATGCATGCATAAATAATTTAGGAAGAGAGCTTGGATTGTGAAATTTTGTATGTTTGGCCCCCAACTAGCCTATATATTCTATTCCCCCCCCCCCCCCGAAGATATTGGTCAAGCTCCGCCACTGACCACCGGTGACCTTCGAACCAAATGGCCGCACATATAACTACGTGTACTATCTTGCGGATGGGATCTACCTGAGGTGGGGTATTTTTGTCAAGCCAATTGCAAAACTCCACGGTAAGAAAGAACTCATCTTTCACACTGCACATGCGGTGGCTAGGCAAGATGTTGAGAGGGCCTTTTGGATTTTGCAATCCCGATGTGCTATTGTGTGAGGACCATCTTGATTCTGGCATAAAAAACCCTTTGGTATATCATGACTGCTTGCATGATCATGCATAACATGATCATTAAGAATCACTAGTGCAGAACCGGGCTTTAGCGCCGGTTCGTAAGGGCCTTTAGTGCCGGTTCCAGAACCGGCACTAAAGAGTGGGGACTAAAGGTCCCCTCCTTTAGTACCGGTTCATCACGAACCGGCGCTAAAGTGCCACCACGTGGCACGATTCAGGCCCAGGTGCGTGTAGGACATTAGTACCGGTTGGTAACACCAACCGGCACTAAATGTTTGGGGTGGTTTTAGTTTTATTTTTTATTTTTCCATTAATTTTGTGTTTTCCATTTAATTATTTTTTGTTTTTTGGTATTTTACGATACTATGTATTGTACACATTATGCATATATATATATATATAAATAGATTTTCTCGTAGAAACGATCATTGAATGTCTCACAACCACCATTAATTATTCACACATACACATGTATATATATATACAATTTATCCTACATGTTGCCTTGGTGCCTTCGGAGCATGATGAAAAGTGGTTCATGGGGGCCGTAGCGGATAATAGTATTCTCCTTTGGGATCTATGACCTGGTCGAGCAAAAATCCCGCTATTTCCTCTTGAAGTGCTAGTATGCGCTCCGTTGCTAGGAGCTTCTATCGCACCTCTTTGAACTGTTAAGAAGGAGATCAATATGCATGTGTATTAGTTGTGTGACTAGATATCGATAATGATGTAAATATTGTGAATAGTGTTCTGGCAAACGTACCCATTCCTGTCTTTGAGATTTGCTCCTTGCGGACGCCAACATGTGAATGTTCTCGCAAATGTAGTGTGCACGCAGATTAGTCCCTGGAACCTGCCTCAGGGCCTTTACGAGAATGGAATTTAATCAGATAATAATTAATCAAGCATGATAATTAATTAATGGTATTGAAACAACAATTTAAGAGATGGTAAGCTAGCTAGTAATACTTAATTACTTACCTTGGGTCGAAACCAAAACAACTTTTGTCGCCATTTGCCTGGAGTCACCTTGATGAACTTTGCCCAAGCCCTGCCCGCCGGCAAAGAAAATGAATAAAGGGCTAATTAAATAGTTGATATCAGGAAATGACGAACTAATTAAATACGCCAAGATATAGTTAATAATGATTGAAATTACCTGCCGACTATCCCCTTCAAGATGGCGAAGTCACTTTCTTCCTTAAGTAGTGAGTCCAGTACTTCAACTATTCCTTTATCAACTTTAATGATTAACAAGATCCAGTGGAAACTGCATGCGCACATGTTTGCATGTATTAATTAAGCAGGCATGTGCACAACACTAATTAACTAGCATAAACCCTATACACTTAATTATTAATATCTAGCTAGCTAGTAAGCAAAAACAGAATTTGTAGTACAAGACAGTGTGACTCACAGGAAGTTGTAAGGAAGTAGTATATATTCATTGCTATTGAGTCGCTTGAAGAACTCTAGCATGCTTTCCTCTAAACTTGCTCGACAACTTGGAATATTCCATGTGTACTCATTAACGGTATTAGGGTCAATGAACCCAATGCCATAGCGTCCAGATTTTTTCATTTCATACATCTTCATCCTGCATAATACCACAGAAAAGAATATAGTGAGGATAATTACAGGTAATGATTGATGAAAATGATCACTATAGCTAGCTTGAGACTTAAATTACAGAAAGAAATCACTTACAGACAATAGCAGCTGACGAGAGATTTGTCGAGTGCGTCTTGATTGAATAATTGAAACAGTTCTGTATACTCAACGGCCAGAGCTTTCTCATGGAAATAATGCTCTGCCTTGACATTCACCATGAGGGACTCTCGATTGGAAATCTTGGTAATGTTCATGTACCATTGATGCAATTCATACATTCTCGTTGGGATGTTCTTGACCTCCTCGGGCTTGATCAAAGGTTGGTCGCGGACATATTGTCGTCTTATTTCCTCCTCTCTAAGTGGAGACATGGGCTCGATGTCGAGGAGTTCTCCAACACTGATACCGAGCATTTTAGCATTCCTTATATGCTCCTCGGTTATTACCAGATTGTTCAGCTGGGGAACGGTTTGCCCACAATAATATACGGCGCGCGTACTCCCATGTGTTGTTGGCACAACAAGCGGGGGGGGTCGATTGCGCCGCCTATTCTCCCAGCTGGGGAACGGTTTTCCCGCATTTTTGGCAGCTGCTTGTTGGCTCGAGCTCAAGCTCGCTTCCCTCTGTAGTCGTGCTCGATGTGCCTTCCTGAGTTGGCGCTCATAGTCAGAGTCAACAGGCTTGGGAGCTGGTGGTATAGCCATACGAATGTAGTGGTCAATCTTTTCCTCGGGCACTTTCTCCCTTGGCGGCGGTGTCGGTTTCGGTCCAAAATGGGCGTCCACTTGGACCTTCACTATGGCTTCGTTTTGCTCCTTAGTCATGTCGTAAGGCCTCTAAGTAAGAGGAGCGAGGCTGCTTGGACCATATTTATATTGCTTGCCTTCGCCTGTACCTCATGTACTACCTCGACTCGTACCGCTACGCACCATAGCTGTGGCGTGTATCTTCTGCGATTGCTAAGGCGGCCGAGACGGCTAACGTGGCTGAGTTGGAGCAGGAGTCTGCTCGCGTATTGGTGGACTTGGAGGAGCGGGAGTCTGCTGACACGATGACAGACTTCGAGGAGGAGTCGGCTCACGCGTTCGTGGACTTGGAGGAGCGGGAGTCCCCTGACTTAGTGGCGGACTTCGAGGAGGAGTCGACAGATGCGGTGTCGGTGGATTTCGAAAGACGATGCAATCCTTTCTCCATAGGATGATACGATGCATGGCCTCTCCCAGTGTGTGCTCGTCGTCACCTCCAGGAATGTCAAGCTGTAGCCCCGAATATGGGTCCACCACCTCATCAACCAAGACACGATCATAGCCCGCTGGAATCGGGGTGCAATGGAAGGTTTCTTCGGGGGTAATTGTAAAAGCAACGGCGTCCGCCACCTTCATGGATATGTTCTTCATTTTGAAGTGTAGCTCACAGTTAGTGTTCTCTATGATGTCATCCACAGGGTATGTATCCAGCAGTGCGTCGCCCGGGGCGGAACCAATGCTGCTTCCCGGCATGGATGGGACGGTGCTATCCAATGCTGGACGATCATCCGCTTGCCGCTGCCGCTGCTGAGACCCCCTTTCCTGGCTAAGTGAGTCGATCTGGTGCTGCTGCTGCTCGAATTTGAGTGCCAAGTCTGCGTGCCTTGCTTCTAGGCCTTGAAGGCGTTCTGCGTCTTGCTTCCTCTGCTCCTCCTCCAGCTTCCTCTTCTTCTCCTCCTCCATCTTCTTTCTTGCACGGCTCCTGTAGTTGTCGTTTCATTCCGTAAAGCCCTCATACCAGGGAATAACGCCCTTGCCTCGTGTTCTTCCCGGGTGTTCAGGATTTCCCAGGGCGCGCGTAAGCTTGTCGTTCTCTCTATTGGGCGTGAACACCCCCTTTCAAGCATCTTCTATTGCGTCAAGTAACTTTTGTTCGGCTCCTTTTAGGCTTGCCTTCTTCGAAACCTCACCTGTCTTCGGGTCCAACTCCCCCCCATGCGCATAGAACCAAGTTCTGCACCTGGGGGGCCAGCTCCTAGTAACCGAAGTGACCCCTGCATCCTCCATATCTTGCTCAGACTTATCCCACTTAGGCATTGCCACCGCGTAGCCACCTGGCCCCAGCCTATGGCACTACGTCTTTTTTGCGGCATTGGCCTTTTTTCTCGACCGTTCCTTAGATAATTTTGATTCCTTGAATTCCATGAAAGCGGGCCAGTGTTCTCTTTGCTTCTCCAGTGTTCCCGTGAATTCAGGAGTCTTCCTGTCTGCAGTGAGGTAGTTGGCCCATACAGTTTTCTTGTGGGTGTTGAATGCAATTGGCATCTTCTTAAGGGCAGCGTCCTTGACTTTCTGCACATCTGCATCAGTGAAATAATATGGTAGGGTGAAATGTTCCATTAGAGATTCCCAAAGATTGTCTTTTTCTCTGTCATCGACCCAAGTAACATCTGGACGTTTAGTTTTTGGCTCTTTACATTCTTGAATGGAGATCGGGAGTTGGCCCTTCACAAGAACTCCGCACTGATGAATGAACTTGTTCACAATGTTCTTAAGCGAAAGGGGTTCGCAAGAAGCTTTGATGGAATCGATGTTGTACTTTACTCCCTCCTTCAACTTTTTGCACAGGCCTCGCTTTCTCCTATTGTCTGTAGAACCAGATTTGCTTGATCCGGAGGGCTGAAAGAAGAAAGATCGATTTGTTAATATATCTTCAAATAAAAAAACATGTGATGATCACTAGATGCCTGCTTATATAAATATATCTCACCGGTAGTCTTTGTTATTTAAAGATCAACATTATTTGTGTCATCATAATCATAATCATAATCATAATCATAGTTCATGACTTCATCAGCTCAGTCGTCTTGATCTAATATCTTATCATCACCCTCCCCGGTATTGTTCAGATATTGGGAGCCATCATCTGCTTCATTCAGATCATCTGGCCTGGTAGGGTTGCGTATGATCTCGAACATGGCCTCTTCTCCCTCTCTGTCGGTATTGTCCGACATATCTTTTATTTAACTCTAATCCAGAAGAAATATAAAACAATATAGTATTCAAATTACAATGCATGGATGCAATCAATAAGGAAAAATGAATCATATAGTACAAAATATGCATCGTCTCGAATAATATATAATCTCGAATACATCGCCTCGAATAATATATAATCTCGAATACATCGTCTCGAATAATGTATAATCTCGAATACATCGTCTCGAATAATCAATGGCTAGGTAGATAATAAATATCGAATACTGCACAAGAATCACGTGGACACCCAAAGAGAAGGAACCATCACAAGATCATATCTTCGGTCATCTACCCAAAGAACATGTCAGGTATTGGAGAACCTGACGTCCATAGAATCCATGAGGGGATGGACGTGCTCGTCCTCCTCCTTGACACGGCGACGCACCACCTCCAGCGGGGCCGGCTCCCTCTACACCGAACATGGCCCACGTCAATGCCACCAAAGGAGATCAGGGTCGACGATGGGACCCGGGTTCCTCACCAAGCGGCGAGCCCCTGAAGGTAGCACCTCCCAGTGCCAGCCCGGCGGAGCCCAGTCCCGGACATGGGTCCTCTGAAGCAGGACGTCGTCGCGAACGGGTCGACGGCGAGGATGCGGGCCGGGCATCGTCGAGAAAAAAAATACTATATGCCGCAGAAGTAACATTTTTTAAATTATTATATTGTGATTTCTTATATACAAATTTAAAAAATGCTATCATACTAATTAAGCAATTCTATATGAAATTTCATACTAATTAAGCATCTAACACTAAAAACAGAAAAAAAAACTTCTATACATCCATTAAAAACAGAAAAACAACATTATATAAAAAATACATACTAATTAAACACTAATTATATCCATCTAACATGCATTCATACATATATACTAGTGAAAAAATAATAATCTAAAACATTTAAACTAATTAAACATACAAAAAACGTATATACTAATTAACTTAAGGAAATGTGTGTGTGTGTGTGTTCATCATGCTTGTGTGTGTGTGTATGGGCTCGGGGAGGGGCGGCGCCCATGGTGGCCGTCGGGGGCTAGGGAGAGGGGATAGAGCTCACAGCGGGGCGACGGCGACGGCGAGGCGACGGCCGGGGGCGGCGACGCGGGGTCGGGCCGGGGGCGGCGACAGATACGAGGACAGCGACGGGGACGGGGACGGCGACAGAAACGGCGCGCGACGGGGGCGGCGACGGGGACGGCGCGGGACGGGGGCGGTGACGGCGTCGATCGATCAGGCAGGCGGTGCTTCGATGGGGAAACAGAGGGAGAATGAAATTTTTTCAAACGTTGCTTATATAGAAGGCACCTTTAGTACCAGTTGGAGCCACCAACCGGTACTAAAGGTCTGTTTTGGCCAAGCGAAGCGGCAGGAACCGCACCCCTTTAGTACCGGGTGATAGCACCAACCGGTACTAAAGGCCCCCTCCTTTAGTACCGGTTGGAGCCACGACCCAGTACTAAAGGGGTGCACTGGTGCAGGTGCGGTGCGGCAAGTTAAGTCCCACCTCGCTAGCCAAGGGGCGTCCGCACTGATTTATAAGCTCCAGTGCGGCAGCTCCCTCATGCTCCTCTCCAAAGCAGGCCTACAGGGCCTATCTGTTCTCTGCTGCCGTGTGGGCCTACTGGGCCTTTGCGGGCCTGCATCCTGGCCCAATAACATGTTGGGTGAGGGAGTCCTGGATTAGGGGGTGTTCGGGTAGCTGGACTATACCTTCAGCCGGACTCCAGGACTATGAAGATACAAGATTGAAGACTTCGTCCCGTGTCCGGATGGGACTTTCCTTGGCGTGGAAGGCAAGCTTGGCGATGCGGATATTCAAGATCTCCTACCATTGTAACCGACTTGGTGTAACCCTAACCCTCTCCGGTGTCTATATAAACCGGAGGGTTTTAGTCCGTAGGACAACTTCATCATACAACAATCATACCATAGGCTAGCTTCTAGGGTTTAGCCTCCTTGATCTCGTGGTAGATCTACTCTTGTACTACCCATATCATCAATATCAATCAAGCAGGACGTAGGGTTTTACCTCCATCAAGAGGGCCCGAACCTGGGTAAAACATCGTGTTCCTTGCCTCCTGTTACCATCCGCCTAGACGCACAGTTCGGGACCCCCTACCCTAGATCTGCCGGTTTTGACATCGACATTGGTGCTTTCATTGAGAGTTCCTCTGTGTCGTCGCTTTTAGGCCCGATGGCTCCTTCAATCATCAACAACGATGCAGTCCAGGGCGAGACTTTTCTCCCCGGATAGATCTTTGGCTTTGGCGGCTTCGCACTGCGGGCCAATTCGCTTGGCCACCTTGAGCAGATCGAAAGCTACGCCCCTGGCCATCAGGTCAGGTTTGGAAGCCTAAACTACACGGCTGACATCCGCGGGGACTTGATCTTCGATGGATTCGAGCCACAGCCAAGCGCGCCGCACTGTCTCGATGGGCATGATATAGCTCTGCCGCCGAACAGCGCCTTGGAGGCCGCACGCGCATTGGTTTCGACCATTGATTCGGAGCTTACTGCGCCGATCGAGGATTAGCGGTTGGATGTTGCCTCAGGGGCTGCGATCTCAGAGGCGATCGAGCCGAATTCCAGCCCCGCACTCCGCATGGCCCATAACTCCGAGGAGCCGGATTCCTTTCCGAACTCCGAGCCCCTCGCGCCCCTGCCGATCGAATCCAATTGGGCGCCGATAATGGAGTTCACCGCCGCGGACATCTTTCAGCACTCGCCCTTCAGCGACATCCTGAATTCGCTAAAGTCTCTCTCTTTATCAAGAGAGCCCTGGCCGGACTACGGTCAGCAAGGATGGGATTCGGATGATGAAGAAATTCAAAACCCACCCACCACCCACTTCGTAGCCACTGTCGACGACTTAACCGACATGCTCGACTTCGACTCCGAAGACATCGACGGTATGGACGACGATGCAGGAGACAACCAAGAACCAACGCCTATAGGGCATTGGACAGCCACCTCTTCTCACGATGTGTACATGGTGGATACCCCTAAAGGAAGCAACAACGAGGAAAACGGGGATGGAAAGAGGGATCGATCTCTTGAAAAACAATCAAAGCGTCGGCGTAAACGCCGACCCAAGCCCCGCCTCGATAAAGACCCAGCCATAGAGCAGGATGAGCCAGTAGACGATGGGCACGCCTTAGAGCAACCGTCCCAACAGGACAACCCGGATAGAGAAACCGAACATCCCTCCCCCGCCGAAAATGGCATTCCAGACGACCCTACGCCGGACAAGCCCACGAAGCAGAAGAACCTCCGCAAACGGCTCGTTGCAACCGCACGCAGCCTGAAAAAGCAGAAGCGGAAGCTAAAAACTGCGGAAGATGCACTCGGGATCAGATGGAGTAAAGTAATCAATACCGCAGACAAATACGGCGACAGTCGCCGCACTAAAAGCTATCCGAAGAGAAACTTACTGCCTGAATTCGACGAGGAGGCCTTAGAGCCCTTGCATTCCAAAAGTGAGAAAGCCACACGGTCGGATAGACGACCCCATGGCCAGCATAAAGCGGAAAGCAGCGCCGCACTTAAGCCGACATGCGACCCACTTAAGGATTCGCATCATGGCCCAGCCAGGTCCATTTACAGCCCAAGAAAGCAAGCTCTCGTAAGCAATGCAATAAAGCCATTATCAGAATCCGGCACACCCAAATATAGGGGTGCCGCACACCCCCTATGTTTCACCGATGAGGTCCTGGATCATGAATTCCCAGCGGGATTCAAACCCGTAAACATAGAGGCATATGATGGAACAACAGACCATGGAGTCTGGATTGAGGATTATATCCTCCACATACATATGGCTAGAGGAGATGACCTCCACGCCATAAAATACTTACCCCTCAAACTTAAAGGGCAAGCCCGGCATTGGCTCAAAAGCCTTCCTGAAAACACAATCGGAAGTTGGGAAGAGCTCGAGGACGCTTTCCGAGCAAATTTTCAAGGGACCTATGTCCGCCCTCTGGATGCAGACGATCTTAGTCACATAACTCAACAGCCCGGAGAGTCAGCTCGGCAATTCTGGAATAGATTTCTTACTAAAAAGAATCAGATAGTTAACTATCCGGACACTGAAGCCTTAGCGGCTTTCAGGCATAATGTCCGAGACGAATGGCTCGCCAGACACCTTGGCCAAGAAAAGCCAAGAACAATGGCCGCACTAACAAGCCTCATGACCCGCTTTTGTGCAGGAGAGGACAGCTGGTTGGCAAGATGCAGCACCAGTGACCCAAGTACATCCGAAACTAGGGATGGAAACGGAAAACCGCGACGCAATAACGACCGTCACCGGACTAAGGAAAAACGTCCGAAGAGCACGGCAGTCAACGCCGGATTCAAAAGCTCACGACAGAATCAGAAAAAGCCACCCCTCCAAGATAACAAGGACGACCTATCCAACCTAAACAAAATCTTGGATAGGATATGTCAAATAACAATCCGACAGACTCAACGCCAAACACAAGGGGCTCGACACACCAAGCGAAGACAAGGACGAACCCCAAAAGCAGAGTACCAGGAAACAAAAGAATTTCCCACAAGAAGTAAAAATAGTAAACTTAGACCACATAACAAAATGTGTGGCGCCCATAAAGGTACGCGCCCCACGGCCTATCCCAAAGGAATCCCGCCACTGATTGTCAAAACCAATCATCTTCGATCATCTGGATTATTCTAGAAGTATCAGGAACCCAGGCTAGACTGCCCTGGTACTCGATCCAATAATTGGCGGACTCCAGTTTTCAAATGTCCTTATGGACGGCAGCAGCGGACTCAACCTGATATATCAGGACTCAATCCGCCACATGGGGATCGACCCAAAAAGAATTCGCCACGGCAAAACCTCCTTTCAAGGAGTAACGCCAGGTCCGGACACCCATTGCATGGGTTTTCTCCGGCTCGAGGTTATTTTCGGCTCTGCCAATAACTTCCGTCACGAAAAGCTGACTTTCCACATCGTCCCATTCTCAAGTCGCTATCAAGCACTACTGGGACGCAAAGCTTTCGCCCGCTTTAACGCAATACCGCATTATGCATCTCTCACGCTTAAGATGCCTGGTCCACGCGGCATCATCTCCTTCAAGGGGAAGCAGTGAGGGCGCCTCCCCCAAGCGGAGGATTGTGCGGCCACTTTAACAGCCCCACAATACAATGGCTTTACTAGCCAGAACATTCGAACAAGTCATTAAGACCACGGACACGGATAAGCGAGTCCGGCACAAAAGTGTCATTGATAAAGGCTTAGTGGCCATATACCCCTGCACTAGGGGCTTCACACGTATAAAATACGAGACAATAAAGCTCAATTTTCCATATCTTACTTTACACTTTGTTTATTTCATATAACTTTTGTTCGGCACGCCCCTTTTTCAACTTAGTTGCTCTCTTTTTATAGATGAACGTCGTGCTACGCCCGTCCAGGATACGGCACAACGGAGACACAGGCGCAGACGTCCAGTAGGGACTCGTTCCAAGGATTCTTTTCAGATTAAGACCCTGCGTAAACCTTTTTTACTGTCTCTTGTTGATATACATCCCCTGGTTCTATGACCAAGGAGGAGGCTGGCGTCTTGGCATGTGGCCATGTCAGAATTCTTGCACGTACCTGGACACTAGGGGCTTATACCTCAGAGCGTTACCTCGCCCGCTCTCATAAAGACCGAATACCTTAGGGAGTGTTCGGCGTCGCGAGTTTGGCCTTATATACATCAGCTCCGAGTCATGATTTTGGTCAAATGTTGGGTTGCCCGGCTCCTGTGTTCGGCCGCCTTACGTTCCGCTCTATCGGCTAAGGCGGCACCAGGAGAACTACTGCGATTGTGCCTGGTTCGGCCAGGCGAGCACCTCAGTAGAGAAAGCCGAAAACCGACTGTCATGATATGGCGTGAGACTAGTCAACTACTCGATGACTCTCTAGAATCTGTAGGATTCCTCCGCATTAACGAGGGGCCGTTTCCCGGCCAGGCACATACGCGCCCCGAATTCGGGCGAGCGCAGTCGCCACCAGGGGCTACCTAAATAGTCCCATTGTCAAGCTCCTATGGCTAAGTGAAAGTGTTAAAGCATTATAGTCCGGTTGCCTAACTCGCTGCGCTATCACCTCCTTTGTAGGACCAAGACGTTGGATTAAGTGTGACAATGCGCCTTCTGCGAGCACCCCCGCACTATGTACGTGGGGGCTGAAGCCAACGACTGCAATCTTTCAGATTTTGTATATATATCTTAAAACAGCCGCACAGGAGGTGTTCCAAATACTTGAAGGCACAAGTATAAAAGGCTACTACAATTCATCAAAATATTGCTTTATAATTACATATGCTATCAGAACATAGCATCCTTCGAGCACTGCGTCTCTATTACACGAGCGCCTTGAAGGACTTCCTGAAAATAGTGCTCGGAGGGTACTCGGCTTTTGTCCGAATCTCGGGATGCAACAACGGTGGTCTCCATCTCTGCCCAGTATGTCTTGACACGGGCAAGCGCCATCCGTGCGCCCTCTATGCATGCTGACCTCTTCATCGCATTGATACGTGGCAACGCGTCAAGGAATTGTTGCACCAAGCTGAAATAACTCTTCGGCTCTGATCTCCCCGGCCATAGATGACCCATGGCGTACTTCATGGCGAGTCCGGACAATCTATTTTGTTCGGCCCATTGAGCCAGACGATCGTCCACTGCCAGTGGATGCTCTGGATTGTGGAACTGCGACCAGAAAAGCCTTTCCACTTCGCGATCTTCTTGATCTTGAAAGTATTCGGTCGCATCAGCAGCACTCGCTGCCAAATCCAGATAGGTGTCCTCCACACTCCACATCCGGTCCAACGGAGCAAACTTCGGATCGCAAAACTTCCTCCGCAGCATAAAGGGCTTTCCAGCCACAATCTGTCCGGCCTGACGCAGCTCCTCCTTCGCAGCTCTCGTCGTAGAGCGAGCGTCCTTGGCATCAGCAACGGCCTTCTCTAAGTCCGTCTGTCTCGCCCGGTCTTCTTTCTCAAGAAACTTACAACGGCCAGCAGCGCTTTTCAACTTCACAGCCATCTCGGCCATCTCCTTCTTGCTTCAGCAGTGAGCCGCCTGTTCGGCTCTCACCTCTTCAAGGGCCTTCTCGGCAGCTGCATCACTTTTCCTGGCTTGTTCCTTAACTCGGGCAAGTTCCGCCCGAAGACTCTCCACGGCGGCCGCACCATCTGCGTCAAGCACACACATTGTAAGATACTGGCATAAAGGTCCTCTTACCAGATGCCGCCCGAGGAATTGCATACCCTGAGCCTCATCAAGCCGCTCGTTGACGAGCGCGATGTCGGCATCTGCCACGTCAAGTTGCCGCTTTAGTTCGGCAAAATCATCAGTTCGGCTCGATTCCGGACAATTCGCCACCTGTATACAAAGGCGACATTTTAGACCTGGGATTATGATCCTCTGCGCGCCGTCAATTTTGACAACGCACAGAGTCTCAGGGGCTACTATCTACACAGGGCGCACCTTGTTTATGTGCAACTGACAAAGAAGTACATTATCAAACGTACCTCAAAACCCGTCAGCAAACTTCTGACGGCCTCATGCAATCCGCTCTCCGCGGACGAAATCCTTCCAATCACCGTACCCATCAGTGCACGGTGCTCCTCTGAGATAGAAGCTCGCCCCAGCAGAATCATCAGCTCCTCCGACCGCGCATCGGACGGTGCCGGACTCGTCCTATGACCTCCATCGAAGGCCGGACGTGGAGAACCTTAGGGGGCATACGGCTACCTTCCACCCCTGCCGGATTCGGAGAAACCCTCCGCGATGACACCTCAGGGTCGCCCGCCTCGCCAGGAGGTACGACAGGGGGAAGTGTTCCACTCTCCATCATCTCCGGAAGAAGATCCCCTGAAGACGAGCTCTGCTGAGAAGGGCTGAGGTCCGAGTGTTGGGGAACGTAGTAATTTCAAAAAAATTCCTACGCACACGCAAGATCATGGTGATGCACAGCAACGAGAGGGGAGAGTATTGTCTACGTACCCACGCAGACCGACTGCGGAAGCATTCACACAACATAGAGGAAGTAGTCGTACGTCTTCCCGATCCGACCGATCCAAGCACCGTTACTCTGGCACCTCCGAGTTCTTAGCACACGTACAGGTCGATGACGATCCCCGGGCTCCGATCCAGCAAAGCGCCGGGGAAGAGTTCCATCAGCACGACGGCGTGGTGACGATCTTGATGTTCTACCGACGCAGGGCTTCGCCTAAGCACTACAACGATATGATCGAGGTGGAATATGGTGGCAGGGGCACCGCACATGGCTAAGGAACGATCTCAATGATCAACTTGTGTGTCTAGAGGTGCCCCCTGCCTCCGTATATAAAGGAGCCAAGGGGGAGGGGGCCGCCGGCCAGGAGGAGGGCGCAGGAGGAGTCCTACTCCTACCGGGAGTAGGACTCCCCCCCCCCCAATCCTAGTTGGACTAGGATTCCCCGAGGGGGAAAGAGAGAGAGGGGGTCGGCCACCTCTCCTAGTCCAAATAGGACTAGGGGAGGGGGGAGGCATGCGGCCACCTTGGGCTGCCCCTTTCTCCTTTCCACTAAAGCCCATTAAGGCCCATATGGTTCCCGGGGGGTTCCGGTAACCTCCCGGTACTCCGGTAAAATCCCGATTTCACCCGGAACACTTCCTATATCCAAATATAGGATTCCAATATATCAATCTTTATGTATCGACAATTTCGAGACTCCTCGTCATGTCATGATCACATCCGGGACTCCGAACTAACTTCGGTACATCAAAATGCATAAACTCATAATAACTATCATCGTAACGTTAAGCGTGCGGACCCTACAGTTCGAGAACAATGTAGACTTGACTAAGACACATCTCCGGTCAATAACCAATAGCGGGACCTGGATGCCCATATTGGCTCCTACATATTCTATGAAGATCTTTATCGGTCAGACCGCATAACAACATACGTTGTTCCCTTTGTCATCAGTATGTTACTTGCCCGAGATTCGATCGTCGGTATCCAATACCTAGTTCAATCTCGTTACCGGCAAGTCTCTTTACTCGTTGCGTAATACATCATCTCGCAACCAACTCATTAGTCACAATGCTTGCAACGCTTATGTGATGTGCATTACTGAGAGGGCCCAGAGATACCTCTCCGACAATCGGAGTGACAAATCCTAATCTCGAAATACGCCAACCCAACATCTACCTTTGGAGACACCTATAGAGCTCCTTTATAATCACCCAGTTACGTTGTGACGTTTGGTAGCACACAAAGTGTTCCTCCGATAAACGGGAGTTGCATAGTGTCATAGTCATAGGAACATGTATAAGTCATGAAGAAAGCAATAGCAACATACTAAACGATCGGGTGCTAAGCTAATGAAATGGGTCATGTCAATCAGATCATTCAACTAATGATATGACCTCGTTAATCAAATAACAACACCTTGTTCATGGTTATGAAACATAACCATCTTTGATTAACGAGCTAGTCAAGTAGAGGCATACTAGTGACACTAAGTTTGTCTATGTATTCACACATGTATTATGTTTCCGGTTAATACAATTCTAGCATGAATAATAAACATTTATCATGATATAAGGAAATAAATAATAACTTTATTATTGCCTCTAGGGCATATTTCCTTCAGTCTCCCACTTGCACTAGAGTCAATAATCTAGATTACACAGTAATGATTCTAACACCCATGGAGCCTTGGTGCTGATCAAGTTTTGCTCGTGGAAGAGGCTTAGTCAACGGGTCTGCAACATTCAGATCCGTATGTATCTTGCAAATCTCTATGTCTCCCAACTGGACTAGATCCCGGATGGAATTGAAGCGTCTCTTGATGTGCTTGGTCCTCTTGTGAAATCTGGATTCCTTTGCCAAGGCAATTGCACCAGTATTGTCACAAAAGATTTTCATTGGACCTGATGCACTAGGTATGACACCTAGATCGGATATGAACTCCTTCATCCAGACTCCTTCGTTCGCTGCTTCCGAAGCAAGTATGTACTCCGCTTCACATGTAGATCCCGCTACGACGCTTTGTTTAGAACTGCACCAACTGACAGCTCCACCATTTAATGTAAACACGTATCCGGTTTGCGATTTAGAATCGTTCGGATCAGTGTCAAAGCTTGCATCAACGTAACCTTTTACGGTGAGCTCTTTGTCACCTCCATATACGAGAAACATATCCTTAGTCCTTTTCAGGTATTTCAGGATGTTCTTGACCGTTGTCCAGTGATCCACTCCTGGATTACTTTGGTACCTCCCTGCTAAACTTATAGCAAGGCACACATCAGGTCTGGTACACAGCATTGCATACATGATAGAGCCTATGGCTGAAGCATAGGGAACATCTTTCATTTTCTCTCTATCTTCTGCAGTGGTCGGGCATTGAGTCTGACTCAACTTCACACCTTGTAACACAGGCAAGAACCCTTTCTTTGCTTGATCCATTTTGAACTTCTTCAAAATCTTGTCAAGGTATGTGCTTTGTGAAAGTCCAATTAAGCGTCTTGATCTATCTCTATAGATCTTTATGCCTAATATGTAAGCAGCTTCACCGAGGTCTTTCATTGAAAACTCTTATTCAAGTATCCGTTTATGCTATCCAGAAATTCTATATCATTTCCAATCAGCAATATGTCATCCACATATAATATTAGAAATGCTACAGAGCTCCCACTCACTTTCTTGTAAATGCGGGCTTCTCCAAAAGTCTGTATAAAACCAAATGCTTTGATCACACTATCAAAGCATTTATTCCAACTCCGAGAGGCTTGCACCAGTCCATAAATGGATCGCTGGAGCTTGCACACTTTGTTAGCTCCCTTTGGACCGACAAAACCTTCCGGTTGCATCATATACAACTCTTCTTCCAGAAATCCATTCAGGAATGCAGTTTTGACATCCATCTGCCAAATTTCATAATCATAAAACGTGGCAATTGCTAACATGATTCGGACAGACTTAAGCATCGCTACGGGTGAGAAGGTGCCATCATAGTCAACCCCTTGAACTTGTCGAAAACCTTTTGCGACAAGTCGAGCTTTATAGACAGTAACATTACCGTCAGCGTCAGTCTTTTTCTTGAAGATCCATTTATTCTCAATTGCTTGCCGATCATCGGGCAAGTCAACCAAAGTCCATACTTTGTTCTCATACATGGATCCCATCTCAGATTTCATGGCTTCAAGCCACTTTGCGGAATCTGGGCTCACCATCGCTTCTTCATAGTTCATAGGTTCATCATGATCTAGCAGCGTGACTTCCAAAACTGGATTACCATACCACTCTGGCGCGGATCTTACTCTGGTTGATCTGCGAGGTTCAGTAGTATCTTGTTCTGAAGTTTCATGATCATTATCATTAACTTCCTCACCGATTGTTGTAGGTGTCGCAGAAATAGTTTTCTGTGATGTACTACTTTCCAACAAGGGAGCAGGTACAGTTACCTCGTCAAGTTCTACTTTCCTCCTACTCACTTCTTTCGAGAGAAACTCCTTCTCAAGAAAGTTTCCGAATTTAGCAACAAAAGTCTTGCCTTCGGATCTGTGATAGAAGGTGTATCCAATAGTTTCCTTTGGATATCCTATGAAGACACATTTCTCCGATTTGGGTTCGAGCTTATCAGGTTGAAGCTTTTTCACATAAGCATCGCAGCCCCAAACTTTCAGAAACGACAACTTTGGTTTATTGCCAAACCATAGTTCATAAGGCGTCGTCTCAACGGATTTTGCTGGTGCCCTATTTAACGTGAATGCGGCCGTCTCTAGAGCGTATCCCCAAAATGATAGCGGTAAATCAGTAAGAGACATCATAGATTGCACCATATCTAGTAAAGTACGATTACGACGTTCGGACACACCATTACGCTGTGGTGTTCCGGGTGGTGTGAGTTGCGAAACTATTCCACAATTTTTTGAATGTACACCAAACTCGTAACTCAAATATTCTCCTCCACGATCGGATCATAGAAACTTTATTTTCTTGTTACGATGATTTTCAACTTCACTCTGAAATTCTTTGAATTTTTCAAACGTTTCAGACTTATGTTTCATCAAGTAGATATACCCATATCTGCTTAAGTCATCTGTGAAGGTGAGAAAATAACGATATCCGCCACGAGCCTCAACATTCATCAGACCACATACATCTGTATGTATGATTTCCAACAAATCTATTGCTCTCTCCATAGTACCGGAGAACGGTGTTTTAGTCATCTTGCCCATGAGGCACGGTTCGCAAGTACCAAGTGATTCATAATCAAGTGGTTCCAAAAGTCCATCATTATGGAGTTTCTTCATGCGCTTTACACCGATATGACCTAAACGGCAGTGCCACAAATAAGTTGCACTATCATTATCAACTCTGCATCTTTTGGCTTCTACATTATGAATATGTGTATCACTACTATCGAGATTCAACAAGAATAGACCACTCTTCAAGGGTGCATGACCATAAAAGATATTACTCATATAAATAGAACAACCATTATTCTCTGATTTAAATGAATAACCGTCTCGCATTAAACAAGATCCAGATATAATGTTCATGCTCAACGCTGGCACCAAATAACAATTATTTAGGTCTAATACTAATCCCGAAGGTAGATGTAGAGGTAGCGTGCCGACTGCGATCACATCGACTTTGGAACCGTTTCCCAAGCGCATCGTCACCTCGTCCTTAGCCAATCTTCGCTTAATCCGTAGTCCCTGTTTTGAGTTGCAAATATTAGCAACAGAACCAGTATCAAATACCCAGGTGCTACTGCGAGCATTAGTAAGGTACACATCAATAACATGTATATCACATATACCTTTGTTCACCTTGCCATCCTTCTTATCCGCCAAATACTTGGGGCAGTTCCGCTTCCAGTGACCAGTCTGCTTGCAGTAGAAGCACTCGGTTTCAGGCTTAGGTCCAGACTTGGGTTTCTTCTCCTGAGCAGCAACTTGCTTGCCGTTCTTCTTGAAGTTCCCCTTCTTCTTCCCTTTGCCCTTTTTCTTGAAACTAGTGGTTTTGTTAACCATCAACACTTGATGCTCCTTCTTGATTTCTACCTCCGCAGCTTTCAGCATTGCGAAGAGCTCGGGAATAGTCTTGTTCATCCCTTGCATATTATAGTTCATCACGAAGCTCTTGTAACTTGGTGGCAGTGATTGGAGAATTCTGTCAATGACGCAATCATCTGGAAGATTAACTCCCATCTGAATCAAGTGATTATTATACCCAGACATTTTGAGTATATGCTCACTGACAGAACTGTTCTCCTCCATCTTGTAGCTATAGAACTTATTGGAGACTTCATATCTCTCAATCCGGGCATTTGCTTGAAATATTAACTTCAACTCCTGAAACATCTCATATGCTCCATGACGTTCAAAACGTCGTTGAAGTCCTGATTCTAAGCCGTAAAGCATGGCACACTGAACTATCAAGTAGTCATCAGCTTTGCTCTGCCAGACGTTCATAACATCTGGTGTTGCTCCAGCAGCAGGCCTGGCACCCAGCGGCGCTTCCAGGATGTAATTCTTCTGAGCAGCAATGAGGATAATCCTCAAGTTACGGACCCAGTCCGTGTAATTTCTACCATCATCTTTCAACTTTGCTTTCTCAAGGAACGCATTAAAATTCAACGGAACAACAGCACGAGTCATCTATCTACAATCAAACATAAACAAGCAAGATACTATCAGGTACTAAGTTCATGATAAGTTTAAGTTCAATTAATCAAATTACTTAAGAACTCCCACTTAGATAGACATCCCTCTAATCCTCTAAGTGATCACGTGATCCAAATCAACTAAACCATGTCCGATCATCACGTGAGATGGAGTCGTTTCATTGGTGAACATCACTATGTTGATCATATCTACTATATGATTCACGCTCGACCTTTCGGTCTCCGTGTTCCGAGGCCATATCTGTATATAATTGGCTCGTCAAGTATAACCTGAGTATTCCGCGTGTGCAGCTGTTTTGCACCCATTGTATTTGAACGTAGAGCCTATCACACCCGATCATCACGTGGTGTCTCAGCACGAAGAAATTTCGCAACGGTGCATACTCAAGGAGAACACTTCTTGATAATTTAGTGAGAGATCATCTTATAATGCTACCGTCAATCAAAGCAAGATAAGATGCATAAAAGATAAACATCACATGCAATCAATATAAGTGATATGATATGGCCATCATCATCTTGTGCCTATGATCTCCATCTCCGAAGCACCGTCATGATCACCATCGTCACCGGCGCGACGCCTTGATCTCCATCGTAGCATCGTTGTCGTCTCGCCAATCTTATGCTTCCACGACTATCGCTACCGCTTAGTGATAAAGTAAAGCATTACATCGCGATTGCATTGCATACAATAAAGCGACAACCATATGGCTCCTGCCAGTTGCCGATAAATCGGTTACAAAACATGATCATCTCATACAATAAAATTTAGCATCATGTCTTGACCATATCACATCACAACATGCCCTGCAAAAACAAGTTAGACGTCCTCTACTTTGTTGTTGCAAGTTTTACGTGGCTGCTACGGGCTTAAACAAGAACCAATCTCACCTACGCATCAAAACCACAACGATAGTTTGTCAAATAGACTCCGTTTTAACCTTCGCAAGGACGGAGCGTATCCACACTTGGTTCAACTAAAGTTGGAGAGACAGTCGCCCGCAAGCCACCTGTGTGCAAAGCACGTCGGGGAACCGGTCTCGCGTAAGCGTACGTGTAATGTTGGTCCGGGTCGTCTCGTCCAACAATACCGCCGAACCAAAGTATGACATGCTGGTAGGCAGTATGACTTATATCGCCCACAACTCACTTGTGTTCTACTCATGCAAATAACATCAAACCATAAAACCTAGGCTCGGATGCCACTATTGGGGAACATAGTAATTTCAAAAAAATTCCTACGCACACGCAAGATCATGGTGATGCACAGCAACGAGAGGGGAGAGTATTGTCTACATACCCACGCAGACCGACTGCGGAAGCGTTGACACAATGAAGAGGAAGTAGTCGTACGTCTTCCCGATCCGACCGATCCAAGCACCGTTACTCCGGCACCTCCAAGTTCTTAGCACACGTACAGCTCGATGACGATCCCCGGGCTCCGATCCAGCAAAGCGTCGGGGAAGATTTCCGTCTGCACGATGGCGTGGTGACGATCTTGATGTTCTACCGACGCAGGGCTTCGCCTAAGCACTACAACGATATGATCGAGGTGGAATATGGTGGCAGGGGGCACCGCACACGGCTAAGGAACGATCTCAATGATCAACTTGTGTGTCTAGAGGTGCCCCCTGCCTCCGTATATAAAGGAGCCAAGGGGGAGGGGGCCGCCGGCCAGGAGGAGGGCGCAGGAGGAGTCCTACTCCTACCGGGAGTAGGACTCCCCCCCCAATCCTAGTTGGACTAGGATTCCCCGAGGGGGAAAGAGAGAGAGGGGGGTCGGCCACCTCTCCTAGTCCTAATAGGACTAGGGGAGGGGGGAGGCGCGCGGCCACCTTGGGCTGCCCCTTTCTCCTTTCCACTAAAGCCCATTAAGGCCCATATGGTTCCCGGGCGGTTCCGGTAACCTCCCGGTACTCTGGTAAAATCCCGATTTCACCCGGAACACTTCCGATATCCAAATATAGGCTTTCAATATATCAATCTTTATGTCTCGACCATTTCGAGACTCCTCGTCATGTCCGTGATCACATCCGGGACCCCGAACTAACTTCGGTACATCAAAATGCATAAACTCATAATAACTGTCATCGTAACGTTAAGCGTGCGGACCCTACGGTTCGAGAACAATGTAGACATGACTGAGACACATCTCCGGTCAATAACCAATAGCGGGACCTGGATGCCCATATTGGCTCCTACATATTCTACGAAGATCTTTATCGGTCAGACCGCATAACAACATACGTTGTTCCCTTTGTCATCGGTATGTTACTTGCCCGAGATTCGATCGTCGGTATCCAATACCTAGTTCAATCTCGTTACCAGCAAGTCTCTTTACTCGTTCTGTAATACATCATCTCGCAACTAACTCATTAGTCACAATGCTTGCAAGGCTTATGTGATGTGCATTACCGAGAGGGCCGAGAGATACCTCTCCGACAATCGGAGTGACAAATCCTAATCTCGAAATACGCCAACCCAACATCTACCTTTGGATACACCTGTAGAGCTCCTTTATAATCACCCAGTTACGTTGTGACGTTTGGTAGCACACAAAGTGTTCCTCCGATAAACGGGAGTTGCATAATCTCATAGTCATAGGAACATGTATAAGTCATGAAGAAAGTAATAGCAACATACTGAACGATCGGGTGCTAAGCTAATGAAATGGGTCATGTCAATCAAATCATTCAACTAATGATATGACCTTGTTAATCAAATAAAAACACCTTGTTCATGGTTAGGAAACATAACCATCTTTGATTAACGAGCTAGTCAAGTAGAGGCATACTAGTGACACTAAGTTTGTCTATGTATTCACACATGTATTATGTTTCCGGTTAATACAATTCTAGCATGAATAATAAACATTTATCATGATATAAGGAAATAAATAATAACTTTATTATTGCCTCTAGGGCATATTTCCTTCACCGAGCTACAAAATAAAATTTCGGTTAATCTTCTCAGATAAAAAGCAAGGATTTCTCTCATCCCTCTAAAGGAAAATCTTTCTCTACTTACGGCTCGCTGGAGGGCTGATCCCTTTGAGGGCGTAGTTCGGCCGAGGATCTCCCCGGCATCGGACCCTCTGACAAGGACTTTTTCCCCCGCTTTGAGGCCATGGTCTCCGGGTCATCAGAGGCGGCCCTCTTCTTCCCCTTAGGAGAGGAATTGTCGGTTCCTCCCTTCGGAACAGCCTCCTTCAAGGAGGCCATAGTTTCCTTGTCCTCCCCCTCACTTCCCTCCAAAGGCACGATCTTCAACATCCTGACTAGCATGGGATCCGGCCTGGTCTCAGGAAGGGGAGCCGGACACCTGATCAACTTTGCCTTCGCTATCCACTCCTGTTTAAACGGACAGCTCTTTTAGGGGCGAGTTTATGACAATTTTACGGATAGCGAGTCCAAGCACAAGGTTACTTACTTGAGTATCCGGGCGATTGCAACTTAAACTTGCGTCCTCGGTCAAATCCGGACACATTGCTTGTGATCCGAAGAACATTTTATACATCTCCACGGGCGTTGCGCCCATAAATTGCTGGAGAGCTCGTGGTCCCTCCAGATTAAACTCCCACAGACGAAGGGAGCGACGTTTGCCGGGCAGTGTTCGACGAATCAGCATGACCTGCGTCACCTTGACTAGGTTGAGGACTCTTTCTAAGAGATCCCTAATGCGGCCCTGCAACAAGGGCACATCTTTGGATAACCCCCAATTTAATCCTTTGTTGACCCATGATGCTAGCCGTGGTGGGGGACCCGAGCGAAAGGCAGGAGGCGCCACCCACTTGGTGCTCCTGGGAGCGGTGATATAGAACCACTCTCGTTGCCACAAGCCGAGCTCCCCTTGAAAGGAGCCCTCGGGCCATGGAGCATCAGCATTCTTACTTATGACAGCGCCTCTGCACTCTGCATGTCGTCCCTTGATCATCTTCGGCTCCACTCCAAAAGTCTTGAGCCATAATCCGAAGTGAGGAGTAACACGGAGGAACGCTTTGCACACAACGATGAATGAGGAAATGTGGAGGATGGACTCCGGAGCTAAGTCATGAAATTCCAGCCCATAATAGAACATCAGCCCCCTCACGAAGGGATCCATCAGGAAGCCTAACCCCTGAAGGAAGTGAGACATGAACACTACGCTCTCACCGGGCTGGGGACTGGGAATAGCCTGCCTTTGAGCAGGCAACCTATGCGAAATTTCGGCGGTCAAGAACTTAGCCTCTCTCAACTTTAGCACGTCCTCATCTGTGACGGAGGAGGGCATCCATCGGCCTTGAAGGTCGAAACCAGACATTGTCGAAGGTCCGAGGCACCAGGAATCTGGAGCCTAGGGTGTTGGAACTCGAGGCGACGGGCGAACTTGTTTTGAGATTGGAGAAAAGGAGTAAGGCCCTGGTCTCTTTATAAGAGGTTGAATACCAGGAGCCCTCCCCGTAACCGTTTGGGACTCTCCTTTAATCGAGAAGACATGCTAACGGGCACGATTGGGTTACCCACGTCCGTATTGATGAGAATCCCGTAAATAAAGGGGACACGATCTCTGCTTTGACAAGACGTGCCAAGGAAACCGCCTCGCAATACACCCTGAGGTGGAAAAGTGAAGACGATTCGAATAAAGGCTTGGCCGTAGTGTGATGTCACGCTGCGGAATACGTCAGCAGATTAGATTTGTGTTAATATTATTCTCTCTGTGGCAATACGTGGAAACTTATTTTGCAGAGCCGGACACTACTCTTGGTGTTTACAAACTTTTATGAAGAATTTGGAGGAGGAACCCGCCTTGCAATGCCGAAGACAATCTACGCGCCGGACTCGTCGTCATTGAAGCCTGGTTCAGGGGCTACTGAGGGAGTCCTGGATTAGGGGGTGTTCGGGTAGCCGGACTATACCTTCAGCCGGACTCCAGGACTATGAAGATACAAGATTGAAGACTTCGTCCCGTGTCCGGATGGGACTTTCCTTGGCGTGGAAGGCAATCTTGGCGATGCGGATATTCAAGATCTCCTACCATTGTAACCGACTTGGTGTAACCCTAACCCTCTCCGGTGTCTATATAAACCGGAGGGTTTTAGTCCGTAGGACAACTTCATCATACAACAATCATACCATAGGCTAGCTTCTAGGGTTTAGCCTCCTTGATCTCGTGGTAGATCTACTCTTGTACTACCCATATCATCAATATCAATCAAGCAGGACGTAGGGTTTTAGCTCCATCAAGAGGGCCCGAACCTGGGTAAAACATCGTGTTCCTTGCCTCCTGTTACCATCCGCCAAGACGCACAGTTCGGGACCCCCTACCCGAGATCCGCCGGTTTTGACACCGACATTGGGTTTCTAGTCGTATGCAGGCCGCTCTGGCCCAGTAGGCGGGCTTTTTATTTTCTTATTTTTTTGCTTTATTTATTTTTGAGTTGTTTTTTTTGCTATATTTAGAGTTTCTTTGTGAATATTTTTTGCTTTAGGTACAAAAAATTACTAACTTTCTGTTAGTGTCGGTAGTTTTTAAATTTGAATAGTTTAAATTTTGAATTATTTGAAATTTGTGTAAATCACTAGTTTGTGAATAACTTAACTTTGAAAATAGATTTTTCAGTGATTCTTTTTCTTATGTTTAATATTAGTATGTTTTATCATCATATTCAATTTGGTAATGCTTAAGTTATTTAAAAAGTGAAATGTTTTTGTAACAGATGAGTTTTCGTCCGAAACCCTGATACTTCGAAAGAGATTGTCCATTTTGTACACGAAGTGTATCCAGTTTTTGCGGTAACGCTCTCTACTTTTTTTGCACATGCTATGTGGGTGAAATTATGATACCATGCCAACTTTCAACCTTTTCTGAGTTCATTTGAAGTGCTTTTCAATTTCAGGGTCATTTAGTTGAAAAAAATCAGTAAATGCATGAAAGAATTTGTTTGCACATAAAATTTCTTCACGTTTGAAATGCCAAAACACATAACTACCCTAACTATTACAGAGATTCCCTCCTGGGTGTGAAACACAGAAGAAAGTGATGATAGTGAAGCCGATCACATCCCAGATCTTTGGGTGGGAAACTTTTTCTTCGCGTGTGTCCCTTTGCGCCGTAGCCATGAAAAATCTTCATCATTTAACGGGATGCTCGGGTCAATATTCACTGTGAATGGAGAAATTTCATCAAACTTTTCATAAATTTCTGACATGTTTGTCTTATCATCCACTCCCATGATGTTTCTCTTTCCAGAAAGAACTATGTGGCGCTTTGGCTCATCGTATGATGCATTCGCTTCCTTATCTTTTCTTTTTCTCGGCTTGGTAGACATGTCCTTCACATAGAAAACCTATGCCACATCATTGGCTAGGACGAATGGTTCGTCTGCATACACAAGATTGTTGAGATCCACTGTTGTCATTCCGTACTACGGGTCTTCTATTACCCCGCCTAGTGTCATATTGACCCATTTGCACCGAAACAAAGGGACCTTCAAACCACGTCCATAGTCAAGTTCCCATATGTCCTCTATGTAACCATAATATGTTTCCTTTCCCGTCTTGGTTGATGCATCAAAGCGGACACCACTGTTTTGGTTGGTGCTCTTCTTATCTTGGGCGATCGTGTAAAATGTATTACCATTTATCTCGTACCCTTTGAAAGTCATTATATTAGAAGATGGTAACTGAGACAGCGAGTACAGGTCATCTTCAATAGAGGCGTCATGCATGGTACGTGTCTGCAACCAGCCGACGAAACTCCTCGTCTGTTCACGTGTAATCCAGTCATCAGACCGCTCCGGGTGTTTGGAGCGTAGAAAATTCTTGTGTTCGTCCATATACGGAGCCACCAAGGAGGAATTTTGTAGAACTGTGTAGTGTGCTTCAGTGAGAGAATGTTCATCCATACATATTATTTGATTCCCTCCTAGCATGCCTTTTCCATCCAGTCTGCCTGTATGCCGCGATTCAGGAACACCAATCGGCTTAAGGTCAGGAATAAAGTCAATACAAAACTCAATGACCTCCTCATTTTCATGGCCCTTGGAGATGCTTCCTTCTGGCCTAGCACGGTTATGAACATATTTCTTTAAGACTCCCATGAACCTCTCAAAGGGGAACATATTGTGTAGAAATACAAGACCCAAAACGTTAATCTCTTCGCATAGGTGAACTAGGACGTGCGTCATGATGTTGAAGAAGGATGGTGGGAACACCAACTCGAAACTGACAAGACATTGCACCAAATCATTCTCTAACCTTGGTATGATTTCTGGATCGATTACCTTCTGAGAGATTGCATTGAGGAATGCACATAGCTTCACAATGGCTAATCGAACGTTATCCGGTAGAAGCCCCCTCAATGCAACCAAAAGCAGTTGCGTCATAATCACGTGGCAGTCATGAGACTTTAGGTTCTGGAACTTTTTCTCTGCCATGTTTATTATTCCCTTTATATTCGACGAGAAGCCAGACGGTACCCTAATACCGAGCAGGCATTCAAAGAAGATTTCCTTGTCTTCTTTGGTAAGAGCGTAGCTGGCATGACCCTGATGTATGCCATCTTTTCCGTGCATACGTTGCTGGTCCTGCCATGCCTCAGGTGTATATTTTGTCTTCCCATACATGCCCAAGAAGCCAAGCAGGGTCACGCAAAGATTCTTCGTCACGTGCATCACGTCGATTGCGGAGCGGACCTCTAGGTCTTTCCAATAGGGCAGGTCCCAGAATATAGATTTCTTCTTCCACATGGGTGTGCGTCCGTCAGCATCATTCGGAACAGGTTGTCCGCCAGGACCCTTTCCAAAGACTACCTTCAAATCCTTAACCATATCATGTACATCAGCACTAGTACGGTGGCGAGGCTTCGTCCGGTGATCCGCCTCACCTTTGAAATGCTTGCCTTTCTTTCTTACGGGATGCCTGCTCGGAAGAAATCGACGATGTCCCAGGTACATATTCTTCCTACAATTATCCAAATATATACTGTCGGTATCATCGAAACAGTGCGTGCATGTGCGGTATCCCTTGTTTGTCTATCCCGAAAGGTTACTAAGAGCAGGCCAATCATTGATGGTCACGGACAGCAACGCCTTTAGGTCAAATTCTTCGCCCATGTGCTCATCCCATGCACGTACACCTGTTCCATTCCACAGCTGTAAGAGTTCTTCAACTAATGGCCTTATGTACACATCAATGTCGTTGTCGGGTTGCTTAGGGCCTTGGATGAGCACTGGCATCATAATGAACTTCCGCTTCATGCACAACCAAGGAGGAAGGTTATACAAACATAGAGTCACAGGCCAGGTGCTATGGTTGCTGCTCTGCTCCCCAAAAGGATTAATGCCATCTGCGCTTAGACCAAACCATACGTTCCTTGCGTCACCTGCAAACTCCTTCCCGTATTTTCTCTCGATTTTTCTCCACTACGACCCGTCAGCGGGTACTCTCAACTTTCCGTCTTTCTTACGGTATTCTCTGTGCCATCGCATCGCCTTGGCATGCTCTTTGTTTTGGAACAAACGTTTCAACCGTGGTATTATAGGAGCATACCACATCACCTTGGCAGGAATCTTCTTCCTGGGGCGCTCGTCCTCGACATCACCAGGGTCATCGCGGCTGATTTTATAGCGCAATGCACCGCATACCGGACAAGCGTTCAAATCCTCATACTGATCACCGCGGTAGAATGTGTGATGAGCTTGAGAGGAAGAGGGGAAGAGGGAAGAATAGAGAGGAGAGGGGAAAGGGGAAGAACAGAGCGAGCTGGTGGACGAAGGGTTTATGTAGGAGAACCTTTAGCACCGGTTCGTGCCACAAACCGGTACTAAAGGTGCTCGAGGGGCCCCAGACTGACAACATCCTGCCACCACTCACTTTAGTACCGGTTTGTGGCACGAACCGGTGCTAAAGGTTTGCCACGAACCGGTATTAATGAAAGCGGCCGGCTAGCCGTTGGAACCGGCACTAATGCACACATTAGTGCCGGCTCAAAATCAAACCGGCACTAATGTGCTTCACATTTGACCCATTTTCTGCTAGTGAATGAGCGTGGATAGGGTTTAGATTACACCTTCTATCACTTGATGGGCATACACATTATGCCGATAATAAGAGATGAGTGAATCAAACGCTTCATGAAGGTGTACAATGAAATAGAGACTTCGATGCGCACGATCAACTTCAGAAGGATTTGTTGGAGAAGTATTGGAAATATTATGAGGGAAGAGATGCATAGTTTCATTTGTTTGTTTGTTGTATTGTACAAACATGTGTTGTATGTGTGTTGCATTTGATCTTGTGGATTTGACGAACTATGTAATAATTTGGTATCGTGAAGATGAGCAAATTTTAAGTTGATTACCGGGTGTTTTATTTCAATTTGTGCACAGCGGCCGGTTTTGCATCTCTAGTTTGCATCTTCTATTGGAATTGCTTTTTTACATCTCTGTTTTGCATCATCCATTGAAGTTAACCATTTTTTAAGATGCAAAAGGCACTTTTTTGAAGATGTAAGGTTTTACGTCTCGTGTTTTATATCTTCAAATTTGCATCTTCTATTGAAGATGCTCTTAGCTTTTGGTAGACACGTGTGGCCGTCTGATAGACCAGATATTATCTGGATCCCTTCCAACATTTTTGGCTTGAACAAAGTGTTTTACCCCCCGCATCAAAAGAAAAAGACTAAAATCCAGATAATCAAGGCTGAAACGGAACCCTGGAGCTTCGACAGCACAACGCAACGGTACACACCCAGGACCACCGGCCGTATCCCTATCCACCGAAACGAGAGTCCCGGCCCTTCCTCGCTTCTTCTTATCTCGTGCAACAACCCTCCCTGCCCACGTGCGCCTGCATGCGCGTGACCCGATCTCCATCCACCTCACTCCACACTCCACGCCACTCAAACCGCCCGCCCGGCCGCCCGCCCGCCTGCCTATATATGACGCACAGGCACAGCTGAGCTCGCACCCGGCCTCCTACCTCATCTCCATCTCCATGGCCATGGCAGCCTCTCCTCGCATCCTCAGCACCGTCCTCGTCCTCTTCGTGTCGTCCCTTATCTGGTCCGGCCTCCTCCTCCTCCATGCACAATGCGGCAGCTAACCATCTACTCCGCATCTATGTATCTCAAACACCTTTTTCTCATGCATGCATGCGTCTCGTGATTTCAGGGGCTCTTGCGAGGCAGCGGCGGCGGGAGACGGCCGCCGGCGGCTCGCCATGCTGCCGCCGAGAGGGTGGAACTCGTACGACTCCTTCTCCTGGACCATCGACGAGGCCGCCTTCCTCCACAACGCGCAGATCATGGCCAACAAGCTGCTCCCGCACGGATACCAGGTTCGTTGGCTTGGCCTTCCTCCGGTACCAAGTTCATAGTTCATGGTATATATATATGGATCACGCATTTCTCTCTCTCTCTCTCTCTCTCTCTCTCTCTCTCTCTCTCTCTGCCTGCGTGCAGTACGCGGTGATCGACTTCCTGTGGTACCGGAAGAACGTCAACGGCGCCGGGGAGGACTCGTACGGCTTCGACAGCGTCGACCAGTGGGGCCGCCCGTTCCCCGACCCCGAGAGGTTCCCGTCGTCCGCCGGTGGCGAGGGGTTTAAGCACGTTGCCGATAAGGTCCACGCCATGGGCCTCAAGTTCGGCATCCACCTCATGAACGGCATCAGCACCCAGGCCGTCAACGCCAGCACCCCCATCCTCGACGTCGACACGGTACTCCCTACTCTGAGTGGATCTTGGACTTCTTGTTTCATCTTCAAATTTTCACTTCTACAATTAGACCATAAGAAAGTATATTCCTAGTGAGCGCATATTTGAGGAGAGTTGTCGTGACAGTGGATAGCTGCCGTAGGGGAGTTACTTCGTTAGATTAGTAATTTTCTTCTGGTTTCGTTTATTCAGGGAAAAGCCTACGTAGAGGATGGCCGGCAATGGACGGCGAGCGACATAGGCCTCACACACAGGACCTGCGCGTGGATGTCGAACGGGTTCATGAGCGTAAACACCGACGCGGGAGCTGGACGAGCGTTCCTCAGGTCTCTTTACCAGCAGTACGCCGATTGGGGTGTCGATTTTGGTAAGCTGCCAACTCCGGGCCCAAACTTCATACTACCATTTTTCAGCTACTACATTATTTTTAATTTCAGAAGCAACTGTTGGTAACATAAAACTGTTGTGCTTGCAGTGAAGGTAGATTGCATCTTCGGCACGGATTATAGCCCAAAGGAGATCATGGCTGTTTCAGAGGTACACATGCAGATGTAGCCCTCCATTCTGGGGATCACAAATTGGTGGTGGCCTGTTGAAATCAGTTCATTTGAATACATACATTGTTGTGTGCAGACCCTGAAAGAGCTTGAGCGGCCGGTCATCTTGTCCATCTCGCCCGGAACCGAAGTCACTCCGGCGTTAGCCGAGAACATCACCCAGCATGTTGACATGTACAGGATAACAGGGGACGACTGGGACAGCTGGAAAGATGTTCGCCCGCATTTCGATGTCGCCAGGTAACCAGATAGCATCAGATAAATTTTAGGGGTGTATAGTAGCTGCTACTTGCAATCTCTAGTAAAGATCAGTCAGTTTATTCTACCTTCTTTTTCACCTGCATAAACATATATATGATGGTATACAGATCATTTGCCGATGCGAATAAGATCGGCACCACCGGATTGCAAGGAAGGTCTTGGCCTGATCTAGACATGCTTCCGTTCGGCAGGCTTACTGATGCAGGTGATCATTCATACCATATAAAACTTTGTGGCACCCCTTTTTTGGTAATGCACAGCTGTTCTAATTCCATGCGCATTGGTGACTAATCATTGGAAAACGCTTGATATTTCTCTCATACAGGTGTTAACCAGGGCCCTCACAGAAGCACTAACCTTACATTTGACGAGCAATTAACACAGGTTTGCATTGCACTTGGAGAAACTTCATTTCTGTTTTCCAAGTTGCAACCCAAAGTCTTACCGCATTTTTTGCAAACTGGCATGACCTTGCAGATGCTACTTTGGTCCATGGCCAAATCCCCCCTCATGTTTGGAGGTGACCTGAGGCACCTCAATGATGGTACATTCAATCTAATCACCCACCCTACTCTACTGAAGATTAATCACCACACTAAGAACAACATGGAGGTAAACAATATATTATTGAAGTCGGGAGATTCCTGCTGCAACATATAGTGAACAGGGAGTTAACTTGTGGATTTTTTTTCCAGTTTGGTTATATTCACAGTGAAAGGACAGCAGAACCCGGTGAACAGTCTGGTCGCTCGGACCTGACAAACAATGGTGGACCTGTTCTTGGTCTCAGTACCTGCAACGATAAGAGCACCGGTGGATGGCACAGTTCCTCAAAAGATCAAATTTGCAGAGGCTTCGGAATCCAGAATGACAAATCGAGAGATACAAATAAAGCCTCATTTTGCATGTCCAAAGCAAAACTTCTTCCAACATCGTAAGTGTCTTGCAAGAAAACAATTCGTGAAAGGAAGCAGTACTAGTTTTCTCATTTGTACGTATGATCCATACATATTATGTGCTTCAGGGATGGAGTTACCATCAGCAGCGAGGAAGACCAAGCGAAGTTCCACCTGGTGGGTATTGACACCAATGATGGTTGCTTGGATGCATCTGTCAGTCCCATGTTCTCGACCTGCGAACAGCATTCAAAGCAGGTACCTAAAGAACACACATTGGTATCCTAGTAAGAGAATGGGATCCGTATAGAATGAGGCTGAATTCCAGTGTTTCTTGGAGCACTTTTTGTCATGAAGTTGCTTGATTCGCTTAGCAATTTACCTGTCGCGACAGCCAAAAACTGGATACTTGATCATATTTTGCCCATAACAACTGCAGGTCTGGGAGCTAACGGAGAATGGACAACTTAAAAGCAGCTACTCAGGATTGTGTGCTACATTGAAGTCCAGCAAGGAAGGAGGTATGAGTTACTCCATAACGAGTCACCACAAATTAATCACTATTTTTTATCTAAGTAGCACTCTTGTTTGATGCAACAGAGAGTGAAACTACTGGAGCACGAGCATGGACAGCAACTGGAGACAAAGGTACTTTTACCTAAGCAGCATGCATCTTTGCCAATGCATACATGGCGAATAAGCATCCCTTTTCTTTGTGCTGATTCTTTGTCTTCCATGGAGCAGGAGAGATCTACCTGGCCTTCTTCAACCTTGACACTGCAAGCAGGAAGATTGCTGTAAGGGTGCCGGATCTAGAGAAGGTTGCAGGGAGAAAGTTGGCAAGGAAACACTTGTGCACCTGCACTGAAGTCTGGAGTGGAAAGAGCCGGAGTCTCATGAAAGGGGACATCTCAGCGGTGGTGAACTCACATGGCTCCATATTGTTTGAAATCCAGTGTTGAGGTCTCCCTAATGTTCGCAGTTCATCTTGGAACTTGGAAGCATAGGACGATTGGGTGTAAATTCTCTAGTTGCTATCAGTCCTTTGTAGAACATACTTCTAATAAAGTAAGCATTTTTAATCGATACTAGCAATGTGTACGTGCAGACGTGCAGTGCATGTGTTGTCAAAAGTAGACTAATGAAAGCGTTAAATTTACCTAAAGCACCGAGAAATATAAATTCCAAAACCTCAGAATGCCAAATTCTGAGATGTGAGGGTTTCTTCCAAATACTGATCTACTCCCTCCGTTCCTAAATATTTGTCTTTTTAAAGATTTCAAATGGACTACCACATACGGATATATATAGACATTTAGAGTGTAGATTTCATTTTGCTCCATATGTGGTCACTTGTTGAAATCTCTAGAAAGACAAATATTTAGGAACGGAGGGAGTAGTCCATAACAAACTGTTATAACATGTGACACTGTTCCTCTGAAGCACAGCCAAGACACTAGTAAGCTATGGACAAATCTGGTGTGCGTGCAGGACAAATCTTAACATAGTCAAAATTAGAACCCTTGTGTATCCTTAAACGTCCGAGCCATCCGTTCTTGTGCCAAAATGTTAGAGTTGATAAACCATATAGTCAGGCATACAAATATAGAATGCTTATTGAAAAGAGAGGTCGAGGATATTCCTCTTCTTATTGATGTGAAATGAAATGAAGGAATACAAGTCCTCAAGTGTTACAAATATGGTGGACTCTAGCCTTCTTGCCTTCTGTTGGATGAAACTACTATTGGATGCTTTCATTGTGATTACTCGGTGCATGTTAGTGAGCTCTGTGTTGGTTGTGTTCTTCCCCTTCTCTAAGTGACCTCTGTCATGTGTTCAAGTGCTTGTGCTTGATGTGACGCGACCTCTTTGGTTCAATGAACAAGTCAGGGTTGGGTCACATCATTTGGACCGATAAGAACCGGCTCGAGTTATGCCATGCATACATAATCTCTTCAACGGGTTGTACACAGATAGTTCTCTTCTGGAAGCAAAGGGTGAAAGTCATAACCGTTGTCAACGGTGACGAAAACGTGATTTTTTTTCTTTCATGTTTCCGCTTCTCAAAGATTCCGCAAAAAAGAACATCTCCGTCCTCGAGGAAAATGGGATGGAGTTTTCTGCCCATGATAATAAGGCTACCATCCTTCACAACTTCTTCCACAACCTGCGGCTCTTTCGCCTATCCGACCTCTATCCGGTGCAATTTCCTCAGTTATGCCACTTAGACTTCGACTTCTCCACTCAGTAAATTCAAGAAGCTTTCTTTAAGAAGAACGTGAATGCCAACCCGGGTCCGATGGCATTGGACCAGGTTTTTACCGAAATTTTGGCACAACATCAAACTGATCATGTTTCATTTTTTCGATTACTTCGCCAACTTGCAGGTGGATGTCGAGCGCTTCAACAGATCCCACATGATCCTCCTCCCCAAAAAAGACTCTGCCAGAACCCTGTATGGCTTCAGACTCCCGATGGTATTTCCATCACTACTCTCTTGACTTCGAAAACAAACTACAAAACCCCCTACCTATGGAGAATATTAAACGAACAAATTCGCCCCTCCGCAAAATCTCATGTCCTTGCCAACAATGGCACCTCTACCTTCTTCTGGCTTGTCTCCTCCCGACTCCGCTCGCAGACACCTACCCACACTTCTTCTCCGTCTCCATCTCACCCTCAGTTTTGGCATCACATGTCATGCAGAATGGTTTACTCGCTACTCTGCAAAACCGCCTAACCAATGTTGCTTCTATAGAGCTTGCGTCTGTTTTGTCTTTTTTGCAAGATGTTGCCGCCAGTGATGCGCCCGACGACAGGTTCCTCACCCACGGCTCCCCGTTCTCTTCGAGGTGCGCCTACTCAGTGGTCTCCTCCGACCACAAGATCGATCTCAACGCGGGGCACATCGGGAGATCCAAGGCTCCTACCAAGGACAAGATCTTCGGCTGGCTTCTTTGTCGTGATAGGTTTAGCAAGATGGCGAACTTACATCGCAAGACCATCTCTCCTCTGGCTCGGACTGTCCGCAGTGCGACATCACTCATGAGGATGCGACGCACCTCGCCATCCTTCGCCGACGCGCGGCACAGGTCTGGTCCCTCTTGGGGCTGCAACCACCTCACTCCACCAACCTCGTTTGGAATACCACAACACCGGTCGGCCTCGACATCAACATTTGGCCCACTGTCTATTCTCATCCTCCCCCCACCAGCACCCACGAAGCCATGTCCTTTCCTCTCCTCTCTGCTCATCCACCATCTCCGTCGCCGTTCGCCTCACGTCTGCCATCCCCGTGACCGGCGAGCACCGAAGATGAAGTAAAGGCAGCGAGCGACAAATGTGACTGGGCGAGGAGGTGTGGCTGTCCGTAAGGGCATGTCACAGAGCTCGCCATGACCAGTGGGGTGGAGGATGCGACGCGACGGTGTTCTGGTGGGTACCCTGTGGACCTATTCCGTTGCACCATTTCGCAGTGACGCTAAGCATTGGTGTGACGGAGTGGTTTCTCATCGAGTATGACTAGAGCTTACGTGCTGAGTCCGTGTGGATCCGCCCCATCATTTTCATATCAGGAGGACGCCGAGCTCGTCCGAGTGGTGGGGCACCAGGACAGATCAATTGGTGAGCACATCTTTAGGTTTTCTGAACTTGGTTTAGGAATTTATTAATAATTTTCACTTCGATTGATAAACAACTACTCCCTCCGTAAACCAATATAAGAGCGTTTAGATCACTAAGTAGTGATCTAAACGCTCTTGTATTAGTTTATAGAGGGAGTACTTACATGACAGATTGAGAGACCAATTGGCAAACTATAAGCGGAGACTCCATTGACTTCTCGGTGATGTTGGGACAGGAGGAAGGGAATAACATGGGTAACTCGAATGGGAAAAGGTCTATGGTGCCACTGTCCTACTGCTTGTCTTGGTTTGCAGATCGACACACCAGTACCCACGCGGCTTGTTGTGTCTGGTCGTACTTTCTGCAGAATGAATTTTCTTAAGATTGGTACTTAGAACATGTACCAAATAAAAGGAACACTTAGAAAGTTGGTTACAAGAGTTGAAGCTCATTGCAAAGAATTTCTAGGTACTAATTTTCTCTACTTCTCCATTAATCTACATGAAACAAGCCCACCCCTAATAAGTGTATACCTCAATCAGTGCTAGAAGTTATGGAGGAGGTTGAAAAATAGGATGTTGTTTTTGATGGCCATAGGAATTATAGAAATATCAGTAGAAAATGTGTGTGTGAATAAACCAACCATGGGGTCTTTGATCAAATAGGAAATGCGGGGCAAAGACCATTCGCCCCTTACACTACTAGGGAAAAGCCAATACACAGAACTTTAGCAGTAGCGCGCGCCAAAAAACCGCGCTGCAGATACACATATAGCAGTAGCGCGTCCCGGCCTAAAAGCGCTACTACAAATATTCCCACCACTAAGCCGATCGGCTACACATAGTAGTAGCGCTCTTTTAGAAACAGCCCTGCCGCTATTTTTTTGTAGCAGCGCATTTATGTGTAAGGCGCTACAGCTAACGGAAATAAAATAAAATGAAAGCAAGTAGAAAAGTAAATGAAAATGAAAGAAATAGAAAAAGGAGAAAGGAAAAAAAATAAAATGTAAAGAAAAATAAAAGAAAAAATGGAAAAAAGGAGAAAGGAATAGCAGTAGCGGATTTCAGGAAATGCGTTGTAGCTAACTTAGCTATAGCATGTTTTCGGAAATGCGCTACCGTTACGTTTCACTTAAACAGCGCCCCCCCTCCCCCGGCCACCACTTCTTCCCCAAATCCCTCGCCCTCGCCGCCGTCTCCCCAACTCACCGTCGCCCCACTTCGCCGCCGTCTCCTGCCGACATGGACGCTTGCAACCTCACCGCCGCCGCCCGAGGCCGCCCTCAGCCTCACCGCCGCCGCCCGAGGCCGCCCTCGACGTTACCGTCGCCGCCGTCCACCTCACCGCCGCTCGAGCCCGCCCAGGACCGCCATTGCCCGTGGCCGAGCCCGCCCTCTCCGCCCCTGCCTCCGTCATCGAGGACCCCCCCGCCACCGTCTCTCCCCTCTCTGTAAGTCCCCCACCCCTCCCCCCACTCCTCTCTCTCTGCATTTTAGAGAAAAAATTAGTAGAGCAACAGTTTGTTTATAACAAAAAATTTAGTTTAGAGCAAAGGATGTTAAGTAGTAGATGTTAGAGCAAAAAATAGTTTAGAGCAAAAAATTTGGTTTACAACAAAAGTTAGTTAGGGCAGTAGGGTTTAATTAGGGTAGATGCTGCTTGTATAGTATATAGTGATACTAGTTGTTAATTAGGATAGGGCAATAGTGGTACTAGTAGATGTTAATTAGATGTTTTTCAGTTAGGGCACTAGAGTTTTGCTAGGTTAATTAGGTTAGTAGTGCTGCTAGTAGTAGTGGCACAGTAGGTTAATTTGGTGAAGTTAAATGAATAACCTAAATGAATGAAATTAGTAGTGAACTGATTTTTTTCCTTTCATCATTATAGAGCACTAAAGTTAACTGAATTTTGTTCTATTAGTAGTTAAATGAATTTTCTTCTACACTTTGTTTTTGAATTGTGAAATTTGGACATGTGGTTGCTCGTGTATATTTGGACATGTGTTGCGGTGTCGAAGAGCGATATTTGAACACTGTTTCCAGGGAATGATGCTGAGTGGCCTAAGTTTTGCTGGAATGTTGATTCATTTCTGTTCCGGCAAATTTCAGGTTCTCGATTTGTCCACTTTTTAGCAAAGGTCATGCCGAAATTTTCCATGAATTTCGGCATGACTTGTACAACTAGGACATATCGAGTGCCCGGGATTTGCCGCACCAGGAAGGAGTCAACATTCCTGCAAAACAATAGGCCTTTTTATGTCATTATTCATTTTATTAGATATAGAATTAATTGACTAGATTTAGTCATAGGAAACATGGCTAGCAACGATGAATGACAGGGTTCTGGTGATTGCGACGACATCTATCGGGCGGCTGACGAATTTTTTAGCCTTACCGACGATCAACCGATGTTGTTGCTGGGCCAACCGGTGGCATCGGGGACTGAGACCGACATGCAGACTGGTGCTGAGACTGAGACCGGCGCTGAGACTCAGACCGGCATCGAGACCGGTGCTGCCTCGGGGAGCGGAGCCGGTGTAGAACCGAAAGCAAAGTGGCAACGGCTTCCTAACAAACTCAGGACTACTAGACTGGTGGTCACGGAGGTGAACGACGGCATTTTTGAGCCAAAGGCGCCCGAGGAAGCATGTCGATGCTACGGCAATCAAATAGGCTGCATCGTACGGACAACCGCCACCATCAACGATGAGAAACTACAGAAGATAGAAAATATGAGGAGCTCCCTCCTAAAGAAGTTTCACCAGGTATTCTTGTTCCCGGGCCGGAATGAGAAGGATTATGAAGATCCAGACGACGACCCGACAATGAAGAAGATAAACAAACACGCCATGACCAAGTTTAGCGACGCGTTGGCCGCCTGGAAAACTCGAGTGAAAGCAAGGATCATCGACAAGAAGGAACCCTACTCCGAGATTGTAAAGGATAATCCGACAATCACGGAAGATCAGTTTCAAATATTCAAGGAGGCTTGCGAGGCCGAAGATGCTAAAAAAAGTCTAAGTACATGAAGGGGCTTCAAGAGAGGAACATTGGGAGCCACCACCTCGGAAGCCCTGGTTACGGCGGAAAGAGGTCCAAATGGGCCAAGGAGGACGCATAAGCCGCGAGTTTGGGCATCCCAGACCCCTTGGCGGATTTCACCGTCGCGCAGGAGCATGGCGTCCTCAGGGCCCGACACCGTTGGGACCCAGTGAAGAAGGTTTACGAGACAAAACCGGTCATTACGGAGTTCATAAGACTGCTGGTAATTTTAGTTTCTGATCAATTCGACTGCACATGTTAGTCATATTTGTAAACAATCCTTGTGCCTTTTGCAGAAATAGCAACACCGGATTGCGGCCGAAAGCGACTCGCCATCTGAGGCATTGGCGAGGCCCAAGTGGGACACTCCATTCAACCGGGCGTTGAACATATTGAAACGACAACCGGTGGACACTCGACCGTCGTATGGACGTGTGCACGGTGTCGGAGATGGTGCCACGTGGAAGAAGTACTACCGTGAGACCACGGAGGAGAGAAAGGAAAGACGAAGGTTAACTGAAGAAAACATCGACAAGAAGGTTGAGATTGCGGTTGAGAAGAAATCATCTCAGACAGTCGCAACAACGGTAGCTGCCGCAAAATAGGTGTTTGCAGATTTGTCTACTTCCTTGGTGACGGGCGTTTTCACTTGGACAAGGCAAAATCCAGAAAAAAAAATGCAAAGGACTTTCCCCTTGCTGACTTATTGGGGAGCAGCTCGACCAGCGTTGCACCCGCACCTGCTCCCGCACCTGCTCCCACATCGGCTCCCGCACCTGCTTCCGCACCGGACGTGCTCGGTGGTGCTTCATCTTTGGCTGAGCTTAACGCCCTCACGGTATCTGTCACACCGGAACCCTTCAATATAAATGTATAATCTCCCGTTTTCATTGCTTTTCGGATGTCTCACGTCGCATACTTTTCTTTGCAGGCCGACGAAACCCCGTGCACCATATTATACACCATCGGCGACCAGAAGGTGGACCTGGGGAAGGCGATGATAATGGAGCCGAAGGAACCATTGTTGCACAGCAGGCCGATCCCCCCGAACGTCTTCGAGGTTTCCGTGGCCAGTGTCAAACCGGGCCACGAGAATTTGCCTCCTCCAATACTAGTGGGGGATGACGATGAGACACCGTCGCGGCTTGGTGATTGTTGCAATGGGTGGGTCCTGTTGTGGCCAAAGAGTCTGCTTCGTCTGGAGGCGGCCGGGAGCACACCCACGAGCACGCAGCCTCAGCAAGGTATGAACATCAACACCCCACCTACCCAATTAGCGTCGGGTGTCGGGTTGGGTGATAGCAGACGGGGTAAGGAGGAGGATCCATTAGTCGCTGATGACGTCGCCATGGATGAGGATGAGGACGACGGTGGCGCTGAACAATATGTCTATACTGGCGCCTCCTCAGGGTTTGAGCGTCATGAGTCAGTGCCTAAATTGCCATCTCAACGTATTATGGACGACCTTCCGGTAGTAAAGAAGTCTAGGAAGAGAGCGAGGAAAGGCAAAAAAAGCTGATTCTATGATCCAGCAGCCTCGGCTTCAGGACCGTATAGATATCCCCGATGCGGATAAATGGCATATCCCCGGTCAACCAATCAAACTTGCAAAAGCGCTACGGGTCAGATTCGGCGATCTAAGGAGATTTCATGACGATGTGCTGCGGGTAGAGAAAGGCCTCATCGCCTCGAAAGATCCAGGATACCCACTCTACGTGGTTAACATTCCGCGGCAAATGTCATACGTCGATAGCTTCCCCGCGGATAGGTTCTTCCTTCGATTCGATTACATATTCGACATGTTTCACGTGAAGAAGCTGGATTTTACGTTTGTCCGCCTTTATGCCTTGCACATGAACTACATCATCGGGGTTGAGCAGATATCTCATATCCGTGTCGCTGACCCGTACTACATGCACGAGGGCTTCTTGGGAGTCTGCGCAGAGCACCGTGAATACGCAAGGGATTACATCGTCAGTTTCATGCTCGCCAATAAGGACAAGGAGGCGATTCTCGTGCCTTATCATCCCATGTAAGTCATCCGCGCTGCTATCCTTCCTTCGATTTCAATCATTCATTTGCATGGTGGAGGCTAATTAATTTGAGGTGTACTTATTTTGTGCAGTGGCGGGCGCGCCATCCTCATCATCCTCTACCCCCGATTCTCCCACACTCTTTACTTGGACTCGTCGAAGAACATTCACAAAAAGGATTACACCCACATCAAGGATGTTCTCGACAGTGCTATGTTTTACTATCAAGCAGGGGGTGGAGAGGTCAGGGACAAGAAGAGAAGGGGCGGCAGGGTCGCCTTCGGCCATAAGACCGACTTCTGCTGCATCCAGCAACCGAACGATTCTCTTAATGATGGATTCTATGTCCTACACCACATGCTGGAGTACAGATGGGATCACCAGAACCTTCGCATGTCACCTAGATCCGGTGATTCCCATATTATGCAATGGGCAAAGAACGTAGGAGATATCGAGGATCATCGACTTCGAGCCGAGTTCTATCACATCCAACGCGAACTTGCCCAAATCATCATGAAGGAGGTCGTCGAAAAAACAGGGATGTTCTACGAAGAAGGACAAATGTCGCGGTTAGACGTCCGAACACGGGTAGCCGCTTAGCGTCTCGACCTGAAGCCTTTCACTAGGCTCGGGGACTATCTCCCTGACTTGGATGGATGGAACGACATGTTGGAGTGATTGTTGATATATGACAATGTGTCCGTTTAGTCCATACTTTCTGTATGACAAAACTTTGAGTTATGCACGGCGAAACTTTATTTGTGATGTAATTAAACCGTCCTCCTCCTCGACTAGCGAAAATCACTCTAGTTAGGGCATTTTGGGGTACGATGAAGTTTGTTATTTATGCTTATGATATGTTGTTTCTATTTTTGCCAAGTCTGTCTCTTTCTGTTGCTCAACTATATATGTTGCATATCATTGACTCATGTGACGATGCAGGTGCATAGATCATCGATGGTGAATAAGTGCTACGCCAGGAGTATATATACGACAAGTGGCCGGAGTGTCAGACCCAGGTGTACCGGTTTCCGGTTCCCGAGCGACATGCAGTAGTTGATGTTTAGATGGATACGAACTCATGTACTCAAAGTGATAGCTCTTCTCGCGTATATCATTGTTTAGATGGATGACGATGTATTTCCAAGTAATCGAGACTTGTATCGCTATTTTCGAGATGATGACGAGAGACCAACTTTGTTGTGTTGGATGATGATTATGATGATGACATGATTTGATGAGACTAATTGTATGTATATGCTATGATTACATTTGTATGTGTATGATATGCTAAGATTATTGTATAAAGCCTATTCAAATAAAAAACAAATACAAAACAAATATGCAGGGAAAGAAACTAATAAAACTAGTAGTAGCGAGGGGGGGGGGGAATTTAGCAGTAGCACCGCCTTACCAGTAGCGCTTCCCAGTAAACAGCGCTGCAGATAATATCAGCAGCGCCCTTTTCTAAAGAGCGCTACAGCTATTCATGTATAGCAGTAGCGTGGGACAACAGGCGCTACTGCTATACGTTAGCTGTAGCGCCTTATTAGTAGCGCCGGTCCCCGCGCTAGTGAGAGGCCCAAAACCGCGCTGCTGCTAGGCTTTTCCCTAGTAGTGTTACCATGTTATCTTTTACTACTTTGATTAAATCATGTCACTGTTCAGGCAAATTAATCATAACACAATGATTCAACTTCGAGATGGTGTTAGTGAAGGAAATATGCCCTAGAGGCAATAATAAAGTTATTATTTATTTCCTTATATCATGATAAATGTTTATTATTCATGCTAGAATTGTATTAACCGGAAACATAATACATGTGTGAATACATAGACCAACAGAGTGTCACTAGTATGCCTCTACTAGACTAGCTCGTTAATCAAAGATGGTTATGTTTCCTAACCATGAACAAAGAGTTGTTATTTGATTAACGAGGTCACATCATTAGTTGAATGATCTGATTGACATGACCCATTTCATTAGCTTAGCACCCGATCGTTTAGTATGTTGCTATTGCTTTCTTCATGACTTATACATGTTCCTATAACTATGAGATTATGCAACTCCCGTTTACCGGAGGAACACTTTGGGTACTACCAAACGTCACAACGTAACTGGGTGATTATAAAGGAGTACTACAGGTGTCTCCAATGGTAGATGTTGGGTTGGCGTATTTCGAGATTAGGGTTTGTCACTCCGATTGTCGGAGAGGTATCTCTGGGCCCTCTCGGTAATACACATCACATAAGCCTTGCAAGCATAATAACTAAGATGTTAGTTATGAGATGATGTATTACGGAACGAGTAAAGAGACTTGCCAGTAACGAGATTGAACTAGGTATTGGATACCGACGATCGAATCTCGGGCAAGTAACATACCGATGACAAAGGGAACAACGTATGTTGTTATGCGGTCTGACCGATAAAGATCTTCGTAGAATATGTAGGAGCCAATATGGGCATCCAGGTCCCGCTATTGGTTATTGACCGGAGACGTGTCTCGGTCATGTCTACATTGTTCTCGAACCGTAGGGTCCGCACGCTTAACGTTACGATGACAGTTATTATGAGTTTATGCATTTTGATGTACCGAAGGTTGTTCGGAGTCCCGGATGAGATCACGGACATGACGAGGAGTCTCGAAATGGTCGAGACGTAAAGATTGATATATTGGAAGCCTATGTTTGGGCACCGGAAGCGTTCCGGATGAAATCGGGATTTTTCCGGATTACCGGGAGGGTTACCGGAACCCCCCGGGAGGTAAATGGGCCTATTGGGCCTTAGTGGAAAAGAGAGAAGAGGCAGCCCCAAGCCTAGCCGGCGCCCCCCCTTTCCCAAGTCCTAATAGGACTAGGAGAGGTGGGCCGGCCCCCTCTTTCTCCTTCCCCCCAAGAATCCTAGTTGGAATAGGATTGGAGGGGAGGAGTCCTACTCCCGGTGGGAGTAGGACTCCTCCCTGCGCCTCCCTCCTAGCCGGCCAAACCTCCTGCCCCTGGCCTTTATATACGGGGGCAGGGGGCACCCCAAGACACACAAGTTAATCGTTCCTTAGCCGTGTGCGGTGCCCCCTGCCACCAAATTCCACCTCGATCATACCGTTACAGTGCTTAGGCGAAGCCCTGCGTCGGTAGTACATCAAGATCGTCACCACGCCGTCGTGCTGACGGAACTCTTCCTCGACGCTTTGCTAGATCGGAGCCCGAGGAACGTCATCGAGCTGAACGTGTGCTAAGAACTCGGAGGTGCCGGAGTAACGGTGCTTGGATCGGTCGGATCGGGAAGAAGACGTACGACTACTTCCTCTACGTTGTGTGATCGCTTCCGCAGTCGGTCTGCGTTGGTACGTAGACAACACTCTCCCCTCTCGTTGCTGTGCATCACCATGATCTTGCGTGTGCGTAGGAAAATTTTTGAAATTACTGCGTTCCCCTACAGTGGCATCCGAGCCTAGGTTTTTATGGTTTGATGTTATATGCACGAGTAGAACACAAGTGAGTTGTGGGCGATACAAGTCATACTGCCTACCAGCATATCATACTTTGGTTCGGCGGTATTGTTGGTTGAGACGATCCGGACCAACCTTACGCGTACTCTTACGCGAGACCGGTTCCCTCGACGTGCTATGCACACAGATGGCTTGCGGAAGACTGTCTCTCCAACTTTAGTTGAACCAAGTGTGACTACGCCCGGTCCTTGAGAAGGTTAAAACGGAGTCTATTTGACAAACTATCGTTGTGGTTTTGATGCGTAGGTGAGATGAGTTCTTACTTAAGCCCGTAGCAGCCACGTAAAAATTGCAACAACTAAGTAGAGGACGTCTAACTTGTTTTTGCAGGGCATGTTGTGATGTGATATGGTCAAGGCATGATGCTGATTTTATTGTATGAGATGATCATGTTTTGTAACCGAGTTATCGGCAACTGGCAGGAGCCATATGGTTGTCGCTTTATTGTATGCAATGCAATCGTGATGTAATGCTTTACTTTATTACTAAGCGGTAGTGATAGTCGTGGAAGCATAAGATTGGCGAGACGACAACGATGCTACGATGGAGATCAAGGTGTCGCGCCGGTGACGATGGTGATCATGACGATGCTTCGGAGATGGAGATCACAAAGCACGAGATGATGATGGCCATATCATATCACTTATATTAATTGCATGTGATGTTTATCCTTTTATGCATCTTATCTTGCTTTGATTGACGGTAGCATTATAAGATGATCTCTCACTAAATTATCAAGAAGTGTTCTCCCTGAGTATGCACCGTTGAAAAAGTTCTTCGTGCTGAGACACCACGTGATGATCGGGTGTGATAGGTTCTACGTTCAAATACAACGGGTGCAAAACAGTTGCACACGCGGAATACTCAGGTTATACTTGATGAGCCAAGCATATACAGATATGGCCTCGGAACACGGAGACCGAAAGGTCGAGCGTGAATCATATAGTAGATATGATCAACATATTGATGTTTACCATTGAAAACTACTCCATCTCACGTGATGATCGGTTATGGTTTAGTTGATCTGGATCACGTAATCACTTAGAGGATTAGAGGGATGTCTATCTAAGTGGGAGTTCTTAAGTAAATTAACTGAACTTAAAAATTATCATGAACTTAGTACCTGATAGTATCTTGCTTGTTTATGTTGATTGTAGATAGATGGCTCGTGCTGTTGTTCCGTTGAATTTTAATGCGTTCCTTGAGAAAGCAAAGTTGAAAGATGATGGTAGCAATTACACGGACTGGGTCCATAACCTGAGGATTATCCTCATTGCTGCACAAAAGAATTACGTCCTGGAAGCACCGCTAAGTGCCAGGCCTGCTGCAAGAGCAACGCCAGAAGTTATGAACGTCTGGCAGAGCAAAGCTGATGACTACTCAATAGTTCAGTGTGCCATGCTTTACGGCTTAGAACCGGGACTTCAACGACGTTTTGAACGTCATGGAGCATATGAGATGTTCCAGGAGTTGAAGTTAATATTTCAAGCAATTGAGAATAAATGGATCTTCAAGAAAAAGACTGACGCTGACGGTAATGTTACTGTCTATAAAGCTCGACTTGTCGCGAAAGGTTTTCGACAAGTTCAAGGAGTTGACTACGATGAGACTTTCTCACCCGTAGCGATGCTTAAGTCCGTCAGAATCATGTTAGCAATTGCCGCATTTTATGATTATGAAATTTGGCAAATGGATGTAAAAACCGCATTCCTGAATGGATTTCTGGAAGAAGAGTTGTATATGATGCAACCCGAAGGTTTTGTCGATCCAAAAGGAGCTAACAAAGTGTGCAAACTCCAGCGATCCATTTATGGACTGGTGAAAGCATCTCGGAGTTGGAATAAACGCTTTGATAGTGTGATCAAAGCATTTGGGTTTATACAGACTTTTGGAGAAGCCTGTATTTACAAGAAAGTGAGTGGGAGCTCTGTAGCATTTCTGATATTATATGTGGATGACATATTACTCATTGGAAATGATATAGAATTTCTGGATAGCATAAAGGGATACTTGAATAAAAGTTTTTCGATGAAAGACCTCGGGGAAGCTGCTTACATATTAGGCATAAAGATCTATAGAGATAGATCAAAAACGCTTAATTGGACTTTCACAAAGCACATACCTTGACAAGATTTTGAAGAAGTTCAAAATGGATCAAGCAAAGAAAGGGTTCTTGCCTGTGTTGCAAGGTGTGAAGTTGAGTCAGACTCAATGCCCGACCACTGCAGAAGATAGAGAGAAAATGAAAGATGTTCACTATGCTTCAGCCATAGGCTCTATCATGTACGCAATGCTGTGTACCAGACCTGATGTGTGCCTTGCTATAAGTTTAGCAGGGAGGTACCAAAGTAATCCAGGAGTGGATCACTGGACAGCGGTCAAGAACATCCTGAAATACCTGAAAAGGACTAAGGATATGTTTCTCGTATATGGAGGTGACAAAGAGCTCACCGTAAGAGGTTACGTTGATGCAAGCTTTGACACTGATCCGGACGATTCTAAATCGCAAACCGGATACGTGTTTACTTTAAACGGTGGAGCTGTCAGTTGGTGCAGTTCTAAACAAAGCGTTGTAGAGGGATCTACATGTGAAGCGGAGTACATAGCTGCTTCGGAAGCAGCGAACGAAGGAGTCTGGATGAAGGAGTTCATATCCGATCTAGGTGTCATACCTAGTTCATCGGGTCCAATGAAAATCTTCTGTGACAATACTGGTGCAATTGCCTTGGCAAAGGAATCCAGATTTCACAAAAGAACCAAACACATCAAGAGACGCTTCAACTCCATCCGGGATTTAGTCCAGGTGGGAGACATAGAGATTTGCAAGATACATACGGATCTGAATGTTGCAGACCCGTTGACTAAGCCTCTTCCACGAGCAAAACATGATCAGCACCAAGGCTCCATGGGTGTTAGAATCATTACTGTGTAATCTAGATTATTGACTCTAGTGCAAGTGGGAGACTGAAGGAAATATGCCCTAGAGGCAATAATAAAGTTATTATTTATTTCCTTATATCATGATAAATGTTTATTATTCATGCTAGAATTGTATTAACCGGAAACATAATACATGTGTGAATACATAGACCAACAGAGTGTCACTAGTATGCCTCTACTAGACTAGCTCGTTAATCAAAGATGGTTATGTTTCCTAACCATGAACAAAGAGTTGTTATTTGATTAACGAGGTCACATCATTAGTTGAATGATCTGATTGACATGACCCATTTCATTAGCTTAGCACCCGATCGTTTAGTATGTTGCTATTGCTTTCTTCATGACTTATACATGTTCCTATAACTATGAGATTATGCAACTCCCGTTTACCGGAGGAACACTTTGGGTACTACCAAACGTCACAACGTAACTGGGTGATTATAAAGGAGTACTACAGGTGTCTCCAATGGTAGATGTTGGGTTGGCGTATTTCGAGATTAGGGTTTGTCACTCCGATTGTCGGAGAGGTATCTCTGGGCCCTCTCGGTAATACACATCACATAAGCCTTGCAAGCATAATAACTAAGATGTTAGTTATGAGATGATGTATTACGGAACGAGTAAAGAGACTTGCCAGTAACGAGATTGAACTAGGTATTGGATACCGACGATCGAATCTCGGGCAAGTAACATACCGATGACAAAGGGAACAACGTATGTTGTTATGCGGTCTGACCGATAAAGATCTTCGTAGAATATGTAGGAGCCAATATGGGCATCCAGGTCCCGCTATTGGTTATTGACCGGAGACGTGTCTCGGTCATGTCTACATTGTTCTCGAACCGTAGGGTCCGCACGCTTAACGTTACGATGACAGTTATTATGAGTTTATGCATTTTGATGTACCGAAGGTTGTTCGGAGTCCCGGATGAGATCACGGACATGACGAGGAGTCTCGAAATGGTCGAGACGTAAAGATTGATATATTGGAAGCCTATGTTTGGGCACCGGAAGCGTTCCGGATGAAATCGGGATTTTTCCGGATTACCGGGAGGGTTACCGGAACCCCCCGGGAGGTAAATGGGCCTATTGGGCCTTAGTGGAAAAGAGAGAAGAGGCAGCCCCAAGCCTAGCCGGCGCCCCCCCTTTCCCAAGTCCTAATAGGACTAGGAGAGGTGGGCCGGCCCCCTCTTTCTCCTTCCCCCCAAGAATCCTAGTTGGAATAGGATTGGAGGGGAGGAGTCCTACTCCCGGTGGGAGTAGGACTCCTCCCTGCGCCTCCCTCCTAGCCGGCCAAACCCCCTGCCCCTGGCCTTTATATACGGGGGCAGGGGGCACCCCAAGACACACAAGTTAATCGTTCCTTAGCCGTGTGCGGTGCCCCCTGCCACCAAATTCCACCTCGATCATACCGTTACAGTGCTTAGGCGAAGCCCTGCGTCGGTAGTACATCAAGATCGTCACCACGCCGTCGTGCTGACGGAACTCTTCCTCGACGCTTTGCTGGATCGGAGCCCGAGGAACGTCATCGAGCTGAACGTGTGCTAAGAACTCGGAGGTGCCGGAGTAACGGTGCTTGGATCGGTCGGATCGGGAAGAAGACGTACGACTACTTCCTCTACGTTGTGTGATCGCTTCCGCAGTCGGTCTGCGTTGGTACGTAGACAACACTCTCCCCTCTCGTTGCTGTGCATCACCATGATCTTGCGTGTGCGTAGGAAATTTTTTGAAATTACTGCGTTCCCCTACAGTTAGTTAATAATCAGGTGTGTTCGCTTAGGTAAGTAGGGTTAAATCTTGCCTTGTGCACTTTCTTCCAAAACTCTTGAATGGAAGTGAGGATTGGATTATCTAATACGACACTTATTGTCAAAGTATGATGGTGGAGAACGGATTCACTCTTTACATTTGTATCCTCTTACTGCAAGTTTACATTGACTTATTTTTTCACATGCTTGTCAAAATTTAGATTGCTAATAGTTAATAAATCTATAAAGTACAACCTGGTAATACTATCATCATCAATGTTTGTTGTTCCCTATGTCCCATGTGCATCACCATGAAGAATCTCTTGGGAATATGAGTTTGTTATAGATAAAAACAGTCTTTGATTGTAAATCTTCACAGTATTTTTTTTCTTTTAGAACATCTTGTGTATATTTTAAAGATTTCAAAAGGAAGACATTTCAGGTGGTTATCATCTATTACCTGTAGTTGTGTACATCCATGCAAGGGCCTCGTGAAGTTATGCACATACCTTAACTGTTTTACGTTCCTCATGACAGATCTTTCCCAAGCCTAGATATTCTCGCTGAGAGCTCCTTGATGGAATCACTAAGATGGACTTACAAGACAGGCATGGATAAAGCCATGAGGTCCTCAAATGGACAGATTGCTCTGGTAAATTGTTCTGCTTGCTTAACTTGATGTTCAACTTTTGACTGTTCACTAAATTTTAGCACCACATTGTATCTTAACATTATTTTGGATTATGAAGTTTGCTTGGCTATGCAAAATTAGGCAGTGAGCCCTGTTCATCAGTTGAAAAGCTAGGGGTGTGCCGCAGTTGCAATGTCCAGAATAGACTGTTAGCCTAAATATCTAAATGAACTGTTTTTCATTAGTTGCAGCCCACTTAATAGGACTGCTTGGTTAGATCTACAATTAATTGTATTGGCTATGAGATTTTTATAAGCTGGCACTATCTCCACTGGTGTTCTTTATCTGGAATTTGATGGTATACCTAAACCAAAAGATGATACTAATCTAATAGCTATTACACTTTTAGAGAAGAGAAAGATGCAGAAATTGTCATACCTAGAGGAACTCGCCTTCTTGATGTGGTCCTTGCTTACACAACATACTCCTCGGGAAATTCTCCTCCAGGTCTGGGCGAAGGGAGAGTAAGGAGGGGGAGGAGGGATGGCAGAGTAGGTTAACATATATAGTATGCCATACGGAGGACAGTTGGTTAGCAGATCATGGCTTATTCCAGTTATACCATATATATTTCTGTATGGCGCAGATCTGTTTCCTTTTCTATCAAATGCACACCTATTAATAAATTAGAAAAGATGTCAGAAATCAGAACTTACTAAAAAATTAAATTACTGTATTCATTAAATAAATAACTTATCATTGATTGAATGCCACTTTTCCCTTTTCTTTTTTTTGAGAATTTTTTCATTCATATCACGAATCAGTACAAAGAAGTTGACCCTTACAAGCACACTGAAACGTAAACACAAAGGACCATGAACACCTAGAGTACCCAAAGACAACCATAACACAAGAAGATCTCCGGAGCCCTGTGTCATCATCCCTGAATCTAGAGAGAAGACCCCTGCAGCAGAAGGATCTGCAACCAGTCGCAAGCAGGTCATCATCTTCGACCACGGTACAATTGCCGCCACACTGCTTCCTCCTTTCTTGACACCAGCGCTGAGAGGGCATGGACATCAATCCAACACACCTGCAACAGTCGTCGCCATCTTTGGCTTTGAGTACCGCGAAAAGTGTCCCTTCCGGAGAGAAGAGAACTCGAGCCATCCAACCGGTCCAGCACCGCGGCCGGGCCATCCGCCCGGACCAAGCAGGATCTCCCACTAGCATCAGCACAGAGGAAGGAGAAGAACAGCAACAACAAATCATACCAACAAGGAAGAAGAAGGGTCTTCATCTCCCTGAATCCATCGCCCATCTGAGTATCCAAACGGCCAGTGCCGATGGACCTCCAGCCACCAACGCCCGCGACCTCGACAAGACCCGGGGATCCCCAACTCCGCTGGCTCCTAGACGAAAGCAAAAGCCTCGCCTGACCGCGAACGGAGCCCGGAGAAACTTATTCTGACGCGACACCACCGCAACGGCCTCGGCAGTGTCTCCCTCAACCCTAACCCTACCACACACCCACCTAGCGAACAGGCCCGAGGTTCCTCCTCCCTCCCACCGCCGAAGCGGCTGACGGAGAGAGAGGGCACCGGAGGCGTCACCGGCGGCGCGCAAGGGCCTCGTTGCCTCCTGATCGCCTCGTGCGATCCGATCCAACTTTTACGGGAGTGGTTGCTGGGAAAGGAAAAGGATGTAGCCTGATTTCCTCACTTTTCCCTTTTCTGACTATATAATCTTTGCATAATCGGAGCATGATTCACGCAGGGTTATACCTGGAAGCGTCGCATAATTATCGTCTGCATTTCGAGCTACCGTTATGATCCTTGCATTGTATTCTTCAACATTTGTCCCGTTAGTAAGGCCTGCAACACATTACATATAGAGCTTGTCACTGGTAGAAATGCAAGGATCGCATGTGTAGCAATTTATGAAAGCGTGCATCATACCTGTAGTTAAAGTCATCTTCTGGTTTACATTCACTTGCCTGGCTTTTTGAATTCCCCATACTAACCTATGGAATGAAAGCTCCCTGAAACAGCGGGGGTGGGGTGCTCAAGCTAACTACTTCTTGATTATGTGGAAAATATCATTGACATACAAAAAAGTCAATTGTCTAAAATAAATGGCAATATTTAATTGCAGAAGTAAAGGCTGATAATACTCAAACATGAGGATAATTTTAGAAGTACTCAGTTGTTTTTACTAAGTATATCAATGGTAGTCTCCTAAAGGAAGACATTTTACTGTTACCATATTGCTCTTAGTTTCCTAAAGGCACAGTACTGTTATATGTTGAATTTGACAATGTATAAATTTTGATTTGTAGGTAGAGCAGATCTCTCAGAGCTGCTTACAGATATGGATGACCGAATTGCAGAAGCAAGAGATCTTGCTCTAAGCAGAAAGAACATTCTAGAAAAGGTGGGAAAATGGACATCAGCAACTGAAGAGGAGGGTTGGCTCGGTGAATATGAGGGGAAAAATGATTTTCTTTTATCTTTAAATGCTCTATAGTCAAAGTATTATATTGTTGCATCTGCCATAGACCATTTATATGGTTTCAATTTCAGGATCAAAATCGCTATAATGCTGGTCGAGGAGCTCACATAAATCTCAAGCGTGCGGAGAAGGCAAGGGTATTGGTCAGCAAAATTCCATGTATGCCTCCATACTTTTGTGTGTGTTTCTACTGGAAATTTCTATTGTTTGGTTGAGCCTTCACGTGATTATCATTTTGGATTGCTTGGACAATAGCTGTGAGTATGTTGAATTTTACCCGCTGCTTAATTTGTTCTAGATGAATACTATCATTGGACATAACTGAATCTTTATTTAAAATATTCAACAATGTGAAATCTTCTGGAAACATGCTTACGAGTCATTTGATGCACCTGTTAGTCAGATACACCTGACACTCATTCCCACCTGTTTTCTGAACTTCAATATTGTTTTACCATGTAGCCCTGCTGGAGATTTTGACTACTAAAGTTAAAGTGTGGGAAAAGGAGAAGGGCATGTCATTTATGTATGATAAGGCAACTTCAGTTACCAAATGCTCTTTCCAAACGAATATGTTTCAATTTGCCAATCTCATCTTAATTATGTCTACACTCAACTATGGCTTACAATGTTTTCTTTCATGATCCTAGACTATCCTGCCTAGCACGTTCATGTATAGAGTAACCTACAGGCAAGTCGATGGTTCAGCCCTATTCTCCTATTTGCTATTCAGCACCACTTCACTTTGGACAGCTTATTCATTATCAACAGGATCATTTCATAACAGCTGGTTACTACCAACTGTGCTCAGAAAGATGCAAGGAGTAATTTCAAATGTGGGCTACTGAGGCTAGACTCTATAAAAAGTAACGACCATTTGTGTTAAAATTTTGTACTGTATAAGCTGGATCATGTGTTGTTTACCTATATTCCGCAATCAACGACTGCCGATCCTGGTGTAGTTTCGGCGCCGGATCGTGTACGCGATCAGTAGCGGCGCCTTGTGTAGTTTCGGCGCCGGATCCTGTACGCGATCAGCGGCGGCGCCTGGAAGCGATAGGCGCCGGATCCGGACGCGGGTCCTGAATCCTCAACAAGAACAGCGCCGCATCCGGGGATCGCCGTCGGACTACAGATGGGGATCGTCTTTGAACTGGGAGAGCGGCGGTGAAGGGATGTATCGGCGGCGAAGGGGACGTCAGCGGCGTCGACGTACGGACGGAGAACGGCGGCGAGCATCTCGTGCGTGCGATTGATTCTAGGTCAGGAGGAATCGCTCGTACGTGCGACCAATTCCACCCGGTTTTTTTTCGTAGGTTTATTTTCGTAGATTTTTTCCTAAGCGTTTTGTTCTCGATCGACCATGTGGGAGGTGGGAATCGATCGCTGTAGGAACCTCGCATGGGCATCGTTTTTTTGGTTCAGCGCTGGAACCAGGGTGGATTGCTGGTACGTGGGAGGTGGGAATGAGGACGAAAAAAAACCGGCTATGGTGGGACGAAATTTAACCGTGGAAGCGAGACTACCAACTGCTTCATTAGAAGTAGACATGAAACAAGCCCACCCCTAATAAGTGTATACCTCAATCAGTGCTAGAAGTTATGAAGAAGGTTGGAAAATAGGATGTTGTTTTTGATGGCCATAGGAATTATAGAGATATCAGTAGAAAATGTATGTGTGAATAAACCAACCTTGGGGTCTTTAATCAAATAGGAAATACGGGGCAAAGACCATTCGCCCCTTACCATGTTATCTTTTACTACTTTGATTAAATCATGTCACTGTTCAGATAAATTAATCATAACACAATGATTCAACTTCGAGGTGGTGTTAGTTAATAACCAGGTGTGTTCACTTAGGTAAGTAGGGTTAAATCTTGCCTTGTGCACTTTCTTCCAAAACTCTTGAATGGAAGTGAGGATTGGATTTTGCGCTTCATGCCAACCCACCCAATGGACCATTTACTGTCAATATTGAGCAAGTAGCCTGAAACAACGACCGTAAAATATCTATTCTCTTTCTATGCTACGTGATACTGGTTTTTATGTGAAAGTGCTAGAATCTCATTATTCTATAATTGTCATGATATATAGACGTACATGGAGCATCGATATTTTGTCCAGAAACACCATTAAACATTGATTTTATGGAATCCGCCACCTAAACCTTTGAATGCACCCAGGAATTCGAACAAGTATTTAGTTTTAGACCATCTAAATTTCACTGTCACTTGTTCTTCCCTTAAGACGAACGGGCGCAACAACGTGCGCCTTTATGTTCTAGTTACTCTAGTAAAAAAAGAGACTCGGCTGGGTGGCTCTTGGGCCTTGAAACCCGGATGGAGGGAGCTGTATTCTGTCTGTATTCTAAACATAAACATATGGCCGGAGTTTGTTTTGCACACATAGCAGAGAGCTCCTATACGGCGCTGCAGGCGCCCGTTTGTGCTCCTGGCGCCTGCAGCGCCCCGCCCTGGGCCGGCCCATGAAACGGGAATCCTGGCGAATGCGAAAGCTTGGAAAAAAACGCGATTTTTTTTGCTATATGCAGGTTTCGAACTCACAACGTCGAGTCCGCGTACAGGTACCACCAACCATACAAGCTACTTCCTGTCTATGATTAGCAACAAAGGCAGATGCGTAATAACAATGCTGGAGGGCACCGCTTAATTTTTTTGAATAAAGAATACATCAATTTGAAAAGGCATTCATATAATTCATGAACTGAAAGGATAAGTTCACAAAAATTGAAAAAGTTCATGAATTCAAAAAAGTTCATCGGATTTGAAAAAAGTTCATCAAATTTGAAAAAAATTCATGAATTTGAAAAAAGTTCATCGAATTTGAAGAAAGTTCATAGAATTTGAAAGAAGTTCATAGATTTTTTTAAAAAAAGTTCATTGAATTTCGTAAAAATTTCATCGAATTTGAAAAAGTTCAGCAAAATTCAAAAAATTTCATCGAATTTGAAAAAGTTCATCAAAATTCAAAAAAGTTCATCGAATTTGAAGAAAAGTTCAACAATTTATAAAAAAGTTCATTGATTTTCAAAAAAGTTAACAAATTTAAAGGAAAACTTCAGAAATTTTAAAAAGCGCGCAATAAATAAAATATAAAAAAATAAGAAAAAGGGAAAAAAGAATAAACCGAGCTGAAGAACGAAATACAAAGAGAAAAATTATCTACCTGTACACTCTTGATTGAATAAACCGAGCTGAAGAACGAAATAAAAAGAGAAAAATTATAAACCGAGTTGCGAGTTCGATTCTCCACCCTGCGCTCTTTTTTTACCTTCGAAGAACAAGAAAATCAAGAAGGAAAAAATAGAATGGGCCGGCCCAGTTTGGACTGCTGCAGGCGCCCGTTTGCAAATTGCACTGTAACGGGCGCCTGCAGCGCCAAATAGGAAATGCCCACATAGCAAGAGTTGGAGGAAAAAACAATTAAGATAATCTAGCCAGCAAGCTTGTCGTCTATCTATAATTCTATATTAGGTAGGGAGAACAAGTCGATGGATTCATGGCCACAACTATTATTTTGATTGTTATGTGGCCACAACTAAATTCGGTAGCTCCTCCTCAACTGCCTGCGTTGAAATTGGCCGAGCTACTAAAAATAGGCGTCCAAAAGCAAGGAAGCATGCATGCGGTGCTATCTATCTATCTATCTATCTATCTATCTATCTATCTATCTATCTATCTATCTATCTGGTGTATGTGTATGCCTATATAAGAAGGGGAACACCAGCTAGCTAATCTGCTCTCTCGCTGCAAGTGCGCACACACCCACCCACCTGACCAAATATATCCATCATATAACAATAGAGAGGGAGAGAAAGATCATCCATTCATCGACTACCATGGCCATTTCTCTGCTGCCTTACACCGCCTCGACTCTGCTTGCCATCGTCATCGCCGTCGCCATCGCTGTCGCCCCTGCAGTTGTTCGATCGGACCAAGAGCCTGGATGTCAGGACGCCTCAAGTGAAGGACGTGATCGCAATGTCAGTCCAAGTCGTCGCCAAGAAGGCGGCGGAGGCCGCCGCATTCGCCAAGGCCATCAAGAAACCCTCCAAGTGCGTCACCGACTGCCTCGACGACCTCGCTGTACTATCCAAGTACATCAAGACGCTCCCGGCGACGCTCGAAACCGCCAACGACGCGGGCTTCTTTGAGCAATTTGACCCAAAGAGAAAATGTTATGGAAATTGTTGCTCGGACAACTCCTCGGTCGAGGAATGCAATGCAGAGAGCCAAATCGGTGGGGTGTTTGGCGCTCTTCGTATCACTGATGACCTGTTGATGAGGAGGGCGTATTTTAGGAAGCAGCAGCTTGACAACAAAACAACATCACCTAACTCTAACTGAAGAGGACAGCCGGTGTGATTTGCTCTTACATTGATATCGCATGCATATGAATAATGGTCCAATGGAATTGGGAGCGGAGTAATGTTGCCTTTATGCATGTAATAATCATGCCTGGCTGTTGGTCCAATGCCTGGCTGCCTGCCTAAACTGGCGTCAATTTCCAGTTTGTTTTTGTAATATATAATAACTCTTCTGTATTGTGCATTACATTTGCTCTCATAACCTCTTCCCCCCCCCCCCTCCCCCCGTCATACGCTGTCGGTCACTTCAAGGCTGACCGCGAGGAAGCACCGAAGCAGAAGGCGCTCATTGCCCACATGATGTTGATGTGTAAACTGGTGGACGAGGAGGATCCAAATTCTCAAGCGTTGACTAAAGAAATTGTCGAGCTTGCGGAAGAAAAAGTTTTCCAGCATGACCGTGATTCAGAAACCTGTGTCGGTGCGCACGCGTCGTGCTAGCTCGAGTTTCTTTCTTCCTAAGTTTTCATTAAGGTTCTCGATGGGTCCCGCTCCCGCTCCCCCCTCCTCCATCTCACCGGAGGAGGGCCAACCACCAGCCACCAAAAAACCTCCGGCCACCTTCTCGCCGGAGCCAACTCTAGCCACCAGTCCTCTAGACGAACTCCTCCCCACAGTAGCTCCTCCACCATCGCCATTCTTTGACCCGCCTTATGTGAAAGCCGGGCAGGTTGCGCTCCGCTGCTTCCTGGGCTGCGGCAATGCCATGGGCTTGGAGTTCGAGGATGATGCCTCATACTACCTCTGCCTAGACATCACCACCCCCGCCGTCCACCTCGCCTCGCCGCTCTACATCATCTTCCACTACTCCAACCGCCTCCTTGATGCCACTATCATCGCCGCCCTGCTTCAGGCTGTCCTTGGCGGTGCTGCCGCTGATTTCTTCATTGCCCAATGCTCTGCCCTCGTTTATCGCTTCCATGTTGCTTCTGCGCGTATAGCAGAGATCATCCTCGCACAATCCACACTCTGCTTATGCGCATACTCCTTCTCTTTTGTGAGAACTCTACCTCCGATCCCACCTTCTCCGCCCCACATTGCCACATGCATGCCGTTGGCTCACCTGCTCCAAATTCCAGAGGATCTGGGTCTCCACTTTGAAAGCGTAGCATGCACACAATGTCGCTCGCTCGTCTCCCAGCGTCCACCAAACCAACCGCATGGATGCCGCATGTATGCGCACGTCATACAGTTCCCTTTCACCATTGATGCAACCACGATGGGTCTCATCCTAGCTTGCCTATTCGGCGGCATCCACCACCAATTCAACGTCACGAATGACGGAGATTCCTGCTTCTCTTTCACTATGGCTTCGTCTGGCGTTGCCGCGCTCATCGCTTCTATGGGTGACTTTCACAAGCTGGGCATCCTACTCCGCTTCCCTTGGCGTGCGCCTACGGGGTGTGCTTCATGCTCACCATCGGGGTCGGCCTCGCCGTCGTCTATCGGGCCTACGTCTTCCTCACCGACGGCAGTCGATCCTGCTCTGCTGCCACCTGCGTCCACAACTATTGTTCTCTCTAAGGAGCGTCATCAACGGCCTGATATAAGCTTTTTCTACCGTATGCTTAATGTTATCTGCTCCTGCCAGCTTACACCACATGCAAATTACACCCAACACACACATTTGTTTTGGGTCACCTTCCTACCAATTAATGTTAGGCCTAATATAATGAACTATTAGTAGAATCTGCCCTAAACCACTGCTTTTCGGTCAAACAAGATTTTCTAGCAGTCAAAGTTCATGATCATGTGTACAAATCTGGCGTCCTCTCCCGATCAATTAAAATTTAAATCCTCAATCTGGGGTCCATAGGTTTTGAAGGGTTTCGGATCTTCCTCTTTGACCAGCTCGAACAAGCCATTGCTCACTGCAGTCGTTTTTTTCCATCATTACACTAAGTTTGCTTACCCTACATTGCCCCCTCGACCAGACTCCATTCTTGGCCCCTTTGACCGTCGGCATCTCCAAACCCGCACGACACTGCAGCCCACCTCGGTCGCACGCTTGCACCATGTCCGCCCTGCTACGCATGCACCGCTGGCCCACCCCATGCATCATGATGGCGGTGCGGCGCCCCCTGCCCCACCAAATCTATCAAAAGATCCGTACGCTGCTCCTGGCTCGGCGCATGTGGATCGAGCTGGCGCGAGCCCCCGGAACCTACTCTCTGTCTCTTTGTCCGTTCCAATTTTGGACGAGCTGATTGCCCGCCCCGCGTCTAATCTGGGTACATCTGTGCCGCCCCCTGTCACCCCACGCGCGCCCCCGATGAACGTATCTGCAGCGAATCTCGCCTTGGGAACCGACGAGTCCGCACACCTGCCCGTCGCCACAGACCCTTCCCGCTACCCATGACCAGCATCTAGACCTTATGATCAAGCCAAATCCCTCTGCCAAGCCTACGTCGGCCGCTCGGTCACCACGCCCCTGCCCGTCGCCCCCTCGCTCCCTGTCACACGCAATGGGCCCAGCCGCCCTGACGGCGGATATGTCACCCGTGCAGTCCAACCACAAACCGACGAGCTCGTACAGAGATGCCCTTCTCTCCTCCCCCCTCGATCACAGCCACCCGCACCTTCTCCCCCTCCCTATATAACCCCTCGCCGTCACCCCACTCCGCATCGATGCTCTCACACTTCTCCTCCAACACAAAGAAAGCAGCGCTGCTTTCGCTGCCTAGCTCTAGATCACCTCGTTGAAGATTGCCGTGACCCAGTCCGCTGTGCCCGTTGCTGGAGGAACGCCCACCGTAGCCGTGACTGCAGGTACAGGCGCATGTGGCCCATCTTCCCTCCCCTCCCCGACGCTTTCCATTCTCAACCTAATCCATCCTTTTGCACTCGCAGCATGGACTCCGCCGGCTCCTCGTCGACGGCGGCTCGCGCATCCCACACACTCATGATCAGTGACGTCCCCATCATCTTGTCCGAACGTTTCCCCGCTCTCTGCGTCCCCTCACATTTCATCCTCCACGGCACTCCGGTCGGCTCCGCCCCTCCAGCTCCGCCACCTCCCTCCCACCACGATCCTCTGCACCTCCACCCACTCCTACCTCACTCCCACCAGCTTTCAACCACACGCACTCTCCACCCTTCAACATACAAGAACTGAGGGACCGGCTCGCCGACGTCTTCCTCACCTCACAATACACCAGAGCATCGTCTCACGTCTCTGAGACAGACACTGTAGAGGATCTGCCCTGTCCGGCCCATGAGGCCGGGCTGCTGCCTCCCTATGGAGACATGCCACTAGTCGTAGTTCCTCCTTGTCTCGTTCACTACCCGCGTCGCTTTGCTTTCGTCCACCTTCGCACAGCCGTCCCCAACCCCACTCCCCTCATCCATCGAGCCATCCAGCACACTTGCGGCAACCCTGCCTTTATCATGGGCGGCTCCTGGAGGGGGATCGCCTGCCTCACCTTTCACACACCAGCTGCACGCAATGACGTGCTCAGCCACAGCCCCATCGAGTACGAGGGAAACTCTATCACTATTGAGCCGGTCGAGCACGTCGACCGCTCCATTGCCATATACACTGACGTTGCTGAGGTCGAAGTCTCTGAGTTTCCACATGAGCTATGGCATGAGGATGGCATACGCTTCGCCCTCACTTTCCTTGGCGACGTGTGCGCCATTGACGATTTCTGCCTCCACGGTATGGAATACACGTTGGTCCGTGCCCTCGTCCTTCTCCAATCTGGCAAGCCAGCCCCTCCAGGCATTGCCATTCAGATCCCACCCATAAACGAGATTAAGATCGCCAAACTTGTAGAGGTCTCCCGCTGGCACCACGGTGATGGTGCCAACCCGTTCAGTGATGGCTCCTATGACGGTGACTCTGCTCCTCCCTCTTAGAGGGCCTCCCCGCGGCCGCTCTCCCCTACTCACCTTGCTCCTGTAGTCTCCGTGATACGTGTGGGGTGGCGTGCCGATCCCGCCTATGGTGGCACTAGGCCGGTCGCCCCCCAAGCCCCTTCCGAGTCTCATGAAACCGACACAAACCAGTCAGCTCTGGCCTCACCTCTCACCCTCGTTCCCGGCGCCTGTCTCTTATCATTTCCGACGACGATTCGACCGCCTCAGATGACATGCATGCACCGCTCCTGCATGCCACTTCAGACTCGCTAGACGTGGTGCATGCACTCCCTTCCGACACTCATGCCCCACCTGTCATACGCCCGATTGCCCAGGTGGGTGCCGTGGTGCCACCTAGCCCGTGCACTAACCTGCCTGCCGCTCCTGCAGACGCACCTTCTGCGCCGCCCTCCTTCACTTTCACTGCGGGCGAGTCCTCCCGTGATGCTGGTAACGAATCTACCCCTCCCGTGCTTAATCAATCTAATCTCTCACCCTCAGCTTATCTGCCACTGACTGATGTACCCTTGGACGCAGCCCTCCCCCTGCAGGACCTGGACACCCACGAGTGCATCATTCGCAAGGCACGCCGCAAGTCAGAGCGCGATCAGTCCGTCTCCAAGGACAAGCTGCAGCGGAGTGCACGGCTGGCTGGCAAGCAAGCCTACTACTCCCCCATGCTTGCTAAAGCCGTCAAGGCCAAGGCTGCTCGCCTCTCCGCCGCGGATGTTGACACAGCCATTGGCCGTGCTATCCAGGAGGCATGCCTCCACGAGCCCGAGGCCCCTCCTGCCTCCTCCGAGGACCTTGCTACCATTGCTCTGCTCCGCGGCGCTGACGACGAGCAGCTTGATGCCATCCTTGGCTCCGAGGATGCTGCCTCTGGTGACGACACCGCTCCATGATCAGCTATCTTCGCCACTCTAGAGTTACGGCGCGACCTCTGCCTCACCTAGCTTTTCTGCATGACGCTGTTAAATCGCTGTTCTTTTGGTTTTCGCTTCCTATGTTGCATGTTCCAATGCTGCTTTGGCCTCACTTGTAGCCTTTGTGACTGTATGCCAGATGTATCCCGTTTCTGTCTGTTGGTGCTCGATCGGTCTTAATGTGTAATAACGCCTTTCTAATATGCTCTTGGAATGTATGAGGACTTGGTGATAACGACAAGTGCTCTGACGTGCTATCCGAACTAATCACAACAAAACCGCACATTACGCTCTTCCAAGAATCAAAAATCGACTCTCTCTCCATTAGTAAAACAAAATCCTCCATGTTAGGCTGACGAAGTTTTCTCCTTGCCAGCTGTCGGAACCGCGGGTGGCACCATCTCGGTCGTCAATTTTGCGTCCTTCCAAGTTGTGTCCTTCTCCCACTTAACCTTTTCCTCCACACTAATCCTCCAATCAACTGCCTGCGCCCACCACATTGCCATTACTAACATCTATGCTCCCCCCTCGCGCTCTCTCAAGTTAGCGTTCTTAGACGAACTCGCCTCAATCACACAACCAGATGACACCCCATGGCTCGTCGCCGGTGACTTCAACCTTATATGTTTCCCCTCCGAAAAAAATAACACCGCCTTCCGCCCCGCCGAAGCCAACGCGTTCAACGAAACCTTAGATAACCTAGCACTTATCGAATTGCCTTTACTGGACCGCAGGTTCACTTGGTCCAATAACCGTGCCTCACCCACCCTAGAATGCCTAGATCGTGTCTTTTTAACCTTGCATGGGCAGATGCTTTCCCTAACACTTCCCTTTCCTCTCGATCCCGCTTTACATCGTGATCATGTTCCACTCCTCATCCACGTCACCACCGCCATCCCTGGATCCCACTTTTTCAAATTCGAAGCGGCCTGGGCCAACTCCCGTCCCTGCAAGGACATTGTTGCTCAAATTTGGGCTGCACAGCCCTCATCGCCAACCAATGCTACTGCCTTCCTCGTCTCCACGCTCAAAAATCTCATGCCTGTCTTAAGACTTGGGCACGTTCTCGTATCCCCACCCACCTTCGCGAGGCTCGCTGCCAAGCTGCAATCACAACCCTAGACCTCGTTGAAGAAACTAGACCCCTAACTCAGCCAGAGTCGCTCACTCGCAAAATCATCATCTCCTTGCTCAAGGGTGCCATCCACGAGAAAATGACATACTGGCGCTGGCGTGCTAAAGTCTCTCGCGCTATCCACGGAGGGGAAAGTACCAAGTTCTTGTTGGGGAACATAGTAATTTCAAAAATAATTCCTACACACACGCAAGATCATGGTGATGCATAGCAACGAGAGGGGAGAGTGTGTCCACGTACCCTCGTAGACCGAAAGCGGAAGCGTTAGCACAACGCGGTTGATGTAGTCGTACATCTTCACGATCCGACCGATCAAGTATCGAACGCACGGCACCTCCGAGTTCAGCACACGTTCAGCCCGATGACGTCCCTATAGTCCGATCCAGCCGAGTGTTGAGAGAGAGTTTCATCAGCACGATGGCGTGGTGACGATGTTGATGTTCTACCGACGCAGGGCTTCGCCTAAGCACCGCTACAGTATTATCGAGGTGGACTATGGTGGAGGGGGGCACCGCACACGGCTAATAGATCAAATAGATCAATTGTGGTGTCTATGGGGTGCCCCCTGGCCACGTATATAAAGGTGTGGAGGAGGGGGAGGGTCGGCCTAGCAATGGCGCGCCCTGGAGGAGTCCTACTCCCACAGGGAGTAGGATTCCCCCCTTCCATGTAGTAGGAGTAGGAGTCAAGGCAAGGGAAGAGAGAAGAGAAGGAAGGAGGGGGCGCAGCCCCTCCTCCTAGTCCAATTCGGACTAGGACTTGGGGGGGGGCGCCCAACCTCGCCTCTCTCTTTGCCCTAAAGCCCAATAAGGCCCATATACTCCCCGGCGAATTCCCGTAACTCTCCGGTACTCTGAAAAATACCCGAATCACTCGGAACCTTTCCGATGTCCGAATATAGTCGTCCAATATATTGATCTTTACGTCTCGACCATTTCGAGACTCCTCGTCTTGTCCCCGATCTCATCCGGGACTCCGAACTACCTTCGGTACATCAAAACATATAAACTCATAATATAACTGTCATCAAAACGTTAAGCGTGCGGACCCTATGGGTTCGAGAACTATGTAGACATGACCAAGACACGTCTCTGGTCAATAACCAATAGCGGAACCTGGATGCTCATATTGGCTCCCACATATTCTATGAAGATCTTTATCGGTCAGACCGCATAACAACATACGTTGTTCCCTTTGTCATCGGTATGTTACTTGCCTGAGATTTGATCATTGGTATCTCAATACCTAGTTCAATCTCGTTACCGGCAAGTCTCTTTACTCGTTCCGTAATACATCATCCCGCAACTAACTCATTAGTTGCAATGCTTGCAAGACTTAACTGATGTGCATTACCGAGAGGGCCGAGAGATACCTCTCCGACAATCGGAGTGACAAATCCTAATCTCGAAATACGCCAACCCAACAAGTACCTTCGGAGACACCTGTAGAGCACCTTTATAATCACCCAGTTATGTTGTGACGTTTGGTAGCACACAAAGTGTTCCTCCGGTAAACGGGAGTTGCATAATCTCATAGTCATAGGAACATGTATAAGTCATGAAGAAAGCAATAGCAGAAATACTAAATGACCGTGTGCTAAGCTAACGGAATGGGTCAAGTCAATCACATCATTCTCCTAATGATGTGATCCCATTAATCAAATGACAACTCATGTCTATGGCTAGGAAACATAACCATCTTTGATCAACGAGCTAGTCAAGTAGAGGCTGAAGGAAATATGCCCTAGAGGCAATAATAAAGTTATTATTTATTTCCTCATATCATGATAAATGTTTATTATTCATGCTAGAATTGTATTAACCGGAAACATAATACATGTGTGAATACATAGACAAACAGAGTGTCACTAGTATGCCTCTACTTGACTAGCTCATTAATCAAAGATGGTTATGTTTCCTAACCATGAACAAAGAGTTTTTATTTGATTAATGAGGTCACATCATTAGTTGAATGATCTGATTGACATGACCCATTCCATTAGCTTAGCACCCGATCGTTTAGTCTGTTGCTATTGCTTTCTTCATGACTTATACATGTTCCTATAACTATGAGATTATGCAACTCCCGTTTACCGGAGGAACACTTTGGGTACTACCAAACGTCACAACGTAACTGGGTGATTATAAAGGAGTACTACAGGTGTCTCCAATGGAGGATGTTGGGTTGGCGTATTTCGAGATTAGGGTTTGTCACTCCGATTGTCGGAGAGGTATCTCTGGGCCCTCTCGGTAATACACATCACATAAGCCTTGCAAGCATAATAACTAAGATGTTAGTTATGAGATGATGTATTACGGAACGAGTAAAGAGACTTGCCAGTAACGAGATTGAACTAGGTATTGGATACCGACGATCGAATCTCGGGCAAGTAACATACCGATGACAAAGGGAACAACGTATGTTGTTATGCGGTCTGACCGATAAAGATCTTTGTAGAATATGTAGGAGCCAATATGGGCATCCAGGTCCCGCTATTGGTTATTGACCGGAGATGTGCCTCGGTCATGTCTACACTGTTCTCGAACCGTAGGGTCCGCACGCTTAACGTTACGATGACAGTTATTATGAGTTTATGCATTTTGATGTACCGAAGGTTGTTCGGAGTCCCAGATGTGATCACGGACATGACGAGGAGTCTCGAAATGGTCGAGACGTAAAGATTGATATATTGGAAGCCTATGTTTGGACACCGGAAGTGTTCCGGGTGAAATCGGGATTTTAGCGGAATACCGGGAGGGTTACCGGAACCCCCCGGGAGGCAAATGGGCCTATTGGGCCTTAGTGGAAAAGTGAAAGGGGCTGCCCACAAGGGCTGCGCGCTTCCCCCCCTTCCCTAGTCCTATTAGGACTAGGAGAAGGGGCCGGCCCCCCTCTTTCCCTCTTCTCTTTGGAGACTCCTATTAGGAATAGGATTGGGGGGGGGGGGAGTCCTACTCCTGGTAGGAGTAGGACTTCTCCTGCGCCCCTCTCCCTAGCCGGCCGAACCCCTCCCCCTGCTCCTTTATATACGGGGGCAGGGGGCACCCCATAGACACACAAGTTGATCATTGTTGATCGTTCCTTAGCCGTGTGCGGTGCCCCTTGCCACCAAATTCCACCTCGGTCATATCGTTGTAGAGCTTAGGCGAAGCCCTGCGTCGGTAGTACATCAAGATCGTCACCGCGCCGTTGTGCTGACGGAACTCTTCCTCGACGCTTTGCTGCATCGGAGCCCGAGGATCGTCATCGAGCTGAACGTGTGCTAAGAACTCGGAGGTGCCGGAGTAACGGTGCTTGGATCGGTTGGATCGGGAAGAAGACGTACGACTACTTCCTCTACGTTGTGTGCTCGCTTCCGCAGTCGGTCTGTGTTGGTACGTAGACAACACTCTCCCCCTCGTTGCTATGCATCACCATGATCTTGCGTGTGCGTAGGAAAATTTTCGAAATTACTACGTTCCCCAACAGTGGTATCAGAGCCAGGTTTTAGGGTTTGATGTTATTTGCACGAGTAGAACACAAGTGAGTTGTGGGCGATACAAGTCATACTGCCTACCAGCATGTCATACTTTGGTTCGGCGGTATTGTTGGACGAGATGATCCGGACCAACCTTACGCGTACTCTTACGCGAGACCGGTTCCCTCGACGTGCTTTGCACATAGATGGCTTGCGGAAGACTGTCTCTCCAACTTTAGTTGAACCAAGTGTGGCTACGCCCGGTCCTTGAGAAGGTTAAAACGGAGTCTATTTGACAAACTATCGTTGTGGTTTTGATGCGTAGGTGAGATGAGTTCTTACTTAAGCCCGTAGCAGCCACGTAAAACTTGCAACAACAAAGTAGAGGACGTCTAACTAGTTTTTGCAGGGCATGTTGTGATGTGATATGGTCAATGCATGATGCTGATTTTATTGTATGAGATGATCATGTTTTGTAACCAAGTTATCGGCAACTGGCAGGAGCCATATGGTTGTCGCTTTATTGTATGCAATGCAATCGCAATGTAATGCTTTACTTTATTACTAAGCGGTAGTGATAGTCGTGGAAGCATAAGATTGGCGAGACGACAACGATGCTACGATGGAGATCAAGGTGTCGCGCCGGTGACGATGGTGATCATGACGGTGCTTCGGAGATGGAGATCACAAGCACAAGATGATGATGGCCATATCATATCACTTATATTGATTGCATGTGATGTTTATCCTTTTATGCATCTTATCTTGCTTTGATTGACGGTAGCATTATAAGATGATCTCTCACTAAATTATCAAGTAGTGTTCTCCCTGAGTATGCACCGTTGCCAAAGTTCGTCGTGCCCAGACACCACGTGATGATCGGGTGTGATAAGCTCTACGTCCATCTACAACGGGTGCAAGCCAGTTTTGCACACGCAGAATACTCAGGTTATACTTGATGAGCCTAGCATATGCAGATATGGCCTCGGAACACAGAGACCGAAAGGTCGAGCGTGAATCATATAGTAGATATGATCAACATGACGATGTTCACCATTGAAAACTACTCCATCTCGCGTGATGATCGGTTATGGTTTAGTTGATTTGGATCACGTGATCACTTAGAGGATTAGAGGGATGTCTTTCTAAGTGGGAGTTCCTAAGTAATTTGATTAACTGAACTTAAACTTATCATGAACTTAGTACCTGATCGTATCTTGCTTGTTTATGTTGATTGTAGATAGATGGCTCGTGCTGTTGTTCCGTTGAATTTTAATGCGTTCCTTGAGAAAGCAAAGTTGAAAGATGATGGTAGCAATTACACGGACTGGGTCCGTAACCTGAGGATTATCCTCATTGCTACACAGAAGAATTACGTCCTGGAAGCACCGCTAGGTGCCAGGCCTGCTGCTGGAGCAACACCAGATGTTATGAACGTCTGGCAGAGCAAAGCTGATGACTACTCAATAGTTCAGTGTGCCATGCTTTACGGCTTAGAATCGGGACTTCAACGACGTTTTGAAAGTCATGGAGCATATGAGATGTTCCAGGAGTTCAAGTTAATATTTCAAGAAAATGCCCGGATTGAGAGATATGAAGTCTCCAATAAGTTCTATAGCTGCAAGATGGAGGAGAACAGTTCTGTCAGTGAGCATATACTCAAAATGTCTGGGTATAATAATCACTTGATTCAATTGGGAGTTAATCTTCCAGATGATTGCGTCATTGACAGAATCCTCCAATCACTTCCACCTAGCTACAAGAGCTTCGTGATGAACTATAATATGCAAGGGATGGTTAAGACAATTCCCGAGCTCTTCGGAATGCTGAAAGCTACGGAGGTAGAAATCAAGAAGGAGCATCAAGTGTTGATGGTCAACAAGACCACTAGTTTCAAGAAAAAGGGCAACGGGAAGAAGAAGGAGAACTTCAAAAAGAACAGCAAGCAAGTTGGTGCTCACGAGAATAAACCCAAATCTGGACCTAAGCCTTAAACTGAGTGCTTCTACTGCAAGCAGACTGGTCACTGGAAGCGGAACTGCCCCAAGTATTTGGCGGATAAGAAGGATGGCAAGGTGAACAAAGGTATATATGATATACATGTTATTGATGTGTACCTTACTAATGCTCGCAGTAGCACATGGGTATTTCATACTGGTTCTGTTGCTAATATTTGCAACTCGAAACAGGTACTACGGAATAAGCGGACGCTAGCAAAGGACGAGGTGACGATGCGCGTGGGAAACGGTTCCAAAGTCGATGTGATCGCGGTCGGCACGCTACCTCTACATCTACCTTCGGGATTAATATTAGACCTAAATAATTGTTATTTGGTGCCAACGTTGAGCATGAACATTATATCTGGATCTTGTTTAATGCGAGACGATTATTCATTTAAATCAGAGAATAATGGTTGTTCTATTTATATGAGTAATATCTTTTATGGTCATGCACCTTTGAAGAGTGGTCTATTCTTGTTGAATCTCGATAGTAGTAATACACATATTCATAATGTAGAAGCCAAAAGATGCAGAGTTGATAATGATAGTGCAACTTATTTGTGGCACTGCCGTTTAGGTCATATCGGTGTAAAGCGCATGAAGAAACTCCATACTGATGGGCTTTTGGAACCACTTGATTATGAATCACTTGGTACTAGCGAACCGTGCCTCATAGGCAAGATGACTAAAACACCGTTCTCCGGTACTATGGAGAGAGCAACAGATTTATTGGAAATCATACATACCGATGTATGTGGTCCGATGAATATTGAGGCTCGTAGCGGATATCGTTATTTTCTCACCTTCACAGATGATTTAAGCAGATATGGGTATATCTACTTAATGAAACATAAGTCTGAAACATTTGAAAAGTTCAAGGAATTTCAGAGTGAAGTTGAAAATCATCGTAACAAGAAAATAAAGTTTCTACGATCTGATCGTGGAGGAGAATATTTGAGTTACTAGTTTGGTGTACATTTGAAAAATTGTGGAATAGTTTCGCAACTCACGCCACCTGGAACACCACAGCACAATGGTGTGTCCGAACGTCGTAATCGTACTTTACTAGATATGGTGCGATCTATGATGTCTCTTACTGATTTACCGCTATCGTTTTGGGGTTATGCTTTAGAGACGGCCCTATTCACGTTAAATAGGGCACCATCAAAATCCGTTGAGACGACGCCTTATGAACTATGGTTTGGCAAGAAACCAAAGTTGTCGTTTCTTAAAGTTTGGGGCTGCGATGCTTATGTGAAAAAGCTTCAACCTGATAAGCTCGAACCCAAAGCGGAGAAATGTGTCTTCATAGGATACCCAAAGGAAACTGTTGGGTATACCTTCTATCACAGATCCGAAGGCAAGACATTCGTTGCTAAGAATGGATCATTTCTAGAGAAGGAGTTTCTCTCGAAAGAAGTGAGTGGGAGGAAAGTAGAACTTGACGATGTAATTGTACCTGCTCCCTTATTGGAAAATAGTACATCACAGAAAACTGTTTCTGCGACACCTATACCAATTAGTGAGGAAGCTAATGATGATGATCATGAAACTTCAGGACAAGATACTACTGAACCACGTAGATCAACCAGAGTGAGATCCGCACCAGAGTGGTACGGTAATCCAGTTCTGGAAGTCATGCTACTAGATCATGATGAACCTACGAACTATGAAGAAGCGATGGTGAGCCCAGATTCCGCAAAGTGGCTTGAGGCCATGAAATCTGAGATGGGATCCATGTATGAGAACAAAGTATGGACTTTGGTTGACTTGCCTGATGATCGGCAAGCAATTGAGAATAAATGGATCTTCAAGAAAAAGACTGACGCTGACGGTAATATTACTGTCTATAAAGCTCGACTTGTCGCAAAAGGTTTTCGACAAGTTCAAGGGGTTGACTACGATGAGACCTTCTCACCCATAGCGATGCTTAAATCCGTCAGAATCATGTTAGCAATTGCTGCATTTTATGATTATGAAATATGGCAGATGGATGTCAAAACTGCATTCCTGAATGGATTTCTGGAAGAAGAGTTGTATATGATGCAACCAGAAGGTTTTGTCGATCCAAAGGGAGCTAACAAAGTATGCAAACTCCAGCGATCCATTTATGGACTGGTGCAAGCATCTCGGAGTTGGAATAAACGCTTTGATAGTGTGATCAAAGCATTTGGCTTTATACAGACTTTTGGAGAAGCCTGTATTTACAAGAAAGTGAGTGGGAGCTCTGTAGCATTTCTGATATTATATGTGGATGACATATTGCTGATTGGAAATGATATAGAATTTCTGGATAGCATAAAGGGATACTTGAATAAATTTTTTTCGATGAAAGACCTCGGGGAAGCTACTTACGTATTAGGCATAAAGATCTATAGAGATAGATCAAGACGCTTAATTGGACTTTCACAAAGCACATACCTTGACAAGATTTTGAAGAAGTTCAAAATGGATCAAGCAAAGAAAGGGTTCTTGTTGGGGAACGCAGTAATTTCAAAAATTTTCCTACGCACACGCAAGATCATGGTGATGCACAGCAACGAGAGGGGAGAGTGTTGTCTACGTACCAACGCAGACCGACTGCGGAAGCGATCACACAACGTAGAGGAAGTAGTCGTACGTCTTCTTCCCGATCCGACCGATCCAAGCACCGTTACTCCGGCACCTCCGAGTTCTTAGCACACGTTCAGCTCGATGACGTTCCTCGGGCTCCGATCCAGCAAAGCGTCGAGGAAGAGTTCCGTCAGCACGACGGCGTGGTGACGATCTTGATGTACTACCGACGCAGGGCTTCGCCTAAGCACTGTAACGGTATGATCGAGGTGGAATTTGGTGGCAGGGGGCACCGCACACGGTTAAGGAGCGATTAACTTGTGTGTCTTGGGGTGCCCCCTACCCCCGTATATAAAGGCCAGGGGCAGGGGGTTCGGCCGGCCAGGTGGGAGGCGCAGGGAGGAGTCCTACTCCCACCGGGAGTAGGACTCCTTCCCCCCAATCCTATTCCAACTAGGATTCTTGGAGAAAGAGGGGGCCGGCCCACCTCTCCTAGTCCTATTAGGACTTGGGAAAGGTAGGGGGCGCCGGCCAGGTGTGGGCTGCCTCTTCTCTCTTTTCCACTAAGGCCCAATAGGCCCATTTACCTCCCGGGGGGTTCCGGTAACCCTCCCGGTAATCCGGAAAAATCCCGATTTCATCCGGAACGCTTCCGGTGCCCAAACATAGGCTTCCAATATATCAATCTTTACGTCTCGACCATTTCGAGACTCCTCGTCATGTCCGTGATCTCATCCGGGACTCCGAACAACCTTCGGTACATCAAAATGCATAAACTCATAATAACTGTCATCGTAACGTTAAGCGTGCGGACCCTACGGTTCGAGAACAATGTAGACATGACCGAGACACGTCTCCGGTCAATAACCAATAGCGGGACCTGGATGCCCATATTGGCTCCTACATATTCTACGAAGATCTTTATCGGTCAGACCGCATAACAAAATACGTTGTTCCCTTTGTCATCGGTATGTTACTTGCCCGAGATTCGATCGTCGGTATCCAATACCTAGTTCAATCTCGTTACCGGCAAGTCTCTTTACTCGTTCCGTAATACATCATCTCACAACTAACATATTAGTTGCAGTGCTTGCAAGGCTTATGTGATGTGCATTACCGAGAGGGCCCAGAGATACCTCTCCGACAATCGGAGTGACAAACCCTAATCTCGAAATACGCCAACCTAACATCTACCATTGGAGACACCTGTAGTACTCCTTTATAATCACCCAGTTATGTTGTGACGTTTGGTAGTACCCAAAGTGTTCCTCCGGTAAACGGGAGTTGCATAATCTCATAGTTATAGGAACATGTATAAGTCATGAAGAAAGCAATAGCAACATACTAAACGATCGGGTGCTAAGCTAATGGAATGGGTCATGTCAATCAGATCATTCTACTAATGATGTGACCTCGTTAATCAAATAACAACTCCTTGTTCATGGTTAGGAAACATAACCATCTTTGATTAACGAGCTAGTCAAGTAGAGGCATACTAGTGACACTCTGTTGGTCTATGTATTCACACATGTATTATGTTTCCGGTTAATACAATTCTAGCATGAATAATAAACATTTATCATGATATAAGGAAATAAATAATAACTTTATTATTGCCTCTAGGGCATATTTCCTTCAGTCTCCCACTTGCACTAGAGTCAATAATCTAGATCACATCACCATGTGATTAACATCGATAGTTCACATCATCATGTGACCAATACCCAAAGGGTTTACTAGATTCAGTAATCTAGTTCACATCGCTATGTGATTAACACCCAAAGAGTACTAAGGTGTGATCATGTTTTGCTTGTGAGAGAATATTTAGTCAACGGGTCTGCCACATTCAGATCCATATGTATTTTGCAAATTTCTATGTCAACAATGCTCTGCATGGAGCTACTCTAGCTAATTGCTCCCACTTTCAATGTGTATCTAGACCGAGACTTAGAGTCATCTAGATCAGTGTCAAAACTTGCATCGGCGTAACCCTTTACGACGAACCTTTTGTCACGTCCATAATCGAGAAACATATCCTTATTTCACTAAGGATAATTCTGACCGCTGTCTAGTGATCTACTCCTAGATCACTATTGTACTCCCTTGCCAAAATCAGTGTAGGGTATACAATAGATCTGGTACACAGCATGGCATACTTTATAGAACCTATGGCCAAGGCACAGGGAATGACTTTCATTCTCTTTCTATCTTCTGCCGTGGTCGGGTTTTGAGTCTTACTCAATTTCACACCTTATAGTACAGGCAAGAACTCTTTCTTTGACTGCTCCATTTTGAACTACTTCAAAATCTTTGTCAAGGCATGTACTCATTGAAAGAACTTATCAAGCGTCTTTGATCTATCTCTATAGATCTTGAAGCTCAATATGTAAGCAGCTTCATCGAAGTCTTTCTTTGAAAAACTCCTTTCAAACACTCCTTTATGCTTTACAGAATAATTCTACATTATTTCCGATCAACAATATGTCATTCACATATACTTATCAGAAATGTTGTAGTGCTCCCACTCACTTTCTTGTAAATACAGGCTTCACCGCAAGTCTGTATAAAACTATATGCTTTGATCAACTCATCAAAGCGTATATTCCAATTCCGAGATGCTTGCACCAGTCCACAGATGGATCGCTGGAGCTTGCACATTTTGTTAGCCCCTTTCGGATTGACAAAACCTTCTGTTGCATCATATACAACTATTCTTTAATAAATCCATTAAGGAATGCAGTTTTGTTTATCCTTTTGCCAGATTTCATAAAATGTGGCAATTACTAACATGATTCGGACAGACTCGAGCATAGATACGAGTGAGAAACTCTCATCGTAGTCAACACCTTGAACTTGTCGAAAAACCTTTTGCGACAATTCTAGCTTTGTAGATAGTAACACTACTATCAACGTCCGTCTTCCTCTTGAAGATCCATTTATTCTCAATTGCTTGCCGATCATCAGGCAAGTCAACCAAAGTCCATACTTTGTTTTTATACATGGATCATATCTCAGATTTCATGGCTTCAAGCCACTTTGCGGAATCTGGGCTCACCATCGCTTCTTCATAGTTCGTAGGTTCATCATGATCTAGTAGCATGACTTCCAGAAAAGGATTACCGTACCACTCTGGCGCGGATCTTACTCTGGTTGATCTACGAGGTTCAGTAGTATCTTGTTCTGAAGTTTTATGATCATCATCATTAGCTTCCTCACTAACTGGTGTAGGTGCCACAGAAACAGTTTTCTGTGTTGTGCTACTTTCCAACAAGGGAGCAGGTATAGTTACCTCGTCAAGTTTCTACTTTCCTCCCACTCACTTCTTTCGAGAGAAACTCCTTCTCCAGAAAGTTTCCGAATTTTAGCAACAAAAGTCTTGCCTTCGGATCTGTGATAGAAGGTGTATCCAATAGTTTCCTTTGGATATCCTATGAAGACGCACTTCTCCGATTTGAGTTTGAGCTTATCAGGATGAAACTTTTTCACATAAGCATCACAACCCCAAACTTTTAAGAAACGACAACTTTGGTTTCTTGCTAAACCATAGTTCATATAGTGTCGTCTCAACGGATTTAGATGGTGCCCTATTTAACGTGAATGCAGCTGTCTCTAATGCATAACCCCAAAAACGATAGTGGTAAATCGGTAAGAAACATCATAGATTTCACTATATCCAATAAAGTACGGTTATGACGTTCGGACATACCATTATGCTGTGGTGTTCCAGGTGGCGTGAGTAGTGAAACTATTTTACATTGTTTTAACTGAAGACCAAACTCGTAACTCAAATACTCTTTTCCACGATCAGATCGTAGAAACTTTATTTTCTTGTTACGATGATTTTCCACTTCACTCTGAAATTATATGAACTTTTCAAATGTATCAGACTTCTATTTCATTAAGTAGATATACCCATATCTGCTCAAATCATCTGTGAAGGTCAGAAAATAATGATACCCGCTGCAAGCCTTAAATATTCATCGGACCACATACATCAGTATGTATGATTTCCAACAAATCTGTTGCTTGCTTCATTGTTCCGGAGAACGGCGTTTTAGTCATCTTGCCCAAAAGGCATGGTTCGCAAGCATCAAGTGATTCATAATCAAGTGATTACAAAAACCCATCAGCATGGAGTTTCTTCATGTGCTTTATACCAATATGACCTAAACAGCAGTGCCACAAATAAGTTGCACTATCATTATTAACTTTGCATCTTTTGGTTTCAATATTATGAATATGTGTATCACTAAGATCGAGATCCAATGAACTATTTTCATTGGGTGTGTAACCATATAAGGTTTTATTCATGTAAACAGAACAACAATTTATTCTCTTACTTTAATGAATAACCGTATTGCAATAAACATGATCAAATCATATTCATGCTCAACGCAAAAAACCAAATAACACTTATTTAGGTTCAACGCTAATCCCGAAAGTATAGGGAGTGTGCGATGATGATCATATCAATCTTGGAACCACTTCCAACACACATCGTCACTTCACCCTTAACTAGTCTCTGTTTATTCTGCAACTCCCGTTTCGAGTTACTAAACTTAGCAACTGAACTAGTATCAAATACTAAGGGTTTGCTATAAACACTAGTAAAGTACACATCAATAACATGTATATCAAATATACTTATGTTCACTTTGCCATCCTTCTTATCCGCCAATCACTTGGGGTAGTTCCGCTTCCAGTGACCAGTCCCTTTGCAGTAGAAGCACTTAGTCTCAGGCTTAGGATCAGACTTGGGCTTCTTCACTTGAGCAGCAACTTGCTTGCCGTTCTTCTTGAAGTTCCCCTTCTTCCCTTTGCCCTTTTCTTGAAACTAGTGGTCTTGTCAACCATCAACACTTGATGTTTTTCTTGATTTCTACCTTCGTTGATTTCAGCATCACGAAGAGCTTGGGAGTTGTTTCTGTTATCCCTTGCATATTATAGTTCATCGCGAAGTTCTACTAACTTGGTGATGGTGACTAGAGAATTCTGTCAATCACTATCTTATCTGGAAGATTAACTCCCACTTGATTCAAGCGATTGTAGTACCCAGACGATCTGAGCACATGCTCACTAGTTGAGCGATTCTCCTCCATCTTTTAGCTATAGAACTTGCTGGAGACTTCATGTCTCTCAACTCGGGTATTTGCTTGAAATATTAACTTCAACTCCTGGAACATCTCATATGGTCCATGACGTTCAAAACGTCTTTGAAGTCCCTGTTGGAAATATGCCCTAGAGGCAATAATAAAAGCATTATTATTATATTTCCTTGTTCATGGTAATTGTCTTTATTCATGCTATAATTGTGTTATCCGGAAATCGTAATACATGTGTGAATAACAGACACCAACATGTCCCTAGTAAGCCTCTAGTTGACTAGCTCGTTGATCAACAGATAGTCATGGTTTCCTGGCTATGGACATAAGATGTCACTGATAACGAGATCACATCATTAGGAGAATGATGTGATGGACAAGACCCAATCCTAAACATAGCATAAAGATCGTGTAGTTCGTTTGCTAGAGTTTTGCAATGTCAAGTATCTTTTCCTTAGACCATGAGATCGTGTAACTCCCGGATACCGTAGGAGTGCTTTGGGTGTACCAAACGTCACAACGTAACTGGGTGACTATAAAGGTATACTACGGGTATCTCCGAAAGTGTCTGTTGGGTTGACACGGATCAAGACTGGGATTTGTCACTCCGTATGACGGAGAGGTATCACTGGGCCCACTCGGTAATGCATCATCATAATGAGCTCAAAGTGACCAAGTGTCTGGTCACGGGATCATGCATTACGGTACGAGTAAAGTGACTTGCCGGTAACGAGATTGAACGAGGTATTGGGATACCGACGATCGAATCTCGGGCAAGTAATATATCGATAGACAAAGGGAATTGCATACGGGGTTGATTAAATCCTCGACATCGTGGTTCATCCGATGAGAACATCATGGAGCATGTGGGAGCCAACATGGGTATCCAGATCCCGCTGTTGGTTATTGACCGGAGAGTCGTCTCGGTCATGTCTGCTTGTCTCCCGAACCCGTAGGGTCTACACACTTAAGGTTCGGTGACGCTAGGGTTGTGAAGATATGTATATGCAGTAACCCGAATATTGTTCGGGGTCCCGGATGAGATCCCGGACGTCACGAGGAGTTCCGGAATGGTCCGGAGGTAAAGAATTATATATAGGATGTGCAGTTTCGGCCATCGGGACAAGTTTCGGGGTACCCGGTATTGTACCGGGACCACCGGAAGGGTCCCGGGGGTCCACCGGGTGGGGCCACCTATCCCGGAGGGCCCCTTGGGCTGAAATAGGAGGGAACCCAGCCCATAGTGGGCTGGGGCGCTAGCCCCCCCAAGGCCCATGCGCCTAGGGTTGGGGGGAACCCTAAAGGGGGGCGCCCCCTTGCTTGGGGGGCAAGCCCCCCACCCCTGGCCGCCGCCCCCCCTGGTAGATCCCATCTACCAGGGCCGGCGCCCCCCCTGGCACCCCTATATAAAGTGGGGGAGAGGAGGGACTTGACCCCCGCGCTTTTGGTGCTTCCCTCTTCCCCAGTTACTTCTCCCTTTCTCGTAGTACACGGCGAAGCCCTGCTGTCATGACGCCCTGCATCCACCACCACGCCGTCGTGTTGCTGGATCATCATCAACCTCTCCTTCCCCCTTGCTGGATCAAGAAGGAGGAGACGTCTCCCGTCCCGTACGTGTGTTGAACGCGGAGGTGCCGTCCGTTCGGCGCTGGTCATCGGTGATTTGGATCACGTCGTGTACGACTACTTCAACCTCGTTCTAACGAACGCTTCCTCTCGCAATCTACAAAGGTATGTAGATGCATCTCGTGACTCGTTGCTAGATGAACTCCTAGATGATCTTGGTGAAACGAGTAGGAAATTTTTTTGTTTTCTGCAACGTTCCCCAACAGTGGCATCATGAGCTAGGTCTATGCGTAGTTCTTCTTGCGCGAGTAGAACACAATTCGTTGTGGGCGTGGATTTGTCAACCTTCTTGCCGCTACTAGTCTTTTCTTGCTTCAGCGGTATTGTGGGATGAAGTGGCCCGGACCAACCTTACACATACGCTTACGTGAGACCGGTGCCACCGACTAACATGCACTAGTTGCATAAGGTGGCTGGCGGGTGTCTGTCTCTCCCACTTTAGTTGGAGCGGATTCGATGAACAGGGCCCTTATGAAGGGTAAATAGAAGTTGACAAATCACGTTGTGGCTTTCACGTAGGTAAGAAAACGTTCTTGCAAGAACCCTAATTCAGCCACGTAAAAACTTGCAACAACAATTAGAGGACGTCTAACTTGTTTTTGCAGCAAGTGCTTTGTGATATGATATGGCCAAAGTCGTGATGAATGATGAATGATCTATATGTGATGTATGAGATGTTCATGCTATTGTAATAGGAATCACGACTTGCATGTTGATGAGTATGACAACCGGCAGGAGCCATAGGAGTTGTCTTTATTCTTTTATATGACCTGCGTGTCATTGAGAAACGCCATGTAAATTACTTTACTTTATTGCTAAACACGTTAGCCTTAGTAGTAGAAGTAATAGTTGGCGAGCAACTTCATGGAGACACGATGATGGAGATCATGATGATGGAGATCATGGTGTCAAGCCGGTGACAAGATGATCATGGAGCCCCAAGATGGAGATCAAAGGAGCTATGTGATATTGGCCATATCATGTCACGTTTATTATTATTTGATTGCATGTGATGTTTATCATGTTTTGCATCTTGTTTACTTAGAACGACGGTAGTAAATAAGATGATCCCTCATAATAATTTCAAGAAGTGTTCCCCCTAACTGTGCACCGTTGCGACAGTTCGTTGTTTCGAAGCACCACGTGATGATCGGGTGTGATAGATTCTAACGTTCACATACAACGGGTGTAAGACAGATTTACACATGCAAACACTTAGGTTCACTTGACGAGCCTAGCATGTACAGACATGGCCTCGGAACACGGAAGACCGAAAGGTCGAGCATGAGTCGTATAGAAGATACGATCAACATGAAGATGTTCACCGACGTTGACTAGTCCGTCTCACATGATGATCGGACACGGCCTAGTTAACTCGGGTCATGTTATACTTAGATGACTATAAGAGGGATGTCTATCTAAGTGGGAGTTCATAAATAATTTGATTTGATGAACTTAATTATCATGAACTTAGTCTAAAATATTTACAATATGTCTTGTAGATCAAATGGCCAACGTAGTCCTCAACTTCAACGCGTTCCTAGAGAAAACCAAGCTGAAAGACGATGGTAGCAACTATACGGACTGGGTCCGGAACCTGAGGATCATCCTCATAGCTGCCAAGAAAGATTATGTCCTACAAGCACCGCTGGGTGACGCACCTGTCCTCCCTGCCGAACAAGACGTTATGAACGCCTGGCAGACACGATCCGATGACTACTCCCTCGTTCAGTGCGGCATGCTCTACAGTTTAGAACCGGGGCTCCAAAAGCGTTTTGAGAGGCATGGAGCATATGAGATGTTCGAAGAGCTGAGAATGGTTTTCCAAGCTCATGCCCGGGTCGAGAGATATGAGGTCTCCGACAAGTTCTTCAGCTGTAAGATGGAGGAAAATAGTTCTGTCAGTGAGCACATACTCACGATGTCTGGATTACATAACCGCTTGACTCAGCTGGGAGTTAATCTCCCGGATGATGCGGTCATTGACAGAATCCTCCAGTCGCTTCCACCAAGCTACAAGAGCTTTGTGATGAACTTCAATATGCAGGGGATGGAAAAGACCATTCCTGAAGTATTTGCTATGCTGAAATCAGCAGAGGTAGAAGTCAAGAAGGAACATCAGGTGTTGATGGTCAATAAAACCACTAAGTTCAAGAAGGGCAAGGGTAAGAAAGCCTTCAAGAAGGACGGCAAGGAAGTTGCCGCGCCCGGCAAGCAAGCTGCCGGGAAGAAGCCAAAGAATGGACCCAAGCCCGAGACTGAGTGTTTTTATTGCAAGGGAAGTGGTCACTGGAAGCGGAATTGCCCTAAATACTTAGCGGACAAGAAGGCCGGCAAAACAAAAGGTATATGTGATATACATGTAATTGATGTGTACCTAACCAGTGCTCGTAGTAGCTCTTGGGTATTTGATACCGGTGCAGTTGCTCACATTTGTAACTCAAAGCAGGAGCTGCGGAATAAACGGAGACTGGCGAAGGACGAGGTGACGATGCGCGTCGGGAATGGTTCCAAGGTCGATGTGATCACCGTCGGCACGCTGCCTCTTCATTTACCTACGGGATTAGTTTTAAACCTCAATAATTGTTATTTAGTACCAGCTTTGAGCATGAACATTGTATCGGGATCTCGTTTAATTCGAGATGGCTACTCATTTAAATCCGAGAATAATGGTTGTTCCATTTATATGAGAGATATGTTTTATGGTCATGCTCCTGTGGTGAATGGTTTATTCTTAATGAATCTCGAGCGTAATGCTACACATGTTCATAGTGTGAATGCCAAAAGATGTAAGGTTAATAACGATAGTCCCACATACTTGTGGCACTGCCGCCTTGGTCACATAGGTGTCAAACGCATGAAGAAGCTCCATGCAGATGGACTTTTAGAGTCTCTTGACTATGAATCATTTGACACGTGCGAACCATGCCTCATGGGTAAAATGACCAAGACTCCGTTCTCAGGAACAATGGAGCGAGCAACCAACTTATTGGAAATCATACATACTGATGTGTGCGGTCCAATGAGTGTTGAGGCTCGCGGTGGCTATCGTTATGTTCTCACTCTCACTGATGACTTGAGTAGATATGGGTATATCTACTTAATGAAACACAAGTCTGAAACCTTTGAAAAGTTTAAGGAATTTCAGAGTGAGGTTGAGAATCAACGTGACAGGAAGATCAAGTTTCTACGATCAGATCGTGGAGGAGAATACTTGAGTCATGAATTTGGCACACACTTAAGAAAATGTGGAATAGTTTCACAACTAACGCCGCCTGGAACACCTCAGCGTAACGGTGTGTCCGAACGTCGTAATCGCACTCTATTAGATATGGTGCGGTCTATGATGTCTCTTACCGATTTACCGCTATCTTTTTGGGGCTATGCTTTAGAGACTACCGCATTCACTTTAAATAGGGCTCCGTCGAAATCCGTTGAAACGACACCGTATGAATTATGGTTTGGAAAGAAACCTAAGCTGTCATTTCTAAAAATTTGGGGATGCGATGCTTATGTCAAGAAACTTCAACCTGAAAAGCTCGAACCCAAGTCGGAAAAATGCGTCTTCATAGGATACCCTAAAGAAACTGTTGGGTATACCTTCTACCTCAGATCCGAAGGCAAGGTCTTTGTTGCCAAGAATGGATCCTTTCTAGAGAAGGAGTTTCTCTCGAAAGAAGTAAGTGGGAGGAAAGTAGAACTAGATGAAGTATTGCCTCTTGAACCGGAAAATGGCGCAACTCAAGAAAATGTTCCTGAGGTGCCAGCACCGACTAGAGAGGATGTTAATGATAATGATCAAGATACTTCTGAACTAGCTTCTACTGAAATTCGAAGGTCCACAAGGACACGTTCCGCACCAGAGTGGTACGGCAACCCTGTCTTGGAAATCATGTTGTTAGACAACGGTGAACCTTCGAACTATGAAGAAGCGATGGCGGGCCCGGATTCCGACAAATGGCTAGAAGCCATGAAATCCGAGATAGGATCCATGTATGAAAACGAAGTATGGACTTTGACTGACTTGCCCGTAGAACGGCGAGCCATAGAAAATAAATGGATCTTTAAGAGGAAGACAGACGCGGATGGTAATGTGACCATCTATAAAGCTCGGCTTGTCGCTAAGGGTTATCGACAAGTTCAAGGGGTTGACTACGATGAGACTTTCTCACCGGTAGCGAAGCTGAAGTCCGTCCGAATCATGTTAGCAATTGCCGCATTCTACGATTATGAAATATGGCAAATGGACGTCAAAACGGCATTCCTTAATGGTTTCCTTAAGGAAGAATTGTATATGATGCAGCCGGAGGGTTTTGTCGATCCTAAGAATGCTGACAAGGTGTGCAAGCTCCAACGCTCGATTTATGGGCTGGTGCAAGCATCTCGGAGTTGGAACATTCGCTTTGATGAGATGATCAAAGCGTTTGGGTTTACGCAGACTTATGGAGAAGCCTGTGTTTACAAGAAAGTGAGTGGGAGCTCTGTAGCATTTCTCATATTATATGTAGACGACATACTTTTGATGGGAAATGATACAGAACTCTTGGACAGCATCAAGGCCTACTTGAATAAAAGTTTTTCAATGAAGGACCTTGGAGAAGCTGCTTATATATTAGGCATCAAGATCTATAGAGATAGATCGAGACGCCTCATAGGTCTTTCACAAAGCACATACCTTGATAAGATATTGAAGAAGTTCAATATGGATCAATCTAAGAAGGGGTTCTTGCCTGTGTTACAAGGTATGAAATTGAGCTCGGCTCAAAGTCCGACCACGGCAGAAGAAATAGAAGAGATGAGTGTCATCCCCTATGCCTCAGCCATAGGTTCTATTATGTATGCCATGCTGTGTACCAGACCCGATGTAAATCTTGCCGTAAGTTTGGTAGGAAGGTACCAAAGTAATCCCGGCAAGGAACACTGGACAGCGGTCAAGAATATCCTGAAGTACCTGAAAAGGACTAAGGAGATGTTTCTCGTTTATGGAGGTGACGAAGAGCTCGTCGTAAAGGGTTACGTCGACGCTAGCTTCGACACAGATCTGGATGACTCAAAGTCACAAACCGGATACGTGTATATTTTGAATGGTGGGGCAGTAAGCTGGTGCAGTTGCAAGCAGAGCGTTGTGGCGGGATCTACATGTGAAGCGGAGTACATGGCAGCCTCGGAGGCAGCACATGAAGCAATCTGGGTGAAGGAGTTCATCACCGACCTCGGAGTCATACCCAATGCGTCGGGGCCGATCAAGCTCTTCTGTGACAACACTGGAGCTATTGCACTTGCCAAGGAGCCCAGGTTTCACAAGAAGACAAGGCACATCAAGCGTCGCTTCAACTCCATTCGTGAAAATGTTCAAGATGGAGACATAGAAATTTGTAAAGTACATATGGACCTGAATGTAGCAGATCCGTTGACTAAACCTCTCCCTAGGGCAAAACATGATCAACACCAGAATTCCATGGGTGTTCGATTCATCACAATGTAACTAGATTATTGACTCTAGTGCAAGTGGGAGACTGTTGGAAATATGCCCTAGAGGCAATAATAAAAGCATTATTATTATATTTCCTTGTTCATGGTAATTGTCTTTATTCATGCTATAATTGTGTTATCCGGAAAATGTAATACATGTGTGAATAACAGACACCAACATGTCCCTAGTAAGCCTCTAGTTGACTAGCTCGTTGATCAACAGATAGTCATGGTTTCCTGGCTATGGACATAAGATGTCACTGATAACGAGATCACATCATTAGGAGAATGATGTGATGGACAAGACCCAATCCTAAACATAGCATAAAGATCGTGTAGTTCGTTTGCTAGAGTTTTGCAATGTCAAGTATCTTTTCCTTAGACCATGAGATCGTGTAACTCCCGGATACCGTAGGAGTGCTTTGGGTGTACCAAACGTCACAACGTAACTGGGTGACTATAAAGGTATACTACGGGTATCTCCGAAAGTGTCTGTTGGGTTGACACGGATCAAGACTGGGATTTGTCACTCCGTATGACGGAGAGGTATCACTGGGCCCACTCGGTAATGCATCATCATAATGAGCTCAAAGTGACCAAGTGTCTGGTCACGGGATCATGCATTACGGTACGAGTAAAGTGACTTGCCGGTAACGAGATTGAACGAGGTATTGGGATACCGACGATCGAATCTCGGGCAAGTAATATATCGATAGACAAAGGGAATTGCATACGGGGTTGATTAAATCCTCGACATCATGGTTCATCCGATGAGAACATCGTGGAGCGTGTGGGAGCCAACATGGGTATCCAGATCCCGCTGTTGGTTATTGACCGGAGAGTCGTCTCGGTCATGTCTGCTTGTCTCCCGAACCCGTAGGGTCTACACACTTAAGGTTCGGTGACGCTAGGGTTGTGAAGATATGTATATGCAGTAACCCGAATATTGTTCGGGGTCCCGGATGAGATCCCGGACGTCACGAGGAGTTCCGGAATGGTCCGGAGGTAAAGAAAATTATATAGGATGTGCAGTTTCGGCCATCGGGACAAGTTTCGGGGTACCCGGTATTGTACCGGGACCACCGGAAGGGTCCCGGGGGTCCACCGGGTGGGGCCACCTATCCCGGAGGGCCCCTTGGGCTGAAATAGGAGGGAACCCAGCCCATAGTGGGCTGGAGCACCAGCCCCCCCAAGGCCCATGCGCCTAGGGTTGGGGGGAACCCTAAAGGGGGGCGCCCCCTTGCTTGGGGGGCAAGCCCCCCACCCCTGGCCGCCGCCCCCCCTGGTAGATCCCATCTACCAGGGCCGGCGCCCCCCCTGGCACCCCTATATAAAGTGGGGGAGAGGAGGGACTTGACCCCCGCACTTTTGGTGCTTCCCTCTTCCCCAGTTACTTCTCCCTTTCTCGTAGTACACGGCGAAGCCCTGCTGTCGTGACGCCCTGCATCCACCACCACGCCGTCGTGCTGCTGGATCATCATCAACCTCTCCTTCCCCCTTGCTGGATCAAGAAGGAGGAGACGTCTCCCGTCCCGTACGTGTGTTGAACGCGGAGGTGCCGTCCGTTCGGCGCTGGTCATCGGTGATTTGGATCACGTCGTGTACGACTACTTCAACCTCGTTCTAACGAACGCTTCCGCTCGCAATCTACAAAGGTATGTAGATGCATCTCGTGACTCGTTGCTAGATGAACTCCTAGATGATCTTGGTGAAACGAGTAGGAAATTTTTTTGTTTTCTGCAACGTTCCCCAACAGTCCCGATTCTAAGCCGTTAAGCATGGTGCACTAAACTATCAAGTAGTCATCATAGTGAGCTAGCCAAACGTTCATAACGTCTGCATCTGCTCCTGCAATAGGTCTGTCACCTAGCGGTGCATCAAGGACATAATTCTTCTGTGCAGCAATGAGGATAAACCTCAGATCACGGATCCAATCCGCATCATTGCTACTAACATCTTTCAACATAATTTTCTCTAGGAACATATCAAAATAAAACGCAGGGAAGCAACAATGCGAGCTATTGATCTACAACATGATTTGCAAAATACTACCAGGACTAAGTTGATGATAAATTTAAGTTCAATTTAATCATATTACTTAAGAACTCCCACTTAGATAGATATCCCTCTAATCCTCTAAGTGATCACGTGATCCAAATCAACTAAACCATAACCGATCATCACGTGAGATGGAGTAGTTTTCAATGGTGAACATCGCTATGTTGATCATATCTACTATATGATTCACGCTCGACCTTTCAGTCTCCGTGTTCCGAGGCCATATCTGTATATGCTTGGCTCGTCAAGTATAACCTGAGTATTCCGCGTATGCAACTGTTTTGCACCCGTTGTATTTGAACGTAGAGCCTATCACACCCGATCATCACGTGGTGTCTCAGCACGAAGAACTTTTGCAACGGTGCATACTCAGGGAGAACACTTCTTGATAATTTAGTGAGAGATCATCTTATAATGCTACCGTCAATCAAAGCAAGATAAGATGCATAAAAGGATAAACATCACATGCAATCAATATAAGTGATATGATATGGCCATCATCATCTTGTGCTTTGTGATCTCCATCTCCGAAGCACCGTCATGATCACCATCGTCACCGGCGCGACACCTTGATCTCCATCGTAGCATCGTTGTCGTCTCGCCAATCTTATGCTTCTACGACTATCACTACCGCTTAGTAATAAAGTAAAGCATTACATCGCGATTGCATTGCATACAATAAAGCGACAACCATATGGCTCCTACCAGTTGCCGATAACTCGGTTACAAAACATGATCATCTCATACAATAAAATCAGCATCATGCCCTGACCATATCACATCACAACATGCCCTGCAAAAACAAGTTAGACGTCCTCTACTTTGTTGTTGCAAGTTTTTACGTGGCTGCTACGGGCTTAAGTAAGAACTCATCTCACCTACGCATCAAAACCACAACGATAGTTCGTCAAATAGACTCTGTTTTAACCTTCTCAAGGACCGGGCGTAGTCACACTTGGTTCAACTAAAGTTGGAGAGGCAGTCTTCCGCAAGCCATCTATGTGCAAAGCACGTCGAGGGAACCGGTCTCGCGTAAGAGTACGCGTAAGGTTGGTCCGGATCGTCTCGTCCAACAATACCGCCAAACCAAAGTATGACATGCTGGTAGGCAGTATGACTTGTATCGCCCACAACTCACTTGTGTTCTACTCGTGCATATAACATCAAACCATAAAAACCTAGGCTCGGATGCCACTGTTGGGGAACGCAGTAATTTCAAAAAATTTCCTACGCACACGCAAGATCATGGTGATGCACAGCAACGAGAGGGGAGAGTGTTGTCTACGTACCAACGCAGACCGACTGCGGAAGCGATCACACAACGTAGAGGAAGTAGTCGTACGTCTTCTTCCCGATCCGACCGATCCAAGCACCGTTACTCCGGCACCTCCGAGTTCTTAGCACACGTTCAGCTCGATGACGTTCCTCGGGCTCCGATCCAGCAAAGCGTCGAGGAAGAGTTCCGTCAGCACGACGGCGTGGTGACGATCTTGATGTACTACCGACGCAGGGCTTCGCCTAAGCACTGTAACGGTATGATCGAGGTGGAATTTGGTGGCAGGGGGCACCGCACACGGTTAAGGAGCGATTAACTTGTGTGTCTTGGGGTGCCCCCTGCCCCCGTATATAAAGGCCAGGGGCAGGGGGTTCGGCCGGCCAGGTGGGAGGCGCAGGGAGGAGTCCTACTCCCACCGGGAGTAGGACTCCTTCCCCCCAATCCTATTCCAACTAGGATTCTTGGAGAAAGAGGGGGCCGGCCCACCTCTCCTAGTCCTATTAGGACTTGGGAAAGGTGGGGGGCGCCGGCCAGGTGTGGGCTGCCTCTTCTCTCTTTTCCACTAAGGCCCAATAGGCCCATTTACCTCCCGGGGGGTTCCGGTAACCCTCCCGGTAATCCGGAAAAATCCCGATTTCATCCGGAACGCTTCCGGTGCCCAAACATAGGCTTCCAATATATCAATCTTTACGTCTCGACCATTTCGAGACTCCTCGTCATGTCCGTGATCTCATCCGGGACTCCGAACAACCTTCGGTACATCAAAATGCATAAACTCATAATAACTGTCATCGTAACGTTAAGCGTGCGGACCCTACGGTTCGAGAACAATGTAGACATGACCGAGACACGTCTCCGGTCAATAACCAATAGCAGGACCTGGATGCCCATATTGGCTCCTACATATTCTACGAAGATCTTTATCGGTCAGACCGCATAACAACATACGTTGTTCCCTTTGTCATCGGTATGTTACTTGCCCGAGATTCGATCGTCGGTATCCAATACCTAGTTCAATCTCGTTACCGGCAAGTCTCTCTACTCGTTCCGTAATACATCATCTCACAACTAACATATTAGTTGCAGTGCTTGCAAGGCTTATGTGATGTGCATTACCGAGAGGGCCCAGAGATACCTCTCCGACAATCGGAGTGACAAACCCTAATCTCGAAATACGCCAACCCAACATCTACCATTGGAGACACCTGTAGTACTCCTTTATAATCACCCAGTTACGTTGTGACGTTTGGTAGTACCCAAAGTGTTCCTCCGGTAAACGGGAGTTGCATAATCTCATAGTTATAGGAACATGTATAAGTCATGAAGAAAGCAATAGCAACATACTAAACGATCGGGTGCTAAGCTAATGGAATGGGTCATGTCAATCAGATCATTCTACTAATGATGTGACCTCGTTAATCAAATAACAACTCCTTGTTCATGGTTAGGAAACATAACCATCTTTGATTAACGAGCTAGTCAAGTAGAGGCATACTAGTGACACTCTGTTGGTCTATGTATTCACACATGTATTATGTTTCCGGTTAATACAATTCTAGCATGAATAATAAACATTTATCATGATATAAGGAAATAAATAATAACTTTATTATTGCCTCTAGGGCATATTTCCTTCAGTTCTTGCCTGTGTTAGAAGGTGTGAAGTTGAGTCAGACTCAATGCCCGACCACTGCAGAAGATAGAGAGAAAATGAAAGATGTTCCCTATGCTTCAGCCATAGGCTCTATCATGTATGCAATGCTGTGTACCAGACCTGATGTGTGCCTTGCTATAAGTTTAGCAGGGAGGTACCAAAGTAATCCAAGAGTGGATCACTGGACAGCGGTCAAGAACATCCTGAAATACCTGAAAAGGACTAGGGATATGTTTCTCGTATATGGAGGTGACAAAGAGCTCACCGTAAGAGGTTACGTTGATGCAAGCTTTGACACTGATCCGGACGATTCTAAATCGCAAACCGGATACGTGTTTACTTTAAACGGTGGAGCTGTCAGTTGGTGCAGTTCTAAACAAAGCGTCGTAGCGTGATCTACATGTGAAGCGGAGTACATAGCTGCTTCGGAAGCAGCAAACGAAGGAGTCTGGATGAAGGAGTTCATATCCGATCTAGGTGTCATACCTAGTGCATCGGGTCCAATGAAAATCTTTTGTGACAATACTGGTGCAATTGCTTTGGCAAAGGAATCCAGATTTCACAAAAGGACCAAACACATCAAAAGACGCTTCAACTCCATTCGAGATTTAGTCCAGGTGGGAGACATAGAGATTTGCAAGATACATACAGATCTGAATATTGCAGACCCGTTGACTAAGCCTCTTCCACGAGCAAAACAAGATCAGCACCAAGGCTCCATGGGTGTTAGAATCATTACTGTGTAATCTAGATTATTGACTCTAGTGCAAGTGGGAGACTGAAGGAAATATGCCCTAGAGGCAATAATAAAGTTATTATTTATTTCCTCATATCATGATAAATGTTTATTATTCATGCTAGAATTGTATTAACCGGAAACATAATACATGTGTGAATACATAGACAAACAGAGTGTCACTAGTATGCCTCTACTTGACTAGCTCGTTAATCAAAGATGGTTATGTTTCCTAACCATGAACAAAGATTTGTTATTTGATTAACGAGATCACATCATTAGTTGAATGATCTGATTGACATGACCCATTCCATTAGCTTAGCACCCGATCGTTTAGTCTGTTGCTATTGCTTTCTTCATGACTTATACATGTTCCTATAACTATGAGATTATGCAACTCCCATTTACCGGAGGAACACTTTGGGTACTACCAAACGTCACAACGTAACTGGGTGATTATAAAGGAGTACTACAGGTGTCTCCAATGGTGGATGTTGGGTTGGCGTATTTCGAGATTACGGTTTGTCACTCCGATTGTCGGAGAGGTATCTCTGGGCCCTCTCGGTAATACACATCACATAAGCCTTGCAAGCATAATAACTAAGATGTTAGTTATGAGATGATGTATTACGGAACGAGTGAAGAGACTTGCCAGTAACGAGATTGAACTAGGTATTGGATACCGACGATCGAATCTCGGGCAAGTAACATACCGATGACAAAGGGAACAACGTATGTTGTTATGCGGTCTGACCGATAAAGATCTTCGTAGAATATGTAGGAGCCAATATGGGCATCCAGGTCCCGCTATTGGTTATTGACCGGAGACGTGTCTCGGTCATGTCTACACTGTTCTCGAACCGTAGAGTCCGCACGCTTAACGTTACGATGACAGTTATTATGAGTTTATGCATTTTGATGTACCGAAGGTTGTTCGGAGTCCCAGATGTGATCACGGACATGACGAGGAGTCTCGAAATGGTCGAGACGTAAAGATTGATATATTGGAAGCCTATGTTTGGACACCGGAAGTGTTCCGGGTGAAATCGGGATTTTACCGGAATACCGGGAGGGTTACCGGAACCCCCCGGGAGGCAAATGGGCCTATTGGGCCTTAGTGGAAAAGTGAAAGGGGCTGCCCACAAGGGCTGCGCGCCTCCCCCCCTTCCCTAGTCCTATTAGGACTAGGAGAAGGGGCCGGCCCCCCTCTTTCCCTCTTCTCTTTGGAGACTCCTATTAGGAATAGGATTGGGGGGGGGGGGAGTCCTACTCCCGGTAGGAGTAGGACTCCTCCTGCGCCCCTCTCCCTAGCCGGCCGAACCCCTCCCCCTGCTCCTTTATATACGGGGGCAGGGGGCACCCCATAGACACACAAGTTGATCATTGTTGATCGTTCCTTAGCCGTGTGCGGTGCCCCCTGCCACCAAATTCCACCTCAGTCATATCGTTGTAGAGCTTAGGCGAAGCCCTGCGTCGGTAGTACATCAAGATCGTCACCACGCCGTTGTGCTGACGGAACTCTTCCTCGACGCTTTGCTGGATCGGAGCCCGAGGATCGTCATCGAGCTGAACGTGTGCTAAGAACTCGGAGGTGCCGGAGTAACGGTGCTTGGATCGGTTGGATCGGGAAGAAGATGTACGACTACTTCCTCTACGTTGTGTGATCGCTACCGCAGTCGGTCTGCATTGGTACATAGACAACACTCTCCCCCTCGTTGCTATGCATCACCATGATCTTGCGTGTGCGTAGGAAAATTTTCGAAATTACTACGTTCCCCAACAGAGGCATACTAGTGACACTCTGTTTGTCTATGTATTCACACAAGTATTATGTTTTCGGTTAATACAATTCTAGCATGAATAATAAACATTTATCATGAAATAAGGAAATAAATAATAACTTTATTATTGCCTCTAGGACATATTTCCTTCAGTCTCCCACTTGCACTAGAGTCAATAATCTAGTTCATATCACCATGTGATTTAACACCAATAGTTCACATCACCATGTGATTAACACCCATAGTTCACATTGTCATGTGACCAATACCCAAAGGATTTATTAGAGTCAACAATCTAGTTCACATCTCTATGTGATTAACACCCAAAGAGTACTAAGGTGTGATCTTGTTTTGCTTGTGAGAGAAGTTTAGTCAATGGGTCTGCCACATTCAGATCCGTATGTATTTTGCAAATTTCTATGTCAACAATGCTATGCACGAAGCTACTCTAGCTAATTGCTCCCACTTTCAATATGTATCCAGATTGAGACTTAGAGTCATCTGGATCAGTGTCAAAACTTGTATCGACGTAACCCTTTACGACAAACCTTCTGTCACCTCCATAATCGAGAAACATATCCTTATTCCACTAAGAATATTTTTGACCGCTGTCCAGTGATCTACTCCTAGATCACTATTGTACTCCCTTGCTAAACATAGTGTAGGGTATATAATAGACCTAGTATACAGCATGGCATACTTTATAGAACCTATGGCTGAGGCTTAGGGAATGACTTTGATTCTCTTTCTCTCTTCTGCCGTGGTCGGGCTTTGAGTCTTACTCAATTTCACACCTTGTAACACAGGTAAGAACTCTTTCTTTGACTGTTCCATTTTGAACTATTTCAAAATCTTGTCAAGGTATATACTCATTGAAAAAACTTATCAAGCGTCTTGATCTATCTCTCTAGATCTTGATGCTCAATATGAAGTAGCTTCACTGAGGTCTTTATTTGAAAAAACTCCTATCAAACACTCCTTTATGCTTTGTAGAATAATTCTACATTATTTCCGATCAACAATATGTCATTCACATATACTTATCAGAAACACTGTAGTGCTCCCACTCACTTTCTTGTAAATACAAGCTTTTCTGCAAGTTTGTATAAAACTATATGCTTTGAAGTAACATGACCTCCAGAACAGGATTACCGTACCACTCTGGTGCGGATCTCACTCTGGTTTACCTACGAGGTTCGGTGGTAACTTGATCTGAAGTTACATGATCATCATCATTAGCTTCCTCACTAATTGGTGCAGTAGTCATAGGAACAGATTTCTGTGATGAACTACTTTACAATAAGGGAGGAGGTACAGTTACCTCATCAAGTTCTACTTTCCTCCCACTCACTTCTTTCGAGAGAAACTCCTTCTCTAGAAAGGATCCATTTTAAGCAACAAAGATCTTGCCTTCGGATCTGTGATAGAAGGTGTACCCAATAGTCTCTTTTGGGTATCCTATGAAGATGCACTTCTCCGATTTGGGTTTGAGCTTATCATGTCGAAACGTTTTCACATAAGCATCGCAACCCCAAACTTCAAGAAACAATAGCTTAGGTTTCTTGCTAAACCATAGTTCATACTGTGTCGTCTCAACGGATTTTGACGGTGCCCTATTTAACGTGAATGCAGCTGTCTCTAATGCATAACCCCAAAACGATAGTGGTAAATCGGTAAGAGACATCATAGATTGCACTATATCCAATAAAGTACGGTTATGACGTTCGGGCACACCATTATGCTGTGGTGTTCCAGGTGGCATGAGTTTGTGAAACTATTCCACATTGTTTTAATTGAAGACCAAACTCGTAACTCAAATATTTGTCTCCGTGATCAGATTGTAGAAACCTTATTTTCTTGTCACGATGATTTTCCACTTCACTCTGAAATTCTTTGAACTTTTCAAATGTTTCAGACTTATGTTTCATCAAGTAGATATACCCATATCTACTCAAATCATCTGTGAAGGTCAGAAAATAACGATACCTGCCGCGAGCCTCAACACTCATCAGATCGCATACATCAGTATGTATTATTTCCAATATGTCAGTAGCTCATTCCATTGTTCCGGAGAACGGAGTTTTTAGTCATATTGCCCATGAGGCATGGTTCGCAAGTATCAAGTGATTCCAAAAGCCCATCAACATGGAGTTTCTTCATGCGCTTTACACCAATATGATCTAAACGGCAGTGCCACAAATAAGTTGCACTATCATTATTAACTTTGCATCTTTTGGATTCAATATTATGAATGTGTGTATCACTACAATCGAGATCCAACGAACTATTTTCATTGGGTGTATGACCATTGAATGTTTTATTTAGGTAAACAGAACAACAATTATTCTCTGATTTTAAATGAATAAATGTTTTTTTTGCAACAAACATGATCAAATCATATTCATGCTCAACGCAAACACCAAATAACACTTATTTAGGTTCAACACTAATCCCGAAAGTATAGGGAGTGTGCAATGATGATCATATCAATCTTGGAACCACTTCCAAAACACATCATCACTTGACCCTTAACTAGTCTTTGTTCATTTTGTAACTCCCGTTTCGAGTTACTACTCTTAGCAACTGAACTAGTATCAAATATTGAGGGGTTGCTATAAACACTAGTAAAGTACACATCAATAACATGTATATCAAATATACCTTTGTTCACTTTGCCATCCTTCTTATCCGCCAAATACTTGGGGTAGTTCCGCTTCCAGTGACCAGTCGTTTTATAGTAGAAGCACTTAGTCTCAGGCTTAGGTCCAGACTTGGGCTTCTTCACTTGAGCAACAACTTGCTTGCCGTTCTTCTTGAAGTTCCCCTTTCTTCCCTTTGCCCTTTTCTTGAAACTAGTGGTCTTGTTAACCATCAACACTTGATGTTTTTCTTGATTTCTACCTTCGTCAATTTCAGCATCACGAAGAGCTTGGGAATCGTTTCTGTTATCCCTTGCATATTATAGTTCATCACGAAGTTCAACTAACTTGGTGATGGTGACTAGAGAATTCTGTCAATCACTATTTTATCTGGAAGATTAACTCCCACTTGATTCAAGCGATTGTAGTACCCAGACAATCTGAGCACATGCTCACTGCTTGAGCTATTCTCCTCCATCTTTTAGCTATAGAACTTGTTGGAGACTTCATATCTCTCAACTCGGGTATTTGCTTGAAATATTAACTTCAACTCCTGGAACATCTCGTATGGTGCATGACGTTCAAAACGTCTTTGAAGTCCCGATTCTAAGCCATTAAGCATGGTGCACTAAACTATCAAGTAGTCATCATACTGAGCTAGCCAAATGTTCATAACGTCTGCATCTGCTCCTGCAATAGGTCTGTCACCTAGCGGTGCATCAAGGACATAATTCTTTTGTGCAACAATGAGGATAAACCTCAGATCACGGATCCAATCCGCATCATTGCTACTAACATCTTTCAACTTAGTTTTCTCTAGGAACACATATGAAACATAGGGAAGCAACAACGCGAGCTATTGATCTACAACATAGATATGCTAATACTACCAGGACTAAGTTCATGATAAATTAAAGTTCAATTAATCATATTACTAAAGAACTCCCACTTAGATAGACATCCCTCTAATCCTCTAAGTGATCACGTGATCCATATCAACTAAACCATGTCCGATCATCACGTGAGATGGAGTAGTTTCAATGGTGAACATCACTATGTTGATCATATCTACTATATGATTCACGCTTGACCTTTCGGTATCCATGTTCCGAGGCCATATCTGTTATATGCTAGGCTCGTCAAGTTTAACCCGAGTATTCCGCGTGTGCAACTATTTTGCACCCATTGTATTTGAACGTAGAGCCTATCACACCCGATCATCACGTGGTGTCTCAGCACGAAGAACTTTCACAACGGTGCATACTCAGGGAGAACACTTATACTTTGATAATTTAGTGAGGGATCATCTTATAATGCTACCGTCTATCAAAGCAAGATAAGATGCATAAAAGATAAACATCATATGCAATCAATATAAGTGATATGATATGGCCATCATCATCTAGTGCTTGTGATCTCCATCTCCGAAGCACCGTCATGATCACCATCGTCACCAGCGCGACACCTTGATCTCCATCGTAGCATCGTTGTCGTCTCACCAATCTTATGCTTCTACAACTATCGCTACCACTTAGTGATAAAGTAAAGCATTACAGGGCGATTGCATTGCATACAATAAAGCGACAACCATATGGCTCCTACTAGTTGCCGATAACTCGGTTACAAAACATGATCATCTCATACAATTTAGCATCATGTCTTGACCATATCACATCACAACATGCCCTGCAAAAACAAGTTAGACGTCCTCTACCTTGTTGTTGCAAGTTTTACGTGGCTGCTACGGGCTTAACAAGAACCGTTCTTACCTACGCATCAAAACCACAACGATAGTTTGTCAAGTTGGTGCTGTTTTAACCTTCGCAAGGACCGGGCGTAGCCACACTCGGTTCAACTAAAGTTGGAGAAACTGACACCCGCCAGCCACCTATGTGCAAAGCACGTCGGTAGAACCAGTCTCGCGTAAGCGTACGCGTAATGTCGATCCGGGCCGCTTCATCCAACAATACCACCAAACCAAAGTATGACATGCTGGTAAGCAGTATTACTTATATCACCCACAACTCACTTGTGTTCTACTCGTGCATATGACATCTACGCATAAAACCTGGCTATGATACCACTGTTGAGGAACGTAGTAATTTCAAAAAAAATCCTACGCACACGCAAGATCATGGTGATGCATAGCAACGAGAGGGAAGAGTGTGTCCACGTACCCTCGTAGACCGAAAGCGGAAGCGTTAGCACAACGCGGTTGATGTAGTCGTACATCTTCACGATCCGACCGATCAAGTACCGAACGCACGGCACCTCCGAGTTTAGCACATGTTCAGCCCGATGACGTCCCTCGAACTCCGATCCAGCCGAGTGTTGAGGGAGAGTTTCATCAGCACGACGGCGTGGTGACGATGTTGACGTTCTACCGACGCAGGGCTTCGCCTAAGCACCGCTACAGTATTATCGAGGTGGACTATAGTGGAGGGGGGCACCGCATACGGCTAAAAAATCAAACAAATCAATTGTTGTGTCTATGGGGTGCCCCTGGCCACATATATAAAGGAGTGGAGGAGGGGGGAGGGCCGGCCTAGCTATGGCGCGCCCTGGAGGAGTCCTACTCCCACTGGGAGTAGGATTCCCCCCTTCCATGTAGTAGGAGTAGGAGTCAAGGCAAGGGAAGAGAGAAGAGAAGGAAGGAGGGGGCGCAGCCCCTCCCCCTAGTCCAATTTGGACTAGGCCTTGGGGGGGCGCCCAACCTCTCCTCTCTCTTTCCCCTAAAGCCCAATAAGGCCCATATACTCCCCGGCGAATTCCTGTAACTCTCCGGTACTCCGAAAAATACCCGAATCACTCGGAACCTTTCCGATGTCCGAATATAGTCGTCTAATATATCGATCTTTAAGTCTCGACCATTTCGAGACTCCTCGTCATGTCCCCGATCTCATCCGGGACTCCAAACTACCTTCGGTACATCAAAACATATAAACTCATAATATAACTGTCATCAAAACGTTAAGCGTGCAGACCCTACGGGTTCGAGAACTATGTAGACATGACCGAGACACGTCTCCGGTCAATAACCAATAGCGGAACCTGGATGCTCATATTGGCTCCCACATATTGTACGAAGATCTTTATCGGTCAGACCGCATAACAACATACGTTGTTCCCTTTGTCATCAGTACGTTACTTGCCCGAGATTCGATCGTTGGTATCTCAATACCTAGTTCAATCTCGTTACCGGCAAGTCTCTTTACTCGTTCCGTAATACATCATCCCACAACTAACTCATTAGTTGCAATGCTTGCAAGACTTAAATGATGTGCATTACCGAGAGGGCCCAGAGATACCTCTCCGACAATCGGAGTGACAAATCCTAATCTCGAAATACGCCAACCCAACAAGTACCTTCAGAGACACCTGTAGAGCACCTTTATAATCACCCAGTTACGTTGTGACGTTTGGTAGCACACAAAGTGTTCCTCCGGTAAACGGGAGTTGCATAATCTCATAGTCATAGGAACATGTATAAGTCATGAAGAAAGCAATAGCAGAAATACTAAACGACCGTGTGCTAAGCTAACGGAATGGGTCAAGTCAATCACATCATTCTCCTAATGATGTGATCCCGTTAATCAAATGACAACTCATGTCTATGGCTAGGAAACATAACCATCTTTGATCAACGAGCTAGTCAAGTAGAGGCATACTAGTGACACTCTGTTTGTCTATGTATTCACACAAGTATTATGTTTCCGGTTAATACAATTCTAGCATGAATAATAAACATTTATCATGAAATAAGGAAATAAATAATAACTTTATTATTGCCTCTAGGACATATTTCCTTCAGTTCTCTCACATATCATCCTCTCAACGACTGCGTAAGAACAAAATCTTCACCCTCACACATGACGGATCCGAATACTCTGCGCATCCCCAGAAAGCGGAAATTCTCAAAGACTTCTTTGTTTCTCTAATTGGCACCCCAGGCCTGACAACCTGGACCTTTGATCTAAAATCTATATACCCTCACATGGTGCCTGGACTCCACGCCCTCGATGCACCCTTCTCCGAAGATGAAATTAAGCTTGTGTTTCTCACTATGAACCTCCAAGCCAGCCCGGTACCGGATGGCTTTGGACCTACTTTTTATAGATTGTTCTGGCCACTAGTCAAAAACCTTGTTCTACCTTTCTTCTCACATTTCCACCAAGGTATCGTAAACACAGAACATCTAAACCATGCCCACATAGCCCTCCTCCCTAAGAAGGACGCGCCGACCTCCCCTGACGCTTTTAGGCCCATCTCGCTGCAAAATTGCCCGATCAAAGCTGTTGCAAAAGTTATCACATCTCGTCTTAAACCATTCATTCCTATGCTAGTTCATGGCAATCAAACCGGCTTCATTTCTGGTAGAAACATTGGTGAAAACTTTGTCTTCACAACCGATCTCGTTAGCTCTTGCCACTCTCGCAAAAAACCTACCATGGTATTCAAGTTGGACTTCCGAAAAGCTTTCGACTCTGTCGCATGGCCTGCTCTACAAAAAATTCTGGCAGTACAGGGTTTCTCGTCCACCTTCCGCCGGTGGATCCAAAACATCCTCCTCACTGGAAAAACGGCCATTCTCCTGAACGGGGTTCAGGGCAAATGGATCCAATGTAAAATGGTTTGAGGCAGGGCGACCCAGTCTCTCCCTACCTCTTTCTTATCGTCGCTGATCTCCTTCAACAGCTCATCCTCCAAAACTCGGACCCTGCACTCCACCATCCTATCTTCTCCCACCTGCCTCCCACTGTCCTCCAATACACCGATGACACGCTCATCGTTGCAGCCGCCTCCTCTGCAGCCGCCTCAACCCTCAAAAACATCATAAACACCTTTGCACATGCCACCGGTGTCACCATCAACTTTGCTAAGACTACCCTAGCCACCTTACACACCGACGAAACCACGTCTACTACATCGCCCTGGCCATGGGATGCTCTTGCGCTTCCTTTCCGCAAACTTATCTAGGACTCCCCCTCGCCCCCACCAGGCATCTCACTAATATCTTCAATCCTCTGCTAGAACATGCTAGGAAACTACTTTCTGGCTGGCGTGCCAAGCTTCTTAATAAAGGTGATCGGCTCATCCTCATCTCTTCTGTCCTGGATTCAATCCTCGTTTATTTCATGTCTGTGTTCCGCATCCCAAAGAAAACAATCAAAACTCTGGACTCGCTGAGGAGAGCATTTTTTTGGGCAGGTGAGGATGCTTGCTCAGGTGCTCAATGTCTTATTGCATGGAAAAATGTTTGCTTACCAAAAAAATACAGTGGTTGAGGGCTCAAAAACCTACATGTGCAAAACAACTGCCTTCTCATGAAATTCACTGCCAAAGCCCTCTCCACTACACAAACCCCTTGGCTAGAATGGTTAGATCTCCAACACCCTAATGCTCTAGTCTCCCCACCCCCGCAAACCTCTTTCCTTTGCCGCACAATTTCACAACAACTCACCTCTCTACAAAATATAACCTTCGTGTTAACAAATAGCAGTTCACACACCTACTTTTGGCTAGATACCTAGTTGACTCCACAACCCTTGGCCACTACCTTCCCCCACTTATTCTCCCACTCCACTCTAAAGCTGGTTAAAGTGGCTAACATTCTGCATTTCGGTATTCAAGCTAACCTCCGTAACCGTCTCTCTCTTACGGCAGAACAAGAACTTGTCTCGCTTGTGGCTGTTTTGTAGGACTTCATGCCTTCGCCTGGGGAAGACCAACGGTTCCTTCGACATGGCATTGCCTTCTCCACCAAACATGCATACGCCGCCCTCATGGAGCAGCCAGATCACGATCATCATGCTCCGCTCATCTGGTCTGCAAAGATTCCTTGGAAGCTCAAAGTCTTCGCTTGGCTGCTCTTTAAAGACCGCCTCAACACCAGGTGCAACCTTGCACACAAACATATAACCGCCTTAGATATATGCCCTCGGTGTGCGAGGCTGCCAGAAGACTCCAGCCACCTGTTCATCTCATGCCCTCTCGCCAATAGGATCTGGCAACGTCTTGGCCTTCTGCCCCAGTCTGACGATATCACAGACCTCTGGGATGTCGCTACCCCTCCTCACCTCCCCACCTCCACATGGCCTTCAGTCCTCTTGGCCCTGCTATGGATGGTCTGGTCTGCTCGCAATGACATGGTATTTAGGACGATTGATCAAAGTTCTGTAATAACCCTTAGAAACCTTATTTCCGCTCTGGATCTTTGGTCTCATCGGCTTGTGCTACCACAGGACAAGGAGGACGTCTTCTCGTGGCGTTCCTACCTTTCTGCACGGTGCACCATGCCTATGTAATGCTGTACTTACTGCCTCGGCAGTCCTTTGAGTAATATATTCAGGTGGGCGAGCTCCCCCCGGTGATTCTCAAAAAAAAGAAACCCGTGTCGAAGCTACAGATGCAGGGAGTGATTCCGAAACTTATGTCAGTGCTATGGACATAAGTGCCAACTTTGCTGGAGTGGATGCCGCGATAGCTACATGTGCACGGCCTGCACGGCCATGGAGAAGCAGTCTTTGTGTGCTGCCTCCGAGAAAGGCCAGCTGTGGTCGAAAGAGCAGTTCAGAAATTCTAAGAATAGGCGAAAAAGTGGGGCCAGAAGTCCACGACACAAGGCGTGATGGTGTGATCATGCTAGAAGTAGGCGAAAACGTGGCGCCTAAAGACCATGACACAAGGCACACAGATGTGGTCGTGCCAGAAGAGCCAGATGTACTGCGAGTTACATTCATACCAGGTGTGACGAGCAGGGCGGGCGGTGCACCGGAAATCCAAGGCGCGAGATGGGGCGCGCCAGGACACGCATCAGGAGACGCGTACAAAGGCATGTACGGCGCGAGCTGAGAGGCTCCGGGCACTACGCACGCTGCATCAGGTGAGCGAGGCGTATCATCCAGTTCATGCATGGAGCTGCCTTACGGAAGCGCCAAAGTACGTACGACCACATGCAGCAGCAGCAACGTCTCAGCATGCAAAGCAAAAGAGGTAGGCCGATGTGACGCATCAGAAGAGGAGCCGGACCAGGAGACAGGCCAATCCGCGGGTGGTAATCAAAGTTTTAAATCGCAGGCGAAACTCGAGCGATCACGGCGCATTCGCTGGCTGGGAGCCTCCCCGCGATGCTATCGTTGAAAAAACACGATCTGCAGTACTCACGCGATCGCTGCACGAAACGACGCTAAATCCCTTCGCTATTGCTGCAATTTAGCTGGGACAGGCCGAAAGAGAGGCCCCAAAAGGGATTGGCCCAAATTTTTCCCTGATAAGCCAGAGGAGCTCTTCCAGAAACCTAGCATCGTCTCCCTCTCTTCCCGTTCCTTTCCTTCCCTCCACCGAAAACATTGTGGCGGCTACGCGGTTAATCACAGGTGCGCTCGGCAGGCCGGCCGTTGCTTGACCGGAAGCAGTGACGACAAGGCGACGCCCAAGACTCCGGGCAGTTTCTGCAATAGTGGGCTGCGACCACGTTCCGCCCCATAGCTTCACACCACGGTTAGGAAGGCTGCGACCGGCGACGAAGGACCTCTGCAAAACGACGTCTATGAGTCCTCCAATCCGCTGTGTCCTTCATTCACTCGTTTGCCATTTGGTTTAGTAGCAGAACAGCTAGTAGACCTAGACTGCAGCCGATTTCTGAACACTTGTTTTCCGAATTTATACATGTTCTCTACTGAAAATCCCCTGTTTTAGTGAAAATCCTCTGTTTTCTGAGACAAATATGCACATGTACTACTTGAGACTTCAGAATGACTAGTACATGCACTGTTCCCGCGAAACTGCTTAGCGGCCGCTATTGCGGGCTATAGCGGCTGGCCAAGCCAGCCGCGAAATGACTTTGCCCGCGATTTGAAACCTTGGTGGTAATGGGCAAGGCACATTGCCTGGTGGCCTGCGTGGGGTTTGGCCTGGTGGTCTGTGTGTGGACGTGAGCTCAGCTACAGCTGCGGTGCTGCCGACCAGTCTAGGAGGGACGTCAACAGCGCATTGACATATAAAGGATAAGCCACTGCGCCCAACTAGTGGCACCAGCCAAGTCTCCTTTTATTCGCCATAACAGTTCAACCCACGATTGGCCAGCCCTCTCTCTACAGTAAAAATATCTCCTCTGTCTCCCTCATCCCACCTCCCTCTCGACCGCCTCTTCTCCTCCACCTCTGCCTCCACCACCTCCTCCTCCCCTGCCTCCACACAGGCCAGGCTGTGAGCTTGGGCCGGACGGAGAGCTGGTGGCCGGCGGCAAGGAGTGGAAAAATATCTCCTCTGTCTCCCTCATCTCACCTCCCTCTCGGCCGCCTCTTCACCTCCACCTCTGCCTCCACCACCTCCTCCTCCCCTGCCTCCACACAGGCCAGGTTGTGAGCTTGGGCCGGACGGAGAGCTGGTGGCCGGCGGCAAGGAGTGGAAAAATATCTCCTCTGTCTCCCTCATCCCACGTCCCTCTCGGCCGCCTCTTCTCCTCCACCTCTACCTCCACCACCTCCTCCTCCCCTGCCTCCACACAGGCCAGGCTGTGAGCTTGGGCCGGACGGAGAGCTGGTGGCCGGCGGCAAGGAGTGGAAAATATCTCCTCTGTCTCCCTCATCCCACCTCCCTCTCGGCCGCCTCTTCTCCTCCACCTCTGCCTCCACCACCTCCTCCTCCCCTGCCTCCACACAGGCCAGGCTGTGAGCTTGGGCCGGTCGGAGAGCTGGTGGCCGGCGGCAAGGAGTGGAGGACATGGCAGGGCGCGCGACGGTGCGGAGAGGCAGAAGTCGCCGTCTCTGCTGGTCGACGATGAAGAAACGGCCGCAGCCAAGGAGGATAGCCATGGAGGGGAGGGCGCGGCCTCGATCCGGATGAGGGGAGCAGCAGCTGCGCCCCTCTTCTTCGCGCGCAGTGGCCGGCGGCCTCGGCAAGGAGCTTCGCCCTCTCATTCGCGCGCGGTGCAGCGGTGACCTGAGGACGAGTTGAGGCATAGTGGTGGTTCCAACACACGTCGCAGGGGGAGGCGGCGGTGCTTCCTTGCCTCGTCTGTTCCCCCACCCCCTCCCACATCTCCTCTGCCATGGGTGCGGAGGCGAGCTTCACGGCAATGGCGGCGGCGCTGGATTCGATCTGCAGGAGAGAGAGGGAGGTGCGTCTTCGAATGGGAGGGGGTCTCCGTCGGCATCGGCCTGCACCGGCGACCTCGCCTTCCAGGGTGGCTTGACTACAGTCTACAGGTGATTACGTCTTATTCTCTATTGATTTTCCTCTTGTCTGGTCGAATTCCGTGGTCAAAGCAGTGGCAGTTTTCTTCATTGGCTAATCTGATTTGGGGCTGAGTTTTTCCCTAGATTCCTTCTTCTTACAGTTCCTTTACAACTTGCTGTTCATGGCTTGCTATGGTTGCTAGGTGTATAGACATACATGCACACGTATATCTAATTGGATTGTTAGCTGGGCAGTTTCTCTAATGTACGTCTCTGAAATTACTAATATGTGGACTTCCTAAACATGATATTTGCAGATAGGAGAACAAATAAATAGGACCAAGAAAATTAGTTGCTCGTATATTCATGTGTCACGGAGAGAAGTACCCGATTGGAGAAATTTGGTATGCCGAGTAATCTACAGGTACATAATTATCATCATAGAAAATAGAATTATCTGAGTATTGTTTGGAGGATAACAACTCCTCAAATTGGCTCATTTATTAATTTAGACCATATGCGGAGGCCGACGAATGGGGAAGGTGGAGAGGAGTGGCGGATCCGCCTCCTCGACATGGCTCTCATTCCTTCGGCTGTTGCTTACGGTTGAGGTTCGATGCCGCCCTCATTTTGCTTTTTGCATGGCCCTGTTAACTTTGCTTTAGCTTACGTCGTGCTGTTCTGTTTTCCTCTTTTACTTCTCCTTCCCTTGCTGGTGCAAGATCGTCTGGTACGTTGTTCATCCTTCGGCTCGCTGCTCGGGCTGATGGTTCGTGCGACATCCATGCTGTTAACCAACAAGGTTAGATATGCTCTAATTGGCCTGGTTGGTTAGTTCTTGGTAGATAGTCCATGAATTCGGGCGTTTGTACAGCCAGCTTGCTGTCTATATGTTTTGGTGTTTGCCTGCTATACCTATCGTGCTGTTTGTGGGTTTTTTCATCGGATCTCGTTAGGAAAAAGTGGGTTCTTGTTTACTTATGCTTGTCCTGGTGGTTTGCTTCCTGGTTGATTGAGTGCTCATATGTCGTTGGTTGATATCCATGTTTGTAGTGTGCCCAGTTTTTGTACCTTCTTGATAATTCCCAATAGACTGCAGTACCTGCTCAGGTTAGTACTTTGAGAGAAATATATGCAGCAAGTAATAGTTGTTCCTTGCTAATAAAGGACAGCTAACTACACAGATAATTAATCTATGGATTATAAAGTCCAGTAGATTGTTTATATATGCACCAGGTAATGGTTGTTGCTTGCTAATAAAGGAAGGATATCTAGATTTTTTTCTGTGGGTTGCAAAATGCAATACACCATCTTGTTATTGTTTTTATACATGCTTGCCTGATTATTTTTGTTCCTTCACAGTGAAGAACTGAAATACCCGAAGAGAACATCAGGAGGCGATGCTAGAATGGAAAAAAGACGCACTATGATGAGAGATGACTAAATGTACAGTTTTGAATCCCATTGTCATCAGTAGTTTAAATACCTTTGCCATTAGTAGTTTAAATAGCAACCAGAATTTCTTTTCCTGAGCCAGTGATTAATGGGTGCTAAAGCTGCTCTGCATATTAGTAAAAACATGATGTATTTTAACTAGAAAGTATAATTTGTTTACTGGACTAGTGACCGATCAATGTTGAATTAGCTCCAAATATTTTGTGGAAGTTCGCTGAATCACTTGTCTGAATGTTGCTGCAGATTCATACGACTTTGAATGTTGTTCTGTAACCGATGACTCAAAGTGATTATACACTGAAACCCCTTTTGAAAATGAAACAGAAACCTTACTTGAGAGTAGGCAGAGGCGTGGAGCCAATGGTATGCTCTTGGATCAATATTCTACAAGTTAAAGAACATTCATATGTTCTAGCATCTATAGATTTACATTTTCCTTTTAACAGTCTAATTACTACATGAAAAGGTTGCATCCATTTTGGTATGTGATACTGCAAGTGTAAATTAAGAAAGTAGCCTTTACGGTCTAGCTTCAGTATGTGTAAATCATGGTTACGTACATACTACATAAAAAATGGAGCATCCTTATGCTACCAAATTATTTGCTTGATCTGGCTTGTTGGTTTCTGAATACTTTTATAGGTGATGTTGTTGCCTGCTCTTCTAAACTACCGCTTGTTCATCATTTGTTGATTTGCCTATCAAGGTTTGTGCTTCCTCTTTAAGCTATATTTTCTTTTGGTTATTGTTTTTGTATGCATTTTTCTTCTTCTCTGTGGCAACGTATTTGGATCATGTTTCTCTCTGAAGCATATTGGTTGTCTGGCTTTATCTTTTTACTAGCAGGAAGGTAACTACTCGAAGCAATTGGCGAGACAAGCATTCGATGGAGCTCAAACATCATGGGTTGCTGCAAAGGGACCTCCAGTTGATCCATCTAATCTATCTAGCTTTACATGTGAATCTCCTCATTCGTCTGATGAGTCATTCGACTCCAACTACAAACTGTTCAAAAATCAGAATGGTGAAGTATTTGCTAGATATGTTGGTACTTACTGCGGGAACGGTTCCCCTATGAAGAAAATCTGGGTTCCCAAAAGGTGCCTTGAAAGTCTTCAGGTGAATGTCCTCATGACACCACCTATGAAGAATAGGAACCCCAGATCAAATTCTTCATATGGACCAAATTCTTCATGTGGATCCATGTCCTTGTACGGACCAAATTCCTCACATGGATCAAATTCCTCAAAAGGATCAATTTCCTCATATGAATATCATCATGCTACCAACTCTGTTTCGCAGGGAAGAGCTAAGGGCTATGAATATGAGCATTATTCTTCTAACCATTATGTTCATAAGTCCTCGAAGAATATCTCTGCTTATTCATATGCTTACCCTAACACCTCTTATGTGAAACGAAATGGGCTGGCTTCTATGCCACATTTCTCGTACGGACCTCGCAGAATGATGTACTCTTTGCCAACCCTTCAAATGTGGGTGGTGAATAAAAAGAACTAATCTCTTCTGCAGGGTCGGGTCTTCAGACGTGCGTGAACGTCTGAAGAATTTGCTGGAGACCTGAAAAATTGCTTGATAGGATGCAGGCTAATCATGAAGAAATGAACTTTCATTTCTCATGTCCTCATACTGTTTTATCTGTTGCATTGCTTGATGAAATTGATCTGATGAATTGTGATCATGTAAGCTAACAATTCCAAAGTCTTCGAAGGCTTTAGGAGAGGAGACTTGTATATTGTTGATTTCTCTACAGGACCATAACCAGCCGTGTGCCTGCTTGCAAAAGCTTCAGAAGGGTGGCTATGGCATCGACGACTTGGTCATGCAAGCATGAGGAATTTGCACACTCTTGCGAAGAAGAAGCATGTCATTGGCATTGAGAATGTCAAATTCCTCAAGGATCACTTATGCGGAGCCTGTGAAGCTGGGAAGATGACCAAGGCTAAGCATCCAGCGAAGACTATCATGACCAGTACTCGACCATTCGAATTGCTTCATATGGATCTCTTCGGTCCGAACCATTATTCTGCAGTTTCGAATGATGCATCTCAATATGGCTTTGTTATTGTTGATGATTACTCTCGTTACACATGGGTACACATTGTTACTTACAAACATGAAGTGCAGGAAGTCTTCAAACGATTTTCCTCGAGGGCTTCAACCAACTTTGGTGTGAAGATCAAGCACATCAGAAGTGACAATGGAACTGAGTTCAAGAATTCTGGTCTCCATGACTATCTTTATGATCTTGGTATTACTCATGAGTTATCTACTCCTTATACTCCTTAGCAGAATGGCGTCGTGGAGCGCAAGAACACGACTCTTGCTGAGATGGCCTACACTATGCTTGATGAATACAAAATGCCTCGTTGTTTCTGGATTGATGCAATTGATACTGCGTGCCACATCATCAGCAGAGTATATCTTCACAAATTCTTCAAGAAGACTGCCTATGAACTCCTCACTAACAAGAAACCCAATGTGAGTTATTTCAAAGTCTTCGGTGCTAAATGCTGGATTAGAGATCCTCACACTGGTAGAAAAAGGGCCTATAGTCCCGGTTCGTAAGGGTCTTTAGTCCCGGTTCCCGAACCGGGACTAAAGTGTCGGTACTAATGCCCCGACCCTTTAGTCCCGGTTCAATCCAGAACCGGGACTGATGGGCCTCCATGTGGGCAGTGCACAGAACCCATGCAGGAGACCCTTTGGTCCGGGTTGGTGGCACCAACCGGGACCAATAGGCTGTTGGGGAACGTAGTAATTTCAAAAAAAATCATACGCACACGCAAGATCATGGTGATGCATAGCAACAAGAGGGGAGAGTATGATCTATGTACCCTGGTAGACCGACAGCGGAAGCGTTAGCACAACGCGGTTGATGTAGTCGTACGTCTTCACGGCCCGACCGATCAAGCACCGAATCTACGGCACCTCCGAGTTTTAGCACACGTTCAGCTCGATGACGATCCCCGGACTCCGATCCAGCAAAGTGTTGGGGAATAGTTTCGTTAGCACGACGGCGTGGTGACGATCTTGATGTACTACCGTCGCAGGGCTTCGCCTAAGCACCGCTACAATATATCGAGGATTATGGTGGAAGGGGGCACCGCACACGGCTAAGAATATGATCACGTCGATCAACTTGTGTGTCTATGGGGTGCCCCTTGCCCCCGTATATAAAGGATCAAGGGGGATGCCGGCCGGCCCTTGTGGGCGCGCCAAGGAGGAGTACGATTCCTACTCCTAGTTTGAGTAGGTTTCCACCTTTCCTAGTCCAACTAGGAGAAGGGGGGAAAGGGGGGAAGAGGGGAAGGAAGGGAGAGAGGGGCCGCGCCCCAAAACCCTTGTCCAATTCGGACTGGGCTTGGGAGGGGCGCGCGCCACCTCCTGCTCCTTTCCACTAAGGCCCATTAAGGCCCATTGATTCTTCCTCGTATTCCCGTAACTCCCCGGTACCTCCGAAAATACCCGAATCACTCAGAACCTTTCCGATGTCCGAATATAGTCGTCCAATATATCGATCTTTACGTCTCAACCATTTCGAGACTCCTCGTCGTGTCCCCGATCTCATCCGGGATTCCGAACTCCTTCGGTACATCAAAACTTATAAACTCATAATATAACTGTCATCGAAACCTTAAGCGTGCGGACCCTACGGGTTCGAGAACCGTGTAGACATGACCGAGACATGTCTCCGGTCAATAACCAATAGCGGAACCTGGATGCTCATATTGGCTCCCACATATTCTACGAAGATCTTTATCGGTCAGACCGCATAACAACATACGTTGTTCCCTTTGTCATCGATATGTTACTTGCCCAAGATTTGATCGTCGGTATCTCAATACCTAGTTCAATCTCGTTACCGGCAAGTCTCTTTACTCATTTCGTAATACATCATCTCGCAACTAACTCATTAGTTGCAATGCTTGCAAGGCTTATGTGATGTGCACTACCGAGAGGGCCCAGAGATACCTCTCCGACAATCGGAGTGACAAATCCTAATCTCGAAATACGCCAACCCAACATGTACCTTTGGAGACACCTGTAGAGCACCTTTATAATCACCCAGTTAAGTTGTGACGTTTGGTAGCACACAAAGTGTTCCTCCGGCAAACGGGAGTTGCATAATCTCATAGTCATAGGAACATGTATAAGTCATGAAGAAAGCAATAGCAACATACTAAACGATCGGGTGCTAAGCTAATGGAATGGGTCATGTCAATCAGATCATTCACCTAATGATGTGATCCCGTTAATCAAATAACAACTCTTTGTCCATGGTTAGGAAACATAACCATCTTTGATTAACGAGCTAGTCAAGTAGAGGCATACTAGTGACACTCTGTTTGTCTATGTATTCACACATATATTATGTTTCCGGTTAATACAATTCTAGCATGAATAATAAACATTTATCATGAAATAAGGAAATAAATAATAACTTTATTATTGCCTCTAGGGCATATTTCCTTCAGTCTCCCACTTGCACTAGAGTCAATAATCTAGATCACATCACCATGTGATTAACATCGATAGTTCACATCATCATGTGATTAACACCCATAGTTCACATCGCCATGTGACCAACACCCAAAGGGTTTACTAGATTCAGTAATCTAGTTCACATCGCTTATGTGATTAACACCCAAAGAGTACTAAGGTGTGATCATGTTTTGCTTGTGAGAGAAGTTTAGTCAACGGGTCTGCCATATTCAGATCCGTATGTATTTTGCAAATTTCTATGTCAACGATGCTCTGCACGGAGCTACTCTTAGCTAATTGCTCCCACTTTCAATACGTATCCAGATTGAGACTTAGAGTCATCTAGATCAGTGTCAAAATTTGCAACGACATAACCCTTTACGACGAACCCTTTTTGTCACGTCCATAATTGAGAAACATATCCTTATTCCACTAAGGATAATTTTGACCGTTGTCCAGTGATCTACTCCTAGATCACTATTGTACTCCCTTGCCACAATCAGTGTAGGGTATACAATAGATCTGGTACACAGCATGGCATACTTTATAGAACCTATGGCCAAGGCATAGGGAATGACTTTCATTCTCTTTCTATCTTCTATCGTGGTCGTGTTTTGAGTCTTACTCAATTTCACACCTTGTAACACAGGCAAGAACTCTTTCTTTGACTGCTCCATTTTGAACTACTTCAAAATCTTGTCAAGGTATGTACTCATTGAAAAAACTTCTCAAGCGTTTTGATCTATCTCTATAGATCTTGATGCTCAATATGTAAGTAGCTTCACCGAGGTCTTTCTTTGAAAAACTCCTTTCAAATACTCCTTTATGCTTTGCAGAATAATTCTACATTATTTCCGATCAACAATATGTCATTCACATATACTTATCAGAAACACTGTAGTGCTCCCACTCACTTTCTTGTAAATACAGGCTTTTCCGCAAGTCTGTATAAAACTATATGCTTTGATCAACTCATCAAAGCATATATTCCAACTCCGAGATGCTTGCACCAGTCCATAGATGGATCGCTGGAGCTTGCATATTTTGTTAGCACCTTTAGGATTGACAAAACCTTCTGGTTGCATCATATACAACTCTTCTTTAATAAATCCATTAAGGAATGCAGTTTTGTTTATCCATTTGCCATATTTCATAAAATGCGGCAATTGCTAACATGATTCGGACAGACTTAAGCATAGATACGAGTGAGAAACTCTCATCGTAGTCAACACCTTGAACTTGTCGAAAACCTTTTGCAACAATTCTAGCTTTGTAGATAGTAACAATACTATCAGCGTCCGTCTTCCTCTTGAAGATCCATTTATTTTCTATGGCTTCCCGATCATCGGGCAAATCCATGAAAGTTCATACTTTGTTCTCATACATGGATCATATCTCAGATTTCATGGCCTCAAGCCATTTTGCGGAATCTGGGCTCATCATCGCTTCCTCATCGTTCGTAGGCTCGTAATGGTCAAGTAACATGACGTCCAGAACAGAATTACCGTACCACTCTGGTGCGGATCTCTCTCTTGTTTACCTATGAGATTCGGTAGTAACTTGATCTGAAGTTACATGATCATCATCATTAGCTTCCTTACTAATTGGTGTAGTAGTCACAAGAACAGATTTCTGTGATGAACTTTTTTTCAATAAGGGAGCAGGTACAGTTACCTCATCAAGTTCTACTTTCCTCCCACTCACTTCTTTAGAGAAAACTCCTTCTCTAGAAAGTTTCCAAATTTAGCAACAAAAGTCTTGCCTTCGGATCTGTGATAGAAGGTGTATCCAATAGTTTCTTTGGATATCCTATGAAGACGCACTTCTCCGATTTAGGTTTGAGCTTATCAAGTTGAAACTTTTTCACATAAGCATTGCAACCTCAAACTTTAAGAAACGACAGCTTAGGTTTCCTGCCAAACCATAGTTCATACGGTGTCGTCTCAACGGATTTAGATGGTGCCCTATTTAATGTGAATGCAGCTGTCTCTAATGCATAACCCCAAAACGATAGTGGTAGATCGGTAAGAGACATCATAGATCGCACCATATCTAATAAAGTACGGTTATGACGTTCGGACACACCATTATGCTGCGGTGTTCCAGGTGGCGTGAGTAGTGAAACTATTTCACATTGTTTTAACTGAAGGCCAAACTCGTAACTCAAATATTTTATTTCCGCGATCATATCGTAGAAACTTTTATTTTTGATACTATAATTCTCCACTTCACTCTGAAATTCTTTGAACTTTTCAAATATTTCAGACTTGTGTTTCATCAAGTAGATATACTCATATCTGCTCAAATCATCTGTGAAGATCAGAAAATAATGATACCTGTCGCGAGCCTCAATATTCATCAGACCACATACATCAGTATGTATGATTTCCAACAAATCTGTTGGTCGCTCCATTGTTCCGAAGAACGGAGTCTTGGTCATATTGCCCATGAGAATACCAGTGCTCGAGGGCACCGCTTAATTTTTTTGAATAAGGAATACATCAATTTGAAAAGGCATTCATATAATTCATGAACTGAAAGGGTAAGTTCACAAAAATTGAAAAAGTTCATGAATTCAAAAAAGTTCATCGGATTTGAAAAAATTTCATTAAATTTGAAAAAAATTCATGAATTTGAAAAAAGTTCGTCGAATTTGAAGAAAGTTCATAGAATTTGAAAAAAGTTCATAGAATTTTTTTAAAAAAGTTCATTGAATTTCATCGAATTTGAAAAAGTTCAGCAAAATTCAAAAAATTTCATCGAATTTGAAAAAGTTCATCAAAATTCAAAAAAGTTCATCGAATTTGAAGAAAAGTTCAACAATTTATAAAAAAAGTTCATTGATTTTCAAAAAAGTTAACAAATTTAAAGGAAAACTTCAGAAATTTTAAAAAGCACGCAATAAATAAAATATAAAAAATAAGAAAAAGGGAAAAAGAATAAACCGAGCTGAAGAACGAAATAAAAAGAGAAAAAATATCTACATGTACACTCTTGATTGAATAAACTGAGCTGAAGAACGAAATAAAAAGAGAAAAATTATAAACCGAGTTGCGAGTTCGATTCTCCACCCTGTGCTCTTTTTTTACCTTCGAAGAACAAGAAAATCAAGAAGGAAAAAATAGAATGGGCCAGCCCAGTTTGGACTGCTGCAGGCGCCCGTTTGCAAATTGCACTGTAACGGGCGCCTGCAGCGCCAAATAGGAAATGCCAACATAGCAAGGGTTGGAGGAAAAAAACAATTAAGATAATCTAGCCAGCAAGCTTGTCGTCTATCTATAATTCTATATTAGGTAGGGAGAACAAGTCGATGGATTCATGGCCACAACTATTATTTTGATTGTTATGTGGCCACAACTAAATTAGGTAGCTCCTTCTCAACTGCCTGCACTGAAATTGGCCGAGCTACTAAAAATAGGCGTCCAAAAGCAAGGAAGCATGCATGCGGTGCTATCTATCTATCTATCTATCTATCTATCTGGTGTATGTGTATGCCTATATAAGAAGGGGAACACCAGCTAGCTAATCTGCTCTCTCGCTGTAAGTGCGCACACACCCACCCACCTGACCAAATATATCCACCATATAACAATAGAGAGGGAGAGAAAGATCATCCATTCATCGACTACCATGGCCATTTCTCTGCTGCCTTACACCGCCTCGGCTCTGCTTGCCATCGTCATCGCCGTCGCCATCGCTGTCGCCCCTGCAGTTGTTCGATCGGACCAAGAGCCTGGGCCAAGCATTGAAGCCATCAATGCCACATGCGCGACTGCTACATACAAATTTGAGTGCACCGATCTGCTTGGCCGCCGCATTCGCCAAGGCCATCAAGAAACCCTCCAAGTGCGTCACCGACTGCCTTGACGACCTCGCCGTACTATCCAAGCACATCAAGACGCTCCCGGCGACGCTCGAAACCGCCAACGACGCGGGCTTCTTTGAGAAATTTGACCCAAAGAGAAAATGTTACGGAAATTGTTGCTCGGACAACTCCTCGGTCGAGGAATGCAACGCACAGAGCCAAATCGGTGGGGTGTTTGGCGCTCTTCGTATCACTGATGACCTATTGATGAGGAGGGCGTATTTTAGGAAGCAGCAGCTTGACAACAAAACAACATCACCTAACTCTAACTGAAGAGGACAGCCGGTGTGATTTGCTGTTACATTGACCAGCTCGAACAAGCCATTGCTCACTTCAGTCGTTTTTTTCCATCATTACACTAAGTTTGCTTACCCTACATTGCCCCCTTGATCAGACTCCATTCTTGGCCCCTTTGAGCGTCGGCATCTCCAGACCCGCACGACACTGCAGCCCACCGCGGTCGCACGCTTGCACCACGTCCGCCCTGCTGCGCATGCACCGCTGGCCCACCCCATGCATCATTATGGCGGTGCGGCGCCCCCTGCCCCACCAAATCTATCAAAAGATCCGTACGCTGCTCTTGGCTCGGTGCATGTGGATCGAGCTGGCGCGAGCCCCCAGAACCTACTCTCTGTCTCTTTGTCCGTGCCAATTTTGGACGAGCTGATTGCCCGCCCCGCGTCTAATCCGGTACGTCTGCGCTGCCCCCTGTCACCCCACACGCGCCCCCGATGAACGTATCTGCAGCGAATCTCGCCTTGGGAACCGACAAACCGACGAGTCCGCACGCCTGCCCGTCGCCACAGACCCTTCCCGCTACCCATGACCAGCATCTAGACCTCACGATCAAGCCTAATCCCTCTACCAAGCCTACGTCGGCCGCTCGATCACCACGCCCCTGCCCGTCGCCCCCTCGCTCCCTGTCACACGCAATGGGCCCAGCCGCCCTGACGGCGGATATGTCACCCGTGCAGTCCAACCACAAACCGACGAGCTCGTACAAAGATGCCCTTCTCTCCTCCACCCTCGATCATAGCCACCCGCACCCTCTCCCCCTCCCTATATAACCCCTCGCCGTCTCCCCACTCCGCATCGATGCTCTCACAGTTCTCCTCCAACACAAAGAAAGCAGCGCTGCTTTCGCTGCCTAGCTCTAGATCACCTCATTGAAGATTGCCGTGACCCAGTCCGCTGTGCCCGCTGCTGGAGGAACGGCCACCGCAGCCGTGACTGCAGGTACAGGCGCATGTGGCCCATCTTCCCTCCCCTCCCCGACGCTTTCCATTCTCAACCTAATCCAGCCTTTTGCACTCGCAGCATGGACTCTGCCGGCTCCTCGTCGACGGCGGCTCGCGCATCCCACACACTCATGATCAGTGACGTCCCCATCATCCTCTCCGAACCTTTCCCCGCTCTCTGCGTCCCCTCACATTTCATCCTCCACGGCACTCCGATCGGCTCCGCCCCTCCAGCTCCGCCACCTCCCTCCCCACCACGATCCTCTGCACCTCCACCCACGCCTACCTCACTCCCACCAGCTTTCAACCACATGCACTCTCCACCCTTCAACACACAAGAACTGAGGGACCGGCTCGTTGACGTCTTCCTCGTCTCACAATACACCAGAGCATCGTCTCACGTCTCTGAGACAGACACTGCAGAGGATCTGCCCTGTCCGGCCCATGAGGCCGGGCTGCTGCCTCCCTATGGAGACATGCCACTAGTCACAATTCCTCCTTGTCTCATTCACTGCCCGCGTCGCTTTTCTTTCGTCCACCTTCGCACAGCCGTCCCCAACCCCACTCCCCTCATCCATCGAGCCATCCAACACACTTGCGGCAACCCTGCCTTTATCATGGGCGGCTCCTGGAGGGGGATCGCCTGCCTCACCTTTCACACACCAGCTGCACGCAATGACGTGCTCAGCCACAGCCCCATCGAGTACGAGGGAAACTCTATCACTATTGAGCCGGTCGAGCACGTCGACCGCTCCATTGCCATATACACTGACCTTGCTGAGGTCGAAGTCTCTGAGTTTCCACATGAGCTATGGCATGAGGATGGCATATGCTTCGCCCTCACTTTCCTTGGCGACGTGTGCGCCATTGACGATTTCTGCCTCCACGGTATGGAATACACGTTGGTCCGTGCCTCGTCCTTCTCCAATGTGGCAAGCAGCCCCTCCAGGCATTGTCATTCAGATCCCACCCATAAACGAGATTAAGATCGCCAAAGTTGTAGAGGTCTCCCGCTAGCACCACGATGATGGTGCCAACCCGTTCAGTGATGGCTCCTCTGACGGTGACTCTGCTCCTCCCTCTTAGCGGGCCTCCCCGCGGCCGCTCTCCCCTACTCACCTTGCTCCTGTAGTCTCCGTGATACATGTGGGGTGGCGCGCCGATCCCACCTACAGTGGCACTAGGCCGGTCGCCCCCCATGCCCCTTCTGAGTCTCATGAAACCGACACAAACCAGTCAGCTCTGGCCTCACCTCTCACCCTCCATGGTTCCCGGCGCTTGTGTTTCATCATTTCCGACGACGATTCGACCGCCTCAGATGACATGCTTGCACCGCTCCTGCATGCCGCTTCAGACTCGCTAGATGTGGTGCATGCACTCCCTTCCGACACTCATGCCCCACCTGTCATACGCCCGGTTGCCCAGGTGGGTGCCGTGGTGCCACCTAGCCCGTGCACTAACCTGCCTGCCGCTCCTCTGGCCGCCGGCCCGCTGGTTCAGTCTAGCGCCTCTGCGTTCTCTGCGGTCCCCTCTCCTCCAGACGCACCTGCTGCGTCGCCCTCCTTCACTTTCACTGCGGGCGAGTCCTCCCGTGCTGCTGGTAATGAATCTACCCCTCCCGTGCTTAATCAATCTAATCTCTCACCCTCTTCTTATCTGCCACTGACTGATGTACCCTTGGACGCAGCCCTCCCCCTGCAGGACCTGGACACCCACGAGTGCATCATTCGCAAGGCACACCGCAAGTCAAAGCGCGATCAGTCCGTCTCCAAGGACAAGCTGCAGCGGAGTGCACAGCTGGCTGGCAAGCAAGCCTACTACTCCCCCATGCTTGCTAAAGCCGTCAAGGCGAAGGCTGCTCGCCTCTCTGCCACGGATGTTGACATAGCCATTGGCCGTGCTATCCAGGAGGCACGCCTCCACGAGCCCGAGGCCCCTCCTGCCTCCTCCGAGGACCTTGCTGCCATTGCTCTGCTCCGCGGCGCTGACGACGAGCAGCTTGATGCCATCCTTGGCTCCGAGGATGCTGCCTCTGGTGACGACGCCGCTCCATGATCAGCTATCTTCGCCACCCTGGAGTTACGGCGCGACCGCTGCCTCACCTAGCTTTTCTGCTTGACGCTGTTAAATCGCTGTTCTTTTGGTTTTCGCTTCCTATGTTGCATGTTCCAATGCTACTTTTGGCCTCACCTGTAGCCTTTGTGACTGTATGCCAGATGTATCCCGTTTCTGTCTGTTAGTGCTCGATCGGTCTTAATGAGTAATAACGCCTTTCTAATATGCTCTTGGAATGTATAGGGACTTGGTGATAACGACAAGTGCTCTGACGTGCTATCCGAACTAATCACAACAAAACCGCACATTACGCTCTTCCAAGAATCAAAAATCGACTCTCTCTCCGTCAGTAAAACAAAATCCTTCCTTCCACGTTAGGCTGACCAAGTTTTCTCCTTGCCAGCTGTCGGAACCGCGGGTGGCACCATCTCGGTCGTCAATTTTGCGTCCTTCCAAGTTGTGTCCTTCTCCCACTTAACCTTCTCCTCCACACTAATCCTCCAATCAACTGCCTGCGCCCACCACATTGCCATTACTAACATCTATGCTCCCCCCTCGCGCTATCTCAAGTTAGCGTTCTTAGACGAACTCGCCTCAATCGCACAACCAGATGACACCCCATGGCTCATCGTCGGTGACTTCAACCTTATCCGTTTCCCCTCCGAAAAAATAACACCGCCTTCCGCCCCGCCGAAGCCAACGCGTTCAACCAAACCTTAGATAACCTAGCACTTATCGAATTGCCTTTACTGGACCGCAGGTTCACTTGGTCCAATAACCGTGCCTCCCCCACCCTAGAATGCCTAGATCGTGTCTTTTTAACCTTGCATGGGCAGATGCTTTCCCTAACACTTCCCTTTCCTCTCGATCCCGCTTTACATCGCGATCACGTTCCACTCCTCATCCACGTCACCACCGCCATCCCTCGATCCAGCTTTTTCAAATTCGAAGCGGCCTGGGCCAACTCCCAGCCCTGCAAGGACATTGTTGCTCAAATTTGGGCTGCACAGCCCTCATCACCAACCAATGCTACTGCCTTCCTCGTCTCCACGCTCAAAAATCTCATGCCCGTCTTAAGACTTGGGCACGTTCTCGTATCCCCACCCACCTTCGCGAGGCTCGCTGCCAAGCTGCAATCACAGCCCTAGACCTCGTTGAAGAAACTACACCCCTAACTCAGCCAGAGTCGCTCACTCGCAAAATCATCATCTCCTTGCTCAAGGGTGCCATCCACGAGAAAATGACATACTGGCGCTGGCGTGCTAAAGTCTCTTGCGCTATCGACGGAGGGGAAAATACCAAGTTCTTGTTGGGGAACGTAGTAATTTCAAAAAAAATTCCTACGCACACGCAAGATCATGGTGATGCATAGCAACGAGAGGGGAGAGTGTGTCCACGTACCCTCGTAGACCGAAAGCGGAAGCGTTAGCACAACGCGGTTGATATAGTCGTACATCTTCACGATCCGACCGATCAAGTAGCGAACGCACGGCACCTCCGAGTTCAGCACATGTTCAGCCCGATGATGTCCCTCGAACTCCGATCCAGCCGAGTGTTGAGGGAGAGTTTCATCAGCACGACGGCGTGGTGATGATGTTGATGTTCTACCGACGCAGGGCTTCACCTAAGCACCGCTACAGTATTATCGAGGTGGACTATGGTGGAGGGGGGCACCGCACACGGCTAAAAGATCAAACAGATCAATTGTGGTGTCTATGGGGTGCCCCCTGGCCACGTATATAAAGGAGTGGAGGAGGGGGAGGGCCGTCCTAGCTATGGCGCGCCCAGGAGGAGTCCTACTCCCACAGGGAGTAGGATTCCCCCTTCCATGTAGTAGGAGTAGGAGTCAAGGCAAGGGAAGAGAGAAGAGAAGGAAGGAGGGGGCGCAGCCCCTCCTCCTAGTCCAATTCGGACTAGGCCTTGGGGGGGGGGGCGCCCAACCTCTCCTCTCTCTTTGCCCTAAAGCCCAATAAGGCCTATATACTCCCTGGCGAATTCCCGTACCTAGTTCAATCTCGTTACCGGCAAGTCTCTTTACTCGTTCCGTAATACATCTTCCCGCAACTAACTCATTAGTTGCAATGCTTGCAAGACTTAACTGATGTCCATTACCGAGAGGGCCCAGAGATACCTCTCCGACAATCGGAGTGACAAATCCTAACCTCAAAATACGCCAACCCAACAAGTACCTTCGGAGACACCTGTAGAGCACCTTTATAATCACCCAGTTATGTTGTGATGTTTGGTAGCACACAAAGTGTTCCTCCGGTAAACGGGAGTTGCATAATCTCATAGTCATAGGAACATGTATAAGTCATGAAGAAAGCAATAGCAGAAATACTAAACGGCCGTGTGCTAAGCTAACGGAATGGGTCAAGTCAATCACATCATTCTCCTAATGATGTGATCCCGTTAATCAAATGAAAACTCATGTCTATGGCTAGGAAACATAACCATCTTTGATCAACGAGCTAGTCAAGTAGAGGCATACTAGTGACACTCTGTTTGTCTATGTATTCACACAAGTATTATGTTTCTGGTGAATACAATTCTAGCATGAATAATAAACGTTTATCATGAAATAAGGAAATAAATAATAACTTTATTATTGCCTCTAGGACATATTTCCTTTAGTCTCCCACTTGCACTAGAGTCAATAATATAGTTCATATCACCATGTGATTTAACACCAATAGTTCACATCACCATGTGATTAACACCCATAGTTCACATCGTCATGTGTCCAATACCCAAAGGATTTATTAGAGTCAACAATCTACTTCACATCGCTATGTGATTAACACCGAAAGAGTACTAAGGTGTGATCTTGTTTTGCTTGTGAGAGAAGTTTAGTCAACGAGTCTGCCACATTCAGATCCGTATGTATTTTGCAAATTTCTATGTCAACAATGCTCTGCACGGAGCTACTCTAGCTAATTGATCCCACTTTCAATATGTATCCAGATTGAGACATAGAGTCATCTGGATCAGTGTCAAAACTTGTATCGACGTAACCCTTTACGACGAACCTTTTGTCACCTCCATAATCGAGAAACATATCCTTATTCCACTAAGAATATTTTTGACCGCTGTCCAGTGATCTACTCCTAGATCACTATTGTACTCCCTTGCTAAACACAGTGTAGGGTATACAATAGATCTAGTATACAGCATGGCATACTTTATAGAACCTATGGCTGAGGTTAGGGAATGACTTTGATTCTCTTTCTCTCTTCTGCCGTGGTCGGGCTTTGAGTCTTACTCAATTTCACACCTTGTAACACAGGTAAGAACTCTTTCTTTGACTATTCCATTTTGAACTATTTCAAAATATTGTCAAGGTATGTACTCATTGAAAAAACTTATCAAGCGTCTTCATCTATCTCTCTAGATCTTGATGCTCAATATGAAGTAGCTTCACTGAGGTCTTTATTTGAAAAAACTCCTTTCAAACACTCCTTTATGCTTTGTAGAATAATTCTACATTATTTCCGATCAACAATATGTCATTCACATATACTTATCAGAAACACTGTAGTGCTCCCACTCACTTTCTTGTAAATACAGGCTTTTCCGCAAGTCTGTATAAAACTATATGCGTTGAAGTAACATGACCTCCAGAACAGGATTACCGTACCACTTTGGTGCGGATCTCACTCTGGTTTACCTACGAGGTTCGGTAGTAACTTGATCTGAAGTTACAAGATCATCACCATTAGCTTCCTCACTAATTGGTGTAGTAGTCATAGGAACAGATTTCTGTGATGAACTACTTTCCAATAAGGGAGGAGGTACAGTTACCTCATCAAGTTCTACTTTCCTCCCACTCACTTCTTTCGAGAGAAACTCCTTCTCTAGAAAGGATCCATTTTAAGCAACAAAGATCTTGCCTTCGGATCTGTGATAGAAGGTGTACCCAATAGTCTCTTTTGGGTATCCTATGAAGATGCACTTCTCCGATTTGGGTTCGAGCTTATCATGTCGAAACTTTTTCAAATAAGCATCGCAACCCCAAACTTCAAGAAACAATAGCTTAGGTTTCTTGCTAAACCATAGTTCATACTGTGTCGTCTCAACGGATTTTGACAGTGCCCTATTTAACGTGAATGCAGCTGTCTCTAATGCATAACCCCAAAACGATAGTGGTAAATCGGTAAGAGACATCATAGATTGCATTATATCCAATAAAGTACGGTTATGACGTTCGGGCACACCATTATGCTGTGGTGTTCCAGGTGGCATGAGTTTGTGAAACTATTCCACATTGTTTTAATTGAAGACAGAACTCGTAACTCAAATATTTGTCTCCGTGATCAGATCGTAGAAACCTTATTTTCTTGTCACGATGATTTTCCACTTCACACTGAAATTCTTTGAACTTTTCAAATGTTTGAGACTTATGTTTCATCAAGTAGATATACCCATATCTGCTCAAATCATCTGTGAAGGTCAAAAAATAACGATACCCGCCGCGAGCCTCAACACTCATCGGATCGCATACATCAGTATGTATTATTTCCAATATGTCAGTAGCTCATTCCATTGTTCCGGAGAACGGAGTTTTTAGTCATATTGCCCATGAGGCATGGTTCGCAAGCATCAAGTGATTTATAATCAAGTGATTCCAAAAGCCCATCAATATGGAGTTTCTTCATGCGCTTTACACCAATATGATCTAAACGGCAGTGCCACAAATAAGTTGCACTATCATTATTAACTTTGCATCTTTTGGATTCAATATTATGAATGTGTGTATCACTATGATCGAGATCCAACGAACTATTTTCATTGGGTGTATGACCATTGAATGTTTTATTCAGGTAAACAGAACAACAATTATTCTCTGATTTTAAATAAATAAATGTTTTTTTGCAATAAACATGATCAAATCATATTCATGCTCAACGCAAACACCAAATAACACTTATTTAGGTTCAACACTAATCCCGAAAGTATAGGGAGTGTGCGATGATGATCATATCAATCTTGGAACCACTTCCAACACACATCGTCACTTGACCCTTAACTAGTATTTGTTCATTTTGTAACTCCCGTTTCGAGTTACTACTCTTAGCAGCTGAACTAGTATCAAATACTGAGGGGTTGCTATAAACACTAGTAAAGTACACATCAATAACATGTATATCAAATATACCTTTGTTCACTTTGCCATCCTTCTTATCCGCCAAATACTTGGGGTAGTTCCACTTCCAGTGACCAGTCGTTTTGTAGTAGAAGCACTTAGTCTCAGGCTTAGGTCCAGACTTGGGCTTCTTCACTTGAGCAGCAACTTGCTTGCCCTTCTTCTTGAAGTTCCCCTTTCTTCCCTTTGCCCTTTTCTTGAAACTAGTGGTCTTGTTAACCATCAACACTTGATGTTTTTCTTGATTTCTACCTTCGTCAATTTCAGCATCACGAAGAGCTTGGGAATTGTTTCTGTTATCCCTTGCATATTATAGTTCATCACGAAGTTCAACTAACTTGGTGATGGTGACTAGAGAATTCTGTCAATCACTATTTTATCTGGAAGATTAACTCCCACTTGATTCAAGCGATTGTAGTACCCAGACAATCTGAGCACATGCTCACTGCTTGAGCTATTCTCCTCCATCTTTTAGCTATAGAACTTGTTGGAGACTTCATATCTCTCAACTCAGGTATTTGCTTGAAATATTAACTTCAACTCCTGGAACATCTCGTATGGTCCATGACGTTCAAAACGTCTTTGAAGTCCCGATTCTAAGCCGTTAAGCATGGTGCACTAAACTATCAAGTAGTCATCATACTAAGCTAGCCAAATGTTCATAACGTCTGCATCTGCTCCTGCAATAGGTCTGTCACCTAGCGGTGCATCAAGGACATAATTCTTCTGTGCAGCAATGAGGATAAACCTCAGATCACGGATCCAATCCGCATCATTGCTACTAACATCTTTCAACTTAGTTTTCTCTAGGAACACATATAAAACATAGGGAAGCAACAACGTGAGCTATTGATCTACAACATAGATATGCTAATACTACCAGGACTAAGTTCATGATAAATTAAAGTTCAATTAATCATATTACTAAAGAACTCCCACTTAGATAGACATCCCTCTAATCCTCTAAGTGATCACGTGATCCATATCAACTAAACCATGTCCGATCATCATGTGAGATGGAGTAGTTTCAATGATGAACATCACTATGTTGATCATATCTACTATATGATTCACGCTCGACCTTTTGGTCTCCATGCTCCGAGGCCATATCTGTTATATGCTAGGCTCGTCAAGTTTAACCCAAGTATTCCACGTGTGCAACTGTTTTGCACCCATTGTATTTGAACGTAGAGGCTATCACACCCGATCATCACGTGGTGTCTCAGCACGAAGAACTTTCACAACGGTGCATACTCAGGGAGAACACTTATACTTTGATAATTTAGTGAGGGATCATCTTATAATGCTACCGTCAATCAAAGCAAGATAAGATGCATAAAAGATAAACATCACGTGCAATCAATATAAGTGATATAATATGGCCATCATCATCTAGTGCTTGTGATCTCCATCTCCGAAGCACCGTCATGATCACCATCGTCACCGGCATGCCACCTTGATCTCCATCGTAGCATCGTTTTCGTCTCACCAATCTTATGCTTCTACGACTATCGCTACCGCTTAGTGATAAAGTAAAGCATTACAGGGCGATTGCATTGCATACAATAAAGCGACAACCATATGGCTCCTGCTAGTTGCCGATAACTCGGTTACAAAACATGATCATCTCATACAATTTAGCATCATGTCTTGACCATATCACATCACAACATGCCCTGCAAAAACAAGTTAGATGTCCTCTACCTTGTTGTTGCAAGTTTTACGTGGCTGCTACGGGGCTAAAAAGAACCGTTCTTACCTACGCATCAAAACCACAACGATAGTTTGTCAAGTTGGTGCTGTTTTAACCTTCGCAAGGACCGGCCGTAGCCACACTCGGTTCAACTAAAGTTGGAGAAATTGACACCCGCCAGCCACCTGTGTGCAAAGCACGTCGGTAGAACCAGTCTCGCGGAAGCGTACACGCAATGTCGGTCCAGGCCGCTTCATCCAACAATACCGCCGAACCAAAGTACGACATGCTAGTAAGCAGTACGACATATATCGCCCACAACTCACTTGTGTTCTACTCGTGCATATGATATCTACGCATAAAACCTGACTATGATACCACTGTTGGGGAACGTAGTAATTTCAAAAAAAATCCTACGCACACGCAAGATCATGGTGATGCATAGCAACAAGAGGGGAGAGTGTGTCCACATACCCTCATAGACCGAAAGCGGAAGCATTAGCACAACGCGGTTGATGTAGTCGTACATCTTCACAATCCGACCGATCAAGTACCGAACGCACGGCACCTCCGAGTTCAGCACATGTTCAGCCCGATGACGTCCCTCAAACTCTGATCCAGCCGAGTATTGAGGGAGAGTTTCATCAGCATGACGGCATGGTGACGATGTTGATGTTCTACCGACGCAGGGCTTCGCCTAAGCACCGCTACAGTATTATCGAGGTGGACTATGGTGGAGGGGGGCACCGCACACGGCTAAAAGATCAAATAGATCAATTGTTGTGTCTATGGGGTGCCCCTGGCCACGTATATAAAGGAGTGGACGAGGGGGGAGGGCCGGCCTAGCTATGGCGCGCCCTGGAGGAGTCCTACTCCCACCGGGAGTAGGATTCCCCCCCTTCCATGTAGTAGGAGTAGGAGTCAAGGCAAGGGAAGAGAGAAGAGAAGGAAGGAGGGGGCGCAGCCCCTCCCCCTAGTCCAATTCGGACTAGGCCTTGGGGGCGCCCAACCTCTCCTCTCTCTTTCCCCTAAAGCCCAATAAGGCCCATATACTCCCCGACGAATTCCCGTAACTCTCCGGTACTCCGAAAAATACCTGAATCACTCGGAACCTTTCCGATGTCCAAATATAGCCGTCTAATATATCGATCTTTACGTCTCGACCATTTCGAGACTCCTCGTCATGTCCCCGATCTCATCCGGGACTCCGAACTACCTTCGGTACATCAAAACATATAAATTCATAATATAACTGTCATCAAAACGTTAAGCATGCGGACACTACGGGTTCGAGAACTATGTAGACATGACCGAGACACGTCTCCGGTCAATAACCAATAGCGGAACCTGGATGCTCATATTGGCTCCCACATATTCTACGAAGATCTTCATCGGTCAGACCGCATAACAACATACGTTGTTTCCTTTGTCATTAGTATGTTACTTGCCCGAGATTCGATCGTTGGTATCTCAATACCTAGTTCAATCTCGTTACCAGCAAGTCTCTTTACTCGTTCCGTAATACATCATCCCACAACTAACTCATTAGTTGCAATGCTTGCAAGACTTAACTGATGTGAATTACCGAGAGGGCCCAGAGATACCTCTCCGACAATCGGAGTGACAAATCCTAATCTCGAAATACGCCAACCCAACAAGTTCCTTTGGAGACACCTGTAGAGCACCTTTATAATCACCCAGTTACGTTGTGACGTTTGGTAGCACACAAAGTGTTCCTCCGGTAAACGGGAATTGCATAATCTCATAGTCATAGGAACATGTATAAGTCATGAAGAAAGCAATAGCAGAAATACTAAACGACCGTGTGCTAAGCCAACGGAATGGGTCAAGTCAATCACATCATTCTCCTAATGATGTGATCCCGTTAATCAAATGACAACTCATGTCTATGGCTAGGAAACATAACCATCTTTGATCAACGAGCTAGTCAAGTAGAGGCATACTAGTGACACTCTATTTGTCTATGTATTCACACAAGTATTATGTTTCCGGTTAGTACAATTCTAGCATGAATAATAAACATTTATCATGAAATAAGGAAATAAATAATAACTTTATTATTGCCTCAAGGACATATTTCCTTCAGTTCTTTCACATATCAGCCTCTCAACGACTGCGTAAGAACAAAATCTTCACCCTCAGACGTGACGATTCCGAATACTCTGCGCAACCCCAGAAAGCGGAAATTCTCAAAGACTTCTTTGTTTCTCTAATTGGCACCCCAGGCCTGACAACCTGGACCTTTGATCTAAAATCTATATACCCTCACATGGTGCCTGGGCTCCACGCCCTCGATGCACCCTTCTCCGAAGATGAAATTAAGCTTGCGTTTCTCACTATGAACCCCCAAGCCAGCCCGGGACCGGATGGCTTTGGACCTACTTTTTATAGATCGTTCAGGCCACTAGTCAAAAACCTTGTTCTACCTTTCTTCTCACATTTCCACCAAGGTATCGTAGACACAGAACATCTAAACCGTGCCCACATTGCCCTCCTCCCTAAGAAGGACGCGCCGACCTCCCCTGACGCTTTTAGGCCCATCTCGCTGCAAAATTGCCCGATCAAAGCTGTTGCAAAAGTTATCACATCTCGTCTTAAAGCATTCATTCCTATGCTAGTTCATGGCAATCAAACCGGCTTCATTTCTGGTAGAAACATCGGTGAAAACTTTGTCTTCACAACCGATCTCGTTAGCTCTTGCCACTCTCGCAAAAAACCTACCATGGTATTCAAGTTGGACTTCCGAAAAGCTTTCGACTCTATCGCATGGCCTGCTCTACAAAAAATTCTCGCAGTACGGGGTCTCTCGTCCACCTTCCGCCGGTGGATCCAAAACATCCTCCTCGCCGGCAAAACGGCCATTCTCCTGAACGGGGTTCAGGGCAAATGGATCCAATGCAAAAATGGTTTGAGGCAGGGCGACCCAGTCTCTCCCTACCTCTTTCTTATCGTCGCCGATCTCCTTCAACAGCTCATCCTCCAAAACTCAGACCCTGCACTCCACCATCCTATCTTCTCCCACCTGCCTCCCACTGTCCTCCAATACACCGATGACACGCTCATCGTTGCAGCCGCCTCCTCTGCAGCCGCCTCAACCCTCAAAAACATCATAAACACCTTTGCACATGCCACAGGTGTCACCATCAACTTTGCTTAGACTGCCCTAGCCACCTTACACACCGACGAAACCACGTCTACTAACATCGCCCTGGCCATGGGATGCTCTTGCGCTTCCTTTCCGCAAACTTATCTAGGACTCCCCCTCGCCCCCACCAGGCATCTCACTAATATCTTCAATCCTCTGCTAGAACAAGCTAGGAACCTACTTTCTGGCTGGCATGCCAAGCTTCTTGATAAAGGTGATCGGCTCATCCTCATCTCTTCTGTCCCGGATTCAATCCTCGTTTATTTCATGTCTGTGTTCCGCATCCCAAAGAAAACAATCAAAACTCTGGACTCGCTGAGGAGAGCATTTTTTGGGCAGGTGAGGACGCTTGCTTAGGTGCTCAATGTCTTATTGCATGGAAAAATGTTTGCTTGCCAAAAAAATACAGTGGTTGAGGGCTCAAAAACCTACATGTGCAAAACAACTGCCTTCTCATGAAATTCACTACCAAAGCCCTCTCCACTACACAAACCCCTTGGCTAGAATGGTTAGATCTCCAACACCCTAATGCTCTAGTCTGCCCACCCCCGCAAACCTCTTTCCTTTGCCGCACAATTTCACAGCAACTCACCTCTCTACAAAATATAACCTTTGTGTTAACAAATAGTGGTTCACACACCTACTTTTGGCTAGATACCTGGTTGACTCCACAACCCTTGGCCACTACCTTCCCCCACTTATTCTCCCACTCCACTCTAAAGCTGGTTAAAGTGGCTAACATTCTGCATTTCGGTATTCAAGCTAACCTCCGTAACCGTCTCTCTCTTATGGCAGAACAAGAACTTGTCTCGCTTGTGGCTGTTTTGTAGGACTTCATGCCTTCGCCTGGGGAAGACCAACGGTTCCTTCGACATGTCATTGCCTTCTCCACCAAACATGCATACGCCTCCCTCATGGAGCAGCCAGATCACGATCATCATGCTCCGCTCATCTGGTCCGCAAAGATTCCTCGGAAGCTCAAAGTCTTCGCTTGGCTGCTCTTCAAAGACCGCCTCAACACCAGGTGCAACCTTGCACACAAACATATAATCGCCTTAGATATATGCCCTCGGTGTGCGAGGCTGCCAGAAGACTCCAGCCACATGTTCATCTCATGCCCTCTCGCCAATAGGATCTGGCAACGTCTTGGCCTTCTGCCCCAGTCCGACGATATCACAGACCTCTGGGATGTTGCTACCCCTCCTTACCTCCCCACCTCCACATGGCCTTAAGTCCTCTTGGCCCTGCTATGGATGATCTAGTATGCTCGCAATGACATGGTATTTAGGATGATTGATCAAAGTTCTGTAATAACCCTTAGAAACCTTATTTCCGCTCTGGGTCTTTGGTCTCATCGTCTTGTGCTACCACAGGACAAGGAGGACGTCTTCTCGTGGCGTTCCTACCTTTCTGCACGGTGCATCGTGCCTATGTAATGTTGTACTTACTGCCTCGACAGTCCTTTGAGTAATATATTCAGGTGGGCGAGCTCCCCCCGGTGATTCTCAAAAAAAAGTAACCTATGTCGAAGCTACAGATGCGGGGAGTGATTCCGAAACTTATGTCAGTGCTATGGACGTAAGTGCCAACTTTGCTGGAGCGGATGCCGCGATAGCTACATGTGCACGGCCATGGAGAAGCAGTCTTTGTGCGGTGCCTCCGAGAAAGGCCAGCTGTGGTCGAAAGAGCAGTTCAGAAATTCTAAGAATAGGCAAAAAAGTGGGGCCAGAAGTCCACGACACAAGGCGTGATGGTGTGATCATGCTAGAAGTAGGCGAAAACGTGGCGCCTAAAGACCATGACACAAGGCACACAGATGTGGTCGTGCCAGAAGAGCCAGATGTACTACGAGTTACATCCATACCAGGTGTGACGAGCAGGGCGGGCGGTGCACCGAAAATCCAAGGCGTGAGACGGGGCGCGCCTGGACACGCATCGGGAGACGCGTACAAAGGCATGTACGGCGCGAGCTGAGACGCTCTGGACACTATGCACGCTGCATCAGGTGAGCGAGGCGTATCATCCAGTTCATGCATGGAGATGGCTTACGGAAGCGCCAAAGTACGTACGACCACATGCAGCAGCAGCAACGTCTCAGCATGCAATGCAAAAGAGGTAGGCCCATGTGACGCATCAGAAGAGGAGCCGGACCAGGAGACAGGCCAATCCGCGGATGGTAATCAAAGTTTTAAATCGCGGGCGAAACTCGAGCGATCGCTCCACGAAACGGCGCTAAATCCCTTCCCTATTGCTGCAATTTAGCTGGGACATGCCGAAAGAGAGGCCCAAAAAGGGATTGGCCCAAATTTTGCCCGGATAAGCCAGAGGAGCTCTTCCAGAAACCTAGCATCGTCTCCCTCTCTTCCCGTTCCTTTCCTTCCCTCCGACGAAAACACTTTGGTGGCTGCGCGGTTACTCACAGGTGCGCTCGGCAGGCCGGCCGTTGCTTGACCGGAAGCAGTGACGGCAAGGCGACGCCCAAGACTCCGGGCAGTTTCTGCAATAGTGGGCTGCGACCACGTTCCGCCCCATAGCTTCACACCACGGTTAGGAAGGCTGCGACCGGCGACGAAGGACCTCTGCAAAACGACGTCTATGAGTCCTCCAATCCTCTCTGTCCTTCATTCACTCGTTTGCCATTTGGTTTAGTAGCAGAACAGCTAGTAGACCTAGACTGCAACTAATTTGTGAACACTTGTTTTCTGAATTTATACATGTTTTCTACTGAAAATCCCCTGTTTTTAGTGAAAATCCTCTGTTTTCTGAGACAAATATGCACATGTACTACTTGAGACTTCAGAATGACAAGCACATGCACTGTTCCCGCGAAAGTGCTTAGCGGCCGCTATTGCGGGCTATAGCGGCTGGCCAAGCCAGCCGCGAAATGACTTTGCCCGCGATTTGAATCTTTGGTGGTAATGGGCAAGGCACATTGCCTGGTGGCCTGCGTGGGGTTTGGCCTGGTGGTCTGTGTGTGGACGTGAGCTCAGCTACAGCTGCGGTGTTGCCGACCAGTCTAGGAGGGACGTCAACAGCGCATTGAACATATAAAGGATAAGCCACTGCGCCCAACTAGCGGCACCAGCCACATCTCCTTTTATCCGCCATAACAGTTCAACCCATGATTGGCCAGCCCTCTCTCTACAGTAAAAATATCTCCTTTGTCTCCCTCATCCCACCTCCCTCTCGGCCGCCTGTTCTCCTCCACCACCTCCTCCTCCCCTACCTCCACACAGGCCAGGCTGTGAGCTTAGGCCGGACGGGGAGCTGGTGGCCGGCGGCAAGGAGTGGAAAAATATCTCCTCTGTCTCCCTCATCCCACCTCCCTCTCGGCCGCCTCTTCTCCTCCACCTCTGCCTCCACCACCTCCTCCTCCCCTGCCTCCACACAGGCCAGGCTGTGAGCTTGGGCCAGATGGAGAGCTGGTGGCCGGCGGCAAGGAGTGGAAAAATATCTCCTCTGTCTCCCTCATACCACCTTCCTCTCTGCCGCCTCTTCTCCTCCACCTTTGCCTCCACCACCTCCTCCTCCCCTGCCTCCACACAGGCCAGGCTGTGAGCTTGGGCCAGACAGAGAGCTGGTGGCCGGCGGCAAGGAGTGGAAAAATATCTCCTCTATCTCCCTCATCCCACCTTCCTCTCGGCCGCCTCTTCTCCTCCACCTCTGCCTCCACCACCTCCTCCTCCCCTGCCTCCACACAGGCTAGGCTGTGAGCTTGGGCCGGTCGGAGAGCTGGTGGCCGGCGACAAGCAGTGGAGGACATGGCGGGGCGCGCGGCGGTGCGGAGAGGCAGAGGTCGCCGTCTCTGCTGGTCGACGATGGAGAAACAGCCGCAACCGAGGAGGATAGCCATGGAGGGGAGGGCGCGGCCTCGATCCGGATGAGGGGAGCAGTAGCTGCGCCCCTCTTCTTCGCGCGCAGTGGCCGGGGGCCTCGGCTAGGAGCTTCGCCCTCTTATTCGCGCGTGGTGCAGCAGTGACCTGAGGACGAGTTCGAGGCATAGTGGTGGTTCCAACACATGTCGCAGGGGGAGGCGGCGGTGCTTCCTTGCCTCGTCTGTTCCCCCACCCCCTCCCGCATCTCCTCTGCCATGGGTGCAGAGGCGAGCTTCCCGGCGATGGTGGTGGCGCTGGATTCGATCTGCAGGAGAGAGAGGGAGGTGCGTCTTCGAATGGGAGAGGGTCTCCGCCGGCGTCGGCCTGCACCGGCGTCCTCGCCTTCCAGGGCGGCTTGACTGCAGTCTACAGGTGATTACGTCTTGTTCTCTATTGATGTTCCTCTTGTCTGGTCGAATTCCGTGGTCAAAGCAGTGGCTGTTTTCTTCATTGGCTAATCTGATTTGGGGCTGAGTTTTTCCCTAGATTCCTTCTTCTTACAGTTCCTTTACAACTTGCTGTTCATGGCTTGCTATGGTTGCTAGGTGTATAGACATACATGCACATGTATATCTAATTGGATTGTTAGCTCGGCATTTTCTCTAAAGTTTGTCTCTGAAATTACTAATATGTGGACTTCCTGGACATGATATTTGCAGATAGGAGAACAAATAAATAGGACCAAGAAAATTAGTTGCTCGTATATTCATGTGTCGCGGAGAGAAGTACCCGATTGGAGAAATTTGGTATGCTGAGTAATCTATAGGTACATAATTATCATCATAGAAAATAGAATTATCTTAGTATTGTTTGAAGGATAACAACTCCTCAAATTGGCTCATTTATTAATTTAGACCATAAGCGGAGGCCGACGAATGGGGAAGGTGGAGAGAAGTGGCGGATCCGCCTCCTCGGCATGGCTCTCGTTCCTTCGGCTGTTGCTTACGGTCGAGGTTCGATGCCGCCCTCGTTTTGCTTTTTGCATGGCCCTGTTAACTTTGCTTTAGCTTACGTCGTGCTGTTCTGTTTTCCACTTTTACTTCTCCTTCCCTTGCTAGTGCAAGATCGTCCAGTACGTTGTTCATCCTTCGGCTCGCTGCTCGGGCTGATGGTTCGTGCGACATCCATGCTGTTAACCAACAAGGTTAGATATGCTCTAATTGGCCTGGTTTGTAGTTCTTGGTAGATAGTCCATGAATTCGGGCGTTTGTATAGCCAGCTTGCTGTCTATATGTTTTGGTGTTTGCCTGCTATACCTGTCGTGCTGTTTGTGGGTTTTTTCATCAGATCTCGTCAAGAAAAAGTGGGTTCTTGTTTACTTATGCTTGTCCTGGTGGTTTGCTTCCTGGTTGATTGAGTGCTCATATGTCGTTGGTTGATATCCATGTTTGTAGTGTGCCCAGTTTTTGTACCTTCTTGATAATTCCCAATAGACTGCAGTACCTGCTCAGGTTAGTACTTTGAGAGAAATATATGCAGCAAGTAATAGTTGTTCCTTGCTAATAAAGGATAGCTAACTACACAGATAATTAATCTATGGATTATAAAGTCCAGTAGATTGTTTATATATGCACCAGGTAATGGTTGTTGCTTGCTAATAAAGGAAGGATATCTAGATTTTTTTTTCTGTGGGTTGCAAAATGCAATACACCATCTGCTTATTGTTTTTATACATCCTTGCCTGATTATTTTTGTTCCTTCACAGTGAAGAACTGAAATACCTCAACAGAACATCAGGAGGCGATGCTAGAAGCTTGCTTGTGTGCTAGCTGTTGTTGCGATTCAAAGGAATTTGCAAGTTCTCACTTAATGGAAAAAAGACGCACTATGATGAGAGATGACTAAATGTACAGTTTTGAATCCCATTGTCATCAGTAGTTTAAATACCTTTGCCATCAGTAGTTTAAATAGCAACCAGAATTTCTTTTCCTGAGCCAGTGATTAATGGGTGCTAAAGCTGCTCTGCATATATAATTTGTTTACTAGACCAGTGACCGATCAATGTTGAATTAGCTCCAAATATTTTGTGGAAGTTCGCTGAATCACTTGTCTGAATGTTGCTGCAGATTCATACGACTTTGAACATTGTTCTGTAACCGATGAATCAAAGTGATTATACACTGAAACCCTTTTTGAAAATGAAACAGAAACCTTACTTGAGAGCAGGCAGAGGCGTGGAGCCAATGGTATGCTCTTGGATCAATATTCTACAAGTTAAAGAACATTCATATGTTCTAGCATCTATAGATTTACATTTGCCTTTTAACAGTCTAATTACTACATGTAAAAACTGCATCCATTTTGGTATGTGATACTACAAGTGTAAATTAAGAAAGTAGCCTTTATGGTCTAGCTTCAGTATCTGGAAATCATGGTTACGTACATACTACATAAAAAATGGAGCATCCTTATGCTACCAAATTATTTGCTTGATCTGGCTTGTTGGTTTCTGAATACTTTTACAGGTGATGTTGTTTCCTGGTCTTCTAAACTTCCGCTTGTTCATCGTTTGCTATTTTGCCTATCAAGGTTTGTGCTTCCTCTTTAAGCTATATTTTCTTTTGGTTATTGTTTTTGTATGCAGTTTTCTTCTTCTCTGTGGCAACGTATTTGGATCATGTTTCTCTCTGAAGAATATTGGTTGTCTGGCTTTATCTTTTTACTAGCAGGAAGGTAACTACTCGAAGCAATTGGCGAGACAAGCATTCGATGTAGCTCAAACGTCATGGGTTGCTGCAAAGGGACCTCCAGTTGATCCATCTAATCTATCTGGCTTTACATGTGAATCTCCTCATTCTTCTGATGAGTCATTGGACTCCAACTATAAACTGTTCAAAAATCAGAATGGTGAAGTATTTGCTAGATATATTGGTACTTACTGCGGGAACGGTTCCCCTATGAAGAAAATCTGGGTTCCCAAAAGGTGCCTTGAAAGTCTTCAGGTGAATGTCCTCATGACACCACCTATGAAGAATAGGAACCCCAGATCAAATTCTTCATATGGACCAAATTCTTCATGTGGATCCATGTCCTTGTACGGACCAAATTCCTCACATGGATCAAATTCCTCAAAAGGATCAAAGTGCTCATATGAATATCATCATACTAACAACTCTGTTTCGTAGGGAAGAGCTAAGGGCTATGAATATGAGCATTATTCTTCTAACCATTATGTTCATAAGTCCTCGAAGAATATCTCTGCTTATTCATATGCTTACCCTAACACCTCTGATGTGAAACGAAATCGGCTGGCTTCTATGCCACATTTCTCGTACGGACCTTGCAGAATGATGAACTCTTTGCCAACCCTTCAGATGTGGGTGGTGAATAAAAAGAACTAATCTCTTCTGCAGGGTCAGGTCTTCAGACGTGCGTGAACGTCTGAAGAATTTGCTGGAGACCTGAAAAATTGCCTGATAGGATGCATGCTAATCATGAAGAAATGAACTTTCATTTCTCATGTCCTCATACTGTTTTATCTATTGCATTGCTTGATGAAATTGATCTGATGAATTGTGATCATGGAAGCTGACAATTCCAAAGTCTTCGAAGGCTTTAGGAGAGGAGACTTGTATATTGTTGATTCCTCTACAAGACCACAACCAGCCGTGTGCCTGCTTGCAAAAGATTCAGAAGGGTGGATATGGCATCGACGACTTGGTCATGCAGGCATGAGGAATTTGCACACTCTTGCGAAGAAGAAGCATGTCATTGGCATTGAGAATGTCAAATTCCTCAAGGATCACTTATGCGGAGCCTGTGAAGCTGGGAAGATGACCAAGGCTAAGCATCCAGCGAAGACTATCATGACCACTACTCGACCATTCGAATTGCTTCATATGGATCTCTTCGGTCCTAACCATTATTCTGCAGTTTCGAATGATGCATCTCAATATGGCTTTGTTATTGTTGATGATTACTCTCGTTACACATGGGTACACATTGTTACTTACAAACATGAAGTGCAGGAAGTCTTCAAACGATTTTCCTCAAGGGCTTCAACCAACTTTGGTGTGAAGATCAAGCACATCAGAAGTGACAATGGAACTGAGGTCAAGAATTCTGGTCTCCATGACTATCTTGATGGTCTTGGTATTGCTCATGAGTTATCTGCTCCTTATACTCCTCAGCAGAATGGCATCATGGAGCGCAAGAACAGGACTCTTGCTGAGATGGCCTACACTATGCTTGATGAATACAAAACGTATCGTTGTTTCTAGATTGATGCAATTGATACTGCGTGCCACATCATCAGCAGAGTATATCTTCACAAATTCTTCAAGAAGATTGCCTATGAACTCCTCACTAACAAGAAACCCAATGTGAGTTATTTCAAAGTCTTCGGTGCTAAATGCTGGATTAGAGAGCCTCGCACTGGTAGAAAAAGGGCCTATCGTCCCGGTTCGTAAGGGCCTTTAGTCCCGGTTCCCGAACCGGGACTAAAGAGTCGGTACTAATGCCCCGACCCTTTAGTCCCGGTTCAATCCAGAACCGGGACTGATGGGCCTCCACGTGGGTAGTGCGCAGAGCCCAGGCAGGAGACCCTTTGGTCCCGGTTGGTGGCACCAACCGGGACCAATAGGCTGTTGGGGAACGTAGTAATTTCAAAAAAATTCCTACGCACACGCAAGATCATGGTGATGCATAGCAACGAGAGGGGAGAGTATGACCTACGTACCCTTGTAGACCGATAGCGGAAGCGTTAGCACAACGTGGTTGATGTAGTCGTACGTCTTCACGGCCCGACCGATCAAGCACCGAATCTACGACACCTCCGAGTTTTAGCACACGTTCAGCTCGATGACGATCCCCGGACTCCGATCCAGCAAAGTGTCGGGGAAGAGTTTTGTCAGCACGACGGCGTGGTGACGATCTTGATGTACTACCATCGCAGGGCTTCGCCTAAGCACCGCTACAATATTATCGAGGATTATGGTGGAAGGGGGCACCCCACACGGCTAAGAATCTGATCACGTCAATCAACTTGTGTGTCTATGGGGTGTCCCCTGCCCCCGTATATAAAGGAGCAAGGGGGAGGCCGGCCGGCCCTTGTGGGCGTGCCAAGGAGGAGTAGGATTCCTACTCCTAGTTGGAGTAGGTTTCCACCTTTCCTAGTCCAACTAGGAGAAGGGGGAAAGGGGGGAAGAGGGGAAGGAAGGGAGAGAGGGGCCGCGCCCCAAACCCCTTGTCCAATTCGGACTGGGCTTGGGAGGGGCGCGTGCCACCTCCTGCTCCTTTCCACTAAGGCCCATTAAGGCCCATTGATTCTTCCTCGTATTCCCGTAACTCCCCGGTACCTCCGAAAATACACGAATCACTCAGAACCTTTCCGATGTCCGAATATAGTCGTCCAATATATCGATCTTTACGTCTTGACCATTTCGAGACTCCTCGTCGTGTCCCCGATCTCATCCGGGATTCCGAACTCCTTCGGTACATCAAAACTCATAAACTCATAATATAACTGTCATCGAAACCTTAAGCGTGCGGACCCTACGGGTTCGAGAACCATGTAGACATGACCGAGACACGTCTCCGGTCAATAACCAATAGCGGAACCTGGATGCTCATATTGGCTCCCACATATTCTACGAAGATCTTTATCGGTCAGACCGCATAACAACATACGTTGTTCCATTTGTCATCGATATGTTACTTGCCCGAGATTTGATCGTCGGTATCTCAATACCTAGTTCAATCTCGTTACCGGCAAGTCTCTTTACTCATTTCGTAATACATCATCTCGCAACTAACTCATTAGTTGCAATGCTTGCAAGGCTTATGTGATGTGCATTACCGAGAGGGCCCAGAGATACCTCTCCGACAATCGGAGTGACAAATCCTAATCTCGAAATACGCCAACCCAACATGTACCTTTGGAGACACATGTAGAGCACCTTTATAATCACCCAGTTACATTGTGACGTTTGGTAGCACACAAAGTGTTCCTCCGGCAAACGGGAGTTGCATAATCTCATAGTCATAGGAACATGTATAAGTCATGAAGAAAGCAATAGAAACATACTAAACGATCGGGTGCTAAGCTAATGGAATGGGTCATGTCAATCAGATCATTCACCTAAAGATGTGATCCCGTTAATCAAATAACAACTCTTTGTCCATGGTTAGGAAACATAACCATCTTTGATTAACGAGCTAGTCAAGTAGAGGCATACTAGTGACACTCCGTTTGTCTATGTATTCACACATGTATTATGTTTCCGGTTAATACAATTCTAGCATGAATAATAAACATTTATCATGAAATAAGGAAATAAATAATAACTTTATTATTGCCTCTAGGGCATATTTCCTTCAGTCTCCCACTTGCACTAGAGTCAATAATCTAGATCACATCACCATGTGATTAACATCGATAGTTCACATCATCATGTGATTAACACCCATAGTTCACATCGCCATGTGACCAACACCCAAAGGGTTTACTAGATTCAGTAATCTAGTTCACATCGCTTATGTGATTAACACCCAAAGAGTACTAAGGTGTGATCATGTTTTGCTTGTGAGAGAAGTTTAGTCAACGGGTCTGCCATATTCAGATCCGTATGTATTTTGCAAATTTCTATGTCAACGATGCTCTGCACGGAGCTACTCTTAGCTAATTGCTGCCACTTTCAATACGTATCCAGATTGAGACTTAGAGTCATCTAGATCACTGTCAAAATTTGCATCGACATAACCCTTTACGACGAACCCTTTTTGTCACGTCCATAATTGAGGAACATATCCTTATTCCACTAAGGATAATTTTGACCGCTGTCCAGTGATCTACTCCTAGATCACTATTGTACTCCCTTGCCAAAATCAGTGTAGGGTATACAATAGATCTGGTACACAGCATGGCATACTTTATAGAACCTATGGCCAAGGCATAGGGAATGACTTTCATTCTCTTTCTATCTTCTGTTGTGGTCGTGTTTTGAGTCTTACTCAATTTCACACCTTGTAACACAGGCAAGAACTCTTTCTTTGACTGTTCCATTTTGAACCACTTCAAAATCTTGTCAAGGTATGTACTCATTGAAAAAACTTCTCAAGCGTTTTGATCTATCTCTATAGATCTTGATGCTCAATATGTAAGTAGCTTCACTGAGATCTTTCTTTGAAAAACTCCTTTCAAATACTCCTTTATGCTTTGCAGAATAATTCTACATTATTTCCGATCAACAATATTTCATTCACATATACTTATCAGAAATGCTGTCGTGCTCCCACTCACTTTCTTGTAAATACAGGCTTCACCGCAAGTCTGTATAAAACTATATGCTTTGATCAACTTATCAAAGCGTGTATTCCAACTCCGAGATGCTTGCACCAGTCCATAGATGAATCGCTGGAGCTTGCATATTTTGTTAGCACCTTTAGGATTGACAAAACCTTCTGGTTGCATCATATACAACTCTTCTTTAATAAATCCATTAAGGAATGCAGTTTTGTTTATCCATTTGCCATATTTCATAAAATGCGGCAATTGCTAACATGATTCGGACAGACTTAAGCATAGATACGAGTGAGAAACTCTCATCGTAGTCAACACCTTGAACTTGTCAAAAACCTTTTGCAACAATTCTAGCTTTGTAGATAGTAACACTACTATCAGTGTCCGTCTTCCTCTTGAAGATCCATTTATTTTCTATGGCTTCCTGATCATCGGGTAAATCCATCAAAGTCCATACTTTGTTCTCATACATGGATCATATCTCAGATTTCATGGCCTCAAGCCATTTTGCGGAATCTGGGCTCATCATCGCTTCCTCATCGTTCGTAGGCTCGTAATGGTCAAGTAACATGACGTCCAGAACAGGATTACCGTACCACTCTGGTGCGGATCTCACTCTGGTTTACCTATGAGATTCGGTAGTAACTTGATCTGAAGTTACATGATCATCATCATTAGCTTCCTTACTAATTGGTGTAGTAGTCACAAGAACAGATTTCTGTGATGAACTTTTTTTTCAATAAGGGAGCAGGTACAGTTACCTCATCAAGTTCTACTTTCCTCCCACTCACTTCTTTCGAGAGAAAACTCCTTCTCTAGAAAGTTTCCAAATTTAGCAACAAAAGTCTTGCCTTCGGATCTGTGATAGAAGGTGTATCCAATAGTTTCCTTTGGATATCCTATGAAGACGCACTTCTCCGATTTAGGTTTGAGCTTATCAAGTTGAAACTTTTTCACATAAGCATTGCAACCTCAAACTTTAAGAAACGACAGCTTAGGTTTCCTGCCAAACCATAGTTCATACGGTGTCATCTCAACGGATTTAGATGGTGCCCTATTTAATGTGAATGCAGCTGTCTCTAATGCATAACCCCAAAAAGATAGTGGTAGATCGGTAAGAGACATCATAGATCGCACCATATCTAATAAAGTACGGTTATGACGTTCGGACACACCATTATGCTGTGGTGTTCCAGGTGGCGTGAGTAGTGAAACTATTTCACATTGTTTTAACTGAAGGCCAAACTCATAACTCAAATATTTTATTTCCGCGATCATATCGTAGAAACTTTTATTTTTGTTACTATGATTCTCCACTTCACTCTGAAATTCTTTGAACTTTTCAAATATTTCAGACTTGTGTTTCATCAAGTAGATATACTCATATCTGCTCAAATCATCTGTGAAGATCAGAAAATAATGATACCTGTCGCGAGCCTCAATATTCATCGGACCACATACATCAGTATGTATGATTTCCAACAAAACTCTTTCTTTGACTGTTCCATTTTGAACTATTTCAAAATCTTGTCAAGGTATGTACTCATTGAAAAAACTTATCAAGCGTCTTGATCTATCTCTCTAGATCTTGATGCTCGATATGGAGTAGATTCACTGAGGTCTTTATTTGAAAAAACTCCTTTCAAACACTCCTTTATGCTTTGCAGAATAATTCTACATTATTTCCGATCAACAATATGTCATTCACATATACTTATCAGAAACACTGTAGTGCTCCCACTCACTTTCTTGTAAATACAGGCTTTTCCGCAAGTCTGTATAAAATTATATGCTTTGATCAACTCATCAAAGCGTATATTCCAACTCCGAGATGCTTGCACCAGTCCATAGATGGATCGCTGGAGCTTGCACATTTTGTTAACACCTTTAGGATCGACAAAACCTTCTGGTTGCATCATATACAACTCTTCTTTAATAAATCCATTAAGGAATGCAGTTTTGTTTATCCATTTGCCAGATTTCATAAAATGCGGCAATTGCTAACATGATTCGGACAGACTTAAGCATAGATACGAGTGAGAAACTCTCATCGTAGTCAACGCCTTGAACTTGTTGAAAACCTTTTGCGACAATTCTAGCTTTGTAGATAGTAACACTACTATTAGCGTCCGTCTTCCTCTTGAAGATCCATTTAATTTCAATGGCTCGCCGATCATTGGGCAAGTCAATCAAAGTCCATACTTTGTTCTCATACATGGATCTCATCTCAGATTTCATGGCCTCAAGCCATTTTGCGGAATCTGGGCTCATCATCGCTTCCTCATAGTTCGTAGGTTCGTCATGGTCAAGTAACATGACCTCTAGAATAGGATTACCATACCACTCTGGTGCGGATCTCACTCTGGTTTACCTACGAGGTTCGGTAGTAACTTGATCTGAAGTTACATGATCATCATCATTAGCTTCCTCACTAATTGGTGTAGTAGTCATAGGAACAGATTTCTGTGATGAACTACTTTCCAATAAGGGAGGAGGTACAGTTACCTCATCAATTTCTACTTTCCTCCCACTCACTTCTTTCGAGAGAAACTCCTTCTCTAGAAAGGGTCCATTTTAAGCAACAAAGATCTTGCCTTCGGATCTGTGATAGAATGTGTACCCAATAGTCTCTTTTGGGTATCCTATGAAGATGCACTTCTCCGATTTGGGTTTGAGCTGATCATGTCGAAACTTTTTCACATAAGCATCACAACCCCAAACTTCAAGAAATGATAGCTTAGGTTTCTTGCTAAACCATAGTTCATACTGTGTCGTCTCAACTGATTTTGACGGTGCCCTATTTAACATGAATGCAGCTGTCTCTAATGCATAACCCCAAAACGATAGTGGTAAATCGGTAAGAGACATCATAGATTGCACTATATCCAATAAAGTATGGTTATGACGTTCGGGCACACCATTATGTTGTGGTGTTCTAGGTGGCATGAGTTTGTGAAACTATTCCACATTGTTTTAATTGAAGACCAAACTCGTAACTCAAATATTTGTCTCCGCGATCAGATCGTAGAAACCTTATTTTCTTGTCACGATGATTTTCCACTTCACTCTGAAATTCTTTGAACTTTTAAAATGTTTCAGACTTATGTTTCATCAAGTAGATATACCCATATCTGCTCAAATCATCTGTGAAGGTCAGAAAATAACGATACCCGCCGCGAGCCTCAACACTCATCGGATCGCATACATCAGTATGTATTATTTCCAATATGTCAGTAGCTCATTCCATTGTTCCGGAGAACGGAGTTTTTAGTCATCTTGCCAATGAGGCATGGTTCGCAAGTATCAAGTGATTTATAATCAAGTGATTCCAAAAGCCCATCAACATGGAGTTTCTTCATGCGCTTTACACCAATATGATCTAAACGGCAGTGCCACAAATAAGTTGCACTATCATTATTAACTTTGCATATTTTGGATTCAATATTATGAATGTGTGTATCACTACGATCGAGATCCAACGAACTATTTTCATTGGGTGTATGACCATTGAATGTTTTATTCAGGTAAACAGAACAACAATTATTCTCTGATTTTAAATGAATACATGTTTTTTCTGCAATAAACATGATCAAATCATATTCATGCTCAACGCAAACACCAAATAACACTTATTTAGGTTCAACACTAATCCCGAAAGTATAGGGAGTGTGCGATGATGATCATATCAATCTTGGAACCACTCCCAACACACATCGTCACTTGACCCTTAACTAGTCTTTGTTCATTTTGCATCTCCCGTTTCGAGTTACTACTCTTAGCAACTGAACTAGTATCAAATACTGAGGGGTTGCTATAAACACTATTAAAGTACACATCAATAACATGTATATCAAATATACCTTTGTTCACTTTGCCATCCTTCTTATCCGCCAAATACTTGGGGTAGTTCCGCTTCCAGTGACCAGTCCTTTTGTAGTAGAAGCACTTAGTCTCAGGCTTAGGTCCAGACTTGGGCTTCTTCACTTGAGCAGCAACTTGCTTGCCGTTCTTCTTGAAGTTCCCCTTTCTTCCCTTTACCCTTTTCTTGAAACTAGTGGTCTTGTTAACCATCAACACTTGATGTTTTTCTTGATTTCTACTTTCGTCAATTTCAGCATCACGAAGAGCTTGGGAATCGTTTCTGTTATCCCTTCCATATTATAGTTCATCATGAAGTTCAACTAACTTGGTGATGGTGACTAGAGAATTCTGTCAATCACTATTTTATCTGGAAGATTAACTACCACTTGATTCAAGCGATTGTAGTACCCAGACAATCTGAGCACATGCTCACTGCTTGAGCTATTCTCCTCCATCTTTTAGCTATAGAACTTGTTGGAGACATCATATCTCTCAACTCGGGTATTTGCTTGAAATATTAACTTCAACTCCTGGAACATCTCGTATGGTCCATGACGTTCAAAACGTCTTTGAAGTCCCGATTCTAAGCCGTTAAGCATGGTGCACTAAACTATCAAGTAGTCATCATACTAAGCTAGCCAAATGTTCATAATGTCTGCATCTGCTCCTGCAATAGGTCTGTCACCTAGCGGTGCATGAAGGACATAATTCTTCTGTGCAGCAATGAGGATAACCTCAGATCACGGATCCAATCCGCATCATTGCTACTAACATCTTTCAACTTAGTTTTCTCTAGGAACACATATAAAACATAGGGAAGCAACAACGCGAGCTATTGATCTACAACATAGATATGCTAATACTACCAGGACTAAGTTCCTGATAAATTAAAGTTCAATTAATCATAGTACTAAAGAACTCCCACTTAGATAGACATCCCTCTAATCCTCTAACACTAGTAGAAACCGGGCAATAGCACCGGTTCGTAAGGGCCTTTAGTGCCGGTTATGGAACCGGCACTATTATTTCGGCACTAAAGGCCCCCCCCCCCCTTTAGTACCGGTTCAGCACGAACCGGCGCTAAAGTGCCACCACGTGGCGTGAGCTCGCGCCCTGGTACGGGGGACCAACCGGTACTAAAGGTTTTTTTTGAATTTTTTTTTTAAATTTTGGAAAAAAAATTTGTTTTTTTATTTTTAATTTTTCTGAATTATTTGATGATTTAGTCTCTAATCACCTCTCTTAACTGCTAAAGTGTGGATCACTCATTCCAAATCATCTAACTTCCCGACCGGTCACCCATCCCTCTCACTACTGCAGCCCGAGCACGCTTAACTTCCGGGTTCTATTCTCCCTCGCTCCAAGTCTGCACTTGTTCTTTTCCTGACAATAGTAAGATGTCAATCCTATTAACCTTCAGGAATTTTGCTTGAGCATGAAGTGACACATTTCACTGTTTGAGTTTGAAACTATTGTTTTAAAAAACAATAATTATTTAGTAACACTAATATTTCTTGAATAATTAGTTTGACCACAGTTTGACCATAGTTTGACCAGATTTGACCAAAATTGAAATAACTAAAATAATTATTTAGTGACACTAATATTCTAGAATAATTAGTTTGACCATTTTTTGACCACAGTTTGCCCACTGTTTGAATTTTTTTCAATTTTTTCCACTCTAGATCTTAAAAGCCCCGTAACTTTTCGAGTAGATGATTTTTCATATAAAAAACTTTTTCATCCGAGTTAGTATGCAAAAGTTATGCCCATTTTTACAAATTTCAGAGAGATTTTGCAAATAAAGTCAAAATTCACATTTGCAAATTTTCCCAACAACTAGACCACATATCACATGAGAAACTTATTTTCTTTTATTTTTTTGACATTTCCATTAGTTTCTTTTATTTTTTTTAAAACTGAAAAGGCGATCCACACGGGGGTAGAGTTTGAAAATGGGACCTTTAGTACCGGTTTGTGGCACGAACCGGTACTATAGGTTAGACCCCTTTAGTACCGGTTCGTGCCACGAACTGATACTAAAGGTTAGACCTTTAGTACCGGTTCGTGCCACGAACCGGTACTAAAGGTGATCGTGGGGCCCCGGCCTGACGCCAGCCTGCCACCACCCCTTTAGTACTGGTTCGTGCCACGAACCGGTACTAAAGGTTCAACACGAACCGGCATTAATGCAAATTCGTTCGAACCGGCACTAATGGTACCATTAGTGCCGGCTCAAATACAAACCGGCACTAATGTGCTTCATGTTTGACCCTTTTTCTACTAGTGTAAGTGATCACGTGATCCATATCAACTAAACCATGTCCGATCATCACGTGAGATGGAGTAGTTTCAATGGTGAACATCACTATGTTGATCATATCTACTATATGATTCACGCTCGACCTTTCGGGTTCCATGTTCCGAGGCCATATCTGTTATATGCTAGGCTCGTCAAGTTTAACCCAAGTATTCCGCGTGTGCAACTGTTTTGCACCCATTGTATTTGAACGTAGAGCCTATCACACCCGATCATCACGTGGTGTCTCAGCACGAAGAACTTTCACAACGGTGCATACTCAGGGAGAACACTTATACTTTGATAATTTAGTGAGGGATCATCTTATAATGCTACTGTCAATCAAAGCAAGATAAGATGCATAAAAGATAAACATCACATGCAATCAATGTAAGTGATATGATATGGCCATCATCATCTAGTGCTTGTGATCTCCATCTCCGAAGCACCGTCATGATCACCATCGTCACCGGCGCGACACCTTGATCTCCATCGTAGCATTATTGTCGTCTCACCAATCTTATGCTTCTACGACTATCGCTACCGCTTAGTGATAAAGTAAAGCATTACAGGGCGATTGCATTGCATACAATAAAGCGACAACCATATGGCTCCTGCTAGTTGTGGATAACTCGGTTACAAAACATGATCATCTCATACAACTTAGCATCATGTCTTGACCATATCACATCACAACATGCCCTGCAAAAACAAGTTAGACGTCCTCTACCTTGTTGTTGCAAGTTTTACGTGGCTGCTATGGGCTTAACAAGAACCGTTCTTACCTACGCATCAAAACCACAATGATAGTTTGTCAAGTTGGTGTTGTTTTAACCTTCGCAAGGACCGGACGTAGCCACACTCGGTTCAACTAAAGTTGGAGAAACTGACACCCGCCAGCCACCTGTGTGCAAAGCACGTCGGTAGAACCAGTCTCGCGTAAGTGTACGCGTAATGTCGGTCCGGGCCGCTTCATCCAACAATACCGCCGAACCAAAGTATGACATGCTGGTAAGCAGTATGACTTATATCGCCCACAACTCACTTGTGTTCTACTCATGCATATGACATCTACGCATAAAACCTGGCTCTAATACCACTGTTGGGGAACGTAGTAATTTCAAAAAAAATCCTACGCACACGCAAGATCATGGTGATGCATAGCAACGAGAGGGGAGAGTGTGTCCACGTACCCTCCTAGACCGAAAGCGGAAGCGTTAGCACAACGCGGTTGATGTAGTCGTACATCTTCACGATCCGACCGATCAAGTACCGAACGCACGGCACCTCCGAGTTCAGCACATGTTCAGCCCGATGACGTCCCTCGAACTCCGATCCAGCCGAGTGTTCAGGGAGAGTTTCATCAGCACGACAGCGTGGTGACGATGTTGATGTTCTACCGACGCAGAGCTTCGCCTAAGCACCGCTACAGTATTATCGAGGTGGACTATGGTGGAGGGGGGCACCGCACACGGCTAAAAAATCAAAAAGATCAATTGTTGTGTCTATCGGGTGCCCTTGGCCACGTATATAAAAGAGTGGAGGAGGGGGGAGGGCCGGCCTAGCTATGGCGCGCCCTGGAGGAGTCCTACTCCCACCGGGAGTAGGATTCCCCCCCTTCCATGTAGTAGGAGTAGGAGTCAAGGCAAGGGAAGAGAGAAGAGAAGGAAGGAGGGGCACAGCCCCTCCCCCTAGTCCAATTCGGACTAGGCCTTGGGGGGCGCCCAACCTCTCCGCTCTCTTTCCCCTAAAGCCCAATAAGGCCCATATACTCCCCGGCGAATTCCCGTAACTCTCCAGTACTCCGAAAAATACCCGAATCACTCGGAACCTTTCCGATGACCGAATATAGTCGTCTAATATATCGATCTTTATGTCTTGATAATTTCGAGACTCCTCGTCATGTCCCCGATCTCATCCGGGACTCCGAACTACCTTCGGTACATCAAAACATATAAACTCATAATATAACTGTCATCAAAACGTTAAGCGTGCGGACCCTATGGGTTCGAGAACTATGTAGACATGACAGAGACACGTCTCCGGTCAATAACCAATAGCGGAACCTGGATGCTCATATTGGCTCCCACATATTCTACGAAGATCTTTATCGGTCAGACCGCATAACAACATACGTTGTTCCCTTTGTCATCAGTATGTTACTTGCCCGAGATTCGATCGTTGGTATCTCAATACCTAGTTCAATCTCGTTACCGGCAAGTCTCTTTACTCGTTCTGTAATACATCATCCCACAACTAACTCATTAGTTGCAATGCTTGCAAGACTTAACTGATGTGCATTACTGAGAGGGCCCAGAGATACCTCTCCGACAATCGGAGTGACAAATCCTAATCTCGAAACACGCCAACCCAACAAGTACCTTCGGAGACACCTGTAGAGCACCTTTATAATCACCCAGTTACATTCTGACGTTTGGTAGCACACAAAGTGTTCCTCCGGTAAACGGGAGTTGCATAATCTCATAGTCATAGGAACATGTATAAGTCATGAAGAAAGCAATAGCAGAAATACTAAACGACCGTGTGCTAAGCTAACGGAATGGGTCAAGTCAATTACATCATTCTCCTAATGATGTGATCCCGTTAATCAAATGACAACTCATGTCTATGGCTAGGAAACATGACCATCTTTGATCAACGAGCTAGTCAAGTAGAGGCATACTAGTGACACTCTGTTTGTCTATGTATTCACACAAGTATTATGTTTCCGGTTAATACAATTCTAGCATGAATAATAAACATTTATCATGAAATAAGGAAATAAATAATAACTTTATTATTTCCTCTAGGACATATTTCCTTCAGTTCTTTCACATATCAAACTCTCAACGACTGCGTAAGAACAAAATCTTCACCCTCACACGTGACGGATCCGAATACTCTGCGCATCCCCAGAAAGCGGAAATTCTCAAAGACTTCTTTGTTTCTCTAATAGGCACCCCAGGCCTGACAACCTGGACCTTTGATCTAAAATCTATATACCCTCACACGGTGCCTGGACTCCACGCCCTCAATGCACCCTTCTCCGAAGATGAAATTAAGCTTGCGTTTCTCACTATGAACCCCCAAGCCAGCCCGGGACCGGATGGCTTTGGACCTACTTTTTATAGATCGTTCAGGCCACTAGTCAAAAACCTTGTTCTACCTTTCTTCTCACATTTCCACCAAGGTATCGTCGACACAGAACGTCTAAACCGTGCCCACATTGCCCTCCTCCCTAAGAAGGACACGCCGACCTCCCCTGACGCTTTTAGGCCCATCTCGCTGCAAAATTGCCCGATCAAAGCTATTGCAAGAGTTATCACATCTCGTCTTAAACCATTCATTCCTATGCTAGTTCATGGCAATCAAACCGGCTTCATTTCTGGTAGAAACATCGGTGAAAACTTTGTCTTCACAACCGATCTCTTTAGCTCTTGCCACTCTCGCAAGAAACCTACCATGGTATTCAAGTTGGACTTCCGAAAAGCTTTCGACTCTGTCGCATGGCCTGCTCTACAAAAAATTCTGGCAGTACAGGGTTTCTCGTCCACCTTCCGCCGGTGGATCCAAAACATCCTCCTCACCGGCAAAACGGCCATTCTCCTGAACGGGGTTCAGGGCAAATGGATCCAATGCAAAAATGGTTTGAGGCAGGGCAACCCAGTCTCTCCCTACCTCTTTCTTATCGTCGCTGATCTCCTTCAACAGCTCATCCTCCAAAACTCAGACCCTCCACTCCACCATCCTATCTTCTCCCACCTGCCTCCCACTGTCCTCCAATACGCCGATGACACGCTCATCGTTGCAGCCGCCTCCTCTGCAGCCGCCTCAACCCTCAAAAACATCATCAACACCTTTGCACATGCCACTGGTTTCACCATCAACTTTGCTAAGACTACCCTAGCCACCTTACACACCGACGAAACCACGTCTACTAACATCACCCTGGCCATGGGATGCTCTTGCGCTTCCTTTCCACAAACTTATCTAGGACTCCCCATCGCCCCCACCAGGCATCTCACTAATATCTTCAATCCTCTACTAGAACAATCTAGGAAACTACTTTCTGGCTGGCGTGCCAAGCTTCTTGATAAAGGTGATCGGCTCATCCTCATCTCTTCTGTCCTGGATTCAATCCTCGTTTATTTCATGTCTGTGTTCCGCATCCCAAAGAAAACAATCAAAACTCTGGACTCGCTGAGGAGAGCATTTTTTGGGCAGGTGAGGACGCTTGCTCGGGTGCTCAATGTCTTATTGCATGGAAAAATGTTTGCTTACCAAAAAAATACAGTGGTTGAGGGCTCAAAAACCTACATGTGCAAAACAACTGCCTTCTCATGAAATTCACTGCCAAAGCCCTCTCCACTACACAAACCCCTTGGCTAGAATGGTTAGATCTCCAACACCCTAATGCTCTAGTCTCCCCACCCCCGCAAACCTCTTTCCTTTGCCGCACAATTTCACAGCAACTCACCTCTCTACAAAATATAACCTTTGTGTTAACAAATAGCGGTTCACACACCTACTTTTGGCTAGATACCTGGTTGACTCCACAACCCTTGGCCACCACCTTCCCCCACTTATTCACCCACTCCACTCCAAAGCTGGTTAAAGTGGCTAACATTCTGCATTTCGGTATTCAATCTAACCTCCGTAACCGTCTCTCTCTTACGGCGGAACAAGAACTTGTCTCGCTTGTGGCTGTTTTGCAGGACTTCATGCCTTCGCCTGGGGAAGACCAACGGTTCCTTCGACATGGCATTGCCTTCTCCACCAAACATGCATACACTGCCCTCATGGAGCAGCCAGATCACGATCATCATGCTCCGCTCATCTGGTCCGCAAAGATTCCTCGGAAGCTCAAAGTCTTTGCTTGGCTGCTCTTCAAAGACCGCCTCAACACCAGGTGCAACCTTGCACACAAACATATGCCCTCGGTGTGCGAGGCTGCCAGAAGACTCCAACCACCTGTTCATCTCATGCCCTCTCGCCAATAGGATCTGGCAACATCTTGGCCTTCTGCCCCAGTCTGACGATATCACAGACCTCTGGGATGTCGCTACCCCTCCTCACCTCCCCACCTCCACATGGCCTTCAGTCCTCTTGGCCCTGGTATGGAAGATCTGGTCTGCTCGCAATGACATGGTATTTAGGACGATTGATCAAAGTTCTATAATAACCCTTAGAAACCTTATTTCCGCTCTGGATCTTTGGTCTCATCGTCTTGTGCTACCACAGGACAAGGAGGACGTCTTCTCGTGGCGTTCCTACCTTTCTGCACGGTGCACCGTGCCTATGTAATGTTGTACTTACTGCCTCGGTAGTCCTTTGAGTAATATATTCAGGTGGGCGAGCTCCCCCCGGTGATTCTCAAAAAAAAAAGAAACCTGTGTCGAAGCTACAGATGCGGGGAGTGATTCCGAAACTTATGTCAGTGCTGTGGATGTAAGTGCCAACTTTGCTGGAGCGGATGCGGCGATAGCTACATGTGCACAGCCATGGAGAAGCAGTCTTTGTGCGGTGCCTCGGAGAAAGGCCAGCTGTGGTCAAAAGAGCAGTTCAGAAATTCTAAGAATAGGTGAAAAAGTGGGGCCAGAAGTCCACGACACAAGGCGTGATGGTGTGATCATGCTAGAAGTAGGCGAAAACGTGGCGCCTAAAGACCATGACACAAGGCACACAGATGTGGTCGTGCCAGAAGAGCCAGATGTACTGCGAGTTACATTCATACCAGGTGTGACGAGTAGGGCGGGCGGTGCACCGGAAATCCAAGGCGCGAGACAAGGCGCGCCAGGACACGCATCGGAAGATGCGTACAAAGGCATGTATGGCGTGAGCTGAGACGCTCCGGACACTACGCACGCTGCATCAGGCGAGCGAGGCGTATCATCCAGTTCATGCATGGAGCTGGCTTACGGAAGCGCCAAAGTACGTACGACCACATGCAGCAGCAGCAACGTCTCAGCATGCAAAGCAAAAGAGGTAGGCCCATGTGACGCATCAGAAGAGGAGCCGGACCAGGAGACAGGCCAATCCGCGGGTGGTAATCAAAGTTTTATATCACGGGCGAAACTCGAGCGATCATGGCGCAATCGCTGGCTGGGAGCGTCCCCGCGATGCTATCGTTGAAAAAACGCGATCTGCGGTAATCACGTGATCGCTGCGCGAAACGGCGCTAAATCCCTTCGCTATTGCTGCAATTTAGCTGGGACAGGCCGAAAGAGAGGCCCAAAAAGGGCTTGGCCCAAATTTTGCCCCGATAAGCCAGTGGAGGGAAAGTAATTCATTCATCTCACTTAATCGATTGGCCAAGAGTAGATTGTTTGTTAACTAGACTTGCTATTACACTGCTTCTCTGTTATATAATATGTGCAAACTTTCTATTTGTTATGTGGTGAAAATAGCCATCATATTGATTTCCCCACAATCAAGTTGATGAAAATTATACCACGTGAATTTTCATGCTATTGTACCAAGATGAGGGTGCTTCTTGTTGCCATGGAATGCTTAGTTTGATCTCATTTATTATCAGCAAATAAATATACGTGTAGTATTTTTGTATGTTTTGTTATGAAAGACAAGTCCCTTTGGAAAAGACTACTTGGAAGGAAAAGGGGAAGCCAATATAGCTGACGACTATGTATTCTCGGTTATTGGTAAAATCAAAATATGGTACAACTCATGCTTGATTGTTACTGGGTTAATGCCAAGCTGCTTATACAATCGATGATAGTATTTTTTATATGCGTAACTAGAAGTAGATGGCATCCTTGTACTTCATCCGCTTATATAATTGATGCACATACAAGTAGGCTCCTGATCTTTGCTCAATTTAATATATATCATAATTTGATGATGAATTCCTTGTTTCCAGTACATGTCACCAAGTTCAGGATATTATGTAGTAAATGCCTCCGTTTGACAAGATGTAAAAATAAACCTTTTCCCGCCCTTTACTCTGTTTTATTTGTTTATAATGGAAACTAGTGCAGAGTTAGATACATATAGTGCTTGAAGATTTGACCTCGTAAGTCCTCTTAAAATTGTTTGGCCATAGTTTGTATCTACACGTGCCTTGAGCATCCATATTTTGCCCATCTGATATATCTTTGTTATTATCTAGATATGTTCTCCTGGTGGTTAACTTGGTTTTTTAATGCCATTGTTTAGTGGAGGTCATTGGTATATATTCTTTATGCAAGCGTATATATACACAGAAAGCGGAGGCTCCTTTTTTAGAACGGTTCCAACAAAATTCAAAGTGATGTAATATTAATGTTTGTAAATCACAACGTCCACCAGTGAATGTCTCTGCACATTTGTAGGCCTTGATTTGATATAAAAACAATCCAATTTATCTTCTTACTTATGTCTTGGATTTCACTATGACTCTCTTTCTCTGATTTCTTGTTACACGACATGCTGCCCCATAGGTGTAGATGCTGAAACATTCCAATTTTAGGTGTGCCTTTCACATGTTTGCTGAGGTGTTTGATAAAAAATCTGGCCTTATGCAATTCCATCAAAATAGCTTAGAAATTGATAATCCATGGTATACATGTAAGTCCCCCGAGATCCCATGTCATACTTAATTAATTGTGTGCATGAAGTATTATAGCTTGCATAAACTAAGGTGACTTGTTACTATTATGTATATGCATGTTCAAGCTTTCATACACTAATTAAGATCACAAGAAACAAAGACATGCTTCTGATTTGCTCCGAATATATAAAATATGAAATTGTTGGAGGGTATGTGGTAGGATTTTATAGTTAAGTAGTGCCTTCTATTTCATGGTGATAAATTTTTGGTTCTCCTAGTCTGAGAATGCAATCTGTACAACATGAACCAATGAAGAAAAGAAACTTCAGACTTCTGCTTCTACCTTAATAACCATGCTTTGCTTCGATACATTACTAGATTGGCCATCAAGTTTTGTTCTTGTGTTCTGATTTGGCTTGTACCTTGATAACTGTGAAGTAATTTTTAAGCCATGTATATAGACTAAATTTGTAGTTCTCATGCAAGCTGTCATCTTGTATAACATATATACTGGTTCATTTCATTATTGTTTCCTGTTATAAATAATAGTACTATGATGGTCAAGTCGACAGCAAGTATTGTTACTATAAAGATTGAAGAATCTTGGAGATGTAATTCTTTTTATCTCTGCAGTAATTCTCTTTTTTGTACTATCTATTTGTATCTACAAATATGTAATATTCTTGTAAATATGCTAGGTAACGAGCTACTTGGTGTTGCCTATCACAATCAATCATGACATGATGGTTTCCACAAAGGGCCGAGGATAAGAACGTGAACAAGTCTCAATAGTTTATATGTTTTGTTGATGTAAAATGGATTGTACTAGTTCCTAACCTTGATGTGTGATATATTTTGTTAATCTATGTTGTAAGTTACACTAGTAGAAAAGGGGGCTTTGGTCCAGGCCGGGTAACCCCTTAGTCCCGGTTTAGTCCAGAACCGGGACCAATGGGTGCATTTATCCCGGCTCGTGCGGCTAAGGCATTAGTCCCGGTTCACCTAGGCCCTTTAGTCCCGGTTCGTGCCACAAACCGGGACTAAAGGGTGCGATGCCCATTAGTCCCGGTTGGTGGCACCAACAGGTACTAAAGGTTAGACCTTTAGTCCCGGTTGGTGCCACCAACCGGTACTAATGGCCTTTGAGGCATTAGTACCGGTTCATGGCACGAACCGGTACTAAAGGTCCCATTTTCAAACTCTCTCCACCCCCTCCTTGTGGATCGCCTTTTCAGTTTTAAAAAAAAAATAAAAGAAAATGATGGAAATATCAAAAAAATAAAAGAAAATAATTTTCCCATGTGATATGTGGTCTAGTTGTTGGGAAAATTTGCAAATGTGAATTTTGACTTTATTTGCAAAATCTCTCTGGAATTTGTAAAAATGGGCATAACTTTTGCATACTAACTCGGATGAAAAAAAATTATATGAAAAATCATCTACTCAAAAAGTTACATCCGAATTTAACAGATAAATTCAGAAAAATTCAGGAACCCCGTTAAACATTTTCAAAATCCTCAAAAACCTAACAGAAAAAAAGTTACGGGGCTTTTAAGATCTAGAGTGGAAAAAATCGAAAAAAATTCAAACACTGGGCAAACTGTGGTCAAACAATGGTCAAACTAATTATTCTAGAATATTAGTGTTACTAAATAATTATTTCAGTTATTTCAATTTTCGTCAAATCTGGTCAAACTATGGTCAAACTGTGGTCAAACAATGGTCAAACTAATTATTCCAGAAATATTAGTGTTACTAAATAATTATTGTTTTTTAAAAACAATAGTTTCAAACTCAAACAATGAAATGTGTCACTTCATGCTCATGCAAAATTCCTGAAGGTTAATAGGATTGACATCTTACTATTGTCAGGAAAACAACAAGTGCAGACTTGGAGCGAGGGAGAATAGAACCCGGAAGTTAAGCGTGCTCAGGCTGGGGGAGTGGGAGGATGGGTGAACGTTTGGGAAGTTAGATGATTTGGAATGATGAGGGGTGATTAGAGGATAAATTGAGAAGTGATGAGGGGTGGTGATTACAGACTAGAGGTTAAAATAATTCAGAAATTTGAAAATAAAAAAAATAAAAAAAATCAAAAAAAATTTCAAAAAAAAAATCGTAATATTTCCTTTAGTCCCGGTTGGTGATACCAACCGGGACTAAAGGTGGAGCTCCACGTGGCCGCGCCCTTTAGTCCCGGTTTTGGATTGAACCGGGACTAAAGGGCCAGGTCATTAGTACCGACCCTTTAGTCCCGGTTCATGAACCGGGACTAAAGGCCCTCACCAACCGGGACAATAGGCCCCCTTTCTACTAGTGTTACCACTTCATAGAGGATTTTATAAACTACTACATTCATACATATAGATGGTTGTATACTTGATGAACTGTGTACTGTTTGACACTTTGGAAATACTTCCTCTTTGGTCAAAACTAGAATTAGGATTTGTGTGATGCATTATGCTAAAAACATACTAGGTCAAAATTCAGCCAAAATAAATGGCCTAATGGGCTTGATTTAATTACATAATCCATGATGAATTTTATGACAAAGAATAGTATCCACGTAGGCAGCCATGTGGCAATTGAAAATCCTATGTGGCATCAGTCCATGACGGTCTGCTCCGTCACAATGGTTTGGGCTGGGCGGGCTTGGGGCAAATCCATGACGGTCAGGAACCGTCAAGGAAGGTACAATGTCAAATTATGACGCGATATACATGACGGATTTCATATCCATCATGTCTGGACACCCATGACAGTTTTTCACTTATGCGTGATGGATTGGATCCATCATGTAATAACAGATTTCTTGTAGTGTTACAATGATCTTTGCAAAATGGAAAATAATTCAGAAATTTGAAAATAAAAAAATTCAAAAAAAAATTCAAAAAAAAAACGTAAGATTTCCTCTAGTCCCGTTGGTGTTACCAACCGGGACTAAAGGTGGAGCTCCACGTGGCCGCGCCCTTTAGTCCCGGTTCTGGATTGAACCGGGACTAAAGGGCCAGGGCATTAGTACCGACCCTTTAGTCCCGGTTCATGAACCGGGACTAAAGGCCCTCACCAACCGGGACAATAGGCCCCTTTTCTACTAGTGTTACCATTTCATAGAGGATTTTATAAACTGCTACATTGATACATATAGATGGTTGTATACTTGATGAACTGTGTACTGTTGACACTTTGGAAATACTTCCTCTTGGGTCAAAACTAGAATTAGGATTTGTGTGATGCATTATGCTAAAAACATACTAGGTCAAAATTCAGCCGAAATAAATGGCCTAATAGGCTTGATTTAATTTACATAATCCATGATGAACTTTATGACAAAGAATAGTATCCACGTAGGCAGCCATGTGGCAATTGAAAATCCTATGTGGCATCAGTCCATGACGGTCTGCTCCATCACAATGGTCTGGGCCTGGGCGGGCTTGGGCAGATCCGTGACGGTCAGGAACCGTCAAGGAAGGTACCATGTCAAATTATGACGCGATATACATGACGGATTTCATATCCATCATGTCTGGACACCCATGACAGTTTTTCACTTATGCGTGATGGATTGGATCCGTCATGTAATAACAGATTTCTTGTAGTGTTACAATGAGCTTTGCAAAATGGAACATGTTGTTAACAGATTGACAGATTTAGCATAATGACCGCTTGAGAGAAAGCTGAAGGGATGCTACATTATGTTTACATGGAAACCAAGGGAATGGCATTGAAGTACATGTCAAGCACTAAAAAACATGATTACTCAGCTACTGCTAAAAACCAGAAGAACATGTTTAAAACATCATGGCAAGATTGCAAATGCTAATAGTTTTTTAGACTGGATTTTACTGGACATGTTTGCAAGCTTGTTTAACTCAACACGCAACATATCATGGCATGAAAATACAACCAACAGTAAGGTGGCATGTTTGTGCATCTACTCATGTCAAGAATATGGTCATAGGATATGGACAACACTAGCTATGCACTTTGCAAAAATGAACTTACTGCTAACAGGCAGATAGATATATTTTTAAGCAATTTGAGACCATGAAAACAAAAAGCTATTGTAGGCTATAATTGCAAAAAAAATGGCATGGTTGGATAGGGCATCACATGATCTTCAAAACATGCTTAATGGCCATCTAAAAAATATGCACATATTTGATGGTATCATCAAGTAAACATGGCAACATAATATAACAGTTTCAAAAGACAAAAATTACCAAGTCTTTGAAAACAGCAAACAACGAGTAGCCCACTTCGCAAGATTCTTCTAATCAACATAGGGTATATCATGAAAAATGAGTTACACCATTTCAAAGTGTACATGATTGTGCTTCTAAAAATATAGGCATGTTGCTCAAAAGAAAATCACACGAAATGATATGAAAAGGACAAAATGGCATGTTATATCAGTTTTCTGCACTTAACAACACTTAGCACTTCTGCAATGATGAATATGGCATCAAGATGAAACCTAACATGCACACAAAGTACACCATCATGTAGAACACAGAGAGCACAACATTTTGTTATATTATACACTCCAATCGGATAAACATGCACAAAGTTATGGCATGACAAAAATGCATATGTGATGTTTTTTAGTCAAAAGACATGGGTGTTTCATAAATAGAACTGGGTGTCAAATAATATAACGTGGACACGGCGATGGATAGGGTCGGTGCACAAATTGGGACCATGGGCCAGATGGTGAGGAAGAGGCCAAGCAAGCCGGAACGGAGCTGGGCTGCTCGGGCATGCGGTGGCCCATGCTGGCAGGCGAGGCGAGCGTTGGGCGTCCTCCTCAATCACGAGCGGGGACGAGGCAGCGGCGGCAGCGGCGGTTCCATGGCGACGGCGGGCACCGGTGAGGCAGGGGACCAGCGGGGATCAACCAGATCCGGCAAGGAGGAGGCCGGGGCAGCCGGATCCATGGTCGACAGGGGGCACAGACGCTGGGAGCTCGGCGTGACTGCGAGCACCTATGGCGGGGCCGTGATGGTGGCTGGTGCGGCGGAGCTCCTCTGGCGGTGCCCTGAGCGAGGAGGTGGGGCCACAGACGGGAGGAGGGGCTCTCTGGCGATGGGGCATGGAGGCGGGGCGAGGTCGACGAGGTGAGGGGCGTCGGATCGAGGCAAAGCGCTCGGGTCGCGGCGCGACGCAGGCTCGCTCGCGCCCTAGATGTGCTGGGTTGGGCCGCGCCCGGGCTTGGCGGGGTCACGACGGGAGGTGGAACACAGGGGCGGTAAGGTAGCGGCTGTAGAGAGGTGGGGCATGGAGAATGATGTGGCAGCTAGGGTTTCCAAAAGCGGGGGGGCTAGGGCGTCCATATATAGTAAGAGGGGCTAGGTTAGGGGGTTTTAGTCCGTTTTCGGACAGTTTAAACTCGATCGAACGGTCCAAAACGGAGGGGTAGTGTAGGTGGGCTAGATGGGCTGTTTAGAGGGGCGTGGGCTGAGAAGAGAGAGACGAAATGCGTCCCGGCAATGGTTTTCGGATACCGAAAACATGCGACTAATATACTAGGTATACTGCCGCTACGGATAATGGTTGGGCTATCAAACGGACTCCGAGTGTGGCGAAATTTGGCAGGCGGTCTACCTACGCTATAATAAGACCGCACGCCAAATTTCAATCCATTCAGAGAGCATTTTTATGCCACTTATAAAATAATATTTTGGAGGTGCCGCGGGCGCGTGCGAGTGTGGTCGGACTCAGAACGGACAATGGAGGGAACTTGGAGACCCGGATGGATGCAAGTTTTGAGAAACATGCAGATGAAATGCGCATGTTGACATGGCAAAGTGCAACACGCAAACGAATGACATGGAAACGGCGGTGAATAAACAGAAGACATCTGGCGCATCGGTCTCGGGGCGTCACAGTAATATCGGTAAGCGTCAGGAAATATCTATGAATTATTCACTTCATGTTGAACCATTTGATGTTTGGGGTTTTGATTACATGGTACCTTTTCCTTCCTCTAATGGGTATACTCATATTTTGGTTGCTATTGATTATGTTACTATGTGGGTAGAAGCTATTCCAACTAGTAGTGATGATCACAATACCTCTATTAAAAATGCTTAAGGATGTTATTTTCCCAAAGTTTGGAGTCCCTAGATATTTAATGATGACAGTGGTTCACACTTTATTCATGGTGCTTTCCGCAAAATGATTCCTAAGTATGATGTTAACCATAGAATTGCATCACCCTATCATCCTCAGTCTAGTGGTCAGGTTGAACTTGGCCATAGAGAAATAAAATTAATTTTACAAAAAAACTGTCAATAGGTCCCGAAAGAATTGGTCTACAGTTGTCTCTCCAGCAGATCGATCCTACTGTTGGTCAGGTGGTAGCACTTGTATTGTGCCACATGATGTCTACTACACAACCTTCTTCTTGTAGACGTTGTTGGGCCTCCAAGTGCAGAGGTTTGTAGGATACTAGAAAATTTCCGTCAATTGGATGACCTAAGGTTTATCAATCCGTGGCAGGCGTAGGATGAAGATGGTCTCTCTCAAGAAACCCTGCAACCAAATAGCAAAGAGTCTCTTGTGTCCCCAACACACCGAATACAATGGTAAATTGTATAGGTGCACTAGTTCGGCGAAGAGATGGTGATACAAATGCAATATGGATGGTAGATATAGGTTTTTGTAATCTGAAAATATAAAAACAGCAAGGTAACTAATGATAAAAGTGAGCGTAAACGGTATTGCAATGATGGGAAACAAGGCCTAGGGTTCATACTTTCACTAGTGCAAGTTCTCTAAAAAATAATAACATAATTGGATCATATAACTATCCCTCAACATGCAACAAAGAGTCACTCCAAAGACACTAATAGCGGAGAACAAACGAAGAGATTGTGGTAGGGTACGAAACCACCTCAAAGTTATTCTTTCCAATCAATCCATTGGGCTATTCCTATAAGTGGCGGAACTCCCGATCTAATCTCTGTTCTGGAAGTTTTAGGGTACGTGAGTATATATGGGTGCAGGAAGTACGTCGGTGGAGCTTCGGGGGCCCCACGAGGCAGGGGGGCGCTCCCTAGGGGGGCGCCCCCCACCCTCGTGGGCACCTCCCTTCTCTCCTGACGTGGGGTCCAAGTCCATCCAGTAGCTTTCCTTCAAAAAATAACTTCTCCAGTTGATTTCGTTTCGTTTCGACTCCGTTTGATATTCCTTTTCTTCGAAAAACTAAAATAGGCAAAAAAACAACAAATCTGGGTTGGGCCTCCCGTTAATAGGTTAGTCCCAAAAATAATATAAAAGTGGATAATAAAGCTCAATATCGTCTAAAACAGTAGATAATATAGCATGGAGCAATCAAAATTACAGATACGTTGGAGACGTATCAAGCATCCCCAAGCTTAATTGCTGCTCGTCCCCGAGTAGGTAAATGATAAAAAAGATAATTTTTTATGTGGAATGCTAGTTGGCATAATTATAATGTAATTCTTCTTAATTGTGGTATGAATATTCAGATGCGAAAGATTCAAGATAAAAGTTCATATTGACATAAAAATAATAATACTTCAAGCATACTAACAAAGCAATTATGTCTTCTCAAAATAACATGGCCAAAGAAAGTTCATCCCTACAAAATCATATAGTTTAGTCATGCTCCATTTACGTCACACAAGAATGCTCTCATCATGCACAACCCCGATGACAAGCCAAGCAATTGTTTCATACTTTAATAATCTCAAACTCATATACCTTCACGCAATACATGAGCGCGAGCCATGGATATAGCACTATGGGTGGAATAGAATATGATGATGGGGGTTATGTGGAGAAGACAAAAAAGGAGAAAGTCTCACACCAACGAGGATAATCAACGGGCTATGGAGATGCCCATCAATTGATGTTAATGCAAGGAGTAGGGATTGCCATGTGACGGATGCACTAGAGCTATAAATGTATGAAAGCTCAACAAAAGAAACTATGTGGGTGTGCATCCAACTTGCTTGCTCAGGAAGACCTAGGGCATTCGAGGAAGCCCATTATTCGAATATACAAGCCAAGTTCTATAATGAAAAGTTCCCACTAGTATATGAAAGTGACAAAACAAGAGACTCTCTATCATGATGACTATGGTGCTACTTTGAAGCACAAGTGTGGCAAAGGATAGTAACATTGTCCCTTCTCTCTTTTTCTCTCATTTTTTTTCTTTTTTTTGGGCCTTCTCTTTTTTTGGCTTTTCTCTTTTTTTATTTTTTTATTCCTCACTTGGGACAATGCTCTAGAAAATGATGATCATCACACTTCTATTTATTTACAAGTCAATGATTACAACTCGATACCAGAACAAAGTATGACTCCATATGAATGCCTCCGGCGGTGTACCAGGATATGCAATGAATCAAGAGTGACATGTATGAAGGAATTATGAACGGTGGCTTTTCCACGAATACTATGTCAACTACATGATCATGCTAAGCAATATGACAATGATGGATATGTCATGATGAACGGAATGGTGGAAAGTTGCATGGCAATATATCTCGGAATGGCTATGGAAATGCCATAATAGGTAGGTATGGTGGCTGTTTTGAGGAAGATATAGGGAGGTTTATGTGTGAGAGAGCGTATCATATCACGGGGTTTGGATGTACCGGCGAAGTTTGCACCAACCCCTCAATGTTAGAAAGGGCAATGCACGGTACCGAAGAGGCTAGCAATGATGGAAGGGTGAGAGTGCATATAATCCATGGACTCAACATTAGTCATAAAGAAATCATATACTTATTGCAAAAATCTACAAGCCATCAAAAACCAAAGCACTACGCGCATGCTCCTATGGGGGATAGATTGGTAGGAAAAGACCATCGCTTGTCCCCAACCGCCACTCATAAGGAGGACAATAAAATAACACCTCATGTTTCAAATTTGTTACATAACGTTTACCATACGTGCATGCTATGGGACTTGCCAACTTCAACACAAGCACTTCTCAAATTCACAACTACTCAACTAGCATGACTTTGATATTATCACCTCCATATCTCAAAACAATTATCAAGTATCAAACTTTTCTTAGTATTCAACACACTCATAAGAAAGCTTCTTTAACACATGCATATGTAAGAACAATCATCTAGAAGACTGTAAAACTGTGTCTTTTATAAACAAACTGAAAAGATACTGCTTATTACATCTCATCAGACCGAATGTTTAAGTATAAAAATGGCGGAGCAGCTCCGCATTCCAAGCGCGTGGCTCGTCTTTCTTGTGTTCCACATTGTAAAGGTAATATGCTCCGTTGTGGAGCACCTTGGTAATGATGAAGGGACCTTCCCAAGCAGGAGCAAGCTTATGGGGCCGTTGCTGATCCACTCAGAGCACAGGGTCTCCTTACTGAAATGCTCGACCTCTCACGTTTCTGGCATGGAATCGACAGAGGTCTTGCTGATAAATGGTCGACTCGATGTGACGCCCAGATAATCAAGCTACAGTAACCTCTGCTAATGATGCCACGTCACTTCGATTACTGTCGCTAATCCCGCGTTAGTTCGAAACTGATTAAAATTCAAATTCAAAATTTGGCAAACAACAAAAGTTTTCAAATATTAAAACTAAAATGTTCGGAGTGAGCCAAATAATGCATAGGTAATTATGATGGAGAAACCACACTTATATAAAATCTTTAAATACTCTAAAATGAATAAAACAGTAGTCAAAACAATTATTGAGATGCCTTTTATAATTAATAAAATGTTATACTATTCTATTTAGGTGTTAAACTTTTTATCGCAGTGGGTTTATTGGTAGTACTAAGTTACGGATCATTCTTGTACTTTAACAAACTAAAATAAAATGAGGAACAAGATAAAACAGAAAAGATATAAGATAAATAAAAAGGAAAAACAAAAACAGAAAACTAATAAAAAGAAAAGAGCCCCCCTGGCCAAACGACCCAGCTGGCCGACCAGGCCGCCCACCAGGCCGGCCCACGCGGCCCCTTCACCCCCTGACTATAACCCCCCCCCCCCCCGGTGGCAACGAAACCCTAGAGCCCCACCCCACTCCCCCCCCCACTCCCTCCAGTGCCGTCACAGGAGAGGGGCGCACGACCCCATCGCTCTCCCCACTCTCTCCTCGCGCCCTCCTCTCGGACCCGATCTGGATCGGGGGCAGGCGACCCCCGTCGCCCCGCTTCTACATCGCCAGCGCCGCTTCCTCGTCGGACCGCCGTCGTCGTCACCTCCTCCCCGCTGGAACCGCCCCGAGCCCTCCGCCGCTCGGCCCCGACACCACACCTTCCCGCACGGCACCGCCCTCCGCCGCCCCCATCGCCGGCGACACTGCGGCCACCTCCCCGAGCCCACTGCCTCTCCCTGCATCGCCCGTGAGGCCTCCCCTCTCCCCGCCTTCCCCTCCTCCCTGTCGCGCACGCGCTCTGGTGCCCACTCGCAGCCACCACGGCGCTCCGAGCACTCCCCCCCCTCATGGCCCATGCCGCGCAGCACCGACTCGTGCACCCGCGCCTGCCGGCGGTGCTCTGCCTGCTACTGCTCCCCATCGCCCCGGGCTTCCAGCGCCCTACCGAGCTCCATCGCCCGTGCGCTGCTCGCCGGCCGTTAGTCGCGCCCACTGCACTCGCCGCCGCCCCTGCACCCGCTCGCCACGTCCACTGCCCGCGCTCCCGCCGCCCCGTCCACTAACGCTTCCCCGCCCTGCCTCTGTTGTGCTGTTGCGTACGACTGCTGCTGTCGCCGACGCTTTTCCTCGCGCGACCGTCGGAGCTCCGGCTCCTCCGCCCACCGACCACACGCTGCCGCGCCGGCGGCCGATGTCGCTGGTCCTCGCCTGCGCCCCCTGCTCGCCAGCCGGCGCGTGCGCCCCTGTAGTGGCTGTTGCTGCGGCCCTGGGCGTGCGCCCGAGCGGTACGGGTGCTTGCATCACCCCTGCACCCGCAACCCGCCTCACCGCGCACCCGTTAAGCCCTCTGGGCAGCTGACCAGTGGGACCCGCCTCGGAAAACGATCACAAAAAAATTAATTAATTAATTAAGTAATTAATTGTTTAACTTAATTAAGCTGCTTAATTAACTTAACTTTAGTTAACCTGCTAGTTAACTAATTAAACTATACTAAGGTAGATCAGAGAATGACAGGGGGCCCCACCCCCGTTGACCAGTCAAACTTGGACCGGTCAACTGGGACCCCCCTTGGCCCACATGTCAGCCTTTGGGTACACATTTGTGTACACAGAGCTGGGTACCTATAGCATTTTAACTTCTGTTTCAAATTAATAATAACTCTAGAAATTGATTAAAAGTTTGAAAATTAATATAAAATAAACCCTAGCTTGGGTGGAAAAACTTTGTACATGAAAGTTGCTTAGAACGACAAGACGAATCCGGATACGCAGCCCGTTCGTCCGCTACACATCCCTAGCATAGCAAACACGCAACTTTCCCCCTTCGGTTCATCTGTCCGAAAACGCGAAACACCGGGAATACTTTCCCGGATGTTTCCCCCCTTCATCGGTATCACCTCATACCGCGTTAGGGCACCCCTAACACCGATACTTTTCATGTCATGCATCGCTATGCATCTATTTGCTTAAATATTTATTGTTTCTTCCCCCCCTCTTCTCTCGCTAGACACCGAGACCGATGCCGCTGCTACCCCGTACGACTACGGTGTTGACGACCCCTCTCTTGCCAGAGCAACCAGGCAAGCCCCCCTTTGATCACCAGATATCGCCTACTCTTCTCTATACTGCTTGCATTAGAGTAGTGTAGCATGTTACTGCTTTCCGTTATTCCTATCCTGATGCATAGCCTGTCCTTGCTACTACTGTTGTTACCATTACCTGCTATCCTACTGCTTAGTATAGGATGCTAGTGTTCCATCAGTGGCCCTACACTCTTGTCCGTCTGCCATGCTATACTACTGGGCCGTGATCACTTCGGGAGGTGATCACGGGCATATGATATATACTTACTGTTACCTTACTTATGATACTGTTCGGAGATGGGGGCTGAAGGGACAGGTGGTTCCATCCAGGTAGAGGTGGGCCTGGGTTCCCGACAGCCCCTGACTGTTACTTTGTGGTGGAGCGACAGGGCAGGTTCAGACCACCAAGGAGAGAGGTGGGCCTGGCCCTAGTCGGCGTTCGCGGATACTTAACACGCTTAACGAGATCTGGGTATTTGATCCGAGTCTGGCCATTTGGTCTATACGCACTAACCATCTACGCGGGAGTAGTTATGGGTATCCCAGCGTCGTGGTATCAGCCAAAGCCTTCGTGACGTCAGCGACTGAGTGGCGCGCACCGGATTGGACTGGAAAGCCACTAGGCTAGGTATGCTTCCGGCCGCGTACGCAACGTGCAGGTGTGCAAAGGGCGATGGGCCCAGACCCCTGCGCCATAGGATTTAGACCGGCGTGCTGACCTCTCTGTTGTGCCTAGGTGGCTGCGACGTGTTGATCTTCCGAGGCCGGGCATGACCCAGAAAAGTGTGTCCGGCCAAATGGGATCGAGCGTGTTGGGGTATGTGGTGCACCCCTGCAAGGAAGTTTATCTATTCAAATAGCCGTGTCCCTCGGTAAAAGGACGACCCGGAGTTGTACTTTGACCTTATGACAACTAGAACCGGATACTTAATAAAACACACCCTTCCAAGTGCCAGATACAACCAGTGATCGCTCTCTCACAGGGCGACGAGGGGAGGATCATCGGTTAGGATTATGCTATGCGATGCTACTTGGAGGACTTCAGTCTACTCTTTTCTACATGCTGCAAGATGGAGGTTGCCAGAAGCGTAGTCTTCGACAGGATTAGTTATCCCCCTCTTATTCTGGCATTCTGCAGTTCAGTCCACATATGCTACCCTTACTCCATTTGATACCCATGCATATGTTGTGTAGCTCCTTGCTTGCGAGTACTTTGGATGAGTACTCACGGTTGCTTTCTCCCTCTTTTCCCCCTATCCCTTCTACCTGGTTTTCGCAACCAGATGTTGGAGCCCAGGATCCATATGCCACCGTTGACGACGACTCCTACTACACCGGAGGTGCCTACTACTATGTGCTGCCCGCTGACGACGACCAGGAGTAGTTTAGGAGGATCCCAGGCAGGAGGCCTGCACCTCTTTCGATATGTATCCCAGTTTGTGCTAGCCTTCTTAAGGCAAGCTTGTTTAACTTATGTCTGTACTCAAAATATTGTTGCTTCCGCTGACTCGTCTATGATCGAGCTCTTGTATTCGAGCCCTCGAGGCCCCTGGCTTGTAATATGATGCTTGTATGACTTATTTTATTTGTAGAGTTGTGTTGTGATATCTACCCATGAGTCCTTGATCTTGATCGTACACATTTGCGTGCATGATTAGTGTACGGTCAAATCGCGGGCGTCACAAGTTGGTATCAGAGCCGACTGCCTGTAGGAATCCCCCTTCCAACTCCTTGGCCGAAGTTGAGTCTAGGCATTGCAAAACTTTTACTAACTTGGTTGTGTGTCTTACAGGCACACGTCGCCATCGGGTGGTAGTAGGATCTTTTACTCCTTGACCTATACTCTGGGACTCTGACATCTCTTCTATTCGGGTTAAATGATTTTGCTAAAATCTAACTCTAGGTTCTCGTTACCACTTCCTGCCGGAGAGCCCTTTAATACAGATGATCGACTGCTTCAACGGAAGATTCTGACAATACACTCGGATGTTCCCTCGATACTTTGTGCCATCCCTCTTGCAATTCCCCTTCCACCGTAAACCCTTAAGAATAACTACTTATAGATGTTATTCTTACTTTCATCCCCAGTTGGTCTTGTTATTACAAGATACCCCGAAACACTCGTCGTTGTTTCGATAATCCTTTGAGCTTACTGCCTTGCAGTTCTTGACACATGAATATCCCTACGGATAATTTTTCACACTTACCGAGTATCCACTCATCCCAAGTTGATTCATGTATGTCATCAATCTTCAAAATACCTTTCGATCCTCCAAAAATCCTTAGTAGCTTATTGCTCTGCAATACTTGCCTGCTTGAATTATGGATGCTTTCCATATGTCTGGCGATACTCGTTAGTATCCTTAGGCATCGTCTTTTGATCCTATTGATTCAACTTGAGTGCGAATGCACGCAATCATCAGTTGATCCTTTTAAATTATCTTTCCGGCTCAGACGTTATTTTAAAACATGAGCTGGATCTCAACCAATCAAATTGCTGTCGATTGTACCCTTAAGGCTATTCAACTTATCCATCCCTGATCAGAGCATTGCTTCTGATCCCTTGTCTTGGAATTGATAATTCCTTTGCATTTGAGCCTTGAATTAGTCAGTTGTTTCTAAAGTCTGATCTCCTTGCATTGTTTCTCCCTCTGGTTCAGTACCGATGCTCGCACCAGATCCCTTGAGGACCACCAGATCATTTGCTAGATTTTATCCGACAGCGTCCTTCATATTCAATAAGTCTGTGAGCCTTTCCTCGGATACATAATACCTTTGGTAAATTGTATCCTTTGCTTTCTAAAACATGCTCTACTATCGAGCTTGTGTTATTTATTCTTGAAATTTGTGGTATATACTCCTAAGATGCCCTGATGGGTTGAACCTATGCCTTCTCTAAACTGTGTGAACTCAAAAGTTTTCACGAGCCATACACTTCTGGTATTTTGCCAAATAAAATTTCAACACTACAACTTCTTCGAAAGTGAGAAGTGAATGGAAGGTTATGCATTGGAGAAGTGGGAGTCGACCTTGAACTTGTGTTCATGCCCATGGACACGATGTAGATCTTATCGTTAAAGCTTCTCTTAAATTAAATTATTCCTTTAGTATAAGTTCATCTTATATCTGGGATCTGACCATTTGCAATCATGGTTCTGACCATGTTCTCCTTTAAATACCATTTCGCGTGCAAGTTTAAGCGCTTGTCTTTTGTAGAGAAATACCCCAGGACAACCTCTACTTGACCTGTCATCGAGTATTACCCCCCTCTGGTATCTCGAGATTATCACGGAACTGCATAACTTCTTATGAGTTCTTCTTCAGGTATTATTTGACTTTCGCTGCATCATCATTTGACTTGATGTCATCACCAACCGATTACATCTTCATGAAATTTCTCGACAAATGTGTCGTGGTCATCATCAACATCATGAGCTCTTCCAAGATATATATCGAATTCTTGATGAGAAATACCATCCTCGCCCCTCAGTGGTTTGTATTATCACCGACCACTTTATTGCCATCCGTTCAACACAAACTTATTCGTGTTTTGTGTTATACCTTGAGATCCTTGCTATCCAGCTTTTGTTCTTCTTTACCTTGGAATGTTACCACCTTTTATGTCAAGAATGTCGTGGTAATTTTACCACCTCTTGAGAATCCTTGATATAGTAATATCTCTCGCCTTTTGCGTTCATTTCTTGGTCTCCGTGTTGTTTCTAACCGGAATACTGATAAATGGTCTGTGATGTGTAAATTCTAAACTTCTAGCAACCCTATTTCTTGGAGTTATTGGTCTACAGTTTCATTCTAAGTCTATTGATTATTGAATCATCATTCAAACATTGATCGTGCTACCTAGTCCAGATTCCTGGGTGCACCCTTCTATCATTGTTCAGTTGTGTATGTTTCCCTCAAGCATACATTATTATGACATTTTATCCGACAAATGATATTTCCTTGTTCACATAATTGTGGAAATCAATCCTTTGGAAATCTTGATGATTTGTTGCTGAGCCTATCAGCCACCTCCTCATCCTCTCCTTGGTTTACTGATGACCTCTTGTTTCAGAGCTCACTTACATAGATCACTTCTGAGAATCTCACAATGTCATCTCGTCAAATTGTGTTGCACCTTTTCTTCTCAGGCATCCCGAGTCTGAGGTATCCTGACACCAATCAAATCTGAATCTCGGTCAGATATGATGGTTGGAACATATTTCCAAGAGTTATAACGTTGATCTTTAGATGACCCGGTAAGGTGGTATCATACCTAGCCCACCTGGCCGGAGGCCCTATTGTTATAGTTCCCTTTTAGCAATGTTATCCATTCTTCCATGAGGAAACTGTAAGACTTATTCTACAAGTTATTCCTAATGGATCCTTTTTGTTTCCAAAGTCTGATTTTCACCTGTTGACCATGTCAGCGCTATCTCGAAGCATGTCTATGGTACTCCGATTTTCAATAAGAACATTTGAAGCACCATGCTAAATGTTTCTTGTTGAAATTACCCAAACACCGTTGTATGGGTAATGTCATGAAATTTGTCTCTCCTACCTAAAAGAGTTTTCTACCTTCTATCCGGTCTTGGATATCATACTCTGCTTGTTCTTGGGAAGGATATACCCCTGAAATATGTGTTTAATCACATTTTCCTTTCCATTCTTCTGTTTAATCTAAGAATCACATTTTTACTTTCCATTGTTTTGTTTAACCTTTCTTGTGATCTATATGATACAAGCAGAAATATTCTCCTGTTTATGTAAACACCGTGGTGTACAATTCTGTTAGCATGACCCTGTTACTATTGTTGATGACATTCCGGTAGCCACCGATGGACGAGAACTTTGCCTAATGGCTCGCCTCGTTCAACAAGCAGGAAAATGGTTCTCTTCGTCCCTCGCCCTTGGTACCGACATGGTTGCCAACATAAATGATAGGCTACCCTCTGACATGTCTTGCTATCACGACCGTGCAAGATATCAACGCTTTTCCTACTTTTAACCACATGGTGGGCCCATAACCCACAGTTACACAGGATCGAAACCTGACCCTCCTATACACCCCCGGTTTCCAAAGTTATTCCTCATGCGAGGCCTCATAAGTAATTCACGAGCCACCTTTTGAGTAATCATTCATTATGGTATCAAATACGATACTTATTCTCGTTACTCTAAACCCCTCTCACACTCGGTTTCAGGCAATGAACGATTGCCTATATGCTCGAAACTTCTTATTGCACCGTCTTGCAAAATCTCGAAGTTCTCTCAAGTTTGAATTCGAGAGTTACTTCCCGTCACCTTCCCTGATTTTATCTACCAGATAAGCAACCTTGTAGAGGACCATCCTTCCCGAGTCTTCCCCATATCCTTTTCCGTAAGTACGATGAAGATCCCGAAGAAAGGATGTGTGCTACATCATGATGACCTGATGTAGAGAAATGAAGACATCAACATAATGGGTCGACCTCTTCGAGAAGAGCAACCAAGACCGAGACGATTCGTTAGAATGTCGTAACCTATTCTTCCCCCTTACTTCCCCTCTTAAATCTCGGGACGAGATTTCTTGTAGTAGAGGAGAATTGTGACGCCCAGATAATCAAGCTACAGTAACCTCTGCTAATGATGCCATGTCACTTCGATTACTGTCGCTAATCCCGCGTTAGCTCGAAACTGATTAAAATTCAAATTCAAAATTTGGCAAACAACAAAAGTTTTCAAATATTAAAACTAAAATGTTCGGAGTGAGCCAAATAATGCATAGGTAATTATGATGGAGAAACCACACTTATATAAAATCTTTAAATACTCTAAAATGAATAAAACAGTAGTCAAAACAATTATTGAGATGCCTTTTATAATTAATAAAATGTTATACTATTCTATTTAGGTGTTAAACTTTTTATCGCAGTGGGTTTATTGGTAGTACTAAGTTAGGGATCATTCTTGTACTTTAACAAGCTAAAATAAAATGAGGAACAAGATAAAATAGAAAAGATATAAGATAAATAAAAAGGAAAAAGAAAAAAAGAAAACTAATAAAAAGAAAAGAGCCCCCCGGGCCAAACGACCCAGCTGGCCGACCAGGCCGGCCCACGCGGCCCCTTCACCCCCTGACTATAACCCCCCCCCCCCCTCGGTGGCAACGAAACCCTAGAGCCCCACCCCACTTCCCCCCCACGATCCCACCCTCTCCCTCCAGCGCCGTCACAGGAGAGGGGCGCACGACCCCATCGCTCTCCCCACTCTCTCCTCGCGCCCTCCTCTCGGACCCGATCTGGATCGGGGGCAGGCGACCCCCGTCGCCCCGCTTCTACCTCGCCAGCGCCGCTTCCTCGTCGGACCGCCGTCGTCGTCACCTCCTCCCCGCTGGAACCGCCCCGAGCCCTCCGCCGCTCGGCCCCGGCACCACACCTTCCCGCACTGCGCCGCCCTCCGCCGCCCCCATTGCCGGCGACACTGCGGCGACCTCCTCGAGCCCACTGCCTCCCCCTGCATCGCCCGTGAGGCCTCCCCTCTCCCCGCCTTCCCCTCCTCTCTGTCGCGCACGCGCTCCGGCACCCAGTCGCAGCCACCACGGCGCCCCGCGCACTTCCCCCCGCTCATGGCCCATGCCGCGCAGCACCGACTCGTGCACCCGCGCCTGCCGGCGGTGCTCTGCCTGTTACTGCTCCCCGTCGCCCCGGGCCTCCAGCGCCCTACCGAGCTCCATCGCCCGCGCGCTGCTCGCCGGCTGCTAGTCGCGCCCACTGCACTCGCCGCCGCCCCTGCACCCGCTCGCCACGTCCACTGCCCGCGCTCCCGCCGCCCCGTCCACTGACGCTTCCCCGCCCTGCCTCTGCTGTGCTGCTGCGTACGACTGCTGCTGTCGCCGACGCTTTTCCCCACGCGATCGTCGGAGCTCCGGCTCCTCCGCCCACCGACCACACGCTGCCGCGCCGGCGGCCGATGTCGCTGGTCCTCGCCTGCGCCCCCTGCTCGCCGGCCGGTGCGTGCGCCCCTGTAGTGGCCGTTGCTGCGGCCCTGGGCGTGCGCCCAAGCGGTACGGGTGCTTGCATCACCCCTGCACCCGCAACCCGCCTCACCGCGCACCCGTTAAGCCCTCTGGGCAGCTGACCAGTGGGACCCGCCTCGGAAAACGATCACAAAAAAATTAATTAATTAAATAATTAATGAATTGTTTAACTTAATTAAGCTACTTAATTAACTTAACTTTAGTTAACCTGCTAGTTAACTAATTAAACTATACTAAGGTAGATCACAGAATGACAGGGGGCCCCACCCCCGTTGACCAGTCAAACTTGGACCGGTCAACTAGGACCCCCCTTGGCCCACAAGTCAGCCTTTGGGTACACATTTGTGTACACAGAGCTGGGTACCTATAGCATTTTAACTTCTGTTTCAAATTAATAATAACTCTAGAAATTGATTAAAACTTTGAAAATTAATATAAAATAAACCCTAGCTTGGGTGAAAAAACTTTGTACATGAAAGTTGCTTAGAACGACAAGACAAATCCGGATACGCAGCCCGTTCGTCCGCTACACAACCCTAGCATAGCAAACACGCAACTTTCCCCCTCCGGTTCATCTGTCCGAAAATGCGAAACACCGGGAATACTTTCTCGGATGTTTCCCCCCTTCATCGGTATCACCTCATACCGCGTTAGGGCACCCCTAACATCGATACTTGTCATGTCATGCATCGCTATGCATCTGTTTGCTTAAATATTTATTGTTTCTTCCCCCCTCTTCTCTCGCTAGACACCGAGACCGACGCCGCTGCTACCCCGTATGACTACGGTGTTGACGACCCCTCTCTTGCCAGAGCAACCAGGCAAGCCCCCCTTTGATCACCAGATTTCGTCTACTCTTATCTATACTACTTGCATTAGAGTAGTGTAGCATGTTACTGCTTTCCGTTATTCCTATCCTGATGCATAGCATGTCCTTGCTACTACTGTTGTTACCATTACCTGCTATCCTACTGCTTAGTATAGGATGCTAGTGTTCCATCAATGGCCCTACACTCTTATCCGTCTGCCATGCTATACTACTGGGCCGTGATCACTTCGGGAGGTGATCACAGGCATATGATATATACTTACTGTTACCTTACTTATGATACTGTTCGGAGATGGGGGCTGAAGGGACAGGTGGTTCCATCCAGGTAGAGGTGGGCCTGGGTTCCCGACGGCCCCCGACTGTTACTTTGTGGCGGAGCGACAGTGCAGGTTCAGACCACCTAGGAGAGAGGTGGGCCTGGCCCTAGTCGGCGTTCGCGGATACTTAACACGCTTAACGAGATCTGGGTATTTGATCCGAGTCTGGCCATTTGGTCTATACGCACTAACCATCTACGCGGGAGTAGTTATGGGTATCCCGGCATCGTGGTATCAGCCGAAGCCTTCGTGATGTCAGCGACTGAGTGGCGCGCGCCGGATTGGACTGGAAAGCCACTAGGCTAGGTCTGCTTCCGGCCGCGTACGCAACGTGCAGGTGTGCAAAGGGCGATGGGCCCAGACCCCTGCGCCATAGGATTTAGACCGGCGTGCTGACCTCTCTGTTGTGCCTAGGTAGGGCTGCGACGTATTGATCTTCTGAGGCCGGGCATGACCCAGAAAAGTGTGTCCGGCCAAATGGGATCGAGCGTGTTGGGCTATGTGGTGCACCCCTGCAGGGAAGTTTATCTATTCGAATAGCCGTGTCCCTCGGTAAAAGGACGACCCGGAGTTGTACTTTGACCTTATGACAACTAGAACCGGATACTTAATAAAACACACCCTTCCAAGTGCCAGATACAACCGGTGATCGCTCTCTCACAGGGCAACGAGGGGAGGATCATCGGTTAGGATTATGCTATGCGATGCTACTTGGAGGACTTCAGTCTACTCTTTTCTACATGCTGCAAGATGGAGGTTGCTAGAAGCGTAGTCTTCGACAGGATTAGTTATCCCCCTCTTATTCTGGCATTCTGCAGTTCAGTCCACATATGCTACCCTTACTCCATTTGATACTCATGCATATGTTGTGTAGCTCCTTGCTTGCGAGTACTTTGGATGAGTACTCACGGTTGCTTTCTCCCTCTTTTCCCCCCTATCCCTTCTACCTGGTTGTCGCAACCAGATGTTGGAGCCCAGTATCCAGACGCCACCGTTGACGATGACTCCTACTACACCGGAGGTGCCTACTACTATGTGCTGCCCGCTGACGACGACCAGGAGTAGTTTAGGAGGATCCCAGGCAGGAGGCCTGCGCCTCTTTCGATATGTATCCCAGTTTGTGCTAGCCTTCTTAAGGCAAGCTTGTTTAACTTATGTTTGTACTCAAATATTTCTGCTTCCGCTGACTCGTCTATGATCGAGCTCTTGTATTCTAGCCCTCAAGGCCCCTGGCTTGTAATATGATGCTTGTATGACTTATTTTATTTGTAGAGTTGTGTTGTGATATCTACCCGTGAGTCCTTGATCTTGATCGTACACATTTGCGTGCATGATTAGTGTACGGTCAAATCGGGGGCGTCACACTCGACCAGGGCCATCTCCCTTTCTTCTTCCAGAAGATCAACAACATCCTGTCGAGCTTGTTAAGCTTCAGCTTCTGAGAAGATTTCTACTCGGGGTGCATTGTGAAGCAAATCACTCGATAGCACAACTTCAGCCCCATAGACCATGAAGAAGGGAGTTCGATCAGTCGACCGATTCGGTGTTGCTCTTAATCCCCAAAGGACTTATGGAAGCTCGTCTACCCAAGCACCTCTAGCATGTTTGAGGTAACGCATCAATCGAGGTTCCAACCCTTGGAGGATTAAACCATTTGCTCTTTCTGCCTGTCCATTCGACTGCGGGTGGGCGACTGAAGCGTAGTCGACTCGAGTGCCTTGGGAAGCGCAAAATGCTCTAAACTCATCAGAATCAAAGTTGGAGCCATCATCCGTGATAATGCTGTGAGGGACTCCATATCTAAATGTCTGTTCTCTGATGAAACTGATGGCAGTGCCAGAATCGAGATTCTTGATGGGTTTGGCTTCGATCCATTTAGTGAACTTGTCGACTGCTACAAGCAAATGAATGAAACCACTTCTGCCGGTCCTCAGGGGTCCAACCATATCCACTCCCCAAACAGCAAATGGACAGAGAGATCAAACACATAGCTACTTGTAACATCTCAAATTTTCAATTTGGAATGTTATACATTAGATCATCATGCATATCATATTTTATTTTGCTTTTGGTTTTGATCCTAGAAAATCCTAAGCAACTCAAGGACCCACAGAGAGAGTTGGGGATTTTGTTATATACATATTTGAGTTTTCTCAAATTGTGTAAATAGTATCATCTGATTTTATTTATTTTATCATCAATTATTTCTATTACAAAAATATGAGAGAGGAATAAAATGACTTTCCCAAAATATATAAATATTGAGGATTTAATAAAAAAATCAAATAAGATTTATTTCGGAGTTTTTCGGTATTTTTATTTGAATTTAGGAAAAATACGCGTTTTTCAATATTGAAGTTTGGGCCCAGATAAATGTTCACTTTATCAGGCTTGATTTTAGAAACCCGGGAAAATTTATTTCGTGATTTTTGGAGTCCGTTTAGTATTTCTTTTTATTGTTTTTTCTTCCGAGCGTAATTATTATAAAAAAAACAGAACCGACTTTGGGCCGTACCCGAGCGGGACTCCGCCCGGGGGCGCCTTTATATAGCGAAGAGCCCGAGCCCTAGCCCATAGCCGCGCCGAAACCCTAGCCCATAGCCGCAGCCGCCGACTCGCCGGAGCGCGCGCCGCCCAAGGTTCGCCGCCGCCGCCTCGATTTCCATGCAGTTTTTTAAAAAAAATAGGGGAACAAAAAAGAAATATATTTTTTCTGTTCGTCGTTTGTCTTTTTCGTCGGATTTTCCGCGGTTATTTTCTGATCGCGATTTCTGATCCGATTTTCGTTTTAGTATAACTTTTCGCTCTTTTATCGGAATCAGGCGATTCAAGCGCCTGGAGTTTCGTCTCGAAACCCTCTTTCCAAATAATCAACTTAAACAAGTTTTTGCTACTGTAAAATTTGACTTAGATCCAGATTACTAGAACGAAGTTGTTTTCTTTCGCCGTTTGATTTCTTTTGCTTTGTTCGATTTGATTCTTTTTGCAAACCAGGGTTCTTAAGTTGAACTTTCTGGTTAGATCTTCTATTTGAGTTTTACCTGTGCATTAGATGAGTACTTATTGTATTCTTGTTTGTTTGTCTGCGATAGAATACCCGGAGTGCGCCGCCTGTTACTTCGAATCTCTAGGTTTCGCGGATCATCAGCAAGGCAAGTAACACTTTGATCATACCTTTTCTACTACCCAGTTTTATTGCATTAGATCAATCCTCACACAATGCATGATTAGGATCTAATTAAATTGTGGGATGGGAAGTAGATGAGGTAGTACCTATCACCTGTATTATTATGAAACCTTTGGGAGTTACTTCTACGTTTGCTTATTATGCCATGCTATGCTAGTAGACGTGGATTGGGTGAGTGATATCCATGACAGATGTGAGTTTGTTAAATTTTAATGGTTTACTTAAGGTGGCAACTTAAATACACATCTGGGTGGATTGAGGCACCTGGTTTCTATCAGGACTTGCCTGTTTTTTTCTTTTGGACCGCCACCCAGGCTCAAAGGGATCATAAGATTATTCATACTAGAAACTTCCGTGTGCAGCCACAAGCCAATATGGGCTCTGGCATAGTTGATTAAGTCGTGCGAACTCTTACAGCGTAGACTAGCAGATGTAGGGGAAAGTAGGTGTACCGGTCTATCCAACGTAAGGTGCTAGCGCTTCTGAAAGACTATGTCTCGGTCATCCGTTTCTCAAACACCATGTAGTGCGAGAAATCCAACGGAGGCGATCGAGTCTTGTGGGGAAAAGTGCGCAAACCTCTGCAGAGTGTAATAAACTAATCATGGTTAGCTGTGTCCCCGGTTATGGACATCTTGAGTACCTAGTACTTGGATTATCATGTGAATCTCAACATGTTACTCTAAAATTAATATTGTTGGGTTTTAATGATGATGCTTAATTGGGATTGAGAATGCTGTCAACCATTCTCAATGTTTAACAACCACCATGATAGTAATTAAATTTATTACTTTGAAGTAGGGAAAAATTGGCTTTACGCAAAAACTGTAACCATAGAGCTTTCCACCAGCCAAATATGCATATAGTATAGTTGTTTCATTTCATTACTCTCTATGTGTTACCTTGCCAGCATATTCCATGTGCTGACCCATTCTCGGGCTGGAACGTTAATGTTGCAGACTTTTCAGACGACGATTAAGGAGTTTTAGGTCGTGGTTCTATACTCAGTAATGCCGTTGGAGTTGATGGACTCACTTACCTTCCAAGCCTTCCACTGTTATCGTTATTAGATGGCCTTAAGCCATATTTATTGTAATAAGTTCTCTTTGAGACACTCGATGTAATAAGTGTGTGATTGCTACTCTGCTATAAATCCTCCGAGTACTGTGTGGTGTCAGCATTACTGATCCAGGGATGACACCGGAGCACAGAGATCAGACTGTTTGAGGTCTGGTCGCTACAGAGATGGTATCAGAGCACACGCTGACTGTAGGACACGACCACTAAGCTAAAAAACCTAGATCACTACTCACTCTCTTCTCTTCTGACTTCTCATCTTTTCTACTCTTTAGGATGGCGGATGCAAGGAACAAGTTCACACAACCAGATGAAGATACACCCTTTGGACGCCACTTGAAGGAAGTCACTAGATACCTGAACATAGGTGTACCAAGCTTCACGGGAACCTACAATGCCACTTTACCTGAAGAAGAGCGCTGGATAATTCAAGTTCAAGTTCAAGGAAGGACGTTCATGCCAGTCACTGAGCCCATAGAGTTTTATTTTGATGCACCAACTTGGAGTCTAGGAAAGAGTATGGCAGCTCACATCGCCATGGGACGCATTGGAGAAGTCTACTGCAAGGATCTCAAGGATACTATCTACCAGATTTGCGGACGCCGAGATGAACACTGGGAGATGATCAGCACCCGGAAAGATAGATCAATTGCAGCTTTTATCCAGGAGTTAAACCAGCACATTCGACGACAGGAGAATAAGATGTGCACCGACATGATAGATCTGAAGAAGGCTAAGACTAGAATCAAGGAACTGGAGGAAGAACTCAAGGCTACACGAGAAGATTATGAAGAGGAAATTGAAGTATTGGTGGAGAAGAATGACGACCTGATCAAGAAGATTGGAATATTTATGGGAGACCCGACACTAGTAGATGAAGACGAAGAACCCAAGGAGATTAGCCCGGAAGACTACATCATCATCGACGGCACCGACTCGGAAGCAGGTAGTAGCGATGATAACTATGTTGATGAAGCTGTTGCCGATATCATGGAGTCTACAGCCGTAGAATATTTCTAGTAGACCACCTCACCAGTAGTAGTAGTCCCCCATGTAAATTTAGTAGTACGAGCACTTTTGCGATAGCTAGATCGATTGTATGCCTTTGTTTGATTGAATGAAGTGAATTGTTTGCTTTTGCCTCTTGTGCATATGGGTAGTGTTTTCTCTTTAGACCCCCTCTATTCTTCTATCTCATCTTTTCTAAACCCTCAGATGCCTCCGAGACGTGACCCCGGATTTGCCTTTCCGTCGGAGCTCACCCAGTTGATCCAGTAGCAGAACACCTTGATGCAGTTGCTAGTTCAGAATCAGAACCAGGGGAACAACAACAACAACAACCCACCACCACCACCTGTTGACCACTTAGCCCGTTTTCTTAGGCTGAATCCGCCGGTGTTTTCCAGTAGCACCGAGCCGATAGTAGCAGATGATTGGCTCCGCAAGACAGCTAGGGAGTTGACCACAGCAGGATGCACAGATGCAGAGAAGGTGAAGTTTGCCGCACATCAGTTAGAAGGACCTGGAGCATCATGGTGGGAGAATTTCACAGCCACCTTCCCAGTCGACACTGTCACATGGGACCAGTTTTAGCAGGCTTTTCGTACTGCCCATGTTTCACCAGGAGCAGACTACATGGCCAGTCAAGGATGCTTTCAAAGTGCCATTAAGTATAGGAAGGCATGTTTTCCCAACGGATTTAATTATTCTGGAATCCCAAGGTTTGGATGTAATTCTCGGTATGGATTGGCTGTCGATGTATGGAGGAAACATCGATTGCGCCAGTAAGACAATTTTGCTCACAATGCCAGGAGGAAGAAGGATGGATCATTAAGAATGGTTGTTGATTATCGAGGACTGAACAAAGTAACAATCAAGAACAAGTACCCACTACCAATGATCAATGATCTGTTTGATTAATTGCAAGGGGCTAAAGTGTTTTCCAAGATCAATTTGCGATCAGGGTACCATCAGTTGAAGATTCGAGAACAGGATATTCCTAAGACAGCATTCATCACAAGGTATGGGCTGTATGAGTATACCGTTATGTCATTTGGACTGACTAACGCACCTGCCTATTTTATGAACATGATGAACAAAGTGTTTATGGAGTTTTTGGATAAGTTCGTCGTAGTGTTCATCGATGATATCCTGGTTTATTCAAAGAATGAAGAGGAACATAAGGAGCATTTGCGTTTGGCACTTGGAAAGCTCAGAGAACATCAATTATATGCCAAGTTCAGCAAATGTGAGTTTTGGTTGAAGGAAGTAGGATTCCTCGGACACGTTATATCTGGAGAAGGTATAGCAGTAGATCCCAGTAAAGTTGATACCGTGACCAAGTGGGAAGCACCAACAACAGTTGGAGAGATCCGGAGTTTTCTTGGACTCACAGGATACTACCGGAGATTTATTGAGAACTTTTCAAAGATTGCGAAGCCTATGACGAAGTTGTTGAAGAAGGATACCAAGTTCAAATGGACTAAGGAGTGTGAGGCTAGTTTCCAGGAGTTGAAGAAACGCTTGGTTACCTCACCAGTGTTGATTTTGCCAGATCAGACAAAGGATTATGAGGTGTATTGCGACGCTTCACGTAGGGGACTTGGAGCAGTGCTTATGCAGGAAGGAAGAGTTGTTTCCTATGCTTCACGACAACTGAAGCCTCACGAATTGAATTATGCCACGCATGATTTGGAGTTAGCAGCCATAGTGCATGCATTGAGGACATGGAGACATTTCCTCATTGGAAATCATGGTGAGGTGTACACGGATCACAAGAGTTTGAAGTACATTTTCACGCAGAAGGAGTTGAAGCTCAGACAAAGGAGATGGTTGGAGCTCATCAAGGATTATGATATGATATTGCATTACCATCCCGGAAAAGCAAATGTAGTAGTTGACGCATTAAGCCATAAGAGCCATGTCAATACATTAATGATGGGAGAAATACCCAAGAAGTTAGCAGAAAACCTTCGTGAGCTATGTTTGGAGATAGTTCCGAGAGGCTATGTGGCAGCATTGGAGATTCAGTCAACATTGATGTATAAAATCAGAGAGGCTCAGGAATCTGACAAGGAGATTGCTTCTATAAAGGAGAAACTGAGAAAAGGAAAAGCTAAAGGATTTCGTGAGGTTGAGCACGACACCCTATGGTTTGAAGACCGTGTTTATGTACCCAATGACCCGGAGATCAGAAAGTTGATTCTGCAAGAGGCACATGATTCACCGTATTCGATTCACCAAGGAAATACCAAGATGTATTTGGATTTGAAGGATATTTTCTGGTGGACCGGAATGAAGAAGGATATTGCGGAGTATGTAGTAGTTTGTGACGTATGTCAGAGAGTAAAGGCAGAGCATCAGAAGCCAACAGGATTGTTGCAACCATTGCCGATACCCTAATGGAAGTGGGATAAGCTAGGCATGGATTTTATCACGGGATTACCAAGGACTCGTTCAGGCTATGACTCGATTTGGGTTATAGTTGATCGATTGACGAAGGTAGCTCATTTCATCCCAGTAAAGACCACTTACACCTGTGCTAAGTTGGCAAGGATATACATGACCAGGATCATATGTTTGCATGGAGTTCCGAGGAGTATCGTATCAGATAGAGGAACCCAGTTTACCTCAAAGTTCTGGAAGCAGTTGCATGAGACTTTGGGTACTAGGCTAGAATTTAGTACAGCTTTTCATCCGCAGACAGATGGCAGACCGAGAGAGTCAATCAGATTTTGGAGGATATGCTGAGAGCTTGTGCGCTAGATTATGGATCTAGTTGGGACGATAATTCGCCATATGCAGAGTTCTCTTACAATAATAGCTATCAGACCAGTTTAAAGATGGCCCCTTTCGAAGCTTTGTACGGAAGGAGGTGCAGGACACCGTTGTCATGGGACGAAGTTGGAGACCGCCAGTTGTTTGGACCAGATCTGATTAAAGAGTCCGAACAGAAGGTGAAGTTGATTCGCGATAGGCTCAAGGTAGCCCAGTCCAGGCAGAAGAGCTATGCAGATTCTAAACGTAAGGAGACAGTTTACGAAGTCGGAGACAGAGCTTATCTTCGAGTATCCCCACTTCGAGGGATTTAGCACTCTGGAGTTAAGGGGAAGTTAGCGCCATGATTTTTAGGGCCATATCGAGTTTTGGAGCGTATGGGAGAAGTGGCCTACAAGTTGGAATTGCCCGAAGGATTGTGAGGAGTTCATGATGTGTTCCACATTTCTCAGTTAAAGAAGTGCCACACGGAGATGGCTGACGTACCATTAAGAGATACAGTGCCTTTGGAAACAATTCAGTTGGATAACGATTTGACCTACGAGGAGAAACCAGTCAAGATTCTCGAGTTTGCCAGCCGCGTCACTCGCAGCAAGGTTATCAAGTTTTGCAAAGTTCAATGGAGCCACCACACGGAGGATGAAGCCACCTGGGAGCGAGAGGAAGATTTGCTCAAGGACCACCCTCACCTATTTTCTAGCCAACCTGAATCTCGAGGGCGAGATTCATCTTAAGGGGGGTAGGTTTGTAACATCCCAAATTTTCAATTTGGAATGTTATACATTAGATCATCATGCATATAATATTTTATTTTGCTTTTGGTTTTGATCCTAGAAAATCCTAAGCAACTCAAGGACCCGCGGAGAGAGTTGGGGTTTTCATTATATACATATTTGAGTTTTCTCAAATTGTGTAAACAGGATCATCTGATTTTATTTATTTTATCATCAATCATTTCTATTACAAAAATATGAGAGAGGGAATAAAATGACTTTCCCAAAATATAGAAATATTGAGGATTTAATAAAAAAATCACATAAGATTTATTTCGGAGTTTTTCGGTATTTTTATTTGAATTTAGGAAAAATACGCGTTTTTCAAAGTTGTAGTTTGGGCCCAGATAAATGTTCACTTTATCGGGCTTGATTATAGAAACCCGGGAAAATTTATTTCGTGATTTTTGGAGTCCGTTTAGTATTTCTTTTTATTTATTTTTTCTTCCGAGCATAATTATTAAAAAAAACGGAACCGACTTTGGGCCGTACCCGAGCGGGACTCCGCCCGGGGGCGCCTTTATATAGCGAAGCGCCCGAGCCCCAGCCCATAGCCGCGCCGAAACCCTAGCCCATAGCCGCCGCCGCCGCCGACTCGCTGGAGCGCGCGCCCCCCGAGGTTCGCCGCCGCCGCCTCGATTTCCATGCAGTTTTTTAAAAAAATTAAAAAATAGGGGAACAAAAAAAATATTTTTTTCTGTTCGTCGTTTGTCTTTTTCGTCGGATTTTCCGCGGTTATTTTTTGATCGCGATTTCTGATCCGATTTTCGTTTTAGTATAACTTTTCGCTCTTTTATCGGAATCAGGCGATTCAAGCGCCTGGAGTTTCGTCTCGAAACCCTCTTTCCAAATAATCAACTTAAACAAGTTTTTGCTACTGTAAAATTTGACTTAGATCCAGATTACTAGAACGAAGTTGTTTTCTTTCGCCGTTTGATTTCTTTTGCTTTGTTCGATTTGATTCTTTTTGCAAACCAGGGTTCTTAAGTTGAACTTTCTGGTTAGATCTTCTATTTGAGTTTTACCTGTGCATTAGATGAGTACTTATTGTATTCTTGTTTGTTTGTCTGCGATAGAATACCCGGAGTGCGCCGCCTGTTACTTCGAATCTCTAGGTTTCGCGGATCATCAGCAAGGCAAGTAACACTTTGATCATACCTTTTCTACTACCCAGTTTTATTGCATTAGATCAATCCTCACACAATGCATGATTAGGATCTAATTAAATTATGGGATGGGAAGTAGATGAGGTAGTACCTATCACCTGTATTATTATGAAACCTTTGGGAGTTACTTCTACGTTTGCTTATTATGCCATGCTATGCTAGTAGACGTGGATTGGGTGAGTGATATCCATGACAGATGTGAGTTTGTTAAATTTTAATGGTTTACTTAAGGTGGCAACTTAAATACACATCTGGGTGGATTGAGGCACCTGGTTTTTATCAGGACTTGCCTGTTTTTCTTTTGGACCGCCACCCAGGCTCAAAGGGATCATAAGATTATTCGTACTAGAAACTTCCATGTGCAGCCACAAGCCAATATGGGCTCTGGCATAGTTGATTAAGTCGTGCGAACTCTTACAGGGTAGACTAGCAGATGTAGGGGAAAGTAGGTATCCCGGTCTATCCAACGTAAGGTGCTAGCGCTTCGGAAAGACTATGTCTCGGTCATTCGTTTCTCAAACACCATGTAGTGCGAGAAATCCAACGGAGGCGATCGAGTCTTGTGGGGAAAAGTGCGCAAACCTCTGCAGAGTGTAATAAACTAATCATGGTATCTAGTACTTGGATTATCATGTGAATCTCAACATGTTACTCTAAAATTAATATTGTTGGGTTTTAATGATGATGCTTAATTGGGATTGAGAATGTTGTCAACCATTCTTAATGTTTAACAACCACCATGATAGTAATTAAATTTATTCCTTTGAAGTAGGGAAAAATTGGCTTTACGCAAAAACTGTAACCATAGAGCTTTCCACCAGCCAAATATGCATATAGTATAGTTGTTTCATTTCATTACTCTCTATGTGTTACCTTGCCAGCATATTCCATGTGCTGACCCGTTCTCGGGCTGCAACATTAATGTTGCAGACTTTTCAGACAACAATTAAGGAGTTTTAGGTCGTGGTTCTATACTCAGTGATGCCGTTGGAGTTGATGGACTCACTTATCTTCCAAGCCTTCCGCTGTTATCGTTATTAGATGGCCTTAAGCCATATTTATTGTAATAAGTTCTCTTTGAGACACTCGATGTAATAAGTGTGTGATTGCTACTCTGCTATAAATCCTCCGAGTACTGTGTGGTGTCAGCATTACTGATCCAAGGATGACACCGAAGCACAGAGATCAGACTGTTTGAGGTCTGGTCGCTACACAACTGGTACATACCCTCAGCCCCGAGGGTGAACTACTCCCTCCTCGTCATGGAGAGCGTCGGGATGATGAAGATGGCCACCAGTGAGGGTTCCCCCCCTCCGGCAGGGTGCCGGAACAGGGTCCCGTTTGACTTTTGGTGGCTACAGAGGCTTGCGGCGGCGCAACTCCTGATCTATTCTCTGTTCTGGAAGTTTTAGGGTACGTGAGTATATATGGGTGCAGGAAGTACGTCGGTGGAGCTTCGGTGGCCCCACGAGGCAGAGGGGCGCGCCCTAGGGGGCGCCCCCACCCTCGTGGGCACCTCCCTTCTCTCCTGACGTGGGGTCCAAGTCCATCCGATAGCTTTCCTTCCAAAAATAACTTCTCTAGTTGATTTCGTTCCATTTCGACTCCGTTTGATATTCCTTTTCTTCGAAACACTGAAATAGGCAAAAACAGCAAATCTGGGCTAGGCCTCCGGTTAATAGGTTAGTCCCAAAAATAATATAAAAGTGGATAATAAAGCCCAATGTCGTCTAAAACAGTAGATAATATAGCGTGGAGCAATCAAAAATTATAGATACGTTGGAGACGTATCACCACACCGGACAGCTGGCTTACCAGATGGGTTTGTGAATATATATACTTTGTTCTATTCTCACCCATTTTCTCCCTGGTTTGCTCATTCGCCGCCCTTGTATTATGTAGATTTGCAATGAGTTTGAGAGATTCAGCAAATTTCTGCCCGAATTAAAGGTTGATGTATTCCATGGAGGTGTTCATATCAAGAAACACAAGGATTTTCTCAAGAACGACTGGCCCCGTATATATTGTTGTGGGCAAACCTGGGAGGATTCTAGCTCTAGCTAGAGACAAGGACCTTTCTTTGAAGAATGTGAGACATTTCATTCTTGACGAGTGTGACAAGATGCTTGAAACACTGGATAATTTGTCAGCCTTCACTTATGAGCCTGCTTACTTACTACTATCATATCATTATGCCCTTGAATGAATGGCAACTATGTATACATTCTGCAGACATGCGGAGGGATTTCTAGGAGATTTTCAAGATGACATTGACGATGACATGTACCTAAGGTAGGGTAATAGGACTGACCTAGACACCCTTCCCAAGGACACTGCCCTACAGTCAAAGGCATGCAAAGCACAACAGCACCTACCGACTGAGATCACCTCGGAGTCACTAGTAGAAAAAGGATCAAATGTTCAACTCATTAGTCCCGGTTTGTATTTGAGCCGGCACTAATGTGACCATTAGTGCCGATTCCAACGGCTAGGCGGATCACTCTCATTAGTTCTGGTTAGTGCCGAACTTTTAGCACCGGTTGGTGCCATGAGCCGGTACTAAAGAGAGTGGTGGCAGGATGTTGTCAGTCCGGGGCCATTCCAGCACCTTTAGCACCGGTTCGTGCATCGAACCGGTACTAAAGGTCATCCTATATAAACCCTTCGTCCACCCGCACTCTGTTCTTCCCCCTTTCCCCTCTCCTCTCTGTTCTTCCCTTCTAACTCTCGAGCTCATCACATATTTTGCCCAGATTTTGTCAAGATTTGAAGGCCCCCATCCATTCAAATAATCTAGCAATGATCTCATTGCTAGATTAGCTCTTGCAATGGTTTATATGGTGATTAATTTGTGCGTTTTAGTAATTTGGGAGGAATTATATGTGGTAGTATTTGATTTATATGCAATTTGAGGTCAAATTAACACTTAGTTTGCATATGTAGGTGTGGTTTACTTAGTTCCTTCTAAATCTTCGTCGTAGCCACCGTCGATCGCCCGCACCATCCCCTCGCTGGCACCACCTTGTGGTGAGCCTCTTGTTCTTATCTTTTTATATAAAAAATTCATGTTTGTGTGATTTGGATATATAGTTACTCGTATAATTATCTTACCCGGCACGTACGTTGTTTGTTATACATAGTGCCATGGTTTTGATATCCGTCCTCGTCGGTCGTCGTCCGTGTTATGATTCAGATGTGGTATATTCTCTTTTAAAACTATTTGTTGCATTTCGTGTTTATAACAAATTATGCCCATCAAGTTGACATAGATATTTTTATCTAGGAGGTATGTGAACCGGAAATTCCAACCGACCCTATTGTCGATAGGTTAAATTTAGTTGAAAGAGAAAACGATTATTTGAAAGAAAAATTGAAAAGAATTGAGGGGGAGAAGATGGAATTGGAGTTGCATGTTGCCGATGTCGTCAATGATCACAAGATCAAGATGGAGAAAATGTGCTTGAAGATTAGAAAGATTAGAAAATATGCCATTGATAGTGAGGCATGGTATCATTATGCTGTTGGAACAATTGTTATCTTAGTTGCGATCTTGATCGCATTTGTTGTTGCATTTAAATGCTTTAGCTAGAGAGTTATTTGTTTTTTGCATTTAAGTGTTGTATGAACTTTATGTATGAACTTTATTAATTTGGTCCTTTCGGTGTTCTGTAATGAAGATGAACCGGCAATGGATGTACGATGATCGATGCTCTCCCCAGTTCATTAATGGCGTGCATACTTTTCTGCTTGCGGCTGAGGCAAACAAGCAGGCGGATAGTTTTATGCCTTACCCATGTGCTGGATGTAAGAATGATCAGAATTACTCTAAGTTAAAACCATTCACGTTCACATGTTTGAGTCCGGTTTCATGCCCCACTATAATGTTTGGACCAAGCACGGAGAAAGAGGGGTTATGATGGAAGAAAATGAAGAAGAGGAGGAGGATGACAAGAGCTATCCAGGCCATGGGTTCCCTGAATAAGATGATACAACAAGGGGGGAAGAAGTTGAGCCGGCAATGCGGGAAGAAGCTGAGCCAACAATGCGGGAAGAAGCTGAAGAAGAGGCATCTGCAGATGAGCCAACTAATGATCTAGGTCAGGCCATTGGCGATGCAGAGACAAACTGCACAAGTGAAAGGGAGAAGAAGAAGTTGAAGCACATGTTAGAGGATCACAAAAAAATTGTTGTACCTGAATTGCGAAGCTGACAAGAAAGATCTGGGCAGCACACTGGAATTACTGCAATGGAAGGCAGAGAATGGTGTATCTGGCAAGGGATTTGGAAATTTGTTGGTAATGTTAAAGAAGATGCTTCCAAAGGATAATGAATTGCCCGAGAGTACATACGAAGCAAAGAAGGCTGTCTACCCTCTAGGGTTAGAGGTGTAGAAGATACATGCATGCCCTAATGACTACATCCTCTACCGCGGTGAGTACGCGGATTTGAACGCGTGCCGGGTATGCGGTGCATTGCACTATAAGATTAGCCGTGGTGACGCTGGTGATGTCGAGGGCGAGCGCCCCAGGAAGAAGATTCCTGCCAAGGTGATGTGGTATGCTCCTATAATACTACGGTTGAAACGTTTGTTCCAAAACAAAGAGCATGCCAAGGCTATGCAATGGCACAGTTAAGACCGTAAGATAGACGGAAAGTTGAGAGTACCCGCTGACGGGTCGCAGTGGAGAAAAATCGAGCGAAAGTACAGGGAGGAGTTTGTAGGTGACTCAAGGAATGTATGGTTTGGTCTAAGCGCAGATGACATTAATCCTTTTGGGGAGTAGATCAGCAACCATAGCACCAGGCCTGTGACTCTATGTTTGTATAACCTTCGTCCTAGGTTGTGTATGAAGCGGAAGTTCATTATGATGCCAGTGCTCATCCAAGGCCCTAAGCAACCCGGCAACGACATTGATGTGTACCTAAGGACATTAGTTGAAGAACTCTTACAGCTGTGGAATGGAAAAGGTGTACGTACGTGGGATGAGCACAAACAAGAAGAATTTAACCTAAAGGCATTTCTGTTTGTGACCATCAATGATTGGCCTGCTCTCAGTAACCTTTCAGGACAGACAAACAAGGGATACCGTGCATGCACGCACTGTTTGGATGATACCAACAGTATATATTTGGATAATTGTAGGAAGAATGTGTACCTGGGACATCGTCGATTTCTTGTGAGAAGGCATCCCATAAGAAAGAAAGGAAAGCATTTCAAAGGTGAGGCGGATCACCGGACGAAGCCTCGCCACCGTACTTGTGCTGATGTAAATGATATGGTCAAGGATTTGAAGGTAATCTTTGGAAAGGTTCCTGGCGGATAACCTGTTGCGAATGACGCTGATGGACGGGCACCCATGTGGAAGAAGAAATCTATATTTTGGGACCTGCCCTATCGGAAAGACCTAGAGGTCTGCTCCGCAATTGACATGATGCACGTGACGAAGAATCTTTGCGTGAACCTGCTTGGCTTCTTGGGCATGTATGGGAAGACAAAAGATACACCGGAGGCACGGGAGGACCAGCAACGTATGCACGGAAAAGACGACACACATCAGGGTCATGCCAGCTATGCTCTTACCAAAGAAGAGAAGGAAATTTTCTTTGAATCCCTGCTCAGTGTGAAGGTAGCGTCTGGATTCTCATTGAATATAAAGGGAATAATAAATATGGCAGAGAAAAAGTTCCAGAACCTAAAGTCTCATGACTGCCATGTGAATATGACGCAACTGCTTCCGGATGCATTGAGGGGGCTTCTACCAGAAAACGTTCGATTAGCCATTGTGAAGCTATGTGCATTCCTCAATGCAATCTCTCACAAGGTAATCGATCCTGAAATGATACCAAGGTTAGAGAATGATTTGGTGCAATGTCTTGTCAGTTTCGAGTTGGTGTTCCCACCATCCTTCTTCAACATCATGACGCACGTCCTAGTTCACCTATGCGAAGAGATTAATGTTTTGGGTCCTGTATTTCTACACAATATGTTCCCCTTTGAGAGGTTCATGGGAGTCTTAAAGAAATATGTTCATAACCGTGCTAGGCCAGAAGGAAGCATCTCGGAGGGCAATGAAAATGAGGAGGTCATTGAGTTTTGTATTGACATTATTCCTGACCTTAAGCCGATTGGTGTTCCTGAATCGCAGCATAAGGGCAGATTGGATGGAAAAGGCACGCTAGGACGGGATCAAATAATATGTATGGACGGGCATTCTCTCACTCAAGCACAGTACACATTTCTACAGAATTCCGCCTTGGCGGCTCCGTATATGGAGGAACACAAGAATTTTCTACGCTCCAAACACCCGGAGCAGTCTGACGACTGGATTACATGTGAACAAATGGGGACTTTCGCCGGCTGGTTGCAGACACGTGCCATGCATGATGCCGCTATTGAAGATGACATTTACTTGTTGTCCCAGTTACCATCTTCAAATATAATGACTTTCAAAGTGTACGAGATAAATGGGAATACATTTTACACGATCGCCCAAGATAAGAAGAGCACCAACCAAAATAGTGGTGTCCGCTTTGACGCACCAACCAAGACGGGAAGGAAACATATTATGGTTACATAGAGGACATATGGGAACTTGACTATGGACGTGGTTTGAAGGTCCCTTTGTTTCAGTGCAAATGGGTCAATATGACATGAGGCGGGGTAACAGAAGACCCACAGTACGGAATGACAACAGTGGATCTCAACAATCTTGCGTATGCAGACGAACCATTCGTCCTAACCAATGATGTGGCGCAGGTTTTCTATGTGAAGGACATGTCTACCAAGCCGAGAAAAAGAAAACATAAGGAAGCGAATGCATCATACGATGAGCCAAAGTGCCACATAGTTCTTTCAGGGAAAAGAAACATCATGGGAGTGGATGACAAAATAGACATGTCAGAAGATTACGAAAAGTTTGATGAAATTTCTCCCTTCACTGTGAATATTGACCCGAGCATCCATTTAAATGATGAATATTTTCCATGGTTACGGCGCAAAGGGACACACGCGAAGAAAAAGTTTCACACCCAAAGATCCCACTCTAGGATGTGATCGGCTTCACTATCATCACTTTCTTCTCTAGTGAGTTTCCAGACTTATATATCTAGAAAGTGCCTCTTCAAACAAAGCGGAGGGAATCTTTGTAATAGTTAGGGTACTTATGTGTTTTCGCATTTGGAACGCGAAGAAATTTTATATGCAAACGAATTCTTTCATGCATTTACTGATTTTTCAGCTAAATGACCCTGAAATTGAAAAACACTTCAAATGAACTCTGAAAAGGTTGAAAATTGGCATGGTATCATCATTTCACCCACATAGCATGTGCAAAAAAGTTGAGAGGGTTACGGCAAAAATTGGATGCACTTCGTGTACAAAATGGACAATCTCTTTCGAAGTATCAGGGTTTCGGACGAAAACTCATCTGTTACAAGGCATTTCATTTTTTAATTAACCTAAGTATTACCAAATTGAATATAATGATAAAATACACTAATATTAAACACAAAAAGGATCACTGAAAAATATATTTTTAAAGTTAAATTATTCACAAACTAGTGATTCACACAAATTTCAAATAATTCAAATTTAAACTCTTCAAATTTGAAAACTACTGGCACTAACAGAAAGTTTGTAATTTTTTGTACCCAAAGCAAAAATATTCAGAAAGAAACTCTAAATACAGCAAAAAACAACTCACAAATAAATAAAAGAAAAAAAGAAAAAAATCTAAATAAAAAAGCCCGCTTACTAGGCCACAGCGGCCTGCATACGACTAGAAACCCAACCTGTAGTTGGGCCAGGATGCAGGCCGCCTAGCCTAGTAGGCCCAACAAGGCATGCAAGCAGAGGTAGGCCCAGAAGGCCTGCAATAGGGAGGAGCTCGAGACAGCCGCCACGACGGGGCTTATAAGCAGGTGCGGGCGCCCTTCGGCTAGCGAGGTGGGCCTAAACTAGCCCGCACCGCACCTGTGCCAGCGCACGCCATTAGTACCGGGTCGTGGCTCCAACCGGTACTAAAGGGGGGGGTCTTTAGTACTGGTTGGAGCCACCACCCGGTACTAAAGGGGTGCGCTTCCCGCCGCTTGGGCTGGCCAAATTTTACCTTTAGTACCGGTTGGTGGCTCCAACCGGTACTAAAGGCCCCTCCTATATAAACAACACTTACAAAAATTCATCAGTTTTCCTCTGCTTCTTCTCCTCTGCCCCGTCACCGCCGCCCCCGTCCCCGTTGTCGCCCGTAGCCGTGCCGTCCCCGTCGCCGCCCGTCGCCATCCCCGTCATCGCCGCCCCGGCCAGTCGCCATCCCCGTCGTCGCTGCCCGTTGCCGCCCCCATCGCCTCACCTCGCCGGTGAGCTCCTGCCCCGCCATGGCCAGACACACACACACACACATTGTTAATTAGTTATAAAATTGTTAGTAATTCTTACGTTTTATAGTTATACAAATATTTATAGAAATGTTAGAAATTTTTCTATTTTTTAGTTATAGAAATGTTAGAAATGTTATAGAAATGTTATAGAAATGTTAGTTATATAGAAATGTTAGAAATTTTAGAAATGTTGGTTTTAGCTAGCTAAATTTGGATGTAACTTTTCGAGTAGATGATTTTTCATATAAAAAACTTTTTCATCCGAGTTAGTATGCAAAAGTTATGCCCATTTTTACAAATTTCAGAGAGATTTTGCAAATAAAGTCAAAATTCACATTTGCAAATTTTCCCAACAACTAGACCACATATCACATGAGAAACTTATTTTCTTTTATTTTTTTGACATTTCCATTATTTCCTTTTATTTTTTTTAAAACTGAAAAGGCGATCCACGGGGGGGGGGGGGGGGGGTAGAGTTTGAAAATGGGACCTTTAGTACCGGTTCGTGGCACGAACCGGTACTATAGGTTAGACCCCTTTAGTACCGGTTCGTGCCACGAACCGGTACTAAAGGTTCCTTTAGTACCGGTTCGTGCCATGAACCGGTACTAAAGGTGATCGTGGGGCCCCGGCCTGACGCCAGCCTGCCACCACCCCTTTAGTACCGGTTCGTGCCACGAACCGGTACTAAAGGTTCAACACGAATCAGCATTAATGCAAATTCGTTCGAACCGGCACTAATGGTACCATTAGTGCCGGCTCAAATACAAACCGGCACTAATGTGCTTCACGTTTGACCCTTTTTCTACTAGTGTAAGTGATCACGTGATCCATATCAACTAAACCATGTCCGATCATCACGTGAGATGGAGTAGTTTCAATGGTGAACATCACTATGTTGATCATATCTACTATATGATTCACGCTCGACCTTTCGGTCTCCATGTTCCGAGGCCATATCTGTTATATGCTAGGCTCGTCAAGTTTAACCCGAGTATTCCGCGTGTGCAACTGTTTTGCACCCATTGTATTTGAACGTAGAGCCTATCACACCCGATCATCACGTGGTGTCTCAGCACGAAGAACTTTCACAACGGTGCATACTCAGGGAGAACACTTATACTTTGATAATTTAGTGAGGGATCATCTTAGAATTCTACCGTCAATCAAAGCAAGATAAGATGCATAAAAGACAAACATCACATGCAATCAATATAAGTGATATGATATGGCCATCATCATCTAGTGCTTGTGATCTCCATCTCCGAAGCACCGTCATGATCACCATCGTAACCGGCGCGACACCTTGATCTCCATCGTAGCATCGTTGTCATCTCACCAATCTTATGCTTCTACGACTATCGCTACCGCTTAGTGATAAAGTAAAGCATTACAGGGCGATTGCATTGCATACAATAAAGCGACAACCATATGGCTCCTGCTAGTTGCCGATAACTCGGTTACAAAACATGATCATCTCATACAACTTAGCATCATGTCTTGACCATATCACATCACAACATGCCTTGCAAAAACAAGTTAGACGTCCTCTACCTTGTTGTTGCAAGTTTTACGTGGCTGCTACGGGCTTAACAAGAACCGTTCTTACCTACGCATCAAAACCACAACGATAGTTTGTCAAGTTGGTGTTGTTTTAACCTTCGCAAGGACCGGGCGTAGCCACACTCGGTTCAACTAAAGTTGGAGAAACTGACACCCGCCAGCCACCTGTGTGCAAAGCACGTCGGTAGAACCAGTCTCGCGTAAGTGTACGCGTAATGTCGGTCCGGGCCGCTTCATCCAACAATACCGCCGAACCAAAGTATGACATGCTGGTAAGCAGTATGACTTATATCGCCCACAACTCACTTGTGCTCTACTCGTGCATATGACATCTACGCATAAAACCTGGCTCTAATACCACTATTGGGGAACGTAGTAATTTCAAAAAAAATCCTACGCACACGCAAGATCATGGTGATGCATAGCAATGAGAGGGGAGAGTGTGTCCACGTACCCTCGTAGACCGAAAGCGGAAGCGTTAGCACAACGTGGTTGATGTAGTCGTACATCTTCACGATCCGACCGATCAAGTACCGAACGCACGGCACCTTCGAGTTCAGCACATGTTCAGCCCGATGACGTCCCTCGAACTCCGATCCAGCCGAGTGTTCAGGGAGAGTTTCATCAGCACGACGGCGTGGTGACGATGTTGATGTTCTACCGACGCAGAGCTTCGCCTAAGCACCGCTACAGTATTATCGAGGTGGACTATGGTGGAGGGGGGCACCGCACACGGCTAAAAAATCAAAAAGATCAATTGTTGTGTCTATGGGGTGCCCTTGGCCACGTATATAATGGAGTGGAGGAGGGGGGAGGGCCGGCCTAGCTATGGCGCGCCCTGGAGGAGTCCTACTCCCACCGGGAGTAGGATTCCCCCCCTTCCATGTAGTAGGAGTAGGAGTCAAGGCAAGGGAAGAGAGAAGAGAAGGAAGGAGGGGGCGCAGCCCCTCCCCCTGGTCCAATTCGGACTAGGCCTTGGGGGGCGCCCAACCTCTCCTCTCTCTTTCCCCTAAAGCCCAATAAGGGCCATATACTCCCCGGCGAATTCCCGTAACTCTCTAGTACTCCAAAAAATACCCGAATCACTCGGAACCTTTCCGATGACCGAATATAGTCGTCTAATATATCGATCTTTACGTGTCGATAATTTCGAGACTCCTCGTCATGTCCCCGATCTCATCCGGGACTCCGAACTACCTTCGGTACATCAAAACATATAAACTCATTATATAACTGTCATCAAAACGTTAAGCGTGCGGACCCTACGGGTTCGAGAACTATGTAGACATGACGGAGACACGTCTCCGGTCAATAACCAATAGCGGAACCTGGATGCTCATATTGGCACCCACATATTCTACGAAGATCTTTATCGGTCAGACCGCATAACAACATACGTTGTTCCCTTTGTCATCAGTATGTTACTTGCCCGAGATTCGAACGTTGGTATCTCAATACCTAGTTCAATCTCATTACCGGCAAGTCTCTTTACTCGTTCCGTAATACATCATCCCACAACTAACTCATTAGTTGCAATGCTTGCAAGACTTAACTGATGTGCATTACTGAGAGGGCCCAGAGATACCTCTCCGACAATCGGAGTGACAAATCCTAATCTCGAAATACGCCAACCCAACAAGTACCTTCGGAGACACCTGTAGAGCACCTTTATAATCACCCAGTTACATTGTGACGTTTGGTAGCACACAAAGTGTTCCTCCGGTAAATGGGAGTTGCATAATCTCATAGTCATAGGAACATGTATAAGTCATGAAGAAAGCAATAGAAGAAATACTAAACGACTGTGTGCTAAGCTAACGGAATGGGTCAAGTCAATCACATCATTCTCCTAATGATGTGATCCCGTTAATCAAATGACAACTCATGTCTATGGCTAGGAAACATAACCATCTTTGATCAACGAGCTAGTCAAGTAGAGGCATACTAGTGACACTCTGTTTGTCTATGTATTCACACAAGTATTATGTTTCCGGTTAATACAATTCTAGCATGAATAATAAACATTTATCATGAAATAAGGAAATAAATAATAACTTTATTATTTCCTCTAGGACATATTTCCTTCAGTTCTTTCACATATCAGACTCTCAACGACTGCGTAAGAACAAAATCTTCACCCTCACACGTGACGGATCCGAATACTCTGCGCATCCCCAGAAAGCGGAAATTCTCAAAGACTTCTTTGGTTCTCTAATTGGCACCCCAGGCCTGACAACCTGGACCTTTGATCTAAAATCTATATACCCTCACACGGTGCCTGGACTCCACGCCCTCAATGCACCCTTCTCCGAAGATGAAATTAAGCTTGCGTTTCTCACTATGAACCCCCAAGCCAGCCCGGGACCGGATGGCTTTGGACCTACTTTTTATAGATCGTTCTGGCCACTAGTCAAAAACCTTGTTCTACCTTTCTTCTCACATTTCCACCAAGGTATCGTAGACACAGAATGTCTAAACCGTGCCCACATTGCCCTCCTCCCTAAGAAGGACGCGCCGACCTCCCCTGACGCTTTTAGGCCCATCTCGCTGCAAAATTGCCCGATCAAAGCTGTTGCAAGAGTTATCACATCTCGTCTTAAACCATTCATTCCTATGCTAGTTCATGGCAATCAAACCGGCTTCATTTCTGGTAGAAACATCGGTGAAAACTTTGTCTTCACAACCGATCTCATTAGCTCTTGCCACTCTCGCAAAAAACCTACCATGGTATTCAAGTTGGACTTCCGAAAAGCTTTCGACTCTGTCGCATGGCCTGCTCTACAAAAAATTCTGGCAGTACGGGGTTTCTCGTCCACCTTCTGCCGGTGGATCCAAAACATCCTCCTCACCGGCAAAATGGCCATTCTCCTGAACGGGGTTCAGGGCAAATGGATCCAATGCAAAAATGGTTTGAGGCAGGGCGACCCAGTCTCTCCCTACCTCTTTCTTATCGTCGCCGATCTCCTTCAACAGCTCATCCTCCAAAACTCAGACCCTGCACTCCACCATACTATCTTCTCCCACCTGCCTCCCACTGTCCTCCAATACGCCGATGACACGCTCATCGTTGCAGCCGCCTCCTCTGCAGCCGCCTCAACCCTCAAAAACATCATAAACACCTTTGCACATGCCACTGGTGTCACCATCAACTTTGCTAAGACTACCCTAGCCACCTTACACACCGACGAAACCACGTCTACTAACATCGCCCTGGCCATGGGATGCTCTTGCGCTTCCTTTCCGCAAACTTATCTAGGACTCGCCCTCGCCCCCACCAGGCATCTCACTAATATCTTCAATCCTTTGCTAGAACAAGCTAGGAAACTACTTTCTGGCTGGTGTGCCAAGCTTCTTGATAAAGGTGATCGGCTCATCCTCATCTCTTCTGTCCTGGATTCAATCCTCGTTTATTTCATGTCTGTGTTCCACATCCAAAGAAAACAATCAAAACTCTGGACTCGCTGAGGAGAGCATTTTTTTGGGCAGGTGAGGACGCTTGCTCAGGTGCTCAATGTCTTATTGCATGGAAAAATGTTTGCTTACCAAAAAAATACATTGGTTGAGGGCTCAAAAACCTACATGTGCAAAACAACTGCCTTCTCATGAAATTCACTACCAAAGCCCTCTCCACTACACAAACCCCTTGGCTAGAATGGTTAGATCTCCAACACCCTAATGCTCTAGTCTCCCCACCCCCGCAAACCTCTTTCCTTTGCCGCACAATTTCACAGCAACTCACCTCTCTACAAAATATAACCTTTGTGTTAACAAATAGCGGTTCACACACCTACTTTTGGCTAGATACCTGGTTGACTCCACAACCCTTGGCCACCACCTTCCCCCACTTATTCTCCCACTCCACTCTAAAGCTGGTTAAAGTGGCTAACATTCTGCATTTCGGTATTCAAGCTAACCTCCGTAACCGTCTCTATCTTACGGCAGAACAAGAACTTGTCTTGCTTGTGGCTGTTTTGCAGGACTTCATGCCTTCGCCTGGGGAAGACCAACGGTTCCTTCGACATGGCATTGCCTTCTCCACCAAACATGCATACGCTGCCCTCATGGAGCAGCCAGATCATGATCATCATACTCCGCTCATCTGGTCCGCAAAGATTCCTTGGAAGCTCAAAGTCTTCGCTTGGCTGCTCTTCAAAGACCGCCTCAACACCAGGTGCAACCTTGCACACAAACATATAATCGCCTTAGATATATGCCCTCGGTGTGCGAGGCTGCCAGAAGACTCCAGCCACCTGTTCATCTCATGCCCTCTCGCCAATAGGATCTGGCAACGTCTTGGCCTTCTGTCCCAGTCTGACGATATCACAGACCTCTGGGATGTCGCTACCCCTCCTCACCTCCCCACCTCCACATGGCCTTCAGTCCTCTTGGCCCTGCTATGGATGATCTGGTCTGCTCGCAATGACATGGTATTTAGCACGATTGATCAAAGTTCTGTAATAACCCTTAGAAACCTTATTTCCGCTCGGGATCTTTGGTCTCATCGTCTTGTGCTACCACAAGACAAGGAGGACGTCTTCTCGTGGCGTTCCTACCTTTCTTCACGGTGCACCGTGCCTATGTAATGTTGTATTTACTGCCTCGGTAGTCCTTTGAGTAATATATTCAGGTGGGCGAGCTCCCCCCGGTGATTCTCAAAAAAAAGAAACCTGTGTCGAAGCTACAGATGCGGGGAGTGATTCCGAAACTTATGTCAGTGCTGTGGACGTAAGTGCCAACTTTGCTAGAGCGGATGCGGCGATAGCTACATGTGCACAGCCATGGAGAAGCAGTCTTTGTGCGGTGCCTCCGAGAAAGGCCAGCTGTGGTCGAAAGAGCAGTTCAGAAATTCTAAGAATAGGCGAAAAAGTGGGGCCAGAAGTCCACGACACAAGGCGTGATGGTGTGATCATGCTAGAAGTAGGCGAAAACGTGGCGCCTAAAGACCATGACACAAGGCACACAGATGTGGTCGTGCCAAAAGAGCCAAATGTACTGCGAGTTACATTCATACCAGGTGTGACGAGCAGGGCAGGCGGTGCACCGGAAATCCAAGGCGTGAGACGGGGCGCGCCAGGACACGCATCGGGAGACGCGTACAAAGGCATGTACGGCGCGAGCTGAGACGCTCCGGACACTACGCACGCTGCATCAGGCGAGCGAGGCGTATCATCCAGTTCATGCATGGAGCTGGCTTACGGAAGCGCCAAAGTACGTACGACCACATGCAGCAGCAACGTCTCAGCATGCAAAGCAAAAGAGGTAGGCCCATGTGACGCATCAGAAGAGGAGCCGGACCAGGAGACAGGCCAATCCGCGGGTGGTAATCAAAGTTTTAAATCGCGGGCGAAACTCGAGCGATCATGGTGCAATCGCTGGCTGGGAGCCTCCCCGCGATGCTATCGTTGAAAAAAACGCGATCTGCGGTAATCACGCGATCGCTGCGTGAAACAGCGCTAAATCCCTTCGCTACTGCTGCAATTTAGCTGGGACAGGCCGAAAGAGAGGCCCAAAAAGGGCTTGGCCCAAATTTTGCCCCGATAAGCCAGTGGAGGGAAAGTAATTCATTCATCTCACTGAATCGATTGGCCAAGAGTAGATTGTTTGTTAACTAGACTTGCTATTACACTGCTTCTCTATTATATAATATGTGCAAACTTTCTATTTGTTATGTGGTGAAAATAGCCATCATATTGATTTCCCCACAATCTAGTTGATGAAAATTATACCACGTGAATTTTCATGCTATTGTACCAAGATGAGGGTGCTGCTTGTTGCCATGGAATGCTTAGTTTGATCTCTTTTATTATCAGCAAATAAATATACGTGTAGTATTTTTTTATGTTTTGTTATGAAAGACAAGTCCCTTTGGAAAAGACTACTTGGAAGGAAAAGGGGAAGCCAATATAGCTGACGACTATGTATTCTCGGTTATTGGTAAAATCAAAATATGGTACAACTCATGCTTGATTGTTACTAGGTTAATGCCAAGTTGCTTATACAATCGATGATAGTATTTTTATATGCGTAACTAGAAGTAGATGGCATCCTTGTACTTCATCCGCTTATATAATTGATGCACATACAAGTAGGCTCCTGATCTTTGCTCAATTTAATATATATCATAATTTGATGATGAATTCCTTGTTTCCAGTACATGTCACCAAGTTCAGGATATTATGTAGTAAATGCCTCCGTTTGACAAGATGTAAAAATAAACCTTTTCCCGCCCTTTACTCTGTTTTATTTGTTTATAATGGAAACTAGTGCAGAGTTAGATACATATAGTGCTTGAAGATTTGACCTCGTAAGTCCTCTTAAAATTGTTTGGCCATAGTTTGTATCTACACGTGCCTTGAGCATCCATATTTTGCCCATCTGATATATCTTTGTTATTATCTAGATATGTTCTCATGGTGGTTAACTTGGTTTTTTAATGCCATTGTTTAGTGGAGGTCATTGGTATATATTCTTTATGCAAGCGTATATATACACAGAAAGCGGAGGCTCCTTTTTTAGAACGGTTCCAAGAAAATTCAAAGTGATGTAATATTAATGTTTGTAAATCACAACGTCCACCACTAAATGTCTCTGCACATTTGTAGGCCTTGATTTGATATAAAAACAATCCAATTTATCTTCTTACTTATGTCTTGGATTTCACTATGACTCTCTTTCTCTGATTTCTTGTTACACGACATGCTGCCCCATAGGTGTAGATGCTGAAACATTCCAATTTTAGGTGTGCCTTTCACATGTTTGCTGAGGTGTTTGATAAAAAATCTGGCCTTATGCAATTCCATCAATAGCTTAGAAATTGATAATCCATGGTATACATGTAAGTCCCCCAAGATCCCATGTCATACTTAATTAATTGTGTGCATGAAGTATTATAGCTTGCATAAACTAAGGTGACTTGTTACTATTATGTATATGCATGTTCAAGCTTTCATACACTAATTAAGATCACAAGAAACAAAGACATGCTTATGATTTTCTCCGAATATATAAAATATGAAATTGTTGGAGGGTATGTGGTAGGATTTTATAGTTAAGTAGTGCCTTCTATTTCATGGTGATAAATTTTTGGTTCTCCTAGTCTGAGAATGCAATCTGTACAACATGAACCAATGAAGAAAAGAAACTTCAGACTTCTACTTCTACCATAATAACCTTGCTTTGCTTCGATACATTACTAGATTGGCCATCAAGTTTTGTTCTTGTGTTCTAATTTGGCTTGTACCTTGATAACTGTGAAGTAATTTTTAAGCCATGTATATAGACTAAATTTGTAGTTCTCATGCAAGCTGTCATCTTGTATAACATATATACTGGTTCATTTCATTATTGTTTCCTGTTATAAATAATAATACTATGATGGTCAAGTCGGCAGCAAGTATTGTTACTATAAAGATTGAAGAATCTTGGAGATGTAATTCTTTTTATCTCTGCAGTAATTCTCTTTTTTGTACTATCTATTTGTATCTACAAATATGTAATATTCTTGTAAATATGCTAGGTAACGAGCTACTTGGTGTTGCCTATCACAATCAATCATGACATGATGGTTTCCACAATTGGCCGAGGACAAGAACGTGAACAAGTCTCAATAGTTTATATGTTTTGTTGATGTAAAATGGATTGTACTAGTTCTTAACCTTGATGTGTGATATATTTTGTTAATCTATGTTGTAAGTTACACTAGTAGAAAAGGGGGCTTTGGTCCAGGCCGGGTAACCCCTTAGTCCCGGTTTAGTCCAGAACCGGGACCAATGGGTGCATTTATCCCGGTTCGTGCGGCTAAGGCATTAGTCCTGGTTCACCTGGGCCCTTTAGTCCCGGTTCGTGCCACAAACCAGGACTAAAGGGTGTGATGCCCATTAGTCCCGGTTGGTGGCACCAACCGGTACTAAAGGTTGGACCTTTAGTCCCGGTTGGTGCCACCAACCGGTACTAATGGCCTTTGAGGCATTAGTACCGGTTCATGGCACGAACCGGTACTAAAGGTCCCATTTTCAAACTCTCTCCACCCCCTCCCAGTGGATCGCCTTTTCAGTTTTAAAAAAAAATAAAAGAAAATGATGGAAATGTCAAAAAAATAAAAGAAAATAATTTTCCCATGTGATATGTGGTCTAGTTGTTGGGAAAATTTCCAAATGTGAATTTTGACTTTATTTGCAAAATCTCTCTGGAATTTGTAAAAATGGGCATAACTTTTGCATACTAACTCGGATGAAAAAAAATTTATGAAAAATCATCTACTCGAAAAGTTACATCCGAATTTAACAGATAAATTCAGAAAAATTCAGGAACCCCGGTAAACATTTTCAAAATCCTCAAAAACCTAACAGAAAAAAAGTTACGGGGCTTTTAAGATCTAGAGTGGAAAAAATCGAAAAAAAACTCAAACAGTGGGAAAACTGTGGTCAAACAATGGTCAAACTAATTATTCTAGAATATTAGTGTTACTAAATAATTATTTTAGTTATTTCAATTTTCGTCAAATCTGGTCAAACTATGGTCATACTGTGGTCAAACAATGGTCAAACTAATTATTCCAGAAATATTAGTGTTACTAAATAATTATTGTTTTTTAAAACAATAGTTTCAAACTCAAACAATGAAATGTGTCACTTCATGCTCAAGCAAAATTCCTGAAGGTTAATAGGATTGACATCTTACTATTGTCAGGAAAACAACAAGTGCAGACTTGGAGCGAGGGAGAATAGAACCCGGAAGTTAAGCGTGCTCAGGCTGGGGGAGTGGGAGGATGGGTGAACGTTTGGGAAGTTAGATGATTTGGAATGATGAGGGGTGATTAGAGGATAAATTGAGAAGTGATGAGGGGTGGTGATTACAGACTACAGGTTAAAATAATTCAGAAATTTGAAAATCAAAAAAATCAAAAAAATTCAAAAAAAAATCGTAAAATTTCCTTTAGTCCTGGTTGGTGTTACCAACCGGGACTAAAGGTGGAGCTCCACGTGGCCGCGCCCTTTAGTCCCGGTTCTGGATTGAACCGGGACTAAAGGGCCAGGGCATTAGTACCGACCCTTTAGTCCCGGTTCATGAACCGGGACTAAAGGCCCTCACCAACCGGGACAATAGGCCCCTTTTCTACTAGTGTTACCACTTCATAGAGGATTTTATAAACTACTACATTCATACATATAGATGGTTGTATACTTGATGAACTGTGTACTGTTTGACACTTTGGAAATACTTCCTCTTTGGTCAAAACTAGAATTAGGATTTGTGTGATGCATTATGCTAAAAACATACTAGGTCATAATTCAGCCGAAATAAATGGCCTAATGGGCTTGATTTAATTTACATAATCCATGATGAATTTTATGACAAAGAATAGTATCCACGTAGGCAGCCATGTGGCAATTGAAAATCCTATGTGGCATCAGTCCATGACGGTCTGCTCCATCACAATGGTCTGGGCCTGGGCGGGCTTGGGGCAGATCCGTGACGGTCAGGAACCGTCAAGGAAGGTACCATGTCAAATTATGACGTGATATACATGATGGATTTCATATCCATCATGTCTGGACACCCATGACAGTTTTTCACTTATGCGTGATGGATTGGATCCGTCATGTAATAACAGATTTCTTGTAGTGTTACAATGAGCTTTGCAAAATGGAACATGTTGTTAACAGATTGACAGATTTAGCATAATGACCGCTTGAGAGAAAGCTGAAGAGATGCTACATCATGTTTACATGGAAACCAAGGGAATGGCATTGAAGTACATGTCAAGCACTAAAAAACATGATTACTCAGCTACTGCTAAAAACCAGAAGAACATGTTTAAAACATCATGGCAAGATTGCAAATGCTAACAGTTTTTTAGACTGGATTTTACTGGACATGTTTGCAAGCTTGTTTAACTCAACACACAACATATCATGGCATGAAAATACAACCAACAATAAGGTGGCATGTTTGTGCATCTACTCATGTCAAGAATATGGTCATTGGATATGGACAACACTAGCTATGCACTTTGCAAAAATGAACTTACTGCTAACAGGCAGATAGATATATTTTAAAGCAATTTGAGACCATGAAAACAAAAAGCTATTGTAGGCTATAATTGCAAAAAAATGGCATGGTTGGATAGGGCATAACATGATCTTCAAAACATGCTTAATGGCCATCTCAAAAATATGTACATATTTGATGATAGCATCAAGTAAACATGGCAACATAATATAACAGTTTCAAAACACAAAAATTACCAAGTCTTTGAAAACAGCAAACAACGAGTAGCCCACTTCGCAAGATTCTTCTAATCAACATAGGGCATATCATGAAAAATGAGTTACACCATTTCAAAGTGTACATGATTGTGCTTCTAAAAATATAGGCATGTTGCTCAAAAGAAAATCACACGAAATGATATGAAAAGGACAAAATGGTATGTTATATCAGTTTTCTACACTTAACAACACTTAGCACTTCTGCAATGATGAATATGGCATCAAGATGAAACCTAACATGCACACAAAGTACACCATCATGTAGAACACAGAGAGCACAACATTTTGTTATATTATACACTCTAATCGGATAAACATGCACAAAGTTATGGCATGACAAAAATGCATATGTGATGTTTTTTAGTCAAAAGACTTGGGTGTTTCATAAATAGAACTGGGTGTCAAATAATATAACGTGGACACGGCGATGGATAGGGTCGGTGCACAAATTGGGACCATGGGCTAGATGGTGAGGAAGAGGCCAAGCAAGCCGGAACGGAGCTGGGCTGCTCGGGCATGCGGTGGCCCATGCTGGCAGGCGAGGCGAGCGTTGGGCGTCCTCCTCAATTACGAGCGGGGACAAGGCAGCGGCAGCGGCGGTTCCATGGCGACGGCGGGCACCGGTGAGGCAGGGGACCGGCGGGGATCAACCAGATCCGGCAAGAAGGAGGCCGGGGCAGCCGGATCCAAGGTCGACAGGGGGCACAGACGCTGGGAGCTCGGCGTGACTGCGAGCACCTATGGCGGGGCCGTGATGGTGGCTGGTGCGGCGGAGCTCCTCTGGCGGTGCCCTGAGCGAGGAGGTGGGGCCACAGACGGGAGGAGGGGCTCTCTGGCGATGGGGCATGGAGGCGGGGCGAGGTCGACGAGGTGAGGGGCGTCGGATCGAGGCAAAGCGCTCGGGTCGCGGCGCGACGCAGGCTCGCTCGCGCCCTAGATGTGCTGGGTTGGGCCGCGCCCGGGCTTGGCGGGGTCACGACGGGAGGTGGAACACAGGGGCGGTAAGGTAGCGGCTGTAGAGAGGTGGGGCATGGAAAATGATGTGGCAGCTAGGGTTTCCAAAAGCGGGGGGGCTAGGGCGTCCATATATAGTAAGAGGGGCTAGGTTAGGGGGTTTTAGTCCGTTTTCGGACAGTTTAAACTCGATCGAACGGTCCAAAACGGAGGGGTAGTGTAGGTGGGCTAGATGGGCTGTTTAGAGGGGCGTGGGCTGAGAAGAGAGAGACGAAATGCGTCCCGGCAATGGTTTCCGGATACCGAAAACATGCGACAAATATACTAGGTATAATGTCGCTACGGATAATGGTTGGGCTATCAAACGGACTCCGAGTGTGGCGAAATTTGGCAGGCGGTCTACCTACGCTATAATAAGACCGCACGCCAACTTTCAACCCATTCAGAGAGCATTTTTATGCCACTTATAAAATAATATTTTGGAGGTGCCGCGGTCGCGTGCGAGTGTGGTCGGACTCAGAACGGACAATGGAGGGAACTTCGAGACCCGGATGGATGCAAGTTTTGAGAAACATGCAGATGAAATGCGCATGTTGACATGGCAAAGTGCAACACACAAACGAATGACATGGAAACGACGGTGAATAAACGGAAGACATCTGGCGCATCGGTCTCGGGGCGTCACAGTAATATCGGTAAGCGTCAGGAAATATCTATGAATTATTCACTTCATGTTGAACCATTTGATGTTTGGGGTTTTGATTACATGGGACCTTTTCCTTCCTCTAATGGGTATACTCATATTTTGGTTGCTATTGATTATGTTACTATGTGGGTAGAAGCTATTCCAACTAGTAGTGCTGATCACAATACCTCTATTAAAATGCTTAAGGATGTTATTTTCCCAAAGTTTGGAGTCCCTAGATATTTAATGATGACAGTGGTTCACACTTTATTCATGGTGCTTTCCGCAAAATGATTCCTAAGTATGATGTTAACCATAGAATTGCATCACCCTATCATCCTCAGTCTAGTGGTCAGGTTGAACTTGGCCATAGAGAAATAAAATTAATTTTACAAAAAAACTGTCAATAGGTCCCGAAAGAATTGGTCTACAGTTGTCTCTCCAGCAGATCGATCCTACTGTTGGTCAGGTGGTAGCACTTGTATTGTGCCACATGATGTCTACTACACAACCTTCTTCTTGTAGACGTTGTTGGGCCTCCAAGTGCAGAGGTTTGTAGGACAGTAGAAAATTTCCGTCAAGTGGATGACCTAAGGTTTATCAATCCGTGGGAGGCGTAGGATGAAGCTGGTCTCTCTCAAGAAACCCTGCAACCAAATAGCAAAGAGTCTCTTGTGTCCCCAACACACCGAATACAATGGTAAATTGTATAGGTGCACTAGTTTGGCGAAGAGATGGTGATACAAGTGCAATATGGATGGTAAATATAGGTTTTTGTAATCTGAAAATATAAAAACAGCAAGGTAACTAATGATAAAAGTGAGCGTAAACGGTATTGCAATGATGGGAAACAAGGCCTAGGGTTCATACTTTCACTAGTGCAAGTTCTCTCAAAAATAATAACATAATTGGATCATATAACTATCCCTCAACATGCAACAAAGAGTCACTCCAAAGACACTAATAGCGGAGAACAAACGAAGAGATTGTGGTAGGGTACGAAACCACCTCAAAGTTATTCTTTCCAATCAATCCATTGGGCTATTCCTATAAGTGTCACAAACAGCCCTAGAGTTCGTACTAGAATAACACCTTAAGATACAAATCAACCAAAACCCTAATGTCACCTAGATACTCCAATGTCACCTCAAGTATCCGTGGGTATGATTATACGATATGCATCACACAATCTCAGATTCATCTATTCAAACCAACACAATGTACTTCAAAGAGTGCCCAAAAGTTTCTACCAGAGAATAAAGACGAAAACGTGTGCCAACCCCTATGCATAGGTTCATGGGCGGAACCCGCAAGTTGATCACCAAGACATACATCAAGTGAATCACGTGATATCTCATTGTCACCACAGATACGCATGGCAAGACATACATCAAGTGTTCTCAAGTCATTAAAGACTCAATCCGATAAGATTACTTCAAAGGGAAAACTCAATTCATTACAGGAGAGTAGAGGGGGAGAAGAAACATAAGATCCAACTATAATAGCAAAGCTCGCGATACATCAAGATCATGCCAAATCAAGAACACGAGAGAGAGAGAGAGAGAGAGATCAAACACATAGCTACTAGTACATACCCTCAACCTCGAGGGTGAACTACTCCCTCCTCGTAATGGAGAGCGTCGGGATGATGAAGATGGCCACCGGTGAGGGTTCCCCCCCTCTGGCAGGGTGCCGGAACAGGGTCCCGATTGACTTTTGGTGGCTACAGAGGCTTGCGGTGGCGGAACTCCCGATCTAATCTCTGTTCTGGAAGTTTTAGGGTACGTGAGTATATATGGGTGCAGGAAGTACGTCGGTGGAGCTTCGGGGGGCCCACGAGGCAGGGGGCGCTCCCTAGGGGGGCGCCCCCCACCCTCGTGGGCACCTCCCTTCTCTCCTGACGTGGGGTCCAAGTCCATCCGGTAGCTTTCCTTCCAAAAATAACTTCTCCAGTTGATTTCGTTCCGTTTCGACTCCGTTTGATATTCCTTTTCTTCGAAACACTAAAATAGGCAAAAAAAACAACAAATCTGGGCTGGGCCTCCCGTTAATAGGTTAGTCCCAAAAATAATATAAAAGTGGATAATAAAGCTCAATATCGTCTAAAACAGTAGATAATATAGCATGGAGCAATCAAAATTACAGATACGTTGGAGACGTATCAAGCATCCCCAAGCTTAATTGCTGCTCGTCCCCGAGTAGGTAAATGATAAAAAAGATAATTTTTGATGTGGAATGCTAGTTGGCATAATTATAATGTAATTCTTCTTAATTGTGGTATGAATATTCAGATGCGAAAGATTCAAGATAAAAGTTCATATTGACATAAAAATAATAATACTTCAAGCATACTAACAGAGCAATTATGTCTTCTCAAAATAACATGGCCAAAGAAAGTTCATCCCTACAAAATCATATAGTTTAGTCATGCTCCATTTACATCACACAAGAATGCTCTCATCATGCACAACCCCGATGACAAGCCAAGCAATTGTTTCATACTTTAATAATCTCAAACTCATATACCTTCACGCAATACATGAGCGTGAGCCATGGATATAGCACTATGGGTGGAATAGAATATGATGATGGGGGTTATGTGGAGAAGACAAAAAAGGAGAAAGTCTCACACCAACGAGGATAATCAACGGGCTATGGAGATGCCCATCAATTGATGTTAATGCAAGGAGTAGGGATTGCCATGCAACGGATGCACTAGAGCTATAAATGTATGAAAGCTCAACAAAAGAAACTATGTGGGTGTGCATCCAACTTGCTTGCTCAGGAAGACCTAGGGCATTCGAGGAAGCCCATTATTGGAATATACAAGCCAAGTTCTATAATGAAAAGTTCCCACTAGTATATGAAAGTGACAAAACAAGAGACTCTCTATCATGATGATTATGGTGCTACTTTGAAGCACAAGTGTGGCAAAGGATAGTAACATTGTCCCTTCTCTCTTTTTCTCTCATTTTTTTCTTTTTTTGGGCCTTCTCTTTTTTTGGCTTTTCTCTTTTTTTATTTTTTTATTCCTCACTTGGGACAATGCTCTAGAAAATGATGATCATCACACTTCTATTTATTTACAACTCAATGATTACAACTCGATACTAGAACAAAGTATGACTCTATATGAATGCCTCCGGCGGTGTACCAGGATATGCAATGAATCAAGAGTGACATGTATGAAGGAATTATGAACGGTGGCTTTTCCACGAATACTATGTCAACTACATGATCATGCTAAGCAATATGACAATGATGGATGTGTCATGATGAACGGAATGGTGGAAAGTTGCATGGCAATATATCTCGGAATGGCTATGGAAATGCCATAATAGGTAGGTATGGTGGCTGTTTTGAGGAAGATATAGGGAGGTTTATGTGTGAGAGAGCGTATCATATCACGGGGTTTGGATGTACCGGCGAAGTTTGCACCAACCCCTCAATTTTAGAAAGGGCAATGCATGGTACCGAAGAGGCTAGCAATGATGGAAGGGTGAGAGTGCATATAATCCATGGACTCAACATTAGTCATAAAGAACTCATATACTTATTGCAAAAATCTACAAGCCATCAAAAACCAAAGCACTACGTGCATGCTCCTATGGGGGATAGATTGGTAGGAAAAGACCATCGCTTGTCCCCAACCGCCACTCATAAGGAGGACAATAAAATAACACCTCATGTTTCAAATTTGTTACATAACGTTTACCATACGTGCGTGCTATGGGACTTGCCAACTTCAACACAAGCACTTCTCAAATTCATAACTACTCAACTAGCATGACTTTGATATTATCACCTCCATATCTCAAAACAATTATCAAGTATCAAACTTTTCTTAGTATTCAACACACTCATAAGAAAGCTTCTTTAACACATGCATATGTAAGAACAATCATCTAGAAGACTGTAAAACTGTGTCTTTTATAAACAAACTGAAAAGATACTACTTATTACATCTCATCAGACCGAATGTTTAAGTATAAAAATGGCGGAGCAGCTCCGCATTCCAAGCGCGTGGCTCGTCTTTCTTGTGTTCCACATTGTAAAGGTGATATGCTCCGTTGTGGAGCACCTTGGTAATGATGAAGGGACCTTCCCAAGCAGGAGCAAGCTTATGGGGCCGTTGCTGATCCACTCGGAGCACAGGGTCTCCTTGCTGAAATGCTCGACCTCTCACATTTCTGGCATGGAATCGATAGAGGTCTTGCTGATAAATGGTCGACTCGATCAGGGCCATATCCCTTTCTTCTTCCAGAAGATCAACAACATCCTGTCGAGCTTGTTAAGCTTCAGCTTCTGAGAAGAGTTCTACTCGGGGTGCATTGTGAAGCAAATCACTCGATAGCATAGCTTCAGCCCCATAGACCATGAAGAAGGGAGTTCGATCAGTCGACCGATTCGGTGTTGCTCTTAATCCCCAAAGGACTTATGGAAGCTCGTCTACCCAAGCACCTGTAGCATGTTTGAGGTAACGCATCAATCGAGGTTCCAACCCTTGGAGGATCAAACCATTTGCTCTTTCTGCCTGTCCATTCGACTGTGGGTGGGCGACTGAAGCGTAGTCGACTCGAGTGCCTTGGGAAGCGCAAAATGCTCTAAACTCATCAGAATCAAAATTGGAGCCATCATCCGTGATAATGCTGTGAGGGACTCCATATCTAAATGTCTGTTCTCTGATGAAACTGATGGCAGTGCCAGAATCGAAATTCTTGATGGGTTTGGCTTCGATCCATTTAGTGAACTTGTCGACTGCTACAAGCAAATGAATGAAACCACTTCTGCCGGTCCTCAGGGGTCCAACCATATCCAATCCCCAAACAGCAAATGGATAGAGAGATCAAACACATAGCTACTTGTAACATCCCAAATTTTCAATTTGGAATGTTATACATTAGATCATCATGCATATCATATTTTATTTTGCTTTTGGTTTTGATCCTAGAAAATCCTAAGCAACTCAAGGACCCACGGAGAGAGTTGGGGATTTCGTTATATACATATTTGAGTTTTCTCAAATTGTGTAAACAGTATCATCTGATTTTATTTATTTTATCATCAATTATTTCTATTACAAAAATATGAGAGAGGAATAAAATGACTTTCCCAAAATATATAAATATTGAGGATTTAATAAAAAAAATCAAATAAGATTTATTTCGGAGTTTTTCGGTATTTTTATTTGAATTTAGGAAAAATATGCGTTTTTCAAAGTTGAAGTTTGGGCCCAGATAAATGTTCACTTTATCGGGCTTGATTTTAGAAACCCGGGAAAATTTATTTCGTGATTTTTGGAGTCCGTTTAGTATTTCTTTTTATTGTTTTTTCTTCCGAGCGTAATTATTATAAAAAAACGGAACCGACTTTGGGCCATACCCGAGCGGGACTCCGCCCGGAAGCGCCCGAGCCCCAGCCCATAGCCGCGCCGAAATCCTAGCCCATAGCCGCCGCCGCCGCTGACTCGCCGGAGCGCGCGCCGCCCAAGGTTCGCCGCCGCCGCCTCGATTTCCATGCAGTTTTTAGAAAAAAATAGGGGAACAAAAAAGAAATATTTTTTTTCTGTTCGTCGTTTGTCTTTTTCGTCAGATTTTCCGTGGTTATTTTCTGATCGCGATTTTCGTTTTAGTATAACTTTTCGCTCGTTTATCGGAATCAGGCGATTCAAGCGCCTGGAGTTTCGTCTCGAAACCCTCTTTCCTAATAATCAACTTAAACAAGTTTTTGCTACTGTAAAATTTGACTTAGATACAGATTACTAGAACGAAGTTGTTTTCTTTCGCCGTTTGATTTCTTTTGCTTTGTTCGATTTGATTCTTTTTGCAAACCAGGGTTCTTAAGTTGAACTTTCTGGTTAGATCTTCTATTTGAGTTTTACCTGTGCATTAGATGAGTACTTATTGTATGCTTGTTTGTTTGTCTGCGATAGAATACCTGAAGTGCGCCACCTGTTACTTCGAATCTCTAGGTTTCGCGGATCATCAGCAAGGCAAGTAACACTTTGATCATACCTTTTCTACTACCCAGTTTTATTGCATTAGATCAATCCTCACACATTGCATGATTAGGATCTAATTAAATTGTGGGATGGGAAGTAGATGAGGTAGTACCTATCACCTGTATTATTATGAAACCTTTGGGAGTTACTTCTACGTTTGCTTATTATGCCATGCTATGCTAGTAGACGTGGATTGGGTGAGTGATATCCATGACAGATGTGAGTTTGTTAAATTTTAATGGTTTACTTAAGGTGGCAACTTAAATACACATTTGTGTGGATTGAGGCACCTGGTTTCTATCAGGACTTGCCTGTTTTTTTCTTTTGGACCGCCACCCAGGCTCAAAGGGATCATAAGATTATTCATACTAGAAACTTCCGTGTGCAGCCACAAGCCAATATGGGCTCTGGCATAGTTGATTAAGTCGTGCGAACTCTTACAGCGTAGACTAGCAGATGTAGGGGAAAGTAGGTGTACCGGTCTATCCAACGTAAGGTGCTAGCGCTTCTGAAAGACTATGTCTCGGTCATCCGTTTCTCAAACACCATGTAGTGCGAGAAATCCAACGGAGGCGATCGAGTCTTGTGGGGAAAAGTGCGCAAACCTCTGCAGAGTGTAATAAACTAATCATGGTTAGCTGTGTCCCCGGTTATGGACATCTTGAGTACCTAGTACTTGGATTATCATGTGAATCTCAACATGTTACTCTAAAATTAATATTGTTGGGTTTTAATGATGATGCTTAATTGGGATTGAGAATGCTGTCAACCATTCTCAATGTTTAACAACCACCATGATAGTAATTAAATTTATTACTTTGAAGTAGGGAAAAATTGGCTTTACGCAAAAACTGTAACCATAGAGCTTTCCACCAGCCAAATATGCATATAGTATAGTTGTTTCATTTCATTACTCTCTATGTGTTACCTTGCCAGCATATTCCATGTGCTGACCCATTCTCGGGCTGCAACGTTAATGTTGCAGACTTTTCAGACGACGATTAAGGAGTTTTAGGTCGTGGTTCTATACTCAGTAATGCCGTTGGAGTTGATGGACTCACTTACCTTCCAAGCCTTCCACTGTTATCGTTATTAGATGGCCTTAAGCCATATTTATTGTAATAAGTTCTCTTTGAGACACTCGATGTAATAAGTGTGTGATTGGTACTGTGCTATAAATCCTCCGAGTACTGTGTGGTGTCAGCATTACTGATCCAGGGATGACACCGGAGCACAGAGATCAGACTGTTTGAGGTCTGGTCGCTACAGAGATGGTATCAGAGCACACGCTGACTGTAGGACACGACCACTAAGCTAAAAAACCTAGATCACTACTCACTCTCTTCTCTTCTGACTTCTCATCTTTTCTACTCTTTAGGATGGCGGATGCAAGGAACAAGTTCACACAACCAGATGAAGATACACCCTTTGGACGCCACTTGAAGGAAGTCACTAGATACCTGAACATAGGTGTACCAAGCTTCACGGGAACCTACAATGCCACTTTACCTGAAGAAGAGCGCTGGATAATTCAAGTTCAAGTTCAAGGAAGGACGTTCATGCCAGTCACTGAGCCCATAGAGTTTTATTTTGATGCACCAACTTGGAGTCTAGGAAAGAGTATGGCAGCTCACATCGTCATGGGACGCATTGGAGAAGTCTACTGCAAGGATCTCAAGGATACTATCTACCAGATTTGCGGACGCCGAGATGAACACTGGGAGATGATCAGCACCCGGAAAGATAGATCAATTGCAGCTTTTATCCAGGAGTTAAACCAGCACATTCGACGACAGGAGAATAAGATGTGCACCGACATGATAGATCTGAAGAAGGCTAAGACTAGAATCAAGGAACTGGAGGAAGAACTCAAGGCTACACGAGAAGATTATGAAGAGGAAATTGAAGTATTGGTGGAGAAGAATGACGACCTGATCAAGAAGATTGGAATATTTATGGGAGACCCGACACCAGTAGATGAAGACAAAGAACCCAAGGAGATTAGCCTGGAAGACTACATCATCATCGACGGCACCGACTCGGAAGCAGATAGTAGCGATGATAACTATGTTGATAAAGCTGGAGCCGATATCATGGAGTCTACAGCCGTAGAATATTTCTAGTAAACCACCTCACCAGTAGTAGTAGTCCCCCATGTAAATTTAGTAGTCCGAGCACTTTTGCGATAGCTAGATCGATTGTATGCCTTTGTTTGATTGAATGAAGTGAATTGTTTGCTTTTGCCTCATGTGCATATGGGTAGTGTTTTCTCTTTAAACCCCCTCTATTCTTATATCTCATCTTTTCTAAACCCTCAGATGCCTCCGAGACGTGACCCCGGATTTGCCTTTCCGTCGGAGCTCACCCAGTAGATCCAGCAGCAGAACACCTTGATGCAGTTGCTAGTTCAGAATCAGAACCAAGGGAACAACAACAACCCACCACCACCTGTTGACCACTTAGCCCGTTTTCTTAGGCTGAATCCGCCGGTGTTTTCCAGTAGCACCGAGCCGGTAGTAGCAGATTATTGGCTCCGCAAGACAGCTAGGGAGTTTGCCGCACATCAGTTAGAAGGACCCACAGCATCATGGTGGGAGAATTTCACAGCCACCTTCCTAGTCGACACTGTCACATGGGACCAGTTTCAGCAGGCTTTTCGTACTGCCCATGTTTCACCAGGAGCAGACTACATGGCCAGTCAAGGATGCTTTCAAAGTGCCATTAAGTATAGGAAGGCATGTTTTCCCAACGGATTTAATTATTCTGGAATCCCAAGGTTTGGATGTAATTCTCGGTATGGATTGGCTATCGATGTATGGAGGAAACATCGATTGCGCCAGTAAGACAATTTTGCTCACAATGCCAGAAGGAAGAAGGATGGATCGTTAAGAATGGTTGTTGATTATCGAGGACTGAATGAAGTAACAATCAAAAACAAGTACCCACTACCAATGATCAATGATCTGTTTGATCGATTGCAAGGGGCTAAAGTGTTTTCCAAGATCGATTTGCGATCAGGGTACCATCTGTTGAAGATTCGAGAACAGGATATTCCTAAGACAACATTCACCACAAGGTATGGGCTGTATGAGTATACCGTTATGTCATTTGGACTGACTAACGCACCTGCCTATTTTATGAACATGATGAACAAAGTGTTTATGGAGTTTTTGGATAAGTTCGTCGTAGTGTTCATCGATGATATCCTGGTTTATTCAAAGAATGAAGAGGAACATAAGGAGCATTTGCGTTTGGCACTTGGAAAGCTCAGAGAACATCAATTATATGCTAAGTTCAGCAAATGTGAGTTTTGGTTGAAGGAAGTAGGATTCCTCGGACACGTTATATCTGGAGAAGGTATAGCAGTAGATCCCAGTAAAGTTGATACCGTGACCAAGTGGGAAGCACCAACAACAGTTGGAGAGATCCGGAGTTTTCTTGGACTCATAGGATACTACCGGAGATTTATTGAGAACTTTTCAAAGATTGCGAAGCCTATGACGAAGTTGTTGAAGAAGGATACTAAGTTCCTGGCGATTCAAGCGCCTGGAGTTTCGTCTCGAAACCCTCTTTCCGAATAATCAACTTAAACAAGTTTTTGCTACTGTAAAATTTGACTTAGATCTAGATTACTAGAACAAAGTTGTTTTCTTTCGCCGTTTGATTTCTTTTGCTTTGTTCGATTTGATTCTTTTTGCAAACCAGGGTTCTTAAGTTGAACTTTCTGGTTAGATCTTCTATTTGAGTTTTATCTGTGCATTAGATGAGTACTTATTGTATGCTTGTTTGTTTCTCTGCGATAGAATACCCGGAGTGCGCCGCCTGTTACTTCGAATCTCTAGGTTTCGCGGATCATCAGCAAGGCAAGTAACACTTTGATCATACCTTTTCTACTACCCAGTTTTATTGCATTAGATCAATCCTCACACATTGCATGATTAGGATCTAATTAAATTGTGGGATGGGAAGTAGATGAGGTAGTACCTATCACCTGTGTTATTATGAAACCTTTGGGAGTTACTTCTACGTTTGCTTATTATGCCATGCTATGCTAGTAGACGTGGATTGGGTGAGTGATATCCATGACAGATGTGAGTTTGTTAAATTTTAATGGTTTACTTAAGGTGGCAACTTAAATACACATCTGGGTGGATTGAGTCACCTGGTTTTTATCAGGACTTGCCTGTTTTTCTTTTGGACCGCCACCCAGGCTCAAAGGGATCATAAGATTATTCGTACTAGAAACTTCCATGTGCAGCCACAAGCCAATATGGGCTCTGGCATAGTTGATTAAGTCGTCCGAACTCTTACAGGGTAGACTAGCAGATGTAGGGGAAAGTAGGTGTCCCGGTCTATCCAACGTAAGGTGCTAGCGCTTCTGAAAGACTATGTCTCGGTAATTCGTTTCTCAAACACCATGTAGTGCGAGAAATCCAACGGAGGCGATCGAGTCTTGTGGGGAAAAGTGCGCAAACCTCTGCAGAGTGTAATAAACTAATCATGGTTAGCCGTGTCCCTGGTTATGGACATCTTGAGTATCTAGTACTTGGATTATCATGTGAATCTCAACATGTTACTCTAAAATTAATATTGTTGGGTTTTAATGTTGATGCTTAATTGGGATTGAGAATGTTGTCAACCATTCTCAATGTTTAACAACCACCATGATAGTAATTAAATTTATTCCTTTGAAGTAGGGAAAATTTGGCTTTACGCAAAAACTGTAACCATAGAGCTTTCCACCAGCCAAATATGCATATAGTATAGTTGTTTCATTTCATTACTCTCTATGTGTTACCTTGCCAGCATATTCCATGTGCTGACCCGTTCTCGGGCTGCAACATTAATGTTGCAGACTTTTCAGACGACAATTAAGGAGTTTTAGGTCGTGGTTCTATACTCAGTGATGCCGTTGGAGTTGATGGACTCACTTATCTTCCAAGCCTTCCGCTGTTATCGTTATTAGATGGCCTTAAGCCATATTTATTGTAATAAGTTCTCTTTGAGACACTCGATGTAATAAGTGTGTGATTGCTACTTTGCTATAAATCCTCCGAGTACTGTGTGGTGTCAGCATTACTGATCCAAGGATGACACCGGAGCACAGAGATCAGACTGTTTGAGGTCTGGTCGCTACACTACTGGTACATACCCTCAGCCCCGAGGGTGAACTACTCCCTCCTCGTCATGCAGAGCGTCGGGATGATGAAGATGGCCACCAGTGAGGGTTCTCCCCCTCCGGCAGGGTGCCAGAACAGGGTCCCGATTGACTTTTGGTGGCTACAGAGGCTTGCGGCGGCGGAACTCCTGATCTAATCTCTGTTCTGGAAGTGTTAGGGTATGTGAGTATGTATGGGTGCAGGAAGTACGTCGGTGGAGCTTCGGTGGCCCCACGAGGCAGGGGGGCGCGCCCTAGGGGGGCGCCCCCACCCTCGTGGGCACCTCCCTTCTCTCCTGACGTGGGGTCCAAGTCCATCCGATAGCTTTCCTTCCAAAAATAACTTCTCCAGTTGATTTCGTTCCGTTTCGACTCCGTTTGATATTCCTTTTCTTCGAAACACTGAAATAGGCAAAAACAACAAATCTGGGCTAGGCCTCCGGTTAATAGGTTAGTCCCAAAAATAATATAAAAGTGGATAATAAAGCCCAATGTCGTCTAAAACAGTAGATAATATAGCGTGGAGCAATCAAAAATTATAGATACGTTGGAGACGTATCACCACACCAGACAGCTGGCTTACCAGATGGGTTTGTGAATATATATATATATACTTTGTTCTATTCTCACGCATTTTCTCCCTGGTTTGCTCATTCGCCACCCTTGTCTTATGTAGATTTGCAATGAGTTTGAGAGATTCAGCAAATTTCTGCCCGAATTAAAGGTTGATCTATTCCATGGAGGTGTTCATATCAAGAAACACAAGGATTTGCTCAAGAATGACTGCCCCCATATATATTGTTGTGGGCAAACCTGGGAGGATTCTAGCTCTAGCTAGAGACAAGGACCTTTCTTTGAAGAATGTGAGACATTTCATTCTTGACGAGTGTGACAAGATGCTTGAAACACTGGATAATTTGTCAGCCTTCACTTATGAGCCTGCTTACTTACTACTATCATATCATTATGTCCTTGAATGAATGGCAACTACGTATACATTCTGCAGACATGCGGAGGGATTTCTAGGAGATTTTCAAGATGACATTGACGATGACATGTACCTAAGGTAGGGTAATAGGACTGACCTAGACACCCTTCCCAAGGACACTGCCCTACAGTCAAAGGCATGCAAAGCACAACAGCACCTACCGACTGAGATCACCTCAGAGTCACTAGTAGAAAAAGGATCAAATGTTCAACTCATTAGTCCCGGTTTGTATTTGAGCCGGCACTAATGTGACCATTAGTGCCGATTCCAACGGCTAGGCGGGTCACTCTCATTAGTCCTGGTTAGTGCCGAACTTTTAGCACCGGTTGGTGCCATGAGCCGGTACTAAAGAGAGTGGTGGCAGGATGTTGTCAGTCCGGGGCCATTCCAGCACCTTTAGCACCGGTTCGTGCATCGAACCGGTACTAAAGGTCATCCTATATAAACCCTTCGTCCACCCGCACTCTGTTCTTCCCCCTTTCCCCTCTCCTCTCTATTCTTCCCTTCTAACTCTCGAGCTCATCACATATTTTGCCCAGATTTTGTAAAGATTTGAAGGCCCCCATCCATTCAAATGATCACAAAGGTTAGCAACTTTGTCCTTTCATCTCTCATTGCTAGATTAGCTCTTGCAATGGTTTATATGGTGATTAATTTGTGTGTTTTAGTAATTTGGGAGGAATTATATGTGGTAGTATTTGATTTATATGCAATTTGAGGTCAAATTAACACTTAGTTTGCATATGTAGGTGTGGTTTACTTAGTTCCTTCTAAATCTCCGGCGTAGCCACCGTCGATTGCCCGCACCATCCCCTCGCTGGCACCACCTTGTGGTGAGCCTCTTGTTCTTATCTTTTTTATATAAAAAATTCATGTTTGTGTGATTTGGATATATAGTTACTCGTATAATTATCTTACCCGGCACGTACATTGTTTGTTATACATAGTGCCATGGTTTTGATATCCGTCCTCGTCGGCCGTCGTCCGTGTTATGATTCAGATGTGGTATATTCTCTTTTAAAACTATTTGTTGCATTTCGTGTTTATAACAAATTATGCCCATCAAGTTGACATAGATATTTTTATCTAGGAGGTATGTGAACCGGAAATTCAAACCGACCCTATTGTCGATAGGTTAAATTTAGTTGAAAGAGAAAACGAGTATTTGAAAGAAAAATTGAAAAGAATTGAGGGGGAGAAGATGGAATTGGAGTTGCATGTTGCCGATGTCGTCGATGATCACAAGATCAAGATGGAGAAAATGTGCTTGAAGATTAGAAAGATTAGAAAATATGCCATTGATAGTGAGACATGGTATCATTATGCTGTTGGAACAATTGTTATCTTAGTTGCGATCTTGATCGCATTTGTTGTTGCATTTAAATGCTTTAGCTAGAGAGTTATTTGTTTTTTGCATTTAAGTGTTGTATGAACTTTATTAATTTGGTCCTTTCAGTGTTCTGTAATGAAGATGAGCCGTCAATGGATGTACGATGATCGATGCTCTCCCCAGTTCATTAATGGCGTGCATACTTTTCTGCTTGCGGCTGAGGCAAACAAGCGGGCGGATGGTTTCATGCCTTATCCATGTGCTGGATGTAAGAATGATGAGAATTACTCTAAGTTAAAACCATTCACGTTCACATGTTTGAGTCCGGTTTCATGCCCAACTATAATGTTTGGACCAAGCACGGAGAAAGAGGGGTTATGATGGAAGAAAATGAAGAAGAGGAGGAGGATGACAAGAGCTATCCAGGCCATGGGTTCCCTGAATAAGATGATACAACAATGGGGGAAGAAGCTGAGCCGGCAATGCGGGAAGAAGTTGAGCCGGCAATGCGGAAAGAAGCTGAAGAAGAGGCATCTGCAGATGAGCCAACTGATGATCTAGGTCAGGCCATTGGCGATGCAGAGACAAACTGCACAAGTGAAAAGGAGAAGAAGAAGTTGCAGCGCATGTTAGAGGATCACAAAAAAATTGTTGTACCTGAATTGCGAAGCTGACAAGAAAGATCTGGGCAGCACACTGGAATTACTGCAATGGAGGGCAGAGAATGGTGTATCTGGCAAGGGATTTGGAAATTTGTTGGTAATGTTAAAGAAGATGCTTCCAAAGGATAATGAATTGCCCGAGAGTACATACGAAGCAAAGAAGGCTGTCTACCCTCTAGGGTTAGAGGTGTAGAAGATACATGCATGCCCTAATGACTGCATCCTCTACCGCAGTGAGTACGCGGATTTGAACGCGTGCCGGGTATGCGGTGCATTGCACTATAAGATTAGCCGCGATGACGCTGGTGATGTCGAGGGCGAGCGCCCCCGGAAGAAGATTCATGCCAAGGTGATGTGGTATGCTCCTATAATACTATGGTTGAAACGTTTGTTCCAAAACAAAGAGCATGCCAAGGCTATGCGATGGCACAGTTAAGACCGTAAGAAAGACGGAAAGTTGAGAGTACCCGCTGACGGGTCGCAGTGGAGAAAAATCGAGCGAAAGTACAGGGAGGAGTTTGTAGGTGACTCAAGGAATGTATGGTTTGGTCTAAGCGCAGATGACATTAATCCTTTTGGGGAGTAGATCAGCAACCATAGCACCTGGCCTGTGACTCTATGTTTGTATAACCTTCGTCCTAGGTTGTGTATGAAGCGGAAGTTCATTATGATGCCAGTGCTCATCCAAGGCCCTAAGCAACCCGGCAACGACATTGATGTGTACCTAAGGACATTAGTTGAAGAACTCTTACAGCTGTGGAATGGAAAAGGTGTACGTACGTGGGATGAGCACAAACAAGAAGAATTTGACCTAAAGGCATTTCTGTTCGTGACCATCAATGAATGGCCTGCTCTCAGTAACCTTTTAGGACAGACAAACAAGGGATACCACGCATGCACGCACTGTTTGGATGATACCAACAGTATATATTTGGATAATTGTAGGAAGAATGTGTACCTGGGACATCGTCGATTTCTTGTGAGTAGGCATCCCATAAGAAAGAAAGGAGAGCATTTCAAAGGTGAGGCAGATCACCGGACGAAGCCTCGCCACTGTACTTGTGCTGATGTAAATGATATGGTCAAGGATTTGAAGGTAATCTTTGCAAAGGTTCCTGGCGGATAACCTGTTGTGAATGACGCTGATGGATGGGCACCCATGTGGAAGAAGAAATCTATATTTTGGGACCTGCCCTATCGGAAATACCTAGAGGTGTGCTCCGCAATTGACATGATGCACGTGACGAAGAATCTTTGCGTGAACCTGCTTGGCTTCTTGGGCATGTATGGGAAGACAAAAGATACACCGGAGGCACGGGAGGACCAGCAACGTATGCACGGAAAAGACGACACACATCAGGGTCATGCCAGCTATGCTCTTACCAAAGAAGAGAAGGAAATTTTCTTTGAATCCCTGCTCAGTGTGAAGGTAGCGTCTGGATTCTCATTGAATATAAAGGGAATAATAAATATGGCAGAGAAAAAGTTCCAGAACCTAAAGTCTCATGACTGCCATGTGATTATGACGCAACTGCTTCCGGATGCATTGAGGGGGCTTCTACCAGAAAACGTTCGATTAGCCATTGTGAAGCTATGTGCATTCCTCAATGCAATCTCTCACAAGGTAATCGATCCAGAAATGATACCAAGGTTAGAGAATGATTTGGTGCAATGTCTTGTCAGTTTCGAGTTGGTGTTCCCACCATCCTTCTTCAACATCATGACGCACGTCCTAGTTCACCTATGCGAAGAGATTAATGTTTTGGGTCCTGTATTTCTACACAATATGTTCCCCTTTGAGAGGTTCATGGGAGTCTTAAAGAAATATGTTCATAACCGTGCTAGGCCAGAAGGAAGCATCTCGGAGGGCAATGAAAATGAGGAGGTCATTGAGTTTTGTATTGACATTATTCCTGACCTTAAGCCGATTGGTGTTCCTGAATCGCAGCATAAGGGCAGACTGGATGGAAAAGGCACGCTAGGACGGGATCAAATAATATGTATGGATGGGCATTCTCTCACTCAAGCACAGTACACATTTCTACAGAATTCCGCCTTGGCGGCTCCGTATATGGAGGAACACAAGAATTTTCTACGCTCCAAACACCCGGAGCAGTCTGATGACTGGATTACATGTGAACAAATGGGGACTTTCGCCGGCTGGTTGCAGACACATGCCATGCATGATGCCGCTATTGAAGATGACATTTACTTGTTGTCCCAGTTACCATCTTCAAATATAATGACTTTCAAAGTGTACGAGATAAATGGGAATACATTTTACACGATCGCCCAAGATAAGAAGAGCACCAACCAAAATAGTGGTGTCCGCTTTGACGCACCAACCAAGACGGGAAAGGAAACATATTATGGTTACATAGAGGACATATGGGAACTTGACTATGGACGTGGTTTGAAGGTCCCTTTGTTTCAGTGCAAATGGGTCAATATGACATGAGGCGGGGTAACAAAAGACCCACAGTACGGAATGACAACAGTGGATCTCAACAATCTTGCGTATGCAGATGAACCATTCGTCCTAACCAATGATGTGGCGCGGGTTTTCTATGTGAAGGACATGTCTACCAAGCCGAGAAAAAGAAAACATAAGGAAGCGAATGCATCATACGATGAGCCAAAGTGCCACATAGTTCTTTCAGGGAAAAGAAACATCATGGGAGTGGATGACAAAATAGACATGTCAGAAGATTACGAAAAGTTTGATGAAATTTCTCCCTTCAATGTGAATATTGACCCCGAGCATCCAGTTAAATGATGAATATTTTCCATGGTTACGGCGCAAAGGGACACACGCGAAGAAAAAGTTTCACACCCAAAGATCCCACTCTAGGATGTGATCGGCTTCACTATCATCACTTTCTTCTCTAGTGAGTTTCCAGACTTATATATCTGGAAAGTGCCTCTTCGAACAAACCGGAGGGAATCTTTGTAATAGTTAGGGTACTTATGTGTTTTCGCATTTGGAACACGAAGAAATTTTATATGCAAACGAATTCTTTCATGCATTTACTGATTTTTCAGCTAAATGACCCTGAAATTGAAAAACACTTCAAATGAACTCTGAAAAGGTTGAAAATTGGCATGGTATCATCATTTCACCCACATAGCATGTGCAAAAAAGTTGAGAGGGTTACAGCAAAAATTGGATGCACTTCGTGTACAAAATGGACAATCTCTTTTGAAGTATCAGGGTTTCGGACGAAAACTCATCTCTTACAAGGCATTTCATTTTTTAATTAACCTAAGTATTACCAAATTGAATATAATGATAAAATACACTAATATTAAACACAAAAAGGATCAGTGAAAAATATATTTTTAAAGTTAAATTATTCACAAACTAGTGATTCACACAAATTTCAAATAATTCAAATTTAAACTCTTCAAATTTGAAAACTACTAGCACTAACAAAAAGTTTGTAATTTTTTGTACCCAAAGCAAAAATATTCAGAAAGAAACTCTAAATACAGCAAAAAACAACTCACAAATAAATAAAAGAAAAAATAAAGCAGAAAAGAAAAAAAAGAAAAAAACTAAATAAAAAAGCCCGCTTACTAGGCCACAGCGGCCTGCATACGACTAGAAACCCAACCTGTAGTTGGGCCAGGATGCAGGCCGCCTAGCCTAGTAGGCCCAACAAGGCATGCAAGCAGAGGTAGGCCCAGAAGTCCTGCAATAGAGAGGAGCTCGAGACAGCCGCCACGACGGGGCTTATAAGCAGGTGCGGGCGCCCTTCGGCTAGCGAGGTGGGCCTAAACTAGCCCGCACCGCACCTGCGCCAGCGCACGCCGTTAGTACCGGGTCGTGGCTCCAACCGGTACTAAAGGGGGGGTCTTTAGTACTAGTTGGAGCCACCACCCGGTACTAAAGGGGTGCGCTTCCCGCCGCTTGGGCTGGCCAAATTTTACCTTTAGTACCGGTTGGTGGCTCCAACCGGTACTAAAGGCCCCTCCTATATAAACAACACTTACAAAAAATTCATCAGTTTTCCTCTGCTTCTTCTCCTCTGCCCCGTCACCGCCGCCCCCATCCCCATTGTCGCCCGTAGCCGTGCCGTCCCCGTCGCCGCCCGTCGCCATCCCCGTCATCGCCGCCCCGGCCAGTCGCCATCCCCGTCGTCGCTGCCCGTTGCCGCCCCCATCGCCTCACCTCGCCGGTGAGCTCCTGCCCCGCCATGGCCAGACACACACACACACATTGTTAATTAGTTATAAAATTGTTAGTAATTTTTACGTTTTATAGTTATACAAATATTTATAGAAATGTTAGAAATTTTTCTATTTTTTAGTTATAGAAATGTTAGAAATGTTATAGAAATGTCAGTTATATAGAAATGTTAGAAATTTTAGAAATGTTGGTTTTAGCTAGATGAATTAGATTAATGTCAAACTGTTAGACGATGATCGATGTTTTTTTAGTTTCTTATAATTTTAGTTATAGAAATTTGGAATTTGCATATAGAACTTTGACATATGCAATGATATCAGTTTTAAAATTTGTATATAAGAAATCACAATCCAATCATTTAAAAATTTTACTTTTGCGGCATATAGTATTTGTCTCGACGATGCCCGGCCCGCATCCTCGCCGTCGACAGGTCCTGACGACGTCCTGCTTCAGAGGACTCATGTCCGGGACTGGGCTCCGCCGGGCTGGCACTGGGAGGCGCTACCTTCAGGGGCTCGCCGCTTGGTGACGAACCCGGCCCTGGGTCCCGTCGTCGACCCTGAGCTCCTTTGGTGGCGTTCGCGTGGGCCACTTTCGGTGCGGAGGGAGCCGACCCCGCCGGAGGTGGTACGTCATCGTGTCTGGGAGGAGGACGAGCACGTCCGCCGCTACATGCCTGCTATGGACGTCAGGTTCTCCAATACCTGGCAGGTTATTTGGGGAGATGACCGGAGCTATGATCCTGTGACAGTTCCTTCTCTTTAGGTGTCCAGCGCCCGTGCCTCAGGAACCGCGAGTGGCCTAGATTATTCTGTAGTATTTGATCTTTATTAGCTAGCTTATTCAAGACAATGTATTCGAGATTATATATATTACTCGAGACGATGTATTCGAGATTATATTCGATGATGCATATTATGTACTATGATTCAGTTTTTCCTTATTGATTGCATGCATGCATTGTAAATTGAATACTAAATTGTTTTATATTTCTTATGGATTAGTTAAATAAAAGCTATGACAGACAACACCGGCAGAGAGGGAGAAGAGGCCATGTTCGAGCTCATACGCTCCCCTCGCTAGCCAGATGATCAGAATGAAACAGATGACGGCTCCCAATATCTGAACAATACAGGGGAGGGTGATGGTATGATATTCGATCGCGACGACCAAATTGCTGAAGTCATGAACTATGATTATGATGATGAAGAAAATGTTGATCTTGAAATAATAGAGACTGGCGAGGTATATTTATATAAGCAGGCATCTGGTGATCATCACATGTTTTAAATGATTTGAAGATATATTAACGAATCGATCTTTCTTCTTTCAGCCCTTTGGATCGAGAAAATCTTCTATAGGCGGCAGGACAGTGCGAGGCCAGGCCAAAAATTTGAAGGAGGGCGTAAAGTACAACATCGATGCCATCAAAACAAATGGCGAACAAGCGCGCCTAAGAACATTGCGAACAAGTTCGTTCATCAGTGCGCAGTTCTTGTGAGGGACCAACTCCCGATCTCCATTCAAGAATGGAAAGAGCCAGCAAAGAAACGTCCAGATCTTACTTTCGTCGATGACAGAGCTAAATCAAAGCTTTAGGAATCTCTCATGGAAAATTTAACCCTACCAGATCATTTCACAGATGCAGATGTGCAGAAAGTAAAGGACGCTGCTCTTAGGAAGATGGCAATTGCATTCAACAACCCGATTGCTCTTAGGAAGATGGCAATTGCTCTTAGGAAGAGGCCCAACTGAGAGAATGACGAGCTTGTTATGAGGGCAGAACACCCGGGAAATCCTGAACACCCGGGAAGAACACGAGGCAAGGGCGTTATTCCATGGTATGAGGGCTTTTCGGACTGGAACGCGGACTACAGAAGCCGTGCGAGAAGGAAGATGGAGGGGGAGAAGAAGAGGAAGCTAGAGGAGGAGCAGAGGAAGTAGGAAGCAGAACGCCTTCCAGGCCTAGAAGCAAGCCAGCGGTAGCAGCAGCAGATCGACTCACTTAGCCAAGAAAGGGGGTCTCAGCAACGGCAGCAGCTAGCGGATGATCCAGCATTGGATAGCACCGTCCCATCCATGCCGAGAAGCAGCATGGGTTTCGCCTCGGGCGATGCATTGCTGGATAGATACCCTATGGATGACATCTTGGAGAACACTAACTGTGAGCTACACTTCAAAATGAAGAACATATCCATGAAGGTGGCGGACGCCGTTGCTTATACAAATCCCCCCAAAGCAACCTTCTATTGCAACCCGATTCCAGCCAGCTATGCTCGTGTCGTGGTTGATGAGGTGGTGGACCAATATTCGGGGCTAGAGCTTGACATTCTTGGAGGTGACGAGGAGCACACACTGGGAGAGGCCATACATCGTATCATCCTATGGAGAAAGGATTGCATCATCTTTCGAAGGGCACCGACACCGTGTCAGCCGACCCTTCCTCGAAGTCCCCCACCGCGTCAGGCCACTCCTCCTGCTTCAACTCACCCAACATGTCAGGCCACTCCTCCTCCAAGTCCTCCAATGCGTCAGGCCACTCCTCCTCCTCCAAGTCCGACACAACATCACGCCACTCATCTTGCTTCAAGTCCGGCACAACGTCAGGCCACTCCTCCCACTTCAAGTCCGCCAACGTGTCAGGCCCCTCCTCCAAGTACGACACCACGTCAGGCCACACCTCCTGCTCCAACTCAGCCACGTCAGCTATCTCCGTTGCCTCAGCAATCACCGAAGAGATCCGCCGTAGCTATGGGGCGTAGCGGTACAAGTCGAGGTAGTACAGGAGGAATAGGCGGAGGCAAGCGATTTCAATATGGTCCAAGCCTCGCGCCTCTTCTGAAGAGGCCTTACAACATGACCGAAGCGGAAAACAAAGCCAAAGTGAGGGCCCAATTGGATGCCCATTTTGGACTGAAACCTCCACCGCCGCCAAAGGAGAAAGTGCCCGATAAAGTCGTTGACCACTTTATTCGTATGGCTGAACCACAAGCTCTCAAGCCTGTTGACTCAGACTATGAGCGCAAAATCAGGTAGGCACATCGAGAACGACCACGGAAGGACTCGAGCTCGAGCTCGAGCCAAGTAGCTTGGCCAAAAATGCGGGAAAACCATTCCCTAGCTGGGAGAACAGGCGGCGCAATCGATCCCCCCACTTGTTGTACCAACAAATGAGAGTACCGGTGCCAGTCAGTTGGTAATAACCGACGAGCGTAGAAGGCATGCTAAAGAGCTCGGTATCACTGTTGGACAACTCCTCGAGATCGAGCCCATGTCTCCGCTTATAGAGGAAGACATAAAACGGAAATATGTCCACGGCGATTCTTTGGTCAAGCCTGAGGAGGTCAAGAACCTCCCAACGAGAATGTATGAATTGCATTATTGGCACATGAAAATCACCAAGAGTTTCAATCGAGAGTCCCTCATGGTGAACGTCAAGGAAGAGCATTACTTCCATAAGCTAGCTCTATCCGTTGACTATCCAGAACTATTTCAGTTATTCAATCAAGAAGCACTCGACAAATCTTTCGTCAGTTGCTATTGTCTGGAAGTGATTTCTTTCTGTAATTGAAGTCTCAAGCTAGGTTTAGTGCTCATTGATCGATCATTACCTATAATTATCCTTACTATATTCTTTTTTGTGGTATTATGCAGGATGAAGATGTATGAAATGAAAAAAGCTGGACGCTATGGCATTGGGTTCATTGACCCAAATACCATTAATGAACACACATGGAAATTGGAATGGTATAAAGAAGATGTAGAGAATAAAATGCTAGAGTTCTTGAAGCGCCTCAATACCAATGAAGATATACTACTTCCTTACAACTTCTTGTGAGTCACACTGTCTTGTACTACAGATTCTGTTTTTGCTTACTTGCTAGCTAGATGTTAATAATTAAGTGTATAGGGTTTAGGGTAGTTGATTAGTGTTATGCACATGCCCGCTTAATTAAGACATGCAAACATGTGCGCATGCAGTTACCACTGGATCTTGTTAATCATTAAAGTTGAAGAAGGAACAGTTGAAGTACTGGACTCACTACTTAAAAAAGAAAGTGACTTCACCATCTTGAAAGGGATAGTTGGCAGGTAATTTCAATCATTATTAACCATATCTCGGCGTATTTAGTTCGTCATTTCCTGATATCAACTATTTAATAACCCCTTTATTAATTTTCTTTGCCGACGGGCAAGGCTTCGGCAAAGTTCATCAAGGTGACTCCAGGCAAATGGCGACAAAAGCTGATTTGGTTTCGACCCAAGGTAAGTAATTAAGTAGTACTAGCTAGCTACCATCTCCTTAATTCTTGTTTCAATACCATTAATTAATTATCATGCTTGATTAATTATTATCTGATTAAATTCTATTCTCGTAAAGGCCCTGAAGCACGCGCTGGGGCTGAAGTGTGTGCATACTACGTTCGCGAGAACATTCGCATGATGGCGTCCAAAAGGAGCAAATCTGACAGACAACAATGGGTACGTTTGCTAGAACACTATTCACAATTTTTAAATTATTATCGATATCTAGTCACACAACTAATACACCTGCATATTGATCTGCTTCTTAACGGTTCAAAGACGTGCGGGAGAAGCTCCTACCAACAGAACAAAAGGCACTAGGTAGTGAAAGTCAAACCTTGTCTGGTTCAATGGAGGAGTCAAATGGTTGGATTCTCCTGGACCCCCTGGGGTTGTCTTTGTTTCCGGTGATGCCCTGCAACCACTGCTCCACCTTCTCCTCGGTGACTTCCTCTGGGTGAATCCAAGTGGTGTCCTCAATGCCCGAGTACATCCACATAGGATGATCGCGAGCCTAGAGTGGCTGGATGCGTTGACTGAGAAACACCTCTAACAAATCCATGCCGGTCACACCGTCATGGACTAATTGGACTACTCGTTCAACCGACATGTTCACCTCTGTTTTCTCTGCTGCAGTCACTTTCAATGAGGAGGGCTGCTGGACCCAATCCATGGGGAAGGGAGGAAGACCAGTCGACTGACCAGGAGTGGGTAGGTCCTTATAGTAAAACCAGGTCAACTGCCACCCTCTAACCGAATCGGGAAGAGTCATAGCCGGAAAAGTACTCATGACCCTCATCTGAATCCCTAGACCTCCGCACATCTGAATCACATGCGTCCTCTCATCACTCGGATTAGCCTTTTTCACAGACTAAGAACGGTAAGTGAAGATGTGTTTGAAGAGACCCCAATGCGGTCGGAAACCCAGGAAATTCTCACACATAGACACAAATGTAGCGAGATATATGATGGTGTTGGGGGAAAAGTGATGATTGAGCTCCAAAAAAGTTCAGGAAACCTCGGAAAATGGATGAGGGGGCAAAGAGAAACCGCGGTCAACATGGGTTGTGAGGAGGACGCACTCACCCTCCTGCGACTGGGGCGTGGTCTCATTGCCCGGCTGCCTCCAAGATCTGGGGGCAATCAAGCCCCCTTCAGCCAGATCCACCAAATCAACCTTCGAAATCATGGACCGGATCCAGTCGCCCTGGATCCAGCCGGCCGGCAGGCTGGCCCTCGAAGACGATCCCCCCGACTCATCTTCTTGCCCTTCGCCGCTGCCGTCACCTTCTTCACACGCTCCAGGGGCCGCCGTCTTGTCCTTCCCCATCGTTGCGGGCTGTGCACGAACGGGGCAGCGACATCGAGAGTGGAGGCGAATGCGGTGGAGAAGCAGAGGAGGAAGAAGGGGAATGGCGAGCACTTTGCAGAATACATCGGCCGCAATGCCTAATATAGGCCCGGTTCCGAGTGGCTGACTCGTGGGCGCATATGATCATGTCAAATCCCGCAACAGTTGCGCCCTGGGCACGTGGTGGAAAAGGCGGCACAGAGATTGAGGCGCCCCTTCCTAATCCGTCCCGTTTTACCGCGGTGCCCTCCGCCTCGCGCGCTTCCCCAAATTTCGAATCCCGTGAGATGCGGGGACGGCAGTACAACCAATCGCGCCAAAGATTTCATACCGCTCCAGCACAAGTTTGGCATAAGTTCATTCGACCAAATCTGAATGGATCAAGGCGACTGTAAATGAAGTTGAAGTCTCAGTGTGATTCGTCAGCCTAGGTAAAATGCCTCGAAGCTCAAAACCGGGTCGGAATCATCTTCAACCTCTTCCTCACTTGGACCCTGATCCATTCTAGGGATAATGACGTTGACATGTACCTAGGGTAGGGTAATAGGCCTGACCTAGACACCCTTCCCAAGGACACTGCCCTACAGCCAAAGGCATGCAAAGCACAACAACACCTACCGACTGAGATCACCTCAGAGTGCATCCCACTTCACCAACAGTTCCACTAGGGTATCCCAATTCCACTCGACCGAACAAGAAACCACTCGGAGTACAGAAGACCTAAAGTCAATCAGGATGGCAATAGTCAGGCATTCACTCTGCAGTCTTTAAGATCACTTAAAGCTCTTTATAGCTAATGTTACCAGTAACGCCCTGTCTTAATGTACATTGAACCCTATGTAACGGGGGATGGCCGGGGTGCTGGAGCACTCTATATAAGCCACCCCCCTCCTCGGGGCCAAGGGTTCGCACCCCCTGTAACTTCACACATAATCCAATCGACCAAGCTTACGGGCACCGAGACGTAGGGCTATTACTTCCTCCGCGAAGGGCCTGAACTTGTAAACCTTGCGTGCACAACCTCATCACAGCTAGAACCTTGCCTCTCCATACATACCCCCTATTCTACTGTCAGACTTACTCCCATGACAGTTGGCACCCACCGTGGGGCATGTGTCTTAGCGACTTTCCGGTGAGGTTGTGATTTTTCCGATTCCCATCATCATTGTTTCTGGCGGCGGATTGGCTGAGGGCCGCGAGATCCGTCTCGGCGCACTCGTTTTCGTCAACGACGACTCCTCTTGGCTCCAGGAGGCCCCCTCGACGTCGAGATGCTCCTCGTCCGCGGGGCTACACACTTTCACGCGTGCGTTCGTGGCGTCCTTCTGTGGCAGCCGTCAACCCAGTATCGGTCGGCTCCCATGGCATCTTCGCTCCCTGTTGTTCGTCGTTGCAAGCGATCCGGTCGACCACGACTCCAGTGGTGGGTGAAGCATGCGGTGGGCCACCAGTCGGCCACCCCTCAAGTCGCGGTAATCGAGCCCGATGAATCTCTTTATGGGCTATTCGATCTGTTGAGTGGCTCTGTCGACACCCTGTCCCAGTGTGACAGCAGTGACCCTGCGGTAGAAGTCTTGGTGGTCAACGCACCGCACAACCCGCCTAGTGTTCATCGCGGCGACGACAGCGATGGCGGCGGCGATCCATCACGTGTTCATGAAGAATATTATCCCGAAGCCCTCACTTCAAAATAGAGGGAAGAACTTCACTGCTACAACATGGAGGAACTCCACACACCCATCGTCAGAGAGACCTCTGAGGCTCGGGCCTTGGAGGCGGTGCCCCTGGCCACTTTGGCTGAGCACACTCGACTGGAGAACCATCAGCATGCACTCGACGAGCGCGCCCGTCAGCAGATCCCAGAATCCAGTCGGCGATGACGATAGTTATTTCTGTCCGACCCTTAGGTATATCGCACTCCGATTCAGAATCTTATAGCCGCAGCCCGTATAGCAGAGCCGATCCAGCCATCCCAGTCAGAGGCTAGAAGAGGTTTGATGCAGATCAGGGTGCTGCTTCGGGCAGCAGGAGAGCAAAACTCAGATGTTTCTCGGTCTTGCAATAGGATACACAGCAGATCTGTGATGGCTGACACAGTTCAATCGGCTCACGGCCCAAGATCGCCCCTGCGGCGTGAGGGACGTGGGCATCACCAATTGCAGTACGTGGGTCGGAACCATGAGAAGTATGATGACCGACTCGGCTGTGATGACCGCCATCGAGTGCCTACGCCTCCTCTGAGGAGTGGATCATATGTGCCCCGGCAATATGATAACAGGTGCCCGCGCAACGGTGAGCGGAGGGTACTGGTCTACCCAAGAGAGCCAGGTTTTGATGCAAGGTCGATCCTCGTTCAAGGTCTGGTCAACAGGAACAGAGCACATAGAGAAGGACTTGACAGAGATCGTCCGATTGGCAGTAGAGTTCATGTTTCCGATCCAGAGTGTTTCAGCAGAGCCATCGGAGCTGCTGAGATTCCCCCCAACTTCAGGTTGGCAACAGGAGTGAGCAAGTTTACCAGCGAATCGAAGCCTGACACGTGGTTGGAGGATTAATGAGTGGCTGTACAGATCGGTGGTGGTAATGATGAAGTGGCAATGAAGCATCTTCCTCTTATTTTGGAGGGGGGCAGAGCGTGGTTGAATTAGTTGACTCCAGGCAGTATATTCAGTTGGGAAGAGTTCGCCCGAGTGTTGATCAGGACATTTGAGGGCACATGCAAACGACATGCAGGGTTAGCAGAACTTTAGCATTCCGTACAAATACCGAATGAAACTTTGAGGGATTATATCCAGAGGTGGACCACTTTGCATCACACAGTGGAGAATGTGTCTCGGCATCAAGCAGTTTGCGCCTTCAAGGAAGGCGTTCGGTACAGAGAGCTTAACCTGAAATTCGGTCAGACAGGAGATATGACCCTGACCCGAATGATGGAAATAACCACTCGGTACGCTAATGGCGAAGAAGAAGACTGACTCCACAGTGGCAAGAGAAAACCAGTTGGCCAGGACACCGGGGGAGGGAATTCCAATCGGAAGCAGAAACGCAAAGCTGAACCCGCAGGACCTCGTGAGACTACAATTGCGGTCCAAGGAAAATTTAAGGAAAAATCTAAGGGGCCTTGGACCCCCAAGAAGGTAAAAGATCAAGCAGGAAATGATTTACTAGATTTGCCGTGTCTTATTCACACCAAGAAGGATGAAGAAGGAAACCTGATTTATCCCAAGCATACCACTCGATAATGTCAACTCCTTATCTAGCAGTTCCGATAGAAGCAATCCAGTGAGAAAGAGAAGGAATCTGACAAGGATGAAGACAAAGAAGAGGATTATGGTTTCCCCAACGTCAATTCTACCTTAGTGATTTTTGTTGACATCGAGAGCAAAAGTCGACTGAAAGTCGTAAACAGAGAAGTGAACATGGTTGCTCCAGCAACAACAACATATTTGAAGTGGTCACAAACTGCAATCACTGTCGACTAGTCCGATCACCCAGCACGCGTTGCCACTCCAGGGCGGTAAGCATTGGTAGTCGACCCAGTTGTTGGAGGCACTCGACTGACCAAAGTATTGATGGATGGTGGCAGTGGTTTGAATATTCTATACGCTGACACCTTGAAGGGAATGGGCATTCCGATGTCCAAGCTTAGTGAAAGAAACATGAGGTTCAACGGAGTTATCCCTGGAAAGAAAGGTGATTCACTCGGCCAGATCACTCTTGACGTGGTTTTCGGTGATTCAAAGAATTACCGTAAGGAAACATTGACATTTGAAGTTGTGAATTTTCAAAGTGCCTATCATGCTATTCTGGGCAGGACTGCGTATGCTCATTTCATGGCTCGACCGTGTTACGTGTACCTTAAGCTGAAGATGCCAGGCCCCAGAGGCGTGATCACAGTTACTGGTAATCGGCAGAGAGCAGAAGAGTGCCTCCAGAAGGGCTCGAATATTGCTAATGATTAGATGGCAGAGTAGAAATGCAAGAGTACCAGAAGAATGCATATCCGAGTGATTTGGTACGCGCCAAGAAGCCTGCTTCAGAATCTGTGTTTCAGTCGTCCGGTGAAACGAAGCCGGTTCACATTCACCCGACCGATCCCAATGCCGCTCCGACTCATATCTCATCAACGCTCGACAGCAAATAGGAAGAAGCGCTCATCCAGTTCCTCCGTGAGAACTAGGACATCTTTGCATGGAAACCTTCTGACATGCCAGGTGTATCCAGGGGACTTGCTGAGCACCGTTTGCGAGTCGACCCTAAGGCAAAACCCGTTAAAGAGCATCCTCGTTGGTCCGCCGTGGAGAAGAGAAAGGCAATCGGCGAGGAGGTGGCTCGGCTTATGGCAGCTAAGTTCATCTGTGAAATATGCCACTCTGAGTGGCTCGCCAATGTTGTCATGGTCCCTAAGAAGGACGATTCACTTCGTATGTGCATTGATTTCAAGCATATCAATCGGGCCTGCCCGAAAGATCATTTTCCTCTCCCTTGCATTGACCAGATTGTCGACTCAACTGTGGGGTGTGAGCATTTGTATTTTCTGGATGCATATTCCGGGCATCATCAGATCCGACTGTATGGACCCGATGAAATAAAAAACAGCTTTTATCACCCCATTCGGGTGCTTTTGCTATGTTACCATGCCCTTTGGTCTCAAGAATGCTGGTGCCACATTTATGAGGATGATTCAGAAGTGCCTGCTCACTCAAATCAGTCGGAATGTGGAAGCATATATGGATAACATCGTGGTTAAGTCGCGTAAAGGTTCCGACCTGCTGACTGACCTCGCTGAAACCTTCGCCAATCTGAGGAGATATGATATCAAGCTTAATCCGTCAAAGTCCACATTCGGAGTCTCGGGCAGATAGTTACTTGGTTTCCTCATTTCCGAACGAGGGATCGATGCAAACCCAGAGAAAGTTGGTGCAATCCTCCGAATGAAGCGCCCTATGCGTGTGCATGACGTTTTGGCCGCTTTGAGTCGATTCATCTCTCATCTCGGTGAAAAGGCATTGCCTCTTTACCGACTGATGAAGAAATCTGATAAGTTCGAGTGGACTCCTGAAGCTGACGCAGCGTTTGCAGAGTTCAAAGCCCTACTTTCCACCCAGCCGGTGCTTGCTGGTCCAATCAGCAAAGAGCCTTTACTGCTTTATATTGCAGCCACTGGACAAGTTGTCAGTACAGTACTCACGGTCGAGCGGGAAGAAGAAGGTAAAGCCTATAAGGTTCAATGCCTAGTGTACTATATTTCTGAAGTCTTGACTCCATCCAAGCAGAGATATCCGCATTATCGTAAGCTTGTGTATGGAATTTACTTGACCACGAAGATGGTTGCACATTATTTCTCAGATCATTCGATTACATTCATCAGCGACACTCCATTGTCAGAAATTCTGAACAACAGAGATGCAACTGGTCCAGTGGCAAAATGGGCGATTGACCTCCTTCCATTGGATATCAAGTTTAAGGCAAAGAAAGCAATCAAGTCCCAAGCAATAGCAGATTTCCTCGCCGAGTGGGTTGAGCAGCAACAGCCGACTCGGATTCACTCGGAGCATTGGACTATGTTCTTTGATGGATCCAAGATGCTGAACGGTTCTGGCGCTGGGGTAGTACTGGTATCCCCCCGAGGTGACAATCTAAGTTATGTTCTCCAGATTCACTTTGATTCCTCCAACAATGAAGCTGAGTATGAAGCACTTCTGTATGGGTTGCGTATGGCCATTTCACTCAGCGTCCGTCGCCTAATGGTTTACGACGACTCAAATTTAGTGGTCGGTCAAGTGATGAAAGAGTGGGGCGTCAGGAGCCCGGCCATGACTGGTTATTGCAATGCGGTGAGGAAGTTAGAAAAGAAGTTTGAAGGGTTAGAGCTCCACCATATACCCCGACTAAAGAATCAAGCAGCTGATGACTTGGTGAAGATAGGTTCTAAGCGGGTGCCCATTCCCAGCAATGTGTTCATAGAGCATCTTCACACAGCGTCAGTTCAAGAAGATCCTTTCATAGAAGAGCCCCTGCAACCAAAAAGTTCTACCAATCCGACTAAAGTCGAGATTCCAGTCGTGGTCGACCTGATCATGGAGGTTTTGGTCCTCATCCCCGATTGGACGGTGTCATATATTGCATATCTGCTCAGAAAGGAACGTCCAGAAGATGAAGATGAGGCCCGTCAGATTGTCCGTCGATCCAAGCTTTCACCATGATAGGTGGACATCTTTTCAGAGAGAGTGTTACTGGAGTTGCTCAGCGATGCATCAAAAGAAGATCGAATGATGCTCAATGACATCCACTTGGGGACCTGTTGTCACCATGCGTCCTCTCGGACCATCGTGGCCAAACCATACTGAGCAGGATTCTATTGGACACGAGCAAATGAGATGGCGAAAGAAATAGTCGACAAATGTGAAGGCTGTCAGTTCTACTCCAACATGTCCCACAAGCCTGCATCAGCCCGGAAGTCCATTCCACTCGTCTGGCCATTTGCTGTTTGGGGATTGGATATGGTTGCACCCCTGAGAACCGACAGAAGTGGTTTCACTCATTTGCTTGTAGCAGTCGACAAGTTCACTAAATGGATCGAAGCCAAACCCATCAAGAATCTCGATTCTGGTACTGCCATCAGTTTCATTAGAGAACAGCCATTTAGATATGGAGTCCCTCACAGCATTATCATGGATAATGGCTCCAACTTTGATTTTGATGAGTTCAGAGCATTTTGCGCTTCCCAAGGCACTCGAGTCGACTATGCTTCAGTCACCCACCCGTAGTCGAATGGACAGGCAGAAAGAGCAAACGGTTTGATCCTCCAAGGGTTGAAACCCCGATTGATGCGTGACCTCAAACATGCAACATGTGCTTGGGTAGACGAGCTTCCATCAGTCATTTGGGGATTAAGAACAACAATGAATCGGTCGACTGATCAAACTCCCTTCTTCATGGTCTATGGGGCTGAAGCTATGCTACCAAGTGATTTGCTTCACAATGCACCCCGAGTAGAACTCTTCTTAGAAGCTGCAGCTGAACAAGCTCGACAGGATGCTGTTGATCTTCTAGAAGAAGAAAGGGAGATGGCCCTGATCCGGTCGACCATTTGTCAGCAAGCCCTCTGTCGATTCCATGCCAGAAATGTGAGAGGTCGAGCATTTCAGGAAGGAAAACTTGTGCTCTGAGTGGATCAGTAACGGCCCCATAAGCTTGCTCCTGCTTAAGAAGGTCCCTTCATCATTACTAAGGTGCTCCACAATGGAGCATATCAACTTTACAATGTGGAACACATGAAAGACGAGCTACGCGCTTGGAATGCGGAGCTGCTCCACCATTTTTATACTTAAACATTTGGTATGATGAGATGTAATAAGCGGTACCTTTTCAGTTTGTTTATCAAAGACACAGTTTAACAGTCTTCTAGATGATTGTTCTTACATATGAATGTGTTAAAAAACAGTGGGTGGCTTAGCCGCGAACCTGATTCGCTTAAGTTTTACAAATACAAGCGAGTGAAGAGCAAGCCTCTCACTCGGGGGCTTAGCTACGAACCTGATTTTCCTAAGTTTTAAAAATCCTCCCGAGTGAAGAGCAAGCTTCTCACTCGGGGGCTTAGCCGCGAACCTAACTCGCCTAACTTTATAAAATCCTACCGAGTGAAGAGCAAGCCTCTCACACGGAGGCTTAGCTGCAGTTCCGTACTTGCCTAAGTTTAAAAAATCCTACCAAGTGAAGAGCAATCCTCTCACTCGGGGGCTTAGCTACAGTCTCGTACTCGCCTAAGTTTAAAAAATCCTACCGAGTGAAGAGCAAGCCTCTCACTCGGGGGCTTAGCCACGAACCTGATTCGCCTAAGTTTTGAAAATCCTACCGAGTGAAGAGCAAGCCTCTCACTCGGAGGCTTAGCTGCAGTTCTGTCGGGGATATACCCCGCGGTATGACCCGGCCAGAATTATGACCCAGCCGGACTTGGCGACTCACCAGAGACCCGGCTGGAGCTTGGCAAGTCACTGGCAACCCGCCCGGACTTGGTGATTTACAGGCAACCCGCTTGAGCATTGTGATTCACTAGTGACCCGACAGGCGGGTCAGACGGACGACAAGGCCCAAATGGCCGGCTCATGTTATGGTGGGCCGGCTTAAGAGAAAGTATAAGGAATATTCCCTTATAAAGTAAGAAAGACTAGGACTCCACTTGTAATAGAGTAATCCTAATCCTACTAGGACTAGTCATGTAACCCGCCCCTTTAACTTATATAAGGAGGGGTAGGGCTCCCCAAAGAGGGACGAGCAAGAAGAAACAATCTCTAGGGCTAGACACAAAGGGGGAGCCGGCTTATGCGGCGACTCTCTCATGAGTATAATGAGACCTAGCCACAAACAACATGTAGGGTTATTACCGGATGATGTTTCCCGGGGCCCGAAGCTGTCTAAATCCTTCTCTTATGTGTTAACCCGCCTCACGTCTCTCGATTCCGAACAACCCTTTAAAGCTACCGCATAGATGCGTTGGCCTCACGACTAATTTCTTACACTAGGACATCTGACATGACAATTCCACGACATGTTCCCTACTCACCTACATTTAAAAAATCTTGCCGAGTGAAGAGCAATCCTCTCACTCGGGGGCTTAGCTGCAGTCTCGTACTCGCCTAAGTTTAAAAAATCCTACCGAGTGAAGAGCAATCCTCTTACTCGGGGGCTTAGTTGTAGTCTCGTACTCGCCTAAGTTTTAAAAATCCTACCGAGTGAAGAGCAAGCTTCTCACTCGGGGGCTTAGCCGCGAACCTGACTCGCCTAAGTTTATAACATCCTACCGAGTGAAGAGCAAGCCTCTCACTCGGAGGCTTAGCTGCAGTTCCGTACTCACCTAAGTTTATAAAATCCTACTGAGTGAAGAGCAATCATCTCACTAGGGGGCTTAGCTGTAGTCTCGTACTCGTCTAAGTTTGAAAAATCCTAACGAGTGAAGAGCAAGCCTCTCACTCGGGGGCTTAGCCGCGAACCAAATTCGTCTAAGTTTTAAAAATCCTACCGAGTGAAGAGCAAGCCTCTCACTCGGAGGCATAGCTGCAGTTCCGTACTCTCCTAAGTTTAAAAAATCCCACCGAGTGATGAGAATTCCTCTCACTCGGGGGCTTAGCTGCAGTCTCGTACTCGCCTAAGTTTAAAAATCCTACCGAGTGAAGATCAATCCTCTCACTCGGGGGGCTTAGCTGCAGTCTTGTACTCGCCTAAGTTTAAAAAATCCTACCGAGTGAAGAGCAAGCCTCTCACTCGGGGGCTTAGCTGCAGTCTCGTACTCGCCTAAGTTTAAAAAATCCTACCGAGTGAAGAGCAATCCTCTCACTCGGGGGCTTAGCTGCAGTCTCGTACTCGCCTAAGTTGAAAAAATACTACCGAGTGAAGAGCGATCCTCTCACTCGGGGGCTTAGCTGCAGTCTCGTACTCGCGTAAGTTTAAAAACTCCTACCGAGTGAAGAGCAAGCCTCTCACTTGGGGGCTTAGGTGCAGTCTCGTACTCGCCTAAGTTTAAAAAATCCTACAGAGTGAAGAGCAATCCTCTCACTCGGGAGCTTAGCTGCAGTCTCGTACTCGCCTAAGTTTAAAAAAAACCTTACCGAGTAAAGAGCAATCCTCTCACTCGACCTGGCCACGCGCTTCAAGCTGCATCACAAGTACAACGTACGCTCCATCTTGATCCGCAAGGACGTTGAGGTGCCGGTCGTCTGCGACCCTCTCCTGGGAGCTGCGTCACAAGTACAATGTGCGCTCCATCTCGATCCGCAAGGACAACTAGGTGCAAGTCATCTGCGACCCTCTCCTCGGAGCTGTGTCACAATTACAATGTACGCTCCATCTCGATCCGCAAGGACGACGAGGTGCAGGTCGTCTGTGACCTTCTCTTCAGAGCTGCATCACATGTACAAAAGTTTGTTCCGAGTGAAGGGCCAACTTCCATTCGGAGAGAAAGCCAAAGCAATTGTGTTCTAAGAAGAACCAAGTTCAGATAAATCTCGCAAGTTCCGAACCGCAGATAAAAGTACTCGGGCATCAGGCGTGAAAGAGTTTAACGGTTACAAAATCACTCGGCATTCCGAGGCAAATTTAATCAGAGCTTAAAGTTTGTTCACTCCACAGGAGGAGAGCTGGCCGGCTCGACGAACTCGTAAAAGTCGATTCCATCTACAATGCGAGTGGCTGCTTCGGTGAAGGTTTCCCTGAAGGATTGGAAGTCAAGCTTCTTGGTGTTGGCAACCTTGAGCGCTGCCAGCTTCTCTTGCTTGGCTTCTTTGAAGTGGACACGGACCAGAGACAGAGCAACATCAGCACCACACCGAGCAGATGACTTCTTCCATTCCTGCACTCGACCAGGGATCTCATTAAGTCGAGTCATCAGGGACTCGAGATTGTTTTGAAATGTCACCCTTGGCCAGAGTGTTGTGTCACAGCCCTAGAATACCTGAGTGAAATAGTTGCATCTGCACTTATGCATCATGTCTAAAATTTCTGAAAGTTGAATTGAGGTTTGTTGAAACCCTCAGAAATCAGTTCAAAAATAACCAACTTTAAAATCTTCTCAAATGAGTCCAAGAAAATGTCCCTGGTATTCTATAAGCCAACGCCACCACACTATTTAGATTATTTGCCACATCATGACAAACCCTAGCATATGTTTGGCAATTTGAATTTTGGACTTTGATTTGAATTTGAAATTTGAACCGGTTTCGAACCAACGTGAGTTTAACAACAGTAATCATGATGATGTGGCATCATTAGGAGGGAATTACTGTAGCTTAATTATCCGGGCGTCACACGTACCAAATAAGCCAACGCCACCACACTATTTGAAAAAAATAGTGGTGGTGTTAGTTGTAAATGGCGCGCCACCAAAGTAAGTTGTTACTAGCACTATTTCCACTAGTGTGTCAGGCTAGCACTTGTAAGTCCTCTGAAGTTAATATTGGGCCAGTCGATTTTCACCCGAAGGAACAGCCTCCGGCTCGCCGGAGAAGCCCTCTGGGTCTATCTTAGGATGGCAGGCTACCAGATGTCTATCTTAGGATGGCAAGCAACCTTGGTATCTATCTTTGGTGTGTTAGGGGGTGCAGGTTCACGGGAAAAAAAAGTTCATCGTCATGGTTAGAGGGATGGCACGGGGCGGAAGCAACTCGATGGTGGGCAGCGGTTGAGGGGAGGGCGGGGCGCCAAGGCTGGCGCGGGACCGCTGCCAACCGGCAGCGGCGTAATCCGGTGGTATGTGGGGCGGTTTCAGGGAAGAAAATGAACAGATGGTTGGGTTGAAGGTTGAAGAAAGCGATTTGTGCATCTGATGACTTAAAACAAAAGCTTGTGGGGCATGGTTAATTGGTTGCTAGCTACACGTAGCTAGCTACTGGTAGTATCAAAAAACGTCTTATATTAAGTTAAGGAGGAATTATGTTTTCCTTCTCTCCACTTGCTCTGTCCTTTCTCGCCCAAAAAATAAAAACAAAAAACTAGTTATTCTCTCAATATGAATGCATTTTGATTGATTAATCGTTTCAGAGGGCGTCCCCAAGCTAGCTTAGCTTAGCTTAGTTAGTATGCTCGATCGATCTTTAGATAATTTTAAAAACATTAGTTAGCATTCTGCACTTGCCTTAATTGGGTCACCATGCATGCGTCAAGCGAGTACACATTACTGACACGTCATTGCTGGAAACCAAGCACTGAGGTAGTCCAGTGCTCGATTATCAGCACGTAATGATCAATCTTTCCAAATTAACGTGCACACACGTATATGTACACAAATATACATTTGAGTCTCTGCTTTGCACCAAGGTCGATCATACTTACGCGTTAAGAACCAATGCATCTAATAGTTGGTTAGCACAGGAGAGGAGATGCATGAACTTGACTAGTGTATGTATTTTTAAACAAAATGCACGTACGCATGGAAATTATTAAGTTAATTTGGGTTTCCAGAGATGAATTTAGTTTCATTTTCTTCCTTTGATGTTGGTTTGTTTTTCTAGAGTAATTAAATAAATTAATAGCATGCATTTACTGTACAAACAAATCCATCACAAACAACCACACTTTTTGTTGCAAACATCATCAAGACAAATAGCTCAACAATGGATACATGACAGATCTGATCACACACACAAACAACACTGATACACATCACTGATCACAAGCTACTACGGACTGCTGGCCTAGCTTCTAGCTAGCTAGGGGGTCGCATGCATGCTTACTTTATTGGGCCAATGATGCTCAGAAGCTAGCTAGGACATAGCTAGCTAATTGGCCGACTGCTGAAGAATCCATCATATCCTGCTGCAAGCTCCTCTACGCACTCGTACAATACGCCCGCGGTACGAACTACTACTACAATACTACTACTAGAGAAACAAACGGATGGCTCTCAAACGGCGGCAGCAGGCAGACAGGTATGATGGATGGATGCACTACTCACCATCACGGAGGCCAAGGTAATGTGGGACCCCTGTCTGGGGAAGCCAGGCGCCTCCCTGGATGAACCTCCCCGGCGCATACAGCCTAGCCTGTGCCTCGTTGAGGCGATGAAACCCATGCCAGTCGACGCGGTGGTCGACATTGGCGCCGGCGCCGTGGTTCGCGAACTCACCATAGAAGATATGGCCCTCGTGGCCGGGCGTGACGCCGCCTTTGACGCGTTCCTTGGGGTTGGTCTTGTTCCAAGCCACCCATCCGTCCGCGTGGATGATGTCGTCGATGGTGCAGAACATGTACACCACGGTTGCGTGGTCCTTCCAAGGACGGCCCAGGTAGGTCTGGACGCCGTTGAGGCTGCAGTTCTGCAGCACGAACCACCGAGATGTGCTCCGCGGCCTTGAGCGGTGATGACGTTGTGTTTGCCGTCGGCCGGCCGGCGTGCGAAGACGATGCAGTCCTGAAACACGGCTGTCGCATCCCAAAAACAAAGTCTACGGTGCCTGATATCTCACACTCACGGTAGAATTGCAGGTGCAATTCGGCCATGAGGGTGTCCTGATACACGTGTATCTGGCACCGGTAGAACACGGTTCGGTCAGCCTGGACCCGGAGAGCCACGGCCTGGTTGATGCCTGGCCCGCCCGCCGTGTTTTGAATCGTCACGTCCCGAGCCATGAAACCATTAGCAAACACACCTGCATGGAATTAATGGAACAATAAAGTAAAAGAGACCGATTAGCTCCCTTAGCAAATTAATCCTACTAGTAGTAGTAGTTCTAGTAGTAGCCGTCAAGTTTACTTTTTTTTTCTTCATCTTTTTTTTATTTTGACAAACAGTATTATTAGGAGTACGTAGTACTAACAATACGACAACACTAGTTTTTTTAGTAGTTTATTTATATATATACGGATGAGATATACACGACCGACCAAACAGCCCTATGATGCGTGTGCCTTCATGCATGATTGCATGTACGTACAGTAGAGATATATTACTGCCCTAGCCTACTAACCAAAGAAAGAGGATACTAGCTAGTGTTGCTAGTCTACTGGTATTAAGGAGGGAAGTATATGCTGCTATGCATGCATGTATTTGCATTGGTCTTAACGGCCGGAAAGGAAAAACGATGGGTCAAAGCGGACTTACTCATTGTGGCCGATTGCATCACGTTGTGCCCTGTCCTATCGGACAGGGCTCCGGTGATGATTGTACGGCCGACGCCATCGCCGATAAGCACCACGTTGTCGCGCCCTTCTTGTACGACGATCTGCTCTTCGTAGGTGCCGGCGGTCACATAGATGACGAAGTGCGCTCCTGTCCGATTCTTCCAGAGACTCAACGTACGCCTCGCGGACGGAGGTGACGGTGACAGCGCCGCCGCCGGCGCCGCCAAGCTTCGACACCCGCACGTCCGGCTTGAGCCGGCGGACGGGGGTGCTGAGGACGCCGCGGTGGTGCTTTCCTCCGCGGAGGACCGCAGGAGCGGCCGTGGTGGTTGCGGCCAAGGCCAAGCCCACAACCACCAGGACAGGGAGCAGCTGCAACGTGAACGTGGTAGGCGGCGACATGGCTGGCGGCCGCTCTCTCGCCCTTGTGGTGGTTGTGGCAGTGGGCAGGCAGTGTGTGGATGGAGGTATCGGATGTGCCTCTGTCTTGTGGAGTGAGGTCTTGTGCCACTTGGTTTAAGTAGAGGGAGGGAGGGAGGGCCGGCTCCACATGCATGCAGCTTCCCATAAATGAAGTAGGCAGGCAGCTACCATTCGATCAAGCCCATCGGCCGAAGAGAACCTCCTTTTGCAATGCAATTAGGCAGCAGCTAGGTAGCTTTAGCTAGGACGACGTTGCAATGCAAATGTGACCATGCATGCATGCATAGCAGCATATTAACATGCTTTAGCTAGGATCGATCGAATTCACGTGCTAGCTAGGCCGGCTCCGCTCGGCCGGACTCCGCGGTAAGCGTACGTACTAGCTCGATCACGTATTAACTTGCTCTTCATTGTACTCCTACTCCTGCTCTTCAACGTACTCCCCTCCTAGTAAGCTAGCTAGCTACGTACTACCTATCCCTAGCTCTACGCTCTAGCTAGCTTGTTATCCCTCTCTGTTCTGTCTCTCGGCCCGCCCGAAAGAATCAAGTACAATACAGAACTACAGTACATACTCCTAGTGAGGAGAGGAGATGGAGGACCATGCATTTGTTACTGCCGCACTATCAATTTAATTGTTGATCAACAAAAGAGGGGGCATGCATGCTGCACTGCACTGCCATCCATCCTCCTTCTCATAAGAAAACGCAATGCAAAAAAAAAAGACTAGTAAGGAGACCCTCATTACTTATACTGCAGCAAGTAGGATAGGATAAGGGGGGCGTACGTGGCGTGCGTATGGGACGCCGTCCCGAGCCTGCATGCATGCATACTAAACGCCCAAGCCATGCATGTACGTACTACTATATCATGATCAAGCCCGTTTGCATTGCAATTAGCTAGGTGGTATAGCAGCTAGCTAGGATGCATCGATCGATCGATTTCACGTGCTAGCCCGAGCATGCATGCTCCTACTCCATACATCTACTCTAGTACGTACAGTTGAAAATAAAGAACTAATGGCCAATCGAAGCCATGCATGTATCATCCATCCTTCCTTTCTTGTATTTTCTTATTATTATATCTCATATATATATATATATATATATATATATACTCCATGCATCAACTACTATGCATGCTTGCTGGTGGGTGTGTGTGTGTGTGTGTGTGTGTGTGTGTGTGTGTGAGAGAGAGAGAGAGAGAGAGAGAGAGAGAGAGAGAGAGAGTATGGATGACGGACCACAGCGAATTTTAATTCTCGTGCGCGCACAGCATGTATGCATAGTGGAAGTAGTACGAAGTAGCTAGCTTCTAGCTAGTGAAATTAGCGCAAGTATAGAAGTATGCAACACAATGCATGCTTGCTACTAGCTACGATCGTCTCTCTAGGACAAGGACCAGGAGAAGTACAGTACATGCATCAAGCTCGCGATCGCTGGCTGGCTGGCTGGCTACATCAAGCTCGGTTCGGTTGATATAGATACATCATCTCTCTCTATATATAGTCGTTGGAGCTTCCGTAATTAATTGTATTTCCTTCCCGCAGAAAAGAAGAAGAAGAAGAAGAAGAAGAAAAGATGTAGCTTAATTAGCTAAAAGCTGTCTAGTTCGCTTTTCCATTCCATTCCATTCAGCACGGTCATCTCCGTCTCGTTGCAAATTAATTTGCAGCTTCCTTGTAATATTAACTAGCTAGCTAGCTAGGTCCATCACCTTCTGTTCTACTGTACTATCGTACCGGCCTAGTGCATGCCCTAGTGATCAATAGCTAGCTACGTACCAAGGCAGACATGCATCTTCACTCACACACACAGTCATCGTTGGTAAATCTGCTATGTACTAGACTGTTCTGATGAGGTGGTTTAAAATAAAAGAAGAGAGAGAATGAGACGGTGGGAGAGAAAAAGGAATGATCGAGTAGGATGGAGGCATCAGCTAATTACTCTAATTAACTGGTGTGCGTGCAGGGCAAGGTGAAAGAAAGCACCGCCATCAAACAAGCCCATGCATGCCACTGCCTGGACCAGAGTTAATTTCAAGAGATTCTTGTGAGCGCGTAGCATGCATGCATATATATTGGAATAGTACGTAGTACTAGTATGTTTCCAGTGAAATTAGTGCAAGATTGAATATGTAAATTAAGCAGTGAATGCTTGCTATGCTACCATGCTATTATTTTCTCCGTTTCAAAATAGATGACTCAACTTTATACTAATATTAGCTAGCGTCTATGCGAATGTTCCAAGATACTCCTTTAGGGCAAGGACAAGGACCAGGACCAGGACCAGTACGTACTTACGCACTATCGAGCTCGCTGGCTGGCTGGATGGATGGATAGGAGAGCATGCATGCATCCATCCCGGCCGGCCGGCCATCTTCTTTGTCATCCAATGGTAATGGTATGGTAGTAGCATTAATTTGCTTGCTTGCTTGCAACGTACGTAGGATGCAACGCAGCATTGCCCTCCGGCCGGCGCGCCCTTGGGTGTGGTACGGTGGATGGATTTTGTTGGTGAATGAATCGAGAGACGGGCTACTCTACTCTACTCTACTGGAGTGGAGTAGTACGTCTCAGTTTGTTGCATTTCGTCTACAAGGATGGATGGGATGGCGTTGGACCATTGCGGGCATTCGCATGCATAAGTCAGGACTCATGAGCAGTAATTAACATGCATCCATCTCTGCCCGCCTACCGTGCCTACTATAGATATAGTACGTACTACCGCCACAGTCAAGGCATGTACACACGCACGCACAGATCGACCCACAGACGGGAAAGCTCAAGGCGCTCAAAGCTCAATGAATATAAAATGGATGGATGTAGTCAGTGACACGGGCGCGTAACCTACCACGACTAGTACTACGGACGACGTACCAGTACTACCTAGCTAAAGCATGCAGTTACTACCATGACATGCATGCATTGCATTACGTACTTGTAGGAGAAGTACTCCCTCATTTCCGGTTCACAGGCTCAAATCTGAAACCATATCTAGAGTAGTGACCAAGCATGCATGCACTGCAATTTTAATCGTATTTAATGCATCAATTCAGTCAGGGTAGTAGTAAAGTAATGAGTAAGCTGCCTCGTGCCGATGCCACAGGTATTGATGGACCCTCAACACCAGCGCTCCTCCTCTCTTGTCCGCTCGAGATAGATAGATAGATAGATATTTCCTCCGTTCCTAAATATTTATTTTTTTAGACATTTTACATAGACTACCACATACGGATGTATGTAGATATATTTTAAAATGTAGATTCACTTATTTTGTTCTGTATATAGTCATTTGTTGAAATATTTAAAAAAATAAATATTTAGAAATGGAGGGAGTAGATAGATAGATACTGCCAGCTGCATGCATGCACACTGATGTACTACTACTTGACTAGACACGTACTACGTGCTAGCTATCTTCTTCTGATGCATAGATAGACAGGGTCAGACTAAATCAAATCCAATACATGTACGGATGCTGATGCTGGTGATATAAAATCAACTACTCTAGCTCCCATGCATGATTTTCACTGACTTAATTTCACCTCACCACACCCCCGCTGTAAATAAAATAAAAATAATTATTGCCCCATAGCCTCTCCTCGTAATTAATAACCAAAACTGTGGCCACCTCTGTCGACAAGCTACGTACACAACATATTACTTCCGTAACAAATTAATTATTAAATTCCATCATTTTCTTGAAGCTGCTACACACGGCAAACACCGTCCTGAACCATTTTCATTTTCATAACCAAGAATGAGATACAACACAACGGCTACAGCTACTAGACGTAGCACACAACACACACAACAAGTAACAAGGGAACGGAGAAAGGGAACCAAAACAGGCTATGCCTAGCCGTACAAACCTTGAACTCGGCACCCAACAAAATGGAAACAAACCAACAAGACAAGGGAGGAATCTTGCTGGATCAATCGAACAGAGACCCGATGTCGATAGATAGATGTAGGTAAAAGAATCACCCACTTGTGCGTCGATCACTCTTCACCTTCCAGACCTAGGCGAGTCGCATCTGCCGTCGATGGGAATCCCATCGCCGAGGCCACTTCGCGACAACGAAAGTCGCGGAAGCCACCGAAGGACAATGTTCTGCCAAGATGAGCACAACATACACCTCCTCTCGGCGTCATATCAAGCACCATAACCAAATGAGCACTATGCAAAGCAACAAGAACCTCTAACATCTTTGAAGGAAGGAATGGAACACCGAGACCTCACCGCCGCCACAAACACCCCTGAGAGGAGGCTAAATTGAGCAAGATGAAGAACCAAAAATACTTAGCTTGGCACGAATAAGCATAGCACTTCCACCACCACCAACCACTGAACACATGTCGCAAACCTCCGCAAAACCCAACTTCGACGAAAAAGGGTTTCCCCCCGCTTTGTATTACAAAGCAACCAACCGATACAACCGACGATAGGGGCTGGGGCGAAAGCAGCACAAACACGCCCAAAAAGAAAAGAAAGAGAAAAAAAAGAAAAGAAACAAATGCCGATAACGGCGGATCGACAAAAACGACGAAGCCTCGTGATCGCTGCGTCCACCGGAGGTCACCCACCAAGCTCCGAGACTCCGAAGTGCCTGTACCCAACAACACCTCCAAGAAGGGACGCGACGATGACGACGCTGCTGCCAAGGGTTTTCCCCGGTACACGGCGAGGAGAGAGGAAGGGTAGCCCCGACGCCCTCCAAGAAGGTCCGGCGGCACCCTCAGGCGCCACCGCGTCGGTGTCGGCCAAGCCAACAAAGATTTCTCCCGATCCCAGCCTCTCCCTCAAGCACTCCGGAGCTCGCCACCAGACCGACCACCACCCTGCGCCAACACGAACATGAAGCTTCCCACGCTGTCTCACCACAGTACCGCAAAGATGGTCTGCACACCGGAGAAGAGCCCGGCCGGGCCCACAAAGGCGCGGACAGCTCCCGCCTCCGCGCAGCAGCTGATACGCCGCCGGCGTCGCTGACCCAGTCCACGAGACAGCGCTCCCCCGCATCAATCAAGACGCACCTACGGCTTTCAATAAGGACTCTAAAATGGAGACTCCAAGGGCAAGGAGTAAGTGATGTTAGGACACCACCGCCACACAGTCTCGCTGCTGCATGGGACAGGACCGCCTGGGTCAAATCCAGCCCTCGGAGCGCATCGGCACTGCACTGCGACCGCGTGCTCTCCATGCATGCCACCACCACGCATCCATCAAAGTAGGGGAGCCTGCCCCAGCCAACAACGCCCAACGCCGCCAGCGGCCAGAGCAATCCTCCTTTCGGCCACCGCACCCATGGAAGCCAGATCTATTCCCTCCGTTTTCAAATCTAAGTTTTTTTAGAAATTCCAACAAGTAACTATATATGGAGTAAAATGAATGAATCTATAATTTAAAAAATGTCTACATATATCCGTATGTTGTAGTTTATTTGAAATGTCTAACAAGACTTATATTTAGGAACGAAGAGAGGAGCCGGTCACGCTTTGCCGGTGGGCGCCTCAGGCGTCAGTTAGGGGAGGAAGGCTTTTGCTCCTGAGTCGCCACACTGGGTGACACGTGGGGTGGAGGGAGTAAGCCACGCACGGCTGTGTACCTGTATACTAAACTAGCGGTTGGGTAAACTCCCACCCTTTCCAATGGTTTTAGCGCTGATTGATTCCCTGATAGCACGCATACATGTATAGCTCATGCATGGCTAAAGTGAACCAAATTCAGCAAATAAACAAGCAATGTCCGTCTTCAAGTCCACTCCGGCATCCCCGTCACTCTACGCCAGACGCACCAAGCCAACGCTTGCCGGCGTCTCGTCGATTGAGAATCCCTGTCCGCCATGATGCAGCCAGTCGTTGCGCCTGTGGCCCGCGGCTGTGCTGCAGTCTCTTGACCAGGAGTACCGCGCTACCAGAGCACTGCCAGTCGCAGCAGCCGGAACATCTGCCGGCTGATTGGCACCTTCCTCCTTGTCTTGTATCAACTTCGATGCTACACTTGTCTGCGGAGACTCCAAGATTGTCTGCTCCACGGTAGGTGGTGCCTCGACGGCTTTCTGGCTCTGTTCCCACTTTGATCAGCCTGTGACAACAACAACTCTTTGCACAACCAGTACAACATCAAAAGACCATAATAGGTAGTTGCTTTGGCAAAACAGGAGGTGAAAGGAAATGCAGAGCATCTCTTTTGCATGGCACAAGACATTCATGTTGTCTTTAAGTACAATAATTCAATTCTTATCTGATTTTTGCTAATACAAGGAACAGTCTGAATATTGTTTATAAAATCAACGATCCTGACTAATTAAGCTAGAAGAAAATATGCCCAAAGGAAATCCTTGCAGCCACTAGAAACAACAATGCCTGCATCATCAAAATAGCAAAATTCACTATGCATAGCAGGAAGGTCCGATTATTAAGGAGAAGCGAAGAGAAGCTCAAAAGAAACCCTCACTGCTAGCACCGTTAACACACAAGTTCCCCATAGCTTTTCCACTGCTCTCCCCAGGATTCCCGTGCAATCGAAATCAATCACCAATCACCATGCCATAAATCAACAGAGTTAAGTCTTTGAGCATACAGAGGTGTCCACACCTGCATCATATAGAAAAGGAAGAAGGAGGGGTCAGGTTGGGGAGGATCTCGTCGAGCGCAGCTATTATATAATCCATCATTATAACTAAGTAAAAAAATGCCTTCTGCTCGACGGCTTCATCTATTAATGAGAGTTGTTCAATCACTATAGACACATTTAACATGCAGATACTGATAAAATAGCAATTAACTTTGATGATCTAATGCAAGCATTCCTCTAGTGTAGAAGGTTCATGGCAAACAAATGGAAATTATTTTTATCAATATTATGTTTTCAACCTTCGCAACAAAATATACCGCAGAAGATAGCAGAAAAAGTGGAATATATTCAGGATCCACCTAAACAGAAAAAGAAAAGGTACAATAATAAGAAAATCAAACATATTGCATTTTTTGTCTCTAATTACAAAATCGTGTCCCACCTTCCATCCATCGATCCTGCACAAAAGTAGGTTATGGTCATATAGACGATGATAAGCAGTAAGTACAGTACAATCCACATCTGTACACTGCTTGAAAAAATAACCTGATCTGTCTAATATAGAACAGTGCAACATAAAGTGCCTAATAAAGCACAAAAACGTGATGCAAGCAAAAACTGCAGAATCAAATTTACAGCAGTCTATAAAGGTGAGGGCATAGTTCTTTTATATCATAAGCATCCTATGAAATTCAGAAAACTAAGTAACTTTTAGATCAATAGGGTGTGATGCAAGAAGTAATGTTAATTAACATGCAGACTCACTTCAAAATCATCGAGATGCTTTGTAGCATCAATGGAGATGTTTGCCACTATTGTATTTGAAGCTTTCCTCAACCACTTAAGTATTCGACTCTCAGTTGATCATGGATAAGAAGTTCAGGGAAAAAGATACCATCATGAATATTTAGTAACTTGACTTCAATAAATCATGCATTTGTTGTTAATTAATCCAATTAATGCATACAATAGACAGGTCGGTGAACAGTTGATTGCTGAAAGATGTATTGCATATATCTCCAAATCAATTAAATTAGCACAACTAAAAATTAGATTAAATCATATGCATGAAAATGCTCATAGATTAATTTCTCTAGCTCAATTGTCGAGATAATAGCTCTGCTCTCTTTAGTGTTCACGTTATGTCGGTGAACAGTTGATTGCTAAAAGATGTATTGCATATATCTCCAAATCAGTAATATAAATAGTACTGTTACTAAATTAGCATAACTAAAAATTAGATTAAATCATATGCATCAAAATGCTCATCGATTAATTTCTCTAGCTTCTATTGTCAATATAATAGCTCTGCTCTCTTTAGTGTTGACATTTCTTTATAATACACGAGATGAACCTGCATCTAAAGAAACTGAGTTGAGATCTCTTTTTATTTGGTCTGGCATCCATACACTAACAACCATGAACTGGAAGATAAATAAAAGCAACAACAATAAAAAGAGAGTGGTTTTTCCTCATGTTGGATCCATAACTGGGAGGAGAGATTGAGAGACAAGTTGTACCTTATGCGTGCATGCGACCAAGAGCACACACAAACAGATCGATGAAAAGCCCAAGGCTCACAAGACGCCTCTGCTTCTCCTGCAGCATGCGTCCATTTCAACATCGATCTTCTTCACACTGTCGAAGACGAGGAGGAGAGAGAGCCAGCCTCAACACCCTTCACCAATCCGGCTCGACCTTGTTCTCCTCCACATCCTCGTTGGCAGCGCCTTTCCCTCACTACTGGGACTGATTACATTAGGGTCAGAGACTGCAAGTAAACTCGCATGCCAAAATTCACTGCCCTCGTCCATATTCAAACTTGGTCTTCAAGTAGTTTCACCCGTAGGTGGCCAGAGATTTGCATCAACACATGTTCAACAATCTCTCCAGTGACTAAAATATTCTTATCCACGGGCTGGAATCAACAAAGTATATCCAATGAATAGTTCTGAAGCCATATACTAAAATCTAAAATATGAAGACATGTTCCAGAAAACCAATTTAGTTTGCAAGAAAATACATTCCTCTAACAGAGAGCTGAAAAACACGAATATTTTCAGTTTGCAAACGCATACCAACAAACAGGTAGAGGCCAGCAACAAACAAGAACATAGCACACTTGCAGATTAACTGAGGCTTCACTACCTTAAACCGAAAAAGAAAATAAAGATATCACAGGAGAAGTTTGGATGTGCCCAATTCATCATAGCATCCCCCATCGACCCGTCTCTGGACGGTGACGGTGACTCCGACGGCTCCGAGATCTCGGACACCGACATGAGCGGCCCGTTGGCACCGGATATCCTCCACCCAACGTCCTTGTGGAGACTCGGGCACAGCTGCAAGCCCCATGGTTCTTCGTCAGAGGACGAGAGCGGCAGCCAAGGAGGAGGGGGCGATGCGGGGCTAGAGCACGGCGAAATGAACCAATCGTAAATGGAGCCGAATAACTTTTCCTAAGCCAACGTCACAAGAGAGTAGCCTGAACCCTGCAAGCCAAATTGTTTTCCTCACTTCTGAACCCACACTGTCTTGAACAATGTTCCCCATCACCAATGCAGATGTATCAAACAGATCGTCCAAATTGTAAACATCAACAAATTCAGTTTTTTGTTGCTCCCCACTGACTATACGGCCTTAATACCGACGGAGTTGCATAAAGAAAGAAACGCAGAGACATGAAAGCAATTTGCAGTCTCAGTACCTCTCGCCTTTGAGGTTGTCGTCGATGCCTCCGTCATCCCCAAGATCCTCCTTCGGCGTTCCGCTCGCTTAAGCTCACACCATAGTACACAGAGGAAACACAACATTAAGCAGTCAGCAGTCCATAACTACCATATACACATCTAATCCGATCCGACAGCTCAAGAAAGATTCAAAATCCACTGACTGTGTCGTGATTGTTGTGGTCAACCAGGAGTCCAGGAAGGCTTCCCCGAGCTGGCTTTGGCACATGAGTGAATCCTGAACCAGACAAACACCATAAGAAACAGATCATCACCATGCCAATCAGAAAACGAGAGGTCTAGGGAAGATCAAAGAAACACCACAACAACCTAATCGACCATATCTCTTCTTTAATAATTTCTTTTCTTCTTTGTAAATCTATTTTTTCAACATGGCAGAAGGATTTATCCCTATCCAATCTTGCAGATCTAAATTTCCTATGCCATATATGTTAATACCCCCATCCTAAAATCCGAGAAGTGCAAAAACAAAAACACTGAGAAAGTTCCCTTGGTTATTATATGTTTTTGTCAAACTGGCAAAATCATCTGTAGGCAGTACAAGTTTTACGCCGCCTACAAGAACTGAATTTCCACGGCCACCTCACAAATGTAGGAAAAAGTTAGGCAAGCAACAATATATCGAGGATGAAAAATATGCTTATAGATACATTAGTAGAGAAACCAATCATATACCTTCAGATTTAACGAAGCAATTATCCTAGAAAAGATCTTAAGCATGGAGAGCTCTTCAACTGAATGAAAAATAACAAATCAGCATATCAATCAACAACATAAGAGACAGTTTGTTAGCAAATCCAGCAGTAAACAAAAAACACACCGCTAATTCTTAATATCATAAACCTGTAAGATTTGTACACACAGAGCAATGTCAGTAATTCTTACGCCAAATCAGTATACCATCAACATAGTACAACACCAACTAAAGAAAATCATTTCAACATGAATCCGACGAACCATAGAGAACTAACTAAGGGATAATTAAGGTGTAAATGCAGGCACATACCTCTGCTTATAGAAGTATCTCTTACAGTACTCTCTTCCACAGCTTGATTACAGATCTAAGCTTCTATGTAGCATGCACCTGAGAGCCAGACATGGCAATGATGAGCATTGATATATTAAGAAATATATTTGTTCAAGTCAGAGGCAGAAAAAAAACAATCATTCAGTTACAATTTTCTAACCTTTAAATTCTCACTCCTCTTCCACGAAAAAAGATGCTAACTGAATAATATTATTCCCTATCATAAGAATGATATTATTTAGTGTCCAAGAAATGTCAGGTTGCTGGATTAGTTCAAGGGACAATTTAGACAGCCAAAATAACAATAACACGCATGCATCAGACTCCTCTCTGTTTTTGCGTGGCTGTAGAGAAGATTGTGGAGGACGGTGTGATCTCACTTGACAGGACCTGCCTCTGTTGCCGTGCGCGAAGAAGAGGGGTGCGGAAGGAGGCGGCTGCGTGTGACGAAGATGGTGCAAGAATGGAGGCGGCAGCGCTCGGACCACCATCGATGCTCCTCTCCTTCCTTCTCTCTCTCCCTCATCTTCTCTCACTTCTGCAGGGACCGGTCCATGGCGCTGCATTAAATCGAGCGCCCCCGCCGTAGCACTTGGCCTGCAGGTCGCCGCCGCTGCCGGAGATGCCCACCACTGTGCCCACACGCCTCTGATCCGGCGGGATCCCCTACTCCTCCACCTCCATCGAGAAGACCAGGCGGTGACTGATGAGGAGGAGGGGTGCTGCGAGTTTGCTTCTGTTGCGTGGTAGAGCAGATTTGCTTCGTATTTACTCGGGGGAGGTGTTATCGCGGGACGGTTTTACCTCGACACAGTAAAAGGGAGACGACCCACAGGTCAGCGAACCGCAGCCCCGCGCACGTACGCAAGCCCCGTAACCGACGCCCACAACGCCAGGACGAGACAGAGGAAGGTCCCACCTGCACCCAATGAAATCGCCCACCCAGCACGCGCAGAACCAACCACTAGCCTCCAGCTGGCCGCGCAGCACACGACGTGATTGGGCAGCCGCCTCGCTCTCGATTTACCCCGCAAATATCTCTCGCTCTCGATTTACCTGGACAGTACCATGGCGACGTGGCTATCGCAAGAAAACGAGCTTGATGCACACCTTATTGTTTTGGATTCCATCATTTATTCCAGACTATCATAAAATATACTACTACATATATAGCATCTTCCTGCAATTCGCCTATATATATTACCCCGGCCATCATATAAGTATGATTCGCCCCTCCATTTCTAATTTTCTACCTCGCGTGCATATTATATATATTAGGCTTATCCTAATTTCAACTTTGTAAAGTATGTGTCTTTCTTGCACTTGGTTTCTCTATGCAAGGACAGCTCCAACGGCAACCAGCAAAATACACCCGCATCTGTCCGCGGACAAGAAGACCAGTCCGCGGACATAGATGTGAGAGGACGCCATCCAACCGTAGCATGTATATATCCATCAGCAAATTCAAATTCAAATGTACGCTAGTCCAAACAACACGCCGGATCACACCCACGCTAGATCGCATCCCCGATCACAACCAAAAAAAGTAAATATGCTTAATTTTTACATGCTTGAATCCAAAATAATATCAGTCCGGCAGTCCATGCATTTCTGCCCTTCTAGACCAGCAATCGCAGTAAGCTGCTCCCCGATCAAGGAGGTGTCGTCGTCGCCGCGTAGGCAGCCTCTGCATCCGTGTCCGCCTCCGCCTCCACCGCGTCCTCATCTTCCACCGCATTCAAGGTCAACATCTTGCCGTCCCCGCATTGGCGGCAATCTTCACCCTCTTCTCCTCGAGCGCCGCCTTCCTCTATTTGATCATGGCCCTCCTCTCTTCGAGCTGGATCTTTTTGTCTGTTGCCTTCATGAACTGTTTGAACCTCTCTGCCTTCCTCTCCTCCTTGATGTCCGAGCGCCTCACACATGCCTCCTCCTTCGCCAAGTCTCCTCGAACCTCTCCGTCAGCTTGGCTACCGCACCTTCTCGCTTCATCCTCTCCTCCTCCCACTTCTTGCCCTGTAAAATTCTTCTAACCTTTTTCAGCGGTTCTTGGGTTAGTTCGGTAGCGTCGCCAGTTTCTTCCTCGTTGGCTTGGGCGTCAGTCTTAGCAATGAAAACGTTCCACTTCGGTTGCCCATTCAACTTCAACCAACAATGCATGACGACCATGAAGGATTTCTTCTTCAACTTCGTGTATATCACACAAGCACGAGTAGGCTACAAACTGAAACAATGCATATCCGTATAGTGAGCAACAAAACAATCCATGTGCGGCTAGTGATCAACAAAACTAAATCATATCCGGCTGGTGATCAACAAAACTAAAGCATATACGGCTCGTGATCAACAAAACTAAAGCATATCCAGCTCGTGATCAACAAAACTGAAGTATATCTCGCTAGTAATCAACTTATTTGCTCGATGATTTGTGCACCGCTAGACCACCTTGCAATGAGATGCTTCAAGTGCCCGCAATACTTGGAGACGACCTCTTGGATGGTGTACCATCGATGGTTGAGTTACTTACACTCACGGTTACGGATCAACGCGTCGGAGTAGGGCACGAAATGTTTGTGCTCATGGAACCATATGTAAATGTTCCTCCAAAAGGTTGTGCCCTTTTGCTCCGTGCCGAGGAGAGGATCAAGGCTAGTGGCCAACCATGCATCGCACAACAGGTTGTCCTCCCGCATGTTGAAGCGTTCTCCTCTAACTTTCTTCTTCAGACCGCTGGCTGTATCATCCGGATCATCGACGACGTCATCGTCATTCTCCTCCTCCCCCTTCGGATGTTGCTCTCCGGCGGCCCAATGCTGTTGTTGTTGTGTGCCATCGCCGCCCTTGGTGTAGGACTGTTGCGTGGCCCTCTGGGTGTAGGACTGCTGCTGTTGGTAGTTGCCGGACTAGGTGGGATCCGAGTCTTCCACCTGCCTGTCCTCATAGCCCCCTTCTCCTCCCTCGCCTCCATCGTGTATGATGTCAACCATCTCCGTGTCCGCGTCATATGCTGGCTCCACCGCTCTGGGCCTTGGAGCAAACAGTGTGTTGGCACGCACCTGCTCCCAGCCCGTGCCCGGACGAGTGGCCGCAAAGAATACTCGGCGAAGAGTGGCACCACATTAATGTCGACCATGTAAGGCACCGTACGGCGGGGATTCCGAGCTGCTTGGTGGTGTAGTAGTACGAAGGCTTGTAAGCTCCGACCACGGTGCTAGCTGTACTATCGGCGCACCCATCTGTCGGCGTCCACCACGGCCGTGACAACCGCTATGTCCACCATAACCTCCACACCCATCGCCACCACTAGGCCCACCGGTGGCCAACTGCTTCTTGAGTTTCTCCTCCTTTGCGGCCTTCACTTTGACGAGACGATTTGGCTATGTGTCCGAGCTGATCTTTGGGGTGAGCGTGATGCTCGGATCCTCTGACACCACCACCAGCTCCATCTTCGATAGTTTCATGCGTCGGCGGCAGAAGAAAGGAGAGGGTGGGAGAAACGAGCGGGAATTAGGCGGAGAGCGGCGAGGAATGGAAGAAGAGAGTGAGCGATTTTGGCACGAAAACAGTGCGGGATGATACAAAAGCGTGGGCTCTGCCTTCATTTTGGTTGCGCTAGGGGGGCGGAGAGCGATGTTTCGCGTGTCCGGACTCCCGCAAATCACCTCGATGCTTGTCTCCAGTTTGCGGTAGAAAATGCACCGCGGGCCAATACATGCCTGTGTTGGATGGCTTCCGCGGTCCGGACAACGCGGTCTGGATGGTTGCGGAAGGTTTGAGGGTCGGGATTGGAAATGCCCTAAGGCTGCGACATGCAAGCTTCTTCAAATTCCCCCTGAATACAACATGCTCCTTTGCAGAGAGAGCGAACATTTAGGTAACTCTACATGGCACAAGATCAACCTGGTCGGCGGGTAAACCCTCACTATGGGTTGTGCAGCCCTCGGCGGAGATCATGTAGATTTACACACCTAGGGTGGGGCCACACGAAAGTTGTGGTGGAGCTAGGTCTAGGAAATTGCGGTTGATACCGTGTAAGAGGATTAGAGAGGGGAGAACTGTTGTAATTCCGTGTGTTGTACCGAGCCTCCCAGGCGTATTATATAGAGTGCAAAGCTTGGAGGGAAAGGAGCCGTGTCCTAGGAATAAGGTAGGAATCGTATCGAAGCGATTACTACCAAATCCTAACCTATCATTATCAATACTCTAACATGTTTGCCCCTAGCTTGATTTGGTTCAACCTTTATATAGTATACCCTAAAAGATTGTTATTGATATTACATAAATAATGACCCGATCAATTAGAATGGTGGAGCGAGTAAGAAGGTTCTTGTTACGTTCTAAAATTAAGTTTTCCAGTATGTATGAACTAATAACCAAGCAAGCATGAACCGTGGTTCTCTCAAAACAGGCACTATGCCCTGCATCATATTAATAAAGCTACACGGCTACATGATACAAGGTGTTGAGGAGAACCTCAAAAGCTGATCAAAATAAGAAAACACAAGAAAACATGCTGAGAGTGCTAAACACACACACACACACACACACACACACACACACAAGGGTGCATTACTGAAAGTCTTCAGCTAACCCCCGAAGAAGCACATGAGGCTTGCCATCGCAACAGAGATACACCCAGACTCATTAAAGACATACCAAGAGGGTCACGATGCAAATCCCCCGCCGCCATCGTGTGCCCAACCGGACAGAGGTTTTTTGTCTTGAATGCCAGAGGGTAGGAAGAGGGCCACAGCGGCGCCACAAGAGAAAAGCGACGCCCGCGGGCATCACTTCGGGGAGGAGGGGCCGAGGGGGAAAGAGAGGCGGGGAAGAGACACGACCGGAGGCATGAGTGTTTTGGCCCGTACGTATCCACTCCTGGATGGTCCTTAATTGTCCCATGGCCAACTAAAAAGAAGTGGGCTGAAAAAGTTTGTTCAGAATTAATTAATTAATTAATTAAAGTACCAGGATTACGTACATTTCATTTGCTGGGCTATGACTCCATAACTTTTTATGTACTACCTCCGTCCTGGTTTACTGGTGCCCTTTGTATTTTGTGCTAAATTTTGGCCTTAGATTTAACTATTAAAATGCTAATGCATGTAACAAAAAGTAATATCATTGAAAACTATGTTCAGATATAAATCCAACCATATAGTATTTTGGTGACATGCATTATTATTTCTTAGTTAAATCTATGGCCAAAGTTTGGTACAAAATACTAAGGGGACTAATAAATTAGGACAGAGGTAGTAGTACATACTGTAGCTAGGTTCATACGTACATCCATAATAAATAATCCATTGTACTCCTACTACTACTAGTGGATATATATACTGACATCTCATAATTTATAAATCTATGATGCATGCACTCTAGAAATCAATGGACTGTGTGCATGGCATTTTTAGAGCTCTGTGCGGGTAGCATGCCATGATACTTAAAGAAGATTCTAGCTACTAACTTGCTTACAAATGAATAGACACGAACATATATGAAGCTCTATGTTTTGTTTATTTCATTTCGAATTCAGAGAGTTTAACGAAGAATGAAAGGAAAAAATAATTGTAGCTGCAAAATACACTAACACCACCATCACCACCACTATTACTACTGCTACTGTTGCTGCTGCTGCTACTACTACTACTTATATAATTGTATTGTTAGTTATTCATGCACTCTAAAAATAATTGCATTGGTGGTGCAATGCAATGTAGTGCGTGCGTGCGTGCGTGCATGCCTGCGTGCGTGTGTGTGTGTGTGTGTGTGAGAGAGAGAGAGAGAGAGAGGTGTTGGTGTTGGTGTTGGTGTTGGTGGATCAGTAGCTCGCTCGTGAGTCGTGACAGACAAAACAAAAAAGAAATTGATAGAGATCCATGATAGCACTGCATATGCATACATGCATGATAGCATCCATCCATCTTTACTTTCTTACTTATTACTACTCCCTGCGTACGAGTACAAGCAAGCAAGCAAGGATGAATGAGGTACGTAGTACTACAAGCAAGCAAGCAGCAAGCTCGTTAGCTACTCCGATCCTAGCTAACCTAAGTAGGCCATAGACAAACAACCAAGGCAAGGACTCACTGGTTGGACCAGCATGACTGACTGACTGACTAACGATCCATCGACCAGCAATTAATACAATTTGTTGGCTACAGATTTGGCCTACACCTGACTTGGTCACAAGAACCAGATTCATCTTACCTTACATAAAGTGAAACGGTGAGTTTTTCCCTAACTTCTCTGACAGATGAGTTAAAATTCAGATGTTAGCCACACCATACAAACCTTCACTAAACCTTAGAGAAATGAGAGAAAAACAGAACATACCCCAGAAGCAAAAGTAAGCAACATTGCGACTGAAACTTAGCAAAAGCAATCACCAATGTGTGGCAACAAATCAAGGCTAATACAACTTTGGCTTTCATTTACCAATCTGTCTATATATACCTACATTAATTAGAGACTCCCTATAAATTCCCATGTTAACCAGAAATTAGAAGCCGGTAATCTGGTGGGGCTGAGTTATATATTACAGTGTAGATCAGTCCTAGAAATTACCATGTTAATGATAAACTAGGAGACACTAATCCAGCGAGACCGAATTATAACGGCTCAGATTAAAGGCAAAGTGAAGGAAATATGCCCTAGAGGCAATAATAAAGTTATTATTTATTTCCTTATATCATGATAAATGTTTATTATTCATGCTAGAATTGTATTAACTGGAAACATAATACATGTGTGAATACATAGACAAACAGAGTGTCACTAGTATGCCTCTACTTGACTAGCTCGTTAATCAAAGATGGTTATGTTTCCTAACCATGAACAAAGAGTTGTTATTTGATTAACGAGGTCACATCATTAGTTGAATGATCTGATTGACATGACCCATTCCATTAGCTTAGCACACGATCGTTTAGTATGTTGCTATTGCTTTCTTCATGACTTATACATGTTCCTATAACTATGAGATTATGCAACTCCCGTTTACCGGAGGAACACTTTGGGTACTACCAAACGTCACAACGTAACTGGGTGATTATAAAGGAGTACTACAAGTGTCTCCAATGGTAGATGTTGGGTTGGCGTATTTCGAGATTAGGGTTTGTCACTCCGATTGTCGGAGAGGTATCTCTGGGCCCTCTCGGTAATGCACATCACATAAGCCTTGCAAGCACTGCAACTAATATGTTAGTTGTGAGATGATGTATTACGGAACGAGTAAAGAGACTTGCCGGTAACGAGATTGAACTAGGTATTGGATACCGACGATCGAATCTCGGGCAAGTAACATACCGATGACAAAGGGAACAACGTATGTTGTTATGCGGTCTGACCGATAAAGATCTTCGTAGAATATGTAGGAGCCAATATGGGCATCCAGGTCCCGCTATTGGTTATTGACCGGAGACGTGTCTCGGTCATGTCTACATTGTTCTCGAACCGTAGGGTCCGCACGCTTAACGTTACGATGACAGTTATTATGAGTTTATGCATTTTGATGTACCGAAGGTTGTTCGGAGTCCCGGATGTGATCACGGACATGACGAGGAGTCTCGAAATGGTCGAGACGTAAAGATTGATATATTGGAAGCCTATGTTTGGACATCGGAAGTGTTCCGGGTGAAATCGGGATTTTACCGGATTACCGGGAGGGTTACCGGAACCCCCCGGGAGCCAAATGGGCCAACATGGGCCTTAGTGGAAAGGTGAGAGGGCAGCCCACATAGGGCTGCGCCTCCCCCCCTCTCCCTAGTCCTATTAGGACTAGGAGAGGGGCCGGCCACCTCTCTCTCTCTCTCCCCTTTGAAGGATTCCTAGTTGGACTAGGATTGGAGGGGGGAGTCCTACTCCCGGTAGGAGTAGGACTCCTCCTGCGCCTCCCTCCTTTGGCCGGCCAGCTCCCTCCCCTCCAACCTTTATATACGGGGGCAGGGGACACCCCAAGACACACAAGTTGATCCTTGAGATCGTTCCTTAGCCGTGTGCGGTGCCCCCTGCCACCAAATTCCACCTCGGTCATATCGTTGTAGAGCTTAGGCGAAGCCCTGCGTCGGTAGTACATCAAGATCGTCACCACGCCGTCGTGCTGACAGAACTCTTCCTCGACGCTTTGCTGGATCGGAGCCCGAGGAACGGCATCGAGCTGAACGTGTGCTAAGAACTCGGAGGTGCCGGAGTAACGGTGCTTGGATCGGGAAGAAGACGTACGACTACTTCCACTACGTTGTGTGATCGCTTCCGCAGTCGGTCTGCGTTGGTACGTAGACAACACTCTCCCCTCTCGTTGCTGTGCATCACCATGATCTTGCGTGTGCGTAGGAAAATTTTCGAAATTACTGCGTTCCCCAACAGTGGCATCCGAGCCTAGGTTTTATGGTTTGATGTTATTTGCACGAGTAGAACACAAGTGAGTTGTGGGCGATACAAGTCATACTGCCTACCAGCATGTCATACTTTGGTTCGGCGGTATTGTTGGTTGAGACGATCCGGACCAACCTTACGCGTACTCTTACGCGAGACCGGTTCCCTCGACGTGCTTTGCACAGAGATGGCTTGCGGAAGACTGTCTCTCCAACTTTAGTTGAACCAAGTGTGACTACGCCCGGTCCTTGAGAAGGTTAAAACGGAGTCTATTTGACGAACTATCGTTGTGGTTTTGATGCGTAGGTGAGATGAGTTCTTATTTAAAGCCCATAGCAGCCACGTAAAACTTGCAACAACAAAGTAGAGGACGTCTAACTTGTTTTTGCAGGGCATGTTGTGATGTGATATGGTCAAGGCATGATGCTGATTTTATTGTATGAGATGATCATGTTTTGTAACCGAATTATCGGCAACCGGCAGGAGCCATATGGTTGTCGCTTTATTGTATGCAATGCAATCGCGATGTAATGCTTTACTTTATTACTAAGCGGTAGTGATAGTCGTGGAAGCATAAGATTGGCGAGACGACAACGTTGCTACGATGGAGATCAAGGTGGCGCGCCGGTGACGATGGTGATCATGACGGTGCTTCGGAGATGGAGATCACAAGCACAAGATGATGATGGCCATATCATATCACTTATATTGATTGCATGTGATGTTTATCCTTTTATGCATCTTATCTTGCTTTGATTGACGGTAGCATTATAAGGTGATCTCTCACTAAATTATCAAGAAGTGTTCTCCCTGAGTATGCACCATTGCCAAAGTTCGTCGTGCCCAGACACCACGTGATGATCGGGTGTGATAAGCTCTACGTCCATCTACAACGGGTGCAAGCCAGTTTTGCACACGCAGAATACTCAGGTTAAACTTGACGAGCCTAGCATATGCAGATATGGCCTCGGAACACAGAGACCGAAAGGTCGAGCGTGAATCATATAGTAGATATGATCAACATAACGATGTTCACCATTGAAAACTACTCCATCTCACGTGATGATCGGTTATGGTTTAGTTGATTTGGATCACGTGATCACTTAGAGGATTAGAGGGATGTCTATCTAAGTGGGAGTTCTTAAGTAATATGATTAAATTGAACTTAAATTTATCATGAACTTAGTCCTGGTAGTATTTTGCAAATCATGTTGTAGATCAATAGCTCGCGTTGTTGCTTCCCTGTGTTTATTTTTATATGTTCCTAGAGAAAAATGTGTTGAAAGATGTTAGTAGCAATGATGCGGATTGGATCCGTGATCTGAGGTTTATCCTCATTGCTGCACAGAAGAATTATGTCCTTGATGCACCGCTAGGTGACAGACCTATTGCAGGAGCAGATGCAGACGTTATGAACGTTTGGCTAGCTCAATATGATGACTACTTGATAGTTTAGTGCACCATGCTTAATGGCTTAGAATCGGGACTTCAAAGACGTTTTGAACGTCATGGACCATATGAGATGTTCCAGGAGTTGAAGTTAAATATTTCAAGAAAATACCCGAGTTGAGAGATATGAAGTCTCCAACAAGTTCTATAGCTAAAAGATGGAGGAGAATCGCTCAACTAGTGAGCATGTACTCAGATTGTCTGGGTACTACAATCGCTTGAATCAAGTGGGAGTTAATCTTCCAGATAAGATAGTGATTGACAGAATTCTCTAGTCACCATCACCAAGTTAGTAGAACTTCGTGATGAACTATAATATGCAAGGGATAACGGAAACAACTCCCAAGCTCTTCGTGATGCTGAAATCAACGAAGGTAGAAATCAAGAAAAACATCAAGTGTTGATGGTTGACAAGACCACTAGTTTCAAGAAAAGGGCAAAGGGAAGAAGGGGAACTTCAAGAAGAACGGCAAGCAAGTTGCTGCTCAAGTGAAGAAGCCCAGGTCTGATCCTGAGCCTGAGACTAAGTGCTTCTACTGCAAAGGGACTGGTCACTAGAAGCGGAACTACCCCAAGTGATTGGCGGATAAGAAGGATGGCAAAGTGAACATAAGTATATTTGATATACATGTTATTGATGTGTACTTTACTAGTGTTTATAGCAAACCCTCAGTATTTGATACTAGTTCAGTTGCTAAGATTAGTAACTCGATACGGGAGTTGCAGAATAAACAGAGACTAGTTAAGGGTGAAGTGACGATGTGTGTTGGAAGTGGTTCCAAGATTGATATGATCATCATCGCACACTCCCCATAATTTCGGGATTAGTGTTGAACCTAAATAAGTGTTATTTGGTGTTTGCATTGAACAAGAATATGATTTGATCATGTTTATTGCAATATGGTTATTCATTAAAGTCAGAGAATAATTGTTGTTCTGTTTACATGAATAAAACCTTCGATGGTCATACACCCAATGAAACAAGTTCGTTGGATCTCGATCGTAGTGATACACATATTGAAACCAAAAGATGCAAAGTTAATAATGATAGTGCAACTTATTTGTGGCACTGCCGTTTAGGTCATATTGGTATAAAGCGCATGAAGAAACTCCATGCTGATGGGCTTTCGGAATCACTTGACTATGAATCACTTGATGCTTGCGAACCATGCCTTTTGGGCAAGATGACTAAAACGCCGTTCTTCGGAACAATAGAGCGAGCAACAGATTTGTTGGAAATCATACATACTGATGTATGTGGTCCGATGAATATTGAGGCTCGCGACAGATATCATTATTTTCTGATCTTCACAGATGATTTGAGCAGATATGAGTATATCTACTCGATGAAACATAAGTCTGAAACATTTGAAAAGTTCAAAGAATTTCAGAGTGAAGTGGAGAATCATCGTGACAAGAAAATAAAAGTTTCTACGATATGATCGCAGAGAAAAGTATTTGAGTTACGAGTTTGGCCTTCAGTTAAAAACAATGTGAAATAGTTTCACTACTCACGCCACCTGGAACACCACAGCATAATGGTGTGTCCGAACGTCATAACCGTACTTTATTGGATATAGTGCAATCTATGATGTCTCTTACCGATTTACCAATATTGTTTTTGGGGTCATGCATTAGAGACAGTTGCATTCACGTTAAATAGGGCACCATATAAATCCGTTGAGACGACACCGTGTGAACTATGGTTTGGCAAGAAACCTAAGCTGTCGTTTCTTAAAGTTTGGGGTTGCGATGCTTATATGAAAAGTTTCATCCTGATAAGCTCAAACTCAAATCGGAGAAATGTGTCTTCATAGGATATCCAAAGGAAACTATTGGATACACCTTCTATCACAGATCCGAAGGCAAGACTTTTGTTGCTAAATTCGGAAAATTTCTAGAGAAGGAGTTTTCTCTCGAAAGAAGTGAGTGGGAGGAAAGTAGAACTTGTCAAGGTAACTGTACCTGCTCCCTTATTGGAAATTAGTACATCACAGAAAACTGTTTCTGCGACACCTATGCCAATTAGTGAGGAAGCTAATGATGATGATCATGAAGCTTCAGGACAAGATACTACTGAACCACGTAGATCAACCAGAGTGAGATCCGCACCAGAGTGGTACGGTAATCCAGTTCTGGAAGTCATGCTACTAGATCATGATGAACCTATGAACTATGAAGAAGCGATGGTGAGCCCAGATTCCGCAAAGTGGCTTGAGGCCATGAAATCTGAGATGGGATCCATGTATGAAAACAAAGTATGGACTTTGGTTGACTTGCCTGATGATCGGCAAGCAATTGAGAATAAATGGATCTTCAAAAGGAAGACAGACGTTGATAGTAGTGTTACTATCTAGAAAGCTAGAATTGTCGCAAAAGGTTTTCGACAAAGTTCAAGGTGTTGACTACGATGAGAGCTTCTCACTCGTATCTATGCTCGAGTCTGTCCGAATCATGTTAGTAATTGCCGCATTTTATGAAATCTGGCAAAAGGATAAACAAAACTGCATTCCTTAATGGATTTATTAAAGAAGAGTTGTATATGATGCAACAGAAGGTTTTGTCAATCCGAAAGGTGCTAACAAAATGTGCAAGCTCCAGCGATCCATCTGTGGACTGGTGCAAGCATCTCGGAGTTGGAATATACGCTTTGATGAGTTGATCAAAGCATATAGTTTTATACAGACTTGCGGTGAAGCCTGTATTTACCAGAAAGTGAGTGGGAGCACTACAGCATTTCTGATAAGTATATGTGAATGACATATTGTTGATCGGAAATAATGTAGAATTATTCTGTAAAGCATAAAAGGAGTGTTTGAAAGGAGTTTTTCAAAGAAAGACTTCGGTAAAGCTTCTTACATATTGAGCTTCAAGATCTATAGAGATAGATCAAGACGCTTGATAAGTTTTTCAATAAGTACATACCTTGACAAGATTTTGAAGTAGTTCAAAACGGAACAGTCAAAGAAAAGTTTCTTGCCTGTGTTACAAGGTGTGAAGTTGAGTAAAAACTCAAAGCCCGACCACGGCAGAAGATAGAAAGAGAATGAAAGTCATTCCCTATGCCTCATTCATAGGTTCTATAAAGTATGCCATGCTGTGTGCCAGATCTATTGTATACCCTGCACTGATTTGGCAAGGGAGTACAATAGTGATCTAGGAGTAGATCACTGGACAACGGTCAGAATTATCCTTAGTGAAATAAGGATATGTTTCTCGATTATGGACGTGACAAAAAGGTTCGTCGTAAAGGGTTACGTCGATGCAAGTTTTTGACACTGATCCAGATGAATATAAAGTCACAATCTGGATACATATTGAAAGTGGGAGCAATTAGCTAGAGTAGCTCAGTGCAGAGCATTATAGACAAAGAATTTTGCAAAATACTTACGGATCTGAATGTGACAGACCCGTTGACTAAAATTATCTCACAAGCAAAACATGATCACACCTTAGTACTTTTTGGGTGATAATCACATAGATATGTGAACTAGATTACTGACTCTAGTAAACCCTTTGAGTGTTGGTCACATGACGATGTGAACTATGGGTGTTAATCACATGGTGATGTGAACTATTGCTGCTACATCACATGGCGATGTGAACTACATTATTGACTCTAGTGCAAGTGGGAGACTGAAGGAAATATGCCCTAGAGGCAATAATAAAGTTATTATTTATTTCCTTATATCATGATAAATGTTTTGAAGGAAATATGCCCTAGAGGCAATAATAAAGTTATTATTTATTTCCTTATATCATGATAAATGTTTATTATTCATGCTAGAATTGTATTAACCGGAAACATAATACATGTGTGAATACATAGACCAACAGAGTGTCACTAGTATGCCTCTACTAGACTAGCTCGTTAATCAAAGATGGTTATGTTTCCTAACCATGAACAAAGAGTTGTTATTTGATTAACGAGGTCACATCATTAGTTGAATGATCTGATTGACATGACCCATTTCATTAGCTTAGCACCCGATCGTTTAGTATGTTGCTATTGCTTTCTTCATGACTTATACATGTTCCTATAACTATGAGATTATGCAACTCCCGTTTACCGGAGGAACACTTTGGGTACTACCAAACGTCACAACATAACTGGGTGATTATAAAGGAGTACTACAGGTGTCTCCAATGGTTGATGTTGGGTTGGCGTATTTCGAGATTAGGGTTTGTCACTCCGATTGTCGGAGAGGTATCTCTGGGCCCTCTCGGTAATACACATCACATAAGCCTTGCAAGCATAATAACTAAGATGTTAGTTATGAGATGTTGTATTACGGAACGAGTAAAGAGACTTGCCAGTAACGATATTGAACTAGGTATTGGATACCGACGATCGAATCTCGGGCAAGTAACATACCGATGACAAAGGGAACAACGTATGTTGTTATGCGGTCTGACCGATAAAGATCTTCGTAGAATATGTAGGAGCCAATATGGGCATCCAGGTCCCGCTATTGGTTATTGACCGGAGACGTGTCTCGGTCATGTCTACATTGTTCTCGAACCGTAGGGTCCGCACGCTTAACGTTACGATGACAGTTATTATGAGTTTATGCATTTTGATGTACCGAAGGTTGTTCGGAGTCCCGGATGAGATCACGGACATGACGAGGAGTCTCGAAATGGTCGAGACGTAAAGATTGATATATTGGAAGCCTTTGTTTGGGCACCGGAAGCGTTCCGGATGAAATCGGGATTTTTCCGGATTACCGGGAGGGTTACCGGAACCCCCCGGGAGGTAAATGGGCCTACTGGGGCTTAGTGGAAAAGAGAGAAGAGGCAGCCCCAAGCCTAGCCGGCGCCCCCCCTTTTCCAAGTCCTAATAGGACTAGGAGAGGTGGGCCGGCCCCCTCTTTCTCCTTCCCCCCCAAGAATCCTAGTTGGAATAGGATTGGAGGGGAGGAGTCCTACTCCCGGTGGGAGTAGGACTCCTCCCTGCGCCTCCCTCCTAGCCGGCCGAACCCCCTGCCCCTGGCCTTTATATACGGGGGCAGGGGGCACCCCAAGACACACAAGTTAATCGTTCCTTAGCCGTTATGCGGTGCCCCCTGCCACCAAATTCCACCTCGATCATACCGTTACAGTGCTTAGGCGAAGCCCTGCGTCGGTAGTACATCAAGATCGTCACCACGCCGTCGTGCTGACGGAACTCTTCCTCGACGCTTTGCTGGATCGGAGCCCGAGGAACGTCATCGAGCTGAACGTGTGCTAAGAACTCGGAGGTGCCGGAGTAACGGTGCTTGGATCGGTCGGATCGGGAAGAAGACGTACGACTACTTCCTCTACGTTGTGTGATCGCTTCCGCAGTCGGTCTGCGTTGGTACGTAGACAACACTCTCCCCTCTCGTTGCTGTGCATCACCATGATCTTGCGTGTGCGTAGGAAATTTTTTGAAATTACTGCGTTCCCCAACATGTTTATTATTCATGCTAGAATTGTATTAACCGGAAACATAATACATGTGTGAATACATAGACAAACAGAGTGTCACTAGTATGCCTCTACTTGACTAGCTCGTTAATCAAAGATGGTTATGTTTCCTAACCATGAACAAAGAGTTGTTATTTGATTAACAAGGTCACATCATTAGTTGAATGATCTGATTGACATGACCCATTCCATTAGCTTAGCACACGATCGTTTAGTATGTTGCTATTGCTTTCTTCATGACTTATACATGTTCCTATAACTATGAGATTATGCAACTCCCGTTTACCGGAGGAACACTTTGGGTACTACCAAACGTCACAACGTAACTGGGTGATTATAAAGGAGTACTACAGGTGTCTCCAATGGTAGATGTTGGGTTGGTGTATTTCGAGATTAGGGTTTGTCACTCCGATTGTCGGAGAGGTATCTCTGGGCCCTCTCGGTAATGCACATCACATAAGCCTTGCAAGCACTGCAACTAATATGTTAGTTGTGAGATGATGTATTACGGAACGAGTAAAGAGACTTGCCGGTAACGAGATTGAACTAGGTATTGGATACCGACGATCGAATCTCGGGCAAGTAACATACCGATGACAAAGGGAACAACGTATGTTGTTATGCGGTCTGACCGATAAAGATCTTCGTAGAATATGTAGGAGCCAATATGGGCATCCAGGTCCCGCTATTGGTTATTGACCGGAGACGTGTCTCGGTCATGTCTACATTGTTCTCGAACCGTAGGGTCCGCACGCTTAACGTTACGATGACAGTTATTATGAGTTTATGCATTTTGATGTACCGAAGGTTGTTCGGAGTCCCGGATGAGATCACGGACATGACGAGGAGTCTCGAAATGGTCGAGACGTAAAGATTGATATATTGGAAGCCTTTGTTTGGGCACCGGAAGCGTTCCGGATGAAATCGGGATTTTTCCGGATTACCGGGAGGGTTACCGGAACCCCCCGGGAGGTAAATGGGCCTACTGGGGCTTAGTGGAAAAGAGAGAAGAGGCAGCCCCAAGCCTAGCCGGCGCCCCCCCCTTTTCCAAGTCCTAATAGGACTAGGAGAGGTGGGCCGGCCCCCTCTTTCTCCTTCCCCCCCAAGAATCCTAGTTGGAATAGGATTGGAGGGGAGGAGTCCTACTCCCGGTGGGAGTAGGACTCCTCCCTGCGCCTCCCTCCTAGCCGGCCGAACCCCCTGCCCCTGGCCTTTATATACGGGGGCAGGGGGCACCCCAAGACACACAAGTTAATCGTTCCTTAGCCGTTATGCGGTGCCCCCTGCCACCAAATTCCACCTCGATCATACCGTTACAGTGCTTAGGCGAAGCCCTGCGTCGGTAGTACATCAAGATCGTCACCACGCCGTCGTGCTGACGGAACTCTTCCTCGACGCTTTGCTGGATCGGAGCCCGAGGAACGTCATCGAGCTGAACGTGTGCTAAGAACTCGGAGGTGCCGGAGTAACGGTGCTTGGATCGGTCGGATCGGGAAGAAGACGTACGACTACTTCCTCTACGTTGTGTGATCGCTTCCGCAGTCGGTCTGCGTTGGTACGTAGACAACACTCTCCCCTCTCGTTGCTGTGCATCACCATGATCTTGCGTGTGCGTAGGAAATTTTTTGAAATTACTGCGTTCCCCAACATGTTTATTATTCATGCTAGAATTGTATTAACCGGAAACATAATACATGTGTGAATACATAGACAAACAGAGTGTCACTAGTATGCCTCTACTTGACTAGCTCGTTAATCAAAGATGGTTATGTTTCCTAACCATGAACAAAGAGTTGTTATTTGATTAACAAGGTCACATCATTAGTTGAATGATCTGATTGACATGACCCATTCCATTAGCTTAGCACACGATCGTTTAGTATGTTGCTATTGCTTTCTTCATGACTTATACATGTTCCTATAACTATGAGATTATGCAACTCCCGTTTACCGGAGGAACACTTTGGGTACTACCAAACGTCACAACGTAACTGGGTGATTATAAAGGAGTACTACAGGTGTCTCCAATGGTAGATGTTGGGTTGGCGTATTTCGAGATTAGGGTTTGTCACTCCGATTGTCGGAGAGGTATCTCTGGGCCCTCTCGGTAATGCACATCACATAAGCCTTGCAAGCACTGCAACTAATATGTTAGTTGTGAGATGATGTATTACGGAACGAGTAAAGAGACTTGCCGGTAACGAGATTGAACTAGGTATTGGATACCGACGATCGAATCTCGGGCAAGTAACATACCGATGACAAAGGGAACAACGTATGTTGTTATGCGGTCTGACCGATAAAGATCTTCGTAGAATATGTAGGAGCCAATATGGGCATCCAGGTCCCGCTATTGGTTATTGACCGGAGACGTGTCTCGGTCATGTCTACATTGTTCTCGAACCGTAGGGTCCGCACGCTTAACGTTACGATGACAGTTATTATGAGTTTATGCATTTTGATGTACCGAAGGTTGTTCGGAGTCCCGGATGTGATCACGGACATGACGAGGAGTCTCGAAATGGTCGAGACGTAAAGATTGATATATTGGAAGCCTATGTTTGGACATCGGAAGTGTTCCGGGTGAAATCGGGATTTTACCGGATTACCGGGAGGGTTACCGGAACCCCCCGGGAGCCAAATGGGCCAACATGGGCCTTAGTGGAAAGGTGAGAGGGCAGCCCACATAGGGCTGCGCCTCCCCCCCTCTCCCTAGTCCTATTAGGACTAGGAGAGGGGCCGGCCACCTCTCTCTCTCTCCCCTTTGAAGGATTCCTAGTTGGACTAGGATTGGAGGGGGGAGTCCTACTCCCGGTAGGAGTAGGACTCCTCCTGCGCCTCCCTCCTTTGGCCGGCCAGCTCCCTCCCCTCCAACCTTTATATACGGGGGCAGGGGACACCCCAAGACACACAAGTTGATCCTTGAGATCGTTCCTTAGCCGTGTGCGGTGCCCCCTGCCACCAAATTCCACCTCGGTCATATCGTTGTAGAGCTTAGGCGAAGCCCTGCGTCGGTAGTACATCAAGATCGTCACCACGCCGTCGTGCTGACGGAACTCTTCCTCGACGCTTTGCTGGATCGGAGCCCGAGGAACGTCATCGAGCTGAACGTGTGCTAAGAACTCGGAGGTGCCGGAGTAACGGTGCTTGGATCGGGAAGAAGACGTACGACTACTTCCACTACGTTGTGTGATCGCTTCCGCAGTCGGTCTGCGTTGGTACGTAGACAACACTCTCCCCTCTCGTTGCTGTGCATCACCATGATCTTGCGTGTGCGTAGGAAAATTTTCGAAATTACTGCGTTCCCCAACACAAAGCCCATGTCAGCTACAAGTCTTATAATAAAGAGCCATTGATCAGCAGGACCAGATTATAATTCTGATCTGAAAAAGTTCATGAAGTCAAACCCATGGTTCGTCTAGGTCTTCTGCCGTTCCTCACGGCTGCCACAAAAGTTCTTCACCGGGAACTCCTCTGCTTGCAGGATGGTGTTGCCGCTGCTGCTGTATCAGCGTAGGTTGTGTCTGATCTTGCCACAAATAAGAAAAAGAGAGAAATCTAAAGTGGAGATAAGGATATGGCCCGGAGCAGCTCATGGGCAGCAGACAACACAAATTGCTTTGGGGGAATTTAATCGGAAGAGTGAAGGGAATACATCAATTGGAAGATGGCAAGCAACATTTAACCGGGATGGAAGGAGAATTCATGGGCTCTGTCCACATTTCGTGAGCTTGCCATGCAAGAGTGATTCCACGCTGCATGGTAAACCCTAATTATTCATTAATTAGAAAGTAGATGGGTGGATTGGAGAGATTCATGATAAGCACTTTTCTGGAGATTTGGTTGTATGTGCATGTAAATGATTAAACAGTGCGTAATTTCAAAAGTAAGCCAATGGTAAAAGTCAGGGCTTGTATACTAAGATTTCCAACAAAACCACTGTTGTTCACTTCCTATTTAAGGTTTCCAGGCTACTTCAAAAAAAAAGATTTCCAGGCTACGACCAAATATCTGATTCTGGCGCTGCAGTTTTTTTTAGTAAGAAAACATTGCTGTTTAGAGTATTTTCCATCATTTTGGAGGTAGAATAACATTAGGATTAAATCATGAAAGTTGCTGATATATATTTATCTAGATATCATGGGTATATCATTTTCTATGTTGGGATAAAAATATTAGAACATAAAAGATAAATAATTTGATACCGCTCTTAAGGCCGTATGTTGGTGTGCAAGGGCAGAGCCAGGATTTGAGTAAGTAGATAAAAATAATCTAGTGCAAAAAATAATCATCAAGAACAAGGTTGAGAACTTCCACATTGGCTTCGTTGAAAATTTGAAGCAAACAGCTTAGTGAAATAACATAATCTTAAAATTGTTTTGCATCACGATAATTTTTAAGACACGCACAAGATCTGAATACTTGATAGCATCTCAAATCACACCCAAAAAACAACTAAAATCTGATATAATATCTAGATGAGAACTGAGAGAGATTAGTATATAGTGTGATGTGTTAACCTTGGCTCATTCGAGGCTGGAGCAGTGAAGTAGGCTGCATCACCGACTGTGCGCATGAATCAGATGATGAGCAGTAGAGCAGGGAAAGTAGAGGCAGATGAACGGCGGCGGCGCCTAGCTAACCCCAGGTTTTTTTAGGGATACCTAATCCCAGATACACACTAATCACAGGAGAACGTGGCTTACAGGAGACAAGAGAGGAAGGCTAACTAGCCAACGATCCGGACGGTAGTGGGCTTTTACATGGGTTTATTTTTTTTCTTTTCCAAAATACACGTTGAGATAGGGGGGGCCAAGTAGGTGTGCGCGTGCGATTATATCGCTAGTTACGTGTACCTGTTTCATGTTCGTCCCCTGCTCGTCCCCTGGCTCCGCCACCGCAGTAATGCTACACGTATGGATATTTACAGGCTGAGACTAATTACAGGCTGACATGGCATGGTTTGATTGGCAAGAAGGGGAGGAAGCGGGGCCACCCGGTGAAAATCAGGGGGGCCGAAGAGAACTAGCCAAGGGCCCGTAGGTCCGTAGGCCCGTAGGTCTAGGATTATTGCTCCGCCTCTGTTGGTGTGTAAGGCAAATGAGTTTTAATTAAGGGGTTTGCCAAGGAACGAAGAAGTATTAGGTTGTAGTATTCGTTTGTGTGACAATCTTTGAATAGTCTCTTAAATGAGTTTGCCTCACAGGTTTGGGCTGTTGCGTTGTAAGGTTGTTCTTTCCGATGCTTAGACCTCACAAAAAAATACCCCAATGTCATGGCCGTTGAGGCCAGCTGGTATACATCATTCATGTTCAAAGCCATGTTCAAGGTGATGCTGATGGGCGCACCGTTCCACAAGCCGTGTTGTGAGTTGTGAATTTGGCGAGTGCACGTACTCGTTCAGTCTACTTCAAAAAGACAAATTAGGTTGCTCGATTATCCCAACACCCATGCTTTGGTATATAACCCCCTAAACATATTGATAGCTGAGATTAAACAATATATACATGCATCTTCATAACAAAGGACATGATGGTCATATTTAAAAAACCTATTCACCCACTCATCTGTGACGGTATGCGCCTGTGTACGTATAGTACTATAAAATAAAACTGAACCAGCAAACTATAAAATAAATACGCAGTGAGTCTACTTAGCGAACTGACCCATGCCCTCACTCAAGGGCTTGCAAGTCGTAACCACTACACCAGTCCAAGTTATGTGATACAATACCAAAAAAAATTCCTTTTGTAGTCGTATACATTGGTAGAAAACATGCGTTATTTGGCCCAGAGAATTAGTCCCGGTCGGGTTTAATGTGATCATTAGTCCCGGTTTCAAGGGCTTGTAGCGGTCAGGGGCACGGACACCATTAGTTCCGGTTCAATAAGGACCTCTAGTCCCGATTGGTTATACCAACCGGGACTAAAGGGGTGGCAACAGGCTGGCATCAAACTGGGCCCCTACGAGCCCCTTTAGTCCCGGTGGGTATCACCAACCGGGACTAGAGGTGGACCTTTAGTCCCGGTTTGTATCACCAACCGGTACTAGAGACATCCCTATATAAACCCCTGCTTCTTCTAGCCCGAGCCCGAGCAAGACTTACTCCTTTCTCCTCTTTGTTTTCCTTCCCGTACCTCGAGCTCATCCTCCATTTTTGCCAAGATTTGAGACACTCCATCTATCCAAGGGTTCTAAAAGATTAGCAACTTCGTCTTTTCATCTCTCATTGCTAGTTCAGCTCGTTTCATACTCTATAAGTATAGTCATTTGTGGGTTTTAGTTTGAGAGTAATTATGTGGGAGTTTATTTGATTTATATGCATTTTGAGCTCAAAGTAACTTCTTAGTTTGCATATGTGTAGGTGAGGTTTACTTGGTGCCTTCCCGTCCCCGTCCTGACCGCCCACGCCGTCCCGTCGCCGTGACCACCTTGCTGAGGCTCTTGTTCTTATCATTTTTGTAAAATAAAAAAAATCTTGTTTGTATGATTTAGATAGTTGCTTGTATAATTTTCTTACTTGTATGATTGTTTGTTATATATAGTGCCATGGTTTTGATATCCATCCCCGTCGGCCCTCGTCTAGTTTATGATTCGGATGTGGTATATTATCTTTCATAACTATTTGTTTCATTTCGTGTTTATGATAATTATGCCCATCAAGTTAACATAGATATTTTTATCTATGAGGTATGTGAACCGAAAATTGCCACTGGCCATCTTGTTGAGAAGTTAAATTTAATTGAAAAAGAAAAGGATTATTTGAAAGAAAAATCGAAAATAATTAAAGAAGAGAAGATGAAATTGGAGTTGTTTGTTCCCGATGTCGCCGATGATCAAAAGATCATGATGGATGCAATGCGCTTGAAGATTAAAAAATTAGAAAATATGCCGTTAATAAAGAGGCTTGGTATCATTATGTTGTTGGATCAATTATTACCTTAGTTGGGATTTTGATCGCATTTGTTGTTGCATTTAAATGCTTTATCTAGATAGTTGTGTGTTGTTTTATGAGAAGTATGTATGAACTTGCATTAATTTGGTCTTCTTGATGTTGTGGAATGAAGATGAGCCGGCAATGGATGTACGATGACCGACGCTCTCCCTAGTTCATTAATGGTGTGCATAGTTTTCTGCGTGTGGCTGAGGCAAACAAACGTAATGGTTTATGTGATGTCCATGTGGTGTTTGTAAGAATGATATGAATTACTCAACCTCGAAAATCATTCACACCCACCTGCTTAAGTATGGTTTCATGTTCAGCTATAACTGTTGGACAAAGCACAGAGAACAAGGGGTTATGATGGAAGACAATGAAGAAGAAGAGGATGATGACAACTATCCTATGTTCCCTGAATATAGTGATACTGCAACGGGGTAAGCTGAAGATCAAGAGGCATCAAATGAGCATGGTGATGATCTTTGTCGGGCCATTGCTGATGCAAAGGGAAACCGCGCTAGTGAAACTGAGAGGGTGAAGTTGCAGCGTATGTTAGAGGATCACAAAAAATTGTTGTACCCAAATTGAGAAGATGACAAGAAAAAGATGGGTGCCACACTATAATTGCTGCAATGGAAGACATAGAATGGTGTATCTGACAAGGGATTTGAAAAGTTGCTGAATATGTTAAAGAAGAAGCTTCCAAAGCACAATGAATTGCCCGATAGTACGTACGAAGCAAAGAAGGTTGTCTGCCCTCTAGGATTATAGGTGTAGAAGATACATGCATGCCCTAATGACTGCATCCTCTACCGCGGTGAGGAGTACGAGAATTTGAATGCAAGCCGGGTATGCGGTGCATTGCGCTATAAGATCAGCCGCGATGACCCTGATGATGTTGAGGGTGAGCACCCTAGGAAGAGGGTTCCTGCCAAGGTGATGTGGTATGCTCCTATAATATCATGGTTGAAATGTTTGTTCCAAAATAAAGAGCATGCCGAGTTGTTGCGATGGAACAAAGAAGAGGTAAGAAAGACCGGATGTTGAGAGTACCTGCTGATGGGTCGCAGTGGAGAAAAATCGAGAGAAAGTGGTCGGAGTTTGCAAATGACGCAAGGAACTTATGATTTGGTATAAGTGCAGATGGCATTAGTCCTTTCGGGGAGTAGAGCAGCAATCATAGCACCTGGCCTGTGACTCTATGTATCTATAAACTTCCTCCTTGATTGTGCATGAAGCGAAAGTACATTATGATGCCAGTGCTCATCCAAGACCGTAAGCAACCCGACAATGACATTGATGTGTACCTAAGGCCATTAGTTGAAGAACTTTTACAATTGTGGGATATAAAAGGTGTATACGTGTGGGATGAGCACAAACAACAGCAATTTAACCTACAAGCGTTGTTGTTTGTAACCATCAATGTTTGGCCTGCTCTTAGTAACCTTTCAGGACAGACAAACAAGGGATACAATACATGCACGCACTGTTTAGATGAGACTGAAAGCATATATTTGGATAAATGTAAGAAGAATGTGTACCTGGAACATCGTTGGTTTCTTCCGATCAGGCATACCATAAGAAAGAAAGGAAGGCATTTCAAAGGTGAGGCAGATCACCGGAAGAAGCCCGACCACCGTACTAGTCATCATATACTTCATATGGTTAAGACAAAAGATACACTGGAGGCACGGGAGGACCAGCAACATATGAACGAAAAAGACGGCATGCACCTGAAGCAGTATGAAGGTCCTGTTGGGGAACGTAGTAATTTCAAAAAAAAATTCCTACGCACACACAAGATCATGGTGATGCATAGCAACGAGAGGGGAGAGTGTGTCCACGTACCCTCGTAGACCGAAAGCGGAAGCGTTAACACAATGCGGTTGATGTAGTCGTACGTCTTCACGATCCGACCGATCAAGTACCGAACGTATGGCACCTCCGAGTTCAGCACACATTCAGTTTGATGACGTCCCTCGAACTACGATCCAGCCGAGCTATGAGGGAGAGTTCCGTCAGCACGACGGTGTGGTGACGATGATGATGTTCTACCGATGCAGGGCTTCGCCTAAGCACCGCTATGATATTATCGAGGTGGATTATGGTGGAGGGGGGCACCGCACACTGCTAAGAGATCAAGAGATCAATTGTTGTGTCTAGAGGTGCCCCATGCCCCCGTATATAAAGGAGCAAGGGGGGAGAGGCGGCCGGCCAGGGAGGAGGCGTGCCAGGGAGGAGTCCTACTCCCACCGGGAGTAGGACTCCCTCCTTTCCTAGTTGGAGTAGGAGAAGGGGGAAGAAGGAGGGAGAGAGGAAGGAAAGGGGGGCGCCACCCCCCTCCTTGTCCAATTCGGACTAGAGCGGGAGGGGGCGTGCGGCCTGCCCTGGCCGCCCCTCCTCTTCTCCACTAAGGCCCATCTTGGCCCATTAAACCCCCCCCCCCGGGGGGGGGGGGGGTTCCGGTAACCCCCGGTACTCCGGTAAAATCTCGATTTCACCCAGAACACTTCCGATGTCCAAATATAGGCTTCCAATATATTAATCTTTATGTCTCGGCCATTTCGAGACTCCTCGTTATGTCCGTGATCACATCCGAGACTCCGAACTACCTTCGGTACATCAAAACACATAAACTCATAATATAACCGTCATCAAACTTTAAGTGTGCGGACCCTACGGGTTCGAGAACTATGTAGACATGACCGAGACATGTCTCCGGTCAATAACCAATAGAGGAACCTGGATGCTCATATTGGCTTCCACATATTCTACGTAGATCTTTATCGGTCAAAACGCATAACAACATACATTGTTCCATTTGTCATCGATATGTTTACTTGCCCGAGATTCGATCATCGGTATCTCAATACCTAGTTCAATCTCATTACCAGCAAGTCTCTTTACTCGTTCCGTAATACATCATCCCGCAACTAACTCATTAGTTGCAATGCTTGCAAGGCTTATAATGATGTGCATTACTGAGTGGGCCCAGAGATACCTCTCCGACAATCGGAGTCACAAATCCTTATCTCGAAATACGCAACCCAACAAGTACCTTCGAAGACACCTGTAGAGCACCTTTATAATCACCCAGTTACGTTGTGACGTTTGGTAGCACACAAAGTGTTCCTCCGGTAAACGGGAGTTGCATAATCTCATAGGAACATGTATAAGTCATGAAGAAAGCAATAGCAGAATACTAAACGATGGAGTGCTAAGCTAACAGAATGGGTCAAGTCAATCACATCATTCTCCTAATGATGTGATCCCGTTAATCAAATGACAACTCATGTCAATGGCTAGGAAACATAACCATGTTTGATCAACGAGCTAGTCAAGTAGAGGCATACTAGTGACACTCTGTTTGTCTATGTATTCACACAAGTATTATGTTTCCAGTTAATACAATTCTAGCATGAATAATAAACATTTATCATGATATAAGGAAATAAATAATAAATTTATTATTGCCTCTAGGGCATATTTTCTTCAGTCTCCCACTTGCACTAGAGTCTATAATCTAGATTACACAGTAATGATTCCAACACCCATGCATGGAGCCTTGGTGCTGATCATGTTTTGCTCATGGAAGAGGCTTAGTCAACGGGTCTGCAACATTCATATCCATATGTATCTTGCAAATTTCTATGTCTCCCACCTGGACTTGATCCCGAATGGAATTGAAGCGTCTCTTGATGTGCTTGGTTCTCTTGTGAAATCTGGATTCCTTTGCCAAGGCAATTGCACCAGTATTGTCACAAAAGATTTTCATTGGACCCGATGCACTAGGTATGACACTGATACGTCTTCGTCGTATCTACTTTTCCAAACACTTTTGCCCTTGTTTTGGACTCTAACTTGCATGATTTGAATGGAACTAACCCGGACTGACGCTGTTTTCAGCAGAATTGCCATGATGTTGTTTTATGTGCAGAAAACAAAAGTTTTCGGAATGACCTGAAACTCCACGGAATATCTTATAAAAAATAATAAAAAATCCTCACCAAAGATGAAGACCAGGGGCCCACACCCTGTCCACGAGGGTGGGGGCGCGCCCCCTACCTCGCGGGCCCCTGGAGACCTTCCGACGCCAACTCCAACTCTACATATTTGCTTTCGGGGAGAAAAAAATAAGGGAGAAGAAATCATCGCATTTTACAATACTGAGCAAACCTCTCGGGAGGGCTGATCTGGATTCCTTTCGGGGCTCCGGAGAGGGGGATTCGCCACCGTCGTCATCATCAACCATCCTCCATCACCAATTTCATGATGCTCACCGCCGTGCGTGAGTAATTCCATCGTAGGCTTGCTGGACGGTGATGGGTTGGATGAGATCTATCATGTAATCGAGTTAGTTTTGTTAGGGTTTGATCCCTAGTATCCACTATGTTCTGAGATTGATGTTGCTATGACTTTGCTATGCTTAATGCTTTTCACTAGGGCCTGAGTGCCATGATTTCAGATCTGAACCTATTATGTTTTCATGAATATATGTGAGTTCTTGATCCTATCTTGCAAGTCTATAGTCACCTACTATGTGTTATGATCCAGCAACCCCGAAGTGACAATAATCGGGACCACTCCCGGTGATGACCATAGTTTGAGGAGTTCATGTATTCACTATGTGCTATTGCTTTGTTCCGGTTCTCTATTAAAAGGAGGCCTTAATATCCCTTAGTTTCCATTAGGACCTGATACGTCCATTTTGCATCATGCTTTTATATCGATATTTATCGCATTATGGGCTGTTATTTCACGTTATGTCACAATACTTATGGCTATTCTCTCTTATTTTACAAGGTTTTCAAGCCAAATGATCAATCTAATGGTCACATTCTTGCCATAGTTTGTTCAAATGATCTCATATTGTGCACAAGGCTGCATATTGGAATGTCAAACAATGTTGCCTAAGGAAGTTTTCATTTTCTTTGGATGAAAAAACCATATTCCATTTTTCGAGTGCCCAAAAGGAGGTTTTTTGTGAAGGACCTCCCAAATAGTTGTTGCAAAATTGGACCAAATCAATTTTCTAAAATACTAGGACATATTTAATTCACAATTGACAAAATGGTTGGGTGTAAAAAGAAGAAGACTGACTCCACAGTGGCAAGAGCAAACCAGTTGGCCAGGACACCGGGGGAGGGAATTCCAATCGGAAGCAGAAACGCAAAGCTGAACCCGCAGGACCTAGTGAGACTACAGTTGCGGTCCAAGGAAAATTTAAGGAAAAATCTAAGGGGCCTTGGACCCCCAAGAAGGTAAAAGATCAAGCAGGAAATGATTTACTAGATTTGCCGTGTCATATTCACACCAAGAAGGATGAAGAAGGAAACCTGATTTATCCCAAGCATACCACTCGATAATGTCAACTCCTTATCTAGTAGTTCTGATAGAAGCAATCCAGTGAGAAAGAGAAGGAATCTGACAAGGATGAAGACAAAGAAGAGGATAATGGTTTCCCCAACGTCAATTCTACCTTAGTGATTTTTGCTGACATCGAGAGCAAAAGTCGACTGAAAGTCGTAAACAGAGAAGTGAACATGGTTGCTCCAGCAACAACAACATATTTGAAGTGGTCACAAACTGCAATCACTGTCGACTAGTCCGATCACCCAGCACGCGTTGCCACTCCAGGGCGGCAAGCATTGGTAGTCGACCCAGTTGTTGGAGGCACTCGACTGACCAAAGTATAGATGGATGGTGGCAGTGGTTTGAATATTCTATACGCTGACACCTTGAAGGGAATGGGCATTCCGATGTCCAAGCTTAGTGAAAGAAACATGAGGTTCAACGGAGTTATCCCTGGAAAGAAAGGTGATTCACTCGGCCAGATCACTCTTGACGTGGTTTTCGGTGATTCAAAGAATTACCGTAAGGAAACATTGACATTTGAAGTTGTGGATTTTCAAAGTGCCTATCATGCTATTCTGGGTAGGACTGCGTATGCTCGTTTCATGGCTCGACCGTGTTACGTGTACCTTAAGCTGAAGATGCTAGGCCCTAGAGGCGTGATCACAGTTACTGGTAATCGGCAGAGAGCAGAAGAGTGCCTCCAGAAGGGCTCGAATATTGCTAATGATTAGATGGCAGAGTAGAAATGCAAGAGTACCAGAAGAATGCATATCCGAGTGATTTGGTACGCGCCAAGAAGCCTGCTTCAGAATCTGTGTTTCAGTCGTCCGGTGAAACGAAGCCGGTTCACATTCACCCGACCGATCCCAATGCCGCTCTGACTCATATCTCATCAACGCTCGACAGCAAATAGGAAGAAGCGCTCATCCAGTTCCTCCGTGAGAACTAGGACATCTTTGCATTGAAACCTTCTAACATGCCAGGTGTATCCAGGGGACTTGCTGAGCACCGTTTGCGAGTCGACCCTAAGGCAAAACCCGTTAAAGAGCATCCTCGTTGGTCCGCCGTGGAGAAGAGAAAGGCAATCGGCGAGGAGGTGGCTCGGCTTATGGCAGCTGAGTTCATCTGTGAAATTTGCCACTCTGAGTGGCTCGCCAATGTTGTCATGGTCCCTAAGAAGGATGATTCACTTCGTATGTGCATTGATTTCAAGCATATCAATCGGGCCTGCCCGAAAGATCATTTTCCTCTCCCTTGCATCGACCAGATTGTCGACTCAACTGTGGGGTGTGAGCATTTGTATTTTCTGGATGCATATTCCGGGTATCATCAGATCCGACTGTATGGACCTGATGAAATAAAAACAGCTTTTATCACCCCATTCGGGTGCTTTTGCTATGTTACCATGCCCTTTGGTCTCAAGAATGCTGGTGCCACATTTATGAGGATGATTCAGAAGTGCCTGCTCACTCAAATCAGTCGGAATGTGGAAGCATATATGGATAACATCGTGGTTAAGTCGCGTAAAGGTTCCGACCTGCTGACTGACCTCGCTGAAACCTTCGCCAATCTGAGGAGATATGATATCAAGCTTAATCCGTCAAAGTCCACATTCGGAGTCTCGGGCGGATAGTTACTTGGTTTCCTCGTTTCCGAACGAGGGATCGATGCAAACCCAGAGAAAGTTGGTGCAATCCTCCGAATGAAGCGCCCTATGCGTGTGCATGACGTTTTGGCCGCTTTGAGTCGATTCATCTCTCGTCTCGGTGAAAAGGCATTGCCTCTTTACCGACTGATGAAGAAATCTGATAAGTTCGAGTGGACTCCTGAAGCTGACGCAGCGTTTGCAGAGTTCAAAGCCCTACTTTCCACCCAGCCGGTGCTTGCTGGTCCAATCAACAAAGAGCCTTTACTGCTTTATATTGCAGCCACTGGACAAGTTGTCAGTACAGTACTCACGGTCGAGCGGGAAGAAGAAGGTAAAGCCTATAAGGTTCAACGCACTGTGTACTATATTTCTGAAGTCTTGACTCCATCCAAGCAGAGATATCCGCATTATCGTAAGCTTGTGTATGGAATTTACTTGACCACGAAGATGGTTGCACATTATTTCTCAGATCATTCGATTACATTCGTCAGTGACGCTCCATTGTCAGAAATTCTGAACAACAGAGATGCAACTGGTCCAGTGGCAAAATGGGCGATTGACCTCCTTCCATTGGATATCAAGTTTAAGGCAAAGAAAGCAATCAAGTCCCAAGCAATAGCAGATTTCCTCGCCGAGTGGGTTGAGCAGCAACAGCCGACTCAGATTCACTCGGAGCATTGGACTATGTTCTTTGATGGATCCAAGATGCTGAACGGTTCTGGAGCTGGGGTAGTACTGGTATCCCCCCGAGGTGACAATCTAAGTTATGTTCTCCAGATTCACTTTGATTCCTCCAACAATGAAGCTGAGTATGAAGCACTTCTGTATGGGTTGAGTATGGCCATTTCACTCAGCGTCCGTCGCCTAATGGTTTACGATGACTCAAATTTAGTGGTCGATCAAGTGATGAAAGAGTGGGGCGTCAGGAGCCCGGCCATGACTGGTTATTGCAATGCGGTGAGGAAGTTAGAAAAGAAGTTTGAAGGGTTAGAGCTCCACCATATACCCCGACTAAAGAATCAAGCAGCTGATGACTTGGTGAAGATAGGTTCTAAGCGGGAGCCCATTCCCAGCAATGTGTTCATAGAGCATCTTCACACAGCGTCAGTTCAAGAAGATCCTTTCATAGAAGAGCCCCTGCAACCAAAAAGTTCTACCAATCCGACTAAAGTCGAGATTCCAGTCGTGATCGACCTGATCATGAGGTTTTGGTCCTCATCCCCGATTGGATGGTGTCATATATTGCATATCTGCTCAGAAAGGAACTTCCAGAAGATGAAGATGAGGCCCGTCAGATTGTCCGTCGATCCAAGCTTTCACCATGATAGGTGGACATCTTTTCAGAGAGAGTGTCACTGGAGTTGCTCAGCGATGCATCAAAAGAAGGTCGAATGATCCTCAATGACATCCACTTGGGGACCTGTTGTCACCATGCATCCTCTCGGACCATCGTGGCCAAACCATACCGAGCAGGATTCTATTGGACACGAGCAAATGAGATGGCGAAAGAAATAGTCGACAAATGTGAAGGCTGTCAGTTCTACTCCAACATGTCCCACAAGCCTGCATCAGCCCGGAAGTCCATTCCACTCGTCTGGCCATTTGCTGTTTGGGGATTGGATATGGTTGCACCCCTGAGAACCGGCAGAAGTGGTTTCACTCATTTGCTTGTAGCAGTCGACAAGTTCACTAAATGGATCGAAGCCAAACCCATCAAGAATCTCGATTCTGCTACTGCCATCAGTTTCATTAGAGAACAGCCATTTAGATATGGAGTCCCTCACAGCATTATCATGGATAATGGCTCCAACTTTGATTTTGATGAGTTCAGAGCATTTTGCGCTTCCCAAGGCACTCGAGTCGACTACGCTTCAGTCACCCACCCGCAGTCGAATGGACAGGCAGAAAGAGCAAACGGTTTGATCCTCCAAGGGTTGAAACCCCGATTGATGCGTGACCTCAAACATGCAACATGTGCTTGGGTAGACGAGCTTCCATCAGTCATTTGGGTATTAAGAACAACAATGAATCGGTCGACTGATCAAACTCCCTTCTTCATGGTCTATGGGGCTGAAGCTGTGCTACCGAGTGATTTGCTTCACAATGCACCCCGAGTAGAACTCTTCTTAGAAGCTACAGCTGAACAAGCTCGACAGGATGCTGTTGATCTTCTGGAAGAAGAAAGGGAGATGGCCCTGATCCGGTCGACCATTTGTCAGCAAGACCTCTGTCGATTCCATGCCAGAAATGTGAGAGGTCGAGCATTTCAGGAAGGAAAACTTGTGCTCCGAGTGGATCAGTAACGGCCCCATAAGCTTGCTCCTGCTTAAGAAGGTCCCTTCATCATTACCAAGGTGCTCCACAATGGAGCATATCACCTTTACAATGTGGAACACATGAAAGACGAGCTACACGCTTGGAATGCGGAGCTGCTCCACCATTTTTATACTTAAACATTCGGTATGATGAGATGTAATAAGCGGTACCTTTTCAGTTTGTTTATCAAAGACACAGTTTAACAGTCTTCTAGATGATTGTTCTTACATATGAATGTGTTAAAAAACAGTGGGTGGCTTAGCCGCGAACCTGATTCGCTTAAGTTTTACAAATACAAGCGAGTGAAGAGCAAGCCTCTCACTCGGGGGCTTAGCTACGAACCTGATTTTCCTAAGTTTTAAAAATCCTCCCGAGTGAAGAGCAAGCTTCTCACTCGGGGGCTTAGCCGCGAACCTAACTCGCCTAACTTTATAAAATCCTACCGAGTGAAGAGCAAGCCTCTCACACGGAGGCTTAGCTGCAGTTCCGTACTTGCCTAAGTTTAAAAAATCCTACCAAGTGAAGAGCAATCCTCTCACTCGGGGGCTTAGCTACAGTCTCGTACTCGCCTAAGTTTAAAAAATCCTACCGAGTGAAGAGCAAGCCTCTCACTCGGGGGCTTAGCCACGAACCTGATTCGCCTAAGTTTTGAAAATCCTACCGAGTGAAGAGCAAGCCTCTCACTCAGAGGCTTAGCTGCAGTTCTGTCGGGGATATACCCCGCGGTATGACCCTACCAGAATTATGACCCGGCCGGACTTGGCGACTCACCAGAGACCCGGCTGGAGCTTGGCAAGTCACTGGCAACCCGCCCGGACTTGGTGATTTACAGGCAACCCGCTTGAGCATTGTGATTCACTAGTGACCCGACAGGCAGGTCAGACGGACGACAAGGCCCAAACGGCCGGCTCATGTTATGGTGGGCCGGCTTAAGAGAAAGTATAAGGAATATTCCCTTATAAAGTAAGAAAGACTAGGACTCCACTTGTAATAGAGTAATCCTAATCCTACTAGGACTAGTCATATAACCCGCCCCTTCAACTTATATAAGGAGGGGTAGGGCTCCCCAAAGAGGGACGAGCAAGAAGAAACAATCTCTAGGGCTAGACACAAAGGGGGAGCCGGCTTATGCGGCGCCTCTCTCATGAGTATAATAAGACCTAGCCACAAACAACATGTAGGGTTATTACCGGATGATGTTTCCCGGGGCCCGAAGCTGTCTAAATCCTTCTCTTATGTGTTAACCCGCCTCGCGTCTCTCGATTCCGAACAACCTTTTAAAGCTACCGCATAGATGCGTTGGCCTCACGACTAATTTCTTACACTAGGACATCTGACGTGACAATTCCACGACATGTTCCGTACTCACCTACATTTAAAAAATCTTGCCGAGTGAAGAGCAATCCTCTCACTCGGGGGCTTAGCTGCAGTCTCATACTCGCCTAAGTTTAAAAAATCCTACCGAGTGAAGAGCAATCCTCTTACTCGGGGGCTTAGTTGTAGTCTCGTACTCGCCTAAGTTTCAAAAATCCTACCGAGTGAAGAGCAAGCTTCTCACTCGGGGGCTTAGCCGCGAACCTGACTCGCCTAAGTTTATAACATCCTACCGAGTGAAGAGCAAGCCTCTCACTCGAAGGCTTAGCTGCAGTTCCGTACTCACCTAAGTTTATAAAATCCTACTGAGTGAAGAGCAATAATCTCACTAGGGGGCTTAGCTGTAGTCTCGTACTCGTCTAAGTTTGAAAAATCCTAACGAGTGAAGAGCAAGCCTCTCACTCGGGGGCTTAGCCGCGAACCAAATTCGTCTAAGTTTTAAAAATCCTACCGAGTGAAGAGCAAGCCTCTCACTCGGAGGCATAGCTGCAGTTCCGTACTCTCCTAAGTTTAAAAAATCCTACCGAGTGATGATAATTCCTCTCACTCGGGGGCTTGGCTGCAGTCTCGTACTCGCCTAAGTTTAAAAATCCTACCGAGTGAAGATCAATCCTCTCACTCCGGGGCTTAGCTGCAGTCTCGTACTCGCCTAAGTTTAAAAAATCCTACCGAGTGAAGAGCAAGCCTCTCACTCGGGGGCTTAGCTGCAGTCTCGTACTCGCCTAAGTTTAAAAAATCCTATAGAGTGAAGAGCAATCCTCTCACTCGAGGGCTTAGCTGCAGTCTCGTACTCGCCTAAGTTGAAAAAATACTACCGAGTGAAGAGCGATCCTCTCACTCGGGGGCTTAGCTACAGTCTCGTACTCGCCTAAGTTTAAAAACTCCTACCGAGTGAAGAGCAAGCCTCTCACTTGGGGGCTTAGGTGCAGTATCGTACTCGCCTAAGTTTAAAAAATCCTACCGAGTGAAGAGCAATCCTCTCACTCGGGAGCTTAGCTGCAGTCTCGTACTCGCCTAAGTTAAAAAAAAACCTTACCGAGTAAAGAGCAATCCTCTCAATCGACCTGGCCACGCGCTTCAAGCTGCGTCACAAGTACAACGTACGCTCCATCTTGATCCGCAAGGACGTTGAGGTGCCGGTCGTCTGCGACCCTCTCCTGGGAGCTGCGTCACAAGTACAATGTGCGCTCCATCTCGATCCGCAAGGACGACTAGGTGCAAGTCATCTGCGACCCTCTCCTCGGAGCTGTGTCACAAGTACAATGTACGCTCCATCTCGATCCGCAAGGACGACGAGGTGCAGGTCGTCTGTGACCTTCTCTTCAGAGCTGCATCACATGTACAAAAGTTTGTTCCGAGTGAAGGGCCAACTTCCATTCGGAGAGAAAGCCAAAGCAATTGTGTTCTAAGAAGAACCAAGTTCAGATAAATCTCGCAAGTTCCGAACCGCAGATAAAAGTACTCGGGCATCAGGCGCGAAAGAGTTTAACGGTTACAAAATCACTTGGCATTCCGAGGCAAATTTAATCAGAGCTTAAAGTTTGTTCACTCCACAGGAGGAGAGCTGGCCGGCTGGACGAACTCGTAAAAGTCGATTCCATCTGCAATGCGAGTGGCTGCTTCGATGAAGGTTTCCCTGAAGGATTGGAAGTCAAGCTTCTTGGTGTTGGCAACCTTGAGCGCTGCCAGCTTCTCTTGCTTGGCTTCTTTGAAGTGGACACGGACCAGAGACAGAGCAACATCAGCACCACACCGAGCAGATGACTTCTTCCATTCCTGCACTCGACCAGGGATCTCATTAAGTCGAGTCATCAGGGACTCGAGATCGTTCTGAAATGTCACCCTTGGCCAGAGTGTTGTGTCACAGCCCTAGAATACCTGAGTGAAATAGTTGCATCTGCACTTATGCATCATGTCTAAAATTTCTGAAAGTTGAATTGAGGTTTGTTGAAACCATCAGAAATCAGTTCAAAAATAACCAACTTTAAAATCTTCTCAAATGAGTCCAAGAAAATGTCCCTGGTATTCTATAAGCCAACGCCACCACACTATTTAGATTATTTGCCACATCATGACAAACCCTAGCATATGTTTGGCAATTTGAATTTTGGACTTTGATTTGAATTTGAAATTTGAACCGGTTTCGAACCAATGTGAGTTTAACAACAGTAATCATGATGATGTGGCATCATTAGGAGGGAATTACTGTAGCTTAATTATCCGGGCGTCACACGTACCAAATAAGCCAACGACACCACACTATTTGAAAAAAATAGTGGTGGCGTTAGTTGTAAATGGCGCGCCACCAACGTAAGTTGTGGCTAGCACTATTTCCACTAGTGTGTCAGGCTAGCACTTGTAAGTCCTCTGAAGTTAATATTGGGCCAGTCGATTTTCACCCGAAGGAACAGCCTCCGGCTCGCCGGAGAAGCCCTCTGGGTCTATCTTAGGATGGCAGGCTACCAGATGTCTATCTTAGGATGGCAAGCAACCTTGGTATCTATCTTTGGTGTGTTAGGGGGTGCAGGTTCGCCAGAAAAAAAGTTCATCGTCATGGTTAGAGGGATGGCACGGGGCGGAAGCAACTCGATGGTGGGCAGCGGTTGAGGGGAGGGCGGGGCGGCAAGGCTGGCGCGGGACCGCTGCCGACCGGCAGCGGCGTAATCCGGTGGTATGTGGGGCGGTTTCAGGGAAGAAAATGAACAGGTGGTTGGGTTGGAGGTTGAAGAAAGCGATTTGTGCATCTGATAGCTTAAAACAAAAGCTTGCGGGGCATGGTTAATTGGTTGCTAGCTACACGTAGCTAGCTACTGGTAGTATCAAAAAACGTCTTATCTTAAGTTAAGGAGGAATTATGTTTTCCTTCTCTCCACTTGCTCTGTCCTTTCTTGCCCAAAAAACAAAAACAAAAAAACTAGTTATTCTCTCAATATGAATGCATTTTGATTGATTAATCGTTTCAGAGGGCGTCCCCAAGCTAGCTTAGCTTAGCTTAGTTAGTATGCTCGATCGATCTTTAGATAATTTTAAAAACATTAGTTAGCATTCTGCACTTGCCTTAATTGGGTCACCATGCATGCGTCAAGTGAGTACACATTACTGACACGTCATTGCTGGAAACCAAGCACTGAGGTAGTCCAGTGCTCGATTATCAGCACGTAATGATCAATCTTTCCAAATTAACGTGCACACACGTATATATACACAAATATACATTTGAGTCTCTGCTTTGCACCAAGGTCGATCATACTTACGCGTTAAGAACCAATGCATCTAATAGTTGGTTAGCACAGGAGAGGAGATGCATGAACTTGACTAGTGTATGTATTTTTAAACAAAATGCACGTATGCATGGAAATTATTAAGTTTGGGTTTCCAGAGATGAATTTAGTTTCATTTTCTTCCTTTGATGTTGGTTTGTTTTTCTAGAGTAATTAAATAAATTAATAACATGCATTTACTGTACAAACAAATCCATCACAAACAACCACACTTTTTGTTGCAAACATCACCAAGACAAATAGCTCAACAATGGATACATGACAGATCTGATCACACACACAAACAACACTGATCACAAGCTACTACGGACTGCTGGCCTAGCTTCTAGCTAGCAAGGGGGTCGCATGCATGCTTACTTTATTGGGCCAATGATGCTCAGAAGCTAGCTAGGACATAGCTAGCTAATTGGCCGACTGCTGAAGAATTCATCATATCCTGCTGCAAGCTCCTCTACGCACTCGTACAATACGCCCGCGGTACTTGTACGAACTACTACTACAATACTACTACTAGAGAAACAAACGGATGGCTCTCAAACGGCGGCAGCAGGCCAAGGTAATGTGAGACCCCTGTCTGGGGAAGCCAGACGCCTCCCTGGATGAACCTCCCTGGCGCATACAGCCTAGCCTGTGCCTCGTTGAGGCGATGAAACCGCCCCACATACCAGTCGACGCGGTGCTCGACATTGGCGCCGGCGCCGTGGTTCGCGAACTCACCATAGAAGATATGGCCCTCGTGGCCAGGCGTGACGCCGCCTTTGACGCGTTCCTTGGGGTTGGTCTTGTTCCAAGCCACCCATCCATCCGCGTGGATGTACACCACGGTTGCGTGGTCCTTCCAAGGACGGACCAGGTAGGTCTGGACGCCGTTGAGGCTCTCCCCTGGCGCCGTGGTGATGCTGCAGTTCTGCAGCACGAACACAGAACCACCGAGATGTGCTCCGCGGCCTTGAGCGGTGATGACGTTGTGTTTTGCCGTCGGCCGGCCGGCGTGCGAAGACGATGCAGTCCTGAAACACGGCTGTTGCATCTCCAAAAATAAAGTCTACGGTGCCTGATATCTCACACTCACGGTAGAATTGCAGGTGCAATTCGGCCATGAGGGTGTCCTGATACCCGTGTATCTGGCACCGGTAGAACACGGTTCGGTCAGCCTGGACCCGGAGAGCCACGGCCTGGTTGATGCCTGGCCCGCCCGCCGTGTTTTGAATCGTCACGTCCCGAGCCATGAAACCATTAGCAAACACACCTGCATGGAATTAATGGAACAATAAAGTAAAAGAGACCGATTAGCTCCCTTAGCAAATTAATCCTACTAGTAGTAGTAGTTCTAGTAGTAGCCGTCAAGTTTACTTTTTTTTTCTTCATCTTTTTTTATTTTGACAAACAGTACTATTAGGAGTACGTAGTACTAACAATACGACAACACTAGTTTTTTTAGTAGTTTATTTATATATATATATACGGATGAGATATACACGACCGACCAAACAGCCCTATGATGCGTGTGCCTTCATGCATGATTGCATGTACGTACAGTAGAGATATATTACTGCCCTAGCCTACTAACCAAAGAAAGAGGATACTAGCTAGTGTTGCTAGTCTACTGGTATTAAGGAGGGAAGTATATGCTGCTATGCATGCATGTATTTGCATTGGTCTTAACGGCCGGAAAGGAAAAACGATGGGTCAAAGCGGACTTACTCATTGTGGCCGATTGCATCACGTTGTGCCCTGTCCTATCGGACAGGACTCCGGTGATGATTGTACGGCCGACGCCATCGCCGATAAGCACCACGTTGTCGCGCCCTTCTTGTACGACGATCTGCTCTTCGTAGGTGCCGGCGGTCACATAGATGACGAAGTGCGCTCCTGTCCGATTCTTCCAGAGACTCAACGTACGCCTCGCGGACGGAGGTGACGGTGACAGCGCCGCCGCCGGCGCCGCCAAGCTTCGACACCCGCACGTCCGGCTTGAGCCGGCGGACGGGGGTGCTGAGGACGCCGCGGTGGTGCTTTCCTCCGCGGAGGACCGCAGGAGCGGCCGTGGTGGTTGCGGCCAATGTTGGAGTTAAACCCGACGTGGTTTCTCCCGTACGTGTGTACGCAGGTGTCCGGATAGGATAGCTGACCATCACCTAATAGGACTTGCATGTACGTGACCGAGTAGGAGTAGTTTTAGTCACCGAGTTGGTTCGGTGCTATCTAGTCTAGTTCCTACATATATATATACATGCAAGAACACCTGTAAACAATCTTGAGTTGAAGCAATAAAGTATACACAAGGCTCGATACGAGCCTTTGGCAATACGCCGGCGTCTCGCGTGCGTGCGTGTTTTCGGCCGTGCTAGTCGTTGTGTGCGTGCGTGGCTATTAGTAGATCGTTTACGATCAGCCGTGATACGTAGGTGTATTTTGCTTCGGCCACTTGGGGCAGGAACCAAGACTGTCGGCAAGTTCTTCGTCGTCGTTCGTCGTCGATCATTTACGTGTCGCTGGAAAGTACTCGGCGTGCACAGTTTGGGCCAACAATTGGTATCAGAGCAAGGTTGATCTTCTAGTAACGGAAGATCATGGTGGACGACGAGAAGAACAAGCAGCTGGCAGAGTACTCCGGTGCGGCTAAAGTAATTGCTGCTCTGGCGAGTTCGTCGTATCCACGGTTTGATCGCGAGAACTTCGGGGTCTGGAAGGCCCTCATGGAGTGTGGTCTCCGCGCCAACGAGTTATGGGACGCGGTGGATCCCGGAGGCGACGCGTTCAAGAAGGAGGGAGCCGAGCACCGGAAGGATCGGCAGGCGGCGTCGGCGATTTACTCGGTGATGCCGATGGATGTCCTCCAGCACCTAATCGCCAAAGCAACGGCGAAGGAGGTGTGGGATACGCTGAAGCTCATGTTTGAGGGACACACCCGTGTCAAGCAAGCCAATCTCCAAACTCTCCTAAGGAACTATGAGACTTTGGTCATGGGCGATGATGAGTCCGTGGATGCGTTCGCTTCACGGGTGGCTACTCTCGTCAATCGGATTCGCGCGCTTGGAGAGAACCTCACGGAGGCCTCGGTTGTCCGGCGGTTCTTACGCGCGGCCCCTCCCCGGTACCTGCAAATTGTCACGGCGATCGAGCAGTGTGTCGATCTCGCGACTCTCTCCATCGATGATCTCATCGGACGGTACAAGGCTCACGATGAGCGGATGCGGTACAGTCTTGGGGACGGGAGGAACGACGAGCTTGTGATGCTCACAAGGGCGCAGTGGGTCGCTTTGTCAAAGGAAAAGCAAGGCGGATCCATGAGCAGCAGCAAGAAGAAGGGGAAGCAGCGTTCGGCGAGAAAGAACTTCGCCGACTCGGATGACGACTCAGAGGATGAGGCTGCACCACCGCCGAGGAGAAAGTTTGACATCAGGAAAGTGAGGTGTTATAACTGTGGCCTCCTCGGCCACTTCAAGACTGACTGCAAGGAAACACCGAAGCAGAAGGCGCTCATAGCCCAGCAAGGTGACGATGGTGACATGATGTTGATGTGTAAACTGGTGGACGAGGAGGATCCAGACTCTCAAGCGTTGACTAAAGAAATTGTCGAGCTTGCGGAAGAAAAAATTTGCCATCATGATCGTGGTTCGGAAACCTGTGTCGAAGCTATAGATGCGGGGGATGATTCCGAAATTTATGTTGATGTTACGGGCATAAGTGCCAACTTTGCTGGAGCGGATGCAACAATAGCTGCGTGTGCTCGACCATGGAGAAGCAGTCTCAGTGTTGGTCAACTGGAGAAGAGGTCCGTAGGTGACCGGAAGAGGGACACAAAAGTTTTGACTTCAGACAAAGTCGTGGCGTCAGAAGACCACGAAACGAGCCAGACAGGTAAGGTTCCGCCAGGAGGAAACGACGCACGGCAAGATGTGTTGCTCGGACCAGGAAAGCGTTGGGCGTACATGACGCTAGAAACGGCAAGGAGCAACGTTGCGTCCATGGTGTCAGGTAGCCTGGTGAGCACGGGCATCGCGTCAGATGCCACGACACGGGACGCGGCAGCAAAGCCCGCTACATTCCACACGTCAGGAAGGAGCGTTGCCCTCTCAGCGAGCGCGCTTGGCAGCCTAGTTGCTGGAGCTGAAGACGGCAACACAGCCACAACCCAAGGTAGAAGCAGTACGTACAAGGAATGTACAATAGCTTTACAAGGAAACTCACCACCACGTGAAAGCCTATTAGATGGGCTAGAAGGAGCACGTGCGCTGGAAAGGACCCCAGCTGCACCAACAAAATCATCAGCAGTGCAAGAAGTTAATTTTGCACTTGCGTCACCTGCGTTGGTACAGGAGAAAAGGACACACTCATCTACAACTGATCATCTACAGCCGGTGTTACACCCATATCCGGAGTCAACTCTTCGGATGCTTGACCCGGTAAAAGTGAAAGGGAGTGGACGACGGTGTCTAGCAAACGCTGAGGAACCGGCGAAATTTAAGGACGCAAGTATGGAGGAGTGTTGGCGTCCTGCTATGGAAGAGGAGTTGAGGTCGATCCACGACAACAATGGATGGGAGCTTATGGATCTTCCCAACAATGAAAAAGCCATAGAGCTCAAGTGGGAATTCAAGGTCAAGAAAGATGTCGAAGGATCCGTGAAACACAAAACGAGGCTAGTAGCCAAAGGATATGTGCAAGAGGAAGGTGTGAACTTCGAAGAAGTGTTCGTTCCCATTGCAAAGATGGAATCGGTGAGACTACTCATCGCTCTCGCGGCTCGGGAATCATGGAAAGTACATCACTTGGATGTAAAATCCACGTTTTCGGACGGCGAGATAGAAGGAGATGTGTATCAACCACCGGGTTTCATCAAAGAGGGAGAGGAGCACAAGGTACTGAAGTTACACAAAATCTTGTATGGGCTATGGCAAAGACCTCGGGAGTGGAACATCAAACTTGATCGGACATTGGTTTCTCTTGAATTTGAGAAAGCCCCACTAGAGCATGCAATTTACAAGAGAGGTAAAGGAAGGGATCGTCTACTAGTTGGCATCTACGTCGATGACCTATTGATAACTGGAGCAGATGAAGAGTTGATTGCAAAGTTCAAGCTACATATGGAAGAGCTTTTCAAGATGGATGATCTCGGTCTTTTGAGCTATTACCCCGGGATAGAAGTACATCAAAAGACGGAGGGGATCACACTATGCCAGGAGGCATACGCAAGGAAGATACTTGAAAGTAGTGGCATGAAATATTGCAATCCAATTGACGCTCCAATGAAACCTCGTCTTGAGCTAAGCAAGAAGAGTAAAGTAACTGCCGTTGATGCAATAGAGTATATTGCAGTGGCCGCTACGGCGTGTGAAGGTGTGTGGCTAGAGCGGCTATACGGTGATCTCATGGATCGAGATCCGGAACAAGTGGTGCTTAATGTTTATAGCAAGTCTGAAACTTTTCTACGGGAGGATCCAGTGCGGCGTGATAGGAGCAAGCACATTGATATGATGTATCACTACATGAAGGACTGCGTGGAAGAAGGTAAGACGGAGGTCAACTACAACTGCACCGATGATCAATTGGCGGATATGCTAACCAAGTCTTTGGACCGAGAGAAGTTTTCGGAGATGCAAAGAAGGATTGGCGTCGGAGCTGTGACGTGACGACGTCGTGTTTAGGGGGTGATTGTTGGAGTTAAACCCGACGTGGTTTCTCCCGTACGTGTGTACGCAGGTGTCCGGATAGGATAGCTGACCATCACCTAATAGGACTTGCATGTACGTGACCGAGTAGGAGTAGTTTTAGTCACCGAGTTGGTTCGGTGCTATCCAGTCTAGTTCCTACATATATATATATACATGCAAGAACACCTGTAAACAATCTTGAGTTGAAGCAATAAAGTATACACAAGGCTCGATACGAGCCTTTGGCAATACGCCGGCGTCTCGCGTGCGTGCATGTTTCCGGCCGTGCTGGTCGTTGTGTGCGTGCGTGGCTATTAGTAGATCGTTTACGATCAGCCGTGATACGTAGGTGTATTTTGCTTCGGCCACTTGGGGCAGGAACCAAGACCGTTGGCAAGTTCTTCATCGTCGTTCGTCGTCGATCGTTTACGTGTCGCCGGAAAGTACTCGGCGCCCACAGTTTGGGCCAACAGCCAAGGCCAAGCCCACAACCACCAGGACAGGGAGCAGCTGCAACGTGAACGTGGTAGGCGGCGACATGGCTGGCGGCCGCTCTCTCGCCCTTGTGGTGGTTGTGGCAGTGGGCAGGCAGTGTGTGGATGGAGGTATCGGATGTGCCTCTGTCTTGTGGAGTGAGGTCTTGTGCCACTTGGTTTAAGTAGAGGGAGGGAGGGAGGGAGGGCCGGCTCCACATGCATGTAATTAATTGTATTTCCTTCCCGCAGAAAAGAAGAAGAAGAAGAAGAAGAAGAAAAGATGTAGCTTAATTAGCTAAAAGCTGTCAAGTTCGCTTTTCCATTCCATTCCAGTCAGCACGGTCATCTCCGTCTCGTTGCAAATTAATTGGCAGCTTCCTTGTAATATTAACTAGCTAGCTAGCTAGGTCCATCACCTTCTGTTCTACTGTACTATCGTACCGGCCTAGTGCATGCCCTAGTGATCAATAGCTAGCTACGTACCAAGGCAGACATGCATCTTCACTCACACACACAGTCATCGTTGGTAAATCTGCTATGTACTAGACTGTTCTGATGAGGTGGTTTAAAATAAAAGAAGAGAGAGAATGAGACGGTGGGAGAGAAAAAGGAATGATCGAGTAGGATGGAGGCATCAGCTAATTACTCTAATTAACTGGTGTGCGTGCAGGGCAAGGTGAAAGAAAGCACCGCCATCAAACAAGCCCATGCATGCCACTGCCTGGACCAGACTTAATTTTAAGAGATTCTTGTGAGCGCGTAGAATGCATGCATATATATTGGAATAGTACGTAGTACTAGTATGTTTCCAGTGAAATTAGTGCAAGATTGAATATGTAAATTAAGCAGTGAATGCTTGCTATGCTAACATGCTATTATTTCTTCCGTTTCAAAATAGATGACTCAACTTTATATTAATACTAGCTAGCGTCTATGCGAATGTTCCAAAGTACTCCTTTAGGGCAAGGACAAGGACCAGGACCAGGACCAGTACGTACTTACGCATTATCGAGCTGGCTGGCTGGCTGGATGGATGGATAGGAGAGCATGCATGCATCCATCCCGGCCGGCCGACCATCTTCTTTGTCATCCAATGGTAATGGTATGGTAGTAGCATTAATTTGCTTGCTTGCTTGCAACGTACGTAGGATGCAACGCAGCATTGCCCTCCGGCCGGCGCGCCCTTGGGTGTGGTACGGTGGATGGATTTTGTTGGTGAATGAATCGAGAGAGATGCTACTCTACTCTACTCTACTGGAGTGGAGTAGTACGTCTCAGTTTGTTGCATTTCGTCTACAAGGATGGATGGGATGGCGTTGGACCATTGCGGGCATTCGCATGCATAAGTCAGGACTCATGAGCAGTAATTAACATGCATCCATCTCTGCCCGCCTACCGTGCCTACTATAGATATAGTACGTACTACCGCCACAGTCAAGGCATGTACACACGCACGCACAGATCGACCCACAGACGGGAAAGCTCAAGGCGCTCAAAGCTCAATGAATATAAAATGGATGGATGTAGTCAGTGACACGGGCGCGTAACCTACCACGACTAGTACTACGGACGACGTACCAGTACTACCTAGCTAAAGCATGCAGTTACTACCATGACATGCATGCATTGCATTACGTACTTGTAGGAGAAGTACTCCCTCATTTCCGGTTCACAGGCTCAAATCTGAAACCATATCTAGAGTAGTGACCAAGCATGCATGCACTGCAATTTTAATCGTATTTAATGCATCAATTCAGTCAGGGTAGTAGTAAAGTAATGAGTAAGCTGCCTCGTGCCGATGCCACAGGTATTGATGGACCCTCAACACCAGCGCTCCTCCTCTCTTGTCCGCTCGATAGATAGATAGATAGATAGATACTCTCTCCGTTTCTAAATATTTGTCTTTTTAGACATTTTACATAGACTACCACATGCGGATGTATGTAGACATATTTTAAAATGTAGATTTACTTATTTTGCTCTGTATGTAGTCATTTATTAAAATATCTAGAAAAACAAATATTTAGAAACGGAGAGAGTAGATAGATAGATACTGCCAGCTGCATGCATGCACACTGATGTACTACTACTTGACTAGACACGTACTACGTGCTAGCTATCTTCTTCTGATGCATAGATAGACAGGGTCGGACTAAATCAAATCCAATACATGTACGAATGCTGATGCTGGTGATATAAAATCAACTACTCTAGCTCCCATGCATGATTTTCACGGACTTAATTTCACCTCACCACACCCCCGCTGTAAATAAAATAAAAATAATTATTGCCCCATAGCCTCTCCTCGTAATTAATAACCAAAACTGTGGCCACCTCCGTCGACAAGCTACGTACACAACATATTACTTCCGTAACAAATTAATTATTAAATTCCATCATTTTCTTGAAGCTGCTACACACGGCAAACACCGGCCTGAACCATTTTCATTTTCATAACCAAGAATGAGATACAACACAACGGCTACTGCTACTAGACGTAGCACACAACACACACAACAAGTAACAAGGGAACGGAGAAAGGGAACCAAAACAGGCTATGCCTAGCCGTACAAACCTTGAACTCGGCACCTAACAAAACGGAAACAAACCAACAAGACAAGGGAGGAATCTTGCTGGATCAATCGAACAGAGACCCAATGTCGATAGATAGATGTAGGTAAAAGAATCACCCACTTGTGCGTCGATCACTCTTCACCTTACAGACCTAGGCGAGTCGCATCTGCCGTCGATGGGAATCCCATCGCCGAGGCCACTTCGCGACAACGAAAGTCGCGGAAGCCACCGAAGGACAATGTTCTGCCAAGATGAGCACAACGTACACCTCCTCTCGGCGTCATATCAACCATCATAACCAAATGAGCACTATGCAAAGCAACAAGAACCTCTAACATCTTTGAAGGAAGGAATGGAACACCAAGACCTCACCGCCACCACAAACACCCCTGAGAGGAGGCTAAATTGAGCAAGATGAAGAACCAAAAATACTTAGCTTGGCACGAATAAGCATAGCACTTCCACCACCACCAACTACTGAACACATGTCGCAAACCTCCGCAAAACCCAACTTCGACGAAAAAGGGTTTCCCCCCGCTTTGTATTACAAAGCAACCAACCGATACAACCGACGATAGGGGCTGGGGCGAAAGCAGCACAAACACGCCCAAAAAGAAAAGAAAGAGAAAAAAAAAGAAAAGAAACAAATGCCGATAACGGCGGATCGACAAAAACGACGAAGCCTCGTGACCGCTGCGTCCACCGGAGATCACCCACCAAGCTCCGAGACTCCGAAGTGCCTGTACCCAACAACACCTCCAAGAAGGGACGCGACGATGACGACGCTGCTGCCAAGGGTTTTCCCCGGTACACGGCGAGGAGAGAGGAAGGGTAGCCCCGACGCCCTCCAAGAAGGTCCGGCGGCACCCTCAGGCGCCACCGCGTCGGTGTCGGCCAAGCCAACAAAGATTTCTCCCAATCCCAGCCTCTCCCTCAGGCACTCCGGAGCTCGCCACCAGACCGACCACCACCCTGCGCCAACACGAACACGAAGCTTCCCACGCTGTCTCACCACAGTACCGCGAAGATGGTCTGCACACCGGAGAAGAGCCCGGCCGGGCCCTCAAAGGCGCGGACAGCTCCCGCCTTCGCGCAGCAACTGGTACGCCGCCGGCGTCGCTGACCCAGTCCACGCGACAGCGCTCCCCCGCATCAATCAAGACGCACCTACGGCTTTCAATAAGGACTCTAAAATGGAGACTCCAAGGGCAAGGAGTAAGTGATGTTAGGACACCACCGCCACACAGTCTCGCTGCTGCATGGGACAGGACCGCCTGGGTCAAATCCAGCCCTCGGAGCGCATCGGCACTGCACTGCCACCGCGTGCTCTCCATGCATGCCACCACCACGCATCCATCAAAGTAGGGGAGCCTGCCCCAGCCAACAACGCCCAACGCCGCCAGCGGCCAGCGCAATCCTCCTTTCGGCCACCGCACCCATGGAAGCCAGATCTATTCCCTCCGTTTTGAAATATAAGTTTTTTTTAGAAATTCCAACAAGTAACTATATATGGAGTAAAATGAATGAATCTATAATTTAAAAAATGTCTACATATATCCGTATTTTGTAGTTTATTTGAAATGTCTAACAAGACTTATATTTAGGAACGAAGAGAGGAGCCGGTCACGCTTTGCCGGTGGGCGCCTCAGGCGTCAGTTAGGGGAGGAAGGCTTTTGCTCCTGAGTCGCCACACTGGGTGACACGTGGGGTGGAGGGAGTAAGCCACGCACGGCTGTGTACCTGTATACTAAAATAGCGGTTGGGTAAACTCCCACCCTTTAGCGCTGATTGATTCCCTGATAGCACGCATACATGTATAGCTGATGCATGGCTAAAGTGAACCAAATTCAGCAAATAAACAAGCAATGTCCGTCTTCAAGTCCACTCCGGCATCCCCGTCACTCTACGCCAGACGCACCAAGCCAACGCTCGCCGGCGTCTCGTCGATTGAGAATCCCTGTCCGCCATGATCCAGCCAGTCGTTGCGCCTGTGGCCCGCGGCTGTGCCGCAGTCTCTTGACCAGGAGTACCGCGCTACCAGAGCACTGCGAGTCGCAGCAGCCGGAACATCTGTCGGCTGATTGGCACCTTCCTCCTTGTCTTGTATCAACTTCGATGCTACACTTGTCTGCGGCGACTCCAAGATTGTCTGCTCCACGGTAGGTGGTGCCTCGACGGCTTTCTGGCTCTGTTCCCACTTTGATCAGCCTGTGACAACAACAACTCTTTGCACAACCAGTACAGCATCAAAAGACCACAATAGGTAGTTGCTTTGGCCAAACAGGAGGTGAAAGGAAATGCAGAGCATCTCTTTTGCATGGCACAAGACATTCAGGTTGTCTTTAAGTACAATAATTCAATTCTTATCTGATTTTTGCTAATACAAGGAACAGTCTGAATATTGTTTATAAAATCAATGATCCTGACTAATTAAGCTAGAAGAAAATATGCCCAAAGGAAATCCTTGCAGCCACTAGAAACAACAATGCCTGCATCATCAAAATAGCAAAATTCACAATGCATAGTAGGAAGGTCCGATTATTAAGGAGAAGCGAAGAGAAGCTCAAAAGAAACCCTCACTGCTAGCACCGTTAACACACAAGTTCCCCATAGCTTTTCCACTACTCTCCCCAGGATTCCCGTGCAATCGAAATCAATCACCAATCACCATGCCATAAATCAACAGAGTTAAGTCTTTGAGCATACAGAGGTGTCCACACCTGCATCATATAGAAAAGGAAGAAGGAGGGGTCAGGTTGGGGAGGATCTCGTCGAGCGCAGCTATTATATAATCCATCATTATAACTAAGTAAAAAATGCCTTCTGCTCGACGGCTTCATCTATTAATGAGAGTTGTTCAATCACTATAGACACATTTAACATGCAGATACCGATAAAATAGCAATTAACTTTGATGATCTAATGCAAGCATTCCTCTAGTGTAGAAGGTTCATGGCAAACAAATGAAAATTATTTCTATCAATATTATGTTTTCAACCTTCGCAACAAAATATACCGCAGAAGATAGCAGAAAAAGTGGAATATATTCAGGATCCACCTGAATAGAAAAAGAAAAGGTACAATAATAAGAAAATCAAACATACTGCATTTTTTGTCTCTACTTACAAAATCGTGTCCCACCTTCCATCCATCGATCCTGCACAAAAGTAGGTTATGGTCATATAGACGATGATAAGCAGTAAGTACAGTACAATCCACATCTGTACACTGCTTGAAAAAATAACCTGATCTGTCTAATATAGAACAGTGCAACATAAAGTGCCTAATAAAGCACAAAAACGTGATGCAAGCAAAAACTGCAGAATCAAATTTACACCAGCCTCAACACCCTTCACCAATCCGGCTCGACCTTGTTCTCCTCCACATCCTCGTTGGCAGCGCCTTTCCCTCACTACTGGGACTGATTACATTAGGGTCAGAGACTGCAAGTAAACTCGCATGCCAAAATTCACTGCCCTCGTCCATATTCAAACTTGGTCTTCAAGCAGTTTCACCCGTAGGTGGCCAGAGATTTGCATCATTGTCACATGTTCAACAATCTCTCCAGTGACTAAAATATTCTTATCCACGGGCTAGAATCAACAAAGTATATCCAATGAATAGTTCTGAAGCCATATACTAAAATCTAAAATATGAAGACATGTTCCAGAAAACCAATTTAGTTTCCAAGAAAATACATTCCTCTAACAGAGACCTGAAAAACACGAATATTTTCAGTTTGCAAACGCATACCAACAAACAGGTAGAGGCCAGCAACAAACAAGAACATAGCACACTTGCAGATTAACTGAGGCTTCACTACCTTAAACCGAAAAAGAAAATAAAGATATCACAGGAGAAGTTTGGATGTGCCCAATTCATCATAGCATCCCCCATCGACCCGTCTCCGGACGGTGACGGTGACTCCGACGGCTCCAAGATCTCGGACACCGACATGAGCGGCCCGTTGGCACCGGATATCCTCCACCCAACGTCCTTGTGGAGACTCAGGCACAGCTGCAAGCCCCATGGTTCTTCGTCAGAGGACGAGAGCGGCAGCCAAGGAGGAGGGGACGATGCGGGGCTAGAGCACGGCGAAATGAACCAATCGTAAATGGAGCCGAATAACTTTTCCTAAGCCAACGTCACAAGAGAGTAGCCTGAACCCTGCAAGCCAAATTGTTTTCCTCACTTCTGAACCCACACTGTCTTGAACAATGTTCCCCATCACCAATGCAGATGTATCAAACAGATCGTCCAAATTGTAAACATCAACAAATTCAGTTTTTTGTTGCTCCCCACTGACTATACGGCCTTAATACCGACGGAGTTGCATAAAGAAAGAAACGCAGAGACATGAAAGCAATTTGCAGTCTCAGTACCTCTCGCCTTTGAGGTTGTCGTCGATGCCTCCGTCATCCCCAAGATCCTCCTTCGGCGTTCCGCTCGCTTAAGCTCACACCATAGTACATAGAGGAAACACAACATTAAGCAGTCAGCAGTCCATAACTACCATATACACATCTAATCCGATCCGACAGCTCAAGAAAGATTCAAAATCCACTCACCGTGTCGTGATTGTTGTGGTCAACCAGGAGTCCAGGAAGGCTTCCCCGAGCTGGCTTTGGCACATGAGTGAATCCTGAACCAGACAAACACCATAAGAAACAGATCATCACCATGCCAATCAGAAAACGAGAGGTCTAGGGAAGATCTAAGAAACACCACAACAACCTAATCGACTATATCTCTTCTTTAATAATTTCTTTTCTTCTTTGTAAATCTAATTTTTCAACATGGCAGAAGGATTTATCCCTATCCAATCTTGCAGATCTAAATTTCCTATGCCATATATGTTAATACCCCCAGCCTAAAATCCGAGAAGTGCAAAAACAAAAAAACTGAGAAAGTTCCCTTGGTTATTATATGTTTTTGTCAAACTGGCAAAATCATCTGTAGGCAGTACAAGTTTTACGCCGCCTACAAGAACTGAACTTCCACGGCCACCTCACAAATGTAGGAAAAAGTTAGGCAAGCAACAATATATTGAGGATGAAAAATATGCTTATAGATACATTAGTAGAGAAACCAATCATATACCTTCAGATTTAACGACGCAATTATCCTAGAAAAGATCTTAAGCATGGAGAGCTCTTCAACTGAATGAAAACTAACAAATCAGCATATCAATCAACGACATAAGAGACAGTTTGTTAGCAAATCCAGCAGTAAACAAAAAACACACCGCTAATTCTTAATATCATAAACCTGTAAGATTTGTACACACAGAGCAATGTCAGTAATTCTTACGCCAAATTAGTATACCATCAACATAGTACAACACCGACTAAAGAAAATCATTTCAACATGAATCCGACGAACCATAGAGAACTAACTAAGGGATAATTAAGGTGTAAATGCAGGCACATACCTCTGCTTATAGAAGTATCTCTTACAGTACTCTCTTCCACAGCTTGATTACAGATCTAAGCTTCTATGTAGCATGCACCTAAGAGCCAGACATGGCAATGATGAGCATTGATATATTAAGAAATATATTTGTTCAAGTCAGAGGCAGAAAAAAGAGAACACTCATTCAGTTACAATTTTCTAACCTTTAAATTCTCACTCCTCTTCCACGAAAAAAGATGCTAACTGAATAATATTATTCCCTATCATAAGAATGATATTATTTAGTGTCCAAGAAATGTCAGGTTGCTGGATTAGTTCAAGGGACAATTTAGACAGCCAAAATAACAATAACACGCACGCATCAGACTCCTCTCTGTTTTTGCGTGGCTGTAGAGAAGATTGTGGAGGACGGTGTGATCTCACCTGACAGGACCTGCCTCTGTTGCCGTGCGCGAAGAAGAGGGGTGCGGAAGGAGGCGGCTGCGTGTGACGAAGATGGTGCAAGGATGGAGGCGGCAGCGCTCGGACCACCATCGATGCTCCTCTCCTTCCTTCTCTCTCTCCCTCATCTTCTCTCACTTCTGCAGGGACCGGTCCATGGCGCTGCATTAAATCGAGCGCCCCCGCCGTAGCACTTGGCCTGCAGGTCGCCGCCGCTGCCGGAGATGCCCACCACTGTGCCCACACGCCTCTGATCCGGCGGGATCCCCTACTCCTCCACCTCCATCGAGAAGACCAGGCGGTGACTGATGAGAAGGAGGGGTGCTGCGAGTTTGCTTCTGTTGCGTGGTAGAGCAGATTTGCTTCGTATTTACTCGGGGGAGGTGTTATCGCGGGACGGTTTTACCTTGACACAGTAAAAGGGAGACGACCCACAGGTCAGCGAACCGCAGCCTCGCGCACGTACGCAAGCCCCGTAACCGACGCCCACAACGCCAGGACGAGACAGAGGAAGGTCCCACCCGCACCCAATGAAATCGCTTACCCAGCACGCGCAGAACCAACCACCAGCCTCCAGCTGGCCGCGCAGCACACGGCGTGATTGGGCAGCCGCCTCGCTCTCGATTTACCCCGCAAATATCTCTTGCTCTCGATTTACCTGGACAGTACCATGGCGACGTGGCTATCGCAAGAAAACGAGCTTGATGCACACCTTATTGTTTTGGATTCCATCATTTATTCCAGACTATCATACAAATATACTACTACATATATAGCATCTTCCTGCAATTCGCCTATATATATCACCCCGGCCATCATAGAAGTATGATTCGCCCCTCCATTTCTAATTTTCTACCTCGCGTGCATATTATATATATTAGGCTTATCCTAATTTCAACTTTGTAAAGTATGTGTCTTTCTTGCACTTGGTTTCTCTATGCAAGGACAGCTCCAACGGCAACCAGCAAAATACACCCGCATCTGTCCGCGGACAAGAAGACCAGTCCGCGGACATAGATGTGAGAGGACGCCATCCAACCGTAGCATGTATATATCCATCAGCAAATTCAATTCAAATGTATGCTAGTCCACACAACACGCCGGATCACACCCACGCTAGATCGCATCCCCGATCACAACCAAAAAAAGGTAAATATGCTTAATTTTTACATGCTTGAATCCAAAATAATATCAGTCCGACAGTCCATGCATTTCTGCCCTTCTAGACCAGCAATCGCAGTAAGCTGCTCCCCGATCAAGGAGGTGTCGTCACCGCCGCGTAGGCAGCCTCTGCATCCGTGTCCGCCTCCGCCTCCACCGCGTCCTCATCTTCCACCGCATTCAAGGTCAACATCTTGCCGTCCCCGCATTGGCGGCAATCTTCACCCTCTTCTCCTCGAGCGCTGCCTTCCTCTATTCGATCATGGCCCTCCTCTCTTTGAGCTGGATCTTTTTGTCTGTCGCCTTCATGAACTGTTGAACCTCTCTGCCTTCCTCTCCTCCTTGATGTCCGAGCGCCTCACACATGCCTCCTCCTTCGCCAAGTCTCCTCGAACCTCTCCGTCAGCTTGGCTACCGCACCTTCTCGCTTCATCCTCTCCTCCTCCCACTTCTTGCCCTGTAAAATTCTTCTAACCTTTTTCAGCGGTTCTTGGGTTAGTTCGGTAGCGTCGCCAGTTTCTTCCTCGTTGGCTTGGGCGTCAGTCTTAGCAATGAAAATGTTCCTCGGTTGCCCATTCAACTTCAACCAACAATGCATGACGACCATGAAGGACTTCTTCTTCAACTTCTTGTATATCACACAAGCACGAGTAGGCTACAAACTGAAACAATGCATATCCGTATAGTGAGCAACAAAACAATCCATGTGCGGCTAGTGATCAACAAAACTAAATCATATCCGGCTGGTGATCAACAAAACTAAATCATATACGGCTCGTGATCAACAAAACTAAAGCATATCCAGCTCGTGATCAACAAAACTAAAGTATATCTCGCTAGTAATCAACTTATTTGCTCCGTGATTTGTGCACCGCTAGACCACCTTGCAATGAGATGCTTCAAGTGCCCGCAATACTTGAAGACGACCTCTTGGATGGTGTACCATCGATGGTTGAGTTACTTACACTCACGGTTACGGATCAACGCGTCGGAGTAGGGCACGAAATGTTTGTGCTCATGGAACCATATGTAAATGTTCCTCCAAAAGGTTGTGCCCTTTTGCTCCGTGCTGAGGAGAGGATCAAGGCTAGTGGCCAACCATGCATCGCACAACAGGTTGTCCTCCCGCATGTTGAAGCGTTCTCCTCTAACTTTCTTCTTCAGACCGCTGGCTGTGTCATCCGGATCATCAACGACGTCATCGTCATCCTCCTCCTTCCCCTTCGGATGTTGCTCTCCGGTGGCCCAATGTTGTTGTTGTTGTGTGCCATCGCCGCCCTTGGTGTAGGACTGTTGCGTGGCCGTCTAGGTGTAGGACTGCTACTGTTGGTAGTTGCCGGACTAGGTGGGATCCGAGTCTTCCACCTGCCTGTCCTCATAGCCCCCTTCTCCTCCCCCGCCTCCATCGTGTATGATGTCAACCATCTCCGTGTCCACGTCATATGCCGGCTCCACCGCTCTGGGCCTTGCAGCAAACAGTGTGTTGGCACGCACCTGCTCCCAGCCCGTGCCCGGACGAGTGGCAGCAAAGAATACTCGGAGAAGAGTGGCACCACATTAATGTCGACCATGTAAGGCACCGTACGGCGGGGGTTCCGAGCTGCTTGGTGGTGTAGTAGTACGAAGGCTTGTAAGCTTCGACCACAGTGCTATCTGTACTGTCGGGGCACCCATCTGTCGGCGTCCACCACGGCCGTGACAACCGCTATGTCCACCATAACCTCCACACCCATCGCCACCACTAGGCCCACCGGTGGCCAACTGCTTCTTGAGTTTCTCCTCCTTTGCGGCCTTCACTTTGACGAGACGATTTGGCTGCGTGTCCGAGCTGATCTTTGGGGTGAGCGTGATGCTCGGATCCTCTGACACCTCCACCAGCTCCATCTTCGACAGTTTCATGCGTCGGCGGCAGAAGAAAGGAGAGGGTGGGAGAAACGAGCGGGAATTAGGCGGAGAGCGGCGAGGAATGGAAGAAGAGAGTGAGCGATTTTGGCACGAAAACAGTGCGGGATGATACAAAAGTGTGGGCTCCGCCTTCATTTTGGTTGCGCTAGGGGGGCGGAGAGCGATGTTTCGCGTGTCCGGACTCCTGCAAATCTCCTCGACGCTTGTCTCCAGTTTGCGGTAGAAAATGCACCGCGGGCCAATACATGCCTGTGTTGGATGGCTTCCGCGGTCCGGACAACGCGGTCTGGATGGTTGCGGAAGGTTTGAGGGTCGGGATTGGAAATGCCCTAAGGCTGCGACATGCAAGCTTCTTCAAATTCCCCCTGAATACAACATGCTCCTTTGTAGAGAGAGCGAAGATTTAGGTGACTCTACATGGCACAAGATCAACCTGGTCGGCGAATAAACCCTCGCTACGGGTTGTGCAGCCCTCGGCGGAGATCATGTAGATTTACCCCCCTAGGGTGGGGCCGCACGAAAGTTGTGGTGGAGCTAGGCCTAGGAAATTGCGGTTGATACCGTGTAAGAGGATTAGAGAGGTGAGAACTGTTGTAATTCCGTGTGTTGTACTGAGCCTCCCAGGCATATTATATAGAGTGCAAAGCTTGGAGGGAAAGGAGCCGTGTCCTAGGAATAAGGTAGGAATCGTATCGAAGTGATTACTACCAAATCCTAACATATCATTATCAATACTCTAACATGTTTGCCCCTAGCTTGATTTGGTTCAACCTTTATATAGTATACCCTAAAAGATTGTTATTGATATTACATAAATAATGACCCGATCAATTAGAATGGTGGAGCGAGTAAGAAGGTTCTTGTTACGTTCTAAAATTAAGTTTTCCAGTATGTATGAACTAATAACCAAGCAAGCATGAACCGTGGTTCTCTCAAAACAGGCACTATGCCCTGCATCATATTAATAAAGCTACACGGCTACACGATACAAGGTGTTGAGGAGAACCTCAAAAGCTGATCAAAATAAGAAAACACAAGAAAACATGCTGAGAGTGCTAAACACACACACACACACACACACACACACAAGGGTGCATTACTGAAAGTCTTCAGCTAACCCCCGAAGAAGCACACGAGGGAAGAAGCACATGAGGCTTGCCATCGCAACAGAGATACACCCAGACTCATTAAAGACATACCAAGAGGGTCACGATGCAAATCCCCCGCCGCCATCGTGTGCCCAACCGGACAGAGGTTTTTTGTCGTGAATGCCGGAGGGTAGGAAGAGGGCCACAGCGGCGCCGCAAGAGAAAAGCGACGCCCGCAGGCATCACTTCGGGGAGGAGGGGCCGAGGGGGAAAGAGAGGCGGGGAAGAGACACGACTGGAGGCATGAGGGTTTTGGCCCGTACGAATCCACTCCGGGATGGTCCTTAATTGTCCCATGGCCAACTAAAAAGAAGTGGGCTGAAAAAGTTTGTCCAGAATTAATTAATTAATTAAAGTACCAGGATTACATACATTTCATTTGCTGGGCTATGACTCCATAACTTTTTATGTACTACCTCCGTCCTGGTTTACTGGTGCCCTTTGTATTTTGTGCTAAATTTTTGCCTTAGATTTAACTAATAAAATGCTAATGCATGTAACAAAAAGTAATATCCTTGAAAACTATGTTCAGATATAAATCCAACCATATAGTATTTTGGTGACATGCATTATTATTTCTTAGTTAAATCTATTGCCAAAGTTTGGTACAAAATACTAAGGGGACTAATAAATTAGGACAGAGGTAGTAGTACGTACTGTAGCTAGGTTCATACGTACATCCATAATAAATAATCCATTGTACTCCTACTACTACTAGTGGATATATATACTGACACCTCATAATTTATAAATCTATGATGCATGCACTCTAGAAATCAATGGACTGTGCGCATGGCATTTTTAGAGCTCTGTGCGGGTAGCATGCCATGATACTTAAAGAAGATTCTAGCTACTAACTTGCTTACAAATGAATAGACACGAACATATATGAAGCTCTATGTTTTGTTTATTTCATTTCGAATTTAGAGAGTTTAACGAAGAATGAAAGGAAAAAATAATTGTAGCTGCAAAATACACTAACACCACCATCACCACCACTATTACTACTGCTACTGTTGCTGCTGCTGCTACTACTACTACTTATATAATTGCATTGTTAGTTATTCATGCACTCTAAAAATAATTGCATTGGTGGTGCAATGCAATGCAGTGCGTGCGTGCGTGCGTGCATGCCTGCGTGCGTGTGTGTGTGTGTGAGAGAGAGAGAGAGAGAGAGAGAGAGGTGTTGGTGTTGGTGGATCAGTAGCTCGCTCGTGAGTCGTGACAGACAAAACAAAAAAGAAATTGATAGAGATCCACGATAGCACTGCATATGCATACATGCATGATAGCATCCATCCATCTTTACTTTCTTACTTATTACTACTCCCTACGTACGAGTACAAGCAAGCAAGCAAGGATGAATGAGGTACGTAGTACTACAAGCAAGCAAGCAGCAAGCTCATTAGCTACTCCGATCCTAGCTAACCTAAGTAGGCCATAGACAAACCACCAAGGCAAGGACTCACTGGTTGGACCAGCATGACTGACTGACTGACTGACGATCCATCGACCAGCAATTAATACAATTTGCTGGCTATAGATTTGGCCTACACCTGACTTGGTCACAAGAACCAGATTCATCTTACCTTACATAAAGTGAAACGGTGAGTTTTTCCCTAACTTCTCTGACAGATGAGTTAAAATTCAGATGTTAGCTACACCATACAAACCTTCACTAAACCTCAGAGAAATGAGAGAAAAACAGAACATACCCCAGAAGCAAAAGTAAGCAACATTGCGACTGAAACTTAGCAAAAGCAATCACCAATGGGTGGCAACAAATCAAGGCTAATACAACTTTGGCTTTCATTTACCAATTTGTCTATATATACCTACATTAATTAGAGACTCCCTATAAATTCCCATGTTAACCAGAAATTAGAAGCCGGTAATCTGTTGGGGCTGAGTTATATATTACGGTGTAGATCAGTCCTAGAAATTACCATGTTAATGATAAACTAGGAGACACTAATCCAGCGAGACCGAATTATAACGGCTCAGATTAAAGATAAAGCCCATGTCAGCTACAAGTCTTATAATAAAGAGCCATTGATCAGCAGGACCAGATTATAATTCTGATCTGAAAAAGTTCATGAAGTCAAACCCATGGTTCGTCTAGGTCTTCTGCCGTTCCTCATGGCTGCCACAAAAGTTCTTCACCGGGAACTCCTCTGCTTGCAGGATGGTATTGCCGCTGCTGTATCAGCGTGGGTTGTGTCTGATCTTGCCACAAATAAGAAAAAGATAGAAATCTAAAGTGGAGATAAGGATATGGCCCGGAGCAGCTCATGGGCAGCAGACAACGCAAATTGCTTTGGGGGAATTTAATCGGAAGAGTGAAGGGAATACATCAATTGGAAGATGGCAAGCAACATCTAACCGGGATGGAAGGAGAATTCATGGGCTCTGTCCACATTTCATGAGCTTGCCATGCAAGAGTGATTCCACGCTGCATGGTAAACCCTAATTATTCATTAATTATAAAGTAGATGGGTGGATTGGAGAGATTCATGATAAGCACTTTTCTGGAGATTTGGTTGTATGTGCATGTAAATGATTAAACAGTGCGTAATTTCAAAAGTAAGCCAATGGTAAAAGTCGGGGCTTGTATACTAAGATTTCCAACAAAACCACTGTTGTTCACTTCCTATTTAAGGTTTCCAGGCTACTTCAAAAAAAAAAAGATTTCCATGCTACGACCAAATATCTGATTCTGGCGCTGCAGTTTTTTTTAGTAAGAAAACATTGCTGTTTAGAGTATTTTCCATCATTTTGGATGTAGAATAACATTAAGATTAAATCATGAAAGTTGCTGATATATATTTATCTAGATATCATGGGTATATCATTTTCTATGTTGGGATAAAAATATTAGAACATAAAAGATAAATAATTTGATACCGCTCTTAAGGCCGTATGTTGGTGTGCAGGGGCAGAGCCAGGATTTGAGTAAGTAGATAAAAATAATCTAGTGCAAAAAATAATCATCAAGAACAAGGTTGAGAACTTCCACATTGGCTTCGTTGAAAATTTGAAGCAAACAGCTTAGTGAAATAACATAGTCTTAAAACTGTTTTGCATCACGATAATTTTTAAGACACGCACAAGATCTGAATACTTGATAGCATCTCAAATCACACCCAAAAAAACAACTAAAATCTGATATAACATCTAGATGAAAACTGAGAGAGATTAGTATATAGTGTGATGTGTTAACCTTGGCTCATTCGAGGCTGGAGCAGTGAAGTAGGCTGCATCGCCGACTGTGCGCATGAATCAGATGATGAGCAGCAGAGCAGGGAAAGTAGAGGCAGACGGACGGCGGCGGCGCCTAGCTAACCCCAGGTTTTTTTTAGGGATACCTAATCCCAGATACACGCTAATCACAGGAGAACGTGGCTTACAGGAGACTAGAGAGGAAGGCTAACTAGCCAACGATCCGGACGGTAGTGGGCTTTTACATGGGTTTATTTTTTTCTTTTCCAAAATACACGTTGAGATAGCGGGGGGCCAAGTAGGTGTGCGCATGCGATTATATCGCTAGTTACGTGTACCTGTTTCATGTTCATCCCCTGCTCGTCCCCCTGGCTCCGCCACCGCAGTAATGCTACACGTACGGATATTTACAGGCTGAGACTAATTACAGGCTGACATGTCATGGTTTGATTGGCAAGAAGGGGAGGAAGCGGGGCCACCCCGGTGAAAATCAGGGGGGCCGAAGAGAATTAGCCAAGGGCCCATAGGTCCGTAGGCCCGTAGGTCTAGGATTATTGCTCCGCCACTGTTGGTGTGTAAGGCAAATGAGTTTTAATTAAGGGGTTTGCCAAGGAACGAAGAAGTATTAGGTTGTAGTATTCGTTTGTGTGACAATCTTTGAATAGTCTCTTAAATGAGTTTGCCTCACTGGTTTGGGCTGTTGCGTTGTAAGGTTGTTCTTTCCGATGCTTAGACCTCACAAAAAAAATACCCCAATGTCATGGCCGTTGAGGCCAGCTGGTATACATCATTCATGTTCAAAGCCATGTTCAAGGTGATGCTGATGGGCGCACCGTTCCACAAGCCGTGTTGTGAGTTATGAAGTTGGCGAGTGCACGTACTCGTTCAGTCTACTTCAAAAAGACAAATTAGGTTGCTCGATTATCCCAACACCCATGCTTTGGTATATAACCCCCTTAAACATATTGATAGCTGAGATTACACAATATATACATGCATCTTCATAACAAAGGACATGATGGTCATATTTAAAAAACCTATTCGCCCACTCATCTGTGACGGTATGCACCTATGTACGTATAGTACTATAAAATAAAACTGAACCAGCAAACTATAAAATAAATACGCAGTGAGTCTACTTAGCGAACTGACCCATGCCCTCACTCAAGGGCTTGCAAGTCGTAACCACTACACCAGTCCAAGTTATGTGATACAATACCAAAAAAATTCCTTTTGTAGTCGTATACATTGGTAGAAAACATGCCTTATTTGGCCCAGAGAATTAGTCCCGGTCGGGTTTAATGTGATCATTAGTCCCGGTTTCAAGGGCTTGTAGCGGTCAGGGGCACGGACACCATTAGTCCCTGTTCAATAAGGACCTCTAGTCCCGATTGGTTATACCAACCGGGACTAAAGGGGTGGCAACAGGCTGGCATCAAAATGGGCCCCTACGAGCCCCTTTAGTCCCGGTGGGTATCACCAACTGGGACTAGAGGTGGACCTTTAGTCCCGGTTTGTATCACCAACCGGTACTAGAGACATCCCTATATAAACCCCTGCTTCTTCTAGCCCGAGCCCGAGCAAGACTTACTCCTTTCTCCTCTTTGTTTTCCTTCCCCTACCTCGAGCTCATCCTCCATTTTTGCCAAGATTTGAGACACTCCATCTATCCAAGGGTTCTAAAAGATTAGCAACTTCGTCTTTTCATCTCTCATTGCTAGTTTAGCTCGTTTCATACTCTATAAGTATAGTCATTTGTGGGTTTTAGTTTGAGAGTAATTATGTGGGAGTTTATTTGATTTATATGCATTTTGAGCTCAAAGTAACTTCTTAGTTTGCATATGTGTAGGTGAGGTTTACTTGGTGCCTTCCCGTCCCCGTCCTCACCGCCCACGCCGTCCCGTCGCCGTGACCACCTTGCTGAGGCTCTTGTTCTTATCATTTTTGTAAAATAAAAAAATCTTGTTTGTATGATTTAGATAGTTGCTTGTATAATTTTCTTACTTGTATGATTGTTTGTTATATATAGTGCCATGGTTTTGATATCCATCCCCGTCGGCCCTCGTCTAGTTTATGATTCGGATGTGGTATATTATCTTTCATAACTATTTGTTTCATTTCGTGTTTATGATAATTATGCCCATCAAGTTAACATAGATATTTTTATCTAAGAGGTATGTGAACCGAAAATTGCGACTGGCCATCTTGTTGAGAAGTTAAATTTAGTTGAAAAAGAAAAGGATTATTTGAAAGAAAAATCGAAAATAATTAAAGAAGAGAAGATGAAATTGGAGTTGTTTGTTGCCGATGTCGCCGATGATCAAAAGATCATGATGGATGCAATGCGCTTAAAGATTAGAAAAATTTGAAAATATGCCATTAATAAAGAGGCTTGGTATCACTATGTTGTTGGATCAATTATTACCTTAGTTGGGATTTTGATCGCATTTGTTGTTGCATTTAAATTCTTTATCTAGATAGTTGTGTGTTGTTTTATGAGAAGTATGTATGAACTTGCATTAATTTGGTCTTCTTGATGTTGTGGAATGAAGATGAGCCGGCAATGGATGTACGATGACCGACGCTCTCCCTAGTTCATTAATGGTGTGCATAGTTTTCTGCGTGTGGCTGAGGCAAACAAATGTAATGGTTTATGTGATGTCCACGTGGTGTTTGTAAGAATGATATGAATTACTCAACCTCGAAAATCATTCACACCCACCTGCTTAAGTATGGTTTCATGTCCAGCTATAACTGTTGGACAAAGCACAGAGAACAAGGGGTTATGATGGAAGACAATGAAGAAGAAGAGGATGATGACAACTATCCTATGTTCCCTGAATATAGTGATACTGCAACGGGGTAAGCTGAAGATCAAGAGGCATCAAATGAGCATGCTGATGATCTTTGTCGGGCCATTGCTGATGCAAAGGGAAACCGCGCTAGTGAAACTGAGAGGGTGAAGTTGTAGCGTATGTTAGAGGATCACAAAAAAATGTTGTACCCAAATTGAGAAGATGACAAGAAAAAGATGGGTGCCACACTATAATTGCTGCAATGGAAGACATGGAATGGTGTATCTGACAAGGGATTTGAAAAGTTGCTGAATATGTTAAAGAAGAAGCTTCCAAAGCACAATGAATTGCCCGATAGTACGTACGAAGCAAAGAAGGTTATCTGCCCTCTAGGATTATAGGTGTAGAAGATACATGCATGCCCTAATGACTGCATCCTCTACCGCGGTGAGGAGTACAAGAATTTGAATGCAAGCCGGGTATGCGGTGCATTGCGCTATAAGATCAGCCGCGATGACCCTGGTGATGTTGAGGGTGAGCACCCTAGGAAGAGGGTTCCTGCCAAGGTGATGTGGTATGCTCCTATAATACCATGGTTGAAACGTTTGTTCCAAAATAAAGAGCATGTCGAGTTGTTGCGATGGAACAAAGAAGAGGTAAGAAAGACCGGATGTTGAGAGTACCTGCTGATGGGTCGCAGTGGAGAAAATCAAGAGAAAGTGGTCGGAGTTTGCAAATGACGCAAGGAACTTATGATTTGGTATAAGTGCAGATGGCATTAATCCTTTCGGGGAGTAGAGCAGCAATCATAGCACCTGGCCTGTGACTCTATGTATCTATAAACTTCCTCCTTGATTGTGCATGAAGCGGAAGTACATTATGATGCCAGTGCTCATCCAAGACCCTAAGCAACCCGACAATGACATTGATGTGTACCTAAGGCCATTAGTTGAAGAACTTTTACAATTGGGGGATATAAAAGGTGTATATGTGTGGGATGAGCACAAACAACAGCAATTTAACCTACAAGCGTTGTTGTTTGTAACCATCAATGTTTGGCCTACTCTTAGTAACCTTTCAGGACAGTCAAACAAGGGATACAATGCATGCACGCACTGTTTAGATGAGACTGAAAGCATATATTTGGATAAATGTAAGAAGAATGTGTACCTGGAACATCATTGATTTCTTCCGATCAGGCATACCATAAGAAAGAAAGGAAAGCATTTCAAAGGTGAGGCAGATCACCGGAAGAAGCCTGACCACCATACTAGTCATCATATCACTACTAGGAAAAGGCCTACTAATGGCGCACCAGTTTTGCCTACTAATGGCGCATCACTGGTGCGCCATTACTAGCACGCCATTAGTAATTTTTACTAATGGCGCACCACTGGTGCGCCATTAGTATCTGGTATACTAATGGCGCACCACTGGTGCGCCATTAGTATAGGCCACGGTGCGCCATTAGTATAGGCCGCACGTGCGCCATTAGTATAGGCCACGGTGCGCCATTAGTATTTTTGAAATTTGAAGGCAGGAAAATAGTAGTGGTGCACCGTCTAACCCCCACCGTGCGCCATTAGTATTTTTGAATTTTGAATTTGGATCTGGATCGTGATTTTTTTGCCCATTTTTTGCTAGTTTTTTTTGCTCGTTTTTTGGCACGATATTATTTCAAATTTTGTTCCTGTTTTTGGATCTTGTACGTTCTTTTGCTGTGTTCTTTTGCCGGAGAGGAGTTCGCCGGAGAGGAGGAGGAGGAGGTCACCGGAGAGGCGCTCGCCTACATCGCCGGAGAGGAGGAGGAGGTCGCCGGAGAGGAGTTCACCGAAGCATCGGAGAGGAGGAAGGAGAAACCATGAGGGAATGGGAGGAGAGGAGGGAGGAGAAACCGTGAGGGGAGGGGAGGAGAGGAGGGAGGAGGAGGTTCCCGGAGAGGAGGAGGTCGCCGGAGAGGAGGAGGTCGCCGGAGAGGAGGAGGAGGAGGTCACCGGAGAGGAGCAGGAGGAGGTCGCCGGAGAGGAGGAGGAGGAGGAGGTCGCCGGAGAGGAGGAGGAGGAGGTCGCCGGAGAGGAGGAGGAGGAGGAGGTCGCTGGAGAGGAGAAGGAGGTCGCCGGAGAGGAGGAGATGGAGTGGAGGAGAGGAGGAGATGGAGTGGAGGAGAGGAGGAGATGGAGTGGAGGAGAGGAGAGGAGGAGATGGAATGGAGGAGAGGTGGAGTGGAGGAGGTGCGCCCAGCCATGTATACGACATAGTAATGGCGCACCGTGGCCAGGTGCGCCATTACTATTTTTTTATTTTGAATTTTGAAGGCGGGAAGATACTAATGGCGCACCGTGGGCAGGTGCGCCATTAGTAACTCTTTTTTTATTTTTTTGACTTATTTTGAATTTTGAAGGCGGGAAGATACTAATGGCGCACCGTGGGCAGGTGCGCCATTAGTAACTTTTTTTTAATTTGTTGACTTATTTTGAATTTTGAAGGCGGGAAGATACTAATGGCGCACCATGGGCTGGTGCGCCATTAGTAAATTTGAATTTTTTTTTAAAATTTTTTACCTCCAGATCTTAAAAGCCCCGTATCATTTTTTCTGTTAGGTTTTTGAGGATTTTGAAAATGTTTAATGGGGTTCCCCCCCAGTTAAATTTGGATGTAACTTTTCGAGTAGATGATTTTTCATATAAAAAACTTTTTCATCCGAGTTAGTATGCAAAAGTTATGCCCATTTTTACAAATTCTCGAGAGATTTTGCAAATGAAGTCAAAATTCATATTTGCAAATTTTTCCAACAACTAGACCACATATCACATGGGAAACTTATTTTCTTTTATTTTTTTGACATTTTCATCATTTTCTTTTATTTTATTTTTAAACTGAAAAGGCGATCCACGGGGGGGGGGGGTGCATTCGGTGGAAGTGGTGGCCAAGGTACTAATGGCGCACCGTGGCATGGTGCGCCATTACTAGTTCAACTAGTAATGGCGCACCATGCCACGGTGCGCCATTAGTAGTTTTGAAAAAAAATTAAAAAATTTCAAAAAAAATTTTTTTTTTTACTAATGGCGCACCGTGTATGTGGTGCGCCATTACTAGTTCAACTAGTAATGGCGCACCACATCCACGGTGCGCCATTAGTAGTTTTGAAAAAAATTAATTTTTTTTATTTTACTAATGGCGCACCGTGGATGTGGTGCGCCATTAGTATATAGTAATGGCGCACCACATGTCTGGTACGCCATTAGTGTCAATTCCATCTATAGCCCTTTTCCTAGTAGTGTATACTTCATATGGTTAAGGATTTAAAATTAATCTTTGGAAAGGGTTCTGGCGGACAATCTGTTCTGAATGACGATGACGGACACACACCCATGTGGAAGTAGAAATCTATAATTTGGGATCTACCCTGTCGGAAAGTCCTAGAGGTCCGCTCTCTAATCGACATGATGCACATGAAGAAGAATCTTTGCGTGAACCTGCTAGGCTTCTTGGGCGTGTATGGGAAGACAAAAGATACACTGGAGGCACGGGAGGACCAGCAACATATGAACGAAAAAGACGGCATGCACCCGAAGCAGTATGAAGGTCCTGTTGGGGATTGTAGTAATTTCAAAAAAAATCCTACGCACACACAAGATCATGGTGATGCATAGCAACGAGAGGGGAGAGTGTGTCCACGTACCCTCGTAGACCGAAAGCGGAAGTGTTAACACAATGCGGTTGATGTAGTCGTACGTCTTCATGATCCGACCGATCAAGTACCGAACGTACGGCACCTCCGAGTTCAGCACACATTCAGTTTGATGACGTCCCTCGAACTACGATCCAGCCGAGCTATGAGGGAGAGTTCCGTCAGCACGACGGTGTGGTGATGATGATGATGTTCTACCGATGCAGGGCTTCGCCTAAGCACCGCTATGATATTATCGAGGTGGATTATGGTGGAGGGGGGCACCACACACTGCTAAGAGATCAAGAGATCAATTGTTGTGTCTAGAGGTGCCCCATGCCCCCGTATATAAAGGAGCAAGGGGGAGAGGCGGCCGGCCAGGGAGGAGGCGCGCCAGGGAGGAGTCCTACTCCCACCGGGAGTAGGACTCCCTCCTTTCCTAGTTGGAGTAGGAGAAGGGGGGAGGAGGAGGGAGAGAGGAAGGAAAGGGGGTGCCACCCCCCTCCTTGTCCAATTCGGACTAGAGGGGGAGGGGGCGTGCAGCCTGCCCTGGCCGCCCCTCCTCTTCTCCACTAAGGCCCATCTTGGCCCATTAAACCCCCCCCCCCCGGGGGGGGGGGGGGGTTCCGGTAACCCCCGGTACTCCGGTAAAATCCCGATTTCACCCAGAACACTTCCGATATCGAAATATAGGCTTCCAATATATCAATCTTTATGTCTCGGCCATTTCGAGACTCCTCGTTATGTCCGTGATCACATCCGAGACTCCGAACTACCTTCGGTACATCAAAACACATAAACTCATAATATAACCGTAATCAAACTTTAAGCGTGCGGACCCTACGGGTTTGAGAACTATGTAGACATGACCGAGGCATGTCTCCGGTCAATAACCAATAGAGGAACCTGGATGCTCATATTGGCTCCCACATATTCTACGTAGATCTTTATCGGTCAAACCGCATAACAACATACATTGTTCCCTTTGTCATCGATATGTTTACTTGCCCGAGATTCGATCATCGGTATCTCAATACCTAGTTCAATCTCATTACCAGCAAGTCTCTTTACTCGTTCCGTAATACATCATCCCGCAACTAACTCATTAGTTGCAATGCGTGCAAGGCTTATAGTGATTTGCATTACTGAGTGGGCCCAGAGATACCTCTCCGACAATCGGAGTGAAAAATCCTTATCTCGAAATACGCAACCCAACAAGTACCTTCGGAGACACCTGTAGAGTACCTTTATAATCACCCAGTTACGTTGTGACGTTTGGTAGCACACAAAGTGTTCCTCTGGTAAACGGGAGTTGCATAATCTCATAGGAACATGTATAAGTCATGAAGAAAGCAATAGCAGAATACTAAACGATCGAGTGCTAAGCTAACAGAATGGGTCAACTCAATCACATCATTCTCCTAATGATGTGACCCCGTTAATCAAATGACAACTCATGTCAATGGCTAGGAAACATAACCATGTTTGATCAACGAGCTAGTCAAGTAGAGGCATACTAGTGACACTCTGTTTGTCTATGTATTCACACAAGTATTATGTTTCCAGTTAATACAATTCTAGCATGCATAATAAACATTTATCATGATACAAGGAAATAAATAATAACTTTATTATTGCCTCTAGGGCATATTTCCTTCAGTCTCCCACTTGCACTAGAGTCAATAATCTAGATTACACAGTAATGATTCTAACACCCATGCATGGAGCCTTGGTGCTTATCATGTTTTGCTCATGGAAGAGGCTTAGTCAACGGGTCTGCAACATTCATATCCATATGTATCTTGCAAATTTCTATGTCTCCCACCTGGACTTGATCCCGAATGGAATTGAAGCGCCTCTTGATGTGCTTGGTTCTCTTGTGAAATCTGGATTCCTTTGCCAAGCCAATTGCACCAGTATTGTCACAAAAGATTTTCATTGGACCCGATGCACTAGGTATGACACTGATACGTCTTCGTCGTATCTACTTTTCCAAACACTTTTGCCCTTGTTTTGGACTCTAACTTGCATGATTTGAATGGAACTAACCCGGACTGACGTTGTTTTCAGCAGAATTGCCATGATGTTGTTTTATGTGCAGAAAACAAAAGTTCTCGGAATGACCTGAAACTCCACGGAATATCTTATAAAAAATAATAAAAAATCCTCGCCAAAGATGAAGACCAGGAGGCCCACACCCTGTCCACGAGGGTGGGGGGCGCGCCCCTACCTCGTGGGCCCCCTGGAGACCTTCCGACGCCAACTCCAACTCTATATATTTGCTTTCGGGGAGAAAAAAAATAAGGGAGAAGAAATCATCGCATTTTACGATACTGAGCAAACCTCTCGGGAGGGCTGATCTGGATTCCTTTCGGGGCTCCGGAGAGGGGGACTCGCCGCCATCGTCATCATCAACCATCCTCCATCACCAATTTCATGATGCTTACCGCCGTGCGTGAGTAATTCCATCGTAGGCTTGCTGGACGGTGATGGGTTGGATGAGATCTATCATGTAATCGAGTTAGTTTTGTTAGGGTTTGATCCCTAGTATCCACTATGTTCTGAGATTGATGTTGCTATGACTTTGCAATGCTTAATGCTTTTCACTAGGGCCTGAGTGCCATGATTTCAGATCTGAACCTATTATGTTTTCATGAATATATGTGAGTTCTTGATCCTATCTTGCAAGTCTATAGTCACCTACTATGTGTTATGATCCGGCAACCCCGAAGTGACAATAATCGGGACCACTCCCAGTGATGACCATAGTTTGAGGAGTTCATGTATTCACTATGTGCTATTGCTTTGTTCCGGTTCTCTATTAAAAGGAGGCCTTAATATCCCTTAGTTTCCATTAGGACCTGATACGTCCATTTTGCATCATGCTTTTATATCGATATTTATCGCATTATGGGCTGTTATTTCACGTTATGTCACAATACTTATGGCTATTCTCTCTTATTTTACAAGGTTTTCAAGCCAAATGATCATTCTAATGGCCACATTCTTGTCATAGTTTGTTAAAATGATCTCATATTGTGCACAAGGCTGCATATTGAAATGGCAAACAATGTTGCCTAAGGAAGTTTTCATTTTCTTCGGATGAAAAAACCATATTCCATTTTTCGAGTGCCCAAAAGGAGGTTTTTTGTGAAGGACCTCCCAAATAGTTGTTGCAAAATTGGACCAAATCAATTTTCTAAAATACTAGGACATATTTAATTCACAATTGACAAAATGGTTGGGTGTAAAAAGTTTTGATCCACCTCTCGTGAAAAAGACAAATTTCCGCCGATTCAGCTAGAAGCGGGTCAAATTTGAACTGCAGTTGCCTCATAGTTTGCTATTTATTTTTTCCAAAAATCATTTCTAGTTACATAAGTACCTATTTAATCATAAATACACGGGTTGGTGGCGATACGTTGAGGTTTGGGCGGTGGCCGAGGGCCCCAACTCTAGAGCGCGTAAACTCGCATGCCCGCCGCATGGTCACCGCGTGACCGTGGAGTTGCCATGTGTTCTGGGCGGCCTAGGCATGTCTAGTGGGTTGGGCACTCCCGAGGTACGTGTTAGGAAGAAAATTACAACATAAGATTCTCACGAGGAGACCGATCGATGCTCAAACATGAATTAGCAGCCAAGTGTTTGATTAGCGGGATGGGAAATGTACATGGCTAATGGGCGTAAGTTTTGGCTGAGGATGAGTAGTTACTAAGAAGACCGTCTTCACAAATTTTCAGCTCAAAGGGAGGAGCCTAGGTGGTACTTGCTTTGCAAACTACCACACTAGACATAAATACGAATGTTGAAGCTGGGCTCAAAATAATGAATGGATTGAGCTGGCATTTGGTGGAGGATGGTTATTTGGGCATAGGAAAGCACCGTAGAAAATGGATACTATTTGGACATGCCAAAGTGGTACTTCCTTCACAAAGTGTTATTCTGAACAGAATAGGAAAATGAATATTGTTGAATTATTTTTGAACTAGGCAAGGAAGGTTTTTTTACATATTTTACGAAGATATGACCCAAAGAATTTATGAGATTTTTTTTGGGAATTTTGGGAATGACAGAAATATAGGTTGCTTCACAACCTGGGGGAAAACTTGCCACATGGACATGACACATAGGCAAAACTGATGAGGTGGTGCCTAGTCATAGCAACCCACCACAATTTACAAGGTTATGACCATCTATATTGGTCGTGATCAGCTAGAAATAAGGCAGCGGACCAGTGCTATCAGCTTTATGACCATTTCATGTAAGGAAATTACGACCTTTCTAACCAAAATGGTCGTTATAGTTTAGGGTTTGGAGCCCCCTGAACAACTTTTGACTAATTAGTCTAAAATGGTAATAGATCTATGACCAATTCTTCTAGGGTCACTGACAGAAGGTCACTACTTTACATATTTCTTGTAGTGAGCTCCAGGAGCCCACGGAGGAACGGATGAATTGGAAATCCAAGCCCCCTTAATAAGCAAGGGACAAGGCATACCCGCTCCCCCATGGATGGGTTGGGAATGCTCTCTGCTTGCTCCCCACCATTGTAGGTGGCGAGCCCGGCTCGAACGGGGACCATATACGCTGGAGGGAGAAATCCCTGGGTCTCTAACTTTACTAATTGGCTTTGAGGGACGGAACACTTCTTCCAATCGCCTGGCTTAGGGCAACGGGAGCGAGAGGAGGAGCTGCGATGGCCGGCCATGATGGAATGGACTTTTCCGGGTGCGCTCCGATGGATACTCGCTATGGGGGAATGGTGTGATCTGGATATGAGAATCCCCGTCTCTTTAATAGACGATTTACTCACATGGCTAGGGTGGCAAATGTAAAAATGCCCCGACTTCTTGCATTCGCTTGACACATGAAGATAGCCATTATTAGGCGCGGAAGCCAAGGAGTGCAATATTTATGGGAAGCCGGACACTACTCAACAGGTACTTAGAATTTGGAGAAGAACCCGCCTTGCAATGCCGAAGACAATTTGCGCGCCGGACTCATCGTCATTGAAGCCTGGTTCAGAGGCTACTAAGGGAGTCCTGGATTAGGGGGTCCTCGGACAGCCGGACTATATACTTTAGCCGGACTATTGGACTATGAAGATAGAAGATTGAAGACTTCATCCCATGTCTGGATGGGACTCTCCTTGGCGTGGAAGGCAAGCTCGGCAATACGAATATGTAGATCTCCTCCCTTGTAACCGACTCTGTGTAACCCTAGCCCCCTCCGTTGTCTATATAAACCGGAGGGTTTTAGTCCGTAGGACAACAACAATCATACCATAGGCTAGCTTCTAGGGTTTAGCCTCTATGATCTCATGGTAGATCAACTCTTGTATTACTCATATCATCAAGATCAATCAAGCAGGAAGTAGGGTATTACCTCCATCGAGAGGGCCCGAACCTGGGTAAACATCGTGTCCCCCGCCTCCTGTTACCATCCGCCTTGGACGCACAGTTCGGGACCCCCTACCCGAGATCCGCCGGTTTTGACACCGAAAACGTGTACGAGAGAAACGCGCATCGCTCGGCCCCGACCACCCACCGTAACCGGGAATTCCCCGATATTTTCCTTGCCCTCGCTTCTACCACGGTTTTTTCCATCATGCACGGCCCAAATAATGTCATGTGCTTGTGTCTCTAGCCCGCCCAGGATGAAAAGCCCATTTTCTGTCATGATTTTTTGTCATTGAAGTAGGAGCCCACCACATCTATGATGATACCAGATTTTGTCACAATTATGGTCATAGAAGTGTCATAAGCATGACAAAAAAAATTCGTTCGGCCCAAAATGTCACGGATGTGTCTTTTTTTGCAGTGTTAGCATTAGGCCACTGTCATTGATGCAAAGTGCAGATACAAAATGCCACTACCACTATCATTGATGCAAAATGCCACTACAAAATGCCATTGCCACTACGAAGATGGAGGCGATGAACTCACCGAGGGACGAAGATGGAGGCGATAAACCCTAGCAGTCCGTCGCTTCCACCGCCGCCGTCGCTTCTGCCGCCGCCGTCAAAGAAACCCTAGCTCAAAACGAAATGAACTCCAATCAAATTGGAGGGCAACAAGCGGCAAGACAGGGAGAGAGGGGGAGAGGGCGGAAGATTACCTAACCACTGGCGAGAGAGGAAGAGAGCGGCAAGAGAGGGAGAGCGGCCAGCGACGACGAGCGGAGAGAGATGGAGAGGAAGGGGAACGAGAGAGATGGAGTGGATTGAGGGTGTCGTTGCCCTGGTGTTGACTCGCACTGCCTCCTAATACTTGGGCTTGGCCCAATGCTATAAAAAAAGATCACCACATAAAAAACTAAAAAAATGGAAGTGTCAAAGCACATATTTGAAGGCTCAAAACTATATACTCCATCCATTTTTATATACAAGGCCATAAACTCAGATTACAGGTACCAAGGTAGAATTTAATGCAAGCTTGCTTTTCTTTTCATTTAATGAGATCATTAATACACACCATGCATGCAAGGAAACTGAGTGGAAGAAATAGCTAGTGTCATTATGACTGCAAGCATGCAAATAGTAAACAAGTTGCTAGTACAAGGAGATATCATTAATTCTTTCCTCGATTACTGTTTGTGGCCCTGTATAGATGCAAAACATATATTCCATACTGGCCTTGTATAAATAAATGTAGGGAGTATTTCAAGTCTTAAACTAAAAAAAATTAAAGTCTCAAAGTACATATTTTAAAAAATGTTATTATTTCTATTTAAAAATAAAAGAAATTTAATAAAAGAAAACTATAATATACTATAAAAAACATCACCATATAAAAAACTAAAAAGAAAAAAACTTGAAGTGTCAAACCACATATTTGAATGCTCAAAACTATATATTTCAAGTCTTTAACTAAAAAGAAAAAAATTAAAGTCTCAAAGTACATATTTTAAAAAATGACATTATTTCTATTTAAAAATAATAGAAATTTAATAAAATTAAACTATAATATACTACAAAAAATACACCACATAAAAAACTTAAAAAAATTGGAAGTGTCAAACCACATATTTGAAAACTTAAAACTATATATTTCAAGTCTTAAACTAAAAAGTAATTTAATAAAAGTACACTATAATATACTACAAAAAAATATAAGAATGGTGGTATTGACAAAATAGCAATACTCGCGTCAGAACCAATAACACACCACAACTAAATATAATAGTGCCGGCGTTCCTTGGTATTCCACGATAGCACTATATTACGCCTGGTACAAATTGTTGATCCCATATACTTCTGACGCTACCCTGTTTTCCAACGCCACCATTATGCCCCTACTAATGTCATACTGTGACGCCGCCGATTCGACCGTACACTAATCATACACGCAAATGTGTACGATCAAATTCAGGGACTCACGGGAAGATATAACAACACAACTCTTGACACAAATAAAAATAATACAGGCTTCATATTACAAGCTAGGGGCCTCGAGGGCTCGATTACAAGCTTGATACACAAGCGTCTATGGAAGTAACAATATCTAAGTACAGACATAAGTTAAACAAGGATTCCTTAAGAAGGATAGCACAAACATCAACGATCGAAGAGGAAAGGCCTTCTGCCTGGGACCTCCTAACTACTCCTGGTCGTCGGCGGTCTCCACATAGTAGCATCCGTCAGCGGTGGCATCTAGCTCCAGGGATCCACCATCTGGTTGCATCGACCGGAAAGAAGAAGGAAGGGGAAAAGGGGTAGCAAAGCAACCGTGAGTACTCATCCAAAATACTCGCAAGCATCAGGTCTACACTAAGTATGCATTGGTATCAAATGGAATGGTTGTATCTGTCGACTGAACTGCAGAATGCCAGAATAGAGAGGAAGGCCTAACCTATCGAAGACTAGCATCTTCAAGCAGCTCCAAGCATCTTGCAGCATGTAGAAGAGTAAAGAATAGCATTTTATAATTAAAAAACAAGTCGTAACATTAATGCCCAAAGATCCCTCCTCGACTACCTGCAAGAAAGCAATCCCGGAGCCACATATGCATCACATATCTCAATATCCATTTCTAGTTATATAAGATCGGGATACAAGTCTGAATGTCCATTACCGTGGACACCGTATTCAAATATATATCTTCCCTGCAGGGGTGCACCACGTTACCCAACACGCTCGATCACTCTGGCCGGACACACCTTTCTGTGGTCAATGCCCGGCCTCGGAAGATCAACACGTCGCAGCCCTACCTGGGCTCAACAGAGAGTTCCCCGTCGGTCTACATCCTAAGCACTCCGGGGTCTGGGCCCATCGCCCGTTGCACTCCAGGTCGTTGTGTGCAGGGTGGATACCAGCACCACCCGTGTAGTGGGTGGCACGATCCGACCGTGCCACAATGCTGAACTGGACATCTGACAAAGCTTCGGCTGATAGCACGACGCCGAGGCCCATAACTATTCTCGCGTGGTGGTTAGTGCGTAAAGGCCAAAGGCCAACTCAGAACAAATACCCAAACCTGTTAGTGCATTGGGGGCTCGCGGAGACGAGCAGAGACTCATGATAATGTGACCTCGTTGCCCGTCTCATGGACTTACGGCAAGGGCCCAGACTGCCCGGTTGTGCCACGTAGAAAACTCGCGGGTGCTCCACGGGCCCGCCCGACTTTCACATCAACTCGCGGGTACCCCTCGGGGCCGACCCGACTTCAACAATGGTCTCAAGTAAAGTCAAGGTAATCGTGTGTCCAAAACATCAAGGAAGAAAACCCGAGGAATCACCCCCGGTGGATTCCACTCAATGTAATCATCAAGGCGAACGTAAGAGGGACCACCCTCGAGGTTCACACTTGAGGTGTTGCACGACAGAGCCGTATCGGGAATGGTGAAAGAGGAAATCACCCTCGATGACCACGACCGAATAGCTACACTACAAAATAATCATCAGGAGTGCGTTATGAGGGATCACCCTCGGCACTCGATAGTAGCTCTGTAGAGTCGAGCAACTAAAGGGCGTGATGTGATGTGAGGTGTCAGGCTCTGGTCCTCGATCATGTTGATCGAGTCGTCGAAGATGAAGCAGGGGCAACAAGGACAAGGTGGGGGTCACTGATGGATCACTAACCAACCTATACTAAGCAGTTTAGGATAAGCAGGTAAGGTATAAAGAGCAGGTTACAAAAGCAGGGTATGCATCAGAATAGGAGCAAACAATAACAGTAGCAAAATCTAATGCAAGCATGAGAGAATGGAATGGGCGATATCGGGATGATCAAAGGGGGAGGGCTTGTTGGAAATATGCCCTAGAGGCAATAATAAATTGGTTATTATTATATTTCCTTGTTCATGATAATCATTTATTATCCATGCTAGAATTGTATTGATAGGAAACTCAGATACATGTGTGGATACATACACAACACCATGTCCCTAGTAAACCTCTAGTTGACTAGCTCGTTGATCAATAGATGGTTACGGTTTCATGACCATGGACATTGGATGTCATTGATAACGGGATCACATCATTAGGAGAATGATGTGATGGACAAGACCCAATCCTAAGCCTAGCACAAGATCATGTAGTTCGTCGTCTAAAGCTTTTCTAATGTCAAGTATCATTTCCTTAGACCATGAGATTGTGCAACTCCCGGATACCGTAGGAGTGCTTTCGGTGTGCCAAATGTCACAACGTAACTGGGTGGCTATAAAGGTACACTACAGGTATCTCCGAAAGTGTCTGTTGGGTTGGCACGAATCGAGACTGGGATTTGTCACTCCGTGTAAACGGAGAGGTATCTCTGGGCCCACTCGGTAGGACATCATCATAATGTGCACAATGTGATCAAGGAGTTGATCACGGGATGATGTGTTACGGAACGAGTAAAGAGACTTGCCGGTAACGAGATTGAACAAGGTATCGGGATACCGACGATCGAATCTCGGGCAAGTATCGTACCGATAGACAAAGGGAATTGTATACGGGATTGATTAAGTCTTTAACATCGTGGTTCATCCGATGAGATCATCGTGGAACATGTGGGAGCCAACATGGGTATCCAGATCCCGTTGTTGGTTAACCAGAGAGTTATCTCGGTCATGTCTGCATGTTTCCCGAACCCGTAGGGTCTACACACTTAAGGTTCGATGATGCTAGGGTTATAGGGAATAGATATACGTGGTTACCGAATATTGTTCGGAGTCCCGGATGAGATCCCGGACGTCACGAAGAGTTCCAGAATGGTCCGAAGGTAAAGATTTATATATGGGAAGTCCTGTTTTGGTCGCCGAAAAAGTTTCGGGGTTTATCGGTAACGTACTGGGACCACCGGGAGGGTCCCGGGGGTCCACCAAGTGGGGCCACAAGTCCCGGAGGGCCACATGGGCCAAGTGTGGGAGGGGACCAGCCCCAGGTGGGCTGGTGCCCCCCACAAGGGCCCTTCCCCTATATATACTTGAGGTTTGGGCTGCCCAACACACATGAGTTCTTGACCTCTCCCTGGCGCAGCCCTACCTCTCTTTCTCCTCATATCTCGCAGTGCTTGGCGAAGCCCTGCTGGAGTACCACGCTCCTCCACCACCACCACACCATCGTGCTGCTGCTGGATGGAGTCTTCCACAACCTCTCCTTCTCCCCTTGCTGGATCAAGGCGTAGGAGATGTCACCGGGCTGTACGTGTGTTGAACACGGAGGTGCCATTCGTTCGGCACTAGGATCATCGGTGATTTGAATCACGACGAGTACGACTCCATCAACCCCGTTCACTTGAACGCTTCCGCGTAGTGATCTACAAGGGTATGTTGATGCACTCTCCTTCCCCTCGTTGCTGGTTTCTCCATAGATAGATCTTGGTGACACGTAGGAAACTTTTGAATTTCTGCTACGTTCCCTGACAGTGGCATCATGAGCTAGGTCTATGCGTAGTTTCTATGCACGAGTAGAACACAAAGTAGTTGTGGGCGTTGATTTTGTTCAATATTCTTACCGTTACTAGTCCAATCTTGATTCGGCGGCATTCTGGGATGAAGCAGCCCAGGCCGACCTTACACGTACTCTTACATGAGACTGGTTCCACCGACTGACATGCACTAGTTGCATAAGGTGGCTAGCGGGTGTCTGTCTCTCCCACTTTAGTCGGATCGGATTCGATGAAAAGGGTCCTTATGAAGGGTAAATAGCAATTGGCATATCACGTTGTGGTTTTTGCGTAGGTAAGAAACGTTCTTGCTAGAAACCCATACCAGCCAAGTAAAACATGCAAACAACAATTAGAGGACGTCTAACTTATTTTTGTAGGGTATGCTATGTGATGTGATATGGCCAAGAAGAATGTGATGAATGATATGTGATGTATGAGATTGATCATGTTCTTGTAATAGGAATCACGACTTGCATGTCGATGAGTATGACAACCGGCAGGAGCCATAGGAGTTGTCTTTATTTATTATATGACCTGCGTGTCATTGAACAACGCCATGTAATTACTTTAACTTATTGCTAACCGTTAGCTGTAGTAGTAGAAGTAATAGTTGGCGAGACAACTTCATGAAGACACGATGATGGAGATCATGATGATGGAGATCATGGTGTCATGCCGGTGACGATGATGATCATGGAGCCCCGAAGATGGAGATCAAAAGGAGCAAAGTGATGATGGCCATATCATGTCACCTTTTGATTGCATGTGATGTTTATCATGTTTTTGCATCTTATTTGCTTAGAATGACGGTAGTAAATAAGTTGATCCCTCATTAAAATTTCAAGAAAGTGTTCCCCCTAACTGTGCACCATTGCGAAAGTTTGTCGTTTCAAAGCACCACGTGATGATCGGGTGTGATAGATTCTTACGTTCACATACAACGGGTGTAAGCCAGATTTACACACTCGAAACACTTAGGTTGACTTGACGATCCTAGCATGTACAGACATGGCCTCAGAACACAAGAGACCGAAAGGTCGAGCATGAGTCGTATAGAAGATACGATCAACATGAAGATGTTCACCGATGTTGACTAGTCCGTCTCACGTGATGATCGGACACGGCCTAGTTGACTCGGATCATGTAATCACTTAGATGACTAGAGGGATGTCTGTCTGAGTGGGAGTTCATAAGATGAACTTGTTTCTCCTGAACATAGTCAAAAGGATTTTGCAAATTATGTCGTAGCTCGCGCTTTAGTTCTACTGTTTAGATATGTTCCTAGAGAAAAATTAGTTGAAAGTCGTTAGTAGCAATTATGCAGACAGTAAAAGTCTTATGTCCTTGATGCACCGCTCAGTGTGCTGAACCTTGAACGTCGTCTGTGGATGTTGCGAACATCTGACATACACATTTTGATAACTACGTGATAGTTCAGTTAAACGGTTTAGAGTTGAGGCACCGAAGATGTTTTAAAACGTCGCGAAACATATGAGATGTTTCGAGGGATGAAATTGGGATTTCAGGCTAGTGCCCACATCAAGAGGTATAAGACCTCCGACGATTTTCGTAGCCTGCAAACTAAGGGAGAAAAGCTCAAATTGTTGAGCTTGTGCTCAGATTGTCTGAGTACAACAATCGCTTGAATCAAGTGGGAGTTGATCTTCCAGATAAAATAGTGATAGTTCTCCGAAGTCATTACCACCAAGCTGCTAGAGCTTCGTGATGAACTATAATATATCAGGGCCATATATGATGATCCTTGAGATATTCGCGATGTTTGACACCACAAAAGTAGAAATCAATAAGGAGCATCAATTGTTGATGGTTGGTGAAACCACTAGTTTCAAGAAGGGCAAGGGCAAGAAGGGATACTTCATGAAACGGCAAATCAGCTGCTGTTCTAGTGAAGAAACCCAAAGTTGAACCCAAGCCCGAGACTAAATGCTTCTGTAATAAGGGGAACAGTAACTGAAGGAGAACCACCCTAGATACTTGGTAGATGAGAAGGCTGGCAAGGTCGACAGAAGTATATTGGATATGCATTACAATGTGTACTTTACTAGTACTCCTGGTAGCACCAGGGTATTAGATACCGGTTCGGTTGCTAAGTGTTAGTAACTCGAAACAAAAGGCTACGGAATAAACGGAGACTAGCTAAAAGGTGAGATGACGATATGTGTTGGAAGTATTTCCAAGGTTGATCAAATATCGTACGCTCCCTCTACCATCGAGATTGGTATCAAAACCTAAATAATTGGTGTTTGGTGTTTGCGTTGAGCATAGACATGATTGGATTACTTCTATCACAATACGGTTATTCATTTAAGGAGAATAATGGTTACTCTGTTTATTTGAATAATACCTTCAATGGTCTTACACCTAAAATGAATGGTTTATTGAATCTCGATCGTAGTGATACACATGTTCATGCCAAAAGATATAAGATAGTAATGATAGTACCACCTACTTGTGGCACTGCCACTTAAGTCATATCGGTATAAAACGCATGAAGAAGCTCCATGTTGATGGATCTTTGGACTCACTCATTTTGAAAGGATTGAGACATTGAGAACCATGTTTGTTGGTAGATATGCATGAAGAAACTCTATACAGATGGATCGTTTGGACTCACTTGATTTTGAATCACTTGAGACATGCAAATCATACCACATGGGCGAGATGACTGAAAGCCTCGTTTTCAGTAAAATGGAACAAGAAAGCAACTTGTTGGAAGTAATATATCTTGATGTGCGCAGTCCAATGAGTGCTAAGGCATGTAGTGGATATCATTATGTTCTTACTTCACAGATGATTTGAGTAGATACTGAGTATATTTACTTGATGAAACATAAGTCTGAATTATTGAAAGGTTCAAGTAATTTCAGAGTGAAGTTGAACATCGTCGTGACAAGAGGATAAAATGTCTATGATATGATCGTAGAGATGAATATCTGAATTATGAGTTTGGCACAGAATTAAGACATTGTGGAAATTGTTTCACAACCAATACAGCTAGGAACACCATGGTGTGATGGTGTGTCCGTACATCATAACTGCACCCTATTGGATATGATGCATACCATGATGTCTCTTATCGAATTACCACGATAGTTTATGGGTTAGGCATTAGAGACAACCACATTCACTTTAAAAAGGGCACCACCTAATTCCAATGAGATGACACCATATGAACTATGGTTTAGAGAAACCTAAGCTGTCATTTCTTAAAAGTTTGGGGCTGCGACGCTTATGTGAAAAAGTTTTAGGCTGATAAGCTCGAACCCAAAGCGGATAAATGCATCTTCATAGGACACCCAAAATAGTTGGGTACACCTCCTGTCTCAGATTAGAAAGCAATAAGGGATTGTTTCTAGAATCGGGTCCTTTCTCGAGGAAAAGTTTCTCTCGAAAGAATTGAGTGGGAGGATGGTGGAGACTTGATGAGGTTATTGAACCGTCTCTTCAACTAGTGTGTGGCAGGGCACAGGAAGTTGTTCCTGTGGCACCTACACCAATTGAAGTGGAAGCTTATGATAGTGATCATGAAACTTCAGATCAAGTCACTACCAAACCTCGTAGGATGACAAGGATGTGTACTACTTCAGAGTGGTACGTAATCCTGTCTTGGAAGTCATGTTGCTGGACAACAATGAACCTACGAGCTATGGAGAACCAATGGTGGGCCTGGATTCCAAAATGGCTCGAGGCCATATAATCCGAGAGAGGATCCATATATGAAAACAAAGTGTAGACTTTGGCGGAACGGCTCGATGGTCGTAAGGCTGTTGAGTACAGATGGATTTTTAAAAGGAAGACGGACAATGATGGCAAGTATCACCATTAAGAAAGCTCGACTTATCGTTAAGATGTTTACCGACAAGTTCAAGGAGTTGACTACGATGAGACTTTCTCACTCGTAGCGATGCTAAGAGTCTATTGGAATTATATTAGCAATTACTGCGTTATTTATGAAATCTTGCAGATAGGATGTCAAAACATTGTTTCCTTGACGATTTTTGAGGAAAGGTTGTATGTGATACAACCGGAAGGTTTTGTCAATCCTGAAAGATGCTAACAAGTATGCAAAGCTCCAGCAATCCTTCTAAGGACTGGAGTAAGCATCTCGGAGTTGGAATGTATGCTTTGATGAGATGATCAAAGTTTTGGGTGTATACAAAGTTTATGAGAAACTTGTATTTCCAAAGAAGTGAGTGGGAGCACTATAGAATTTCTGATGAGTATATGTTGTTAACATATTGTTGATCGGAAATGATGTAGAATTTCTAGAAAGCATGCAGAGTTATTTGAAAAGTGTTTTTTAATGGAGAGCCTGGATTAAGCTACTTGAACATTGAGCATCATGATCTATAAGGATAGATCAAAACGCTTAATGGTACTTTCAAATGAGCACATACCTTGACATGATCTTGAAGGTGTTCAAGATGGATCAGTCAAAGAAGGAGTTCTTGCCTGAGTTGTAAGGTATGAAGTTAAGACTTAAAGCTCGACCACGGCAGAAGAAAGAGGAAGGACGAAGGTCATCCCCTATGCTTTTGTCATAGGCTCTCTACAGTATGCTATGCTGTGTGCCGCACCTGAAGTGTGCCTTGCCATGAGTCAGTCAAGGGGTACAAGAGTGATCCAAGAATGGATCACAGGATAGCGGTCAAAGTTATCCTTAGTAACTAGTGGACTAAGGAATTTACTCGATTATGGAGGTGGTAAAAGAGTTTGTCGTAAACGGTTACGCCGATGCAAACTTTGACACTAATCCAGATTATTCTGAGTAGTAAACTGGATTCGTATAGTAGAACAGTTATTTGGAATAGCTCCAAATAGAACGTGGTAGCTGCATCTAGAAGATGACATAGAAATTTGCGAAGTACATACGGATCTGAATGCTGCAGACCCGTTGACTGAAACCTCTCTCACAAGCATAACATGATCAAACCCAGAACTCTTTGGGTGTTAGTCACATGGGGATGTGACCTTGAGTCTTAATCACATATCGATGTGAACTGGATTATTGACTCTAGTGCAAGTGGGAGACTATTGGAAATATGCCCTAGAGGCAATAATAAATTGGTTACTATTATATTTCCTTGTTCATGATAATCGTTTATTATCCATGCTAGAATTGTATTGATAGGAAACTCAGATACATGTGTCGATACATAGACAACACCATGTCCCTAGTAAGCCTCTAGTTGACTAGCTCGTTGATCAATAGATGGTTACGGTTTCCTGACCATGGACATTGGATGCCATTGATAACGGGATCACATCATTAGGAGAATGATGTGATGGACAAGACCCAATCCTAAGCCTAGCACAAGATCATGCAGTTCGTATGCTAAAGCTTTTCTAATGTCAAGTATCATTTCCTTAGACCATGAGATTGTGCAACTCCCGGATACCGAAGGAGTGCTTTGGGTGTGCCAAACGTCACAACGTAACTGGGTGGCTATAAAGGTACACTACAGGTATCTCCGAAAGTGTCTGTTGGGTTGGCACGAATCGAGACTGGGATTTGTCACTCCGTGTAAACGGAGAGGTATCTCTGGGCCCACTCGGTAGGACATCATCATAATGTGCACAATGTGATCAAGGAGATGATCACGGGATGATGTGTTACGGAACGAGTAAAGAGACTTGCCGGTAACAAGATTGAACAAGGTATCGGGATACCGACGATCGAATCTCGGGCAAGTATCGTACCGATAGACAAAGGGAATTGTATACGGGATTGATTAAGTCCTTGACATCGTGGTTCATCCGATGAGATCATCGTGGAACATGTGGGAGCCAACATGGGTATCCAGATCCCGCTGTTGGTTATTGACCAGAGAGTTATCTCGGTCATGTCTGCATGTTTCCCGAACCCGTAGGGTCTACACACTTAAGGTTTGATGACGCTAGGGTTATAGGGAATAGATATACGTGGTTACCGAATATTGTTCGGAGTCCAGGATGAGATCCCGGACGTCACGAGGAGTTCCGGAATGGTCCAGAGGTAAAGATTTATATATGGGAAGTCCTGTTTTGGTCGCCGGAAAAGTTTCGGGGTTTATCGGTAACGTACCGGGACCACCGGGAGGGTCCCGGGGGTCCACCAAGTGGGGCCACAAGCCCCGGAGGGCTACATGGGCCAAGTGTGGGAGGGGACCAGCCCCAGGTGGGCTGGTGCGCCCCCCCCCCCCCCCCCACAAGGGCCCAAGGCGCCTCCAAGAGGGAAAGGGGGGCAAACCCTCGTGCAGATGGGCCCTAAGGCCCACCCTAGGTGCGCCTCCCCCTCTCCCCCTTGTGGCCGCAACCCATATGGGATCTGGGGCTGCCGCCACCCCTAGGGAGGGAACCCTAGGTGGGGACGCAGCCCCTCCCCTTCCCCTATATATACTTGACGTTTGGGCTGCCCAACACACATGAGTTCTTGACCTCTCCCTGGCGCAGCCCTACCTCTCTTTCTCCTCATATCTCGCGGTGCTTGGCGAAGCCCTGCTGGAGTACCACGCTCCTCCACCACCACCACGTCATCGTGCTGCTGCTGGATGGAGTCTTCCACAACCTCTCCTTCTCCCCTTGCTGGATCAAGGCGTAGGAGACGTCACCGGGCTGTACGTGTGTTGAACACGGAGGTGTCGTCCGTTCGGCACTAGGATCATCGGTGATTTGAATCATGACAAGTACGACTCCATCAACCCCGTTCACTTGAACGCTTCCGCGTAGCGATCTACAAGGGTATGTAGATGCACTCTCCTTCCCCTCGTTGCTGGTTTCTCCATAGATAGATCTTGGTGACACGTAGGAAAATTTTGAATTTCTGCTATGTTCCCCGATAGGGCTTGCCTGGAAGCTCTGCTGAAAGGGAACAAGGGGTCGTCGGTGACGTAGTCGATCACAGGGACATCAACATTGGTCTCGGGGTCTACCGGAGAGAAGAGGGGGAAGAAACAGTAAATACACGCAAACATATGCATGACAAGACAATAAGTGGGGCTAGAAGTGTTCTAACGCAGCGCTAGGCGATACTGGCGAAGGGGGAAACATCCGGGAAAGTTTTCCCGGTTCCGGACGTCTGTCAGACAGATGAACCAGAGGGGAAAGTTCAACGTTTGTTATGCTAGTGACGTGTGGTAGGCGAACGGACCGCGTGTTCAGATTCGTCTCGTCGTTCTGAGTAACTTTCATGTAGAAAACTTTTCCATCTGAGCTATGGTTTATTTGCTATTATTTTTAAAAGTTTAAACAATATTCTGAAAAATATAATTAAATAAAAGAAAATACTGCATCAGCATTACGCCAGCGGAAACAGGATGTTGACTGGTCAAAATTGACATGAGGGACCCACTGTCATAGACACAATTTTTATTAAACAGACCTTAAATAACTAACCATGTGATTAGGGTAATTAAACAGAGTTAATTAAGTTAAATAATTAATTAATGATTAATTAATTAGTTAATTAATTAATTGTTTTTACTAATAAATTTTTAAACCTTTTTTTACAGGGGCATGGGGCCCCAACGTAAGTGGCCCAGGGGGGTTAAGCGGGCGACGGGCGAGCGGGTTAACGGGCGAGCGCCCGTGCGAGGGCACGGGGCATCAAGGGCGCCAGCGAGGCCACGGCGCCGTCCGGGGAGGGGCGTGCCCAGGCCGAGGCAGCGACGGCCGAAGTGGGGAGCTACGGGATGAGGCCGCGGCGGGGGTAGGGCGATAGGGGCGCGCGTGGGGCAGCAAGGCGAGCGGCGGGAGCGAAGCAGCATGAGGCTGCCGAGAGCGCGGCCACGGGCGCAGGGAGTTAGCGCAGGGGAAGGAGGCGCGTTAGCACGGGCGGTCTCCGATGGGTGCGAGAGGACGATGCAAGGCAGCTGCGGGGATTGGCCGGCGCATCAGCGCGGCGTACGGCGAGGCGAGGCGGGACGGTGCGGTCGTTGGCGGCGGAGGTTCGCGCGCGGCCGGTGGGTGACGAGCGCGAAGTCGGCCGCGGCGGCTACGGCATCTACAGCGATGGATTCGGTGGTGAGGGGATGGGGAAAAGGAGCGGGGCGTCACATCGGTGTTGTAGGGGTCGGCAGTGGGCTCGGGGAGGGTCGAGGTAGCCGGAGACGACGACGAGGGCAGCGGCATTCGAGAAGGGAGACGAGTTGGGGAGGCTACGATCCGCTTGATGCGCCGACTCCGAGCTCCATCCGGGGCTTGTAGCCAACATGGAGGAGGCCGGTGGAGCCGTTGGACGCGTCAGCATGGTGAGGGAGGGGTCGAGGCCGCGGCAACAGCGCCGACGGCGCTCCGGAAGAGAGAACCGAGAGGGAGGGAGCCGTGCGAGGGGGGGAATATCTAGGGTTGACGAGGACGAGGCCGAGGGGGAGACTTATCCCCTCGGCAGCGTGGGTGGTTCGAGTGGGCCGGACTGGCCTACTAGCTGGATGGCCAGCTGGGCCACACGGCCCACTAGGGGGTGGCCTTTTCTTTTATTTTATTTTTTATTTTTTTGATTTTGCCTCTATTTCCTATTTAAAAGAGCTACTGAATTATTTTTGTTAAATGTGGCACTTTGCACAAAAATAGATAGGAACAAAGTGAAGTTGCATAAAAAGTTTGGGGTCAGAAGGAGTTGGCTAACCATTTTTAGAGATTGGAAAGACCAATTTAATTATTGTTGGACCAGAAGATAAAATCCTAGGGGCATTTTGGGAACTCAAATGAGGTTGGTTCCAACATGACAAATATCCAGGGATTATTTGCCACACATTGAACATTTTAGTTTTCATGTTTGGCAATTTGAATTTTCGACTTTGATTTGAATTTGAAATTTGAACCGGTTTCGAACCAACGTGAGTTTAACAACAGTAATCATGATGATGTGCCATCATTAGGAGGGAATTACTGTAGCTTAATTATCCAGGCGTCACAATTCTCCTCCACTACAAAAATCTCGTCCCGAGATTTAAGGGGCAGTAAGGAGGGAAAGACTCGGGAAGGACGGAGCTTAACACAAGGTAGGTACCAGGGGGCTATCTTAGTGAATGTGGCATAGAGGCATCTCTCGAGTTTGAAATTTAAGAAAGTCATCGAGAGCAAGGTAAGGAGGTGCAATAAGAAGTTTCAACCGGGTAGGCAATTGTTTGATGTCTGCAACAGAGTGTGAAAGAGGCTCAGAGCATCGAGAATAAGTATTGCATTTGATACCAGAACAGATCACAAGGAAGATGGCTCACAAATTACATACGAAGCCAAGACCGAGGGATAACTTAGAAAACAAGGATGTATAGGAGAGTCAGGTTTCGATCCTTTGGAACTGTGGGTTATGGACCCACCATGTGGGTTAAAAGCAGGAAGGGTGTTAACATTTTGTACGGTTAAGGTAGCAAGGCATGTCAGAGGACAACCTATCGGTTATGTTCGCAACAACGTTGGTACCAAGGGCGAGGGACGAAGAGAACCATTTTCCTGCTCGTTAAGATGAGGCGGACCAATAGGCAAAGTTCTCGTCCATCGGTGGCTACCGGAATGTCATCAAAAATAGTAACAAGGTCTTACAGACAGAGCTTGTACACAGAGGTGTTACATAAGCAGGGAATTATCACTGCTCAGGTATGTTAGGTTCCAAGAAAGGTTAAACAAAACAAGGGAAAGGGAAGTGTAGACTTGAATCAGTTAACGGTGTCCTCGAGTGTCTAACAACTCAAAACCCGTGGAAAATCTGAATCGGCGAGAAATAACAGTTGTGGAAGAACTCATCAGAAGTTACATAGTTCCGTGATATTCTCGAGATACCAATGGGTAATACTCGAAGGTAGATCAAAGTAGAGGTTGGAATGGTGAAATGATCTGCAGAAGACAAGTACTTTAACTCGTCCGAGAAAAGCAATCAAAGGATAACAGTCATGGTCGGAACCATGGTTGCAAAGGACCAAACATAGATACAAGATGAACTTATCACAAAGGGAATTATTATTATTCCAAGAAGCTTCCATGATAAGTTCCACATCGTGTCCATGGGCATGAACACAAAGTTCAAGGTCGACTCCCACTTCTCCAATGCATAACCTTTCATTCACTTCTCGCTTTCGATGAAGTTGTAGTGTTGATATTTTATCTGGCAAAACACCAGAAGAGTAGGACTCACGAAGACTCTCGGGTTCAAACAGATTAGGGAAGGCGTAGGTTCAACCCATAGGGGCATCATAGGAACCTATACCACAAACTTCACGAGTAAATAACTCAAGCCCAGAAGCAGAGTCTGGTTGACAAGAGCGGGGGATACAATTTACCAAAGGCATTGTGTATCCGAGGAAAGGCTCACAAGGTTACTGAATATGAAGGATGCTGTCGAATAAAACCCAACAAAGGACCTGGAGGTCCACAATGGATCTGATGTGAGTATTGGTACTCAACCAGAAGAAGAAAGAATTCAAGGAGGTCAGGTTATAGAAACAACTGACTAATTCAAAACTCAAATGCAAAGGAATTATGGTTTCCAAATCGGGGGATCAGAAGTAGAGGCTCTGATCAAAGACAAGTAAGTTGAATAGACATAGATCGACAATCAAGCAAGGCTTGTTTCACCGAACACCAGCTCATGTCCGGAGTGACGTCTCAACCAAGGGAAGTATTTTAAATAGGACTGGTGATCGCGAGCATTCACAAACAAATCGAATCAAATGCCCGAATTCACGATGACAAAGGATGTTAATGAGTATTTCTAGCCATATGGAAGTAACCATAATGCAAGCAGATAAGGAGGAACAAGAGCAATAGGCTACTGAGGATTTTTGAAAGATCGAATAGTATTCCAAAGAATTTTGTGAAACACAGGAACAACTGTGGATGAACGGATACTCGGCAAGTGCGAGTAATTACCGTAGGGTATTCATGTGGCAAAGGACTACAAGGTAGTAAGTATAAAGGATCCTCGGAACATTAGGTAGCTACTCATAAGGACTTATCGATGGTAGGGATCGCAAAGGCGAAGGGCACAAGGGTCTCGAGAAAACTTCGGAGAGTATCTTCAGAACCTTCTGATGCACCAAGTAATAATCTGGAGTGAGGGGTTCTCCGGGAGAAAGTATTTACGAGAACCTAGAGTTAGAGTCAGCAAAATCATTTACCCGAATAGAAGAGAGATAAGAGTCCCAGAGTATAGACGAGGAATAAAAGATCTTAATACCACCCAATGGCGACGTGGGCCCGTAAGCCACACAGCCATGTTAGTAAAACCATTTTTTCAAAGTCTAGACTCAACTTCGGCCAAGGAGTTGGAAAGGGGGATCCTACAGGCAGTCGGCGCTGATACCAACTTGTGACGCCCCTGATTCGACCGTACACTAATCATACACGCAAATGTGTATGATCAAATTCAGGGACTCACGGGAAGATATCACAACAGAACTCTAGACACAAATAAAAATAATACAAGCTTCATATTACAAGCCAGGGGCCTCAAGGGCTCGAATACAAGCTTGATACACAAGCGTCAGCGGAAGCAACAATATCTGAGTACAGACATAAGTTAAACAAGGATGCCTTAATAAGGCTAGCACAAACATGAACGATCGAAGAGGCAAGGCCTCCTGCCTGGGACCTCCTAACTACTCCTGGTTGTTGGCGGTCTCCACATAGTAGCATCCGTCAGCGGTGGCATCTAGCTCCAGGGATCCACCATCTGGTTGCATCAACCGGAAAGAAGAAGTAAGGGGGAAAAGGGGTAGCAAAGCAACCGTGAGTACTCATCCAAAGTACTCTCAAGCATCAGATCTACACTAAGTGTGCATTGGTATCAAATGGAAGGGCTGTATCTGTGGACTGGACTGCAGAATGCCAGAATAGAGAGGAAGGCCTAACCTATCGAAGACTAGCATCTTCAAGCAGCTCCAAGCATCTTGCAACATGTAGAAGAGTAAAGAATAGCAGTTTATAATTAACAAACATGTTGTAACATTAATGCCCAAAGATCCCTCCTTGACTACCTGCGAGAAAGCAATCCTGGAGCCACATATCCATCACATATCTCAAGTATCCATTTCTAGTTATATAAGATCAGGATACAAGTATGAATGTCCATTACCATGGACACGGTATTCGAATATATATCTTCCCTGCAAGGGTGCACCACGTTACCCAACGCGCTCGATCACTCCGGTCGGACACACCTTTCTGGGGTCAATGCCCGGCCTCGGAAGATCAACACGTCGCAGCCCTACCTAGGCTCAGAAGAGAGGTCCTCGTCGGTCTACATCCTAAGCACTCCGGGGTCTGGGCCCATCGTCCGTTGCACTCCGGGTCATTGTGTGCAGGGTGGATACCAGCACCACCCGTGTAGTGGATGGCACGATCCGACCGTGCCACAATGCTAAACTGGACATCTGACAAAGCTTCGGCTGATACCACGACGTCGAGGCCCATAACTATTCTCGCATGGTGGTTAGTGCGCAAAGGCCAAAGGCCAACTCAGAACAAATACCCAAACCTGTTAGTGCATTGGGGGCTCGTGGAGACGAGCAGCAACTCACGATAATGTGACCCCGTCGCCCCGTCTCATGGACTTACGGCAAGGGCCCAGACTGCCCGGCCGTGCCACGTAGAAAACTCGCAGGTGCTCCACGGGCCCGCCCGACTTTCACATCAACTCACAAATACCCCTCAGGGCCGACCCGACTTCAACAATGGTCTCAAGTAAAGTCATGGTAACCGTATGTCCAAAACATCAAGGAAGAAAACCCGAGGAATCACCCCCGGTAGATTACACTCAATGTAATCATCAAGGTGAACGTAAGAGGGACCACCCTCGAGGTTCACACTTGAGGTGTTGCACGACAGAGCAGTATCGGGAATGGTGAAAGAGGAAATCACCCTCGATGACCACAACCGAATAGCTACACTACAAAATTATCATCGAGAGTGTGTTATGAGGGATCACCCTCGGCACTCGATAGTAGCTCTGTAGAGTCGAGCAACTAAAGGGGCGTGATGTGATGTGAGGTGTCAGGCTCTGGTCCTCGATCTTGTTGATCGAGTCGTCGAAGATGAAGCTGGGGCAACAAGGACAAGGTGGGGGTCACCGATGGATCACTAACGAACCTATACTAAGCAGTTTAGGATAAGCAGGTAAAGTACAAAGAGTAGGTTACAAAATCAGGCTATGCATCAGAATAGGAGCAAACAATAACAGTAGCAAAATCTAATGCAAGCATGAGAGAATGGAATGGGCGATATCGGGATGATCAAAGGGGGGGCTTGCCTGGAAGCTCTGCTGAAAGGGAACTAGGGGTCGTCGGTGACGTAGTCGATCACGGGGACATCAACATCGGTCTCGGGGTCTACCGGATAGAAGAGGGGGAAGAAACAGTAAATACACGCAAACATATGCATAACAAGACAATAAGTGGGGCTAGAAGTGTTCTAACGCAGCGCTAGGCCGTACTGCCGAAGGGGGAAACATCAGGGAAAGTTTTCCCGGCTCCAAACGTCTGTTAGACAGATGAACCAGAGGGGAAAGTTCAATGTTTGCTATGCTAGTGACGTGTGGCGGGCGAATGGACTGCGTGTTCAGATTCATCTCGCCGTTCTGAGCAACTTTCATGTAGAAAACTTTTTCATCTGAGCTACGGTTTATTTGCTATTATTTTTCAAAGTTTAAACAATATTCTGAAAAATATTATTAAATAAAAAAATACTGCATCAGCATGACGTCAGCGGTCAACAGGATGTTGACTGGTCAAAATTGACATGGGGGACCCACTGTCATAGACACATTTTTATTAAACAGACCTTAAATAACTAACCATGTGATTAGGGTAATTGAACAGAGTTAATTAAGTTAAATAATTAATTAATTATTTTTACTAATAAATTTTTAAACCTTTTTTATAGGGGGCATGGGGCCCCAACGTCAGTGGCCCAGGGGGGTTAAGCGGGCGACGGGCGAGCGGGTTAACGGGCGAGCGCCCGTGCGAGGGCACGGGGCATCAGGGGCGCCGGCGAGGCCACGGCCCAGTCCGGGGCGGGGCGTGGCCAGGCTGAGGCGGCGACAGCCGGAGTTGGGAGCTGCGGGATGCGGCCGCGGCGGGGGTAGGGCGATAGGGGCGCGCGTGGGGCAGCAAGGCGAGCGGCGAGAGCGAAGCAGCAGCAGGAGGCGGCCGAGGGCGCGGCCATGGGCGCAGGGAGTTAGCGCGGGGGGCGGAGGCGCGTGGGCACGGGCGGTCTCCGACGGGTGCGAGAGGACGACGCAAGGCAGTTGCGGGGATTGGCCGGCGCATCAGCGCGGCGTACGGCGAGGCGGGGCGGGACCGTGCGGTCGTTGGCGGCGGAGGTTCGCGCGCGGTCAGTGGGTCACGAGCGCGAAGTCGACTGCAGCGGCTACGACATCTACGACGATGGATTCGGCGGTGTGGGGATGGGGAAAACGAGCGGGGCCTCACATCGGTGTTGTAGGGGTCGGCAGCGGGCTCGGGGAGGGTCGAGGTGGCCGGAGACAACGACGAGGGCAGCGGCGTTCGAGAAGGGAGACGAGGCGGGGAGGCGTCGATCCGCTTGATGCGCCGACTCTGAGCTCCATCCGGGGCTTGTAGCCGACGTGGAGGAGGCCGGTGGAGCCGTTGGACACATCGGCGTGGTGAGGGAGGGGTTGAGGCCGCGGCAATGGCGCCGACGGCGCTCCGACAAAGAGAACCGAGAGGGAGAGAGCCGAACGAGGGGGGCAAATATCTGGGGCTGATGAGGACGAGGCCGAGGGGGAGACTTATCCCCTCGGCGGCGTGGGTGGTTCGAGTGAGCCGGCCTGGCCGACCAGCTGGATGTCCAGCTGGGCCACGAGGCCCACTAGGGGGTGGCCTTTTCTTTCTTTTTTTGATTTGCCTTTGTTTCCTATTTAAAAGAGCTACTGAATTATTTTTGTTAAATGTGGCACTTTGCACGAAAATAGATAGGAACAAAGTGAAGTTGCATAAAAAGTTTGGGGTCAGAAGGAGTTGGCTAACCATTTTTACAAATTGGAAAGGCCAATTTAATTATTGTTGGACCACAAGATAAAATCCTAGGGACATTTTGGGAACTCAAATGAGGTTGGTTCCAACATGACAAATATCCAGGGATTATTTGCCACACTTTGAACATTTTAGTTTTCATGTTTGGCAATTTGAATTTTGGACTTTGATTTGAATTTGAAATTTGAACCGGTTTCGAACCAACATGAGTTTAACAACAGTAATCATGATGATGTGGCATCACTAGGAGGGAATTACTGTAGCTTAATTATCCGGGCGTCACAGGTACCAAATAAGCCAACGCCACCACACTATTTGAAAAAAATAGTGGTGGCATTAGTTGTAAATGGCGCGCCACCAATGTAAGTTGTGGCTAGCACTATTTCCACTAGTGTGCAAGGACGTTGAGGTGCCGGTCGTCTGCGACCCTCTCCTGGGAGCTGCGTCACAAGTACAATGTGCGCTCCATCTCGATCCGCAAGGACGACTAGGTGCAAGTCATCTGCGACCCTCTCCTCGGAGCTGTGTCACAAGTACAATGTACGCTCCATCTCGATCCGCAAGGATGACGAGGTGCAGGTCGTCTGTGACCTTCTCTTCAGAGCTGCATCACATGTACAAAAGTTTGTTCGGAGTGAAGGGCCAACTTCCATTCGGAGAGAAAGCCAAAGCAATTGTGTTCTAAGAAGAACCAAGTTCAGATAAATCTCGCAAGTTCCGAACCGCAGATAAAAGTACTCGGGCATCAGGCGTGAAAGAGTTTAACGGTTACAAAATCACTCGGCATTCCGAGGCAAATTTAATCAGAGCTTAAAGTTTGTTCACTCCACAGGAGGAGAGCTGGCCGGCTGGACGAACTCGTAAAAGTCGATTCCATCTGCAATGCGAGTGTGTGCTTCGATGAAGGTTTCCCTGAAGGATTGGAAGTCAAGCTTCTTGGTGTTGGCAACCTTGAGGGCTGCCAGCTTCTCTTGCTTGGCTTCTTTGAAGTGGACACGGACAAGAGACAGAGCAACATCAGCACCACACCGAGCAGATGACTTCTTCCATTCCTGCACTCGACCAGGGATCTCATTAAGTCGAGTCATCAGGGACTCGAGATCGTTCTGAAATGTCACCCTTGGCCAGAGTGTTGTGTCACAGCCCTAGAATACCTGAGTGAAATAGTTGCATCTGCACTTATGCATCATGTCTAAAATTTCTGAAAGTTGAATTGAGGTTTGTTGAAACCCTCAGAAATCAGTTCAAAAATAACCAACTTTAAAATCTTCTCAAATGAGTCCAAGAAAATGTCCCTGGTATTCTATAAGCCAACGCCACCACACTATTTAGATTATTTGCCACATCATGACAAACCCTAGCATATGTTTGGCAATTTGAATTTTGGACTTTGATTTGAATTTGAAATTTGAACCGGTTTCGAACCAATGTGAGTTTAACAACAGTAATCATGATGATGTGGCATCATTAGGAGGGAATTACTGTAGCTTAATTATCCGGACATCACACGTACCAAATAAGCCAACGCCACCACACTATTTGAAAAAAATAGTGGTGGCGTTAGTTGTAAATGGCGCGCCACCAACGTAAGTTGTGGCTAGCACTATTTCCACTAGTGTGTCAGGCTAGCACTTGTAAGTCCTCTGAAGTTAATATTGGGCCAGTCGATTTTCACCCGAAGGAACAGCCTCCGGCTCGCCGGAGAAACCCTCTGGGTCTATCTTAGGATGGCAGGCTACCAAATGTCTATCTTAGGATGGCAAGCAACCTTGGTATCTATCTTTGGTGTGTTAGGGGGTGCAGGTTCGCCGGAAAAAAAGTTCATCGTCATGGTTAGAGGGATGGCACGGGGCGGAAGCAACTCGATGGTGGGCAGCGGTTGAGGGAAGGGCAGGGCGGCAAGGCTGGCGCGGGACCGCTGCCGACCGGCAGCGGCGTAATCCGGTGGTATGTGGGGCGGTTTCAGGGAAGAAAATGAACAGGTGGTTGGGTTGGAGGTTGAAGAAAGCGATTTGTGCATCTGATAGCTTAAAACAAAAGCTTGCGGGGCATGGTTAATTGGTTGCTAGCTACACGTAGCTAGCTACTGGTAGTATCAAAAAACGTCTTATATTAAGTTAAGGAGGAATTATGTTTTCCTTCTCTCCACTTGCTCTGTCCTTTCTCGCCCAAAAAACAAAAACAAAAAAACTAGTTATTCTCTCAATATGAATGCATTTTGATTGATTAATCGTTTCAGAGGGCGTCCCCAAGCTAGCTTAGCTTAGCTTAGTTAGTATGCTCGATCGATCTTTAGATAATTTTAAAAACATTAGTTAGCATTCTGCACTTGCCTTAATTGGGTCACCATGCATGCGTCAAGTGAGTACACATTACTGACACGTCATTGCTGGAAACCAAGCACTGAGGTAGTCCAGTGCTCGATTATCAGCACGTAATGATCAATCTTTCCAAATTAACGTGCACACACGTATATATACACAAATATACATTTGAGTCTCTGCTTTGCACCAAGGTCGATCATACTTACGCGTTAAGAACCAATGCATCTAATAGTTGGTTAGCACAGGAGAGGAGATGCATGAACTTGACTAGTGTATGTATTTTTAAACAAAATGCACGTACGCATGGAAGTTATTAAGTTCGGGTTTCCAGAGATGAATTTAGTTTCATTTTCTTCCTTTGATGTTTGTTTGTTTTTCTAGAGTAATTAAATAAATTAATAGCATGCATTTACTGTACAAACAAATCCATCACAAACAACCACACTTTTTGTTGCAAACATCACCAAGACAGATAGCTCAACAATGGATACATGACAGATCTGATCACACACACAAACAACACTGATCACAAGCTACTACGGACTGCTGGCCTAGCTTCTAGCTAGCTAGGGGGTCGCATGCATGCTTACTTTATTGGGCCAATGATGCTCAGAAGCTAGCTAGGACATAGTAGCTAATTGGCCGACTGCTGAAGAATCCATCATATCCTGCTGCAAGCTCCTCTACGCACTCGTACAATACGTCCGCGGTACTTGTACGAACTACTACTACAATACTACTACTAGAGAAACAAACGGATGGCTCTCACACGGCGACAGCAGGCAGACAGGTACGATGGATGGATGCACTACTCACCATCACGAAGGCCAAGGTAATGTGGGACCCCTGTCTGGGGAAGCCAGGCGCCTCCCTGGATGAACCTCCCCGGCGCATATAGCCTAGCCTGTGCCTCGTTGAGGCGATGAAACCCATGCCAGTCGACGCGGTGGTCGACATTGGCGCCGGGCGTGACGCCGCCTTTGACGCGTTCCTTGGGGTAGGTCTGGACGCCGTTGAGGCTGCAGTTCTGCAGCACGAACCCAGAACCACCGAGATGTGCTCCGCGGCCTTGAGCGGTGATGACGTTGTGTTTGCCATCGGCCGGCCGGCGTGCGAAGACGATGCAGTCCTGAAACACGGCTGTCGCATCCCAAAAATAAAGTCTACGGTGCCTGATATCTCACACTCACGGTAGAATTGCAGGTGCAATTCGGCCATGAGGGTGTCCTGATACCCGTGTATCTGGCACCGGTAGAACACGGTTCGGTCAGCCTGGACCCGGAGAGCCACGGCCTGGTTGATGCCTGGCCCGCCCGCCGTGTTTTGAGTCGTCACGTCCCGAGCCATGAAACCATTAGCAAACACACCTGCATGGAATTAATGGAACAATAAAGTAAAAGAGACCGATTAGCTCCCTTAGCAAATTAATCCTACTAGTAGTAGTAGTTCTAGTAGTAGCCGTCAAGTTTACTTTTTTTTCTTCATCTTTTTTTATTTTGACAAACAGTACTATTAGGAGTACGTAGTACTAACAATACGACAACACTAGTTTTTTTAGTAGTTTATTTATATATATATATGGATGAGATATACACGGCCGACCAAACAGCCCTATGATGCGTGTGCCTTCATGCATGATTGCATGTACGTACAGTAGAGATATATTACTGCCCTAGCCTACTAACCAAAGAAAGAGGATACTAGCTAGTGTTGCTAGTCTACTGGTACTAAGGAGGGAAGTATATGCTGCTATGCATGCATGTATTTGCATTGGTCTTAACGGCCGGAAAGGAAAAACGATGGGTCAAAGCGGACTTACTCATTGTGGCCGATTGCATCACGTTGTGCCCTGTCCTATCGGACAGGGCTCCGGTGATGATTGTACGGCCGACGCCATCGCCGATAAGCACCACGTTGTCGCGCCCTTCTTGTACGACGATCTGCTCTTCGTAGGTGCCGGCGGTCACATAGATGACGAAGTGCGCTCCTGTCCGATTCTTCCAGAGACTCAACGCCTCGCGGACGGAGGTGACGGTGACAGCGCCGCCGCCGGCGCCGCCAAGCTTCGACACCCGCACGTCCGGCTTGAGCCGGCGGACGGGGGTGCTGAGGACGCCGCGGTGGTGCTTTCCTCCGCGGAGGACCGCAGGAGCGGCCGTGGTGGTTGCGGCCAAGGCCAAGCCCACAACCACCAGGACAGGGAGCAGCTGCAACGTGAACGTGGTAGGCGGCGACATGGCTGGCGGCCGCTCTCTCGCCCTTGTGGTGGTTGTGGCAGTGGGCAGGCAGTGTGTGGATGGAGGTATCGGATGTGCCTCTGTCTTGTGGAGTGAGGTCTTGTGCCACTTGGTTTAAGTAGAGGGAGGGAGGGAGGGAGGGAGGGAGGGCCGGCTCCACATGCATGCATCTTCCCATAAATGAAGTAGGCAGGCAGCTACCATTCGATCAAGCCCATCGGCCGAAGAGAACCTCCTTTTGCAATGCAATTGGGCAGCAGCTAGGTAGCTTTAGCTAGGACGACGTTGCAATGCAAATGTAACCATGCATGCATCGATCGATCGAATTCACGTGCTAGCTAGGCCGGCTCCGCTCGGCCGGACTCCGCGGTAAGCGTACGTACTAGCTCGATCACGTATTAACTTGCTCTTCATTCTACTCCTACTCCTGCTCTTCAACGTACTCCCCTCCTAGTAAGCTAGCTAGCTACGTACTACCTATCCCTAGCTCTAGGCTCTAGCTAGCTTGTTATCCCTCTCTGTTCTGTCTCTCGGCCCGCCCGAAAGAATCAAGTACAATACAGTACTACAGTACATACTCCTAGTGAGGAGAGGAGATGGAGGACCATGCATTTGTTACTGCTGCACTATCAATTTAATTGTTGATCAACAAAAGAGGGGGCATGCATGCTGCACTGCACTGCCATCCATCCTCCTTCTCATAAGAAAACGCAATGCAAAAAAAAAAGACTAGTAAGGAGACCCTCATTACTTATACTGCAGCAAGTAGGATAGGATAAGGGGGGCGTACGTGGCGTGCGTATGGGACGCCGTCCCGAGCCTGCATGCATGCATACCAAACGCCCAAGCCATGCATGTACGTACTACTATATCATGATCAAGCCCGTTTGCATTGCAATTAGCTAGGTGGTATAGCAGCTAGCTAGGATGCATCGATCGATCGATTTCACGTGCTAGCCCGAGCATGCATGCTCCTACTCCATACATCTACTCTAGTACGTACAGTTGAAAATAAAGAACTAATGGCCAATCGAAGCCATGCATGTATCATCCATCCTTCCTTTCTTGTATTTTCTTATTATTATATCTCATATATATATATATATATATATATATATATATATATATATATATATATATACTCCATGCATCAACTACTATGCATGCTTGCTGGTGGGTGTGTGTGTGTGTGTGTGAGAGAGAGAGAGAGAGTATGGATGACGGACCACAGCGAATTTTAATTCTCGTGCGCGCACAGCATGTATGCATAGTGGAAGTAGTACGAACTAGCTAGCTTCTAGCTAGTGAAATTAGCGCAAGTATAGAAGTATGCAACACAATGCATGCTTGCTACTAGCTACGATCGTCTCTCTAGGACAAGGACCAGGAGTAGTACAGTAGCTAGTAGTACATGCATCAAGCTCGCGATCGCTGGCTGGCTGGCTGGCTACATCAAGCTCGGTTCGGTTGATATAGATACATCATCTCTCTCTATATATAGTCGTTGGAGCTTCCGTAATTAATTGGATTTCCTTCCCGCAGAAAAGAAGAAGAAGAAGAAGAAGAAAAGATGTAGCTTAATTAGCTAAAAGCTGTCTAGTTCGCTTTTCCATTCCATTCCATTCAGCACGGTCATCTCCGTCTCGTTGCAAATTAATTGGCAGCTTCCTTGTAATATTAACTAGCTAGCTAGCTAGGTCCATCACCTTCTGTTCTACTGTACTAACGTACCGGCCTAGTGCATGCCCTAGTGATCAATAGCTAGCTACGTACCAAGGCAGACATGCATCTTCACTCACACACACAGTCATCGTTGGTAAATCTGCTATGTACTAGACTGTTCTGATGAGGTGGTTTAAAATAAAAGAAGAGAGAGAATGAGACGGTGGGAGAGAAAAAGGAATGATCGAGTAGGATGGAGGCATCAGCTAATTACTCTAATTAACTGGTGTGCGTGCAGGGCAAGGTGAAAGAAAGCACCGCCATCAAACAAGCCCATGCATGCCACTGCCTGGACCAGACTTAATTTTAAGAGATTCTTGTGAGCGCGTAGAATGCATGCATATATATTGGAATAGTACGTAGTACTAGTATGTTTCCAGTGAAATTAGTGCAAGATTGAATATGTAAATTAAGCAGTGAATGCTTGCTATGCTACCATGCTATTATTTCTTCAATTTCAAAATAGATGACTCAACTTTGTACTAATACTAGCTAGCGTCTATACGAATGTTCCAAGGTACTCCTTTAGGGCAAGGACCAGGACCAGGACCAGGACCAGTACGTACTTACGCACTATCGAGCTCGCTGGCTGGCTGGCTGGATGGATAGGAGAGCATGCATGCATCCATCCCGGCCGGCCGGCCATCTTCTTTGTCATCCAATGGTAATGGTATGGTAGTAGCATTAATTTGCTTGCTTGCTTGCAACGTACGTAGGATGCAACGCAGCATTGCCCTCCGGCCGGCGCGCCCTTGGGTGTGGTACGGTGGATGGATTTTGTTGGTGAATGAATCGAGAGAGATGCTACTCTACTCTACTCTACTGGAGTGGAGTAGTACGTCTCAGTTTGTTGCATTTCGTCTACAAGGATGGATGGGATGGCGTTGGACCATTGCGGGCATTCGCATGCATAAGTCAGGACTCATGAGCAGTAATTAACATGCATCCATCTCTGCCCGCCTACCGTGCCTACTATAGATATAGTACGTACTACCGCCACAGTCAAGGCATGTACACACGCACGCACAGATCGACCCACAGACGGGAAAGCTCAAGGCGCTCAAAGCTCAATGAATATAAAATGGATGGATGTAGTCAGTGACACGGGCGCGTAACCTACCACGACTAGTACTACGGACGACGTACCAGTACTACCTAGCTAAAGCATGCAGTTACTACCATGACATGCATGCATTGCATTACGTACTTGTAGGAGAAGTACTCCCTCATTTCCGGTTCACAGGCTCAAATCTGAAACCATATCTAGAGTAGTGACCAAGCATGCATGCACTGCAATTTTAATCGTATTTAATGCATCAATTCAGTCAGGGTAGTAGTAAAGTAATGAGTAAGCTGCCTCGTGCCGATGCCACAGGTATTGATGGACCCTCAACACCAGCGCTCCTCCTCTCTTGTCCGCTCGAGATAGATAGATAGATAGATATTTCCTCCGTTCCTAAATATTTATTTTTTTAGACATTTTACATAGACTACCACATACGAATGTATGTAGACATATTTTAAAATATAGATTCACTTATTTTGTTCTGTATGTAGTCATTTGTTGAAATATTTAGAAAAATAAATATTTAGAAACGGAGGGAGTAGATAGATAGATACTGCCAGCTGCATGCATGCACACTGATGTACTACTACTTGACTAGACACGTACTACGTGCTAGCTATCTTCTTCTGAAGCATAGATAGACAGGGTCAGACTAAATCAAATCCAATACATGTACGGATGCTGATGCTGGTGATATAAAATCAACTACTCTAGCTCCCATGCATGATTTTCACTGACTTAATTTCACCTCACCACACCCCCGCTGTAAATAAAATAAAAATAATTATTGCCCCATAGCCTCTCCTCGTAATTAATAACCAAAACTGTGGCCACCTCTGTCGACAAGCTACGTACACAACATATTACTTCCGTAACAAATTAATTATTAAATTCCATCATTTTCTTGAAGCTGCTACACACGGCAAACACCGTCCTGAACCATTTTCATTTTCATAACCAAGAATGAGATACAACACAACGGCTACAGCTACTAGACGTAGCACACAACACACACAACAAGTAACAAGGGAACGGAGAAAGGGAACCAAAACAGGCTATGCCTAGCCGTACAAACCTTGAACTCGGCACCCAACAAAACGGAAACAAACCAACAAGACAAGGGAGGAATCTTGCTGGATCAATCGAACAGAGACCCGATGTCGATAGATAGATGTAGGTAAAAGAATCACCCACTTGTGCGTCGATCACTCTTCACCTTCCAGACCTAGGCGAGTCGCATCTGCCGTCGATGGGAATCCCATCGCCGAGGCCACTTCGCGACAACGAAAGTCGCGGAAGCCACCGAAGGACAATGTTCTGCCAAGATGAGCACAACATACACCTCCTCTCGGCGTCATATCAAGCACCATAACCAAATGAGCACTATGCAAAGCAACAAGAACCTCTAACATCTTTGAAGGAAGGAATGGAACACCGAGACCTCACCGCCGCCACAAACACCCCTGAGAGGAGGCTAAATTGAGCAAGATGAAGGACCAAAAATACTTAGCTTGGCACGAATAAGCATAGCACTTCCACCACCACCAACTACTGAACACATGTCGCAAACCTCCGCAAAACCCAACTTCGACGAAAAAGGGTTTCCCCCCGCTTTGTATTACAAAGCAACCAACCGATACAACCGACGATAGGGGCTGGGGCGAAAGCAGCACAAACACGCCCAAAAAGAAAAGAAAGAGAAAAAAAGAAAAGAAACAAATGCCGATAACGGCGGATCGACAAAAACGACGAAGCCTCATGACCGCTGCGTCCACCGGAGATCACCCACCAAGCTCCGAGACTCCGAAGTGCCTGTACCCAACAACACCTCCAAGAAGGGACGCGACGATGACGACGCTGCTGCCAAGGGTTTTCCCCGGTACACGTCGAGGAGAGAGGAAGGGTAGCCCCGACGCCCTCCAAGAAGGTCCGGCGGCACCCTCAGGCGCCACCGCGTCGGTGTCGGCCAAGCCAACAAAGAATTCTCCCGATCCCAGCCTCTCCCTCAGGCACTCCGGAGCTCGCCACCAGACCGACCACCACCCTGCGCCAACAAGAACACGAAGCTTCCCACGTTGTCTCACCACAGTACCGCGAAGATGGTCTGCACACCGGAGAAGAGCCCGGCCGGGCCCTCAAAGGCGCGGACAGCTCCCGCCTCCGCGCAGTAGCTGGTACACCGCCGGCGTCGCTGACCCAGTCCACGAGACAGCGCTCCCCCGCATCAATCAATACGCACCTACGGCTTTCAATAAGGACTCTAAAATGGAGACTCCAAAGGCAAGGAGTAAGTGATGTTAGGACACCACCGCCACACAGTCTCGCTGCTGCATGGGACAGGACCGCCTGGGTCAAATCCAGCCCTCGGAGCGCATCGGCACTGCACTGCCACCGCGTGCTCTCCATGCATGCCACCACCACGCATCCATCAAAGTAGGGGAGCCTGCCCCAGCCAACAACGCCCAACGCCGCCAGCGGCCAGCACAATCCTCCTTTCGGCCACCGCACCCATGGAAGCCAGATCTATTCCCTCCATTTTCAAATATAAGTTTTTTTTAGAAATTCCAACAAGTAACTATATATGGAGTAAAATGAATGAATCTATAATTTAAAAAATGTCTACATATATCCGTATGTTGTAGTTTATTTGAAATGTCTAACAAGACTTATATTTAGGAACGAAGAGAGGAGCTGGTCACGCTTTGCCGGTGGGCGCCTCAGGCGTCAGTTAGGGGAGGAAGGCTTTTGCTCCTGAGCCGCCACACTGGGTGACACGTGGGGTGGAGGGAGTAAGCCACGCACGGCTGTGTACCTGTATACTAAACTAGCGGTTGGGTAAACTCCCACCCTTTCCAATGGTTTTAGCGCTGATTGATTCCCTGATAGCACGCATACATGTATAGCTGATGCATGGCTAAAGTGAACCAAATTCAGCAAATAAACAAGCAATGTCCGTCTTCAAGTCCACTCCGGCATCCCCGTCACTCTACGCCAGACGCACCAAGCCAACGCTCGCCGGCGTCTCGTCGATTGAGAATCCCTGTCCGCCATGATGCAGCCAGTCGTTGCGCCTGTGGCCCGCGGCTATGCCGCAGTCTCTTGACCAGGAGTACCGCGCTACCAGAGCACTGCCAGTCGCAGCAGCCGGAACATCTGCCGGCTGATTGGCACCTTCCTCCTTGTCTTGTATCAACTTCGATGCTACACTTTTCTGCGGCGACTCCAAGATTGTCTGCTCCACGGTAGGTGGTGCCTCGACGGCTTTCTGGCTCTGTTCCCACTTTGATCAGCCTGTGACAACAACAACTCTTTGCACAACCAGTATAGCATCAAAAGACCACAATAGGTAGTTGCTTTGGCCAAACAGGAGGTGAAAGGAAATGCAGAGCATCTCTTTTGCATGGCACAAGACATTCAGGTTGTCTTTAAGTACAATAATTCAATTCTTATCTGATTTTTGCTAATACAAGGAACAGTCTGAATATTGTTTATAAAATCAACGATCCTGACTAATTAAGCTAGAAGAAAATATGCCCAAAGGAAATCCTTGCAGCCACTAGAAACAACAATGCTTGCATCATCAAAATAGCAAAATTCACTATGCATAGCAGGAAGGTCCGATTATTAAGGAGAAGCGAAGAGAAGCTCAAAAGAAACCCTCACTGCTAGCACCGTTAACACACAAGTTCCCCATAGCTTTTCCACTGCTCTCCCCAGGATTCCCGTGCAATCGAAATCAATCACCAATCACCATGCCATAAATCAACAGAGTTAAGTCTTTGAGCATACAGAGGTGTCCACACCTGCATCATATAGAAAAGGAAGAAGGAGGGGTCAGGTTGGGGAGGATCTCATCGAGCGCAGCTATTATATAATCCATCATTATAACTAAGTAAAAAAATGCCTTCTGCTCGACGGCTTCATCTATTAATGAGAGTTTTTCAATCACTATAGACACATTTAACATGCAGATACCGATAAAATAGCAATTAACTTTGATGATCTAATGCAAGCATTCCTCTAGTGCAGAAGGTTCATGGCAAACAAATGGAAATTATTTCTATCAATATTATGTTTTCAACCTTCGCAACAAAATATACCGCAGAAGATAGCAGAAAAAGTGGAATATATTCAGGATCCACCTGAACAGAAAAAGAAAAGGTACAATAATAAGAAAATCAAACATACTGCATTTTTGTCTCTACTTACAAAATCGTGTCCCACCTTCCATCCATCGATCCTGCACAAAAGTAGGTTATGGTCATATAGATGATGATAAGCAGTAAGTACAGTACAATCCACATCTGTACGCTGCCTGAAAAAATAACCTGATCTGTCTAATATAGAACAGTGCAACATAAAGTGCCTAATAAAGCACAAAACCGTGATGCAAGCAAAAACTGCAGAATCAAATTTACAGCAGTCTATAAAGGTAAGGGCATAGTTCTTTTATATCATAAGCATCCTATGAAATTCAGAAAACTAAGTAACTTTTAGATCAATAGGGTGTGATGCAAGAAGTAATGTTAATTAACATGCAGACTCACTTCAAAATCATCGAGATGCTTTGTAGCATCAATGGAGATGTTTGCCACTATTGTATTTGAAGCTTTCCTCAACCACTTAAGTATTCGACTCTCAATTGATCATGGATAAGAAGTTCAGGGAAAAAGATACCATCATGAATATTTAGTAACTTGACTTCAATAAATCATGCATTTGTTGTTAATTAATCCAATTAATGCATACAATAGACAGGTCGGTGAACAGTTGATTGCTGAAAGATGTATTGCATATATCTCCAAATCAATTAAATTAGCACAACTAAAAATTAGATTAAATCATATGCATGAAAATGCTCATAGATTAATTTCTCTAGCTCAATTGTCGAGATAATAGCTCTGCTCTCTTTAGTGTTCACGTTATGTCGGTGAACAGTTGATTGCTAAAAGATGTATTGCATATATCTCCAAATCAGTAATATAAATAGTACTGTTACTAAATTAGCATAACTAAACATTAGATTAAATCATATGCATCAAAATGCTCATCGATTAATTTCTCTAGCTTCTATTGTCAATATAATAGCTCTGCTCTCTTTAGTGTTGACATTTCTTTATAATACACGAGATGAACCTGCATCTAAAGAAACTGAGTTGAGATCTCTTTTTATTTGGTCTGGCATCCATACACTAACAACCATGAACTGGAAGATAAATAAAAGCAACAACAATAAAAAGAGAGTGTTTTTTCCTCATGTTGGATCCATAACTGGGAGGAGAGATTGAGAGACAAGTTGTACCTTATGCGTGCATGCGACCAAGAGCACACACAAACAGATCGATGAAGAGCCCAAGGCTCACAAGACGCCTCTGCTTCTCCTGCAGCATGCGTCCATTTCAACATCGATCTTCTTCACACTGTCGAAGACGAGGAGGAGAGAGAGCCAGCCTCAACACCCTTCACCAATCCGGCTCGACCTTGTTCTCCTCCACATCCTCGTTGGCAGCGCCTTTCCCTCACTACTGGGACTGATTACATTAGGGTCAGAGACTGCAAGTAAACTCGCATGCCGAAATTCACTGCCCTCGTCCATATTCAAACTTGGTCTTCAAGCAGTTTCACCCGTAGGTGGCCAGAGATTTGCATCAATGTCACATGTTCAACAATCTCTCCAGTGACTAAAATATTCTTATCCACGGGCTGGAATCAACAAAGTATATCCAATGAATAGTTCTGAAGCCATATACTAAAATTTAAAATATGAAGACATGTTCCAGAAAACCAATTTAGTTTCCAAGAAAATACATTCCTCTAACAGAGACCTGAAAAACACGAATATTTTCAGTTTGCAAACGCATACCAACAAACAGGTAGAGGCCAGCAACAAACAAGAACATAGCACACTTGCAGATTAACTGAGGCTTCACTACCTTAAACCGAAAAAAATAAAGATATCACAGGAGAAGTTTGGATGTGCCCAATTCATCATAGCATCCCCCATCGACCCGTCTCCGGAGGTGACGGTGACTCCGACGGCTCCGAGATCTCGGACACCGACATGAGCGGCCCGTTGGCACCGGATATCCTCCACCCAACGTCCTTGTGGAGACTCAGGCACAGCTGCAAGCCCCATGGTTCTTCGTCAGAGGACGAGAGCGGCAGCCAAGGAGGAGGGGACGATGCGGGGCTAGAGCACGGCGAAATGAACCAATCGTAAATGGGGCTGAATAACTTTTCCTAAGCCAACGTCACAAGAGAGTAGCCTGAACCCTACAAGCCAAATTGTTTTCCTCACTTCTGAACCCACACTGTCTTGAACAATGTTCCCCATCACCAATGCAGATGTATCAAACAGGTCGTCCAAATTGTAAACATCAACAAATTCAGTTTTTTGTTGCTCCCCACCGACTATACGGCCTTAATACCGACGGAGTTGCATAAAGAAAGAAACGCAGAGACATGAAAGCAATTTGCAGTCTCAGTACCTCTCGCCTTTGAGGTTGTCGTCGATGCCTCCGTCATCCCCAAGATCCTCCTTCGGCGTTCCGCTCGCTTAAGCTCACACCATAGTACACAGAGGAAACACAACATTAAGCAGTCAGCAGTCCATAACTACCATATACACATCTAATCCGATCCGACAGCTTAAGAAAGATTCAAAATCCACTCACCGTGTCGTGATTGTTGTGGTCAACCAGGAGTCCAGGAAGGCTTCCCCGAGCTGGCTTTGGCACATGAGTGAATCCTGAACCAGACAAACACCATAAGAAACAGATCATCACCATGCCAATCAGAAAACAAGAGGTCTAGGGAAGATCAAAGAAACACCACAACAACCTAATCGACTATATCTCTTCTTTAATAATTTCTTTTCTTCTTTGTAAATCTAATTTTTCAACATGGCAGAAGGATTTATCCCTATCCAATCTTGCAGATCTAAATTTCCTATGCCATATATGTTAATACCCCCAGCCTAAAATCCGAGAAGTGCAAAAACAAAAAAACTGAGAAAGTTCCCTTGGTTATTATATGTTTTTGTCAAACTGGCAAAATCATCTGTAGGCAGTACAAGTTTTACGCCGCCTACAAGAACTGAACTTCCACGGCCACCTCACAAATGTAGGAAAAAGTTAGGCAAGCAACAATATATTGAGGATGAAAAATATGCTTATAGATACATTAGTAGAGAAACCAATCATATACCTTCAGATTTAACGACACAATTATCCTAGAAAAGATCTTAAGCATGGAGAGCTCTTCAACTGAATGAAAACTAACAAATCAGCATATCAATCAACAACATAAGAGACAGTTTGTTAGCAAATCCAGCAGTAAACAAAAAAACACACCGCTAATTCTTAATATCATAAACCTGTAAGATTTGTACACACAGAGCAATGTCAGTAATTCTTACGCCAAATTAGTATACCATCAACATAGTACAACACCGACTAAAGAAAATCATTTCAACATGAATCCGACGAACCAAAGAGAACTAACTAAGGGATAATTAAGGTGTAAATGCAGGCACATACCTCTGCTTATAGAAGTATCTCTTACAGTACTCTCTTCCACAGCTTGATTACAGATCTAAGCTTCTATGTAGCATGCACCTGAGAGCCAGACATGGCAATGATGAGCATTGATATATTAAGAAATATATTTGTTCAAGTCAGAGGCAGAAAAAAGAGAACACTCATTCAGTTACAATTTTCTAACCTTTAAATTCTCACTCCTCTTCCACGAAAAAAGATGCTAACTGAATAATAGTATACCCTATCATAAGAATGATATTATTTAGTGTCCAAGAAATGTCAGGTTGCTGGATTAGTTCAAGGGACAATTTAGACAGCCAAAATAACAATAACACGCACGCATCAGACTCCTCTCTGTTTTTGCGTGGCTGTAGAGAAGATTGTGGAGGACGGTGTGATCTCACCTGACAGGACCTGCCTCTGTTGCCGTGCGCGAAGAAGAGGGGTGCGGAAGGAGGCGGCTGCGTGTGACGAAGATGGTGCAAGGATGGAGGCGGCAGCGCTCGGACCACCATCGATGCTCCTCTCCTTCCTTCTCTCTCTCCCTCATCTTCTCTCACTTCTGCAGGGACCGGTCCATGGCGCTGCATTAAATCGAGCGCCCCCGCCGTAGCACTTGGCCTGCAGGTCGCCGCCGCTGCCGGAGATGCCCACCACTGTGCCCACACGCCTCTGATCCGGCGGGATCCCCTACTCCTCCACCTCCATCGAGAAGACCAGGCGGTGACTGATGAGGAGGAGGGGTGCTGCGAGTTTGCTTCTGTTGCGTGGTAGAGCAGATTTGCTTCGTATTTACTCGGGGGAGGTGTTATCGTGGGACGGTTTTACCTCGACACAGTAAAAGGGAGACGACCCACAGGTCAGCGAACCGCAGTCCCGCGCACGTACGCAAGCCCCGTAACCGACGCCCACAACGCCAGGACGAGACAGAGGAAGGTCCCACCGGCACCCAATGAAATCGCTTACCCAGCACGCGCAGAACCAACCACCAGCCTCCAGCTGGCCGCGCAGCACACGACGTGATTGGGCAGCCGCCTCGCTCTCGATTTACCCCGCAAATATCTCTCGCTCTCGATTTACCTGGACAGTACCATGGCGACGTGGCTATCGCAAGAAAATGAGCTTGATGCACACCTTATTGTTTTGGATTCCATCATTTATTCCAGACTATCATACAAATATACTACTACATATATAGCATCTTCCTGCAATTCGCCTATATATATCACCCCGGCCATCATATAAGTATGATTCGCCCCTCCATTTCTAATTTTCTACCTCGCGTGCATATTATATATATTAGGCTTATCCTAATTTCAACTTTGTAAAGTATGTGTCTTTCTTGCACTTGGTTTCTCTATGCAAGGACAGCTCCAACGGCAACCAGCAAAATACACCCGCATCTGTCCGTGGACAAGAAGACCAGTCCGCGGACATAGATGTGAGAGGACGCCATCCAACCGTAGCATGTATATATCCATCAGCAAATTCAAATTCAAATGTATGCTAGTCCACACAACACGCCGGGTCACACCCATGCTAGATCGCATCCCCGATCACAACCAAAAAAAAGGTAAATATGCTTAATTTTTACATGCTTGAATCCAAAATAATATCAGTCCGACAGTCCATGCATTTCTGCCCTTCTAGACCAGCAATCGCAGTAAGCTGCTCCCCGATCAAGGAGGTGTCGTCGCCGCCGCGTAGGCAGCCTCTGCATCCGTGTCCGCCTCCGCCTCCACCGCGTCCTCATCTTCCACCGCATTCAAGGTCAACATCTTGTCGTCCCCGCATTGGCGGCAATCTTCACCCTCTTCTCCTCGAGCGCCGCCTTCCTCTATTCGATCATGGCCCTCCTCTCTTCGAGCTGGATCTTTTTGTCTGTCGCCTTCATGAACTGTTTGAACCTCTCTACCTTCCTCTCCTCCTTGATGTCCGAGCGCCTCACACATGCCTCCTCCTTCGCCAAGTCTCCTCGAACCTCTCCGTCAGCTTGGCTACCGCACCTTCTCGCTTCATCCTCTCCTCCTCCCACTTCTTGCCCTGTAAAATTCTTCTAACCTTTTTCAGCGGTTCTTGGGTTAGTTCGGTAGCGTCGCCAGTTTCTTCCTCGTTGGCTTGGGCGTCAGTCTTAGCAATGAAAATGTTCCACTTCGGTTGCCCATTCCACTTCAACCAACAATGCATGACGACCATGAAGGACTTCTTCTTCAACTTCTTGTATATCACACAAGCACGAGTAGGCTACAAACTGAAACAATGCATATCCGTATAGTGAGCAATAAAACAATCCATGTGCGGCTAGTGATCAACAAAACTAAATCATATCCGGCTGGTGATCAACAAAACTAAAGCATATACGGCTCGTGATCAACAAAACTAAAGCATATCCAGCTCGTGATCAACAAAACTAAAGTATATCTCGCTAGTAATCAACTTATTTGCTCCGTGATTTGTGCACCGCTAGACCACCTTGCAATGAGATGCTTCAAGTGCCCGCAATACTTGGAGACGACCTCTTGGATGGTGTACCATCGATGGTTGAGTTACTTACACTCACGGTTACGGATCAACGCGTCAGAGTAGGGCACGAAATGTTTGTGCTCATGGAACCATATGTAAATGTTCCTCCAAAAGGTTGTGCCCTTTTGCTCCATGCTGAGGAGAGGATCAAGGCTAGTGGCCAACCATGCATCGCACAACAGGTTGTCCTCCCGCATGTTGAAGCGTTCTCCTCTAACTTTCTTCTTCAGACTGCTGGCTGTGTCATCCGGATCATCGACGACGTCATCGTCATCCTCCTCCTCCCCCTTCGGATGTTGCTCTCCGGCGGCCCAATGCTGTTGTTGTTGTGTGCCGTCGCCGCCCTTGGTGTAGGACTGTTGCGTGGCCGTCTAGGTGTAGGACTGCTACTGTTGGTAGTTGCCGGACTAGGTGGGATCCGAGTCTTCCACCTGCCTGTCCTCATAGCCCCCTTCTCCTCCCTCGCCTCCATCGTGTATGATGTCAACCATCTCCGTGTCCGCGTCATATGCCGGCTCTACCGCTCTGGGCCTTGCAGCAAACAGTGTGTTGGCACGCACCTGCTCCCAGCCCGTGCCCGGACGAGTGGCAGCAAAGAATACTCGGAGAAGAGTGGCACCACATTAATGTCGACCATGTAAGGCACCGTACGGCGGGGGTTCCGAGCTGCTTGGTGGTGTAGTAGTACGAAGGCTTGTAAGCTCCGACCACAGTGCTATCTGTACTGTCGGCGCACCCATCTGTCGGCGTCCACCACGGCCGTGACAACCGCTATGTCCACCATAACCTCCACACCCATCGCCACCACTAGGCCCACCGGTGGCCAACTGCTTCTTGAGTTTCTCCTCCTTTGCGGCCTTCACTTTGACGAGATGATTTGGCTGCGTGTCCGAGCTGATCTTTGGGGTGAGCGTGATGCTCGGATCCTCTGACACCTCCACCAGCTCCATCTTCGACAGTTTCATGCGTCGGCGGCAGAAGAAAGGAGAGGGTGGGAGAAACGAGCGGGAATTAGGTGGAGAGCGGCGAGGAATGGAAGAAGAGAGTGAGCGATTTTGGCACGAAAACAGGCGGGATGATACAAAAGCGTGGGCTCCGCCTTCATTTTGGTTGCGCTAGGGGGACGGAGAGCGATGTTTCGCGTGTCCGGACTCCCGCAAATCTCCTCGACGCTTGTCTCCAGTTTGCGGTAGAAAATGCACCGTGGGCCAATACATGCTTGTGTTGGATGGCTTCTGCGGTCCGGACAACGCGGTCTGGATGGTTGCGGAAGGTTTGAGGGTCGGGATTGGAAATGCCCTAAGGCTGCGACATTCAAGCTTCTTCAAATTCCCCCTGAATACAACATGCTCCTTTGCAGAGAGAGTGAAGATTTAGGTGACTCTACATGGCACAAGATCAACCTGGTCAGCGGATAAACCCTCGCTACGGGTTGTGCAGCCCTCGGCGGAGATCATGTAGATTTACCCCCCTAGGGTGGGGCCGCACGAAAGTTGTGGTGGAGCTAGGTCTAGGAAATTGCGGTTGATACCTTGTAAGAGGATTAGAGAGGGAAGAACTGTTGTAATTCCGTGTGTTGTACTGAGCCTCCCAGGCGTATTATATAGAGTGCAAAGCTTGGAGGGAAAGGAGCCGTGTCCTAGGAATAAGGTAGGAATCGTATCGAAGTGATTACTACCAAATCCTAACCTATCATTATCAATACTCTAACATGTTTGCCCCTAGCTTGATTTGGTTCAACCTTTATATAGTATACCCTAAAAGGTTGTTATTGATATTACATAAATAATGACCCGATCAATTAGACTGGTGGAGCGAGTAAGAAGGTTCTTGTTACGTTCTAAAATTAAGTTTTCCAGTATGTATGAACTAATAACCAAGCAAGCATGAACCGTGGTTCTCTCAAAACAGGAACTATGCCCTGCATCATACTAATAAAGCTACACGGCTACACGATACAAGGTGTTGAGGAGAACCTCAAAAGCTGATCAAAATATGAAAACACAAGAAAACATGCTGAGAGTGCTAAACACACACACACACACACACACACACACAAGGGTGCATTACTGAAAGTCTTCAGCTAACCCCCGAAGAAGCACATGAGGGAAGAAGCACATGAGGCTTGCCATCGCAACAGAGATACACCCAGACTCATTAAAGACATACCAAGAGGGTCACGATGCAAATCCCCCGCCGCCATCGTGTGCCCAACCAGACAGAGGTTTTTTGTCTTGAATGCCGGAGGGTAGGAAGAGGGCCACAGCGGCGCCACAAGAGAAAAGCGACGCCCGCAGGCATCACTTCGGGGAGGAGGGGCCGAGGGGGAAAGAGAGGCGGGGAAGAGACACGACTGGAGGCATGAGGGTTTTGGCCCGTACGTATCCACTCCGGGATGGTCCTTAATTGTCCCATGGCCAAATAAAAAGAAGTGGGCTGAAAAAGTTTGTCCAGAATTAATTAATTAATTAAAGTACCAGGATTACGTACATTTCATTTGCTGGGCTATGACTCCATAACTTTTTATGTACTACCTCCGTCTTGGTTTACTGGTGCCCTTTGTATTTTGTGCTAAATTTTGGCCTTAGATTTAACTAATAAAATGCTAATGCATGTAACAAAAAGTAATATCATTGAAAACTATGTTCAGATATAAATCCAACCATATAGTATTTTGGTGACGTGCATTATTATTTCTTAGTTAAATCTATTGCCAAAGTTTGGTACAAAATACTAAGGGGACTAATAAATTAGGACAGAGGTAGTAGTACGTACTGTAGCTAGGTTCATACGTACATCCATAATAAATAATCCATTGTACTCCTACTACTACTAGTGGATATATATACTGACACCTCATAATTTATAAATCTATGATGCATGCACTCTAGAAATCAATGGACTATGCGCATGGCATTTTTAGAGCTCTGTGCGGGTAGCATGCCATGATACTTAAAGAAGATTCTAGCTACTAACTTGCTTACAAATGAATAGACACGAACATATATGAAACTCTATGTTTTGTTTATTTCATTTCGAATTCAGAGAGTTTAACGAAGAATGAAAGGAAAAAATAATTGTAGCTGCAAAATACACTAACACCACCATCACCACCACTATTACTACTGCTACTGTTGCTGCTGCTGCTACTACTACTACTTATATAATTGCATTGTTAGTTATTCATGCACTCTAAAAATAATTGTATTGGTGGTGCAATGCAATGCAGTGCGTGCGTGCGTGCGTGCATGCCTGCGTGTGTGTGTGTGTGTGTGTGTGTGTGTGTGTGTGTGTGTGAGACAGAGAGAGAGAGAGGTGTTGGTGTTGGTATTGGTGTTGGTGTTGGTGGATCAGTAGCTCGCTCGTGAGTCGTGACAGACAAAACAAAAAAGAAATTGATAGAGATCCACGATAGCACTGCATATGCATACATGCATGATAGCATCCATCCATCTTTACTTTCTTACTTATTACTACTCCCTGCGTACGAGTACAAGCAAGCAAGCAAGGATGAATGAGGTACGTAGTACTACAAGCAAGCAAGCAGCAAGCTCGTTAGCTACTCCGATCCTAGCTAACCTAAGTAGGCCATAGACAAACCACCAAGGCAAGGACTCACTGGTTGGACCAGCATGACTGACTGACTGACTGACGATCCATCGACCAGCAATTAATACAATTTGCTGGCTACAGATTTGGCCTACACCTGACTTGGTCACAAGAACCAGATTCATCTTACCTTACATAAAGTGAAACGGTGAGTTTTTCCCTAACTTCTCTGACAGATGAGTTAAAATTCAGATGTTAGCCACACCATACAAACCTTCACTAAACCTCAGAGAAATGAGAGAAAAACAGAACATACCCCAGAAGCAAAAGTAAGCAACATTGCGACTGAAACTTAGCAAAAGCAATCACCAATGTGTGGCAACAAATCAAGGCTAATACAACTTTGGCTTTCATTTACCAATCTATCTATATATACCTACATTAATTAGAGACTCCCTATAAATTCCCATGTTAACCAAAAATTAGAAGCCGGTAATCTGGTGGGGCTGAGTTATATATTACGGTGTAGATCAGTCCTAGAAATTACCATGTTAATGATAAACTAGGAGACACTAATCCAGCGAGACCAAATTATAACGGCTCAGATTAAAGACAAAGCCCATGTCAGCTACAAGTCTTATAATAAAGAGCCATTGATCAGCAGGACCAGATTATAATTCTGATCTGAAAAAGTTCATGAAGTCAAACCCATGGTTCGTCTAGGTCTTCTGCCGTTCCTCACGGCTGCCATAAAAGTTCTTCACCGGGAACTCCTCTGCTTGCAGGATGGTGTGGCCGCTGCTGCTGTATCAGCGTGGGTTGTGTCTGATCTTGCCACAAATAAGAAAAAGAGATAAATCTAAAGTGGAGATAAGGATATGGCCCGGAGCAGCTCATGGGCAGCAGACAACGCAAATTGCTTTTGGGGGAATTTAATCGGAAGAGTGAAGGGAATACATCAATTGGAAGATGGCAAGCAACATCTAACCGGGATGGAAGGAGAATTCATGGGCTCTGTCCACATTTCGTGAGCTTGCCATGAAAGAGTGATTCCACGCTGCATGGTAAACCCTAATTATTCATTAATTAGAAAGTAGATGGGTGGATTGGAGAGATTCATGATAAGCACTTTTCTGGAGATTTGGTTGTATGTGCATGTAAATGATTAAACAGTGCGTAATTTCAAAAGTAAGCCAATGGTAAAAGTCGGGGCTTGTATACTATGATTTCCAACAAAACCACTGTTGTTCACTTCCTATTTAAGGTTTCCAGGCTACTTCAAAAAAAAAAGATTTCCATGCTACGACCAAATATCTGATTCTGGCGCTGCAGTTTTTTTAGTAAGAAAACATTGTTGTTTAGAGTATTTAACATCATTTTGGATGTAGAATAACATTAGGATTAAATCATGAAAGTTGCTGATATATATTTCTCTAGATATCATGGGTATATCATTTTCTATGTTGGGATAAAAATATTAGAACATAAAAGATAAATAATTTGATACCGCTCTTAAGGCCGTATGTTGGTGTGCAGGGGCAGAGCCAGGATTTGAGTAAGTAGATAAAAATAATCTAGTGCAAAAAATAATCATCAAGAACAAGGTTGAGAACTTCCACATTGGCTTCGTTGAAAATTTGAAGCAAACAGCTTAGTGAAATAACATAATCTTAAAACTGTTTTGCATCACGATAATTTTTAAGACACACACAAGATCTGAATACTTGATAGCATCTCAAATCACACCCAAAAAAACAACTAAAATCTGATATAATATCTAGATGAGAACTGAGAGAGATTAGTATATAGTGTGATGTGTTAACCTTGGCTCATTCGAGGCTGGAGCAGTGAAGTAGGCTGCATCGCCGACTGTGCGCATGAATCAGATAATGAGCAGCAGAGCAGGGAAAGTAGAGGCAGACGGACGGCGGCGGCGCCTAGCTAACCCCAGGTTTTTTTAGGGATACCTAATCCCAGATACACGCTAATCACAGGAGAACGTGGCTTACAGGAGACTAGAGAGGAAGGCTAACTAGCCAACGATCCGGACGGTAGTGGGCTTTTACATGGGTTTATTATTTTCTTTTCCAAAATACACGTTGAGATAGCGGGGGGCCAAGTAGGTGTGCGCGTGCGATTATATCGCTAGTTACGTGTACCTGTCTCATGTTCGTCCCCTGCTCGTCCCCCTGGCTCCGCCACCGCAGTAATGCTACACGTACGGATATTTACAGGCTGAGACTAATTATAGGCTGACATGGCATGGTTTGATTGGCAAGAAGGGGAGGAAGCGGGGCCACCCCGGTGAAAATCAGGGGGGCCGAAGAGAATTAGCCAAGGGCCCGTAGGTCCGTAGGCCCGTAGGTCTAGGATTATTGCTCCGCCACTGTTGGTGTGTAAGGCAAATGAGTTTTAATTAAGGGGTTTGCCAAGGAACGAAGAAGTATTAGGTTGTAGTATTCGTTTGTGTGACAATCTTTGAATAGTCTCTTAAATGAGTTTGCCTCACAGGTTTGGGCTGTTGCGTTGTAAGGTTGTTCTTTCCGATGCTTAGACCTCACAAAAAAATACCCCAATGTCATGGCCGTTGAGGCCAGCTGGTATACATCATGCATGTTCAAAGCCATATTCAAGGTGATGCTGATGGGCGCACCGTTCCACAAGCCGTGTTGTGAGTTATGAAGTTGGCGAGTGCACGTACTCGTTCAGTCTACTTCAAAAAGACAAATTAGGTTGCTCGATTATCCCAACACCCATGCTTTGGTATATAACCCCCTTAAACATATTGATAGCTGAGATTAAACAATATATACATGCATCTTCATAACAAAGGACATGATGGTCATATTTAAAACACCTATTCGCCCACTCATCTGTGACGGTATGCACCTGTGTACGTATAGTACTATAAAATAAAACTGAACCAGCAAACTCTAAAATAAATATGCAGTGAGTCTACTTAGCGAACTGACCCATGCCCTCACTCAAGGGCTTGCAAGTCGTAACCACTACACCAGTCCAAGTTATGTGATACAATACCAAAAAAAATTCCTTTTGTAGTCGTATACATTGGTAGAAAACATGCCTTATTTGGCCCAGAGAATTAGTCCCGGTCGGGTTTAATATGATCATTAGTCCCGGTTTCAAGGGCTTGTAGCGGTCAGGGGCACGGACACCATTAGTCCCGGTTCAATAAGGACCTCTAGTCCCGATTGGTTATACCAACCGGGACTAAAGGGGTGGCAACAGGCTGGCATCAAACTGGGCCCCTACGAGCCCCTTTAGTCCCGGTGGGTATCACCAACCGGGACTAGAGGTGGACCTTTAGTCCCGGTTTGTGTCACCAACCGGTACTAGAGACATCCCTATATAAACCCCTGCTTTTTCTAGCCCGAGCCCGAGCAAGACTTACTCCTTTCTCCTCTTTGTTTTCCTTCCCCTACCTCGAGCTCATCCTCCATTTTTGCCAAGATTTGAGACACTCCATCTATCCAAGGGTTCTAAAAGATTAGCAACTTCGTCTTTTCATCTCTCATTGCTAGTTTAGCTCGTTTCATACTCTATAAGTATAGTCATTTGTGGGTTTTAGTTTGAGAGCAATTATGTGGGAGTTTATTTGATTTATATGCATTTTGAGCTCAAAGTAACTTCTTAGTTTGCATATGTGTAGGTGAGGTTTACTTGGTGCCTTCCCGTCCCCGTCCTCACCGCCCACGCCGTCCCGTCGCCGTGACCACCTTGCTGAGGCTCTTGTTCTTATCATTTTTGTAAAATAAAAAAAATCTTGTTTGTATGATTTAGATAGTTGCTTGTATAATTTTCTTACTTGTATGATTGTTTGTTATATATAGTGCCATGGTTTTGATATCCATCCCCGTCGGCCCTCGTCTGGTTTATGATTCGGATGTGGTATATTATCTTTCATAACTATTTGTTTCATTTCATGTTTATGATAATTATGCCCATCAAGTTAACATAGATATTTTTATCTAAGAGGTATGTGAACCGAAAATTGCGACTGGCCATCTTGTTGAGAAGTTAAATTTAGTTGAAAAAGAAAAGGATTATTTGAAAGAAAAATCGAAAATAATTAAAGAAGAGAAGATGAAATTGGAGTTGTTTGTTGCCGATGTCGCCGATGATCAAAAGATCATGATGGATGCAATGCGCTTAAAGATTAGAAAAATTAGAAAATATGCCGTTAATAAAGAGGCTTGGTATCATTATGTTGTTGGATCAATTATTACCTTAGTTGGGATTTTGATCGCATTTGTTGTTGCATTTAAATGCTTTATCTAGATAGTTGTGTGTTGTTTTATGAGAAGTATGTATGAACTTGCATTAATTTGGTCTTCTTGATGTTGTGGAATGAAGATGAGCCGGCAATGGATGTACGATGACCGACGCTCTCCCTAGTTCATTAATGGTGTGCATAGTTTTCTGCGTGTGGCTAAGGCAAACAAACGTAATGGTTTATGTGATGTCCATGTGGTGTTTGTAAGAATGATATGAATTACTCAACCTCGAAAATCATTCACACCCACCTGCTTAAGTATGGTTTCATGTCCAGCTATAACTGTTGGACAAAGCACAGAGAACAAGGGGTTATGATGGAAGACAATGAAGAAGAAGAGGATGATGACAACTATCCTATGTTCCCTGAATATAGTGATACTGCAACGGGATAAGCTGAAGATCAAGAGGCATCAAATGAGCATGCTGATGATCTTTGTCGGGCCATTGCTGATACAAAGGGAAACCGCGCTAGTGAAACTGAGAGGGTGAAGTTGCAGCGTATGTTAGAGGATCACAAAAAATTGTTGTACCCAAATTGAGAAGATGACAAGAAAAAGATGGGTGCCACACTATAATTGCTGCAATGGAAGACATAGAATGGTGTATCTGACAAGGGATTTGAAAAGTTGCTGAATATGTTAAAGAAGAAGCTTCCAAAGCACAATGAATTGCCCGATAGTACGTACGAAGCAAAGAAGGTTGTCTGCCCTCTAGGATTATAGGTGTAGAAGATACATGCATGCCCTAATGACTGCATCCTCTACCGCGGTGAGGAGTACGAGAATTTGAATGCAAGCCGAGTATGCGGTGCATTGCGCTATAAGATCAGCCGCGATGACCCTGGTGATGTTGAGGGTGAGCACCCTAGGAAGAGGGTTCCTGCCAAGGTGATGTGGTATGCTCCTATAATACCATGGTTGAAACGTTTGTTCCAAAATAAAGAGCATGCCGAGTTGTTGCGATGGAACAAAGAAGAGGTAAGAAAGACCGGATGTTGAGAGTACCTGCTGATGGGTCGCAGTGGAGAAAATCGAGAGAAAGTGGTCGAAGTTTGCAAATGACGCAAGGAACTTATGATTTGGTATAAGTGCAGATGGCATTAATCCTTTCGGGGAGTAGAGCAGCAATCATAGCACCTGGCCTGTGACTCTATGTATCTATAAACTTCCTCCTTGATTGTGCATGAAGCGGAAGTACATTATGATGCCAGTGCTCATCCAAGACCCTAAGCAACCCGACAATGACATTGATGTGTACCTAAGGCCATTAGTTGAAGAACTTTAACAATTGTGGGATATAAAAGGTGTATATGTGTGGGATGAGCACAAACAACAGCAATTTAACCTACAAGCGTTGTTGTTTGTAACCATCAATGTTTGGCCTACTCTTAGTAACCTTTCAGGACAGACAAACAAGGGATACAATGCATGCACACACTGTTTAGATGAGACTGAAAGCATATATTTGGATAAATGTAAGAAGAACGTGTACCTGGAACATCGTTGATTTCTTCCGATCAGGCATACCATAAGAAAGAAAGGAAAGCATTTCAAAGGTGAGGCAGATCATCGGAAGAAGCCTGACCACCGTACTAGTCATCATATCACTACTAGGAAAAGGCCTACTAATGGCGCACCAGTTTTGCCAACTAATGGCGCATCACTGGTGCGCCATTACTAGCACGCCATTAGTAATTTTTACTAATGGCGCACCACTGGTGCGCCATTATTATCTGGTATACTAATGGCGCACCACTGGTGCGCCATTAGTATAGGCCACGGTGCGCCATTAGTATAGGCCACACGTGCGCCATTAGTATAGGCCACGGTGCGCCATTAGTATTTTTGAAATTTGAAGGCGGGAAAATAGTAGTGGCGCACTGTCTAACCCCCACCGTGCGCCATTAGTATTTTTGAATTTTGAATTTGGATCTGGATCGTGATTTTTTTGCCCATTTTTTGCTAGTTTTTTTGCTCGTTTTTTGCCACGATATTATTTCAAATTTTGTTCCTGTTTTTGGATCTTGTACATTCTTTTGCTGTGTTCTTTTGCCGGAGAGGAGTTCGCCGGAGAGGAGGAGGAGGAGGTCACCGGAGAGGCGCTCGCCTACATCGCCGGAGAGGAGGAGGAGGTCGCCGGAGAGGAGTTCACCGAAGCATCAGAGAGGAGGAAGGAGAAACCATGAGGGAATGGGAGGAGAGGAGGGAGGAGAAACCGTGAGGGGAGGGGAGGAGAGGAGGGAGGCGGAGGTTCCCGGAGAGGAGGAGGTCACCGGAGAGGAGGAGGTCGCCGGAGAGGAGGAGGAGGAGGTCGCCGGAGAGGAGGAGGAGGAGGAGGAGAAGGTCGCCGGAGAGGAGGAGGAGGTCGCCGGAGAGGAGGAGGAGGAGGAGGTCGCCGGAGAGGAGGAGGAGGTCGCCGGAGAGGAGGAGGAGGAGGTCGCCGGAGAGGAGGAGGAGGAGGAGGAGGTCGCTGGAGAGGAGAAGGAGGTCGCCGGAGAGGAGGAGATGGAGTGGAGGAGAGGAGGAGATGGAATGGAGGAGAGGAGAGGAGGAGATGGAATGGAGGAGAGGTGGAGTGGAGGCGGTGCGTCCAGCCATGTATACGACATAGTAATGGCGCACCGTGGCCAGGTGCGCCATTACTATTTTTTTATTTTTTTATTTTGAATTTTGAAGGCGGGAAGATACTAATGGCGCACCGTGGGCAGGTGCGCCATTAGTAACTCTTTTTTTTTGACTTATTTTGAATTTTGAAGGCGGGAAGATACTAATGGCGCACCGTGGGCAGGTGCGCCATTAGTAATTTTTTTTATTTTGTTGACTTATTTTGAATTTTGAAGGCGGGAAGATACTAATGGCGCACCATGGGCTGGTGCGCCATTAGTAAATTTGAATTTTTTTTAAATTTTTTTACCTCCAGATCTTAAAAGCCCCGTATCTTTTTTTTTGTTAGGTTTTTGAGGATTTTGAAAATGTTTAACGGGGTTCCCCCCCCCAGTTAAATTTGGATGTAACTTTTCGAGTAGATGATTTTTCATATAAAAAACTTTTTCATCCGAGTTAGTATGCAAAAGTTATGCCCATTTTTACAAATTCTCGAGAGATTTTGCAAATGAAGTCAAAATTCATATTTGCAAATTTTCCGAACAACTAGACCACATATCACATGGGAAACTTATTTTCTTTTATTTTTTTGACATTTTCATCATTTTCTTTTATTTTTTTTAAAACTGAAAAGGCGATAGGGGGGGTGCATTCGGTGGAAGTGGTGGCCAAGGTACTAATGGCGCACCGTGGCATGGTGCGCCATTACTAGTTCAACTAGTAATGGCGCACCATGCCACGGTGCGCCATTAGTAGTTTTGAAAAAAAAATTAAAATTTTTTTTTACTAATGGCGCATCGTGGATGTGGTGCGCCATTACTAGTTCAACTAGTAATGACGCACCACATCCACGGTGCGCCATTAATAGTTTTGAAAAAAATAAAAAAAAAATTACTAATGGCGCACCGTGGATGTGGTGCGCCATTAGTATTTGGACACTAATGGCGTACCAACACATGGTGCGCCATTAGTATATAGTAATGGCGCACCACATGTCTGGTGCGCCATTAGTGTCAATTCCATCTATAGCCCTTTTCCTAGTAGTGTATACTTCATATGGTTAAGGATTTAAAAGTAATCTTTGGAAAGGGTTCTGGCGGACAATCTGTTCTGAATGACGATGACGGACACACACCCATGTGGAAGTAGAAATCTATAATTTGGGATCTACCCTGTCGGAAAGTCCTAGAGGTCCGCTCTCTAATCGACGTGATGCAAATGAAGAAGAATCTTTGCGTGAACCTGCTAGGCTTCTTGGGCGTGTATGGGAAGACAAAAGATACACTGGAGGCACGGGAGGACCAGCAACATATGAACGAAAAAGACGGCATGCACCCGAAGCAGTATGAAGGTCCTGTTGGGGAACGTAGTAATTTCAAAAAAAATCCTACGCACACACAAGATCATGGTGATGCATAGCAACGAGAGGGGAGAGTGTGTCGACGTACCCTCGTAGACCGAAAGCGGAAGCGTTAACATAATGCGGTTGATGTAGTCGTACGTCTTCACGATCCGACCGATCAAGTACCGAACGTATGGCACCTCCGAGTTCAGCACACATTCAGTTTGATGACGTCCCTTGAACTACGATCCAGCCGAGCTATGAGGGAGAGTTCCGTCAGCACGACGGTGTGGTGACGATGATGATGTTCTACTGATGCAGGGCTTCGCCTAAGCACCGCTATGATATTATCGAGGTGGATTATGGTGGAGGGGGGCACCGCACACTGCTAAGAGATCAAGAGATCAATTGTTGTGTCTAGAGGTGCCCCATGCCCCCGTATATAAAGGAGCAAGGGGGAGAGGTGGCCGGCCAGGGAGGAGGCGCGCCAGGGAGGAGTCCTACTCCCACCGGGTGTAGGACTCCCTCCTTTCCTAGTTGGAGTAGGAGAAGGGGGAAGGAGGAGGGAGAGAGGAAGGAAAGGGGGGCGCCACCCCCCTCCTTGTCCAATTCGGACTAGAGGGGGAGGGGGCGTGCGGCCTGCCCTGGCCGCACCTCCTCTTCTCCACTAAGCCCATCTTGGCCCATTAAACCCCCCCCCCGGGGGGGGGGGGGGGGGGGGTTCCGGTAACCCCCGGTACTCCGGTAAAATCCCGATTTCACCCAGAACACTTCCGATATCCAAATATAGGCTTCCAATATATCAATCTTTATGTCTTGGCCATTTCGAGACTCCTCGTAATGTCCGTGATCACATCCGAGACTCCGAACTACCTTCGGTACATCAAAACACGTAAACTCATAATATAACCGTCATCAAACTTTAAGCGTGCGGACCCTACGGGTTTGAGAACTATGTAGACATGACGGAGGCATGTCTCCGGTCAATAACCAATAGAGGAACCTGGATGCTCATATTGGCTCCCACATATTCTACGTAGATCTTTATCGGTCAAACCGCATAACAACATACATTGTTCCCTTTGTCATCGATATGTTTACTTGCCCGAGATTCGATCATCGGTATCTCAATACCTAGTTCAATGTCATTACCAGCAAGTCTCTTTACTCGTTCCGTAATACATCATCCCGCAACTAACTCATTAGTTGCAATGCTTGCAAGGCTTATAGTGATGTGCATTACTGAGTGGGCCCAGAGATACCTCTCCGACAATCGGAGTGAAAAATCCTTATCTCGAAATACGCAACCCAACAAGTACCTTCGGAGACACCTGTAGAGCACCTTTATAATCACCCAGTTACGTTGTGACGTTTGGTAGCACACAAAGTGTTCCTCCGGTAAACGGGAGTTGCATAATCTCATAGGAACATGTATAAGTCATGAAGAAAGCAATAGCAGAATACTAAACGATCGAGTGCTAAGCTAACAAAATGGGTCAAGTCAATCACATCATTCTCCTAATGATGTGATCCCGTTAATCAAATGACAACTCATGTCAATGGCTAGGAAACATAACCATGTTTGATCAACGAGCTAGTCAAGTAGAGGCATACTAGTGACACTCTGTTTGTCTATGTATTCACACAAGTATTATGTTTCCAGTTAATACAATTCTAGCATGCATAATAAACATTTATCATGATATAAGGAAATAAATAATAACTTTATTATTGCCTCTAGGGCATATTTCCTTCAGTCTCCCACTTGCACTAGAGTCAATAATCTAGATTACACAGTAATGATTCTAACACCCATGCATGGAGCCTTGGTGCTGATCATGTTTTGCTCATGGAAGAGGCTTAGTCAACGGGTCTGCAACATTCAGATCCATATGTATCTTGCAAATTTCTATGTCTCCCACCTGGACTTGATCCCGAATGGAATTGAAGCGTCTCTTGATGTGCTTGGTTCTCTTGTGAAATCTGGATTCCTTTGCCATGCCAATTGCACCAGTATTGTCACAAAAGATTTTCATTGGACCCGATGCACTAGGTATGACACTGATACGTCTTCGTCGTATCTACTTTTCCAAACACTTTTGCCCTTGTTTTGGACTCTAACTTGCATGATTTGAATGGAACTAACCCGGACTGACGCTGTTTTCAGCAGAATTGCCATGATGTTGTTTTATGTGCAGAAAACAAAAGTTCTCGGAATGACCTGAAACTCCACGGAATATCTTATAAAAAATAATAAAAAATCCTCACCAAAGATGAAGACCAGGGGGGGCACACCCTGTCCACGAGGGTGGGGGGCGCGCCCCCTACCTCGTGGGCCCCCTGGAGACCTTCCGACGCCAACTCCAACTCTATATATTTGCTTTCGGGGAGAAAAAAATAAGGGAGAAGAAATCATCGCATTTTACGATACTGAGCAAACCTCTCGGGAGGGCTGATCTGGATTCCTTTCGGGGCTCCGGAGAGGGGGATTCGCCGCCGTCGTCATCATCAACCATCCTCCATCACCAATTTCATGATGCTCACCGCCGTGCGTGAGTAATTCCATCGTAGGCTTGCTGGACGGTGATGGGTTGGATGAGATCTATCATGTAATCGAGTTAGTTTTGTTAGGGTTTGATCCCTAGTATCCACTATGTTCTGAGATTGATGTTGCTATGACTTTGCTATGCTTAATGCTTTTCACTAGGGCCTGAGTGCCATGATTTCAGATCTGAACCTATTATGTTTTCATGAATATATGTGAGTTCTTGATCCTATCTTGCAAGTCTATAGTCACCTACTATGTGTTATGATCCAGCAACCCCGAAGTGACAATAATCGGGACCACTCCCAGTGATGACCATAGTTTGAGGTGTTCATGTATTCACTATGTGCTATTGCTTTGTTCCGGTTCTCTATTAAAAGGAGGCCTTAATATCCCTTAGTTTCCATTAGGACCTGATACGTCCATTTTGCATCATGCTTTTATATCGATATTTATTGCATTATGGGCTGTTATTTCACGTTATGTCACAATACTTATGGCTATTCTCTCTTATTTTACAAGGTTTTCAAGCCAAATGATCAATCTAATGGCCACATTCTTTCCATAGTTTGTTCAAATGATCTCATATTGTGCACAAGGCTGCATATTGGAATGGCAAACAATGTTGCCTAAGGAAGTTTTCATTTTCTTTGGATGAAAAAACCATATTCCATTTTTCGAGTGCCCAAAAGGAGGTTTTTTGTGAAGGACCTCCCAAATAGTTGTTGCAAAATTGGACCAAATCAATTTTCTAAAATACTAGGACATATTTAATTCACAATTGACAAAATGGTTGGGTGTAAAAAGTTTTGATCCACCTCTCGTGAAAACGAAAAATTTCCGCCGATTCAGCTAGAAGCGGGTCAAATTTGAACTGCAGCTGCCTCATAGTTTGCTATTTATTTTTTCCAAAAATCATTTCTAGTTACATGAGTACCTATTTAATCATAAATACACGGTTTGGTGGCGATACGTTGAGGTTTGGGCGGTGGCCGAGGGCCCCAACTCTAGAGCGCGTAAACTCGCATGCCCGCCGGATGGTCACCGCGTGACCGTGGAGTTGCCATGTGTTCTAGGCGGCCTAGGCATGTCTAGTGGGTTGGGCACTCCCGAGGTAAGTGTTAGGAAGAAAATTACAACATAAGATTCTCACGAGGAGACCGATCGATGCTCAAACATGAATTAGCAGCCAAGTGTTTGATTAGCGGTATGGGAAATGTACATGGCTAATGGGCGTAAGTTTTGGCTGAGGATGAGTAGGTACTAAGAAGACCGTCTTCACAAATTTTCAGCTCAAAGGGAGGAGCCTAGGTGGTACTTGCTTTGCAAACTACCACACTAGACATAAATACGAATGTTGTAGCTGGGTTCAAAATAATGAATGGATTGAGCTGGCATTTGGTGGAGGATGGTTATTTGGGCATAGGAAAGCACCGTAGAAAATGGATACTATTTGGACATGCCAAAGTGGTACTTCCTTCACAAAGTGTTATTCTGAACAGAATAGGAAAATGAATATTGTTGAATTATTTTTGAACTAGGCAAGGAAGGTTTTTTTACATATTTTACGAAGATATGACCCAAAGAATTTATGAGATTTTTTTTGGAAATTTTGGGAATGACAGAAATATAGGTTGCTTCACAACCTGGGGCAAAACTTGCCACATGGACATGACACATAGGCAAAACTGATGAGGTGGTGCCTAGTCATAGCAACCCACCACAATTTACAAGGTTATGACCATCTATATTGGTCGTGATCAGCTAGAAATAAGGCAGCGGACCAGTGCTATCCAGCTTTATGACCATTTCATGTAAGGAAATTACGACCTTTCTAACCAAAATGGTCGTTATAGTTTAGGGTTTGGAGCACCCCGAACAGCTTTTGACTAATTAGTCTAAAATGGTAATAGATCTATGACCAATTCTTCTAGGGTCACTGACAGAAGGTCACTACTTTACATATTTCTTGTAGTGAGCTCCAGGAGCCCACGGAGGAGCGGATGAATTGGAAATCCAAGCCCCCTTAATAAGCAAGGGACAAGGCATACCCGCTCCCCCATGGATGGGTTGGGAATGCTCTCTGCTTGCTCCCCACCATTGTAGGTGGCGAGCCCGGCTCGAACGGGGACCATATACGCTGGAGGGAGAAATCCCTGGGTCTCTAACTCTACTAATTGGCTTTGAGGGACGGAACACTTCTTCCAATCGCCTGGCTTAGGGCAACGGGAGCGAGAGGAGGAGCTGCGATGGCCGGCCATGATGGAATGGACTTTTCCGGGTGCGCCCGATGGATACTCGCTATGGGGGAATGGTGTGATCTGGATATGAGAATCCCCGTCTCTTTAATAGACGATTTACTCACATGGCTAGGGTGGCAAATGTAAAAATGCCCTGACTTCTTGCATTCGCTTGACACATGGAAGATAGCCATTATTAGGCGCGGAAGCCAAGGAGTGCAATATTTATGGGAAGCCGGACACTACTCAACAGGTACTTAGAATTTGGAGAAGAACCCGCCTTGCAATGCCGAAGACAATTTGCGCGCCGGACTCATCGTCATTGAAGCCTGGTTCAGAGGCTACTAAGGGAGTCCTGGATTAGGGGGTCCTCGGACAGCCGGACTATATACTTTAGCCGGACTATTGGACTATGAAGATAGAAGATTGAAGACTTCATCCCGTGTCCGGATGGGACTCTCCTTGGCGTGGAAGGCAAGCTCGGCAATACGAATATGTAGATCTCCTCCCTTGTAATCGACTCTGTGTAACCCTAGCCCCCTCCGTTGTCTATATAAACCGGAGGGTTTTAGTCCGTAGGACAACAACAATCATACCATAGGCTAGCTTCTAGGGTTTAGCCTCTATGATCTCGTGGTAGATCAACTCTTGTACTACTCATATCATCAAGATCAATCAAGCAGGAAGTAGGGTATTACCTCCATCGAGAGGGCCCGAACCTGGGTAAACATCGTGTCCCTCGCCTCCTGTTACCATCCGCCTTGGACGCACAGTTCGGGACCCCCTACCCGAGATCCGCCGGTTTTGACACCGAAAACGTGTACGAGAGAAACGCGCATCGCTCGGCCCCGACCACCCACCGTAACCGGGAATTCCCCGATATTTTCCTTGCCCTCGCTTCTACCACGGTTTTTTCCATCATGCACGACCCAAATAATGTCATGTGCTTGTGTCTCTAGCCCGCCCAGGATGAAAAGCCCATTTTCTGTCATGATTTTTTGTCATTGAAGTAGGAGCCCACCACATCTATGATGATACCAGATTTTGTCACAATTATGGTCATAGAAGTGTCATAAGCATGACAGAAAAAAAATTCGTTCGGCCCAAAATGTCACGGATGTGTCTTTTTTTGCAGTGTTAGCATTAGGCCACTGTCATTGATGCAAAGTGCAGATACAAAATGCCACTGCCACTATCATTGATGCAAAATGCCACTACAAAATGCCATTGCCACTACGAAGATGGAGGCGATGAACTCACCGAGGGACGAAGATGGAGGCGATAAACCCTAGCAGTCCGTCGCTTCCACCGCCGCCGTTGCTTCTGCCGCCGCCATCAAAGAAACCCTAGCTCAAAACAAAATGAACTCCAATCAAATTGGAGGGCAACGAGCGGAGAGACAGGGAGAGAGGGGGAGAGGGCGTAAGATTACCTAACCACTGGCGAGAGAGGAAGAGAGCGGCAAGAGAGGGAGAGCGGCCAGCGACGACGAGCGGAGAGAGATGGAGAGGAAGGGGAACGAGAGAGATGGAGTGGATTGAGGGTGTCGTTGCCCTGGTTTTGACTCGCACTGCCTCCTAATACTTGGGCTTGGCCCAATGCTATAAAAAAGATCACCACATAAAAAACTAAAAAAATGGAAGTGTCAAAGCACATATTTGAAGGCTCAAAACTATATACTCCCTCCATTTTTATATACAAGGCCATAAACTCGGATTACAGGTACCAAGGTAGAATTTAATGCAAGCTTGCTTTTCTTTTCATTTAATGAGATCATTAATACACACCATGCATGCAAGGAAACTGAGTGGAAGAAATAGCTAGTGTCATTATGACTGCAAGCATGCAAATAGTAAACAAGTTGCTAGTACAAGGAGATATCATTAATTCTTTCCTCGATTACTGTTTGTGGCCTTGTATAGATGCAAAACATATATTTCATACTGGCCTTGTATAAATAAATGTAGGGAGTATTCCAAGTCTTAAACTAAAAAAAATTAAAGTCTCAAAGTACATATTTTAAAAAATGTTATTATTTCCATTTAAAAATAAAAGAAATTTAATAAAAGAAAACTATAATATACTATAAAAAACATCACCATATAAAAAACTAAAAAGAAAAAAACTTGAAGTGTCAAACCACATATTTGAATGCTCAAAACTATATATTTCAAGTCTTTAACTAAAAAGAAAAAAATTAAAGTCTCAAAGTACATATTTTAAAAAATGACAGTATTTCTATTTAAAAATAATAGAAATTTAATAAAATTAAACTATAATATACTACAAAAAATAGACCACATAAAAAACTTAAAAAAATTGGAAGTGTCAAACCACATATTTCAAAACTTAAAACTATATATTTCAAGTCTTAAACTAAAAAGTAATTTAATGAAAGTACACTATAATATACTACAAAAAAATATAAGAATGGTGGTATTGACAAAATAGCAATACTCGCGTCGGAACCAATAACACGCCACAACTAAATATAATAGTGCCCGCGTTCCTTGGTATTCCATGATAGCACTATATTACGCCTGGTACAAATTGTTGATCCCATATACTTCTGACGCTACCCTGTTTTCCAACGCCACCATTATGCCCCTACTAATGTCGTACTATGACGCCCCCGATTCGACCGTACACTAATCATACACGCAAAAGTGTACGATCAAATTCAGGGACTCACGGGAAGATATAACAACACAACTCTAGACACAAATAAGAGGAAAGGCCTTCTGCCTGGGACCTCCTAACTACTCCTGGTCGTCGGTGGTCTCCACATAGTAGCATCCGTCAGCGGTGGCATCTAGCTCCAGGGATCCACCATCTGGTTGCATCGACCGGAAAGAAGAAGGAAGGGGAAAAGGGGTAGCAAAGCAACCGTGAGTACTCATCCAAAATACTCGCAAGCATCAGGTCTACACTAAGTATGCATTGGTATCAAATGGAATGGTTGTATCTGTCGACTGAACTGCAGAATGCCAGAATAGAGAGGAAGGCCTAACCTATCGAAGACTAGCATCTTCAAGCAGCTCCAAGCATCTTGCAGCATGTAGAAGAGTAAAGAATAGCATTTTATAATTAAAAAACAAGTCGTAACATTAATGCCCAAAGATCCCTCCTCGACTACCTGCAAGAAAGCAATCCCGGAGCCACATATGCATCACATATCTCAATATCCATTTCTAGTTATATAAGATCGGGATACAAGTCTGAATGTCCATTACCGTGGACACCGTATTCAAATATATATCTTCCCTGCAGGGGTGCACCACGTTACCCAACACGCTCGATCACTCTGGCCGGACACACCTTTCTGTGGTCAATGCCCGGCCTCGGAAGATCAACATGTCGCAGCCCTACCTGGGCTCAGCAGAGAGTTCCCCGTCGGTCTACATCCTAAGCACTCCGGGGTCTGGGCCCATCGCCCGTTGCACTCCAGGTCGTTGTGTGCAGGGTGGATACCAGCACCACCCGTGTAGTGGGTGGCACGATCCGACCGTGCCACAATGCTGAACTGGACATCTGACAAAGCTTCGGCTGATAGCACGACGCCGAGGCCCATAACTATTCTCGCATGGTGGTTAGTGCGTAAAGGCCAAACGCCAACTCAGAACAAATACCCAAACCTGTTAGTGCATTGGGGGCTCGCGGAGACGAGCAGAGACTCACGATAATGTGACCCCGTTGCCTGTCTCATGGACTTACGGCAAGGGCCCAGACTTCCCGGTCGTGCCATGTAGAAAACTCGCGGGTGCTCCACGGGCCCGCCCGACTTTCACATCAACTCGCGGGTACCCCTCGGGGCCGACCCGACTTCAACAATGGTCTCAAGTAAAGTCAAGGTAATCGTGTGTCCAAAACATCAAGGAAGAAAACCCGAGGAATCACCCCCGGTGGATTCCACTCAATGTAATCATCAAGGTGAACATAAGAGGGACCACCCTCGAGGTTCACACTTGAGGTGTTGCACGACAGAGCCGTATCGGGAATGGTGAAAGAGGAAATCACCCTCGATGACCACGACCGAATAGCTACACTACAAAATAATCATCAGGAGTGCGTTATGAGGGATCACCCTCGGCACTCGATAGTAGCTCTGTAGAGTCGAGCAACTAAAGGGCGTGATGTGATGTGAGGTGTCAGGCTCTGGTCCTCGATCATGTTGATCGAGTCGTCGAAGATGAAGCAGGGGCAACAAGGACAAGGTGGGGGTCACTGATGGATCACTAACCAACCTATACTAAGCAGTTTAGGATAAGCAGGTAAGGTATAAAGAGCAGGTTACAAAAGCAGGGTATGCATCAGAATAGGAGCAAACAATAACAGTAGCAAAATCTAATGCAAGCATGAGAGAATGGAATGGGCGATATCGGGATGATCAAAGGGGGGGCTTGTTGGAAATATGCCCTAGAGGCAATAATAAATTGGTTATTATTATATTTCCTTGTTCATGATAATCATTTATTATCCATGGTAGAATTGTATTGATAGGAAACTCAGATACATGTGTGGATACATAGACAACACCATGTCCCTAGTAAGCCTCTAGTTGACTAGCTCGTTGATCAATAGATGGTTACGGTTTCATGACCATGGACATTGGATGTCATTGATAACGGGATCACATCATTAGGAGAATGATGTGATGGACAAGACCCAATCCTAAGCCTAGCACAAGATCATGTAGTTCGTATGCTAAAGCTTTTCTAATGTCAAGTATCATTTCCTTAGACCATGAGATTGTGCAACTTCCGGATACCGTAGGAGTGCTTTGGGTGTGCCAAATGTCACAACGTAACTGGGTGGCTATAAAGGTACACTACAGGTATCTCCGAAAGTGTCTGTTGGGTTGGCACGAATCGAGACTGGGATTTGTCACTCCATGTAAACGGAGAGGTATCTCTGGGCCCACTCGGTAGGACATCATCATAATGTGCACAATGTGATCAAGGAGTTGATCACGGGATGATGTGTTACGGAACGAGTAAAGAGACTTGCCGGTAACGAGATTGAACAAGGTATCGGGATACCGACGATCGAATCTCGGGCAAGTATTGTACCGATAGACAAAGGGAATTGTATACGGGATTGATTAAGTCCTTGACATCGTGGTTCATCCGATGAGATCATCGTGGAACATGTGGGAGCCAACATGGGTATCTAGATCCCGTTGTTGGTTATTGACCAGAGAGTTATCTCGGTCAAGTCTGCATGTTTCCCGAACCCGTAGGGTCTACACACTTAAGGTTCGATGATGCTAGGGTTATAGGGAATAGATATACGTGGTTACCGAATATTGTTCGGAGCCCTGGATGAGATCCCGGACGTCACGAGGAGTTCCAGAATGGTCCGGAGGTAAAGATTTATATATGGGAAGTCCTGTTTTGGTCGCCGGAAAAGTTTCGGGGATTATCGGTAACGTACCGGGACCACCGGGAGGGTCCCGGGGGTCCACCAAGTGGGGACACAAGTCCCGGAGGGCTACATGGGCCAAGTGTGGGAGGGGACCAGCCCCAGGTGGGCTGGTGCGCCCCCCACAAGGGCCCAAGGCGCCTCCAAGACGGAAAGGGGGGCAAACCCTAGGGCAGATGGGCCCTAAGGCCTACCCTAGGTGCGCCTCCCCCTCTCCCCCTTGTGGCCGCGACCCAGATGGGATCTGGGGGCTGCCGCCAGCTCTAGGGAGGGAACCCTAGGTGGGGGCGCAGCCCCTCCCCTTCCCCTATATATACTTGAGGTTTGGGCTGCCCAACACACATGAGTTCTTGACCTCTCCCTGGCGCAGCCCTACCTCTCTTTCGCCTCATATCTCGCAGTGCTTGGCGAAGCCCTGCTGGAGTACCACGCTCCTCCACCACCACCACACCATCGTGCTGCTGCTGGATGGAACCTTCCACAACCTCTCCTTCTCCCCTTGCTGGATCAAGGCGTAGGAGACGTCACCGGGTTGTACGTGTGTTGAACACGGAGGTGCCGTCCGTTCGGCACTAGGATCATCGGTGATTTGAATCACGACGAGTACGACTCCATCAACCCCGTTCACTTGAACGCTTCCGCGTAGTGATCTACAAGGGTATGTTGATGCACTCTCCTTCCCCTCGTTGCTGGTTTCTCCATAGATAGATCTTGGTGACACGTAGGAAACTTTTGAATTTCTGCTACGTTCCCCGACAGTGGCATCATGAGCTAGGTCTATGCGTAGTTTCTATGCACGAGTAGAACACAAAGTAGTTGTGGGCGTTGATTTTGTTCAATATTCTTACCGTTACTAGTCCAATCTTGATTCGGCGGCATTCTGGGATGAAGCGGCCCAGACCGACCTTACACGTACTCTTACGTGAGACTGGTTCCACCGACTGACATGCACTAGTTGCATAAGGTGGCTAGCGGGTGTCTGTCTCTCCCACTTTAGTCGGATCGGATTCGATGAAAAGGGTCCTTATGAAGGGTAAATAGCAATTGGCATATCACGTTGTGGTTTTTGCGTAGGTAAGAAACGTTCTTGCTAGAAACCCATAGCAGCCAAGTAAAACATGCAAACAACAATTAGAGGACGTCTAACTTATTTTTGTAGGGTATGCTATGTGATGTGATATGGCCAAGAAGAATGTGATGAATGATATGTGATGTATGAGATTGATCATGTTCTTGTAATAGGAATCACGACTTGCATGTCGATGAGTATGACAACCGGCAGGAGCCATAGGAGTTGTCTTTATTTATTATATGACCTGCGTGTCATTGAACAACGCCATGTAATTACTTTAATTTATTGCTAACCATTAGCTGTAGTAGTAGAAGTAATAGTTGGCGAGACAACTTCATGAAGACACGATGATGGAGATCATGGTGTCATGCCGGTGACGATGATGATCATGGAGCCCCGAAGATGGAGATCAAAAGGAGCAAAGTGATGATGGCCATATCATGTCACCTTTTGATTGCATGTGATGTTTATCATGTTTTTGCATCTTATTTGCTTAGAACGACGGTAGTAAATAAGTTGATACCTCATTAAAATTTCAAGAAAGTGTTCCCCCTAACTGTGCACCATTGCGAAAGTTTGTCATTTCGAAGCACCACGTGATGATCGGGTGTGATAGATTCTTACGTTCACATACAACGGGTGTAAGACAGATTTACACACTCGAAACACTTAGGTTGACTTGACGAGCCTAGCATGTACAGACATGGCCTCGGAACACAAGAGACCGAAAGGTCGAGCATGAGTCGTATAGAAGATACGATCAACATGAAGATGTTCACCGATGTTGACTAGTCCGTCTCACGTGATGATCGGACACGGCCTAGTTGACTCGGATCATGTAATCACTTAGATGACTAGAGGGATGTCTATCTGAGTGGGAGTTCATAAGATGAACTTGTTTCTCCTGAACATAGTCAAAAGGATTTTGCAAATTATGTTGTAGCTCACGCTTTAGTTCTACTGTTTAGATATGTTCCTACAGAAAAATTAGTTGAAAGTCGTTAGTAGCAATTATGCAGACAGTAAAAGGCTTATGTCCTTGATGCACTGCTCAGTTTGCTGAACATCGAATGTCGTCTGTGGATGTTGCGAACATCTGACATACACATTTTGATAACTACGTGATAGTTCAGTTAAACGGTTTAGAGTTGAGGCACCGAAGATGTTTTAAAACGTCGCGAAACATATGAGATGTTTCGAGGGATGAAATTGGGATTTCAGGCTAGTGCCCACATCAAGAGGTATAAGACCTCCGACGATTTTCTTAGCCTGCAAACTAAGGGAGAAAAGCTCAAATTGTTGAGCTTGTGCTCGGATTTTCTGAGTACAACAATCGCTTGAATCAAGTGGGAGTTGATCTTCCAGATAAAATAGTGATAGTTCTCCGAAGTCATTACCACCAAGCTGCTAGAGCTTCGTGATGAACTATAATATATCAGGGCCATATATGATGATCCTTGAGATATTCGCGATGTTTGACACCACAAAAGTAGAAATCAATAAGGAGCATCAATTGTTGATGGTTGGTGAAACCACTAGTTTCAAGAAGGGCAAGGGCAAGAAGGGATACTTCATGAAACGGCAAATCAGCTGCTGTTCTAGTGAAGAAACCCAAAGTTGAACCCAAGCCCGAGACTAAATGCTTCTGTAATAAGGGGAACAGTCACTGAAGGAGAACCACCCTAGATACTTGGTAGATGAGAAGGCTGGCAAAGTCGACAGAAGTATATTGGATATGCATTACAATGTGTACTTTACTAGTACTCCTGGTAGCACCAGGGTATTAGATACCGGTTCGGTTGCTGAGTGTTAGTAACTCGAAACAAAAGGCTACGGAATAAACGGAGACTAGCTAAAAGGTGAGATGACGATATGTGTTGGAAGTATTTCCAAGGTTGATCAAATATCGTACGCTCCCTCTACCATCGAGATTGGTATTAAAACCTAAATAATTGGTATTTGGTGTTTGCGTTGAGCATAGACATGATTGGATTACGTCTATCGCAATACGGTTATTCATTTAAGGAGAATAATGGTTACTCTGTTTATTTGAATAATACCTTCAATGGTCTTACGCCTAAAATGAATGGTTTATTGAATCTCGATCGTAGTGATACACATGTTCATGCCAAAAGATATAAGATAGTAATGATAGTACCACCTACTTGTGGCACTGCCACTTAAGTCATATCGGTATAAAATGCATGAAGAAGCTCCATGTTGATGGATCTTTGGACTCACTCATTTTTGAAAGGATTGAGACATTGCGAACCATGTTTGTTGGTAGATATGCATGAAGAAACTCTATACAGATGGATCGTTTGGACTCACTTGATTTTGAATCACTTGAGACATGCAAATCATACCACATGGGCAAGATGACTGAAAGCCTCGTTTTCAATAAAATGGAACAAGAAAGCAACTTGTTGGAAGTAATACATCTTGATGTGCGCAGTCCAATGAGTGCTGAGGCATGTAGTGGATATCATTATGTTCTTACTTCACAGATGATTTGAGTAGATACTGAGTATATTTACTTGATGAAACATAAGTCTGAATTATTGAAAGGTTCAAGTAATTTCAGAGTGAAGTTGAACATCGTCGTGACAAGAGGATAAAATGTCTATGATATGATCGTAGAGATGAATATCTGAATTATGAGTTTGGCACAGAATTAAGACATTGTGGAAATTGTTTCACAACCAATACAGCTAGGAACACCATGGTGTGATGGTGTGTCCGTACATCATAACTGCACCCTATTGGATATGATGCATACCATGATGTCTCTTATCGAATTACCACGATAGTTTATGGGTTAGGCATTAGAGACAACCACGTTCACTTTAAAAAGGGCACCACGTAATTCCGATGAGATGACACCGTATGAACTATGGTTTAGAGAAACCTAAGCTGTCATGTCTTAAAAGTTTGGGGCTGCGACGCTTATGTGAAAAAGTTTCAGGCTGATAAGCTCGAACCCAAAGCGGATAAATGCATCTTCATAGGACACCCAAAACAGTTGGGTACACCTCCTGTCTCAGATTCGAAAGCAATAAGGGATTGTTTCTAGAATCGGGTCCTTTCTCGAGGAAAAGTTTCTCTCGAAAGAATTGAGTGGGAGGATAGTGGAGACTTGATGAGGTTATTGAACGTCTCTTCAACTAGTGTGTGGCAGGGCACAGGAAGTTGTTCCTGTGGCACCTACACCAATTGAAGTGGAAGCTTATGATAGTGATCATGAAACTTCAGATCAAGTCACTACCAAACCTCGTAGGATGACAAGGATGTGTACTACTTCAGAGTGGTACGTAATCCTGTCTTGGAAGTCATGTTGCTGGACAACAATGAACCTACGAGCTATGGAGAACCGATGGTGGGCCTGGATTCCAAAATGGCTCGAGGCCATATAATCCGAGAGAGGATCCATATATGAAAACAAAGTGTAGACTTTGGCGGAACGGCTCGATGGTCGTAAGGCTGTTGAGTACAGATGGATTTTTAAAAGGAAGACGGACAATGATGGCAAGTATCACCATTAAGAAAGCTCGACTTATCGTTAAGATGTTTTCCGACAAGTTCAAGGAGTTGACTACGATGAGACTTTCTCACTCGTAGCGATGCTAAGAGTCTGTTGGAATTATATTAGCAATTACTGCATTATTTATGAAATCTTGCAGATAGGATGTCAAAACATTGTTTCCTTGACGATTTTTGAGAAAAGGTTGTATGTGATACAACCGGAAGGTTTTGTCAATCCTGAAAGATGCTAACAAGTATGCAAAGCTCGAGCAATCCTTCTAAGGACTGGAGTAAGCATCTCGGAGTTGGAATGTATGCTTTGATGAGATGATCAAAGTTTTGGGTGTATACAAAGTTTATGAGAAACTTGTATTTCCAAAGAAGTGAGTGGGAGCACTATAGAATTTCTGATGAGTATATGTTGTTAACATATTGTTGATCGGAAATGATGTAGAATTTCTAGAAAGCATGCAGAGTTATTTGAAAAGTGTTTTTTAATGGAGAGCCTGGATTAAGCTACTTGAACATTGAGCATCAAGATCTATAAGGATAGATCAAAACGCTTAATGGTACTTTCAAATGAGCACATACCTTGACATGATCTTGAAGGTGTTCAAGATGGATCAGTCAAAGAAGGAGTTCTTGCCTGAGTTGTAAGGTATGAAGTTAAGACTTAAAGCTCGAGCACGGCAAAAGAAAGAGGAAGGACGAAGGTCATCCCCTATGCTTTTGTCATAGGCTCTCTACAGTATGCTATGCTGTGTGCCGCACCTGAAGTGTGCCTTGCCATGAGTCAGTCAAGGAGTACAAGAGTGATCCAAGAATGGATCACAGGACAGCGGTCAAAGTTATCCTTAGTAACTAGTGGACTAAGGAATTTACTCGATTATGGAGGTGGTAAAAGAGTTTGTCGTAAACGGTTACGCCGATGCAAACTTTGACACTAATCCAGATTATTCTGAGTAGTAAACTGGATTCATATAGTAGAACAGTTATTTGGAATAGCTCCAAATAGAATGTGGTAGCTGCATCTAGAAGATGACATAGAAATTTGCGAAGTACATACGGATCTGAATGCTGCAGACCCGTTTACTGAAACCTCTCTCACAAGCATAACATGATCAAACCCAGAACTCTTTGGGTGTTAGTCACATGGGGATGTGACCTTGAGTGTTAATCACATATCGATGTGAACTGGATTATTGACTCTAGTGCAAGTGGGAGACTATTGGAAATATGCCCTAGAGGCAATAATAAATTGGTTATTATTATATTTCCTTGTTCATGATAATCGTTTATTATCCATGCTAGAATTGTATTGATAGGAAACTCAGATACATGTGTCGATACATAGACAACACCATGTCCCTAGTAAGCCTCTAGTTGACTAGCTCGTTCATCAATAGATGGTTACGGTTTCCTGACCATGGACATTGGATGTCATTGATAATGGGATCACATCATTAGGAGAATGATGTGATGGACAAGACCCAATCCTAAGCCTAGCACAAGATCATGCAGTTCGTATGCTAAAGCTTTTCTAATGTCAAGTATCATTTCCTTAGACCATGAGATTGTGCAACTCCTAGATACCGTAGGAGTGCTTTGGGTGTGCCAAACGTCACAACGTAACTGGGTGGCTATAAAGGTACACTACAGGTATCTCCGAAAGTGTCTGTTGGGTTGGCACGAATCGAGACTGGGATTTGTCACTCCGTGTAAACGGAGAGGTATCTCTGGGCCCACTCGGTAGGACATCATCATAATGTGCACAATGTGATCAAGGAGTTGATCACGGGATGATGTGTTACGGAACGAGTAAAGAGACTTGCCGGTAACAAGATTGAACTAGGTATCGGGATATCGACGATCGAATCTCGGGCAAGTATCGTACCGATAGACAAAGGGAATTGTATACGGGATTGATTAAGTCCTTGACATCGTGGTTCATCCGATGAGATCATCGTGGAACATGTGGGAGCCAACATGGGTATCCAGATCCCGCTGTTGGTTATTGACCAGAGAGTTATCTCGGTCATGTCTGCATGTTTCCCGAACCCATAGGGTCTACACACTTAAGGTTCGATGACGCTAGGGTTATAGGGAATAGATATACGTGGTTACCGAATATTGTTCGGAGTCTCAGATGAGATCCCGGACGTCAAAAGGAGTTCCAGAATGGTCCAGAGGTAAAGATTTATATATGAGGAGTCCTGTTTTGGTCGCCGGAAAAGTTTCAGGGTTTATCGGTAACGTACCGGGACCACCGGGAGGGTCCCGAGGGTCCACCAAGTGGGGCCACAAGCCCCGGAGGGCTACATGGGCCAAGTGTGGGAGGGGACCAGCCCCAGGTGGGCTGGTGCGCCCCCCCCCACAAGGGCCCAAGGCGCCTCCAAGAGGGAAAGGGGGGTAAACCCTAGTGCAGATGGGCCCTATGGCCCACCCTAGGTGCGCCTCCCCCTCTCCCCCTTGTGGCCGCCACCCAGATGGGATCTGGGGGCTGCCGCCACCCCTAGGGAGGGAACCCTAGGTGGGGGCGCAGCCCCTCCCCTTCCCCTATATATACTTGAGGTTTGGGCTGCCCAACACACATGAGTTCTTGACCTCTCCCTGGCGCAGCCCTACCTCTCTTTCTCCTCATATCTCGCGGTGCTTGGCGAAGCCCTTCTGGAGTACCACGCTCCTCCACCACCACCACGTCATCGTGCTGCTGCTGGATGGAGTCTTCCACAACCTCTCCTTCTCCCCTTGCTGGATCAAGGCATAGGAGACGTCACCGGGCTGTACGTGTGTTGAACACGGAGGTGTCGTCCGTTCGGCACTAGGATCATCGGTGATTTGAATCACAACGAGTACGACTCCATCAACCCCGTTCACTTGAACGCTTCCGTGTAGCAATCTACAAGGGTATGTAGATGCACTCTCCTTCCCCTCGTTGCTGGTTTCTCCATAGATAGATCTTGGTGACACGTAGGAAAATTTTGAATTTCTGCTATGTTCCCCGACAGGGCTTGCCTGGAAGCTCTGCTGAAAGGGAACAAGGGGTCGTCGGTGACGTAGTCGATCACAAGGACATCAACATCGGTCTCGGGGTCTACCGGAGAGAAGAGGGGGAAGAAACAGTAAATACACACAAACATATGCATGACAAGACAATAAGTGGGGCTAGAAGTGTTCTAACGCAGCGCTAGGCGATACTGGCGAAGGGGGAAACATCCGGGAAAGTTTTCCCGGTTCCGGACGTCTGTCAGACAGATGAACCAGAGGGGAAAGTTCAACGTTTGCTATGCTAGTGACGTGTGGTGGGCGAACGGACCGCGTGTTCAGATTCGTCTCGTCGTTCTGAGTAACTTTCATGTAGAAAACTTTTCCATCTGAGCTATGGTTTATTTGCTATTATTTAAAAGTTTAAACAATATTCTGAAAAGTATAATTAAATAAAAGAAAATACTGCATCAGCATTACGTCAGCGGAAACAGGATGTTGACTGGTCAAAATTGACATGAGGGACCCACTGTCATAGACACAATTTTTATTAAACAGACCTTAAATAACTAACCATGTGATTAGGGTAATTAAACAGAGTTAATTAAGTTAAATAATTAATTAATGATTAATTAATTAGTTAATTAATTATTTATTTTTACTAATAAATTTTTAAACCTTTTTTTACAGGGGCATGGGGCCCCAACATAAGTGGCCCAGGGGGGTTAAGCGGGCGACGGGCGAGCGGGTTAACGGTCGAGCGCCCGTGCGAGGGCACGGGGCATCAGGGGCGCCAGCAAGGCCACGGCGCCGTCCGGGGAGGGGCGTGCCCAGGCCGAGGCAGCGACGGCCGAAGTGGGGAGCTACAGGATGAGGCCGCGGCGGGGGTAGGGCGATAGGGGCGCGCGTGGGGCAGCAAGGCGAGCGGCGGGAGCGAAGCAGCATGAGCCTGCCGAGAGCGCGGCCACGGGCGCAGGGAGTTAGCGCAGGGGAAGGAGGCGCGTTAGCATGGGCGGTCTCCGATGGGTGCGAGAGGACGATGCAAGGCAGTTGCGGGGATTAGCCGGCGCATCAGCGCGGCGTACGGCGAGGCGAGGCGGGACCGTGCGGTCGTTGGCGGCGGAGGTTCGCGCGCGGCCGTTGGGTGACGAGCGCGAAGTCGGCCGCGGCGGCTACGGCATCTACGGCGATGGATTCGGTGGTGAGGGGATGGGGAAAAGGAGCGCGGCGTCACATCGGTGTTGTAGGGGTCGGCAGCGGGCTCGGGGAGGGTCGAGGTAGCCGGAGACAACGACGAGGGCAGCGGCGTTCGAGAAGGGAGACGAGTTGGGGAGGCTTCGATCCGCTTGATGCGCCGACTCCGAGCTCCATCCGGGGCTTGTAGCCAACATGGAGGAGGCCGGTGGAGCCGTTGGACGCGTCAGCGTGGTGAGGGAGGGGTCGAGGCCGCGGCAACAGCGCCGACGGTGCTCCGGAAGAGAGAACCGAGAGGGAGGGAGCCGAGCGAGGGGGGGGGAATATCTAGGGTTGACGAGGACGAGGCCGAGGGGGAGACTTATCCCCTCGGCAGCGTGGGTGGTTCGAGTGGGCCGGACTGGCGTACTAGCTGGATGGCCAGCTGGGCCACACGGCCCACTAGGGGGTGGCCTTTTCTTTTATTTTATTTTTTATTTTTTTGATTTTGCCTCTATTTCCTATTTAGAAGAGCTACTGAATTATTTTTGTTAAATGTGGCACTTTGCACAAAAATAGATAGGAACAAAGTGAAGTTGCATAAAAAGTTTGGGGTCACAAGGAGTTGGCTAACCATTTTTAGAAATTGGAAAGACCAATTTAAGTATTGTTGGACCAGAAGATAAAATCCTAGGGGCATTTTGGGAACTCAAATGAGGTTGGTTCCAACATGACAAATATCCAGGGATTATTTGCCACACATTGAACATTTTAGTTTTCATGTTTGGCAATTTGAATTTTCGACTTTGATTTGAATTTGCAATTTGAACCGGTTTCGAACCAACGTGAGTTTAACAACAGTAATCATGATGATGTGCCATCATTAGGAGGGAATTACTGTAGCTTAATTATCCAGGCGTCACAATTCTCCTCCACTACAAAAATCTCGTCCCGAGATTTAAGGGGCAGTAAGGAGGGAAAGACTCAGGAAGGACGGAGCTCAACACAAGGTAGGTACCAAGGGGCTATCTTAGTGAACGTGGCATAGAGGCATCTCTCGAGTTTGAAATTTAAGAAAGTCATCGAGAGCAAGGTAAGGAGGTGCAATAAGAAGTTTCAACCGGGTAGGCAATTGTTTGATGTGTGCAACAGAGTGTGAAAGAGGCTCAGAGCATCGAGAATAAGTATTGCATTTGATACCAGAACAGATCACAAGGAAGATGGCTCACAAATTACATACGAAGCCAAGACCGAGGGATAACTTAGAAAACATGGATGTATAGGAGAATCAGGTTTCGATCCTTTGGAACTGTGGGTTATGGGCCCACCATGTGGGTTAAAAGCAGGAAGGGTGTTAACATTTTGTACGGTTAAGGTAGCAAGGCATGTCAGAGGACAACCTATCAGTTATGTTCGCAACAACGTTGGTACCAAGGGCGAGGGACGAAGAGAACCATTTTCCTGCTCGTTAAGATGAGGCGGACCAATAGGCAAAGTTCTCGTCCATCGGTGGCTATCGGAATGTCATCAAAAATAGTAACAAGGTCTTACAGACAGAGCTTGTACACAGAGGTGTTACATAAGCAGGGAATTATCACTGCTCAGGTATGTTAGGTTCCAAGAAAGGTTAAACAAAACAAGGGAAAGGGAAGTGTAGACTCGAATCAGTTAACGGTGTCCTCGAGTGTCTAACAACTCAAAACCCGTGGAAAATCTGAATCGGCGAGAAATGACAGTTGTGGAAGAACTCATCAGAAGTTACGTAGTTCCATGATATTCTCGAGATACCAGTGGGTAATACTCGAAGGTAGATCAAAGTAGAGGTTGGACTGGTGAAATGATCTGCAAAAGACAAGTACTTTAACTCGTCCGAGAAAAGCAATCAAAGGATAACAGTCATGGTCGGAACCATGGTTGCAAAGGACCAAACATAGATACAAGATGAACTTATCACAAAGGGAATTATTATTATTCCAAGAAGCTTCCATGATAAGTTCCACATCGTGTCCATGGGCATGAACACAAAGTTCAAGGTCGACTCCCACTTCTCCAATGCATAACCTTTCATTCACTTCTCGCTTTCGATGAAGTTGTAGTGTTGATATTTTATCTGGCAAAACACCAGAAGAGTAGGACTCACGAAGACTCTCGGGTTCAAACGGATTAGGGAAGGCGTAGGTTCAACCCATAGGGGCATCATAGGAACCTATACCACAAACTTCACGAGTAAATAACTCAAGCCCAGAAGCAGAGTCTGGTTGATAAGAGCGGGGGATACAATTTACCAAAGGCATTGTGTATCCGAGGAAAGGCTCACAAGGTTACTGAATATGAAGGATGCTGTCGAATAAAACCCAACAAAGGACCTGGAGGTCCACAATGGATCTGATGTGAGTATTGGTACTCAACCAGAAGAAGAAAGAATTCAAGGAGGTCAGGTTATAGAAACAACTGACTAATTCAAAACTCAAATGCAAAGGAATTATGGTTTCCAAATCGGGGGATCAGAAGTAGAGGCTCTGATCAAAGACAAGTAAGTTGAATAGACATAGATCGACAATCAAGCAAGGCTTGTTTCACCGAACACCAGCTCATGTCCGGAGTGACCTCTCAACCAAGGGAAGTATTTTAAATAGGACTGGTGATCGCGAGCATTCACAAACAAATCGAATCAAATGCCCGAATTCACGATGACAAAGGATGTTAATGAGTATTTCTAGCCATATGGAAGTAACCATAATGCAAGCAGATAAGGAGGAACAAGAGCAATAGGCTACTGAGGATTTTTGAAAGATCGAATAGTATTCCAAAGAATTTTGTGAAACACATGAACAACTGTGGATGAATGGATACTCGGCAAGTGCGAGTAATTACCGTAGGGGTATTCATGTGGCAAAGGACTACAAGGTAGTAAGTATAAAGGATCCTCGGAACATTAGGTAGCTAATCATAAGGACTTATCGATGGTAGGGATCGCAAAGGCGAAGGGCACAAGGGTCTCGAGAAAACTTCAGAGAGTATCTTCAGAATCTTCTGATGCACCAAGTAATAATCTGGAGTGAGGGGTTCTCCGGGAGAAAGTATTTACGAGAACCTAGAGTTAGAGTCAGCAAAATCATTTACCCGAATAGAAGAGAGATAAGAGTCCCAGAGTATAGACGAGGAATAAAAGATCTTAATACCACCCAATGGCGACGTGGGCCCGTAAGCCACACAGCCATGTTAGTAAAACCATTTTTTCAAAGTCTAGACTCAACTTCGGCCAAGGAGTTGGAAAGGGGGATCCTACAGGCAGCCGGCGCTGATACCAACTTGTGACGCCCCTGATTCGACCGTACACTAATCATACACGCAAATGTGTATGATCAAATTCAGGGACTCACGGGAAGATATCACAACAGAACTCTAGACACAAATAAAAATAATACAAGCTTCATATTACAAGCCAGGGGCCTCAAGGGCTCGAATACAAGCTTGATACACAAGCATCAGCGGAAGCAACAATATCTGAGTACAGACATAAGTTAAACAAGGATGCCTTAAGAAGGCTAGCACAAACATCAACGATCGAAGAGGCAAGGCCTCCTGCCTGGGACCTCCTAACTACTCCTGGTCGTTGGCGGTCTCCACATAGTAGCATTCGTCAGCGGTGGCATCTAGCTCCAGGGATCCACCATCTGGTTGCATCAACCGGAAAGAAGAAGTAAGGGGGAAAAGGGGTAGCAAAGCAACCGTGAGTACTCATCCAAAGTACTCTCAAGCATCAGATCTACACTAAGTGTGCATTGGTATCAAATGGAAGGGCTGTATCTGTGGACTGGACTGCAGAATGCCAGAATAGAGAGGAAGGCCTAACCTATCGAAGACTAGCATCTTTAAGCAGCTCCAAGCATCTTGCAACATGTAGAAGAGTAAAGAATAGCAGTTTATAATTAACAAACATGTTGTAACATTAATGCCCAAAGATCCCTCCTTGACTACCTGCGAGAAAGCAATCCTGGAGCCACATATCCATCACATATCTCAAGTATCCATTTCTAGTTATATAAGATCAGGATACAAGTATGAATGTCCATTACCGTGGACACGGTATTCGAATATATATCTTCCCTGCAAGGGTAGCATCTTCAAGTAGCTCCAAGCATCTTGCAACATGTAGAAGAGTAAAGAATAGCAGTTTATAATTAACAAACATGTTGTAACATTAATGCCCAAAGATCCCTCCTTGACTACCTGCGAGAAAGCAATCCTGGAGCCACATATCCATCACATATCTCAAGTATCCATTTCTAGTTATATAAGATCAGGATACAAGTATGAATGTCCATTACCGTGGACACGGTATTCGAATATATATCTTCCCTGCAAGGGTAGCATCTTCAAGTAGCTCCAAGCATCTTGCAACATGTAGAAGAGTAAAGAATAGCAGTTTATAATTAACAAACATGTTGTAACATTAATGCCCAAAGATCCCTCCTTGACTACCTGCGAGAAAGCAATCCTGGAGCCACATATCCATCACATATCTCAAGTATCCATTTCTAGTTATATAAGATCAGGATACAAGTATGAATGTCCATTACCGTGGACACGGTATTCGAATATATATCTTCCCTGCAAGGGTGCACCACGTTACCCAACGCGCTCGATCACTCCGGTCGGACACACCTTTCTGGGGTCAATGCCCGGCCTCGGAAGATCAACACGTCGCAGCCCTACCTAGGCTCAGAAGAGAGGTCCTCGTCGGTCTACATCCTAAGCACTCCGGGGTCTGGGCCCATCGTCCATTGCACTCCGGGTCATTGTGTGCAAGGTGGATACCAGCACCACCCGTGTAGTGGATTGCACGATCCGACCGTGCCACAATGCTAAACTAGACATCTGACAAAGCTTCGGCTGATACCACGATGTCGAGGCCCATAACTATTCTCGCATGGTGGTTAGTGCGCAAAGGCCAAAGGCCAACTCAGAACAAATACCCAAACCTGTTAGTGCATTGGGGGCTCGCGGAGACGAGCAGCAACTCACGATAATGTGACCCCGTCGCCCCATCTCATGGACTTACGGCAAGGGCCCAGACTGCCCGGTCGTGCCATGTAGAAAACTCGCAGGTGCTCGACGGGCCCGCCCGACTTTCACATCAACTCACGAGTACCCCTCAGGGCCGACCCGACTTCAACAATGGTCTCAAGTAAAGTCAAGGTAACCGTATGTCCAAAACATCAAGGAAAAAAACCCGAGGAATCACCCCCGGTAGATTCCACTCAATGTAATCATCAAGGTGAACGTAAGAGGGGCCACCCTCGAGGTTCACACTTGAGGTGTTGCACGCCAGAGCAGTATCGGGAATGGTGAAAGAGGAAATCACCCTCGATGACCACAACCGAATAGCTACACTACAAAATTATCATCGAGAGTGTGTTATGAGGGATCACCCTCGACACTCGATAGTAGCTCTGTAGAGTCGAGCAACTAAAGGGGCGTGATGTGATGTGAGGTGTCAGGCTCTGGTCCTCGATCTTGTTGATCGAGTCGTCGAAGATGAAGCTGGGGCAACAAGGACAAGGTGGGGGTCACCGATGGATCACTAACGAACCTATACTAAGCAGTTTAGGATAAGCAGGTAAAGTACAAAGAGTAGGTTACAAAAGCAGGCTATGCATCAGAATAGGAGCAAACAATAACAGTAGCAAAATCTAATGCAAGCATGAGAGAATGGAATGGGCGATATCGGGATGATCAAAGGGGGGGCTTGCCTGGAAGCTCTGCTGAAAGGGAACTAGGGGTCGTCGGTGACGTAGTCGATCACGGGGACATCAACATCGGTCTCAGGGTCTACCGGATAGAAGAGGGGGAAGAAACAGTAAATACATGCAAACATATGCATAACAAGACAATAAGTGGGGCTAGAAGTGTTCTAACGAGCGCTAGGCCGTACTGGCGAAGGGGGAAACATCAGGGAAAGTTTTCCCGGCTCCGGACGTCTGTTAGACAGATGAACTAGAGGGGAAAGTTCAATGTTTGCTATGCTAGTGACGTGTGGCGGGCAAACGGACTGCGTGTTCAGATTCATCTCGCCGTTCTGAGCAACTTTCATGTAGAAAACTTTTTCATCTGAGCTACGGTTTATTTGCTATTATTTTTCAAAGTTTAAACAATATTCTGAAAAATATTATTAAATAAAAAGAAAATACTGCATTAGCATGACGTCAGCGGTCAACAGGATGTTGACTGGTCAAAATTGACATGGGAGACCCACTGTCATAGACACATTTTTATTAAACAGACCTTAAATAACTAACCATGTGATTAGGGTAATTGAACAGAGTTAATTAAGTTAAATAATTAATTAATTAGTTAATTAATTAATTATTTTTACTAATAAATTTTTAAACCTTTTTTTACAGGGGGCATGGGGCCCCAACGTCAGTGGCCCAGGGGGGTTAAGCGGGCGACGGGCGAGCGGGTTAACGGGCGAGCACCCGTGCGAGGGCACGGGGCATCAGGGGCGCCGGCGAGGCCACGGCACCGTCCGGGGCGGGGCGTGGCCAGGCTGAGGCGGCGACAGCCGGAGTTGGGAGCTGCGGGATGAGGCCGCGACGGGGGTAGGGCGATCGGGGCGCGCGTGGGGCAGCAAGGCGAGCGGCGAGAGCGAAGCAGCAGCAGGAGGCGGCCGAGGGCGCGGCCATGGGCGCAGGGAGTTAGCGCGGGGGAAGGAGGCGCGTGGGCACGGGCGGTCTCCGACGGGTGCGAGAGGACGACGCAAGGCACTTGCGGGGATTGGCCGGCGCATCAGCGCGGCGTACGGCGAGGCGGGGCGGGACCGTGCGGTCGTTGGCGGCGGAGGTTCGTGCGCGGTCGGTGGGTCACGGGCGCGAAGTCGACCGCAGTGGCTACGGCATCTACGATGATGGATTCGGCGGTGTGGGGATGGGGAAAACGAGCGGGGCCTCACATCGGTGTTGTAGGGGTCGGCAGCGGGCTCGGGGAGGGTCGAGGTGGCCGGAGACAACGACGAGGGCAGCGGCGTTCGAGAAGGGAGACGAGGCGGGGAGGCGTCGATCCGCTTGATGCGCCGACTCCGAGCTCCATCCGGGGCTTGTAGCCGACGTGGAGGAGGCCGGTGGAGCCGTTGGACGCGTCGGCGTGGTGAGGGGGGGTCGAGGCCGCGGCAATGGCGCCGACGGCGCTCCGACAGAGAGAACCGAGAGGAAGAAAGCCGAGCGAGGGGGGCAAATATCTGGGGCTGATGAGGACGAGGCCGAGGGGGAGACTTATCCCCTCGGCGGCGTGGGTGGTTCGAGTGAGCCGGCCTGGCCGACCAGCTGGATGTCCAGCTGGGCCACGAGGCCCACTAGGGGGTGGCCTTTTCTTTCTTTTTTTGATTTGCCTTTGTTTCCTATTTAAAAGAGCTACTGAATTATTTTTGTTAAATGTGGCACTTTGCACGAAAATAGATAGGAACAAAGTGAAGTTGCATAAAAAGTTTGGGGTCAGAAGGAGTTGGCTAACCATTTTTACAAATTGGAAAGGCCAATTTAATTATTGTTGGACCACAAGATAAAATCCTAGGGACATTTTGGGAACTCAAATGAGGTTGGTTCCAACATGACAAATATCCAGGGATTATTTGCCACACTTTGAACATTTTAGTTTTCATGTTTGGCAATTTGAATTTTGGACTTTGATTTGAATTTGAAATTTGAACCGGTTTCGAACCAACATGAGTTTAACAACAGTAATCATGATGATGTGGCATCATTAGGAGGGAATTACTGTAGCTTAATTATCCGGACATCACACGTACCAAATAAGCCAACGCCACCACACTATTTGAAAAAAATAGTGGTGGCGTTAGTTGTAAATGGCGCGCCACCAACGTAAGTTGTGGCTAGCACTATTTCCACTAGTGTGTCAGGCTAGCACTTGTAAGTCCTCTGAAGTTAATATTGGGCCAGTCGATTTTCACCCGAAGGAACAGCCTCTGGCTCGCCGGAGAAGCCCTCTGGGTCTATCTTAGGATGGCAGGCTACCAGATATCTATCTTAGGATGGCAAGCAACCTTGGTATCTATCTTTGGTGTGTTAGGGGGTGCAGGTTCGCCGGAAAAAAAGTTCATCGTCATGGTTAGAGGGATGGCACAGGGCGGAAGCAACTCGATGGTGGGTAGCGGTTGAGGGGAGGGCAGGGCGGCAAGGCTGGCGCGGGACCGCTGCCAACCGGCAGCGGCGTAATCCGGTGGTATGTGGGGCGGTTTCAGGGAAGAAAATGAACAGGTGGTTGGGTTGGAGGTTGAAGAAAGCGATTTGTGCATCTGATAGCTTAAAACAAAAGCTTGCGGGGCATGGTTAATTGGTTGCTAGCTACACGTAGCTAGCTACTGGTAGTATAAAAAAACGTCTTATATTAAATTAAGGAGGAATTATGTTTTCCTTCTCTCCACTTGCTCTGTCCTTTCTCGCCCAAAAAACAAAAACAAAAAAACTAGTTATTCTCTCAATATGAATGCATTTTGATTGATTAATCGTTTCAGAGGGCGTCCCCAAGCTAGCTTAGCTTAGCTTAGTTAGTATGCTCGATCGATCTTTAGATAATTTTAAAAACATTAGTTAGCATTCTGCACTTGCCTTAATTGGGTCACCATGCATGCGTCAAGTGAGTACACATTACTGACACGTCATTGCTGGAAACCAAGCACTGAGGTAGTCCAGTGCTCGATTATCAGCACGTAATGATCAACCTTTCCAAATTAACGTGCACACACGTATATATACACAAATATACATTTGAGTCTCTGCTTTGCACCAAGGTCGATCATACTTACGCGTTAAGAACCAATGCATCTAATAGTTGGTTAGCACAGGAGAGGAGATGCATGAACTTGACTAGTGTATGTATTTTTAAACAAAATGCACGTACGCATGGAAATTATTAAGTTTGGGTTTCCAGAGATGAATTTAGTTTCATTTTCTTCCTTTGATGTTGGTTTGTTTTTCTAGAGTAATTAAATAAATTAATAGCATGCATTTACTGTACAAACAAATCCATCACAAACAACCACACTTTTTGTTGCAAACATCACCAAGACAAATAGCTCAACAATGGATACATGACAGATCTGATCACACACACAAACAACACTGATCACAAGCTACTACGGACTGCTGGCCTAGCTTCTAGCTAGCTAGGGGGTCGCATGCATGCTTACTTTATTGGGCCAATGATGCTCAGAAGCTAGCTAGGACATAGCTAGCTAATTGGCCGACTGCTGAAGAATCCATCATATCCTGCTGCAAGCTCCTCTACGCACTCGTACAATACGCCCGCAATACTTGTACGAACTACTACTACAATACTACTACTAGAGAAACAAATGGATGGCTCTCAAACGGCGGCAGCAGGCAGACAGGTACGATGGATGGATGCACTACTCACCATCACGGAGGCCAAGGTAATGTGGTCTAGGCGCATACAGCCTAGACCTGATGAAGCCAGGCGCCTCCCTGGATGAACCTCCCCGGCGCATACAGCCTAGCCTGTGCCTCGTTGAGGCGATGAAACCCATGCCAGTCGACGCGGTGGTCGACATTGGCGCCGGCGCCGTGGTTCGCGAACTCACCATAGAAGATATGGCCCTCGTGGCCGGGCGTGACGCCGCCTTTGACGTGTTCCTTGGGGTTGGTCTTGTTCCAAGCGACCCATCCGTCCGCGTGGATGATGTCGTCGATGGTGCAGAACATGTACACCACGGTTGCGTGGTCCTTCCAAGGACGGCCCAGGTAGGTCTGGACGCCGTTGAGGCTCTCCCCTGGCGCCGTGGTGATGCTGCAGTTCTGCAGCACGAACCCAGAACCACCGAGATGTGCTCCGCGGCCTTGAGCGGTGATGACGTTGTGTTTGCCGTCGGCCGGCCGGCGTGCGAAGACGATGCAGTCCTGAAACACGGCTGTCGCATCCCAAAAATAAAGTCTACGGTGCCTGATATCTCACACTCACGGTAGAATTGCAGGTGCAATTCGGCCATGAGGGTGTCCGGTAGAACACCCTCAATTGCAGGTGCTCTTCAACGTACTCCCCTCCTAGTAAGCTAGCTAGCTACGTACTACCTATCCCTAGCTCTAGGCTCTAGCTAGCTTGTTATCCCTCTCTGTTCTGTCTCTCGGCCCGCCCGAAAGAATCAAGTACAATACAGTACTACAGTACATACTCCTAGTGAGGAGAGGAGATGGAGGACCATGCATTTGTTACTGCTGCACTATCAATTTAATTGTTGATCAACAAAAGAGGGGGCATGCATGCTGCACTGCACTGCCATCCATCCTCCTTCTCATAAGAAAACGCAATGCAAAAAAAAAAAGACTAGTAAGGAGACCCTCATTACTTATACTGCAGCAAGTAGGATAGGATAAGGGGGGCGTACGTGGCGTCCCGAGCCTGCATGCATGCATACCAAACGCCCAAGCCATGCATGTACGTACTACTATATCATGATCAAGCCCGTTTGCATTGCAATTAGCTAGGTGGTATAGCAGCTAGCTAGGATGCATCGATCGATCGATTTCACGTGCTAGCCCGAGCATGCATGCTCCTACTCCATACATCTACTCTAGTACGTACAGTTGAAAATAAAGAACTAATGGCCAATCGAAGCCATGCATGTATCATCCATCCTTCCTTTCTTGTATTTTCTTATTATTATATCTCATATATATATATATATATATATATATATATATATATATATATATATATATATATATATACTCCATGCATCAACTACTATGCATGCTTGCTGGTGGGTGTGTGTGTGAGAGAGAGAGAGAGAGAGAGAGAGTATGGATGACGGACCACAGCGAATTTTAATTCTCGTGCGCGCACAGCATGTATGCATAGTGGAAGTAGTACGAACTAGCTAGCTTCTAGCTAGTGAAATTAGCGCAAGTATAGAAGTATGCAACACAATGCATGCTTGCTACTAGCTACGATCGTCTCTCTAGGACAAGGACCAGGAGTAGTACAGTAGCTAGTAGTACATGCATCAAGCTCGCGATCGCTGGCTGGCTGGCTGGCTACATCAAGCTCGGTTCGGTTGATATAGATACATCATCTCTCTCTATATATAGTCGTTGGAGCTTCCGTAATTAATTGGATTTCCTTCCCGCAGAAAAGAAGAAGAAGAAGAAGAAGAAAAGATGTAGCTTAATTAGCTAAAAGCTGTCTAGTTCGCTTTTCCATTCCATTCCATTCAGCACGGTCATCTCCGTCTCGTTGCAAATTAATTGGCAGCTTCCTTGTAATATTAACTAGCTAGCTAGCTAGGTCCATCACCTTCTGTTCTACTGTACTAACGTACCGGCCTAGTGCATGCCCTAGTGATCAATAGCTAGCTACGTACCAAGGCAGACATGCATCTTCACTCACACACACAGTCATCGTTGGTAAATCTGCTATGTACTAGACTGTTCTGATGAGGTGGTTTAAAATAAAAGAAGAGAGAGAATGAGACGGTGGGAGAGAAAAAGGAATGATCGAGTAGGATGGAGGCATCAGCTAATTACTCTAATTAACTGGTGTGCGTGCAGGGCAAGGTGAAAGAAAGCACCGCCATCAAACAAGCCCATGCATGCCACTGCCTGGACCAGACTTAATTTTAAGAGATTCTTGTGAGCGCGTAGAATGCATGCATATATATTGGAATAGTACGTAGTACTAGTATGTTTCCAGTGAAATTAGTGCAAGATTGAATATGTAAATTAAGCAGTGAATGCTTGCTATGCTACCATGCTATTATTTCTTCAATTTCAAAATAGATGACTCAACTTTGTACTAATACTAGCTAGCGTCTATACGAATGTTCCAAGGTACTCCTTTAGGGCAAGGACCAGGACCAGGACCAGGACCAGTACGTACTTACGCACTATCGAGCTCGCTGGCTGGCTGGCTGGATGGATAGGAGAGCATGCATGCATCCATCCCGGCCGGCCGGCCATCTTCTTTGTCATCCAATGGTAATGGTATGGTAGTAGCATTAATTTGCTTGCTTGCTTGCAACGTACGTAGGATGCAACGCAGCATTGCCCTCCGGCCGGCGCGCCCTTGGGTGTGGTACGGTGGATGGATTTTGTTGGTGAATGAATCGAGAGAGATGCTACTCTACTCTACTCTACTGGAGTGGAGTAGTACGTCTCAGTTTGTTGCATTTCGTCTACAAGGATGGATGGGATGGCGTTGGACCATTGCGGGCATTCGCATGCATAAGTCAGGACTCATGAGCAGTAATTAACATGCATCCATCTCTGCCCGCCTACCGTGCCTACTATAGATATAGTACGTACTACCGCCACAGTCAAGGCATGTACACACGCACGCACAGATCGACCCACAGACGGGAAAGCTCAAGGCGCTCAAAGCTCAATGAATATAAAATGGATGGATGTAGTCAGTGACACGGGCGCGTAACCTACCACGACTAGTACTACGGACGACGTACCAGTACTACCTAGCTAAAGCATGCAGTTACTACCATGCCATGCATGCATTGCATTACGTACTTGTAGGAGAAGTACTCCCTCATTTCCGGTTCACAGGCTCAAATCTGAAACCATATCTAGAGTAGTGACCAAGCATGCATGCACTGCAATTTTAATCGTATTTAATGCATCAATTTAGTTAGGGTAGTAGTAAAGTAATGAGTAAGCTGCCTCGTGCCGATGCCACAGGTATTGATGGACCCTCAACACCAGCGCTCCTCCTCTCTTGTCCGCTCGAGATAGATAGATAGATAGATAGATAGATAGATACTCCCTCCGTTTCTAAATATTTATCTTTTTAGACATTTTCATAGACTACCACATACGGATGTATGTAGACATATTTTAAAATGTAGATTTACTTATTTTGCTCCGTATGTAGTCATTTGTTGAAATATCTAGAAAACAAATATTTAGAAACGGAGGGAGATAGATACTGCCAGCTGCATGCATGCACACTGATGTACTACTACTTGACTAGACACGTACTACGTGCTAGCTATCTTCTTCTGATGCATAGATAGACAGGGTCGGACTAAATCAAATCCAATACATGTACGAATGCGGATGCTGATGATATAAAATCAACTACTCTAGCTCTCCTGCATGATTTTCACTGACTTAATTTCACCTCACCACACCCCCGCTGTAAATAAAATAAAAATAATTATTGCCCCATAGCCTCTCCTCGTAATTAATAACCAAAACTGTGGCCACCTCCGTCGACAAGCTACGTACACAACATATCACTTCCGTAACAAATTAATTATTAAATTCCATCATTTTCTTGAAGCTGCTACACACGGCAAACACCGGCCTGAACCATTTTCATTTTCATAACCAAGAATGAGATACAACAAACGGCTACTGCTACTAGACGTAGCACACAACACACACAACAAGTAACAAGGGAACGGAGAAAGGGAACCAAAACAGGCTATGCCTAGCCGTACAAACCTTGAACTCGGCACCCAACAAAACGGAAACAAACCAACAAGACAATGGAGGAATCTTGCTGGATCAATCGAACAGAGACCCGATGTCGATAGATAGATGTAGGTAAAAGAATCACCCACTTGTGCGTCGATCACTCTTCACCTTACAGACCTAGGCGAGTCGCATCTGCCGTCGATGGGAATCCCATCGCCGAGGCCACTTCGCGACAACGAAAGTCGCGGAAGCCACCGAAGGACAATGTTCTGCCAAGATGAGCACAACGTACACCTCCTCTCGGCGTCATATCAACCACCATAACCAAATGAGCACTATGCAAAGCAACAAGAACCTCTAACATCTTTGAAGGAAGGAATGGAACACCGAGACCTCACCGCCGCCACAAACACCCCTGAGAGGAGGCTAAATTGAGCAAGATGAAGAACCAAAAATACTTAGCTTGGCACAAATAAGCATAGCACTTCCACCACCACCAACTACTGAACACATGTCGCAAACCTCCGCAAAACCCAACTTCGACGAAAAAGGGTTTCCCCCCGCTTTGTATTACAAAGCAACCAACCGATACAACCGACGATAGGGGCTGGGGCGAAAGCAGCACAAACACGCCCAAAAAGAAAAGAAAGAGAAAAAAAGAAAAGAAACAAATGCCGATAACGACGGATCGACAAAAACGACGAAGCCTCGTGACCGCTGCGTCCACCGGAGATCACCCACCAAGCTCCGAGACTCCGAAGTGCCTGTACCCAACAACACCTCCAAGAAGGGACGCGACGATGACGACGCTGCTGCCAAGGGTTTTCCCCGGTACACGGCAAGGAGAGAGGAAGGGTAGCCCCGACGCCCTCCAAGAAGGTCCTGCGGCACCCTCAGGCGCCACCGCGTCGGTGTCGGCCAAGCCAACAAAGATTTCTCCCGATCCCAGCCTCTCCCTCAGGCACTCCGGAGCTCGCCACCAGACCGACCACCACCCTGCGCCAACACGAACACGAAGCTTCCCCCTGTCTCACCACAGTACCACGAAGATGGTCTGCACACCGGAGAAGAGCCCGGCCGGGCCCTCAAAGGCCCAGACAGCTCCTGCCTCCGCGCAGCAGCTGGTACGCCGCCGGCGTCGCTGACCCAGTCCACGAGACAGCGCTCCCCCGCATCAATCAAGACGCACCTACGGCTTTCAATAAGGACTCTAAAATGGAGACTCCAAGGGCAAGGAGTAAGTGATGTTAGGACACCACCGCCACACAGTCTCGCTGCTGCATGGGACAGGACCGCCTGGGTCAAATCCAGCCCTCGGAGCGCATCGGCACTGCACTGCCACCGCGTGCTCTCCATGCATGCCACCACCACGCATCCATCAAAGTAGGGGAGCCTGCCCCAGCCAACAACGCCCAACGCCGCCAGCGGCCAGCGCAATCCTCCTTTCGGCCACCGCACCCATGGAAGCCAGATCTACTCCCTCCGTTTTCAAATATAAGTTTTTTTTAGAAATTCCAACAAGTAACTATATATGGAGTAAAATGAATGAATCTATAATTTAAAAAATGTCTACATATATCCGTATGTTGTAGTTTATTTGAAATGTCTAACAAGACTTATATTTAGGAACGAAGAGAGGAGCCGGTCATGCTTTGCCGGTGGGCGCCTCAGGCGTCAGTTAGGGGAGGAAGGCTTTTGCTCCTGAGTCGCCACACTGGGTGACACGTGGGGTGGAGGGAGTAAGCCACGCACGGCTGTGTACCTGTATACTAAACTAGCGGTTGGGTAAACTCCCACCCTTTCCAATGGTTTTAGCGCTGATTGATTCCCTGATAGCACGCATACATGTATAGGTGATGCATGGCTAAAGTGAACCAAATTCAGCAAATAAACAAGCAATGTCCGTCTTCAAGTCCACTCCGGCATCCCCGTCACTCTACGCCAGACGCACCAAGCCAACGCTCGCCGGCGTCTCGTCGATTGAGAATCCCTGTCCGCCATGATGCAGCCAGTCGTTGCGCCTGTGGCCTGCGGCTGTGCCGCAGTCTCTTGACCAGGAGTACCGCGCTACCAGAGCACTGCCAGTCGCAGCAGCCGGACCATCTGCCGGCTGATTGGCACCTTCCTCCTTGTCTTGTATCAACTTCGATGCTACACTTGTCTGCGACGACTCCAAGATTGTGTGCTCCACGGTAGGTGGTGCCTCGACGGCTTTCTGGCTCTGTTCCCACTTTGATCAGCCTGTGACAACAACAACTCTTTGCACAACCAGTACAGCATCAAAAGACCACAATAGGTAGTTGCTTTGGCCAAACAGGAGGTGAAAGGAAATGCAGAGCATCTCTTTTGCATGGCACAAGACATTCAGGTTGTCTTTAAGTACAATAATTCAATTCTTATCTGATTTTTGCTAATACAAGGAACAGTCTGAATATTGTTTATAAAATCAACGATCCTGACTAATTAAGCTAGAAGAAAATATGCCCAAAGGAAATCCTTGCAGCCACTAGAAACAACAATGCTTGCATCATCAAAATATCAAAATTCACTATGCATAGCAGGAAGGTCCGATTATTAAGGAGAAGCGAAGAGAAGCTCAAAAGAAACCCTCACTGCTAGCACCGTTAACACACAAGTTCCCCATAGCTTTTCCACTGCTCTCCCCAGGATTCCCGTGCAATCGAAATCAATCACCAATCACCATGCCATAAATCAACAGAGTTAAGTCTTTGAGCATACAGAGGTGTCCACACCTGCATCATATTGAAAAGGAAGAAGGAGGGGTCAGGTTGGGGAGGATCTCGTCGAGCGCAGCTATTATATAATCCATCATTATAACTAAGTAAAAAAATACCTTCTGCTCGACGGCTTCATCTATTAATGAGAGTTGTTCAATCACTATAGACACATTTAACATGCAGATACTGATAAAATAGCAATTAACTTTGATGATCTAATGCAAGCATTCCTCTAGTGCAGAAGGTTCATGGCAAACAAATGGAAATTATTTCTATCAATATTATGTTTTCAACCTTCGCAACAAAATATACCGCAGAAGATAGCAGAAAAAGTGGAATATATCCAGGATCCACCTGAACAGAAAAAGAAAAAGGTACAATAATAAGAAAATCAAACATACTGCATTTTTTGTCTCTACTTACAAAATCGTGTCCCACCTTCCATCCATCGATCCTGCACAAAAGTAGGTTATGGTCATATAGACGATTATAAGCAGTAAGTACAGTACAATCCACATCTGTACACTGCCTGAAAAAATAACCCGATCTGTCTAATATAGAACAGTGAAACATAAAGTGCCTAATAAAGCACAAAAACGTGATGCAAGCAAAAACTGCAGAATCAAATTTACAGCAGTCTATAAAGGTAAGGGCATAGTTCTTTTATATCATAAGCATCCTATGAAATTCAGAAAACTAAGTAACTTTTAGATCAATAGGGTGTGATGCAAGAAGTAATGTTAATTAACATGCAGACTCACTTCAAAATCATCGAGATGCTTTGTAGCATCAATGGAGATGTTTGACACTATTGTATTTGAAGCTTTCCTCAACCACTTAAGTATTCGACTCTCAGTTGATCATGGATAAGAAGTTCAGGGAAAAAGATACCATCATGAATATTTAGTAACTTGACTTCAATAAATCATGCATTTGTTGTTAATTAATCCAATTAATGCATACAATAGACAGGTCGGTGAACAGTTGATTGCTGAAAGATGTATTGCATATATCTCCAAATCAATTAAATTAGCACAACTAAAAATTAGATTAAATCATATGCATGAAAATGCTCATAGATTAATTTCTCTAGCTCAATTGTCGAGATAATAGCTCTGCTCTCTTTAGTGTTCACGTTATGTCGGTGAACAGTTGATTGCTAAAAGATGTATTGCATATATCTCCAAATCAGTAATATAAATAGTACTGTTACTAAATTAGCATAACTAAAAATTAGATTAAATCATATGCATCAAAATGCTCATCGATTAATTTCTCTAGCTTCTATTGTCAATATAATAGCTCTGCTCTCTTTAGTGTTGACATTTCTTTATAATACACGAGATGAACCTGCATCTAAAGAAACTGAGTTGAGATCTCTTTTTATTTGGTCTGGCATCCATACACTAACAACCATGAACTGGAAGATAAATAAAAGCAACAACAATAAAAAGAGAGTGGTTTTTCCTCATGTTGGATCCATAACTGGGAGGAGAGATTGAGAGACAAGTTGTACCTTATGCGTGCATGCGACCAAGAGCACACACAAACAGATCGATGAAGAGCCCAAGGCTCACCAGACGCCTTTGCTTCTCCTGCAGCATGCGTCCATTTCAACATCGATCTTCTTCACACTGTCGAAGACGAGGAGGAGAGAGAGCCAGCCTCAACACCCTTCACCAATCCGGCTCGACCTTGTTCTCCTCCACATCCTCGTTGGCAGCGCCTTTCCCTCACTACTGGGACTGATTACATTAGGGTCAGAGACTGCAAGTAAACTCGCATGCCGAAATTCACTGCCCTCGTCCATATTCAAACTTGGTCTTCAAGCAGTTTCACCCATAGGTGGCCAGAGATTTGCATCAATGTCACATGTTCAACAATCTCTCCAGTGACTAAAATATTCTTATCCACGGGCTGGAATCAACAAAGTATATCCAATGAATAGTTCTGAAGCCATATACTAAAATCTAAAATATGAAGACATGTTCCAGAAAACCAATTTAGTTTGCAAGAAAATACATTCCTCTAACAGAGACCTAAAAAACACGAATATTTTCAGTTTGCAAACGCATACCAACAAACAGGTAGAGGCCAGCAACAAACAAGAACATAGCACACTTGCAGATTAACTGAGGCTTCACTACCTTAAACCGAAAAAGAAAATAAAGATATCACAGGAGAAGTTTGGATGTGCCCAATTCATCATAGCATCCCCCATCGACCCGTCTCCGGACGGTGACGGTGACTCCGACGGCTCCGAGATCTCGGACACCGACATGAGCGGCCCGTTGGCACCGGATATCCTCCACCCAACGTCCTTGTGGAGACTTAGGCACAGCTGCAAGCCCCATGGTTCTTCGTCAGAGGACGAGAGCGGCAGCCAAGGAGGAGGGGACGATGCGGGGCTAGAGCACGGAGAAATGAACCAATCGTAAATGGAGCCGAATAACTTTTCCTAAGCCAACGTCACAAGAGAGTAGCCTGAACCCTGCAAGCCAAATTGTTTTCCTCACTTCTGAACCCACACTGTCTTGAACAATGTTCCCCATCACCAATGCAGATGTATCAAACAGATCGTCCAAATTGTAAACATCAACAAATTCAGTTTTTTGTTGCTCCCCACCGACTATACGGCCTTAATACCGACGGAGTTGCATAAAGAAAGAAACGCAGAGACATGAAAGCAATTTGCAGTCTCAGTACCTCTCGCCTTTGAGGTTGTCGTCGATGCCTCCGTCATCCCCAAGATCCTCCTTCGGCGTTCCACTCGCTTAAGCTCACACCATAGTACACAGAGGAAACACAACATTAAGCAGTCAGCAGTCCATAACTACCATATACACATCTAATTCGATCCGACAGCTCAAGAAAGATTCAAAATCCACTCACCGTGTCGTGATTGTTGTGGTCAACCAGGAGTCCAAGAAGGCTTCCCCGAGCTGGCTTTGGCACATGAGTGAATCCTGAACCAGACAAACACCATAAGAAACAGATCATCACCATGCCAATCAGAAAACGAGAGGTCTAGGGAAGATCAAAGAAACACCACAACAACCTAATCGGCTATATCGCTTCTTTAATAATTTCTTTTCTTCTTTGTAAATCTAATTTTTCAACATGGCAGAAGGATTTATCCCTATCCAATCTTGCAGATCTAAATTTCCTATGCCATATATGTTAATACCCCCAGCCTAAAATCCGAGAAGTGCAAAAACAAAAAAACTGAGAAAGTTCCCTTGGTTATTATATGTTTTTGTCAAACTGGCAAAATCATCTGTAGGCAGTACAAGTTTTACGCCGCCTACAAGAACTGAATTTCCACGGCCACCTCACAAATGTAGGAAAAAGTTAGGCAAGCAACAATATATTGAGGATGAAAAATATGCTTATAGATACATTAGTAGAGAAACCAATCATATACCTTCAGATTTAATGACGCAATTATCCTAGAAAAGATCTTAAGCATGGAGAGCTCTTCAACTGAATGAAAAATAACAAATCAGCATATCAATCAACAACATAAGAGACAGTTTGTTAGCAAATCCAGCAGTAAACAAAAACACACCGCTAATTCTTAATATCATAAACCTGTAAGATTTGTACACACAGAGCAATGTCAGTAATTCTTACGCCAAAATCAGTATACCATCAACATAGTACAACACCGACTAAAGAAAATCATTTCAACATGAATCCGACGAACCATAGAGAACTAACTAAGGGATAATTAAGGTGTAAATGCAGGCACATACCTCTGCTTATAGAAGTATCTCTTACAGTACTCTCTTCCACAGCTTGATTACAGATCTAAGCTTCTATGTAGCATGCACCTGAGAGCCAGACATGGCAATGATGAGCATTGATATATTAAGAAATATATTTGTTCAAGTCAGAGGCAGAAAAAAGAGAACACTCATTCAGTTACAATTTTCTAACCTTTAAATTCTCACTCCTCTTCCACGAAAAAATATGCTAACTGGATAATATTATTCCCTATCATAAGAATGATATTATTTAGTGTCCAAGAAATGTCAGGTTGCTGGATTAGTTCAAGGGACAATTTAGACAGCCAAAATAACAATAACATGCACGCATCAGACTCCTCTCTGTTTTTGCGTGGCTGTAGAGAAGATTGTGGAGGACGGTGTGATCTCACCTGACAGGACCTGCCTCTGTTGCCGTGCGCGAAGAAGAGGGGTGCGGAAGGAGGCGGCTGCGTGTGACGAAGATGGTGCAAGGATGGAGGCGGCAGCGCTCGGACCACCATCGATGCTCCTCTCCTTCCTTCTCTCTCTCCCTCATCTTCTCTCACTTCTGCAGGGACCGGTCCATGGCGCTGCATTAAATCGAGCACCCCCGCCGTAGCACTTGGCCTGCAGGTCGCCGCCGCTGCCGGAGATGCCCACCACTGTGCCCACACGCCTCTGATCCGGCGGGATCCCCTACTCCTCCACCTCCATCGAGAAGACCAGGCAATGACTGATGAGGAGGAGGGGTGCTGCGAGTTTTCTTCTATTGCGTGGTAGAGCAAATTTGCTTCGTATTTACTCGGGGGAGGTGTTATCGCGGGACGGTTTTACCTCGACACAGTAAAAGGGAGACGACCCACAGGTCAGCGAACCGCAGCCCCGCGCACGTACGCAAGCCCCATAACCGACGCCCACAACGCCAGGACGAGACAGAGGAAGGTTGTAAGGGCTTATTTATCCCTACGGTGTTTTGGTGATTGATGACAATGCATTTGCGGACTAATCATGTGCTTTGAGTGCTTTCAGATATTCATTCTTCGGCACGGAACGATTATTTCCCCTCGGCGCTCTACTCAAGACGGTGTAGTCTATTCCGTGACTTTGTTGGTGGACTAAGTTTCGTAGTAGTCACCGTACTATCAAGAGGGGGTCCGCTTCGGTATTGCTTGGGTGGAATCAACATGTACACATTCTCATCACACCCTCCGTTTCTTTCCGCACCTATGGGGCCTTTCTGTTCTTCCTTCTTCTGCTTGTCCAGGACCCTGCGGTAGTACCGCGGGCCTCTGCGGTAGTACGGCTGAGACTCACTAAGCGGTAGTACCGCTCCCCGGAGCGGTAGTACCGCTTGGTGGCCTCAGCGGCAGTACCTCTGCGGTTCCGTGCTCCTACCGTCCTGTCACTGCGTCTGTAGCGGTAGTACCGCTTGCTGGGCTCAGCCGCAGTACCGTTGTGGCGTGGTGCTCCTTCCGCTTCGATTCTTGCGCACATTTTCTCGTGTCGGGTTTTGCGGTACTAGCTGCGGCAGTAGTGGCGGTAGTGCTGCTTGAGAGCGGTAGTACCGCTCTGCCTCGGCGGTAGTACCGCCCTGGGCCCCTGCCCCAGCCCTTCTCTTCTGGCGCGGTAGTACCGCTGAGGGGGAGCGGTAGTACCGCTTGAGGGCGGCAGTACCGCTCTGCCTCCGCGGCAGTACCGCCCTCTGCGGGGCTGAGTGGGGGGTAACGGTTGACTTGTTTCCCCCACTATAAAAGGGCTCCTTCTCCTCCCTCTTTGCCTTACCTCTTCCCCCAACCTTCATTATTGCCCAAGCACCATTTATTGCTCAAGCTCCATTGAATACCCCAAGCTTCCTTTTGCCCGATCTATCTCCCTAGCCAATCAAACTCGTTGATTTGCTCGGGAGTGGTTGAGAAGGCTCCGATCTACACTTCCACCAAGGGATTTTTGATTCCCCCATTCATCCTTAGCGGATCTTGTTACTCTTGGGTGTTTGAGCACCCTAGACGGTTGAGGTCGCCTCGGAGCCATATTCCATTGTGGTGAAGCTTCGTGGTCTTGTTGGGAGCCTCCGATTAAGTTGTGGAGTTTGCCCCAACCTTGTGTGTAAAGGTTCGGTCGCCGCCTTCAAGGGCACCAATAGTGGAATCACGGCATCTCGCATTGTGTGAGGGCGTGAGGAGAATACGGTGGCCCTAGTGGCTTCTTGGGGAGCATTGTGCCTCCACACCGCTCCAACGGAGACGTACTTCCCTTCAAAAGGAAGGAACTTCGGTAACACATCCTCGTCTTCACCGGATCCACCCTTGGTTATCTCTTACCTTTACTTGTGCAAGCTCTTTAGTGTTTATTCCCTTGCTTGCTTGTGTGCTTGTTGTTGTTGCATCATATAGGTTGCTCACCTAGTTGCACATCTAGACAACCTACTTTGATGCAAAGATTAATTTGGTAAAGAAAAGCTAAAAATTGGTAGTTGCCTATTCACCCCCCCTCTAGTCAACCATATCGATCCTTTCAAAGGTCCCACCCGCACCCAATGAAATCGCCCACCCAGCACGCGCAGAACCAACCACCAGCCTCCAGCTGGCCGCGCAGCACACGACGTGATTGGGCAGCCGCCTTGCTCTCGATTTACCCCGCAAATATCTCTCGCTGTCGATTTACCTGGACAGTACCATGGCGACGTGGCTATCGCAAGAAAACGAGCTTGATGCACACCTTATTGTTTTGGATTCCATCATTTATTCCAGACTATCATACAAATATACTACTACATATATAGCATCTTCCTGCAATTCGCATATATATATCACCCCGGCCATCATATAAGTATGATTCGCCGCTCCATTTCTAATTTTCTACCTCGCGTGCATATTATATATATTAGGCTTATCCTAATTTCAACTTTGTAAAGTATGTGTCTTTCTTGCACTTGGTTTCTCTATGCAAGGACAGCTCCAACGGCAACCAGCAAAATACACCCGCATCTGTCCGCGGACAAGAAGACCAGTCCACGGACATAGATGTGAGAGGACGCCATCCAACCGTAGCATGTATATATCCATCAGCAAATTCAAATTCAAATGTACGCTAGTCCACACAACACGCCGGATCACACCCACGCTAGATCGCATCCCCGATCACAACCAAAAAAAAAGGGTAAATATGCTTAATTTTTACATGCTTGAATCCAAAATAATATCAGTCCTACAGTCCATGCATTTCTGCCCTTCTAGACCAGCAATCGCAGTAAGCTGCTCCCCGATCAAGGAGGTGTCGCCGCCGCCGCGTAGGCAGCCTCTGCATCCGTGTCCGCCTCCGCCTCCACCGCGTCCTCATCTTCCACCGCATTCAAGGTCAACATCTTGCCGTCCCCGCGTTGGCGGCAATCTTCACCCTCTTCTCCTTGAGCGCCGCCTTCCTCTATTCGATCATGGCCCTCCTCTCTTCCAGCTAGATCTTTTTGTCTGTCGCCTTCATGAACTGTTTGAACCTCTCTGCCTTCCTCTCCTCCTTGATGTCCGAGCGCCTCACACATGCCTCCTCCTTCGCCAAGTCTCCTCGAACGTCTCCGTCAGCTTGGCTACCGCACCTTCTCGCTTCATCCTCTCCTCCTCCCACTTCTTGCCCTGTAAAATTCTTCTAACCTTTTTCAGCGGTTCTTGGGTTAGTTCGGTAGCGTCGCCAGTTTCTTCCTCGTTGGCTTGGGCGTCGGTCTTAGCAATGAAAATGTTCCACTTCGGTTGCCCATTCAACTTCAACCAACAATGCATGACGACCATGAAGGACTTCTTCTTCAACTTCTTGTATATCACACAAGCACGAGTAGGCTACAAACTAAAACAATGCATATCCGTACAGTGAGCAACAAAAAAATCCATGTGCGGCTAGTGATCAACAAAACTAAATCATATCCGGCTGGTGATCAACAAAACTAAAGCATATACGGCTCGTGATCAACAAAACTAAAGCATATCCAGCTCGTGATCAACAAAACTAAAGTATATCTCGCTAGTAATCAACTTATTTGCTCGGTGATTTGTGCACCGCTAGGCCACCTTGCAATGAGATGCTTCAAGTGCCCGCAATACTTGGAGACGACCTCTTGGATGGTGTACCATCGATGGTTGAGTTACTTACACTCACGGTTACGGATCAACGCATCGGAGTAGGGCACGAAATGTTTGTGCTCATGGAACCATATGTAGATGTTCCTCCAAAAGGTTGTGCCCTTTTGCTCCGTGCTGAGGAGAGGATCAAGGCTAGTGGCCAACCATGCATCGCACAACTGGTCATCCTCCCGCATGTTGAAGCGTTCTCCTCTGACTTTCTTCTTCAGACCGCTGGCTGTATCATCTGGATCATCGACGACGTCATCGTCATCCTCCTCCTCCCCCTTCAGATGCTGCTCTCCGGCGGCCCAATGCTGTTGTTGTTCTGTGCCATCACCGCCCTTGGTGTAGGACTGTTGCGTGGCCGTCTGGGTGTAGGACTGCTGCTGTTGGTAGTTGCCGGACTAGGTTGGATCCGAGTCTTCCACCTGCCTGTCCTCATAGCCCCCTTCTCCTCCCTCGCATCCATCGTGTATGATCTCAACCATCTCCGTGTCCGCGTCATATGCTGGCTCCACCGCTCTGGGCCTTGTAGCAAACAGTGTGTTGGCACGCACCTGCTCCCAGCCCGTGCCCGGACGAGTGGCAGCAAAGAATACTCGTAGAAGAGTGGCACCACATTAATGTCGACCATGTAAGGCACCATACGGCGGGGGTTCCGAGCTGCTTGGCGGTGTAGTAGTACGAAGGCTTGTAAGCTCCGACCACGGTGCTGTCTGTACTGTCGGTGCACCCATCTGTCAGCGTCCACCACGGCCGTGCCAACCGCTATGTCCGCCATAACCTCCACACCCATCGCCACCACTAGGCCCACCGGTGGCCAACTGCTTCTTGAGTTTCTCCTCCTTTGCGGCCTTCACTTTGACGAGACGATTTGGCTGCGTGTCCGAGATGATCTTTGGGGTGAGCGTGATGCTCGGATCCTCTGACACCTCCACCAGCTCCATCTTCGATAGTTTCATGCGTCGGCGGCAGAAGAAAGGAGAGGGTGGGAGAAACGAGCGGGAATTAGGCGGAGAGCGGCGAGGAATGGAAGAAGAGAGTGAGCGATTTTGGCACGAAAACAGTGCGGGATGATACAAAAGCGTGGGCTCTGCCTTCATTTTGGTTGCGCTAGGGGGCGGAGAGCGATGTTTCGCGTGTCCGGACTCCCGCAAATCTCCTCGACGCTTGTCTCCAGTTTGCGGTAGAAAATGCACCGCGGGCCAATACATGCCTGTGTTGGATGGCTTTCGCGGTCCGGACAATGCGGCCTGGATGGTTGCGGAAGGTTTGAGGGTCGGGATTGGAAATGCCCTAAGGCTGCGACATGCAAGCTTCTTCAAATTCTCCCTGAATACAACATGCTCCTTTGCAGAGAGAGCGAAGATTTAGGTGACTACATGGCACAAGATCAACCTGGTCGGCGGATAAACCCTCGCTACAGGTTGTGCAGCCCTCGGTGGAGATCATGTAGATTTACCCCCCTAGGGTGGGGCCGCACGAAAGTTGTGGTGGAGCTAGGTCTAGGAAATTGCGGTTGATACCGTGAAAGAGGATTGGAGAGGGGAGAACTGTTGTAATTCCGTGTGTTGTACTGAGCCTCCCAGGCGTATTATATAGAGTGCAAAGCTTGGAGGGAAAGGAGACGTGTCCTAGGAATAAGGTAGGAATCGTATCGAAGTGATTACTACCAAATCCTAACCTATCATTATCAATACTCTAACATGTTTGCCCCTAGCTTGATTTGGTTCAAACTTTATATAGTATACCCTAAAAGATTGTTATTGATATTACATAAATAATGACCCGATCAATTAGAATGGTGGAGCGAGTAAGAAGGTTCTTGTTACGTTCTAAAATTAAGTTTTCCAGTATGTATGTACTAATAACCAAGCAAGCATGAACCGTGGTTCTCTCAAAACAGGCATTATGCCCTGCATCATATTAATAAAGCTACACAGCTACACGATACAAGGTCTTGAGGAGAACCTCAAAAGCTGATCAAAATAAGAAAACACAAGAAAACATGCTGAGAGTGCTAAACACACACACACACACAAGGGTGCATTACTGAAAGTCTTCAGCTAACCCCCGAAGAAGCACATGAGGCATGCCATCGCAACAGAGATACACCCAGACTCATTAAAGACATACCAAGAGGGTCACGATGCAAATCCCCCGCCGCCATCGTGTGCCCAACCGGATAGAGGTTTTTTGTCTTGAATGTCGGAGGGTAGGAAGAGGGCCACAGCGGCGCCCCAAGAGAAAAGCAACGCCCGCAGGCATCACTTCGGGGAGGAGGGGCCGAGGGGGAAAGAGAGGCGGGGAAGAGACACGACTGGAGGTACGAGGGTTTTGACCCATACGTATCCACTCCTGGATGGTCCTTAATTGTCCCATGGCCAACTAAAAAGAAGTGGGCTGAAAAAGTTTGTTCAGAATTAATTAATTAATTAAAGTACCAGGATTACGTACATTTCATTTGCTGGGCTATGACTCCATAACTTTTTATGTACTACCTCCGTCCTGGTTTACTGGTGCCCTTTGTATTTTGTGCTAAATTTTGGCCTTAGATTTAACTAATAAAATGCTAATGCATGTAACAAAAAGTAATATCATTGAAAACTATGTTCAGATATAAATCCAACCATATAGTATTTTGGTGACATGCATTATTATTTCTTAGTTAAATCTATGGCCAAAGTTTGGTACAAAATACTAAAGGGACTAATAAATTAGGACAGAGGTAGTAGTACATGCTGTAGCTAGGTTCATATGTACATCCATAATAAATAATCCATTGTACTCCTACTACTACTAGTGGATATATATACTGACACCTCATAATTTATAAATCTATGATGCATGCACTCTAGAAATCAATGGACTGTGCGCATGGCATTTTTAGAGCACTGTGCGGGTAGCATGCCATGATACTTAAAGAAGATTCTAGCTACTAACTTGCTTACAAATGAATAGACACGAACATATATGAAGCTCTATGTTTTGTTTATTTCATTTCGAATTCAGAGAGTTTAACGAAGAATGAAAGGAAAAAATAATTGTAGCTGCAAAATACACTAACACCACCATCACCACCACTATTACTACTGCTACTGTTGCTGCTGCTGCTACTACTACTACTTATATAATTGCATTGTTAGTTATTCATGCACTCTAAAAATAATTGCATTGGTGGTGCAATGCAATGCAGTGCGTGCATGCGTGCGTGCGTGCGTGCATGTGTGTGTGTGTGTGTGAGAGAGAGAGAGAGGTGTTGGTGTTGGTGTTGGTGGATCAGTAGCTCGCTCGTGAGTCGTGACAGACAAAACAAAAAATAAATTGATAGAGATCCACGATAGCACTGCATATGCATACATGCATGATAGCATCCATCCATCTTTACTTTCTTACTTATTGCTACTCCCTGCGTACGAGTACAAGCAAGCAAGCAAGCAAGGATGAATGAGGTACGTAGTACTACAAGCAAGCAAGCAGCAAGCTCGTTAGCTACTCCGATCCTAGCTAACCTAAATAGGCCATAGACAAACCACCAAGGCAAGGACTCACTGGTTGGACCAGCATGACTGACTGACTGACTGACGATCCATCGACCAGCAATTAATACAATTTGCTGGCTACAGATTTGGCCTACACCTGACTTGGTCACAAGAACCAGATTCATCTTACCTTACATAAAGTGAAACGGTGAGTTTTTCCCTAACTTCTCTAACAGATGAGTTAAAATTCAGATGTTAGCCACACCATACAAACCTTCACTAAACCTCAGAGAAATGAGAGAAAAACAGAACATACCCCAGAAGCAAAAGTAAGCAACATTGCGACTGAAACTTAGCAAAAGCAGTGACCAATGTGTGGCAACAAATCAAGGCTAATACAACTTTGGCTTTCATTTACTAATCTGTCTATATATACCTACATTAATTAGAGACTCCCTATAAATTGCCATGTTAACCAGAAATTAGAAGCCGGTAATCTGGTGGGGCTGAGTTATATATTACGGTGTAGATCAGTCCTAGAAATTACCATGTTAATGATAAACTAGGAGACACTAATCCAGCGAGACCGAATTATAACGGCTCAGATTAAAGACAAAGCCCATGTCAGCTACGAGTCTTATAATAAAGAGCCATTGATCAGCAGGACCAGGTTATAATTCTGATCTGAAAAAGTTCATGAAGTCAAACCCATGGTTCGTCTAGGTCTTCTGCCGTTCCTCACGGCTGCCACAAAGTTCTTCACCGGGAACTCCTCTGCTTGCAGGATGGTGTTGCCGCTGCTGCTGTATCAGCGTGGGTTGTGTCTGATCTTGCCACAAATAAGAAAAAGAGAGAAATCTAAAGTGGAGATAAGGATATGGCCTGGAGCAGCTCATGGGCAGCAGACAACACAAATTGCTTTGGGGGAATTTAATCGGAAGAGTGAAGGGAATACATCAATTGGAAGATGGCAAGCAACATCTAACCGGGATGGAAGGAGAATTCATGGGCTCTGTCCACATTTCGTGAGCTTGCCATGCAAGAGTGATTCCACGCTGCATGGTAAACCCTAATTATTAAAAAGTAGATGGGTGGATTGGAGAGATTCATGATAAGCACTTTTTTGGAGATTTGGTTGTATGTGCATGTAAATGATTAAACAGTGCGTAATTTCAAAAGTAAGCCAATGGTAAAAGTCGGGGCTTGTATACTAAGATTTCCAACAAAACCACTGTTGTTCACTTCCTATTTAAGGTTTCCAGGCTACTTCAAAAAAAAGATTTCCAGGCTACGACCAAATATCTGATTCTGGCGCTGCAGTTTTTTTAGTAAGAAAACATTACTGTTTAGAGTATTTTCCATCATTTTGGAGGTAGAATAACATTAGGATTAAATCATGAAAGTTGCTGATATATATTTATCTAGATATCATGGGTATATCATTTTCTATGTTGGGATAAAAATATTAGAACATAAAAGATAAATAATTTGATACCGCTCTTAAGGCCGTATGTTGGTGTGCAGGGGCAGAGCCAGGATTTGAGTAAGTAGATAAAAATAATCTAGTGCAAAAAATAATCATCAAGAACAAGGTTGAGAACTTCCACATTGGCTTCGTTGAAAATTTGAAGCAAACAGCTTAGTGAAATAACATAATCTTAAAACTGTTTTGCATCACGATAATTTTTAAGACACGCACAAGATCTGAATACTTGATAGCATCTCAAATCACACCCAAAAAAACAACTAAAATCTGATATAATATCTAGATGAGAACTGAGAGAGATTAGTATATAGTGTGATGTGTTAACCTTGGCTCATTCGAGGCTGGAGCAGTGAAGTAGGCTGCATCGCCGATTGTGCGCATGAATCAGATGATGAGCACCAGAGCAGGGAAAGTAGAGGCAGACGGACGGCGGCGGCGCCTAGCTAATCCCAGGTTTTTTTAGGGATACCTAATCCCAGATACACGCTAATCACAGGAGAACGTGGCTTACAGGAGACTAGAGAGGAAGGCTAACTAGCCAACGATCTGGACGGTAGTGGGCTTTTACATGGGTTTATTTTTTTCTTTTCCAAAATACACGTTGAGATAGGGGGGGCCAAGTAGGTGTGCGCGTGCGATTATATCGCTAGTTACGTGTACCTGTTTCATGTTCGTCCCCTGCTCGTCCCCCCTGGCTCCGCCACCGCAGTAATGCTACACGTACGGATATTTACGTGCTGAGACTAATTACAGGCTGACATGGCATGGTTTGATTAGCAAGAAGGGGAGGAAGCGGGGCCACCCCGGTGAAAATCAGGGGGGCGAAGAGAATTAGCCAAGGGCCCGTAGGTCCGTAGGCCCGTAGGTCTAGGATTATTGCTCCGCTACTGTTGGTGTGTAAGGAAAATGAGTTTTAATTAAGGGGTTTGCCAAGGAACGAAGAAGTATTAGGTTGTAGTATTCGTTTGTGTGACAATCTTTGAATAGTCTCTTAAATGAGTTTGGCTCACAGGTTTGGGCTGTTGCGTTGTAAGGTTGTTCTTTCCGATGCTTAGACCTCACAAAAAAATACCCCAATGTCATGGCCGTTGAGGCCAGCTGGTATACATCATTCATGTTCAAAGCCATGTTCAAGGTGATGCTGATGGGCGCACCGTTCCACAAGCCGTGTTGTGAGTTGTGAAGTTGGCGAGTGCACGTACTCGTTCAGTCTACTTCAAAAAGACAAATTAGGTTGCTCAATTATCCCAACACCCATGCTTTGGTATATAACCCCCTTAAACATATTGATAGCTGAGATTAAACAATATATACATGCATCTTCATAACAAAGGACATGATGGTCATATTTAAAAAACCTATTCGCCCACTCATCTGTGACGATATGCGCCTGTGTACGTATAGTACTATAAAATAAAACTGAACCAGCAAACTATAAAATAAATATGCAGTGAGTCTACTTAGCGAACTGACCCATGCCCTCACTCAAGGGCTTGCAAGTCGTAACCACTACACCAGTCCAAGTTATGTGATACAATACCAAAAAAAAATCCTTTTGTAGTCGTATACATTGGTAGAAAACATGCCTTATTTGGCCCAGAGAATTAGCCCCGGTCGGGTTTAATGTGATCATTAGTCCCGGTTTCAAGGGCTTGTAGTGGTCAGGGGCACGGACACCATTAGGCCCGGTTCAATAAGGACCTCTAGTCCCGATTGGTTATACCAACCGGGACTAAAGGGGTGGCGGCAGGCTGGCATCAAACTGGGCCCCTACGAACCCCTTTCACTATAAGAAATATGTCAACTTGTGACCACCACTATTGGTCACTGAATGGTCACAAATTTCCATTTGTGACCTTTTTGTGACCAAAAACATAAGGTCAAAAGCTGGCCGTCGTAAACTGACTATAGCGACCTTTCTTCTGGAATGGTTGCAAACGTTTATGACCAAAATAAGTCTACTGTGTCGTTTTGGTCACTAGAAACCTCCCCAGGCCACGTAGGCATCCAGCGTGGCAAGCTGATGTGGCACAAGATTCAGCCCGGTCCAATTCGATTTTCTACATGGGCCTAGCCCAACAATTCGGCCTATTTGTGTTTTTTTCTGTGTGTCAATTTTTGGTTGGGTTCATGGGCCAAGCCCAATATTGCATCCTTTTTATTGTTGGGTTGTGGCCTTTTTGTCTAAACGAATTTAGTTTTTCTTTTTTTTCCAAAAGAAGGGTCCACTAGTCAGATGGGTCCCAGTTGTCAGGTTCTAGTAACAGGTTCCCATCAATTCAGACTCATATTCTTCATATTTCAAGCATTATTTAGATTTTCGGAGACAAAAACACACATGATACTTAAATAAGAGCAACCAGATCACATAATACAAGCTCTATCCATTCCAATACAGAAGACCATACTGCTTTACAAGCTCTACAAGTGTAACAAGCTCTACAATTGTAATACTAACAAACTCTATAACTCACTAACCGTGCATCGGATTAAAATGAATTATATATGAAACTTGCTCAGAATTTTGTGTAGATTAATAATATCTAACTTTCACCCATGCTTAAAATGTCTAAAATGTTGTTTGCATTAATTTGCTCCTATGCCATGCTAATATGATTTAATTCATAACTAAATAACCGTAGCTCCGAATTAAATAAACTTTATATGTAAATGGGGTAGAATTTTGCCTAGTTTATCATGGTGACATTGTTTTGCATGTTTAACAACTCTAAAATTGTGTTTAGGGCAGAACAGTACCAAATCTAAAATATGCTATCAGGATTTTCCGGAATTGTTGTTCGTTGCTTCCGGCCTCATTTAAACTTGCCTAGATAGGTAGTTTTGTTGTGCTTCACCTCTTGCCATGTTTAACAACATTTAATATTGTTGAGTACCTAACCGGGAGAGAACTAAATAATTGATGTGGTGTTCCGTCAATATGCAACTCGTTGCATATTGAGCTCCACTTAATTTGTAGGATTGTTTATGCACTTTGCCATGCGATGCTTCATTAAACCGGACATGCATCATACTTGATTGTGCATCATGCCATGTTTATGTGATGGTTGTTTACCATGATTGTTTGCTTCTTTCTGGTGTTGCTTCTTCGGGCTGGTTCCGTTAACGTCGCGTTTGTGAGGACCCGTTCGACTACATCCGTTTGTCTTCTTCATGGACTCGTTCTTCTTCCTTGCGGGATCTCAGGCAAGATGATCATACCCTCGAAATCACTACTATCTTTGCTATGCTAGATTGCTCGCTCTTTTGCTATGCCAATGCTACGATGCCTATCACTTGCTTGTCAGCCTCCCAAATTGCCATGTTCAGCCTGTAACCCACCAATGTCCTAGCAAACCGTTGATTGGCTATGTTACCGCTTTGCTCAGCCCCTCTTATAGCGTTGTTAGTTGCAGGTGAAGATTGAAGTTTGTTCCTTGTTGGAACATGGAGATCGTTCCTTGTTGGAACATTTATTTACTTGTTGGGATATCACTCTATATCTTATTTAATTAATGCATCTATATACTTGGTAAAGGGTGGAAGGCTCGGCCTTATGCCTGGTGTTTTGTTCCACTCTTGCCGCCCTAGTTTCCGTCATATCGGTGTTATGTTCCTGGATTTTGCGTCCCTTACGCGGTTGGGCTATAATGGGAACCCCTTGACAGTTCGCCTTAAGTAAAGCTTTGCCAGCAATGCCCAACATTGGTTTTACCAGTCGCCACCTAGCCTTTTTCCCTTGGGAGTCGCGCATCCCGAGGGTCATCTTTATTTTAACCCCCCCCCCGGGCCAATGCTTGTCTAAGCGTTGGTCCAAACTAGAGCCCCTTGCAGCGCCACCTCGGGGAAACTTGAGGGCTGGTTTTAGTTGTACGGACTGCTTATCCGGTGTTGCCCTGAGAACGAGATATGTGCAGCTCCTATCAGGATGTCGGCGCATCGGGCGGTGTTGCTGGTTTAGTTTTACCCTGTCGAAATGTCTTGTTGTACTGGGATACCGAGTCTGATCGGAATGTCTCGGGTGGAGGTCTATTCCTTCGTTGACCGTGAGAGCTTGTTATGGGCTAAGTTGGGACACCCTGCAGGGATTTGAACTTTCGAAAGCCGTGCCCGTGGTTATGGGCAGATGGGAATTTGTTAACGTCCGGTTGTAGAAAACCTGAAGTCGACCTTAATTAAAATGAATCAACCGCGTGTGTAACCATGATGGTCTCTTTCCGGCAGAGTCCGAGAAGTGAACACGGTTGTTGGAGTTATGCTTGACGTAGGTAGTCCAGGATCACTTCTTGATCATACTTTTATCGACCGTGCTTTGCCTTCTCTTCTCGCTCTCATTTGCGTATGTTAGCCACCATATATGCTAGTCGCTTGCTGCAGCTCCACCTCAAACCGTTACCTTACCCATAAGCTTAAATAGTCTTGATCGCGAGGGTGCGAGATTGCTGAGTCCCCGTGGCTCACAGATACTTCCAAAAACCAGTTTGCAGGTGCCGATGAGTCCGTGCAGATGACGCAACCCAGCTCAGGAGGAGCTCGATGAAGATCTTGTCCTTTGTGTTGTTTCGTGCTAGTTGATCAGTAGTGGAGCCCAGTTGGGGTCGATCGGGGACCTTTGTCGCATTTGGGGTTCTTCTTTTATTTTGGTTCCGTAGTCGGACCATGCGTGTATTTGATTGGTGTAATGCTTTATTCATGTATTTGTGTGAAGTGGCGATTGTAAGCCAACTATGTAACTCTTTCCCTGTATGTATTTCATGGGTTGTGTGAAGATTACCTCACTTGCGACATATGCCTTCAATGCGATTATGCCTCTAAGTCGTGCCTCGACATGTGGGAGATATAGTCGCATCGAGGGTGTTACAGCGTGCTCTCATGAAATCCTTCATTTGTGCCCAAGTAGTGATGGGTGGATCACCTCTTGCCTCACGGCGCTCGATGACTTGTTCCCACCAAATGAGGACATAGTCTTGGAACTCAAGGGATGCCATCGCGATCTTCTTCTCTTCTTCATAGTTGTGCAAACGGAAGATCTTGTCAACCTTCAATGCCCATGAAAGGTATTCTTCGGGATCGTTGCTTCCGTTGAACTTGGGCATGGTGAACTTGAGCTTGCCGTAGCGTTGCTCTTCATTGTGTTGGGGCCGGGGATGATGACACCCATGTTGTAGATGGTTGTCCAACTTGTGGTGCTCTTGACGCGGAGGGTTGTCAGCCTTGTGTTGCTCTTGTCGCGGAGGATTCCCATTGTTTTCATGCTCTTGATGAACTTTATGGTCTTGGCGAGCTTGTGGAGGAACGCGTCGAGCTCGAGGGGGAACTAGACGATGCAGGCAAGCTTGAAATCATCGTTCGTGAAGTTCTTCGTGAAGTGCTTCTGCTTGTTCACGTGCTTGTCGGCCTCGGTCGGCAACGGCTCGACTCGCATCATGTAGAGCTTGTTGCGCCTCAAGTGCTTGAGCGTCACGAAGTTGTTGTTCTTGACGTTGAGCCTCGGCATCTTGTGCATTTTGGGGTAGACGCACGCGTTCTTCCTCTTCATGTTGGCGTTGTTGTTGCCGTTCTCGAGCTAGCGCAAAGGCTTCTTCGGCTTGACGTCGTCGGCGCTCTTGAGAGTCGGTGTCCCGAAGCAGATTGAGGTTTGCCTGACGGTCGGTGCGCGCGGCTCGACGAAGAGTGTTTGATGTTGGTGTACTTGAGTCGGAATGGCGACTTGAACGGCTCCTTCTTGAAGTGGAAGAAGAGCGATTGAGCAACAAAGCGCGAATCTCGTCCATCCTTGTGTCATTCTCTTGCTTGTGATCGTCGAGCTTGTGGTCGAAGTAGTCCCTTGTACGTTGCTCGGAAAGTCGCAAGTCGGCGGCAAGGTTTTCGATGCGTTCACTCATAGCTTGTTGCTCTTGATGCAAAGCACGTTGTGCACCAAAGAGGTGACTCCTGGTGACGAAGGAGTTCATGTCGTTGTCTTGCTCCATGAAGAGTGGGTTGGTAGAAGTACTTGGCCTATCCATCATTCCAAGACAAGTGTGAGTGGTAGAAACAGAAGAACGAATACCAAATGTACCTTGACCGAAGTTGAAAGTGAATCGATGATCACTCCAATGTAGGACAAGGAAATAGCCCAATTGGTACGAATTCTCGTCGATTTCTCACACCTACACAAGTAAAAGCTTATGTTGGAGCTTGGTTAGGATGGTGGAACAATTTTTAATATGAATGTAAGCAAGATTCAATAATGTTGGAGAATATTCGCAAGATGCAATGTAACAAGTAGACCAAGCATATACGATACACGGAAACACATGCACAAAAAGATAAGTGGGGTTGTGCAACCAAGGATGAGCCAAAATGTGGTATCCACAAAAATGCTCTTGTTGCACAACACTAGAGAGACGCTAGCACGATTGCACGATAGGCGGATACAAGAACTTGTGCACAACCTACTCAGCAAAAATGCAACCACTTCTATCCCAAATATGTTTTATGCAAGGTGTTGCTATGATATGATCCAAGATGATCGAGTATGACAATCTTATTGTTGTATGATGCTATGGTTCTTGCTTAAAAGCTCTTTGCTTATCTTTCCTCTTTGCTTAAAAGCTTGGTTGGCTCTTTGATGTTTGAGCTCTTTTCTCATGCAATGCTTGACGAACCAAGATAGCAAGTGAGTATGCAATGACAACTTTGTGACACAAGAGATGATACCAATATAGGCAACAATGATGTATGTATGTATGATATGGGAAGTATGATCACTAAAGTGCACAAGTCTCATTGCCGGCAATACTCAATGGCTAGTCTCGATGGGTAAGCAACACAAAGGAGTAAGGCGATGATGGCTATCAATGTAATGGCAAGAGTGATATGTCCAATACCAAGATGAGGTTACCTGTCTTGCTTCCGGTATGGTGTCAAAATGGAGGCACGAAATACCAAGTCGTAGTCGAGGTTGTCGTTGTTGATGACGCATCCGTGGCGAAGTTGAGCGGCGGTGATGTCGATGTCGAACCGTACCTAGATAGCCGAAACACAAAAGGATACGGTACCGCAACTCAAATTCTCAAAACCAAAGGCGACCAAAATCGTCGGAGTAGGTAGCGGTTAAGTGGTGGTGTGGGTTGGGATCTTGGCAATGTTTGCAGAAAGTCGGTGGTAGTGTAGCGGATGATGTGGTGGAAGCCAAAACAAAATTTGAGCGAAATCAGTTGCAGAGTAGCGGTCATCCGGAAATGGATGAATGTCCGGTCGCCGGTCGTCCGGTAAGGTCGGACGTCCGGTGCAACCTAGGTCGCCGGACATCCGATGGTCGGGGTCAACATGAAATTTCAGATCCGGGAGGTGATTTTGGGGATTTTGGGAGGGATTTCGAGGTGGAGATGGTGGGGGAAGGCTAGATCCACTTGCAACACAACAAATTCACGGATCAAAACCAACAAAACATCATCAAAACTCACAAAACACAAGAAAATTTTTTGGGGCTATTTTTGTGGGGATTTTCGGATTAGGACGAAAAACAACAAAATCAAGCTAGAAAAACGAAGAGGTGGGCTCCGAAATCATGATGAACCTTGCTCATGATACCAAGATGATGTAGGGTAGGAACCCTATGGCCCCATCTTTCATGAAAGGAGCGGAATCCCGCGAAGAACACGAGGAACACAAAGGGGAAAACGAGAGAAAACACTCAAACCAACATGAATAGATCACACATGTGCTAGATCCTTGGATACATGGAACGATACACGATACACAATCAACTAGGGACGATACATAGGTAGCCGGTCTTCTCCGTGAGGTCTTGATGGTCTTCTCCAAAGGAGGTCTTGAATCCGCGAGGGGGTCTTCCCTTAGAAGGGGCCTTGAATCCAAAGGGACCTTCTCCGAAGAGGCCGCGGTCTCTCGCAAGGAGGAGACCCGATATGGATGAGCGTAGCTCTATCTCTCAAATGAGCTAAACCAACGCTAACCCTAGCTAGGATGAATGGGGGGTCTATTTATAGTCTAAGTGCAAATGGGGGCGAAGTGAAGGGGTACATGGGCCTCGGGCCCGAACACTGTGTGCAGACAGGTACCGGACGTCCGCTGGGGACCAGTCGTCCGGTGTCTCAGGAGCTGCCGGACGTCCGGTGTCCTCCGGTCGTCCGCTGGTTCCGCTCTGTGATGGGGGTGCCAGACATCCGGAGGCTCCGGACTTCCGCTGACTTCGGCTCGGGTGCGGTCGCGTCGGTCGTCCGGTCGGGGCCGGACGTCCGCTCATTTGCCTCGGGTGCAGGGGCACCGTTCATCCGGTCTGGACCGGACGTTCGCTGGCTGGGGTTCGGCTGACGCTTCAGGCGCCGGACGTCCGGTCCCGGCCGATCGTCCGGCGGCTGGGAATTTTCCTGCAGCCCTTCTTCTTCTGCATCTTCTCGTCCATCTTCCTCTTCTTATTTTCCTTGCTCCTTAGCTTCTCCATTGTACCTGAGTATGCACAAGGTATCCATATGAGGTAGTAGCCATGCTTCATGTGCATCTAAGTGGAATTGTGAGAGGAGAGATGTCACCTCGGTTCCAAGGGCTCTTGCACGTGATCGAGTCATGGGTCCGGTAGGCACTTGATGAGACGATGGTAGGTCCATGGGGATGACCTTGGGATGCTCCACATCAGCACACCTCCTATGACATTACCACTAGCATCGCAATGTATCTCAAAAGGCTTGTCGAAGTTGGGTAAAGCAAGCACGGGAGCATGAGTAAGCAAATTCTTAAGCTCATTGAATGCGGTATCTTTGGATGTTCCCCAAACAAAAGGCGCATTCTTCTTGCTCAAAGCATGTAAAGGCGAAGCAATGGTGCTAAAATCCTTCACACAGCGACGATAGAAACCCACAAGGCCAAGAAAACTACGCACTTGATGCAAGTTGGTTGGTTGTGTCCAAGTCTTAATAGCATTGATCTTGGACTCGTCAACATGAACACCCTTAGAGGAAACAACAAAACCCAAGGAAATGAGCTTATCAACACCAAAAAGGTATTTCTCCATATTAGCATAGAGGCGCTCTTTTCTAAGAGTTTGCAAAACGGTGCAGACATGGGTGACATGCTCTTTGAGAGTTTTGCTAAACACAAGAATGTCATCGAAGTAAACCACAACAAATATACCAATGTAAGGGTGAAAGACATGATTCATAAGACGCATAAAAGTGTCCGGTGCTTCCGAGAGACCCATAGGCATGACTAACCACTCATACAAACCAAACTTGGTTTTGAAGGCAGTTTTTCATTCATCACCCTCTTGTATGCGGATTTGATAGTAACCACTCTTAAGATCAATTTTGGAAAAGATAGTGGCACCGCTAAGCTCATCAAGCATATCGTCTAGGCAAGGAATGGGATACCTATATCGAACGGTGATAGCATGGATAGGTCTACAATCGGAGCACATGCGAAAGCTACCGTCACGTTTTGGCACGAGAATGACCGGGACGGCACAAGGACTCAAAATTTCACGCACATGTCCATGGTCTATGAGATGCTTTACTTGCCTTTGTATTTATTTGGTTTCTTTGGGGTTGACACGGTAAGGTGCTTTGTTCGGAAGAGGTGCTCCAGGGATGAGGTCGATTCGGTGCTCAATGCCTCATAGAGGAGGTAGTCCCGGAGGTAGCTCGTCGGGGAAAACATCTTGAAATTCCTGCAAAATAGAAGATAACACTAAAGGTAGAGTGTGAGAGGTGTTAGCTTTTGGTGCGTTGTCCTTGCACAAGAGGACATAGTGTATCACACTAGATGGGTTCTCACACACTTCTCTTATCTCACGTTTGGTGGCAAATAGAAGTAGGTTCTTCTTGTTGCTCATCATGGAGGCACTCGGTTTGGGATTGTGGCGCTCACTCTCTTTTTGGTGGCTCGCTCTCTCACTATGATCTCCACGATGGGTGGCTTGCCTGTCGGCAATCACTTGACTTCGCAACATTGGATGGAGAATGTACTCCTTGCCCTTCATCTTGAAGATGTGGTGGTTCATTCGGCCGTTGTGGATGACTCCTCTATCGAATTGACATGGGCGCCCAAGGAGAAGATGGCAAACGGTCTTTGGAACGACGTCGCACTCCAAAGTGTCTTCGTAGGCACCAATTTTGAAGGAGACTTGTACTCGGTGCTCGACTTGGATGGTGTTGGAGTCGCTAAGCCATTGGACTTTGTATGGATTGGGATGCTTCGTCTTGGGCAATTGGAGCTTGGAGCAAAGTTCTTCACATGCCAAGTTATGACAACTTCCCCCATCGATGATGACCTTGACAGATCGTCCATTGATGTCGGCCTTGGTATGAAAGATATGGCATCTTTGGTCTTCTTCTCGATGATGTTCTAGATTCAAAACCTTGGCGACAACAAGGGCGGGACTTGAATCTTCATCGCAAAAGACTTGTTCCTGTTCATCATTCACTTTTCGGTGCATGGCGACTTGCTCAAGGGCTTCCATTTCGCCTTCACTCATTGAGTCATAAGTGCCATCGTCGTTGAGGATCATGGTTCGCTTGTTGGTGCACTCATAGGACTTGTGGCCTCGGCCTCCGCAAGTGAAACACTTGAAGGAACTCATCTTGACGGTCTCATCGGTTGGAGTTGATGATGATGAAGCTCTCGGCTTGAAGTTGCTCGTAGTAGGATGACTTGTAGTTGACGAAGCTTTCTTGGAACTCGACTTGTCGATGGTGCTAGTAGAAGGCTTGGAAGTCGGTGTTGGAGTTGTTGAAGCTTGGTTGTTGGAGAAGCCGTATGACTTGGATGAGAACTTGGCATACTTGAAATCATCTTGCACTTGGCGTTCCGCTTTGGTAGCTTGGTGCACTTGCTCGATGAGATTTGAGTATGGTTGGAAGTCGGTGATCTTCTTGATGGGATGATTGAGTTCATTCAAGAAACATGCCATTGTTTGCTCATCATCTTCTATTACATTGGCTCGTATCATGGCAATCTCCATCTCCTTGTAGTACTCTTCAACGCTCTTGGTTCCTTGCTTGAGTTGTTGGAGTTTCTTGAAGAGGTCGTGGTTGTAGTAGGTAGGTACAAAGCATGCTCTCATGACATCCTTCATTTGTGCCCAAGTGGTGATGGGTGGTTCACCTCTTGCTTGGTCTACTTGTTACATTGCATCTTGCAAATCTTTTCCAACATTATTGAAGCTCACTTACAATTGCATCAAAATTTGTGCCACCATCCTAACCAAGCTCCACCATAAGCTTTTACTTGTGTAGGTGTGAGAAACCGACAAGAATTGGTACCAATTGTGCTATTTCCTTGTCCTACATTGGAGTGATCATCGATCCACTTTCAACTTCGGTCAAGGTACATTTGGTATTCGTTCTTCTCTTTCTACCACTTACAATTGTCTTGGAATGATGGATAGTCCAAGTACTTCTACCAACCCACTCTTCATGGAGCAAGACGACGACATGCACTCCTTCGTCACCAAGAGTCACCTCTTTGGTGCACAACGTGCTTTGCATCAAGAGCAACAAGCCATGAGTGACTGCATCGACAACCTCGCTACCGACTTGCGATTCTCTGAGCAACGTACAAGGGACTACTTCGACCACAAGCTCGACGATCACAAGAAAGAGAATGACGCAAGGATGGACGAGATTCATGCTTTGTTGCTCAACTGCTCTTCTTCCACTTCAAGAAGGAGTCGTTCAAGTCGCCAATCTGACTTCACCCTCTCCGGCTCAAGTACACCAACATTGAACACTCTTCGCCCTGTCGCACGCAACGAGCATCAAGAAAGCCTCAATCCTCTACGCGACACCGACTCGCAAGAGCACTTACAATGTCAAACCCAAGAGGCCTTTGCGCTAGCACGAGAACGACAATGACAACGCTAACATGAAGAGGAAGAGCGAGTGCGTCTACACCAAAATGCTCAAGATGCCGAGGCACAACGTCAAGAACAACAACTCCGTGACGCTCAAGCACTTGCGACACAACAACCTCTACGCGATTCAAGTCGAGCCATGCTGACCGAGGCCGACAAGCCCGTGATCAAGAGGAAGCACTTCGCGAAGAAATTCAAGAACGAAGATTTCAAGCTCGCGTGCATCGTCAAGTTCCTCCTCGAGCTCGACAAGCTCCTCCACAAGCTCCTCCACAAGCTCGCCAAGAACAACAAGTCAATCAAGAGCATGAAGACAATGGAGATCGTCCATGACAAGAGCAACATGAGGATGACAACCCTCCGCACCAAGAGCACCACGAGTTGAACAATCAGCAACAACACGGGTGTCATCATCCCCGACCCCAACACAATGAAGAGCAACGCTATGGCAAATTCAAGTTCACCATGCCCAAGTTCAACGGAAGCAACGATCCCGAAGAGTACCTTTCATGGGCATTGAAGGTTGACAAGATCTTCCATTTGCACAACTATGAAGAAGAGAAGAAGATCGCGATGGCATCCCTTGAGTTCCAAGACTATGTCCTCATTTGGTGGGAACAAGTCATCGAGCGCCGTGAGGCAAGCAATTTGTTTATCAAGAAAGTCACCAAGTGGCACATCATCATTAAGCAAGGTACTAGCATCATCATAAGCATTATCCATAGCAGAGGTAGCATCATCAATAAATTGCGAAATATCAGAATTAATAGCATGTGGTGGTGTTGCAAGTTTACTTAAAACAGAAGGTGAATCTAAAGTAGAACTGGATGGCAGTTCCTTACCTCCCCTCATCTTTGAGGGAAAAATCATAGTCTTAGCATCCTTCAGATTCTTCATAGTGATAATATGATAATAATCCCAAGTAACTTAACAAATATAGCTATGCTCCCCAGCAACGGCGCCAGAAAAAGGTCTTGATAACCCACAAGTATAGGGGATCCCAACGGTTTTCGAGGGTAGAGTATTCAACCCAAATTTATAGATTCGATACAAGGGGCGCCAAAGAATAGTTGAAGGTATTAGCAGCTGAGTTGTAAATTCAACCACACCTGGAGATTAATTATCTGCATCAAGTAATCAGTAGCAAAGTAATATGATAGTTTTGATAATAGTAGCCGCAGTAGCGGTAACAGTAACAGTGATAGCAGTAATTTTGTAGCAGGTGTAACAATGATGATAGGAGTAGTAACTTAGCAAGAACAATATAAGATAAATTCGTAGGCATTGGATTGGTGACTTGTTGGATGATATTCATCATGAGACAGTTATAACCTAGGGCGATACGGCACTAGCTCCAGTTCGTCAATATAATGTAGGCATGTATTCCGTAAATAGTCATATAAGGTACACAGAAACACACACGCAAAAAGATAAGTGGGGTTGTGCCACCAAGGGTGAGCCAAAATGTGGAATCCACAAAAATGCTCTTGTTGCACAACACTAGAGAGACGCTAGCACGATTGCACAATAGGCGGATGCATGAACTTGTGCACAACCTACTTAGCAAAAATGCAACGACTTCTATCCCAAGTATGCTCTATGCAAGGTGTTGCTATGATATGATCCAAGATGACCGAGTATGACAATCTTAATGTTGTATGATGCTATGGTTCTTGCTTAAAAGCTCTTTGCTTATCTTTCCTCTTTGCGTAAAAGCTTGTTTGGCTCTTTGATGTTTGAGCTCTTTTCTCATGCAATGCTTGACAAACCAAGAAGAGTAATACAACATGATGTTGTTGAATCTGATGATGAGCTTGAAACCGAATCTCCTAAAACACCTGCTAGAACTAGCCCTCCTAGATATGAATTTCCTAAGGTACCTGAAGGTTATGTATGAGTGAGGAGACAACTAGAGATATTCTTGCTTACAGAGATAGAGATGATCTAGAGAAATTATTATGCAAGTATAAAGAAAAATCTCTGAATGCTAGAATGAAATGTGATCCTAAGTTTGCTACTTCACCTATCTTTATTAATGATAAGGATTATGAATTCTCTATCGACCAGAGTTAATTACTTTGGTTGAATTTGATCCTTTCCATGGTTATGAAACTAAAACTGTTGTGGCACATCTTACTAAGTTGAATGACATAGCCACCATTTTTTACTCATGATGATAAAACCCGCTATTACTTTATTCTCAAATTATGTCCGTTCTCATTAAAGGGTGATGCTAAAGCTTGGTACAATACTCTTGCTCCTGGTTGTGTGCGTAGTCCCCAAGATATGATTTATTACTTGTCTGGAAAATATTTTCCTGCTCATAAGAACCAAGCTGCCTTGCAGGAAATATTAACTTTATGCAAACTGAAGAAGAAAGTCTACCACAAGCTTGGGGGAGGCTTTGCCAGTTACTTAATGCTTTGCCTGATCATCCTTTAAGAAAAATGAAATACTTGATATCTTCTATAATGGACTAACTGATGCTTCTTGGGATTTCCTAGATAGTTGTGCTGGTTGTGTCTTCAGGGAACGAACTATTGGACAAGCTGAAGAATTATTGAATAATATATTGAAAAATTATGATGATTGGACTATTCCTGAACCATCGCCTAAACCCACTCCGAAGAAGAGGGGTATATTATATCTCAGTCCTGAAGATATGCAGGAGGCAAAGAAATCTATGAAGGAAAAAGGTATTAAAGCTAAGGATGTTAAAAATTTACCTCCTATTAAAGAAATACATGTGCTTAATACACCACCACTGCCTAAGGTGGTAGAGGTAAATTCTCTTATGAAATTCAATGATAATGACAATCCTCACAATATGCATTCTAGCCAATGCCGTTATGAGTTTGAAAATTATATTAGAAAACATGATCACTTCAATGCAAATGTTATGAAACGATTGAAATATAATTCTGATATGATTGCTTGCTTGAGTGACTAGTTATTTAGAATATCAAACAAGATCACTTAATGCTTTGCCTGATCAAACTCAATTAGAACAAGTTGCTAAATCTCAAAGAGAATAGCGTGATGAAATGAATAATAATATGCATGACTTTGCTGTTAGACTTGCAACTAGAGGAGGTAAAATGACTCAGGAACCACTTTATCCTGAGGGACACCCAAAAAGAATTGAACAACATTCACAAAGACCTAACACTAGTGCACCTAGTCCTTCTAGAAAGAAAAAGAGAAAGAAAAATGATAGGACTTTGCATACTTCTAGTGAACTTGAAATAGAAAAACCTCCTAATTATGATAATGAAACATCTATCTCTGATGTTGAAACTCAGTCTGGTAATGAACACTCACCTAGTGATAATGAAAAAGAAAGTGCTGATGTTCATGAAGACTCTCAACCAAATAATAAAGAACCAGACAATGATGTTGAGACAGAACCACTTGTTGATCTTGATAACCCACAACGTAAGAATAAAAGGATTGATAAAAGAGACTTCATTGCTAGAAAACACGGTAAAGAAAGAGAACTGTGGGTTCAAAAACCTATGCCTTTTCCACCCAAGTCAACTAAAAAGAATGACGATGAAGAATTTGAATGCTTTGCTGGAATGCCTTTTCCACCCAAGTCAACCTATGCCTTTTTTGCTGGAATGTCTTTTTGCGTACTCGCTTGACTGATATCTTGAAAATGCCTCCTTATGCAAAGTATATGAAAGACATCATCACAAATAAGTGAAAAATACCGGAAGCTGAAATCTCCACTATGCTTGCTAATTGTACTTTTAAAGATGGAGTACCTAAAAAACTTGGAGATCCGGGAATACCAACTATACCTTGCTCCATCAAAAAGAATTATGTGAAAACTGCTTTGTGTGATTTAGGAGATGGTGTTAGTGTTATGACCTTCTCTTTATATAAAAGACTTGATTTGAATAAACTCATACCTACTGAAATATCTTTGCAAATGGCTGATAAATCAACTGCCATACCTATCGGTATCTGTGAGGATGTGCCCATTTTTGTTGCTAATGTTACTATTTTGACTAACTTTGTTATACTTGAGATGCCCGAGGACGACAACATGTCGATTATCCTTGGTAGACCCTTCTTGAATACTGCAGGGGCTGTTATTGATTGCAGTAAAAGCAAGGTCACTTTTCTTATCAATGGTAATGAGCATACGGTGCACTTTCCGAAGAAACAATTCCAAGGGAATGGTATTAATGTCATTGAAAAATCTCCGACAATCATTATTGGAAGTTTTCAAATACCTCTACCTACTATCAAAAAGAAATATGAAATGCTTATTGTTGGCGACATTCATATCCCCATTGAGGTAACTTAGTGATTTACGAAAGTTCTTTGGCTCCATGTTAATCAAAAGTGGTTGTTAATAACACTTGATCAACCTTATTAATGGATCATTTTTGAGCGGTATGAAGTTTATGAATTTAGTAACACTACCTTATGCCCTTACTTTTTATTCTCTATTTTTATTAGTTTAATAAAATAAAATGTCATGTTTTGTCTATTTTCTGATTTCTCGTGCAATAAAAAAATGACCTAAAAATAAAAGTTCTCAGAATGCCCTGAATATTTAATACGATTTTTCCTAAATATTTATGAATTTTTGGTGCAAATAACATCAGAGGGAGATGCACCAGGTGGGCAGAACACACCTGGGCGCGTCAGGACCCCCAGGCGCGCCCTGGTGGGTTGTGGTCCCCACGTGGGGCCCCTCACTTATCTCTTCATACCACATCATCACCTACCTCCAGAAAAAATCTCCATTGCTCTCTCTCCCGTGTTCTTGCTCTCAAACCTACGGATTTCGATCTATTTGCTCGAAGCTCTTTCGAAACTGTTTTGGGGGATTGTTGCTTGGTATGTGACTCCACCATTTGTCCAATTAGTTTTTGTTTTAGTGGTTTATATTTTGAATAATTAGCTACTCTTGGTGCTACTGTAGATGAGCATGCATGTTGAATTCATAGTGTTCTAAGTAGTTTGAATGCTTGCTATGGCCTCTATGTATCCCTATGAGTAGTTGGTATCATTTTTGTGAAGTTTCGTTGAGAAAATTTTGTGGGCTAATAAATTTCAGAATTTTGTTCATAGGAAAACCATGAATACCTTTAGGAAGTTTGGCTCTAAGAAGAACTCCAAGGGTGTTATTGGGGAGTCATCTGATAGTGATCTTCATCCTCGGAGGTTGGTGGAAGTACGGCCGTGTGAATGGCCGCACACCCCGTTCTTGGAAGAGGCTGGAATCCTTCAGGAGTTCACATAATATGCTGCTAATGCTGGCCTCACTGACTTCATCGTAGATGAGTGTGAACAGCACCAAATCCTCACAAACATCTTTGTTCAAAGTTTTACTTTCCTGCCTAGGAATAATCCTCCTTAAGTGAGTTTTAATTTATATGCCGAAAACCATCAGATACCACTTAGTGAATTTTGTGACATATGCATGATCTTCTGATGGGAGCTTAGACGGGTCTAGGCTGGCGGAGTTTGAGACTTTTTATCGCACTTTGATAGTGGGAGATGAGAGAGGGGTGTCAACTATCACTGCCATTGGCTTGCATTTTCCTGCGGTTCATTTCTTTGCTCTTTTCATTGCAAAATGCTTGCTTGCTAGGGAGAAGGTGGGTGGGCTCAACTCACCAGACCTTATTGTTTTGCGTCGTGCATTAGAGGGCGACAACACTTATAGTTTGGGAGCTATTGTGGCTCGTCGCCTCCACCTTAATAAATCCAAGGGTAAAATTCATGGTGGGATTTATGTTACTCGTTTGGCGGCTCACTTAGAGGTTGAGATACACCCTCATGATTACCCTCTGACCAAGGTTTACCTAGCCCGTGCTGCCATGGATCACCACCATTTTACTGATGATAAATCTCCTGACATTCTTATTCCATATAACCTGGTATTCAGCATTGAAACCCGTGATATTATTCCATTGCCAGCTCCTGCTTTGTTTGATTCTGTTGCTAGGGGTGGATATAGGGTTATGCCTGCGGACATCATCGCCTACCGGAACGCTCGGGCTGCTGCAGAGGCAGAGGAGGAGCCTCAGCAGTGGGATCAGTGGATGCTCGCTCCTCAGTAGCCCAACTACTATCCAGGCTTCTGATAGATTACTAAGTTAGGCCAAAAGCCTAAGCTTGCAGGAGTACGTGTTTCTCACGGACATTACATTCATGTTCACTTATTCCATTTGTCAGTGTTCACACTTTTTCATTGTATCATCTATGCTTAGATTTTATTTTTCTTGCTTTCTTCTTGTGTGTTTGAAAAACTTAAGAAAACCCAAAAAAATAGTTGTAGTTAATTTAATTTCTACGCATGCTTAGTAGTAATATTAAAAAGGAAACCCAAAAAGATTTCCTTGTTCTTCTTTTGCTTGTTGGGAGCTTTACGTGTAAATAGTTTTTCTCGTTTTTGCTTCCCTTTTTATTTGCTTGTTCAAGAAAACCAAAAAATCCAAAAATATTTTAGTGTGTTCCTCTGAATTTATTTTCTTTTTATTCGAGTCTTGCCAAGGAGGAGACCATGATGAAAATGTTGAGTGGCTCTCATATGAATAATTGTTGAACTAATAAAGAGCCCATTTTACCTTGTCTTCTCCTATTGAATAAAATGTTTATAGATTCCAGCTTAGTCCATGGCACTCTTGCACTATTATTATTTTCACATCATTCGGTCGTGCAAGTGAAAGACAATAATGACGATACTTGATGAACTGTCCGTGGTAGAGAGAAACTGGTATGAACTCGACTTGTTCTGTTTGTGTAAATATGTTTAACCGAGTATCCATGATTCAGCCCATTATGATTAAACATGTTTGCAATGACAATTAGAGATTAGAGTTTATCATGCCATGCATAAGTAGCTGGGAGTGGATAATGATTTATCTTGGATATCAACATTGCGTTAAAATGATTGTGGTGTAGTATGATGATATCGTATCCTCCTATGAATGTACGAGTGGCTTGACTTGCCACATGTTCATGAATGCAGTTGAATCAAAACCAACATAGCCTCTATGATATTTATGTTCATGGTGATCATATCCTAATCATGCTAGTGTCCAATGTTACTTATGCATAATGCATGATCATGATCGTTGTTGCTCTCTAGCTGGTCGGTACTCAATGTAATTGCTAGCCTTCGCCTGTACTAAGTGAGAATTCTGCTTGTACATCAAAAACCTTGAACCCAAAGTTATTCTAGATGATTCCACCCTAGCTACCTATATGCGGTATTACCCTGCCATCCTAAGTAAATTTGCATGTGCCACCTCTAAAAAACTTCTAAAAATATATCCTTTTCGTGTGCCTGGATCATTCATGGAACTATAGGAGGTGGTCAGTATCTCTCTTCCATGCTAAGCGGGTTATTCTCAGGTCGAGTGTTTATTCACTCACCATCGCACAAGAAAAGGGCGGTAATAGGGATGCCCAGTCCCGAACTGCAAACACAAAAAGATTTAATCTCTCAAATAATCAAACAAAAACTCCCAATGGAGTCAAAACCTTTACTTTTTATCACTTGGGAACCGCCACTATAATGTTAAGCATGGAAGGTATTGATAACTAATGGTCCTGAAGTAATTGAGAAGGGTGCATGTCCCAAAATATCAATTATCTCTATTTTAAAAACTTGAGCTCTGGCACCTTTGCAAATCACTGCTTCCCTCTGGAAAGGGACTATCTATTTACTTTTATGTTGTGTCATCACCTTCTAAAACAAGCGCTAGAACCTGAGAGCACAGCTGTCATGACTTGTGCATTGTGTGTAGCTAATGTTGGGTGCATCATAACTGGATCTTTTCTACCATGAATTACAATGTTTAGTCGCCGCTTGGACTTTGGAGGTGCTATGCATTTATGTTTTGCGGTCCCATAAAGGGCTAGCGAGATCCACTATTGTCATATTATATCATGGTTTTTTTGACAAAGTGTTGCCGTTTGAGATGTCTTATTATTGCTCGCTAGCTGCTTATGTCATTGATATGAGTTAATATAATCGTTAAGAGTTATTGTCGGCATGGTTAGTTATAATGTTGGCTGAAAACCTGGGTGTTGTTTAACATTATTTATGCAAACAAGAGCAAAAGAGTTCGTAAAAGTTTTTCTTCTTCACATTTATTTTATCAACTGAATTGCTTGAGGACAAGCAAAGGTTTAAGCTTGGGGGAGTTGATACGTCTCTAACGTATCTACTTTTCCTAACGCTTTTCCTCTTGTATTGGACTCTAATTTGCATGATTTGAATGAAACTAACCCTGGATTGATGTTGTTTTCAGCAGAACTACCAAGGTGTTGTTTTTGTGCAAAAATAAAAGTTCTCGAAATGGTATGAAACTTTGCAAGGATTTTTTATATAGTGAATGAGAATTTCTGGAGCCAAGATCCACCGGAGAGGGGCACCAGGGTGGGCACAGCCCACTGATATGTCTCCAACGTATCTATAATTTTTGATTGTTCCATGCTATTATATTATCTGTTTTGGATGTTATTGGGCTTTATTTTACACTTTATATTATTTTTGGGACTAACCTATTAACCGGAGGCCCAGCCCAAATTGTTGTTTTTTTCCTATTTCAGTGTTTCACAGAAAAGGAATATCAAACAGAATCCAAACGGAATGAAACCGTCGGGACAGTTATTTTTGGAACAAACATGACCCAGGGGACTTGGAGTGGACGTCAAGAAACAATTGAGGAGGCCACGAGGCAGGGGGCACGCCTACCCCCCTGGGCGCGCCCTCCACCCTCGTGGGCCACTCGTTGCTCCACTGACCTACTTCTTCGTCCTATATATATATATTCATATACCCCACAAACATCCAGGAGCACCACAAAACCCTATTTCCACCGCCGCAACCTTCTGTACCCAAGAGATCCCATCTTGGGGTCTTTTCCGGAGCTCCACCGGAGGGGGCATTGATCACGGAGGGCCTCTACATCAACTCCATGGCCCCTCCGATGATGTGTGAGTAGTTTACCTCAGACCTTCGGGTCCATAGCTAGTAGCTAGATGGCTTCTTCTCTCTCTTTGGGTCTCAATACAAAGTTCTCCTCGATTCTCTTCGAGATCTATTCGATGTAATCTTCTTTTGCGGTGTGTTTGTCGAGATCCGATGAATTGTGGGTTTATGATCAAGTCTATCTATGAACAATATTTGAATCTTCTCTGAGTTCTTTTATGTATGATTGGTTTATCTTTGCAAGTCTCTTCGAATTATCAGTTTGGATTGGCCTACTAGATTGATCTTTCTTGCAATGGGAGAAGTGCTTAGCTTTGGGTTCAATCTTGTGGTGCTCGATCCAGTGACAGAAAGGGAAACGACATGTATTGTATTGTTGCCATCGAGGATGAAAAGATGGGGTTTATATCATATTGCATGAGTGTATCCCTCTACATCATGTCATCTTGCTTAAGGCGTTACTCTGTTCTTATAAACTTAATACTCTAGATGCATGCTGGATAGCGGTCGATGTGTGGAGTAATAGTAGTAGATGCAGGCAGGAGTCGGTTTACTTATCACGGATGTGATGCCTATATACATGATCATGCCTAGATATTCTCATTATTATTCACCTTTCTATCAATTGCTCGACAGTAATTTGTTCACCCACCGTAATACTTATGCTATCTTGAGAGGAGCCACTAGTGAAACCTATGGCCCACTAGTCTATTCTCCATCATATTAATCTTCCGTCAACAAGCTATTTCTATTATCTTTTATTTTGCAATCTTTACTTTTAATCTTTATCATAAAAATACCAAAAATATTATCTTATCATCTCTATCAGATTTCACTCTTGCAAGTGGCCGTGAAGGGATTGACAACCCCTTTATCGCGTTGGTTGCGAGGTTCTTATTTGTTTGTGTAGGTACGAGGTGACTCGCGCATGGTCTCCTACTGGATTGATACCTTGGTTCTCAAAAACTGAGGGAAATACTTACGTTGCTTTGCTGCATCACCCTTTCCTCTTCAAGGGAAAACCAACGTAGTGCTCAAGATGTAGCAAGAAGGATTTCTGGCGCCGTTGCCAGGGAGATCTACGCCAAGTCAAGACATACCAAGTACCCATCAGAACTCTTATCCTTCACATTATATTATTTGCCATTTTTCTCTCGTTTTCCTCTCCCCCCACTTAACCCTTGTCGTTTTATTCGCCCTTCTTCTATTAGTCTTTCCATTTGCTTTGATGTCTTACTTGGCTCGTTTCCTTCTTTAGTTGGAATAGTTGTTTATTTATTGCTAAATAGAGAATCTAAGATCTATGGATCCTCATCCGCTTGCTACTCTTTTTAAGAGATCCAATTATGATGAACCAATTGCTAGTGAGTTTTGTGCACTAGATTATCTTTATGAAGTTTTGCTTGAAATTCATGAGTCTGAAAATTGTCATAAAGTACTTTATGGAGTGATTCACGATGAATCTTTGAATAAAAAGCATGATTACAATGATGATAGTATAAATTCTATTAATGTCAATTATGTTTATAATATGCAAAATCCTAAGCTTGGGGATGCTAGTTTTGCTATGTCTACTACTTGTTGAAATGATCATGATTGGGGTGATTCTTCTTTTGATCTTGAAAATTTATTTAAGGCCCAGGATGAATATGAGATTGATAATAATGTTTGCAATAATATTGAAAGTGGGTTTGGAAGAGTGTCAACTTTAGATCCCACATATTTGGAGAATGTTCAATCTTATGAGGTTTTTGATAAAAGTGGGTTTGGAGAGGTCATGACTTTAGTTAATGTTAATCCCACTATTTTGGAAGAGTGTCAACTTTGCATGCATGTGGATTGTGTTGAAAATATTTTATGTGATAGCTATTTTGTTGAATTTGATTATGATCCTACATGTAATTATTATGATAGAGTAAAATATGGTGGTAGAAATTTTCATGTTACTAAATTATGTCTCGTTATGTTGAGATTGCTATTGTTTCTTTCCACTTCCTTGCATATGCTAGTTTTTGCTTGCCTTGCTAATTTGTTTGCCTATAAGATGCCTATGCATAAGAATTATGTTAGACTTAAGCATGTTTGTCACATGTTTTATGATGCTCTCTTTGTGCTCTATTTCTTGTCTTTTCATGTGAGCATCATTAAAATTATCAACGCCTAGCTAAAAGGCTTTAAAGAAAAGCGCTTGTTGGGAGACAACCCAATATTTTTCCTTGCTGTTATTCAATAAATAATTTATCTTGCCTCTGTCTTGGTTGTTTTTTCATGTTTAATTAGTGTTTGTTCCAAGTAGAACCGTTGGGAAGACTTGGGGAAAGTCTTTTTGATCTTGCTGCAAAAAACAGAAACTTAAGCGCTCACGAGAATTGCTGCCATTTTTTACTGGAGAGTGCTATTTAGTTAATTTGAGAAATACTTGTGTTGAAGTTTGTGATTCCCGTAGCATGCACGTATGGTGAACCGTTATGTGATGAAGTCGGAGCCTGATTTATTTATTGACTGCCTTCTTTATGAGTGGCGGTCGGGGACGAGCGATGGTCTTTTCCTACCAATCTACCCCCCTAGGAGCATGCGCGTAGTACTTTGTTTCGATAACTAATAGATTTTTGCAATAAGTATGTGAGTCTTTATGACTAATATTGAGTCCATGGATTATACACACCCTCACCCTTCCACCATTGCTAGCCTCTTTAGTACCGTGCAACTTTCGCCTGTACCATAAACCCACCATACACCTTCCTCAAAACAGCCACCATACCTACCTATTATGGAATTTCCATAGCCATTCCGAGAAATATTGCCATGCAACTTTCCACTGTTCCGTTTGTTATGACACGCTTCATTGTCATATTGCTATGCATGATCATGTAGTTGACATCATATTTGTGGCAAAGCCACCGTTCATAATTTTTTCATACATGTCACTCTTGATTCATTGCATATCCCGGTACACCGCCGGAGGCATTCACATAGAGTCATATTTTTTTCTAAGTATTGAGTTGTAAATAAAAAGAAGTGTGATGATCATCATTATTAGAGCATTGTCCCAGTGAGGAAAGGATGATGGAGACTATGATTCCCCCACAAGTCGGGATGAGACTCCAGACGAAAAAAAGAGAAGAAAAGAGGCCAAAAGAAAAAAAAGGCCCAAATAAAAAATGAGAGAAAAAGAGAGAAGGGACAATGTTACTATCCTTTTTCCACACTTGTGCTTCAAAGTAGTACCATGATCTTCATGATAGAGAGACTCCTATGTTGTTACTTTCATAAATAGTGGGAATTTTACATTATAGAACTTGGCTTGTATATTTCAATGATGGGCTTTCTCAAATTGCCCTAGGTCTTCGTGAGCAAGCAAGTTGGATGCACACCCACTTAGTTTCTTTTGTTGAGCTTTCATACACTTATAGCTCTAGTGCATCCGTTGCATGGCAATCCGTACTCACTCACATTGATATCTATTAATGGGCATCTCCATATCCCGTTGATACGCCTAGTTGAAGTGAGACTATATTCTCCTTTTTGTCTTCTCCACAACCACCATTCTATTCCACCTATAGTGCTATATCTATGGCTCACGCTCATGTATTGCGTGAAAATTGAAAAAGTTTGAGAACATCAAAAGTATGAAACAATTGCTTGGCTTGTCATCGGGGTTGTGTATGATTTAAATATTTTGTGTGATGAAGATAGAGCATAGCCAGACTATATGATTTTGTAGGGATAACTTTCTTTGGCCATGTTATTTTGAGAAGACATGATTTCTTAGTTAGTATGCTTGAAGTATTATTATTTCTATGTCAATATTAAATTTTTATATTGAATCTTTCGAATCTGAACATTCATGCCACAATAAAGAAAAATTACATTGAGAAATATGTTAGGAAGCATTCCACATCAAAAATTCCGTTTTTATCATTTACCTACTCGAGGACGAGCAGGATAAGCTTGGGGGTGCTTGATACGTCTCCAACGTATCTATAATTTTTGATTGTTCCATGCTATTATATTATCTGTTTTGGATGTTAATGGTTTTATTTTACACTTTTATATTATTTTTGGGACTAACCTATTAACCGGAGGCCCAGCCCAAATTGTTGTTTTTTTGCCTATTTCAGTGTTTCGTAGAAAAGGAATATCAAACGGAATCCGAATGGAATGAAACCCTCGAGAGAGTTATCTTTGGAACAAACGTGATCCAGGGGACTTAGAGTGGACATCAAGAAACAATCAAGGAGGCCACGAGGCAGCGGGCGCGCCTACCCCCCTGGGAGCGCCCTCCACCCTCGTGGGCCCCTCGTTGCTCCACCGACCTACTTCTTCCTCCTATATATATTCATGTACCCCGCAAACATCCAGGAGCACCACAAAATCCTATTTCCACCGCCGCAACCTTCTGTACCCAAGAGATCCCATCTTGGGGCCTTTTTAGGATGATAGAGGCAAAGGTGTCCTGATGTTTCGATGAGATGGTGGCTATCGTTTCTGTGGGAGTCGACCTTGACGATCCGACTACGAACGTGCGATACGTCGCGCCTTAGCAATCGCTAAACCAACTTCCGAGGGGTTATTGACCACGCCGGAGCACGATTAACCTGACCACGAGGGTCTGTTTCCTGTGAGCAAACGAAGAACAAGCAAGAAACTGAGATTGCAATCTAGATATTGCGAATATAAGAAAGCTTTATTGATCAAGGTGGGGTTCTGTGACGTCTTGGTCTGGTCGTTGGACACAAACGAAGTACGCGAAGTTGCAGCTATGGCGAACTTTTAATCTAAACAAAACCCAAAGTCTAAACGATGCCCTAAGGGCTGTATATATGGAGGAGAGAGGGGGGATTTCGTGGCCCATGCTGGAGGGGTCCGAAACCAACCCTAACTTTTGTTTCCCCACACATACGGACTCTAAAAACAGCCTATAATTAAGTATTTCGAAAATACATGGGCCTGGCCCAATAATAAGGTGACGCAGCACCTAGAATAGCCTCTGGACGAAATTTATGAAGTGGCATCTTGTATATTTCGTCCCATGCTTCATGCACTCATTATGGTGGCTTCAGAGTCCTGGAATCATCACTTGTAACTCCGTTCTTGTTCCCCTTGCGCATGCCATCATCTCCATGCTTGAACTTGCTCCAAGGTTCATCTTTATTGTCCAAGCTAGGCCCTTCATTTGTAAGCAAAACAAATGTATCCAACTTAGGCAGCATCATATTCACATGAACATTAGAATCGTTACCAAGAAACGAAAGTACCTGATAATTCAATTGGCATGCGCGAGCTCTAGTAATTGGTCCAGTATGTACAGCAGCAGGGGTTGTGGGTGTAACAATGGTATTGATGTCCTCATCATCCTCCCCTTCTTGAAATGAAGTCGTCCTCGACGAAAGTTCATCGTCCTCACCCAAATAAGGCTTCAAATATGCAATGTTAAAAGTGGGACTAACCCCAAAATCTGCAGGCAGCTCAAGTTTATATGCATTATCATTTATTTTCTCTAACACCTTAAAAGGACTATCAGCACGTGGCATTAGCTTTGATTTGCGCAAATTAGGAAATCTATCCTTACGCAAATGTAACCAAACAAGATCTCCAGGTGCAAACACAACATGTTTTCTACCCTTATCTCCAGCAAGTTTATATTTAGCATTCATACGCTCAATGTTTTCCTTAGTTAACTCATGCATTTTTAAAATCAATTCAGCACGTTCTTTAGCATCAAAATTAACCTTCTCCGAAGATGGAAGAGGCAACAAATCAATAGGTGCACGAGGTAGGAAACCATACACAATTTCAAAAGGGCACATCTTAGTAGTAGAATGCAATGAACGATTATAAGCAAATTCAATATGAGGCGAGCATTCTTCCCACATTTTCTTGTTATTCTTCAAAACAGCCCTAAGCATAGTAGACAATGTTCTATTGACTACTTCAGTTTGTCCATCAGTATGGGGGTGACAAGTAGTACTAAAAAGCAGTTTAGTACCCAACTTAGCCCATAAACATCTCCAAAAGAGGCTAAGAAATTTAGTATCACGATCTGAAACAATAGTATTTGGCACACCATGCAAGCGAATAATTTCACGAAAGAACAAATCAGCAACATTAATAGCATCATCGCTTTTATGACATGGTATAAAGTGTGCTGCCATTTTCGAGAACCTATACACGACAACAAATATGCTATCCCTCCCCTTCTTTGTTCGAGGTAAACCTAAAACAAAGTCCATAGATATATCCTCCCAAGGAACACTAGGTACAGGCAAAGGCATATATAAACCATGAGAATTGAGTCGTGACTTAGCTTTTTGACATGTAGTGCAGCGAGCAACAAAACGCTCAACATCCCGTCTCATCTTTGGCCAAAAGAAATGTGTAGCAAGTATATCCTGATAGAGGCAAAGGTGTCCCGATGTTTCGATGAGATGGTGGCTATCGTTTTCTGTGGGAGTCGACCTTGACGATCCGACTACGAACGTGCGAGACGTCGCGCCTTAGCAATCGCTAAACCAACTTCCGAGGGTTATTGACCACGCCGGAGCACGATCAACCTGACCACGAGGGTCTGTTTCCTGCAAGCAAACGAAGAACAAGCAAGAAACTGAGATTGCAATCTGGATATTGCGAATATAAGATGAAAGCTTTATTGATCAAGGTGGGGTTCTCTGACGTCTTGGTCTGGTCGTTGGACACAAACGAAGTACGAGAAGTTGCAGCTATGGCGAACTTTTAATCTAAACAAAACCCAAAGTCTAAACGATGCCCTAAGGGCTGTATATATGGAGGAAGAGGGGGGAATTTCGTGGCCCTTGAGGGTGGGGTCCGAAACCAACCCTAACTCTTGTTTCCCCACACATACGGACTCTAAAAATAGCCTATACTTAAGTATTTCGAAATTACATGGGCCTGGCCCATTAATAAGGTGACGCAGAACCTAGAATAACCTATGGACGAATATTATGAAGTGGCATCTCGTATATTTCGTCCAAGGCTTCATGCACTCCTTATGGCGGCTTCAAAGTCCTGAAATCATCACCTGTAACTCCGTTCTTGATCCCCTTGCGCATGCCATCAACTCCATGCGTGTTCTTGCTCCAATGTTCATCCTTCTCCAAGCTAGGCCCTTCATTTGTAAGCAAAACAAATGTATCCAATTTAGGCAGCATCATAATCTCATGAACATTAGAATCATTACCAAGAAACGAAAGTACCTGGTAATTTAATTGGCGTGCGCGAGCTCTAGTAATTGGTCCAGTATATGTAACAGTAGGGGCTGTGGGTGTAACAATGGTATTGATGTCCTCATCATCCTCCCCTTCTTGAAATGAAGTCGTCCTCAACGGAAGCTCATCTTCCTCACCCAAATAAGGCTTCAAATCTGCAATGTTGAAAGTGGGACTAACCCCAAAATCTGCAGGTAGCTCAAGTTTATATGCATTATCATTTATTTTCTCTAACACCTTAAAAGGACCATCAGCACGTGGCATTAGCTTTGATTTGCGCAGATTAGGAAATCTATCTTTACGCAAATGTAACCAAACAAGATCTCCAGGTGCAAACACAACATGTTTTCTACCCTTATCTCCAGCAAGTTTATATTTAGCATTCATACGCTCAATGTTTTCCTTAGTTAACTCATGCATTTTTAAAATCAATTCAGAACGTTCTTTAGCATCAAAATTAACCTTCTCCGAAGATGGAAGAGGCAACAAATCAATAGGTGCACGAGGTAGGAAACCATACACAATTTCAAAAGGGCACATCTTAGTAGTAGAATGCAATGAACGATTATAAGCAAATTCAATATGAGGCAAGCATTCTTCCCACATTTTCTTGTTATTCTTCAAAACAGCCCTAAGCATAGTAGACAATGTTCTATTGACTACTTCAGTTTGTCCATCAATTTGGGGGTGACAAGTAGTACTAAAAAGCAGCTTAGTCCCCAACTTAGCCCATAAACATCTCCAAAAGTGGCAAAGAAATTTAGTATCACGATCTGAAACAATAGTATTTGGCACACCATGTAAGCGAATAATTTCACGAAATAACAAATCAGCAACATTAACAGCATCATCGCTTTTATGACATGGTATAAAGTGTGCCATTTTCGAGAATCTATCCACGACAACAAATATGCTATCCCTCCCCTTCTTTGTTCGAGGTAAACCTAAAACAAAGTCCATAGATATATCCTCCCAAGGAACACTAGGTACAGGCAAAGGCATATATAAACCATGAGGATTGAGTCGTGACTTAGCTCTTTGACATGTAGTGCAGCGAGCAACAAAACGCTCAACATCCCGTCTCATCTTTGGCCAAAAGAAATGTGTAGCAAGTATATCCTCCGTTTTCTTGACGCCAAAGTGTCCCATTAATCCTCCTCCATGCACCTCCTGCAACAACAAAAGACGAACGGAGCTAGCTGGAATGCATAGCTTGTTAGCACGAAACACAAATCCATCGTTAAGAACGAACTTGTTCCAAGTTCTCCCTTCCTTACAATTCTGCAATACATCTTTAAATTCAGCATCATGAACATATTGATCTTTGATGGTCTCCAAACCAAATATTTTAAAGTCAAGTTGTGAAAGCATAGTATAACGATGAGACAAGGCATCCGCAATAACATTTTCTTTACCCTTCTTGTGTTTAATGACATAAGGGAAAGTCTCAAGGAATTCAACCCATCTAGCATGTCTACGGTTCAGTTTTGCTTGACTTTTAATGTGTTTCAAAGATTCATGATCAGAATGTATAACAAATTCCTTGGGCCATAAATAATGTTGCCATGTTTCTAAGGTCCGAACAAGAGCATATAATTCTTTATCATAAGTAGAATAGTTCAGACTAGGCCCACTCAATTTTTCAGAAAAGTATGCAACAGGTTTTCCATCTTGTAATAACACACCTCCTAATCCAATTCCACTAGCATCACATTCAAGCTCAAAAGTCTTATTGAAATTAGGAAGTTGGAGTAAAGGAGCGTGTGTCAACTTATCTTTCAATACCGTGAAGGCTTCTTCCTGTGCGGTACCCCAAACAAAAGGCACATCCTTCTTTGTAAGCTCGTTGAGAGGTGCAGCAATGGTGCTGAAATCTCTCACAAAACGCCTATAGAAACCAGCGAGGCCAAGGAAACTCCGCACTTGTGTGACCGTTTTGGGATGCGGCCAACTCTCAATAGCTTCAATCTTGGCTTTATCAACTTCAATTCCCTGTGGAGTAACAACATAGCCAAGAAAAGATACTCGGTCGGTGCAAAAGGTGCACTTTCCAAGGTTACCAAACAAACATGCATCACGTCGAGCAATAAAAACAGCACGTAAATGTTCCAAATGTTCCTCCAAAGATTTGCCATAAATCAATATGTCATCAAAGTAAACTACCACAAATCATCCAATGAAAGCACGTAAAACTTCGTTCATTAACCTCATGAAAGTACTAGGTGCATTAGTTAACCCAAAAGGCATGACTAACCACTCATATAATCCAAACTTAGTTTTAAATGCCGTTTTCCATTCATCTCCCAATTTCATACGAATTTGATGGTATCCACTACGCAAATCAACTTTGGAGAATATTATAGAGCCACTCAATTCATCAAGCATATCATCTAGCCTAGGAATAGGATGACGATAACGAATAGTAATATTATTAATGCCTCTACAATCAACGCACATACGCGACGTACCATCCTTTTTCGGCACTAAAATGATAGGAACAGCACAAGGACTAAGGGATTCGCGTATATAACCTTTGTCGAGCAGTTCTTGTACTTGACGCATAATCTCCTTCGTCTCCTCTAGATTGGTATGGTATGGTGCACGGTTGGGTAATGATGCACCGGGAATTAAATCAATCTGATGCTCAATCCCTCGAATAGGTGGTAATCCCGGTGGCACGTCTTGTGGAAAGACGTCAGCGAACTCCTGCAAAATGTTAGTGACAGCAGGAGGCAAAGAGGAAGGCACGTCCTCGAATGAAAATAATGCCTCTTTGCACACAAAAGCATAGCAAATAGATTTGCTAAAATCTAGATCATCAATATCAGATTTCGTGGCAAGTAAACATGCACTTTTCAATTTAATTTCAGAAGCAACAATAGATTGTTTATTATTATTAGGCTGCATTTGTTGCTCAAATTCTTTTGCCACAATCTAATTTTCACTCTTATTTTTCTCCTGTTTTGCTTTAGTAGCTCTATTAACATCATCTTTCAAAATGGAATCAGGAGTCATAGGAAGCAAAGTAATATTCTTATCCTTATGAACAAGAGTATACTGATTGATTCTACCATGGTGAACAGAATTTTTATCAAATTGCCATGGTCTACCAAGTAATAAGGAACATGCTTGCATAGGTACCACATCACAATCAACATAATCAGCATATGTAGAGATACTAAAATGCACACGAACAGTACGTGTTACCTTAACCTTGCCGCCGTTGTTAAACCATTGGATGTAGTAAGGATGTGGATGTGGTCTTGTGGTGAGAGATAGCTTCTCCACCATCTCCATGCTAGCCAAGTTGTTGCAACTCCCTCCATCTATGATCACGCGAACAGAACGTTCCTTCACAACTCCCTTTGTATGGAACAAATTATGCCTCTGATTTTGCTCAGCTTGTGTAACCTGCACACTCAAAACACGTTGAGCAACTAAACATTCATACCTTTCAGCATCTTCAGGAGCCAAGTATTGCGTCTCATGATCAGAATCGTCTCCACCGTGCTCGTCACGTGTAATAAGAGCCAAAGTCTCCTCATCATAGTCACTAGCGGACTCATACCCACCATCCTCAGTAACAATCATCACACGTTTAGATGGGCATTCTCTCGCATAATGACCTCCACCCTTGCAACGTCGACAAATAATATCATGTGTTTGCCCTGTGGATGCCATGGATGAAGAAGAGCTCTTTGCAGGCCCAGAAGGTGTGCTCTTGGCAGATAGTGGTGATTGTGCCTTCTTTATTGTATCACGGTTGGAGGTGGCAGCCGACGGAGGCGCCGGTGTAGCAGAACGTGTGGAAGTAGATGATGCACGTGGTGTCCATGATGAAGGTCGACCTGCAGAAAAGTTAGTCCGCGCCAATGCTTGTCGATCCTGCACTTCACATTCAGCTTTACAAGCAAGATGGAATAAACGAGTGATATTAGTATAGTCCTTATACTCTAGAATCGTCTGAATCTCTCTATTTAATCCACCCATAAAATGTGCAAGCATAGCTTCATTCTCCTCAACAATACCACATCTAATCATGCCAGTTTGTAACTCCCTTTGTATGGAACAAATTATGCCTCTGATTTTGCTCAGCTTGTGTGACTTGCACACTCAAAACACGTTGAGCAACTAAAGATTCATACCAGTCAGCATCTTCAGCAGCCATGTATTGCGTCTCATGATCAGAATCCTCTCCACCGTGTTCTTCACGTGTAATAAGAGCCAAAGTCTCCTCATCATAGTCACTAGCGGACTCATACCCACCATCCTCAGTAGAAATCATCACACGCTGAGATTGGCATTCTCTCGCAAAATGTCCTCTTCCCTTACAACGGCGACAAATAATATCACTTGTGTGCCCTGTTGATGCCATGGAAGAAGAAGAGCTCTGTGCAGGTCCAGTAGGTGTGCTCTTGGCAGATAGTGGTGATTGTGCCTGCTTTCTTGTATCACGGCTGGAGGTGGCACCTGATGGAGGTGCTGGTGGAGTGGAAGTAGAGGATGCACGTGGTGTCCATGATGAAGATCGACCTGTAGAAAAGTTAGTTCGCGCCAATGCCTGTCGATCCTGCACTTCACGTTCAGCTTTACAAGCAAGATGGAATAAACGAGTGATATTAGTATACTCCTTATACTCTAGAATGGTCTGAATCTCTCTATTTAATCCACCCATAAAACATGCAAGAATAGCTTCATTCTCCTCAACAATACCACATCTAATCATGCCAGTTTGTAATTCCTGATAATATTCTTCTACAGAATTTTTTCCTTGTCGTAAATGGTGCAATTTATGAAGTAATTCACGTTGATAATATGGTGGAACCCAACGAGTACGCATAGCAGTTTTCAAAGCAGCCCAAGTAGCTGGAATGGGATATAATCTACAATGTTCAGACCACCAAACACATGCAAAGCTAGTGAAAGCACAAACAGCAGCAGGAACACGTCTCTCCTTAGGATATTGTAAACATGTAAATCATTGTTCAGTTTCTAACTCCCAAGTACGATATATATCAAGAACATATCTACCCTCAAATGGTGGAATATTCAATTTTAGTTTAGGGAGATGGTCATGATCTCGTACCTGAGGGTGAGCCCTACCATTGCCATTATTTGCATGTGGACGACCTGGTGGTTGCCGTGCTGGTGGTGGCACGTAGTTCTGATTTTGATCAACCTCATCCTCGTAATCGCCGGCAAAATCATCCTCTTCCGCATCAGCAGCAGGAGCCACAGAAGTATCAACAGCAGCACCAACAGTTTGGCCAGGTGCAAGAGGGAGACGGCTCGCTCGGCGGAGGGCTATTTCACGATGTGTAGGTAGTCGTTGTTGTTGTACAGGTGCGTTAGGTGCAGCCGGTGGTGGTGGTGGAAGACGCGCGAGCAATTCATTAAACCTGTTATCAAGCTTTGTTTCGAACGTCTTCTCCATGTCATCTATCTTCTCCATGGCCTCTTCAAATCTGTTTAGCACATCTTGCACCTGTCCATTCATCATTTGCTGAAATTTATCATGCAACTCCTGATTCATCATGTTCTCCCAGTCAGTCTCGTCGGCTTGTGATCCTACCATGGTTAGCAGCAATAGAAACACACAAGAATATGATCCTACAGACTACTAACAAGTGATGGTGGTGGCGGGTGTCACAAATCCATCAAGCAAATCTCAAATTCTTACCAGTTCTTACCCAGCAGCAGGCGGTGATTGGCAACCGTTGTAGTCAAAACTCTCAAAAGCTTGGATAGAGCGATTGCCAGGGAGAGTCAAACGCACGACGTAGATGTATGTGGAGCTGGGAAGGCTTATAGTATGGTAGCAAAAAGGGTTAGCAATAATCAATTCAGAGATGCAAAGTTGAATAAACGCTCAACGACGGTACTGTGCTAGTCCTAGGCTAGACCGTGCTAGAGACGCGAGCCTAGAACACTAACAAAATCACGGCGCTGCACGTAAATAAGGGAAAAGCACACTCTGGAACTTTTTTTTCGCTCTTTTTTTTGCGCTCCTCTTTTTTTTGCGAAAAATCACTATAATGGCGAGTGTCTCAAAACTCTTCCCTCGTCAAACTGGTAGGATGGGCACGAAATTTTTTTTTCACTTTATTTTCGGAAATCAGGGCAGCGACGATGAAAAAGTGCGACAAAAAATCACTATGATGGCACGTGGCTCAAAAGACTCAGAAAACCCTAAAAATAGGATAGGGAAAAAAAATTTGCCCGTGAAAATTTTGGCCTAAAAACTGCCCGGGGGTCTCCAGACTCTTTTTTTTTCGAGACCTACGCAGGCAAGGAAACACGAATCGGAATTGAGATTGATCTCAAGAACAAACCTAATATGATAAGAACTCGGATTGGTGGTGGATATATGGTTGTGGTATATGGCAGCGGTGCTGGTATATGTTAGCGGTGGTGGTATATGGATACAGATTGGTGGTGGTATATGGATACGGATTGGTGGTGGTATATGGATATGGATTCAGAGCGGTGGCGGATAAGCAAAAGTGGTAGATGGGAGATGGTGCGGCGGCGGCGTGACAACTTATGACCAGAACTCGAAACTCTAAAAGACTAGACTCTAAGACCAGCAACTTGACACGACGATGCAACCGCAAATTCAACAAAGCAAAAACCCTAAAAAGATTATGCAAAGGCTCAGATTGGTTCGGATATGATGAACTAACCCTAATTTTTTTTGTGTGGCTTTTTCGTGGACTGTAGGTATGAAGAACAGACTCGATCTAATCTACGAAAAACTTTAAAATCTCACCGAGCAACCTGGAAATCTGATACCACTTGATAGAGGCAAAGGTGTCTCGATGTTTCGATGAGATGGTGTCTATCGTTTTCTGTGGGAGTCGACCTTGACGATCCGACTACGAACGTGCAAGACGTCGCGCCTTAGCAATCGCTAAACCAACTTCCGAGGGTTATTGACCACGCCGGAGCACGATCAACCTGACCACGAGGGTCTGTTTCCTGCAAGCAAACGAAGAACAAGCAAGAAACTGAGATTGCAATCTGGATATTGCGAATATAAGATGAAAGCTTTATTGATCAAGGTGGGGTTCTGTGACGTCTTGGTCTGGTCGTTGGACACAAACGAAGTACGAGAAGTTGCAGTTATGGCGAACTTTTAATCTAAACAAAACCCAAAGTCTAAACGACGCCCTAAGGGCCGTATATATGGAGGAAGAGGGGGGAATTTCGTGGCCCTTGAGGGTGGGGTCCGAAACCAACCCTAACTCTTGTTTCCCCACACATACAGACTCTAAAAATAGCCTATACTTAAGTATTTCGAAATTACATGGGCCTGGCCCATTAATAAGGTGACGCGGCACCTAGAATAGCCTATGGACGAATATTATGAAGTGGCATCTTGTATATTTTGTCCAAGGCTTCATGCACTCCTTATGGCGGCTTCAAAGTCCTGAAATCATCACTTGTAACTCCGTTCTTGATCCCCTTGCGCATGCCATCAACTCCATGCGTGTTCTTGCTCCAATGTTCATCCTTCTCCAAACTAGGCCCTTCATTTGTAAGCAAGACAAATGTATCCAATTTAGGCAGCATCATAATCTCATGAATATTAGAATCATTACCAAGAAACGAAAGTACCTGCTCATTTAATTGGCGTGCGTGAGCTCTAGTAATTGGTCCAGTATATGTAACAGTAGGGGTTGTGGGTGTAACAATGGTATTGATGTCCTCATCACCTGGTGGCACGTCTTGTGGAAAGACGTCAGCGAACTCCTGCAAAATATTAGTGACAGCAGGAAGCAAAGAGGAAGGCACATCCTCGAATGAAAATAATGCCTCTTTGCACACAAAAGCATAGCAAACAGATTTGCTAAAATCTAGATCATCAATATCAGATTTGGTGGCAAGTAAACATGCACTTTTCAATTTAATTTCAGAAGCAACACTAGATGGTTTATTATTAGGCTTCATTTGTTGCTCAAATTCTTTTGCCATAATCTAATTTTCACTCTTATTGTTCTCCTGTTTTGCCTTATTAGCTCTATTAATATCATCTTTCAATATAGAATCAGGAGTCATAGGAAGCAAAGTAATATTTTTATCCTTATGAACAAGAGTATACTGATTGTTTCTACCATGGTGTACAGATTTTTTATCAAATTGCCATGGTCTACCAAGTAATAAGGAACATGCTTGCATAGGTACCACATCACAATCAACATAATCAGCATATGTAGCGATACTAAAATGCACACGAACAGTACGTGTTACCTTAACCTTGCCGCTGTTGTTTAACCATTGGATGTTGTAAGGATGTGGATGTGGTCTTGTGGTGAGAGATAGCTTCTCCACCATCTCCATGCTAGCCAAGTTGTTGCAGCTCCCTCCATCTATGATGACGCGAACAGAACGTTCCTTCATAACTCCCTTTGTATGGAACAAATTATGCCTCTGATTTTGCTCAGCTTGTGTGACTTGCACACTCAAAACACGTTGAGCAACTAAAGATTCATACCAGTCAGCATCTTCAGCAGCCATGTATTGCGTCTCATGATCAGAATCCTCTCCACCGTGTTCTTCACGTGTAATAAGAGCCAAAGTCTCCTCATCATAGTCACTAGCGGACTCATACCCACCATCCTCAGTAGAAATCATCACACGCTGAGATTGGCATTCTCTCGCAAAATGTCCTCTTCCCTTACAACGGCGACAAATAATATCACTTGTGTGCCCTGTTGATGCCATGGAAGAAGAAGAGCTCTGTGCAGGTCCAGTAGGTGTGCTCTTGGCAGATAGTGGTGATTGTGCCTGCTTTCTTGTATCACGGCTGGAGGTGGCACCTGATGGAGGTGCTGGTGGAGTGGAAGTAGAGGATGCACGTGGTGTCCATGATGAAGATCGACCTGTAGAAAAGTTAGTTCGCGCCAATGCCTGTCGATCCTGCACTTCACGTTCAGCTTTACAAGCAAGATGGAATAAACGAGTGATATTAGTATACTCCTTATACTCTAGAATGGTCTGAATCTCTCTATTTAATCCACCCATAAAACATGCAAGAATAGCTTCATTCTCCTCAACAATACCACATCTAATCATGCCAGTTTGTAATTCCTGATAATATTCTTCTACAGAATTTTTTCCTTGTCGTAAATGGTGCAATTTATGAAGTAATTCACGTTGATAATATGGTGGAACCCAACGAGTACGCATAGCAGTTTTCAAAGCAGCCCAAGTAGCTGGAATGGGATATAATCTACAATGTTCAGACCACCAAACACATGCAAAGCTAGTGAAAGCACAAACAGCAGCAGGAACACGTCTCTCCTTAGGATATTGTAAACATGTAAATCATTGTTCAGTTTCTAACTCCCAAGTACGATATATATCAAGAACATATCTACCCTCAAATGGTGGAATATTCAATTTTAGTTTAGGAAGATGGTCATGTACCTCAGGTGGTGGTGCAGCCCTACCGTTACGATGATATGCATGAGGACGACCTGGTGGAGGTGGTGCTGGTGGTGGCACGTAGTTCTGATTTTGGTCAACCTCATCCTCATAATGGTCCTCCACCTCTGCAGTAGCAGTTGGAGCGACAGAAGCATCAACAACGGCACCAGAAGTTTGCCCAGGGTCAATGGGAACGCGTTGTGCTCGTCCCACTTGATTTGGAAAGCGGCGTTGTTGTTGTTGTTGTTGTTTTTGGAGAGGTGCGTTAGGGGCAGCCGGTGGTGGTGGTGGAAGACGCGCGAGCAATTCATTAAACTTGTTATTGAGCTTTGTTTCGAACGTCTTCTCCATGCCATCTATCTTCTCCATGGCCTCATCAAATCTGTTTAGCACATCTTGCACCTGTCCACTCATCATTTGCTGAAATTTATCATGCAACTCCTTATTCGTCAGGTTCTCCCAGTCAGTCTCGTCAGCTTGTGATCCTGCCATGGTTAGCAGCAATAGAAACACACAAGAATATGATCCTACAAACTACTAACAAGAGGTGGTGGTGGATGTCACAAATCCGTCAAGCAAATCTCAGATTCTTACCAGTTCTTACCCAGCAGCAAGCGGTGATCAGCAACCGTCGTAGTCAAAACTCTCAAAGCTTGGATAGAGCGATTACCAGGGAGAGTCAAATGCACGACGTAGATGTATGTGGAGCTGGGAAGGCTTATAATATGGTAGCAAAAAGGGTCAGCAATAATCAATTCAGAGATGCAATGTTGAATAAACGCTCAACGACGGTACTGTGCTGGTCCTAGGCTAGACCGTGCTAGAGACGCGAGCCTAGAACACTAACAAAATCACGGCGCTGCACGTAAACAAGGGAGGAGCACTCTCTGAATTTTTTTTCTTTTTTTTCACTTTTTTGCACTTTTTTCCTCTCTTTTTTGCTCCGCAACAATTTTTTTCGAAAAAGTCTACAAATGGTCTAAAAACTGCCTAGCCAGAATTTTCCAGACTTAGTTTTTTTTGAGTTTGGAACTATTTTTCTTCTGCGGGTAGCTCGGAATCTTAGGAGTCCTATTCTGTCACGACTCGAAGTATCGCGTGATCCGGAAATCGAAACAATGCAACAATTACTAGACTCGGACTAGGACTGGTGGCGGAGATGAATCTGGTGGAATCTCGGACTGGTGGCGGCGATGAATCTGGTGGATATCAGACTGGCGGCGGTATATGTTGCAGGTGGACTCGGATTGGCGTGATGGCGGCGGATATGTGGTGGCGTATATGGACTCAGATTGATGGTGAATATGGCAGCGACGATGAAGTTCGTGTGGTGGTGGTATATGGCAGCAGCGATGATGATGATGCGGTGGTGATATATGGCAGCGGCGACGTGACAACCTGTGTACAGAACTCGAAACTCTAAAGGACTAGACGCTAAGACCAGCAACTTGACACGACGATGCAACCACAAATTTAACAAAGCAAATACAGAAAATATTATGCAAAGGCTCAGATTGGTTCGGATAGGATGAACTAACCCTAATTTTTTTGGCTTTTTCGTGGACTATAGGTACGAAGAATAGACTCGATCTAAACTACGAAAAACTGTAAAATTTCACCGAGCAACCTAGAAATCTGATACCACTTGATAGAGGCAAAGGTGTCCCAATGTTTCGATGAGATGGTGGCTATCGTTTCTGTGGGAGTCGACCTTGACAATCCGACTACGAACGTGCGAGACGTCGCGCCTTAGCAATCGCTAAACCAACTTCCGAGGGGTTATTGACCACGCCGGAGCACGATCAACCTGACCACGAGGGTCTGTTTCCTGCGAGCAAACGAAGAACAAGCAAGAAACTGAGATTGCAATCTGGATATTGCAAATATAAGATGAAAGCTTTATTGATCAAGCTGGGGTTCTGTGACGTCTTGGTCTGGTCGTTGGACACAAACGAAGTACGTGAAGTTGCAGCTATGGCGAACTTTTAATCTAAACAAAACCCAAAGTCTAAACGATGCCCTAAGGGCTGTATATATGGAGGAGAGAGGGGGAATTTCGTGGCCCTTGGTGGAGGGGTCCGAAACCAACCCTGACTCTTGTTTCCCCACACATACGGACTCTAAAAACAGCCTATACTTAAGTATTTCGAAAATACATGGGCCTGGCCCAATAATAAGGTGACGCAACACCTAGAATAGCCTGTGGACGAAATTTATGAAGTGGCATCTTGTATATTTCGTCCCATGCTTCATGCACTCATTATGGTGGCTTCAGAGTCCTGGAATCATCACTTGTAACTCCGTTCTTGTTCCCCTTGCGCATGCCATCATCTCCATGCTTGAACTTTCTCCAAGGTTTATCTTTCTTGTCCAAGCTAGGCCCTTCATTTGTAAGCAAAACAAATGTATCCAACTTAGGCAACATCATATTCGCATGAACATTAGAATCATTACCAAGAAATTAAAGTACCTGATAATTCAATTGGCGTGCGTGAGCTCTAGTAATTGGTCTAGTATGTACAACAGCAGGGGCTGTGGGTGTAACAATGGTATTGATGTCCACATCACAGGAGCTCCGCCGGAGGGGCATTGATCACGGAGGGCCTCTACATCAACTCCATGGCCCCTCCGATGATGTGTGAGTAGTTTACCTCAAACCTTCGGGTCCATAGCTAGTAGCTAGATGGCTTCTTCTCTCTTTGCATCTCAATACAAAGTTCTCCTCGATTCTCTTGGAGATCTATTCGATATAATCTTCTTATGCAGTGTGTTTGTGAAGATCCGATGAATTGTGGGTTTATGATCAAGTCTATATATGAACAATATTTGAATCTTCTTTGAATTCTTTTATGTATGATTGGTTTATCTTTGCAAGTCTCTTCGAATTATCAGTTTGGTTTGGCCTACTAGATTGATCTTTCTTGCAATGGGAGAAGTGCTTAGCTTTGGGTTCAATCTTGCGGTGCTCGATCCCAGTGACAGAAAGGGAAACGACGCGTATTGTATTGTTGCCAACAAGGATAAAAAGATGGGGTTTATATCATATTTCATGAGTTTATCCCTCTACATCATGTCATCTTGCTTAAGGCGTTACTCTGTTCTTATGAACTTAATACTCTAGATGCATGCTGGATAGCGGTTGATGTGTGGAGTAATAGTAGTAGATGCGGGCAGGAGTCGGTCTACTTGTCACGGACGTGATGCCTATATACATGATCATACCTAGATATTCTCATAATTATTCACTTTTCTATCAATTGCTCGACAGTAATTTGTTCACCCACCGTAATACTTATGCTTTCTTGAGGGAAGCCACTAGTGAAACCTATGGCCCCCGGGTTTCTTCTCCATCATATAAGTTTCCAATCTATTTTATTTTGCAATCTTTACTTTCAATCTATATCATAAAAATACCAAAAATATTTATCTTATTATTATTAGCTTTATCAGATATCAGTTGTGCAAGTGGCCGTGAAGGGATTGACAACCCCTTTATCGCGTTGGTTGCGAGGTTCTTATTTGTTTGTGTAGGTACGAGGTGACTCGTGCATGGTCTCCTACTGGATTGATACCTTGGTTCTCAAAAACTGAGGGAAATACGTATGCTGCTTTGCGGCATCACCCTTTCCTCTTCGAGGGAAAACCAACGCAATGGTCAAGAGGTAGCACCCACCAGGGCGTGCCCCCTCTCCTAGCGTGCCCAGGTGGGTAGTCCCCACCTGGTGGCCCCGCAGACCCTAAAACTAACGCTATAAAATCCTATTTTTCCAGAAAAAAATCAGGGAGAAAGAATTATCATGATCCACGAGATGGAGCCGCCTTCACCTCCTGTTCCTCATCGGGAGGCCAGATCTGGAGTCCGTTTTGGGCTCCGGAGAGGGGGGGTCTTCGTTCTTTGTCATCACCAACCCTTCTCCATAGCCAATTCCATGATGCTCCCCACCGGGAGTGAGTAATTCTTCGTAGGCTCGCTGTTCAGTGAGGAGTTGGATCAGATTCATCATGTAATCAAGTTAGTTTTGCTAGGGCTTGATCCCTAGTATCCACTATGTTCTTAGATTGATGTTGCTATGACTTTACCATGCTTAATGCTTGTCATTTTGGGCCCGGGTGCCATGATTTCATATCTGAACCGTTTATGTTATCCCCATTATATCCATGTTCTAGATCCGATCTTGCAAGTTATAGTCACCTACTACGTGTTATGATCCGGCAACCCCGGAGTGACAATAGTCGGGACAAGTCCCGGTGATGACCATAGTTTGAGGAGTTCATGTATTCACTATGTGTTAATGCTTTGTTCCGGTTCTCTATTAAAAGGAGGCCTTAATATCCCTTAGTTTCCAATATGGACCCCGCTGCCACGGGAGGGTAGGACAAAAGATGGCATGCAAGTTCTTTCCATAAGCACGTATGACTATTTATGGAATACATGCCTACATTATATTGACGAACTGGAGCTAGTGTCGTATCGCCCTAGGTTATAACTGTCTCATGATGAATATCATCCAACAAGTCACCGATCCAATGCCTACGAATTTATGTTATATTGTTCTTGCTAAGTTACTACTCCTATCATCATTATTACACCTGCTACAAAATTACTGCTGTCATTGTTACCGTTACCGCTACTGCTTCTACTATTATCAAAACTATCATATTACTTTGCTACTGATTACTTGATGCACATAATTAATCTCCAGGTGTGGTTGAATTGGCAACTCAGCTGCTAATACCTTCTAATATTCTTTGGCTCCCCTTGTGTCGAATCTATAAATTTGGGTTGAATACTCTACCCTCTAAATCTGTTGCGATCCCCTATACTTGTGGGTTATGAATCCACAATTCAACGAATCTCAACAAACGCATCACAAAAGAGTATTACATCAGACAGAACTCCAAGAACATCGAGGAGAACATTGTATTGAAGATCAAAGAGAGAGAAGAAGCCATCTAGCTACTAGCTATGGACCCGTAGGTCTTTGGTAAACTACTCACACTTCATCGGAAGGGCATCAAGGTTGATGTAGAGGCCTCCGTGATCGAATACCCCTCCGGCAGGGTGCTGGAAAAGGCCCCAAGATGGGATCTCACGGGAAAAAGAGGCTTGCGGTGGCGAAAAAGTATTTTTGGTGGACGCTTATGATGTTTGGGGAATATTTGAGAATATATAGAAGTGGAATTAGGTTTGGAGGACTCCCGGGGGGCCCACAAGCCCTCTGGGCGCCCCCCTATGGTGCACCCTAGAGGCTTGTGGCCTCCTCGGGCTCTTATGGCCCTCTCTCCAAGTCACGTAGGTGTCTTCTGGTCGAAGAAAAATCATCGTAAAGTTTTATTCCGTTTGGACTCCGTTTGATATTCCTTTTCTGTAGAAGTTAAAAACAAGGAAAAACATAAACTGACACTGGGTTATAGGTTAATAGGTTAGTCCCAAAAATTATAGATACATTGGAGATGTATCAACTATCATGATTTCTTCATGAGGACTTTGGCCAATGTTGCATTGTTGCCGCTTGACTTGAAGCCATATGCTCCTTGGATTATGAGGTTCATCAGAACTAGGTCTTCAATTTCATATAAGGCCGACTTTAAAAATCACTTCTGCTTTCTGCCTCCTATTGAAGTCCTCAAAAGGACAATTTCCTCATTTGATGAAAAAGGAAAGGCTGCTATTATATATGAAGGCACTCATCCATTGGATGGCCAATTTCGTAAGGTTGCATCTTACTCCACCAATGATGACTTTGTGGCACAGGACTCAGCAAAAGCCACAAAGAAAAATCCTCAAGCCATTGCCCCGCATTTGATGACTGATCACGAGCTTCTTCCAAGTCTTCACTAGAAAGTCAATTGCAATCACAAGTGGGTCAAGCATCAATTTGGCTCAATTCTTTAGAACATGGCTGTCATGCAGAACACTATCAAGAAGAATCATTACTATGCGCATGAAATCTTCGACCACACTTGGGCTATACTTTCTCATCTTTATAGTGATGTAGACCTCAAGAAGATGCACTTTCATCAGAACTTTGACTGGTCACACCCTCCCTCGAAGAAATTCAAGAAAGTCAAAGTTCCTCAGCTGGTCACAAGTTCATTTTCTTCATTGCGTGAGATAGATGAAGCTGAAGATCTCGACGACACTTCGGCAGGCCCTACATTGACAAACGACCATGACAACGCTGGCGCTCCTCCGTCGACCTCAAGCTAATATTCTTTAGGGGTGTTAATCCTCAAATTCGTCCCTTTTGGTCACGTGATGACAAAGGGGGAGATATTTGTGTTAGTCTTCAAGTGGGTCTCTATATCAGGGATGTTTTTGTTTAACTTACAACTCTCGTTCTTCTGAGGTGTTTGTTTGATGAGTTGTAAACTTAAGTCCAATGGTGGCGTGACACTCTGAACTGGTTTCTGCATGCTTATTTCCTCAAGTACATTAATGCACGCATGCTGAATTTCGTCAGACACCATTTTTCATCATGCATTTCAAATTCCTCATACTATATGTTAAATGCATGAATGGATTACAAGATCTAGGGGGAGATCTCCAAGATTTTATGCTACCATGTGCATTTGTAGTCCAAAGCAAATTCCTCAAATATGCACATCTTTAGGGGAGTTCTTTTATATCTTGCAATCAAATTCCTCAAAATTAGTATTTACACTTCATATGCTTATCCCCGCTGAAAACTTAACCTATTTGTCATCAATCACCAAAAAGAGGGAGATTGTAAGTGCATCTAGTGACTGATACGTCTCCAACGTATCTATAATTTTTGATTTTTCCATGCTATTATATTATCTGTTTTGGATGTTCATGGGCTTTATTTTACACTTTTATATTATTCTTCGGACTAACCTAATAACCCAAGGCCCAGTGCAAATTGCTGTTTTTTTGCCTATTTCAGTGTTTCGCAGAAAAGGAATATCAAACGGAATCCAAACGAAATGAAACCTTTGGGAACGTGATTTTTGGAACAAACGTGATCCAGAGGACTTGGAGTGGACGTCAAGAAATGAATGAGGAGTCCATGAGGCGGGGGGGCGCGCCTACCCCCCTAGGCGCGCCCTCCCCCCTCATGGGCCGCTCGTGGCTCAACCGACCTACTTCTTCCTCCTATATATACTCATATACCCTGAAAACATCCAGAAGCACCATGAAACCCTATTTCCACCGCCACAACCTTCTGTACCCAAGAGATCCCATCTTGGGGCCTTTTCCAGAGCTACGCCGGAGGGGGCATCGATCACGGAGGGCCTCTACATCAACTCCATGGCCCCTCCGATGATGTGTGAGTAGTTTACTTCAGACCTTCGGGTCCATAGTTATTAGCTAGATGGCTTCTTCTCTCTCTTTGAATCTCAATACAAAGTTCTCCTCGATCTTCTTGGAGATCTATTCGATGTAACTCTTTTTGTGGTGTGTTTGTCGAGATCCGATGAATTGTGGGTTTATAATCAAGTCTATCTATGAACAATATTTGATTCTTTTCTGAAATCTTTTATGCCTGATTGGTTATCTTTGCAAGTTTCTTCGAACTATCAGTTTGGTTTGGCCTACTATATTGATCTTTCTTGCAATGGGAGAAGTGCTTAGCTTTGGGTTCAATCTTGCGGTGCTTGATCCTAGTGACAGAAAGGGAAAGGACACGTATTGTATTGTTGCCATTGAGGCTAAAAATATGAGGTTTATATCATATTGTTTGAGTTTATCCCTCTACATCATGTCATCTTGCCTAATGTGTTACTCTGTTCTTATGAACTTAATACTCTAGATGCATGCTGGATAGAAGTCGATGTGTGGAGTAATAGTAGTAGATGCATGCAGGAGCCGGTCTACTTGTCATGGACATGATGCCTATATACATGATCATGCCTAGATATTCTCATAATTATTCCCCTTTCTATCAATTGCTCGATAGTAATTTGTTCACCCACCGTAATACTTATGCTATCTTGAGAGAAGCCACTAGTGAAACCTATGCCCCCCGAGTCTATTCTCCATCATATTAATTTCCCATCAACAAGCTATTTCTATTATCTTTTATTTTGCAATCTTTACTTTTAATCTTTATCATAAAAATGCCAAAAATATTATCTTATCATCTCTATCAGATCTCACTCTCGTAAGTGACCATGAAGGGATTGACAACCCCTTTATCATGTTAGTTGCGAGGTTCTTATTTGTTTGTATAGGTACGAGGGACTTGCGTGTGGCCTCCTACTAGATTGATACCTTGGTTCTCCAAAACTGAGGGAAATACTTATGCTACTTTGCTGCATCACCCTTTCCTCTTCAAGGAAAAACCAACGCAGTGCTCAAGAGGTAGCAAGAAGGATTTTTAGCACCGTTGCCGCGGAGTCTACGCACAAGTAAAGACATAACAAGTACCCATCACAAACTCTTATCCCTCGCATTACATTATTTGCCATTTGCCTCTCGTTTTCCTCTCCCCCACTTCACCCTTGCCGTTTTATTCGCCCTCTTTGATGTAGGGCGGAACCCTAGTGGCCGATCTTTCACGAAAGGAGTGGATCCCGCGAAGAACACGAAGAACACGAGGAGGGAAACGAGGGGAACACAAGAGAACACTCAAACCAACAAGAATGATCACACATGCGCTAGATCCATGAACACAGAGAGAGATACAAGATCCAAATTCAACAACGGACGATACAAGTGGTAACGGTCTTCTTCGTGAGGAGGTCTTGATGGGGCCTCCCAAGAGGGGTCTTGATGATCTTCTCCGCAAGGAGGTCTTTAATCCAAAGGGATCTTCTCCGTAGAGGCCGCGGTCTCTCTCGTGGAGTAGATCCAATGTGGATGAGCAATGCTCTATCTCTAAAATGAGATAAACCAGTGCTAGCCCTAAAACATAGGTGGAGGGGGAGTATATATAGTCTAAGGGGCGAAGGGGTACATGGGCCTCAGCCCAGATGCACTGCACGCAGGCAGGGAAGGCCGGACGTCCAGGCGTTGGGCCGGATGTCCGGGCGTTCACGGAGGGCCGGATGTTCGGGCTGGAGGGGCCGGATGTTCGGGCTGGAGGGGCCGGATGTCCGGGCTGGCGGGGTTGCTCTTGTTGCTCTCGGTTTCGGCGGTGTCAGGATTTCCGAGGCCGAGGCCGGATGTCCGGGACTTGGCGAGGTGCCGGATGTCCAGGGCTGGCGCCGGATGTCCGGTTGCTAATGTTGTTGGCGTCTGTTGGGGCAGCCCCTGCGCGTCTGCCCAGGCGCCGGATGTTGGGCCTCTGGCCCGGATGTGCAGCTCCGTCTTCTTCCGTCGTTGCTTCCAGGCTTCCCTAGTGGATGGTGTAGTTGTTCCTTAGCACTTGCACTCCTCCTTGTCATCCTTGAAGCTCCGACAATACCTATGCATGCACATGGGAGAAGTGTCAAGTAGTATACCATCCTCGAAGGGGTCAAGTGAGCACGTGTAAAGGAGATGATTCACCTTTGAGTATGTGAAGCAGACGTCGCACGTGTCACTCGCCGAACGGACTCTTGACATGGTGATGTCCATTGGATGCTCTGCATCATCTCCCCTCCCTTGGGAAAGATCCGACCTTGGATCGAAAACCAAATCACCATGGGAAAGAGATGGCTTTGCCATGTAGAAGTTGTCGGCGTTCTGGGAACGGGGGTCCCCAGACTTGCCTGCCTACGGCCTGCGGCGTGGTTCAAAGGGGGGGGGCAGCACGGCCCATCTTCGCCAACACAGACCCAAGACCCTCGCGAGGGGCCAAGCCTCACGGGGCGGACGACGTGGAGCTTCCTCAGGCACGGCCTCATCAGGCTGGCTCGCGAGGAGGCGGAGAGATCAAGGCGGGGTACCTCATGAGGTGCCCGTGACGCCAAGCCATGACGACCAAGGGCGTCAGGCGGGTGCCAGCCCGCGCAGTGTCCTCCTTTCCCCTTTGGTGCAAAGGGGGCAAGCACAGCCGCGGAGTACCAAGGCATCAGGCAAAGGCTGCCATTTTGGTGCAACAAGACCAAGACCAGGAGGACTGCAAGACGGAGGTCATCGTGGAGCCCAAGACGGCCCACCACCAGAGCTTTGTGCAGGCGAAGACTACTTTTGTCAGGATAGCTGGTACTAGTTGTCCCCCTTCAAATTAGCCTGCCATTGTTGGCTCCCTTCCCGCTCGATATTTGGGAAGAGGACCAGGGCCTCTATAAATAGGACCAGCCACCCACAGGGTTGGGGCAGAGAGTTTTTAGGGAGATCGAGATCAACAACCAGGAAGAGGGAGAGAGAGAGAAGGGTGACTGAACTCCTCCCAGCAGTTCATCGCCCCAGCCAAGAACAGACCCTCGCGAGGCTGTTCTTCCTTGTATTGTTCATCATCATCAGCCCAAGAGGCAATCCACCACACCACACACTGGAGTAGGGTATTACACCACAACGGTGGCCCGAACTAGTATAAACCCTGTGTCTCTTGTGTTGTTCTTTCCATAGCTTAGATCTTAGCGAGGCGGAGGGGTGCAGGTAGGTAGGAGGCGAAATCTCCGCGCGCACCCCAGTGTTCGAACCTCAAGGGTCTGCCGGAACCCGAAATCCGACAGAAGTGGACGTTCACCAAGTACTTGTCATCTTGAAGCTCAAAATGGGCACTCTCCAATGTCGCACCATCTTGTGATTCCTTCAAAAGGAGTAATGACAACAAACACTTGGAAAAACAAATGTGGTTAGCGTTAGTGCAAAACCAAGCATTCGATAGGTGAGTCACCAAACAAGTGTCGTCATCATGCAAAGCATATGGTGTGACAAAGGATTGTGACATGGCATGTAAGCATATCAATCGAGCACAAGAAAAGATATCATGGGGACAAGCATCTAAATGTGAGGTAGTGATGCAAATATGTGTAACAAAAGAATAAGCATCTACCTCAAAGTCAAAGCAAGCATGGGCAAAGCGCTCAATGAAAGGTCTATGGTAGGCATAAGAATCATTCACAACACCAAATAAAATGAAGTGTCTAAACACACGGGTCAAGTGCAAGACAATCCAAGCATAATGTGCATGGGGTGTAGTGAATATCGTGTGGCACTCAACACAATGGAAAGAGCAATTGTTCATCATGCGTGAGGCAATCAAGGCAAGCATGTAGCAATCGATGGGACATGGCATATGTGAAGTGATGACATTGTTGCAACCAAACATATGAGAGGAGCAAGTAATCCAAGAATTGGATGCAACACACAAGGCATATATATCATGATGCATGTAATGGTGAAAATGACAAGTCGAAGCAAGATCTCTAATGTGTGTGCAATCAAGTGGTCCAAGATGAACAATAAGTCTCATGGTGCAAGCAACACAAGTAGTATGATCCGCAATATCCATGCTCAAGAAAAATGTCACCTTGAAAGCGTGTCCTCGTGCATCCTTCACAATGCCGAAGTACAAGCAAGTGCGATGTAGAATCGTCGTGGTAGAAGGTGGTTCGCTCTCAAGGGCTCGGATTGTCAACTCACGTGACGTGGAACTTGACACGAAGTTCAAGTATCCTACACATGCACACAACATAAGAAAGAACGTATGCGCATGGTAGATAAATACATCATCCATCATGATGGTTCTTTTCTCTTGCACATAACCATTAGAATCACAAGTGCATGAATAATGTGATGCAACAAAGGCAATATTCATGGCACTAGGTATATGGTGCAAAGAGGTAAGACAAACATGCTTCACAAGAGAAATGTCAAAATCTCCAAATATATGCGAGCATGCTATGGGGGCAAACTCATTATCAAGACTAAAGGCATAATTGCACTCAATACATGGCAAATCATCTAGCATGAGAGAGGCAACATATGGAGATATATGACAAGAAGCAATAACAATCATGTGCAAAGCATGGTAATGGTTGTCATCAACCGCATGAAATGAGCAAGTATGAATCATCGATGATGCAACATAAGCAAGCATAGTAATGAAGTCATGCAAGCTAGTAGTGCGGAGATGCAACACACATTACTAGAGGAAATGATGGCAATCATGTCAAGTGTGAAAATAGTAGGCATAGACAATGCACATGACATATCGCTACCATGAACACAAAGCAAGATCATAATATCATCATAGGCATGGGGCACAAAGCAAACATGGCAATAACAAGCAATATCTCCACCAATCTTGCAAATACACATACTAGTATGAGAATCAATCATCATGTGTAATGCAAAGCATGGGTCACGAATGCATGGCAAAGGCATAGTAATGAACATATCATGCAAAGTGAACATGGCAAGATGGGTAAAGGATATATAATGGACAATAACCCATAGCCAAGTGAGGGTCATGTAGAAGAAATGCGCGAAGTCTTTGCGCGAAGAGAGCGGTGGGAAAGACACTCCATGGGATCCCAAGTCATCAGTGCTCTCTAGAGCTCGTTTTGTCAACTCGTGGGATTGCGAGGTTGACAAGAATTCGTGGGTACCTACACAAAGGAGACACAAACGAAAGAGAGTGTGTGTGTGGTAAATGTACACATTATCCATCAGGATGTGTATGTGCACGTGAGAGTTAGCACAAGATAAGCATCGCTCAAAGAAATTTGATGCATGGTATAAGAACATGTCATCCATCATGAAAGAATAGTGATTGTGTAAAACACGATGGGGACACAAATTGAGAATGCAAGTATATGGCACATCAATAGCATGTTTATTCATGGGAAGCATATGGTGCACACAAGTATTGGGATCATGCAATGAATGGATGAATCAAAATCTCCTAAAATGTATGAGGAAACTATGGGGGTTTCCTCATGAGGAATATTAGAAACATCATATGGAGAAAATAGACAACATCCAAAACAATGCATATCCGAAGCTAGGTGGTCATGGCATGGCATATGGGATAAATGATGCAAAGGGAGCATATCAATATCATCACAAGAAAAACAAATGCCAATAACCATGGGCTTGTCATCTATGCCATAAGTGCAAATTGGGTTAATCTTAATGGCATATGCATAATTACTATAAAGAGATTGCAAATATGACACGTGGCTGATCTCATGCATAGCATATGACAAGTCAAGCGGATTGGCAAACATGATGTGACCGAGAGAATTAGCACAAGAAATCCTATGTAACATGGCATCACAACTAATAGACTCCACATGGCAATCATCATACTCATCATAAATGGGTAAATCATCGCATGGGGAAGTCACACTAGCATGAAGCATGGAAATAGGTTGATCAACATCATGCAAGCAATCAATGTCATGATAGTCCACTAGTGGGACAAGAGCATCACCTTCACCTATGTTACCTTTGTCATTCCACTCATGTGGTGTAGGTGAGGTGGGTAATATCGAATGGTGGTCAAGATCATCATTGTGATGGAACCATGCGGGGGATGCATCATATTCCACCATGGCCATCCTCTTGTCCAAAGGTAGGACGTAGTCGTCGTGAATCGGCGCGTCATCACATATGGGACCTAGAACCAAATGAGAAGACACAATAGATGTAGAGGTCAAGTCGTTAGTGTTGGAAGTGGCCTCACATGACCTATCAACTATCTCACTCTCTCTATGTGGTGGTTCACTCACTTCCTCAAAATAGGTGCGCTCAAACTCACATATGGTGGAGTCACTCATTTCACTCAAGAGGTGGGCGTTGTGGCTCTTCTCACATGGGAATTGTGGAAACACATCATATATGGGGCTAGTGGTGAAGTCACTCTCACTCTCAATATGGTGGCAAAAGTCACTCAAGTTATCATACGTCGCCGTGGTCGAAGGGAAAATCCCATGCTCAACCATCTCATCGTCGTCACCGTGGATGAAGGCCGAAGATTGCACATCATCACTCTCGCCTCCAAAGATGGAAGAATCATCCTTGCTCGCCACCTCGCCACTCGCCTCCAAAGCTTGGTCCTTGAGGGTCTCTGTAGTCGTACTTGTCACCGCACCATCTTGAAAAAGAGTCAAAGTAGACTCGGCATCATCAATGCCACAAAGAGGGATGGCGGTGAAGTCGAACTTGGGAGCATCGTCGGGCTTGGACATCTTGGTGGTACTATCCTCATGCTCGCCTTCTTGGAGCTTGGTCTTCGAGAAGTGTGCTTGGGGTCGAGAAGCCTTCGCCTTCATGAGTTCTTGTTCCGCCTTGAGAGCACCAATGTAGTTGTCGTCGAGGGACTTGTAGTTCTTTAGGAAGATCATCTTGGAGATGTCGTTGTGTAATCCCATCATGAAGTGGAACTTCATCGAAATGGGGTCGTCCCCGCCGGCTCGTCGCAAGGCAATCCTCATCTCCTTGAAGTACTCATCGATGGTCTTGGATCCTTGGATGGTGTTCTCCAATTGGCGTTGAAGTTGTTCCGTGTAGGTTGGGGGCACGATCTCTTGCCGTAAAGCTCTCTTCGTCTTGGGCCAACTCATGTCGTAGCTCTCCGAAGGTGTGTGAAGCCACCATGTGGACGCGTAGTCGTGGAAGTTCGTTGTGGCGCACTTCACTTGATCTTCGGGAGGAACTTGATGTAGCTAGAGGTAGTCGTCCATTAGGGGCTCCCACTCGAGATACTCCTCGGGTTCTTGAGTCCCATAGAAAGTAATCTTGTGGTCGGTGTCGAGGTCGTAGTAGCTCATGGAAGTCGCAGACTTGAGCTTGGGGAGCTTCTCTTGAGTGTAGTCTTGAGGTGCTTGTTGGCGAAGATGCCGTATGTCCATAGGCGAAGATGCCTTGAAGTCGCTTGGCGAAGATGCCAAGGGAGATGGTGAAATCATTGAGCGGTTGTTGGTGTTGACCTCTTGACCTGCATGTTCATGGTGGTGATGGTGTCGGTGCCGATGTGACCTTGCCGGAGATGGTAGCTCGGAGGCATCTGCTCTTGAGCGTCTTCTCGAAGATGAGGAAGATCGCTTGTACGTCTTGATGAGGGCTTTGATCTCCTCCATTTAAGCTTGCATCTTGGCATCGTTGGAGTTGTTCGTGGCATCGAACTCGTCGTTGTTGTTGTAGACCGAAGATGAAATGCCTTGCCTATCCATCACTCCAAGAGAAAAATGTGAGTGGCAGAAAGAGAAGAACGAATACCAAATGTACCTTGACCGAAGTTGAAAGTGGATCAATGATCACTCCAATGTGGACAAGGAAATAGCACGATTGGTACCAATTCTTGTCGGTTTTTCACACCTACACAAGTAAGTCTTATGGTGGAGCTCGGTGAGGATAGTGGCACAAAAAATTTGTTGCAAAATGTTAGCAAGAGTCAATAATGTTGAAAGAGATTCACAAATTCGCAAGTGAAACAAGTAGACCAATATCAATATGTGGCACATGGAAACGCACACACGGATAGATAAATGGGGTCGTGCAACCAAGGATGAGCACAAAATGTGGAATCCACGGAAAACGCTCGTGTTGCACAACTCAAGAGAGACGCTAGCACGATTGCTCTATAGGCGGATACGACACTTGTGCACAACCTATAGGATGCAAAATGGATAACTTTCTATCCCAAGTATGCTATATATGTATGATGTTCTAGTGGTATGATCCAAGATGATCGGATATGACAATCTTATATGCAATGTGGTATGATGCTATGGCACTTGCTTACAAGCTTCTTTGCTCTTTCTCTTTTGCTTAAAAGCTTTATTCTCTTTTTTTGTATGGCCACTTTGCAAAATGCTCAAACCAAGATAGCTATTGTGTATATGCGAGAACAAACTTGAGGCACAAGGGATGATATGATACCAATATGATGTGGTATGTATGCAATGTATGGTGTAGATCACTAATGTGCACAAGTAACGTTGCCGGCAATACTCAAATGGCTAGTCTCGATAGGCAAGTAACAAAAAATGGGCTAGGGGTTAACAATGCATTGGCAAGGGAATATACAATGGAGGGCTACCCCGATATCGAGATGATATGGAGGTTACTGTCCTTGGCGATGATGAGTGGCGGTGATCTTGATGGAGATACCAAGATGATGGAGACTCGTCCCTAAGTAGCCGAAACACCTTAGGAAACGGAAAAACCACGAACTCAAAATCTCAAATGTCAAATGGTGGTAGCGGGATGCGATGGTGGTGTTGTGGAAGTGCAATGATGGGTTATACGAGTAGGCAATGCGGAAGTGGAGGGTAAGGTTGGCTATACACGCTGTCGGAGTTGGAAGAACGGTCCCTAAGTAGCCTAAACACCTTAGGAGACACAACTCACAACACAAACAAAATAGGGTTAAGTTGGGGTGGTGGAAGTGTATGGTGGTCAAGCCAATGCAGAAGTTATGGTGGTGGTGGTGGTTGATGAAGAAGCAACCGTCCCTAAGTAGCCTAAACACCTTAGGAGACTCAAATCACTCCTCAAGCAACCACTAATGCGATGGGGAACAAAATTGGTTAGGTTGCGGAAGTCGGTGGCGGTTATGCGGAGGTTGTGGTGGAAGCCCTAGGCAAAGATGCCAAAGCTCCAAATATTTGATGGAGTCAAATGGTTATGGTAGTATTTTTGTTGGAAGGGGGATGTCAAGAGCTTTTCAATGAGCTAAAGAACGCGAAAATCGGACTCCGGATGAATTAGTTATGGACAAAACGGTGAAACGGGAAAGGTGAAATGTACAGGGGCCGGACATCCGGGCTCGGGCCAGAAATCCGGGACCTGATGTCCAGAACCGAGCAGATTTGGTGCTCCAGGAGCCGGATGTCTGGCCGGGGACCCGGATGTCCAGCCCGACGAAACCAGATCTCGTTTGGGGCGGAAATTTTTGAATTGGGGGCGGAAATTGATGATTCCAAGGGCAAAATTTGATGGATTTTGTGGATGGAAAGTGGGGAAAATTGGGGATATGCTAGATCCACTCGAAACCAAGCAAATCCATGGATCAAAATCAACAAAACATCATCAAAACCAACAAATCACAAAAAAATTAGGGGCTATTTTTGGTGGGGATTTTCGAATTTAGGACGAAATCAATAAAATTAGGCTAAAAAACAAAGCGGGGAGGCTCCAAAATCGTGATCAACATGGCACATGATACCAAGATGATGTAGGGTGGAACCCTAGTGGCCGATCTTTCACGAAAGGAGAGGATCCCGCAAAGAACACGAAGGACACGAGGAGGGAAACGAGGGGAAAATCACGAGGGGAACACAAGAGAACACTCAAACCAACAAGAATGATCACACATGCGCTAGATCCATGAACACAAAGAGAGATACAAGATCCAAAGTCAATAATGGACGATATAAGAGGTAACGGTCTTCTCCGTGAGGAGGTCTTGATGGGGCTGCCCAAGAGGGGGTCTTGATGATCTTCTCCGCAAGGAGGTCTTGAATCCAAAGGGATCTTCTCCGTAGAGGCCACGGTTCTCTCGTGGAGTAGATCCGATGTGGATGAGCAATGCTCTATCTCCAAAATGAGCTAAACCAATGCTAACCATAAAACTTAGGTGGAGGGGGAGTATATATAGTCTAAGGGGCGAAGGGGTTCATGGGCCTCGGCCCAGATGCACTGCACGCAGACAGGGAAGGCCGGACGTCCGGGCATCGGGCCGGATGTACGGGTTGGAGGGGCCGGATGTCCGGGCTAGCGGGGTTGGTCTTGTTGCTCTCGGGTTCGGCGGTGTCCGAATTTCCGAGGCCGAGGCCGGATGTCCGGGACTTGGTGATGAGGACATCAATACCATTGTTACACCCACAACCCCTACTGTTACATATACTGGACCAATTACTAGAGCTCGCGCACGCCAATTAAATTACCAGGTACTTTCGTTTCTTGGTAATGATTCTAATGTTCATGAGATTATGATGCTGCCTAAATTGGATACATTTGTTTTGCTTACAAACGAAGGGCCTAGCTTGGAGAAGGATGAACATTGGAGCAAGAACACGCATGGAGTTGATGGCATGCGCAAGGGGATCAAGAACGGAGTTACAAGTGATGATTTCAGGACTTTGAAGCCGCCATAAGGAGTGCATGGAGCCTTGGACGAAATATACAAGATGCCACTTCATAATATTCGTCCATAGGCTATTCTAGGTGCTGCGTCACCTTATTAATGGGCCAGGCCCATGTAATTTCGAAATACTTAAGTATAGGCTATTTTTAGAGTCCGTATGTGTGGGGAAACAAGAGTTAGAGTTGGTTTCGGACCCCACCCTCAAGGGCCACGAAATTTCCCCCTCTTCCTCCATATATACAGCCCTTAGGGCGTCGTTTAGACTTTGGGTTTTGTTTAGATTAAAAGTTCGCCATAGCTGCAACTTCTCGTACTTCGTTTGTGTCCAACGACCAGACCAAGACGTCAGAGAACCCCACCTTGATCAATAAAGTTTTCATCTTATATTCGCAATATCCAGATTGCAATCTCAATTTCTTGCTTGTTCTTCGTTTGCTCGCAGGAAACTGACCCTCGTGGTCAGGTTGATCGTGCTCCGGCGTGGTCAATAACCCCTCGGAAGTTGGTTTAGCGATTGCTAAGGCGTGACGTCTCGCACGTTCGTAGTCGGATCGTCAAGGTCGACTCCCACAGAAAACGATAGCTGCCATCTCATCGAAACATCGGGACACCTTTGCCTCTATCACTTGGCGAGGCGCCGGATGTCCGGGGTTGGCGTCGGATGTCCGGCCGCTGATGTTGTTGGCCGATTGTTGGGGCAGCCCCTGCGCGTCTGCCCAGGTGCCGGAAGTTCGACCTCTGGCCTGGATGTCCGACCGATGTAGCTCCGTCTTCTTCCGTCGTCGTTTCCAGGCTTCCCTCATGGATGGTGTAGTTGTTCCTTGGCACTTGCACTCCTCCTCGTCATCTGTGAAGCTCCGACAATACCTATGCATGCACACGGGAGAAGTGTCAAGTAGTATACCATCCTCGAAGGGGTCAAGTGAGCACGTGTAAAGGAGATGATTCACCTTTGAGCATGTGAAGTAGATGTTGCACGTGTCACTCGCGGAACGGACTCTTGACATGGTGATGTCCATAGGATGCTCCGCATCACTCTCTTTCCGTTCCCCTTCTCTTTTCCAGTTCGCCTCTTTTTGCTTGTTTCTTGTTTGCTTGTGTGTTGGATTGCTTGCTTGTCACGATGGCTCAAGATAATATTAAATTGTGTGACTTTTCCAATACCAACAATAATGATTTTATTAGCACTCCGATTGCTCCTCCTACCGATGCTGAATCTTGTGAAATTAATGTTGCTTTGCTGAATCTTGTCATGAAAGATCTGTTTTTCGGCCTTCCTTGTGAAGATGTTGCTACCCATCTAAACAACTTTGTTCATTTATGTGATATGCAAAAGAAGCAAGATGTGGATCATGATATTGTTAAACTGAAGCTATTCCCGTTTTTGCTTAGAGATCGTGCTAAAACTTGGTTTTTGCGTTTGCCTAAAAATAGTATCGATTCTTGGAATAAGTGCAAAGACGCTTTTCTCTCTAAGTATTTTCCTCCTGCTAAGATCATCACTCTTAGAAATGATATTATGAATCTTAAGCAACATGATCATGAACATATTGCACAAGCTTGGCAGAGAATGAAATTAATGATTCGTAATTGCCCTACACATTGTTTGAATCTTTGGATGATTATACAAAATTTGTATGCCGGATTGAATTTTGCTTCTAGAAATCTTTTAGATTCGGCCGCGGGAGGCACTTTTATGGAAATCACTTTAGGAGAAGCTACTAAACTCCTAGATAATATTATGGTTAATTATTCTCAATGGCATACTGAAAGATCTACTAATAAAAAGGTGCATGCTATAGAGGAAATCAATGTTTTGAGTGGAAAGATGGATGAACTTATGAAATTGTTTGCTAATAAGAGTGTCCCTTTTGATCCTAATGATATGCCTTTGTCTACTTTGATTGAGAATAATAATTAGTCTATGGATGTGAATTTTGTTGGTAGGAACATTTTTGGTAATAACGCGTATAGAGGCAATTTTAATCCTAGGCCGTTTCCTAGTAATTCCTCTAATAATTATGGTAATTCCTAAAACAATTGTTATGGAAATTATAATAAGATGCCCTCTTATTTTGAATCTAATATTAAAGAATTTATTAGTTCGCAAAAGAATTTCAATGCTTTGATTGAAGAAAAATTCTCTAAGATTGATGAGTTGGCTAGGAACGTGGATAGAATTTCTCTTGACGTTGATTCTTTGAAACCTAGATCTATTCCACCTAAGCATGATATCAATGAGTCTCTCAAAGCTATGAGAATTTCCATTGATGAGGGCAAAGAAAGAACCGCTAGGATGCGTGCTAAAAAAGATTACTTTGTGAAAGCGTGTTCTTCTAGTTTCCATGATAATAATGATGAAGATATAAAGTTATTGATGTGTCCCCGATTAAATCTTTGTTTTGCAATATGAATCTTGATAATGATGGGACTGGAGATGAGTCAACTTTAGCTAGAAGGCGTCCCAATGATTCGGTGTTTTTAGATCTTGATGCAAAAGTTGATAAAAGTGGGATTGGAGAGGTCAGAAATTTACATAGCAATGAACCCACTATCTTGGATTTCAAGGAATTTAATTATGAAAATTGCTCTTTGATTGATTGTATTTCCTTGTTGGAATCCATGCTAAATTTTCCTCATGCTTATAGTCAAAATAAAGCGTTTCCTAAACATATCGTTGATGCCTTGATGCAATCTTATGAAGAAAAACTTGAGTTGGAAGTTTCTATCCCTAGAAAACTTTATGATGAGTGGGAACCAACTATTAAAATTAAGATTAAAGATCATGAGTTCTATGCTTTATGTGATTTGGGTGCTAGTGTTTCCACGATTCCAAAGACTTTGTGTGATTTGTTAGGCTTCCATGATTTTGATGATTGCTCTTTAAACTTGCACCTTGCGGATTCCACTATTAAGAAACCTATGGGAAGAACTAATGATGTTCTTATTGTCGCAAATAGGAATTATGTGCTCGTAGATTTTCTTGTTCTTGACATAGATTGCAATTCTTCATGTCCTATTATTCTTGGTAGACCTTTCCTTAGAACGATTGGTGCAATTATTGATATGAAGGAAGGGAATATTAGATTCCAATTTCCGTTAAGGAAGGGTATGGAACACTTTCCTAGAAAGAAAATTAAAATGCCTTATGAATCTATTATGAGAGCCACTTATGGATTTCATACCAAAGATGATAATACCTAGATCTATCCTTGCTTTTATGCCTAGCTAGGGGCGTTAAACGATAGCGCTTGTTGCGAGGCACCCCAATTTTATTTTTGTTCTTTGCTTTTTGGTTCTGTTTAGTAATAAATAATTCATCTAGCCTCTGTTTAGACGTGGTTTTATGATTTTAATTAGTGTTTGTGCCAAGTAGAACCTTTGGGAAGACTTGGGGAAAGTCTTTGCGGTCTTGCTGTAAAAAACAGAAACTTTAGCACTCACGAGATTTGCTGCCATTTTTTACTAGAGAGAGTTATTGATGTAGGGTAGGAACCCTATAGCCCGATCTTTCACGAAAGGAGCAAATCCCGCGACGAACACGAGGAGGGAAACGAGGGGAAAATCACGAGGGGAACACAAGAGAACACTCAAACCAACAAGACTGATCACACATGCGCTAGATCCATGAGTACATGAGAGAAGATACACGATCCACAATCAACCAAGGACGGTACATGGGTAGCCGGTCTTCTCCGTGAGGAGGTCTTGATGTTCTTCCCTAAAGAGGGGTCTTGAATCCGCTTGAAGGATCTTCTCCGGTGGAGGCTCGAATCTCCGTGGAGAAGGTATCCAAGTGGATGAGCGTAGCTCTATCTCTCAAATTAGCTAACCCTAACTAGGAGGAGGTGGGGGAGTATATATAGTGCTAGCCCACTAAGGGGTAAGTGAGAGGGGGGATACATGGGCTTCGGCCCGAGTGTCTGCGCCCAGGTAGGGCCGGAGGTTCCGGGCGAATGTCCGGCCAAGGGTCGGGCTATCCAGAGAGTTGGCAGACTCTCGGACGGCTTCGATGCGTCGGGGCCGGAAGTTCCGGGATGGACGGAGGTTCCGGGGGCTGGAAGTTCTGCGCTTTCCAAAAACTTGTCCAGGCTTCTTCTTCCTTCTCTTCCACGCTTCCCTCGCGGATGGTGTAGTTGTTCCTTGGCGCTTGCACTCCTCCTCGACATTCGTGAAGCTCTGACAATACCTATGCATGCACAATGGAGGGTCAAGTAGTATACCATCCTCGAAGGGGTCAAGTGAGCACGTGTAAAGGAGAGGATTCACCTTTATGTATGTGAAGTAGATGTCGCACGTCTCACTTGCCGAATGAACTCTTGACATGGTGATGTCCATAGGATGCTCCGCATAATCCCCTCCCCCTTGGGAAAGATCCGACCTCGGATCGAAATCCAAATCACCATGGGAAAGAGATGACGTGGCCGTGTAGTAGTGGTCGGTCACCAAGTTCTCGTCATCTTGAAGTTTGAAATGGGCACTCTCCAATGTCGCACCGTATCGTGATTCCTTCAAAAGGAGCAAGGAGAACAAACACTTAGAAAAACAAATGCGGTTAGCGTTAGTGCAAAACCAAGCATTCAAAAGGTGATTCACCCAACAAGTGTTGTCATCAAGCATAGCATATGGTGTGACAAAGGATTGTGACATGGCATGTAAGCACATAAATTGAGCACAAAGAAGGGCAAGGCCACTGTTGAAACAAAGATGCTACAGTAATTTTATAACATAGCTATGAAATTTAGAAGAAAACCCTTGCCGAAGCACATACAGAAGAAGGGCATCTTGAAGTTGAATGGGATGATGGCTCCAGTTGTTTTTGGTGAATGTACATGAGAAAAATATTCCTAAAATTTTAACCTGGCATCTAGGATGGTTTGAATTCAAGCAACCAATCACATGGATTGCCTTTTCCTAGGATATCACTTGGTACAAGCAACTGGACACATTCTACTGTGAAGCAGTTCAGAACAAACCCTATCAAGAAGCTACTCGCGAAAAGCTTAGCTCTGGCTTGCTTGATGTAGCTATTTCTGAACTGCTTTCAGAACCTGTATCTGGCTTACTTGCAGAGTTTGAATTGGGTAATATCCTGATTTTTTTTCTCGGAAGAGCCAACTGCTTCCAAAGTACTTGACACTAGCTTGCTTGAACTAGCCATTTCCGAATTGTTTGCAGAATCTCTACTTGACTCTCTTGCAGAGTTTGAGGTTTGTACCCTCCTGGGTTTATTGGCGGAGGTACCAAATGCTTCCAGAGCATCAAGGAAGAACTTTTTATTCGGAACAATACCCTGCTTATTCATTCGCTGGAGCAGCTTCTGGACAAGCATCTTATCGTTTGCCCTGGTGTAGGCCTTGTAAAGCAGCTTATATGTGGAAGCACTGGGCACTACACCTTTCTCAATCGCACTATCCAACAGCCGATCTGCTTCCATAGGCAAGCGGTTCATGCAGTAGGCATCAAGCATTGCATTCAATGAAGATAGGGGAACAGTACTTTGTGAGCTTACAAGCTCATCAAATATCTGCTGGGCCTTTGAGACGCAATCACAATATGCATACATGTTGATGAGACACTCTTGCGTCACATAATTCGGTTTGAATCCCAATTCTCCCATCTTCTCAAGTACAGACTCAGCTTTCTCTCTAAGCCTTGCTTTCCCATAGTTTGTTATCATGGAATTAAACGTCGGGTGGGTAGGTCTCTCCTTGGATCGCAATAAACTCTTGAACACCTGCTCCATCTTGTCGAATGTCTGCTTTCGCCCATACGAATCTATGAGTATGTTGAATGTGATCACGTCTGGGCGGCACTGCTTGCTTTTCATCCGCACCAATACAGACTCCATCTCTGTAATCATGCCATTCTTCCCATATCCGTCGATCACCCCATTGTATGTGTAGATATCTGGAGAGACTATGCTTTCATCCAGATCCTTGAAAAGGATGTCCACCTGCTTCGTGTCACTAGCCCGAGCACACGCCCTCAAGAGGATGTTGTACGTCACGATATTCGGCTGGCATCTCTCTATGCCCTTCATCTTGTCAAAATAGCCGAGAGCTTTCACCAAGGCCTTACTCTTGTCCCGCGAATGCAGATGCGCACCGATAAGGGAATTGTATACCGAAGTGTCCGGCTTGCACCCGCTGTTGCGCATCTGAGAGAAGAGCCACATGGCCATCCGTATCTGCCCCTTCCTTCCCATCACAGATATCAGCTTGGAATAGATGCCGTTATCTGCGACGTACCACCGCTGCTTCTGCATCCACCTGAAAATCTAGCAGAGCACGAAGCATTAGAGAGCATGGGCAGAATTTTCCACTACAACAAACATCAGCTTCACAAATCATGAGATGCTTAGCCCACAGGGGCATCTGAAATCATATCTAGAATTTTAGACCAAATCCCAATTCATCATATCTAGAATTTTTCAGGCCAACATATTTTCAGGGTACGCTATCCAAGTGAGAGTCATGACAATGGCTCTAACTCTGTGAAAAATGGATGGTCTAGTAATCCTGATTGAGTTGGGCACAGGGGTACGGTATGGTGGCTCACCTCGAGGCACTGGACCCAGCCGTCGCGGCGGCCGAGCTCCTCGAAGAGGAGGAAGCAGTGCTCGGTGCGGACCACCTTGACGTGGCGGTCCAGCACGGACACCAGCCGGTCCTTGCCGCCGTCGGTCTTGCGCAGGAAGAACCGCACCAGCTCCGCGGCCTCGGCGGCCGGGTCGGCCTCCGCCTCCCCGGCGCCCGCCCGCCGCCGCTTGCCCCTGGCCGGCGCACCCGCGGGTGCGGCCGCCACCGCGACGCGGCGCGGGGAAGCGGCGGCCGGGTGGCGCTGCGGCCACGGCGGGGCCGACGTGCTTGGGTAGGCGAGCATCTGGGCGGTGCGGGAGTTAATGGCGGATGGGTTTCTGGAGTAGCATTGGAGCGCGGGGAATGGCGAGGGCGAGCTCGGAGAATTCGCAGCGGCCGGGAGGGAGAGGTTCTGGGTTCTGGATAGGGGAGGAGGGGATTAGGGGGGTTTGGACGGCTGGAATTGTTTGGTTTGGGGGATGGACGGTGGATTTTGCCTGGGATTAAAATCGGCGTAAATAAAAAAAGATAACCGGATTGGGATCGGGGGTATTGAACCCGACGTGAATCGAACACGCAACCTTCTGATCTGGAGTCAGACGCGCTACCATTGCGCCACGGATCCGGTGCGCTGTTGCTCACTAATTAAGCTATATCACAGTACCGACCTGCGAATCAGTATTACCCTTGACTCACTGCTTATCTACTAAGTTCTTATTCAAAGAAAATAGAGGTGTTTCCCTCATTACATTTCACTAAAATGCATAAATTATCCACAAAGGCACGACCAGAGTAGCTGATCAGAAAGGATTCTTGCTTATTAGTTATTACCATCCGAATTGAAAAGGTGACAGAAGCACAAAACGCTACAAGCCTAGGTGAGAAGCTAGATTGATTTCCATGTTGGAACCAATTTGTGTGGACCAAGGGCAAATGGTGTCGTTATTCGTCAGTTGCATCCGATAAACGCCAAGTGATCATCTGAAGTTCCCTCCCGATGATTATTTAGGAGATGTAAACACCGCAAAATTAATGTTGGTTGAGCATCTTCACTTTGAGATATTCCATCTGGAGTTCCCTCCCGGCGATTATTTAGAAAGTCTATTTCGTAAGGTCTAAACATCAACAAAACTAAAAAGATTGCAGACATCCATTTTCTTCCTTTGCAACCAATCAGACAAGCATGTTGGCATATCCAAATCGAATAGATTAGAAAGGATTTATGGGACAATCTTAGCAACAAATTAAATTAAGAGGTATTGCACATTCTACATTTCCTTCCAAAATAAGCAAGTCATATCATCTACTGGTCGTCGTTTAGCAAGATTATAACGGGTTAGAATTTTTGTTGGAGGGAATCAATCTATCACTAACATGAGAGATCCGGTAGTCATAGCTTTAGTAAGAAAAGTATGTAAAGCATAATTGCTAAAGCTAATAGGCATGATTTTCTTCATCTCTTTCATATCATCTTTCTTTTGGAACAAGAGAAACAATTGCAAAGTTCAACATAAAGACATTCAAAGTGCCATTTTCAAGTCGTTGAGTCCTTGACAAGGGCCATAAATTCATTTTTATAAGGTTACAAGAATTTTGATAAAAAGGAAGGAATACCCATAAGTGTATGGGGCCCCATGGGTAAGATCTTACGGTGCCTCATTGATTTCCACTTGAGGGAAAGGTTTCTGAAGAGTGGCATTTTCAGTACCAGTGACCATATCATCAGGGTTCCCAAAGCTAGCACCAAGTTGAACATTCAGGTTTGGTTCATAACCAAACATGTTGTTATAAAAAGAGGTAGCTACCTCAAGCATCGCGACTGTGGAGTAGATATGACCATCACCCCTTATTTAAATTTCCTATCCCTAGATTTCTGCCATGTGATGGTTTCTTCCTTTCTCCAAGTAGATTCTAGTTTAGATTTAATGTTTCATTCCCTTTTTAGCATCAGAGATGCAGTTTTGTTCAGCAAATACATCCATGATGTCATATTATTTCAAGAGGTTTTGTATTTTTCCGAAGAAAAGCCTCTAAATACCCCAACCTTTGATTCCCCCCTTCTCAAGTGTCTAGATATAATTACTAGGTGTCAATGGGACATGAGCATGTACAAGGGATGCCCCATGTTTTATGAATACAAGGAAAAACGTTTGGGGGGGGCCACCATTTATCAAATCTAAAAGGTGTGGGATCGAAAGTATGTCTAAAGAGGGGGTGATTAGACTACTTGACCAAATAAAAAGTTAACCTTTTCCCAATTTTAGTTCTTGGCAGATTTTAGCTATTTTAGGACAAGTCAAGCAATCATCACACAATTCAAGCAAGCATGCAAAGAGTATATTGGCAGCGGAAAGTAAAGCATGCAACTTGCAAGAATGTAAAGGGAAGGGTTTGGAGAATTCAAACGCAATTGGAGACACGGATGTTTTTCCCGTGGTTCGGATAGGTGGTGCTATCCTACATCCACGTTGATGGAGACTTCAACCCACGAAGGGTAACGGTTGCGCGAGTCCACGGAGGGCTCCACCCACGAAGGGTCCACGAAGAAGCAACCTTGTCTATCCTACCATGGCCATCGCCCACGAAGGACTTGCCTCACTAGCGGTAGATCTTCACGAAGTAGGCGATCTCCTTGCCCTTACAAACTCCTTGGTTCAACTCCACAATCTTGTCAGAGGCTCCCAAGTGACACCTAGCCAATCTAGGAGACACCACTCTCCAAGAAGTAACAAATGGTGTGTTGATGATGAACTCCTTGCTCTTGTGCTTCAAATGATAGTCTCCCCAACACTCAACTCTCTCTCATAGGATTTGGATCTGGTGGAAAGAAGATTTGAGTGGAAAGCAACTTGGGGAAGGCTAGAGATCAAGATTCATATGGTAGGAATGGAATATCTTGGTCTCAACACATGAGTAGGTGGTTCTCTCTCAGAACATATGAATTGGAATTGTGTATGTGTTCTGATGGCTCTCTCCACGAATGAAGAGGAGGTGGAGGGGTATATATAGCCTCCACACAAAATCCAACCGTTACACACAATTTACCAATCTCGGTGGGACCGAATCAACAAACTCGGTCGGACCGAAAAGGTAAACCTAGTGACCGTTAGAGATTTTCGGTGGGACTGACATGCAACTCGGTAGGACCGATTCTGTTAGGGTTTGGGCATAACGTAATCTCGGTGAGACCGATTTTGGTAATAAGCTAACCAGAGAGTTGGTCAGGCAAACTCGGTGGGACCGATTTGCTCTTTCGGTGAGACCGAAAAGTTACAAAAGGGAAACATAGAGTTTACATTGCAATCTCGGTGGGACCGATTCGCTCTTTCGGTGAGACCGAAAAGTTACGAAAGGGAAACAGAGAGTTTGCAATCCCATCTCGGTGAGACCGAGATCCCTATCGGTAGAACCGAATTGCTAGGGTTTGGCAGTGGCTTATGACAAGTGAAACTCGGTGGCGTCGGATAGAAAGAATCGGTATGACCGAGTTTGGCTTAGGGTTTAGGTCATTTGTGGATATGGGAAAGTGGTTGAGGATTTTGGAGCATATCACTAAGCACATGAAGCAAGAGGCTCATTAAGCAACACCTCATCCCTCCTTGATAGTATTGGCTTTTCCTAAAGACTCAATGTGATCTTGGATCACTAAAATATAAAACGAAGAGTCTTGAGCTTTTGAGCTTGAGCCAATCCTTTGTCCTTAGCATTTTGAGGGTTCCACTTTCACATCCATGCCATGCCAATCATTGAGCTTTCCTGAAATAATCATCTTGGAATAGCATTAGCTCAATGAGCTATATGTTGTTATGAATTACCAAAACCACCTAGGGATAGTTGCACTTTCAAAAGGCTTTAGGGAGGTTACCCTCAGAGAGTCAATATCTTGGGAAGTTCTTTGAGAGAAGAAACGGGGAAATGATAATCCCAATCAACCGAGGAAAATACCCTACAACGAAAGTATGATTATTTTGGTTATTTCCCCAAGTATAACATCTATTAGAGATAGAAATATCAAGCAAGCACCAATTTCGATTCATTAGTTAAAGAGAGTAGTGTTGGGGAACGTAGTAATTTCAAAAAAATCCTATGCACACCCAGTATCATGGTGATGCATAGCAATGAGAGGGGAGAATGTGTCCACGTACCCTCGTAGACCGAAAGCGAAAGCGTTACCACAACGCGATTGATGTAGTTGTACGTCTTCATGATCCGACTGATCCAAGTACCGAACATACGACACCTCCGAGTTCAGCACACGTTCAGCTCGATGACCTCCCACGAACTCCGATCCAGCAGAGCTTCACGGGAGAGTTCCGTCAGCACGACGGAGTGATGGCGGTGATGATGTTGCTACCGACGCAGGGCTTCGCCTAAGCACCGCTACGATATGATCGAGGTGGATTATGGTGGAGGGAGGTACCGCACACGGCTGGGAGAGATCAACATATCAACTTGTGTGTTCTAGGGTGCCCCCTGCCCCCGTATATAAAGGAGCAACGGGGGAGGCCGGCTGGCCCTCCTAGGGCGCGCCAGGAGGAGGAGTCCTCCTCCTAGTAGGAGTAGGACTCCCCTTTCCTACTCCTACTAGGAGAAGGAAAGGAAGGGGAAGGGGAGAAGGAAGGAGAGGGAGGAAAAGGAGGAAAGGGGGGCCGGCCCCCTAGTCCAATTCGGTTTGGGCTAGGGGGGCCACGCGCCCTGCCTCCTCTCTTCCACCACTTGGCCCATTGAGGCCCAAATACTTCTTCCCGTATTCTCGTAACTCCCCGGTACTCCAAAAAATATCCGAATCACTCGGAACCTTTCCCGATGTCCGAATATAGTCGTCCAATATATCGATCTTTACGTCTCGGCCATTTCGAGACTCCTCGTCATATCCTTGATCTCATCCGGGACTCCGAACTACCTTCGGTACATCAAATCACATAAACTCATAATACCGATCGTCACCGAACTTTAAGCGTGCGGACCCTACGTGTTCGAGAACTATGTAGACATGACCGAGACACGTCTCCGGTCAATAACCAATAGAGGAACCTGGATGCTCGTATTGGCTTCCACATATTCTACGAAGATCTTTATCGGTCAAACCGCATAACAACATACGTTGTTCCCTTTGTCATCGGTATGTTACTTGCCCGAGATTCGATCGTCGGTATCTCAATACCTAGTTGAATCTCGTTACCGGCAAGTCTCTTTACTCGTTCCGTAATACATCATTCCGCAACTAACACATTAGTTGCATTGCTTGCAAGGCTTATAGTGATGTGCATTACCGAGAGGGCCCAGAGATACCTCTCCGACAATCCGAGTGACAAATCCTAATCTTGATCTATGCCAATTCAACAAGTATCATCGGAGACACCTGTAGAGCACCTTTATAATCACCCAGTTACGTTGTGACGTTTGGTAGCACACAAAGTGTTCCTCCGGTAATCGGGAGTTGCATAATCTCATAGTCATAGGAACATGTATAAGTCATGAAGAAAGCAATAGCAGTAAACTAAACGATCAAGTGCTAAGCTAACGGAATGGGTCAAGTCAATCACATCATTCTCCTAATGATGTGATCCCATTAATCAAATGACAACTCATGTCTATGGTTAGGAAACTTAACCATCTTTGATTAATGAGCTAGTCAAGTAGAGGCATACTAGTGACATTCTGTTTGTCTATGTATTCACACATGTAGTAAGTTTCCGGTTAATACAATTCTAGCATGAATAATAAACATTTATCATGATATGAGGAAATCAATAATAACTTTATTATTGCCTCTAGGGCATATTTCCTTCAAATAGGCCCGATGAGGTTTCACTACACCAGATTAAAGTCGTCAGCCAAGGGGGATTACATTTCACAATTTCTTCATTGCACGACATACATGATGAGCAGTCTCAAACCAAGAAACAATTTACAACCCTTGAAGCTTGTCCCTAACGACCATATAATAAGCATGGAATTCGCATTTACACGTGGTGGAGGATGTGGTCATTGTCTCGTGGTTAGTCTAGCAAAAATGCAACACATAATGGATTTAGGAGGCTCGAAGGTGAAAGAGCAGAGTGACATGAGAGACCTCCTATGTGGGTCAACTCACTAGCATGACCCAAATGACATCACTCTTTTATTAATCTGTTCAATTTCTCATTTATGTAATTATTTGTTTCAAAATCATTTTATTAAAATATTATTAGAGTAACTTTGAATATAATAAAAATCATTACATAATTTATAAAAGGCCACATATGTGCATATAAATGTTCATAATGTAGTGAAAATGTTTGTGTATACACAATATTATATTCACATATTAAAAAGTTTACATATTTTTTGAAAAAATCGTAGATTTAGAAAAATATTGTACGTATATAAATAAATATACATCACATGTTTCTCAAATATATACAAAAAATATATCCACGCATTAAAAAAATTATGTGCGTCTGAGAAAAATCAAAGTTTTAAAAAGTTGTTCAAACATGTATGAATATATGTTCATAGTGTGAAACAATGTTCAATTCCAAAATGAAGTAAAAACATAAATCAAAGAAAAGAAGGGAAAAAGGTGAAATTTGCATAAAAATGAGAAATAAAGGAAGAAAAGGAAAATAAAAGGACCAACTGAAAACGGGAAGGAAACGAAAAACAAAAGAAAGAATGAGTGACACGATAAACCTCCTATGTGGTCCAGCTCACTATCACGGCCCAGATGAGATTACTATTTTATTAATTTGTTATGTTTCTCATTTTTGTAAAAAGTATTTTTCAAAAACATATTATTAAAATATTGTTAGAGTAACTTTGAATATTAAAAAATATCACATAAATTATAAATGTCACCTATGTACATATAGAAGTTCGTAATTATTTGAAAATGTTTGTATATACAAAAACAATTATATTCACGTATTTTGAAACTTTACATATTTTTCAAAAAACCATGGAGTTAGAAAAGGTTCATATGTACTCCCCACATTCCAAATTAAGTGATTCGATTTTGTACTAACTCTAGTACAAAGTTAATATAAAGTTGAGTCACTTATTTTAGGATGGAGGGAGTATGTAACTAACTATACATCGCAAAAAATACAAAAAATATTCATGCATTAAAAATGATTAGATATTTTCTAGAAAATTCAGTGTTTTTGAAAAGTTATGCATACATGTTTCATATAGTGTGAAGTTAAAGTTCAAGTCCAAAATGCAGTGTGAAACATAAATCAAAGAAAGGAAGTAGAAAAGTGAAATTTGCATTAGAAAAATGAAAGGTAGAAAACTAAGAAAGAAAATGACCAACTGAAAACAGGAAGGAAACCAAAAACGGGAAGAGGAGGAAAAACACACACAAAAACCAGCTAAACTGGGAATGGGCCGGCCGAGGCACGCGTAAATGTTAGTGTTTGATGGACACCTTGACGCACTAAGTGTCAAATAGAATTGCCGTGACACAACGCAGAACTGTGTATTAGTAGGAGCACCAAGTAGTATAACGTAGCATACAAAATGCAACACAATCTTAAGAGTGCCCCTCGATAGCAATGCCACATTCTATATCAACAGCCGTGGTGCCTTATTGACACATATGGAAGCTTAATATCCCACCGAAGATCAAAAAATTCTTATGGTTAATGCTTAGAAATGGTATTTTGTCCAAGAGAAGAAAATGACAAAGAGGGGGTGAACTGGAAATGAGCAGCGCCACTTATATGCAGAGAAGGAACCCGTGGATGATGACAGTTCCACAGCTAAACTTGCATGGTAGGCCAGGAAATTAATAAGAGGAAAAGGAGGGCCAAAATAAAAAAAAGGAACCGGATTAGGTTCTGGGGAATTGAACCCGACGTGAATCGAACACGCAACCTTCTGATCTGGAGTCAGACGCGCTACCATTGCGCCACGGATCCGATGTGCTAATGCGCTCTAATAAATATTAATCTAATATCTTAATTACACTTGCCAGGACGTCTTCTGCAGCACGTGCGTGGCTGCCTCGCCCCTGATCAGGATTCAGGAGCCAGCGTCTTTGTTACAGAACCGCTCCGGCTCAGTGCACCATTGCAATTTACAGCCCTTCAGAAGGGCGTGGCCATGGCTCAGCAGGTTAAGCTGCGCAGGACAACACAACGTAGACCCGGGATCAGGTTTCAGAGCCCCGAAGATCAGGCAGCATGGCGCGACAAAGACGCAGAACGGCGCGATCTCCAGTGCAACGGAAGCGGCGGAACAAATTGAACAAGTCACACACACGCCGAAATGATAATGATCTTGATTGCTTGCCTGCCGATAGCAACGTGAGCTCGGGTGAACAGTGAAAAATTCAAAACATTATCATTTTTTAGTCAACATTGTCAAATGTTTTGCTTGCTTGCAAAGTTTCAACATCGGATGGGATTCTGAAAACGTGAAAAATAATCTCGATGTTCCACGAATATCATCCGATGTTGAAACTTTGCGAGCAATCAAAACATTTGACAATGTTTGCTAAAAAATGAGAATGTTTTGAATTTACATGTATCGTGGAGTACAGAGCTATACATGTTAATTTCGCGGGCTGAACATGGTGGAGTATTTTAGAACACTCTTACCGAGTGTCTGCAAATCCCTGTGACAGGAATTACAACAAAAGAATTAAAAAAAATCACATCACAGGTTAAATGGATAGTTCTCAAGCGGTGAGAGTGACATCGGTGTTGATGTGGACTAAATTTATCTCACTTCTAAAGAAGTGCTCTAAAAAATGTTCCCAAGTCAAACTTTGATCAAGTTTATAAAAGAAGATATCAAAATCTATAAAATAAAACCAAAACCAATAGATTCATCATGAATACATTTTCATGGTGTACTTATTTGGCATTATTGGTATTTATTTCTATGGCCATTGTCCAACTTGAGAACTGGAGACTTTGCTTCTCTTAGTTCTTTGAAGAAAAAAATTGAATTAATTTGCATGGATCGGGTATTGAACCCGACATGAATCAAACATGCAACCTTATGATCTGAAGTCAGACACGCTACCATTGAGCCATGGATCCTTAGTGTTGATTTTCATCAGTTAAGCTCCATATCATGCTAATCCCACTCCACCTGGGCATGTTATGCATATCCTATGCAGGCATGGCACGTGCTCAAGGAACCAACATCTTGTTATACAGTGGGCTTAAACGTCAGTGAGAAGCCAAATGCCATACTTCTTGCAACATTACCTCTTGTAGACCCGTGGAATTCTTTGAGTGGAGAGCTATTCTTAAGCTGCTTCCCGAAAACATTGCCTCTTGCAACATTGGAGATGGTTCCTCGGCTATCTTCTGGCATGACAAACGGAACAATGCTCCCCTGAAAGAACAATTCCCTGAACTGTTCTCCTTTTCTGTGGATAATCTAGCATCTGCCCATCAGGTTGTTGTTACTAGACCAACTAAAGACCTCTTCCATATACCACTCTCAATCCAAGCATTTGATCAGTTCCTATAGGTTAACATGATCTTGACTCAAACCCAGCTTTAACCAACCAATGATAAATGGATTTATAGTTGTAATTCTACTACTTTCTCCTCCACAAGACTCTTAAAAGTTTTGAAACAAGGAGTGGCTGCTCATCCCCTTTTTATGGAAGTCTGGAATTCAGCAGTAATTCTCAGATACAAAATTTTCTCCTGGTTACTCCTTCATGACATAATTATCACTAAATATTTGCTACAGAGGAAGTCCTCCCACCTACCCTCCTATCACTGTGTTCTTGCAATGATCAGGTACTACAAACCAATTTGCATCTATTCTGAGACTGCTCCTTTGCATTGCAATGTCGGGACACTTTAATTCCCAATATGAAGAGGGATACATATGTTTTTCAACAGTTCAACTTGGCTCTCTTCGAATTTCCCAACGGAATTGCTTTGAACATTATTGTTATTGGTTGCTAGAACATCTGGATGCGAAGGAGGAATAAAATCTTCAAAAATGGCAACCCAACCATTCTCTTGGAAGCTTATGTTAAAGAAAAATTTGATCTTATGGGAACACAAAATTATTCACAAGTTTCTTCAAGTTTTCCAGGACTGGATAAAGGCATATCTATAACTTCCAGCTTTTAATATTTGCTACATTATGTTACCTAGAATTGGCATTGGTTGATGGAGTTTCTCTTCCATTTATGTGTACTTTGTGCATATTTAATTAATGAAAATATACCATAGAACAATAAAATAAAACGTGTCGTACTTCTAATGATGACAGAAACCTGTCAACAGAAGTTACAAAACTATCTCAGTGCATGATTACAATATAGAACCCCTTTCAACTTTTGAAGGGTGTGGCAATGGTTAAGAAATGGAGGAAAATACAATACAGATTTCAGAATGCAGTAGGGTGACAAAGTGCAGGAGTAGATCTGTGTAATTTTAGCAGAACAGAAGCAACAAAACAATTAAACAAATGATGGTTGTCATCTTTCCGAGTGCAAATCAACGGAATGGAAATACATAATGCAGCGTGATCTTAGTTGTTGGTTGAAGCAATGCAACATGGTATACACGTCTAAACACAACTTGATTGGCAGGGGGCATAGCAATGCATGTCATCGCTTGAATATGGATGAGCAAACTCACTATAGCTGAGTATTTTGGAGCATATTGTTAGAAGACTCTGATGTCTACTACATAACTTTATTCTTGTAGACACGTGTTGGGCCTCCAAGCGCAGAGTTTTGTAGGACACTAGCAATTTTCCCTCAAATGGATGACCTAAGGTTTATCAATCCGTGGAAGGTGTAGAATGAAGGTGATCTCTCTCAAACAATCCTGCAACCAAATAATAAAAAGTATCTTGTGTCCCCAACACACCAAATACAATGGTAGTTTGTATAGGTGCACTAGTTCGGCGAAGAGATGGTGATACAAGTGTAATATGGATAGAAGATATTGATTTTTGTAATAAGAACAATAAAGAACAGCAAGGTAGCAATTGATAAAAAGGAGCACAAACGGTATTGCAATGCTTGAAAATAAGGCCTAGGGTCCGTACTTTCGCTAGTGCAATCTCTCAACAATGCTAATATAATTGGATTATATAACCATCCCTCAACGTGCAATGAAGAATCACTCCAAAGTTCTTATCTAGCAGAGAATATAAGAAGAAATTGTTTGTAGCTATTCTTTGCGACCGATCTATGCAAGAGTTCGTACTAAAATAACACCAAGTTATTCTTTCCGATCGATCTATCAAGAGTTTGTACTAAAATAACACCAAGTTATTCTTTCCAATCGATCTATCAAGCGTTCGTACTAAAATAACATCAAAGCAAATTCAGATTCATAATACTCAATCCAACACAAAGAACCTCAAAGAGCGCCCCAAGATTTCTACCGGAGAAACAAAAGACGAGAATGTGCATCAACCCCTATGCATAGATTACCCCAGTGTCACCTCAGGAATTCGTGAGTTGAGTGCCAAAACATATCTCAAGTGAATCAATATAATCCCCATTGTCACCACGGGTATTCATATGCAGGACATATATCAAGTGCTCTCAAATCCATAAAAGTATTCAATCTGATAAAAACGAAATCTCAAAGGGAAAACTCAATTCATCACAACAAGATAGAGAGGGGAAAATACCATATGATCCGACTATATTAACAAAGCCCGTGATACATCAAAATCATGACATCTCAAGAACACGAGAGATAGAGAAAGATTAAACACATAACTACTGGTACAAACCCTCAGCTCCAAGGGTGGACTACTCCCTTCTCATCATGGTGGCCGCCGGGATGATGAAGATGGCCACCGGTGATGATTTCCCCCTCCGGTGGAGTGCCAGAACAGGGTCTAGATTGGTTTTTCATGGCTACAAAGGCCTGCGGCGGCGGAACTTCTGATCTAGGGTTACCCTGAGGGTTTTTGGAATATTTGGGATTTCATAGGGCAAAGAGGGGGTGCGGGAGGCCACCGAGGTGCGCACAACCCACTTGGGCGCACTTGGGCCCCCAGGCGCGCCCTGGTGGGTTGTGCCCCCCTCGGGGCACCCCCCAGGTGCTGCTCCAACCCACTGGTGGTCTTCTGCTCCATAAAAATCCACACAAAAAATTTGCGTTGTTTGCACTCCGTTCGATATTGATTTCCCATGATGTAAAAAACAAGCAAAAAACAACAACTGGCACTGGGTCAATAGGTTAGTCCCCAAAAATGATATAAAGCTGCTATAAAATGATTGTGAAACATCCAAGAATGATAATAAAACATCATGAATACTTCATAAATTATAGATACATTGGAGGCGTATCAGCATCCCCAAGCTTAATTCCTACTCCTCGAGTAGGTAAATGATAAAAGAAATAATTTATGAAGTGTGAATGCTAGCAAAGTGCATAAGTTTGATCAATGATAATTTTAATCACTTTTCCTAACATCATGAGAACAACTCTTTCCTATAAAATTTCTCATGTTTAAATTTGCAACCAATTCACATGTTAAGGTTCAAACAATGAATTCTCTTGAAACTTAACAACCTATGTTCCCAGTCACCAAGCAATTGCAACTCAACTTATTCAATGGAGTCTAAGTAAGAGATCCACATACTCAACCATCATATAGTCTTCTATGATTGCTAACACTCACCGCATACACATGGGCAAAATGTTCAACCGGACACATAGAAAGATAGGGGCTTATAATTTTGCCTCCCAACGTATTCACCTCAAGGGTGATGTCAAGAATAATAACTCATGCTACCCATATCCAACTGGATATATGTGCCTAGATCTTTCCTCACCACATGATGCTTGCCAAAACAGAAAAATAAAAAGTAATAGATAGAAAAACTTTGACTCTCGCATGAAAGTAAATACATAAAATTAAAATATAGGCCCTTCACAGAGGGAAGCAGAGGTTGACATGCGCTTATTTGTTTGTATGCTCAACCCCTTAGTGCAAAAGAACGTCATGTTATATTGCCCCTTATGATAGCAACCTTTATTATATAGTCTGTCGCTTTTATTCTTTGCCATCACAAGTTCGTACAACGCTCAATTTTCTCATACACTAAATGATCTAACACTTTTAGAAGCAATTTTTATTTCCTTGTTGCACCGATGACAACTTACTTGAAGGATCTTAGTCAATCCTTAGGTAGGTATTTTGGACTCTTGAAAATAAGATTTGGGTTTAAGGATTTTTGGATGCACAAGTAGTATCTTTACTTGGTGCGGAATTTTTGGCTAGCAAGGATGGGGGGCAAACACCACATGTTGAAGGATCTATGACAATATAACTTCTATGTGAATATGAACAAACATAAACCATTACGTTGTCTTCCTTGTCCAACGTCAACAATTTTGGCATATAATATTTTGATGGGGGCTCACAATCACAAAATATTTCCAAGATAGTGTATTTGCATGTGAAAGTTCTCTTCCTTATACTAATTATTCATGAATTGCTTGTATGACCAATATTGTGATTGTCAAGCTTCAAAAGATTTCACATTTTCTAAACCCAATGTGAAGCTACCACTAGGCATGATGTGATTTCAAATTCATGGAATTCAATTTATTCAACAATTTACTCATAGGATATAAGTGAAGCACAAAAGTAAATGACAAGCTACTCCAAAAAGATATAAGTGAAGATCAAGCGAGTAGTTAAGTAAATAGATAGCTATGTGATGACTCTCTCTTATTTAAAACTTTCAGATCTAAGTATTTTATTAAATCAACAAGCAAAATGAAAATAAAATGACATTTCAATGATAGCACAACTCATGCGAAGAAACAAAAACTTAGGATTAACTGATACTAACCGATAATTGTCGATGAAGAAAGGTGGGATGCCTACCGGGGCATCCCCAAGCTTAGATGCTTGAGACTTCTTGAAATATTATATTGGGGTGCCTTGGGCATCCCCAAGCTTGATCTTTTGTGTCTCCTTAATTCTTCTCATATCATGTTTTTTCTAAATCTCAAAAGCTTCACCCACACAAAATTCAACAAGAACTCATGAGATAAGTTAGTATAAACTAATGCAAAAACTATCATTCTCTACTGTAGCAAATCACTAAAATTATTATTCAACATTGCATACTAAATGGTTCTGCATATTTAATACTCCTATCCTCAAATAGGATCATTAAACAAGCAAACATATGCAAACATATGCAAACAATGCAAACATAACAACAATCTGCCAAAATAGTACAGTCTGTAAAGAATGCAAGAGTATCAATACTTATTAAACTCCAAAGCTTATGAAAATTTACCAAACTGTAGAAAATTTATCAGAGCTTATTTTGCAAAAAGTTTTAACATTTTATCACATTCTGATTTTTCTAGGGAATTTTTGCAACATCAATAAACTTTATGTTTTGAAACAGCAACACATAGACTTGCAAAATAAGCATGGTAAAGGTTTATTGAAATTAAGGATGAAAAACATTATTATAAATAAAATCAAGCAAATCCTAACAAAATAAATTGATGCTCCAAGCAAAATACATATCATGCGACGAATGAAAACATAGCTCCAGTGAGGTTACCGATAATGTTGGAGATGAAAGAGGGGATGCCTTCCAGGGCATCCCCAAGCTTAGTTGCTTGGATCTTACCTGAATATTACCTTGGGTTGTCTTGGGAATTCCCAGCCTTGGGGTCTTGTCACTCCTTATTCTCCTCATATTTATATCTCACCCAAAACTTGAAAACTTCAATCACACAAAACTTAACGAAACTTCGTGAGATAGGTTAGTATGATAAAGAGCAAACTATTTTACTTTGGTACTATCAAAGACATGATTCATAATTGTTTCCACACAATGACTACTGTAGCATATCATTCCCACAATTTATATTGAGAAATATAAGCCATAGAAACTAGAAAACAAGCAAACTATACATTGAAAACAGAATCTGTCAAAAACGGAATAGTCTGTAGTAATCTGTACTCCAACCATACTTCCGCTACTTCAAAAATTCTGAAAAATTAGGAAAACCTGGGAAATTTGTCTATTAATATTCTTCAAAAAGAATCAGTATTTTATCACGCTTATGTTAAAAATTAGAATTATTTTCCTGAGTGCAAAAGTTTCTGTTTTTCAGCAAGATCAAATCAACTATCACCGTAAGCCATCCCAAAGGTCTTACTTGGCACTTTATTCAAACGAAAGCAACAAAACATGATTACTACAGTAGCCTAATCATGTGAACACACAAAAACAGTAGGTAAAAGTGTTGGTTTGTCTCCCAACAAGCGCTTCTCTTTAATGCCTTTTACCTAGGCATGATGATTTCAATGATGCTCGCATAAAAGATAAGAGTTGAAACATAAAGAGAGCATCATGACTCATAAGTTTCTCTCTCACAATAATTTTCAGTAGCATCATGAATAGATTCATCAATATAAATATCACATAAATCATTCTTTTCATGATCCAAAAGCATAGAAAACTTATTACTCTCCATATAAGCAATTTTATTCTCATTAATAATAGTGGGAGTATCATAGGAAACTCGAATACTATAAATTGTTCCCACATTAAAAGAGTAATGTTCAGTAAAAGGATATTCAAAATTATGACAATAATTATCACTACTTTTTATAACATAAGTGTCATCACATTAATCATCGTACGTGGGAGGCATGGAATCATCATAGCAAATTTAATCATTCAAAGTAAGGGGACTAAAAAGATCTTATCCATTAAGCATAGCAACCCCAAGCTTGGGACAAACATTAATTGCAGCAAAAAAATTCTCAAACATGTCATTCTCATCAAACATAGAATCCCCAAGCTTGTGGCTTGGCATATCATAAGCATAATCATTCTCATCATTAATAGTATGAATAGCACCAACTGTATAGTGATCGCCATCATCATAATTTCCCAAGTTGGTGCCAAAAAGATTTCCAAGATTATAATAAGTATCATTACTTCTTAATCATAATCATCACAACAAGCAATGGGCATAACAAAATCATCATCAATAGTGCTCTCGGACATTGTGCCATAAGACATAGAAGCAATATCATCATCAAGTGCATTATCCTCCACAATTATTTTTGATTCATTTTCATGAGGCACAACAATAATAGGAGCAACACTATTTGGGAGAGATACATTTTTACCTCTATTCTTTCTTCTTCTTTTCTTCTTCTTCACCACATCATGTGTGGGTTTAATTAAATTTCAAGCTTCTTGTTGAAGAGATTGATTGGATAGGAAGCTCCTCCTCGTTACCTATTTCATCATGAGAGACAATACACTACCAAAAAAATACACTTCCGTGATGATATGTGTTTGTCATAGTAGGTCGTGTTTTTTGTCATGTATGTACATCCATGACAAATTTATGACAGAATCAAGATAGTCATACCTGTGTTGTCGTAGAAGTGTTCCATGACATTACCAAAATTATCATCACGGAAGTGTCCACTTCCATGACGATAAATCGCGCGTCACAGAAGTGCTTTCGTCAAGGGTGACCGACACGTGGCATCCACCGTAACGGAACACCGTTAAGCTATCGGGTCAGGTTTTGGATCCGATAACCCGTTAACAGCCCCGACCAATGGGAAATTTCCACGTGTAAAATTCTTATTGGCCGGACGAAACACGTGTCAGCTCGTCAGTGGGTCAGATAGGCGCCTATGATACGTCGAGACATGGCACGTCCCAACAGAGGCCCATTCCTGTGAAAAGGCTGACCCGTTTGACTTGGTCAAAAGGTGGCGGGCCGGCCCATGTAAAGCCTGTTAACGACCTGTTCGCATATAGCCCATTTACAACCCGCTAACCCAAGGCCCGTTACGCCCTATCCGTATTAGGCCCAGTAGCGTCATCTGGGCCACCCAATATGATTCCAGCCCATTTTCACTTCTGGCCCATGTATGGCCCATGACGTCTTTCGGCCCATATGAGGCTGTAGTGACCAGACCTCAAACAGTCTGATCTTTGTGCTCCGGTGTCATCCATGGATCAGTAATGCTGACACCAAACAGTACTTCGAAGGATTTATAGTAGAGTAGCAGTCACACACTTATTACATCGGATGTCTCAAAAGAGAACTTATTACAATAATATGGCTTAAGGCCATCTAATAATGATAACAGCGGAAGACTCGGAAGATAAATGGGTCCATCAACTCCAACGGCATCATGAGTATAGAACCACGACCTAAAAGCACCTTAATCATCGTCTGAAAAGTCTGCAACATTAACGTTGCAGCCCGAAACGGGTCAGCACATGGAATATGCTGGCAAAGTAACACATAGAGAGTAATGGAATGAAATAGCTATACTATATGCATATTTGGCTGGTGGAAAGCTCTATGGTTACTGTTTTGCATAAAGCCAATTTTTCCCTACTGCAAAGGAATAAATTTATTTAACTATCATGGTGGTTGTTAAACATTGAGAATGGTTGACAGCATTCTCAATCCCAATTAAAAGTAATCATTAAACCCAACAATATTAATTAGAAGTAACATGTTGAGATTCACATGATATTCAAGTCCTAGATACTCAAGATTGTCCATAACCGGGGACACGGCTAATCATGATTAGTTTGTTACACTCTGCAGAGGTTTGCGCACTTTTCCCCACAAGACTCGATCGCCTCCGTTGGATATCTCGCACTACTGGTGTTTGAGAAACGGATGATCGAGACACAGTCTTTCAGAAGCGCTAGCACCTTACGATGGATAGACTGATACACCTACTTTCCCCTACATCTGCTAGTCTACCCTGTAAGAGTTCGCACGACTTAGTCAACTATGCTAGAGCCCATAATGGCTTGTGGCTGCACACGTAAGTATTTAGTATGAAAGATCTTATGATCCCTTTGAGCCTGGGTGGCGGTCCAAAATAAAACAGGCAAGTCCTGATAGACATCAGGTGCCTCAATCCACCCAGATGTGTGTTTAAGTTGCCACCTTAGATAAACCCTTAAAATTATCAATCTCACATCTGTCATGGATATCACTCACCCAATCCACGTCTACTAGCATAGCATGGCATAATAAGCAAACGTAGAAGTAACTCCCAAAGGTTTCATAATAACAGGTAATAGGTACTACCTCATCTACTTCCCATCCCACAATTTAATTAGATCCTAATCATGCAATGTGTGAGGATGGATCTAATGCAATAAAACTGGGTTGTAGAAAAGGTATGATCAAAGTGTTACTTGCCTTGCTGATGATCCGCGAGTCCTAGAGATTCGAAGTAACAGGCGGCGCAATCCGGGTAATCTATCGCAGACAAACAACAAGCACACAATAAGTACTCATCTAATGCACAGGTAAAACTCGAACAAAAGATCGAACCAGATAGTTCAACTTAAGAACTCCGGTTGCAAAGAGAGAAAGAACCGAACAAAGAAACCAAAAACAAACGGCGGAAAAACAACTCGGTTCTAGCAAGTTGAAACTAGGTCAAATTTTACTGTTGCAAAAACTTGTTTAGGTTGATTAGTCGGAACGGCGGTTTCGAAACGAAACTCCAGGTGCTTGAATCACCTGATTCCGATAAACGAGCGAGAAAATAGACTAGAAAGACGATCGGATCTGAGATCGCGATCGCGGAATAAATCCGACGAGAAGAAAAAGAAGAACGGTCGAACGAATGGACGTTCGTTAACCTAGAAGAAATCCGGTGATCACGTTCGTTAGGACGAACGGTCCGGCGAACAATCTTGGGCAACTAAATCGGAAAAGAAAATGAATCCGATCTAGGGTTTCGGAGAAGAAAACCGATTGTAAAACCGATCTAGAAAACCGGAACGGTTTCGCGAAGAAAAACAAATCGGAAAAGAAAAATCGGAACGATGAGAAGAAAACGATGCGATGAAAAGAAGAGATGTAGCGCGTGCTACCTCTGGCGAGGTCTCCGGCAAGGAACTCCGGCGGCGTGGGCGTGGGGCGGCGGCGCGGGCACACGGCGGCGGCGACGCGTGACGCGGGGCGCGGCGGCGGTGACGCAGGCGCGGCGCGGGGTGTGGGGCGCGGTGGTGCTTGGGGCTTTGGGGCTTTGGATTTGATGATGATTTAGAGGGGGGTGTGGGAGTATTTATATTGGGGAGGGGGGATTTACTTGGGGTAGGGGACAAGGAATTGGACTAGGACTAGGAAAGAAAAGAGGGAAAGAGATCTAGAAAAAAAGAAAGAAAGTAGGACAAATCCTACTAGGAATCCACAAAGGACGGCGGCGGCGGCGGCCTCCCTGGCGCCTTGCGCCTGGGCGCCTGGGCACGCGCGCGGCTAGCGCTGGCCTCTGGCCTAGCCGGCTCGGTGGCTTGGGCCTTTGGCCCAAATCGCTGGAACATTTTTTTTAAAACAGTTCCGCGCTCGAAAAAAAAACAGCAAGAGATCTAAACGAACTCCAAAACTAATAAATTAAATTGTCCCCGACTCCTAAAAATGAGTCGAACAAAATGAACTTTTCTCCGGGCCTAAAATGCAATTTTTGAAAACGCGCATTTTTCCCTATCCAAATAAAAGGCAAATGAAACTTCGACAATACCAATGATCCTTTCTTCAAAATTTGAGAAGACTCAAATATGAAAAAGACGAAATCTCCAACTCTCTCCGAGGGTCCTTGAGTTGCGTGAAATTTCTAGGATCGCCAAAATGCAAGAAAATATGATATGCATGATGATCTATGTATAACATTCCAAATTGAAAATTTGGGATGTTACAAACCTACCCCCCTTAAGATGAATCTTGCCCTCGAGATTCGGGTTGGCTAGCAAATAGGTGAGGGTGGTCCTTGAGGAAATCTTCTTCTCTCTCCTAGGTAGCTTCATCCTCTGAGTGGTGGTTCCACTGAACTTTGCAAAACTTGATAACCTTGCTACGGGTAACTCTACTGGCATAATCGAGAATCTTGACTGGTCTCTCTTCATACGTTAAGTCGTCCTTCAACTGGATCGCTTCAAGCGGTACTGTATCTCTTAACGGTACCTCCGCCATCTCGACGTGACATTTCTTCAACTAGGAAACATGTAATACGTCATGAACTCCTGACAATCCCTCTGGTAATTCCAACTTATAAGCAACTTCTCCCATACGTTGCAAGATCTTATAGGGTCCAACGAAACGCGGTGCTAACTTTCCCTTAACTCCAAAACGTTTAACTCCTCGAAGTGGGGATACTCGGAGATACACTCTGTCTCCGGTTTCGTAAACTGTCTCCTTGCGTTTAGAATCTGCGTAGCTCTTCTGCCTGGACTGGGCTACCTTGAGCCTATCGCGTATCAACTTAACCTTCCATTCCGACTCCTTAATCAAATCGGGTCCAAAGAACTGACGATCTCCAACTTCGTCCCATGACAACGGTGTCCTGCACCTCCTTCCGTACAAAGCTTCGAAAGGTGCCATCTTCAAACTGGTTTGGTAACTATTGTTATAAGAAAACTCCGCATACGGTAAATTATCGTCCCAACTAGATCCATAATCTAGTGCACAAGCTCTCAGCATATCCTGCAAAATCTGATTGACTCTCTCGGTCTGTCCATCTGTCTGCGGATGAAAAGCGGTGCTGAACTCTAGCCTGGTTCCCAAAGTTTCATGCAACTGATTCCAAAACTTTGAGGTAAATTGGGTTCCTCTATCCGATACAATACTCCTCGGAACTCCATGCAAACAAATGATCCTAGTCATGTATATCTTTGCCAACTTAGCACTGGTGTAAGTGGTCTTAACTGGAATGAAATGTGCTACCTTCGTCAACCGATCAACTACTACCCATATCGAGTCATATCCTGCTTTCGTCCTGGGCAGTTCAGTGATAAAATCCATGCCTATCTTATCCCACTTCCATTCGGGTATCGGCAATGGTTGCAACAATCCTGCTGGCTTCTGATGTTCTGCCTTTACTCTATGACATACGTCACAAACTGCTACATATGCTGCAATATCTTTCTTCATTCCGGTCCACCAGAATGTCTCCTTCAAATCCAAATACATCTTGGTATTTCCTGGGTGAATCGAATATGGTGAATCATGTGCCTCTTGCAAAATCAACTTCCTGATCTCTGGGTCATTTGGCACATAAACACGGTCCTCAAACCATAGGGTATCGTGCTCATCCTCACGAAATCCCTTTGTTTTTCCTTTGCTTAGTTTCTCCTTTATAGCAGCAATTTCCTTGTTCGATTTCTGAGCTTCTCTGATTTTATCCATCAATGTTGACTGAATCTCCAATGCTGCTACATAGCCTTTTGGAACTATCTCTAGACTTAGTTCATGAAGGTTTTCTGCTAACTCCTTTGGTATTTCTCCCGTCATTAACGTATTGACATGGCTCTTACGGCTCAATGCGTCAGCTACTACATTAGCTTTACCGGGATGGTAATGCAATCTCATATCATAATCCTTGATGAGCTCCAACCATCTCCTTTGTCTGAGATTCAACTCCTTCTGCGTGAAAATGTACTTCAAACTCTTGTGATCCGTGTACACCTCACAATGATTTCCAATGAGGAAATGTCTCCACGTCTTCAATGCATGCACTACGGCTGCTAACTCCAAATCATGCGTGGCGTAATTCAACTCATGAGGCTTCAGTTGTTGTGAAGCATATGAAACAACTCTCCCTTCCTGCATAAGCACTGCTCCAAGTCCTCGACGTGAAGCGTCGCAATACACCTCATAATCCTTGGTCTGATCTGGCAAAATCAACACTGGTGAGGTAACCAAACGTTTCTTCAACTCCTGGAAACTAGCCTCACACTCCTTAGTCTATTTGAACTTGGTATCCTTCTTCAACAATTCCGTCATAGGCTTCGCAATTTTTTGAAAAATTCTCAATGAATCTCCGGTAGTATCCTGCGAGTCCAAGAAAACTCCGGATCTCTCCAACTGTCGTGGGTGCTTCCCATTCGGTTACGGTCTCAATATTCGCGGGGTCAACTGCTATCCCTTCCCCGGATATAACGTGTCCGAGAAATCCTACTTTCTTCAACCAAAACTCACATTTGCTAAATTTGGCATATAACTGATGTTCCCTTAGCTTCTCCAATACCAAACGCAAATGCTCCTTATGCTCTTCTTCATTCTTTGAATAAACCAGGATATCATCAATGAACACTACGACGAACTTATCCAAAAACTCCATAAACACCTTGTTCATCATGTTCATAAAATAGGCAGGCGCGTTAGTCAATCCAAATGACATAACGGTATACTCATACAGTCCATATCATGTGGTGAATGTTGTCTTGGGAATATCCTGTTCCCGAATCTTCAACTGGTGGTACCCTGATCGCAAATCGATCTTGGAAAACACTTTAGCTCCTTGCAAACGATCAAACAGATCATTTATCATTGGCAGTGGGTACTTGTTCTTGATGGTTACTTCATTCAATCCACGATAATCAACAACCATCCTTAATGACCCATCCTTCTTCTCCACTAGAAGTACGGGTGATCCCCAAGGCGAAGAACTTGGGCGAATGTAACCTTTCTCCAATAACTCCTTAATCTAATTCTTAATTTCTACCAAATCCTTTGCAGGCATCCGGTATGGTCTCTTTGATATTGGGCCTGTGCCTGGCAATAACTCAATGAAAAACTCAATGTCTCTATCCGGTGGCATGCCTGACAACTCTTCCGGAAATACATCAGGAAAATCCTTAATCACTGGTACTTCCTCCTGCACTACTCCTGTTAGGCAATTCACTTGTGTCCTATTTGGCACATGCCGGGATACATACTTGATCCTTCTTCCTTCCGGTGTTGTAAGCAAAATTGACTTACTAGCACAATCGATGTTTCCTCTATACTTCGACAACCAATCCATACCGAGGATTACATCCAATCCTTGAGATTCCAGAATAATCAAATCCGTTGGGAACACATGCCTTCCTATACTTAATGGCACTTGAAAACATCCTTGACTAGCCATGTATTCTGCTCCTGGCGAACTTACTAGCATAGGTGTTTTAAGAATCCTAGTGGGCAGGCTATATTTTTCCACAAATCCCCTTGATATGTATGAATGCGATGCACCAGTATCGAAAAGAACGAGTGCGGTAAATGACTTAACCAAAAACTTACCGATTACTGCATCAGGCTGATCTTCAACCTCCTCCATGTTAACGTGGTTTACTTGTCCCCTATTGAAAGGGTTCGGCTTCTTCCCTGAGCTTCCATTGCCATTTCGATTCTGGCCTTCAGGACATTCATTGGCATAATGTCCGGTCTTGGAACACTTGAAACAGGTGACTTGGCTCAGGTCTCTCTTGGATGGGGTTGATGGGGTGGTCCGGTTCTGGCCGTTGCTTCCTCCATTCCCATTACCATTCTTGTGGCCATTGTGGTTGTGCGAACTACCTCCTCCATGGGTATGCTGAAACTGAAATCCCGATTTAGGAGTAAAACGGGGCTTCTGCTGGGCTCCAGAGTTATACTTCCCTTGTCCATACTTCCTCTTGCGGTTTTCAATCTGCTGCTGCTTCCCTTCAATCATGATGGCACGATCTACCAACTCCTGGTAGTTTCTGAAATTTGCTACCATCAGCTGCATGCTTAACTCATCATTCAATCCTTCTAGAAACTTCTCCTGCTTAGCTGCATCCGTAGCAACGTCATCTGGGGCATAAAATGCTAACTTGCTGAAGTCATTGACATACTGGCCAACTGTCCTTCCTCCTTGGCGTAAGTTGCGAAACTCACGCTTCTTTATGGCCATGGCTCCTACTGAAACATGTGCAGTGCGGAAAGCTTGCTGAAACTGATCCCATGTGACAGTGTCAACTGGGAAAGTGGCTGTGAAATTCTCCCACCATGCTGCCGCGGGTCCTTCCAACTGATGTGCGGCAAACTTCACTTTCTCACCATCCGTGCATCCTGCAGTGGTCAACTCCCTTCCTATCTTGTGGAGCCAATCGTCTGCTACTATCGGCTCGATGCTACTAGAAAACACCAGCGGATTTAGCCTAAGGAAACGGGCTAAGTGGTCAACAGGTGGTGGTGGTGGTGGGTTGTTGTTGTTGTTCTGCTGATTCTGAACTAACATCTGCATCAACTGATTCTGCTGTTGGATCAACTGAGTGAGCTCCGGTGGAAATCCATTGTCACGTCTCGGAGGCATCTGAGGGTTTAGAAAAGAAGAGAAATAAGAATAGAATGAGGTCTAAAGAGAAAACACTACCCCAATGCACATGAGCAAATTCACACAAAATCATTTCATTCAATTAAACAAGGGCATACAATCGATCTAACTATCGCAAGAGTGCTCGAACTATAGTGTTTACACGGGGGAAAATACTACTAATATTTGGTGGTCATTCAGAAATTTGAACCGACGGAAGACTCCATGATGTCCGCTCCAGCTTCGTCATCAAAGTCGGGTTCACTTGGATCTGAATCGGTGTCGTCGATGATGATGTAGTTATCCGGGCATGCGACGTACTCGTCTTCCTCCTTGGATGCTAACTTCCTCTTGAGTTCTTCAATCTCCTGCTTAAGATCGATGTTGTGTCTTGCTAGAGCTACGATCTCATCCATGTAGTCCTTGCGTGTAGCCTTCAGTTCTCCTTCTAGCTCGATGATCCTTGTCTTCGCATTCTTCAACTCCATCATATCGTTGCACATCTGGTTCTCATGGCGTCGAATGTGCTGGTTTAACTCCTGGATGAATGCTGCAATGGATCTATCCTTCTTGGTGGTGATTAACTCCCATTGTTCATCTCGGCGTCCGCAAATCTGGTAGATAGTGTCCTTGAGGTCTTCTTGATAAACTTCTCCAATGCGTCCTATGATGATATGGGCTGCCATGCTCTTCCCTAGACTCCAAGTTGGTGCATTGAAAACACTATCTATGGGCTTCGTGATTGGCGCGAATGTCCTTCCCGGAACGTGAGCTTGAATTTTCCAGCGCTCCTCTTCAGGCAAAGTGGCGTTGAAGGTTCCCGTGAAACTTGGTAATCCAATGTTTAGGTACTTGGTGACTTCCTTCAAGTGGAATCCAAAAGGTGTGCCTTCATCCGGTTGAGCGTACTTAATCTTCGCGTCCTTCATCCTAAAGAGTAGAAAAGATGAGGAGTTAGAAAATGAAGAGAGAATAGTGATCAATGGCTTTAACTTAGTGGTCGTGTCCTACAGTCAGCGTGTGCTCTGATACCATCTCTGTAGCGACCAGACCTCAAACAGTCTGATCTCTGTGCTCCGGTGTCATCCCTGGATCAGTAATGCTGACACCACATAGTACTTCGAAGGATTTATAGCAGAGTAGCAATCACACACTTATTACATCGGATGTCTCAAAAGAGACTTATTACAATAATATGGCTTAAGGCCATCTAATAATGATAACAGCGGAAGACTCGGAAGATAAATGGGTCCATCAACTCCAACGGCATCACCGAGTATAGAACCACGACCTAAAAGCACCTTAATCGTCGTCTGAAAAGTCTGCAACATTAACGTTGCAGCCCAAAACGGGTCAGCACATGGAATATGCTGGCAAAGTAACACATAGAGAGTAATGGAATGAAACAGCTATACTATATGCATATTTGGCTGGTGGAAAGCTCTATGGTTACTGTTTTGCGTAAAGCCAATTTTTCCCTACTGCAAAGGAATAAATTTATTTAACTATCATGGTGGTTGTTAAACATTGAGAATGGTTGACAGCATTCTCAATCCCAACTAAAAGTAATCATTAAACCCAACAATATTAATTAGAAGTAACATGTTGAGATTCACATGATATTCAAATACTAGATACTCAAGATTGTCCATAACCGGGGACACGGCTAATCATGATTAGTTTGTTACACTCTGCAGAGGTTTGCGCACTTTTCCCCACAAGACTCGATCGCCTCCGTTGGATTTCTCGCACTACTGGTGTTTGAGAAACGGATGACCGAGACACAGTCTTTCAGAAGCGCTAGCACCTTACGATGGATAGACCGGTACACCTACTTTCCCCTACATCTGCTAGTCTACCCTATAAGAGTTCGCACGACTTAGTCAACTATGCCAGAGCCCATAATGGCTTGTGGCTGCACATGTAAGTATTTAGTATGAAAGATCTTATGATCCCTTTCAGCCTGGGTGGCGGTCCAAAATAAAACAGGCAAGTCCTGATAGACATCAGGTGCATCAATCCACCCAGATGTGTGTTTAAGTTGCCACCTTAGATAAACCCTTAAAATTATCAATCTCACATCTGTCATGGATATCACTCACCCAATCCACGTCTACTAGCATAGCATGGCATAATAAGCAAACGTAGAAGTAACTCCCAAAGGTTTCATAATAACAGGTAATAGGTACTACCTCATCTACTTCCCATCCCACAATTTAATTAGATCCTAATCATGCAATGTGTGAGGATGGATCTAATGCAATAAAACTGGGTTGTAGAAAAGGTGTGATCAAAGTGTTACTTGCCTTGCTGATGATCCGCGAGTCGTAGAGATTCAAAGTAATAGGCGGCGCAATCCGGGTAATCTATCGCAGACAAACAAGAAGCATACAATAAATACTCATCTAATGCACAGGTAAAACTCGAACAAAAGATCGAACCAGATAGTTCAACTTAAGAACTCCGGTTGCAAAGAGAGAAAGAACCGAACAAAGAAACCGAAAACAAACGGCGGAAAAACAACTCGGTTCTAGCAAGTAGAAACTAGGTCAAATTTTACCGTTGCAAAAACTTGTTTAGGTTGATTAGTCGAAACGGCGGCTTCGAAACGAAATCCAGGCGCTTGAATCACCTGATTCCGATAAACGAGCGAGAAAATAGACTAGAAAGACGATCGGATCTGAGATCGCGATCGCGGAATAAATCCGACGAGAAGAAAAAGAAGAACGGTTGAACGAATGGACGTTCGTTAACCTAGAAGAAATCCGGTGATCACGTTCGTTAGGACGAACGGTCCGGCGAACAATCTTGGGCAACTAAATCGGAAAAGAAAACGAATCCGATCTAGGGTTTCGGAGAAGAAAACCGATTGTAAAACCGATCTAGAAAACCGGAACGGTTTCGCGAAGAAAAACAAATCGGAAAAGAAAAATCGGAATGATGAGAAGAAAACGATCCGATGAAAAGAAGAGATGTAGCGCGTGCTACCTCCGGCGAGGAACTCCGGCGGCGTGGGCGTGGGGCGGCGGCGGTGGCAAGGTGCGGCGGCGGCGCGGGCACACAGCGGCGGCGGCGCGTGACGCGGGGCGCGGCGGCGGTGACGCAGGCGCGGCGCGGGGTGTGGGGCGCGGTGGTGCTTGGGGCTTTGGGGCTTTCGATTTGATGATGATTTAGAGGGGGGTGTGGGAGTATTTATATTGGGGAGGGGGGATTTACTTGGAGTAGGGGACAAGGAATTGGACTAGGACTAGGAAAGAAAAGAGGGAAAGAGATCTAGAAAAAAACGAAAGTAGGACAAATCCTACTAGGAATCCACAAAGGACGGCGGCGGCGACAGCCTCCCTGGCGCCTTGCGCCTGGGCGCCTGGGCGCGCGCGCGGCTAGCGCTGGCCTCTGGCCTGGCCGGCTCGGTGGCTTGGGCCTTTGGCCCAAGTCCCTGGAACATTTTTTTAAAATGGTTCCGCGCTCGAAAAAAAAACAGCAAGAGATCTAAACGAACTCCAAAACTAATAAAGTAAATTTTCCCCGACTCCTAAAAATGAGTCGAACAAAATGAACTTTTCTCCGGGCCTAAAATGCAATTTTTGAAAACGCGCATTTTTCCCTATGCAAATAAAAGGCAAATGAAACTCCGACAAAACCAATGATCCTTTCTTCAAAATTTGAGAAGACTCAAATATGAAAAAGACGAAATCTCCAACTCTCTCCGAGGGTCCTTGAGTTGCGTGAAATTTCTAGGATCGCCAAAATGCAAGAAAATATGATATGCATGATGATCTATGTATAACATTCCAAATTGAAAATTTGGGTTGTTACAGAGGCCCTATGTAACTCTTGGCCTACTAACAGCCCGTGGTGAAACTGGCCTGTAATGAATAGTGTATCACTTTACACCCATTAATGGCCCGTGGTGAAACTGACCCATAATGAATAGTGTATCGCTTTATACCCATTAACGGCCCGTTATTCCGTTGGGCCGTTTCCAGCCTATGTTATCTTTCGGCCTTCTTAGAGCCCGTTTATTCTTGGGCTCATTTCCAGCATTCGCTTACTTACGGCCCGTTACTGTCATTTTTTGCTTGTGGGCCAAATTCAACCCGTGGTTACAGTCCGCCCGTTTGTGGTCCGTTAATACGTTGGGCCGTTTTCATAGCATCATCAAATACGGCCTATTAACGATGGCCCGTTTTGGTCGGCCCATGAATGGACGATTCCAACTCTAGCCCGTTTACGGCCATAATGCGGCCTATTATTGGCCCATGTTTGGCCATCGATCAGATGGCCTGTATAAGGCCCATTGATGATACGACCCGTAGAAGGCCCATTGTTTCTACAGCCCGTAGAAGGCCCATTGTTTCTATGGCCCGTAGAAGGCCCACTGTTTCTACGGCCCATAGGAGGCCCAGTGTCACTACAGTAAATATTAGCCCATGGTTATTGTGGCCTAGTTTAAAAAAATATGTTATTGCAGCCACTAGCAAACCGCGGAAAAAGAACTGCAATGACTAGAAGCAAAGAAATAAACAAGACAACAAGGAAATAAATAAGCAAGCAACTTACGCTAGGCTATCATGGCTATCACACATATTACATCCATCGGGCATCAAAGTTCATCACTAGTGCAAATAAATGCGCCGACAAAAGAATATACAAAACTGAGAGCACTTCAGAAGGCACTAGGCCTGGCCAGGTCAGGCCCCCCAAACAGCTGAAGAAGCTGAGTAGACCTCGGTTGTGTCAACAATAGATGCATCAACACTAGATTTAAGGCATGATGGTGCGCACGGCAGTCCTCTGACATCTTCATTGCATCTTTGACTTCAAGTCGGAGCTGAGCTGAAGCAAGCCTTTCTGCTTTAAGTTGAGACTGAAGAAGTCGAACTGATTGAGGCAGCGACTGCACAGAGGTTGTCTCACACCTGCTGGTGAGTAGCTTCAACTCACTGTCTTCATCAAGACAGGACCTTGGGGTCATCTTGCTGTCCTCAAGATGGTTTGGCTCACTATCTTCCCTAAAGTTCTGCCTGGCGTAAGAGATACGAGTCTGAAAGAGAAACAAGGAGACACGTAACAGGTTTCACAATTATATAAGCAAATAAATGGATCTGTTCTGCATAAGGAACATGTTTTTACAACTACAATTTGAAATTGGTAGTTGTTGCAAACATCCAATCAGATGTAAACAACAAAGCAAACAACAGTGGAGGAAATGATGCCTATCCAAATCTATACTAGAACAAAGTTTGAAGGCTTGAGAAGGATGAACTTACATTACATGTTAACACGGGCTGGACAAAGCCCTTCTCCATGTTGATGGAAGGATAATTCAATAAATTCCCCAAAGAAAATTCTTTATAAGCGTTGCCATTATTCTACATTTTGCAAAGAGTAAATATAGATCAAATAATATTGGAAGAAACAAAGGATAATGAAGCTCAGGTGCAGACTAATGATACATAATCAAATAGCAATTAATTAAGTACAACATTACAAGGCAAAAGGGAGAGAGGTACTGACAAGAGCAATGCAGAGCCCATTATTGTTTTGAGATCGTATGATCCTTTGAGCAAGGAGATTCATCTGGAATTAGTTTTCATACAAGAGAGAAGGTAAGGCACAAGCAGAAATTTAAGAGTTCAAATTTTGAATTGATATCATAGATAGTACCTGACGCTGGGCTCCTAGCAGTTCTAATAGGGGTTTGGCCACTGGAGTAGGGGTAAAGTGTGGTACACTTGGGCCTGTGTTTTCTGTGGCTGCTGATCTATCTGATTTAACAGGTATCACTACCTTTTCCAAATACCTAGTTTGTACTCCTTGACAACCTGCGCTCACCCTCTTCCTTTTGGACACCTATTACGAAAGAACAACATTTGACTGAAAAAATATAGTGTGACGACACATGGAATAGGTACAGAAAATGGATAGGTATGGCATATACTCATATATGATGCTTAAACTAAGCAGATGGTGTAACAAAGTAGAAGTAATGCAAGAGATCAGAAGCAAAATATGTGCGACCAATACAACTTTGCAAAGTTAGAGCAAGCACCTTGATGGGTGAATAAGATAGGCCATCTTCCACCATGCCAAGTTTGTTAGGCAGTGGATCATTCTGCAATATTCCTCTCATGCGCCCATTCTCATATTCATTTTGATAATGTTCAATATCTGACATGCATGAAAACATAAAAACAAGTGAGATTTTCTTTGTAATGCAGAAGTGATTCTAATCCAATACTGCCTCCCTGTAAACCCCTTTGTGCTATCTCTGCAATTCTTTTAAAAGATGCCATGCATGCTGTAATTTATTGTGTGCATTAATATAATGTGGCCTACTACTCAAAATATGAGAGCTCCAGAAGTGATGACACTTCGCAGATGATAGCTTCAACATATAGTAAAGAAGAACAAGTCGACCTGACCTGACAGATTCAAAATATACTAAGGGAGAACAACTCGACCTGACCAGTCGACCGCAAGAGAAGAGTATTATCTTAAAGAAGAGCAGAAGAGCAAGCAGATTGAAGATATTACAAGTCTTTTAATACAATGTTGGTTGGCCACCCATGATGAACCAGAGCGCACAGAGAAATACTATTCTTTCCGGTCTCTCCATATGTGGCTCACATGCATTTCGAAACTAAAGTAGGAACATTTAGCTAACCAATTAAACATCTCTCAGTTTTACTAATATCAGCAATAATATCAGATATGAATTTGTACAACTAAGCTTGTTTAGCTCGATGGGTGGAGCAGTGCTATTACGACACGAACCACATAGGCTGATTATGGTCATCATAAAATGGGGAAAACATAAGCATGATGAGTACAGTGTCGACCGTGGCAGTGGGATGGCAAATCTGAAGCTGTAAACCGCGTAAAGGGTAGTTAGCAACCGATGTTTGCTTTGAAATAACAACTAAGATTTGGTATGGACAAGAAAGTACAGTCAACAAGTGACAAAGAAATGCAATTATGTTGTCTCTCTCTATATGTCGCGACATGCATTTGGAAACTCAAGTGGGGCCTTTAGCTAACCAATTAAATGTGTTGATTAACTAATATCAGTACCATATCACAATCATATTTGAACAACTAAGCTTTCGAATTCTGAGTGTTGTGTTGTTTAGCTTGAAGGATGGAGTAATGCTAGTATGACAAAAAGCACCCACGCAGATCATAGTAGAGTAGATAAAAGGGGAAAACCCTAAGTATCAAGAGAAAAATCAGGAAAGTGGAACTAGCTGGACCAGTGGGTGGCGCACATGCTTTTCGAAATGAATATAGGAACATTAGGTGACCAATTAAACGTTCTCTGTTTTAGTGATATGAGCATCATATCCGATTCATATTTCAACACGTAAGCTTTGGGTTGAGGTCTTGAGGAGCAGTGCTAACACGACACGAAGTACCTACGATGATGGTAGTGAATATAAAGGGGGGAAACCATAAGCTTTACGAGTATAGTGCCTGTGCCATGGCGGATCTGAAGGTGCAAACCGGACAAAGCTACTTCGCAACCAATGTTTGCTTTCAACTAGCCACTACGATTTGGTATGGACAAGAAAAGTACAGTAAACAAATTACGATCTATTTTCCGGGTGAGATCAATAACTTAAGCACATATGGAAGAGTACCACCTGTCTTGCGACGCCGTGTAGGCCTATGCAGATACATTGAGGGTGCTGCGGGTGCGATGGCTGTCGGCAGTGGGGAAGAAGACTTTAGATGGTAGACGGCCGAGTCGGGGGATATATCCTGTTGCCGTGGACGAGGCGGTCGTAGGAGCGGCAACGGCAAGGTGGACGACGACGCCGATGAAGCGAGAGGAGGCGATGAAAGGATCCTGGTCTAGCGCCGTGGATGAGAGACGTCCATCTCTTGCAGTGGACGACGGGGTAGGGGTAGCGGCTCCGGCAAGGTGGAGGATGGGGTGGCGGAGGGAGGAGGCTGGCTGCAGTGCGGAGGTTGTCGTGCCGCCGACGGTGTATGAATGGGGAAATGGAGGGGAGGGGGGATCTCAAACTTTGGGACGCGCTTCTCTGAAATGGGGGAAAGTTACGAACTTATCCCCCGTTTAAAATTTCGGACATCGCGTCGGTTGGCGATAGGATGGTAATCTCGCATCTCCCAAATATTTGCCGGTAACTATTTCGGGCGAGGAGAGGGTGTTTTGCCGCCCACGGTGTATGAACGGGGCTGACAGGTAGGGCGGTTGTGTCACGTTTGATGGAAGTTACACATCTGCCCCTATTTAAAATATTAGCCTACATCAATTTCGGGCGAGGAGAGGGTGTTTTGCCGCCCACGGTTGGTGCCCATGGTGTATGAACGGGGCTGACAAGTAGGGCGGTTGTGTCACGTCTGATGGAAGTTACACATCTGCCTCTATTTAAAATATAAGCCTACATCAATTTCGGACGAGGAGAGTTTGTTTTGCCGCCCACCGTGTATGAATGGGGAAATGGAGGAAGAGACACATGTCTTTCGGACGAGCTTGAGTCAAATGTGTTTTGCCGCCCACGTTTGGCGCCCACCGTGTCTGAATGGGCTTAGAGGCCGTCGTGTCACATCTGATTGAAGTTACTAGTCTACCCCTATCGACAACAGTGTAAATCATGTCGATAAGGATGTCAAGTGTCAGGGGTAGACAGTAATTTCCATCTCGCAAACACTTGCTTCGAGCAGCCCACAAATTATAGTGGGTGTTTAGCCGCTTCGTTCAAAACTTGGGAGAATTAGCATTCGCGTTTGCCCTGGGACCTGGCAAACTAAATTCAAATCCAATTTGTATTCGATTACGAATATCCAGAGATAATTATACGTTTTGTTATTTATTTCTTCAAAACCACAACAAAGATTTATTCCACCTTTATATATGACTATGATTTAGAAATGGCGTGATCTTCAAATTTAGTAGGTTGGATACACTCTGAGTCAAACAGTTATTTCATCCAATATAATATGCTCACACGACAAACAGTTCACCTTATGTCAATCATACAAGTTCTGAGGATTACCTCGCCTAAAAAATTTGGATCATTACAACACATGGACAACATAAGGGGTCTTGCAACATAATCCATTTAGAGACATGACACAACATGCAAGTACAATAATCTAATGAAAATTTCAACTGGTATCTAAAGAAGAACCGGGATTATCTTGGGCTTCGGATAGCAGAAACAGCAGGACCTCCTCCGTCTTCAAATGCAACATTCTTACTTCCTCCAATGCTTGGGTTGCTTGCATAATGCGTGCCGCTAATTCCGTAATTTCCAGCCTCAAGATAAATATTACCTCATTCATGGCAGCCACACCATCTCTTTCTGCCTCTAGTAGAGCCTCAAGCACTATAATATCTGTGCTCAGACTGCTCTCCAGCGGTGTTGCCTCTGAACTGCTACCATCTGGTAACATGGATGGCACACTGCCTCCACAAATAGATTCTGGGGTTGTACATTGTGTCCTAGTGTGAACACCATCCTGAAAGGTTTCCGCTGGACATCAGTAAGAGATAGTTATCGTATGATCCAGGCAGTAAGCTTACATGGTAAACTATGAACGAATTATTGCCGAGCATGGCAAACTATATTTAAATGGTTCGAAGCAGCATCCGCCGAAAAGAAATTAAAATGGTAAGATGAAACTAGGGATGTAAGTGGCAAATAAACGAAATCCGCCAGTCCCATCTAGTTAGTTTTTGCTACCTCCCTAGTTCATTTTCCTTAAAAAAACAAAAACTCTTTTGAACTATCATACCACTAGTGGACTTTAATCGGGATTAAACCGGACCCAATTGACATCACTAGTTGAAAGGGAGTGTACAACCGCTATATTTAAGTTGCCAAGACATCTAAGTAGTTGAAATAATCTGAGAAAGCACTTAACAGTGTGGCCTCATATAAACTACGAAGACAGTCTTGGGATGAAGTTGAGAGGAAAAGTTAAGGACTCAAATGAGATAGGCATGCATTTCTTTACGATAGTACAGCAGGCACTGCTGACATATTGGCCAACTCGGGTATAGTGTAAAAACAAATAAGCATTCGAACCAAGCAATACAGCAAAGCAGACAACTGAACTATTTGTAATTTGGTAGGATTACACGTTGAGGGCACAAGCCAAGAAAGCAGCCCACTCGCATTACATTTTCACATGTACTAAAACACACTGGCTTACCATATGTTGCTGTGAAGCCTAGCTGCTGTTGCAATGTTCTTTGAAGATATCGTCAGCAACCCGTGGTTGCAAATCTAGTTGTTGTAGTTTATTCTGCACCATCTATTTAGGTAAAATTAATTTTAATCGCATGCACTGGTCCAAATTGATCATCAATGGTTCATCTAAACTAATGAAAGAAGGGTGCGTGCATACACGACAATACTCCCTCCGATTCTTTTTACTTTGCGTATAACTTTTTCTCAGTTTTCTCGTATTAGTATGCGCGTTGCCGATTCCTAGCGCTGGTTTCCTTTTGTGCCCCGCCCCATCCGCCTCTACCCTAATTAATTGGAAAATTAGTCCAAAAAATTAAAAGAGTGCCCTCCTTGGTATGCGGGTTAAGAGTTATGCGCAGAGTAAATAGAATCGGATGGAGTATATCTGCTTCCCTCTATTTTTATGCTTGTTCGAGGTGCCAGCCCCAAAAGAACAAATAATTTGCTTGATGGGGTTGGCAGCTCCATAATTAATAGAAGCATCAAATTAGTCATGCAACTTGGGAAGATCAAGAACACACAAACAAGTAATGAACAGAGGCTCGGAGCAGTGATGTAATAGCTAGCATCAGAAAATGTAGGGTAAAACGAACAAAAAGCAGCGGAACCACATGCTAGTTTGCTGATTTGTAATTAAGCATAGAGAACATTAAGCAGTCTGATGGAACCAACATGTGGCATCAGAACAAAACTAAAGCATATTAACTATATGTGCATTGGTATGTAATTTAGCACATGCAACATGTTCACTGCCAGAAGTATGGCCCTACAGGTGCAAGCAGAATAACGCATCTCATGAAAAACTGAATGATGCCCTGAAGAAATTCAAAGGTGCGGTGCTTATGCTAGGAAAGTGAACGTAGGCGCCGGCCGTTGGATAATAGTACCTGATTCTCGGCGGCGTATGGGTATCGTTGTCATACTTGATAGCTAAGGATCGTCGATGGTGCTCGTGTTGCGGTTGAGTTTGGGCCGGCTGTCGCCGTCGCTGAAGTGGCTCCGGTGCTACGGTTGCGGCGCCTGTCGACATACAAGAAAGATCATGTGTGGTAAGTGAACAGTTGCACGATAAAGAGAAAAACCGAAGGAGTACAAATCGAAATAACCTGATGAGGCTACAGCGTCGGTAAAGCAGGGCCGGTGGAGTTGAATATGGCGTCCGTGGAGCGGATCCGGTGCAGTGGACGAAGGCTTCGGCGGGCACGTTGTACAGTGCTTTCAGTGAGGCGGATCTGTTGCGGCGGACGAGGGCTTGTATGAAGGGCCATAGAAGGGGCGGACGAGGGAGTCAGTGAAGGGCCTACGCTGTGGTGGACGAGGGCGCCGGTTAAGTAGATCCGGTGCGGTGGACCATGATGGCGGTCAAGGAGATCTGGAGCGGTGGACAAGCCAGTCGCTGAAGCGGCTCTGGTGAAGTGGTGAGTTGGCAGTTGGGGGTTCCAAGGTGTGGAAGGTAGATCCGGCGGGGTGTGAGGTCCACCGCTGCGGCGGAGGACTAGATTCGGTGGCTTGCCGTGGTTGGGGGGGGGGTCGGGGAGGGGAAGGGGAGGGGCTCTGGGGAAGAATGTTGGGGGCAAAGAGGGGAAAACAATGGAGTTACCAAAGCAGCCCTTTTCTGTTCATGTGGCAGGGGTAAAACAGGAATATCGCAGGGCTAAACTTTTGGGCGCGTGATATTTCGATGTGAGCGGGAAGTTTGAAAGCTTTTGGCGCCTAAAATTATAAGTATTCTGCTCTCGTACGGCCGACTATGATATCATAGCCGACAATTAGTTTGTTTTACACGCAAAAAAATGTGCAAGTTTTGAAAATCAATGTCTCCAACTCGAAACTTAGATTGTCCATTCAATTCAAATATGGATCATTGAGCTACTACAAGCAAATACCATCATACGGTCCAATTCAAATGAAATTCCAAATGTGTTTATCCTAAATATGATGACAAAAGCAAAAATGTGTATGTGTATGAATAAAGTGGATGATTATAAAGTTTGAACATGCCCGTATGTGTATATCTCTAGGTTTGATATATGAATTTGAAATCACGAAATCCCGGCTTAAAAAATGTACCTCCGCTTAAATGAATTACAAAAGCTAATGATGGAGTCGAATTCCAAAATTCCAATCTTAGGTTTGTAATTCTGGTACATCAAGGTATATCACGCATGTTCAAAAGTATCGTTATCTCATAGTACAAACTATGAAACAAATTGATCAACCATGAGTGCACAATATCTCAATCACGCTAAAGTCCCTCAAATATAGACACCTCACTCTTTATTTGAAGTCAACCCCCCCCACCACACACACACATAGAGAAGTCGTTCTCTCCCCCAAACACCAACACACGAGCATATTAACACCCCTCTCTCTTGTAAAGTCCGGACCCCAACATAGGTCTCTATCACTTTATCTCTCGGGCATGCACACATCTCTTCCCTCACTCTCTAGGTCTCCCGCTATCTCTCTTACCCAAGCACACGCACTATGTAGAGTGTATATTTCCCATACACACAAAACGCCGCCCCCAAACGTCTATCTCCCTAGTTATGTGGTTCTTGCGCACTCACCTCACACACCACCCCCACTGCAAACAAGTCCTCTTTCTATCTCTCCCACATGCGGACCCGCCCCAGCTCCTTCTATGTATACATATATGTCGTGACTCTTTGCATAGCTCCCTAATGTATAATCATTCTCGATTTCACAGATTGTTCTTTACACCATCTATTCTAGCTCTCTCATGAAGTCCCTATCACACACACGATGACTCGCTTCCCTTGCATCTCCGTTCATAGGCCAATTTCGGACAACATCAACATTGTCTCCCTATCTATACGCCATTTATTGACACAAACAACCCCTCTCGCCCCCTCTCTTCCTCTCTCTCTCTCTCTCCGTTGCTAGCTCTCTCTTTCTCTCGCTCTCACACCCCTCTCCCACACACACACTCGATGTCTCTTCCAAATAGTCTGCTCCCCCCGCCCGCACACGTGCTATCTCGCTACTACACATGTCACACCATTCCCCCTTCCCTTATACTAGGTTTACATCATCAGTGGTCTCTCTACTCCACATACACTCTCTCCCTCTCACACACAAACGCGTGCACAAACACCCACAGACATGCACAAACACCCATTTACCTGGATCCTCATCTCTCCTCATGTCTGCATGTGTATCTCACACACTCACTCTCTAATAATGTATATGTGTCTCCACGTTACACAATACAAAGCCCCATGTACATGTCTATCTCTATCCTCCACACACATAGACACAAAGAATCTGTTATCATTGCCTCAGTCTCTAACATATCACACACGCACACACACACACACACACTCTCTCTCTCTCTCTCTCTGTGCAAACACGCTCAACAAGTGTTTCCCCGTGAATAACTTACCGTCTATTCATGAACAGTCGTGGCAGTACGGCGAACACGAGACGTGAAAAAGAATAAATCTACACGTGCTTAGACCACCTAGTATGACTACCAGGACTAGAGCAAGCAAAAAGCGCGCCGCCGTCACCCCCTCCTTGTCGGCGACGGGAAAAATCTTTGTTTTACACAGTCGAGAAGTCATTGTGCTAAGACCCCACATGCCGAGGCGTTGAATAGAATGTAGATGCTAGTTTACGGAAGCAAGTATCGATAATACGTTTGTATCTCCATACTTATATTTATTATCTTATAAAAAACCGAGTTGGTGATGATGGTACGTGTGCCATCTTGCAATATAGACCGTCCGATCTATATCTAACGGATGGAAATTAAACTAAAAGATACTCGCACCCCTCTCCACATTTGTAGACAAGGCCTTCCCTCGTTCATCCTTATCTCCAACAAACCTCATTGTTGAGCAATTAAGAAAGAAAGCCTCTGGAACAAACTGGCCTGGTGGCCGCTGCCGACGTCGTCAATCCCCATGCCTCCGCTTAGTTCGACCACCAACCACCACCACACCCCACTCCTCTTCACCTTATCTCATATTTCTCGAGATATCATTAGTTTTTACACATGGGATTACTCCCGCAAGGGTCAATCACAACAAGTGTTTTATAAAAAAAATGCTTCTTGATGTTCCGTGCAATGCACGGATCTTGCTAGTACTCCTACACAAGCCTAAGTTGGTGATGTTGGTGTGTCTGCCATCCGTCGTTTCTGACCATTAGATCTACATCTAACGATTGTGAGGTAAGTTGTCGCCTTTTCTGACCAACATCCCACTTGTCTACCAATTTGCAGAAAAACCCATAATTAGTATCTTAAAACCAACCACATCCCTCCCTGACCTCACCAAAACAGCCCAAGGAATATATTCTAATTGAAACATAATATATCTCTAGTGACATATTTATATCAAAATTAGAGTGTTTTGTACCAAGTTTGTGAATAAGTATTATTCTAATTATGATTCGTTGCAACGGACATGAACATTGCTAGTATTTCCAACCATGCATTTCTTTTCCTAGTATTCCATAGTTTCGAGTTTTCCATCAAGAAATTAGTCACTCATGGTTGATATTTACTTTCAATCATGTACACATCTGCACTACGTAACTAGCCTTGCTTATTGGCTTCCAAAGCTTAACTTTCACTCCTACTTACAATATGTAGAGTATTTAACAAAAAACTACCACTTTCAACCAGCCCTAGGAGGAATCTATTGTACAAAAAATAGCAAAAACATGCCCAAAATTTCTTAACCCATGCCAAAAACTACCTAGTACTCCTACCGATTAGGTTCGTTTAAACCTATTTATGACATGGTTGGCCCACATGTCCGTGCTGACGAGGCAGCTTAAACCAACACATTTTGTTTGACCGTTGACACGAGGGACCCACATCTGACCTTCTATCCTGTTATTCCCCCTCCAATCATTATTTTTCCTGAACATTACTTCAAACAATACTGATGCGTGTTCGTCGGTGGCGCCGGTGATGAGCGAGTTGGTCGCCGCTCCGCCGGACGGGCCGGACGCCGCGCTAGCCTCCGCACGGGTTGGCAGGCTGGCCCGAGCGTGACTCACGAGCGAGCAAGCCGCCGCACTGGCCTTCGCTTGAGCCAGATGGCTGGCCTTAGCGCGGCGCGCATGAGCAAGCCGCCGCGCTGCCTTGCCAATCTAGCTAGCAAACCTTGCAGACAAGCAGCCGGACGGAGCTATCTTGGCTAGCTAGCGGCCGCGAGCGCCGGACGGAGCCGGCATCCGGACTGCCGCAACATGGGCTCCGCACCGCCGGCAGTTTTGACCTCGCCTTCTGCCGGCGGCGGTAGCTGCGCCCCATGGCCGAGGATGACTAGGTGGACGGGCCGGAGGTAGGAGGTCACTCGAGGATTTTTGTTGGTAAGAGCATGTACAATGGTTGATAAGGTAGTCTTATATTAAGTCTGCCACGTATGCAAGTGGTAGTAGTTTCTTGGCATTTTAGTGGTTTCTTACATTATTAGAGCAAGTACAATAGAGCTGAGTCAGCGGGCTATAAGAAATAAACTACTACTACATGTTGGCTATAAGATGGGCTGTAGATGACATGGCACTGGCTTATAGCCAGCAGCTGGCTATACTATTAACCATGCTTTTAGGGGTTTCTTGTAAGGAACAATGTACGTACTACTAGCGACAAAAGGCGATTCTAGGTTGTGTTGTACTCCAACGAGTACTACTAGTGGTCGCGGGAGTGTATACCTCGTTTTGTGGGTTCGATCCACACCGAACGCATGGCGGCCTTTTTTTTAAAATAGTACTACTACACTTCGCTGCGAGCCAATATTTTACACGGGTAGTTTGAGTTTTGAAGTCAAACGGACGTGCGGCCCCACAATCTGGGTGCATTGAACAGTCTAGCCACGTGAACGGGTTTTCCTTCCCAGCATCCCGTGGCTCGCGTGCTCACCCTGGCCGCACCTCGTTTGCAGCTTCCAGCTAGTAGCATATTTAAACTAGCGCCTCCTAATTAAGCCCGAGGAGCCGGAAAAGCCTGGCGGGGCATTGGGAACTATGCAATATGGCTCTGTACGTAAATTGCTCTACTACTACTCTGTAGCTTGTGGCGTTGCATGCATGGACTTCACTCCATTATCGACTCTACTATAAAAGAAATTCCTCTTGCCGTGTTTTTTTTGAAATGGAGGCAAAAGCTTTGCTTCATCTCATTCATAAAGAAGGAACTACTAACAAAGTTCGATGAGATCCATTACACCTCCACAAATGGAAGCGAAAAGCCTAGTCTCGCTGTATCAAATAACTCAAATGTTCTGCCCCCACAGTAACCGTCGCTGATAAACATGCTGCTAGTGTGTGCGTGAGAGGAGCGGCTGAGTAGGCCAGCTACGTGAGAGGAGCGGCTGAATAGAGCACCGAGAGTACCCACTAGGCCACTACGCAGGTGTACTTCCCCTGCATTGATAGTACAGCGATGGTTCTAGAGAACAGTAGTACCCTCCACTTCCAACTGTAGCTCCTTGGCCCTGAGATTCAAGAGTTCAAAACCGGTGCACTATACTAGACTAGAAGTACAGTACATCGCACTACTAGTTGAGAAAAGTAGTACTAGTACTGCTATAGTACGAGTACGTACTCCTCTGTCACATAATGTAAGACGTTTTTTGAAACTAGTTGGCATGTACAAAAAATGGCAAAAACATACCCAAAATTTCTTAATCCACGCCAAAAACTACTACCTAGTGCCAAAAATTTCTTACTAGTGCTATTATTTACAGTATAATGCAATCCCATAACGTTCCATAATCCCTTTCTTTCAAACAAATCTCTTCTGCAGAGAAGATTGCTATCTCCACTCTAGCTTCTCATAGGCCAGCGCCACCGCATGCAGTCATGTGAGAGAGAAGGAGACATCCATGCAGCATGCAGAGAGAGGAGAACACGGGCGGACAGCCAATGGGCTGCATGGGGCATTTATAGCTGCTAACTCCTCCCATCCATGCGCCAGGGGTATTTCCATCCAGAAAGCATGCAGCGAGCCCCTGCCTTGGTATCCGGGTCTGCTCTTATGCGGAGAGTAAAAAGAATCGGAGGGAGTACTAGTAGTAAATAATAGCCTCACCCCTTCGCTGAGGAACGATCTACAGTTGGAAGGGACGAGGCCCTGCGGTTACTACGCTCTTATCTCCTCCTCGCCAGTTCCCCTCCCCTCGAAGAGAAGGTAGTTCGTCGCTGGTCCCATGGATTCGCCAGGCGGTTCTCCTCCTCGTCGGGGCTGGGAGACCTTGGACGACGATCCTGTGGGAGAAATCGCACGCCGCTCCAACGTCCTCACCGCCGCAAGACTCGGTGCTTCCTGCACCAACTTTTTCAAGACGCTGCTTAAACAGGCCATGCTTGTTGGTCTTCCATGCATCCTCGAGGAGAAGGTTCTTCTATGGGACAATCCTTCGAACAGTCCACCGCTCCCTGGCCATGGTTGCACGTTGACTCCGCTAGAGTTGTCGACATTGAGAGGTAGTCGGGTTTTGTCCGATGAGTAGGTCAATAATGGAGTTTGATCATGTAGTACTTAGTTATTCCATTTCCATCCCGCAATTTGTCCGTTGCCCACCGTCTTATATATAGGTCTGGGTCGGTGCCAACGAAGATTGGCTTGCATACCTCTGGCCAGATACCACCATCATTTTGCACAACATCCACAGCAGTACGACCGTTCCGGTAGACCCCTTCTCCACCATTGGGATCGGCCTTCCGGACTGGCTGGGCAATACGTATGATGATGCCTACATGAGATTGAAGAAGATAGCAATTGCGGACCCGCCGATAAAGCGACGCGGCTACGACGATTACTATCTCATCGCGGTGTTCGACATAAGGATTGCCATCAATGCAGGAGGCAGTAACGGCAGAGGCTGGCGCATGTTGGTGGCACATTTGTACCCCTACATGTTTGAAGACGCCGTGCGCCATCTAGGCCACATCTTCGCGGTGACAAGCCAGGGGACTTGTTTCATCTGGTTGACATCCTACGGTACGGGAGATTACAAACAGAATGCACAAACTATCATTTGCATCCCTAACGATACTCCATTATTTTGCAGGGACCAGTCATCCCCCGATCAAAATAAGATCGCCGATCCTGGATGTGCATTTGCATCCGCGATTCGGTCTAACCTGGAACCTTGTAGCTGACTTTGGCATATTGGGATCAACTATCTTAGCAGTCGTTACCCATGGTACCACTGATGTGCAACATGGTCACATAATCTACCACGATCGGACCGTCACCATCTACCCAGGTATTCCATTTTTTAACCCTCTCGCCTTCTCTTTCATTGTTGTACTAGTAGTATACTTTGTAGTACTAGTAGGAGTACTTTTTACCTCGGAGGACGCGTATAGCTAGCTAGGCCCTTGAAGAGTTGAACCCACTAGCTGCCACCATTTTTGTTTTTCCATGTCTTACTATCTCATCCATGTAGCCAAGAGTGGCTATATATAATAAGCCAGTTATTTTACTTCCTCTATACCGGAGTAGTACTATTTGCTGCACAGTATTACTGACCGCCACATTTGAGCACAACATTATTATGCATGGACCTTGACTATGTACGTCACCATGTGTCCAGATCTGGGATGCCGCGTGTACCAGATGAACGGCGCCGAGTTCGACCCCCGTGATGCTACGTGGGTACCGAGGAACACTCTTGGAGAGTACTCGCTTTTCATCAGGGACAGCTACCCCATTGTGAAGCGGATGCCACCTTCCGTGCACGACACGAAAGGCCTGCCATTCATGAAGCATGGTTGTGTTTTTAGTGCGCACCGCCGGATGAACGACATGCTGGGACACGCTGTCCCTGATTTATGCCGCTTCAGCTTGGATGAGTTTCCACCGTGTGGAACCGGACTAGAAAGCTGCGACAATGATTCCCGTCGCCCACCGCTATGGATCGTGCCATCCATGAAGAACACCTGGGACTGGAACCTGGAGGAGGACATGTAGGCCATCTATAACGTGTAAGTGGAGTACGGTAATTGTGAACGGTAGCGCTGTGAATATATGTAGACTAGTCGTGCACAAATTTATCACATGAGTTGGAGATGAACTTGTGTGGCATACTGGCATTTGTCCTTTAGAATTTATTACTAGTAAATGTGTTATGTGTACGTGCAACTTGTGTGGTTGTTGCATGGGCTCCAACACGCTCTTTGAGAAAAAAAGGTGGCACAACTTTGGATATACGTGACGTGGCGGCATCATACAGTAGCATCGTTCGCTATAGTTGTACTAGTACACTCCTACTAGGACGACAACTCCTATAAAACCTTGTGCTTGGCTCTTTGCCTCCTCGGGAGGTTCAACAGTTCATACTCGTGTGAAACTTGCACTTGGCTCTTCGCCTCTTCGGAAGGTCCAACAATGATGATACTATAGTACAATATGCTTCTGGCAATCTGACACCGATTGAACTGCTGCACGTCCATCGCGAGGGCGAGGGAGAGGGCGCTGTAGTCAAAACCCTCTCCTTGTCATGCGAACCACCGCGCGCGTGGGCGAGGGAGAGGCGTAGTAAGCAAGCTTCTCCTCGTTCGGCGAGTTGACAAGACACATCAAAGCAGTACTAGTACTAGTAGTAGTCCATACTACGTCCTTTCCGATTAATATGGCTTAATTTGAAACGAGAAAAATACACTGGCGGTCAACGTATGTAATAGTACGCTCTTTACGGTCACTATATATAGTTTTGCGGCGATTATGCGATCACTAGCTCATCGTAGAGCACCGTATTGCACCCTACTGACCGGCCACATAGTCGACATGGCACTTTATTGACTGGTTAAATTGTCACCTGGTTTTTGGGTCCCACCTGTCAGTTGGCAGAGCAAAGAAATCAGTTAAACAAAACTTTACGCAGGCGCGACACGAGTCCAACCCTTGCGCGCGAACCGCCCTGGCTGTGTATGTGAGTGCATGCACATGTCCTCCCTCGGTCTTCCAACAAAGAGTGTACTACATAATGTACATCTACACTTCCAATGCATCTAGCCTTTAATCTAAATTGATATTGATTAACTAATGCACCAAATTGTGCTGTAGGTATAGCTTACATGTCTATCCTTAATTACAGCATGCAACAGCCTTCATTTAATCTTCTTATCTCAATGGTCGCATGCACACATAAGTCTGCTACTTTTGGGCGTTAATTATGCCCTGGTCAATGTGTAAATCTCTAAATGTATAGTCTTTCACGGACGTAGGGAGTAGGTTGAACACTTGAGGGTGAGCGTGTGTGTTGCGTCGTGTGTTGTGTGCCGCATGGGTGTGTGAGTGTTGTCGGGGAACGTAGCAGAATTTTAAAAAATTTCTACGCATCACCAAGATCAATCTATGGAGTCATCTAGCAACGAGGGAGAGGGGAGTGCATCTACATACCCTTGTAGATCACGAGCGAAAGCGTTCAAGAGAATGGGGTTGATGGAGTCGTACTCGTCGTGATCCAAGTCACCGAAGATCCTAGCGCCGAACGGACGGCACCTCCGCGTTCAACACACGTACGGAGCAAGGACGTCTCCCGCGCCTTGATCCAGCAAGGAGGAGGGATAGGTTGAGTAAGAGGGCTCCAACAGCAGCACGACGGCATGGTGGTGATGAAGCTGCAGTACTCCGGCAGGGCTTCGCCAAGCTCTTATGGAGGAGGAGAGGTGTTGGGGAGGGGAGGGGCTGCGCCTTGGATGTTGTGAGCAGCCCTCCCCTCACCCCTCTATTTATAGGGGAAGGGGGAAGGGGGCCGGCCCCCTCTAGATGAGATCTAGAGGGGGGGGCGGTGGCCAAGGGGAGGGGGGCTTGCCCCCCAAGCAAGGGGGCGCCCCCCTTTAGGGTTTCCCCCCAACCCTAGGCGCATGGGCCCTAGGGGGGTGTGGTGCCCCAGCCCACTTGGGCTGGTTCCCTTCTCCATACAACCCATAAGGCCCCCCGGAAGAGGTGGACCCTCCCGGTGGACCCGCGGAACCCCTCCGGTGGCCCCGGTACAATACCGATATGCCCCCGAACCTTTCCGGCGACCATATGACAACTTCCCATATATAAATCTTTACCTTCGGACCATTTCGGAACTCCTCGTGACGTCTGGGATCTCATCCGGGACTCTGAACAACATTCGGTAATCACATACAAGTCTTCCTAACTACCCTAGCGTCACCAAACCTTAAGTGTGTAGACCCTACGGGTTCGGGAGACATGCAGACATGACCGAGATGACTCTCCGGTCAATAACCAACAGCGGGATCTGGATACCCATGTTGGCTCCCACATGCTCCACGATAATCTTATCGGATGAACCACGATGTCGAGGATTCAATCAATCCGTATACAATTCCCTTTGTCAATCGGTACGTTACTTGCCCGAGACTCAATCGTCGGTATCCCAATACCTTGTTCAGTCTCGTTACCGGCAAGTCACTTTACTCATACCGTAATGCATGATCCCGTGATCAACCACTTGATCACATTGAGCTCATTATGATGATGCATTACCGAGTGGGCCCAGAGATACCTCTCCGTCATACGGAGTGACAAATCCCAGTCTCGATTCGTGCCAACCCAATAGACACTTTCGGAGATACCTATAATGTTCCTTTATAGTCACCCAGTTACGTTGTGACGTTTGGCACACCCAAGGCACTCCTACGGTATCCGGGAGTTGCACAATCTCATGGTCTAAGGAAATGATACTTGACATTCAGAAAAGCTACAGCAAACGAACTATACGATCTTTGAGCTATGCTTAGGATTGGGTCTTGTCCATCACATCATTCTCCTAATGATGTGATTCCGTTATCAATGACATCCAATGTACATAGTCAGGAAACCATGACTATCTTTTGATCAACGAGCAGTCAACTAGAGGCTCACTAGGGACGTGTTGTGGTCTATGTATTCACACATGTATTACGATTTCCGGATAACACAATTATAGCATGAACAATAGACAATTATCATGAACAATGAAATATAATAATAACCATTTTATTATTGCCTCTAGGGCATATTTCCAACAGTCTCCCACTTGCACTAGAGTCAATATTCTAGTTACATTGTGATGAATCGAACACCCATGCAGTTCTGGTGTTGATCATGTTTTGATCTAGGGAGAGGTTTAGTCAACGGATCTGCTACATTCAGGTCCATATGTACTTTACAAATCTCTATGTCTCCATTTTGAACACTTTCACGAATGGAGTTGAAGCGACGCTTGATATGCCTGGTCTTCCTGTGAAACCCAGGCTCCTTGGCAAGGGCAATAGCTCCAGGTTGTCACAGAAGAGAGTCATCAGGCCCGACGCATTGGGTATGCCTCCTAGGTCGGTAATGAACTCCTTCACCCAAACTGCTTCTTGTGCTGCCTCCGAGGCTGCCATGTACTCCGCTTCACATGTAGATCCTGCCACAACGCTTTGCTTGCAACCGCACCAGCTTACTGCCCCACCATTCAAAATATACACGTATCCGGTTTGTGACTTAGAGTCATCCAGATCTGTGTCGAAGCTAGCATCGACGTAACCCTTTACGACGAGCTCTTCGTCACCTCCATAAACGAGAAACATTTCCTTAGTCCTTTTCAGGTACTTCAGGATATTCTTAACCGCTGTCCAGTGTTCCATGCCGGGATTACTTTGGTACCTTCCTACCAAACTTACGGCAAGGTTTACATTAGGTCTGGTACACAGCATAGTATACATGATAGACCCTATGGCCGAGGCATAGGGGACGCCACTCATCTTTTCTCTATCTTCTGCCGTGGTCGGGCATTGAGCCGTGCTCAATCTCGTACCTTGCAATACACGCAAGAACGCCTTCTTTGACTGATCCATTTTGAACTTCTTCAATATCTTGTCAAGGTATGTACTCTGTGAAAGACCAATGAGGCATCTTGATCTATCTCTATAGATCTTGATGCCTAATATATAAGAAGCTTCTCCGAGGTCCTTCATTGAAAAACACTTTTTCAAGTAGGCCTTTATGTTTTCCAAGAATTCTACATCATTTTCCATCAACAGTATGTCATCCACATACAATATGAGAAATGCTACAGAGCTCCTACTCACTTTCTTGTAAATGCAGGCTTCTCCATAAGTCTGCATAAACCCAAACGCTTTGATCATCTCATCAAAACGAATGTTCCAACTCCGAGATGCTTGCACCAGCCCATAAATCGAGCGTTGGAGCTTGCACACCTTGTCAGCATTCTTAGGATCGACAAAGCCTTCCGGCTGCATCATATACAATTCTTCCTTAAGGAAACCATTAAGGAATGCCGTGTTGACGTCCATTTGCCATATCTCATAATCATAGAATGCGGCAATCGCTAACATGATTCGGACGGGTGAGAAAGTCTCATCGTAGTCAACCCCTTGAACTTGTCGATAACCCTTAGCGACAAGCCGAGCTTTATAGATGGTCACATTACCATCCACGTTTGTCTTCTTCTTAAAGATCCATTTATTTTCTATGGCTCGACGATCATCGGGCAAGTCAGTCAAAGTCCACACTTCGTTTTCATACATGGGTCCTATCTTGGATTTCATGGCTTTGAGCTATTTGTCGGAATCCGGGCCCGCCATCGCTTCTTCATAGTTCGAAGGTTCACCATTGTCTAACAACATGATTTCCAAGACAGGATTGCCGTACCAATCTGGTGCGGAACGTGTCCTCGTGGACCTACGAAGTTCAGTAGCAACTTGATCTAAAGTTTCATGATCATCATCATCAACTTCCTCTCTAGTCGGTGCAGGAACCTCAGGAACATTTTCTTGAGCTGCGCCACTTACCGGTTCAAGAGGTAATACTTCATCAAGTTCTACCTTCCTCCCACTTATTTCTTTCGAGAGAAACTCTTTCTCTTGAAAGGACCCATTCTTGGCAACAAAGATCTTGCCTTCGAATCTGAGGTAGAAGGTATACCCAACAGTTTCTTTAGGGTATCCTATGAAGACGCATTTTTCCGACTTGGGTTCAAGCTTTTCAGGTTGAAGTTTCTTGACATAAGCATCTTATTCCCAAACTTTTAGAAACGACGGCTTAGGTTTCTTCCCAAACCATAATTCATACGGTGTCGTCTCAATGGATTTCAACGGAGCCCTATTTAAAGTGAATGCGGCAGTCTCTAAAGCATAGCCCCAAAATGATAGTGGTAAATCGGTAAGAGACATCATAGATCGCAACATATCCAATAGGGTGCAATTACGATGTTCGGACACACCATTACGTTGAGGTGTTCCAGGCGGCGTGAGTTGTGAAACTATTCCACATTTTCTTAAGTGTGTGCCAAATTCGTGACTCAAGTATTCTCCCCCACGATCTGATCGCAAGAACTTCATTTTCCTGTCACGTTGATTCTCAACCTCACTCTGAAATTCCTTGAACTTTTCAAAGGTCTCAGACTTGTGTTTCATTAAGTAGAAATACCCATATCTACTCAAGTCATCAGTGAGGGTGAGAACATAACGATAGCCACCGCGAGCCTCAACACTCATTGGACTGCACACATCAGTATGTATGATTTCCAATAAGTTGGTTGCTCTCTCTATTGTTCCTGAGAACGGAGTCTTGGTCATTTTACCCATGAGGCATAGTTCGCATGTGTCAAATGATTCGTAATCAAGAGACTCTAAAAGTCCATCTGCCTGGAGCTTCTTCATGCGTTTGACACCTATGTGACCAAGGCGGCAGTGCCACAAGTATGTGGGACTATCATTATCAACCTTACATCTTTTGGTATTCACACTATGAATATGTGTAGCATTACGCTCGAGATTCATTAGGAATAAACCATTCACCATCGGAGCATGACCATAAAACATATCTCTCATATAAATAGAACAACCATTATTCTCGGATTTAAATGAGTAGCCATCTCGAATAAAATGAGATCCTGATACAATGTTCATGCTCAAAGCTGGCACTAAATAACAATTATTGAGGTTTAAAACTAATCCCGTAGGTAAATGTAGAGGTAGCATGCCGACGGCGATCACATCGACCTTGGAACCATTCCCGACGCGCATCGTCACCTCGTCCTTCGCCAGTCTCCGTTTATTCCGCAGCTCCTGTTTTGAGTTACAAATGTGAGCAACCGCACCAGTATCAAATACCCAGGAGCTACTACTATCAGATTTCGGGTTCCGGCAGACCCTTAACGTTCGAACACTGGGGTGCGCGCGGAGATTATGCCTTCTACCTCCCCGCCTCGCTAAGATCTAAACTACTAAAAGAACTGCACAAGGGACACAAGATTTATACTAGTTCGGGCCACCGTTGTGGTGTAATACCCTACTCCAGTGTGTGGTCGGTGGATTGCCTCCTGGGGCTGATGATGATGAACAGTACAAGGAAGAACAGCCTCGCGAGGGTCTGTTCTTGGCTAGGATGATGAACTGCTAGGAGGAGTTCAGCCACCTTTCTCTCTTCTCTCTCTCTCTCTGCTTGCAAGCCGAATGAACCCACCGGCCGACCGAGCCCTGCTATGTGGGTGGCTGGTTCTATTTATAGAGGCCCTGGTCCTCTTCCCAAATATTGAGCGGGAAGGGAGCCAACAATGGCGGGCTAATTTGAAGGGGGACAGCCAGTATCAACTATCCTGACAAAAGCAGTCTTCGCCTGCGCAAAGCTCTGGTGATGACGCCGTCCTGGGCTCCACGGTGACCCCCGTCTCGTAGTCCTCCCGGTCTTGGTCTCGTTGCACCGAAATGGCGACCTTTGCCTGATGCCTTGGTACTCCGCGGCTGCGCTTGCCCCCTTTGCACCAAAGAGGAAAGAAGGACGCTGCATGCGCTGGCACCCGCCTGGCGCCCTGAGTCGTCATGGCTTGCGTCACGGGCACCTCGCGAGGTACCCCGCCTTGGTCTCTCCGCCTCCTCACGAGCCAGCATGACGAGGCCGTGCCTAAGGAAGCTTCGTGTCGTCCGCCTTGCGAGGCTTGGCCCCTCACGAGGGTCTTGAGTCTTGTGTTGATGAAGATGGGCCGTGCTGGGCCTCCTTTGAGCCACGCCGCAGGCAGGCAAGTCTGGGGACCCCCGTTCCCAGAACGCCGACAGTAGCCCCCGGGCCCAAGGCGCGCCTGGGCTTGGCCGTGCTGAGAGGTGAAAGGGCAAGGGCGAAGCGCCGCGGGCCCTAACAGCCTACGGCCTTGGGCGCCGCGTGGTGGGTGATTGGACACCAGTGCCTCAGCAACCGCGCAGGTCGATAAAGGGGCGGCATCTGCCCACACTTTGCCTTTTGCTTTCTCCGGTTGCTGCTCAGATCCCCTTTCTTGCGGCTCCCCTTCCTTCCTCCAAACTTCCAGATCTACCCTGGCTGCGTGACCTAGGAAGCCATGGCGCCTCGCCAGCCTCCGGCCAAAGCTTGGTACTCTCCTGCTCTGGACTTGCCGAATGTGTCCAAGGCTGGCCTTGCCCGGCTGCGCCAGACGGCGGCGGCGCAGGGCATCAACGGGATGAAGGTGTTCAAGGCCGGCTCCGCCACCCCTGAGGGCCGAGGGAGCACCTTTTATCCTCTCTTTGTAAGCTCCATTGCTACGGGCCTGGTGCCTCCCTTCTCCGAGTTCTTCTCTGTCCTCCGCCATTACAACTTGCAGGCTCTGCATCTCCACCCCAACTCCGTTCTTCTTCTGGCGATCTTCGCTTACTACTGCGAGGCCCACGTAGGGGTGCAACCTTCAGTGGCCTTGCTGCGCCACTACTTCTCCCACCGGGTCACTCGCGGTTCTCCTTCCGCATGCGCGGGCTTTGTCGCATACGGCGGCACCATTGCCATCTCGAATCCCGGGAAGAGGATTGAGGGCTTCCGGAGCAAGTGGGTCTTGGTAGATGCCGGGCGCGTCCATCCTAGGCTGATCTTGCCCGCGGAGCCGCCCGCGAGCTCCGGCGACTGGGGCCGAGCGGAGCTCACGGACCCACGCGCAAAACTGGTGTTGGAGAAGATGGATGCGGACCTGAGGCCGGCCAGCATGACGGCAGCGAAGTTGACCGGTGCGTCGCTGCTGAAGGAGTTCCTGGAGCACCAGCTGGCTCCACTCCGGCGGTACTCACCTCCGATGTGGAGGCCTCATCCGAGCCCCACGGCCTTGAGTGATGAAGAATTGGCCGCGGTCCTCCAATCTCTGGTCGGGGGCGAGGTGGCAATGTTGGAGGGTGCTCCCAAGCCCTTGTTCCTTCACGACGACTGGGAGCAGGTGGTGAAGTCCATGCCCGTTTTTAACGGGGACGGGCTCGTGCCCGTGGCGGCTTTTGAGGGACCGGTGGACGTGCCCTCCGGCGACTCCAGCAAGGAGGACGACAAAGAGGAGCGGGGAAAGGGGCCCGACTCTGAGGCGACCGATGGAGAGTCGAGGGCTCCCCTCCCCCGGCGCAGGCCCCGCAGTCTCCGCCTTTCTTCGAGTGATGATGACGAGGATGGAGACGAGCAGGTCGGCGGGAGCTTGCCCCTGATCCCGAAGAAGGACAGGACCGGGCTGATCTCCCGCGGGCCTGCCCCTGCCCCGAGGCAGTCTGCAGACGCGCCTTCTGCTTCCGAGGTTGACCCTTCCAGCCGGCTGTCAGGCTTCAAGTTTGGCCGGAGGCTGCCCGAGCTCGCCGGCGATGACCCGTAAGTGTTTGACCCTTGTCTTTTATTTTTTGTTCCGCTGTCGAGGCTTGATGTTCGCATCTCTTGAATAGGCTGGAGCCCGTGGCGAAGAAGCCAAAGGGGGCTCCTGAGGCTCCATCCGCGGTAGCGCCTCCGCCTGTGGAGGAGGGTGACCGTGGTGCGCAGGCTTCTCCTGCCCGGTCGGCCTCGCGAGGTCTGGTCGAGCTGGCGGGGGCAAGCTCAGCCCCCGTGGCCCAAGTGACTCTTGTGGTGCCTTTGCCCACTGCCGCCACCACAGCCGCTGGGGTGCAGCAGGCTCCACCTCAGGATGCTGTGGTCTTGCCGTCGCCGCCTTCTTCCTCCGTTCCAACGACTGTTGTTTCTCCAACTCCTCCGGCCATTCTGGAGCGTGTTGTTGCTGGACTGGACCGGCTGCGGCAGGATCTTCTTGGCGCCGACCCTCGCCTGGTGGCCGGGCGCTTGGAGCTGGCTTCAGGATGGATTCGCTCCGACGCCTCGATCCGGGCGGCGCTGGTTCAAGCCTCGTTGGCCTGCGACGAGGATAGGTCGGCCATCCTTGAGACGAAGGCTGCTCAGGACGTAGCCCTGAGGGAGGTGGTCGCAGTCTGCAATCGTTGCAAGGCGCTGGAGGACGAGCTGCAAGGCCTGCGGGACCAGCTCGCGAAGGAGGTTCGTCTTTGCCAGGAGCAAGAGGGAGGCATGAAGGCTCGTGAGGCGGCCATCGAGGACCGGGAGGCCAAGCTCAAGAAGCGCTGCGACCTCCTAGGTGCGCTGGGGAAGGAGCTGGAGGCGACGAAGGTCGAGCTGGACAGCAAGGCCAAGGTTCTTGCCGAGGATCGCGTGGCCTTCGCAGACATGGAGAAGAAGGCTCGTGCTTCGCTGAAGATGCTCTATGCCAGTGGCCTGGAGAGCCCATTGGCCAGCGCCGAGGACGGTCCCGCCAAGCTGCTTCCCTTCCTGTTTCGTGCTCTTGAGGATGTCACCCTCAGCCTTGGCCCCACGGCCAAGGCCGAGGTGCGTGTCTTGTCTTCTGCTGCGCTGACACGGGTCTTCACCCACATCTACCTTCGCGACCCCAGCGCCGACCTCGACAGCCTGCTGGAGCCAGTAAGCGGCGAGGGTGCTGTTCCCGCTGCCGAGGCCGTGAAGGGTCACGCAGAGGCTCTGCTGGCGAAGTTCTGGGCCTTCAGTACCAAGTCAAAGCAGGATGCTTCCGGTTTTGCTGCTCCGTGAGGCGGGGCCACCCGCGCTGCTCCACCGCCGCCAAGTGACTCCGCTACTGCTCCTGCCCTGCTTTTAATTCCTGCATCATGCATCATGCATCGGGGAGGCGTTTAAACTTACGTTTGGTATTGAGACAACAGTATGGACTGTAATATTTTCTTTTTAAGTTCCTTAAATTTTATGCTTTCCTTCCCTACTTGCTTGTGTTCTACGCCGGCAGAGCCCGGCCCCGCGCGTACCTCACCCAGCATTAGCCCCGACCAGAAACCAGGACGGGACCAAAGGAGTGAGGGGCTACAGAGCCAGTTAGGCTCCTGAGTCGCGATGCTCAGGAGTCCCCCTTGGCGCACGAACAACAAGTAGGGAGGTGTGATGTAGGTGGATCTTCCGTTTTACGTCTGCAGAGCCCGGCCCCGCGCGTGCCTCACCCAGCATAGCCTTTCGGAACTAAGGAGTGAGGGGCTACGGGACTAGTTAGGCCCCTGAGTCGCGATGCTCAGGGGCCCCCCTTGACGCGCCAACAGCATGTGATTAGGTGAGATGCGAGTGGGGCCATTGTTCTACGTCTGCAGAGCCCGGCCCCACGCGTGCCTCACCCAGCATAGCCCAGCATAGCCTTTCGGAACTAAGGAGTGAGGGGCTACGGGACCAGTTAGGCCCCTGAGTCACGATGCTCAAGGGTCCCCCTTGACGCTCAAACGACCTTCATACCTTGGCTCCGCTCGGGGAGGGGCGCGCGACGAACCAGGCCCGAGGGGCCTGGCTGGGTGGCGTACATCCGGGCGTGACCCAGGCGCAGCCCCCGTGCCCAGCCCCCTCGCGCGGCGCTCCCGAGGGGAGGCATTGCGATGAGGCTAGACATTGAGCTCCGGGCTCCCTGAGGTTGATGCGGCTCGGGGGCCACCCTCAGTTGTTTATCACCAGTGTGGAGCATAGCGCTTCCGCATGTGTACGGGCATAGCCGCTCCTCGGTAGTGTCGTCAGCCAGCACGGAGCATGGTGCTTCCACTGGTACGTGGGAGGGGGCCCCCTCCGGGAGGAGCCCCCAGGGCGTGTACAGCCCCGCCCTGACATGTGGCCGGCACGGTAGGGCTAGGTAAGGTGTATCTGGGCACCCGTGAGCCAGCGCGGGACACACGGGGCCGTACCTCTAGGCGGGTTGTGCCTGGCACTGGGCCTTATCTTGGGATGCGTTCCTGCAAAATTGGTTAGATGCCGGCACTCTACATCCTTGGGTCCCGGCCCTCGAGCTTGTCTCAGCCATCGCTGGTACGCCAGGTCGCTATGCCATGGACATAGCCAGAGGGTGAGGGCTGGAGAGCCAGTAAGAGCCCTGAGTCGCGATGCTCAGGTACCCCCCCCTTTAATGTGCAAGTGGTCGACATGGAGAAGAAGAGGTGCCGTGGGCAGGCATCAAGTAATCAAGCATGATGGGCGAATGCATAGCTGGAAACAAACGCAAGGGAGATACATGCCGCTGGGCCTGGCCCGAGTGACTTGGGGATGATGCAGGGCGCCCCCATCAACGCAAGCTAACAACATGAAAGTAAAGGGGATACATACCGCAGGGACGGACCCACGCGGCCTGGGAACGATGCGGCCCTGGGAGGGCGCTCCCAGTTGGAAATGAAACTTGTAAGATGTCACCTGAGGGTGTCGAGGGCGAAGGGGTGTTGGTGCAGCAGACTCGGGAGGCTGTGGAAGCCGATCCTCACAAGCTGTAACACCCTCGATGCGACTATATCTCCCACGTGTCGAGGCACGACTTAGAGGCATAATCACATTGAAGGCAATGTCGCAAGTTAGGTAATCTTCACACAACCCATGTAATATAATAGGGGGAAAATATACATAGTTGGCTTACAATCGCCACTTTACACAAATACATGAATAAAGCATTACATCAACCAAATACACTCATGGTCCGACTACGGAACCAAAATAAAAGAAGAACCCCAAATGCGACAAAGGTCCCCGATCGACCCCAACTGGGCTCCACTACTGATCAACTAGAACGAAACAACACAACGGACAAAGTCTTCATCGAGCTCCTCCTGAGCTTGGTTGCGTCATCTGCACGGACTCATCGGCACCTGCAAACTGGTTTTGAAAGTATCTGTGAGCCACGGGGACTCAGCAATCTCGCACCCTCACGATCAAGACTATTTAAGCTTATGGGTAAGGTAAAGGTATGAGGTGGAGCTGCAGCAAGCGACTAGCATATATGGTGGCTAACATACGCAAATGAGAGCGAGAAGAGAAGGCAAAGCACGGTCGATAAAAGTATGATCAAGAAGTGATCCTGGACTACCTACGTCAAGCATAACTCCAACAACCGTGTTCACTTTCCGGACTCCGCCAGAAAGAGACCATCACGGTTACACACGCGGTTGATTCATTTTAATTAAGGTCGACTTCAGGTTTTCTACAACCGGACGTTAACAAATTCCCATCTGCCCATAACCGCGGGCACGGCTTTCGAAAGTTCAAATCCCTGCAGGGGTGTCCCAACTTAGCCCATCACAAGCTCTCACGGTCAACGAAGGAATAGACCTCCACCCGACACATTCCGATCAGACTCGGTATCCCGGTACAACAAGACATTTCGACAGGGTAAAACTAAACCAGCAACACCGCCCGAATGTGCCAAAAAATCCCGATAGGAGCTGCACATATCTCTTTCTCAGGGCACACCGGATTGTCTAAACTTTCGGTAGGCCAGCCCAGAGTTGCCCCTGGTAGCCACCGGCGGCTGACAAGTTGGACCAACACTCAGAGGAGCACTGGCCCGGGGGTTAAAATAAAGATGACCCTTGAGTCTGCAGAACCCAAGGGAAAGAAAAGGCTAGGTGGCAAATGGTAAAACCAATGTTGGGCATTGCTGGAGAAGCTTTACTTAAGGCGAACTGTCAAGGGGTTCCCATTATAGCCCAACCGCGTAAGGGACGCAAAATCTGGGAACATAACACCGATATGACGGAAACTAGGGCGGCAAGAGTGGAACAAAACACCAGGCATAAGGCCTAGCCTTCCACTCTTTACCAAGTATATAGATGCATTAATTAAATAAGATATATTGTGATATCCCAACAAGTAAACATGTTCCAACAAGGAACAACATCTCCATGTTCCAACAAGGAACAAACTTCAATCTTCACCTGCAACTAACAACGCTATAAGAGGGGCTGAGCAAAGCGGTAACATAGCCAAACAATGGTTTGCTAGGACAATTGTGGGTTAGAGGCTCAACATGGCAATTGGGAGGCTGACAAGCAAGTGGTAGGCATCGTAGCAATGTCATAGCAAAAGAGCGAGCAAACTAGCATAGCAAAGATAGTAGTGATTTCGAGGGTATGATCATCTTGCCTGAAATCCCGCAAGGAAGAAGAACGAGTCCATGAAGAAGACAAACGGAACGTAGACGAACGGATCCTCACAACTCGACGATAACGGAACCAACCCGAAGAAGCAATCACCGGAAAAGAAGCACACAACATAGTAAACAACCAACACATCAATATGGCATGATGCACAATCAAGTATGATGCATGTCCGGTTTAAAGAGGCATGGCATGGCATGGCAAAATGCACAAGCAATCCTACAAATTAAGTGGAGCTCAATGTGGAACGAGTTGCATATTGACGAAACACCACATCAATTATTTAGTTCTCTCTCGGTTATGTACCCCAACAATATTAAATGTTGATTAACATGGCAAGAGGTGAAGCACAACAAAACTACCTATCTAGGCAAGTTAAAATGAGGCCGGAAGCAACAAATAACAATTCCGGAAAATCCTCATATGCATAATTTAAGGTTTGGTACTGTTCTGCCCTAAACATAATTTTAGAGTTGTTAAACATGCAAGATGATGCCACCATGTTAAACTAGGCAAAATTCTACCCCATTTACATATAAAGTTTATTAAAATCCGAGTTACGGTTAATTAGTTATGAATTAAATCATTTTAGCATGGCATAGGAGCAATTTTAACCAAACAGCATTTTAAACATGGATGAAAGTGACATAATATGAAACTAGACACAATTTTAAGCATTTTTTATATATAAAGTTTTTCCATATGATGCACAGTTGAGAAGTTATTAAATGCTTGATGTATGAGGGCTTTTCTGTAAAACTGCAATCCTGCGGATAATAGACAAAAACGTTCTGCGGAAAAAAAATAGGTCCCGGGCCGAATCTGGTTGGCCCATCAGAGAAGGGGGGCACAGTGGAGGCTCACCATGGGCTGAGGCCCAGCTGGTGAGGAGGAAGGCCAGCAAAGGCAGCGCAGATCTGGCACGGCTGGGCCTGGCTTGGCGCCGGCCGGCCCAGACTCGCGAGGCAGGGAGGATACGGGCGCGGCGCCCTCTGTCCGAAAGAGAAGCAGAGGAGCAGCGGCGCAAGGCAGAGACAACGGCGGCGGCTGCTAGCAGGCTCGCGGGCGGGAGAAGGAGCGGCTCCGGCGCAGCTGGAGACGGACTTGGCGCGGCTGGAGCGGACTTGGCGCGGTTGGAGCGGACTTGGCGCGGCTGGAGCATCTCGATCCGGGGGATGGGAAGCAGCGGCGTCCCGATGAACATGGCGGCGGCCATGCCATGGGTCCGGCGACGAGGTAGGAGGGAACTGGTCGAGGGACTCGAGGTCCACCGGCTCTGGGCCGAGATGGGGCACGCCGGCGTCGAGGAGCTCGCGGCGTGAGGTTGCGGGGGCTCCGGCTGGGTGTTCCTGTGAGGGACAGAAAGGGGAAGTGAGGAGCAGAGGAGAAAGCAGAAGAAAGCAGGTGAAGGAAGGAGAGATGGGGCGGGCGTGGTGGAGCTATTGGCCTGCCCCAACGGGTGGCGTGGACGTAGCAGAGGGGTCAAGGTGCTCGGGACGAGGGCACCATGGGAGGAGCACAAGAGGAGCTCGGGGTAGGAGGCGCGCTAGTTGGTGGATGGATCAGGAGAGGTTCGAGAGATGGAGGCTCGGGCGCTGGCAAGTGTGGTCTGGGCTCAGAACGGACGACGGACGGAACTGGGGAACCCGGACGGATGCAAGTTTTGAAAACATGATGATGCAATGCACATGATGACATGACAAGATGCAACACGCAAGCGAAATGACATGGCAACGTAGCGAATAACTGGAAGACACCTGGCACATCGGTCTCGGGGCGTTACAACACTCCACCCCTACGAGAGGATCTCGTCCCGAGATCTAGAATGGCACTGGAGGGACAACGGAAGAGATAAAGAAGAGGTGAAACTAAGTTGCTTCTTTGACAAACGAGTGAAACCAAAGAACCTTGAAAAGGTTAAGCCATTTTGAGAAAAGAATACAACGAAGGTGAACAAGGTCGAAAACACTCCGGTTAAAGGAAGGGGATCAAGGAAAACCAAAATTTGGGCAGCACTCCGGTTGAAAAGAAAAGGAATTGAATAATAACTTGATAAGATGAGAAGATACTTGATGAAATCACAATACACTGCCTCCGTAACTATTGAATGAATAGAAACAAGGGGTAAGAAAGATCTCAGACCGCACTCCGGTTGAGAAGGGAGTCAAAATTTGATAAGATGAGAGAGCTCAAATGAAAACACGACACTCCGGTTGAGAAAGGGATGCAAGACTTGATAAGGCGAAAAGAACTTGAACAAAGGGGCACCATACTCCGGTTAAGCAAGATAGGGAAGGAATAAGAGTGATATAATTTGGACAGCACTCTGTCTGTAAATGGAAGGGATTGAACTTGACAAGATGAGAGGATACTTGAAAAGAGGACACAACACTCAGATTAAAAGGATAGGCATGGAAAGATCATGATCTTTGACAAAACGAGATGATGGGTTGAAAAGATGAACATCACAATGCCTCCGGAACAAAAGTAAGAACGGAATGGAGTGAACGAAGGAAAACAATATCTTGAGAGAGCACGGTTACAACAGAAGCTAGAACGGAGTTGTTGGAAAAAACCACCAACGAAAAGAATAAGGTTGATATGGTCTTATGGAATACATCTCAAATTATGAGGTGACAACCTGCCACTCACGGGAAAAGAATTGGATTTATATGAACAAGAAGACGAGAACTTATTTCACCGGGAGGATAGATGAAAAACTTGGATCATATATAAGCACCATAATAACAACCATCCTTAGGGAAGGCTTAAGGTGAAATATAACCCAAGATAACTCCAATGATGAGATTGATGGATTTAAAATATCTCATTCTTGACAACATGTGAATCAAGAAAACATGAACTCAAATTATCAAGAATGACATAATACCACCTCCAATGATACGGAAGGAAGAATTGCACTCTGGATTACAAGAAGAAGACTGCTTGAGCTCCTTAAAAGAATCTCGATGAAAACTTCGAGAAGGAAATAAATCCTTGATGAAACATCATGTAGCACCTTGATGAACTACTCCGGTAAACAGAAGGATGACGAAAGAAAGGGAAGTTGAAAACACAAGGTGAAACCTTGTAATGATTTAGATGGACATCCGTGGAGATATAGTTGCGAGAGCTTGGAACTCCGGAAAAGAAAAGATAAGATGAACAATTGAGATCAAGAATCTTGATCAACCTCCGGAATAAGGAATTAAATCGCTTGGTTGAAACAAGAGTAAGAATTACATTATGCTTATCCTTCACCAATTTAAATTGATGACAAGCAACGGATTTGGCATACTACTTATTCCCATAGAAAAGATTAAGATAGATATAGCACAACTTGAGAATGCCTTCAACGAAACACCGGTGGAATCGAAACAACGAATGCATCGATATGATAATGAAAGAAGAGGAATCTTGCACGAACCACCATAAGAAATGAAAATGAGCGAAGAAAAGATAAAGGGACAACGGGAAAAATTAGCAAATGGACGAAGATGCTTGAGAGAATTTAGATGGAGTTGAATATAATAGATCATGGACCGATTAGAGATCACTTGCACGCTGCACCGGTATGATTTGGAGTATGAGAGATGAAAGCTGGAATGAATAAGTCTTCTTAAATGATGGGCTCCAGATAATCAAACTAAACAGAATCTTGAATTGCTCCGGATAGGTGAAAAGAATTCTCACAATCGAAAAATAATTATGAGAGGATTGCAACAATCTCGAATGACGAAACTTGAAGAGAATGGAGCAAGGTTGAAAGAAGAATCTTCTCCGGTCTTCTAAACTGAGAATGACGATGAGAAATACCATCAAGACTTATTTAGACACTCCGGAATGAAAAATGGAAAGGTTGAGCCAACGATGGAAAGAATTTGAAAGATTTGGAGAAAGGCATTTGACTGATGATAACTCATTCTTACGTCAAACTTCAAAAAGAAATTTGAGGATAGCTCCAAGAAAAATAAGAAGAGTCAGGTAAGATCCTGGAAAAAGACCTGTGGGTTAGGGCCCACTCAAAAGAAACACTGTTGAACGATTTGAAGAGAGATAATGCACCGGTTGAATTAAATGGCTCGAATGAGATAACAATCTCGAAAGAGCTTGAACGAATGTAGAGTGGAAACACGAATCTTCGAGATATCTTGAGCACTCCAGAATAATTGAATAGCGAGAAAAGAATGATTAAGAATTCCACCGGCATGAGCAAGCATTGAAATGGGGAAAGGATATGATCAACAAAGCTTGCACTGGTTCCACCGGAGAAGAAAAAGAATGAATAATGGTGAACTAGAAACTCCGTTAAATCTTCATGAGCATCACCGGGTAGGAACATTGACGGAGAAGGAATGGAGAGGCTTCCCATCAATAAAATGATACTTGATTAAGACATCCGAATCCTTGAAGAAAAAGGGTGGGTGGGCGGGAAAAACAAAGGCAACTTGGAGATGGATGAAACAAACACCGTTGAGAAGAAACTGATATTTGATCTTGCGGATGTTGAAATGATCGGATCCACTTGAAGAGAAGCACACCGGTTAAAAAGGATTGACATGGCAAACTCGACGATCGAGAAGGATTAGTATTCACATAGGAATATGAGAACACCACTTAAACAAGGGATGGAATCAACATTTGACTTCGAAGCAACTCGAAAACCACAACTCAAAATAAAACAAAGGATTGGCTTGCAGAATAAGCCGGAACAAACATATGACTGAGATTTCGTCCGAAGTTTTCGTGGTGGGGCCTACACGGGCTCGATCGTACATCACCATCATGTACAAGGCAGTGCACATGACATACAAAGCGTCCCCGAGTCAGCATAGCCAAGGACTCTTTAAGACACAACGAGACCACTGTAAAATCGACCGTGAATAGGCGGACCACTAGACGTCGAACCCCAATTTCATATCATACATCTGTCGGAAAGATATCCTAAGAGCTACTTGAATTCCCACTTATAAACTCCCGAAATTTTCCGGTTATGCAATCAGGTGTTGGGGATACAGGGGAAGCATAATATCTCACCCAAACTAGCAAATCCTACATCCAGCTGTATCCATCCTTCAACACATAACCAAGAAACCTTCGGAAATCATCTACCTCAACCTTCGAAAAGCATCCGTTATACAAGTTATGGCGATACTCCCGAACTCCCGCCCCAGTACTGGGTGGCGTCGAGGTTATCTCACCAACGAACTGCATAAAGGAGATTTTCGATGTCGGCGTACTAAACTCAGGTATTCCAGAACTGCAACGATAAAATTATGATGGCAACACCTCAGAGCTCAACTCCCCGGGACACTTCCACTAAACCCCTAATAGGAAGCACCAAGACAATGTTCTCATCATAGAACCATCGGAACGATTCCAACATACCCGCGTGATCCTAAATTTTTTTTAGTGAAATTTGAGAAGAGAAGAGTCAAAACTCTACGTCAGGATGCCTTACCAGAGCGATGAAGGGACTGGGAAGTAAAACGAATTCCTAAACTCTCCGATATATAATTCCTAAATGACTCAAAACATTTTTCTAGACACAACTCGGCCGCTAAAAATGATCAATCAGTGGGGGCTCCTAAGGTCGGGGAAGGCTCTGATACCAACTTGTAACACCCTCGATGCGACTATATCTCCCACGTGTCGAGGCACGACTTAGAGGCATAATCACATTGAAGGCAATGTCGCAAGTGAGGTAATCTTCACACAACCCATGTAATATAATAGGGGAAAAAGATACATAGTTGGCTTACAATCGCCAATTCACACAAATACATGAATAAAGCATTAGATCAACCAAATACACTCATGGTCCGACTACGGAACCAAAATAAAAGAAGAACCCCAAATGCGACAAAGGTCCCCGATCGACCCCAACTGGGCTCCACTACTGATCAACTAGAACGAAACAACACAACGGACAAAGTCTTCATCGAGCTCCTCCTGAGCTTGGTTGCGTCATCTGCACGGACTCATCGGCACCTGCAAACTGGTTTTGAAAGTATCTGTGAGCCACGGAGACTCAGCAATCTCGCACCCTCGCGATCAAGACTATTTAAGCTTATGGGTAAGGTAAAGGTATGAGGTGGAGCTGCAGCAAGCGACTAGCATATATGGTGGCTAACATACGCAAATGAGAGCGAGAAGAGAAGGCAAAGCACGGTCGATAAAAGTATGATCAAGAAGTGATCCTGGACTACCTACGTCAACCATAACTCCAACAACCGTGTTCACTTCCCGGACTCCGCCGGAAAGAGACCATCACGGTTACACACGCGGTTGATTCATTTTAATTAAGGTCGACTTCAGGTTTTCCACAACCGGACGTTAACAAATTCCCATCTGCCCATAACCGCGGGCACGGCTTTCGAAAGTTCAAATCCCTGGAGGGGTGTCCCAACTTAGCCCATCACAAGCTCTCACGGTCAACGAAGGAATAGACCTCCACCCGAGACATTCCGATTAGACTCGGTATCCGGGTACAACAAGACATTTCGACAGGGTAAAACTAAACCAGCAACACTGCCCGAATGTGCCGACAAATCCCGATAGGAGCTGCACATATCTCTTTCTCAGGGCACACCGGATTGTCTAAACTTCCGGTAGGCCAGCCCAGAGTTGCCCCTGGTAGCCACCGGCGACTGACAAGTTGGACCAACACTCAGAGGAGCACTGGCCCGGTGGTTAAAATAAAGATGACCCTTGAGTCTGCAGAACCCAAGGGAAAGAAAAGGCTAGGTGGCAAATGGTAAAACCAATGTTGGGCATTGCTGGAGAAGCTTTACTTAAGGCGAACTGTCAAGGGGTTCCCATTATAGCCCAACCGCGTAAGGGACGCAAAATCCGGGAACATAACACCGATATGACGGAAACTAGGGCGGCAAGAGTGGAACAAAACACCAGGCATAAGGCCGAGCCTTCCACCCTTTACCAAGTATATAGATGCATTAATTAAATAAGATATATTGTGATATCCCAACAAGTAAACATGTTCCAACAAGGAACAACATCTCCATGTTCCAACAAGGAACAAACTTCAATCTTCACCTGCAACTAACAACGCTATAAGAGGGGCTGAGCAAAGCGGTAACATAGCCAAACAACGGTTTGCTAGGACAATTGTGGGTTAGAGGCTCAACATGGCAATTGGGAGGCTGACAAGCAAGTGGTAGGCATCATAGCAATGGCATAGCAAAAGAGCGAGCAAACTAGCATAGCAAAGATAGTAGTGATTTCGAGGGTATGATCATCTTGCCTGAAATCCCGCAAGGAAGAAGAACGAGTCCATGAAGAAGAAAAACGGAACGTAGACGAACGGATCCTCACAACTCGACGATAACGGAACCAACCCGAAGAAGCAATCACCGGAAAAGAAGCGCACAACATAGTAAACAACCAACACATCAACATGGCATGATGCACAATCAAGTATGATGCATGTCCGGTTTGAAGAGGCATGGCATGGCATGGCAAAATGCACAAGCAATCCTACAAATTAAGTGGAGCTCAATGTGCAACGAGTTGCATATTGACGAAACACCACGTCAATTATTTAGTTCTCTCTCGGTTATGTACCCCAACAATATTAAATGTTGATTAACATGGCAAGAGGTGAAGCACAACAAAACTACCTATCTAGGAAAGTTTAAATGAGGCCGGAAGCAACAAACAACAATTCTGGAAAATCCTCATATGCATAATTTAAGGTTTGGCACTGTTCTGCCCTAAACATAATTTTAGAGTTGTTAAACATGCAAGATGATGCCACCATGTTAAACTAGGCAAAATTCTACCGCATTTACATATAAAGTTTATTAAAATCCGAGTTACGGTTAATTAGTTATGAATTAAATCATTTTAGCATGGCATAGGAGCAATTTTAACCAAACAGCATTTTAAACATTTTAAACATGGATGAAAGTGACATAATATGAAACTAGACACAATTTTAAGCATTTTTCATATATAAAGTTTTTCCATATGATGCACAGTTGAGAAGTTATTAAATGCTTGATGTATGAGGGATTTTCTGTAAAACTGCAATCCTGCGGATAATAGACAAAAACGTTCTGCGGAAAAAAAATATGTCCCGGGCCGAATCTGGTTGGCCCATCAAAGAAGGGGGGGCATAGTGGAGGCTCACCATGGGCTGAGGCCCAGCTGGTGAGGAGGAAGGCCAGCAAAGGCAGCGCAGATCTGGCGCGGCTGGGCCTGGCTTGGCGCCGGCCGGCCCAGACTAGCGAGGCAGGGAGGATACGGGCGCGGCGCCCTCTGTTCGACAGAGAAGCAGAGGAGCAGCGGCGCAAGGCAGAGACAACGGCGGCGGCTGCTGGCAGGCTCGCGGGCGGGAGAAGGAGCGGCTCCGGCACGGCTGGAGACGGACTTGGCGCAGCTGGAGACGGACTTGGCGCGGCTGGAGTGTCTCGATCCGGGTGATGGGAAGCAGCGGCGTCCCGATGAACATGGCAGCGGCCATGCCATGGGTCCGGCGACGAGGTAGGAGGGAACTGGTCGAGGGACTCGAGGTCCACCGGCTCTGGGCCGAGAAGGGGCACGCCGGCGTCGAGGAGCTCGCGGCGTGAGGTTGCGGGGGCTCCGGCTGGGTGTTCCTGTGAGGGACAGAGAGGGGAAATGAGGAGCAGAGGAGAAAGCAGAAGAAGGCAGGTGAAGGAAGGAGATATGGGGCGGGCGTGGTGGAGCTATTGGCCTGCCCCAACGGGTGGCGTGGACGTAGCGGAGGGGTCAAGGTGCTCGGGACGAGGGCGCCATGGGAGGAGCACAAGAGGAGCTCGGGGTAGGAGGTGTGCTAGTTGGTGGATGGATCTGGAGAGGTTCGAGAGATGGAGGCTCGGGCGCTGGCAACTGTGGTCTGGGCTCAGAACGGACGACGGACGGAACTGGGGAACCCGGACGGATGCAAGTTTTGAAAACATGATGATGCAATGCACATGATGACATGACAAGATGCAACACGCAAGTGAAATGACATGGCAGCGCAGGGAATAACTGGAAGACACCTGGCACATCGGTCTCAGGGCATTACACAAGCCCCCAGGCCCAGGGGCCTCGGGGGGCTCCGGAGGCACTGGTACCTCTTTGCGAATCACCTCCATCTCCGCCAGGGCCGCGGAACGCCTGCCTTCCTGAGCCTCCGTGATGCCCCTCATGAGGCGCTGGCGCGTAGCATCCACGCCCGGCAGGCCGTAAGGCATGCGAACGTAGCGGTGGGGCAGACCTCGGCAGCGCCCCACTCGCGAGGGCCAGAGGCGCTCCATCGTAGCGGCTTGGTTGAGCCCTGGTACACCGATGCAGACGCGCAGCCCACCATCCTCGCCTGGATGGGGAGCCGCAGCCGGTAGACAGCGGCAACCTCTCATGATCCTTGATTCCTGTAGTTCTTGAATGGCTTTGTCGACGAACTCCTGCGGGTCCGACCTTCCTTGCCTTGCTCCTTCTTGGGGGAAACGTGCTTCGAAACACGCCTCCACGTGGTGCCCAAGCGCCTCCCTCGTGACCTTGGCCAGGTCGGTGGCCCTCCAGGGGAGAGCCCCCGAGCCCTGCCTGAGGAGGGCGCCGGGCGTGCTTTCCTATGCGATGGAAGGAGGCTCCCCCTGGACAGACGCGGGCCCTGAGGGGCCTGCCTCCCGAGGGGCCGGTCCGGATGCTGTCTTCTTCTTCTTGGGGGTGGTCTCGGGAAGCCTCCTGCTTTCGCGATCCAGGTCTTCCAGTGACGCGGCCTGAAAGGCTCGCTCCAGGGAACACACTGCATCCCTCTCTTCACAGGGCACCGTGATGACTCCGCCACTCCCTGGCATCTTGAGGACGTTGTAGCCATGGTGAGTCACGTCCATGAACTTGGCCAGCACTGGGTACCCGAGGATGGCGTTGTATGGTAGGCGGATGTGGGCGACGTCGAAGTCGATGAGCTCGGCGCGGTAGTTGTCGCGTGCCCCGAAGGTGACAGGGAGGCGGACCTGCCCAATCGGGGCCGTGGAGCCGTCGGTGATTCCGGAGAAGGGCTTGGTTGGCTGAAGCTGGTCGTAGGGCACTTGGAGATTGTTGAATGTTTCCACGGACAGGACGTTGAGCCCTGCCCCACCATCGATGAGGGTCTTGGTGACAAGTACATTGCTGATGACTGGGGAGCAGAGTATCGGGAGGACGCCAGCTATGGCTGCACACTTGAGTTGATCCGCTGAGCTAAATGTGATGGAGCACGCCGACCACCTGAGAGGGCGTGTTGCTTCGAGCCTGGGGAGGGATGCGTTCACCTCGCGGGCAAACTGCTTGAAGATGTGTTGGGAGGCTGGGGCTTGAGCTCCGCCCAGGATGCAGGCGATCGCGCGTGGCTCCTGGAAGCCCCCAGCCCCCTCGTCTTGATGGCGGTCCTCGTTTCTCCTTGGCTGAGGCGGCAGTGGAGGGAGTCCTGCGTTGCCTTGCGGGCGATCCTCACGAGGCTGATCCCTCCAGTCCCCCTCACGAGGCAGGTCTCGCCAGCGATCCTCGCGAGGCTGATCGCGCCACCCTTGGCGCGGGCCACGGTCTTCCCAGCGTCCTGCATTTCTTCCTCCTCCTCGGCCGTAGCCCCGATCGGCACGGTCGGGACGACGGCCGATCCTTTCTTCTCGCACGGCATGGAGTTCTTGGCATTCATTGGTGTTGTGGGTGTGGAGGTCGTGGTACACACAGTACCGGCTGCCCCTGGTGGACTCAGGCAGATCTTTGCCCCGCTTGGTGTCTGGTTCTGCTGCGAGCACGGCAGCTCCCTTGTGCTTCACATCCTTGGCCTTGGGCTTCTTCTCTTCTGAGTCTGCGGCAGGCAGCTCGAGGAGGGAGAGGCGTCCCTCCTCAGCCCTGGCGCACTTGGTCGCCAAGTTGAGCAGCTCCAAGGAGGTGCATAGGTCTTCATGCATCGCCAGCTCCTCCTTCATCTTGACATCGCGCACACCATCGGAGAAGGCCGAGATGATGGCCTCCTCGGACACCTTGGGGATCTTGAGGCGCGCGCTGTTGAAGCGCTGGATGTACTTCTGCAGGCTCTCTCCGGGTTGTTGCTTGATGCGGCGCATGTCGCTCATGGCGGGTGGCCGGTCGCGAGTACCTTGGAAGTTGGCGATGAAGCGGGTGCGCATCTGGTCCCAGGAAGAGATCGTGCCCGGAGCCAGATTCAGGAGCCAGGTGTGAGCTCCTTCCTTGAGCGCCATGGGGAACCAGTTCGCCATGACCTTTTCGTCCCCGCTGGCAGCTTCGATGCCTAGCTCATAGAGCTGGAGGAACTCCGCAGGGTCAGTCGTGCCATCATAACGAGGAGGCAGGTCTGGCTTGAATTTGCCAGGCCACGCGACGCTACGCAACTCGGTGGTGTAGGCACGGCAGCCTGCGGTGGCCACGAAAGGCCTCGGCTGGTGGAGAGCTTGGTCTTGAGGGTCCCCACGCGCTGCAGCTGGGAGCAGTGCGGGGTCTTGGCGTGCCGGAGCTGGAGCAGGGTCGCGGCGCGCCGGAGCAGGGAGCGCCTGGGCAGCTCCTTGCGGGCGGGGGATTTCTTGGCAGCTCCGTTCTTGCCGCGCTGGCGCCTGACGGAGCGGGTTCCGCCCAGGGGCCACGCGCCTTGGAGCCATGGCGTCTTCTTGGAGAGGAGGCGGCTGGTACGCCTCCGGGGCTTCGTTGCCCGCGCGGGGCGGGGTGCGGCGCAGCGGAACGGACGGCGTGGGAGAGCCCCCTACGGCAAGGACAAGCTTGGCGACGCGGTCGAGCCACTCCTCGTAGACGTTGTCGACGGGACGGTAGCGCAGAAGCTCGTTTGCCGCGAGGAGCACAGCTCGAGCCTCCAAGGGTGCGTGGAGCGCGCGGGACTAAGAACCAGCGGGTGCGAGCGATGGAGTAGCGGTGTGGTCGTCTTGCCGCACGGATGGATGCTGGGACGACGCTTGCTGCTCGCCCCCCACCGGGCCGGTGGCGGCATTGATGGCGGGTGACGGGGAATGACAAGGACGTCCGCCGACGGGCGCCGTCTGGGCGACGCGGGAAGTGATGGCGGCCTGGCGCTCGGCGCGGGCCTGACGAGCGTCAGACATGGACGCGACGGTCGGAGGAGAACAGGGCGGTGGACGACGAATTCCGGTGCACCCCTACCTGGCGCGGCAAATGTCGGATTTCGGGTTCCGGCAGACCCTTAAGGTTTGAACACCGGGGTGCGCGCGGAGATTACGCCTTCTACCTCCCCGCCTCGCTAAGATCTAAACTACTAAAAGAACTGCACAAGGGACACAAGATTTATACTGGTTCGGGCCACCGTTGTGGTGTAATACCCTACTCCAGTGTGTGGTCGGTGGATTGCCTCCTGGGGCTGATGATGATGAACAGTACAAGGAAGAACAGCCTCGCGAGGGTCTGTTCTTGGCTGGGATGATGAACTGCTAGGAGGAGTTCAGCCACCTTTCTCTCTTCTCTCTCTCTCTGCTTGCAAGCCGAATGAACCCACCGGCCGACCGACCCCTGCTATGTGGGTGGCTGGTTCTACTTATAGAGGCCCTGGTCCTCTTCCCAAATATTGAGCGGGAAGGGAGCCAACAATGGCGGGCTAATTTGAAGTGGGACAGCTAGTATCAACTATCCTGACAAAAGCAGTCTTCGCCTGCGCAAAGCTCTGGTGATGACGCCGTCCTGGGCTCCACGGTGACCTTCGTCTCGTAGTCCTCCTGGTCTTGGTCTCGTTGCACCGAAATGGCGACCTTTGCCTGATGCCTCGGTACTCCGTGGTTGCGCTTGCCCCCTTTGCACCAAAGAGGAAAGAAGGACGCTGCGCGTGCTGGCACCAGCCTGGCGCCCTGAGTCGTCATGGCTTGCGTCACGGGCACCTCGCGAGGTACCCCGCCTTGGTCTCTCCGCCTCCTCGCGAGCCAGCCTGACGAGGCCATGCCTGAGGAAGCTCCGTGTCGTCTGCCTCGCGAGGCTTGGCCCCTCGCGAGGGTCTTGAGTCTTGTGTTGATGAAGATGGGCCGTGCTGGGCCTCCTTTGAGCCACGCCGCAGGCCGCATGCAGGCAAGTCTGGGGACCCCCGTTCCCAGAACACCGACAACTACGAGTACTGGTAAGGTACACATCAATTACATGTATATCACATATACCTTTAGTGTTGCCGGCCTTCTTGTCCGCTAAGTACTTGGGGCAGTTCCGCTTCCAGTGACCACTTCCCTTGCAATAAAAGCACTCAATCTCGGGCTTGGGTCCATTCTTTGGCTTCTTCCCGGCAGCTTACTTACCGGGCGCGGCAACTCCCTTGCCGTCCTTCTTGAAGTTCTTTTTACCCTTGCCTTTCTTGAACTTAGTGGTTTTATTCACCATCAACACTTGATGTTTCATTTTGACTTCTACCTCTGCTGATTTCAGCATTGAATATACCTCAGGAATGGTCTTTTCCATCCCCTGCATATTGAAGTTCATCACAAAGCTCTTGTAGCTCGGTGGAAGCGACTGAAGGATTCTATCAATGACCGCGTCATCCGGGAGATTAACTCCCAGCTGAGTCAAGCGGTTATGTAACCCAGACATTGTGAGTATGTGCTCGCTGACAGAACTATTTTCCTCCATCTTACAGCTGAAGAACTTGTCGGAGACTTCATATCTCTCGACCCGGGCATGAGCTTGAAAAACCATTTTCAGCTCTTCGAACATCTCATATGCTCCGTGTCTCTCAAAACGCTTTTGGAGCCCCGGTTCTAAGCTGTAAAGCATGCCGCACTGAACGAGGGAGTAATCATCAGCACATGTCTGCCATGCGTTCATAACGTCTTGGTTCTGTGGGACGGGTGCGTCACCTAGCGGTGCTTCTAGGACATAATCTTTCTTGGCAGCTATGAGGATGATCCTCAGGTTCCGAACCCAGTTCGTATAGTTGCTGCCATCGTCTTTCAGCTTGGTTTTCTCTAGGAACGCGTTGAAGTTGAGGACAACATGGGCCATTTGATCTACAAGACATATTGTAAAGATTTTAGACTAAGTTCATGATAATTAAGTTCATCTAATCAAATTACTCAATGACCTCCCACTCAGATAGACATCCCTCTAGTCATCTAAGTGAAACATGATCCGAGTCAACTAGGCCGTGTCCGATCATCACGTGAGACGGACTAGTCAACATCGGCGACCATCTTCATGTTGATCGTATCTTCTATACGACTCATGCTCGACCTTTCGATCTTTTGTGTTCCGAGGCCATGTCTGTACATGCTAGGCTCGTCAAGTCAACCTAAGTGTATTGCGTGTGTAAATCTGGCTTACACCCGTTGTATTCGAACGTTAGAATCTATCACACCCGATCATCACGTGGTGCTTCGAAACAACGAACCTTCGCAACGATGCACAGTTAGGGGGAACACTTTCTTGAAATTAATTCGAGGGATCATCTTATTTAAGCTACCGTCGTTCTAAGCAAATAAGATGTAAAACATGATAAACATCACATGCAATCAAATAGTGACATGATATGGCCAATATCATTTGCTCCTTTGATCTCCATCTTCGGGGCTCCATGATCATCGTTGTCACCGGCATGACACCATGATCTCCATCATCATGATCTCCATCATCGTGTCTTCTTGAAGTTGTCACATCATCTATTACTTCTACTACTATGGCTAACGCTTTAGCAATAAAGTAAAGTAAATACATGACGTTTATGTTGACACGCAGGTCATAAATAAATAAAGACAACTCCTATGGCTCCTGCCGGTTGTCATACTCATCGACATGTAAGTCGTGATTCCTATTACAAGAACATGATCATCTCATACATCACATATATCATTCATCACATCCTTTGGCCATATCACATCACAAAGCACTTGCTGCAAAAACAAGTTAGACGTCCTCTAATTGTTGTTGCAAGTTTTTACGTGGCTGCTATAGGATTCTAGCAAGAACGTTTCTTACTTACGCCAAAACCACAACGTGAATTGCCAATTTCTATTTACCCTTCATAAGGACCCTGTTCATCGAATCCGATCCGACTAAAGTGGGAGAGACAGACACCCGCCTGCCACCTTATGCAACTAGTGCATGTCAGTCGGTGGAACCGGTCTCACGTAAGCGTACGTGTAAGCTTGGTCCGGGCCCCTTCATCCCACGATGCCGCCGAATCAAGATAAGACTAGTAACGGCAAGATAATTGACAATATCGACGCCCACAACTACTTTGTGTTCTACTCGTGCATAGTAACTATGCATAGACCTAGCTCATGATGCCACTGTTGGGGAATGTAGCAGAATTATAAAAAAATTCTACGCATCACCAAGATAAATCTATCGAGTCATCTAGCAACGAGGGAGAGGGGAGTGCATCTACATACCCTTGTAGATCACGAGCGGAAGCGTTCAAGAGAACGGGGTTGATGGAGTCGTACTCGTCGTGATCCAAGTCACTGAAGATCCTAGCGCCGAATGGATGGCACCTCCGCGTTCAACACACGTACGGAGCGAGGACGTCTCCCGCGCCTTGATCTAGCAAGGAGGAGGGAGAGGTTGAGGAAGAGGGCTCCAACAGCAGCACGACGGCGTGGTGGTGATGAAGCTGCAGTACTCCGGCAGGGCTTCGCCAAGCTCTTATGGAGGAGGAGAGGTGTTGGGGAGGGGAGGGGCTGCGCCTTGGATGTTGTGAGAAGCCCTCCCCTCACCCCTCTATTTATAGGGGAAGGGGGAAGGGGGCCGGCCCCCTCTAGATGAGATCTAGAGGGGGGCGGCGGCCAAGGGGAGGGGGGCTTGCCCCCCCAAGCAAGGGGGCGCCCCCCTTTAGGGTTTCCCCCCAACCCTAGGCGCATGGGCCTTAGGGGGGTGTGGCGCCCCAGCCCACTTGGGCTAGTTCCCTTCTCCATACAGCCCATAAGGCCCCCCGGAAGAGGTGGATCCTCCCGGTGGACCCCCGGAACCCCTCCGGTGGCCCCGGTACAATACCGATATGCCCTCGAACCTTTCCGACGACCGTATGACAACTTCTCATATATAAATCTTTACCTCCGGACCATTCCAGAACTCCTCGTGACGTCTGGGATCTCATCCGGGACTCCGAACAACATTCGGTAATCACATACATGTCTTCCTAACAACCCTAGCGTCACCGAACCTTAAGTGTGTAGACCCTACGGGTTCGGGAGACATGCAGACATGACCGAGATGACTCTCCGGTCAATAACCAATAGCGGGATCTGGATACCCATGTTGGCTCCCACATGCTCCACGATGATCTCATCGGATGAACCATGATGTCGAGGATTCAATCAATCCGTATACAATTCCCTTTGCCAATCGGTACGTTACTTGCCCGAGACTCGATCGTCGGTATCCCAATACCTTGTTCAGTATCGTTACCGGCAAGTCACTTTACTCGTATCGTAATGCATGATCCCGTGATCAACCACTTGATCACATTGAGCTCATTATGATGATGCATTGCCGAGTGGGCCCAGAGATACCTCTTCGTCATACGGAGTGACAAATCCCAGTCTCGATTCGTGCCAACCCAACAAACACTTTCGGAGATACTTGTAATGTACCTTTATAGTCACCCAGTTACGTTGTGACGTTTGGCACACCCAAGGCACTCCTACGGTATCCGGGAGTTGCACAATCTCATGGTCTAAGGAAATGATACTTGACATTCAGAAAAGCTACAACAAACGAACTATACGATCTTTGAGCTATGCTTAGGATTGGGTCTTGTCCATCACATCATTCTCCTAATGATGTGATCCCGTTATCAATGACATCCAATGTCCATAGTCAGGAAACCATGACTATCTTTTGATCAACAAGCTAGTCAACTAGAGGCTCACTAGGGACGTGTTGTGGTCTATGTATCCACACATGCATTACGATTTCCGGATAACACAATTATAGCATGAACAATAGACAATTATCATGAACAATGAAATATAATAATAACCATTTTATTATTGCCTCTAGGGCATATTTCCAACAAGTGTTGCGTGCGTCCATGTGTACATGTGAGTGTTGCATGTTGCATGCATGCATGCATGCATGGGGCTTACTCCCTCCCACTGAAATGTTCATATTTCAAGCTTCCTCTGTTCCCTCCATATGGTGATACTCCCTCTGTTCCCAAATAGTACGGAGTAAAAGCCTCCCTCTGTTCCCAAATACGGAGTATTTGTCTTTCTACAGATTTCACCAAGTGACTAGGTACGGAGCAAAATGAGTGAAGTGAGCGTAGAGGCATAGGGATACTGTAGAAAGGAAATCCTCGCGATCCATTTATTCCCCATCTCGGTCAGAGAGAACTATTCAACTAGTCTCTTCTTCTTCCTCCTCTCTTCCCCATCGTCGGTCGCACACCATTTACCCCCGCTTACTGCTCGCCCGCCCGCGCCATCTTCCTTGGTAGCTCATGCGTACCATACCCCCCCCCCCCCCCGCTCACTGCTCGGCCACACGAGGAGAAGCTTCTTCGCTCGCCCGCCCGAATCCACTTCCCCGCTGGCTCGCAGGCACCGAAAACCCTAATGGCAAAACCGACTAACACGCAGAGCCGCGATTGGAATTCCCTCCCCGATGTTCTCTTGGAGCAGATCTGTAGTCGTATGGACCTACTCAGCACCGTCCATATGGCCGCATGCTCGGTGTCTTTGTACCGTCTACTCATCTGCAACCGGTCGGCTCTTTTCAAGACACCCTGCTTGCTGATGCCCGATCCTCGCAGGTGGCCCAGACACCGACTTGATGATCCTACGGAGGTTGTCGTGGTGCCCCTCGACATGCTACCACTACCCGTCCACCTGTCCTTCATGCGCGACCACTACTGGGCTGGCATGAAGGCCAACTGGATCGTCCTCATCCACCACACTGGTAGTCTATGGCGTCTCGTGGATATCTACACCCAGCGAGAGATCACCCTTCCATCGTTGGATACCGCCGCCATCGAGCCTCGCGGCCCGTCGGACACTCCTGCCTACTACGCACGACACGCGTCAAGCTTTTGGCTCGACCTCTGTTTGCAGAAAGTTGTAATCTGCGAAGTGCCCACACCATCAGAAGACTACATGGATTACAAGCTCATTGCCTTGTTCAACAAGGGATTAGTCTATCTGGAATCCGGTCACCATACATGGTTATGGCTCATCATCAATCCTGTTGAGAAACATTTCTGTCTGATGCTATAGTGCACGATGGCATCGTTTACGCGGTCGACACACAGATTGGCTACCTATATTGGTGGAATCTATCGTCATGTAATTGTTCTATCTCATCTCATCTTTACTTATGAATATGACTGCCTGTTCATTTGTTACAAATTTAGAATGCATAGCATGTCTATAACCACATCATTGCTATATGTTCCTCTCATTTCCTAGATTTTTATGACCACACATGTTATTGTTAGAGTTGATATGAGAACAATTGGCATCTAATGATTGTTAGAATACATATTATGAGCATAACATCATGATTGCTATATGTTACTCTCGTTTACAAGATTTTTATAACAACGCATGTTATTGCTTAGAGCTGATATGAGAACAGTAGTAGTAAGTGCTATGGTAGAATATGAGTAGGCACTATCATAGCTGTTTTGCTCTCATTGTTAGATGATGTTTAAACCATGACATATTGCTAGAATATGAAAGCCATTGGCTTATTTTTTTAACTTGGGGTATGATTATGACCACGGCATTGCAATTCTCTGTCTATGATATGTGTCACTGTTATAATAATCTTAATTCCACACATACTCTGAACATGATTGTTTATTTTTGTCCTTTTGGTCTCCAATTTGAATTGTTGCAGCAGACGCAAATGCGCTAGCCTTCATGATTCTAGGACCTGGAATCATACCAGCCGATGGGTGGTGGTTTATCGCTCGTTCAGCTGACGGCGGTCATTTGATGCTCATTCGCACGTACCAAATTGACCAAACCATTACATCAAACCACATGCAGTACAATGCGTGGGGCATTCCTGACATTGATGGCTATGGCTGCTTCGTGTTCGAGAAAGATCCCAACTCCGTTGGGCCAGGCGTATTCAACTGGAGGCGGGTTTACAGCCTCGGCAACCACTCCTTGTTCCTCGGGCTCAATTATTCGATCATCCAACCAATCATCGATCATATCATCGACAATGATTACTGTGCTATGCAACTTCCAATCATGAGGGGGGCTGTGTTTACACATCATACCATGGGTTTCATGAATCACCATATCCATAGATTCGTCGACACAACTTGTTGCCACATAATCATCAGTGTGTGAAAGGCATCAAGCTTCCATGCGATGGATCGCTTTTGCAAACCCGACATGCGGCGATGTGGTTCATGCCAACAGCAAATATGCACAACTTTATTCGTGATGATATCTATACTGAGCCATGTATTCTGCTGCTGTAGCACGAACCTCTTTTGTTGGATATTATGTACTATTGTTAGTTTGAAGCACTCCTCTGGTTTGAAGGATAGATACCTTCCTGGGATCAAGTGCATCCTAACTCACCTGCGTAGGATGCACTGATAATGATGATGGAGATGCTGTGCAGAAGCCATATATATATATATATATATATATATCAGTTAGGCTTCAAGTGCGTACTTGTTAGTTAAACCTATGTATAAATTTTGACACTAAATACGACCTAGTAAGTAGTATAGTAGCAGTACTAGTATACGTCGGTCAAATTGTTCATCATGTCCACACATTGATTTGACGTGACAACACGCTACGCGTGAGATGACACAAGAATCCCGACGACGTGTTCGGGTATTCTGGACTTCAGATTTGGAGTACCACGTATCTGTCGAAATCTTTCATCATTCACTTAAAACAGTCGATTGATCATACATTGAGTACCATATAACTGGAATTACCGATGCAAGTCAAAGAAGGATTGGCCCGTGCTGCCGGCTGGCGTCAAGTTCGATCCCATGGATCAGGAGCTGATCGAGCACCTTGAGGCCAAAGTGAGTGCTGACAGCGCGAGATTTCAGTCTCTCATCGATTTGTTCATACCAACCATCGATAGCGAGCACGTCATATGCTACACCCAACCTGAGAAACTTCCAGGTAAGACACCGATCGGCCGTCTACTTGCACAAACATATTCCTTTGTTTATAGCTCTATTTTTATTTTTAGACACAGACCTGGTGAAGCAATTACAATTTGACAGTTAATAAAAAGTGAAACAAGTGACTGCAACATGCCAAAGATGTTATGAAAATGCCAACTAGGTAAACTAAAAACTGTATTCCACAATACTGTAGGTATCACACTGAGTGGCCTAAGGAAGCATTTCTTCCAGTGCAATTCCAGGGCGTTCAAAAGGGGCGCGTGGACGCGTCGCAAGATACAGTCGGAGTGCGGCATGCATGCGATGTGGCACAAGACCGGCAATACTTTGCCGGTGATGGTCAATGGCTGGCAGAGGGGCACCAAAAAAGGTTCTGGTGCTGCACACCAACAAGAACTTCGACCAGTAGAGGACTAACTGGGTGATGCACCAGTACCACCTCGGGGACATGGAGCAAGAGAAGGAGCGGGAGCTGGTCCTCTGCAAGATTTTCTACCAGACGAACACTAGGGCCAGGAGTAAAAAGATTATAAGTTAGTTTGGTATTGGTAGTTGTACTACCTTGTCATCCGCAAGTTGGTATCGTTGTTAGCGATCTTTTGGTATGAACTTGCATTTGCTTCCAACCATCATGCCGAGGGTCGACGTGGATATAAAGCTGAATCATTTGTTTCGAAACAAATTTTCAGACACCTGATTTTTATTTGATGGGTAGTATAAGCACCCGCCGTTCGAATTCCCAGTTCTCCAATTTTTTTGAAACAAGTGCATGCACTTATTATCACGATAAAAAACAATATCTGTGCTGCATCCCAGTTATCAGTCTGTACTTGCAGAATTCTCTCGTTTATTGAGCACATATATTTTTTTTTCAGGTCGAGCAAGTTTCAACTGGGTTGTAGATTGCCTAGGGTTGTTTTGTTTTTCACAGGCCCAGCCCATGACGACAACGGGGCACAAAGATCCAGCAAGTATCTACTGGCCTCTGGCCCGCCAGCGTTAGTTATATTTTGTCTTACAACATCCACAGGCAGTTTTTTTACTTAATCAAACACACAACCCAGTTCTATTTTCCTCTTGAAACGCATGTCCTACATCCGTTTTCTAATCTCTACCTATAGTTTTACTAGTTCATATACACGTATCATTATATTGAAAACACATAAAATTTCCTTTTCATATTTACATCCTTATTTTTGTTGTTTTTTCCAACCCAGCGCTGATTTTTTTACCACTGGTTTTCCCTTAAACCAACTAAATTGTCCCACGTCTTATTTGCTTACAAAAACAAAACAATTTTTTTGGCAAATCAATAAGTTCTTAAAAATGTTTATCATTTCGGGATTACAACAGTTTGGACTCCACCAAAATATGCAAAATAAGGTTGGACTTTTTGACCGTGGTCCTGGGCAGAAAATGGGCTGTAATAAATTACTTAAGAATTAGCAAATGGGTTGCAAATTATAAAAAATAGCAAATGGGCTTTATGTTGTGTGCCACAGATTTGGAGGCTAACTTGTGGGCCTACTAAGTTCATGTGTACACATGGTTTCGCAAAAAAGAAACTTAGTCAACAATCGACTCTACCAGCGTCAGCCCATTAGATGTCAATCTAACGGCAATCATGCTTCTTCAGTCTCTGATCTTCCTGCCCCAGCCGCCCAAACCAGCGCCGTCAGAACAGCCTGCTCCCGCCTCCCGTGGCCGGCAGTGCTGCCGGGAAGGCCTCACGGCCCCATCATACTCACATCCCTGGCATGTCTATCCCTCTACTCATCCACACCTCCTGTTATTTTCCGGCGACGGCAGCCGAACCAGTCAACCCTCGTACTCTCCACCGTGTGGGCAGCCACTGTCGTGTCTTCCCCGGCTCCGTGTCGTTCCCTTCATAGGCCTCGCCGTCGTCCACTGCCCTGGTGCTCTCGGCGCGGCGTGGTCAACGATGTCCATCCAACGGCCATAGTGCTTCTTCAACCTCTGGTCTTCTTGCCCCAGCCGCCCAAAGCAGCGCCGGTCGTGCCGCATGCTCCTGCCTCCCGTGGCCGGCTGTGCTGCCGCGGAGGCCTCACCGTCCCCATACTACTCCCACCGCTGACCAGGCCATCCCCCCACTCACCCACTCCTCTTGTTATTCTGCGGCGATGGCGGCCTCACACCGTAGCCGAATCAGTGAACCCTCGTACTCCTCTCCGCGTGGGCATCCACTGTCGCGTCTTCCCTGGCTCCGCTTTGTCCCCTTCCTAGGCCTCGCCATCGTCCACCGTCATGGTGCTCTTGGCGCGGCGTGGTCAATGTGGTTAACGACCGACTTCCATCGGAAGAGTACTGTATGTGGAGAGGCTGATAGCTGGGTCCACGGCAGCCGCAAGGAAGTGCCTCCTTATTATGCGCAAGATAATTATTCCTCCACCTGACAGCAGGGACTCACTGGACGGGCCACCAGTATTTCACCGAAAAAATGTTTCCCCCCTGACTGCTGGGACCCACCGGACGGGTCACCGTATTTTGCAAAAAAAACGTTTGCCCCTGACTGCTGGGACCCACCGGACGGACCACCGTATTTCGAAAAAAAATGTCCCCCCCCCCCCCCCCGCTGTCAGCTCGGACCCACCGGAAGTGCCTCCTTATTACTCACAGAAAAATGAATACTCCCCCTGCTAGCTGGGACCCACCATGGTGGGAGGCTGACTTGTGGGCCTACTAAGTTGACGAGGATGGAGGGCTTTGTCAACTTAGTCAATATGAACGATTCTAGCTCCAGTGACCGTACGATGTCCATCCAACGCCCGTAGTGCTTCTTCAACCTCTGGTCTTCTTGCTCCAGCCGCCCAAAGCTGCGCCGGTCGTGCCACGTGCTCCTGCCTCTCGTGGCCGATTGTGATGCCGCGGAGGCCTCACCGCCCCTACTACTCCCACCGCTGGCCCAGGCTATCCCTCTACTCACCCACACCCCCTGTTATTCTGCGGCTATGGCAGCCTCACGCCGCAGCTGAACCAGTGAACCCTCGTACTCCTCTCTGCGTGGCATCCACTGCCGCGTCTTCCCCGGCTCCGCGTCGTCCCCTTCCTAGGCCTCGTCGTCGTCCACCGCCTTGGTGCTCTCGGCGCGGCGTGGTCAATGTGGTCAACGACCGACTTCCATCGGAAGAGTACTGTACATGGAGAGTGACAGCTGGGTCCACGGCCACAATCCAGTTTTTTTGTGATTTGCCAAGTAAGTCGCTTTGTTGGGCCTGTTGGGCTGCAAATCTTTCAAGACGAGGAGAGCTTCAGTCGGCTGGCCGAGAAAATGGCCCATCAGTAATGAGAAATGGGCTGTACATTTTTAAAATGCATCAAACCGGCAATTAGTTTAAAATATCTTTTTTCATTTTGAGATTTTAAATTACATTAATTTTTATGCGTGGAGAATTTGTTGGATTTTATATTGATATACATTTATTTTTAAAATCAGTTTGAATGTGAGTCAAAATTTCGGGATTAAAAACAGTTCGGACCGCACCGAAATATGCAAACTTTCGTTAATTTTTTAACCGTGGCCACAATATGGGCTGTAATGCTTGTTGGGGAACGTAGTAATTTCAAAAAAATTCCTATGCACACGCAAGATCATGGTGATGCATAGCAACGAGAGGGGAGAGTGTGATCTACGTACCCTTGTAGATCGACAACGGAAGCGTTTGGTTGATGTAGTCGTACGTCTCCACGGCCCGACCGATCAAGCACCGAAACTACAACACCTCCGAGTTCTAGCACACGTTCAGCCCGATGATGATCCCCGAACTCCGATCCAGCAAAGTGTCGGGGAAGAGTTCCGTCAGCACGACGGCGTGGTGACGATCTTGATGTACTACTATCGCAGGGCTTTGCCTAAGCACCGCTACAATATTATCGAGGACTATGGTGGCAGCGGGCGCCGCACACGGCTAAGAATATGATCACGTGGATCAACTTGTGTTCCTCTGGGGTGCCCCTGCCTTCGTATATAAAGGCTCAAGGGGGGGTGCGGCCGGCCTAGGAGAGGCGCGCCAGGAGGAGTCCTACTCCCTCTGGGAGTAGGATCCCCCCCCCCCCCCCGATCCTAGTTGGAATAGGATTCGCGGAGGGGCGAAAAGATAAAGGGGGGCCGGCCCCCTCTCCTTGTCCTATTCGGACCAAGGGAGGGGAGGGGCGCGCGGCCCATCTAGGCTGCCTCTTCTCTTTTCCACTAAGGCCCATATAGCTCCCGGGGGGTTCCGGTAACCTCCCGCTACTCCGGTAAAATCCCACCCGGAACACTTCCAATATCCAAAACATAGGCTTCCAATATATCAATCTTTATGTCTCGACCATTTCGAGACTCCTCGTCATGTCCGTGATCACATCCGGGACTTCGAACAACCTTCAGTACATCAAAACGTATAAACTCATAATATAACTGTCATCGAAACTTTAAGCGTGCGGACCCTACGGGTTCGAGAACAATGTAGACATGACCGAGACATGTCTCCGGTCAATAACCAATAGCGGGACCTAGATGCCCATATTGGCTCCTACATATTCTACGAAGATCTTTATCGGTCAGACCGCATAACAACGTATGTTGTTCCCTTTGTCATCGGTATGTTACTTGCCCGAGATTCGATCGTCGGTATCCAATACCTAGTTGAATCTCGTTACCGGCAAGTCTCTTTACTCGTTCCGTAATACATCATCTCGCAACTAACTCCTTAGTTGCATTGCTTGCAAGGCTTAAGTGATGCGCATTACCGAGAGGGCCCAGAGATACCTCTCCGACGATCGGAGTGACAAATCCTAATCTCGAAATATGTCAACCCAACATGTACTTTTGGAGACACCTGTAGAGCACCTTTATAATCACCCAGTTACGTTGTGACGTTTGGTAGCACACAAAGTGTTCCTCCGGCACACGGGAGTTACATAATCTCATAGTCATAGGAACATGTATAAGTCATGAAGAAAGCAATAGCAACATACTAAACGATCGGGTGCTAAGCTAATGGAATGGGTCATGTCAATCAGATCATTCAACTAATGATGTGATCCCGTTTAATCAAATGACAATTCTTTGTCCATGGTTAGGAAACATAACCATCTTTGATTAACGAGCTAGTCAAGTAGAGGCATACTAGTGACACTTAGTTTGTCTATGTATTCACACATGTATTATGTTTCCGGTTAATACAATTCTAGCATGAATAATAGACTTTTATCATGATATAAGGAAATAAATAATAACTTTATTATTGCCTCTAGGGCATATTTCCTTCAGTCTCCCACTTGCACTAGAGTCAATAATCTAGATTACACAGTAATGATTCTGACACCCATGGAGCTTTGGTGCTGATCATGTTTTGCTCGTGGAAGAGGCTTAGTCAACGGGTCTGCTACATTCAGCTCTGTATGTATCTTGCAAATCTCTATGTCTCCCACCTGGACTAGATCCCGGATGGAATTGAAGCGTCTCTTGATGTGTTTGGTCCTCTTGTGAAATCTGGATTCCTTTGCCAAGGCAATTGCACCAGGATTGTCACAAAAGATTTTCATTGGACCCGATGCACTAGGTATGACACCTAGATCAGATATGAACTCCTTCATCCAGACTCCTTCGTTTGCTGCTTCTGAAGCAGCTATGTACTCCGCTTCACATGTAGATCCAGCCACGATGCTTTGTTTAGAACTGCACCAACTGACAGCTCCACCGTTTAATGTAAACACGTATCCGGTTTGCGATTTAGAATCGTCCGGATCAGTGTCAAAGCTTGCATCAACGTAACCATTTACGATGAGCTCTTTGTCACCTCCATATACGAGAAACATATCCTTAGTCCTTTTCAGGTATTTCAGGATGCTCTTGACCACTGTCCAGTGATCCACTCCTGGATTACTTTGGTACCTCCCTGCTAAACTTATAGCAAGGCACACATCAGGTCTGGTACACAGCATCGCATACATGATAGAGCCTATGGATGAAGCATAGGGAACATCTTTCATCTTCTCTCTATCTTCTGCAGTGGTCGGGCATTGAGTCTGACTCAACTTCACACCTTGTAACACAGGCAAGAACCCTTTCTTTGCTTGATCCATTTTGAACTTCTTCAAAATCTTGTCAAGGTATGTGCTTTGTGAAAGTCCAATTAAGCGTCTTGATCTATCTCTATAGATCTTTATGCCTAATATGTAAGCAGCTTCACCGAGGTCTTTCATTGAAAAACTCTTATTCAAGTATCCCTTTATGCTATCCAGAAATTCTATATCATTTCCAATCAGTAATATGTCATCCACATATAATATCAAAAATGCTACAGAGCTCCCACTCACTTTCTTGTAAATACAGGCTTCTCCGAAAGTCTGTATAAAACCAAATGCTTTGATCACACTATCAAAGCGTTTATTCCAACTCCGAGAGGCTTGCACCAGTCCATAAATGGATCGCTGGAGCTTGCACACTTTGTTAGCACCCTTTGGATCGACAAAACCTTCCGGTTGCATCATATACAACTCTTCTTCCAGAAATCCATTCAGGAATGCAGTTTTGACATCCATCTGCCAAATTTTATAATCATAAAATGCGGCAATTGCTAACATGATTCAGACAGACTTAAGCATCGCTACGGGTGAGAAGGTCTCATCGTAGTCAACCCCTTGAACTTGTCGAAAACCTTTTGCGACAAGTCGAGCTATGTAGACAGTAATATTACCGTCAGCGTCAGTCTTCTTCTTGAAGATCCATTTATTCTCAATTGCTTGCCGATCATCAGGCAAGTCAACCAAAGTCCATACTTTGTTTTCATACATGGATCCCATCTCAGATTTCATGGCTTCAAGCCATTTCGCGGAATCTGGGCTCACCATCGCTTCTTCATAGTTCGTAGGTTCATCATGATCTAGTAGCATGATTTCCAGAACAGGATTACCGTACCACTCTGGTGCGGATCTTACTCTGGTTGACCTACGAGGCTCAGTAGTAACTTGATCTAAAATTTCATGATCATCATCATTAAATTCCTCACCAATTGGTGTAGGTGTCGCAGAAACCAATTTCTGTGATGAACTACTTTCCAATAAGGGAGCAGGTACAGTTACCTCATCAAGTTCTACTTTCCTCCCACTCACTTCTTTCGAGAGAAACTCCTTCTCTAGAAAGGATCCATTCTTAGCAACGAATGTCTTGCCTTCGGATCTGCGATAGAAGGTGTACCCAACAGTCTCCTTTGGGTATCCTATGAAGACACGTTTCTCCGATTTGGGTTCGAGCTTATCAGGTTGAAGCTTTTTCACATAAGCATCGCAGCCCCAAACTTTAAGAAACGACAACTTTGGTTTCTTGCCAAACCATAGTTCATAAGGCGTCATCTCAACGGATTTTGATGGTGCCCTATTTAACGTGAATGCGGCCGTCTCTAAAGCAAAACCCCAAAACAATAGCGGTAAATCAGTAAGAGACATCATAGATCGCACCATATCTAGTAAAGTACGATTACGACGTTCGGACACACCATTACGCTGTGGTGTTCCGGGTGGCGTGAGTTGCGAAACTATTCTGCATTGTTTCAAATGTACACCAAACTCGTAACTCAAATATTCTCCTCCACGATCAGATCGTAGAAACTTTATTTTCTTGTTACGATGATTTTCAACTTCACTCTGAAATTATTTGAACTTTTCAAATGTTTCAGACTTATGTTTCATTAAGTAGATATACCCATATCTGCTTAAGTCATCTGTGAAGGTGAGAAAATAACGATATCCACCACGAGCCTCAATATTCATCGGACCACATACATCTGTATGTATGATTTCCAACAAATCGGTTGCTCTCTCCATAGTACCGGAGAACGGTGTTCTAGTCATCTTGCCCATGAGGCACGGTTCGCAAGTACCAAGTGATTCATAATCAAGTGGTTCCAAAAGTCCATCAGTATGGAGTTTCTTCATGCGCTTTACACCGATATGACCTAAACGGCAGTGCCACAAATAAGTTGCACTATCATTATCAACTCTGCATCTTTTGGTTTCAACATTATGAATATGTGTATCACTACTATCGAGATTCATCAGAAATAGACCACTCTTCAAGGGTGCATGACCATAAAAGATATTACTCATATAAATAGAACAACCATTATTCTCTGATTTAAATGAATAACCGTCTCGCATCAAACAAGATCCAGATATAATGTTCATGCTCAACGCTGGCCCCAAATAACAATTATTTAGGTCTAATACTAATCCCGACGGTAGATGTAGAGGTAGTGTGCCGACCGCGATCACATCGACTTTGGAACCATTTCCCACGCGCATCATCACCTCGTCCTTTACCAGTGTTCGCTTAATCCTTAGTCCCTGTTTCGAGTTGCAAATATTAGCAACAGAACCAGTATCAAATACCCAGGTGCTACTGCAAGCTCTAGTAAGGTACACATCAATAACATGTATATCACATATACCTTTGTTCACCTTGCCATCCTTCTTATCCGCCAAATACTTGGGGCAGTTCCGCTTCCAGTGACCAGTCTGCTTGCAGTAGAAGCACTCAGTTTTAGGCTTAGGTCCAGACTTGGGTTTCTTCTCTTGAGCAGCAACTTGCTTGATGTTCTTCTTGAAGTTCCCCTTCTTCTTCCCTTTGCCCTTTTTCTTGAAACTAGTGGTCTTGTTGACCATCAACACTTGATGCTCCTTTTTGATTTCTACCTCCGCAGCTTTCAACATTGTGAAGAGCTCAGGAATAGTCTTATTCATCCCTTGCATATTATAGTTCATCACGAAGCTCTTGTAGCTTGGTGGCAGTGATTGGAGAATTCTGTCAATGACGCAATCATCTGGAAGATTGACTCCCATCTGAATCAAGTGATTATTATACCCATACATTCTGAGTATATGCTCACTGACAGAACTGTTCTCCATCTTACAGCTATAGAACTTATTGGAGACTTCATATCTCTCAATCCGGGCATTTTCTTGAAATATTAACTTCAACTCCTGGAACATCTCATATGCTCCATGAAGTTCAAAACATCGTTGAAGTCCCGATTCTAAGCCGTAAAGCATGGCACACTAAACTATCGAGTAGTCATTAGCTTTGCTCTGCCAGACGTTCATAACATCTGGTGTTGCTCCAGCAGCAGGCCTGGCACCCAGCGGTGCTTCCAGGACGTAATTCTTCTGTGCAGCAATGAGGATAATCCTCAAGTTACGGACCCAGTCCGTGTAATTGCTACCATCATCTTTCAACTTTGCTTTCTCAAGGAACGCATTAAAATTCAACGGAACAACATCACGGGCCATCTATCTACAATCAAACATACATAAGCAAGATACTATCAGGTACTAAGTTCATGATAAATTTAAGTTCAATTAATCATATTACTTAAGAACTCCCACTTAGATAGACATCCCTCTAATCTTCTAAGTGATCGCGTTATCCAAATCAACTAAACCATAACCGATCATCACGTGAAATGGAGTAGTTTTCAATGGTGAACATCACTATGTTGATCATATCTACTATATGACTCACGCTCGATCTTTCGATCTCAGTGTTCCGAGGCCATATCTGCATATGCTAGGCTCGTCAAGTTTAACCTGAGTATTCTGCGTGTGCAAAACTGGCTTGCACCCGTTGTAGATGGACGTAGAGCTTATCACACCCGATCATCACGTGGTGTCTGGGCACGACAAACTTTGGCAACGGTGCGTACTCAAGGAGAACACTTTTATCTTGATAATTTAGTGAGAGATCATCTTATAATGCTACCGTCAATCAAAGCAAGATAAGATGCATAAAAGATAAACATCACATGCAAACAATATAAGTGATATGATATGGTCATCATCATCTTGTGCTTGTGATCTCCATCTCCGAAGCACCGTCATGATTACCATCGTCATCGGCGCGACACTTTGATCTCCATCGTAGCATCGTTGTCATCTCGCCAATCTTATGCTTCCACGACTATTGCTACCGCTTAGTGATAAAGTAAAGCATTACAGCGCGATTGCATTGCATACAATAAAGCGACAACCATATGGCTCCTGCCAGTTGCCGATAACTCGGTTACAAAACATGATCATCTCATACAATAAAATTTAGCATCATGTCTTGACCATATCACATCACAATATGCCCTGCAAAAACAAGTTAGACGTCCTCTACTTTGTTGTTGCAAGTTTTACGTGGCTGCTACGGGCTTTAAGCAAGAACCAATCTTACCTACGCATCAAAACCACAACGATAGTTTGTCAAGTTGGTGCTGTTTTAACCTTCACAAGGACCGGGCGTAGCCACAGTCGGTTCAACTAAAGTTGGAGAAACTGTCACCCGCAAGCCACCTATGTGCAAAGCACGTCGGGAGAACCGGTCTCGCGTAAGCATACGCGTAATGTCGGTCCGGGCCGCTTCGTCCAACAATACCGCCGAACCAAAGTATGACATGCTGGTAAGCAGTATGACTTATATCGCCCACAACTCACTTGTATTCTACTCGTGCATATAACATCAAACCATAAAACCTAGGCTCTGATACCACTGTTGGGGAATGTAGTAATTTCAAAAAAATTCCTACGCACATGCAAGATCATGGTGATGCATAGCAACGAGAGGGGAGAGTGTGATCTATGTACCCTTGTAGATCGACAACGGAAGCGTCTGGTTGATGTAGTCGTACGTCTCCACGGCCCGACCGATCAAGCACCAAAACTACGGCACCTCCGAGTTCTAGCACACGTTCAGCCCGATGACGATCCCCGGACTCTGATCCAGCAAAGTGTCGTGGAAGAGTTCCGTCAGCACGACGGCGTGGTGACGATCTTGATGTACTACTGTCGCAGGGCTTCGCCTAAGCACCGCTACAATATTATCAAGGACTATGGTGGCAGGGGGCGCCGCACACGGCTAAGAATATGATCATGTGGATCAACTTGTGTTCCTCTGGGGTGCCCCTGCCTCCGTATATAAAGGCTCAAGGGGGGGTGCGGCCGGCCTAGGAGAGGCGCGCCAGGAGGAGTCCTACTCCCTCTGGGAGTAGGATTCCCCCCCCCCAATCCTAATTGGAATAGGATTCGTGGAGGGAGGAAAAGAGAAAGGGGGGCCGGCCCCCTCTCCTTGTCGTATTCGGACCAAGGGAGGGGAGGGGCGCGCAGCCCATCTAGGCTGCCTCTTCTCTTTTCCACTAAGGCCCATTAAGGCCCATATAGCTCCCGGGGGGTTCCGGTAACCTCCCGGTACTCCGGTAAAATCCCACCCGGAACACTTCCGATATCCAAACATAGGCTTCCAATATATCAATCTTTATGTCTCGACCATTTCGAGACTCCTCGTCATGTCCGTGATCACATCCGGGACTCCGAACAACCTTCGGTACATCAAAACGTATAAACTCATAATATAATTGTCATCGAAACTTTAAGCGTGCGGACCCTACGGGTTCGAGAACAATGTAGACATGACCGAGACATGTCTCCGGTCAATAACCAATAGTGGGACCTGGATGCCCATATTGGCTCCTACATATTCTACGAAGGTCTTTATCGGTCAGACCGCATAACAACATACGTTGTTCCCTTTATCATCGGTATGTTACTTGCCCGAGATTCGATCGTCGGTATCCAATACCTAGTTCAATCTCGTTACCGGCAAGTCTCTTTACTCGTTCCGTAATACATCATCTCGTAACTAACTCATTAGTTGCATTGCTTGCAAGGCTTAAATGATGTGCATTACCGAGAGGGCCCAGAGATACCTCTCCGACGATCGGAGTGACAAATCCTAATCTCAAAATACTTCAACCCAACATGTACTTTTGGAGACACCTGTAGAGCACCTTTATAATCACCCAGTTACGTTGTGACGTTTGGTAGCACACAAAGTGTTCCTCCGGCACACGGGAGTTACATAATCTCATAGTCATAGGAACATGTATAAGTCATGAAGAAAGCAATAGCAACATACTAAACGATCGGGTGCTAAGCTAATGGAATGGGTCATGTCAATCAGATCATTCAACTAATGATGTGATCCCATTTAATCAAATGACAACTCTTTGTCCATGGTTAGGAAACATAACCATCTTTGATTAACGAGCTAGTCAAGTAGAGGCATACTAGTGACACTTAGTTTGTCTATGTATTCACACATGTATTATGTTTCCGCTTAATACAATTCTAGCATGAATAATAGGCTTTTATCATGATATAAGGAAATAAATAATAACTTTATTATTGCCTCTAGGGCATATTTCCTTCAATGCTAACAAAAATAATATGGGCTCCAAAAAAACCTTAAGAATTAGCAAATGCGCTGTAAATTATTAGAAATAATGGCAGATGGGTTGTATGCTGTTTTCCATAGATTTGAGGCTTTCCTAAAAAAAGGTTGACGCATAAGCAGTGACTATTGGATTTCCATTGAACGGCCGTCGTGCTTCTTCAATCTCTGCTCTTCCTGCTCCAGCCGCTCAAACAAGCGCCGGCGGGACTGCCTGCTCCCTCCTCCTCGCGGCCGGCTGTGCTACCGCGCAGGCCTTATCGCCCCACCGTACTCCCATCGCTGGCCTAGCCATCCCTCTACTCAGCCACACCTGTTGTTATTCTCCGGTGACGGCAGACGAACCAGTAAACCCTCGTACAGTCATACTCCCCTTCGTGTGGGAAACAACTGCCGAGTCTTCCCTGCCTCCGTGTCGTTCCCTTCCTAGGCCTCGCCGTCGTCCACCGCCCTGGTGCTCTCGGCGCGGCCTGGTCAACATGGTCGACAACCTACATGCATCTGAAGTGGACTGTATGTGGAGAGGCCGACAGCTGGGTCCATGGCCGCACGCAAGGAAATGCCTCCTTATTACGCACAAAATAATGATTCCTGCACCTGACATCAGGGACCCACCGAAAGGGCCTCTCTATTTCATGAAAAAAAACGTTACCGCTGATGACAGCTCGGACCCACCAGCTATATCTTCGCACGCAAGGAAGTGCCTCCTTATTACGCTCAAAAAAATGAATACCCCCTGCTAGCTGGGACCCACCTTGGTGGGAGGCTGACTTGTGGGCCTACTAAGTTGACGGGGACAGAGGGCTTTGTCAACTTAGTCAATATGCATGATTCTAGCTCCAATGACCGTACGATGTCCATCCAACGCCCGTAGTGCTTCTTCAACCTCTGGTCTTCTTGCTCCAGCTGTCCAAACCAGTGCCGGTCGTGCCTCGTGCTCCTGTCTCTCGTGGCCGGTTGCGATGCGGCGGAGGCCTCACCGCCCCCTACTACTCCCACTGCTGGCTAGGCCATCCCTCTACTCACCCACACCCCCTATTATTCTGCGGCGATGGCACCCTCACACCGCAGCGAACCAGTGAACACTCGTACTCCTCTACGCGTGGGCATCCACTGCCGCATCTTCCCCGGCTCCGCGTCGTCCCCTTCCTAGGCCTCGCCGTCGTCCACCGCCCTGGTGCTCTCGGCACGGCGTGATCAACATGGTCAAGGAACGGCTTCCATTGGACGTGGACTGTACGTGGAGAGGCTGACAGCTGGGTCCACGGCCGCAGCAAGGAAGTGCCTCCTTATTACGTGCAAAATAATTATTCCTCCACCTGACAGCGGGGACCCACCGGATGGGCCACCGTATTTCGCCCCCTGACTGCTGGGACCCACCAGTTACATCTTCGCACGCAAGGAAGTGCCTGACAGTCGAGACCCACCTGGTCGAAGCGTATGTAGCGTTGTCATTCTGGTCGCGAACGTGTACGTACATATATACTGGTCGATGTAGAGGCGCGCATGTGTCATAGTAGAGGCGCGCACGTAGCATGTACACGTACGTACAGCGGCCACGGTGCAAGAAAGAAAATACGGCCACGTATGTGTACATACGGGCGGGGTCTTGAAACGCCTACTCGCGCATACGTACGGCCAGGGCTCGTGTACATGGTTGGGTCGGAACGGAGAAACAACGTCGTCGTCGTGTTCATGGGGAGGCAACGGAATGCGTCGTTTTCATGGGGAGGCAACGGAATGCGTCATGTTCATGGGGAGGCAACGGAATGCGTCGTGTTCATCGGGAGGGCTTGGACGGAACATGCGATGGAAACAAGGCCTGGCGTACCGCAGAACGGAGGAAACAGCCTTGTGTTCGACCGGCCACGTTCGAAACAGGATCCTGTTCATCGGGAGGGGTCTGGCGTACCGTAAAACGGAGGAAACGAACCTCCTATGGTCGAAACGGGAGTCCTGTTGATCGGGAGGGGTGTGGTGTACCACAAAACGGATGAAACAGACTTGTGTTGGAGCGCTACGGTCGAAACGGGGGTCCTGTTCATCGGGAGGGGTGTGGCGTACCGCAAAACGGGACTCCATGAGATACTGTTCATCTCCACCGTCGACCTCCTCCAGCCTCCACGGGCTCCTATTCATCCAGCCTCCACGGGCTCATGTTCATCCAGCCTCCACCGCGCGCTACTCCACCGGCTACTGTTCAACCACCCCTCCACCATCTACTGTTCATCCAGCCCTCCACACCATGGGGTCCTGTTCAACCACCCCTCCACGGGCACCCCTCCACCATCTACAGTTCATCCAGCCCTCCACACCACGGGGTCCTGTTCAACCACCCCTCCACGGGCACCCCATGAAGGAAATATGCCCTAGAGGCAATAATAAAGTTATTATTTATTTCCTTATTTCATGATAAATGTTTATTATTCATGCTAGAATTGTATTAACCGGAAACATAATACAGGTGTGAATACATAGTCAAACAGAGTGTCACTAGTATGCCTCTACTTGACTAGCTCGTTAATCAAAGATGGTTATGTTTCCTAACCATAGACAAAGATTTGTTATTTGATTAACGGGATCACATCATTAGGAGAATGATGTGATTGACTTGACCCATTCCGTTAGCTTAGCACTCGATCGTTTAGTATGTTGCTATTGCTTTCTTCATGACTTATACATGTTCCTGTGACTATGAGATTATGCAACTCCCATTTACCGGAGGAACACTTTGTATGCTACCAAACGTCACAACGTAACTGGGTGATTATAAAGGAGCTCTACAGGTGTCTCCAAAGGTACATGTTGGGTTGGCGTATTTCGAGATTAGGATTTGTCACTCCGATTGTCGGAGAGGTATCTCTGGGCCCTCTCGGTAATGCACATCACATAAGCCTTGCAAGCATTGCAACTAATGAGTTAGTTGCGAGATGATGTATTACGGAACGAGTAAAGAGACTTGCCGGTAACGAGATTGAACTAGGTATTGAGATACCGATGATCGAATCTCGGGCAAGTAACATACCGATGACAAAGGGAACAACATATGTTGTTATGCGGTCTGACCGATAAAGATCTTCGTAGAATATGTAGGAGTCAATATGAGCATCCAGGTTCCGCTATTGGTTATTGACCGGAGACATGTCTCGGTCATATCTACATTGTTCTCGAACCCGTAGGGTCCGCACGCTTAAGGTTTCGATGACAGTTATATTATGAGTTTATGAGTTTTGATGTACCGAAGGAGTTCGGAGTCCCGGATGAGATCGGGGACATGATGAGGAGTCTCGAAATGGTCGAGACGTAAAGATCGATATATTGGACGACTATATTCGGACAACGGAAATGTTCCGAGTGGTTCGGGTATTTTTCGGAGTACCGGGGAGTTACGGGAATACGGGAGAAGAAGTATATGGGCCTTATTGGGCTTTAGGGGAGAGGGAGAGGCAGGTCGCGCGCCCCCCAAGGCCTAGTCCGAATTGGACTAGGGGGAGGGGCTGCGCCCCCTCCTTCCTTCTCTTCCCTTTTCCCCTTCCTTGTCTCCTACTCCTAATACTTGGAAGGACTCCTAGTTGGACTAGGAAAGGGGGAATCCTACTCCCGGTGGGAGTAGGACTCCCCTCGGGCGCACCATAGAGAGGGACGGCCCTCCCCTCCTCCACTCCTTTATATACGGGGGCAGGGGGCACCCCATAGACACACAAGTTGATCTTCATGATCGTTCTCTTAGCCGTGTGCGGTGCCCCCCTCCACCATACTCCTCGATAATATTGTAGCGGTGCTTAGGCGAAGACCTATGACGGTAGAACATCAAGATTGTCACCACGCCGTCGTGCTGACGGAACTCTTCCCCGACACTTTGCTGGATCGGAGTCTGGGGATCGTCATCGAGCTGAACGTGTGCTAAAACTTGGAGGTGCCGTAGTTTCGGTGCTTGGATCGGTCGGATCGTGAAGACGTACGACTACATCAACCGCGTTGATATAACGCTTCCGCTTTCGGTCTACGAGGGTACGTGGACAACACTCTCCCCTCTCATTGCTATGCATCACCATGATCTTGCGTGTGCGTAGGAATTTTTTTGAAATTACTACGTTCCCCAACAGTGGCATCCGAGCCTAGGTTTTGTGGTTTGATGTTATGTGCACGAGTAGAACACAAGTGAGTTGTGGGAGATATAAGTCATACTGCCTACCAGCATGTCATACTTTGGTTCGGCGGTATTGTTGGACGAAGCAGCCCGGACCGACATTACGCGTACGCTTACGCGAGACCGGTTCTCCCGACGTGCTTTGCACATAGGTGTCTTGCGGGTGATAGTTTCTCCAACTTTAGTTGAATCGAGTGTGGCTACGCCCGGTCCTTGCGAAGGTTAAAACGGCATCAACTTAACAAACTATCGTTGTGGTTTTGATGCGTAGGTAAGATTGGTTCTTGCTTAAGCCCGTAGCAGCCACGTAAAACTTGCAACAAACAAAGTAGAGGACGTCTAACTTGTTTTTGCAGGGCATGTTGTGATGTGATATGGTCAAGACATGATGCTTAATTTTATTGTATGAGATGATCATGTTTTGTAACCGAGTTATCGGCAACTGGCAGGAGCCATATAGTTGTCGCTTTATTGTATGCAATGCAATCGCGCTGTAATGCTTTACTTTATCACTAAGCGGTAGCGATAGTCGTGGAAGCATAAAAGTGGCGAGACGACAACGATGCTACGATGGAGATCAAGGTGTCGCGCCGGTGACGATGGTGATCATGATGGTGCTTCGGAGATGGAGATCACAAGCACAAGATGATGATGGCCATATCATATCACTTATATTGATTGCATGTGATGTTTATCTTTTATGCATCTTATCTTGCTTTGATTGATGGTAGCATTATAAGATGATCTCTCACTAAATTATCAAGAAGTGTTCTCCCTGAGTATGCACCGTTGCCAAAGTTCGTCGTGCCCAGACACCACGTGATGATCGGGTGTGATAAGCTCTACGCCCATCTACAACGGGTGCAAGCCAGTTTTGCACACGCAGAATACTCAGGTTAAACTTGACGAGCCTAGCATATGCAGGGAGTATTAGCATATCTATGTTGAACTTAAGTAATATGATTAATTGAACTTAAATTTATCATGAACTTAGTCCTGGTAGTATTAGCATATCTATGTTGTAGATCAATAGCTCGCGTTGTTGCTTCCCTATGTTTGTTTTGATATGTTCCTAGAGAAAAACTATGTTGAAAGATGTTAGTAGCAATGATGCGGATTGGATCCGTGATATGAGGTTTATCCTCATTGCTGCATAGAAGGATTATATCCTTGATGCACCGCTAGGTGACAGACCTATTGCATGAGCAGATGTAGACGTTATGAACATTTGGCTAAGCTCAATAGGATGACTACTTGATAGTTTAGTGCACCATGCTTAACGGCTTAGAATCGGGACTTCAAAGACGTTTTGAACGTCATGGACCATATGAGATGTTCCAGGAGTTGAAGTTAATATTTCAAGCAAATACCCGAGTTGTGAGATATGAAGTCTCCAAGAAGTTCTATAGCTAAAAAGGATGGAGGAGAATCACTCAACTAGTGAGCATGTGCTCAGATTGTCTGGGTACTACAATCGCTTGAATCAAGTGGGAGTTAATCTTCCAGATAAGATAGTGATTGACAGAATTCTCTAGTCACCATCACCAAGTTAGTAGAACTTCGTGATGAACTATAATATGCAAGGGATAACGGAAACGATTCCCAAGCTCTTTGTGATGCTAAAATCGACGAAGGTAGAAATCAAGAAAAACATCAAGTGTTGATGGTAGACAAGACCACTGGTTTCAAGAAAAGGGAAAAAGGAAGAAGGAGAACTTCAAGAAGAACGGCAAGCAAGTTGCTGCTCAAGTGAAGAAGCCCAAGTTTGGTCCTAAGCTTGAGACTAAGTGCTTCTACTGCAAAGGGACTGGTCACTGGAAGCGGAACTACCCCAAGTGATTGGCGGATAAGAAGGATGGCAAGGTAAACAAAGGTATATTGGATATACGTGTTATTGATGTGTACTTTACTAGTGTTTATAGCAACCCCTCGGCATTTGATACTGGTTCAGTTGCTAAGATTAGTAACTCGAAATGGGAGTTGCAGAATAAACAGAGACTAGTTAAGGGTGAAGTGACGATGTGTGTTGGAAGTGGTTCCAAGATTGATATGATCATCATCGCACACTCCCTATAATTTCGGGATTAGTGTTGAACCTAAATAAGTGTTATTTGGTGTTTGCGTTGAGCATAAATATGATTTGATCATGTTTATTGCAATACAGTTATTCATTTAAGTTAGAGAACAATTGTTGTTCTGTTTACATGAATAAAACCTTATATGGTGATACACACCAACGAAAATGGTTTGTTGGATCTCGATTGTAATGATACACATATTCATAATATTGAAGCCAAAATATGCAAAGTTAATAATGATAGTGCAACTTGTTTGTGGCACTGCCGTTTAGGTCATATTGGTGTAAAGCGCATGAAGAAACTCCATGCTGATGGGATTTTGGAATCACTTGATTATGAATCACTTGATGCTTGTGAACCATGTCTCTTGGGCAAGATGACTAAAATGCCGTTCTCTGGAACAATGGAGCAAGCAACATATTTGTTGCAAATCATACATACTGATGTATGTGGTCCGATGAATATCAAGGCTTGCAGCGGGTATCATTATTTTCTGACCTTCACAGATGATTTGAGCATATATGGGTATATCTACTTGATGAAACATAAGTCTGAAACATTTGAAAAGTTCAAAGAATTTCAGAGTGAAGTGGAAAATCGTCGTGACAAGAAAATAAGGTTTCTACGATCTGATCGCGGAGACAAATATTTGAGTTACGAGTTTGGTCTTCAATTAAAACAATGTGGAATAGTTTCACAAAATCATCCCACCTGGAACACCATAGTGTAATGGTGTGTCCGAACGTCGTAACCGTACTTTATCAGATATGGTGTGATCTATGATGTCTCTTACCGATCTACCACTGTCGTTTTGGGGTTATGCATTAGAGACAGCTGCATTCACATTAAATAGGGCACCATCTAAGTCCGTTGAGACGACACAATCTGAACTGTGGTTTGGCAAGAAACCAAAGTTGTCGTTTCTTAAAGTTTGGGGTTGTGATGCTTATATGAAAAAGTTTCATCCTAATAAGCTCAAACCAAAATCAGAGAAATATGTCTTCATAGTATACCCAAAGGAGACTGTTGGGTACACCTTCTATCACAAATCCGAAGGCAAGACTTTTGTTGCTAAATTCGGAGTTTTTCTAGAGAAGGAGTTTCTCTCGAAAGAAGTGAGTGGGAGGAAAGTAGAACTTGATGAGGTAACTGTACCTGCTCCCTTATTGGAAAGTAGTTCATCACAGAAATCTGTTCCTGTGACTACTACACCAATTAGTGAGGAAGCTAATGATGATGATCATATAACTTCAGATCAAGTTACTACCGAATCTCGTAGGTAAACCAGAGTAAGATCCGCACCAGAGTGGTACAGTAATCCTGTTCTGGAAGTCATGGTACTAGACCATGACGGACTTGCGAACTATGAGGAAACGATGATGAGCCCAGATTCCGCAAAATGGCTTGAGGCCATGAAATCTGAGATGAGATTCATGTATGAAAACAAAGTATGGACTTTGGTTGACTTGCCCGATGATCGGCAAGCCATAGAAAATAAATGGACCTTCAAGAGGAAGACGGACGTTGATAGTAGTGTTACTATCTACAAAGCTAGAATTGTCGCAAAAGGTTTTCGACAAGTTCAAAGTGCTGACTACGATGAGAGTTTCTCACTCGTATCTATGCTTAAGTCTGTCCGAATCATGTTAGCAATTGCCGCATTTTATGAAATCTGGCAAATGGATAAACAAAATTGCATTCCTTAATGGATTTCTTAAAGAAGAGTTGTATATGATGCAACCAGTAGGTTTTGTCAATCCTAAAGGTGCTAACAAAATATGCAAGCTCCAGCGATCCATCTATGGACTGGTGCAAGCATCTCAGAGTTGGAGTATATGCTTTGATAAGTTGATCAAAGCATATAGTTTTATACAGACTTGCGGTGAAGCCTGTATTTACAAGAAAGTGAGTGGGAGCACTACAGCATTTCTGATAAGTATATGTGTATGACATATTGTTGATCGGAAATAATGTAGAATTATTCTGCAAAGCATAAAGGAGTGTTTGAAAGGATTTTGTCAAAGAAAGACCTCGGTGAAGTTACTTACATATTGAGCATCAAGATCTATAGAGATAGATCAAAACGCTTGATAAGTTTTTTCAATGAGTACATACCTTGACAAGATTTTGAAGTAGTTCAAAATGGAACAGTCAAAGAAAGAGTTCTTGCCTGTGTTACAAGGTGTGAAATTGAGTAAGACTCAAAACACGACCACGACAGAAGATAGAAAGAGAATGAAAGTCATTCCCTATGCCTTGGCCATAGGTTCTATAAAGTATGCCATGCTGTGTACCAGATCTATTGTATACCCTACACTGATTTTGGCAAGGGAATACCATAGTGATCTAGGAGTAGATCACTGGACAGCGTTCAAAATTATCCTTAGTGGAATAAGGATATGTTTCTCAATTATGGACGTGACAAAAAGGGTTCGTCGTAAAGGGTTACGTCGATGCAAAATTTTGACACTGATCTAGATGACTCTAAGTCTCAATCTGGATACATATTGAAAGTGGGAGCAATTAGCTAATAGTAGCTCCGTGTAGAGCATTGTTGACATAGAGATTTGCAAAATACATACGGATCTGAATATGGCAGACCCGTTGACTAAACTTCTCTCACAAGCAAAACATGATCACACCTTAGTACTCTTTGGGTGTTAATCACATAAGCGATGTGAACTAGATTACTGAATCTAGTAAACCCTTTGGGTGTTGGTCACATGGCGATGTGAACTATGGGTGTTAACCACATAAAGATGTGAACTATTGATGTTAGATCACATGGCGATGTGAACTAGATTATTGACTCTAGTGCAAGTGGGAGACTGAAGGAAATATGCCCTAGAGGCAATAATAAAGTTATTATTTATTTCCTTATTTCATGATAAATGTTTATTATTCATGCTAGAATTGTATTATCCGGAAACATAATACATGTGTGAATACATAGACAAACAGAGTGTCACTAGTATGCCTCTACTTGACTAGCTCGTTAATCAAAGATGGTTATGTTTCCTAACCATAGACAAAGAGTTGTTATTTAATTAACGGGATCACATCATTAGGAGAATGATGTGATTGACTTGACCCATTCCGTTAGCTTAGCACTCGATTGTTTAGTATGTTGCTATTGCTTTCTTCATGACTTATACATGTTCCTATGACTACGAGATTATGCAACTCCCGTTTACCGGAGGAACACTTTGTGTGTTACCAAACGTCACAACGTAACTGGGTGATTATAAAGGAGCTCTACAGGTGTCTCCAAAGGTACATGTTGGGTAGGCGTATTTCGAGATTAGGATTTGTCACTCCGATTGTCAGAGAGGTATCTCTGGGCCCTCTCGGTAATGCACATCACATAAGCCTTGCAAGCATTGCAACTAATGAGTTAGTTGCGAGATGATGTATTACGGAACGAGTAAAGAGACTTGCCGGTAACGAGATTGAACTAGGTATTGAGATACCGACGATCGAATCTCGGGCAAGTAACATACCGATGACAAAGGGAACAACGTATGTTGTTATGCGGTCTGACCGATAAAGATCTTCGTAGAATATGTAGGATTCAATATGAGCATCTAGGTTCCGCTATTGGTTATTGACCGGAGACGTGTCTCGGTCATGTCTACATTGTTCTCGAACCCGTAGGGTCCGCACGCTTAAGGTTTCGATGACAGTTATATTATGAGTTTATGAGTTTTGATGTACCGAAGGAGTTTGGAGTCTCGGATGAGATCGGGGACATGACGAGGAGTCTCGAAATGGTCGAGACGTAAAGATCGATATATTGGATGACTATATTCGGACATCGGAAATGTTCCGAGTGGTTCGGGTATTTTTCGGAGTACCCGGGAGTTACGGGAATACGGGAGAAGAAGTATATGGGCCTTATTGGGCTTTAGGGGAGAGGGAGAGGCAGGCCGCGCGCCCCCCAAGGCCTAGTCCGAATTGGACTAGGGGGAGGGGCTGCGCCCCCTCCTTCCTTCTCTTCCCTTTTCCCCTTCCTTGTCTCCTACTCCTAATACTTGGAAGGACTCCTAGTTGGACTAGGAAAGGGGGAATCCTACTCCCGGTGGGAGTAGGACTCCCCTAGGGCGCGCCATAGAGAGGGCCGGCCCTCCCCTCCTCCACTCCTTTATATACGGGGGCAGGGGGCACCCCATAGACACACAAGTTGATCTTCGTGATCGTTCTCTTAGCCGTGTGCGGTGCCCCCCTCCACCATACTCCTCGATAATATTGTAGCGGTGCTTAGGCGAAGCCCTACGATGGTAGAACATCAAGATCGTCACCACGCCGTCGTGCTGACGGAACTCTTCCCTGACACTTTGCTGGATCGGAGTCCGGGGATCGTCATCGAGCTGAACGTGTGCTAAAACTCGGAGGTGCCGTAGTTTCGGTGCTTGGATCGGTCGAATCATGAAGATGTACGACTACATCAACCGCGTTGATATAACACTTCCGCTTTCGGTCTACGAGGGTACGTGGACAACACTCTCCCCTCTCGTTGCTATGCATCACCATGATCTTGCATGTGCGTAGGATTTTTTTTGAAATTACTACGTTCCCCAACACCCCTCCACCGTCTACTATTCATCCAGCCCTCCACACCACGGGGTCCTGTTCATCCACCCCTCCACGGGCACCCCTCCACACCACGGGTCCTGTTCATCCACCCCTCCATGGGCACCCCTCCATCGTCTACTGTTCATCCAGCCCTCCACCACACCACGGGGTCCTGTTCATCCAGAGGCAACACCACCGCTCACTGCTCATCCACCCCCCCCCCCCCCGCAACGCTCACTGTTCATCCAATCGATCGACTTCAGTTAGCAGCAGTAGCGAAGGAATCGCTCGATCGGGTTCAGTTAATAGCCATCGATCGATCGCTCGGGTTCAGTAACGCGTAGCCTGCAGTGCAATCGCTCGGGTTCAGTTAGAGCCCAACGCCTCGCTCGGGTTCAGTTAGAGCCAACCCCTCACACACACACGCGTACGTGTACGAGAGAAGCGCGTATCGCTCGGCCTCGACCTCCCACCGTAACCGGAAACTCTCTGAAATTTTCCTCCCCCTCGCTTCTACCACGGTTTTTTCCGACATGGACGGCCCAAAGAATGTCATGCAGCCGCGTCTCCGGCCCGCCTAGGACGAAAAGCCCATTTTCTATCATGATTTTTTATCATAGAAGTAGGAGCCCACCACATCTATGATGATACCAGGTTTTGTCACAATTATCGTCATAGAAGTGTCATATGTATGACAGAAAAAAATTCGTTCGGCCCAAAATGTCACGGATGTGTCTTTTTTTGTAGTGATAGGAGGGAAATTGGAAATCTTTACCCTTTCATTAGTATTGCTTTTTATATTCTATTGGTTTTCCCATCTTTCTATAGTTGGCAATATAAGCATTCTCATTGCAATTTACCATGCAAAACATAGAAATATTCTTTAGTTTGGTTTCAATGTCATCCGTGAGAATGAATACTTCAAACCAACTATTTTTATGTGTCAATTCTCCACTCCCCAAAAATAGACAAAGCTCATTATAAAGTTCAAGGGTGATCAAGTTATTGCAATATTTGGACACAATTCGATCATGAAAAAGCATGCGTTGGAAATTAAGATGATCAACCTTATTGCAAAGTTCACAAGTAATAGGACAAAGAGAACATAATTTTGTAGCAAATTCATCTATCACTTTGAGAAAAGAATTGGTTCTATCATGTTTATGCTTCTTGCAAAATCTATCTTCCCTATAAGGCACGTCTTCACAAACTTTATGCACTCCACAAAAATTGACATGCTTATAAGAAACATTTTTTTCATGACTTGTGCCATCATCATTAGCATTTTGGATATTCAAAGAATTCATACTAACAGCATTGCAATCATGCTCATCATTCAAATATTTTGTGCCAAATATTTTATTGACTTCTTCTAACAATTGAGTACAATTTTGTGATCCATCATTTTCAAGAAAGATATTATAAAGATGATCAATAATATGATGCAACCTCAATTCCATTTTTTATGTAGTTTTCTTTTATAAACCAAACTAGTGATAAAACAAGAAACTATAAGATTTGATTGCAAGATCTAAATATATACCTTCAATTACTCACCTCCCCAGCAACGGCACCAAAAAAGAGCTTTGTTGACGGGATGTGAATGCCGCTTACCTAGCCTCCCCGACAATGGCGCCAAAAAAGAGTTTGATGTCTACTATGCAACTTTATTCTTATAGACACGTGTTGGGCTTCCAAGCGCAGAGTTTTGTAGGACAGTAAAATTTCTCTCTCAAGTGGATGACCTAAGGTTTATCAATCCGTGGGAGGTGTAGGATGAAGATGGTCTCTCTCTCAAACAACCCTGCAACCAAATAATAAATGGTCTCTTGTGTCCCCAACACACCAAATACAACGATAATTTGTATAGGTGCACTAGTTCGGCGAAGAGATGGTGATATAAGTGTAATATGGATAGAAGATATTGATTTTTGTAATAAGACCAATAAAAAACAGCAAGGTAGCAATTGATAAAACGGAGCACAAACGGTATTGCAATGCTTGAAAATGAGGCCTAGGGTCCGTACTTTCGCTAGTGCAATCTCTCAACAATGCTAATATAATTGGATCATATAACCATCCCTCAACGTGCGATGAAGAATCACTCCAAAGTTCTTATCTAGCGAAGAACATAAGAAGAAACTGTTTGTAGCTATTCTTTGCGATCGATCTATGCAAGAGTTCGTACTAAAATAACACCAAGTTATTCTTTCCGATCGGTCTATCAAGAGTTCGTACTAAAATAACACCAAGTTATTTTTTCCGATCGATCTATCAAGAGTTCGTATTAAAATAACACCAAGTTATTCTTTCCGATCGATCTATCAAGAGTTCGTACTAAAATAACACTAAAGCAAATTCAGATTCATAATACTCAATCCAACACAAAGTACCTCAAAGAGTGCCCCAAGATTTCTACGGGAGAAAGAAAAGACGAGAACGTGCATCAACCCCTATGCATAGATTACCCCAATGTCACCTCGGGAATCCGCCAGTTGAGTACCAAAACATATCTCTAGTGAATCAGTATAATACCCCGTTTCAAGGTGTTTGGACTCCGTTTGATATTGATTTCCTGCGATGTAAAAATCAAGCAAAAAACAACAACTGACACTGGGCACTGGGTCAATAGGTTAGTCCCAAAAAATGATATAAAGTTGCTATAAAATGATTGTGAAACATCCAATAATGATAATAAAACAGCATGAATACTTCATAAATTATAGATACATTGGAGACGTACCAGACTCCAACAACACAAAGGCCAAAATAAATTATAGAGGATGGCTCCTACCAAAAAAATAGAATTATGTCATTACCACTCCCTCTATTTTCAATTATAAGATGCTCTACCTTTCTTATGAATCAGATGTATATAGATGTGCTTTACTGTGTTTGTTCACGCGTTTCAGTCTATATGTGTCCTATATTGAAATATCCAAAATGTCTTACAATTCAGAACATAAGTGATATTCTTTTGCAAAAAAGAATGCCCTCCTCCATCACATTTGCAGGTCCGAAGAAAACCAACATTCTTACTAGGTGCAGCAAATCTTCGTGACGGTAATTGCTGCAAAAGAATGAAAAGCAATCACATGTTAAATTGATAGTCCTTAGTTCTCACAATATGAACATGTAGTTTACCTAGTTTAAACCACCAAATTGGGAGTTAAGGCTTAAGAATGTTCTTCCAAGTTTGCATGACAACAAACATTGCAACTCCATACGCTCAAGCTAGTGACATCGATGTTGATGTGGACTCAATTTATTTGACTTCCAAAGATATACACTTGAAAAAGTTTCCATGTCAAGCTTTTTTAGAGTTTGAAATTTTGATCAAGTTTATAGGAAAAATATTAACATCTATAGAGTAAACCCAGTACCAGTAGATACATCATGAAATATATTCTTCTTGTATTAATTTTACATTGTTGATATTGCTACTCAACTTCTATAAAAAAATTCAAATTCTAAAAAGTTAACTTAGATGCAAAATAAATATGATTTATATTTTGGGATTTAGAGAGTATCGGTTTAAAATGCTCCGAGGAGTCACATGCCTTTTCCAGGGAGCATAATATACCTGCAACAGAACTATCTTTCGTGCACGTTTACACTTTGCAATTCCTACATCGTGTGGTATACTTGGTAAGCAATCTCAAACCAATCAACAATTTACAGTCCTTTCGAAGTTTCATGCTGATGACTAGTTAATACACATGGACTCCTCCTCCCCCAGCAAAAAAGTACACATGGATTGGAACTGTGCAGACGCTAGAGGATGTGGTTGCGGTCTGATGGTTGGCCAAGTAAAAGAGCAAAATAAAAGCAGTATGGATCAAAACACAACATAGTAGTGTGACACAACACAAAACTATGTAATTTTGGGAGCAACAAAAACCGTAGAACAAATCGTACAAAATGCAACATGACTTAGATTTCCAGTTGAGAGTGATGCCACATAAGGATGCAACTACGGTCCACTAGGTTTGCAAAACATGATGGATTAGTTCAAAAATGCACTAGAATCATCAAACTCCCCATAATTTAAGATTTGGACCCTAAAATGTTGGACGCGGGCTTTGCTTTTCACCCACCACATACTACATACACAATTTGTATACGAAGGCTATGTCCCAGTATCCCTTTGAGTGTAATGTATCCGAACGATAAAAGTTGATCGCTTTAGTTGAAAAGGATGTACCGTGTTTGCCATGGATTCTCACAAGTTGAAGTGGTGGTAGTCGCTATTTTGGGCACGATCAACCTCACTTTTACCCCCAAATTCTATGCACAATTTATATTTTTTGCATCGTAATACGTGTCTCATTTATATCATAAGGATCATAGTATAAACCATATACATACTGACCTAGCAAAGCTAAAAAAATAGCAAAACGCTAGTCTTTGCACAAAAGAACACCAGTCAAGAAGGAAAATTACAAATAAGACCGAAAAAACCTTTGAGCTTGACACCATCGCTTGCACCTGCATTTGACACCACCAGAGCAGCCACCAAAGGGAAAAATATGACGGATCACCTCCACACCCGAGCTTGGCGCGGCTCCATCGCTGATATGTAGATTTGCGGGCCTCCAAGATGGCCCGCCAAAGCCGAAACCATTATCGTTGAACAAATCAGATCGGGGCAACACCCTGAACACGCCATCGAACTTCAGATTTGGCACCCACACATGACTAAGACGTCAGAGGAGAAAACCATACCTACCATCCACATACCACGAACCCATTCCACGATCCACCGTGTTCCAAATGTAGATGTCGTCGATGCAGACCACAATCTCCATCTGCTCCTGGACTACCTCCCTAGCTCCGTGCGGTGGTGGAGCAAATGCCATTGCAACGACGGAGCCCGAAGACACATGTCACCACGAGGATGTCACTGTCGCCGCACCATCCTTGCTTGAACAGATTGGATTCCAAATTCACCCCCAATCATAGGACCGATCGCCTCGTCAAAGTAGGATGTGAAGAGACTTTATTCATCGTCGTCATCACCGCCGCCGAAGTCAAGACGATGAACAACCTAAGAACTAAGCTACTTTGGCCTAAAACTATCCACACGCGTGGATCCAGCAACCCCACTCACCACCGACGGCAGAACTCCCTGGCGAGATTGCCTTTTCCTTCAAGAGGAAGAAAGAACAACTCGATCCACCTGCAGTTACTAGTATCTCGTCATATACACAATTTGTATCCGAAGGCTATGTTCTTCAAGACAATACCCATTTGAGTGTAATGTATCCTAACAATAAAAATTGATCGCTTCGGTTGAAAAGGATGTAAGGCGTTTGGCATGGATTCTCATAAGTTGAAGTGGTGGTATCTGCTCTTTGGGTCACGATCAGTCGGGTGTGGTATATCTTTTAAGGAAAAATGGATTTAATCTGCATGGATCGGGGTATTGAATCCGACGTGAATCAAACACGCAACCTTCTGATCTGGAGTCAGACGCACTATCATTGCACCACGGACCCTTATTGCTAGTTTGCCTTAATTAAGCTCCATATGATGCTAATCACACTTCTTGACGTGATATGCATATCCAATTCAGGCACGTGGTTCTTCGAAAATGGTGGATATCCTATGCATATCTAAGATTGCTCATAATGAGGAGTAATATAAAGTAGTAACTTGTCGATGTTACTAGTCTATGTTACTATTTTCATAGTGGATAGTAACATATGAATGGTATTATGAAAGAATTCGTTTATTAGGCTATAGACTCATTATGTCTTGAAATGTGTGATGTTACAGTAACTATCTAAATTATCGCAGACCCCTCTTTCCTCATTAATTAGCTGCCATATAAGCAATTTTGTATTGAAATGTATGATGTTATTAATTAAGTTACTTTTATTGTAATTAGTACATGAGATGCGCACGCATGTCGCTGAATTAATGGAAGTTGCTATTCTGGCGGTCGATCAGCATGATCTTTCCGAATTGCTGCTGCGGTTTTGATGATTGTTACTAGTATCATATTACGTGTGACTTTTCTCATGTAATTTTTGAACACGTTCGTAGACAGTCTAATTGCATAGCTCGTGATCTAGGTAATCGGGCTAAGTGCGGGGTGTGTGATGGGTGGATGAAAGAACCCCGACTGTAATTGTTTCACTTCTTGTAACCGATGCTACTGCAATTACCATGCAATAAAGAATTGCTTGATGTTAAAAATAAACTATCGGCCTTACACAAAATTTCAGAATCCGTAATAAAAGATAATATCGAATGACTCGCAATAAGTCATGGTGAGGAGGAAGAAGGATGTGACATGTCAGAATAAGTTATCAACTGAGATAGCTACGTGTCAGTTCCGGTCAAAAACCACGTCACATCATCATTGAAGTCATTTCACGAGAGGGAGGAGAAAGAAGGATGCAGCATGGCTGGTCTTGGGATCAAAACAAAAATGGATTTTTTTTCCGAGGTAACAAAAATGGACTTCCCTTTAATATCTACGTACTGGGGCACGGTTAGTTCATGCATGCGATGTTGCCTAGTCGAACTTGGCGTGCACAACGTAATGAACGTATGTCTCCTCAACTAGACTCGCACATGCATGTCTCCTGTTCCTCCTCAACTAGTCCACTCTCGCATTTTCTACACTCGCACTGTAGAGATAAGATGACGCAGAGTTCTTGCTACCCGCATGCATGTAGCAGGCGTTAATGCATGCTGTCCATCCGCCAACCGCTACCGCTTGGAGCCTGCATGTTGAACTAGAGGCTTCTCTGCCTATAAATAAGCTTGCGCTGCATGCATTAGCATCTCATCAGACCAGCTCCGATACAATCTCATAATACAGTGTTCGACTAAGATACATAGTGACGAGAAGAGGGTTCGACCGGCGTCAATGGCGACGTTCAAGGGTTTCCTCCTCATGTTTGCTCTCCTGCTTGCTGCTGCTTTCCTCGTCGCCTCGGCCGAAGAAACTCGTGGGCTACCATACACTACTATCTACTCCAGTTTTGAATCGATTTGAAACAAATTATTATACAGTGTTAATTATGGGTTGATGCAGAGGCCAAGAAGGAGGAGCCCACGGCCGACGTGCAGGACTACTACCGTGGCGGCGGCGGCTACCCGGGCCGTGGTTATCCTGGGCGCGGAGGAGGGTACTACCCGTACCCTGGCCGCGGAGGAGGCGGGTACCCAGGCCGCGGCGGCGGCGGGTACTGCCGGTGGGGCTGCTGCGGCCGCGGGTACTACGGCGGCTGCCGGTGCTGCTCGCGCGCCGACGAGGTCCCGGAGCCCATGTACCGCGCTGAGGCGGAGGTGCACCACTGAGCCGAGCATGCATCCACCGGATGCAGCGTGTACGTGCGCCTGCACGTGCCTAGTTAATCTGCTTATACTGTGTGTTCTTGAGGAACGCAGCTAGCCCTGTGTTCTTGCAAGCTACGTATGTGTTGATGTGTGTTTTATTGTGTGCTTGTTCGTAAGACGTACTGGTCAGTGTACGGATGTGTTGTACTGCACCCGTGTTGTGTTTATTATGGAATAAAAAAGACAGGCGAATTTGCTCTCCTACGCTGGGCTTCGTTAATCAATTCATCCACCTGATACTCATAAATAAAATAGTGCCTTATTTGTGGAATTGCGAGGTGGGAAAATATAAATCAGCTGCCAAATAATGGTCGTCCTCCGTCCTGCATGCCTAGTGCGTGTGCGTGTGTCCGTGCGCGCGCGTGTGCATGCGGTTTAGTTTCAACTTCTCTGCTGATGGAAAGGGTGAACGTGCTTGAACGAAGATTGTATATAAACCAATGCATATTGAAATACCAAAAGATGAGTTATACATACTTCAGGCAAGCCTCATACGCCCAGAAGGAAAAATATTACAGATTTATGCAGAGGCAAGATTAAGTCGACATTTCAATCGTTTTGTTTCATAATTTGGTTGTGAAATTTCTTGAATTGACACGTCATGATGTTCATGTTATTTTGTATTAGGCTTTATTGAGCCTGAGCTGCTGAGCATGTTAGTATAAGGTTTTCAAGCTTTCATTCGTAGTTAAATCGAAGTATTGACATTAAAACCATGGCATGGAGACACATAGGAAATCGATAAATCCAAACGGAGCCAGCTTACATGGAGCCTGGTAAAAACATTAGAGAAAAACAGTATTTTGAAACCTCAAAAAAGGAAACAATTATACATGTACATATAGATGTGTAGTAGTATGAGCGTGCAAACTTCTATCAACTAGATGATGCCCCGCACGTTGCTGTGAAAATGTTTGCAATATTTCAATGAGATTTTGATTATATGGAACATGAATTCTTGAAACAATAGTTTTTGAAAGTATATAAGAATTAAATGTAAATAGCATAATAAAATGGAATTTTACATGCATGCATGTTGTAGTGGATTTTTAATATGCATAGTTGCATGTTGAGGTGGGCCTTTTCTTATGCATGTTGAATGATGAGGTGGCATGCTTGCATGTTGAGAGAAATACCTTAGTGGGGCTAGCTATTTAGATATAAAAGATACCAGCAAAATGGCCTGTGCGTTGCAATAAGAGATTTTTTTTTCATAATCTTCAATGGCCATGAGCACATTTTGCTGCATCACCAATATACTACTTATTTTCCTGAAATCATGAATTTTTTTTCAAAACTATGAACATTTTTTAAACTTATGAACATATCTGAAATCGTGAACATTTTTCAAATTCATGAACATTTTTAAAATTCGTGAATATTTTTCTAAAATAATGAATTTTTTTTGAATTTACTATTTGCAAACTTTTTTTGAATAGGCGAACATTTCAAGAATCCACGATTTTTTTATTTAATAAACTTTTTTGAAATACATGATTATTTTTTGAATCAACGACCATTTTATGAATCAATAAACTATTTTATAAGTCATAATTGTTTTCTGAATTTTTAGGATACTTTTAAATTCATGATCATTTTTAATACATGAAATTTTTAAAAAATTGTGAACATTTTTTGATTTCCTGAACATTTGTTTTTGAAAATCGTGAACATTTTTTTAAAAATCACGAACTTTTCAAAATGCACAAACATTTATGAATTACGAAAAAATTATTTCAAAATTCTCATTTTTTATTTTCGTATCTTTTTTTAAGTCCCAAATTATTTAAAGTAGAAAAAAACGAAGAAGGAAAAGGAAATGGAAATTCGAAAAACAGTCCGCCCAGACATGGACCAGCTCAAACAGGCGCGCTGTGTCTTCCCCAGCGCGCAAAGCGCAGTATAAAATGTTTCTACTGCATGGCCCGGCTCAGGCGGGGATTTTCTTGTGTGAACCTTTTTTTTATCACTTATAGATGACATCGGTGGGTAGTATCCTGCAACTTTGAGGGAAATTTCGATGATTTACCGCCCGGAGCAATTGCCCCTTTATAATTATTACACACACACCTTAATTGATATTGCTATCAATTATTCTGGCATGGAGGACCACCCCGAATATTGATAGAAATCCCGACATGAGCGATTTTGAATATTGATAATGTATTATCAATTATATGGGCAGGGAATACCCCTCTAAAATAAAGATAAAAATAAAAATATTGTTGAAATAGTAAAACAACTTCGGCATGTATGTACGCATGCATCGGCATAAGGATTCTTGAAAGCAGAAGAAGCTATTTATTTGAAGGCTAATCATATGAAGATTTGCATGGCTGAAGATCGAAGATGACATGCAAAGGCCAGGCAATTATTCACTGAGAGACAATGCCATATGAAAAAACAATGGCTTGAAAGATACCTAAAGATTAAATCTTGTCGAGGCACTACCTCTCGCTCTTATCTATATCCTAGAAGGACACGCATGCATGTTACTACATATAAAATAAAGAAGTGAAGGCTCCCAAAGGCCTCTCTTGCGGCTATAAAAAGAGACGTCCGCCAAGGAGGAGTGACACAACGAACACAAATAAGAGACAGATTCCACAACTTCAAGCAAGAAGTGCAACTCTAAGCTTCCTTACTAGTAGTACCTGTTGGGGAACGCAGTAATTTCGAAAAAATTTCTACGCACACGCAAGATCATGGTGATGCACAGCAACGAGAGGGAAGAGTGTTGTCTACGTACCAACGCAGACCGACTGCGGAAGCGATCACACAACGTAGAGGAAGTAGTCGTACGTCTTCTTTCCGATCCGACCGATCCAAGCACCGTTACTCCGGCACCTCCGAGTTCTTAGCACATGTTCAGCTCGATGACATTCCTCGGGCTCCGATCCAGCAAAGCGTCGAGGAAGAGTTCCGTCAGCACGACGGCGTGGTGATGATCTTGATGTACTACCGACGCAGGGCTTCGCCTAAGCACTGTAACGGTATGATCGAGGTGGAATTTGGTGGCAGGGGGCACCGCACACGGCTAAGGAACGATCTCAAGGATCAACTTGTGTGTCTTGGGGTGTCCCCTGCCCCCGTATATAAAGGTTGGAGGAGGGGGGCCGGCCGGCCAGGGAGAGGGAGGCGCAGGGGGAGTCCTACTCCTACCGGGAGTAGGACTCCCCCCTCCAATCCTATTCCAATTAGGACTCTCGGGGGAAAGGAGAGAGAAGGGGGGCCGGCCCCTTATCCTAGTCCTACTAGGACTTGGGGAAAGGGGGGGCGCCGGCCAGCTATGGGCTGCCCCTTTTCTCTTTTTCCACTAAGGCCCAATAGGCCCATTAGTCTCCCGGGGGGTTCCGGTAACCCTCCCGGTATTCCGGTAAAATCCCGATTTCACCCGGAACACTTCCTATGTCCAAACATAGGCTTCCAATATATCAATCTTTACGTCTCGACCATTTCGAGACTCCTCGTCATGTCCGTGATCTCATCCGGGACTCCGAACAACCTTCGGTACATCAAAATGCATAAACTCATAATAACTGTCATCGTAACGTTAAGCGTGCGGACCCTATGGTTCGAGAACAATGTAGACATGACCGAGACACGTCTCCGGTCAATAACCAATAGCGGGACCTGGATGCCCATATTGGCTCCTACATATTCTACGAAGATCTTTATCGGTCAGACCGCATAACAACATACGTTGTTCCCTTTGTCATCGGTATGTTACTTGCCCGAGATTCGATCGTCGGTATCCAATACCTAGTTCAATCTCGTTACTGGCAAGTCTCTTTACTCGTTCCGTAATACATCATCTCACAACTAACATATTAGTTGCAGTGCTTGCAAGGCTTATGTGATGTGCATTACCGAGAGGGCCCAGAGATACCTCTCCGACAATCGAAGTGACAAACCCTAATCTCGAAATACGCCAACCCAACACCTACCATTGGAGACACCTGTAGTACTCCTTTATAATCACCCAGTTACGTTGTGACATTTGGTAGTACCCAAAGTGTTCCTCCGGTAAACGGGAGTTGCATAATCTCATAGTTATAGGAACATGTATAAGTCATGAAGAAAGCAATAGCAACATACTAAACGATCGGGTGCTAAGCTAATGGAATGGGTCATGTCAATCAGATCATTCAACTAATGATGTGACCTCGTTAATCAAATAACAACTCTTTGTTCATGGTTAGGAAACATAACCATCTTTGATTAACGAGCTAGTCAAGTAGAGGCATACTAGTGACACTCTGTTGGTCTATGTATTCACACATGTATTATGTTTCCGGTTAATACAATTCTAGCATGAATAATAAACATTTATCATGATATAAGGAAATAAATAATAACTTTATTATTGCCTCTAGGGCATATTTCCTTCAGTCTCCCACTTGCACTAGAGTCAATAATCTAGATTACACTGTAATGGTTCTAACACCCATGGAGCCTTGGTGCTGATCATGTTTTGCTCGTGGAAGAGGCTTAGTCAACGGGTCTGCAACGTTCAGATCCGTATGTATCTTGCGAATCTCTATGTCTCCCACCTGGACTAAATCCCGGATGGAGTTGAAGCGTCTCTTGATGTGTTTGGTCCTTTTGTGAAATCTGGATTCCTTTGCCAAGGCAATTGCACCAGTATTGTCACAGTAGATTTTCATTGGACCCGATGCACTAGGTATGACACCTAGATCGGATATGAACTCCTTCATCCAGACTCCTACGTTTGCTGCTTCCGAAGCAGCTATGTACTCCGCTTCACATGTAGATCCCGCTACGACGCTTTGTTTAGAACTGCACCAACTGACAGCTCCACCGTTTAAAGTAAACACGTATCCGGTTTGCGATTTAGAATCGTCCGGATCAGTGTCAAAGCTTGCATCAACGTAACCTCTTACGGTGAGCTCTTTGTCACCTCCATATACGACAAACATATCCTTAGTCCTTTTCAGGTATTTCAGGATGTTCTTGACCGCTGTCCAGTGATCCATTCCTGGATTACTTTGGTACCTCCCTGCTAAACTTATAGCAAGGCACACATCAGGTCTGGTACACAGCATTGCATACATGATAGAGCCTATGGCTGAAGCATAGGGAACATCTTTCATTTTCTCTCTATCTTCTGCAGTGGTCGGGCATTGAGTCTGACTCAACTTCATACCTTGTAACACAGGCAAGAACCCTTTCTTTGCTTGATCCATTTTGAACTTCTTCAAAATCTTGTCAAGGTATGTGCTCTGTGAAAGTCCAATTAAGCGTTTTGATCTATCTCTATAGATCTTTATGCCTAATATGTAAGCAGCTTCCCCGAGGTCTTTCATCGAAAAACTTTTATTCAAGTATCCCTTTATGCTATCCAGAAATTCTATATCATTTCCAATCAGCAATATGTCATCCACATATAATATTAGAAATGCTACAGAGCTCCCACTCACTTTCTTGTAAATACAGGCTTCTCCAAAAGTCTGTATAAAGCCAAATGCTTTGATCACACTATCAAAGCGTTTATTCCAACTCCGAGATGCTTGCACCAGTCCATAAATGGATCGCTGGAGTTTGCATACTTTGTTAGCTCCCTTTGGATCGACAAAACCTTCTGGTTGTATCATATACAACTCTTCTTCCAGAAATCCATTCAGGAATGCAGTTTTGACATCCATCTGCCATATTTCATAATCATAAAATGCGGCAATTGCTAACATAATTCTGACGGACTTAAGCATCGCTACGAGTGAGAAGGTCTCATCGTAGTCAACTCCTTGAACTTATCGAAAACCTTTCGCGACAAGTCGAGCTTTATAGACAGTAATATTACCGTCAGCGTCAGTCTTTTTCTTGAAGATCCATTTATTCTCAATTGCTTGCCGATCTTCGGGCAAGTCAACCAAAGTCCATACTTTGTTTTCATACATGGATCCCATCTCAGATTTCATGGCCTCAAGCCACTTTGCGGAATCTGGGCTCACCATCGCTTCTTCATAGTTCGTAGGTTCATCATGATCTAGCATCATGACTTCCAGAACTGGATTACCGTACCACTCTGGTGCGGATCTCACTCTGGTTGATCTACGTGGTTCAGTAGTATCTTGTTCTGAAGCTTCATGATCATCATCATTAGCTTCCTCACTGATTGGTATAGGTGTCGCAGAAACAGTTTTCTGTGATGTACTATTTTCCAATAAGGGAGCAGGTATAGTTACCTCGTCAAGTTCTACTTTCCTCCCACTCACTTCTTTCGAGAGAAACTCCTTCTCTAGAAAGTTTCCGAATTTAGCAACAAAAGTCTTGCCTTCGGATCTGTGATAGAAGGTGTATCCAATAGTTTCCTTTGGATATCCTATGAAGACACATTTCTCCGATTTGGGTTCGAGCTTATCAGGTTGAAGCTTTTTCACATAAGCATCACAGCCCCAAATTTTAAGAAACGACAACTTTGGTTTCTTGCCAAACCATAGTTCATAAGGTGTCGTCTCAACGGATTTTGATGGTGCCCTGTTTAACGTGAATGCGGCCGTCTCTAAAGCATAACCCCAAAACGATAGCGGTAAATCAGTAAGAGACATCATAGATCGCACCATATCTAGTAAAGTACGATTACGACGTTCGGACACACCATTACGTTGTGGTGTTCCGGGTGGCGTGAGTTGCGAAACTATTCCATAATTTTTCAAATGTACACCAAACTCGTAACTCAAATATTCTCCTCCACGATCAGATCGTAGAAACTTTATTTTCTTGTTACGATGATTTTCAACCTCACTCTGAAATTCTTTGAACTTTTCAAATGTTTCAGACTTATGTTTCATTAAGTAGATATACCCATATCTGCTTAAATCATCTGTGAAGGTGAGAAAATAACGATATCCGCCACGAGCCTCAATATTCATTGGACCACATACATCGGTATGTATGATTTCCAATAAATCTGTTGCTCTCTCCATAGTACCGGAGAACGGTGTTTTAGTCATCTTGCCTATGGGGCACGGTTCGCAAGTACCAAGTGATTCATAATCAAGTGGTTCCAAAAGCCCATCAGTATGGAGTTTCTTCATGCGCTTTACACCGATATGACCTAAACGGCAGTGCCATAAATAAGTTGCACTATCATTATTAACTTTGCATCTTTTGGCTTCTACATTATGAATATGTGTATCACTATCTTCGAGATTCAACAAGAATAGACCACTCTTCAAAGGTGCATGACCATAAAAGATATTACTCATATAAATAGAACAACCATTATTCTCTGATTTAAATGAATAACCGTCTCGCATTAAACAAGATCCAGATATAATGTTCATGCTCAACGCTGGCACCAAATAACAATTATTTAGGTCTAATATTAATCCCGAAGGTAGATGTAGAGGTAGCGTGCCGACCGCGATCACATCGACTTTGGAACCGTTTCCCACGCGCATCGTCACCTCGTCCTTTGCTAGCGTCCGCTTATTCCGTAGTCCCTGTTTCGAGTTGCAAATATTAGCAACAGAACCAGTATCAAATACCCAGGTGCTACTGCGAGCTCTAGTAAGGTACACATCAATAACATGTATATCACATATACCTTTGCTCACTTTGCCATCCTTCTTATCCGCCAAATACTTGGGGCAGTTCCGCTTCCAGTGACCAGTCTGCTTGCAGTAGAAGCACTCAGTTTCAGGCTTAGGTCCAGACTTTGGTTTCTTCTCCTGAGCAGCAACTTGCTTGCTGTTCTTCTTGAAGTTTCCCTTCTTCTTCCCTTTGCCCTTTTTCTTGAAACTAGTGGTTTTGCTAACCATCAACACTTGATGCTCCTTCTTGATTTCTACCTCCGCAGCTTTCAGCATTGCGAAGAGCTCGGGAATAGTCTTGTTCATCCCTTGCATATTATAGTTCATCACGAAGCTCTTGTAGCTTGGTGGCAGTGATTGGAGAATTCTGTCAATGACGCAGTCATCTGGAAGATTAACTCCCATCTGAATCAAGTGATTATTATACCCAGACATTTTGAGTATATGCTCACTGACAGAACTGTTCTCCTCCGTCTTGCAGCTATAGAACTTATTGGAGACTTCATATCTCTCAATTCGGGCATTTGCTTGAAATATTAACTTCAACTCCTGGAACATCTCATATGCTCCATGACGTTCAAAACGTCGTTGAAGTCCCGATTCTAAGCCGTAAAGCATGGCACACTGAACTATCGAGTAGTCATCAGCTTTGCTCTGCCAGACGTTCATAACATCTGGCGTTGCTCCAGCAGCAGGCCTGTCACCCAGCGGTGCTTCCAGGACGTAATTCTTCTGTGCAGCAATGAGCATGATCCTCAGGTTACGGACCCAGTCCGTGTAATTGCTACCATCATCTTTCAACTTTGCTTTCTCAAGGAACGCATTAAAATTCAACGGAACAATAGCACGAGCCATCTATCTACAATCAACATAAACAAGCAAGATACTATCAGGTACTAAGTTCATGATAAGTTTAAGTTTAGTTAATCAAATTACTTAGGAACTCCCACTTAGATAGACATCCCTCTAATCTTCTAAGTGATCACGTGATCCAAATCAACTAAACCATAACCGATCATCATGTGAGATGGAGTAGTTTTCAATGGTGAACATCGTTATGTTGATCATATCTACTATATGATTCACGCTCGACCTTTCGGTCTCCGTGTTCCGAGGCCATATCTGTATATGCTTGGCTCGTCAAGTATAACCTGAGTATTCTGCGTGTGCAACTGTTTTGCACCCGTTGTATTTGGACGTAGAGCTTATCACACCCGATCATCACGTGGTGTCTGGGCACGACGAACTTTGGCAACGGTGCATACTCAGGGAGAACACTTCTTGATAATTTTTAGTGAGAGATCATCTTATAATGCTACCGTCAATCAAAGCAAGATAAGATGCATAAAAAGGGATAAACATCACATGCAATCAATATAAGTGATATGATATGGCCATCATCATCTTGTGCTTGTGATCTCCATCTCCGAAGCACCGTCATGATCACCATCGTCACCGGCGCGACACCTTGATCTCCATCGTAGCATCGTTGTCGTCTCGCCAATCTTATGCTTCCATGACTATCACTACCGTTTAGTAATAAAGTAAAGCATTACATCGCGATTGCATTGCATACAATAAAGCGACAACCATATGGCTCCTGCCAGTTGCCGATAACTCGGTTACAAAACATGATCATCTCATACAATAAAATCAGCATCATGCCTTGACCATATCACATCACAACATGCCCTGCAAAAACAAGTTAGACGTCCTCTACTTTGTTGTTGCAAGTTTTACGTGGCTGCTACGGGCTTAAGTAAGAACTCATCTCACCTACGCATCAAAACCACAACGATAGTTCGTCAAATAGACTCCGTTTTAATCTTCTCAAGGACCGGGCGTAGTCACACTTGGTTCAACTAAAGTTGGAGAGACAGTCTTCCGCAAGCCATCTATGTGCAAAGCACGTCGAGGGAACCGGTCTCGCGTAAGAGTACGCGTAAGGTTGGTCCAGATCGTCTCACCCAACAATACCGCCGAACCAAAGTATGACATGCTGGTAGGCAGTATGACTTGTATCGCCCACAACTCACTTGTGTTCTACTCGTGCAAATAACATCAAACCATAAAACCTAGGCTCGGATGCCACTGTTGGGGAACGCAGTAATTTCGAAAATTTTCCTACGCACACGCAAGATCATGGTGATGCACAGCAACGAGAGGGAAGAGTGTTGTCTACGTACCAACGCAGACCGACTGCGGAAGTGATCACACAACGTAGAGGAAGTAGTCGTACGTCTTCTTTCCGATCCGACCGATCCAAGCACCGTTACTCCGGCACCTCCGAGTTCTTAGCACACGTTCAGCTCGATGACGTTCCTCGGGCTCCGATCCAGCAAAGCGTCGAGGAAGAGTTCCGTCAGCACGACGGCGTGGTGACGATCTTGATGTACTACCGACGCAGGGCTTCGCCTAAGCACTGTAACGGTATGATCGAGGTGGAATTTGGTGGCAGGGGGCACCGCACACGGCTAAGGAACGATCTCAAGGATCAACTTGTGTGTCTTGGGGTGTCCCCTGCCCCCGTATATAAAGGTTGGAGGAGGGGGGGCGGCCGGCCAGGGAGAGGGAGGCGCAGGGGGAGTCCTACTCCTACCGGGAGTAGGACTCCCCCCTCCAATCCTATTCCAATTAGGACTCTCGGGGGAAAGGAGAGAGAAGGGGGGGCCGGCCCCTTATCCTAGTCCTACTAGGACTTGGGGAAAGGGGGGGCGCCGGCCAGCTATGGGCTGCCCCTTTTCTCTTTTTCCACTAAGGCCCAATAGGCCCATTAGTCTCCCGGGGGGTTCCGGTAACCCTCCCGGTATTCCGGTAAAATCCCGATTTCACCCGGAACACTTCCTATGTCCAAACATAGGCTTCCAATATATCAATCTTTACGTCTCGACCATTTCGAGACTCCTCGTCATGTCCGTGATCTCATCCGGGACTCCGAACAACCTTCGGTACATCAAAATGCATAAACTCATAATAACTGTCATCGTAACGTTAAGCGTGCGGACCCTACGGTTCGAGAACAATGTAGACATGACCGAGACACGTCTCCGGTTAATAACCAATAGCGGGACCTGGATGCCCATATTGGCTCCTACATATTCTACGAAGATCTTTATCGGTCAGACCGCATAACAACATACGTTGTTCCCTTTGTCATCGGTATGTTACTTGCCCGAGATTCGATCGTCGGTATCCAATACCTAGTTCAATCTCGTTACTGGCAAGTCTCTTTACTCGTTCCGTAATACATCATCTCACAACTAACATATTAGTTGCAGTGCTTGCAAGGCTTATGTGATGTGCATTACCGAGAGGGCCCAGAGATACCTCTCCGACAATCGGAGTGACAAACCCTAATCTCGAAATACGCCAACCCAACACCTACCATTGGAGACACCTGTAGTACTCCTTTATAATCACCCAGTTACGTTGTGACGTTTGGTAGTACCCAAAGTGTTCCTCCGGTAAACGGGAGTTGCATAATCTCATAGTTATAGGAACATGTATAAGTCATGAAGTAAGCAGTAGCAACATACTAAACGATCGGGTGCTAAGCTAATGGAATGGGTCATGTCAATCAGATCATTCAACTAATGATGTGACCTCGTTAATCAAATAACAACCCTTTGTTCATGGTTAGGAAACATAACCATCTTTGATTAACGAGCTAGTCAAGTAGAGGCATACTAGTGACACTCTGTTGGTCTATGTATTCACACATGTATTATGTTTCCGGTTAATACAATTCTAGCATGAATAATAAAAATTTATCATGATATAAGGAAATAAATAATAACTTTATTATTGCCTCTAGGACATATTTCCTTCAGTACCACCACCATCACTAGTAGAATGGCCAAGAAGGTGTTGTAATCTCGAAGAATACTAAGGTATCCTTCTTAGTTTGTGTAGTCCCTTCGGGGCTTCCCGAAAGGGAAAGCCATACGTAAATTATGTTGTGGAAGTGATGTAGTTTCGTGCTTTACTTTGTATTTTTATTTATGAATTTATGAGACGAGTTCTTATTCTAGGGATTCTACGGGAGAAACTTCTACGGGTAGTTCTATGTTTAGCCTTGTGTAGCCTTTGATTGAGAACCCTTTACCCCTAGAGAAATGTTCCCTTCGGGTGTAACTGCGTGAAAAGATGATATGAATTTACCCCATAAGTTTGTACTTGAAAACATCAAGTGAAGGAACCTAGCTACATCTGAAGCAACATAATAAAAAAATATGGTGAGTATCGAGTAGGATTTTACATCACTGCGCACACCGTCGGTCATATTGTTGGCTTCGCCAGTCTTTAATAGATTCTACGTCTAGAAGATAACCTGCTTAGTGAATATAGAACGTGCAAATAGTAGCAAAGAATTGAATATTGTCCATGAATAGTGAAGTATTATTCCAAATAATGTAGTGAATAGTAAATGCTATTATGAATAGTGCCCTACCTAGTGAATAGTGAATACTATTCAAATAGAAAGCACGTATCTGTCCGCCACTTTCACCTAATTACATATTAGCCTAATTAAAATCTGAGCTAATATTGTTTTAGAATTTTAATTATTTTTACTGCTATATTGTTGGTATCAGGTCCAACGTTTAATCATTGAATGGTTAATGTATTTAAACTTAGAAGTTAGCACAGGTAAAGTACTAAATACTAAGAAAAATATTAATATAAGGTGCAGAATAAATCCCTCTGAAGGGCACATCTGGCATACATCTCATAGCCAGCTAAATACAGTCGTCGATTTGATATACAACTTTTACATATCTTGGAGAAAAAGACAAGATAATTTAGACAATAAATTTGATAGTTTATTTAGAGAACACCGAAAACTTGCGGATAAGTATTCTGGGTTGAATAATAAAATTGATCTAGCTTTACATAAGCTAGAGGACGCAAAAGAAAAACATAATACAATTTGCAATAATAACAATTATATTAAAGAAGAAGTGTTATCAATAGGCTATTACCTAAGTAAAGGCAAAGAGTCACTCCCACGCACTGAAATAAGACAAGATAGACTTGAAATAAAAAATTTGGTGTAAGAGGTTTAAATTTTGATTATCTCATAATTATATGACTGAATGTAGCCAAGCATTGAGCGAAGCAGCCAAATATTTATCGCCTCCCGTCGGTTTTTTTACCACGACTCGCCTAAAGAACACTCGGAAGTAATAATAAGAAAAAATAACACAATCCTCCAGCTATTAATTCAGATTTTAGATAAACTAAATAGTGTTCAAAACAACAAAGAATTTTTACTATCATCATCTGGAATAGTTGCCTCTACGAGAAATATCAATTCAGAAAAATGGACATATCTAAAGGCTTCCTTAGAAGAGGCAAAACCCTCCAATTAGTAAGGCAAGATTCAAGAACTCGGGCCATGAAACATAGATTATCATGTAAAGCTGATAATATTGAGATAAAAACTCTATAGTTTGTAAAATAAATATCATGAACCAAGATTATATAATTAAGTTAGGGCCAATAGAAGCTACTCCCAGAGATATGAAGAGTTCAAAATGCATATTGAAGAGTTACTAAAATTAAAAGCAATAAGAGAAAGCATAAGTCCTCATTGGTCTGGTGCTTTTATAGTTAGAAACCATGCTGAAGAAGTGAGCGGTATATCCAGAGTGGTAATTAATTTTAAAAGGCTTAATGATAATATGGTAGATGATGCGTACAATATACCTAATAAGCACAAATGGATCAATAGAATGCAAGGAAGCAAATATTTCTCTAAATTCAACTTAAAAGCAGGGTTTTGGCAAGTGAAAATGGTCGAAGAATCTATTCCTTGGACCGCCTTTACTTGTCCACAAGGCCATTATGAATGACTAGTAATGCCATTGGGTTTAAACAATGCACCTGCACTATTTCAAAGGAAAATGCAAAATATATTTAATGAGAATCAAGCATTTATATTGGTATACATAGATGATTTGTTAGTTTCAAAATCATACAAAGAGCACATGGCCCATATCGAAGTGTTTTTTCGAGAGGTAGAAGAAAATGGGCTCATATTATCCAAAAAGAAGATGGAAATTTGCAAAGAAAAAATAAATTTTCTTGGCCATGAAATAGGAGAAGGAAAGATATATTTACAAGAACATGTTGCAAAGAAAATATTAGAGTTTTCTGATAATACAAGTGATAAAAAGTTTTACAGTAGTTCTTAGGAATTTTAAACTATGCAAGAAACTATATAGATAACTTAGCAAAGCTAGCAGGACCATTATATGCTAAGTTAAGAAAAAATGGTCAAAGATACTTCAACTCTAAAAACATAAAATTAGTAAAGGCCATCAAGGAAAAAGTCAAGAATTTTAAACCCCTAGAATTTCCTTTAGAAGACATTTATTTTATAGTTGAAACAGTTGCATCTAAGGTAGGATGGGGTGCTATATTAAAACAAAAACCTAATAAATATTCCCCAAAAGCAGATGAAAAAGTATGCAGTTATGCTTCAGGAAATTACAAATTAAAGACAGTGAATAATATTGATAGGGAAATCCCTGCAATTGTAAATGCAATAAATGCATTCAGGTTATATCTAGGATTTAAATAATTTACAGCACAAACAGATTGTGAAGCCATATGTCGATATTACAACAAAATTAATATAGTAAGAAAAGCTCGAGCAAAAGATGGGTCTTATTTGAAGACACCATAGCTGGGAATGGTTATAAAGTTATTTTTTAGCATATTAATGGAAATGATAATACCTTACCTGGCATATTTTTGGGTGCATCAAATTTACAAAAATGAAGAAAGGATTACTCCCCACCAGGGATGAATGCTACTTCTTTGGAGAAGAAAACAATCTAAAAATATTTCAGCTGAATACATTCAATTTCAAGCCAAAGGCCCATATCAAGCTTGATGACATTCAGCGGTGCATATTGGATAATTTCTGGTACCATTATACCATCACGAGAGAGGAAAATGATATGTGCTATCAATTCTCAATAGCTTGGCAGAATATTTTAACCAAATGAACAGACATTTGCCAAAGCCAGAAAAGGTTGAAATACAAAAAGGAGAAAAATTATATATTTTTTTGATGGAAATAAACCAGTAATATATTTGACATGGGAAGACATTATGATAGAGAAGATAGACGCAAAATGAAGAATATGATAGTATAAATGAAGCCTCGTTTTGTATTTTTGAATGTTAGGTCTTCTCCTCTTCCTTTTGCATCTATCTTCTCTATCATAATGTCTTCCCATGTCAAATATATTCATGGTTTATTTCCATCAAAAAAATATACAATAGTTCTCCTTTTTGTATTTCAACCTTTTCTGGCTTTGGCAAATGTCTGTTCATTTGGTTAAAATATTCTGCCAAGCTAGTGAGAATTGATAGCATATATCCTTTTTCCTATCTCTTGATGGTATATTGTTGCCAGAAATTATCCAATATGTACCGTTGAATGTCATCAAGCTTGATATGGGCCTTTGGCTTGAAATTGAATGTATTCGGGTGAAATATGTTCAGCTTGTTTTCTTCTCCAAAGAAGTAGCATTCATCCCTGGTGAGGAATGATCCTTTCTTCATTTTTGTAAATTTGATTCACGAGAAAATATGTGAGGTAAGGCATTATTCTTTCCCTTAATATGCTAAAAAATAACTTTATAACCATTCTAGCTATGGTGTCTTCAAATAAGACCCATCTTCTGGTTGAGATTTTCTTACTATTAATTTTATTGTAATATCAACATATGGCTTCACAATCCTAGATATAACCTGAATGCATTTATTGTATTTACAACTGCAAGGATTTCCCTATCAATATTATTTACCATCTTTAATTTGTAAATTCCTGAAGCATATATGCATATTTTTTCATCTACCTTTTGAGAATATTGTTATTAGATTTTTGCTTTAATATAGCACCCCATCCTACCTTAGATGCATATGTTTCAATTATAAAATAATCGTATTTTAAAGGCAATTATAGGGGTTTAAAATTCTGGACTTTTTCCTTGATGGCCTTTACTAACTTTGTGTCTTCAGAGTTGAAGTATCTTTGACCATTTTTCTTAATTTAGGACATAAAGGTCCTGCTAGCTTTGCTAAGTTATCTATATAGTTTCTTGCATAGTTTACAATTCCTAAGAACTTCTGTAAAACATGTTTATCACTCATAGTTTACAATCATCAGCTTTACATGATAATCTATGTTTCATGGCTAGAAGTTTTGAATCTTGCCTTACTAATTGGAGGGTATTGTCTCTTCTAAGGAAGCCTTTAGATATGTCCATTTTTCTGAATTAATATTTCTCGTAGAGGCAACTATTCCGGATGATGATAGAATAATTACTTTATTGCTTTAAACACCATTTAGTTTATCTAAAATCTGGATTAATAGCTGGAGGATTGTATTATTTTGTCTTATTATTACTTTCGAGTCTTCTTTTGGCGAGTCATGATCAGAAAAACTGATGGCAGGCTATAAGTATTTGGCTGTTCATTCAATGCTTGGCTATATTCAGTCATATAATTATGAGATAATCAAAGTTTTAACCTCTTGCACCAACTTTTTTATTTTAAGTATATCTTGTCTTGTTTTAGTGCGTGGCCTATTGATAACTCTTCTTCTGTAATATAATCGTAATTCTTGCAAACTGTATTCTGTCTTGCTTTCGCTTCCTCTAACTTATGTAAAGCTAGATCAATTTTATTATTCAACCAAAAAAACTTATTTGCAAGTTTTTGGTATTTTTTAAATAAACTCCCAAAATTTTGGTCTAAATTATTTTGTCTTTTCCCCCAAGATATGTTAAATTTGTTATTAAACCGACGACTATATTTAGTTGGCTATGAGATATATGCCAGATATGCTCTTTAGAGGGATTTATTCTGCACCTTATATTAATATTTTCCTTAGTATTTATTAGCTTACATGTGCTAACTTCTAAGTTTAAATACTTAATTTAACCTTCCAATGATAAAACATTGGGCGAAATACCAACAATATAGTAATAAAAATAATTAAAATTATAAAATATTATTAGCTCAGATTTTAATTAGGCTAATATGTAATTAGGTGAAAGCAGCAGACAGGTACGTGCTTTCTATCTAAATAGTATTTGCTATTCACTAGGTAGGGCACTATTCATAATAGTGTTTACTATCCTATATACTATTTGAAACAGTACTTCACTATTCACGACAATATTTAATTCTTTGCTACTATTTACATGTTTTATATTCACTAAGCAGGTTATCTTCTGAATGCAGTATCTTTTAAAGGCTAGCAAAGCCAACAATAAGAACGACGATGTGCGTTGTGGTATAAAATCCTACTTAGCATTCACCATATTTTTCGTTATGTTGTTTAAGATATAGCTAGGTTCGTTCATTTGATGTTTTTAGTTACAAACTTATGGGATAAATTCTTATCGTCTTTCCAGACAGTTCTACCAAGGGAACATTTCTCTAAGGCCACAAGGTTCTGATTCAAATGCCACACAAGGCTAAACAGAGAATTACCGGTAGAGGTTTTTTCTATAAGATCCCTAGCATAAGAAGTCGTCTCATAAATTTATAAATAAAAATACCAAGTGAAGCGCATAACTACATCATTTCCACATCATAAATTACAGATGGCTTTCCCTTTCGGAAGGCCCCAAAGAGATTACACAAGCTACACATCATATTTCCACATCATAAAAGAACTTTTGCCCTACACATCAGAGAATTCCCAAAGCTTAGTAATGAACGTATTTGTAATAGGCAAAAGTAGAGATATGTAGAAACATCAATACATTTCCGTGGATTTTTCAGTACCAACCCTTTAAAAGTGCATGTTTATGTTTCAAAATTGCTTTCTCATATTATAAAACTTCATCGGAAGTACAAATCATCTCATATGTAATAAAAATTACATCGACATTCTGAGACCACCGAATGACCACTACTGACGTCAGAGCCGCTGACGCGCTGCTGTTGCCGCTCTCTACAGGAGTTGGCTTGACCTTGTCAATGACAGCCAGGAAGTCTTTGTGCACGTGCACCTAAGGACCAGCTCCATGGAGTTGTAGTCGCCGCCGTCTAACCCTTACATAGATTTGAAGCACCTGACACCAAATGTCGCCACATGACGAGAAACACTAACCTCACCGCTCGAAGAAGACGACGGGAATCTATGCGGAGCTCTGTCGACTATGTCCAGACAGACGAATTCAAGGAGGATCGAAGGCTGGAAGATAAACTTGAAGAATAAGCGCCAACATTCGTCTGAGCACCGCACCTGTGAGGAATAAAAAACCCTAACCTAAACTACTAAGTGGAGCGAAGACACCGGAATTTTCCTTCCCGCCACCGATCGTCGAAACGATAGCAGAGGGAAGACGAATCCATGGGCTAATCGGTGAAGCCTGGAAGGGAGAGTTTGCCTTAGCCGCCTATGTTAGCGAAGAAAAAGGAGAGGAAGTCACGTACTTACTTTCTCAATTTTAATAGTGGTTCACAATATATTTCAACCTAGGTCATGCAGATGCACGAATTGACGACTGGTAGTGGTCTAATTTTGTTAGACTCTTACATCGGATCATCTCGAAAGAGGTCCACATACTACTCTCTTTATTTTTATTTAATCCGCGTATTAGCTTTAGTCAAAGTCAAGTTTTATAAACTGTGACAAAATTTATAAACAAAAATATTAACATATACAATAACAAATCAATATCATTATAGTTACTATTGAATGTACTTTCATATCATGTAGATCTGTTATGGTAAATGTTTTTATTTTTTTTATAAATCTAATCAAATTTTATGAAGTTTGATTTTAGTTAACTCTAATATGCAGAGTAAATAAAAATGGAAGGAGTATGAATTATTGCGAGTTCGGCCGGCCGGGCTGCTAGCTAAGCTAGCTCAACCATACCAGTTCAAGTGAATGAACAATCACACTAGTACTAGTAATGAGCGTGGAATAAATTGGACGGCAGGTTGCATGGATACGGCCGGGCATGCATGCATCGACTCTCGACGAATGCGTATTTCAATTAACTGGCAAATCTTTCCTGCCAAACAGCAGGCACATGCCTACACGACGCGCCATTTACCACTGCACTTAGATCTCACATCACCGGCCGTCTATAAATCAAGAGAATCGCAACAATGAACTTGCAGAGTCGATCCATCCCCCGACGCGGACATCGACCAAGATCGAGAGAGCCGACCGGTCGACCATGGCGAGGTCTGGTGCTCGGTGGATCGTTGCGGCGGCGATAGTGCTGCTGCTGCTGACCACGGTGTCATCAGCATCAGCAGTAGCAGGTGTCGATTCAGCAACGACGGCACCGGCCAAGGTGTTGCGGCTCCCTCCAAGGTTCCCTACAGAGCCCTTCCCGGTGCCAAGGCCCCCTTCTTCGTCGTCGTGGAAGGCGGTGAAATCGTCTCTTCCTCCTAGTCCTCGCCACCGCCTCCCCACGGAGCCGCCGTCGGAAAAGCGTACGTAAGATGATGTACACGTAACTAGTAATGCATGTAGCAGCAAAGCATGCGGCGGCACAAGAATCTGCATGCATGGTGCTGCCCTTGATATGTTGATCTATCTGTGTGAGTGTGGGTTCACGTCGTCGTTCTGTTGCATGTACTCCTACCAAGAATGAATAAAATGATAATGATTGTGTGGATGCGTGTTTTTTCTTTCTTTTTCAGAAACACCTGTAATTTGATTCGTACTCAGAGCCATTACAACTAATATACACTACAATGCTTTGGATCCAAGATCCAAAAAACTACCACATAGTAATTTCTACGGCTAAGAAGTAAGAATTAGAGAGATCCTCGTTGACGCCTTAAGCACCGCGAGGACTAGCTGGAGCTCAGGCGCTCCCCTAGTGGGACGTGGCCCATATAACTCGCTCGACTGCTGCTCTCTCGGTTGACATTGCGAACTGATCATTAGACCCATCTAGCGAATTTTTTTTCAAAAAAGAAAAACAAGCAATTTTTTCTCTTGCGAGCACGTGCTGTGAATAAGTGTGTGAATTTGAAAAATGTTCCCAAATTCAAAAGAGTTCATGAATTTGAAAATAGTTCACCAATTTGAAAAACATTTCACAATTTGGAAATTTTTCACAAAATAGAAAAGTCCACAATTTTTTTAAATGTTCATAAACTTCGAAATTTATTCATGAATTCTGAAAACCTATTCATTAGTTCATCGATTTTGAAAAGAAAATCCCGCATTAGAAAAAGGCCATCGATTTTGAAAAAAAAGTTCACAGATTTGAAAAAACTCCACGAACTTTTAGAGCTACAAGTTGACATGCAAAAAAACCAAGTAGAACCCAAAGAAAAACCGGCCAAAGAAAACAGAAAAAAAACCGGAGTCCTCTTTTTAGTGTTACAAGTTGCTGCACACAAAAAAGGTAGGTAGTCACATAAGGTGTGATGTGTCCCAGCTGGTTGTCGTGGTTAGAATTACACACATTTCTTTGAAGTTTGAAGAAAAGAACAAACAAAACCGTAAATGGCCCAAGCCCAGGTCGAAGGAGGGGGTGTGCGCCGGTTTATCAAATTGCCTTTAACGGGCGCTGAGGACGCCAAATAGAAATGTGTAAGAATTATGATATGATCTCTTGGTGACATCTGCTCCGTATTACCAAAGTAAATAGGGCACTTGCGTATTGTCATCGGCAGCGGAGGTTCCTCACACAGATTGCAAGCCCCTTTCTTCTTCAGTTCTCGAAAATCTATATCCAAGTCTCTCAATTCTTCAATACGCCCCAACTGGTCAAAACGACAATCAACCGATGGATCAAAAGGCACATCCCGCAGGTCCTATTCCCCAAGCTCTAGTCGGTGGATCCAAAACAAAATCAATCTAGGTTTGTTAAATATCATCCATTGTTTTCTTTCCCTGTCATGTATCCATTTTAAAGGAAAAAAGTTTGTTGTCATGTACTTCCTCTGTCCGGAATTACTTGTCGCAAAAATGGATGTACCAAGAACTAAAATACATCTAAATACATCTATTTCTCCGACAAGTAATTCCGGACGGAGAGAGTACTAACTAAAACAAGAAAAACACCATATGAATTCATAGATTATTTTCCAATGAAGAACCGTGTTGTGTGCCCATCGACAATTTTGAATTTTATTAGATGCATGGACATAAGCTGAGATGCTTTCTTGATCTGTTCTTTCAGCTGATCAACATTTTCTTGTAAAAGATTTAGGTGACGATGGTTCATGATACAAGTTCAGTCAAACTACAGAAAAGAAAAGAAACGACTCAATTGTCGAAGGCCGTTCATTGCCTAAACCTTGAGTACTAAATCTGATTTTGTTGTAGATTACTAAATCTGAATAGTTGCTTCACATTGTATTTCGTGGACAAATTTATGTATGTGCCATACTTGTATTCATATTGTGAAGCAACCGGCTATGTTTTAATTATTTGTCTCGCATCACCACTATGCAGTAGCATTGCCTCTTTCCTATAGCGGTGCACCCTTGCGATTGCTTTCATGTGCGCACTGCCTGCAACGGTGCCATGACTGTTTAATCTCCAGTGCACCTTGGTCGAAGACTCCTCATCGCTAGCCCCCACGCTGCCATGTGTACTGAGAACAGACCATCGTATATATGGGATTGGATTTCATTTAAAAAAAACTGGAGTGCCCTACACAAAAAGATCACATTTACTGAAGCGTATACATCATATCTACAGTTACTGCATCAGTGCAAAAAGGAGCTCATTCCACGTATCCGGTATGCCCGGAAGGCACCAATGCAAACAATCATAAACCTCCCTCTGAACTTTGGTGCTATGGTTAGAGATGTGGCCCTCGCCGCGCAGCTGCGAGATCGCGGTGACATCCAGGAGCCTAACCCGAGTCCCGTTCACCGCGCGCTCCGCGGCCAGGTCGCTCGAGCGATCCCGCGAGACCCCGCTGCCGCCGGACAAGGGGACGGTGCTGTCGCACCTCCCCCCGGTGTCCCACTCGCCGCCAACGAAATGCACCGGCGAGATGGTCCTCAGGAAAACGCTCAGCCGAGGGTGCCGCGCGAGCTGCGCGTCCGCCCACCTGGCGATGCTGTGGAGCTTGGCGCCCCTCGCACGGCTGAGGTTCGCTTCCCCCACCGGCTTCCCGCCGTCGTACAGCCTCCAGCGGTTCCTGCGGAACTTCACCTTGTTCCAGTGGTGGCCGGTGTTGAGCACCAGGGCGTCGAAGCTGGGGAGGTGCTCCTTCAGGAACGGCGCCGGCCGGTCGAGGTGCAGCGCGTAGCTCCTCCTCTCGTCCGTCAGAGGCTCCAGCTGGGACAGGGTGGCGGACCAGTAGAAGAGGATGGTGGTGTTGGTCTCTGGGAAGCGGTAGGCGGAGCCGCCCGGACTGAACGGCGACGGGGCCTTTTCGAGGCCGTATCTCCGGCCGACGTCTTCAACCTCGGGGCTGCGCTTGCCGCCCGTTGCGATGCACATCATGGACTGGAACTGCTCTCTGCCCAGCGAATCGCCCACGAACGCCAGAGTCCTGTTCCTCATCCTGTGATCAGGCATCCCCATGGATGAGTTACAACTTACGAGCGACGAGTCCTCGGGGCAAAATCTATTGGAGAACGGCGCAGCACGTACCTTTGAAGAAAGTGCGTCGCTGAGAAGTCGGGCATCTCGCAGTCATGCGGCTGCCAGCGGTAGCTCTCGTAGGAGAAATCTGTGCGTTCCGTCCTGCGGCAAGACCACATTCGTGACAGCCATTGCCTGCACTCGTTGCCGGAGTAGAGCGGCCTCCTCGCATCCGCCACCCACTTGCCCTTTGCATAGTTGCTACAGGCTATGAATTACCAAACAACATTCTGTCACTATTATATACACCGGGGGAGAATTCGATCGATGTGCACAGAGTTGAAACCGTGAAATCTCCATGCTTGGAGAAACAACTCATCACACAAAGCTTGTGGTGAAATAAGACGACGTGGAACAATGGAGCTTGACAACTGGTGAAGATGAAGAAGGATAGAAGAAGATGGGGGGAGATCGATGGATGCATGGGCGGACCAAGACGACAACGACGGCATGATTTTACACCCGGCGACTCCGTTTCACGTACCTTGGGCTCGGGGAAGATGTCTCGCCGTTATTATGCTGCCGGAGTACGTGAGGACCGGGGATACGTCCAGCACGAACCAAACAGCAACCGGCAGGAGGAGGAGGAGGAGCACACGACCCAAGACCAAGAGCGGCCCGTCGAGGACAAAGCCGCCTTTCATTTCCTCCCCCAAAGCTGCTGCCACCCAGCTACGGGAGGAGCTTTACGCCCGGCCGGAGCTTTGCTGAACTGACAATTGCTTCGCGCTTGCGTTTCTTTCTTTATCTACTCTCCATACGTTGAGGGGAGAACGTGGCACTCGTGAAGAAGAGGTTCTCTCCTCTATTTTATAGGCCTAGTATTAAGTAATGCGCCATTGAGATCATGTAGATCATCGAGTTGACTCTACTCTCATCTGTGCTGGCGAGGAATCTCTACTAGCTAATCACAATTAGGACATCTCTACCTCATCCCATAGTTTAATTCCTTGTTTTGGGGGGAATTAATTTTTTTGCTCAACTAGCCCATCCCCAAACCTTAATTCCTCGAATAAAATTTTGCCACGCAAAATTTAAACAATTCATTGCATAATTGAATAGTAATACCACATTAACATCATACATAGCATAATTAAACAGTCCCCATTACCTACTACATTACCACTACATCGACATGGAATTAGCTAAAGCATCAAGATAAACTAAATAGAACTAGACATATAAAAGAGTAGCGCTATCCTTCACGAAATGGAAGAACGCACGGTTCTTCATGACGAGTTGCGGGTCCTTGAGGAGCTCGGCCATGAAGGCGGCATCAGCTCATCCGGCCTCGAGCTATGCCTCGGCCTTACAGTGCTCCATTTCGTGGTGCATTTTGGCATGTATTTAAAAAAATTGTGAGGAGCATTTTCGCATTATTGATACTCCTTCTGTAAATTTTTATAAGAGCGTTTAGAAACTGTAGTTGAAATTTCGTAACGCTACGAAATTGTTGTTGTTTCCCATTTTGCCCCTCCGCAGTCCGCGCTCACTTGTCGTGACTCTCCACACTCAGTCTTACCGGTCGCTCCCTGAATCCCTAGCTCCTCCGACGTCGCCGCCCAAATCCCTAGCTCCTCCGACGTCGCCGCCCAAATCCCTCTCGCGCGCGTCGCCGTCCGCATCCTTCTCGCCCGCGTCGCCGTAGCCCTCGTCGCCTCTTCCTCTCGCCCCGCGTTACCTCTCGATGGAGTTAAAGGTGCCTTTTTTAGTCAAGCCGAGAGGAGCGTGGGCACCAACGGCGGCGAGGACCAGCGGGAGGAGCTGTGCTGCTGGCTGGATCTAAAGCTGTTGTATACTCAGCGCGAGTATGAATTGGGAGGCCGTCGCCCGTCGCCGTGAGCTGGAGCAGGAGGAGCGCAGGCACGGCGGCCTGGTCGACGACGGCAGCATCTCCAGCGCGTGCAAGGCCAGCAAGGGCACGTGAAGCAGGAGGACGTCCTACTCGACGACGCCGGCAACAAACACCGGCGTTCCTCGTCGCCCTCGACCTCGCCAGCATATCGAGCGTGTGGTGAGCTTCCCCTATCTCCCCCCTTTATCCTAGTTCCTGTAGTCGTCAGGCATACTCCATGGTTCAGTATGTGGATTTGTTGATTGCCGAATATGAAATCAGTTGACCCAATCTGCATGTTTAGATTAGGAGTATCCGCATATTCCATGGTTCGGACTAAAATGACACAATCTTCCGTTTATTTGCATGACACAATCTGCATGGTTCATACTGTCAGCATATACTGCTTGTGTACAGTATGTTTACTTCATGTTCAGATTAAAATGTGTCTCCATATCTTTTTCAGCATATCTTAGATGTCAGGTTAGCATAAGCTGGCCCTTATTCTTTTTTAACCATTCATCTTTGTATATACTCTGCTTGTCTAGAGGGATTTGAATGCTTTGCTTGTCTGTCAGCATACTTGGAGTACAGAGATGATTGTGGTTGTACTCCATATATGTAGCCCTTATTTAAAGCAGGAGTAGCCCTTATTTAATGGCTTGTTCACTGGTTAAAAAATTCATCTAAATTGAGAACTCCATGTGCAGATGATGGAGTACATTTTTCAACTGAAAGTTTACAACTCAGAGTAAATTGAGTACAAATTCCAGTTGCTTCTGTCAATGTTTACAGTTGAATAAATTGAGTAGATGATGGTTTTACAGTAAATTATTGTATACTCCCAGTTTACAATGATGATGGGAGTATTTGAGAAAGTTTACAAAGTCCAGTTGCTTTTGTCAATGTTTCCAGTTGCTTCTTTGAGTAGTAACCGAAGTGTTTGTGTGCTTGTAGACTACTGATTGAATTTTTGCAAGTACTCCATGTTTTCTGAATTTGCACTAGTTGGAGTATGAGTATGAATATGCATTTCTACTGCTTGGAGTAGTTCCTGAATAAACTGGAGTATGAATTACTGCTTGCATATAATTTTAGAAACTTCAAACAACACTCAGAAACTTACATATAAAATTCAGAAACTTCCATAAGGTTCACAAACATATGGAGTACTCCACTCTATTTCAAACAACACATATGGAGTACTCCACTTCAAACAACACAATATGGTTCAGAACTGGTTTATAAGCTAAAACATCAGATATGCATTTAACATGGACAATTTTTTTATATGATTCATTTCCTGCTGGATAATGTGAATATGGTTCCTGTTTGAACTCACTATAACTGACCCACAATCAGTAGGAGTACAATGCTCTTACAAATGCTGCATACTGTAGAAATTAAACCTGTGAATGATGTAGTTTCTTGTGAAGGATGTACTCATACCGTTGTAGAGATGCATGCTGTGACAGTCATAGTTGATCTTATTAATATGGTCCAGAATGCATCAAACAATGTTAAAACAAGATATTGGTACTCCATTTGGTCAATTTGCTACTCCATTTCTTAGTGATGTTTCTTGACAGACAAGTGATACTCCAGTAATACATTCTTCTGTAAATTCTTGTCAATGATGCAGTAATGTTTACACAAGGAGTAGTGTGAAGTAGGAGTACAATAGTCTGTATTTTGACAGACAAGTGCAGCATCTCATAGTGAATTCTTCTTTTGTAAATTCTGTAAATAATGCATAGACAGACAAGTGCAGCATCTCACTGATCCTTGTACTGATACTCTATGTGTACTTGCTATAGGATGTGGCAAATGATGGTCTGTATTTTGACAAACAAGTGCAACAACTCTAGGAGTGTAATCCATGTTCCCTTTAGGTTGAGAGCAATGGTTGATTGCCATGTTGACAGACAAGTGGAGCACCTCTAGGAGTGTGATTCATGTTCCCTTTATATTGACTGTTCAATATCTGCAATCCATCGAATTCTTCAAGTTCTACTATGCATTTGTAACCGAAACTATGCATTTAACTGAAACAAAGTCCTCTGTACTGATAATTTCTGAAACTATCTTGTGAATTCTTGTGTAAATTACTCCTTATGTTGTAAATTCTGCTGACATCCTCTTTCTGATGTTGTGTTAATGTGTGTTGCTGAATTCTGCTGATCTGTGTTTGAATTGCAGGGCGAGGCGAGGAGTACCTGTGTCGAGGAGCCAGGTGGGAGCGACCAGGCAGGGGCGGGTGTGACCAGGCTGGAGCGGCGAGGAACAGGCTGGGGCGGCGGCGGCGACCAAGCTGGGCACGGGGCGACCAACTACGGGCGGATGCGACCAAACTTGGCAAGGACGAGCCCCTGGACGACGGAGCTGAGCGCTTGGAGACGGGCCTGAGCACCTGGAGACGAGGACTAGCACCTGGACGACGGGGCTGGGCGCCTGGAGACGAGCCCGAGCACCTGGAGACGGGGACTAGTGCCTGGACGACGAGAGGAAGAAGAAGACACACGCGTGGACGACGCGAGGAAGAAGACGATGAGAAATTCAAATCGAGGGCAAAATTGTCTAATTTGCCATTTGTCGGAACGCTCTTATAAAAGTTTACAGAGGGAGTACTTATGTATATAAAGTTTCTCAATCTTAAGAAAGTTAACTTAGAGTCAAACAAATAGGACTTACATTTTAGGATGGAGGGAGTATGGGTTTGAAATTCTCTGAGGAGTGACATGCCTTTTCGAGGTAGCATAATATATCTGCAACAAAAATAGCTTCAATTCCATCGCAAAAAAAAAAAAAACTAGCTTCAGTGAATGATATTTTATGATTCCTTCGTCTTTGTGGTTTATACGTGGTAAAGCAGTTTGAACCAACCAACCAACAATTTACAATCGTTTCGAAGTTTCGTGCTAATGAACAAATAATACACATGAATTTCGACTGCGTCGGACGATGTGGTCATGGTCTGGTGGTTAGTCGAGCAAAAAGTGCAGAAAAGAAGGGATGGGAAGTCAAAACACGACAAGGCAGACTGACACAACACAAAACTATGTAATTTTGGGAGCAACAGAAGCAGCAAAAGAGATCCATGGTCTTGGATTTCATTTCCTATCAATAGCAATGGCACATAAGAATGCAAGTTTGAAATATATAAGGTAGAGCGATCTCTACCTTTTTATTTTCAAAAAAAAAATGCAAGTTCAGAATGAGCCCCAAGCACTGCCCGGGAAGGGAGAGGTTCTGGGTCTGCACAGGGGAGGGGAGATTAGGGGGTTTTGGACGGCTGGGATGGTTTGATTGGGGAGATGGACGGTGGATTTTGCGTGGTATTAAATAGGCATAAATAAAAAAAAGGAACCGGATTAGGATCGGGAGTATTGAACCCGACGTGAATCGAACACGCAACCTTCTGATCTGGAGTCAGACGCGCTACCATTGCGCCACGGATCCGGCGTGCTGTTACTCATTAATTAAGTTAGATATCATGCTAACCATACTCAGCCTGGACGTGTTATGCATATCCTATGAAGGTATGGCAAGTGGTTAAAGGAGCCAACGTCTTGTTATAGAGTGGGCTTAAACATGTCCGAGATGTCTCAGAAGCCACATGCCTTACTTCCATCGATGGCAGAAGTTGCTACATGAACGGCTCAGCGCGCGATTACAATTTACAGAACTCCTTTGAAGGGTGTGGCCATGACTAAGCAATGCAGGAAGACACAATACGGATTGGGGATGTGATTTCAGAACAATTACACAGCAGAGCGACAAAGACACAGAACTGCGTAATTTTAGGAGCAACAGAAGCAGAACAGCTGAACAAATCACACCCGACACCTTTTCGAGCGCAAGTCATGGATTGACACGACGAAACGGAAAATTCAGAATGCAACATGATCTTGGTTGCCAGTTGATAGCAATGCCACATGCTATACACGTCTGCACACAACTTGATCGGTCGGATACATAGCTATACATTACATGCTGTTAACTTTGTCGCCTGAAGATGGAGGAGCAAACTCTGCTATAGTTGAGTATTTTAGAGCATATTATTTTACAAGATCTCAACAGCACAAAGGCAAAAAAGAAATTACAGTGGCTGGCTCCTGCCGAAAAAATGATTTATGTCATTACTATATTTTGCAGAAAAGAATGCCTTAATCCCTCCGTCGCATCTCCAGGTCTGAAGAAGATCAACGCCCTTACTGGGTGTTGCAAATCCTTGTCACATCAATTACTGCAAAAGAATGAAAAACCATCACTGGTTAGGTGGATAGTTCTCATAGAATAACTGGCAGTTCACCCTAGTTTACACTGACAAATTGGAAGTTAAGGCTTAAGAACATTCTTATTCGACTGCACACAATCCTAATGCAGCAAACATTGCAACTGCATACACTCAAGCTAGTGACATTGGTGTTGATGTGGACTGAATCTATCCCACTTCTGATGAGATGCTCTAACAATTACAATGTACTAACGCATGTAGGCTGTGCAGTGCATATGTGTGCATGGATCTCTTGACTCTACTGACAACAATCTAACAGAAAAGTTTGTCCCCATTTCGTCTTTGGTCCTAGTTCCAATCTGATTTGCAGGTTGGTTTCCCTCCTCTGCACAACACATAATACAGAACTTTCTCCTCTGAACTTCAAAAGGAATTGACACAAACTACAAATGCTGGAACCAAGTTATGTATTTTAACATTTCACCGGATAATAATGATACAGAAGAAGATGTATAGAGACGGCAGAAAAAAGAGGACCTAAGCATCAGACTTCGAGGTTGACGGAGGGCATCTCGAACTCGGAGGTGATCTCCGCGATCTGCTTGCGGACGCTCATGTCGATGAAGTTGGAGCTGTCGCGGCCGTACTGCACGGTGAATCCGGCGATGAGCTCCGGGTCAAGGCGGGTCTTGATCCGGACGTTGGCGGCGCCGGTGATGTTCTGCACGTGCGTGGCGATCTGCGCGAGGTCCTGCGACTCGAGCTGCACCACGGAGGTGACGACGGCCTCCTCGGTGCCGGTGAGCGCGTTGTAGGCGGTCTCGAACTCGCGCACGATCTGCGGCATCAGGCTGGCGCGGGTGTTGTCGATGACCACGTTGAGGAAGTTGACGGTGTGCGGCTGCAGCTCCGACGACTTGGCGATCTCGTCGATGAGCGCCGTCTTCTCCTCGCGCGGCACGGTGGGGTTGTCGAAGAACTCGGCGATGGCCTCCTCCGCGAAGATCTTCTCCAGCTTCTCCATGTCCGCCACGGTCGCGTCGAGGGAGTCGCTCTCGGCGGCAACCTCCGTGAGCGCGGTCGCGTAGTTCTCGGCCGCGGCCTCGGCGCCGGCGGCGCTGGGCCTGCCGAGGTCGCCGCGGCGGCGGCGGGGCGCGGCGAGGCGGAGGGAGGGGAGCCCGCGCGCGACCGCGCAGGCGAAGGAGGCGGCGCGGGGCGCGGCGGAGGCGGACGAGGGTGACGCGGCCGCGGCCGCCGGGCAGAGGGTGACGGAGGAGGCGAGGCGGAGGGCGGCCATGGCTCGCTCGCGCGCGTCGTGGAGCGTGGGGTGGGGAGTGGTGCGGAGCTGGCTTGGCTGGCTCTGGTCTGCTGGGAAGAGGAGAGTGGAAGAGGGGTTTGGGTGGGCGATGGACGGGCGGGATCCGGTGGTTGCGAGATCGGACGGCGGAGGGGGGTCGTGGGCGTCCCGCGTGGCCGGAGATGTGTGGCCTGTGGCGGGATGAGGTGGATAAGAAATGGATGACCGTGTGCAACGATGACAGGATAGAGGCGGCACTTGGGATTGGGAATCAGGCTTCAGACACCGGGGTTTTCAGTGGTCTATTTATTTGAAAAATTCAGAAGTGTATTCATAGGTTTCAAAAAATTCAAACAAATTAGATCACGGGCTTGCTGGAACACAGTGGGGCTTGGCAGAAAATTCGTGCAAAATATAGGAGGAAGAAATTCAGTCACGGGCTGAACAAACAACACAAATAATATGATCTAAAATGAGAAAATTGCAGCAACCCTATCTGGTGTTATGGATCATCATATATTTTTCTTCTCGATTTATTAGAAGAGCAAGGAGGGAGCCTCTCTCTCTCTCTCTCTCTCTCTCTCTCACACACACACACACACACACACACACACACACACACACACACACAAAGGAGGCAGCTCCCCAGCTCCATTTCCATCTTCATTGAAATGAAACCACCAAGTCATGTTTACACCACAGTCTAGCAGAAACATGAAGCCCAGCAGCCTTTTCTTCCTTTCTTTTTTTTTGGTTTCAGAGTGCAATCCCACACACATGACTATATGGGATTTATTTTGGTGCACCATTTTTTCTAAAGCAATAAAATATATTGCACTTAAACCTGGTCTTCGCTGCATCATATTCCCCACCTTTCAGAGCCATCGCCATTGTTTGACAGACAGCTTCAAAGATCACTCTCTGGGCTCCAAGGTCTGCTGCTCCTCTTGCATTTGAGAGTAAATAGCATAAAACTACTACTTTACAGGATAGGGTTTCAAAAAACTGCCGGTTTTTAATTTTTCTCAGATAACTACCAAGTCAGGGGATGGCTGTTTAAAAAAACTCTAATTGTCTAGTGCTTTATTATTAATCATGATTATGACAGTTGGGGCCCGCATGTAAGAAAACTGATTGTTTGACTGTTTGTTTGACCGTTAAATGACATCTAGGGCCCATATGTCAGTGTCCCTGCAAACTTAAAAAAGCAATCAGGTCCTCCAAACAAATTGAAAAAAGCCATCGGGTCTCTCCCGTGCTCAAGATCCACAGGAGCGCACCCGCCGCTGTGCTCGACAGGGAGCTCCCTCCCGTCGCGACGGAGCTCCCTTCCAGCGCCGCCGCAGTCATCGTGCGTCCTCCTCCCTTTCGTGAGCTTCCCTCCGTGCGTCCTCTCCCTCTCCCTCTTTCTAAGGCACGACGGCCATGGAGTCCGAAGGCGGCGGCCGGAGTCCCAGCCCCTGGTGGCGGCGGGCGGAGTCCCAGCTCTTGGGCGCGGCGGCCGGAGTCCCAGCTCCCTGGGCATGGCGCATGGTTGGCGGTGGCCGTGCTCCTGGGTGCCGGCTGCTCCTCGCGCGGCGCTCCTTCCCTGGCTTGGCGTGTGGCGTGGCCGGCCTCCGCGCAGAGACGGTCGCCATGGCCGCGCAGAAGGGGGCAGCGTGGGCAGCAGCGAGGGCCGGCAGCCATGGCCGCGCGAAGGAGGTGGCCATGGCCGCGCGAAGGAGGTGGAGCTGGCCTTTATTTTTTCACTGGTGGATGAGATGAGCTGCACCAGGAGCCGGCCTTTGTTTTTCCTGGTCGCCGTGGAGGTCAAGGAGCGGCGGCGTGGGCAGCAGGGTGGCCGGCGGCCATGACTTGAGTTGGCGCAGGCGGGGCTGCGGGGAGGGAGGAGAAGAAGGAAGGAGAAGAGCAGGAGGAAGAGACACTGACGTGTGGGGCCCACACGTCAGGTAACGGTCAAACTAAACGGTCAAACTGACGGTGAGTTTAGGTGCGGGTCCGACTTGTCATAATCATGATCAATAGCTAACCACTCCATGATTTGGGTTTTCTGAAACAGCCAACCACCCATTTGGTAGTTATCTGAGAAAAATTAAAAACCGGTAGTTTTTTGAAACCCTAGCCTGTAAAGTAGTAGTTTTATGCTATTTACTCTGCATTTGAGGAAAATATGTCCCCCATCTTCATCTAGCCGAGAGCACATGGGGCACCTTGTATCCAGATCACTTCTCCTGCGTTTGATGGTCAGCGGGGTTTTGAGCGATCTGTTTATTTGAAAAATTCTCAAGTGTATTTGTAGGGTTCAAAAGATTCAAACAAATTGAATCACGGGCTTGCTGGGAATACACAATGGGTTGGCAGGAAATTTGTGCAAAATGTAGGAGGAAGCAATTCAGTCACAGTCTGAACAAACAGCACAAATACTACAGTATGATCTAAAATGAGGCAAAAAAATGCAGCAACACTATTTGGTCCTATTGATCATTGTATATTTTTCGTGTTGCTTTAATAGAAGAACAGTGAGGGAATGAAACCACCAAGTCATGCTTGCATCATAGTCCAGAAGAAACATAAAGCCTTTTTCTTTTCTTTTTGTTCAGAGTGCAATCCCACACAGATGAGATTTATTGTGAAAACCTGTGGATGCATTTAAGAAAGAATTTTCTTTAACAGAGCTCGATACGCAAAAGCATTTACCAATCAGCCTCCGCACAACATCGCTGGGCTGGACACGCAAGCAAGAACAATCAAATTAATAGGCTTCAGACAGCGGGGGTTTCAGTGATTTATTAACTTTTAAATTTCAGAAGTGTACTTATAGGTTTTAAAAAATTCAAACAAATTAGATCACGAGCTTGCCAGAACGCACTGTGGGTTGGCAGAAGATTTGTGCAAAATATAGGAGGAAGAAATTTAGCCACGGTCTGAACAAAGAACACAAATACTACAGTATGATGATCTAAAATGAGAAAATTGCAGCAATACTATCTGGTGTTATCATATAATTTTTTTCTTGATTTTTTTAGAAGAAAAGGGGAGGGAGCTCCCCATGCTCCATTTCATTGAAATGAAACCAACAAGTCATCTTTACATCACAGTCCAGAAGAAACATGAAAGCCTTTTTCTTTTCTTTTTGTTCAGAGTGCAATCCCACACACCTGAGATTTATTTTGAAAACCTGCAGATGCACTTGAGAAAAACAGAAATTAGTAGAGCTCGATACGCAAAAGCATTTACCAATCAGGCTCCACAAAACATCGCTGGCCCTGGGCTCGACACACGTGTAAGAAAGAACAAACAATGAAATTAATAGGATCGATAGCATCATAGTACCACATAGACTGAAAATGTCACCAGTTCGTTAAGAAAACAAACTTATCACCAGAAACCAAAACAGAGTCTTGGAAATAGTGTACAGGTACACAAACAGCTAATTAAACTCAATAAGATGAAACCAAATAGAGTTGCTCCTAATTTTTTGCTGCCATCTTTGAGATCAGACCTTCTCCACTCCTGTACCCAGCAAAGCCACAAGTTCAATAACTGCCTTCATACATGACTTCCAAATCCTTCTGATCTGAAATTCATGAACTGAGCTCTCAAGAGCTCCCGTAATTTCTCCAAAGTCACTTTATACAAAGTTTAAATAGGAAAAGCCGCATCCATATCATACTTGGTGCAGGTGCAACAATGCAACTATATCACTCTTCTATTGCAACAATTTCAAAACAGAGTAATGTAGTAACTTGAAGACTCAGTGCGCTTACCAAAGGACGATAGATTTTCGCCTGCCGTTTTCCTTATAAAAAGCTAGATAGGTTACCAAATCAGTAATATTAACAAATAGTCATAGAAAGCAGCAATCATCCAGCAAGGCTATAAAGCAGGTAACGAACATGAAACCAACGAAACTAGATTATCCACACGTTTCAGAAATAACAACATAAGCTAAATCACCGCACATGAGTAACCAAATCACTATATTCCAGTCTGAACTGAGGACAATGTCAGATAAGAACTTATGCCTACTTGGTAAGCATTTCACAATCTCTCCTAGTTCAACTTCGGGAAGCATTCACCCCTACACAAACAGTAGCATAAGCACCTGCAAGCCCTGGAACACTCATCAGCGACTCTTGAGCAAATCCTTGGCCTTCAGAGCATGTGAGGGTGGCAATAAATGGCATGAATGCCAATGTCGTGTCTGTTACTTGCCACCAATAGGCAGCCCTTACTTTCACATTCCACAAGACGCCCCTTGTGAGATGCACTATTGTGACGGTTGATATCATCCTGATCATTCTGCATAGTCACTAGTTTTTGGCGCCGCTCCAAGTAGCAGATCAAACAATATATCTTGTTGCCTTTCAGCTTTGACATCTCCGCCCGGAACTGTAGGTGAAGGGATCGCTCCTTTTCCATGTCGTTCGGTTCCTTCATGTATCAGAAAAGAAGTGACAAGAAAGATTACAATAGGATTCCAGATGCATCAAATTAGCTCCAATAAAAAGTAAGGACAAGACAACCAGCATCACTGGACAAGCAAATTGGAGCAAGATTGAATTATGAGGGAGCAGGAATTGCATGCGACATAGTTTCTCTCATTCACCCACAGAAGTTCCATTGCCTAAGCAATTAATTATTGTTTTTTTTTGGAGCAAAAGAGAGGCTTTCCCTCTCCGATTTCATATAAAGAAACCCAGTTCTAGTAACAGACTCCCTTACTTGACTCGCAACATACTAAGGCTACTGATCACAATTAACTATTGTTACCTCCCAAAGAATCCAGCAACTAAAAATTAGGCAGAATCACTGCAAATGGCATAAGTGGAATTGTTGCTTAAGTTGTGAAAATTAGGGTGATTATGCAACCATCATCCTAGCCCGAAGCATAAAAAAGTGGGATAATCAAAACTCGCAAGAGACACAATCTCTCATTTGCAAAGTGCATAAGGTGTATTTGTTGCTTAAATTCTGCAAATTAGGTGATCATGGAATCATGATCCCAATACGAATCCTAAAACAGCGGGGTCACCAGAACTCACAAAGTGATAATTATCAGGATATAAAGAAGAGCAAGCAACAATTCCAGAAGAGAGAGGGGGGTCTTCAATTACTCGAGGTACACCATCAATGCATCGAACCTAAACTGAATCTAATAGCAAATGAACAGCACTTGAAAACAAAACAGCACATGACAAGGCAAAAAAAAAAAACAGTTCAGAATTTGCACCTGAGGGATGATGGAAGAAGGGGACGCAGCAGGGCCGCTGGCCGTGGCAGCAGGTGCAGGAGACGAAGCTGGGCCTCTGGCCGTGGCAGCAGGGACGCTGGGGGCAAGTGCAGGAGACGAAGCTGGGATACTGGCCGTGGCAGGAGGCCTCACCCGGGCTGCGGGCGGAATACGGCGGCTCGGAGGAGGAGGAGCGGGGCGAGCATGGTGCCGAAACCAGCCCCTCGGCGGGCCATGGCGCGGAGCAGGTGGCGAGGGAACAGGGCCGAGGGTGGCCTGGACATTCCCCCGCTTCCTCTTCTTGCCCACGACTAGGGTAAAGCCACCGTCATCTTCCAGCTTCCCGCCGGTGGCTGGGACCGACGACGCGGGGCCCGTGGGGACGGCAGCTGCCGGGTGGAGGATGATGTCATTGGTGTCCCGGAGGAAGCCGTCCGGTGGGGTAGGGTCCTCGGAGGAGAGCGGCGCCCCGTCGAGGACGATGGTGCTGGTGGGGGAGAGGGCGCCGCGTGTCGGCGTGAGGCCCTCGGCCTCGGCGGCGAGAGGCGCGGGAGGGAGGAGCGCCACGTCGGTGGCTGCGAGGGTGCCGAGTGGCGGCATTAGGTCCTCTGTGGCGATAGGCGCGGGGTGGATGAGTACTGCTTCGGCGGCGGCGCGGTTGACTCGTCGGCGCCGCCGTTTCTTGGCTTCTTTGTTTCCCCCCGCCGTCACCGCCCAGAACGCTCTCTGGCGCAGGGCAGAGAACAGACGGCGCAGGAAATCGACTAGCCAAGCGCGCGTCGCGCCTCCGGGAAGCTTCATGGCGGCGGTGCGAGGAGGCGGAAGGGAAGCCGGGCAGGGGGGCGCGGAGGCGGAGCTGACGCCGAGGGGGAGGGGGAAAGGCCGTTGGTTTTCCCTTTTTTTTTTTCTGGAGCTGGCCGTTGGTTTCTTTGCGAGCGAGGGGGAGAAGGGGGGTTTTGTAAAGTAGGGTGGAGTTCGGAATTGTACGCTTAAGGTGAACTTTTTTTTTCCGGGTGTCAAGACAGTATAAAAAACACTATATAAGTAAAAAATTACATTCAGGTCCGTAGACCATCTTGGGACGTCTACAAGCACTAGGGCAAGCCGAAGAAGCGTCGCCGTCATCGCCCCTCCATCACCGGAACTGGGCAAACCTTATTATAATACACAGTCGGGAGATCATCGTGCTAAGGCTCAATAGGACCAGCGTGCCAAAACAGCAGCCGCCGTCGATGAAGAGAAGTATAGACCGGAATGATCAGATTACAAACACACGAACACATACGAACGAAGACCGAATTCACTGAAGACAAATGCCGACCGAATCCCGTGAGATCTGTTGAAGACAAATCTCCACATGCCCTCTGAAGATGCTAGACGCACCACCAGAACGAGGACTAGACTGGGAGAACCTTATTCCAATTTCAGGGAGTCGTTGTCGTCTCGTCTTCCTGAACATGACACAAACCCTAAACGAATACAAAAAAACACCTAAAAACAAAGTAGGAACGTCTCCACGGGCAAGGGCCGAGATCCATTACGCCTTCATGGTCTAAGATCACACAAGACGAAACCGATCTGCGGCGGTGCTAGCGGGAGGCGTGGATTCCTAACCACCCTCGCGCGACCGCACGAGGCGAAAGAAATTTTTATTTTACTTTCAATGTTGCTAAGAAGAGTAAAATGCATCTACTCTCCCTGAACTTGCATCCAAATTTCACTTCAGTCACTGTATTGTTAAAATACGGTCACTACGAGCATGTACAATGGGACGTGATTGTACGACAACCGTTTGCTGTATTCCGCTCGTAAGAAGGGAGTTCACCGGTCCACGAGCTCCATGTAGGCATGGTGGTTTGGTCATTGTCCTTTAATGAAACATCACATTTGTGCAGGGTGAGGGAGATGGGGAAAAACGAAACACATGCGTGCCTCTCTCCCACTCAATTCCTCGTCTCTCTGCAAGGACTATGCCTTCATGTATCATGAACTAACACTTCTCCCAGTTTAAAACAAAATTGTTTTTTCTCAAATCTCTGCAAAATTTTGTCGAGATTGTGCAAGCAGTCATCAAAAAAAAAATTCATAGATGGAGAAAATTGTCCATGAAAACTTCAATAACTTTTTCACAGAAGTCAAAAAATATAGCAGTCGTGCATATTTGAAATGTAGCATGTGCATTGCATAAATCAAAAGGCATACATCTATAAGCAAAAGTTCTAAAATGACAAATAAATGTGGTCCCCTCTTGATCATCAAAATGGACAGGTATTTGAGAGAATTATAATAGACATCAAAGAAACAAAATTATGTGTGCTTAGATAACCTTTCTAACATTTGATAAAAAATGTTAAGGATAATAATCTTTTCTTATAGCCTTATTAAATTTTTTCAAATCTATAACCACTTAAAACTCTTTGTGAAATAAGTTCATATTTATCATTAGAAACAACAATAATGCCAACTTTCTTAGGGACAGAATGAACATGGCTTACACATCTACTATCACCTACTCCCTCCGTCCGGAAATACTTGTCATCAAAATGAATAAAAGTGGATGTATCTAGACGTATTTTAATTCTAGATACATCCCTTTTTATCCATTTTGGTGACAAGTATTTTCGGACGGAGGGAGTATAAGATAAATTATAACTGCTTTCGAAAGATCTTTGTCAATGGACAAGTCTTGGATTGCTTTCGAAGGATCTTCGTCTCCTACATTAATTGGCAATTGCTCGACTTGTGAGCTGTTAGATTCATTAAACTTCACATCTATCGTCTCTTCAACTTTTCGAGGGAAGTTGTTGTAGACACAGGAAGTGTGAGGGTTCAATCCATTTTTTGACAGAAAGACCGTAAGGGAACCCCCTATAGTATAATTGGTGCAACAAACCCAAATTGCAAGTATCATGCCTTGAATCTGAATGGGTGGGAAGGCATCAACCCCTTTTCACCACTAGGTTGATCCATAACCAAGTAGAAAACCTTCATGTGATTGCAAGTACCATGCCTTGAATCTGGGTGGGTGGGAAGGCATCAACCCCTTTCCACCACTAGGTCGATCCATAACCGAGTAGAAAACCTTCATGTGATTTAGGAGCAAATTTTGAACGACGATGTTTATCAAGAATGTGATATTTTGAGCCAAATACTCGAACATATCCAACTTGTGGCTTGTTACTGGTGAGTAGCTCATGCACCGTTTTACCAACAAGCTTGTAAAGATAAAGTCGATTTGTAGCATGACAAGCCATCTCAACCGCTTCCGCCCAAAAGTGTTCTGGTGTCTTGTATTCATCTAGCATTGTTCTTACCATCTCGATAAGGGTATGGTTCTTCCTCTGAACAACTCCATTTTATTGAGGTGTGTACATAACCGAGACTCATGTGAGATCCCTTCTTCGTCAAGAAAGGTATTCACATTGGCGTTCTTGAACTTCGTTCCGTTGTCGCTCTGAACCTTCTTGATCATCACTTCAAATTGATTTTGGGCCATCCTAGCGAGGTTCTTAAAGATCTTTTGTACCTGTGATTTGTCATCAAGAAAGAACACTCACGTAAATCTGAAAAAAAATCATCAACAATGACCAAACCGAAGGAGTTACCACCAAGGCTCTTATAAGCATTGGACCGAAGAGATCCATATGGATTAGCTCAAGTGGTCTCCTTATTGTCATGATATTCTTCACGGGATGACTTCCTCCAACTTGGTTTCCTGCTTGGCAAGCACTAAAAAGTCTATCCTTGTCAAAAATAACATCTTTCACACCAAGAATATGATCTCCTTTAACAAGTTTGTCAAGATTTCGCATGCCAACATGTCCTAACCTTCTATGCCATAACCAACCTTTAGAAGATTTTGCAATTGGGATCTTTTAGTGAAGTCAACAATGTATAGGTCACCTCTACGAATGTCGGTAAAGACCATATCATTATTATCTCAACGAAACACTTGACAGTCTACTTCGGTAAATAGAAAATTAAACCAAAGTCGGCTAGTCTAGATACAGAAAGAAGACTGTAACCAAGAGATTCAACGAGCATAACATTTTGAATAGAGCTATCATTGGATATGGCCACCTTACCAAGGCTAAGTACCTTACCCTTGGAGTTGTCTCCAAAAGTCACATACTTGCGTGGACCATCATTCTTAGCAAGCTCAAGAAACATGTCTCTATCTCCAGTCATGTGATTGGTACATCCACTATCAAGAATCCATTATTTTCCTCCGGCCATGTAATCTCGAAGAATTGCCATAAGACTAAGATTTCTCATAGTCTTCTCATATTCAATTTCAAATTCTTTGCCATCATCATAATATCCATGTTCAACATCATCGTCATCATCATGTATGGGATCATCGCCTATGGCAATGAATTTGTTAGTTTCATGATCATGACAATATGCAAGTTTATGAAGTCTAATGGCTTCCATTATGATGTTGCTAATGGTTCCAACATCACCTTTAGCGCGCAAAAGATCACGAAGCTCAAATAGACATTCATGAAATTTAGGATCACTAGGCTTCATCTTATGAAAGGCAATAGATTTATGAAGGATCTCATCAAGGTTCTTTGGGCTACAATGGGCGATGATATTGTTTGCCGTCGAGGTTAGCTGCATCCCATGTCTTATACACCATCTATTCCTAAATATAAGTATTTTTAGAGATTCCAATATAGACTGCATAAGGAGCAAAATGAGTGAATCTAGATTCTAATGTAAACTATATCTACAATTCTATATACATCTGTATGTAGTTCATATTGAAATCTCAAAAAAAAATACTTGTACTTAGGAACATAGGTAGTTGTATTCTACATCATTTGTGCAATCTCAGTTTAGCTTCTAACATTACTGGTTGCTTGTAGGTACATATATGAGCGGTACAGATCCACGCTTCGATCCCTTTTGCGTATGGGGCAATGAGATATTCATGAACAAGCGGCAAGTGATGAAACTAAGAAAGATTGTTAGGCGAAAGTGAAGGAAATATGCCCTAGAGGCAATAATAAAGTTATTATTTATTTCCTTATATCATGATAAATGTTTATTATTCATGCTAGAATTGTATTAACCGGAAACATAATACATGTGTGAATACATAGACAAACAGAGTGTCACTAGTATGCCTCTACTTGACTAGCTCATTAATCAAAGATGGTCATGTTTCCTAACCATGAACAAAGAGTTGTTATTTGATTAACGGGATCACATCATTAGTTGAATGATCTGATTGACATGACCCATTCCATTAGCTTAGCACCCGATCGTTTAGTATGTTGCTATTGCTTTCTTCATGACTTATACATGTTCCTATGACTATGAGATTATGCAACTCCCGTTTGCCGGAGGAACACTTTGGGTGCTACCAAACGTCACAACGTAACTGGGTGATTATAAAGGAGTACTACAGGTGTCTCCAAAGGTAGATGTTGGGTTGGCGTATTTCGAGATTAGGATTTGTCACTCCGATTGTCGGAGAGGTATCTCTGGGCCCTCTCGGTAATGCACATCACATAAGCCTTGCAAGCACTGCAACTAATATGTTAGTTGTGAGATGATGTATTACGGAACGAGTAAAGAGACTTGCCGGTAACGAGATTGAACTAGGTATTGGATACCGACGATCGAATCTCGGGCAAGTAACATACCGATGACAAAGGGAACAACGTATGTTGTTATGCGGTCTGACCGATAAAGATCTTCGTAGAATATGTAGGAGCTAATATGGGCATCCAGGTCCTGCTATTGGTTATTGACCGGAGACGTGTCTCGGTCATGTCTACATTGTTTTCGAACCGTAGGGTCCGCACGCTTAAGGTTTCGATGACAGTTATATTATGAGTTTATGAGTTTTGATGTACCGAAGGAGTTCGGAGTCCCGGATGAGATCGGGGACATGACGAGGAGTCTTGAAATGGTCGAGACGTAAAGATCGATATATTGGACGACTATATTCGGACTTCGGAAAGGTTCCGAGTGATTCGGGTATTTTTCGGAGTACCGGAGAGTTACGGGAATTCGCTGGGAGAAGTATTGGGCCTTGATGGGCTTTAGTGGGAAGAGGAGAAAAGGCCTGCTGCGCCCCCCTCCCCTCTAGTCCGAATTGGACTAGGGAAAAGGGGGCCGGCCACCTTTCCTACTCCTCCACTTCCTTCTCCCTTCCTCCCCTCTTGATGGACTCCTACTAGGACTTGGAGTCCTAGTAGGACTCCCATCCTGGCCGCACCAATGGCCTTGGCCGGCCTCCTCCTCCTCCATCCTTTATATACTGAGGCAAGGGGCACCCCATAGACACACAAGTTGATCCTTGAGATCGTTCCTTAGCCGTGTGCGGTGCCCCCAGCCACCAAATTCCACCTCGATCATACCGTTGTAGTGCTTAGGCGAAGCCCTGCGTCGGTAGAACATCAAGATCGTCACCACGCCGTCGTGCTGACGGAACTCTTCCTCGACGCTTTGCTGGATCGGAGCCCGAGGATCGTCATCGAGCTGAACGTGTGCTAAGAACTCGGAGGTGCTGGAGTAACGGTGCTTGGATCGGTCGGATTGGGAAGAAGACGTACGACTACTTCCTCTACGTTGTGTCAACGCTTCCGTTGCGATCTACAAGGGTACGTAGATCAGACTCTCCCCCTCGTTGCTATGCATCACCATGATTTTGCGTGTGCGTAGGAAATTTTTTGAAATTACTACGTTCCCCAACAGTGGCATCCGAGCCTAGGTTTTATGGTTTGATGTTATTTGCACGAGTAGAACACAAGTGAGTTGTGGGCGATACAAGTCATACTGCCTACCAGCATGTCATACTTTGGTTCGGCGGTATTGTTGGACGAGACGACCCGGACCAACCTTACGCGTACGCTTACGCGAGACCGGTTCCCTCGACGTGCTTTCCACATAGATGGCTTGCGGGCGACTGTCTCTCCAACTTTAGTTGAACCGAGTATGGCTACGCCCGGTCCTTGAGAAGGTTAAAACGGAGTCTATTTGACAAACTATCGTTGTGGTTTTGATGCGTAGGTGAGATGAGTTCTTGCTTAAGCCCGTAGCAGCCACGTAAAACTTGCAACAACAAAGTAGAGGACGTCTAACTTGTTTTTGCAGGGCATGTTGTGATGTGATATGGTCAAGGCATGATGCTGATTTTTATTGTATGAGATGATCATGTTTTGTAACCAAGTTATCGGCAACTGACAGGAGCCATATGGTTGTCGCTTTATTGTATGCAATGCAATCGCGATGTAATGCTTTACTTTATTGCTAAGCGGTAGTGATAGTCGTGGAAGCATAAGATTGGCGAGACGACAACGATGCTACGATGGAGATCAAGGTGTCGCGCCGGTGACGATGGTGATCATGACGGTGCTTCGGAGATGGAGATCACAAGCACAAGATGATGATGGCCATATCATATCATTTATATTGATTGCATGTGATGTTTATCTTTTATGCATCTTATCTTGCTTTGATTGACGGTAGCATTATAAGATGATCTCTCACTAAATTATCAAGAAGTGTTCTCCCTGAGTATGCACCGTTGTGAAAGTTCTTCGTGCTGAGACACCACGTGATGATCGGGTGTGATAGGCTCTACGTTCAAATACAACGGGTGCAAAACAGTTGCACACGCGGAATACTCAGGTTATACTTGACGAGCCAAGCATATACAGATATGGCCTCAGAACACGGAGACCGAAAGGTCGAGCGTGAATCATATAGTAGATATGATCAACATAGTGATGTTCACCAATGAAACTACTCCATCTCACGTGATGATCGGACATGGTTTAGTTGATTTGGATCACGTGATCACTTAGAGGATTAGAGGGATGTCTATCTAAATGGGAGTTCTTAAGTAATATGATTAAATTGAACTTAAATTTATCATGAACTTAGTCCTGGTAGTATTTTGCAAATTATGTTGTAGATCAATAGCTCGCGTTGTTGCTTCCCTGAATTTATTTTGATATGTTCCTAGAGAAAATTGTGTTGAAAGATGTTAGTAGCAATGATACGGATTGGATCCGTGATCTGAGGTTTATCCTCATTGCTGCACAGAAGAATTATGTCCTTGATGCACCGCTAGGTGACAGACCTATTGCAGGAGCAAATGCAGACGTTATGAACGTTTGGCTAGCTCAATATGATGACTACTTGATAGTTTAGTGCACCATGCTTAATGGCTTAGAATCGGGACTTCAAAGACGTTTTGAACGTCATGGACCATATGAGATGTTCCAGGAGTTGAAGTTAATATTTCAAGCAAATACCCGAGTTGAGAGGTATGAAGTCTCCAACAAGTTCTATAGCTAAAAGATGGAGGAGAATCGTTCAACCAGTGAGCATGTGCTCAGATTGTCTGGGTACTACAATCGCTTGAATCAAGTGGGAGTTAATCTTCCAGATAAGATAGTGATTGACAGAATTCTCTAGTCACCATCACCAAGTTAGTAGAACTTCATGATGAACTATAATAAGCAAAGGATAACGGCAACAACTCCCAAGCTCTTCGTGATGCTGAAATCAACGAAGGTAGAAATCAAGAAAAACATCAAGTGTTGATGGTTGACAAGATCACTAGTTTCAAGAAAAGGGCAAAGGGAAGAAGGGGAACTTCAAAAGAACGGCAAGCAAGTTGCTACTCATGTGAAGAAGCCCAAGTCTGGTCCTAAGCCTGAGACAAAGTGCTTCTACTGCAAAGGGACTGGTCACTGGAAGCGGAACTACCCCAAGTGATTGGCGGATAAGAAGGATGGCAAAGTGAACATAAGTATATTTGATATACATGTTATTGATGTGTACTTTACTAGTGTTTATAGCAACCCCTCAGTATTTGATGCTAGTTCAGTTGCTAAGATTAGTAACTCGAAACGGGAGTTGCAGAATAAACAGAGACTAGTTAAGGGTGAAGTGACGATGTGTGTTGGAAGTGGTTCCAAGATTGATATGATCATCATCGCACACTCCCTATAATTTCGGGATTAGTGTTGAACCTAAATAAGTGTTATTTGGTGTTTGCGTTGAGCATGAATATGATTTGATCATGTTTATTGTAATACGGTTATTCATTTAAGTAAAAGAATAAATTGTTGTTCTGTTTACATGAATAAAACCTTATATGGTTACACACCCAATGAAAATAGTTCATTGGATCTCGATCGTAGTGATACACATAATCATAATATTGAAACCAAAAGATGCAAAGTTAATAATGATAGTGCAACTTATTTGTAGCACTGCCGTTTAGGTCATATTGGTGTAAAGCGCATGAAGAAACTCCATGATGATGTGCTTTTGGAATCACTTGATTATGAATCAGTTGATGCTTGCGAACCATGCCTCATGGGCAGGATGACTAAGACTCTGTTCTTCGGAACAATGGAGCAAGCAACAGATTTGTTGGAAATCATACATACTGATGTATGTGGTCCGATGAATATTGAGGCTCGCGACAGGTATCATTATTTTCTGATCTTCACAGATGATTTGAGCAGATATGAGTATATCTACTTGATGAAACATAAGTCTGAAACATTTGAAAAGTTCAAAGAATTTCAGAGTGAAGTGAAAAATTATCGTAACAAGAAAATAAAGTTTCTATGATCTGATCGTAGAGAAGAGTATTTGAGTTACGAGTTTGGCCTTCAGTTAAAAACAATGTGAAATAGTTTCACTACTCACGCCACAAGGAACACCATAGTGTAATGGTGTGTCCGAACGTCATAACCGTACTTTATTAGATATAGTGCGATCTATGATGTCTCTTACCGATCTACCACTATCGTTTTGGGGTTATGCATTAGAGACAGTTGCATTCACGTTAAAAAGGGCACCATCTAAGTCCGTTGAGACGGCACAATCTGAACTGTGGTTTAGCAAGAAACCAAAGTAGTCGTTTCTTAAAGTTTGGGATTGTGATGCTTATGTGAAAAAGTTTCATCCTGATAAGCTCAAACCCAAATCGGAAAAATGCGTCTTCATAGGATACCCTAAAGAATATGTTGGGTACACCTTCTATCACAGATCCGAAGGCAAGATATTCGTTGCTGAGAATGGATCCTTTCCAGAGAAGGAGTTTTCTCTTGAAAGAAGTGAGTGGGAGGAAAGTAGAAAACTTGATAAGGTAATTGTACCTTCTCCCTTATTGGAAAGTAGTTCATCACAAAAATCTGTCTTGTGACTACTACACCAATTAGTGAGGAAGCTAATGATGATGATCATGTAACTTCAGATCAAGTTACTACCGAATCTCGTAGGTAAACCAAAGTGAGAACCGCACCAGAGTGGTACGGTAATCCTGTTCTGGAAGTCATGTTACTAGACCATGACGAACTTGCGAACTATGAGGAAGCGATGATGAGCCCAGATTCCGCGAAATGGTTTGAGGCCATAAAATCTGAGATATGATCCATGTATGAGAACAAAGTTTGGACTTTGGTTGACTTTCCCGATGATTGGCAAGCAATTGAGAATAAATGGATCTTCAAGAGGAAGACGGACGCTGGTAGTACTGTTACTATCTACAAAGCTAGAATTGTCGCAAAAGGTTTTCGACAAGTTCAAGGTGTTGACTACGATGAGAGCTTCTCACTCGTATCTATGCTTGAGTCTGTCCGAATCATGTTAGTAATTGCCGCATTTTATAAAATCTGGCAAACGGATAAACAAAACTGCATTCCTTAATGGATTTATTAAAGAAGAGTTGTATATGATGCAACCAGAAGGTTTTGTCAATCCGAAAGGTGCTAACAAAATGTGCAAGCTCCAGCGATCCATCTGTGGACTGGTGCAAGCATCTCGGAGTTGGAATATACACTTTGATGAGTTGATCAAAGCATATAGTTTTATACAGACTTGCAGTGAAGCCTGTATTTACAAGAAAGTGAGTGGGAGCACTACAGCATTTCTGATAAGTATATGTGAATGACATATTGTTGATCGGAAATAATGTAGAATTATTCTGTAAAGCATAAAGGAGTGTTTGAAAGGAGTTTTTCAAAGAAAGACTTCGGTGAAGCTGCTTACATATTGAGCTTCAAGATCTATAGAGATAGATCAAGATGCTTGATAAGTTTTTCCAATGAGTACATACCTTGACAAGATTTTGAAGTAGTTCAAAATGGAGCAGTCAAAGAAAGAGTTCTTGCCTGTATTACAAGGTGTGAAGTTGAGTAAGACTCAAAGCCCGACCACGGCAGAAGATAGAAAGAGAATGAAAGTCATTCCCTATGCCTTGGCCATAGGTTCTATAAAGTATGTCATGCTGTATACCAGATCTATTATATACCCTGCATTGATTTGGCAAGGGAGTACAATAGTGATCTAGGAGTAGATCACTGGACAACGGTCAGAATTATCCTTAGTGAAATAAGGATATGTTTCTCGATTATGGACGTGACAAAAAGGTTCGTCGTAAAGAGTTACGTCGATGCAAGTTTTTGACACTGATCCAGATGAATCTAAAGTCTCAATCTGGATACATATTGAAAGTGGGAGCAATTAGCTAGAGTAGCTCCGTGTAGAGCATTGTAGACATAGAACTTGCAAAATACTTACGGATCTGAATATGACAGACCCGTTGACTAAAATTATCTCACAAGCAAAACATGATCACACCTTAGTACTCTTTGGGTGTTAATCACATAGATATGTGAACTAGATTACTGACTCTAGTAAACCATTTGAGTGTTGGTCACATGACGATGTGAACTATGGGTGTTAATCACATGGTGATGTAAACTATTGCTGTTAAATCACATGGCGATGTGAACTAGATTATTGACTCTAGTGCAAGTGGGAGACTGAAGGAAATATGCCCTAGAGGCAATAATAAAGTTATTATTTATTTCCTTATATCATGATAAATGTTTATTATTCATGCTAGAATTGTATTAACCGGAAACATAATACATGTGTGAATACATAGACAAACAGAGTGTCACTAGTATGCCTCTACTTGACTAGCTCGTTAATCAAAGATGGTTATGTTTCCTAACCATGAACAAAGAGTTGTTATTTGATTAACGGGATCACATCATTAGTTGAATGATATGATTGACATGACCCATTCCATTAGCTTAGCACCCGATCGTTTAGTATGTTGCTATTGCTTTCTTCATGACTTATACATGTTCCTATGACTATGAGATTATGCAACTCCCGTTTGCCGGAGGAATACTTTGGGTGCTACCAAACGTCACAACGTAACTGGGTGATTATAAAGGAGTACTACAGGTGTCTCCAAAGGTAGATGTTGGGTTGGCGTGTTTCGAGATTAGGATTTGTCACTCCGATTGTCGGAGAGGTATCTCTGGGCCCTCTCGGTAATGCACATCACATAAGCCTTGCAAGCACTGCAACTAATATGTTAGTTGTGAGATGATGTATTACGGAACGAGTAAAGAGACTTGCCGGTAACGAGATTGAACTAGGTATTGGATACCGACGATCGAATCTCGGGCAAGTAACATACCGATGACAAAGGGAACAACGTATGTTGTTATGCAGTCTGACCGATAAAGATCTTCGTAGAATATGTAGGAGCCAATATGGGCATCCAGGTCCCGCTATTGGTTATTGACCGGAGACGTGTCTCGGTCATGTCTACATTGTTCTCAAACCGTAGGGTCCGCACGCTTAAGGTTTCGATGACAGTTATATTATGAGTTTATGAGTTTTGATGTACCGAAGGAGTTCGGAGTCCCGGATGAGATCGGGGACATGACGAGGAGTCTCGAAATGGTCGAGACGTAAAGATCGATAAATTGGACGACTATATTCGGACTTCGGAAAGGTTTCGAGTGATTCGGGTATTTTTCGGAGTACCGGAGAGTTACGGGAATTCGCTGGGAGAAGTATTGGGCCTTGATGGGCTTTAGTGGGAAGAGGAGAAAAGGCCTGCTGCGCCCCCCTCCCCTCTAGTCCGAATTGGACTAGGGAAAAGGGGGCCGGCCACCTTTCCTACTCCTCCACTTCCTTCTCCCTTCCTCCCCTCTTGATGGACTCCTACTAGGACTTGGAGTCCTAGTAGGACTCCCATCCTGGCCGCACCAATGGCCTTGGCCGGCCTCCTCCTCCTCCATCCTTTATATACTGAGGCAAGGGGCACCCCATAGACACACAAGTTGATCCTTGAGATCGTTCCTTAGCCGTGTGCGGTGCCCCCAGCCACCAAATTCCACCTCGATCATACCGTTGTAGTGCTTAGGCGAAGCCCTGCGTCGGTAGAACATCAAGATCGTCACCACGCCGTCGTGCTGACGGAACTCTTCCTCGACGCTTTGCTGGATCGGAGCTCGAGGATCGTTATCGAGCTGAACGTGTGCTAAGAACTCGGAGGTGCTGGAGTAACGGTGTTTGGATCGGTCGGATCGGGAAGAAGACGTACGACTACTTCCTCTACGTTGTGTCAACGCTTCCGTTGCAATCTACAAGGGTACGTAGATCAGACTCTCCCCCTCGTTGCTATGCATCACCATGATCTTGCGTGTGCGTAGGAATTTTTTTGAAATTACTACGTTCCCCAATAGAAAGAAACGGGTGATTGGAATTAAGCTCTTTATTTACACTTTATCAAAGACAACAGTGAACTTTAGGATGGTAAGTAATGTGTTGCCTTTTCCCCCTGCCCACAACAAGTTACTCTATTAGACCACAATATCTGATATTTTTCTCTTTTTAGTGGTTTCCGAAGCTATTTACTGATGATCACCTTGCAAACTACATGGCCGGAGTGGAGGCAACTAAGGTTAAAGTATATAATTCATGCTACAATGATAATGCTCTAGAAGTCTTCCCGAAGGCGGTGAAGGATGGGCGGGCGATCGTCACAAGGGGTTGGAAAAAAGGGGTTCGTGCCTATCGCATGCGGGAAGGCACAATATGGGCATTCCGCTTTTTCAACACCATCGACAGTCAAAATGATTTACACTTGTCTCTTCACCTTTACCGCTTTTAAATACTATGGTTCATCATAGTTAATTGCCGCCTAATCCTATAATTACTGAACATATTGTATTGGCAATTTTATTTATGGATTCGTTGTTGAACTATTGTGATGAGAATTTGAATTGCACTTTTCATATTTCAAAATTTCCAATTCGAATAATAAATTACAGGAAAAAAGAAAAAGAGAACAGACGGCCATGGAACTTTGCAAATGGTTTTGGCAGTAAAAGCGCTTGTGATGGATAGCCCAATGCCACACAGTTTTCTACATCAAATCGTGTGTGATGTAGTTAATGAAAGCAAACGGTTAACCAAGGCAGAGCGTGTGTGATAGTTACACATTTCACACACGAGCATATACATAAAACTGTGTGGGATGTACATACGAACGGAAACGTTTTCCTTGAATTGACTATGTGGGATGTACATAAGAACGGAAACGTATTCCTTGGATTGACTGTGTGTGATATACATACGAACGGAAATGTTTTTCTGGGATTCACCATGTGGGATGTACATACCTACGGAAATGTTTTTCTCGGATTACCGTGTGGGATGTACATACCTATGGAAATGATTGGGTTTTGATGCCTCACCCGATCGCACACGGCCCCAACCTGTGTCCCGGGAGGTCCTATCCCCGACGATTTCTGGGTCATGTGGGAAGGAGCCCCCTATCGCCCGCACTCACTTGGCGATGGTTCCAAATGCCGTTGCGGAAAGGGGTTAAAAACCATTTCTATAGCACCGACGCATACCAGTGGGATCATCTTATAATGCTACCGTCGGTCTAAGCAAAATAAGATGCATAAAAGATAAACATCACATGCGATCAAAATATCCGACATGATATGGCCATCATCATCGTGTGCTTTTGATATCCATCTCCAAAGCAACGTTATGATTTCCATTGTCACCGGCTCGACACCTTGATCACCATCGTTGCATCGTGGTCGTCTCGCCAACTATTGTTTCTACAACTATCGCTAACGCATAGTGATAAAGTAAAGCAATTGCATGGCATTTGCAATTCATACAATAAAGAGACAACCATAAGGCTCCTGTCGGTTGCCAATAATTTACAAAACATGATCATCTCATACAATAACGTATATCACATCATGTCTTGACCATATCACATCACAACATACCCTGCAAAAACAAGTTAGACATCCTCTACTTTGTTGTTGCAAGTTTTACGTGGCTGCTATGGACTTCTAGCAAGAACCGTTCTTACCTACGGCAAAAAGCACAACGGTGATTTATCAAGTTTGCTGTTTTAACCTTCTTCAAGGATCGGCCACAGGTAAATTCGATTCAACTAAAGTAGGAGAAACAGACACCCGCCAGCCACCTTTATGCAAAACTAGTTGCATGCCAGTCGGTGGAATCGGTCTCATGTGCGTGGACATGTATGGTTGGTCCGGGCCGCTTCATCCCACAATGCCGCTGAATCAAAATAAGACGTTGGTGGTAAGAAGTATGAACATCACCACCCACAACTTGTTTGTGTTCTACTCGTGCATATCATCTACGCATAGACCTGGCTCATGATGCCACTGTTGGGGAACCTTGCATGAAAACAAAAAAAAATGCTTACGCCCACGCAAGATCTATCAAGGAGATGTGTAGCAATGAGAGGGGAGAGTGTGTCTACGCACCCTCATAGACCGTAAGCGGAAGCGTTTGACAACACGGTTGATGTAGTCAAACATTCTTTGCGATCCAACCGATCGAGTACCAAACGTACAACAGCTCCGAGTTTTGCACACGTTCAGCTCGGTGACGTCCTCGCCTTATTGATCTAGCAAGACGGGAGAAGTAGTGTATGAGTTTCATCAGCACAACGGCATGGTGACGGTGATTGTGAAGGTATCTCCACAGGGCTTTGCCTAAGCACTACGAAAATATGACCGGGGTTGTAAACGGTGTAAGGGGGCGTCGCACACGGCTAAGAAATTGTCTGTCCTGTGCTAGGCGTCCCCTCCCACATATATATAGGTGGGAGGAAGGGAGGAGAACCCAAAGGAGGCGTCCAAGTAGGAGGAATCCTACTTGGAGTCCCCCCAAGCCGCGCCCCTGCCTTATATAGCTGCGAGAGAAAGGCACGGGAGGCTGGCGCCCCCCCATTCCCTTTCTCCCATGAGAGGGAAAGGCAAGAGGGGCTAGCCCTCCCCACTTTTCTTCCCTTAGGGCCTACTATACAAACAAGGGGCGCACCAGGGGCTGGTCTGTCCCCCCTTTGGCCCATTTGGCCCATACACTTACCGGGGGTGTCCGGAACCCCTTCCGGTGACCCGATGACTACCGGGTGCACTCCGAAACTCTTCCGGTGTCTGAATACCATCAATATTTACCTCTCGACCATTTCGAGACTCCTCGTCATGTTCGCGATCTCATCCGGGACTCCGAAAAACATTCGGTCACCAAATCATATAACTCATATAACACTATATCGTCAACGAACGTTAAGTGTGCGGACCCTACGGGTTTGAGAACTATGTAGACATGACCGAGACACCTCTCTGGTCAATAACCAATAGCGGAACCTGGATGCCCATATTGGTCCCTACATATTCTACGAAGACCTTTATCGGTCGAACCGTTATGACAACATACGTAATTCCCTTTGTTCATCGGTATGTTACTTGCCCAAGATTCGATCGTGGGTATCTTCATACCTAGTTCAATCTCGTTACCGGCAAGTCTCTTTACTCGTTTCGTAATACATCACCTCGTGACTAACTCCTTAGTCATTTGCTTGCAAGCTTATGATGTGTATTACCGAGAGGGCCCGGAGATACCTCTCCGATACTCGGAGTTACAAATCCTAATCTCGATCTATGCCAAATCAACGAACACTTTTGGAGATACCTATAGAGCATCCTTATGATCACCCAGTTAAGTTGTGATATTTCATAGAACACAAGGTATTCCTGTGGTATCCGGGAGTTACATAATCTCATAGTCGAAGGAATAAGTATTAGACATCACTACTGCAGGATGCTGCTAACGCGACACTACGATCAGAGACCCTTTGACGAAATTGTGTGCGTGCGTTAATCGCAAACGGGGATGTAAAAAACCGTCAAAAAAGGTGAAAAATGTTTGCGATGGCAGAGCCATCAAACACGGTTCAGATTTTAGTTGCGTGTGTGATGCAGGGCACACGGTTAACCCATTTGAACTGTTTGCGATGAGGCAGAACAACAGAAACGGATAGCCATATCATTGTGTGTGCGATATACGACATACAATTTGCTCCGATGAACTGTTTGCTATTAGGGAGTGCAACAGAAACGGTTAGCCAGATTAGGGTGTGTGTGATATATGGCATACGGTTCACTCGGACGAACTATTTTTGATTAGGGAACACAACAGAAACTGTTCAACTTAACAAGATGTGTGTGATATGTGGCAAACAGCCGACTCGGATGAACTGCTTGTGATGAGAAATTACAACACAGACGGTTAATACAGTTAGTTCGTGTGTGATTTTGTGTGTACAAAAAACTTCGAAAAATGCAAACTAGTTGCTTGCGGTGGCTAGGAGTATTGCACACGATGCGTCTGCTAGTACTCGTGTGCGATGATTAGTAACTTACACATATGTTTCCTTAGGTTAACACTTGTGTGATAAATAACACGTGGCACCAGATACGGTATTCGGGTTGTGTGTGTGCTCCACTTAGTCTTCCCGCACTCCAGCGAATGCTTCCCGCACTCCACATGGGTGAATTGTAAAATCCACGCCTCTTCCCTCATCGGTTTCCTGCCACCAGCTAATGGCTTGCTGCATATAACCCAGGCGGCAACGCACCGTCGTGACACTCTGCGCAGATCTAGTCCTCACCCATCTACCATTAGTTATTCCAAGCATGCCAGGCAACGACCAAAGCTTCGATGTCGACGCCTACCTACGTTACATATTCGGTGAGGAGAACGAGCCAGAGCATGTCGGGGAGCAAGAGCTTCATCGGCCGGTGCAGGCACCATGGCCCATCGGCAGCGATATTGGTGTGACAGTCCTTGGGAACACAATTGACATATTGTAGAGGAGGTGTGATGAGCAGTTTGCCATCCACCGTGCAAAAGATCCAGAGCTGCTCGGCAGCATGATCGACGACCCACTCGAAGAGCTGCCGTCACCAGTGCTCACCGAGAGCTTGATGCCCCGCAAGGAATGGGTAGAGGACCTATGCGATTCAGTCAAGACACATGCAGTGATACATCTCCAACGTATCTATAATTTTTGCTTGTTCCATGCTGTTATATTATCAATCTTGGATGTTTTATAATCATTTTATAGTCATTTTATATCATTTTTTGGTACTAACCTATTGACATAGTGCCAAGTACCAGTTGCTATTTTCTGTATGTTTTTTACATCGCAGGAAATCAACATCAGATAGAATCCAAATGCAACGAAACTCCACGGAGAATTTTTATGGACCAGAAGGAACGTAATGGGCCCTGGCTGCGCCTGGGGGTGCCTCAAGGGAGGCACAACCCACTAGGGCATGCCAGGAGGCCTAGGCGTGGGTTGTGCCTGTTGGGGAACGTAGTAATTTCGAAAATTTTCCTACGCACACGCAAGATCATGGTGATGCATAGCAACGAGGGGGAGAGTATTGTCTACGTACCAACGCAGACCGACTGCGGAAGCGATCTCACAACGTAGAGGAAGTAGTCGTACGTCTTCTTCCCGATCCGACCGATCCAAGCACCGTTACTCCGGCACCTCCGAGTTCTTAGCACACGTTCAGCTTGATGACGATCCTCGGGCTCCGATCCAGCAAAGCGTCGAGGAAGAGTTCCGTCAGCACAACGGCGTGGTGACGATCTTGATGTACTACCGACGCAGGGCTTCGCCTAAGCTCTACAACGATATGACCGAGGTGGAATTTGGTGGCAGGGGGCACCGCACACGGTTAAGGAACGATCAACAATGATCAACTTGTGTGTCTATGGGGTGCCCCCTGCCCCCGTATATAAAGGAGCAGGGGGAGGGGGTTCGGCCGGCTAGGGAGAGGGCGCGGGAGGAGTCCTACTCCTACCGGGAGTAGGACTCCCCCCTCAATCCTATCCCAACTAGGATTCCAAGGGGGAAAGGAGAGAGAGGGGGGCCGGCCCCTTCTCCTAGTCCTACTAGGACTTGGGGAAGGGGGGGGGCAGCTGTGGGCTGCCCCTTTTCTCTTTTCCACTATGGCCCAATAGGCCCATTTGCCTCCCGGGGGGTTCCGGTAACCCTCCCGGTATTCCGGTAAAATCCCGATTTCACCCGGAACACTTCCGGTGTCCAAACATAGGCTTCCAATATATCAATCTTTACGTCTCGACCATTTCGAGACTCCTCGTCATGTCCGTGATCACATCTGGGACTCCGAACAACCTTCGGTACATCAAAATGTATAAACTCATAATAACTGTCATCGTAACGTTAAGCGTGCGGACCCTACGGTTCGAGAACAATGTAGACATGACCGAGACATGTCTCCGGTCAATAACCAATAGTGGGACCTGGATGCCCATATTGGCTCCTACATATTCTACGAAGATCTTTATCGGTCAGACCGCATAACAACATACGTTGTTCCCTTTGTCATCGGTATGTTACTTGCCCGAGATTCGATCGTCAGTATCCAATACCTAGTTCAATCTCGTTACTGGCAAGTCTCTTTACTCGTTCCGTAATACATCATCTCATAACTAACATCTTAGTTATTATGCTTGCAAGGCTTATGTGATGTGTATTACCGAGAGGGCCCAGAGATACCTCTCCGACAATCGGAGTGACAAATCCTAATCTCAAAATACGCCAACCCAACATCCACCATTGGAGACACCTGTAGTACTCCTTTATAATCACCCAGTTACGTTGTGACGTTTGGCAGTACCCAAAGTGTTCCTCCGGTAAACGGGAGTTGCATAATCTCATAGTTATAGGAACATGTATAAGTCATGAAGAAAGCAATAGCAACATACTAAACGATCGGGTGCTAAGCTAATGGAATGGTTCATGTCAATCAGATCATTCAACTAATGATGTGACCTCGTTAATCAAATAACAACTCTTTGTTCATGGTTAGGAAACATAACCATCTTTGATTAACGAGCTAGTCAAGTAGAGGCATACTAGTGACACTCTGTTTGTCTATGTATTCACACATGTATTATGTTTCCGGTTAATACAATTCTAGCATGAATAATAAACATTTATCATGATATAAGGAAATAAATAATAACTTTATTATTGCCTCTAGGGCATATTTCCTTCAGTCTCCCACTTGCACTAGAGTCAATAATCTAGATTACACAGTAATGATTCTAACACCCATGGAGCCTTGGTGCTGATCATGTTTTGCTCGTGGAAGAGGCTTAGTCAACGGGTCTGCAACATTCAGATCCGTATGTGTCTTGCAAATCTCTATGTCTCCCACCTGGACTAAATCCCGGATGGAGTTGAAGCGTCTCTTGATGTGTTTGGTCCTTTTGTGAAATCTGGATTCCTTTGCCAAAGCAATTGCACCAGTATTGTCACAAAAGATTTTCATTGGACCCGATGCACTAGGTATGACACCTAGATCGGATATGAACTCCTTCATCCAGACTCCTTCGTTTGCTGCTTCCGAAGCAGCTATGTACTCCGCTTCACATGTAGATCCCGCTACGACGCTTTGTTTAGAACTGCACCAACTGACAGCTCCACCGTTTAAAGTAAACACGTATCCGGTTTGCGATTTAGAATCGTCCGGATCAGTGTCAAAGCTTGCATCAACGTAACCTCTTACGGTGAGCTCTTTGTCACCTCCATATACGAGAAACATATCCTTAGTCCTTTTCAGGTATTTCAGGATGTTCTTGACCGCTGTCCAGTGATCCACTCCTGGATTACTTTGGTACCTCCCTGCTAAACTTATAGCAAGGCACACATCAGGTCTGGTACACAGCATTGCATACATGATAGAGCCTATGGCTGAAGCATAGGGAACATCTTTCATTTTCTCTCTATCTTCTGCAGTGGTCGGGCATTGAGTCTGACTCAACTTCACACCTTGTAACACAGGCAAGAACCCTTTCTTTGCTTGATCCATTTTGAACTTCTTCAAAATCTTGTCAAGGTATGTGCTTTGTGAAAGTCCAATTAAGCGTCTTGATCTATCTCTATAGATCTTTATGCCTAATATGTAAGCAGCTTCCCCGAGGTCTTTCATCGAAAAACTTTTATTCAAGTATCCCTTTATGCTATCCAGAAATTCTATATCATTTCCAATCAGCAATATGTCATCCACATATAATATCAGAAATGCTACAGAGCTCCCACTCACTTTCTTGTAAATACAGGCTTCTCCAAAAGTCTGTATAAAACCAAATGCTTTGATCACACTATCAAAGCGTTTATTCCAACTTCGAGATGCTTGCTCCAGTCCATAAATGGATCGCTGTAGTTTGCATACTTTGTTAGCTCCCTTTGGATCGACAAAACCTTCTGGTTGCATCATATACAACTCTTCTTCCAGAAATCCATTCATGAATGCAGTTTTGACATCCATTTTCCATATTTCATAATCATAAAATGCGGCAATTGCTAACATGATTCTGACGGATTTAAGCATCGCTACGGTTGAGAAGGTCTCATCATAGTCAACCCCTTGAACTTGTCGAAAACCTTTTGCGACAAGTCGAGCTTTATAGACAGTAATATTACCGTCAGCGTCAGTCTTTTTCTTAAAGATCCATTTATTCTCAATTGCCTGCCGATCATCGGGCAAGTCAACCAAAGTCCATACTTTGTTCTCATACATGGATCCCATCTCAGATTTCATGGCCTCAAGCCACTTTGCGGAATCTGGGCTCACCATCGCTTCTTCATAGTTCGTAGGTTCATCATGATCTAGCAGCATGACTTCCAGAACTGGATTACCGTACCACTCTGGTGCGGATCTCACTCTGGTTGATCTACGTGGTTCAGTAGTATCTTGCCCTGAAGTTTCATGATCATCATCATTAGCTTCCTCACTAATTGGTATAGGTGTCGCAGAAACAGTTTTCTGTGATGTACTATTTTCCAATAAGGGAGTAGGTACAGTTACCTCGTCAAGTTCTACTTTCCTCCCACTCACTTCTTTCGAGAGAAACTCCTTCTATAGAAATGATCCATTCTTAGCAACGAATGTCTTGCCCTCGGATCTGTGATAGAAGGTATACCCAACAGTTTCCTTTGGGTATCCTATGAAGACACATTTCTCCGCTTTGGGTTCGAGCTTATCAGGTTGAAGCTTTTTCACATAAGCATCGCAGCCCCAAACTTTAAGAAACGACAACTTTGGTTTCTTGCCAAACCATATTTCATAAGGCGTCGTCTCAACGGATTTTGATGGTGCCCTATTTAACGTGAATGCGGCCGTCTCTAAAGCATAACCCCAAAACGATAGCGGTAAATCAGTAAGAGACATCATAGATCGCACCATATCTAGTAAAGTACGATTACGACATTCGGACACACCATTACGCTATGGTGTTTCCGGGTGGCGTGAGTTGTGAAACTATTCCACAATTTTTCAAATGTATACCAAACTCGTAACTCAAATATTCTCCTCCACGATCAGATCGTAGAAACTTTATTTTCTTGTTACGATGATTTTCAACTTCACTCTGAAATTCCTTGCACTTTTCAAATGTTTCAGACTTATGTTTCATTAAGTAGATATACCCATATCTGCTTAAATCATCTGTGAAGGTGAGAAAATAACGATATCCACCACGGGCCTCAATATTCATCGGACCACATACATCGGTATGTATGATTTCCAATAAATCTGTTGCTCTCTCCATAGTACCGGAGAACGGTGTTTTACTCATCTTGCCTCTGAGGCACGGTTCGCAAGTACCAAGTGATTCATAATCAAGTGGTTCCAAAAGCCCATCAGTATGGAGTTTCTTCATGCGCTTTACACCGATATGACCTAAACGGCAGTGCCACAAATAAGTTGCACTATCATTATCAGCTCTGCATCTTTTGGCTTCTACATTATGAATATGTGTATCACTACTATCGAGATTCAATAAGAATAGACCACTCTTCAAAGGTGCATGACCATAAAAGATATTACTCATGTAAATAGAACAACCATTATTCTCTGATTTAAATGAATAACCGTCTCGCATCAAACAAGATCCAGATATAATGTTCATGCTCAACGCTGGCACCAAATAACAATTATTTAGGTCTAATATTAATCCCGAAGGTAGATGTAGAGGTAGCGTGCCAACCGCGATCACATCGACTTTGGAACCGTTTCCCACGCGCATCGTCACCTCGTCCTTTGCTAGCGTCCGCTTATTCCGTAGTCCCTGTTTCGAGTTGCAAATATTAGCAACAGAACCAGTATCAAATACCCAGGTGCTACTGCGAGCTCTAGTAAGGTACACATCAATAACATGTATATCACATATACCTTTGTTCACCTTGCCATCCTTCTTATCCGCCAAATACTTGGGGCAGTTCCGCTTCCAGTGACCAGTCTGCTTGCAGTAGAAGCACTCAGTTTCAGGCTTAGGTCCAGACTTGGGTTTCTTCTCCTGAGCAGCAACTAGCTTGCTGTTCTTCTTGAAGTTCCCCTTCTTCTTCCCTTTGCCCTTTTTCTTGAAACCAGTGGTTTTGTTAACCATCAACACTTGATGCTCCTTCTTGATTTCTACCTCCGCAGCTTTCAGCATTGCGAAGAGCTCGGGAATAGTCTTGTTCATCCCTTGCATATTATAGTTCATCACGAAGCTCTTGTAGCTTGGTGGCAGTGATTGGAGAATTCTGTCAATGACGCAATCATCTGGAAGATTAACTCCCATCTGAATCAAGTGATTATTATACCCAGACATTTTGAGTATATGCTCACTGACAGAACTGTTCTCCTCCATCTTGCAGATATAGAACTTATTGGAGACTTCATATCTCTCAATTCGGGCATTTGCTTGAAATATTAACTTCAACTCCTGGAACATCTCATATGCTCCATGACGTTCAAAACGTCGTTGAAGTCCCGATTCTAAGCCGTAAAGCATGGCACACTGAACTATCGAGTAGTCATCAGCTTTGCTCTGCCAGACGTTCATAACATCTGGCGTTGCTCCAGCAGCAGGCCTGTCACCCAGCGGTGCTTCCAGGACGTAATTCTTCTGTGCAGCAATGAGGATGATCCTCAGGTTACGGACCCAGTCCGTGTAATTGCTACCATCATCTTTCAACTTTGCTTTCTCAAGGAACGCATTAAAATTCAACGGAACAACAGCACGAGCCATCTATCTACAATCAACATAAACAAGCAAGATACTATCAGGTACTAAGTTCATGATAAGTTTAAGTTCAGTTAATCAAATTACTTAGGAACTCCCACTTAGATAGATATCCCTCTAATCCTCTAAGTGATCACGTGATCCAAATCAACTAAACCATAACCGAGCATCACGTGAGATGGAGTAGTTTTCAATGGTGAACATCGTCATGTTGATCATATCTACTATATGATTCACGCTCGACCTTTCGGTCTCTGTGTTCCGAGGCCATATCCGGATATGCTAGGCTCGTCAAGTTTAACCTGAGTATTCTGCGTGTGCAAAACTGGCTTGCACCCGTTGTAGATGGACGTAGAGCTTATCACACCCGATCATCACGTGGTGTCTGGGCACGACGAACTTTGGCAACGGTGCATACTCAGTGAGAACACTTCTTGATAATTTAGTGAGAGATCATCTTATAATGCTACCGTCAATCAAAGCAAGATAAGATGCATAAAAGGATAAACATCACATGCAATCAATATAAGTGATATGATATGGCCATCATCATCTTGTGCTTGTGATCTCCATCTCCGAAGCACCATCATGATCACCATCATCACCGGCGCGACACCTTGATCTCCATCGTAGCATCGTTGTTGTCTCGCCAATCTTATGCTTCCACGACTATCACTACCGCTTAGTAATAAAGTAAGGCATTACATCGCGATTGCATTGCATACAATAAAGCGACAACCATATGGCTCCTGCCAGTTGCCGATAACTTGGTTACAAAACATGATCATCTCATACAATAAAATCAGCATCATGCCTTGACCATATCACATCACAACATGCCCTGCAAAAACAAGTTAGACGTCCTCTACTTTGTTGTTGCAAGTTTTACGTGGCTGCTACGGGCTTAAGTAAGAACACATCTCACCTACGCATCAAAACCACAACGATAGTTTGTCAAATAGACTCCGTTTTAACCTTCTCAAGGACCGGGCGTAGCCACACTTGGTTCAACTAAAGTTGGGCAGACAGTCTTCCGCAAGCCATCTGTGTGCATAGCACGTCGAGGGAACCGGTCTCGCGTAAGAGTACGCGTAAGGTTGGTCCGGATCGTCTCGTCCAACAATACCGCCGAACCAAAGTATGACATGCTGGTAGGCAGTATGACTTGTATCGCCCACAACTCACTTGTGTTCTACTCGTGCAAATAACATCAAACCATAAAACCTAGGCTCTGATACCACTGTTGGGGAACGTAGTAATTTCGAAAATTTTCCTACGCACACGCAAGATCATGGTGATGCATAGCAACGAGGGGGAGAGTATTGTCTACGTACCAACGCAGACCGACTGCGGAAGCGATCTCACAACATAGAGGAAGTAGTCGTACGTCTTCTTCCCGATCCGACCGATCCAAGCACCGTTACTCTGGCACCTCCGAGTTCTTAGCACACGTTCATCTCGATGACGATCCTGGGGCTCCGATCCAGCAAAGCGTCGAGGAAGAGTTCCGTCAGCACAACGGCATGGTGACGATCTTGATGTACTACCGACGCAGGGCTTCGCCTAAGCTCTACAACGATATGACCGAGGTGGAATTTGGTGGCAGGGGGCACCGCACACGGTTAAGGAACGATCAACAATGATCAACTTGTGTGTCTATGGGGTGCCCCTGCCCCCGTATATAAAGGAGCAGGGGGAGGGGGTTCGGCCGGCTAGGGAGAGGGCGCGGGAGGAGTCCTACTCCTACCGGGAGTAGGACTCCCCCCCTCAATCCTATTCCAACTAGGATTCCAAGGGGGAAAGGAGAGAGAGGGGGGCCGGCCCCTTCTCCTAGTCCTACTAGGACTTGGGGAAGGGGGGGGGCAGCTGTGGGCTGCCCCTTTTCTCTTTTCCACTATGGCCCAATAGGCCCATTTGCCTCCCGGGGGGTTCCGGTAACCCTCCCGGTATTCCGGTAAAATCCCGATTTCACCCGGAACACTTCCGGTGTCCAAACATAGGCTTCCAATATATCAATCTTTACGTCTCGACCATTTCGAGACTCCTCGTCATGTCCGTGATCACATCCGGGACTCCGAACAACCTTCGGTACATCAAAATGTATAAACTCATAATAACTGTCATCGTAACGTTAAGCGTGCGGACCATATGGTTCGAGAACAATGTAGACATGACCGAGACATGTCTCCGGTCAATAACCAATAGCGGGACCTGGATGCCCATATTGGCTCCTACATATTCTACGAAGATCTTTATCGGTCAGACCGCATAACAACATACGTTGTTCCCTTTGTCATCGGTATGTTACTTGCCCGAGATTCGATCGTCGGTATCCAATACCTAGTTCAATCTCGTTACTGGCAAGTCTCTTTACTCGTTCCGTAATACATCATCTCATAAGTAACATCTTAGTTATTATGCTTGCAAGGCTTATGTGATGTGTATTACCGAGAGGGCCCAGAGATACCTCTCCGACAATCGGAGTGACAAATCCTAATCTCGAAATACGCCAACCCAACATCCACCATTGGAGACACCTGTAGTACTCCTTTATAATCACCCAGTTACGTTGTGACATTTGGCAGTACCCAAAGTGTTCCTCCGGTAAACGGGAGTTGCATAATCTCATAGTTATAGGAACATGTATAAGTCATGAAGAAAGCAATAGCAACATACTAAACGATCGGGTGCTAAGCTAATTGAATGGGTCATGTCAATCAGATCATTCAACTAATGATGTGACCTCGTTAATCAAATAACAACTCTTTCTTCATGGTTAGTAAACATAACCATCTTTGATTAACGAGCTAGTCAAATAGAGGCATACTAGTGACACTCTGTTTGTCTATGTATTCACACATGTATTATGTTTCCGGTTAATACAATTCTAGCATGAATAATAAACATTTATCATGATATAAGGAAATAAATAATAACTTTATTATTGCCTCTAGGGCATATTTCCTTCAGTGCCCACCTTGGGTGCCCTCGGACTGCCTCTTTGCTCCATAAATACCCCAATATTCCAGAAACCCTAGGGGAGTCGACGAAATATTCATCGAGCTGCCACAGAGTCCAGAACCACCAGATCTAATCTAGACACCGTCTCGGATGGGGTTCACCACCTCCATTGGCGCCTCTCAAATGATGCGTGAGTAGTTCTTTGTAGACCTTCGGGTCTGTAGTTAGTAGCTAGATGGCTTCATCTCTCTCTCTCTCTCTCTCTCTCTCTCTCTCTGAATTCTCAATACAATGGTCTCTTGGAGATCCATATGATGTAACTCTTTTGCGGTGTGTTTGTTTGGATCGATGAACTTTGAGTTTATGATCAGATCTATCTTTTTATATCCATGAAAGTATTTGAGTTTCATTGATCTCTTTTATGCATGATCTCTTATAGCCTCGTATTTCTTCTCCGATATTTGGGTGTTGTTTGGCCAACTTGATCTATTTATCTTGCAATGGGAAGAGGTGCTTTGTAGTGGGTTCGATCTTATGGTGCTTGATCCCAGTGACAAAAAGGGAATCGACACGTATGTATCATTGCTACTAAGGATAAAACAATGGGGTCTATCTCTACATAGATAGATCTTGTCTACATCATGTCATCGTTCTGATGGCATTACTCCATTTCTCCATGAACTTAATACACTAGATGCATGCTGGATAGCGGTCGATGTGTGGACTAATAGTAGTAGATGCAGGCAGGAGTCGGTCTACTAATCTTGGACGTGATGCCTATGTAATGATCATTGCCTGGATATCGTCATGAGTATTTGAAGTTTTTTCAATTGCCCAACAATAATTTTTTCACCCACCATTTGCTATTTTTCTCGAGAGAAGCCACTAGTGAAACCTACGGCCCCTGGGTCTCTTTCTCATATATTTGCCTTTGCGATCTACTTTTCTTTTGCATAGATCTATTAAACCAAAAATACAAAAATACCTTGCTGCAATTTTTCCTTATTTATTTTATTTGGCATTCGATCTATCAATCTACTACAAATTTATCTCACGTCCATTTGCCTACTTGAGGCGTCGTACCCCGAAAGGGATTGACAACCCCTTTAACACGTTGGGTTGCGAGGATTTGTTTTCTGTGTGCAGGGGCTGTTTACGTTGTGTTGCTTGGTTCTCCTACTGTTTTGCTAACGTTGGTTTCAGATCTGAGGGAAATACCTACCGCCGTTGTGCTGCATCATCCCTTCCTCTTTGGGGAAAACTGACGTAGCTTCAAGCGACATCAAAAGGAATTTCTGGCACCTTTGCCGGGGAGGATCTTCAACATGTACCAGGTTCCTAATCACAAATCTCATCTCCTGGCAATTTACATTATTTGCCATTTGCCTCTCGTTTTCCTGTCCCCTACTTCACAAAAAATTGCCGTTTCATTCGCCCTCTTTTTCCGTTCGCCGTTTTCTCATCAGATCTCATGTTTGCTTGTGTTGCCATGTGCCTTCTATTTGCTTGCATCTTCGCTTGCTAAAAATCTATTGATATGGATCCCCATCCACTTGCTAATCTTTTTAAAAGATCCAATCATGATGAACCAATTGCTAGTGAGTTGAGTGCACTAGATTATCTTTATGAAGTTTTGCTTGAGATTCGTGAATCTGAAAATTGTGATGAAGAAATTTATGAAGTGATTCATGATAGCTCCATGAATGAAAAGCATGATTGCAATAATTTTACTATAAATTCTATTAATGTTAATTGTGCTAATAATATGCAAACGCCCAAGCTTGGGGATGCTTGTTTTGTCATGTCCGCTACTTATTGCAATGATCATGATTGGGGTGATAATGTCTCTTAGTATCTTGAAAATTTATTTAAGCCTCATGATGAATATGTTTGCGATAATATTGAAAGTGGGTTTGTAAGAGTGTCAACTTTAGCTAAAAATAATCCCAATATTTGGAGAGTGTTCAATCTTATGATTTTTTTAATGAAAGTGGGTTTGGAGAGGTCATGACTTTATTTTATGATAATCCCACTATTTTGGAAGAGTATCGACTTTGCATGCATGTGGATAATAAAGAGAAAATTTTATATGATAGTTATATTATTGAATTTGATTATGATCCTACATATAATTATTATGAGTGGGGAAAATATGGTTATAGAAATTTTCAAGTTATTAAATTTCCTCTCGTTGTGTTGAGATTGTCAATGTTTTATTCCTCCCCTTTGCATATGCTAGATATTTCTTGTCTTGATAATTTGTTTTCCTATAAAATTCCTATGCATAGGAAGTATGTTAGACTTAAATGTGTTTGTCACATGTTTGATGGTGCTCTCTTCGTGTTTCAACTATTGTCTTTCTTGTGAGCATAATTGAAACTAGAGGGTTACACGCGCTTTGTCGCGCCGCCGAGGACATGTGTGTTTGACAACCGACGGTGAAGATACTGTCTAGTGGGTTGAGCCAGGTTGTTCGATAGGATCACTGTATTATTTATGACTTGTTGTTTCCAACATTTGAAAAAGTGATGTTTAGAAATCAGTCAACATGTGTATGGCAAGGCAAATAAGATTAGACAATTAGCATGTACTCCACTGTGCTACTATGTGGATTAGTAGATGGCACTTGTGCCAGCATAATCAACATAATTATAAACGGATCTATTCTGCATAATTTTTCTACTAATCCTATAGGGTAAGAGACACCACAAAGCCCTATGAAATTGTTTCTTGTGAAAAAAAGACCTATGAAATTGTTGTAACTAAGAACAAGTAAACAGTAGCACACCCATGTAAATGATAATGTAATCTTGAAAGCAACAATGATTACTTGATCTGGAACATCACATTCGTATATTCCTAGATTATGCCATAGTGCACCAATCATCAGACGACAATTGTTGACCCAAAACAAGTACTAAATGCCTTCAACATGGTGGGATACTGCCCATCATCAGACATAAAAACTGAGATGGTCATTAACCACTGAGTGCATACTCTCATTGGTTAAAACTCTTCATATGCATGCATATTATGATTGGACTATGACCAATGACCATAGTTCATAGGGGTATACAGAAGGGCTGATGACTCTTAGTATTGTTATCGTCTTTAGTCTCAAAAAATTTCCAACAGGTTGCAGACCTGCTAGAGAATCAATGTTATATATAGATCCAAAATTATCAAATTCCAAGTAACACGACATCATGAAGTTTTTCCTTGCTTAAGAGATACAAATCTACATATGCATAACCAGTGTACTTATTTTGAGAGTAAGACACGTCCAAAATCGGATAAGGTGTTCATAAACAGAAAACGCAAAAATAAAGTGACTAAAGGGTTTTACAAATACTGAAGCATAGTAACAATGTATGCCTCCTATTGTTGAACACAAATTCTTGCCATAAAGTTAGGCTACTACAGAGCTCAAGCATGCATATGCTTAGAAAAATCACATCCTTTATTCACTCTATGGTTTCTCAACTTGCAAAAAAATGATGTGCAATGCAATAAGGTGCTTAGCAAAAATACAATACATAGGAGTTCATATAAATGCGATAAACAAATATGGCTAACAAATTTCATGATCATTTAGCTAAAGCTACATGTAGGAAGACTGTTGTTTGGGATTCTTAGATCTTAAATGAAAGCCCATGTAGAGAAATGTATGATTACTAGATAGTATTTCTCATATAGTGAATGTTAAGAGCAAAAGACCATAAAGGACAGTACGATATTAAGGCGATTTATCAACAGGTGAATATTGATCATCCACAAAAAGTAAACCATGCTAAGATGTCCCATGGACCTGCTACCAATGACACCCCATTACTGAGAACAGAAAAGACAAAAACTCACTCATATATTGATTGGAATAATATCTTACATGATGAAACAAAGGAAGTAATTAATTAACCAGATAATTGTATTTAGAAGATACGGTTACTTATAAAACATACATTGATGAGTGAAATACCTCTTCTATCTGATTACTTGCTTGCCGAATTAGATCCCTTTCAAGATACTTATAAAACATACATTGATGAGTGAAATACCTCTCCTATCTGTTTGCTTGCTTGCCGAATTAGATCCCTTTCAAGTACTAAACTACCATACTTCCTAAGAAAGTACAGCACCAACATCAATCTCTAAAGGCCTGAAACCCCAGAATTCAGATTATCAAACTTCCAAAATTAATTGTTGGCAAATTAAAATAAATTGTTGCCTAAAATCAAAACCGCACCACAAGCTACTGATTTGAATGTTATATACATGACATAATATGATGTTCAACAAGATAGACATGATATAATAAAATCATATGTACAAACTAATAATGTGCTCTTTTTTTTGCTGAAGAAAAGGAATTATGTTTAATAATATATGAACTCACACGAGCATGGATAGTTGGTGGTTGGATAGTTCCTTGTTTGGAGTAGCACCAGACAGTATCAACCTTAAATCTCAACACTGCAATGATAAGTTCTTTATAAATCATTAGTAAGAAATCTGACAAAGGTAAACATAATTTCAAGATAATGGTGTGCATTGCGATGGCTGAGAAGCATGAGGTTACTTTTATGGTCCCTAGAATCTACTGACATATGCAGTTTTCCCTATGCATCTCTGCACTTGTTTGATACATAAATATCACACCAAAACTCAAGTATACCAAAAGTCACGCTTCATGCATGTACAGATGAAGACAACAAATTTCAAACACAGAAACGTAGGCTCTGACATGTACTCCCTCTGTAAAGAAACATAAGATCATTTAAATCACGAAAGTAGTGATCTAAACGATTTATATTTCTTTACAGAGGGAGTACTTTTCAACACATTGTGCTGCAACTTAAACACTTTTTTCTTTGGATGTAGAATATTTAAAGGTTGAAACAGCTATTTGATAACCCACAAGTATAGGGGATCGCAACAGTTTTCAAGTGTAGAGTATTCAATCCAAATTTATTGATTTGACACAAGGGGAGTCAAAGAATATTCTCAAGTATTAACAGTTGAGTTGTCAATTTAACCGCACCTGTAGCGACCCGACCCAAATGGATCAAGTCTACTGTGCTCCGGTGTCATCCCTGGATCAGTAATGCTGACACCACACAGTACTTTGAAGGATTTATAGCACAGTGGCAATCACACACTTATTACATCGATGTCTCAGAAGAGAACTTATTACAATAAATATGGCTTAAGGCCATCTAATATCGATAACAGCGGAAGACTTGGAAGGTACATGGGTCCATCAACACCAACGGCATCACTGAGTATAGAACCACGACCTAAAAGCACCTTAATCGTTGTCTGAAAAGTCTGCAACATTAACGTTGCAGCCCGAAAACGGGTCAGCACATGGAATATGCTGGCAAAGTAACACATAGAGAGTAATGGAATGCAAGATCTATACTATATGCATATTTGGCTGGTGGAAAGCTCTATGGTTACTATTTTGCGTAAAGCCAGTTTTTCCCTACTGCAAAGGAATAAATTTATTTAACTATCATGGTGGTTGTTAAACATTGAGAATGGTTGACAGCATTCTCAATCCCAATTAAAAGTAATCATCAATAACCCAACAATATTAATTAGAAGTAACATGATGAGATTCACATGATATTCAAGTACTAGATACTCAAGATGTCCATAACCGGGGACACGACTAATCATGATTAGTTTATTACACTCTGCAGAGGTTTGCGCACTTTTCCCCACAAGACTCGATCGCCTCTGTTGGACTTCTCGCACTACTGGTGTTTGAGAAACGGATGACCGAGACACAGTCTTTCAGAAGCGCTAGCACCTTACGATGGATAGACCGGTACACCTACTTTCCCCTACATCTGCTAGTCTACCCTGTAAGAGTTCGCACGACTTAGTCAACTATGCCAGAGCCCATATTGGCTTGTGGCTGCACACGTAAGTATTTAGCATGAAAGATCTTATGATCCCTTTGAGCCTGGGTGGCGGTCCAAAAGAAAACAGGCAAGTCCTGATAGACATCAGGTGCCTCAATCCACCCAGATGTGTGTTTAAGTTGCCACCTTAGATAAACCCTTAAAATTACCAAACTCACATCTGTCATGGATATCACTCACCCAATCCACGTCTACTAGCATAGCATGGCATAATAAGCAAACGTAGAAGTAACTCCCAAAGGTTTCATAATGAACAGGTAATAGGTACTACCTCATCTACTTCCCATCCCACAATTTAATTAGATCCTAATCATGCAATGTGTGAGGATGGATCTAATGCAATAAAACTGGGTTGTAGAAAAGGTGTGATCAAAGTGTTACTTGCCTTGCTGATGATCCGCGAGTCCTAGAGATTCGAAGTAACAGGCGGCACAATCCGGGTAATCTATCGCAGACAAACAACAAGCATACAATAAGTACTCATCTAATGCACAGGTAAAACTCGAACAAGAGATCGAACCAGAAAGTTCAACTTAAGAACTCCGGTTGCAAGAAAGAAAGAACCGAACAAAGCAACGGAAAACAAACGGCGAAAGAAAACAACTCGGTTCTAGCAAGTTGAAACTAGGTCAAATTTTACCATAGCAAAAACTTGTTTAAGTTGATTAATCGGAACGGCGGTTTCGAAACGAAACTCCCGGCGCTAGAATCACCTGATTTCGATAAACGGGCGAGAAGATAAACTAGAACGAAGATCGGATCTGAGATCGCAACTGCGGAATAAATCCGACGAAAAGAAAAAGAAGAACGGTTAAACGAACGGATGTTCGTTAACCGGGAATAATCCGGTGATCAAGTTTGTTAGGACGAACGGTTCGGCGAACGGTCTCCAGGCAACTAAACCGGAAAAGAAAACGAAAAACCGATCTAGGGTTTCAGAAAGAAAACCGAAACGAAAAACCGGAGAGGAAAAGAAAAAGAAACGGAAGAAAAAGGAAAGAACCGGAATGGTTTATAAGAAAAACCGAACCGAGGGGATAGGAGAGATGCGGTGCGGCTACCTCGGTGAGGCTCCGGCGAGGGGCTCCGGTGGCGGCGGCGTAAGGCGGCGGTGGCGCGGGCAAGGGGCGGCGGCGGCGGCGCTATGGGGCGGCGGCGGCGCGGGCAAAGGGCGGCGGCAGCGCGGCGCTAAGGGCGGCGCGGGCGGCGGCTTAGGGCGCGGGGTGAGGGGGGCGTGGGGTGGTGTTGGGTTTAGGGGGGGTGTTGGTATTTATATAGGTGAGGGGAGAGGAGACTTGGGGGAGGGGGCAAGAAAAGAGGAGAGGAGAGGAAAGAGGAAAGAGGAGTCCGAGTAGGACTCGGACGGCGGCGACGGCCTTGCGCAGGCGCGCGCGCGCGGTGGCCTGGCCGGCCAGCCTGTGGCTGGGCCTTGGCCCAGGCGCGCTGCGGGATTTTTTTATCGGTTACGCGCGCAGAAAAACAACGAAAAAAACATCTAAAAGAACTCCAAAACTCCCAAAGTAAATTTTCCCCGACTCCTAAAAATGAGTCGAACAAAATGAACTTTTCTCCGGGCCAAAAATGCAAATTTTGAAAACACGCATTTTCCCTATACAAATAAAAAGGCAAATAAACTTCGACAAATTCAATGATCCTCCTTTCAAAATTTGAGAAAGTTCAAATATGAAAATGACGAAATCTCCAACTCTCTCCGAGGGTCCTTGAGTTGCGTGAAATTTCTAGGATCGACCAAAATGCAAGAAAATATGATATGCATGATGATCTAGTGTATAACATTCCAAATTGAAAATTTGGGATGTTACAAACCTACCCCCCCTTAAGATGAATCTCGCCCTTGAGATTCGGGTTGGCTAGAAAATAGGTGAGGGTGGTCCTTGAGCAAATCTTCTTCTCTCTCCCAGGTGGCTTCATCCTCTGAGTGGTGGTTCCACTGAACTTTGCAAAACTTGATAACCTTGCTGCGGGTAACTCTGCTGGCAAACTCGAGAATCTTGACTGGTTTCTCTTCGTACGTTAAGTCGTCCTTCAACTGAATCGCTTCAAGCGGCACTGTATCTCTTAACGGTACCTCCGCCATCTCGGCGTGACATTTGTTCAGCTGAGAAACATGGAATACATCATGAACTCCTGACAGTCCCTCTGGTAATTCCAACTTATAAGCAACTTCTCCCATACGTTGCAAGATCTTATATGGTCCAAAGAAACGCGGTGCTAATTTTCCCTTAACTCCAAAGCGCTTAACTCCTTGAAGTGGGGATACTCAGAGATACACTCTGTCTCCGGTTTCGTAAACTGTCTCCTTGCGTTTAGAATCTGCGTAACTCTTCTGTCTGGACTGGGCTACCTTGAGCCTATCACGAATCAGCTTAACTTTCCGTTCAGACTCCTTAATCAAATCTGGTCCAAAGAATTGATGGTCTCCAACTTCGTCCCATGACAACGGTGTCCTGCACCTCCTTCCGTACAAAGCTTCGAAAGGTGCCATCTTCAAACTGGTTTGGTAGCTGTTGTTATATGAAAACTCCGCATACGGCAAGTTATCGTCCCAACTAGATCCATAATCTAGTGCACAAGCTCTCAGCATATCTTCCAAAATCTGATTGACTCTCTCGGTCTGTCCATCTATCTGCGGATGAAAAGCGGTGCTGAACTCCAGCCTGGTTCCCAAAGTTTCATGCAACTGATTCCAAAACTTTGAGGTAAATTGGGTTCCTCTATCCGATACAATACTCCTTGGAACTCCATGCAAACAAATGATCCTAGTCATGTATATCTTTGCCAGCCTAGCACTGGTGTAAGTGGTCTTAACTGGAATGAAATGTGCTACTTTCGTCAAACGATCAACTACTACCCATATTGAGTCATATCCTGCTTTCTCCTGGGTAGTCCTATGATAAAATCCATGCCTATCTTATCCCACTTCCATTCGGGTATCGGCAATGGTTGTAACAATCCGGCTGGCTTCTGATGCTCTGCCTTCACTCTATGACATACGTCACAAACTACTACATATGCTGCAATATCCTTCTTCATTCCGGTCCACCAGAATGTCTCCTTCAAATCCAAATACATCTTAGTATTTCTTGGGTGAATCGAATAGGGTGAATCATGTGCCTCTTGTAGAATCAACTTCCTGATCTCCGGGTCATTTGGCACGTAAACACGGTCCTTAAACCATAGGGTATCGTGCTCATCCTCACGAAATCCCTTTGGTTTTCCTTTGCTTAGTTTCTCCTTTATAGAAGCAATCTCCTTGTCAAATTTCTGAGCCTCTCTGATTTTATCCATCAATGTTGACTGAGTCTCCAATGCTGCTACATAGCCTTTCGGAACTATCTCTAAACTTAGTTCACGAAGGTTTTCTGCTAACTCCTTGGGTATTTCTCCCGTCATTAGTGTATTTACATGGCTCTTATGGCTCAATGCGTTAGCTACTACATTAGCCTTTCCGGGATGGTAATGCAATCTCATGTCATAATCCTTGATGAGCTCCAATCATCTCCTTTGTCTGAGATTCAACTCCTTCTGCGTGAAAATGTACTTCAAACTCTTGTGATACGTGTACACCTCACAATGATTTCCAATGAAGAAATGTCTCCACGTCTTCAATGCATGCACTACGGCTGCTAACTCCAAATCATGGGTGGCGTAATTCAACTCATGAGGCTTCATTTGTCGTGAAGCATACGAAACAACTCTCCCTTCCTGCATAAGCACTGCTCCAAGTCCTCGACGTGAAGCGTCGCAATATACCTCATAATCCTTGGTCCGATCCGGCAAAATCAACACTGGTGAGGTAACCAAACATTTCTTCAACTCCTGGAAACTAGCCTCACACTCCTCAGTCCAATTGAACTTGGTATCCTTCTTCAACAACTCCGTCATAGGCTTCGCAATCTTTGAAAAGTTCTCAATGAATCTCCGGTAGTATCCTGCGAGTCCAAGAAAACTCCGGATCTCTCCAACTATCGTTGGTGCTTCCCATTCGGTTACGGTCTCAACCTTTGCGGGGTCAACTGCTATCCCTTCTCCGGATATAACGTGTCCGAGAAATCCTACTTCTTTCAACCAAAACTCACATTTGCTAAATTTGGCATATAACTGATGTTCCCTTAGTTTCTCCAAAACCAAACGCAAATGTTCCTTATGCTCTTCTTCATTCCTTGAATAAACCAGGATATCTTCAATGAACACTATGACGAACTTATCCAAAAACTCCATAAACACTTTGTTCATCAGGTTCATAAAATAGGCAGGTGCGTTAGTCAATCCAAATGACATAACGGTATACTCATACAGTCCATATCTTGTGGTGAATGCTGTCTTCGGAATATCCTGTTCTCGAATCTTCAACTGATGGTACCCTGATTGCAAATCGATCTTGGAAAACACTTTAGCTCCTTGCAAACGATCAAACAGATCATTAATCATTGGTAGTGGGTACTTGTTCTTGATGGTTACTTCATTCAATCCACGGTAATCAACAACCATCCGTAATGATCCATCCTTCTTCTCCACTAGAAGTACGGGTGATCCCCAAGGCGAAGAACTTGGGCGAATGTAACCTTTCTCCAGTAACTCCTTAATCTGATTCTTAATTTCTACCAAATCCTTTGCTGGCATCCGGTATGGTCTCTTAGATATTGGGCCTGTACCTGGCAATAACTCAATCAAAAACTCAATGTCTCTATCCGGTGGCATGCTTGGCAATTCTTCAGGAAATACATCAGGAAAATCCTTTACCACTGGTACTTCCTCCTGCACAACTCCTGTTAGGCAATCTACTTGTGTCCTATTTGGCACATGCCGGGATACATACTTGATCCTTCTTCCTTCTGGCGTTGTAAGCAAAATTGACTTACTAGCACAATCGATGTTTCCCCCATACATCGACAGCCAATCCATACCGAGAGTTACATCCAGACTTTGGGATTCCAGAATAATTAAATCTGTTGGGAAAACATGCCTTCCTATGCTTAATGGCACTTGAAAACATCCTTGACTGGCCATGTACTCTGCTCCTGGCGAGCTTACTAACATAGGTGTTTTAAGAATCCTAGTGGGTAGGCTATATTTTTCCACAAATCCCCTTGATATGTATGAATGTGATGCACCAGTATCGAAAAGAACGAGTGCGGTAAATGACTTAACCAAAAACTTACCGATTACTACATCAGGCTGATCTTCAACCTCCTCCACGCTAACGTGGTTCACCTGTCCCCTATTGAAAGGGTTCGGCTTCTTCCCTGAGCTTCCATTGCCATTTCCATTCTGGCCTTCAGGACATTCATTGGCATAATGTCCGGTCTTGGAACACTTGAAACAGGTGACTTGACTCAGGTCTCTCTTGGATGGGGTTGATGGGGTGGTACGGTTTTGGCTGTTGCTTCCTCCATTCCCATTACCATTTTTGTGGCCATTGTGATTGTGCGAACTACCTCCTCCATGAGTATGCTGAAACTGAAATCCCGATTTAGGGGTAAAACGGGGCTTCTGCTGGGCTCCAGAGTTATACTTCCCCTGTCCATACTTCCTCTTGCGGTTCTCAATCTGCTGTTGCTTCCCTTCAATCATGATGGCACGATCTACCAACTCCTGGTAGTTGTTGAAACTTGCTAGCATCAACTGCATGCTTAACTCATCATTCAATCCTTCCAGAAACTTCTCCTGCTTAGTGGCATCCGTAGCAACGTCATCTGGGGCATAACGTGCTAACTTGCTGAAGTCGTCAACGTACCGGCTAACTGTCCTTCCTCCTTGGCATAAGTTGTGAAACTCACGCTTCTTCATGGCCATAGCTCCTGCTGAAACATGTGCAATGCGGAAAGCTTGCTGGAACTGATCCCATGTGACGGTGTCAACTGGGAAGGTGGCTGTGAAATTCTCCCACCATGCTGCCGCGGGTCCGTCAAGCTGATGTGCGGCAAACTTCACCTTCTCACCATCTGTGCATCCTGCAGTGGTCAACTCCCTTCCTATCTTGCGGAGCCAATCGTCTGCTACTATTGGCTCGGTGCTACTGGAAAACACCGGTGGATTCAGCCTAAGGAAATGGGCTAAGTGGTCAACAGGTGGCGGTGGTGGAGGTGGGTTGTTGTTGTTGTTGTTGTTGTTGTTGTTGTTTTGCTGGTTCTGGACTAACATCTGCATCAATTGGTTCTACTGCTGGATCAACTGAGTGAGCTCCGGTGGAAATCCATTGTCACGTCTCGGAGGCATCTGAGGGTTTAGAAAAGATGAGATATAAGAATATAATGAGGTCTAAAGAGAAAACACTACCCCAATGCACATGAGCAAATTCACACAAAATCACTTCATTCAATTCAAACAAGGGCTTACAATCGATCTAGCTATCGCAAAAGTGCTCGAACTATAGTGTTTACATGGGGGAAAATACTACTAATATTTGGTGGTCATCTAAATATTTGAACCGGTGGAAGACTCCATGATGTCCGCTCCAGCTTCGTCTTCAAAGTCGGGTTCACTTGGATCCGAATTGGTGTCGTCGATGATGATGTAGTTGTCCGGACGTGCGACGTACATGTCTTCCTTCCTGGATGCTAACTCCCTCTTGAGTTCTTCAATCTCTTGTTTAAGATCGACGTTGTGTCTTGCTAGAGCTACGATCTCGTCCATGTAGTCCTTGCGTGTAGCCTTCATTTCTCCTTCTAGCTCGATGATCCTTGCCTTCGCATTCTTCAACTCTATCATATCATTGCAGATCTGGTTCTCGTGGCGTCGAATGTGCTGGTTTAACTCCTGGATGAAAGCTGCAATGGATCTATCCTTCTTGGTGATGACTAATTCCCATTGTTCATCTCGGCATCCGCAAATCTGGTAGATAGTGTCCTTGAGGTCTTCTTGATAAAATTCTCCAATGCGTCCTATGGTGATATGGGCTGCCATGCTCTTTCCCAGACTCCAAGTTGGTGCATTGAAAACAATATCTATGGGCTTCGTGATTGGCGCGAATGTCCTTCCCGGAACGTGAGCTTGAATCTTCCAGCGCTCCTCTTCAGGCAGAGTGGCGTTGAAGGTTCCCGTGAAGCTTGGTAGTCCAATGTTTAGGTACTTGGTGATTTCCTTCAAGTGAAATCCAAAAGGTGTGCCTTCATCCGGTTGAGCGTATTTGATCTTCGCGTCCTTTATCCTAAAGAGTAGAAAAGATGAGGAGTTAGAAAATGAGGAGAGAATAGTGATCTATGGCTTTAACTTAGTGGTCGTGTCCTACAGTCAGCGTGTGCTCTGATACCATCTCTGTAGCGACCCGACCCGAATGGATCAAGTCTACTGTGCTCCGGTGTCATCACTGGATCAGTAATGCTGACACCACACAGTACTTCGAAGGATTTATAGCAGGGTGGCAATCACACACTTATTACATCGATGTCTCAGAAGAGAACTTATTACAATAAATATGGCTTAAGGCCATCTAATATCGATAACAGCGGAAGACTGGGAAGGTACATGGGTCCATCAACACCAACGGCATCACTGAGTATAGAACCATGACCTAAAAGCACCTTAATCGTCGTCTGAAAAGTCTGCAACATTAATGTTGCAGCCCGAAAACGGGTCAGCACATGGAATATGCTGGCAAAGTAACACATAGAGAGTAATGGAATGCAACATCTATACTATATGCATATTTGGCTGGTGGAAAGCTCTATGGTTACTGTTTCGCGTAAAGCCAGTTTTTCCCTACTGCAAAGGAATAAATTTATTTAACTATCATGGTGGTTGTTAAACATTGAGAATGGTTGACAGCATTCTCAATCCCAATTAAAAGTAATCATCAATAACCCAACAATATTAATTAGAAGTAACATGATGAGATTCACATGATATTCAAGTACTAGATACTCAAGATGTCCATAACCGGGGACACGGCTAATCATGATTAGTTTATTACACTCTGCAGAGGTTTGCGCACTTTTCCCCACAAGACTCGATCGCCTCCGTTGGACTTCTCGCACTACTGGTGTTTGAGAAACGGATGACCGAGACACAGTCTTTCAGAAGCGCTAGCACCTTACGATGGATAGACTGCTACACCTACTTTCCCCTACATCTGCTAGTCTACCCTGTAAGAGTTCGCACGACTTAGTCAACTATGCCAGAGCCCATATTGGCTTGTGGCTGCACACGTAAGTATTTAGCATGAAAGATCTTATGATCCCTTTGAGCCTGGGTGGCGGTCCAAAAGAAAACAGGCAAGTCCTGATAGACATCAGGTGCCTCAATCCACCCAGATGTGTGTTTAAGTTTCCACCTTAGATAAACCCTTAAATTTACCAAACTCACATCTGTCATGGATATCACTCACCCAATCCACGTCTACTAGCATAGCATGGCATAATAAGCAAACGTAGAAGTAAATCCCAAAGGTTTCATAATGAACATGTAATAGGTACTACCTCATCTACTTCCCATCCCACAATTTAATTAGATCCTAATCATGCAATGTGTGAGGATGGATCTAATGCAATAAAACTGGGTTGTAGAAAAGGTATGATCAAAGTGTTACTTGCCTTGCTGATGATCCGCGAGTCCTAGAGATTCGAAGTAACAGGCGGCACAATCCGGGTAATCTATCGCAGACAAACAACAAGCATACAATAAGTACTCATCTAATGCACAGGTAAAACTCGAACAAGAGATCGAACCAGAAAGTTCAACTTAAGAACTCCGGTTGCAAGAAAGAAAGAACCGAACAAAGCAACGGAAAACAAACGGCGAAAGAAAACAACTCGGTTCTAGCAAGTTGAAACTAGGTCAAATTTTACCGTAGCAAAAACTTGTTTAAGTTGATTAATCGGAACGGCGGTTTCGAAACGAAACTCCAGGCGCTAGAATCACCTGATTCCAATAAACGAGCGAGAAGATAAACTAGAACGAAGATCGGATCTGAGATCGCAACCGCGGAATAAATCCGACGAAAAGAAAAAGTAGAACGGTTAAACGAACGGACGTTCGTTAACCGGGAATAATCCGGTGATCACATTCGTTAGGACGAACGGTCTGGCGAATAGTCTCTAGGCAACTAAACCGGAAAAGAAAACAAAAAACCGGTCTAGGGTTTTGGAAAGAAAACCGAAACGAAAAACCGGAGAGGAAAAGAAAAAGAAATAGAAGAAAAAGGAAAGAACCGGAACGGTTTATAAGAAAAACCGAACCAAGGGGATAGGAGAGACGCGGCGCGGCTACCTCGGCGAGGCTCCGGCGAGGGGCTCCGGTGGCGGCGGCGTAAGGCGGCGGTGGCGCGGGCAAGGGGTGGCGGCGGCGCGGGCAAAGGGCGGCGGCGGTGCGGCGCTAAGGGCGGCGCGGGCAGCGGCTTAGGGCACGGGGTGAGGGGGCGTGGGGTGGTGTGGGGTTTGGGGGGGGGGGTGTTGGTATTTATATAGGTGAGGGGAGAGGAGACTTGGGGGAGGGGGCAAGAAAAGAGGAGAGGAGAGGAAAGAGGAAAGAGGAGTCCGAGTAGGACTCGGATGGCGGTGGCGGCCTTGCGCAGGCGCGCGCGCGCGGTGGCCTGGCCGGCCGGCCTGCGGCTGGGCCTTGGCCCAGGCGCGCTGCGGGATTTTTTTATCGGTTACGCGCGCAGAAAAACAACGAAAAGAACATCTAAACGAACTCCAAAACTCCCAAAGTAAATTTTCCCCGACTCCTAAAAATGAGTCGAACAAAATGAACTTTTCTCCGGGCCAAAAATGCAAATTTTGAAAACACGCATTTTTCCCTATACAAATAAAAAGGCAAATAAACTCCGACAAATCCAATGATCCTCTTTTCAAAATTTGAGAAAGCTCAAATATGAAAATGACGAAATCTCCAACTCTCTCCGAGGGTCCTTGAGTTGCGTGAAATTTCTAGGATCGACCAAAATGCAAGAAAATATGATATGCATGATGATCTAGTGTATAACATTTCAAATTGAAAATTTGGGATGTTACAGCACCCGAAAGACTTAATATCTGTAGCAAGTATTTAGTAGCAAAGTAATATGGTAGTAGCGGTAATGATGGTAAAAGTAACAGTAGTAGTTTTTGTAGTGATTGTAACAGTGGCAACGGAAAAGTAACTAAGCAAAGATCAATATGTGAAAATATCATCGGCAATGGATCAATGATGGATAATTGTGTTGGATGCGATTCCTCATGCAACAGTTATAACATAGGGTGACACAAAACTAGCTCCAGTTCATCAATGTAATGTAGGCATGTATTCCGAATATAGTCATACGTGCTTATGGAAAAGAACTTGCATGGCATCTTTTGTCCTACCCTCCCGTGGCAGCGGGGTCCTATTGGAAACTAAGGGATATTAAGGCCTCCTTTTAATAGAGTACCGGAATAAAGTATTAACGCTTAGTGAATACATGAACTCCTCAAACTACAGTCATCACCGGGAGTGGTACTGATTATTGACACTTTGGGGTTACCGGATCATAACACATAGTAGGTGACTATTGACTTGCAAAATAGGATCAAGAACTCAAATATATTCATGAAAACATAATAGGTTCAGATCTCAAATCATGGCACTCGGGCCCCAGTGACAAGCATTAAGCATAGCAAAGTCATAGCAACATCAATCTTAGAACATAATGGATACTAGGGATCAAACCCTAACAAAACTAACTCGATTACATGATAAATCTCATCCAACCCATCACCGTCCAGCAAGCCTACGATGGAATTACTCACGCTCGGTGGTGAGCATCATAAAATTGGTGATGGAGGAAGGTTTATGACGACGACGACGGATTCCCCTCTCCGGAACCCCGAACAGACGCTAGATCAGCCCTCCCGAGAGAGATTAGGGCTTGGCGGCGGGTCCGTATCGTAAAATGCGAATCCTTCTCTCTTATTTTTTTCTCCCAAACGTGAATATATAGAGTTGGAGTTGACGTTGGTGGAGCCTTAGGGGGCCCACGAGGTAGGGCGCGCCCTGCACCCTCGTGGACAGGGTGTGGACCCCTGCTGTTGATTCTTTCGCCATTATTTTTTATTAATTCCAAAACGTGTCTCCGTTGATTTTCAGGTCATTCCGAGAACTTTTATTTCTGTAGAAAAATAACACCATGGCAATTCTGCTGAAAACAACATCAATCCGGGTTAGTTCCATTCAAATCATGCAAGTTAGAGTCCAAAACAAGGTCAAAAGTGTTTGGAAAAGTAGATACAATGGAGACGTATCATCTCCCCCAAGCTTAAACCTTTGCTTGTCCTCAAGCAATTCAATTGACAAACTGAAAGTGATAAAGAAAAACTTTTACAAACTCTGTTTGATCTTGTTGTTGTAAATATGTAAAGCCAGCATTCAAGTTTCCATTAAAGATTATGAACCAACCATATTCACAATAACATTTAGGTCTCATGTTTACTCATATCAATGGCATAATCAACTAGCAAGCAATAATAATAAATCTCGGATGACAAAACTTTCTCAAAACAATCATAATATGATATAACAAGATGGTATCTTGGTAGCCCTTTCTGTGACCGCATGACATAAATGCAGAGCACCTCTGAAGATCAAGGACTGACAAAACATTGTAATTCATGGTAAAAGAGATCTAGTCATAGTCATACTCAATCTAAATTAATAGTAATGCATGCACATGATAGCGGTGCCCTCCAACTGGTGCTTTTTAATAAGAGGATGATGACTCAAGATAAAAGTAAATAGATAGGCCCTTCTCAGAGGGAAGCAGAGATTTGTAGAGGTGCCATAGCTCGAGTTTTGAAATAGAGATGAATAATATTTTGAGTGGCATACATTCATTGTCAACATAACAACCACGAGATCTCGATATCTTCCATGCTACACACATTATAGGTGGTTCCCAAACAGAATGGTAAAATTTATACTCCCCCACCACCAACAAACATCAATCCATGGCTTGACAGAAACAACGGGTGCCTCCAACTAACGACAATCCCGTGGGAGTTTTGTTTGCAATTATTTTAATGTAAGCATGGGACTGGGCATCCCGGTTACCAGCCATTTTCTTGTGAATGATGAGCGGAGTCCACTCATCTTGAGAATAACCCACCTAGCATGGAAGATATAGACAACCCTAGTTGATACATGAGCTATTCGAGCATACAAAACAGAATTTCATTTGAAGGTTTAGAGTTTGGCACATACAAATTTACTTGGAACGGCAGGTAGATACCGCATATAGGAAGGTATGGTGGACTCATATGGAATAACTTTGGGGTTTATGGAGGTGGATGCATAAGCAGTATTCCCGCTTAGTACAAGTGAAGGCTAGAAAGAGACTGGGAAGCGACCAACTAGAGAGCGACAACAGTCATGAACATGCATTAAAATTAATCAACACTGAATGCAAGCATGAGTAGGATATAATTCACCATGAACATAAATATCATTGAGGCTATGTTGATTTTGTTTCAACTACATGCGTGAACATGTGCCAAGTCAAGCCACTCAAATCGTTGAAAGGAGGATACCACCCTATCATACCACATCACAACCATTTTAATAGTATGTTGGCACGCAAGGTAAACCATTATAAACTCCTAGCTGATTAAGCATGGCATGAGCAACTATAATCTCGGATTGTCATTGCAAACATGTTTCATTCATTATAGGCTGAATCAGGAACGATGAACTAATCATATTTACAAAAACAAGATAGGTCGAGTTCATACCAGCTTCTCTCATCTCAATCGGTCCATCATATGTCGTCATTATTGCCTTTCACTTGCACGACCGAACGGTGTGGATAATTATAATAGTGCACGTGCATTGGACTAAGCTGGAATCTGCAAGCATTTAGTACAAGGGAGAAGACAAGGTAATATGGGCTCTTGGTTAGATCAACAATAATGCATATGAGATCCACTGAACATTTTCATCATGGTCTTCTCCTCTCGACCCCCAAAGAAAAGAAAAGAAACAAAACTATTTACAAGGGAAAGCTCCCAACAAGCAAAAGAAGAACGAGAAATCTTTTTGGGTTTTCTTTTAATTACTACAACTACAAGCATGGAAAGTAAACTAGCTAAAAGCTACAACTAATTTTTTTTGTTTTTCTTAAGGATTTTCAAACACGCAAGAAGAAAGCTTAGAAAAGAAAATAAACTAGCATGGATAGTACAATGAAAAAGTATGAACACCGACAACTTGAATGAGTGTGAACATGAATGTAATGTCGGTGAGAAATACATACTCCCCCAAGCTTAGGCTTTTGGCCTAAGTTGGTCTATGGCCACTGATCGAAGCTACTCTCTCCGGTGTACTAAGGAGGGTCCTCAGGGTGCCACTGGTTGGCGATCTCCTCCGGATCCCACTAATAAACAGACCGACGATAAGGATCAAGTGGTGGCTCCGGCTCAGGCTCTAGGACTTGTGTCAGCCTCCAGTACGCATAAATGGCCTCAGGTAAGATGAGGTACGTGCCTGAAAGTTTGTTAAACCGAGAGGGTGCAGGCAAGGTAATAATCTCACAGTAAGTTTTATCAAATATCAATTTATACTTAAGCATTTTCTTCTTATCTTTAACAATAAAATCATGTGCTACCATACTCTTATAATCTAGAAAAATAGGGGGCAGGAACTTTTCTTCTTTCTCATAATGCCTAATAGGTATCCCAAAGTGTTTAGCAAGGTGTGAAGCAAAGATGCCTCTGAAGATGGGACCCTTTGTTCGGTTCAAATTTAATCGTTTAGCAACAATAGCGCCTAAGATGAAAGTGGTATTGAGGGAGTCCTGGATTAGGGGGTGTTCGGATAGCCGAACTATACCTTCAGTCGGACTCCTGGACTATGAAGATACAAGATTGAAGACTCCGTCCCGTGTCCGGAAGGGACTTTCCTTGGCGTGGAAGGCAAGCTTGGCGATACGGATGATCAGATCTCCTACCATTGTAACCGACTTTATGTAACCCTAACCCTCTCCGGTGTCTATATAAACCGGAGGGTTTTAGTCTGTAGGACAAGAGAGACACATCAACAATCATACCATAGGCTAGCTTCTAGGGTTTAGCCTCTCTGATCTCGTGGTAGATCGACTCTTGTAATACCCATATGATCAATATTAATCAAGTAGGACGTAGGGTTTTACCTCCATCGAGAGGGCCCGAACCTGGGTAAAACTTCGTGTCCCCTGCCTCATGTTACCATCCGGCCTAGACACATAGTTCGGGACCCCCTACCCGAGATCCGCCGGTTTTGACACCGACATTGGTGCTTTCATTGAGAGTTCTTCTGTGTCGTTGCCATCAGGAAGGATGCCTCGCCCCGTCTTCAAAGACGACACTGTTGCTAGGGGAGCTTTGGCTGTCAGCCAAACCCTCCGGCTAGGTGGTTTTCTTATGACCACCTGTTCGGCTTCTACGCCGACGATGACCTCTCAAGCCATAAAAAACAATCTTCATGTCAACTCGGAACTTGCCGAGCAGTTAGATCCAATAGAGCTTTCTTCCATAAATGAGCTCTTGGATCGCTTCGCCGCCCTGGGAGTCACTACGGATTACGACCAGATTGAGCCTAAAACTGATCTGAGAGAGATTAACTCTCCCCAAGCCACACATCACGTTGCCGTGGTAGAAGGATAGTGCAGCGACCCTTCATCTATCTTAAGGACTCGCTACGTACGGATTCCCGATCCCTCCAAGCCGGACGTCCGCGGAGGGGAGGATATCACTCAAGACCTGAACCTAGAATCAGGCGACGGACCGGATTCATTGGGCGACATCCAGCAATCCAAATTTTCGAGTTCGGAAATTCCTCGGCCTCTGAGCCTCAGAAGGGATAAGGCTTCGGATTTAACTCCACCCACCCACCCGAACATTAGCGATCTATCCCAAATCAGGAAAGAGCCCAAAGAAACAGTACATCATTACTGGGCCAGATTCCTCCTGGTTATGAATAGGATAAAGGACTGCCGCGAGGAAGGCGCAATTTCATTCTTCTGCAATAATTGCACGGACAAGGGAATACTCAACGCCATAAGTCGCCACGATATTACACGCTTCGTCGACTTAGCATCCATAGTACGAAAGTACTATGCGATGGAAAGCGCCCGGAGAACCGAAACAAAATTTTGGGACAATCCGGCCCTTAGGGCAAGCCCAGTCCGAAACAAAAGGGTGTATCAGCGCCAGACACCCGGGTCAAACACCAAAAGGCAAAAACCCTCTACAGGGCATGGAACCGTACTGGAAGGATGGCTTAATGGACCCTGTAAAATTCATAACACAGAGGACGCCACACCAACTCACAGCCTTAGAGCATGTTGGATACTCCGGCAGGTGGCCAAGATCGGCGAGAACCTCCTAATCCCGGAAGCCACAGAAAGCCACCCCAGAGACACCAATATGGTACTAACAGTCTTCGAGACCTTCGCATCAAATAATATGCGAAAAAGGACACTCCGCAGCCTTGCCGAAGTCTACCAAGTAGCAACAGTAAACCCATGGAGTGACCCGGCCATTACCTTCAACGCCCGTGATGAACCTAAATTCCGAACAGCCCGAGCACTAGCCGCATTGGTCCTCAGTCCAATAGTGGACGGCTTTCGTCTCACCAAGGTACTCATGGACGGCGGCAGCGGATTGAACCTCATCTATGAGGAAACTCTTCAAAAAAAATGGATATAGACTGCAACCGCATCATGCGAAGCAGCACAACCTTTAGAGGAATAATCCCCAGTCGGGAAGCGCGTTGTACAGGAAAAATCACACTAGATGTGGTGTTCGGCACGCCGGACAATTACAGGTCTGAAGAAGTCACGTTCCATGTGGCCACGTTCAGCAGTGGTTATCACGCTTTGCTAGGGCGGGAAGCATTCACAATCTTCCAAGCAATACCCCATTACGGGTACATGAAGCTCAAGATGCCCGGGCCTAACGGGATCATCACTCTCGCTAGTGATCCGGATGTAGCACTCCGCGCCGAAAACAAGACAGCCGCACTGGCCCTCGAGGCACTATCCGAAGCCCTAGCGGCCGAGGAACCGACTGCGCTACGCTCTACCATGAATAGGGACGACGTGGTACTCGACAAAAGATCCAAGTCCACCTCCTTTAAACCAGCGGACGAAATAGTAAAATTCCAAGTCCATCCAACGGACCCCAACAAAACAGCTTCCATCGGGGCACAGTTAAACCCTGATGTCGACGCTGCATTGCGAGAGTTCCTACGAGAGAACTGGGATATTTTCTCCTGGCATCCTTCAGACATGCCAGGAATCCCACATAGGCTGGCCGAGCACAGCTTAAATATCCAAACAGGATTCAAACCTGTCAAACAGGCTCTTCGGTGTTTTTCCGAACCTAAGAGACAGGCTATGGGAGAGGAGCTAGCAAAGCTATTGGAGGCCGGATTCATCAGAGATATAAAACATCCGGACTGGCTAGCAAACCTGGTGATGGTACCAAAGAAGGACAAATCCTGGCGCCTGTGTGTCGATTTTAGAGACCTCAACAAGGCTTGCCCAAAGGATCCCTTCCCTCTCCCCCGCATCGATCAAATTATCGATGCCACTGCAGGACACGATTCGTTGTGTTTCCTCGACGCATATTCTGGCTACCATCAAATCAAGATGGCAGAATCAGACCAAGCCGCAACGGCATTTATCACACCATACGGGCCATTCTGCTTCAACACGATGCCCTTCGGGCTCAAAAAGGCCGGCGCAACATATCAGCGCATGATTCAGACATGTCTGGCAAGCCAGATCGGTAAAACAATGGAGGCATACATAGATGATGTGGTCGTCAAAACAAGACATGTTGAATCTCTAGTAGACGACCTGAGGCTCACATTTGATAATCTCCGCAGATACGACATCAAGCTCAACCCGGAAAAATGCGTCTTCGGTGTTCCAGCCGGAAAAATCTTAGGCTTCATTGTGTCCAGTAGAGGAATTGAAGCAAATCCAGCCAAGATCCGAGCTCTGTCGCAACTGGATATCCCAAAGGACCTCAAACAAATACAAAAGTTAACCGGGTGTGTGGCGGCTCTAAGCCGCTTTATCTCCTGCTTGGGAGAAAAGGCCCTTCCCCTTTACCGCCTCCTTCGGCGCACCGAACACTTCAAATGGACGGACACAGCCACAGCCGGACTCGATGAAATAAAAGCCATACTGGCAACAAACCCAGTCCTGGCCGCGCCAAACACCGGCGAACCAATGCTATTGTACATCGCAGCAACTCATCAGGTTGTAAGCGCAGTGCTCGTCGTCGAATGAGAAGCGGATGGACACAAATTCCCCCTTCAAAGGCCTGTCTATTATGTGTCCACCGTCCTCACTCCCTGCAAATCACGATACCCGCATGATCAAAAGATTGCATACGCGGTATTCATGGCATCCCGGAAGCTACGACACTACTTTCAAGAGTGCTCGACAACAGTAGCCTCGGAAGTACCACTTAACGACATTATAAACAACCGTGACGCAACGGGCCGAATTGCGAAATGGGCCATCGAGCTCCTCCCGTTCGATGTAACTTATAAGCCACGATGAGCCATCAAGTCACAAGTTTTGGCCGATTTCGTCGCAGAATGGACGGAGGCCGAACTCCCTAAAGAGTACGACACATATTCAAATTGGATCATGCATTTCGACGGCTCCAAAATGTTGGCCGGACTGGGGGCTGGCGTTGTTTTGACATCCCCCATAGGAGACACAGTTCAATATGTACTACAGATTCTGTACACGGACTCCAACAACGCAGCCGAATATGAGGCCCTTCTACATGGTCTCCGGATGGCAGTATCCATGGGCATCCAACGCCTAGAGGTGCGCGGGGACTCGAACCTCGCAATATCCCAAATAAACGGAGACTTCGATGCCAAGGATCCAAAAATGGCAGCTTACCGCAACGCCGTCCCAAAAATGTCAGCTCGGTTCGAGGGGGTTGAATTTCACCATATAGCCCGGGAAAATAATCAGGCGGCAGATGTCCTGGCACGCATCGGCGCAAAACGCGAAGTAGTACCCCCCAACATCTTCTTGGAAAGACTTTTTAAGCCATCCGTGGCATGGGAAGGGGAGCCGAACAATAACAGCCCGGACCCAACCGCACCACCCGACTCCGAACATTCTGACACAATCGGTGGCTCTGCCATTGAAGTAACACCTTCAGCCCACGTAATAATGGGCGTCATTGCCCCATGGACGGAACCATTCCTCGCCTACCTTACTAGGCAGGTACTCCCCGAGGACCAGAATGAGGCACGCTGCATAGTGCGGCGATCCAAAGCCTACAGAGTCCACGAGGGGGAGCTTTATAAGAAAAGCACTACCGGAGTCCTTCAAAGGTGCATCTCCGAAGAGGAGGGGTGGAATCTCCTGGCTGAAATCCATGTCGGACTCGACGGTCATCACGCTGCAGCCCGATCTCTCGTAAGCAAGGCCTTCCGTACAGGCTTTTATTGGCCGACGGCCCGGGCAGACGCTCAGGACTTAGTCCAGCGATGCACCGGTTGCCAGCTCTTTGCAAACCAAAGCCATATGCCACCCACCGCCCTCCAAACTATCCCCATCACTTGGCCCTTTGCGGTCTGGGGGCTTGATATGGTTGGACCCCTTAAAGGCGGAACCCACGAGCACAAATACCTACTCGTCATGGTGGATAAGTTCACCAAATGGATAGAAGCCAAGCCTGTTAAGACGGCTGAATCCGGGCCTGTGATAGACTTCATATCCGGGGTTGTACACCGTTACGGCGTCCCCCACAGCATCATCACTGATAATGGCATGAACTTTACGGCCGACGAGGTAAAACTCTGGTGCAAAAACTTGGGCATCAAGCTCGATTACGCTTCTGTCTATCACCCATAGACTAACGGCCAGGTCGAACGTGCAAACGGTCTTATCATGAGCGGCATTAAACCCAGATTAGTACGGTCCCTCAAGGAATCTAACACACACTGGGTAGAGGAGCTCAACTCCGTACTCTGGGGGCTGCAGACCACACCGAATCGCACCACCGGATATACACCATTCTTCATGGTGTACGGCGCTGAGGCAGTTTTGCCTTGCAACATAATTCATGACTCACCTCGAGTGCGCATGTACGAAGAAAGAGAAGCCGAGCTCGATCGGCAGGACAGTTTGGACGCATTAGAGGAGGAGCGTGACGTGGCAAAAGCCTGTTCCGCATTTTATCAACAGCAGGCTCGAAGATACCAAAGCGGAGAAGTACGGGCCAAAAATTACAACGTTGGCGAATTAGTTCTACGCCTGCCGGACAAGAAAAAGGACAAACTCAAGCCCAAGTGGGAAGCTCCCTTCATCATTGACCAAGTCCTGACTGGTGGTGCGTACCGCCTGCGAACTGCATCGGGTAACCGACTCGAGCCGAACTCATGGAACGCAGCCCGCCTCCGAAGATTCTATGCCTAGCGCCAGATCCTGTGTTCGTCTCCTTACTCTGTCCATTTTTTATATATACCTTCTGTCTTACATTTCTCTCCTTCTCTCTCTCTTTCCCTCTTATTGCCTTTAGAGGCTCACAAAGTGACACGCTATCTGCGCTCAGCAAACCTGGGGGCTTCTTTCAACAGAAGCTTATTTCTACGGGCTTCACGCCCAACACATGTGTCAAACTTCTGCATGTACCTTTTATTCACCACTATATGCATCGATATGACTTAAGTTTTGGCCAAGCTGGGTTGCCTGGCTCCTGTGCTTACCCCTACGTTCCCGATTGTTTGGCTAGGTTGTAAAGGGAGCACCTCTGCGATTGTTACTGCCGGGTCAGCCGGACGTGTACCTTAGACTGGGTGAAGCCGAAAGCTAGCGTTCTTAAGGGAATATTCGGTCGGTGAACTAAAGACGATCTTTTTTTTATTTTTTCCACGTGCCCCCAGATGTTTTTCCTGCGTTTCCCTTCGCAGCATGGACATGCACTTTAGGGCATGCCTCCCAGGGAAAGGAACCCCTAACGGAACTATTCTCCCTGGAAGATGTTTCTTACTAACCATGTAATATAACATAACTAGTCGGGCACTTGTCTGTTCACGCCATAATGACCCCTACGCCTGGTCTCCACGCATTCCCCGGTTCCTATATAACCGCATGGGAATTCAGACACACTCCGGATCGTCAGGTCCCGAGGCTGAAGCGAAAAAGTCGGCCATGACAAATGATCTACAATCCGTCTAGAAGGCATTATAAATGTCAATTAAATTACATAGTCATTTTGACTAATTGTACTCCTCTTCAATACCATCTAACAGGCTGTCTAATTTACAGTCCTGCTAGGAATACTTTGCGGCCAACTCTACTTGGCCGTATACTAAGCTCACAGGGATCTCCTTCCCATCAGGCCCTACAGGACCAGCCTCGGCCTGTGAATACCGCATCTTCACCATGGCCCAGGCCTCCCTAGCGCCTTGACGGCAGGCTGATATATTCCACAACTGGAAGCACTGCCGTGCTCCCCTCAGCTTCTCCGCAAGCTCTCCAAGACCTTCGGGCATGGAGACGGATGGCCACAGGGCCTGGGCGACGCCTCGCATCGCCTGCCGAACTCGATCGAGCAATTGCAAGAGCTTGGGAAGAAGGTCACCCATAGAACAGGGCATCTCCTCTGCAGGATGACCTGTTAACATACCTACGGATATTGCTCTGTTAATTGACGGCACCGCCGAACTTTCTTTCAAAAGGTTCGTTCAAGCACTTACTAAATATGCCGCGCCAAAGCCGCTGATTCTCCTTCACGGAGTCTGACAGCTGGGCACGGACATCTTTTAGCTCGACGCCCAGCCGGGTGTTGGCATCTTGGAGAACGTTCTTCTCCCCCATCACCTTTAATAGCACCCTCTCACCAGCCTTTAGTTGGCGTACGAGGTGTTGCCTTTCCGGATTCAATCTGGCGCCATCTGCAATTTTATTTGTCAGATTCGCACCAAAGCCGTGCTTCGCCACATACTTATCTTTTGAAATGTATATTACCAGCGGGGGTCTCCTTAGGCTCCCCTGCCGCGGCTAGTGCGGCCTCCAGTTGGGCTTTGCACTATTCCAGCTCCTGGGACAGTAGGGAATTCTTTTCTGTAAGAACCTGCATTTCAAATGATCCTTAAACCAGTTATTCTAACTGTTTTCAGTCTCGGGGGCTACTGCTACATATATATTTACCAAAATTTTCTTACCCGTATGTCTTTTACATATTGCTCCGTGGCTCTGGCTAGACCATTTTGAGTGGCACGGAGGTGCGCTTCTCCCGAATTGAAGGCATCTAATGCCTCTTGGGAGAAGCAAGCGTCGCGAAGAATTGTCCGGCGACGCCTGTGGTTCATGGCACTTTCCACCTCAGAGTTGGTGGCAGACAACCCGTCCACATCCTCCATCGGAGGAACGTCTGGCACACACCTTGCGTTCGCTTCCGCCTCGGACCAGGCTTTGGAGCCTGGCTGGTGGAGGTGCGATTAGCAGCCTCTCCGGATATAGTCCGGCGAGGTCTCTTTGTCCTGAAAAGGGCATGAGTGTCAAATGTGCCTCGAAGGTATAACAACTGGGATAAAGGGGCGCGCCATACCTTCGCGCTGATGCCTCGGTCCGGACTGCACCTCTTTTCTGCCCATGGGGCCCTACGGCCCCTGGTTGGTTTGTCACGGCAGGTTCGGCCTTCTGCCTCAAAAACCTCCCCTGCAAAGTTCGGTTGCAATCAAGAAATTGAACACGCGTGGACGGACCCCTGTCCGGGGTACAGGGACTTCGGTCTCAGGTACCTGGGGTGTTCGGATTAGCCCTGGGTAATCGGCCATAGTGGCCACCAAGGCGTTGTCCTCGCTCAATTGATGGAACACTGTCACATCCCTAGCCCTACTTTGGCCTTGGTCTAGCTTGGTGGTTGCATCATGTTTAAATTCAAATGAAATTTGAATTGAGGAATTTTCAAGCCTCAGAATCCCTTTAAAAATGATCAAGATAAAATCTCTTCAAATAAGTCCAAGAAAATGTTCCTGTTAAGCTATAAAAATATTGGCAAGAGGTAAAATTCAAACCAATATTTTTGGATTCACAGAAATATTTATTTTGGGCCTTTGATTTAATCCAATAGATATTTGAATTGGATCTATATTTATTATATAATAAATATATGTTCAATAATTCTGAAAATTGTTGTGTGGATTTGGATAAATCCATTTAGTTCACACAATTATTTTTATGAATTTTGAAAATGGTTTGGTCTTGAACTAATTCAAAACAAAACTGCAAATTAGAAAACAGAATTAAATTAAAAAAAAACAGGAGAGAGGTAGGCCACTGGGCCACTTACCTGGCGCCACCAACCGGCCCAGCACTGTAGCTGGACGGCCCAGCCCACCAGGGCTCCTCCCTGTCGTCTTCCCCCTCGCCAGAAGGACGCCGGGCGCGTGCCCCGTGCGCGCGGCCACGCGCTCCGGCCAGCTCCTGCTTGCCGCACCCTCCCTCAACGCCTGGACGCCTCTGGGAGATGCCACGCACCCCCCTGACCCTCGCTCACTCTCTTCCATCCTCATCCCCACCTCTGTCGCCTCTCTCTTCGAACCCGAGCGGAGACCGTCGCCGCCGACAAGCACCACCGCAGCCACCGTGCTCCCCTCACCTCTCCGACGCGTCCCCGAGCTCTGCCTCATCCACCTCATCCTCTCCGTCGACTCACGCGACGCCGGACGCCTCGAAGCGCCGCCATCGATGCCTTCTTCAACCTCGGGACCGCCGGCCATCTCCGTCAAATTCGTCGGCTCCGGACCGTCTCCGAGCCCACCGAGCTGCTCTACGTGACCCCAGTGAGCTCCTGCTCCGAATCCCCGTCTTCCCCGCCATTATTTCAAGCTCAAATTGCCGACTCCCTACTGACCGAGCTCAACGCCGCTCAGGCTCGTCGCTGGCGTCGCTCCGATGCCCATTTGGTCGCGCTAACGTGCCAAACGACACCGCTGCATCGCGTAGTGCCTTGCCCGCGCTTTAGTTTGCGTGTTTGCTCGTTGCAGCCGTTTTCCCGTGCACAGCCGAACTCCGGCCGCCGCGGAAGTGCTCGCCGCCGTCAACCCCGGCCATCCCAGCTCCTACCACCTCCCCCAATGGATGCGCCTCACTCCCAGGAACCCGTAGGTGCAACCCATGGATCGAATGGTGCCCTGTAGAGCATTCCCGAGCCGCCCCACCGTCTCTGTCGTCGCCGGCGACCGCTGACCCGTTGACCGGCGTGGGTTGACCCACTGCCCGGTTTGACCTCCCCCTCTCTCTCACTGACCCACGGGCCCCGCCCGACTAATTACTTAGTTAGCGCTAATTAGCTAGTTAGGTTAGCTGGGTTAGTCGCTGACCAGTGGGCCCAGCCTAGTTAGTTAGGGCTAACTAACTTAGTTAGTTGACTGTGTCACTGACGTGTGGACCCCACACGTCAGGTTTGACCTGGACCGTGCCCAGTTGACCTGCTGACATCATCATGACGTCAAGCTGACGCAGTAATCCTTTTTCTGGAATTTAAATAAATCTTAAATGATTTATTTATTTCAGAAAATACCCAAAACTTCTAAAAATCATAGAAATTCAACTGTAACTCCAAATAAGATAAATTATATATGTAAAATTATCAGAAAAATTCAAGGAATCCATCTGTACCATTTTCATGCATGTTTGAACAATATTTGTCCTCTGTTTTGGACAAAACAAATAAAGGGCATTTAAATAATCATATATGGGGTTGGAATTTGAATCTTGCACTCAAACCAACTTCATTTAAATCATAGCTAGTTGCATTAGCTCAAACCACAGCATATTGACATGTCATGATCATGCATCATATTGTGCATTGCATTGATTGTGTTTCTTTCTCCTGTTGCCGGTATTTGTCCCCTCTCGATAGACATTGTACCGACGATGTGATCGTTGACACTGATGAAGACCCAATGATATCTTCAGAAGTGCCAGGCAAGCACAACCCCTTGTTCATTTCGATACAAGCCCACTCTCTCGCTCCTGCTCTCTTTTACTGCATTAGGACAACAACGATTCATCTGTTACTTGTTGCGGTAGTTGAACCCCTTATCCTCTGCATGACCTGTCATTGCCACAGTAAATAGATGAAACCCACTAGCATGAGTAGGAATTGTTTGAGCCCTGATGTGCCTACTCATTCATGCTTGTTTGTCATGCCTGCTACTGCTTAGAGTTGAGTCAGGTCTGATTCATCGGGGATGGATCGGAGGTGTGTAAACATGTCCTACTGTGTGTGAGCTAAGTGTGTGAACATGATTTGGTAAAGGTAGCGGTGAGAGGCCATGTAGGAGTACATGGTGGGTTGTCTCATTGCAGCCGTCCTCAGGAACTGAGTTCTCTGTCTGTGATCCATGAACAGTTACTACCGCGCATTGGGCCTGAAACCAATGGACCCTCTCGGCTTCTTAATCACCCTAGTAATCTGTCCAGGAGTTGCAACTAGTTTCTGGTGTTTGTAGGATATGTGTTGGCGGCCGTGCGTAGCGCTGACCCTAGGGGTGGGCTATGTTGCGGTAGATACACTGTGGCACGGTGTACCGGGCGCCCGTTTGGTGTCTCGGGAACCCTGCACACATCGTTTGGGGCTGTGAGCGAAACTCCGGCCGGATCTCCTCGCGGATGGAACCCGAATAGGCGATAAACCTGTACTAGAGACTTAAGTGTTTAGGTAGGCCGTGGCCGACACACTCGCCCAGCTTCCGCTTGAAGGTTGCCGAGGTACATGACGTGTACAGGGCTATAAGTGGTGAGAGCGTGTGTGAAGAAGTACACCCCTGCAGGGTTATCATTATCTATTCGAATAGCCGGATTCCTCGGATATGGAAACTTGGACCCCTTGCATAGTTCATAGACAAGTGAAAGTGGATACCCTAAAACTCGCAAGATAAGCGTGAGTGCTATGGATGGCCTTCTCGCAGGGAGACGAGAGCGGATCCATAGTGGTGTATTGATTGGTGAATATGTGGACTCGTGTGCGCCACCTCAAAAGAGTTGCTCGCAATCGTAGTTCAGGTTAGCCACTGAGTCAAAGCTGGCTTGCTGCAGTTAAACTCCACCACCCCCCTTGTTGATACCGATGCATATGTAGTTTAGTTCTGATGTAAGTCTTGCTGAGTACCTTTGTACTCACGTTTGCTTAATTTATGTTTTGCAGAGAGACTTCAGTCTCGCTAGTAGTTCCGCGTGGACTTCGACGTTTAGCTTGATACCTCAGCTACGATCTTGTGCCCTCGGCAGGATTTGGTAGATAGTCAGGCTTCTTAGCCTTTTTCATTTATAGATGTCTGTACTCAGACATGTTAAGCTTCCGCATGTGCTTTGCATTGTATGCTATGATTGTTGGGTCATGAGACCCATGTTTGTAATATCTCGCTCCTCGGAGCCTAATGAATAAATACTTGAGTTGTAGAGTTATGTTGTGATGCCATGTTGTATTCACACATATCGAGCATATTGTGTGTATGACTGAAATGCTTGGTATGTGTGGGATCCGACTATCTAGTTGTTTATCCTTGGCAGCCTATCATATGGGGAAATGTAGTCTAGTGCTTCTGAGCGATAGTAGTCCGCTACAGCCCGGATCACCGGAGTCCTGCTAGCCCAGCACTACTGTTCAGGACACTTGACTGGCCGGCATGTGTTTCCACTTCGTCCCTATGTCTGTCCCTTCGGGGAAATGTCACGCGGTGACATCCGGAGTCCTGCCTAGCCTGCTACAGCCCGGGTTACCGGAGTCCTGTTAGCCCAGTGCTACAGCCCGGATTCACACGCTGTTGACCGACATGCTCGAGGTTGATTCATGTATGCCTGTTCCCATGGGTTAGTGCCGCTTTGGGTTCACGACTAGCCATGTCGGCCCGGGTTCTTTGTCATATGGATGCTAGCGACACTATCATATACGTGAGCCAAAAGGCGCAAATGGTCCCGGGCCAGGTAAGGCGGCACCCGTGGAAATACCGTGCGTGAGGCCACAAAGTGATATGATGTGTTACATGCTAGATCGGTGTGACCTAGGATCGGGGTCCCGACAGCGTTGGTATCAGAGCCTGACTGCCTGTAGGATTACCAAGCCAAACTGGTCGAAGTTGAGTCTAGAAATGCTTTAGTTATGTAAGGGAATTGATTGTGGAAGGGAACGTAAGGCTCTTTTACTCCTTATTCTCATGCCCTTCTGATCTGAGTCATCCTCTTCCTTTATACGGGGATTAAGAACTAGGCCTTCTTATCTATCTATCAGGATGACGTGTTACTAACCCGTTGACTTATAAGATTGTTGAGTTCAAGCCTCAGTTCAGTTCCTACTACTTCCATATGTTCATAGCTGGCACCAGAACCTTGGCACGATGTTGTTAAGTGGTTATGCCACCATTTTTGCATATTGTCTCAAATCTTTTGAGCATTTACAGCCGTTATGCTGTCCGAGTCGTCCCAGGTTTCTAAATGGTCTGATGCATTTGCAAACCTTTTTCCCTGTTCCTGATGTCCATTTAGGCCAGGTTAATCACACTAATTGGTGAGTTGAGGTACTCCGTTACCTCGACATTTATGTTGGAATTATTGTTATGACCCTAGATGTCTTAGAGTGCCACCTAGTAATCTAGCCATGTTTTGTGTTCCCAGTGTGATGATTCTGGCCATCATTCTCGAAAGCATCCCGTGATGCTATTAGTTAGTAGGCATTCTATTCCTGGGTTTTTGAACCCGAGATTCACCCTACTTCATGTCGTTAGTGTTTGCTAGTTCCTTAGGACATTGGTAAACCTTGTGATAGACCTCGAGGTCCGTGGTATTTCCTTCTTCCAAATACTATGAACCACTTATGGCAGAAGTTCTTGAACCAAAGGATCACAACCAGAGTGCTCTTGATGAGTTCTCCAATCTATATTGTGACTCTGCCAACCCTACCTTCCTGCATGGGTTATCCGGAAGAAATATGTTGAACTCGTTCGACATACTAATCTATGCCTCCACAGCTCAGAAAATTATATGTTCCTTGAGTTGTTCCCCTTCAGTTATATTCCGACCTTCGTCTATCACTTGATAGTCAGAAGTAGTCGTGCATTCATGTTCATCAGTGCCTTTTACTTTTGTGGTCCGTCAAGCCATTCTATTCGGAATGACTAGGAGAAACAAACTCCAGTACCTCATCCATTTCTGGGATCGGGTCAAAGTGGTTGTATTCCGCAGATCAAAATGCAACCCAGCTTTTGGTTCTGTTCTACCCTAAAGTATTACCCACTTTATGTCAAGAGCGTCATGAGAATTGCACATCTCTCATGAATTCTTGACGTAGTGATACTTCTTACCATCATTGTTCATTCCTCGGTTCCCGTGTTATTGTAACCGGAATGCCGGCACGTGAGTCGTGATGTGTGAAATCAATATTCCTAGCAACTGTGTTGCTTGGTAGTTAATGGACACTATCCTCATTCTTAGTGTGTTGGTTATCAAATTATCATTCTAAGACTGATCGTGCTACCTAGTCCATATTTCTGGTGCACACTTCGATCAATGGGTTAGGGTTGTGCCAATTCCTCACTCTTTGATCATATCATCTTGCCCTGAAAAGCAAGGTTGTTCTCGAGCTTAGTAACATACCGGTGGTTCGTGATTTTCCGACTATCTTCTCGGAAGTGTTACCAGGTTGTCACCTGACCGTTATGTTGAGTTCATGATCAAGTTGGTTTTTCAATAAACCATTTTTCTCCAAGAATCTGTGTTGGATACCCCTGAGCTAGTTGGTTAAGCTTAACAACAACTTGGAGAGTTGGAAGATGAAAACTTGTCCGACTTAGCTCATCTCTAAGGGATATCCTTGTGTGTGTGTGTGTGTGTGTTGAAGAAAGATGATATCTTCACCAATTGGTCCTCGTGATCAGTTTTTGGATCTATTATCTTGTCCAAACCTTGATTTGAGCGTGGGCTATTGTCAAATCAAATCAGAACCAACGATGTTCGTAATGTGTCTTACTTGCGGTTGTCCCTCGAGCATACACCATTATATCTTTGGTCTGACCAATACTATCACATTGTTCAATAGTGGTGGAAGTCCAGTGATATGGAAATTCCGATGAGTTGCTGTTGAGCCCATCAGCGGCATTTTGTCTCCTCCATGATTGTATTGAACATCCAGCTAGTGTTGGAAACTTTATAGGCATTGCCCTCATGTCCCGATCATGAAGCATATGTCTGGTTGAAAGATGTGACTTCCTCTAATTCATGTGCATCTGATGTAAGTTGCCGCCGTGAATTCGAGAAAGTTTGTTTTTGCTTCCTCTGGAATCATCCCAAGTCAGTCATGCATGTGCGAAGTATTCTATGGTCTGATAGACTGATCATCTACATTCTATATGTATCCCTAGCACACCAAGCCACTGATTGATTTGTTCAAGGAGAAGAAGTTTCTTCTTAAGGGTTAGACCTACGCAAGGACTTCGATATCCTCGTTGATGGTTCCCCCTGAACTCGGTAGTGTTTCATTTTAAGACTACCAGGTGACCATGCTTGTCTAGGACAACGTGTTCACATGCTTGTAGCAGAACCGGCTCGTGTTTTGGAGCTTACTACTGTAGTTCATTCCCCCGAGAATCTCGCAATGTCATCTCGTCGCTTTGTGTTGCAAACCTTCATTTTCCTTTCTAGACTCGATGAGTCTGGAATATCTTGTCACCAACCAGATCTGAATCTCAGGCAGATATGATGGTTGGAGCGTTTTCCAAAAACCATAATATTGGTCTCTCGATAAACGGTAAAGTGGATGTCGTGGCCAACACATCCAGCCGGAAGACCTATTATTGTAGTATCTCGATTGAAGAAAGTTGGCCACCTTCCCATGAGGATTTCGTAGGATTTACTCCAGAAGTTGTTCCTTATGAATCTATTGTATTCCGAAGTCCGACCACTACTTGGTGGCTATGCCGATGCTTAAAGCATGACCGTGGTAACCAGTACATCAAGAGAACATTAGAAGCGGAGTGCTAAATGTCTCTCGATCGATCATCCAGATTTTGTTCCCTTGGCTTCGCTAAGGTGAAATTTGAGAAAGTGTTACCTTCCTTTGCATCTGCATTATCCATCACCATTCATCATGGTGGTATGTTGAGTTGCCAGGATCCTTGACATGGATGTTGGTAAGACCTTGATGAGTATGGAAATGCTCAAGTTCTTGAGAACACGCTCAGGCACTAGGTTCTGACGTTGTCATTAACTGGAATGTGCCCCCGTCCTCGCAGTTGTTCAATAGCCATCCAATTGGTGGAATCACCTTTGCCGGTGAACCTTCTCCCTAGTTACTAGAATCATTCCCAACATTTGCATTTTGTTCCCAGCTTGCACCTCAGTAGTTGTTGTTCATGGTCATCTTCAAAAGTGGACTTACCATAGGTCCCATCCATTTCCGATGATAAGCAAAAATCATCCATTGCGTTGTCTCCAACAAGGTAGTCCACATCATCCATCCTAGTCCGAGTATGTCATTCTTTCAAACTCCTTCCACTGATCGTTTCTGATTGCCTTAGGCTGGTATAAAGAGTTTCTATGATCTCCGAATCAAAAGTAATTCTTTTTGCCACGGGAATAATTCTGCGAGTCACTTTACTTAAGATGTCTCGTTATGGTATCATGGCAATTATCCCTCGCTACTTTGAAACCATGCATCATCCTACTCCAGTGTGGGTTTGTTGCGTACCAAATTGAACCTTTATCATCCGCTTCTTCCTGTCACCCCTGTTGTGTGTTTCGTGTCTCAGCTCAAGAGATGTTTTATATCTCACTCCATGAGTTGATCTTGAGTGCTCGATCTCCGAGGAGATCGATTTCTGTAGATTTTCCTTCTGCCATCATCATGCTGGATGAAGATCCCGAAAGCAAAGACCTCAAGATCAAGATGACGAAATGAATCAACATCCTCGGGAAGGGTAGTTGGATCGAGAAGACTGCGATAGTCTTGTGAACCCCCCCTTCCTTCTTACCTCATGTCTTGAATCTCGGGCCGAGATTCTTGTTTAGTGGGGGTGAGCTGTCACATCCCTAGCCCTACTTTGGCCTTGGTCTAGCTTGGTGGTTGCATCATGTTTAAATTCAAATGAAATTTGAATTGAGGAATTTTCAAGCCTCAGAATCCCTTTAAAAATGATCAAGATAAAATCTCTTCAAATAAGTCCAAGAAAATGTTCCTGTTAAGCTATAAAAATATTGGCAAGAGGTAAAATTCAAACCAATATTTTTGGATTCACAGAAATATTTATTTTGGGCCTTTGATTTAATCCAATAGATATTTGAATTGGATCTATATTTATTATATAATAAATATATGTTCAATAATTCTGAAAATTGTTGTGTGGATTTGGATAAATCCATTTAGTTCACACAATTATTTTTATGAATTTTGAAAATGGTTTGGTCTTGAACTAATTCAAAACAAAACTGCAAATTAGAAAACAGAATTAAATTAAAAAAAAACAGGAGAGAGAGTAGGCCACTGGGCCACTTACCTGGCGCCACCAACCGGCCCAGCACTGTAGCTGGACGGCCCAGCCCACCAGGGCTCCTCCCTGTCGTCTTCCCCCTCGCCAGAAGGACGCCGGGCGCGTGCCCCGTGCGCGCGGCCACGCGCTCCGGCCAGCTCCTGCTTGCCGCACCCCCCCCTCGACGCCTGGACGCCTCTGGGAGATGCCACGCACCCCCTGACCCTCGCTCACTCTCTTCCATCCTCATCCCCACCTCTGTCGCCTCTCTCTTCGAACCCGAGCGGAGACCGTCGCCGCCGACAAGCACCACCGCAGCCACCGTGCTCCCCTCACCTCTCTGACGCGTCCCCGAGCTCTGCCTCATCCACCTTATCCTCTCCGTCGACTCACGCGACGCCGGACGCCTCGAAGCGCCGCCATCGATGCCTTCTTCAACCTCGGGACCGCCGGCCATCTCCGTCAAATTCGTCGGCTCCGGACCGTCTTCGAGCCCACCGAGCTGCTCTACGTGACCCCAGTGAGCTCCTGCTCCGAATCCCCCTCTTCCCCGCCATTATTTCAAGCTCAAATTGCCAACTCCCTACTGACCGAGCTCAACGCCGCTCGGGCTCGTCGCCGGCATCGCTCCGATGCCCATTTGGTCGCGCTAACGTGCCAAACGACACCGCTGCATCGCGTAGTGCCTTGCCCGCGCTTTAGTTTGCGTGTTTGCTCGTTGCAGCCGTTTTCCCGTGCACAGCCGAACTCCGGCCGCCGCGGAAGTGCTCGCCGCCGTCAACCCCGGCCATCCCAGCTCCTACCACCTCCCCCAATGGATGCGCCTCACTCCCAGGAACCCGTAGGTGCAACCCATGGATCGAATGGTGCCCTGTAGAGCATTCCCGAGCCGCCCCACCGTCTCTGTCGTCGCTGGCGGCTAAACGCCGGCGACCGCTGACCCGTTGACCGGCGTGGGTTGACCCACTGCCCGGTTTGACCTCCCCCTCTCTCTCACTGACCCACGGGCCCCGCCCGACTAATTACTTAGTTAGCGCTAATTAGCTAGTTAGGTTAGCTGGGTTAGTCGCTGACCAGTGGGCCCAGCCCAGTTAGTTAGCGCTAACTAACTTAGTTAGTTGACTGTGTCACTGACGTGTGGACCCCACACGTCAGGTTTGACCTGGACCGTGCCCAGTTGACCTGCTGACATCATCATGACGTCAAGCTGATGCAGTAATCCTTTTTCTGGAATTTAAATAAATCTTAAATGATTTATTTATTTCAGAAAATACCCAAGACTTCTAAAAATCATAGAAATTCAACCGTAACTCCAAATAAGATAAATTATATATGTAAAATTATCAGAAAAATTCAAGGAATCCATCTGTACCATTTTCATGCATGTTTGAACAATATTTGTCCTCTGTTTTGGACAAAACAAATAAAGGGCATTTAAATAATCATATATGGGGTTGGAATTTGAATCTTGCACTCAAACCAACTTCATTTAAATCATAGCTAGTTGCATTAGCTCAAACCACAGCATATTGACATGTCATGATCATGCATCATATTGTGCATTGCATTGATTGTGTTTCTTTCTCCTGTTGCCGGTATTTGTCCCCTCTCGATAGACGTTGTACCGACGATGTGATCGTTGACACTGATGAAGACCCAATGATATCTTCAGAAGTGCCAGGCAAGCACAACCCCTTGTTCATTCCGATACAAGCCCACTCTCTCGCTCCTGCTCTCTTTTACTGCATTAGGACAACAACGATTCATCTGTTACTTGTTGCGGTAGTTGAACCCCTTATCCTCTGCATGACCTGTCATTGCCACAGTAAATAGATGAAACCCACTAGCATGAGTAGGAATTGTTTGAGCCCTGATGTGCCTACTCATTCATGCTTGTTTGTCATGCCTGCTACTGCTTAGAGTTGAGTCAGGTCTGATTCATCGGGGATGGATCGGAGGTGTGTAAACATGTCCTACTGTGTGTGAGCTAAGTGTGTGAACATGATTTGGTAAAGGTAGCGGTGAGAGGCCATGTAGGAGTACATGGTGGGTTGTCTCATTGCAGCCGTCCTCAGGAACTGAGTTCTTTGTCTGTGATCCATGAACAGTTACTACCGCGCATTGGGCCCAAAACCAATGGACCCTCTTGGCTTCTTAATCACCCTAGTACTCTATCTAGGAGTTGCAACTAGTTTCTGGTGTTTGTAGGATATGTGTTGGCGGCCGTGCGTAGCGCTGACCCTAGGGGTGGGCTATGTTGCGGTAGATACACTGTGGCACGGTGTACCGGGCGCCCGTTTGGTGTCTCGGGAACCCTGCACACATCGTTTGGGGCTGTGAGCGAAACTCCGGCCGGATCTCCTCGCGGATGGAACCCGAATAGGCGATAAACCTGGACTAGAGACTTAAGTGTTTAGGTAGGCCGTGGCCGACACCCTCGCCCGGCTTCCGCTTGAAGGTTGCCGAGGTACATGACGTGTACAGGGCTATAAGTGGTGAGAGCGTGTGTGAAGAAGTACACCCCTGCAGGGTTATCATTATCTATTCGAATAGCCGGATTCCTCGGATATGGAAACTTGGACCCCTTGCATAGTTCATAGACAAGTGAAAGTGGATACCCTAAAACTCGCAAGATAAGCGTGAGTGCTATGGATGGCCTTCTCGCAGGGAGACGAGAGCGGATCCATAGTGGTGTATTGATTGGTGAATATGTGGACTCGTGTGCGCCACCTCAAAAGAGTTGCTCGCAATCGTAGTTCAGGTTAGCCACTGAGTCAAAGCTGGCTTGCTGCAGTTAAACTCCACCACCCCCCTTGTTGATACCGATGCATATGTAGTTTAGTTCTGATGTAAGTCTTGCTGAGTACCTTTGTACTCACGTTTGCTTAATTTATGTTTTGCAGAGAGACTTCAGTCTCGCTAGTAGTTCCGCGTGGACTTCGACGTTTAGCTTGATACCTCAGCTACGATCTTGTGCCCTCGGCAGGATTTGGTAGATAGTCAGGCTTCTTAGCCTTTTTCATTTATAGATGTCTGTACTCAGACATGTTAAGCTTCCGCATGTGCTTTGCATTGTATGCTATGATTGTTGGGTCATGAGACCCATGTTTGTAATATCTCGCTCCTCGGAGCCTAATGAATAAATACTTGAGTTGTAGAGTTATGTTGTGATGCCATGTTGTATTCACACATATCGAGCATATTGTGTGTATGACTGAAATGCTTGGTATGTGTGGGATCCGACTATCTAGTTGTTTATCCTTGGCAGCCTATCATATGGGGAAATGTAGTCTAGTGCTTCTGAGCGATAGTAGTCCGCTACAGCCCGGATCACCGGAGTCCTGCTAGCCCAGCACTACTGTTCAGGACACTTGACTGGCCGGCATGTGTTTCCACTTCGTCCCTATGTCTGTCCCTTCGGGGAAATGTCACGCGGTGACATCCGGAGTCCTGCCTAGCCTGCTACAGCCCAGGTTACCGGAGTCCTGTTAGCCCAGTGCTACAGCCCGGATTCACACGCTGTTGACCGACATGCTCGAGGTTGATTCATGTATGCCTGTTCCCATGGGTTAGTGCCGCTTTGGGTTCACGACTAGCCATGTCGGCCCGGGTTCTTTGTCATATGGATGCTAGCGACACTATCATATACGTGAGCCAAAAGGCGCAAACGGTCCCGGGCCAGGTAAGGCGGCACCCGTGGAAATACCGTGCGTGAGGCCACAAAGTGATATGATGTGTTACATGCTAGATCGGTGTGACCTAGGATCGGGGTCCCGACAAACACTCCATCAATCAGCTCCACAGATATGTCCGGATCCTCTTGAGAGGCCGGGTCGAGAGACCGTCCTGGGTCCTCGGGTTGTGGAGGCGGGCTGCTTATGTCCTTAACGGCCAGGCGCAGTTCCTGCGTTGAAGTCATCAGACTAAGTATTTAACAATGGGAACACTAAACGGATGAGCAAGTAAATGCGACCACTTACCCAGCTTGGGGGATTGTGCATAGAGAATCCACCCTGTGGGTTGACGCGGAGAAATTCCTCCTCTTCTCCCTTGTACAAAGTGGACAATATCTTTAATAGAGCGACAACTGAATCTGGCCCTTTACGGCCATAGGGGTGGCGTCGTCCTCCCCGTTGAAATCCCACATGGGGTGGCTTCTGTACTGAAGCGGCTGCACCCCCGCATGATGCATTCGGCCATAACTCCGATCATGGTTAGTCCGAAATGGGCCAACAATCTTATTCGGCCCATGAGATAAACGATGTCCCTGTCACTTTCCCTTTGAGGGCTCCGTGGACGCCAGCTTAGGCACTTCTTTAAAGGAGCACTATCGAACTCTGGGAGGCCGATCCGGACAGGATCTGGCAGCGGGACGTCTTCTATATAGAACCATTCTGAGGGCCAATCTTCGGACGCCTTCTTTGGGGTTTCGGACAGATATCCGGTCCCGGCGATGCGCCATACTTCGGCTCCGCCCACTTGATACATTGACCCTTTCTTGGAACAGGGCATGAGGCAAAATAGCTCCTTCCACAGTCCGAAATGAGCTTCAATACCCAAGAACAGCTCGCAGAGGGCTATAAAGCCCGCGATATGCAATACTGAGGCAGGCGTGAGATGATGTAGCTGGAGGCCGTAGAACTCCAGCAGCCCCTGGAGAAACGGGTGGATGGGAAATCCGAGCCCCCTTATTAAGTAAGGGACAAGGCACACCCGCTCTCCTTTGGATGGATTAGGGGCATTCTCTGCTTGCTCTCCGCCGTTGTAGACGGCAAGACCGGCTCGGACCAGGACCATATAGGCCGGGGGGAGAAATCCCTTGGTCTGGAGCGTCACTAGCTCGCTATGTGGAGTAGACCATCTCTCCCAATATCCAGGCTTAGGGCTAGAAGGGCGAGCGGAGGAGTTGTGGCGGCTGGCCATGGTGGAATGGACCTTTGTCGGATGCGCTCTGATGAACACTCGTGGAGGGGAGAAGGTGTGGATTGGATCTAAATCCTCGTCCCCTTAAAAAGGGCAACTCATTTACGCGGCTAGGGGTGTGAACGTAAAAACACTCAGGCTTTTCATATTCGTTTGACACGTGGAAAATGGCCATTATTGGGCGTAGAAGCCAAGGAGCGCAACATCTACAAGAAACCGGACTTTATTCAAACAGGTACACGGAATTTGGAGGAGAACCCGCCTTGCAATGCCGAAGACAATCTGTGCGCCAGACTCATCGTCATTGAAGCCTGGTTCGGGGGCTACTGAGGGAGTCGTGGATTAGGGGGTGTTCGGATAGCCGAACTATACCTTCAGCCGGACTCATGGACTATGAAGATACAAGATTGAAGACTCCGTCCCGTGTCCGGAAGGGACTTTCCTTGGCGTGGAAGGCAAGCTTGGCGATACGGATGATCATATCTCCTACCATTGTAACCGACTTTATGTAACCCTAACCCTCTCCGGTGTCTATATAAACAGGAGGGTTTTAGTCCGTAGGACAAGAGAGACACAACAACAATCATACCATAGGCTAGCTTCTAGGGTTTAGCCTCTCTGATCTCGTGGTAGATCGACTCTTGTAATACCCATATCATCAATATTAATCAAGCAGGACGTAGGGTTTTACCTCCATCGAGAGGGCCTGAACCTGGGTAAAACTTCGTGTCCCCTACCTCCTGTTACCATCCGGCCTAGACACACAGTTCGGGACCCCCTACCCGAGATCCGCCGGTTTTGACACCGACAGGTATCACGAAACAAAGCATGGCACATAATGACAATATCAGGAGCACTAATATTTCCACTGTTCTCGTGGCCAATTAAGCATCTACTAGCAAATATCGCAAAGTAATGAAGAACAGGAAAATGTATACTGGTAATTATTGCATCGGAAACTTTTATAGTTTCTCCTACAACAATTCTATCAATAAACCCCTCCACATCGCTATGATGTGGTTCCTCGATGCTGCCCTCAAAGGGTATATTGTAGACCCGACAAAAATCAAGAAGTGACATCTCCTTAACCTCATCATATAAGTGAAACTCCACTGAAGGCGGTGATTTCTTAGCATGGAAATAAAAATTTTGCACGAAAATATTAGTGAGTAGAAGATACTGTTCGCGTTGGTCGCGGAGGAAGTCGGTGAGGCCTACATTCTCAGCCAAATAGTAGAAGTCATCGTAAATCCCAGCTGCTCTCAAGAACTCATCACATGGACATTCGCATGGCCGAACCTCCGCAGTGCGAGGAAGATGTATTTGGGCTTTTTATTTTCCTCATTCTGCTTATCCTTCGAGCTTCGGCTCGAGGAGCCTCTCAATAATCTCTTCAACATTTTCTCCCTCTGAAAATTTGTGAAATTTTTAGTGACTCAAAATAAAAGTGAACCAAACTCAACAAGATTGATAGCAACTACTCCTACAAGTGCCTAGAGGCCATATCATGCATTAAAACTACTTTTGACCACATAAATTTGACATGCAAGCTCAAGAACATGGTCACCTAAGCAGCAAAAAATTGCAATAAATAAAGCACTAGAACATAAACTAATTGGATCATTGGAGGAGTCACATACCGAAGAACAATCCCCCAAAGCAGTTTTGTGAATGAAGCTTTGAGCAAGGAGATTGAAAATGGCAGCGAGATGAGCTAGAACACGGGTTTGAGCTGTGGGATGATTTTTTCTGGAGGAAGAAGAAGTGTGTGGATGCTGCTATAAGTGGAGGTGGTCCACGAGGCAAGGGGCGCGCCCCAGGGGAGTGGGCGCGCCCTGGATCCTCATGGCCAGGTGGTGTGTTCCCCTGGTGTGTTCTCAGTGCCAATAATTCTTAAATAATCTAAAAATCGTATATCATTTTCGGGACATTTTGAGAACTTTTATTTTCAGGGTATTTTTTATTGCAAGGATAACTCAGAAAACAGACTAAAAATACTATTTTTGCTTATTTAATCGAAATAACGAAAAGTAAAAGGAGGGTACAGAGAGTTGTGCTTTCTAACTTCATCCATCTCATGCTCATCAAAAAGGAATCCACTAACAAGGTTGATCAAGTCTTGTTAACAAACTCTTTCCGAATAACATGAAATCGGAGAATTTTCGAATAACACTAAGTTACCTCAACGGGGATATGCATGTCCCCAACAATAAGAATATCATATTTCTTCTTGACAGTAGGAAGAGGGAATTCAAAACCTCCAATAGTAATTGTTGAATTTTTTCCAATAGAATTGATACTGTTGACTTGAGGCTATTTCCTCCGAAAGTGTACCGTATGCTCATTACCATTAACATGAAAAGTGGCATTGCCTTTGTTGCAATCAATAACAGCCCCTGTAGTATTCAAAAAGGGTGTACCAAGATTAATAGACATACTATCGTCCTCGGGAATATCAAGAATAACAAAGTCCGTTAAAATAGTAACGTTTGCAACCACAACAGGCACATCCTCACAGATACCGACATGTATAGCAGTTGATTTATCGACCATTTGCAAAGATATTTCAGTAGGTGTCAACTTATTCAAATCAAGTCTATGATATAAAGAGAGAGGCATAACACTAACACCGGCTCGAAGACCACATAAAGCAGTTTTAACATTGTTTCTTTTAATGGAGCATGGTATAGTTGGTACTCCTGGATCTCCTAGTTTCTTTGGTATTCCACCTTTAAAAGTATAAGTGGCAAGCATGGTGGAAATTTCAGCTTCCGGCATCTTTATTTTATTTGTAACAATATCTTTCATATACTTAGCATAAGGATTCATTTTAAGCATATCAGTCAAACGCAGACGCAAAAAGATAGGTCTAATCATTTCAGCAAAGCGCTCAAAATCCTCATCATCCTTTTTCTTGGATGGTTTAGAAGGAAAAGGCATGGGTTTCTGAGCCATGGTTCTCTTTCTTTACCATGCTTCCTAGCAACGAAGTGTCTCTTATCATAACGTTGATTCTTAGATTGTGGGTTATCAAGACCAACAACGGGTTCAATCTCTACATCATTGTTATTGCTAGGTTGAGCATCAACATGAAAATCATCATTAATATTGTCACTAGGTTCATGTTCATTACCAAATTGTGTTTTAGCATCAGAAATAGAAATATCATTGGGATTCTCAGGTGTGTCAACAACAGGTTCACTAGAAGCATGCAAAGTCCTATCATTTTTATTTTTTCTTCTTTTTAGAAGGGCTAGGTGTATCAACATTAGTTCTCTGAGAATCTTGCTCAACTCTCTTAGGGTGGCCCTCAGGGAACAGAGGTTCCTGAGTCATTTTACCCCTCTAGTCACAACTCTAACAACATTATCATTTTTCTTATTATTTAACTCATTGAGCAAATCATCTTGTGCTTTAAGCACTTGTTCTAACCATAGAAGCATGTTTACTAATAAGTTTAAGTTCACCTTTATCTCTAGACATATAATCAATCAAGTGTTCAATCATATAAGCATTACGTTCCAATTGTCTACCAACATAAGCATTGAAGTCTTCTTGTTTAACAAATTTTTTATCAAACTCATCCACGCATTGGCTAGAAAACTTAGTGGATGGGATTTCACCCATATCAAATATATAGAGAGAATTTACCTTGACTACCTGTGTCGGGTTATCAAGACCATGTATCTCTTCAATAGGTGGTAAATTCTTAACATCTTCCTCTTTAATACCCTTTTATTTCATAGATTTCTTTGCATCTTGCATATCTTCAGGACTGAGAAATATAATACCTCTTTTCTTCGGAGTTGGCTTAGGAGTTGGTTCAGGAAGTGTCCAATCATTATCATTACTCAACATATTATTCAATAGCAATTCAACTTGTTCAACAGTTCTTTCCGTGAAAATACAACCATCACAACTATCCAGGTGGTCTCCGGAAGCATCGGTTACTCCATTATAAAAGATATCAAGTATTTCATTTTTCTTGAGAGGATGATCAGGCAAAGCATTAAGTAATCGGAGAAGCCTCCCCCAAGCTTGTGGGAGACTCTCTTCTTCAATTTGCACAAAATTATAGGTTTCCCTTAAGGCAGCTTGTTTCTTATGAGCGGGGAAATATTTAGCAGAGAAGTAATAAATCATATCCTGGGGACTACGCACAAAACCAAGATCAAGAGAATTAAACCATTTTTAGCATCACCCTTTAATGAGAAATGAAATACCTTAAGGAAATGGTAGTAACGAATTTTTTCCTCATTGGTGAATAGGGTGGCTATATCATCCAATTTAGTAAGATGTGCCACAACAGTTTCAGATTCATAGCCATAAAAAGGATCAGATTCAACCAAAGTAATTAACTCAGGATCGACAGAGAAATCATAATCCTTATCAGAAATACAGATAGGTGAAGTAGCAAAAGCAGGGTCATATTTCATTCTAGCATTCAAAGATTTTTCTTTCAGCTTAGCTAACAATTTCTTAAGATCATATCTATCTTTGCAAGCTAAAAGATCTCTAGCAATTTCTTCATCCATAACATAACCCTCAGGCACATCAGGCAATTCATATCTAGGGGGAGAATCTTAATCATCACTTTCATCAATATTATCAGTTTCAATAATTTCATTCTCTCTAACCCTAGCAAGTTGTTCATCACGAAATTCACCTAATGGCACAGTATTATCAAGCATAGAAGTAGTATCATCATAAGCATCATGCATAGCAGAAGTGGAATCATCAATAACATGCGACATATCAGAATGAATAGCAGGCGTAGGTGTCGCAAGTTTACTCAAAATAGAAGGTGAATCAAGTGTAGAGCTAGATGGCAGTTCCTTACCTCCCCTCGTAGTTGAGGGAATATCTTGGTTCTTTCATCTTTCAAGTTCCTCATAGTGATCAACAGATACAAATCCCAAGTAATGCAAAGAATAGATCTATGCTCCCCGGCAACGCCGCCAGAAAATAGTCATGATAACCCACAAGTATAAGGGACCGCAACAGTTTTCGAGGGTAGAGTATTCAACCCAAATTTATTGATTCGACACAAGGGGAGCCAACGAATATTCTCAAGTATTAGCAGTTGAGTTGTCAATTCAACCACACCTGAAAGACTTAATATCTGCAACAAAGTATTTAGTAGCAAAGTAATATGGAAGTAGCGGTAATGGTGGCAAAAGTAACAGTATTGGTTTTGTAGTGATTGTAACAGTGGCAATGGAAAAGTAACTAAGTAGAGATCAATATGTGAAAAGCTCGTAGGCATTGGATCAGTAATGGATAATTATGTCGGATGCGATTCCTCATGCAACAGTTATAACATAGGGTGACACAGAATTAGCTCCAGTTCATCAATGTAATGTAGGCATGTATTCCAAATATAGTCATACGTGCTTATGGAAAAGAACTTGCATGACATATTTTGTCCTACCCTCCCATGGCAGCAGGGTACTATTGGAAACTAAGGGATATTAAGGCCTCCTTTTAATAGAGTACCGGGCCAAAGCATTAACACTTAGTGAATACATGAACTCCTCAAACTACGGTCATCACCGGTAAGTATCCCGATTATTGTCCATTCGGGGTTAGCGGATCATGACACATAATAGGTGATTATTGACTTGCAAGATAGGATCAAGAACTCACATATATTCATGAAAACACAATAGGTTCAGATCTGAAATCATGGCACTCAGGCCCTAGTGACAAGCATTAAGCATAGCAAAGTCATAGCAACATCAATCTCGGAACATAATGGATACTAGGGATCAAAGCCTAACAAAACCAACTCGATGACATGATAAATCTCATCCAACCCATCACCATCCAGCAAGCCTACGATGGAATTACTCACGCACGGCAGTGAGGATCATGAAATTTGTGATGGAGGTAGGTTGATGATGACAATGGTGACGGATTCCCCTCTCCGGAGCCCCGAACGGACTCCAGATCAGCCCCCAGAGAGATTAGGGCTTGGCGGCGGCTCCATATCGTAAAATGCAATGAATCCTTCTCTCTGATTTTTTTCTCCCTGAACGTGAATATATAGAGCCAGAGTTGAGGTCGGTGGAGCCTAAGGGGGCCCACGAGACAGGGGGCGCACCCCCACCCTCTTGGCCCCCTGGTCTTGATTCTTTTGCCAGTATTTTCTATATATTCCAAAAATATTCTCCGTGAAGTTTCAGGTCATTCCGAGAACTTTTATTTCTGCACAAAAATAACACCATGGTAATTCTGCTGAAAATAGTGTCAGTCCAGGTTAGTTCCATTCAAATCATGCAAGTTAGAGTCCAAAACAAGGTCAAAAGTGTTTGGAAAAGTAGATACGATGGAGACGTATCAACTGCCGCAAGCTTAAACCTTTGCTTGTCCTCAAGCAATTCAGTTGACAAACTAAAAGTGATAAAGAAAAACTTTTACAAACTCTGTTTGATCTTGTTGTTGTAAATATGTAAAGCCAACATTCAAGTTTTCAGCAAATATTATGAACTAACCATATTCACAATAACCTTTAGGTCTCATGTTTACTCATATCAATGGCATAATCAACCAGCGAGCAATAATAATAAATCTCGGATGACAACACTTTCTCAAAACAATCATAATATGATATAACAAGATGGTATCTCGCTAGCCCTTTCTGAGACCGCAAAATATAAATGCAGAGCACCTCTGAGGATCAAGGACTGACTGGAAATTTTAATTCATGGTAAAAGAGATCCAGTCATAGTCATACTCAATGTAAACTAATAGTAATGCATGCAAATGACAGCGGTGCTCTCCAACTGGTGCTTTTTAATAAGAGGATGATGACTCAACATAAAAGTAACTAGATAGGCCCTTCTCAGAGGGAAGCAGGGATTTGTAGAGGTGCCAGAGCTCGATTTTTAAATAGAGATGAATAATATTTTGAGTGGTATACTTGCATTATCAACATAACAACCGAGAGATCTCGATATCTTCCATGCTACACACATTATAGGCGGTTCCCAAACAGAATGGTAAAGTTTATACTCCCCCACCACCAACAAACATCAATCCATGGCTTGTCCGAAACAATGGGTGCCTCCAACTAACAATAATCCTGGGGGAGTTCTGTTTGCAATTATTTTAATTTAAGCATGGGACTGGGCATCCCGGTTACCAACCATTTTCTCATGAATGAGGAGCGGAGTCCACTCCTCTTGAGAATAACCGCCTAGCATGGAAGATATAGACAACCCTAGTTGATACATGAGCTATTCGAGCATACAAAGTAGAATTTCATTTGAAGGTTTAGAGTTTGGTACATACAAATTTACTTGGAACGGCAGGTAGATACCACATATAGGAAGGTATGGTGGACTCATATGGAATAACTTTTGGGGTTTATGGAAGTGGATGCACAAGCAGTATTCCTTCTTAGTACAAGTGAAGGCTAGAAAGAGACTGGGAAGCGACCAGCTAGGAGAGTGACAATAGTCATGAACATGCATTAAAATTAATCAACACTGAGTGCAAGCATGAGTTGGATATAATCCACCATGAACATAAATATCATGGAGGCTATGTTGATTTTGTTTCAACTACATGCGTGAACATATGCCAAGTCAAGCCACTCGAACCGTTCAAAGGAAGATACCACCCTATCATACCACATCACAACCATTTTAATAGCATGTTGGAACGCAAGATAAACCATTATAAACTCCTAGCTAATTACACATGGCATGAGCAACTATAATATCTAATTGTCATTTCAAACATGTTTCATTCATAATAGGCTGAATCAGGAACGATGAACTAATCATATTTACAAAAAGAAGATAGGTCGAGTTCATACCAGCTTCTCTCATCTCAATCAGTTCATCATATATCGTCATTATTGCCTTTTACTCGCACGACTGAACGGTATGGATAATAATAATAGTGCACGTGCATTGGACTAAGCTGGAATCTGCAAGCATTCAATACAAGGGAGAAGACAAGGTAATATGGGCTCTTTGTTAAATCAACAATAATGCATATGAGAGCCAGTCAACATTTTCATCATGGTCTTCTCTTCTCGCCCCCAAAGAAAAGAAATAAAACTATTTACACGGGAAAGCTCCCAACAAGCAAAAAGAAGAATGAGAAATATTTTTGGGTTTTCTTTTAATTACTACTACTACAAGCATGTAAAGTAAAATAGCTAAAAGCTACAACTAATTTTTTTGTTTTTTATTAAGTTTTTTCAGACACACAAGAAGAAAGATGGAAAAGAAAATTAAACTAGCATGGATAGTACAATGAAAAAGTATGAGCACCGGCAACTGGCATGAGTGTGTGAACATGAATGTAATGTCGGTGAGAAATACGTACTCCCCCAAGCTTAGGATTTTGGCCTAAGTTGGTCTATGGCCATGGCTCAAAGCTGCCCTCTCCGGTGTACGGAGGAGTATCCTCTGGGTGCCACTGGTTGGAGATCTCCTCCGGATCCCACCGATAAACGGACTGTCGATAAGGGTCAAGGGGTGGCTCCGGCTCAGGCTCTGGAGTTGGTGTCATGCACCAGTATGGATAAACGGCCTCCGGAAAAATGAGGTATGTGCTGTTCGCGCTGGTCGCGGAGGAAGTCGATGAGGCCCGCATTCTCAGCCAAATAACAAAATTCATCATGAATCACGGGTGCTCTCAAGAATTCATCACAAGGCCATTCACACGGACGAACTTCCGCGGTGCGAGGGAGATTATATTTGGGCCTCTTATTCTCTTCACCTTGCTTATCCTTCGAGCTTCGGCTCGAAGGGCCCCTCAATAATCTCTTCATCATTTTCTGAAAATTTCTGAAATTTGTAGTAACTCAAAATAAAAGTGAACCAAACTCAACAAGATTGATAGCAACTACTCCCACAAGTGCCTAGAGACTATATCATGCATTAAAACTACTTGGGACCAAATGACTTTGACATGCAAGCTCAAGAACAGGGTCACCTAAGCAGCAAAAATTTGCAATAAATAAAGCACTACAACAAAAACTAATTGTACCATTGGAGGAGTCACATACCGAAGAGCAATCCCCCAAAACAGTTTTGTGAGTGAAGCTTTGAGCAAGGAGATCGAAAATGGGAGCAAGATGAGTTAGAACTCGTGTTTGAGCTGGTGGAGGATTTTTTCTGTAGGAAGACAAAGTGTGTGGGTGCAAGAATAAGTGGAGGGGGCCCACGTGGGCCCCAAGAGGCAGGGGGCGCGCCCTGGACCCTCGTGGCCAGGTGGTGGCTCCCTTTGCTATGTTCTCAGTGCCATATATTCTTAAATATTCTACAAAAAATATATATATCATTTTTGGGGCATTTGGAGAACTTCTATTTTCAGGATATTTTTTTATTGCAAGGATAATTCAAAAAACAGACAGAAAATACTACTTTTGCTTTATTTAATCTAAATAACAGAAAGTAAAAAGAGGGTACAAAGAGTTGTGCTTTCTAGCTTCATCCTTCTCATGCTCATCAAAAGGAATCCACTAACAAGGTTGACCAAGTCTTGTTAACAAACTCTTTCTGAATAACATGAAACCAGAGAATTTTTGAATAACACTAGGTTACCTCAACGAGGATATGCACATCCCCAACAATAAGAATATCATATTTCTTCTTGATAGTAGGAAGAAGAAATTCAAAACCTCCAATAGTAATTGTTGGAATTCTTCCAATAGAATTGATACTATGGACTTGAGGTTGTTTCCTCGGAAAGTGTACCATATGCTCATTACCATTAACATGAAAAGTGACATTGCCTTTGTTGCAATCAATAACTGCCCCTGCAATATTCAAAAAGGGTCTACCAAGGATAATCGACATACTGTCGTCCTCGGGAATATCAAGAATAACAAAGTCTGTTAAAATAGTAACGTTTGCAACCACAACAGGCACATCCTCACAAATACCGACAGGTATAGCAGTTGATTTATCGGCTATTTGCAAAGATATTTCAGTAGGTGTCAACTTATTCAAATCAAGTCTATGATATAAAGAGAGAGGCATAACACTAACACCGGCTCCAAGATCACATAAAGTAGTTTTAACATAGTTTCTTTTAATGGAGCATGGTATAGTTGGTACTCCTGGATCTCCAAGTTTCTTTGGTATTCCACCCTTAAAAGTATAATTAGCATGCATGGTGGAAATTTCAGCTTCTGGTATCTTTCTTTTATTAGTAAAAATATCTTTCATATACTTAGCATAAGGATTCATTTCAAGCATATCAGTCAAACGCATACGCAAAAAGATAGTCTAATCATTTCAGCAAAGCGCTCAAAATCCTCATCATCCTTTTTCTTGGATGGTTTAGGCGGAATGGGCATGGGCTTCTGAACCCATGGTTCTCTTTCTTTATCGTGCTTCCTAGCAATGAAGTCTCTCTTATCATAACGTTGATTCTTTGATTGTGGGTTATCAAGGTCAACAACAGGTTCAATCTCTACATCATTATCATTGCTAGGTTGAGCATCAACATGAACATCATCATTAATATTATCACTAGGCTCATGTTCATCACCTGATTGTGTTTCAGCATCAAAAATAGAAATATCATTGGGATTCTTAGGTGTGTCAACAATAGGTTCACTAGAAGCATGCAAAGTCCTAATATTTTTATTTTCCTTCTTCTTAGAAGGACTAGGTGCATCAACATTAGTTCTCTGAGAATTTTGCTCAATTCTCTTAGGGTGGCCTTAAGGATACAAAGGTTCCTGAGTCATTTTACCCCCTCTAGTCATAACTCCAACAACATTATCATTTTTCTTATTATTTAATTCATTGAGCAAATCAGTTTGAGCTTTAAGCACTTGTTCTACTAAAGTGCTAAGCATAGAAGCATGTTTACTAATGAGTTTAAGTTCACCTTTAACTCTAGACATATAATCACTCAAGTGTTCAATCATATAAGCATTACGTTTCAATTGTCTACCAACATAAGCATTGAAGTTTTCTTGTTTAACAATAAAATTATCAAACTCATCCAAGCATTGGCTAGCAGACTTATAACGAGGAATATCACCTTCATCAAATATATAAAGAGAATTTACCTTTACTACCTGTGTCGGGTTATCAAGACCATGTATTTCTTCAATAGGTGGTAAATTCTTAACATGCTTTAATACCCTTTTCTTTCATAGATTTCTTTGCCTCTTGCATATTTTCAGGACTGAGAAATAGAATACTCCTTTTCTTCAGAGTTGGTTTAGGAGTTGGTTCAGAAAGTGTCCAATTATTTTCATTAGTCAACATATTATTCAATAGCAATTCAGCTTGATCAACTGTTCTTTCCCTGAAAACGCAACCAGCACAACTATCCAGGTGGTCTCTGGAAGCATCGGTTAGTCCACTATAAAAGATGTCAAGTATTTCATTTTTCTTGAGAGGATGATCAGGCAAAGCATTAAGTAATCGGAGAGGCCTCCCCAAGCTTGTGGGAGACTCCCATCTTCAATTTGCACAAAATGATGTATTTCCCTTAAAGCAGCTTGTTTCTTATGAGCGGGAAAATATTTAGCAGAGAAGTAATAAATCATATCCTGGGGATTACGCACACAACCAGGATAAAGAGAATTAAACCATGTTTTAGCATCACCCTTTAATGAGAACAGAAATAGCTTAAGGATATAGTAGTAATGAATTTTCTCCTCATGAGTGAATAGGGTGGCTATATCATTTAATTTAGTAAGATGTGCCACAATAGTTTCAGATTCATAGCCATAGAAAGGATCAGATTGCACCAAAGTAATTATCTCAGGATCGACAGAGATATCATAATCCTTATCGAAAATACAGATAGGTGAAGTAGCAAAAGCAGGGTCATATTTCATTCTCGCATTCAAAGATTTTTCTTTCAGCTTAGCTAATAATTCATAAGATCATATCTATCATTGCAAGCTAAAAAGTCTCTAGCAGTTTCTTCATCCATAACATAACCCTCAGGCACAACAGGCAATTCATATCTAGGGGGAGAATCTTCATCATCACGTTCATCAATATGTTCAGTTTCAATAATTTCATTCTCTCTAACCCTAGCAAGTTGTTCATCAAGAAATTCACCTAGTGGCAAAGTAGTATCAAGCATAGAAGTAGTTTCATCATAAGCATCATGCAAAGTAGAAGTGGCATCATCAATAACATGCGACATATCAGAATGAATAGCAGGTGTAGGTGTCACAAGTTTACTCATAACAGAAGGTGAATCAAGTGCCGAGCTAGATGGCAGTTCCTTACCTCCCCTCATAGTTGAGGGATAAATCTTGGTTCTTTCATCTTTCAAGTTCTTCATAGTGATCAACAGATATAAATCCCAAGTGACTCAAAGAATAGAGCTATGCTCCCCAACAACGGCGCCAGAAAATAGTCTTGATAACCCACAAGTATAGGGTATCGCAACAGTTTTCGAGGGTAGAGTATTCAACCCAAATTTATTTATTCGAAACAAGGGGAGCCAAAGAATATTCTCAAGTATTAACAGTTGAGTTGTTAATTCGACTGCACCTGAAAGACTTAATATCTGCAGCAAAGTATTTAGTAGCAAAGTAATATGGAGGTAACAGTAACGGTGGCAAAAGTAATAGTATTGGTTTTGTAGTGATTGTAACAGCGGCAATGGAAAAGTAACTAAGCAGAGATCAATATGTGAAAAGCTCGCGGGATCAGTGATGGATAATTATGTCGGATGCGATTCCTCATGCAACAGTTATAACATAGGGTGACACAGAACTAGCTCCAGTTCATCAATGTAATGTAGGCATGTATTCCGAATATAGTCATACGTGCTTATGGAAAAGAACTTGCATGACATCTTTTGTCCTACCCTCCCATGGAAGCGGGGTCCAATTGGAAACTAAGGGATATTAAGGCCTCCTTTTAATAGAGTACAAGACCAAAGCATTAACACTTAGTGAATACATGAACTCCTCAACCTACGATCATCACCTGTAAGTATCCCGATTATTGTCACTTCGGGGTTAACGGATCATGACACATAATAGGTGACTATTGACTTGCAACATAGGATCAAGAACTCACATATATTCATGGAAACATAATAGGTTCAGATCTGAAATCATGGCACTCGGCCCCTTGTGACAAGCATTAAGCATAGCAAAGTCATAGCAACATCAATCTCAGAACATAATGGATACTAGGGATCAAACCCTAACAGAACTAACTCGATTACATGATAAATCTCATCCAAACCATCACCGTACAACAAGCCTACGATGGAATTACACAATTCACGGCGGTGAGCATCATGAAATTGGTGATGGAGGAAGGTTGATGATGACGATGGCGACGGATTCCCCTCTCCGGAGCCCCGGACGGACTCCAGATCAGCCCTCTCGAGAGAGATTAGGGCTTGGCTGTTGGAAATATGCCCTAGAGGCAATAATAAATAAGTTATTATTATATTTCCTTGTTCATGATAATCGTTTATTATCCATGCTAGAATTGTATTGATAGGAAACTCAGATACATGTGTGGATACATAGACAACACCATGTCCCTAGTAAGCCTCTAGTTGACTAGCTCATTGATCAATAGATGGTTACGGTTTCCTGACCATGGACATTGGATGTCATTGATAACGGGATCACATCATTAGGAGAATGATGTGATGGACAAGACCCAATCCTAAGCATAGCACAAAGATCGTGTAGTTCGTATGCTAAAGCTTTTCTAATGTCAAGTATCATTTCCTTAGACCATGAGATTGTGCAACTCCCGGATACCGTAGGAATGCTTTGGGTGTACCAAACGTCACAACGTAACTGGGTGACTATAAAGGTGCACTACAGGTATCTCCGAAAGTGTCTGTTGGGTTGGCATGAATCGAGACTGGGATTTGTCACTCCGTGTAAGCGGAGAGGTATCTCTGGGCCCACTCGGTAGGACATCATCATAATGTGCACAATGTGATCAAGGAGTTGATCACAGGATGATGTGTTACGGAACGAGTAAAGAGACTTGCCGGTAATGAGATTGAACAAGGTATCGGGATACCGACGATCGAATCTCGGGCAAGTATCGTACCGATAGACAAAGGGAATTGTATACGGGATTGATTAAGTCCTTGACATCGTGGTTCATCCGATGAGATCATCGTGGAACATGTGGGAGTCAACATGGGTATCTAGATCCTGCTGTTGGTTATTGACCGGAGAACGTCTCGGTCATGTCTGCATGTCTCCCGAACCCATAGGGTCTACACACTTAAGGTTCGATGACGCTAGGGTTATAAAGGAAGTTTGTATGTGGTTACCGAATGTTGTTCGGAATCCCGGATGAGATCCCGGACATCACGAGGAGTTCCGGAATGGTCCGGAGGTAAAGATTTATATATGGGAAGTCCTGTTTTGGTCACCGGAAAAGTTTCGGGGTTTATCGGTAACGTACCGGGACCACCGGGAGGGTCCCGGGGGTCCACCAAGTGGGGCCACCTGCCCCGGAGGCTTGCATGGGCCAAGGGTGGTGAGGGACCAGCCCCTAAGTGGGCTGGTGCGCCTCCCACAAGGCCCAAGGCGCAACAAAGGAGGAGAGAGGGGAAACCCTAGGCTTAGATGGGCTTAAGGCCCACCCTAGGGGGCGCCCCCTCTCTCCCCCTCTTGGCCGCCTCCCCTTTCCCATCTAGGGCTGCCGCCCCCTAGGGGTGGGAACCCTAGAGGGGGTGCACCCTCCTCCCTCTCCCCTATATATAGTGAGGCCTGGGGCTGCCCATAATACGTGATCAGATCTCTGCCTGTTGGTGCAGCCCTCCCTCTCTTTCTCCTCATATCCCGTGGTGCTTGGCGAAGCCCTGTAGGATTGCCACGCTCCTCCATCACCACCACGCCATTGTGCTGCTGCTGGATGGAGTCTTCCTCAACCTCTCCCTCTCTCCTTGCTGGATCAAGGCATGGGAGACGTCACCGGGCTGTACGTGTGTTGAACGCGGAGGTGCCGTCCAATCGGCACTAGGCTCATCGGTGATTTGAATCACGACGAGTACGACTCCATCAACCCCGTTCACTTGAACGCTTACGCTTAGCGATCTACAAGGGTATGTAGATGCACTCTCCTTCCCCTCATTGCTAGTCTCTCCATAGATAGATCTTGGTGACACGTAGGAAAATTTTGAATTTCTGCTACGTTCCCCAACAGTGGCATCATGAGCTAGGTCTATTGCCTAGATTATATGCACGAGTAGAACACAAAGTAGTTGTGGCCGTTGATTTTGTTCAATATGCTTGCCGTTACTAGTCTTTTCTTGATTCGGCGGCATCGTGGGATGAAGCGGCCCGGACCAACCTTACACATACTCTTACGTGAGACCGGTTCCACCGACAAACATGCACTAGTTGCATAAGGTGGCTGGCGGGTGTCTGTCTCTCCCACTTTAGTCGGATCGGATTCGATGAAAAGGGTCCTTATGAAGGGTAAATAGCAATTGGCATATCATGTTGTGGTCTTTGCGTAGGTAAGAAACGTTCTTGCTAGAAACCCATAGCAACCATGTAAAACATGCAAACAACAATTAGAGGATGTCTAACCTGTTTTTGCAGGGTATGCTATGTGATGTGATATGGCCAAAGGATGTGATGAATGACATGTGATGTATGAGATTGATCATGTTCTTGTAATAGGAATCACGACTTGCATGTCGATGAGTATGACAACCGGCAGGAGCCATAGGAGTTGTCTTTATTTATTTATGACCTGCGTGTCAACTTAAACGTCATGTAATTACTTTACTTTATTGCTAATCGTTAGCTATAGTAGTAGAAGTAATAGTTGGCGAGACAACTTCATGAAGACACGATGATGGAGATCATGGTGTCATGCCGGTGATGATGATGATCATGGAGCCCCGAAGATGGAGATCAAAATGAGCAATATGATACTGGCCATATCATGTCACTATTTGATTGCATGTGATGTTTATCATGTTTATACATCTTATTTACTTAGAACGACGGTAGTAAATAAGATGATCCCTCATAAACAATTTCAAGAATGTGTTCTCCCCTAACTGTGCACCGTTGCTAAAGTTCGTCGTTTTGAAGCACCATGTGATGATCGGGTGTGATAGATCCTTACGTTCACATACAACGGGTGTAAGACAGTTTTACACATGCAAAACACTTAGGGTTAACTTGACGAGCCTAGCATGTGTACAGACATGGCCTCGGAATACAGAAGACCGAAAGGTCGAGCATGAGTCGTATAGAAGATACGATCAACATGAAGATGTTCACCGACGTTGACTAGTCCGTCTCACGTGATGATCGGACACGACCTAGTTGACACGGATCATGTAATCACTTAGATGACTAGAGGGATGTCTATCTGAGTGGGAGTTCATAAGATGAACTTGTTTATCCTGAACATAGTCAAAAGGATTTCGCAAATTATGTCGTAGCTCGCGCTTCAGTTCTACTATTTAGATATGTTCCTAGAGAAAATTTAGTTGAAAGTTGATAGTAGAAATTATGCGGACTAGGTCCGTAAACTGAGGATTGTTCTCATTGCTTCTTAGAAGGCTTATGTCCTTAATGCACCGCTCAGTGTGCTGAACCTCGAACGTCGTCTGTGGACGTTGCGAACATCTAACATACACGTTTTGATAACTACGTGATAGTTCAGTTAAACGGTTTAGAGTTGAGGCACCAAAGACGTTTTGAAACGTCGTGAAACATATGAGATATTTCGAGGGCTGAAATTGGAATTTCAGGCTCGTGCCCACGTCAAGAGGTATAAAGACCTCCGACAATTTTCTTAACCTGCGGACTAAGGGAGAAAAGCTCAATTGTTGAGCTTGTGCTCAGATTGTCTGAGTACAACAATCGCTTGAATCAAGTGGGAGTTGATCTTCCAAATGAAATAGTGATGTTTCTCCAAAGTCATTACCACCAAGCTGCTAGAGCTTCGTGATGAACTATAATATATCAGGGACATATATGATGATCCTTGAGATATTCGCGATGTTTGACACCAAAGTTGAAATCAAGAAGGAGCATCAATTGTTGATGGTGGTGAAACCACTAGTTTCAAGAAGGGCAAGGGCAAGAAGGGATACTTCATGAAATGGCAAATCAGCTGCTGCTCTAGTGAAGAAACCCAAGGTTGAACCCAAGCCCGAGACTAAGTGCTTCTGTAATAAGGGGAATAGCCCCTGGAGCAGAATTACCCTAGATACTTGGTAGATAAGAAGGCTGGCCAGGTCGATAGAAGTATATTGGATATACATTATGTTAATGAGTACTTTACTAGTACTCCTAGTAGCACCAGGGTATTAGATACCGGTTCAGTTGCTAAGTGTTAGTAACTCGAAATAAAAGCTACGGAATAAACGGAGACTAGCTAAAGATGAGCTGACGATATGTGTTGGAAGTGTTTCCAATGTTGATATGATCAAATATCGTACGCTCCTTCTATCATCGAGATTGGTGTTTGCGTTGAGCATAGACATGATTGGATTATGTCTATCGCAATACGGTTATTCATTTAAGGAGAATAATGGTTACTCTGTTTATTTGAATAATACCTTCAATGGTCTTGCACCTAAAATGAATGGTTTATTGAATCTCGATCGTAGTGATACACATGTTCATGCCAAAAGATATAAGATAGTAATGATAGTACCACCTACTTGTGGCACTGCCACGTAAGTCATATCGGTATAAAACGCATGAAGAAGCTCTATGTTGATGGATCTTTGGGCTCACTCGTTTTGAAAAGTTTGAGACATGCGAACCATGTCTATTGGTGTATATGCATGAAGAAACTCCATGCAAATGGACCGTTTGAACTCACTTGATTTTTGAATCACTTGAGACATGCAAATCATACCACATGGGCAAGATGACTGAAAGCCTCGTTTTTCAGCGAAATGGAACTAGAAAGCAACTTGTTGGAAGTAATACATTTTGATGTGTGCAGTCCAATGAGTGCTGAGGCATGTAGTGGATATCGTTATATTCTTACTTCACAGATAATTTGAGTAGATGTTGAGTATATTTACTTGATGAATCACGAGTATGAATTATTGAAAGGTTCAAGTAATTTTAGGGTGAAGTTGAAAGATTGTCGTGACAAGAGGATAAAAGATCTATGATATGATCATAGAGATGAATATCTAAATTACGAGTTTGGCACAGAATTAAGACATTGTGGAAATTGTTTCACAACTGATACAGCCTGGAACACCATAGTGTGATGGTGTGTCCGAACATCATAACTGCACCCTATTGGATATGATGCATACCATGATGTCTCTTATTGAATTACCACAATAGTTTATGGGTTAGGCATTAGAGACAACCACATTCACTTTAAATAGGGCACCACGTAATTCTGATGAGATGACACCGTATGAACTATGGTTTAGAGAAACCTAAGCTGTCATTTCTTAAAAGTTTGGGGCTGCGACGCTTATGTGAAAAAGTTTCAGGCTAATAAGCTCGAGCCCAAAGCGGATAAATGCATCTTCATAGGACACCCAAAATAGTTGGGTATACCTCCTGTCTCATATTCGAAAGCAATAAGGGATTGTTTCTAGAATCGGGTCCTTTCTCGAGGAAAAGTTTCTCTCGAAAGAATTGAGTGGGAGGATGGTGGAGACTTGATGAGGTTATTAAACTGTCTCTTCAACTAGTGTGTGGCAGGGCACAGGAAGTTGTTCCTGTGGCTCCTACACCAATTGAAGTGGAAGCTTGTGATAGTGATCATGAAACTTCAGATCAAGTCACTATCAAACCTCGTAGGATGACAAGGATGCGTACTACTTCAGAGTGGTACGTAATCCTGTCTTGGAAGTCATGTTGCTAGACAACAATGAACCTACAAGCTATGGAGAAGCGATGGTGGGCCCGGATTCCAATAAATGGCTCGAGGCCATAAAATCCGAGAGAGGATCCATGTATGAAAACAAAGTGTAGACTTTGGAAGAACTACTTGATGGTCGTAAGGCTGTTGAGTACAGATGGATTTTAAAAGGAAGACAGACAATGATGGTAAGTGTCACCATTGAGAAAGCTCGACTTGTCGTTAAGGTGTTTCCCGACAAGTTCAAGGAGTTGACTACGGTGAGACTTTCTCACTCGTAGCGATGCTGAGAGTCTGTTGGAATTATATTAGCGATTACTGCATTATTTATGAAATCTTGCAGATAGGATGTCAAAACATTGTTTCCTCGACGATTTTCTTGAGGAAAGGTTGTATGTGATACAACCGGAAGGTTTTGTCAATCCTGAAAGATGCTAATAAGTATGCAAAGCTCCAGCAATCCTTCTGAGGACTGGAGTAAGCATCTCGGAGTTGGAATGTATGCTTTGATGAGATGATCAAATATTTTGGGTGGATACAAAGTTTGTGAGAAACTTGTATTTCCAAAGAAGTGAGTGGGAGCACTATAGAATTTCTGATAAGTATATGTTGTTGACATATTGTTGATCAGAAATGACGTAGAATTTCTGGAAAGCATATAGGGTTATTTGGAAAGTGTTTTTCAAATAGAAGACCTGGATTAAACTACTTGAGCATTAAGTATCAAGATCTATAAGGATAGATCAAAACACTTAATGGTACTTTCAAACGAGCACATACCTTGACATGATCTTGAAGGTGTTCAAGATGGATCAGTCAAAGAAGGAGTTCTTGCCTGAGTTGTAAGGTACGAAGTTAAGACTTAAAGCTCGACCACGGCAGAATAGAGAGAAAGGACGAAAGTCGTCCCCTATGCTTAAGACATAGGCTCTACAGTATGCTATGCTGTGTACCGCACCTGAAGTGTGCCTTGCCATAAGTCAGTCAAGGGGTACAAGAGTGATCCAAGAATGGATCACAGGACAGCGGTCAAAGTTACCCTTAGTAACTAGTGTACTAAGGAATTTTCCCGGTTATGGAGGTGATAAAGAGTTCGACATAAAGAGTTGCGTCGATGCAAGCTTAACACATATCCGGATAGCTCTGAGTAGAGATACCGAATACGTATAATGGAGCAACAATTTGGAATGGCTCCAACTAGAACAGTTATTTGAAATGGCTCCAAATGTAGCGTGGTAGTTGGATCTACAAGATGACATAGAAATTTGCGAAGTACATACGGATCTGAATGTTGCAGACCCGTTGACTAAAACCTCTCTCACAAGCAACATGATCAAACCTGTAACTCATTGAGTGTTAATCACATAATGATGTGAACTAGACTACTGACTCTAGTAAACTCTTGGGTGTTAGTCACATGGCGATGTGACCTGTGAGTGTTAATCACATGGCGATGTGAACTAGATTATTGACTCTAGTGCAAGTGGGAGACTGTTGGAAATATGCCCTAGAGGCAATAATAAATAAGTCATTATTTTATTTCCTTGTTCATGATAATCATTTATTATCCATGCTAGAATTGTATTGATAGGAAACTCAGATACATGTGTGGATACATAGACAACACCATGTCCCTAGTAAGCCTCTAGTTGACTAGCTCGTTGATCAATAGATGGTTACGGTTTCCTGACCATGGACATTGGATGTCATTGATAACGGGATCACATCATTAGGAGAATGATGTGATGGACAAGACCCAATCCTAAGCATAGCACAAAGATCGTGTAGTTCGTATGCTAAAGCTTTTCTAATGTCAAGTATCATTTCCTTAGACCATGAGATTGTGCAACTCCCGGATAGCGTAGGAATGCTTTGGGTGTACCAAACGTCACAACGTAACTGGGTGACTATAAAGGTGCACTATAGGTATCTCCGAAAGTGTCTGTTGGGTTGGCACGAATCGAGACTGGGATTTGTCACTCCATGTAAGCGGAGAGGTATCTCTGGGCCCACTCGGTAGGACATCATCATAATGTGCACAATGTGATCAAGGAGTTGATCACGGGATGATGTGTTACAGAACGAGTAAAGAGACTTGCCGATAACGAGATTGAACAATGTATCGGGATACTGACGATCGAATCTCGGGCAAGTATCGTACCGATAGACAAAGGGAATTGTATACGGGATTGATTAAGTCCTTGACATCGTGGTTCATCTGATGAGATCATCGTGGAACATGTGGGAGTCAACATGGTATCCAGATCCCGCTATTGGTTATTGACCGGAGAACGTCTCGGTCATGTCTGCATGTCTCCCGAACCCGTAGGGTCTACACACTTAAGGTTCGATGATGCTAGGGTTATAAAGGAAGTTTGTATGTGGTTACCGAATGTTGTTCGGAATCCCGGATGAGATCCCGAACGTCACGAGGAGTTCCGGAATGGTCCGAAGGTAAAGATTTATATATGGGAAGTCCTGTTTTGGTCACCGGAAAAGTTTCGGGGTTTATCGGTAACGTACCGGGACCACCGGGAGGGTCCCCGGGGTCCACCAAGTGGGGCCACCTGCCCCGGAGGCTTGCATGGGCCAAGGGTGGTGAGGGACCAGCCCCTAAGTGGGCTGGTGCGCCTCCCACAAGGCCCAAGGCGCAGCAAAGGAGGAGAGAGGGGAAACCCTAGGCTTAGATGGGCCTAAGGCCCACCCTAGGGGGCGCCCCCTCTCTCCCCCTCTTGGCCGCCTCTCGTTTGCCATCTAGGGCTGCCGCCCCCCTAGGGGTGGGAACCCTAGAGGGGGCGCACCCTCCTCCCTCTCCCCTATATATAGTGAAGCCTGGGGCTGCCCATAATACGTGATCAGATCTCTGCCTGTTGGTGCAGCCCTCCCTCTCTTTCTCCTCATATCCCGTGGTGCTTGGCGAAGCCCTGCAGGATTGCCACACTCCTCCATCACCACCACGCCGTTGTGCTGCTGCTGGATGGAGTCTTCCTCAACCTCTCCCTCTCTCCTTGCTGGATCAAGGCATGGGAGACGTCACCGGGCTGTACGTGTGTTGAACGCGGAGGTGCCGTCCGTTCGGCACTAGGATCATCGGTGATTTGAATCACGACAAGTACGACTCCATCAACCCCGTTCACTTGAACGCTTCCGCTTAGCGATCTACAAGGGTATGTAGATGCACTCTCCTTCCCTTCGTTGCTAGTCTCTCCATAGATAGATCTTGGTGACACGTAGGAAAATTTTGAATTTCTGCTACGTTCCCCAACATTGGTGGCGGCTCCGTATAGTAAAACGCGATGAATCCTTCTCCCTGATTTTTTCTCCCCGAATATGAATATATAGAGTCAGAGTTGAGGTCGGTGGAGCCTCAGGGGGGCCATGAGAGAGGGGGCGCGCCCAGGGGGTAGGCGCGCCCCACCCTCGTGGACAGGGTGTGGCCCCCGGTCTTGATTCTTTCGCCAATATTTTTTATATATTCCAAAAATATTCTCCATGAAGTTTCACGTCATTCCGAGAACTTTTATTTCTGCACAAAAATAACACCATGGCAATTCTGTTGAAAACAACGTCAATCCGGGTTAGTTCGATTCAAATCATGCAAGTTAGAGTCCGAAACAAGATCAAAAGTGTTTGGAAAAGTAGATACGATGGAGACGTATCAATACATATACAATTAAATCATGCTTGATTGCATTGGAGCAAGAAGTGAGAGGAGTCGTGCTGGTGCAGGAGGTGCTGCTGCTCCTCATGACACTGCTCGTGTGTCCGATGACGTGGGCAGTGGAGCCGTCGTCGCACTGCTTCCCCTCCAAATGGTATCGATGGGGAGCATAGACGCGTGCAGCAGAGGCAATGGAAGCCATCCAAGCCGACACTGGTGGTGCTGATGATGTCGTATGCGTTGTCTCCGGTGACCTTCAAGCAGTGGAGGAGGGAGAAGGTCTGCTTCAGGTCCTTGAGGTGGCACCCCCGGTCCTCGACTCCTAATTAGCCATGGATGACAACCTCTCCCAGATTTGGATGGGGTGGGCATCGAGTAACCTTGGGCTCACTCCCGGATCTGGATGGGGCGGCGCCACCGCGGAAAGGAGGACTTCGGAGGAGGTGATGCCCGGTGGCGGCGGGAGGTGGGCAGGCGGCGGCCGGAGCATAAAGGTCGGTCTAGAGGAAAAGGGGTGAAAAGAGACCGAGTGAGGCCGTGAGGTTCGTGAGGGTGCTGCGAGGGGAAGGAGACAGGCCGAAACAAGCCGACTTCTGCCAAGGCCCAACATGACAAGCACACATCGACCTAAGAGGCCCTAGTATTGGTCGGTTCCCTCAGGCTTCAGATTTTGAGAGACGACACACGGATGGACAAGTACCCGTGGATTAGAAACCGACGTTTCTCTAAAAACGACGGTCACCAGCTGACAACCGGTAACAACAGTATTTACCACAACCCAAATCGCTCAGAGCTCTCTAATTCGTGGGAGCTTAGAAACTTTAGAGATATTATGCCTAGCTAGGGGCGTGAAACTATAGCACTTGTTGGGAGGCAACCCAATGAATAAAATTTATTTTTGCTTTTTGCTTTCTGTTCTTGAGTGTTTGCACAATTATTCTACTGTTATGGTTGTGTTTTTTGTGTATTAATTAGTGTTTGTGCCAAGTAGAACATATAGGATCTTCTTGGGTGATAGTTGTTTGATCTTGCTGAAAACAGAAACTTTTGCGCTTACGAAAACAATTCTTATTTTTTACCAGAGCGTGATAAAATGCCAATTCTTTTCGCAGAAGATTAATATACAAATTGCTCAGGCTGTCCTATTTTTTCAGAATTTTTGGAGTTCCGGAAGTTTTTGAAATAGTCAGACTGCTACAGACTGTTCTGTTTTGACAGATTCTGTTTTCTTTGCGTGTGTGCTTATTTTGATGGCTCTATGGTTTTCTTTGATGAGTTTTTGCCATAGAAAATTTGGAATACAGTAGATATAATGCAAAAGCAAAATATTAATTGGTTTGGTACAATACTTATAGTAGTGATTTGCTTTCTTTTACTAACGGATCTCATGAAGATTTTGTTGAGTTTTGTGTGATTGAAGTTTTCAAGTTTTGGTTTATCTTACGATGGATGAAGGAATAAAGGATAGAAGAGCCTAAGCTTGGGGATGCCCCGGCATCCCAAGCTATTATCCAAAAATGAGCAACCAACTAAGGTTGGGTATGCCCCCGAGTGGCATCCCCTCTTTGTTCTAACGACCATTGGTATTTTACTCGAAGCTATATTTTTATTCGTCACATGATATGTGTTTTGCTTGGAGCGTATTGTATGATATGAGTCTTTGCTTGTTTTATTTTGTGTTTTAAGTATTGATCCCTTTCTGGACACACCTATTTGGGAGAGCCAAAATTATGTCATGACTTGTTAGAATTTCTCTCTATGCTTCACTTAATTTTTTATGAGCAATGGACTTGCTCTAGTGCTTCACTTACATCTTTTTGAGCACGGTGTGCTTAGTATTTTTGAAGAAATGCTCTCTTGATTCACTTAGATTTATTTGAGAGTTAGTAAAATTTCCAAGAAATTCTCTCTTGCTTCACTTAAATTAATTTGAGAGAAAGAAAAATTATGCTCATGATCTTCACTTATATTTGTTTGAGCTTATGAAAAGCAACACATGAAAATTAGTCCCAAAGTGATAGATATACAAGAAGTATATAATAAAAACTTTCATGAAGATCATTGGACAAAATAAACTTGATTCTTAGTAATAGTTTTGAGATATGATGATGTGATATGTGAGTCATGTTGATGAGTAATTATGCTTTAGTAAGAATATTGGTGTTAAGGTTTGTGATTCCCTATGCAAGTACGAAGGTCAATAGTCATGCAATGAAATTATATCCTACTTGTGCTGCATTATTTGGTGTTATTTATGCTTAATGCTTGCTTATGAGATTATCCGTTTCTTGGTTGGTCGCTTCTCAATCTTTTGCTAGCCTTCATTTTGAACTAAGCATGATCTCTACTTGTGCATCCAAAAACCTTTAGACTAGTTTTGCCACATGAGTCCACTATATCTACCTATATGTGGTATTCTTTTTCTGTTCTAACCAAATTTGTATGTGCCAAAATAAACTTCTCTTTTGTGTGTTCGTTTCGCTCGCGGAGCGGTGAGGGGTGGCTAATATTTTCCATGCTAGATGTGTTATTCTCAAGATGAGTGTTTATTCGCTTGTCATTGCACGAGAGTAAGGAAAATGTATTAGGGATGCCCAGTCCCGAAATGAAAAATGAATTTACTTTATGTTGTCAAATAATAAATTCCTTGGAAAGTGTTGGTATGGAGGGCAACCGTGGATACGGCTAGCCATGGAAAGTGAAAGTATGGTTGAAAAAGGAATAAACTTTATTTTCTATTTGCGAACCACCTATGATATATCTAGCATGGAAAGTGTTGGGAACTCTAAGTTGTTTTCGTTGGTGGGATGGATACACCTCCCAAAATGTTTTTATCTCTAAGTTTTTCGCTTTGAGCTCTGGCACCTCTACAAATCCCTAGTTCCCTCTGTGAAGGGCCTTTCTTTTACTTTATGCAATTTTTATTTTTGAAATTGAGTCCCCATCTTCTCTTACGAAAGCACCAACTAGGAGGCAATATGATCGTACTTAAGTATTGGGTGTAACTAATATGCGAGTGTGTTTCATGAATGGATCAATGGTTGAGCATGATGGGCTAGGGATAACTTATTTTAGCATTGATATTTTGAAAGACATGGTTGCTTGTTGGTATGCTCGAGTATTTAAATTATCATGTCAAAACTAGACTATTGCTTTGAATAATATAAAAGTCCAAATGTCCATTCTATAAAGAAAGAAATATGATATGACATGTTAGGCAACATTCCAGATCAAAAATTCTGCTTTTATCACTTCCCTACTCGAGGACAAGTAGGAGTTAAGCTTGGGGATGCTAATATATCTCCAATGTATCTATAATTTTTGCTTGTTCCATGCTGTTATATTATAAATCTTGGATGTTTATAACCATTTTATAGTCATTTTATATCATTTTTTGGTACTAACCTATTGACATTGTGCCAAGTGCCAGTTGATGTTTTCTGCATGTTTTTTACATCACAGGAAATCAATATTAGACGGAGTCCGAATGCAATGAAACTCCATGGAGAATTTTTATGGACCAGAAGGAACATAATGGGCCCTAGTTGCGCCTGGGGGTGCCTCGAGGGGGGCACAACCCACCAGGGCGCGCCAGGAGGCCCAGGCGCGCCCTGGTGGGTTGTGCCCACCTCGGGTGCCCCCGGACCGCCTCTTTGCTCTATAAATACCCCAATATTCCAGAAACCCTAAGGGAGTCGACGAAATATTCATCCAGCCACCGTAGAGTCCAGAACCACCCGATCCAATCTAGACACCATCTCGGATGGGATTCACCACCTCCATTGGTGCCTCTCTGATGATGTGTGAGTAGTTCTTTGTAGACCTTCGGGTCCGTAGTTAGTAGCTAGATGGCTTCATCTCTCTCTATAAATTCTCAATACAATGGTCTCTTGGAGATCCATATGATGTAACTCTTTTGCGGTGTGTTTGTTGGGATCAATGAACTTTGAGTTTATTGTCAAATCTATCTTTTTATATCCATGAAAGTATTTGAGTTTCTTTGATCTCTTTTATGCATGATCTATTATTGCCTCATATTTCTTCTCCGATATTTGGGTTTCATTTGGCCAACTTGATCTATTTATCTTGCAATGGGAAGAGATGCTTTGTAGTGGGTTCGATCTTATGGTGCTTGATCCCAGTGACAGAAAGGGAACCGACACGTATGTATCATTGCTACTAAGGATAAAATGATGGGGTCTATGTCTACATAGATAGATCTTGTCTACATCATGTCATCGTTCTTATGGCATTACTTCGTTTCTCCATGAACTTAATACACTAGATGCATGCTGGATAGCGGTCGATGTGTTGAGTAATAGTAGTAGATGTAGGCAGGAGTCGGTCTACTAATCTTTGACGTACGTGATGCCTATGTAATGATCATTGCCTGGATATCATCATGAGTATTTGAAGTTTTTTCAATTGCCCAACAGTAATTTGTTCACCCACCATTTGCTATTTTTATCGAGAGATGCCCCTAGTGAAAGCTACGGCCCAGGTGATGGACGGAATTTGCTACCAGGACAGAGAATTGGAAATGGAGCGGTTCTGCGGAGTTCTCATGCGCGCGATTGCACGCTATCAAGCTCTTCTAGAAGAGGCCCAATAGCCCCAAGAGCCTCCCAGCACCAGCAGCTCCGTAGGCGGAGGCGGGTCGGGATACTTGGAGTGAACGGCCACAAGGGTGCTATCCTGATCATGGAGTCCGAGAAGACCATCATCGGAAGGCCGCTAGCTCAGCCTTTTAGCCTATATTTTATTATAATTGTATGCATATGTAGGTCGTGAGTGTTCTGGGCCTTGCCGCATGTGGCATTTTTGTTGGGGAACGTAGCAGAAATTCAAAATTTTCTACGCATCACCAAGATCAATCTATGGAGTAATCTAGCAACGAGGGGAAGGAGAGTGCATCTACATACCCTTGTAGATCGCTAAGCGGAAGCGTTCAAGTGAACGGGGTTGATGGAGTCGTACTCGTCGCGATCCAAATCACCGATGATCCTAGTGCCGAACGGACGGCACCTCCGTGTTCAACACACGTACAACCCAGTGACATCTCCTACGCCTTGATCCAGCAAGGGGAGAAGGAGAGGTTGGGGAAGACTCCATCCAGCAGCAACACGACGGCGTGGTGGTGGTGGAGGAGCGCGGGACTCCAGCAGGGCTTCGCCAAGCACTACGAGAGACGAGGAGGGAGAGGGGTAGGGCTACGCCAACAGGGAGAGCAAATCACATTTTCTGGGCAGCCCCAAACCTCAAGTATATTTAGGGGGAGGGGAGGGGCTGCGCCCCCACCTAGGGTTCCCTCCCTAGGGGTGGAGGCAGCCCCCAGATCCCATCTGGGAGGCGGCCAAGGGGAGAGAGAGGGGGACGCACCTAGGGTGGGCCTTAGGGCCCATCTGTGCCTAGGGTTTGCCCCCTCTCCTCTTGAGGACGCCTTGGGCCTTGGTGGGAGGCGCCCCAGCCCACATAGGGGCTGGTGCCTTCCCACTTATGGCCCACGCAAGCCTCCGGGGCTGGTGGCCCCTCCCGGTGGACCCCCGGACCCCTCCGATGGTCCCGGTACACTATTGGTGATGCTCGGAACACTTCCGGTGGCCAAAACCATACTTCCTATATATCAATCTTTACCTCCGGACCATTTCGGAACTCCTCGTGACGTCCGGGATCTCATCCGGGACTCCGAACAACATTCGGTAACCGTGTACATACTTTCCCTATAACCCTAGCATCATCGAACCTTAAGTGTGTAGACCCTACGGGTTCGGGAGTCATGCAGACATGGCCGACACAACTCTCCGGTCAATAACCAACAGCGGGATCTGGATACCCATGTTGGCTCCCACATGCTCCATGATGATCTCATCGTATGAACCACGATGTCAAGGACTTAGTCAATCCCGTATACAATTCCCTTCGTCTAGCGGTACGATACTTGCCCGAGATTCGATCGTCGGTATCCCGATACCTGGTTCAATCTTGTTACCGGCAAGTCTCTTTTACTCGTTCCGTAACACATCATCCCGTGATCAACTCCTTAATCACATTGTGCACATTATGATGATGTCCTACCGAGTGGGCCCAGAGATACCTCTCCGTTTACACGGAGTGAAAAATCCCAGTCTCGATTCGTGCCAACCCAACAGACACTTTCGGAGATACCTGTAGTGTACCTTTATAGCCACCTAGTTCGTTGTGACGTTTGGCACACCCAAAGCACTCCTACGGTATCCGGGAGTTGCACAATCTCATGTTCTAAGGAAATGATACTTGACATTAGAAAAGCTTTAGCATACGAACTACATGATCTTGTGCCAGGCTTAGAATTGGGTCTTGTCCATCACATCATTCTCCTAATGATGTGATCCCGTTATCAACGACATCCAATGTCCATGGTCAGGAAACCGTAACCATCTATTGATCAACGAGCTAGTCAACTAGGGGCTTACTAGGGACATGGTGTTGTCTATGTATCCACACATGTATCTGAGTTTCCTAACAATACAATTCTAGCATGGATAATAAACGATTATCATGAACAAGGAAATATGATAATAACAAATTTATTATTGCCTCTAGGGCATATTTCCAACAATTTTAAATTATCCTGAATATGTAAGACAATTATTAAGAATTATTAAATGTTGCCATTGTAAATTTGCCTCAACGGCAAGCAGAGCACGCGCAGGGACGCCAGAGCAGAGCGCGCCGCGGCCGCCTCAATGGCGAGCAAAACGCACGGATGGACATGAGCAGAGCGTGCCGCGGCCGGCTCAATGGCGAGCAACCACGTGGTCAACCTTCTGCCATCAATAAATTTTGACCTTGTTTCTCGTCACATTGCAGATTACAACGCAATAAGTAATTGCAAAGCTGTTCACACCTATCAAACTAATATGTGTTCACACTTAGCACCGGGCTATAAAAACTACCCACTCTAAAATTACTTCACAATTCCTCTCCTCATCACCCACAAAACTGGTCTTTCCTGTCAAGTTATTCCGCTATGACTGGTAGGAGGAGTTTTGGGTGGACATATAACCAGGCAGCAAATACCAAGGCTACGGAAGCACTAGAGAGGTCCCGCCGCAGCCGCAGTCGCAACAGAGATGTCCCGACGCACCGCGGAGCCCTCAAACGACCACTCACGGGCACACGAGGGCTCTCACAAGCGCATTCGCGGCGTCGGCTGATACGTCTCCAACGTATCTATAATTTATGAAGTATTCATGCTGTTATTTTATCATTCTTGGATGTTTTACAATCATTTTATAGCAACTTTATATCATTTTGGGACTAACCTATTGACCAGTGCCAGTTGCTGTTTTTTGCTTGTTTTTCACATCGCAAGAAATAATTACCAAACGGAGTCCAAACACCATGAAACTTTTTGGAGATTTTTTTGGACCAGAAGGAACCCAATGGGCCAAAGCTGCACCTGGGGGGTGCCCCGAGGGGGGCACAATCCACCAAGGCACGCCAGGCCCCCCTGGTGCGCCCAGGTGGGTTGTGCCCACCTTGGTGGCCTCCCGTACCCCTTCTTTGCACTATAAATTCCCAAATATTCCGAAACCCATCGAGGTTAACCTAGATCAGAAGTTCCACTATCGCAAGGCTCTATATCCACCGAAAACCAATCTAGACCCTTTCCGGCACCCTGCCGGATGGGGGAATCATCTCCGGTGGCCATCTTCATCATCCCGGCGGCCACCATGATGAGGAGGGAGTAGTCCACCCTTGGGTCTGAGGGTTTGTACCGGTAGCTATGTGTTTAATCTCTCTCTCTCTCTCGTGATCTATATCGTGGGCTTTGTTAATATAGATGGATCATATGATGTTTCTCCCCTCTATACTCTTGTTGTGATGATTTGAATCTTTACCCTTTGAAGTTTTGTCTTGTCGGATTGAATATTCAGATATGAGAACACATGATGTATGTCTTGCGGTATGAATACTTGAGGTGACAATGAGGTATTGTATTGATTCACTTGGTATATGTTATGGCACTCAACTTGCGGATTCCCGAGGTGACGTTGGGGTAATCTATGCATAGAGGTTGATGCACGTTTTAATTATCTTTTCTCCGATAGAAACTTTGGGGTCCCTTTGTAGTTCTTTGTGTGGATTGAGTATTATGAATATGAATTTGCTTTGGTGTTACTTTAGTACGAACTCTAGGATAGATCGAACGGAAAAAATAGCTTTGTGTTATTTTAGTACTAACTCTTGAATAGATCGAATGAAAAATGAGGTGGTTTCATACCCTACAAACAATTTCTATCTTTTGTTCTCCGCTAATAGGAACTCGGGAGTGATTATTTATTGCACTTTGAGGGATAATCATATGATCCAACTATTCTAGCACTATTGAGAGATTGCACTAGTGAAAGTACGGACCCTAGGCCTTGTTTTCAAGCATTGCAATACCGTTTTTATGCCCGTTTACTATTTGCTTCCTTGCTGTTTTTATTTATTCAGATTATAAAAATATATTTCTACGAACCATATTACACTTTCATCACCATCTCTTTGCCGAACTAGTGCACCTATACAATTTGCCATTTTATTGGGTGTGTTGGGGACACATGAGATTTCCTGTATTTGGTTGCACGGTCATTTGAGAGAGACCATCTTCATCCTACACCTCTCACGGCTTGATAAACCTTAGGTCATCCACTTGAGGGAAAATTGCTACTCCCTACAAAACTCTGTGCTTGGAGGCCCAACACGTGTCTACAAGAATAAAGTTCCATAGTAGACATCATCGTCCATCGCGACGAGCCGGCGTTCCTGAAGTCCTTCGTTGGCAATGAAGACATTCTCGCTGGCGTCACTACGCAGCAGGAGATGGTCGACGTCTTGGTGAAGCTGCTCAAGATCAGCGATGCCTCAGTTGACAAGGCAACCGGCCTCATCGAGCAACTCATGGGTGAAAATGCAAAGCTCCTCAAGGCGCTTGCCGAGACGGAGGAGGAGGCCGCCGGTTGGAAGATGCTGCATGAGAAGAGTAGTGCCTCGGGGATGACACTGACAGGGGTCGTCGAGGAAGTGATGGGTGACTTGAGGAAGCTCCAGATCGAGCGCGAGAAGGAGGTGGAGGAATCCGTAGCTGCTTTCAAGCAAAGTCGTGAGGAAATGAAGAAGGACCTGGAGGATGTCGTCGCCCGGCGATCCATTGATGAGTAGAGACAGTAGCAACCAAGATCGTTGTCTGCAATTTCCTTCTTCTCTTGCCCCGTGTCTTCCGGGCTTTGCCGCATGTGGCATTTTAAATTATCCAGAATATGTAAGGCAATTATTATCTGCGCCATTGTAAATTTCTCGTCGTATTATCCGTTGCCATTTTATTCGTGGTTGTATTATCCGTTGCCCTATGTGGCAATTTAAATTAGGGAGGAATACGAGTTGAAAACACGAACAAAGAAAATGCCGCCATGGGATCACAAGCAAACACCCTCCGTCTAGGTGCTTTAATTAACCCATTAATGGAGAAGTTGTGAGCGAGGCGGGCGGCGGCTGGTGCATGGAGGTCAAAGAGCTCGCTTCTCAATGAGCATGGGCAGCCATGCTACTCGCATGTGTCCCGTCGAGCCTGCGAGGTGGACAGGATGCACGCGTCCCGTCGAGCCTACGCGGCGGACTGCTCGAACGCGTCCCGTCGAGACTGCACGGCGCACTTCTCGTGCTCGTCCCGTCTAATCAAACAGTTGCACGCACGCCACCGAGTATGGTTAAATTTCGACACGGTTAATACAATACAACCATTTGCGATATTAACGTGTCAGCTTTTTGTTTCAAAAAGGACTTCATTGGCTACTAATGTACGTGCCTCTTCTCAAACTCAACGATTTTTTTACCATGGTGATACGTCTCCAACGTATCTACAATTTTTGATTGTTCCATGCTATTATATTATCTGTTTTGGATGTTAATCGACTTTATTTTACACTTCTATATTATTTTTGGGACTAACCTATTAACCCAAGGCTCAGTGCAAATTGCTGTTTTTTGCCTATTTCAGTGTTTCGCAGAAAAGGAATATCAAACGGAGTCCAAACGGAATGAAACCTTCGGGAGCGTGATTTTTGGAACAAACTTGATCCAGAGGACTTGGAGTGGACGTCAAGAAACGAACGAGGTGTCCACGAGGCAGGGGGCGCGCCTACCCCCTAGGTGAGCCCTCCCCCCTCGTGGCTCAACCGACCTACTTCTTCCTCCTATATATGTTCACATACCCCGAAAACATCCAGGAGCACCACGAAACCCTATTTCCACCACTGTAACCTTCTGTACCCAAGAGATCCAATCTTGGGGCCTTTTCCAGAGTTCCACCGGAGGGGGCATTGATCACGGATGGCCGCTACATCAACTCCATGGCCCCTTCGATGATGTGTGAGTAGTTTACTTCAGACCTTCGAGTCCATACTTAGTAGCTAGATGGCTTCTTCTCTCTCTTTGAATCTCAATACAAAGTTCTCCTCGATCTTCTGGGAGATCTATTCGATGTAACTCTTTTTGCGGTGTGTTTGTCAAGATCCGATGAATTGTGGGTTTATGATCAAGTCTATCTATGAACAATATTTGATTCTTCTCTGAAATCTTTTATGCATGATTGGTTATCTTTGCAAGTCTCTTCGAATTATCAGTTTGGTTTGGCCTACTAGATTGATCTTTCTTGCAATGGGAGAAGTGCTTAGGTTTGGTTCAATCTTGTGGTGCTCGATCCCAGTGAAAGAAAGGGAAATGACACGTATTGTATTGTTGCCATCGAGGATAAAAAGATGAGGTTTATATCATATTGCTTGAGTTTATCCCTCTACGTCATGTCATCTTACCTAAGACGTTACTCTGTTCTTATGAAATTAATACTCTAGATGCATGCTGGATAGCGGTCGATGTGTGGAGTAATAGTAGTAGATGCAGGCAGGAGTCGGTCTACTTGTCACGGACGTGATGCCTATATACATGATCATGCCTAGATATTCTCATAATTATTCGCTTTTCTATCAATTGCTCGACAGTAATTCGTTCACCCACTGTAATACTTATGCTATCTTGAGAGAAGCCACTAGTGAAACCTATGGCCCTCGGGTCTATTCTCCATCATATAAGTTTCCAATCTATTTTTACTTTGCAATCTTTAATTTCAATCTATATCATAAAAATGCCAAAAATATTTATCTTATCATTATTATCTCTATCAGATCTCACTCTCGTAAGTGACAGTGAAGGGATTGACAACCCCTTTATCGCATTGGTTGCGAGGTTCTTATTTGTTTGTGTAGGTACGAGGGACTTGCGTGTGGCCTCCTACTGGATTGATACCTTGGTTCTCAAAAACTGAGGGAAATACTTACGCTACTTTGCTGCATCACCCTTTCCTCTTTAAGGGAAAACCAACGCAGTGCTCAAGAGGTAGCACACGACATATATGTGCCATGTCATGAAAACATGCCAAGTTTCATGTTTTTTGGGTGATTTTTTGATATACTTGGATTAAAAACGAGATTCTCAATGTTTCAAGATGATGACAAGTTTGTAATTCATTCCCATTCCTTAAATGAGACCTAAACATGCACCCAATGACACATGTATGATTTCCCATCCATTTTGTTTCACTGGAGCATGTGCTTGTAGTTCAAATTTGAATTATGGACTACATTAAATGCGTAGAAAACTTAGTAATTAGTAATATATACAATGGCCAAACGAACCTTGAACAGTTTCAAATTTCAGCACGACACTCCTGTTATTCTATGTTACCTATAGAAAACAAAGTTCAAGGCGAGAAGAGGCAGCAATTATCATTTCGCCCACAAGAGGGGCATGTTTCCTTACCGGAACCACGAGGGTTGCGACAGCTCCGTTTTGTAAGAGGCTTGTAATATAGCTTTGCCCAAATTGGACAATTATATGTACGATGTAGTGACACCTATGCCAAGTTTCATGATTTCCTAGTGAGTTTTGGATTTACAGATATTTAAAAACTAAGATACGCAATGTTTGTGGACAAGCCAGGACGGCGAAATGGTTGAATTCATTCCCATTCGTTCCATGGGACCTAAACATGCACCACAAGGAGACATGTACGGTTTTTCTAGCCATTTTGGTGCACTGGAGCATGTATTTGTAGTTCGGGTTTGAATTATGGATGGTAAATGCTTAGAAAACTCAATTAATGAATAAAAAAGGTCAAACGAACCCTGAATAATTTCAAAGTTCAGCGTGAATCTCTCATTGTTCCATGTTACGTGTAGAAGAAAATACGAGGCTAGAAGAGGGAGGAATTATCGTTTGGCCCACAAGGGGACACGTTTCCCTATCGAAACCACGAGGTTCTTGCGACAGGATCCGGTTTGTAACAGTTTTATAATAAAGCTTGGCCCAAATTGGCAATGTTTTTACCACGACATATATGTGCGATGACGTGACACCATGCCACCTTTGATGACTTTCTGCTGAGTTTTGGATTTATGGGGATTTAAAAACCGAGATTCGAAATGTTAGAAAGCATTCCACATCAATTTTTCTTATCTTTTACCTACTCGAGGATGAGTAGGAATTAAGCTTGGGGATGCTTGTGTTGGGGAACATAGTAATTTGAAAAAATTTCCTACGCACACGCAAGATCATGGTGATGCACAACAACGAGAGGGGAGAGTTTTGTCTACGTACGCCCGTAGACCGGAAGCGAAAGCGTTATAACAACACGGTTGATGTAGTCGTACGTCTTCACGGCCCGACCGATCAAGTACCGAAGCTACGACATCTCTGAGTTTTTGCACACGTTCAGCTCGATGACGATCCCCGGACTCCGATCCAGCAAAGTGTCGGGGATGAGTTCCGTTAGCACGACGGCGTGGTGACGATCCTGATGTTCTACCATCGCAGGGCTTCGCCTAAGCACTGCTACAATATTATCGAGGATTATGGTGGAGGGGGGCACCGCACACGGCTAAGAGATCAATGATCAATTGTTGTGTCTCTGGGGTGCCCCCCCTGCCCCGTATATAAAGGAGTGGAGGAGGGGGCCGCCCAAGGAGGGTGGCGCACCCAAGGGGGGAGTCCAACTCCCACCGGGAGTAGGACTCCCCCTTTTCCTATTAGGAGTAGGAGAGGGAAGGAAGAGGAAGGAGGGAGGAAGGAAAGGGGGGGGGCGGCCCCCTTCCCAATTCGAATTGGGCTTGGGGGGACGCGCCCCCTCCCTTGATCCTTTCCCTTCCTTTCCACTAAGGCCCAATAAGGCCCATATACCTCCCGGGGGGTTCCGATAACCTCCCGGTGATCCGGTATTGTCCCAATCTCACCCAAAACATTTCCGGTGTCCAAATACAGTCGTCCAATATATTGATCTTTATGTCTCGACCATTTCGAGACTCCTCGTCAAGTCCGTGATCACATCCGGGTCTCCGAACAACCTTCGGTACATCAAAATATATAAACTCATAATGAAACTGTCATCGTAACGTTAAGCGTGCGGACCCTACGGGTTCGAGAACAATGTAGACATGACCGCATAACAACATATTCTACGAAGATCTTTATCGGTCAGACCGCATAACAACATACGTTGTTCCCTTTGTCATCGGTATGTTACTTGCCCGAGATTCGATCGTCGGTATCTCAATACCTAGTTCAATCTCGTTACCGGAAAGTCTCTTTACTCATTCCGTAATACATCATCTTGCAACTAACTTATTAGTTGTATTGCTTGCAAGGCTTAAGTGATGTGTATTACCGAGAGGGCCCAGAGATACCTCTCCGACAATCGGAGCGACAAATCCTAATCTCGAAATACGCCAACCCAACATGTACCTTTGGAGACACCCGTAGAGCACCTTTATAATCACCCAGTTACGTTGTGACATTTGGTAGCACACAAAGTGTTCCTCCGGTAAACGGGAGTTGCATAATCTCATAGTCATAGGAACATGCATAAGTCATGAAGAAAGCAATAGCAACATACTAAACGATCGGGTGCTAAGCTAGCGGAATGGGTCTTGTCAATCACATCATTCTCCTAATGATGTGATCCCGTTAATCAAATGACAACTCATGTCTATGGTTAGGAAACATAACCATCTTCGATTAACAAGCTAGTCAAGTAGAGGCATACTAGTGACACTTTGTTTGTCTATGTATTCACACAAGTATTACGTTTCCGATTAATACAATTCTAGCATGAATAATAAACATTTACCATGATATAAGGAAATAAATAATAAATTTATTATTGCCTCTAGGGCATATTTCTTTCAGTCTCCCACTTGCACTAGAGTCAATAATCTGGATTACACAGTAATGATTCTAACACCCATGGAGCCTTGGTGTTGATCATGTTTTGCTCGTGGAAGAGGCTTAGTCAATGGGTCTGCTACATTCAGATCCGTATGTATCTTGCATATCTCTATGTCTCCCACCTAGACTAGATCCCGGATGGAATTGAAGCATCTCTTGATTTGCTCGGTTCTCTTGTGAAATCTGGATTCCTTTGCCAAGGCAATTGCACCAGTATTGTCACAAAAGATTTTCATTGGACCCGATGCACTAGGTATAACACCTAGATCGGATATGAACTCCTTCATCCAGACTCCTTCGTTGCGAAGCAGCTATGTACTCCGCTTCACATGTAGATCCCGCTACGACGCTTTGTTTAGAACTGCACCAACTGACAGCTCCACCGTTTAATGTAAATACGTATCTGGTTTGTGATTTAGAATCGTCCGGATCAGTGTCAAAGCTTGCATCAATGTAACCATTTACGATGAGCTCTTTGTCACCTCCATATACGAGAAACATATCCTTAGTCCTTTTCAGGTATTTCAGGATGTTCTTGATCGTCGTCCAGTGATCCACTCCTGGATTACTTTGGTACCTCCCTGCTAGACTTATAGCAAGGCACACATCAGGTCTGGTACACAGCATTGCATACATGATAGAGCCTATGGCTGAAGCATAGAGAACATCTTTCATTTTCTCTCTATCTTCTGCAGTGGTCGGGCATTGAGTCTTACTCAACTTCACACCTTGTAACACAGGCAAGAATCCTTTCTTTGCCTGATCCATTTTGAACTTCTTCAAAACTTTGTCAAGGTATGTGCTTTGTGAAAGTCCAATTAAGCATCTTGATCTATCTCTATAGATATTAATGCCCAATATGCAAGCAGCTTCACCGAGGTCTTTCATTGAAAAAATCTTATTCAAGTATCCCTTTATGCTATCCAGAAATTCTATATCATTTCCGATTAGCAATATGTCATCCACATATAATATCAGAAATGCTACAGAGCTCCCACTCACTTTCTTGTAAATACAGGCTTCTCCAAAAGTCTGTACAAAACCAAATGCTTTGATCACACTATCAAAGCGTTTATTCCTACTCCGAGATGCTTGCACCAGTCCATCAATGGATCGCTGGACCTTGCACACTTTGTTAGCTCCTTTTGGATCGACAAAACCTTCCGGCTACATCATATAAAACTCTTCTTCCAGAAATCCATTCAGAATGCAGTTTTGACATCCATCTGCCAATTTCATAATCATAAAATGCGGCAATTGCTAACATGATTCGGACAGACTTAAGCATCGCTACGGGTGAGAAGGTCTCATCGTAATCAATTCCTTGAACTTGTCGAAAACCTTTTGCGACAAGTCGAGCTTTGTAGACAGTAACATTACCGTCAGCGTCAGTCTTCTTCTTGAAGATCCATTTATTTTCAGTTGCTTGCCGATCATTGGGCAAGTCAACCAAAGTCCACACTTTGTTCTCATACATGGATCCCATCTCAGATTTCATGGCTTCAAGCCATTTTGCGGAATCTGGGCTCACCATTGCTTCTTCATAGTTCGTAGGTTCATCATGATCTAGTAGCATGACTTCCAGAACAGGATTACCGTACCACTCTGGTGCGGATCTTACTCTCGTTGATCTATGAGGTTCAATAGTAACTTGGTCTGAAGTTTCATGATCATCATCATTAGCTTCCTCACTAATTGGTGTAGGTGTCACAGAAACCGGTTTCTGTGATGTACTACTTTCCAATAAGGGAGCAGGTACAGTTACCTCATCAAGTTCTACTTTCCTCCCACTCACTTCTTTGGAGAGAAACTCCTTCTATAGAAAGGATCCATTCTTAGCAACAAATGTCTTGCCTTCGGATCTGTGATAGAAGGTCTACCCAACAGTCTCCTTTGGGTATCCTATGAAGACACATTTCTCTGATTTGGGTTCGAGCTTATCAGGTTGAAGCTTTTTCACATAAGCATCACAGCCCCAAACTTTCAGAAACGACAACTTTGGTTTCCTGCCAAACCATAGTTCATAAGGCGTCGTCTCAACGGATTTTGATGGTCCCCTATTTAACGTGAATGCGGTCGTCTCTAAAGCATAACCCCAAAATGATAGCGGTAAATCTGTAAGAGACATCATAGATCGCACCATATCAAATAAAGTACGATTACGACGTTCGGACACACCATTACGCTGTGGTGTTCCGGGTGGCGTGAGTTGTGAAACTATTCCACACTGTTTCAAATGTAAACCAAACTCGTAACTCAAATATTCTCCTCCACGATCAGATCGTAGAAACTTTATTTTCTTGTTACGATGATTTTCAACTTCACTCTGAAATTCTTTGAACTTTTAAAATGTTTCAGACTTATGTTTCATTAAGTAGATATACCCATATCTGCTTAAATCATCTGTGAAGGTGAGAAAATAACGATATCCGCCACGAGCTTCAACATTCATTGGACCACATACATCTGTATGTATGATTTCCAACAAATCCGTTGCTCTCTCCATAGTACCGGAGAATGGCGTTTTAGTCATCTTGCCCAAGAGGCACGGTTCGCCAGTACCAAGTGATTCATAATCAAGTGGTTCCAAAAGTCCATCAGTATGGAGTTTCTTCATGCGCTTTACACCGATATGACCTAAACGGTAGTGCCACAAATAAGTTGTACTATCATTATCAACTCTGCATCTTTTGGTTTCAACATTATGAATATGTGTATCACTACTATCGAGATTCATCAAAAATAGACCACTCTTCAAGGGTGCATGACCATAAAAGATATTACTCATATAAATAGAACAACCATTATTCTCTGATTTAAATGAATAACCGTCTCGCATCAAACAAGATCCAGATATAATGTTCATGCTTAACGCTGGCACCAAATAACAATTATTTAGGTCTAATACTAATCTCGATGGTAGATATAGAGGTAGCGTGCCGACCGCGATCACATCGACTTTGGAACCATTTCCCACGCGCATCGTCACCTCGTCCTTCGCTAGTGTTCGCTTAATCTGTAGTCCCTGTTTCGAGTTGCAAATATTAGCAATAGAACCAGTATCAAATACCCAGGTGCTACTGCAAGCTCTAGTAAGGTACACATCAATAACATGTATATCACATATACCTTTGTTCACCTTGCCATCCTTCTTATCCGCCAAATACTTGGGGCAGTAGAAGCACTCAGTTTCAGGCTTAGATCCGGACTTGGGTTTCTTCTCCTGAGCAACAACTTGCTAGCTGTTCTTCTTGAAGTTCCCCTTCTTCCCCTTGCCCTTTTTCTTGAAACTAGTGGTCTTGTTGACCATCAACACTTGATGCTCCTTCTTGATTTCTACCTTCGCAGCTTTTAGCATTGCGAAGAGCTCGAGAATTGTCTTATCCATCCCTTGCATATTATAGTTCATCACGAAGCTCTTGTAGCTAGGTGGAAGTGATTGGAGAATTATGTCAATGACGCAATCATCCGGAAGATTAACTCCCAGTTGAATCAAGTAATTATTATACCCAGACATTTTGAGTATATGCTCACTAACAGAACTGTTCTCCTCCATCTTGCATCTATAGAACTTATTGGAGACTTCATATCTCACAATCCAGGCATTTGCTTGAAATATTAGCTTCAACTCCTGGAACATCTCATATGCTCCATGACATTCAAAACGTCGTTGAAGACCCGGTTCTAAGCCGTAAAGCATGGCACATTGAACTACCGAGTAGTCATCAGCTTTGCTCTGCCAGACGTTCTTAACGTCGTCAGTTGCATCAGCAGCAGGCCTGGCACCCAGCGGTGCTTCCAGGACGTAATTCTTCTGTGCAGCAATGAGGATAATCCTCAAGTTATGGACCCAGTCCATATAATTGCTACCATCATCTTTCAACTTTGCTTTCTCAAGGAACGCATTAAAATTCAACGGAACAACAGCATGGGCCATCTATCTACAATCAAACATAAACAAGCAAGATACTATCAGGTACTAAGTTCATGATAAATTTAAGTTCAATTAATGATATTACTTAAGAACTCCCACTTAGAAAGACATCCCTCTAATCTTCTAAGTGATCACGTGATCCAAATCAACTAAACCATAACCGATCATCACGTGAAATGGAGTAGTTTTCAATGGTGAAGATCACTATGTTGATCATATCTACTATATGATTCACGCTCGACCTTTCGGTCTCAGTGTTCCGAGGCCATATCTGCATATGCTAGGCTCGTCAAGTTTAACCTGAGTATTTTGCATGTGCAAAACTGACTTGCACCCGTTGTAGATGGACGTAGAGCTTATCACACCTGATCATCACGTGGTGTCTGGGCACGACGAACTTTGGCAACGGTGTATACTCAGGGAGAACACTTTTATCTTGAAATTTAGTGAGAGATCATCTTATAATGCTACCGTCAATCAAAGCAAGATAAGATGCATAAAAGATAAACATCACATGCAATCAATATAAGTGATATGATATGGCCATCATCATCTTGTGCTTGTGATCTCCATCTTCGAAGCATCGTCATGATCACCATCATCACCGGCGCGACACCTTGATCTCCATCGTAGCATCGTTGTCGTCTCGCCAATCTTATGCTTCTATGACTATCGCTACCACTTAGTGATAAAGTAAAGCATTACAGGGCGATTGCATTGCATACAATAAAGCGACAACCATATGGCTCCTGCCAGTTGCCGATAACTTGGTTACAAAACATGATCATCTCATACAATAAAATTTAGCATCATGCCTTGACCATATCACATCACAACATGCCCTGCAAAAACAAGTTAGACGTCCTCTACTTTGTTTGTTGCAAGTTTTACATGGCTGCTACGGGCTTAGCAAGAACCAATATTACCTACGCATAAAAAACCACAACGATAGTTTTTCAAGTTAGTGCTGTTTTAACCTTTGCAAGGACCAGGCGTAGCCACACTCGGTTCAACTAAAGTTGGAGAAACTGACACCCGGCAACCACCTGTGTGCAAAGCACGTCGGTAGAACCAGTCTCGCGTAAGCGTACGCGTAATGTCGGTCCGGGCCGCTTCATCCAACAATACCACCGAACCAACGTATGAAATGCTGGTAAGCAGTATGACTTATATCGCCCACAACTCACTTGTGTTCTACTCGTGCATATAACATCAACACATAAAACCTAGGCTCGGATGCCACTGTTGGGGAACGTAGTAATTTCAAAAAAATTCCTACGCACACGCAAGATCATGGTGATGCACAGCAACAAGAGGGGAGAGTTTTGTCTACGTACCCTCATAGACCGGAAGCAGAAGCGTTATAACAACGCGGTTGATGTAGTCGTACGTCTTCATGGCCCGACTGATCAAGTACCGAAACTATGGCACCTCCGAGTTTTTACACACGTTCAGCTCGATGACGATCCCTGGACTCCGTTCCAGCAAAGTGTCGGGGATGGGTTCCATCAGCACGACGGCGTGGTGACGATCTTGATGTTCTACCGTCGCAGGGCTTCGCCTAAGCACCGCTACAATATTATCAAGGATTATGGTGGAGGGGGGCACTGCACACGGCTAAGAGATCAATGATCCATTGTTGTGTCTCTGGGGTGCCCCCCTGCCCCCGTATATAAAGGAGTGGAGGAGGGGGCCGGCCAAGGAGGGTGGCGCACCCAAGGGGGGGGAGTCCAACTCCCACCGGGAGTAGGACTCCCCCTTTTCCTATTAGGAGTAGGAGAGGGAAGGAAGAGGAAGGAGGGAGAAAGGAAAGGGGGGACGGCCCCCTTCCCAATTCGGATTGGGCTTGGGGGGCGTGCCCCCTCCCTTGCTCCTTTCCCCTCCTTTCCACTAAGGCCCAATAAGGCCCATATACCTCCCGGGGGGTTCCGATAACCTCCTGGTGATCCGGTATTGTCCCAATCTCACCCGGAACCTTTCCGGTGTCCAAATATAGTCGTCCAATATATCGATCTTTATGTCTCGACCATTTCGAGACTCCTCGTCAAGTCCGTGATCATATCCGGGACTCCGAACAACCTTTGGTACATCAAAATATATAAACTCATAATGAAACTGTCATCGTAACGTTAAGCGTGCGGACCCTACGGGTTCGAGAACAATGTAGACATGACTGAGACACATCTCCGGTCAATAACCAATAGAGGAACCTGGATGCTCATATTGGCTCCTACATATTCTACGAAGATCTTTATCGGTCAGACCGCATAACAACATACGTTGTTCCCTTTGTCATCGGTATGTTACTTGCCCGAGATTTGGTCGTCGGTATCTCAATACCTAGTTCAATCTCGTTACCGGCAAGTCTCTTTACTCGTTCTGTAATACACCATCTTGCAACTAACTTATTAGTTGTATTGCTTGCAAGGCTTAAGTGATGTGTATTACCGAGAGGGCCCAAAGATACCTCTCCGACAATCAGAGCGACAAATCCTAATCTCAAAATACGCCAACCCAACATGTACCTTTGGAGACACCTGTAGAGCACCTTTATAATCACTCAGTTACATTGTGATGTTTGGTAGCACACAAAGTGTTCCTCCGGTAAACGGGAGTTGCATAATCTCATAGTCATAGGAACATGTATAAGTCATGAAGAAAGCAATAGCAACATACTAAACGATCGGGTGCTAAGCTAATAGAATGGGTCATGTCAATCACATCATTCTCCTAATGATGTGATCCCGTTAATCAAATGACAACTCATGTCTATGGTTAAGAAACATAACCATCTTCGATTAACGAGCTAGTCAAGTAGAGGCATACTAGTGACACTTTGTGTGTCTATGTATTCACACAAGTATTATGTTTCCGGTTAATACAATTCTAGCATGAATAATAAACATTTATCATGATATAAGGAAATAAATAATAACTTTATTATTGCCTCTAGGGCATATTTCCTTCAGCTTGATACGTCTCCAACGTATCTATAATTTTTGATTGTTCCATGCTATTATATTATCTGTTTTGGATGTTAATGGGCTTTATTTTAAACTTTTATATTATTTTTGGGACTAACCTATTAGCCCAAGGCCCAGTGCAAATTGCTATTTTTTTTGCCTATTTCAGTGTTTCGCAGAAAAGGAATATCAAACGGAGTCCTAACGGAATGAAACCTTCGGGAGCGTGATTTTTGGAACAAACGTGATCCAGAGGACTTGGAGTGGACATCAAGAAATGAACGAGGTGTCCACGAGGCAGGGGGGCACGCCTAACCTCCTGGGCACACGCTCCCCCCTCGCGGGCCCCTCCTGGCTCAACCGACCTACTTCTTCCTCCTATATATGTTCACATACCCCGAAGACATCCAGGAGCACCATGAAACCCTATTTCCACCGCCGCAACCTTCTGTACCCAAGAGATCCCATCTTGGGGCCTTTTCCGGAGCTCCACCAGAGGGGGCATTGATCATGGAGGGCCTCTACATCAACTCCATGGCCCCTCCGATGATGTGTGAGTAGTTTACTTCAAACCTTCGGGTCCATAGTTAGTAGCTAGATGGCTTCTTCTCTCTCTATGAATCTCAATACAAAGTTCTCCTCGATCTTCTTGGAGATCTATTCGATGTAACTCTTTTTGTGGTGTGTTTGTCGAGATCCGATGAAATGTGAGTTTATGATCAAGTCTATCTATGAACAATATTTGATTCTTCTATGAAATCTTTTATGCATGATTGGTGATCTTTGCAAGCCTCTTCGAATTATCAGTTTGGTTTGGCCTACTAGATTGATCTTTCTTGCAATGGGAGAAGTGCTTAGCTTTGGGTTCAATCTTGCGGTGCTCGATCCCAGTGACAGAAAGGGAAACGATACGTATTGTATTGTTGCCATCAAGGATAAAAAGATGGGGTTTATATGATATTGCTTGAGTTTATCCCTCTACATCATGTCATCTTACCTAAGGCGTTACTTTGTTCTTATGAACTTAATACTCTAGATGCATGGTGGATAGCGGTCGATGTGTGGAGTTATAGTAGTAGATGCAGGCAGGAGTCGGTCTACTTGTCACAGACGTGATGCCTATATACATGATCATGCCTAGATATTCTTATAATTATTCTCTTTTCTATCAATTGCTCGACAGTAATTCGTTCACCCACCGTAATACTTATGCTATCTTGAGAAAAGCCACTAGTGAGACCTATGGCCCCCAGGTCTATTCTCCATCATATAAGTTTCCAATCTATTTTTACTTTGCAATCTTTACTTTCAATCTATATCATAAAAATAGCAAAAATATTTATCTTATCATTATTATCTCTATCAGATCTCACTCTCGTAAGTGACCGTGAAGGGATTGACAACCCCTTTATAGCGTTGGTTGCGAGGTTCTTATTTGTTTGTGTGGCCTCCTACTGGATTGATACCTTGGTTCTCAAAAAGTGAGGGAAATACTTACGCTACTTTGCTGCATCACCCTTTCCTCTTCAAGGGAAAACCGACGCAGTGCTCAAGAGGTAGCAAGAAGGATTTCTGGCGCCGTTGCCGGGGAGTCTATGCACAAGTCAAGACATACCAAGTACCATCATGAACTCTTATCCCTCGCATTACATTATTTGCCATTTGCCTCTCGTTTTCGTCTCCCCCACTTCACCTTTGCCGTTTTATTCACCCTTCTTCTGTTCGTGTTTTCGTTTGCTTTGATGTCTTACTTGGCTCGTTTGCTTGTTTGGTTGGAATAGTTGTTTATTTATTGCTAAAAAGAGAACCTAAGATCTATGGATCCTCATCCGCTTGATAATCTTTTTAAGAGATCCAATTATGATGAACCAATTGCTAGTGAGTTTTGTGCACTAGATTATCTTTACGAAGTTTTGCTTGAAATTCGTGAATCTAAAAATTGTGATGAAGTACTTTATGGAGTGATTCACGATGGATCTTTGAATAAAAAGAATGATTGCTATGATGATAGTATAAATTCTATTAATGTCAATTGTACTTATAATATGCAAAACCCTAAGCTTGGGGATGCTAGTTTTGCTATGTCTATTACTTGTTGCAATGATCATGATTGGGGTGATTCTTCTTTTGATCTTGAAAATTTATTTAAGCCCCATGATGAATATGAGATTGATAATAATGTTTGCAATAATATTGAAAGTGGGTTTGGAAGAGTGTCAACTTTAGATCCCACATATTTGGAGAATGTTCAATCTTATGAAGTTTTTGATAAAAGTGGGTTTGGAGAGGTCATGACTTTAGTTAATGTTAATCCCACTATTTTGGAAGAGTGTCAACTTTGCATACATGTGGATTGTGTTAAGAATATGTTTTGTGATAGTTATATTGTTGAATTTGATTATGATCCTACATGTAATTATTATGAGAGATGAAAATATGGTGGTAGAAATTTTCATGTTACTAAATTACCTCTCATTATGTTGAGATTGCTATTGTTTCTTTCCACTTCCTTGCATATGCTAGTTTTTGCTTGCCTTGATAATTTGTTTGCCTATAAGATGCCTATGCATAGTAAGTATGTTCGACTTAGATGTGTTTTTCACGTGTTTTATGATGCTCTCTTTGTGCTTCAATTCTTGTCTTTCATGTGAGCATTGTTTTTTTTGACCATGAAGACTGCAGGGCTTGCACCCCACAGCATTTTATTAATAAAGCCGAAATAAATACAAGATATGAATCCTCAAGGTGAGGATGAAGGGAAAAGAAAGAGAAAAACCCTAAGAGAAGTTGTACAGGGAAAAAGAAAACTATACCTACTAATTACAGAGGAAACGAAAGCAACTCTCCTCAAGGAGGAAGAAAGTCAATCCACTTAAGAAGGGCCTCCCTGTATTTCCGTTTGATCCGATGAGAGAGCAGAGTAAGATCATGAATGAAACCATTCCTCCATGCCCTGAAAGTTGGTTGGATGTTCCGGAAAGCTCTATCATTCCTGACCTTCCAAATATTCCACCATGCCGTAAACACAACCTCCCCAAATAAAGGCTTGTTGAAATCCTTCCTAGCTTGACGAGTAATACCCGCCATATCATTACCACCTGTCCATTCAATTTGTAGATAATTCCACACACGAGCGCTGTAATTGCACTGGAAGAAAAGATGGTTTCTGTCTTCCAGAATTCCAGTGGGACAAAGAACACATTCTGGTCCTTCATTAATCTTCCAATGCCTCCTCTGAATCATGTCTTTAGTGTTAACCCTGTCCATAATTACAAGCCAAGCAAACATCTTGATCGACATTGTGCAGCAACTTTTCCATATCCACCCCAGAATGGGGTTTGATACCATTGGCTGATAGACGAAATCATAAAACCTCTTTGCAGTAGAATCTGCTTTCTTGCCATGTCTCCAGCTCCAGCTGTCCTTGGAGGTATTATCCAATTGGAAAGACCTCATTAGGGAAGAAAGTTGCTACAATTCCTGAAAGGCTTGTGCAGTGAGAGGTAAGTAGAGAAGGTCTTGAAAACTACTAGCCGCAAAGACTTCCTTGACTGAGAGATTTTTGTCAAGACAAAAGGAGTAGAGCCTAGGAAATCGATCTTGCAGTGGGACTGTACTGCCGCCAATTTGCCAATAGTCAGACCAGAACAAAACCGTATCGCCCGTAGAAACCTCAATCGAAGTAACTGACCGAAAATTATCCATCAGCTTACATACATCTCTCCACCAAAAGGAGCCACAAAGAACAGTGTCATGTGGAATCCTCTGAAAATAGTAAGAGTCCCAAACTAACTGCACCCATGGCACCTCCATCTTGTTGTAAAATTTATTGAGATGTTTCAGCAGAAGAGCATCATTCTATAAACCTAAGTTTAGTATTCCAAGCCCGCCCTTGGACTTAGGTCTACAGACAAGCGGCCAAGCCGCCAGTGAGTGTCCCCTTTCTTGACCATACTTCCTCCATAAACACTGCCTCTGAATTCTTTCCAGTTGTTTCAAAATGCCCTGAGGAATTGACAAACTGGAAAGGAAGAAGATAGGCAATGAAGAGATGACAGAATTAACTAATCGCAATCTGCTCCCTTGAGGTAAAAACCAAGAGCTTGCTGTCAATCTTCTCTCCATACAATCCACAAGGGGAAGAAGATCCACAATTTTTGGCCTGGTGGTCCCCACTGGCAGACCCAGATAAGTAAAAGGCATCTTACCTAAATTACAACCAAAATAGGCAGCCAGATCTGAAGCATCTTGGTCAGTCACATTGATGGGATACATGGAGGATTTATGGAAATTAATTTGAAGTCCAGTTGCCTGAGAAAAGGAATGTAAAACTCGTTTCAAAGCCCTCAATTGATCTTTATCAGCATTGAAGAAAAGCAGTGTATCATCAGCATATTGGACAACAGGGAAATCTGGGTCATGTGTAGGCAGAGGCCTACTAATAAGACCTTGCTGAAGAAGATCATTTATCAATGTTTGCAAGAGATCCGTCGTAATAACAAAGAGCAAGGGAGAAATGGGATCTCCCTGCTTCACTCCACATTTGCACTTGAAGTGATTCCCAAGAACTCCGTTCAAAAGAACGGAAGAAGTGCCAGAGGACAGCAACTGTTTAATCCAAGTGATCCATCTATCATCAAAACCTTTTGCAATTAGAATTTTTATGATAGCCTCATGCTGGATAGAATCAAAAGCCTTTTCGAAATCCAGTTTAAGCAAAATGATGGGCCTCTTAGATTGATTACACTGGTGAATGTACTCAAAAGTCCAAGCAAGACAATCCTGGATTGTTCTTGATTTTATGAAACCATATTGATTTTTATGCACACATTTGGTGATCTCCTGTTGGAATCTGTTAGCTGCCAGTTTGGTAAGAAACTTCAAACCCACAGAGGTAAGAGAAATTGGCCTAAAGTCCCCTACACCCTCCGGTGATTGCTTCTTAGGAATCAGGGTAATGTATGCGTCATTCAAGTTCTCCAACTAAACTGATCCAGCATGAAACTCCTTAACCAACTGGATGAAATCAGCAGAAATTATGTGCCAACACTTTTTCAAAAAAAGCCCATTAAAGCCATCAGGCCCAGGGGCCTTGTCAATGGGCATTTCCTTGATAACCTGCTCAATTTCTTTCATATCAAAAGGGTTTGTGAGCACCGCTAAACCCTGGACCCTAGGAATAAGGGACAAGATGTTTTCATCTAAACAAATTGGCCTCACTGTCCCCATTCTGCTTTGGAAGGCTGACAAGAATTCATTGGCCATTTCGTCCTGGTTTGACGTTGTTGATCCATCAGACAACAAAAGACTGGCAATAGAGTTTTTTCTGTATCTCTCAGTTGCCATAGCCTGAAAGAATTTTGAGTTCTCCTCACCCACTTTAATATACCTGATTGTACATCTCTTCCTCCAGTACAGATATTGCATGTGCAGCAGGCGCTCATGATGGAATTTTGTGATTTTTCTGAAGTTAAACTCAGGCCTGGACAGAGATCTTCTGTCCTCAAGATTGTCCAACCAAAGAATTACCCAGTTACACTTCTCAAGCAACCGTTTGATATGTGATAACCCCTTTTGCCACTTTTTCAGTGAAAACCTCAACGCCTTTAGTTTGTCCACAATTATAGCTGAAATATGAGTCTTACGAGAGGGTCGATTCCAGACCTCCTGAACACACTCCATAAAGCCAGCCTGATGGATCCAAAAGTTTTCAAACCTAAAAATATGTGCTTTTGGAATTGCTGTACTGATGGTCACCAGACAAGGCATATGATCCGACGCAGTTTTGGCCAAGGGGGTCAGTTGTGTCATGGGGTAAATGTGAATCCAACTTGCCGATGTGAAAACCCAATCTAACTGCTCCAAAAGAGGTCTGTCCTGCATATTAGACCAAGTAAATTTTCGTCCTTTCAAGGGGAGTTCCAGTAATCCCAAATGGCCAATTATCTCATTGAATATAAACATGTCGTTTATATCACCCCCAGGTAAGTTCCTATTATCAATTGAACGGATGAAATTGAAGTCTCCCATCAACATCCACAACTGATCCGGATCAATATCTAAGTTGTAAATCCAAGAAACAAACTCATCACGTAACTCACCCTGACAAGGGCCATACACATTCACCATGAACCATTTTTCATTATTGTGAACCGAGGTAAACTGCATAACTATAGCGTAAGGCTTAACTTCAAGCAAGGTGCCACGGAACACATTTGAACGCCACACTGTTAATAGGCCCCTAGATGCTCCACTAGAGGGAGATTCCACAAATTGATCAAAGCCATGTGGACAAATGCTTTTAATGACTGAACGGGAGCAAGTGGAAAGCTTAGTTTCCTACAAACAAAGAACTGAACACTGACTCTCTATCACTTTTTCCCTGACAGAGCGCTGTCTAGCTCCCGAATTGAGACCGCGAACATTCCAACATAACACTTTCCAGCTACGCGTTGTAACACAATTCATAAAAAACCATAGCGTCTAGTAGCAAAAGAAATATGGCACCTAATGCCATACCATCCATAATGAAATAAAGTTCAGGACCCCAAAGTGTCTCGTCGCAGACTGAACTCAGTTCAACATAAAAGAAAACAACCATAACGGGCACCTTCAACATAGATGATAACATAAGAAACTACGCTGTGGATGCAGACGAGTCCTCCTGTGGATTAGCTATTGGGGAACGTAGTAATTTCAAAAAAAATTCCTACGCACACACAAGATCATGGTGATGCATAGCAACAAGGGGGAGAGTCTGATCTACGTACCCTTGTAGATCGCAACGGAAGCGTTGACACAACGTAGAGGAAGTAGTTGTACGTCTTCTTCCCGATCCGACCGATCCAAGCACCGTTACTCCGGCACCTCCGAGTTCTTAGCACACGTTCAGCTCGATGACGATCCCCGGGCTCCGATCCAGCAAAGCTTCGGGGAGGAGTTCCGTCAGCACGACGGCGTGGTGACAATCTTGATGTACTACCGACGCAGGGCTTCGCCTAAGCACTACAACGGTATGATCGAGGTGGAATTTGGTGGCATGGGGCACCGCACACGGCTAAGGAACGATATCAAGGATCAACTTGTGTGTCTAGAGGTGCCCCCTGCCCCCGTATATAAAGGATGAAAGGGGGGAGGCTGGCCGGCCAAGCTAGGAGGCGCAGGAGGAGTCCTACTCCTACCGGGAGTAGGACTCCCCCCCCCCAATCCTATTCCTAATAGGATTCCCCAAAGGGGAAGAGAAGAGAGAGGTGGCCGGCCCCTCTCCTAGTCCTAATAGGACTAGGGAGAGGTGGGGGAGGCGCAGCCCTATGTGGGCTGCCCTCTCACCTTTCCACTAAGGCCCATGTTGGCCCATTTGGCTCCCAGGGGGTTCCGGTAACCCTCCCGGTAATCCGGTAAAATCCCGATTTCACCCGGAACACTTCCGATGTCCAAACATAGGCTTCGAATATATCAATCTTTATGTCTCGACCATTTCGAGACTCCTCGTCATGTCCGTGATCACATTCGGGACTCCGAACTACCTTCGGTACATCAAAATGCATAAACTCATAATAACTGTCATCGTAACGTTAAGCGTGCGGACCCTACGGTTCGAGAACAATGTAGACATGACCGAGACATGTCTCCGGTCAATAACCAATAGCGGGACCTGGATGCCCATATTGGCTCCTACATATTCTACGGAGATCTTTATCGGCCAGACCGCATAACAACATACGGTGTTCCCTTTGTCATCGGTATGTTACTTGCCCGAGATTCGATCGTCGGTATCCAATACCTAGTTCAATCTCGTTACTGGCAAGTCTCTTTACTCGTTCCGTAATACATCATCTCATAACTAACATCTTAGTTATAATGCTTGCAAGGCTTATGTGATGTGTATTACCGAGAGGGCCCAGAGATACCTCTCCGACAATCGGAGTGACAAACCCTAATCTCGAAATACGCCAACCCAACATCTACCATTGGAGACACCTGTAGTACTCCTTTATAATCACCCAGTTACGTTGTGACGTTTGGTAGTACCCAAAGTGTTCCTCCGGTAAACGGGAGTTGCATAATCTCATAGTTATAGGAACATGTATAAGTCATGAAGAAAGCAATAGCAACATACTAAACGATCGGGTGCTAAGCTAATGGAATGGGTCATGTCAATCAGATCATTCCACTAATGATGTGACCTCGTTAATCAAATAACAACTCTTTGTTCATGGTTAGGAAACATAACCATCTTTGATTAACGAGCTAGTCAAGTAGAGGCATACTAGTGACACTCTGTTTGTCTATGTATTCACACATGTATTATGTTTCCGGTTAATACAATTCTAGCATGAATAATAAACATTTATCATGACATAAGGAAATAAATAATACCTTTATTATTGCCTCTAGGGCATATTTCCTTCAGTCTCCCACTTGCACTAGAGTCAATAATCTAGATTACACAGTAATGATTCTAACACCCATGGAGCCTTGGTGCTGATCATGTTTTGCTCGTGGAAGACGCTTAGTCAACGGGTCTGCAACATTCAGATCCGTATGTATCTTGCAAATCTCTATGTCTCCCACCTGAACTAGATCCCGGATGGAGTTGAAGCGTCTCTTGATGTGTTTGGTCCTTTTGTGAAATCTGGATTCCTTTGCCAAAGCAATTGCACCAGTATTGTCACAAAAGATTTTCATCGGACCCGATGCACTAGGTATGACACCTAGATCGGATATGAACTCCTTCATCCAGACTCCTTCGTTCGCTGCTTCCGAAGTAGCTATGTACTCCGCTTCACATGTAGATCCCGCTACGACGCTTTGTTTAGAACTGCACCAACTGACAGCTCCACCGTTTAAAGTAAACACGTATCCGGTTTGCGATTTAGAATCGTCCGGATCAGTGTCAAAGCTTGCATCAACGTAACCTCTTATGGCGAGCTCTTTGTCACCTCCATATACGAGAAACATATCCTTAGTCCTTTTCAGGTATTTCAGGATGTTCTTGACCGCTGTCCAGTGATCCACTCCTGGATTACTTTGGTACCTCCCTGCTAAACTTATAGCAAGGCACACATCAGGTCTGGTACACAGCATTGCATACATGATAGAGCCTATGGCTGAAGCATAGGGAACGTCTTTCATTTTCTCTCTATCTTCTGTAGTGGTCGGGCATTGAGTCTGACTCAACTTCACACCTTGTAACACACGCAAGAACCCTTTCTTTGCTTGATCCATTTTGAACTTCTTCAAAATCTTGTCAAGGTATGTGCTTTGTGAAAGTCCAATTAAGCGTCTTGATCTATCTCTATAGATCTTTATGCCTAATATGTAAGCAGCTTCCCCGAGGTCTTTCATTGAAAAACTTTTATTCAAGTATCCCTTTATGCTATCCAGAAATTCTATATCATTTCCAATCAGCAATATGTCATCCACATATAATATCAGAAATGCTACAGAGCTCCCACTCACTTTCTTGTAAATACAGGCTTCTCCAAAAGTCTGTATAAAGCCAAATGCTTTGATCACACTATCAAAGCATTTATTCCAACTCCGAGATGCTTGCACCAGTCCATAAATGGATCGCTGGAGTTTGCACACTTTGTTAGCTCCCTTTGGATCGAGAAAACCTTCTGGTTGCATCATATACAACTCTTCTTCCAGAAATCCATTCAGGAATGCAGTTTTGACATCCATCTGCCAAATTTCATAATCATAAAATGCGGCAATTGCTAACATGATTCTGACAGACTTAAGCATCGCTACGGGTGAGAATGTCTCATCGTAGTCAACCCCTTGAACTTGTCGAAAACCTTTTGCAACAAGTCGAGCTTTATAGACAGTAACATTACCGTCAGCGTCAGTCTTTTTCTTGAAGATCCATTTATTCTCAATTGCTTGCCGATCATCGGGCAAGTCAACCAAAGTCCATACTTTGTTCTCATACATGGATCCCATCTCAGATTTCATGGCCTCAAGCCACTTTGCGGAATCTGGGCTCACCATCGCTTCTTCATAGTTCGTAGGTTCATCATGATCTAGTAGCATGACTTCTAGAACTGGATTACCATACCACTCTGGCGCGGATCTTGCTCTGGTTGATCTACGAGGTTCAGTAGTATCATGTTCTGAAGTTTCATGATCATTATCATCAACTTCCTCACTTATTGGTGTAGGTGTCGCAGAAACAGTTTTCTGTGATGTACTACTTTCTAATAAGGGAGCGGGTACAGTTACCTCGTCAAGTTCTACTTTCCTCCCACTCACTTCTTTCGAGAGAAACTCCTTCTCAAGAAAGTTTCTGAATTTAGCAACAAAAGTCTTGCCTTCGAATCTGTGATAGAAGGTGTATCCAATAGTTTCCTTTGGATATCCTATGAAGACACATTTCTCCGATTTGGGTTCGAGCTTATCAGGTTGAAGCTTTTTCACATAAGCATCGCAACCCCAAACTTTAAGAAACGACAACTTTGGTTTCTTGCCAAACCACAGTTCATAAGGCGTTGTCTCAACGGATTTTGATGGTGCCCTATTTAACATGAATGCGGCCGTCTCTAAAGTGTATCCCCAAAACGATAGTGGTAAATCAATAAGAGACATCATAGATTGTACCATATCTAGTAAAGTACGATTACGACGTTCGGACACACCATTACGCCGTGGTGTTCCGGGTGGCGTGAGTTGCGAAACTATTCCACAATTTTTCAAATGTATACCAAACTCGTAACTCAAATATTCTCCTCCACGATCAGATCGTAGAAACTTTATTTTCTTGTTATGATGATTTTCAACTTCACTCTGAAATTCCTTGAACTTTTCAAATGTTTCAGACTTGTGTTTCATCAAGTAGATATACCCATATCTGCTTAAATCATCTGTGAAGGTGAGAAAATAACGATATCCGCCACGAGCCTCAATATTCATCGGACCACATACATCGGTATGTATGATTTCCAATAAATCTGTTGCTCTCTCCATAGTACCGGAGAACGGTGTTTTAGTCATCTTGCCCATGAGGCACGGTTCGCAAGTACCAAGTGATTCATAATCAAGTTTTTCCAAAAATCCATCAGTATGGAGTTTCTTCATGCGCTTTATACCGATATGACCTAAACGGCAGTGCCACAAATAAGTTGCACTATCATTATCAACTCTGCATCTTTTGGCTTCTACATTATGAATATGTGTATCACTACTATCGAGATTTAACAAGAATAGACCACTCTTTAAGGGTGCATGACCATAAAAGATATTACTCATATAAATAGAACAACCATTATTCTCCGATTTAAATGAATAACCGTCTCGCATTAAACAAGATCCAGATATAATGTTCATGCTCAACGCTGGCACCAAATAACAATTATTTAGGTCTAATATTAATCCCGAAGGTAGATGTAGAGGTAGCGTGCCGACCGCGATCACATCGACTTTGGAACCGTTTCCCACGCGCATCGTCACCTCGTCCTTAGCTAATCTTCGCTTAATCCGTAGTCCCTGTTTCGAGTTGCAAATATTAGCAACAGAACCAGTATCAAATACCCAGGTGCTACTGCGAGCATTAGTAAGGTACACATCAATAACATGTATATCACATATACCTTTGTTCACCTTGCCATCCTTCTTATCCGCCAAATACTTGGGGCAGTTCCGCTTCCAGTGACCAGTCTGCTTGCAGTAGAAGCACTCAGTTTCAGGCTTAGGTCCAGACTTGGGTTTCTTCTCCTGAGCAGCAACTTGCTTGCCGTTCTTCTTGAAGTTCCCCTTCTTCTTCCCTTTGCCCTTTTTCTTGAAACTAGTGGTTTTGTTAACCATCAACACTTGATGCTCCTTCTTGATTTCTACCTCCGCAGCTTTCAGCATTGCGAAGAGCTCGGGAATAGTCTTGTTCATCCCTTGCATATTATAGTTCATCACGAAGCTCTTGTAGCTTGGTGGCAGTGATTGGAGAATTCTGTCAATGACGCAATCATCTGGAAGATTAACTCCCATCTGAATCAAGTGATTGTTATACCCAGACATTTTGAGTATATGCTCACTGACAGAACTGTTCTCCTCCATCTTGCAGCTATAGAACTTATTGGAGACTTCATATCTCTCAATCCGGGCATTTTCTTGAAATATTAACTTCAACTCCTGGAACATCTCATATGCTCCATGACGTTCAAAACGTCGTTGAAGTCCCAATTCTAAGCCGTAAAGCATGGCACACTGAACTATCGAGTAGTCATCAGCTTTGCTCTACCAAACGTTCATAACATCTGGTGTTGCTCCAGCAGCAGGCCTGGCACCCAGCGGTGCTTCCAGGATGTAATTCTTCTGTGCAGCAGTGAGGATAATCCTCAAGTTACGGACCCAGTCCGTGTAATTGCTACCATCATCTTTCAACTTTGCTTTCTCAAGGAACGCATTAAAATTCAACGGAACAACAACACGAGCCATCTATCTACAGTCAACATAAGCAAGCAAGATACTATCAGGTAGTAAGTTCATGATAAATTTAAGTTCAATTAATCATATTACTTAAGAACTCCCACTTAGATAGACATCCCTCTAATCCTCTAAGTGATCACGTGATCCAAATCAACTAAACCATGTCCGATCATCACGTGAGATGGAGTAGTTTCATCGGTGAACATCATTATGTTGATCATATCTACTATATGATCCACGCTCGACTTTTCGGTCTCCGTGTTCCGAGGCCATATCTGTATATGCTTGGCTCGTCAAGTATAACCTGAGTATTCCGCGTGTGCAACTGTTTTGCACCCGTTGTATTTGAATGTAGAGCCTATCACACCCGATCATCACGTGGTGTCTCAGCACGAAGAACTTTCGCAACGGTGCATACTCAGGGAGAACACTTCTTGATAATTTAGTGAGAGATCATCTTATAATGCTACCGTCAATCAAAGCAAGATAAGATGCATAAAAGATAAACATCACATGCAATCAATATAAGTGATATGATATGGCCATCATCATCTTGTGCTTGTGATCTCCATCTCCGAAGCACCGTCATGATCACCATCGTCACCGGCGCGACACCTTGATCTCCATCGTAGCATCGTTGTCGTCTCGCCAATCTTATGCTTCCACGACTATCACTACCGCTTAGCAATAAAGTAAAGCATTACATCGCGATTGCATTGCATACAATAAAGCGACAACCATATGGCTCCTGCCAGTTGCCGATAACTTGGTTACAAAACATGATCATCTCATACAATAAAATCAGCATCATGCCTTGACCATATCACATCACAACATGCCCTGCAAAAACAAGTTAGACGTCCTCTACTTTGTTGTTGCAAGTTTTACGTGGCTGCTATGGGCTTAAGCAAGAACTCATCTCACCTACTCATCAAAACCACAACGATAGTTTGTCAAATAGACTCCGTTTTAACCTTCTCAAGGACTGGGCGTAGCCACACTTGGTTCAACTAAAGTTGGAGAGACAGTCACCCGCAAGCCATCTATGTGCAAAGCACGTCGAGGGAACCGGTCTCGCGTAAGCGTAAGGTTGGTCCGGGTCGTCTCGTCCAACAATACCGCCGAACCAAAGTATGACATGCTGGTAGGCAGTATGACTTGTATCGCCCACCAACTCACTTGTGTTCTACTTGTGCAAATAACATCAAACCATAAAACCTAGGCTCGGATGCCACTGTTGGGGAACGTAGTAATTTCAAAAAAAATTCCTACGCACACGCAAGATCATGGTGTCATAGCAACGAGGGGGAGAGTCTGATCTACGTACCCTTGTAGATCGTAACGGAAGCATTGACACAACGTAGAGGAAGTAGTCGTACGTCTTCTTCCCGATCCGACCGATCCAAGCACCGTTACTCCGGCACCTTCGAGTTCTTAGCACACGTTCAGCTCGATGACGATCCCCAAGCTCCGATCCAGCAAAGCTTCGGGGAGGAGTTCCATCAGCACGACGGCGTGGTGACGATCTTGATGTACTACCGATGCAGGGCTTCGCCTAAGCACTACAACAGTATGATCGAGGTGGAATTTGGTGGCATGGGGCACCGCACACGGCTAAGGAACGATCTCAAGGATCAACTTGTGTGTCTAGAGGTGCCCCCTGCCCCCGTATATAAAGGATGAAAGGGGGGAGGCTGGCCGGCCAAGCTAGGAGGCGTAGGAGGAGTCCTACTCCTACCGGGAGTAGGACTCCCCCCCCAATCCTATTCCTAATAGGATTCCCCAAAGGGGAAGAGAAGAGAGAGGTGGCCGGCCCCTCTCCTAGTCCTAATAGGACTAGGGAGAGGGGGGAGGCGCAGCCCTATGTGGGCTGCCCTCTCACCTTTCTACTAAGGCCCATGTTGGCCCATTTGGCTCCCGGGGGGTTCCGGTAACCCTCCCGGTAATCCGGTAAAATCCCGATTTCACCCGGAACACTTCCGATGTCCAAACATAGGCTTCCAATATATCAATCTTTATGTCTCGACCATTTCGAGACTCCTCGTCATGTCCGTGATCACATCCGGGACTCCGAACTACCTTCGGTACATCAAAATGGATAAACTCATAATAACTATCATCGTAACGTTAAGCGTGCGGACCCTACGGTTCGAGAACAATGTAGACATGACCGAGACACGTCTCTGGTCAATAACCAATAGCGGGACCTGGATGCCCATATTGGCTCCTACATATTCTACGAAGATCTTTATCGGTCAGACCGCATAACAACATACGTTGTTCCCTTTGTCATCGGTATGTTACTTGCCCGAGATTCGGTCGTCGGTATCCAATACCTAGTTCAATCTCGTTACTGGCAAGTCTCTTTACTCGTTCCGTAATACATCATCTCATAACTAACATCTTAGTTATAATGCTTGCAAGGCTTATGTGATGTGTATTACCGAGAGGGCCCAGAGATACCTCTCCGACAATCGGAGTGACAAACCCTAATCTCGAAATACGCCAACCCAACACCCACCATTGGAGACACCTGTAGTACTCCTTTATAATCACCCAGTTACGTTGTGACGTTTGGTAGTACCCAAAGTGTTCCTCCAGTAAACGGGAGTTGCATAATCTCATAGTTATAGGAACATGTATAAGTCATGAAGAAAGCAATAGCAACATACTAAACGATCGGGTGCTAAGCTAATAGAATGGGTCATGTCAATCAGATCATTCAACTAATGATGTGACCTCGTTAATCAAATAACAACTCTTTGTTCATGGTTAGGAAACATAACCATCTTTGATTAACGAGCTAGTCAAGTAGAGGCATACTAGTGACACTCTGTTTGTCTATGTATTCACACATGTATTATGTTTCCGGTTAATACAATTCTAGCATGAATAATAAACATTTATCATGACATAAGGAAATAAATAATAACTTTATTATTGCCTCTAGGGCATATTTCCTTCATTAGCCATAAGCTTGTCCACCGATATAAGCGTAGGGTCAATCTCTAATTCCTCACCCACAGCTTGCAGAATCTGAATCGGAGTGTGAGGCGGTGCCGCAGGTAGAGCATCTTCCGAATCATCCACTGGAGTGGGTTGGGCCTTGTCCTCCATGGGCTTTGCACGGGGATGCTTCTTGGATGGCTGCAGTGACAGCTGTTCGAAAACCACGTTCTTGTAGCCATCCAACTTTGTCGCGCTCCTTGTGCAGCGCCTTAGAGATGTATCGACCACCGGAGTCTTCTTCTTCTCTCGCCGTTTACGCGTAGTTGACTGCTCAGCAGAAAAGACCAAGCTGGATTGAACTGAGACAGGAACAGCAGAACTATCCGACCCCCCTTCTTCAGAAACAGAGGCTTGGACATTGACAGCAGGTAGCTCCTCAAATAAGGCTCTCACCGGGCGCTTCGCCAAGGCAGACTGTCTGGTCATAGGCACCACAGGCAGGGAGGCAGATAGGCTAGAAATCATCCTTGATTCATCGAAGGCAATGGACCAAGACCTCTTCTAATAAATGACTGTGCCAAGCGGCTTGAAGAAAATGGACCTGGGCACTTCTTTAACCGAGAAATCAACCATAAGATTCTCAAAAGATCTTTTCCACACCATCTCCGAAGGAAGGGGAGGACCAGCCACAATGCGTGTCATGCCAATAAAAACTTCATGATGCTGCATCACCGGAGGTTGGTAGGGCACAATGGCAAGCTGATTTTCTTCAAAAACCGGATGCTGAGCTTCGGGGAGTGGTAAATTATGTTGCTGTTGGATATCATCCTCTTGTTGAAGCTGCTCGACAGAGGCAGACCCTTCCGGCTGATCAATGACTATTGAAACTTGGTCCTGTTCTGGAGCAGCAGGGTGTGGGGCCTGCTCGATCTCTGCATCATCTCCCCACATGGCATTTCCCCAACCAGGAGCGTTGTTATTCATAGGCGGAGGGGGTGGAGCGAGGGGAGCATCATTCCAACCAAGCATTGGGTAGGGAGGCAAAGCAAACATCAAGTTATCCTGCACCAGATTACCAGGTAATGGATGAGGATTTCCATCCAAGGGCATGGGATCTTCGTCATGTGGCATCTGATCTGCAAAGTCTGCACCCAGAACATAGCAAGCAGCAGTCCAAGATACTTGTGTATCACCATACTCCGCATAGTCACGAAAGACAACATCTCTTGGAACCAACGGCGTATCCGGAAAATAAGCTTCCACTAGGGTCCTGACCAGATAAGGATCCTCACTATCCCAAGAGATAAATTTTCAAAAGTGCCTACCGCCTGCGAGATATATTCAGTGGTGCGATAATCCAGAGGAATCCCAATGAACATTAACCAGCCCTTGCGAAAACCCTGTATCCCTCTATAATTTTGTCCATCATCATGCTTCATAAATCTGATAGAGCGATCATTACCCAAAGGAAATGGTGCATGCTGGATCAAGGTGTATCTCACTGACGGGTCCCTGACTTGAAACAGCCCAACCCCATGAAACCATGGCTGCGCAGATCGAACAAAAATACCTCTGTTATGCAGAAACTGGACCACTTCTTCCCGCACTGGGCCGAACGGCCCCTCTGGCTCCGGCATCACCTCTGCAACCATGAAGTCCTCGTGGCGACGAGCCGGACGCGCAGCGGGCATGAAGAAGGTGTGAGGTAGCCGACGATCACCCCCATCAATGATGTGATGACCCGGGGGCACAAAGCGCTGGGGATCAAGCTCATAGTTCGCCATGGAATCGCCAGAAGCAGGTCGGGGGTTTTCTTTGGCTTGAGGAGAGGGAAGATGTAATGTGGGCGGCGGCGATGGGACTGGACAGTCTATCCCAATAACGCCGGCTCTGTTCCCATGAGTAGCAGCAGATTCCGATATACTCGTTTTTTGTTGCACCGAAATTGGCCTCCAAACCAGACCCTTGGAGCGCGCGAAATCATTACAGCCCCGGCTAGAGTGACTAGGACGAGAGCAACTCGTGCAGACTGCTCGCATTCCACAAGTCGCTGACAGGTGGCCCCTTTGAGAGCAAATTGTGCAGGTAATCACGCGGTCCACCATGTCATCGACCATGGCCTCAAACTGCCTCGCGGCCTCTTGAGATGAAGGGATATCTGGACAGTGGCCCATAGGAGTTGGGATCATAGGCGTGGCTGGCCCAGAGGCAGATGGGTTGGGCATTGAAAGTGGGCTAGTGGTCAGGCGGGCCTCCATGGGAACTGGGTCGGAAGGCAGACAATTCATTTGAATAGGCGGCAATCCCGCCCCTGTGAAACGTGCGGGCGAAATCCCAGCATGCACGGGGGATCGGTCCTCCGAAACCGGATCAGGCACCGGTGGAGATGAGTCCGGCCGGCTCAACGGCGGCAACGGAGTGACTGTACCAAAAACAATGGGTGGACGTGCCACCGTCCAACGCAAGTCCGCATGTGGCGATTGATGAATGACCACACGTTCATGAGCAGGGAGATCATATCCCGCATCACACATGGTATCAATACATTCTTGCATAGCCGTATATCTATATCCCTTGCAAGCCGAGTATCGCTCAAAAGTGGCAAAAGAAAGCTTTTTCTATGCAGAAGTAACAGACTTTAAAGCTGATCTAGCCGGAGGCTTGTTCATGGCTAAAAGGCCTAAAGTTGATCGACGCTTGGTAGGACTAACTAGAATCCATGCAGCATCACATTCCTTCCTCCAGATACGGAGTTCTCTAGTCCAATTAGGTCCCCCATTACCCCACAAATGAAAATAGCACTTGAACAGATCACATCCATATGAACGAAGATCCATAATAAGAAAACCAACTTGTTGGCAAGAGACATGGAAGGAATAAACCTTATCCTTGATATGCTCAACATGAAGCTCAATTGCCGAACCTCCAATCGCTGCTTCTAGAGCCGCCGCCACAGAATCCTCCGTGAGACGAAAGACATGGCGGCTAAATGAAACCACTAATTTAAATGACCTTCTGGGCATGGATCGTAAGGTTAGTAGATCTGAAAACCTCATCTGCAAAAACCCTACCCTTGGAGAAATCCAAGCCAAGGGTAGATCCACCAGATGAACCCATAGGAGATGGGTATTTCCAAGAACCTGAGAGGACGCCGGAGCCAATGAGCGGTGAGAATCCTCAGATTAGTGGAGAAGGAGGGAGATCGCCGGAGAGGGTGGGAGCGCCGTGGGGGGTGGGAGCGCCATCACCTAGGGCATTTTGCAATCCAATCTATTGTTTCCATGTGAGCATCGTTGAAATCTTATGCCTAGCTATAAGGCTTTAAAGATAAGCGCTTGTTGGGAGACAATCCAATATTTTTCCTTGCTGTTATTTAATAAATAATCCACCGAGCCTCTTTTTAGATGTGGTTTTATGCTTTTCATTAATGTTTGTGCCAAGTAGAACCTTTCGGAAGACTTGGGGAAAGTCTTTGTGATCTTGCTGTAAAAAACAGAAACTTTAGTGCTCACAAGATTTACTGCCATTTTTTATGGGAGAGTGATATTTAGTTAATTCTTTTTGAATATGATTAATAGATAAGTTCCTCACGTCCAGAAATTTATTTTAGAATTTTTGGGGTTCCAGAAGTATTCGAAACCTACAGATTACTACAGACTATTCTGTTTTTGACAGATTCTGTTCTTCGTGTGTTGTTTGCTTATTTTGATGAATCTATGGCTAGTAATAGAGTTTATAAACCATAGAAAAGTTGGAATGTAGTAGGTTTAACACCAATATAAAAAAATAATGAGTTCATTACAGTACCTTGAAGTGGTGGTTTGTTTTCTTTTACTAATGGAGCTCACGAGATTCTCTTTTAAGTTTTGTGTTGTGAAGTTTTCAAGTTTTGGGTAGAGATTTGATGGATTATGGAACAAGGACTGGCAAGAGCCTAAGCTTGGGGATTACCAAGGCACCCCAAGGTAAAATCCAAGGACATCCAAAAGCCTAAGCTTGGGGATGCCCCGGAAGGCATCCCCTCTTTCATCTTCGTCCATCGGGAACTTTACTTGGAGCTATATTTTTATTCGCCACATGATATGTGTTTTCCTTGGAGCGTCTTGTATGATTTGAGTCTTTGATTTTTAGTTTACCACAATCATCCTTGCTGTACATACCTTTTGGGAGAGACACACGTGAATTGGAATTTATTAGAATACTCTATGTGCTTCACTTATATCTTTTGAGTTGGATAATTTTTGCTCTAGTGCTTCGCCTATATCTTTTAGAGCACGGCGGTGGTTCTATTTTATAGAAATAATTGATCTCTCATGCTTCACTTATATCATTTTTAGAGTCCTTTAGAACAGCATGGTAATTCACTTTGGTTATAAATTTTAAATGCTAAGAGAAGTTGGATGCTTGATAGATGGTTTTGAGATATAAAGGTGGTAATATTAGAGGTGTGCTAGTTGAGTAATTGTGAAATTGTTGAATACTTGTGTTGAAGTTGGCAAGTCCCGTAGCATGCACGTATGGTAAACGTTATGTGACAAATTTGAAGCATGGGGTGTTCTTTGATTGCTTTCCTTATGAGTGGTGGTCGGGGACGAGCGATGGTCTTTTCCTACCAATCTATCCCCCTAGGAGCATGCACGTAGTGCTTGGTTTTGATGACTTGTAGATTTTTGCAATAAGTATGTGAGTTCTTTATGACTAATGTTGAGTCCATGGATTATACGCACTCTCACCCTTCCATCATTGCTAGCCTCTTCGGTACCGAGCATTGCCCTTTCTCACCTTGAGAGTTGGTGCAAACTTCACCGGTGCATCCAAACCCCGTGATATGATACGCTCTATCACACATAAGCCTCCTTATATCTTCCTCAAAACAGCCACCATACCTACCTATTATGGCATTTCCATAGCCATTCCGAGATATATTGCCATGCAACTTTCCACTGTTCCATTTATTATGACACGCATCATCATTGTCATATTGCTTTGCATGATCACGTAGTTGACATCGTATTTGTGGCAAAGCCACCATGCTCAGTTTTTCATACATGTCACTCTTGATTCATCGCAATCCCGGCACACCACCGGAGGCATTCACGTAGAATCATATTTTGTTCTAAGTATCGAGTTGTAATGCTTGAGTTGTAAGTAAATAAAAGTGTGATGATCATCATTAGAGCATTGTCCCATGTGAGGAAAGGGTGATGGAGACTATGATTCCCCCACAAGTCGGGATGAGACTCCGGACGAAAAAAAGAGGCCATATAAAAAAAGAAGGCCCAAACAAAAAAATGAGAGAAAAAGAGAGAAGGGGCAATGTTACTATCCTTTTTCCACACTTGTGCTTCAAAGTAGCACCATGATCTTCATGATAGAGAGTCTCTTGTTATGTCACTTTCTTATACTGGTTGGAATTTTTCATTATAGAACTTGGCTGGTATATTCCAATTATGGGCTTCCTCAAATGCCCTAGGTCTTCGTGAGCAAGCAAGTTGGATGCACACCCACTTAGTTTCTTTGGTGAGCTTTCATAAATTTATAGCTCTAGTGCATCCGTTGCATGGCAATCCCTACTCCTTGCATTGGCATCAATCGGTGGGCATCTCCATAGCCCATTGATTAGCCACGTCAATGTGAGACTTTCTCCCTTTTTGTCTTCTCACACAACCTCAGTCATCATATTCTATTCCACCCATAGTGCTATGTCCATGGCTCGCGCTCATATATTGCGTAAAAGTTGAAAGAGTTTGAAAAGGCTAAGTATGAAACAATTCCTTGGCTTGTCATCGGGGTTGTGCACGATGGGAGCATTTTGAGTGACGAAAATGAAGCATGGCCAAACTATATAATTTTGTAGGGATAAGTTTTCCTTGGCTATGGTATTTTGATAAGACATAATTGCTTGATTAGCATACTCAGAGTATTACTATTTTTATGTCAACAATAAAAATTTATCTTGAATCTTTCGGATCTGAACATTCATGCCACAACAGAGAAAAATACATTGAAGAACATGCTAGAAAGCATTCCACATCAAAAAATTTGTTTTTATCATTTACCTGCTCGAGGATGAGCAGGAATTAAGCTTGGGGATGCTTGATACGTCTCCAACGTACCTATAATTTTTGATTGTTCCATGCTATTATATTATCTGTTTTGGATGTTAATGGGCTTTATTTTACACTTTTATATTATTTTTGGGACTAACCTATTAACCCAAGGCCCAGTGCAAATTGCTGTTTTTTGCCTATTTTAGTGTTTCACAGAAAAGGAATATCAAACGGAGTCCAAACGGAATGAAACCTTCGGGAGCATGATTTTTGGAACAAACATGATCCAGATGACTTGGAGTGGACGTCAAGAAACGAACGAGGTGTCCATGAGGCAGGGGGCGCGCCCTCCCCCCTTGTGGGCCCCTCGTGGCTCAACCGACCTACTTCTTCCTCCTATATATGTTCACATACCCCGAAAACATCCATGTGCACCACGAAACCCTATTTCCATCACCGCAACCTTCTATACCCAAGAGATCCCATCTTGGGGCCTTTTTTGGAGCTCCACCAGAGGGGGCATTGATCACGGAGGGCCTCTACATCAACTCCATGCCCCCTCCGATGATGTGTGAGTAGTTTACTTCAGACCTTCGGGTCCATAGTTAGTAGCTAGATGGCTTCTTCTCTCTCTGTGAATCTCAATACAAAGTTCTCCTCGATCTTCTTGGAGATCTATTCGATGTAACTCTTTTTGCGGTGTGTTTGTCGAGATCCGATGAATTGTGGGTTTATGATCAAGTCTATCTATGAACAATATTTGATTCTTCTTTGAAATCTTTTATGCATGATTGGTTATCTTTGCAAGTCTCTTCGAATTATCAGTTTGGTTTGGCCTACTAGATTGATCTTTCTTGCAATGGGAGAAGTGCTTAGCTTTGGTTCAATCTTGCGGTGCTCGATCCCAGTGAAAGAAAGGGAAATGACATGTATTGTATTGTTGCCATCGAGGATAAAAAGATGGGGTTTATATCATATTGCTTGAGTTTATCCCTCTACATCATGTCATCTTACCTAAGGCGTTACTCTGTTCTTATGAACATAATACTCTAGATGCATGCTGGATAGCGATCGATGCGTGGAGTAATAGTAGTAGATGCAGGCAGGAGTCGGTCTACTTGTCACGGACGTGATGCCTATATACATGATCATACCTAGATATTCTCATAACTATGCTCAATTCTGTCAATTTCTCAACAGTAATTTGTTCACCCACCGTAATACTTATGCTATCTTGAGAGAAGCCACTAGTGAGACCTATGGCCCCCAGGTCTATTCTCCATCATATAAGTTTTCAATCTATTTTTACTTTGCAATCTTTACTTTCAATCTATATCATAAAAATGCCAAAAATATTTATCTTATCATTATTATCTCTATCAGATCTCACTCTCGTAAGTGACAGTGAAGGGATTGACAACCCCTTTATCGCATTGGTTGCGAGGTTCTTATTTGTTTGTATAGGTACGAGGGACTTGCGTGTGGCCTCCTACTGGATTGATACCTTGGTTCTCAAAAACTGAGGGAAATACTTACGCTACTTTGTTGCATCACCCTTTCCTCTTCAAGGGAAAACCAACGCAGTGCTCAAGAGGTAGCACACGACATATATGTGCCATGTCATGAAAACATGCCAAGTTTCATGTTTTTTGGGTGATTTTTTGATCTGCAGGGATTAAAAACGAGATTCTCAATGTTTCAAGACGATGACAAGTTTGTAATTCATTCCCATTCCTTAAATGAGACCTAAACATGCACCCAATGACACATGTATGATTTCCCACCCATTTTGTTTCACTGGAGCATGTGCTTGTAGTTCAAATTTGAATTATGGGCTACACTAAATGCGTAGAAAACTTAGTAATTAGTAATATATACAATGGCCAAACAAACCCTGAACAGTTTCAAATTTCAGCACGACACTCCTATTATTCTATGTTACCTGTAGAAAACAAAGTTCAAGGTGAGAAGAGGCAGCGATTATCATTTCGCCCACAAGAGGGGCATGTTTCCTTACCGGAACCACGAGGGTTGCGACTGGCTCTGTTTTGTAAGAGGCTTGTAATATAGCTTCGCCAAAATTGGACAATTATATGTACGATGTAGTGACACCTATGCCAAGTTTCATGATTTCCTGGTGAGTTTTGGATTTACGGAGATTTAAAAACTGAGATTCGCAGTGTTTGTGACCAAGCCAGGACTGAAATGGTTGAATTCATTCCCATTCGTTCCATGGGACCTAAACATGCACCACAAGGAAACATGTATGTTTTTTCTAGCCATTTTGGTGCACTGGAGCATGTATTTGTAGTTCAGATTCGAATTATGGATGTTAAATGCTTAGAAAATTCAATTAATGAATAAAAAAGGTGAAACGAACCCTGAATAATTTCAAAGTTCAGCGTGAATCTCTCATTGTTCCGTGTTACGTGTAGAAGAAAATACGAGGCTAGAAGTGGGAGCAATTATCGTTTGGCCCACAAGGGGACACGTTTCCCTATCAAAACCACGAGGTTCTTGCGACAGGATCCGGTTTGTAAGAGGTTTATAATAAAGCTTGGCCCAAATTGGCAATGTTTTTACCACGACATATATGTGCCATGACGTGACACCATGTCACCTTTGATGACTTTATGGTGAGTTTTTGATTTATGGGGATTTAAAAACCGAGAATCAAAATGTTTGAATTGTGGACATTAAATGCCTAAGAAACTCAATTAGTGTATAAAAAGGCCAAACGAACCCTGAATAAGTTTAAATTTCAGCAGGTATATCATGTCGTTCCATGTTGCCCGTCGATGAAAATACAAGGCGAAAAGAGGCATTGATTATGTTTCACCCACAAGGGGAACACGTTTCCCTATCGGAACCACGAGGCTTCTTTGAGAGAAGCTCCGGTTTGTAAGAGGTTTTTAATAAAGCTTGGCCCAAATTGGACAATGTTTTTACCACGACATATATGTGTCATGACGTGACACCACGCCACCTTTGTTGACTTTCTAGTGAGTTTAGGATTTACGGGGATTTAAAAACTGAGATTCCAAATGTTTGAGGACGAGCCAGGATGCGGGTACGATTGTAATATGTTCCAATTCCTGGCATGGGACCTAAACATGCACCCAAGGACACATGTATAAATTTTCTAGCCATTTGGGTGAACTGGAGCATGTATTTGAAGTTCAGATTTGAATTATGGACATTAAATGCCCAGGAAACTCTATTAGTGTATAAAAGGCCAAATGAACCGTGAATAAGGTTAAATTTTAGCATGGATATCATGTCGTTCCATATTGCCTGTAGAACAAAATACAAGGCGAAAAGAGGCAGTAATTATGTTACGCCCACAAGGGGGACACGTTTCCCTATCGGAACCACGAGGCTTGTTTGTGAGAAGCTCCAGTTTGTAAGAAGCTTGTAATAAAACTTGCGCCAAAATGGACGAAAAAAATTCCTCAACATATATGTGCCATGTCGTGACACCATGCCATGTCTCACGATTTTCGAGTGAGTTTTGGATTTACGGGGATTTAAAAACCAAGATTCTTCTCACGAAATGTTTTTAAATAGCACACGGTTCACTCACAAAAACCGTGCGCCTACCAAACCGTGGCCGATGCCCCCCTGCCGTGCGCACGATTTGATTCGTGTATTTTGATTGGCCAGAACCCAAACCCCACGGATCGTATGTGTGCACCGTTGGATGCTCCCAGATCGAATGGCAAACCTGAGCCCTTTCGAAGCACATGCAGTACATGGGTAAGCATTGTGCGCATGCGTCGGGCTAGCTCACGCTTCCTTCTCTACTAGGTTTTCTAAACAGGCTACCGTTTCTCGTCACTCCTCTCATCGGTTTCGCGCCTCTTCTTCCATCGTTTTCCCACTACCAGTGTTAGTGCTCATTGAAGGCTAGCGGCGACACACCGGCCATGTAAATATCCCACACAGTTTTCTAAAAGCACAAATGTGTGTGATAGGAGGGAGTAGGTCCCATAGGATGACCAGTGTGAAATGCCTTAATGGCAAGGAGGCAATTCTTATTAGCAAGAGGCGGATTCCCATCCGCTAGCATAGTCGAATAGAACGCAGAAGTTAAGCATGCTCGGGCTGGAGTAGTCCAAAGATGGGTGACCCGGTGGGAAGTTGGATATCTCAAGCTTCATTTAAATTCCATGACACGGTCATTATAGAGATATATTGTATCTCTACAGTGACCTATCATGGCAATTATATAAACCTTGGGATCCTTGTTTTGCTAATTTGTAGACTATGTTTTTACGGGTTATTTTTTGCTCTAAAAAATTAAGCAATGATAGACTTGACCTGTCATGGCGATTATATAAACCTACTATGTTTTTATGGGTTATTTTTGCTTTAAAAAAATAAAAATGATTGACATGACCTGTCATGGCAATTATATAAACCTTTTTCAGGTTGCATGCAGGGTATAGGGGGCAGGATGTTCTTCTCGAGCATGTCTCCCTTGTGCGGCTGAGGGAGTCCTGGATTAGGGGGTGTCCGGATGGCCGGACTATACCTTCAGCCGGACTCCTGGACTATGAAGATACAAGATTGAAGACTTCGTCCCGTGTCCGGAAGGGACTTTCCTTGGCGTGGAAGGCAAGCTTGGCGATACGGATATGTAGATCTCCTACCATTGTAACCGACTTTGTGTAACCCTAACCCTCTCCGGTGTCTATATAAACCGGAGGGTTTTAGTCCATAGGACAACATATAGAACAACAATCATACCATAGGCTAGCTTCTAGGGTTTAGCCTCTCCGATCTCGTGGTAGATCTACTCTTGTACTACCCATATCATCAATATTAATCAAGCAGGACGTAGGGTTTTACCTCCATCAAGAGGGCCCGAACCTAGGTAAAACTTCGTGTTCCTTGCCTCCTGTTACCATCCGGCCTAGACGCACAGTTCAGGACCCCCTACCCGAGATCCGCCGGTTTTGACACCGACATTGGTGCTTTCATTGAGAGTTCCTCTATGTCGTCGCCGTCAGGCTTGATGGCTCCTACGATCATCAATAGCGATGCAGTCCAGGGTGAGATCTTCCTTCCCGAACAGATCTTCGTCTTCGGCGGCTTCGCACTGCGGGCCAATTCACTTGGCCATCTGGAGTAGATCGAAAGCTATGCCCCTGGCCGTCAGGTCAGATTTGGAAGTTTAAACTACACGGCTGACATCCACGGGGACTTGATCCTTGACGGATTCGAGCCACTGCTGAGCGCGCCGCACTGTCACGACGAGCATGATCTAGCTCTACCGCCGAACAGTACCCTGGAGGCCGCACCCGCATCGGCTTCGACCCTTAATTCGGAGCCAACTGCGCCGATCGAGGATGGGTGGTTGGACGCCGCCTCGGGGGCTGCGATCTCAATGGCATTCAAGCCGAACATCAGCCCCGCATTCCGCGAGACTCGTGACTCCAAGGAGCCAGACTCCTCTCCGGACTCTGAACCCTCCACGCCCCTGCCGATCGAATCTGATCGGGCGCCGATCATGGAGTTTACTGCTGCGGACATCTTTCAGCACTCGCTTTTCGGCGGTATTCTGAAGACACTAAAGTCTCTCTCTTTATCAGGAGAGCCCTGGCCGGACTACGGTCAGCAAGGTTGGGATACGGACGATGAAGAAATTCAAAGCCCACCCACCTCCCACTTTGTAGCCACTGTCGATGATTTAACCGACATGCTCGACTTCGACTCCGAAGACATCGACGGTATGGACGCCGATGAAGGAGACGATGAAGAACCAGCGCCTGTTGGGCCCTGGAAAGCCACCTTGTCATATGACGTATACATGGTGGATGCACCAAAAGATGACGATGAGGAGCGGAAGGACGCACCGAAGGCTTGTTCCCTCGAGAAGCAGTCAAAGCGACGACGCAAGCGCCACCCCAAATCCCACCTCGACAGAAATAACGATCACACAGACCCAGCGCTGGAGCAGGACGAACCGCTGCCGGACAACGGCAATCCGGATAATCAAACTGAACAAACAAGTTCTATCAAGGATAATGCTCCGGACGACATAACGCCGAACAGGCACCCGGAGCAGTAGAATGCCCGTAAAAGGCTCGTTGCCACCACGAGGAGTCTTAAAAAGCAGAAGCAAAGGCTCAAGGCTGCACAAGAAACACTCCAAATCAGATGGAGTAAAATACTCAACACAACAGCGCGGTACGGCGACAATCGCCCCTCCAAGAGCTACCCAGAGCAGAAGCTGCTACCTGAATTCGATGAGGAGGCCTCAGACCCCCCACAACCAAATATCAAAGCAGCCACCTGGCCGGATAGACGACCCCTCTACCAACATAGAGCGGCATACAACGCCACTCACAATACAACACGCGACCCATGCGAGGGCTCGCACCCAAAGGACGGCGCAACAAGATCCATCTATGGACCACGCAAGCGCGCCCCAGCATACAATGCAACACAACAAACATCCGAACAACGCGGTACACCCAGCTACAGGGGTGCCGCACACCCCTTATGTTTCACCGATGAGGTGCTGGACCATAAATTTCCAGAGGGATTCAAACCCGTAAACATAGAGACATACGACGGAACAACAGACCCTGGGGTCTGGATTGAGGACTACATCCTTCATATCCATACGGCTCGAGGAGATGATCTCCACGCCATCAAGTACTTACCCCTCAAGCTCAAAGGGCCAGCTCGTCACTGGCTTAAAGGCCTCCCCGAAAGCTCTATTGGAAGTTGGGAAGAGCTCGAAGACGCCTTTCGGGCAAATTTTCAAGGGACTTATGTCCGACCCCCGGATGCGGACGATTTGAGTCATATAACTCAACAGCCCGGAGAGTCAGCCCGAAAGCTTTGGAACAGGTTTCTTACTAAAAAGAACCAGATTGTCGACTATCCGGACGCCGAAGCCTTGGCATCTTTTAAGCATAGCGTCCGTGACGAATGGCTCGCCAGACACCTCGGCCAAAATAAGCCGAGAACGATGGCCGCATTAACAAACCTCATGGCCCGCTTTTGCGCGGGTGAGGACAGCTGGCTAGCCAGATGCAGCACTAGCGACCCAAGTACATCTGAAGTTAGAGATGGAAACGGGAAATCACGGCGCAACAGCAATAACAAACGCCGGAATAAAGAGGACAACACGAAGGGCACGACAGTAAACGCCGGATTCAAAAGCTCTCGGCCAGGTCAGCAAAAGTCGCCCTCTAAAGGCACCAGGGATGAACTGTCCAGCCTCAACAAAATTCTGGACCAAGCATGTCAGATCCATAGTACCCCTGGTAAACCTGCTAATCATATCCACAGAGAATGTTGGGTCTTCAAGCAGTCCGGCAAGCTCAACGCCGTACACAAGGGGGAGGATACACCAAGTGAAGACGAGGACGAGCCTGAAGGAAATATGCCCTAGAGGCAATAATAAAGTTATTATTTATTTCCTTATTTCATGATAATTGTTTATTATTCATGCTAGAATTGTATTAACCGGAAACATAATACATGTGTGAATACATAGACAAACAGAGTGTCACTAGTATGCCTCTACTTGACTAGCTCATTAATCAAAGATGGTTATGTTTCCTAACCATAGACAAAGAGTTGTTATTTGATTAACGGGATCACATCATTAGTTGAATGATCTGATTGACATGACCCATTCCATTAGCTTAGCACCCGATCGTTTAGTATGTTGCTATTGCTTTCTTCATGACTTATACATGTTCCTATGACTATGAGATTATGTAACTCCCGTGTGCAGGAGGAACACTTTGTGTGCTACCAAACGTCACAACGTAACTGGGTGATTATAAAGGTGCTCTACAGGTGTCTCCAAAGGTACATGTTGGGTTGACGTATTTCGAGATTAGGATTTGTCACTCCAATCGTCGGAGAGGTATCTCTGGGCCCTCTCGGTAATACACATCACTTAAGCCTTGCAAGCAATGCAACAAATGAGTTAGTTGCAAGATGATGTATTACGGAACGAGTAAAGAGACTTGCTGGTAACGAGATTGAACTAGGTATTGGATACCGACGATCGAATCTCGGGCAAGTAACATACCGATGACAAAGGGAACAACGTATGTTGTTACGCGGTCTGACCGATAAAGATCTTCGTAGAATATGTAGGAGCCAATATGGGCATCCAGGTCCCGCTATTGGTTATTGACCGGAGACATGTCTCGGTCATGTCTACATTGTTCTCGAACCCGTAGGGTCCGCACGCTTAAGGTTTCGATGACAGTTATATTATGAGTTTATACGTTTTGATGTACCGAAGGTTGTTCGGAGTCCCGGATGTGATCACGGACATGACGAGGAGTCTCGAAATGGTCGAGACATAAAGATTGATATATTGGAAGCCTATGTTTGGATATCGGAAGTGTTCCGGGTGAAATCGGGATATTACCGGAGTACTGGGAGGTTACCGGAACCCCCCGGGAGATATATGGGCCTTAGTGGGCCTTAGTGGAAAAGAGAAGAGGTTGCCGGAGATGGGCCGCGCGCCCCTCCCCTCCCTTGGTCCGAATAGGACAAGGAGAGGGGGCCGGCCCCCCTTCCTCTTTTCCCCCCTCCGCGAATCCTATTCCAACTAGGATTGGGGGGATCCTTCTCCCGGAGGGAGTAGGACTCCTCCTGGCGCGCCTCTCCTAGGCCGGCCGCACCCCCCCCCCTTGAGCCTTTATATACAGAGGCAGGGGCACCCCAGAGGAACACAAGTTGATCCACGTGATCATATTCTTAGCCGTGTGCGGCGCCCCTGCCACCATAGTCCTCGATAATATTGTAGCGGTGCTTAGGCGAAGCCCTGCGACAGTAGTACATCAAGATCGTCACCACGCCGTCGTGCTGACGGAACTCTTCCCTGACACTTTGCTGGATCGGAGTCCGGGGATCATCATCGAGCTGAACGTGTGCTAGAACTCGGAGGTGCCGTAGTTTCGGTGCTTGATCGGTCGGGCCGTGGAGGCGTACGACTACATCAACCAAACGCTTCCGTTGTTGATCTGCAAGGGTACGTAGATCACACTCTCCCGTCTCGTTGCTATGCATCACCATGATCTTGCATGTGCGTAGGAATTTTTTTGAAATTACTATGTTCCCCAACAGTGGCATCCGAGCCTAGGTTTTATGTGTTGATGTTATATGCACGAGTAGAACACAAGTGAGTTGTGGGCGATATAAGTCATACTGCTTACCAGCATGTCATACTTTGGTTCGGCGGTGTTGTTGGATGAAGCGGCCCGGACCGACATTACGCGTACGCTTACGCGAGACCGGTTCTCCCGACGTGCTTTGCACATAGGTGGCTTGCGGGTGACAGTTTCTCCAACTTTAGTTGAACCAAGTGTGGCTACGCCCGGTCCTTGCGAAGGTTAAAACAACACCAACTTGACAAACTATCATTGTGGTTTTGATGCGTAGGTAAGATTGGTTCTTGCTTAAGCCCGTAGCAGCCACGTAAAACTTGCAACAACAAAGTAGAGGACGTCTAACTTGTTTTTGCAGGGCATGTTGTGATGTGATATGTTCAAGACATGATGCTAAATTTTATTGTATGAGATGATCATGTTTTGTAACCGAGTTATCGGCAACTGGCAGGAGCCATATGGTTGTCGCTTTATTGTATGCAATGCAATCGCGCTGTAATGCTTTACTTTATCACTAAGCGGTAGCGATAGTCATGGAAGCATAAGATTGGCGAGACGACAACGATACTACAATGGAGATCAAGGTGTCGCGCCGGTGACGATGGTGATCTTGACGGTGCTTCGGAGATGGAGATCACAAGCACAAGATGATGATGGCCATATCATATCACTTATATTTTGATTGCATGTGATGTTTATCTTGTATACATCTTGTTTTGCTTATTTCGACGGTAGCTTTATAAGATGATCTCTCAGCAAATTTCAAGATAAAAGTGTTCTCCCTGAGTATGCACCGTTGCCAAAGTTCGTCGTGCCCAGACACCACGTGATGATCGGGTGTGATAAGCTCTACGTCCATCTACAACGGGTGCAAGACAGTTTTGCACACGCGGAATACTCAGGTTAAACTTGATGAGCCTAGCATATGCAGATATGGCCTCGGAACACTTGAGACCGAAAGGTCGAGCGTGAATCATATAGTAGATATGATCAACATAGTGATGTTCACCATTGAAAACTACTCCATCTCACGTGATGATCGGACATGGTTTAGTTGATTTGGATCACATGATCACTTAGATGATTAGAGGGATGTCTATCTAAGTGGGAGTTCTTAAGTAATATGATTAATTGAACTTCAATTTATCATGAACTTAGTCCTGGTAGTATTAGCATATCTATGTTGTAGATCAATAGCTCGCGTTGTTGCTTCCCTATGTTTGTTTTGATATGTTCCTAGACAAAAACTATGTTGAAAGATGTTAGTAGCAATGATGCGGATTGGATCCGTGATATGAGGTTTATCCTCATTGCTGCACAGAAAAATTATGTCCTTGATGCACCGCTAGGTGACAGACCTATTGCAGGAGCAGATGTAGACGTTACGAACGTTTGGCTAGCTCAATATGATGACTACTTGATAGTTTAGTGCACCATGCTTAACGGCTTAGAATCGGGACTTCAAAGACGTTTTGAACGTCATGGACCATATGAGATGTTCCAGGAGTTGAAGTTAATATTTCAAGAAAATACCCGAGTTGAGAGATATGAAGTCTCCAACAAGTTCTGTAGCTTAAAGATGGAGGAGAATTGCTCAACTATTGAGCATGTGCTCAGATTGTCTGGGTACTACAATCGCTTGAATCAAGTGGGAGTTAATCTTCCAGATAAGATAGTGATTGACAGAATTCTCTAGTCACCATCACCAAGTTAGTAGAACTTCGTGATGAACTATAGTATGCAAGGGATGACGAAAACGACTCCTAAGCTTTTCATGATGATGAAATCAATGAAGGTAGAAATCAAGAAAGAGCATCAAGTGTTGATGGTTGACAAGATCACTAGTTTCAAGAAAAGGGCAAAGGAAAAAGGGGGAACTTCAAGAAAAACAGCAAGCATGTTCCTGCTCAAGTGAAGAAGCCCAAGTCTGGTCCTAAGCCTGAGACTAAGTGCTTCTACTTCAAAGGGACTGGTCACTGGAAGCGGAACTACCCCAAGTATTTGGCGGATAAGAAGGATGGCAAAGTGAAAAAAGGTATATTTGATATACAGATTATTGATGTGTATTTTACTAGTGTTCGTAGCAACCCCTCGGTATTTGATACTGGTTCAATTGCTAAGAGTAGTAACTCGAAACGGGAGTTGCAGAATGAACAGAGACTAGTTAAGGGCGAAGAGACGATGTGTGTTGGAAGTGGTTCCAAGATTGATATAATCATCATCGCACACTCCCTATACTTTCGGGGTTAGTGTTGAACCTAAATAAGTGTTATTTGGTGTTTGCGTTGAGCATGAATATGATTTAATCATGTTTATTGCAATACGGTTATTCATTTAAGTAAGAGAATAAATTGTTGTTCTGTTTACATGAATAAAACCTTATATGGTTACACACCCAATGAAAATGGTTCGTTGGATCTCGATCATAGTGATACAAATATTCATAATATTGAAACCAAAAGATGCAAAGTTAATAATGATAGTGCAACTTATTTGTGGCACTACCGTTTAGGTCATATTGGTGTAAAGCGCATGAAGAAACTCCATGCTGATGGGCTTATGGAATCACTTGATTATGAATCACTTGATGCTTGCGAACCATGCCTCATGGGCAAGATGACTAAGACTCCGTTCTCCGGAACAATGGAGCGAGCAACAAACTTGATTGGAAATAATACATACTGATGTATGCAGTCCAATGAGTGTTGAGGCTCGCGGCGGGTATCGTTATTTTTTGACCTTCACAGATGATTTGAGCAGATATGAGTATATCTACTTGATGAAACATAAGTCTGAAACATTTGAAAAGTTCAAATAAATTTAGGGTGAAGTGGAAAATCATCGTGACAAGAAAATAAGGTTTCTACGATCTGATCGCGGAGACAAATATTTGAGTTACGAGTTTGGTCTTTAGTTAAAACATTGTGGAATAGTTTCACAAACTCATGCCACCTAGAACACCACAGCATAATGGTGTGTCCGATCGTCATAACCGTACTTTATTGGATATAGTGTAATCTATGATGTTTCTTACCGATTTACCAATATCGTTTTGGGATCATGCATTAGAGACAGCTGCATTCACATTAAAAAGGGGCACCATCTAAGTCCGTTAAGACGATACAATCTGAACTGTGGTTTGGCAAGAAACCAAAGTTGTCGTTTCTTAAAGTTTGGGGTTGCGATGCTTATAAGAAAAAGTTTCATCATGATAAGCTCAAACCCAAATCGGAGAAATGTGTCTTCATAGGATACCCAAAGGAGACAGTTGGGTACACCTTCTATCAAAGATCCAAAGGCAAGACATTCGTTGCTGAGAATGGATCCTTTCTAGAGAAGGAGTTTCTCTCGAAAGAAGTGAGTGGGAGGAAAGTAGAACTTGACGAGGTAACTGTACCTGCTCCCTTATTGGAAAATAGTACATCACAGAAAACTGTTTCTGCGACACCTACACCAATTAGTGAGGAAGCTAATGATAATGATCATGAAACTTCAGAACAAGATACTACTGAACCTCGTAGATCAACTAGAGTAAGATCCGCACCAGAGTGGTATGGTAATCCTATTCTGGAAATCATGCTACTAGATCATGATGAACCTACGAACTATGAAGAAGCGATGGTGAGCCCAGATTCCGTGAAATCGCTTGAGGCCATGAAATCTGAGATAAAATCCATGTATGAGAACAAAGTATGGACTTTGATTGACTTGCCCAATGATCGGCGAGTCATTGAGATTAAATGGATCTTCAAGAGGAAGACGGACGCTAATAGTAGTGTTACTATCTACAAAGCTAGAATTGTCGCAAAAGGTTTTCGACAAGTTCAAGGTGTTGACTACGATGAGAGTTTCTCACTCATATCTATGCTTAAGTCTGTCCGAATCATGATAGCAATTGCCGCATTTTATGAAATCTGGAAAATGGATAAACAAAACTGCATTCCTTAATGGATTTATTAAAGAAGAGTTGTATGTGATGCAACAAGATGGTTTTCTCAATCCTAAAGGTGCTAACAAAATATGCAAGCTCTAGCGATCCATTTATGGACTGGTGCAAGCATCTCGGAGTTGGAATACACGCTTTGATAAGTTGATCAAAGCATATAGTTTTATACAGACTTGCGGTGAAGCCTGTATTTACAAGAAAGTGAGTGGGAGCACTACATCATTTTTGATAAGTATATGTGAATGACATATTGTTGATTAGAAATAATGTAGAATTATTCTGCAAAGCATAAAGGAGTTTTTGAAAGGAGTTTTTCAAAGAAAGACCTCGGTGAAGCTACTTACATATTGAGCATCAAGATCTATAGAGATAGATCAAAACACTTGATAAGTTTTTTCAATGAGTACATACCTTGACAAGATTTTGAAGTAGTTCAAAATGGAACAGTCAAAGAAAGAGTTCTTGCCTGTGTTACAAGGTGTGAAATTGAGTAAGACCCAAAACACGACCACGACAGAAGATAGAAAGAGAATGAAAGTCATTCCCTATGCCTTGGCCATAGGTTCTATAAAGTATGCCATGCTGTGTACCAGATCTATTGTATACCCTACACTGATTTTGGCAAGGGAGTACAATAGTGATCTAGGAGTAGATCACTGGACAGCGGTCAAAATTACTTAGTGGAATAAGGATATGTTTCTCAATTATGGAGGTGAAAAAAAAGGTTCGTCATAAAGGGTTACATCGATGCAAATTTTGACACTGATCTAGACGACTCTAAGTGTCAATCTGGATACATATTGAAAGTGGGAGGAATTAGCTAAGAGTAGCTCCGTGCAGAGCATTGTTGACATAGAAATTTGCAAAATACATACGGATCTGAATATGGCAGACCTGTTGACTAAACTTATCTCACAAGCAAAACATGATCACACCTTAGTACTCTTTGGGTGTTAATCACATAAGCGATGTGAACTAGATTACTGAATCTAGTAAACCCTTTGGGTGTTGGTCACATGGCGATGTGAACTATGGGTGTTAATCACATGATGATGTGAACTATCGATGTTAATCACATGGTGATGTGATCTAGATTATTGACTCTAGTGCAAGTGGGAGACTGAAGGAAATATGCCCTAGAGTCAATAATAAAGTTATTATTTATTTCCTTATTTCATGATAAATGTTTATTATTCATGCTAGAATTGTATTAACCGGAAACATAATACATGTGTGAATACATAGACAAACAGAGTGTCACTAGTATGCCTCTACTTGACTAGCTCGTTAATCAAAGATGGTTATGTTTCCTAACCATAGACAAAGAGTTGTTATTTGATTAACGGGATCACATCATTAGTTGAATGATCTGATTGATATGACCCATTCCATTAGCTTAGCACCCGATCGTTTAGTATGTTGCTATTGCTTTCTTCATGACTTATACATGTTCCTATGACTATGAGATTATGTAACTCCCGTGTGCCGGAGGAACACTTTGTGTGCTACCAAATGTCACAACGTAACTGGGTGATTATAAAGGTGCTCTACAGGTGTCTCCAAAGGTACATGTTGGGTTGACGTATTTCAAGATTAGGATTTGTCACTCCGATCGTCGGAGAGGTATCTCTGGGCCCTCTCGGTAATACACATCACTTAAGCCTTGCAAGCAATGCAACAAATGAGTTAGTTGCGAGATGATGTATTACGGAACGAGTAAAGAGACTTGCCGGTAACGAGATTCAACTAGGTATTGGATACCGACGATCGAATCTCGGGCAAGTAACATACCGATGACAAAGGGAACAACATTTGTTGTTATGCGGTCTGACTGATAAAGATCTTCGTAGAATATGTAGGAGCCAATATGGGCATCCAGGTCCCGCTATTGGTTATTGACCGGAGACATGTCTCGGTCATGTCTACATTGTTCTCGAACCCGTAGGGTCCGCACGCTTAAGGTTTCGATGACAGTTATATTATGAGTTTATACGTTTTGATGTACCGAAGGTTGTTCGGAGTCCCGGATGTGATCACGGACATGACGAGGAGTCTCAAAATGGTCGAGACATAAAGATTGATATATTGGAAGCCTATGTTTGGATATCGGAAGTGTTCCGGGTGAAATCGGGATTTTACCGGAGTACCGGGAGGTTACCGGAACCCCTCGGGAGATATATGGGCCTTAGTGGGCCTTAGTGGAAATGAGAAGAGGCAGCCAGAGATGGGCCGCGCGCCCCTCCCCTCCCTTGGTCCGAATAGGACAAGGAGAGGGGGCCGGCCCCCCTTCCTCTTTCCCCCCCTCCGCGAATCCTATTCCAACTAGGATTGGGGGGGATCCTACTCCCAGAGGGAGTAGGACTCCTCCTGGCGCGCCTCTCCTAGGCCGGCCGCACCCCCCCCCCTGAGCCTTTATATACGGAGGCAGGGGCACCCCATAGAAACACAAGTTGATCCACGTGATCATATTCTTAGTCGTGTGCGGCGCCCCCTACCACCATAGTCCTCGATAATATTTTAGCGGTGCTTAGGCGAAGCCCTGCGACAGTAGTACATCAAGATCGTCACCACGCTGTCGTGCTGACGGAACTCTTCCCCGACACTTTGCTGGATCGGAGTCCAGGGATCGTCATCGAGCTGAACGTGTGCTAGAACTCGGAGGTGCCGTAGTTTCGGTGCTTGATCGGTCGGGCCATGGAGACGTACGACTACATCAACCAAATGCTTCCGTTGTCGATCTACAAGGGTACGTAGATCACACTCTCCCCTCTCGTTGCTATGCATCACCATGATCTTGCGTGTGCGTAGGACATTTTTTGAAATTACTACGTTCCCCAACAGAGCCTCCCAAGCAAGACACTGGGGAACAAAAGAAATTTCCACCAGAAGTCAAAACAGTAAACGTGTTACACGTGATCAAGGGAAAAAACAACGCGGCACTCCCAGGAAAATATACCCAAGTTCCTGTCACCGTGAAGTCCTGCCACTGGTCGTCTCAACCGATCACTTTCGACCATCGCGATTACTCAGCAAGTATCCGACGTGCAGGATGGGCTGCCCTGGTATTAGACCCAGTAATTGGCGGATATAACTTCACATGAGTCTTGATGGACGGTGGCAGCAATCTAAACCTAATATATCAGGATACAATCCGCGGGATGGGGTTACACCCAACAAAAACTCGCCATAGCAATACTACCTTTAAAGGAGTAACGCCAGGCCCAGGGGCTCGTTGTACGGGCTCCCTCCTACTACAAGTTATATTCAGCTCCCCCGATAACTTCCGTTGCGAGCATTTAACCTTCCACATCGCTCCGTTCCAAAGTGGCTATCAAGCACTGCTCAGACCCGAAGCTTTCGCTCGCTTTAATGCAATACCACACTACGCCTCCCTCACACTCAAGATGCCCGGTCCACGTGGCATCATTTCAGTGAACGGAAATATCAAGCGATCTCTACGCGCCGAAGAGAGTGCGGCTGCCCTGGCAGCCGCACACTAAAGACGCCCGGACCAGCGAAAGCATCCAATAGGTCGTCAAGACCTCAGACACAACTAATCAAGTCCGGCGCTGCTATTTATACCGAATAAGTGGTCACACCCCTATTTGTCAATACAAGGGGCTCAACGCGCGCAGACAAGTGGCAATTTTTTCTCATCTTGAATTATACATGGTTTCTTTAAAAACTATCTTTTTGCACGACAACTTTTTCACCTAAATTCCTCTCTTTTACAGACGATCATCGTGCTACACCTGTCCAGGATACGGCACAAAAGGGACACAGGCGTAGACGTGCAGCAGGGACCCGCTCCAAGGATTCTTTTTAGATTAAGACCCTGCGTAAACCTTTTTTACTGTCTCTTGTTGATACATATCCACCGTTGAGAAGGATGCTGACGTCTTGGCATGTGGCCACGCCAGAACAATGCACGTACCTGGACACAAGGGGCTTCTTACAAAGGCCATTATTTAGGCCCGGCTTATACCACAAAGACCGAATACCTTAGGGAGTGTTCGGCGTCATGAGTTTGGCCTTATATGCATCAGCTCCGAATCATTGTCTTTGGTCAAATGTTGGGTTTGCCCGGCTCCTGTGTTTTGGTGCCTTACGTTCCTCTTTACCGGCTAAGGTAGCACCAGGAGAACCACTGCAATTGTGCCCTAGTTCATCCGGACGAGCACCTCAGTAGAGAAAGCCGAAAATTGACTGTCATGATATAGCGTGAGACTGGTCAACCACTCGATGACCTATTGGAATGTTAGAATTCCTATGCCTTAACGAAGGGCCGTTTTCCGGCTAGGCATGTACGCACCCCAGGATCGGGAGAGTGCGGAGCCACCAGTGTTATAGTCCGGTTACCTCGCTCGCTCCGCTATCACCTCCTTAATAGGACCAAGACGTTGGGTTAAGTGTGAACGCGTGTTTTTTGCGAGAACCTCCGCATTATATGCGTGGGGGTTGAAGCCGACGGCTGCAATCTTTCAGGTTATACACATGTATACATAAACGGCCGCCCAGGAGGCATCATATTACTTTCAGGCAAAAGTATAAAAATAGCCTTATAAAAATTTATAAAAGCATTTCGCTTACAATGAGATTACATATCACTCAAACATAATATTTTTTAGCACTGGGTCTCTATCAAACGAGCACCCTCAAGCACTTCTTCAAAGTAGTGCTCAACAGCCATTCGACCTATGGCCGAATCCCGCGCTGCAACAGTGGTAGCATCCACCTCCGCCCAGTATGCTTTAACACGGGCAAAAGCCATCCGTGAGCCCTCTATGCACGCCGACCTCTTCATCGCATTAATGCGCGGCACTACGTTAAGGAGCTGCTGCACCAAGCTGAAATAGTTGTCCAGTTTTGGCCTTTCCGGCCATAGCTGATCCACAACAAACCTCATGGCGAGTCCGGACAACCTATTCAGTTCGGCCCATTCGGCTAATTGGTCAGTCAATGAAAGCGGACGCTTGGGAGAATGGAATTGTGTCCAAAATAGCTAGTCCACTCCATGGTCCATCTGACCCTGGAAGTACTTGGCCGCATCGGCAGCGCTCGCCACCAAATCCATATATACATCCTCTAAACTCCACAGCCGATCCAGAGAGGCATACCGTGGATCTCTGAACTTCCTCCGCAACATAAAGGATTTCCCAGCTACAATATCCCTGGCTTCCCGCAGCTCCTCCTTCTTCGCCCTCATAGCAGAGTGGATGTCTTTTCTCGTCGCAGCAGCCTTCTCGAGGTCCAATGCCTTCGCTAGGTTTTCCTTTTCAAGAACCCGGCAACGGTCGGCGGCGGCTTTTAATTCTATGGCCATCTTGGCCATCTTATCTCGGCTCTCGCCATGCGCGGCCTTCTCGATTTTCAACTCTTCGGCTGCCTTCAAAGCAGCCGCATTACTAAACCTCGCTTGTTCCTTGGCTCGGGCAAGTTCTGCCCGCAATGCTTCAACAGTGGCAACTCCATCTGCATTCACAACATATTAAAGATACTGGCATCATGCTGCTCTTACTATGTGGCGTTTACCAGATAATGACACTTACCCTGTGCCTCGTCAAGCCTTTTGTTAACAAGCTCGATGTCAGCATCTGCCGCATCCAACTGCCGTTTTAAATGGGCAAACTCGCTAGTCCGGCTAGCCACCGGAGCTTCCATAACCTGCTCATAGAGGTAGTATGGTTATTACCTGGGAATATGATCCTCTCTTCGTCGTCGTTTCCGACGACAACCAGAGTCTCAGGGGCTACTATCTACATAGGGCACACCTAGCATGTGCAGGACTATCATACATTATTTTACGTACCTCTCAAAGCCTGTCAGTAGACTCATAAAAGCTTCATGCAATCCGCTTTCAGCGGACGAGATTCTCTCCATCACCGTATTCATCAGCACATGGTGTTCATCTGAGATGGCCGCTCGCCCCACCAACTCCCTCAGAACATCCGATCGCACACCAGACGGTGCCGGACTCTTTTGTCCGCTCTCTTCGGGAGCCGGACGCTAGGAGCTTCGGGGGTAAATGGGATTATCTTCTGGCCTCACCGGACTCGGAGAGGCTCTCCGTGACAACACTTCGGGGTCGCCCGCTTCCGGAGCGGAGGAGTCCAGAGGAGGCATTTCGCTCTCCATCATCTCTGGAAGAAGATCCCCCGAAGACGAGCTCATTTGAGAGGGGCTAAGGCCCGAACTGCAAAGATATATGCGGTGGTTATTTTCTCAGAAGAAAAAGATGGCATGCCTGTACTATTAAAGTATTTTGGGTCACTTACGACTCGCTGGAGAATTGATCCCCCCGCGGACATTGTGCGGCAAAGGCACCCCTCAAGGTAGGACCCTCTGTTGGGGAACGTAGTAATTTCAAAAAAATTCCTACGCACACGCAAGATCATGGTGATGCATAGCAACGAGGGGGAGAGTCTGATCTACGTACCCTTGTAGATCGTAACGGAAGCGTTGACACAGCGTAGAGGAAGTAGTTGTACGTCTTCTTCCCGATTCGACCGATCCAAGTACCGTTACTCTGGCACCTCAGAGTTCTTAGCACACGTACAGCTCGATGATGATCACCGGGCTCCGATCCAGCAAAGCTTCGGGGAGGAGTTCCGTCAGCACGACGGCGTGGTGACGATCTTGATGTTCTACCGACACAGGGCTTCGCCTAAGCACTACAACGATATGATCGAGGTGGAATATGGTGGCAGGGGGCACCGCACACGGCTAAGGAACGATCTCAATGATCAACTTGTGTGTCTATGGGGTGCCCCCTGCCCCCGTATATAAAGGAGCAAGGGAGGAGGGGCGGCCGGCCTAGGAGTGGGCTCGCCAAGGGGAGTCCTACTCCCACCGGGAGTAGGACTCCTTCTTTCCTAGTCCAACTAGGAGAAGGGGGGAAAAGAGGGAAGTGGAGAAGGAAGGGAGAGGTGGGCCGCGCCCCAAATCCCTTGTCCAATTCGGACTGGGCTTGGGAGGGGCGCGCGCCACCTCCTGGCTCCTTCCCACTAAAGCCCATTAAGGCCCAATACTCTTTCCCGTATTCCCGTAACTCCCCGGTACCTCCGAAAGTACCCGGATCACTCGGAACCTTTCCGATGTCCGAATATAGTCGTCCAATATATCGATCTTTATGTTTCGACCATTTCGAGACTCCTCGTCATGTCCCCGATCTCATCCGGGACTCCGAACTCCTTTGGTACATCAAAACTCATAAACTCATAATATAACTGTCATCGAAACCTTAAGCGTGCGGACCCTACGGTTCGAGAACAATGTAGACATGACCGAGACGAACCAATAGCGGGACCTGGATGCCCATATTGGCTCCTACATATTCTACGAAGATCTTTATCGGTCAGACCGCATAACAACATACGTTGTTCCCTTTGTCATCGGTATGTTACTTGCCCGAGATTCGATCATCGGTATCCAATACCTAGTTCAATCTCATTACCGGCAAGTCTCTTTACTCGTTCCGTAATACATCATCCCACAACTAACATATTAGTTGCAGTGCTTGCAAGGCTTATGTGATGTGCATTACCGAGAGGGCCCAGAGATACCTCTCCAACAATCGGAGTGACAAATCCTAATCTCGAAATACGCCAACCCAACATCTACCTTTGGAGACACCTATAGTACTCCTTTATAATCACCCAGTTACGTTGTGACGTTTGGTAATACCCAAAGTGTTCCTCCGGCAAGCGGGAGTTGCATAATCTCATAGTCATAGGAACATGTATAAGTTATGAAGAAAGCAATAGCAACATACTAAACGATCGGGTGCTAAGCTAATGGAACGGGTCATGTCAATTAGATCATTCAACTAATGATGTGATCCCGTTAATCAAATAACAACTCTTTGTCCATGGTTAGGAAACGTAACCATCTTTGATTAACGAGCTAGTCAAGTAGAGGCATACTAGTGACACTCTGTTTGTCTATGTATTCACACATGTATTATGTTTCCGGTTAATACAATTCTAGCATGAATAATAAACATTTATCATGAAATAAGGAAATGAATAATAACTTTATTATTGCCTCTAGGGCATATTTCCTTCAGTCTCCCACTTGCACTAGAGTCAATAATCTAGATCACATCACCATGTGATTAACATCGATAGTTCACATCATCATGTGATTAACACCCATAGTTCACATCGTCATGTGCCCAACACCCAAAGGTTTTACTAGATTCGGTAATCTAGTTCACATTGCTATGTGATTAACACCCAAAGAGTACTAAGGTGTGATCATGTTTTGCTTGTGAGAGAATCTTAGTCAACGGTCTTTCACATTCAGATCCATTAGGTATTTTGCAATTTTCTATGTCTGCAATGCTCTGCACGTAGCTACTCTAGCCAATTGCTCCCACTTTCAATATGTATCTAGATCAAGACTTAGAGTCATCCAGAACAGTGTCAAAACTTGCATCGACGTAACCTTTTACGACGAACCTTTTTGTCACGTCCATAATCGAGAAACATATCCTTATTTCACTAAGGATAATTCTGACCGTTGTCTAGTGATCTACTCCTAGATCACTATTGTACTCCCTTGCCAAATCAGTGTAGGGTATACAATAGATCTGGTATACAGCATGACATACTTTATAGAACCTATGGCCAAGGCATAGAGAATGACTTTCATTCTCTTTCTATCTTCTGCCGTGGTCGGGCTTTGAGTCTTACTCAACTTCACACCTTGTAATACATGCAAGAACTCTTTCTTTGACTGCTCCATTTTGAACTACTTCAAAATCTTGTCAAGGTATGTACTCATTGAAAAAAAAAAACTTATCAAGCGTCTTGATCTATCTCTATAGATCTTGAAGCTCAATATGTAAGCAGCTTTACCGAAGTCTTTCTTTGAAAAACTCCTTTCAAACACTCCTTTATGCTTTACAGAATAATTCTACATTATTTCCGATCAACAATATGTCATTCACATATACTTATCAGAAATGATGTAGTGCTCCCACTCACTTTCTTGTAAATACAGGCTTCACTACAAGTCTGTATAAAACTACATGCTTTGATCAACTTATCAAAACATATATTCCAACTCCGAGATTCTTGCACCAGTCCATAGATGGATTGCTGGAGCTTGCATATTTTGTTAGCACCTTTAGGATTGACAAAACCTTCTGGTTGTATCATATACAACTCTTCTTTAATAAATCTATTAAGGAATGCAGTTTTGTTTATCCATATGCTAGATTTCATAAAATGCGACAATTGCTAACATGATTCGGACAAACTTAAGCATAGATACGAGTGAGAAACTCTCATCGTAGTCAACACCTTCAACTTGTCGAAAACCTTTTGCGACAATTCTAGCTTTGTAGATAGTAACACTACTATCAACGTCTGTCTTCCTCTTGAAGATCCATTTATTCTCAATTGCTTGCCGATCTTCGGGCAAGTCAACCAAAGTCCAAACTTTGTTCTCATACATGGATCATATCTCAGATTTCATGGCCTCAAACCATTTCACGGAATTTGGGCTCATCATTGCTTCCTCGTAGTTCGTAGGTTCGTCATGGTCAAGTAACATGACCTCCAGAATAGGATTACCGTACCACTCTGGTGCGGATTTCACTCTGGTTTACCTACGAGATTCGGTACTAACTTGATCCGAAGTTTCATGATCATTATCATTAGCTTCCTCACTAATTGGTGTAGGAGTCACAAGAACAGATTTTTGTGATGAACTACTTTCCAATAAAGGAGAAGGTACAATTACCTTATCAAGTTCTACTTTCCTCCCACTCACTTCTTTCGAGAGAAACTCCTTCTCTAGAAAGTATCCATTATAAGCAACGAATGTCTTGCCTTAGGATCTGTGATAGAAGGTGTACCCAACAGTCTCCTTTTGGGTATCCTATGAAGACATATTTCTCCGATTTGGTTTTGAGCTTATCAGGATGAAACTTTTTCACATAAGCATCACAACCCCAAACTTTAAGAAACGACTACTTTGGTTTCTTGCTAAACCATAGTTCAGATTGTGTCGTCTCAACGGACTTAGATGGTGCCCCTTTTTAACGTGAATGCAGCTGTCTCTAATGCATAACCCCAAAACGATAGTGGTAGATCGGTAAGAGACATCATAGATCGCACTATATCTAATAAAGTATGGTTATGACATTCGGACACACCATTACACTATGGTGTTCCTTGTGGCGTGAGTAGTGAAACTATTTCACATTGTTTTTAACTGAAGGCCAAACTCGTAACTCAAATACTCTTCTCTACGATCAAATCATAGAAACTTTATTTTCTTGTTACAATGATTTTTCACTTCACTCTGAAATTCTTTGAACTTTTCAAATGTTTCAGACTTATGTTTCATCAAGTAGATATACTCATATCTGCTCAAATCATCTGTGAAGATCAGAAAATAATGATACCTGTCGCGAGCCTCAATATTCATCGGACCACATACGTCAGTATGTATGATTTCCAACAAATCTGTTGCTCGCTCCATTGTTTCGAAGAACAGAGTCTTAGTCATCTTGCCCATGAGGCATGGTTCGCAAGCATCAACTGATTCATAATCAAGTGATTCCAAAAGCCCATCAGCATGGAGTTTCTTCATGCACTTTACACCAATATGACCTAAACGGCAGTGCTACAAATAAGTTGCACTATCATTATTAACTTTGCATCTTTTGGTTTCAATATTATGATTATGTGTATCACTACGATCGAGATCCAATGAACTATTTTCATTGGGTGTGTAACCATATAAGGTTTTATTCATGTAAACAGAACAACAATTTATTCTCTTACTTAAATGAATAACCGTATTACAATAAACATGATCAAATCATATTCATGCTCAACGCAAACACCAAATAACACTTATTTAGGTTCAACACTAATCCCGAAATTATAGGGAGTGTGCGATGATGATCATATCAATCTTGGAACCACTTCCAACACACATCGTCACTTTACCCTTAACTAGTCTCTGTTTATTCTGCAATCCCGTTTTGAGTTACTAATCTTAGCAACTGAACTAGTATCAAATACTGAGGGTTTGCTATAAACACTAGCAAAGTACACATCAATAACATATATATCAAATATACTTATGTTCACTTTGCCATCCTTCTTATCCGCCAATCACTTGAGGTAGTTCCGCTTCCAGTGACCAGTCCCTTTGCAGTAGAAGCACTCAGTCTCAGGCTTAGGTCCAGACTTGGGCTTCTTCACTTGAGTAGCAACTTGCTTGCTGTTCTTTTTGAAGTTCCCCTTCTTCCCTCTGCCCTTTTCTTGAAACTAGTGGTCTTGTCTACCATCAACACTTGATGTTTTTCTTGATTTCTACCTTCATCGATTCCATCATCATGAAAAGCTCGGGAGTCGTTTTCGTCATCCCTTGCATACTATAGTTCATCACGAAGTTCTACTAACTTGGTCATGGTGACTAGAGAATTCTGTCAATCACTATCTTATCTGGAAGATTAACTCCCACTTGATTCAAGCGATTGTAGTACCCAGACAATCTGAGCACATGCTCACTAGTTGAGCGATTCTCCTCCATCTTTTAGCTATAGAACTTGTTGGAGACTTCATATCTCTCAACTCGGGTATTTGCTTGAAATATTATCTTCAACTCCTGGAACATCTCATACGGTCCATGACGTTCAAAACGTCTTTGAAGTCCCGATTCTAAGCCATTAAGCATGGTGCACTAAACTATCAAGTAGTCATCATATTGAGCTAGCCAAACGTTCATAACGTCTGCATCTGCTCCTGCAATAGGTCTGTCACCTAGTGGTGCATCAAGGACATAATTCTTCTGTGCAGCAATGAGGATAAACCTCAGATCACGGATCCAATCCGCATCATTGCTACTAACATCTTTCAATACAATTTTCTCTAGGAACATATCAAAGTAAACACAGGGAAGCAACAACGCGAGCTATTGATCTACAACATGATTTACAAAATACTACCAGGACTAAGTTCATGATAAATTTAAGTTCAATCAATCATATTACTTAAGAACTCCCACTTAGATAGACATCCCTCTAATCCTCTAAGTGATCACGTGATCCAAATCAACTAAACCATGTCCGATCATCACGTGAGATGGAGTAGTTTCAATGGTGAACATCACTATGTTGATCATATCTACTATATGATTCATGCTCGACCTTTCGGTCTCCGTGTTCCGAGGCCATATCTGTATATGCTTGGCTCGTCAAGTATAACCTGAGTATTCCGCGTGTGCAACTGTTTTGCACCCGTTGTATTTGAACGTAGAGCCTATCACACCCGATCATCACGTAGTGTCTTAGCATGAAGAAGTTTCGCAACGGTGCATACTCAGGGAGAACACTTCTTGATAATTAGTGAGAGATCATCTTATAATGCTACCGTCAATCAAAGCAAGATAAGATGCATAAAAGATAAACATCACATGCAATCAATATAAGTGATATGATATGCCCATCATCATCTTGTGCCTGTGATCTCCATCTCCGAAGCACCGTCATGATCACCATCGTCACCGGCATGACACCATGATCTCCATCATCTTGATCTATATCAATGTGTCGTCACGTGGTCGTCTCGCCAACAATTGCTCTTGCAACTATTGCTATCGCATAGTGATAAAGTAAAGCAATTATTTGGTGCCTGCATCTTATGCAATAAAGAGACAACCATAAGGCTTTTGCCAGTTGCCGATAACTTCAACAAAACATGATCATCTCATACAACAACTTATATCTCATCACGTCTTGACCATATCACATCACAACATGCCCTGCAAAAACAAGTTAGACGTCCTCTACTTTGTTGTTGCAAGTTTTATGTGGCTGCTACAGGCTGAGCAAGAACCGTTCTTACCTACGCATCAAAAACCAAAACGATAGTTTGTCAATTTGACTCTGTTTTAACCTTTGCAAGGACCGGGCGTAGCCACACTCGGTTCAACTAAAGTTGGAGAAACAGTCACCCGCAAGTCACCTATGTGCAAAGCACGTCGGGGAAACCGGTCACGCGTAAGCGTACGCGTAATGTCGGTCCGGGCCGCTTCATCCAACAATACCGCCGAACCAAAGTATGACATGCCGGTAGGCAGTATGACTTATATCGCCCACAACTCACTTGTGTTCTACTCGTGCATATAACATCAAACCATAAAACCTAGGCTCTGATACCACTGTTGGGAAACGTAGTAATTTCAAAAAATTTCCTACGCACACGCAAGATCATGGTGATGCATAGCAACGAGGGGGAGAGTCTGATCTACGTACCCTTGTAGATCGTAACGGAAGCATTGACACGGCATAGAGGAAGTAGTCGTACGTCTTCTTCCCGATCCGACCGATCCAAGCACCGTTACTCCGGCACCTCCGAGTTCTTAGCACACGTATAGATCGATGACGATCCCCGGGCTCCGATCCAGCAAAGCTTCGGGGAGGAGTTCCGACAGCACGACGGCGTGGTGACGATCTTGATGTTCTACCGACGCAGGGCTTCGCCTAAGCACTACAACGATATGATCGAGGTGGAATATGGTGGCAGGGGGCACCGCACATGGCTAAGGAACGATCTCAATGATCAACTTGTGTGTCTATGGGGTGCCCCTTGCCCCCGTATATAAAGGAGCAAGGGAGGAGGGGCGGCCGGCCTAGGAGTGGGCGCGCCAAGGGGAGTCATACTCCCACCGTGAGTAGGACTCCTTCTTTCCTAGTCCAACTAGGAGAAGGGGGAAAGGACGGAAGTGGAGAAGGAAGGGAGAGGTGGGCCGCGCCCCAAATCCCTTCTCCAATTCGGACTGGGCTTGGGAGGGGCGCGCGCCACCTCCTGGCTGCTTCCCACTAAAGCCCATTAAGGCCCAATACTCTTTCCCGTATTCCCGTAACTCCCCGGTACCTCCGAAAATACCCGGATCACTCGGAACCTTTCCGATGTCCGAATATAGTCGTCCAATATATCGATCTTTGCGTCTCGACCATTTTGAGACTCCTCGTCATGTCCCCGATCTCATCTGGGACTCCGAACTCCTTCGGTACATCAAAACTCATAAACTCATAATATAACTATCATCGAAACCTTAAACGTGCGGACCCTACGGTTCGAGAACAATGTAGACATGACCAAGACACGTCTCCGGTCAATAACCAATAGCGGCACCTGGATGCCCATATTGGCTCCTACATATTCTACAAAGATCTTTATCGGTCAGACCGCATAACAACATACGTTGTTCCCTTTGTCATCGGTATGTTACTTGCCCGAGATTCGATCGTCGGTATCCAATACCTAGTTCAATCTCGTTACCGGCAAGTCTCTTTACTTGTTCCATAATACATCATCCCACAACTAACATATTAGTTGCAGTGCTTGCAAGGCTTATGTGATGTGCATTACCGAGAGGGCCCAGAGATACCTCTCCGACAATCGGAGTGACAAATCCTAATCTCGAAATACGCCAACCCAACATCTACCTTTGGAGACACCTGTAGTACTCCTTTATAATCACCCGGTTACGTTGTGACGTTTGGTAGTACCCAAAGTGTTCCTCTGGCAAACGGGAGTTGCATAATCTCATAGTCATAGGAACATGTATAAGTTATGAAGAAAGCAATAGCAACATACTAAACGATCGGGTGCTAAGCTAATGGAACAGGTCATGTCAATCAGATCATTCAACTAATGATGTGATCCCGTTAATCAAATAACAACTCTTTGTCCATGGTTAGGAAACGTAACCATCTTTGATTAACGAGCTAGTCAAGTAGAGGCATACTAGTGACACTCTGTTTGTCTATGTATTCACACATGTATTATGTTTCCGGTTAATACAATTCTAGCATGAATAATAAACATTTATCATGAAATAAGGAAATGAATAATAACTTTATTATTGCCTCTAGGGCATATTTCCTTCACCCTCTATGGGAGACTTCTTCTCCCGTTTGGGAGTTTCGGCTTCTGAATCCCCGGGCACAGTCCTTTTCCTCCTCCGGTCGTCTTCCTTCATGGAGACGCTCGCTCCCTCGGTTAGAACGGGCAGCGTTGGGGGCCCGCGTCCGCCTGTATTATCCTCCCCAGTATCTTCCTTCAAGGTCTCCGGGTAGGGTGCGGCCTGGAGCATCCTGTCCAATACCGGATTGTCCAAACCCTCAAGGAGGGGGGCCGAACACCGAATCAACTTCGCCTTTGTTAGCTAGTCCTGGTCAAAAAGCAAACTCTCAGAAATAACTTCGTAACAAATGAGAGATAGTATGTTCGTCCGGAAGATTCCTTACCTGTTCGGCGGTGCGGTTACTGCTCAGGCCCACGTCCTCGGTGATTTCCGGACACTCTACCTGAGATCCGAAGAATGACTTGTACATCTCCTCGTGCGTCAAGCCGAGGAAATTTTGGATGACATGCGGTCCCTCGGGATTGAACTCCCACAAGCGAAGGGGCCGGCGTTTGCAAGGCTAGACTTGACGAACCAGCATAACTTGTATTACCGCAACCAACCTAAAATCTCCATTAAAGAGATCTCGAATGCGGCTTTGCAGTATAGGCACGTCCTTGGCTGGACCCCAGCTCAGACCTCTGCTGATCCATGACATTAGTTGTGGTGGAGGGCCCGAGCGGAAAACAGGGGCGGCCGCCCACTTGGCACTTCTAGGAGCCGTGATGTAGAACCACTCCTGTTGCCACAATTCAGGCACCTCTAGAATGGAACCTTTGGGCCATGGAGCTTCCGTCATCTTGCATATTGAGGCACCTCCACACGCTACATGTTGTCCCTCGATCATCTTCGGCTTTACTTCAAAGGTCTTGAGCCACAGGCCAAAGTGAGGGGTAACCCGGAGGAAGGCCTCACACATGACAATAAATGTCGTGATATGAAGAAAGGAGTCCGGAGCTAGATCATGGAAATCTAGCCCGTAATAAAACATCAAACCCCTGACGAAAGGATCCAGAGCAAGGCCTAGACCTCGGAGGAAGTGGGAGACGAACACGACGTTCTCGTTGGGTTCGGGGGAGGGGACGGCCTGCCCTCGGGCAGGCAGCTGATGCAAAACCTCGGCGGTCAGATATCTAGCCTCCCTCAACTTTTTGATGTCTTCTTCCGTGACGGAGGAAGGCACCCATTGGCCTTGAAGGCTAGATCTAGACATGATTGAAGGTTCGGAGCACCTGACCTGAACTTTGGGTGTTTGAGCTTGAGGTGGGGGAAGGATTTGATTGAGCACGGGAGGGAAAAATAAAAGCCTTGTCCCTTTATAAAGAGGGTGAATATCAAGCGTCCTCTCCGTGGCCGTTTGGACTTGCCTATAGTCTAGGAGTCCTAGAAGCGGTTGGGTTACCCACGCCCATATTGATGAGAATCCTGGAATAAGGGGACATGATCTCTCTTTAACAAGACGTGCCAAGGAAACCGCCTCGCATGACACGCTGAGGTGTGATAATAAAATGATTCGAATAAAGGCTTGGCCATGGTGTTGTCATACTACGGAATACGTCAGCAAATTAGATTGGTGTGAACATTATTCTCTCTATGGCAATATGTGGAAATTTATTTTGCAGAGCTGGACACTATCTTTGTGTTCAAAATCTTCTATGAAGTACTTGGAGGAGGAACCCGCCTTGCAATGTCGAAGACAATCTACGCGCCGGACTCGTCGTCATTGAAGCCTGGTTCAGGGGCTACTGAGGGAGTCCTAGATTAGGGGGTGTCCGGATGGCCAGACTGTACCTTCAGCCGCACTCCTGGACTATGAAGATACAATATTGAAGACTTTGTCCCATGTCCGGAAGGGACTTTCCTTGGCATGGAAGGCAAGCTTGGCGATACGGATATGTAGATCTCCTACCATTGTAACTGACTTTGTGTAACCCTAACCCTCTCCGGTGTCTATATAAACTGGAGGGTTTTAATCCGTAGGACAACATATAGAACAACAATCATACCATAGGCTAGCTTCTAGGGTTTAGTCTCTCCGATCTCGTGGTAGATCTACTCTTGTACTACCCATATCATCAATATTAATCAAGCAGGACATAGGGTTTTACCACCATCAAGAGGGCCCGAACCTGGGTAAAACTTCGTGTTCCTTGCCTCCTGTTACCATCCGGCCTAGATGCACAGTTCGGGACCCCCTACCCGAGATCCGCCGGTTTTGACACCGACAGCGGCTTATAGACGCGGCACATATATGTGGGCTCCCCAAGGTATATATATACTATCCTTTACCGACAATTAGGGGGCCCACACAATCTATCCCTTTGACCCAACAATGAGAAGGGTTTGACCATGATGGTTTCCTATTGATACTAGTAAGGTACACGTGCATTGCACGCATGAGATTCGGTAACCAAATTATGAATAAATACCACACTATAGCATGTATGCTTTGAGTCATATATGCATGATGTAGATGTTCGTTTAATTCTTATAGTTCATCTCATCCAAAATCAATTAGTTTTATAAAAAAATTATTTTAAGATTCATGGAATTGTGCATTCTAAAGCATAAAGTAAAAACAAAAAGTGACAATTCATTTAAAAAAGTTTGGGTAATTAAGATATGGAAGATTCTAGAGAACAAAGGAGAAGTGCTTGTGTTTTGAGATTTGTGCACTATGCTTAAGTTCAACCATGGAGTCTTCTAGATTATACATGTGGCAGAATCTGGTGGAATGTGGATGATATCCAACGGCCAGTAGTTCTCGGATTTGCCATCTCTGTACCATCGGATTGGCTTCATCCAACGACCAACTTTCAAAGTTATTCGCACACTATATAAGGGTCTAGATATAGATGTGTCCCATGCTATACCAAATAAACTTTGAGTGCATGCGTGGGACGACCCCCCCCCCCCCCCCGCCGCCACCGCCTCGAAGTTGGGAAACTGACATCATATGTATTGAACTAGGCTTGGAGTCGGGTATGGTGTTCGGTTTGTAATGTTGTTGGTGGACCATCGAAGTTGTTCATTCGGGATTTAAACACACCACACACCACCATACCCATACATATTTTCGGGCCGTATGCAATGTATACGGGGTCTTCTGACCGACCACGTCTCCCTTGTGTTGTTTTTGTGACGACACGCATATCTGTGGGCTCCCCGAGTGTATATATATCATCCCTTTGACCGATAATGAGGGGTATGTGTTGGCCATGAATTGATTCCTCCTAGTTCGTCTTAGGGCCGGTCACTGACATGTCGCTCAACCAAAGCTCAAGCTCATGCGCTGTCAGGATTCCCTCCCACATGCTTGGATTGCTAGGTTTGACCTACATCATACCCTACATATCTCGTCCTTAACTACCTTGCCTTCATGGTTGTTGTCTATATCGAGAGGTAGGCACCACATCTAAATTCTACATTATTCTATATTGAAAACACACATCACCCCTTCCCAACGTACATCATTTTGGGCCGCATGCAAGAGGTGCTGGTTTTGTGGTCCCTCTCGTGCGATTTTTATGATGGTTTAATCTATTGGCCCAAGTGGTTTATCGACAACAACAGCTGTCGTTTGACCAAATGATAGATTCATTGGTCCGTCTTATGGTAGGTCATGGCAACATGCATGTATGACCAAAATATCGATCATTACGTGCATCTGCCCCGCTGTCACGAAGTGGGAGGTGATGGGCCAAGAATCCTAGCTAGGTACGACATTATGTCAATATATATATAGACTAGCACTATTCTAATCCTGGGATTAGAATAACTATTCTGATCACACCAGCCCTATAAGGGCCTGACTGGATGTTCCTGAACTCCCTGACGGCCCGAACCGGCAGGCAGAAAAAAATGAGAACACCACGCCCAATCCACGAACCACCCTCCACCTTCCCCGAACCAGCCCAATCCCGCACCTCTCACTCTCTCCGATCCCCCATGGTGCCGCCGCTGCTGCCTGCCCAAGGCACCACCGCCGGTACGTGCCCCACGCCGTCGTCGCTGCAACCTGCCCGGGCCACCGCCTCGCCATCTGCCCCATGCCGTCCACCACCGAAATACAACCATCAAAAAATCGGGCGTCGCCGGACCTCCGAGCGTCGACGCCGCCACCCGTTTCTCCTGCCGCCACGCACCTTCTAGGACCATGTCCCTCTCAAGTCTCCCCCACGCAGGCCCCCCGTGCATCCGACGACCCTACAACAACCATGGATGCGGGAGAAGGAGAGGTCGCCAGATCCCAGTGCACTGCCGCCTACCCAGGTGCCTCCACTGGCCACCGCTACCTCGCGGCCAAGCACAGCAACCGGCCGCTGGAGCGCGCACCACCCGACGCCCTTGCGTTAGTGCACCACCCCTGCTTCCTCTGCAGCCATGCATCATGCGTTGAGTGCCACCAGCAGGTCCCATCCCCCTCCTCCTCCTCGATGTGAAGGGGAGACGACCCCCAACTCCGGCGAGCCCAGAAAATGACCTTCCTCGTGGTGCAGGTCTGAACCGCAACCTCGATCTTCTTCCTCTGGAGTTAAAGCAACCGATGCTAGCAATTTGTTGATGCTGCTCCTCCTCATGCTCGTGTAGGCCGAGCTGCTCCCTCGAGCTTTGCTGCCCTTCTGCCTCCATCCTCTCCCCATGAACTACCGGAACCAGAGCTGAGGGAAGCTGAAGTAGCAGCTGGGAGCAAGTCGCTCAAATGAATTGGAAGATGCTCATCTTTTCAGCTGCGAAATATGCAGTGTCGGTATGGTTGACAAAAAAATGGACATGACCCTAGAGTGGCCTCTTACCACTACTACAACAACCTTGTTGTTAACATCATCCGTCCACTCTACAAGTCAGAAGTTATCTTCTTCCCACAAGACATCCAGCCAGTGTGTTTACTGTTCTTGTTGTGCTTCTACCACTAGATTGCTCTCTTCCCCCTTAGGCCCTTCGTGTGGTGATTTTGATGCACCTGTGATGAGGAACAAGCAAATTCTCGCAAACACACTTCAGCTCCGAATGCAACCCAACGCATGATCCACTAGTCAACAGTGAGGAGACTGAAAGAAGTAGCATCAGAGAGGAAGGTAAGTCCAGAGGCACTGATGTCTTAAATCACACCATTTTGAAACAAACTGACGATCATTACCAAGCTTTCTTCAAGTAAAAAGATCTAGGACAAGACCGGTACTGATGGAGCGTTTTTAACCATAAGTTGTTTCTCTAGTTTAAATACTGATGACAGCTGGTCTCCCTGCTTCTTGCCCCATTTTGTTTGGTGATGTGTATCTAATGTGTACGACATTGGTAAGATCAACTCCCCCTTTTAGCTAGTTACTAGAAGCCGAGAACGGCTGTAGTGCTCAAATTGTTCTTGTTCTGAGTTGGAGAAGCTAGAGGCACTAAGCAAAAATGTTGGTCACTCTTTTCAGTGGCAAACAACGTTGCTAGTAAGCAATAATTTTTGAAGGGAAGGAACAACATTTGAGTATCCCGTCGATAAATTTGCAGTTAAGCTAGAGTCTGGTTGGTTGCTGGTGGAAGGCTTGCGATTCTAAAGAATCTCTGATGCAATGTTGTTTGCCCTGACTGTTTGCTTCCCTGACTTAGCCAACGGCTGAAATAAAAGACATTTCATTTCCATGTAATATTGAGGTTCAGAGACATTTCATTTCGTAGCTTGTACTGTTGCTTCAGTGATAAGATATCATTGGTTCATTGCACATGTGTGCGTGACAGCCTGAAGCCCCTGCTACCCCCTGCAGTGTCGGTAATACACCTGGTCACTGTTGTCGTGCGTGGACTACAGCGACGGCCGAATCCGACCTTCCCAGGCATCACCTTTCTTCCTTCTCTCATTTTCATGTTCTTGCAACTAAGCTCCACTCCTGTCTACTATTTCAGTCTATATTCTCAGCAGTACCAGAGATTCCAAATAAAAAACATGGCCTTTATATATTCATGCATATTCAGACTCACTCATCTCGCTCGTTCAATTCATTCATTCATCAGGAGGGGACTTGCTTGTGTGTTTAAATCTGGAGTGCAACAAAAGTTGATGCTCCTCTTCGAAACCAATTCAAGAACATTGATTTTAAAAGTATACGACCACCTTCTGCTACTACCATCGAGCGATGCCCGCTGCACAACGCGCCGACTAGCACCTGCACCCATGTTGCCATCTCAAAAAGTGGATACAGAGAATGCTCTGTCTGTCTTGTATTACTATGCTTAAATTTTTATTTGTGAAGGTCAAACAGTTGTGTTCGAGAAGGTCAAGTATATTATGTGTATCTCAGCAAGTTCAAACTATTTAAACATGCAAGGAAAACCATGGGAGATTTGTGACTTTTTAGAACTTGAAGTGATATTTAAAAGAGCACAAACAAAATTTAAGTCTAGAAAATTCTTTTGAAAACAAAATTACAACATGTGAGCATCAATGTGTGGGTGTGTGTTCTATTATGTGTGTGTGTGTGTAACTTTGCACAAAAATAAACTCTAGAAGTTCACAAAGCCCCAAAAAGCCTATAAGTTAAAAGATGAAACAGTAGACATTTTTTTCCGTCTCTGAAACTAAACCAAGAGTTCAAATTTAAGATACATAGCAGGTCAAAGTTTATAAAGAAATCGGAAAATTTTGTATCTAAAGAAAAGCAAGAAGTTCAAAATTAACATAACATGTGACTTTAATGTTTTTGTTATAAAAAGAACATTGTTTTACAGTTTCAAAAAATTTGGAAAAGAAAGTATTTCACTTAAACCAAGAAGTACAAATTGTAAGAGTAGAGAAGTTTGATATTTATAAAAACGCAAGTTTTCTTTCGTTACTAAAGAATAAAATTAAAGAATTTCAAATTAAAATAAAAGGAGTAGTTTGATGTTTACGGAAAACTCACATTCTTTACATTTCTAGGAAAAATAAAAGTATGAGGTTCAATTTTTTAAAAAAAAATTGCTTATTAGAAAACATTATTGTTTCTAAGAATAATACTAATAAGTTCGATTTAAAATAACATAGAAGTTTGAAGTATATAAAAAACTCATATTTGTTGCAAGAAGTTCACGTGCACCTCTGTGCACGGTTCAAAATTTATATTGCGGGACGTCCGGCCTCCAATTACATGTTTTAAAAAGGCAAAAAATAACATCCAACCATCAATTGTGTGTAATTCGACGTATACACAAAAATGTGACAGCAGTTCATAGTGAAAACAATGAGAAGTTCAAGTGCTGCAAGGAATGCATTTCAGGTGAGATATAGAAGTATAGAAAAATAAAAGCTTAAAAGGTTTGTTGAAAGATGTTCAAGTGCTCTGTTCGGAGAAGTTCAAAAATTCTTGCGAGAGAGGTTCACCTTGTATTTCCATATTCGATTTTTCCATATAAAAGTCGAATACAATTATTTACTCAAAATATAAAAGGCTGAAGTTCATATTGAAATACCAGAGAATTTCAGAGTATATTAAAACCTAGGATTTACCTATTCAAAAAATAAAAAACACAACGCCGTTTTTTGCACTTTTAAAAACAACTCACAAACGAAAAAAATGGTTGCTAGAAGTTCAAGTGCTCGGTGAGGAAAAGTTCAAAAAATTCTTGTGAGAGAGGTTCACCGTGTATTCTGATGTCCAAAATACATAAAAAATATGTTGTTTTTTGTGTTTTAAAATAATTCTCTCAAACCAGAGAGAAGTTCAAAGTGATAATAACCAGAAGTTCACGTACTAAATGGTGTGTATTTCATATAAGAAAAAAACAACAAACTGAAACAGAGTGAAGTTCAGACAGACGTGCCCCAGAAGTTCAACTACTTCACGCAGTGTAAAAACCAGCTCATCAAAAACAGAGTGAGGTTCAAATAGACATGCCCGAGAAGTTCAACTACTTCACGCGGTGCGTTTCCATTCGCAATGAAGGCAGAAATCATGATCTCGTCATTTCTCTAATTTACTTCAAAATGACAGGAATATCATTTGTGTAAGTTCAAGTCCTCGGTCGAAGAAAGTTAAAAATACATTGTGAGAGAGGTTTGTACAAAAAAAATATCATTTGTGTAACACTGTCGAAATGGATGAGAAAATTACAAATGAAAATACGTCACAGAAGTTCAACGTGAAAACAGCAGGAAGTTCGACTACTATAGTGAATGAATTTGAGATGAAATTTTTTAAAATCGTCGCGAGTATGAAAAAACGATCAACACAAGGAATTTGCGTGTTTACATCAGCTTTCCACCGGTATATTACTTGCTCAATTCTGGTGGGTGTTCCGGTGAGTGGATGGAGAGCTACGGGCAAAAAAGCACGTGAAAAACATAGTGAAGTTCAAGTAGACATGCTGAGAAGTTTAAGTTCTTCACGCGATGCATTTTCGAAGAATCTGTTTCGTGATAAAGGCAGAAGGAATGATCTCGCCATTTTCGAATTTACTTGAAACGGCTAGGAATCAGAGAAAACCATCAACATAAAAAGTTTCGCATTTTCCTTAGCTTTTCATCGATATATTATTTGCCCCATTCCGATAAAGTTTGCAGAAATTACAGCGAAAATACGTTTTTAGCAATTTTCAAAATTGACTTAAAACAATAAGGAATTTGGCGAAACAATATATACCAAAAAGTTTCGCATTTCCTCAAGCTTTCCAACGCCATATCATTTGCTGCATTCGGACGTACGGTTAAAAATTAGCTCGAAATACAAACTCGGTGGAACTTGTACCGTTTTCTAAATTACTTTTAAACCGTTCAAAATTAGAAAAAGTTTCAACATGAGAAAGTAGCGCATTTTCATAAGCTTTCCAACGCGATATCACTTGCGTCAATTGGATTAGCCATTTAGAAGTGACATCGAAAATATGAACTCGACTGTTCGATTTACGAAATTTTACGATTTTACAAATTACTCTTTAACCATAGGGAATTAGAAAAAACTTTCAACATGTGGAAGGAGCGGTTTTGCAGCAGTTTTCCAACGCCATATTATTTGCCTCATTTCGATAAACGTTTTAGAAATGCGATCAAAAATATGATTCATGTTTTTGTATGAAGGAAAAACGGTTTTCAAAACTGCTCTTAAACCGCTTATATTTTGCCAAAATTTTAACTTGGATCATGATACTGGTGTCCATAGCTTTCCAATGTTATATCGCAAGCCCCATTTGGGCAATGTTGGTGGAAATTCAACCTAACACTGGGAGAAGTTCAGGTCGAACAACTCAGGCAGTAAAATTGCAAAAAACGCAATTTCATCACGACCCGAGAGCAAAATCCACCAACGAGCGAGATTCCTATTTAAAACCAGTATTTAGTTGCTAAAAAATGTTTCTAAATTACACTAACATCATATAGAACATGACTAACACGAATAATTTGCGGGGGAAGCCACGGTTGCGAAGATAGCCCGAAGGTCGGGTTCGTATAGAGGAAAGTTCAGACGCGTTACTCAGGCAGTTCAGGTTGTGAATTAGAATAGTGTATAGGGAATAGGCGAAATTTTGGATATCAAAACATATCGTGGTCCGAACTATCGTTGGCGTACACACTTGTGAGGAGATTCGTGCGGGGTTGGACAGATGAAAAGTCTGGCACCATTCTTTGATTTTGCACAGCTGTATCACCTGTTTTATGCATGCACCGAGGCAGCTTTTACAGATAGCTGGTAGAGCAGCAGCGTACAGGCCGGTCAGATTTGCAAGGAGATGAGCACGTGCCCATTCGGCTGGAACCTTTTAGCGAAACAGAAACTGATCTGTGAACGGATCCACGCCAACTCTCTCTATCTCCCACTCGGACAAAAAAAGTCATACTTTCCTGACCACTCTCTCTCCCCACGCCACGATTTGGAGTCACCACCGCCGCTCTTTGCCCGGCTGGCGCACCGGCATCGCCATTTGTCCTCACAGATCAGGTCATGGATGGAGCTCGCTCATCAGGGTCTCACCTCCCCCTCCCCTTTCTAAGCGCTGCACATTCCCATCGCCATCGCACCTCCGAGTGGGCTCACACGTCGGGAGCGGTGGTCAAATGAGGATTAGGCAAGATCTCGCCAGTCGGAGCCTATGGAGGTTCACCGGGTGTGTGGGTGCTCTGGATCCGCGGGCTGCCGCCCCTCACGTCGCTCCATCCGACAGCCCCTGCTCCGACGAGGATCACGGCGTCCGACTACCACGCTCTCAACGCCTCTCCTCTTACTCCCCCCAGGTGCCAGAGGAGCAACGGCACGGCGATCGCCTTAAACGCCATCTCAGCGGAGGTCCTTCCCGTTGTGGACTCCCTCCTCCCACCCCAAGCTACTGCTCGTGGTCCACGCCATCGAGGTGGAGCCGTGCATGCATGGGTTGCTGAAATCCTATGCTCGGTGTAGGATGGGTCGCAGCCAGATTGCTGGTTATCTCACTGGACCTCCTCTGTGTTAGGCTACCACCAGCACCTCGACCTACCCCTACCCGCGAGCCTCCTCCTCCCGTTTTCCTGTCCTTGTGTTGGATTTGAATCTTCTTGATGAATATGTGTTGTGGATTAGGAACCCAATTTAGATGTAGGAATTTTTTTTAGAAAAGGAGGATGTACCCCGGCCTCTGCATCTGGACGATGCACGCAGCCATATTATTAATTATTCACAAAGACCATACAAGATGATACATCAATAAGCCAGAAGCCACCATCTTGGCAACGTTGTTGCTACTCCTAACCCCTTGATGAAGGCGTGCCGAATGTCCAGCCTAATATCAAACAGACATCGCACCAAACCCTAACATCTAAAGTCGGGTGTCTCATCCAAGACACTACCTGGATTGAGTCCCACACCGGTCTGGCACACTCCCAGTGAGCACCGCACGCTGCAAGGGCCGTCACCTCCATCTTCTCTCAGTCCATCCTCAGAGCAGAACTGATGCACCAACCTTGCCAGGCCTCTCTTCCATCAACGCCACCATGATGCCAGACAGCTTCCGCCTCCTGCGCGAGTCCATCTCCAGTACGCGCCCATCATCGAACCTCCGCGGCACTATGCCACGGGGATCCACCGTCGGCCTTGCGATAGATGTAACACCACTCCTCCAGTGGTCCCCTCCAACCAGCACTTTGTAACGCCCTCGATGCGGCTATATCTCCCACGTGTCGAGGCACGACTTAGAGGCATAGGCGCATTGAAAGCAATGTCGCAAGTCGGGAAATCATCACACATCCCATGTACATAAATAATATAAAGGGGAAGAACATAGTTGGCTTACACCCGCCACGTCACATCAAAGTACATAAATAACATCCATCATACAAATCACTCATGGCCCGACTACGGCGCCAAAATAGAAAAGACCCCCAACATGCGACAAGGCCCTGAATCTAACCCCGATTGGGCACCACTACTGATCATCAGGAAAAGACACATAGTAACGCTGAGAGTCCTCGTCGTACTCCCACTTGAGATCGAGCGCGCCATCTGGACCTGTATCATCTGTCCCTGCATCTGGTGTAATAGTAATCTGTGAGCCACAGGGACTCAGTAATCTCGCACCCTCGCGATCAAGACTATTTAAGCTTAATAGGTAGGAAAGGGGTAATGTATAAGTGGAGTTGCAGCAAGCGACTAGCATATATGGTGGCTAACTTGTTCGCAAAAGAGAGCGAGAAGAGGGGGCAAAGCACGAGCGAGAAACTAGAGAGAAACCTGCGTAAACATAACTCCAACACCGTGTCCGCTTCCCGGACTCCGCCGAGAAGAGGCCATCACGGCAACACACTCAGTTGATTCATTTTAATTAATTCAGGTTCAAGTTATCTACAACCGGACATCAACAAATTCCCATCTGCCCATAACCGCGGGCACGGCTTTCGAAAGATTAATCCCTGCAGGGGGGTCCCAACTTAGCCCATAACAAGCTCTCACGGTCAACGAAGGAATAGACCTCCACCCAAGACACACCGATCAGACTCGGTATCTCGGTACAACAAGACAATTCGACAGGTTAAAACAAGTCCAGCAACATCGCCCGAATGTGCCGACAAATCCCGATAGGAGCTGCACATATCTCTTTCTCAGGGCACACTCAGATTGTCCAAACTTCCGGTAGGCCAGCCCAGAGTTGCCCCTGGTAGTCACCGGCGGCTGACGTTTCGGACCAACACTCAGAGGAGCACTGGCCCGTGGGGGCTAAAATAAAGATGACCCTCGGGCTCCGGAAACCCAAGGGAAAAAGGGGGTAGGTGGCAAATGGTAAAACCAATGTTGGGCATTGCTAGAAAAGCTTTAATCAAGGCGAACTATCAAGGGGTTCCCATTATAGCCCAACCGCGTAAGGGACGCAACAATCCGGGAACATAACACCGATATAACGGAAACTAGGGCGGCAAGAGTGGAACAAAACACTAGGCGTGAGGCCGAGCCTTCCACCCTTTGCCAAGTATATAGATGCATTAAGATAACATAGCAATATAATGATATCCCAACAAGTAAATAAATGTTCCAACAAGGAACAGCTCCAATCTTCACCTACAACTAGCAACGCTATAAGAAGGGGCTGAGCAAAGCGGTAACATAGCCAATCAACGGTTTGCTAGGACAATGGTGGGTTAGAGGCTCAATCATGGCAATTGGGAGGCTGACAAGCAAGTGGTAGGCATCGTAGCAATGGCATAGCAAAAGAGCGAGCAAACTAGCATAGCAAAGATAGTAGTGATTTCGAGGGTATGATCATCTTGCCTGCACAGTTGTCAGAGTTGACTGGATCCTCAAAAGCAAACTCAACGGGCTCCTCATTAGCGAACTCGACTCCCGGCTCTACCCAACAACACAAACAAGCAACAAGGATACAATCAACCACGTGCAAGGGCAACCAATAATATGCAAAAATGGTATGCTATGCGGGATGCGATGCGGGATGCAAAATGCAAGACGTGACAGTAAATGCATGAACCTGGCCTCAACTTAGAAAACCAAGTGTGCCACTGGATAGAGGGGAAGAAATCACCTGAAAACGATATAAAGATCATAGGAATCGGAGCTACGGTTTGAAAATGGCAAGCGTTTTACGAAACGAACCGATCTGGGATATACAGCAAGTAGGCTCCTAAATGCAACGAAATGAACATGCTAGAGCCACCAAACATGAAAAAAAAATACATGGCAGGGATGTACACAAGATTCTTAACAAATCACTAGGACTGAGCCATAGGCAAATTCATCCATTAAGGGGTTCAAACAAGCATGGCAAAACTGAATAAGCAAAAGAGATTTCAGACTTAGTGAAATTAACACTAGTCTTAAATTTCAGACCACGATGCTCTCTTCGGAGCAGCAAAACAACACGAAACATAACCTGAGCATGACAAGTAAGAGCATGGCATGGAGCTACACAACAAGCTTAATAAAACACCCAAAGTGACCTGGGGCCAAAAGGGTTCATAAAATACTCTACCGAGCACACGAACATAGATGAAACACAATCAGTTTTCAGACTTAGTGAAAACTGAGACATGCTGAAATTATAACTCACGAAGGCATGTAAACGAGCTTGATGCACTCACTACGGTGCAAGTCATGGCAAGGCAAGCATATATCCATAAATAAGGCACAAAATTCTAGCTAGACATGGCAAGAACAATGGCATAGCATGCATGGATCACTAGCAATAGCACCGGCAAAATCGCAAAAGAGTTCACGATCTGCCCAAATTAACAATGATGCAAAAGTTGAGCTCGATTGACTCAACCTAGGGTGCTCCAACATAACAAGTAAAGACATGGATGGATAAAGCACAACATAAATATCAAAACTCCCTTACTGATCATCCTCAAAAGAGGCACGGATCACTAGGAAACAAGCTGGACATATGGCATCATGAACTAAAACATCCCAGACTTAGTGAAAATCACTAAGTCCCCAAAAACAGATATCTCAGGTACCCCTCTTTGCAAGCTTGCACAAGTCACCACACATATCCTAAAAATGCATGGGTGGCACCTCTGGAAAGAAGACAATGCTTAACAATTTATCTCAAAGGGGCACAGGCATATCATGCACATACTAATCATGGCAAAAATGACAAAAGTCAATGATGAGCTAACGGATCTGCAATTTAACTCACGATGCCTCCTTCTAACAGCATTTTGGGCATCAAGATGAACTCAAATGCAAATGATGCAATGGAATGAAATGATGTACTCGGCGAGACGAAGATTTTGATATATCATATGTCCAAATCGGAGCTACGGATGCGGAGATATGAGCAGTCAAAGATAGCATAAAAGATCAAGGGGGGAGGGAGAAGTCAACCCTAGGTCAAAACGGATCTGAGATCCAGATCGGCACGGATTACGAGGCGGTCGGAGTTACTGTTCACCGCCGGAGGTTGGTCACCGGAGAGCGTAGAGGAAGCCGGGGTGAGGCCGGCCGTCGAGGGCGCCGCGGTGGAGGGCGGTGCGGCCGGGGTCGCCGTGGCCGGGGCCGGCCGGACCGAGGGGCGGCGAGGCGCGGCTCGCGCGCCAGCGAGGCGCGGTGGTCGCCGGCCGGCGATGGTGGGATGCGGCGGGCGCGGTGGCTCGGGCGGCCGGCGCCGAAGGAGGAGAAGGGCGGCGGGGCACGGGCGCCTCTGGCCCGCGGGGGCCCCGCACGGGCCGAGAGGGCTGGCGGCGCGGCGAAGTGGTCCGGGCCACGTGGCGTCCCGGGATTGGCGGAGGCGGGCGGCGGCGGTCGCGTCCGACCAGAGGCGGACGCGTCTGTCGGTGGGGATGATGTTTTTTTTAGGGTTTTCGACGGGGGAAGAAGAGATCCGAATGGAGGGGGGTATTTATAGGCATAAGTGGAGCTAGGAGAGTCCAAATGAGGTGTGGTTTTCGCCCACGCAATCGTGATCGAATGACCGAGATGATGGAGCAGAGTTAGGTGGGTTTTGGGCCAAATTGGAGGGGTGTTGGGCTGCAACACACATGAGGCCTTTTTGGTCCCTCGGTTAACCGTTGGAGTATCAAACAAAGTCCAAATTACCCGAAACTTGACAGGCGGTCTACCGGCAGTAACCCAAGGCCGCATGGCAAGTCTCGGCCCAATCCGGAAATGTTTAATCCCCACACACGAAAGAAAGCTAGAAATGACCACCGGAGGAGAACGAAGCGCCGGAATGCAAAACGGACAACGTGGAAAAAGCTCGAATGCATGAGATGAACATGTATGCAAACGCAATGCACGTGATGACATGATATGAGATGCATAAAAACGAAAACAACACACGGAGACAAAGACCCGAACCCGAGAAATAAATATAACTTAATGCCGGAAATGGCAAGCGTTGGAGTACAAATTGGGAAAGTTATATCTGGGGCGTTACAACACTCCACCACTACGAAAAGATCTCGTCCCAAGATCTAGGACTGAAAGAACTCTGGGTACTCAGAACGAAGGTGATCCCCGCGTTCCCAGGTAGCTTCACGGTCGGAATGGTGTGACCACTTTACTTTGAGAAATTTGATTGACTTGTTGCGAGTTCTGCGTTCAGTCTCTTCAAGGATTGCAACTGGGTGCTCACGATAGGAGAGATCTTCTTGGAGCTCAATGTCCTCGAAGTTGACGGTGCGTTCAGGCGTCTTGAAGCACTTTCGGAGTTGGGAGACATGAAACACATCATGAACATTAGCAAAGTTTGAAGGAAGCTTGAGTTGATAGGCGAGGTCGCCTCTCTTGCTGACAATCTTGAAAGGTCCGACGTATCTGGGGGCAAGCTTCCCTTTGATACCGAAGCAACGAGTCCCTTTCATAGGAGAGACGCGGAGGTAAACATGATCTCCGATCTCGAAAGCCAAATCACGGTGCTTACTATCATAGTAGCTTTTCTGGCGGGATTGGGCTGCTTTGAGGTTATCATGAATGACCTTGCACATTTCTTCTGCCTCTGTGATTAGGTCATTACCCAGCAGCTGACGTTCACCGGTTTCAGACCAGTTGAGAGGTGTACGGCACTTCCTACCATACAGAATTTCAAATGGGGCCTTGCCCGAACTTGCTTGAAAACTGTTGTTGTACGAGAATTCAGCATAAGGAAGACAATCCACCCACTTCATGCCGAAGGAGATAACACAAGCCCTGAGCATATCTTCAAGAATTTGGTTGACACGCTCGACTTGACCGCTTGTTTGAGGATGGAAAGCAGTACTGAAGCGGATGTTGGTGCCCATGGCCTTCTGAAAAGAATCCCAAAACTTGGAGGTAAAGATGCTGCCACGGTCTGAAGATATCACTTGAGGAATACCATGCAGAGAGACAATTCGAGAGGTATAGAGTTCAGCCAATTGAGCTGCAGTGATTGACTCTTTGATAGGCAGAAAGTGAGCCACTTTGGTGAGCTTGTCGATGACAACGAATATAGCATCATTGCCACGCTTGGACTTTGGAAACCCAGTCACGAAGTCCATTTCAATGTGGTCAAACTTCGATTCTGGAATGGCAAAAGGTTGGAGGAGACCTGCTGGCCTTTGGTGTTCTGCCTTCACTCTTCTGCAAACATCACATTCATTCACGAATTGAGCGATCTCGCGCTTCATTCGAGTCCACCAATAAGTTTGCTTCAGATCCTGATACATCTTCGTGCTACCAGGGTGGATGGAGAGGAGAGAGTTGTGAGCCTCGTTCATGATCACTTTATGAAGTTCACCTTTGGGCACAACAATTCGATCCTCGAAGAAGAGAGTGTCCTTGTCATCAAGTCGGTAGTACTTGTACTTGGACTGACTCTTAGCAATGCCAATCTTCACCTTTTTCACCATAGCATCAAGAAGCTGGGCTTGGCAAATCTGGTCTTCCAAGGTAGGAGAGACTTGAAGGTTGGCGAGGAAACCTTGAGGAACAATTTGCAGATTAAGTTTGCGGAAAGCTTCACAAAGCTCGGGTTGATAAGGCTTGAGAATCAGACTGTTGCAATATGCTTTTCTGCTCAAAGCGTCAGCAACCACATTGGCCTTGCCTGGAGTATACTCAATACTCGGATTGTACTCTTGAATCATTTCGACCCATCGAGTCTGCCTGAGGTTGAGATTAGGCTGAGTGAAGATGTACCTGAGACTCTTGTGATCAGTGAAAATGTCCACTTTCCTTCCCAATAGAAGATGTCTCCAAGTCAACAAAGCGTGCACAACTGCTGCCAACTCGAGATCATGAGTGGGGTAGTTCTTCTCATTAGGCTTCAACTGGCGAGAGGTATAAGCAACAACTTTCTTCTCTTGCATCAGTACAGCACCGAGACCTTGGAGAGAGGCATCCCAAAAGACCTCGTACGGCTTGGTTTCATCAGGCGGAGTTAGAACTGGAGCAGTGATCAACTTCTCTTTCAAAGAGTTGAAAGCAATATCACACTCCGGAGACCAAACGTACTTGACGTGCTTCTGAAGAAGATTTGAGAGAGGCTTCGCGATCTTGGAAAAGTTCTCAACTAATCTTCGGCAGTAGCTTGCGAGACCGAGGAAGCTACAGAGTTGCTTCACGTTCTGAGGAGGTTCCCAATTAACAATTGCAGACACCTTCTCAGGATCCACGGAAATGCCCTTGGCAGAGATGATATGACCAAGATAAAGAACCTCATCGAGCCAAAATTCACACTTGGAGAACTTGGCGTAGAACTGATGTTCCCTGAGCTTGTCAAGAACCAAACGCAAATGCTTGGCATGATCTTCCTTGTTCTTCGAGAAAACCAGAATGTCGTCGAGATATACCAAAACGAAGTCATTGGTGTAGGGGTTGAAGATGATGTTCATCATGCGAGAGAACGTCGGAGGAGCGTTGGCGAGGCCAAAAGACATGACAGTGTATTCATATGACCCATAGCTTGTTCTGAACGCCATCTTGGGAATATCTTGCTCACGAATGCGAATCTGATGATAACCCATACGAAGATCAAGCTTGGAGAACACTTGGGCACCCTTGAGTTGTTCGAACAGCTCATTAATGTTGGGAAGTGGGTATTTGTTCTTGATGGTCTTCTTGTTCAATGGACGATAATCAACACAAAGTCGGTCCGTTCCATCCTTCTTCTTCACAAAAAGAACACCACAACCCCACGGAGAAGTACTAGGCCGAATGAGACCCATTCTTTCTTGAACATCGAGTTGTTTCTTCAACTCCTTCAACTCTTCGGGGCCGAGCTTGTAGGGACGTTTGCACACAGGTTCCGTACCGGGCTCAAGTTCAATAACAAATTCAACCGGCCGGTGCGGAGGCATTCTTGGGAGCTCTTCTGGGAAGACGTCTTGATACTCACAAACAACCGGAATCTGCGAAATAGCATCCAATTCACCCTTCTCATTGAGAGAAAACAACCGGATGGTATTATCTCGAGCAGCAAAGACAATGACATCCTCAGACGAATGAGTCAGTTGAATCTGCTTGGCTGCACAATCAAGCTGAGCTTTACGTTTAGAGAGCCAGTCCATCCCAAGAATAAGATCGATATCAGAATTACCAAGAACCATAGGAGAAGCCAGAAACTTGAAATCACCCAACATGATGGAAATATCCGGAATCTCTTGGTTGGCGAGCAAACATTTGCCAGGAGAGACCACTGCTAACGGACTATGCATAGCTTGGGAAATCAACTCATGGTTAGATGCAAAAGGCTTCGAGATAAAACAATGTGATGCACCGGTATCAAAAAGTACTTTTGCGGGAACATCGTTAACAGGAAGGTTACCCATGATCACATCTGACGAATCCTCTGCCTGAGCTGCGTTCATCAAGTTGACCTTGGCGGACTTGGGGTTATGCTTGACCACAGCTGTACTTGCCGATCTAACGGGAGGAGGAGGAGGAAGACGCCTCTGGTTGAAACACTTGTTGGCGTAGTGACCCTTCTGTTGGCACTTGTTGCACGTGACCTCTGAAAGCGGACGGTGGTACGGAGCACTCGATCTTGGAGCTTGAGACGAAGTCTTGTTCTGAAAGCCTGGGTTGGGTGGGTGGGATGAACCACTGCCACCTTTGCTCTTCTGCTGATACGGCTAACGGAACGGAGGAGGAGGAAGCCAATACTTCTGCTGCTTGGCCACTTGAGTAGAGGAAGAAGGCGTAGTGTCTCTGACTCGCTTCCTGGAAGCATCACACCTCAACTGAGAAGCCTCTTGCTTCAGTGCCATGTTGTAGAACTCATCGTATCTCAGCGGCTCGAAGAGGACAAGAGCGAGCTGAATTTCTTCACGGAGACCACCCCTAAACTGATAGATCATGCTCTTCTCATCAGGAACATCCTGCTTGGCAAAACGGGCGAGCTTCTGGAACAACTTATTGTAGTCATAGACAGACAAAGAGCCTTGCTTCATATTGCGGAATTCCTCACGTTTGCTTTCAGTCACACTTTGAGGGATGTGATGAGCTCGGAAATCACGACGGAAATCATCCCAAGTGATCAAACGTCCACCTCTGGAATCCTTGTACTGCTGGAACCACTCTGCAGCCTGATCTTTGAGCTGGAAAGAAGCAAACTTGATGAAATCTTCAGGCCTGACGTTGCTGCATTCAAAATGCTTGCCCAGATCCACTAGCCAATCGTCAGCATCGGTAGCCTCAACACAATTGCTGAACATCTTTGGACCATTTGCGAGGAACTGGTTCAGAGTAGCAAAATGGTTCTGATTGTTACCTTGATTCCCTTGACTGCCTTGATTCCGCTCTTGGAGGATTTGCATGATCAACTATGTATTTACATTGGTTGCGGCCATCACAGCTTGCCAAGCCTCCGGAGGCGGTGGAGGTGGTGGCGGATCAGGGTTCGGAGTCGTGCGCGTTGGAGGACCATCCTGAAGAGGTTGACCACCATTAGCACACAAATAGAGAAATATTGAAGCTGAATCCAACGGAATGAAAATTGCAACATAAAGTCTTCACATACGAACAAAATGAACGAATGCACTTCTCTTGAAGTGGTCACATATTCCTAAATTGCGAAGCCACGAAGAATCAGGTAGAAGGGGTACATCAACGAGGGATGGAATCAACATATGACGTCGAAGCAACTCGAATACCACAACTGAAAATAAAACCAAGGGTTGGCTTGCGGAATAAGCCGGAACAAACATATGATAGAAATTTCATCCGAAGTTTTCGTGGTGGGACCTACACGGGCTCGATCGTACAGCACCATCATGTACAAGGCAGTGCACATGACATACGAAGCGTCCCCGAGTCAGCATAGCCAAGGACTCTTTAAGACACAACGAGACCACTGTAAAATCGACCGTGAATAGGCGAACCACTAGACGTCGAACCCCAATTTCATATCATACATCTGTTGGAAAGATATCCTAAGAGCTACTAGAATTCCCACCTATGAAACTCCGGAAACTTTCCGGTTATGCAATCAGGTGTTGGGGATACAGGGGAAGCATAATATCTCACCCAAGCTAGCAAATCCTACATCCAGCTGTATCCATCCTTCAACACATAACCAAGAAACCTTCGGAAACCATCTACCTCAACCTTCGAAAAGCATCCGTTATACAAGTTATGGCGATACTCCCAAACTCCCGCCCCAGTACTGGGTGGCCTCGAGATTATCTCACCAACGAACTGCATAAAGGAGATTTTTGATATCGCGCACATATCTCAAGTATACCAGAATTGCAACGATAAAATTATGATGACAACACCTTAGAGCTCAACTCCCCGGGACACTTCCACTAAACCCCTGACAGGAGGCACCAAGACAGTATTCTCATCATAAGTCATCGGAACAAAACCAAGATACTCGCGTGATCCTAAAAAAAATTTTAGTGAAATTTGAGAAGAGAACAGTCAAAACTCTACGTCAGGATGCCTTACCAGAGCGATGAGGAGACTGGGAAGTAAAAAGAATTCCTAAGCTCTCCGATATATAATTCCTAAGGACTCAAAACATTTTTCTAGACACAACTCGGCTGCTAAAAACGATCAAGCAATGGGGGCTCCTAAGGTCGGGGAAGGCTCTGATACCAACTTGTAACACCCTCGATGTGGCTATATCTCCCACGTGTCGAGGCACGACTTAGAGGCATAGCCGCATTGAAAGCAATGTCGCAAGTCGGGAAATCATCACACATCCCATGTACATGAATAATATAAAGGGGAAGAACATAGTTGGCTTACACCCGCCACGTCACATCAAAGTACATAAATAACATCCATCATACAAATCACTCATGGCCCGACTACGGCGCCAAAATAGAAAAGACCCCCAACATACGACAAGGCCCTGAATCTAACCCCGATTGGGCACCACTACTGATCATCAGGAAAAGACACATAGTAACGCTGAGAGTCCTCGTCGTACTCCCACTTGAGCTCGAGCGCGCCATCTGGAGCTGTATCATCTGTCCCTGCATCTGGTGTAATAGTAATCTGTGAGCCACAGGGACTCAGCAATCTCGCACCCTCGCGATCAAGACTATTTAAGCTTAATAGGTAGGAAAGGGGTAATGTATAAGTGGAGCTGCAGCAAGCGACTAGCATATATGGTGGCTAACTTGTTCGCAAAAGAGAGCGAGAAGAGGGGGCAAAGCACGAGCGAGAAACTAGAGAGAAACCTGCGCAATTTCATCACGACCTAACACTGGGAGAAGTTCAGGTCGAACAACTCAGGCAGTAAAATTGCAAAAAAAACGCAATTTCATCATGGCCGGAGAGCAAAATCCACCAACGAGCGAGATTCCTATTTAAAACCGGTATTTAGTTGCTAAAAAACGGTTTCTAAATTACACTAACATCATATAGAACATGACTAACATGAATAATTTGCGGGGGAAGCCACGGTTGCGAAGATAGCCCGAAGGTCGGGTTCGTACAGAGGAAAGTTCAGACGCGTTACTCAGGCAGTTCAGGTTGTGAATTAGAATAGTGTATATGGAATAGGCGAAATTGTGGATATCAAAACGTATCGTGGTCAGAACTATCGTTGGCGTACACACTTGTGAGGAGATTCGTGCGGGGTTGGCCAGATGAAAAGTCTGGCACCATTGTTTGATTTTGCACAGCTGTATCACCTGTTTTATGCATGCACCGAGGCAGCTTTTACAGATAGCTGGTAGAGCAGCAGCGTACAGGCCGGTCCGATTTGCGAGGAGATGAGCACGTGCCCATTCGGCTGGAACCTTTTAGCGAAACAGAAACTGATCCGTGAACGGATCCACGCCAACTCTCTCTATCTCCCACTCGGACAAAAAAGTCATACTTTCCTGACTACTCTCTCTCCCCATGCCACGATTTGGAGTCACCACCGCCGCTCTTTGCCTAGCTGGTGCACCGGCACCGCCATTTGTCCTCGCAGATCAGGTCGTGGATGGAGCTCGCTCATCAGGGTCTCACCTTCCCCTCCCCTTTCTAAGCGCTGCATATTCCCATCGCCATCGCACCTCCGAGTGGGCTCACACATCGGGAGCGGTGGTCAAATGAGGATTAGGCAAGATCTCGCCAGTCGGAGCCTATGGAGGTTCACCGGGTGTGTGGGTGCTCTGGATCCGCGGGCTGCCGCCCCTCACGTCGCTCCATCCGACAGCCCCTGCTCCAACGAGGATCACGGCGTCCGACTACCACGCTCTCAACGCCTCTCCTCTTACTCCCCCCAGGTGCCAGAGGAGCAACGGCACGGCGATCGCCTTAAACGCCATCTCAACGGAGGTCCTTCCCGTTGTGGACTCCCTCCTCCCACCCCAAGCTACTGCTCGTGGTCCACGCCATCGAGGTGGAGCCGTGCATGCATGGGTTGCTGAAATCCTGTGCTCGGTGTAGGATGGGTCGCAGCCAGATTGCTGGTTATCTCACTGGACCTCCTCTGTGTTAGGCTACCACCAGCACCTCGACCTACCCCTACCCGTGAGCCTCCTCCTCCCGTTTTCCTGTCCTTGTGTTGGATTTGAATCTTCTTGATGAATATGTGTTGTGGATTAGGAACCCAATTTAGATGTAGGAATTTTTTTAGAAAAGGAGGATGTACCCCGGCCTCTGCATCTGGACGATGCACGCAGCCATATTATTAATTATTCACAAAGACCATACAAGATGATACATCAATAAGCCAGAAGCCACCATCTTGGCAACGTTGTTGCTACTCCTAACCCCTTGATGAAGGCGTGCCGAATGTCCAGCCTAATATCAAACAGACATCGCACCAAACCCTAACATCTAAAGTCGGGTGTCTCATCCAAGACACTACCTGGATTGAGTCCCACACCGGTCTGGCACACTCCCAGTGAGCACCGCACGCTGCAAGGGCCGTCACCTCCATCTTCTCTCAGTCCATCCTCAGAGCAGAACTGATGCACCAACCTTGCCAGGCCTCTCTTCCATCAACGCCACCATGATGCCAGACAGCTTCCGCCTCCTGCGCGAGTCCATCTCCAGTACGCGCCCATCATCGAACCTCCGCGGCACTATGCCACGGGGATCCACCGTCGGCATTGCGATAGATGTAACACCACTCCTCCAGTGGTCCCCTCCAACCAGCACTTTGTAACGCCCTCGATGCGGCTATATCTCCCACGTGTCGAGGCACGACTTAGAGGCATAGGCGCATTGAAAGCAATGTCGCAAGTCGGGAAATCATCACACATCCCATGTACATAAATAATATAAAGGGGAAGAACATAGTTGGCTTACTCCCGCCACGTCACATCAAAGTACATAAATAACATCCATCATACAAATCACTCATGGCCCGACTACGGCGCCAAAATAGAAAAGACCCCCAACATGCGACAAGGCCCTGAATCTAACCCCGATTGGGCACCACTACTGATCATCAGGAAAAGACACATAGTAACGCTGAGAGTCCTCGTCGTACTCCCACTTGAGATCGAGCGCGCCATCTGGAGCTGTATCATCTGTCCCTGCATCTGGTGTAATAGTAATCTGTGAGCCACAGGGACTCAGTAATCTCGCACCCTCGCGATCAAGACTATTTAAGCTTAATAGGTAGGAAAGGGGTAATGTATAAGTGGAGTTGCAGCAAGCGACTAGCATATATGGTGGCTAACTTGTTCGCAAAAGAGAGCGAGAAGAGGGGGCAAAGCACGAGCGAGAAACTAGAGAGAAACCTGCGTAAACATAACTCCAACACCGTGTCCGCTTCCCGGACTCCACCGAGAAGAGGCCCTCTCTGTAGATAACATCGCCACTTATCAGTCAAATGGTGATCAGTCAATGTTTAATTTTTTGTAGTTTAGACTTTTATACATACCCTTCATTACCTTGATGCCAATGCCGATCATGTGGGCCATGCGGCCTTGCAGTTGTAGCCTTCCATCGATGCTTGTGTTCAAATTACACCCCTTAATTATTTGATTGTATAAATATTTGGATCTCTTCATTATCTATATGTACAAAACATGCTGATTTTTTCTAAACCTCGTCACCGGTTGCTTCGAGACTTGGTGAGAAGCACATGGGTTGGCTCATGGGTGAAGCACAAGTCAAAGAGATTCCACCTTCAGAGAAGGATCCTCTACAAACAGCAGGATGCCAAAATGATGTTTGACAGAGGGGCATATAGTGGCGTGTTTGGTTGCAGTTTGCAATAGTAGTTGCATTGCATGTCCATCTCCAGCTAGTCTAGTTCTTCAAATGCAGCCTTATATGTAGCAGATGCAACCTGTTTGATTGCCTGCATCGCATGGAGGGGCACTTACCCCCCCCCCCCCTTGTTGTTTGGTTGCCGTTTTTGTGCTTAGGGTGTGAGCAGATGCAAACTTCAGCTGTTTGGTTGCAAACAACGATTGTGTTCTGCTCACCCCATTCAAATGTGATGGCCTTACCACCACATGATCAGCACAATAGCAAGATCAAACAAAGCAAGCACCCAAATGAAATCAAACACAATAAGCAAAGAAATGACAGCAAACTACTTAACTGCATAGCATAAGTCTAGATTAACAGCAGGGGCATCCTCCTTCCCTGCTCGAAGCCAGGGTGTTGCTCCTGGCCAAAATATGAACAAGTTCCCAGCACAAGTCTCGCCACACACCATAAAAGTTCAACACTAACACCTTGCTTAACTTAAATACATAGCAAGCTCGATGTTACCAACGCAATTGTGACTGCCGCAACGAAACCTGCACATGACCGAGGAGTCGTGGTTGTAGATCTGAATCTTCAGTTCGAGTCCTGAGATGCGCACAATGACGAGGTCGCCGGGGACGATCCGGTGGCGGCGGCAGAATTAGTTCCAGCCCCGACCAAGCACCATGTGCCCCTCGAAGTTCTGGACCTGCACCCAGAACACGCACCGCTTGTTCGCCGACAGCTGCTACCTCTTGAGCACTGCGTTGGTTTTCCCTTGAACAGGAAAGGATGATGCAGCAGAGCAGCGTAAGTATTTCCCTTAGTTTTTGAGAACCAAGGTATCAATCTAGTAGGAGGCCACGCACGAGTCCCTCACACCTACACAAACAAATAAACTCCTCGCAACCAATGCGATAAAGGGGTTGTCAATCTCTTCATGGTCACCTACGAGAGTGAGATCTGATAGGTATGATAAGATAATATTTTTGGTATTTTTATGATAAAGAGAAATAAAGATGCAAGTAAAATAATAGGCAAAGGAAATAACTAAGTATTGGAAGATTAATATGATGGAAGATAGACCCGGGGGCCATAGGTTTCACTAGAGGCTTCTCTCGAGAGCATAAGTATTATGGAGGGTGAACAAATTAATGTTGAGCAATTGACAGAATTGAGCATAGTTATGAGAATATCTAGGTATGATCATGTATATAGGCATCATGCCCGAGACAAGTAGACCGACTCCTGCCTGCATCTACTACTATTACTCCACACATCGACCGCTATCCAGCATGCATCTAGAGCATTAAGTTCAAGAGAACAGAGTAACGCTTTAAGCAAGATGACATGATGTAGAGGGATAAACTCATGCAATATGATATAAACCACATCTTGTTATCCTCGATGGCAACAATAAAATACGTGCCTTGCTGCTCCTACTGTCATTGGGAAAGGACACCACAAGATTGAACCCAAAGCTAAGCACTTCTCCCATTGCAAGAAAGATCAATCTAGTAGGCCAAACCAAACTGATAATTCGAAGAGACTTGCAAAGATAACCAATCATATATAAAAGAATTTAGAGAAGATTCAAATATTGTTCATAGATAAACTTGATCATAAACCCACAATTCATCGATCTGAACAAACACACCGCAAAAGAAGATTACATCGAATAGATATCCACAAGAGAGGGGGAGAACTTTGTATTGAGATCCAAAAAGAGAGAAGAAGCAATCTAGCTAATAACTATGGACCCGTAGGTCTGAAGTAAACTACTCACACTTCATCCGAGAGGCTATGGTGATGATGTAGAAGCCCTCCGTGATCGATGCCCCCTCCGGCGGAGCTCTGAAAAAGGCCCCAAGATGGGATCTCGTGGATACAGAAAGTTGAAAGGATCGATATGGTTGACTAGAGGGGGGGGGTGAATAGGCAACTACCAATTTTTACTTCTCTTTACCAAATTAAACTTTGCATTCAAAGTAGGTTTTCTAGATATTTAACTAGGTGAGCAACCTATATGATGCAATAACAACAAGCATACAAGCAAGCAAGGGAAGAAACGCTAAAGAGCTTGCACAAGTAAAGGTAAGAGATAACCAAGAGTGGATCCGGTGAAGACGAGGATGTGTTGCCGAAGTTCCTTCCTTTTGAGGGGAAGTACGTCTCCGTTAGAGCGGTGTGGAGGCACAATGCTCCCCAAGAAGCCACTAGGGCCACCGTATTCTCCTCACGCCCTCACACAATGCGAGATGCCGTGATTCCACTATTGGTGCCCTTGAAGGCGGCGACCGAACCTTTACAAACAAGGTTGGGGCAATCTCCACAACTTAATCGGAGGCTCCCAACAAGACCACGAAGCTTCACCACAATGGACTATGGCTCCGTGGTGACCTCAACCGTCTAGGGTGCTCAAACACCCAAGAGTAACAAGATCCGCTAGGGATGAGTGGGGGAATCGAAAATCCCTTGGTGGAAGTGTAGATCGGGGCCTTCTCAACCACTCCCGAGCAAATCAACAAGTTTGATTGGCTAGAGAGATAGATCGGGCGAAAATGGAGCTTGGATCATTTAATGGAGCTTGAGCAATAAATGGAGCTTGGGGGAGGAAGAGGTAGGTCAAAGAGAAGAAGGGGACTCCCTTTTATAGTGGGGGCAACAATCCAACTGTTGCCCCCACCAACCAGCCCCGCATAGGGTGGTACTATCACTGAGAGGGGGCGGTACTACCGCCAGGACAGCGGTACTGCCGTGCCAGCCAGCGGCACTGCCGCGCAGAGGAGACTAGCAGGGAAAGGACCCAAACACGGTACTACCGCGGTGGCAGGGGCGGTACTACCGCTCCTGGAATGGTACTACCGCCTCTACAACCGCAACTAGTGCCGTAAAACCCGACACGAGAAAAAGACCCCTCGAGTCGAGGCGGTAGGAGCCACACAGCCCAGCGGTACTACTGCGGCGGGGTCAAGGGCGGTACTGCCGCCGTGGAGCGGTACTGCCGCTTGTGACCCTTCGGCCGTACTACCGCTGGCAGGGCGGTACTACCGCTGGGGCACATAAGAGAGAGAGAGAGAGAGAGAGAGAATCTCTCCAAAGAGGCTGAGGACGAGGCAGAGGTGCCAGGCACCCCAGCGGTACTACTGTTGTGGAGCCACGGGCGGTACTACCGCTGTGGAGCGGTACTGCCGCTTGGCTCCTCAGTGGTACTACCAATGGGTTGCGCGGTACTACCGCTTGGACCCAGACAGGAAAAGGAAGAGAGGAGAGATCTCTTCAATGGAATGGAGACGCTCGGAGGGTGAGAAGCTGATGTGTACGTGATGATTCCACCCATGCAATACCCCAGCGGACCCCCTCTTGATAGTACGGTGCCCTCTACGCAACTAGTCCACTGAGAAAGAAACGAAAGAGCTACACCGTCTTGAAATACACTCCGAGGGGAAGAAAGCGTCTCATGCCAGGGGAGAATCTGTGAATTATTCAAAGCACAAGATTAGTCCGCAAACATGTTCTCATCAATCACCAAAACTACCTTGAGAGAGATATGCCATAACAATCTCCCCCTTTTGGTGGATTGATGACAACTAGGGATTTGCGCAAGGAAAAGAAATAAACGAATAAAACTAAGAACTACAAAATATAGACGGGCTCCCCCAGAATGTGTGCACCTAGATAGTGCAAGACACACACATTCGGATCAACACTCCCCCTATATTTTATAGTCCAACAATACTAAGCACAAGATATATGAGAGAAGAGAATAAACAGGACAAGCATGCATCTCATAATAAACTACAGTACTCTGAATAGACATGAGTAATAAGGTAGCGATAGGGAGCATATGTCTCACACCATATGTCTAGAACTTAGGTCTCACAGGCACCAAACCAAACCAAATAAATACACCGAGAGAACACACAAGAAACCATAAGACGACTCAAAGCACGGCAATAACACAAATCCCTACACTCTCTCCCCCTTTGGCAGCGAGACACCAAAAAGGGGAAAGAGTGATGCTACGACTCCAGGTGATGGGAAGATGAAGATCTCGAACATCACATCTCTGCATCTTCATCATGGGTCGAAAACTACTCGGCATCGGAGTCGGCCCAAGGGCAATGCTGATGAATCCATTCCTCCTCTTCAGTGATCTAACCCTCAGACCCACTAGCAACTGTTGCTCCCATCTGATGCATGAGCTCCTTGTGGCGCGTCCTGGCATGCTTCTCCGCCACATGAGTCATGTACTGACCATGAGACTCCATGTAGAAAAGCTTCTTCATCTTGCGCTTAAGCTTCTGTGCCCACGACGGTTCTGTACTAGAGGGGCCAAAGTCCTCCTCATGATCATCAGTAGCAGCCCCACCCTCGTTCCCCATGGCAGCAGCAGCAGCAGACGGATCCCCCATGGCAGCAGCAGCAGACGGACCCCCTGTGGCAGTAGTAGCAGATGGACCCCCTGTGTGAGGCGCTGTCCAATTGTCCTTCTTCCTCAGACGCTTGATCTCATGAGAAACCAAGTCTCCAGTTTCTAGCAACACTCTGGGATAAGTCTGTGCCCAGGCCCTCTCAATGAGCCTCATGATGAATGGACCATATATAGGGCACTTGAGCTCAGACACGCAGAGAGAAGTTCAGACCACATGACATGAGAAATATCCAGGCTCTCTCCAGTGCTTGCTTCCTTCTCATGCTGACAGAAAAGGAGCATGTCCACGAGGTAAGAGTGGACCATATCCAGATTCCTGATCCGAGGGAAGAGAGTCTCACGGAAGATGCGATGAAGAATGTCCAGAAACGGAGATAGCTCATAGGTCTTCTTCTCAGTTACTGGGTGAACTTTCATAGTGCAGTAGGGCCAAAGGGCTTGCTTGTGGGTGGACGTAGCATTGCGGTGAGGGCGGAAACCGACAGGAGTCTCAAGCCCGTGATCGACCACATCAAGTAACTCCATGAAAGCCTTCCACTTGACAGAAAGCAGCTTGCCATTGTTCATCCATGTCAGAGTCCTGTCGACATCCGTCCCAAGATGGACGGTGGCATAGAATTGAGCCACCAAATCCACATCGAAATCCTTGTTGAATTGCATGATCCTGAGAATGTTCAGCTGAGTGCACATCTGAAGGGCTTAGCCAAAGTACTCCGGGTCCTTCTCCATAGCATCAGTGTCAATGGAGCGAACATAAACAAAAAGATTCTTCTTGGCCTTGATCACATCAAAGTAGATGGCAAACTGAAAACAGTTCCAGAACGGGCGGTTGACCAAAGTGGGTTCTTGGTCCATCGCATAGGGGTTGCAGCAACGCTTCTCCCAAAACTCCTTGTTGGTCATCTCAGTCACAGTCTTCCCCTTTGGCTTGTTGGCGGATCGCTTCGATTGCTGAGGAGGTGGAGGAACACTTGCAGATGCACTTGCTGGAGGCGATTGGGTGCTCGAGGAACCACCGGCTGGCTCTGAGGTGCGGTAGCGTTTTGATGTAGCACGCCCGGGGTTGATACGGCGACCTTGCTGCTCGGAATGGTCATCACCTGGAGCCAAACACAAGAACACGCAAAACAACCAGAAAGAACGAGCATAAGCCAACAAACACAACAAAAATGATCAAGGTAAGGCAGGAAAATGATGGAATTTGGCATGCAACGGTAGTACCGTGACATGCCCGCGGTAGTACCGCCCCAAAGAGAGCGGTAGTACCGCTCGAGGTCAAGCGGTAGTACCGCTCCAATGAGAGCAGTAGTACTGCTCGAGGCGGAGAAACAGCAGTTTCCTACAGCACGAGGTGGTGAAACAGCGGTTTCCTACTACCGTGGTCAGATCCGGCACTACCGGCCTGCCAAATTCAAAAATATTCCTACCAAATACTAATCGAGATGGTCTAGTTGCCTTCTCCAACCAACTCAAGCCTAGATTTAGCCAAAAATCTAGAGATGCAACCACCATTGCCCCTAAGAAACAAGATCTGAAAACGAGACAAAAGGAAAGAAGGAACGGGGGCAATACCGGCATCCATGGCAAGAGAACGGGGTGGGGATCGACTCCACCAAAGGAAATGGAGAGGGATGCCCTGGAGACGGAGATCCGCCGGAGCCCTCCCGCTGCGAGTGGAGGCTGGAGACAGGAAGAGGAAAGAGGGGGCGAAGTGAATGGGTATGTGGGAGAAGAAACCTCCCCCTGCCCCGACCTAACCCCCTGGTCTCGTCCCTCAGCGGTAGTACCGTGCTGGGGGGCGGTAGTACCGCTTATGAGCAGTAGTACCATGCACCACCAGCGGTAGTACCGCCCAGCATGCCACGGCAACCAAACAAACATGGCTTTAGCTCGAAGGAAATACAAAACGGCAAGAAAAGAGAGCAAGAAAAGAGAGCACACGAGCACACGAGAAACGACACACCTCTTTGAAAGAGGGCGGTGGCCGAGGCCACCTATGTTTGAGTCAAGAGGTATAGCGCCGCGAAGATTTTAACCTTGGGTCCATGACCAAAACTCGTCTTTGAAACACAAATACCATCAACAATGGCTAAAGTGAAAGACTTGATCAATTTATGCATAATGGGGGGAGGGAGAGTTCATTGAGAGAACAACACTCCCCCTATGTCCATGCCTACACCTCAACTAGACAACAAATTGAGCGTGGTGGGGTGTGCAAGGGTTCAAGCCACATTGCTCGAATCAATGATATTTAGCTCATGCCTTAACTCGCAAAATCTTGCTTCATCCAAGGGCTTCGTAAAAATATCTGCAAGGTTGTCATGAGTGTTGACATAGTTGAGCTCGATCTCTCCTCGCCTAATGTGATCTCGGATGAAGTGATACCGAATCTCAATATGCTTCGTCTTGAAGTGTTGCACCGGGTTGAGAGAGATCTTGATGGCACTTTCATTGTCACACCAAAGAGGCACTTTGTCACAAGTGACACCGTAATCCTTTAAGTTTGCCTCATCCATAGGAGTTGTGCACAACAACTACCAGCGGCAACATACTCCGCCTCAGTGGACGAGAGAGACACACAACTTTGCTTTTTGGAAGACCAACTTACCAAAGAGCAACCAAGGAATTGGCACCCTCCGGAAGTGGACTTCCTATCCACTTTGTCTCCCGCCCAATCAGAATCCGAGTACCCTACAAGCTTGAAGTTTGATCCTCTTGGGTACCATAAGCCAAAGTTTGGGGTATGAGCCAAATATCCAAAGATTCGTTTGACCGCCACATAGTGACTTTCCTTAGGTGCGGCTTGAAACCATGCACAAATTCCCACACTCAACATGATGTCCGGTCTAGATGCACAAAGGTAAAGCAAGGATCCAATCATGGAACAATATACCTTTTGATCCACCACTTTACCATTGGGATCTAAGTCAAGTTGGCACTTGGTGGGCATTGGAGTGGAGGCCGGCTTGACGTCACTTAGCTTGAATCTTTTGAGCATGTCTTGAGTATATTTGGATTGATTGATGAAGGTTCCTTCTCTTCTTTGCTTCACTTTGAACCCTAGAAAGAACTTTAACTCTCCCATGGAGGACATCTCAAACTTTGAGGTCATGAGAGCGGCAAATTCCTCATTGAAAGCTTTGTTAGGAGAGCCAAAGATAATATCATCAACGTATAATTGGCACACAAACAACTCCCCTTTGACCTTCTTAGTAAAAAGAGTGGGGTCGATTAGCCCAACTTCAAAACCACGGTCTTGTAACAACTCGGTAAGGTGGTCATACCACGCACGTGGGGCTTGTTTAAGGCCATAGAGTGCCTTATCGAGTTGATACACATGATCGGGAAAGTAGGGATCCTCGAACCCGGGGGGTTGCTTGACATAAACCAACTCATTAATAGGACCATTAAGAAAAAGCACTCTTCACATCCATTTGTTGTAACTTAAATTTATGATGAGAAGCATATGCAATCAGCATGCGAATGGATTCAAGACGAGCAATGAGAGCAAAGGTTTCACCGTAGTCGATACCCTTGACTTGGGAGTAGCCTTGTGCTACCAAACGAGCCTTGTTGCGAATGATAATCCCATGGGCATCTTGCTTGTTCTTGAATATCCACTTGTTTCCTATGACATTGTGATTCCCAGTCGGTCTTGGCACCAATCTCCACACTTTGTTGCTAAAAGTGCAACTATCCCTAGGTGGTTTTGGTAATTCATAACAAAATATAGCCCATTGAGCTAATGCTATTCCAAGATGATTATTTCAGGAAAGCTCAATGGTTGGCATGGCATGGATGTGAAAGTGGAATCCTCAAAATGCTAAGGACAAAGGATTGGCTCAAGCTCAAAAGCTCAAGACTCTTCATTTTATATTTTAGTGATCCAAGATCACATTGAGTCTTTAGGAAAAGCCAGTACTATCAAGGAGGGATGAGGTGTTGCTTAATGAGCCTCTTGCTTCATGTGCTTAGTGATATGCTCCAAAAACCCTCAACTACTTTCCCATATCCACATTTGACCTAAACCCTAAGCCAAACTCGGTCCTACCGATTCTTTCTATCCGGCGCCACCGAGTTTCCTTTGTCATAAGCCACTGCCAAACCCTAGCAATTTGGTTCTACCGATAGGAACTTAGTGAAACCCTAGCAGTCTCGGTGCCACCGAACTATGACTCGGTCTGACCGAGTTCACTAGTTCAGGTGCCAAAACTGCTTCGGTATCACCGAGTTTAAAAATCGGTAGATCCGAGATGATTTCAGTGGGAAACTAAAACTAAGTTTTTGAATTATTCTTTTGCAAAAATCTCTGCATTTTGTGATGCTCATCCACTCTATCTCATCTATAACCTATTCACAGGGTCAGCAGTCAGAGTTTGCAACATGTCTGATCAAAGTGATAGCCAGAATTTGTCAGAGCAGCAAGTGCAGATGAGTGAGGGCACTAGTCCCTCAAGTTCTTCAGATGATGGCAACAGAAGTACTCCTAGCAACCTGCCCAAAGCTGCCACAAGACAGAGAAAGAAGAGAACCTCAGAATCAGAGGATGAGGATTATGTGGCAGAAGAGGAAGCAACTTCCAAGAGAGTTGAGCCAGCTCAAGGCACAAAGCCAGGATTAAAGATCAAAAGGCCAGCTGGCAGGCAGCCAATGTCAAAGGCCAGAGCTTCAACTGAGAAGCCCACTCCCATAGAGCCAGTTGCTGCTGAAGGCAAGAAAAGAAAGGAAAGGGTCAAGAAGACCGTAGCCAGAGTGCTTGGAAAGGCTTCCATCATGGAAGATGAGGAGGAAGAAGAAGAGGTAGCTGCACCAGCACCAAAGGCACCCAAGCTGATGGGTGATGCCATAAGACCAGGGGCAGTTGTGTAACGCCCTCGATGCGGCTATATCTCCCACGTGTCGAGGCACGACTTAGAGGCATAACCGCATTGAAAGCAATGTCGCAAGTTAGGAAATTATCACACATCCCATGTAATATAATATAAAAGGGGAGGTACAATAGTTGGCTTACACTCGCCACGTCACATCAAAGTACATAAATAACATACATCATTCAAACACTCATGGTCCGACTACGACGCCAAAATAAAAGACAACCCAACAAGCGGCATAGGTCCCGATCACCCCAACTGGGCACCACTACTGATCATCAGGAAAAGACACATAGTAACGCTGAGAATCCTCGTCGTACTCCCACTTGAGCTCAAGCGCGCCATCTGGAGCTGTGTCATCTGTCCCTGCATCTGGTGTAATAGTAATCTGTGAGCCACAGGGACTCAGCAATCTCGCACCCTCGCGATCAAGACTATTTAAGCTTAATAGGTAGGAAAGGGGTAATGTATAAGTGGATCTGCAGCAAGCGACTAGCATATATGGTGGCTAACTTATTCGCAAAAGAGAGCGAGAAGAGGAGGCAAGGCACGAGCGAGAAACTAGAGAGCAACCTGCGCAAGCATAACTCCAACACCGTGTCCGCTTCCCGGACTCCGCCGAGAAGAGGCCATCACGGCAACACACTCAGTTGATTCATTTTAATTAATTAAAGGTTCAAGTTATCTACAACCGGACATTAACAAATTCCCATCTACCCATAACTGCGGGCACGACTTTCGAAAGATCAATCCCTGCAGAGGGGTCCCAACTTAGCCCATAACAAGCTCTCACGGTCAACGAAGGAATAGACCTCCACCCAAGACACACCGATCAGACTTGGTATCTCGGTACAACAAGACGATTCGACAGGTTAAAACAAGTCCAGCAACACCGCTCGAATGTGCCGACAAAACCCGATAGGAGCTGCACATATCTCTTTCTCAGGGCACACTCAGATTGTCCTAGGTACGGGTAGGCCAGCCTAGAGTTGCCCCTGGTGGCCACCGGCAGCTGACAGTTGGACCAACACTCAGAGGAGCACTGGCCCGGGGGGGGGGGTTAAAATACGATGACCCTTGGGCTCCGGAAACCCAAGGGAAAAAGAGGCTAGGTGGCAAATGGTAAAACCAATGTTGGGCATTGCTGGAAAAGCTTTAATCAAGGCGAACTATCAAGGGGTTCCCATTATAGCCCAACCGCATAAGGGACGCAAGAATCCGGGAACATAACACCGATATGACGAAAACTAGGGTGGCAAGAGTGGAACAAAACACTAGGCGAGAGGCCGAGCCTTCCACCCTTTACCAAGTATATAGATGCATTAAGATAACATGGCAATATAATGATATCCCAACAAGTAAATATAGGTTCCAACAAGGAACGGCTCCAATCGTCACCTGCAACTAACAACGCTATAAGAAGGGCTGAGCAAAGCGGTAACATAGCCAATCAAAGGTTTGCTAGGACAATGATGGGTTAGAGGTTGAACATGGCAATTGGGAGGCTGGCAAGCAAGTGGTAGGCATCGTAGCATTGGCATAGCAAAAAAGTGAGCAAACTAGCATAGCAAAGATAGTAGTGATTTCGAGGGTGTGATCATCTTGCCTGCACAGTTGTCAGAGTTGACTGGATCCTCAAAAGCAAACTCAACGGGCTCCTCGTTAGCGAACTCGTCTCCCGGCTCTACCCAAACAACACAAACAAGCAACAAGGATACAATCAACCACGTGCAAACTCCAACAATAAGATGCTATGATGGTATGCTATGCGGGATGCGATGTGGGATGCAAAATGCAAGACATGACAGGAAATGCATGAACCTGGCCTCAACTTGGAAAACCAAGTGTGCCACTGGATAGAGGGGATGAAATCGCTTGAAAACGATATAAAGATCATTGGAATCGGAGCTACGGTTTGGAAATGGCAAGCGTTTTACGAAATGAACCGGTCTGCGATTTACAGCAAGTAGGCACCTAAATGCAACGAAATGAACATGCTACAGCCACCAAACATGACAACAAAAGACATGGCAGGGATGTACACAAGATGCTTATCAAAACACTAGCACTGAGCCACGGCCAAATTCATCCATTATGAGGTTCAAACAAGCATGGCAAAAACGCAAACGCAAAACAGATTTCAGACTTAGTGAAATTAACACTAGTCTGAAATTTCAGACCACGATGCTCTCTTCGGAGCAGCAAATCAACATGACACACAACCTGATTATGACAAGTAAGAACATGGCATGGAGATACTCAACAAGCTTATCAAAAGTCCCAAAGTGACCCGGGGCCAAAAGGGATCACAAAATATGCTAACAAGCACACGAACATAGCTCGCGCACAATCAGTTCTCAGACTTGGTGAAAACTGAGACATGCTGAAATTTAAGTCACGAAGGCATGTAAACGAGCTCGATGCACTCACTACAGTGCAAGTCATGGCAAGGCAAGCATATATCCATAAAGAAGGCACAAAATGCTAGCTAGACATGGCAAGAACAATGGCATAGCATGCATGGATCAATAACAATAGCATCGGCAAAATCGCAAACAAGTTGACGATCTGCCCAGATTTACCACGAAGCAAAAGTAGAGCTCGATTGAATCAAGCTAGAGCACTCCACATATTCAAACAAAGACATGGATGGAAAGAGCATAACATGATTAACAAAACTCCCTTACTGATCATCCTCAAAAGAGGCACGGATTACTAGGAAACAAGCTGAACATATGGCATCATGAACTAAAATATCCCAGACTTAGTGAAATCCACTAAGTCCCTGAAAACAGATCTACCAAGTGCCTCACTTGGCAAGCTTGCACAAGTCACCACACACATCCTAAAAATGCATGGGTGGCACCTCTGGAAAGAAGACAAAATGCTTAACAATTCATCCCAACGATTCACAGGCATATCATGCACACAATAATCATGGCAAAAATGACAAAAGTCTATGATGAACTAACGGATCTGCAACTTAGCTCACGAAGCCTCCTTCTAGCAGCATTTCGGGCATCAAGATGAACTCAAATGAAAATGATGCAATGGAATGAAATGATGTACATGTCGAGACAAACATTTTGATATACTACATGGCCAAAACGGAGCCACGGATGCAAAGATATCATGAGTCAAAGTATGCTCGGAAATCTAGGGTTTGGGGAAGAAAAGTCAACCGATGTGCTCAGATCGAGATCCAGATTTGCATGAGAACCGAGGTCGGCCGGAGAAGCTCGCCGGAGTTGGAGCTCTCGCCGGAGTTCGCGGACACCGGGGAGGACTTGCCGCGTGGAGGAAGGAGGCGAGGCCGAAGCTCCTCGGGCGTGCGGCGGCGCGGGACGCCGGACTTGGGGCTCCGGTCGGAGGAGGCTTGCGGCGCGGTGGCTGGCGAGGCAGCGCGGCGGCCGGAGTGGAGGTGCGGCGGCGTGGCGGCCGGCGCGAAGCGAGCGAGCGGCGCGGGCGAGGAGGCGCGCCTCTGGCCCGGATCGGCGGCGGGAGGGCCGGCCTCGGGCCCTCGTGGGCCGGCGGCGAAGTGGGCACGGGGGCGACACGTGGCGCTACGCCACTGGGTGGCGGCGGCAGGCGGATTTGTCCGGCCGGGTCGGACGTGTCTGGCTCGGCGCGGGGATCTGTTTTTTTAGAACTAGGGTTTCGGGGAGAGGAAGAGATCCGAAAATGGAGGGGGGTATATATATAGGCATAGAGGGAGCTAGGAGAGTCCAAATGAGGTGCGGTTTTCGGCCACGCGATCGTGATCGAACGCTCTAGGACATGGAGCAGAGTTTGGTGGGTTTTGGGCCAAATTGGAGGGGTGTTGGGCTGCAACACACACGAGGCCTTTTCGGTCCCTCGGTTAACCGTTGGAGTATCAAACAAAGTCCAAATGGTACGAAACTTGACAGGCGGTCTACCGGTAGTAAACCAAGGCTGCATGACAAGTCTCGGTCCAATCCGGAAATGTTTAATCCCCAAACACGAAAGAAAGCTAGAATTGACCACCTGAGGAGAACGAAGCGCCGGAATGCAAAACGGACAACGGGGATAATGCTCGAATGCATGAGATGAACATGTATGCAAATGCAATGCACGTGATGACATGATATGAGATGCATGAAAAAGAAAACAACACACGGAGACAAAGACCTGAACCCGAGAAATAAATATAACTTAACGCCGAAAACGACAAGAGTTGGAGTACAAATTGGGAAAGTAATATCTGGGGCGTTACAACACTCCACCACTACGAAAAGATCTCATCCCAAGATCTAGGACTGAAAGAACTCCGGGTACTCAGAACGGAGGTGATCCTCGCGTTCCCAGGTAGCTTCATGGTCAGAATGGTGTGACCACTTGACTTTGAGAAATTTGATTGACTTGTTGCGAGTCCTGCGTTCAGTCTCTTCAAAGATTGCAACTGGGTGCTCACGATAGGAGAGATCTTCTTGGAGCTCAATGTCCTCGAAGTTGACGGTGCGTTCAGGCGTCTTGAAGCACTTTGGGAGCTGAGAGACATGGAACACATCATGAACATTTGCAAAGTTTGACGGAAGCTCGAGTTGATAGGCGAGGTCGCCTCTCGTGCTGACAATCTTGAAAGGTCTGACGTATCTGGGGGCAAGCTTCCCTTTGATACCGAAGCGACGAGTCCCTTTCATAGGAGAGACGCGGAGGTAAACATGATCTCCGATCTCGAAAGCCAAATCACGGTGCTTACTATCATAGTAGCTCTTCTGGCGGGATTGGGCTGCTTTGAGGTTATCGCGAATGACCTTGCACATTTCTTCTGCCTCTGTGATTAAGTCATTACCCAGCAGCTGACGTTCACCGGTTTCAGACTAGTTGAGAGGTGTACGTCATTTCCTACCATACAGAATTTCAAATGGGGCCTTGCCCGAACTTGCTTGAAAACTGTTGTTGTATGAGATTTCAGCATAAGGAAGACAATCCTCCCACTTCATGCCGAAGGAGATAACACAAGCCCTGAGCATATCTTCAAGAATCTGGTTGACACGCTCGACTTGACCGCTTGTTTGAGGATGGAAAGCAGTGCTGAAATGGATGTTGGTGCCCATGGCCTTCTGAAAAGAATCCCAAAACTTGGAGGTAAAGATGCTGCCACGGTCTGAAGATATCACTTGAGGAATACCGTGCAGAGAGACAATTCGAGAGGTATAGAGTTCCGCCAATTGAGCTACAGTGATTGACTCTTTGATAGGCAGAAAGTGAGCCACTTTGGTGAGCTTGTCGATGACAACGAATATAGCATCATTGCCACGCTTGGACTTTGGAAACCCAGTCACGAAGTCCATTTCAATGTGGTCAAACTTCCATTCTGGAATGGCAAGAGGTTCGAGGAGACCTGCTGGCCTTTGGTGTTCTGCCTTCACTCTTCTGCAGACATCACATTCATTCACGAATTGAGCGATCTCGCGCTTCATTCGAGTCCACCAATAAGTTTGCTTGAGATCCTGATACATCTTCGTGCTCCCAGGGTGGATGGAGAGGAGAGAGTTGTGAGCCTCGTTCATGATCACTTTACGAAGTTCACCTTTGGGCACAACAATTCGATCCTCGAAGAAGAGAGTGTCCTTGTCATCAAGGCGGTAGCACTTGTACTTGGACTGACTCTTTGCAATACCAATCTTCACCTTTTTCACCATAGCATCAAGAAGCTGGGCTTGGCGAATCTGGTCTTCCAAGGTAGGAGAAACTTGAAGGTTGGCGAGGAAACCTTGAGGAACAACTTGCAGATTAAGTTTGCGGAAAGCTTCACAGAGCTCGGGTTGATAAGGCTTCAGAATCAGACTGTTGCAATATGCTTTCCTGCTCAAAGCGTCAGCAATCACATTGGCCTTGCCTGGAGTATACTCGATACTTGGATTGTACTCTTGAATCATTTCGACCCATCGAGTTTGCCTGAGGTTGAGGTTAGGCTGGGTGAAGATGTACTTGAGACTCTTGTGATCAGTGAAAATGTCCACTTTTCTTCCCAATAGAAGATGTCTCCAAGTCAACAAAGCATGCACAACTGCCGCCAACTCGAGATCATGAGTGGGGTAGTTCTTCTCATTAGGCTTCAACTGGCGATAGGTATAAGCAACAACTTTCTTCTCTTGCATCAGTACAGCACCGAGACCTTGGAGAGAGGCATCACAAAAGACCTCGTACGGCTTGGATTCATCAGGCGGAGTCAAGACTGGAGCAGTGATCAACTTCTCTTTCAAAGTGTTGAAAGCAATATCACATTCCGGAGACCAAACGTACTTGACGTGCTTCTGAAGAAGATTTGAGAGAGGTTTCGCGATCTTAGAAAAGTTTTCAACGAATCTTCGGCAGTAGCTTGCGAGACCGAGGAAGGTACGGAGTTGCTTCACGTTCTGAGGAGGTTCCCAATTAACAATTACAGACACCTTCTCAGGATTCACGGCAATGCCCTTGGCAGAGATGATATGACCAAGATAAAGCACCTCATCGAGCCAAAATTCACACTTGGAGAACTTGGTGTAGAACTGATGTTCCCTGAGCTTGTCAAGAACCAAACGCAAGTGCTTGGCATGATCTTCCTTGTTCTTGGAGAAAACCAGAATGTCATCGAGATAGACCAAAATGAAGTCATTGGTGTAGGGGTTGAAGATGAAGTTCATCATGCGAGAGAACGTTGGAGGTGCGTTGGCGAGGCCAAAAGACATGACAGTGTATTCATATGACCCATAGCTTGTCCTGAAAGCCGTCTTGGGAATATCTTGCTCACGGATTCGAATCTGATGATAACCCATACGAAGATCAAGCTTGGAGAATACTTGGGCACCCTTGAGTTGTTCGAACAGCTCATTGATGTTGGGAAGTGGGTATTTGTTCTTGATGGTCTTCTTGTTCAATGGACGATAATCAACACAAAGTCGGTCCGTTCCATCCTTCTTCTTCACAAAAAGAACACCACAACCCCATGGAGAAGAACTAGGCCGAATGAGACCCATTCTTTCTTGAACATCGAGTTGTTTCTTCAACTCCTTCAACTCTTCAGGTCCGAGCTTGTAAGGACGTTTGCACACAGGTTCCGTACCGGGCTCAAGTTCAATAACAAATTCAACGGGCCGGTGCGGAGGCATTCCTGGGAGTTCTTCTGGGAAGACGTCTTGATACTCACAAACGACTGGGATTTGCGAAATAGCATCCAATTCACCCTTCTCATTGAGAGAAAACAACCGGATTGTATCATCACGAGCAGCAAAGACAATGACATCCTCAGACAAATTAGTCAGTTGAATCTGCCTGGCTGCACAATCGAGCTGAGCCTTGTGCGTAGAGAGCTAGTCCATCCCGAGAATAAGATCAATATCTGAATCACCAAGAACTGTTGGAGAAGCCAGAAACTTGTAGTCACCCAAGGTGATAGTAACATCCGGAACGATGGAGTTAGCCTGCATGCGCTTACCAGGAGAAACAACTGCTAATGGGCTAGGCAGAACTTGTGAAACCAATTCATGCCTAGATGTAAATGGCCTCGAGATGAAACAATGCGAAGCACCCGTATCAAAAAGAACTTTTGCAGGAATATCATTAATAGGAAGGTTACCCATGATCACATCTGACGAATCCTCTGCCTGAGCTGCATTCAGCAAGTTCACCTTTGCGGACTTGGGGTTATGCTTGACCACTGCTGTACTTGCCGATCTGACAGGAGGAGGAGGAAGACGCCTCTGGTTGAAACACTTGTTGGCGTAGTGACCCTTCTGTTGGCACTTGTTGCACGTGACCTCCAAAAGCGGACGGTGGTACGGAGCACTCGATCTTGGAGCTTGAGACGAAGTCTTGTTCTGAAAGCCTGGGTTGGGTGGGTGGGAAGAACCACTGCCACCTTTGCTCTTCTGCTGATACGGCCGACGGAACGGAGGAGGAGGAAGCCAATACTTCTGCTGCTTGGCCACTTGAGTAGAGGAAGAAGGCGTAGTGTCTCTGACTTGCTTCCTGGAAGCATCACACCTCAACTGAGCAGCCTCTTTGCTTCAATGCCATGTTGTAGAACTCATCGTACCTCAACGGCTCAAAGAGGACAAGAGCGAGCTGAATTTCTTCACAGAGACCACCCCTGAACTGCTATATCATGCTCTTCTCATCAGGAACATCCTGCTTGGCAAAACGGGTGAGCTTCTGGAACAACTAGTTGTAGTCATAGACAGACAAAGAGCCTTGCTTCAGATTGCGGAATTCTTCACGTTTGCTTTCAGTCACACTCTGAGGGATGTCATGAGCTCGGAAATCTCGACGGAAATCATCCCAAGTGATCAAAGGTCCACCTCTGGAATCCTTGTACTGCTGGAACCACTCTGCAGCCTGATCTTTGAGCTGGAAAGAAGCGAACTTGACGAAATCTTCAGGCCTGATGTTGCTGCATTCAAAATGCTTGCCCAGATCCACTAGCCAATCGTCAGCATCGGTAGCCTCAACACAATTGTTGAACGTCTTTGGACCATTTGCAAGGAACTGGTTCAGAGTAGCAAAATGGTTCTGATTGTTGCCTTGATTCCCTTGACTGCCTGGATTGCGCTCTTGGAGGATTTGCATGATCAACTGTGTGTTTGCATTGGTTGCGGCCATCACAGCTTGCCAAGCCTCCGGAGGAGGTGGAGGTGGTGGCGGATCAGGATTCGGAGTCATGCGCGTTGGAGGAGCCATCCTGAAGAGGTTGACCACCTTTAGCACATAGATAGACAAATATTGAAGATGAATCCAACGGAATGAAAATTGCAACATAAAGTCTTCACATCCGAACAAAATGAACAAATGCACTTCTCTTGAAGTGGTCACATATTCCTAAATTGCGAAGCCATGTAGAATTAGGTAGAAGAGGTAAATCAACAAGGGATGGAATCAACATATGACTTCGAAGCAACTCGAATACCACAACTCAAAATAAAACCAAGGATTGGCTTGCGAAATAAGCCGGAACAAACATATGATAGAGATTTCGTCCGAAGTTTTCATGGTGGGACCTACACGGGCTCGATCGTACAACACCATCATGTACAAGGCAGTGCACATGACATACGAAGCGTCCCCGAGTCAGCATAGCCAAGGACTCTTTAAGACACAACGAGACCATTGTAAAATCGATCGTGAATAGGCGAACCACTAGACGTCGAACCCCAATTTCATATCATACATCTGTCGGAAGGATATCCTAAGAGCTACTTGAATTCCCACCTATGAAACTCCCGAAACTTTCCGGTTATGCAATCAGGTGTTGGGGATACAGGGGAAGCATAATATCTCACCCAAACTAGCAAATCCTACATCTAGCTGTATCCATCCTTCAACACATAACCAAGAAACCGTCGGAAACCATCTACCTCAACCTTTGAAAAGCATCCGTTATACAAGTTATGGCGATACTCCCGAACTCCCACCCCAGTACTGGGTGGCGTCGAGGTTATCTCACCAACGAACTGCATAAAAGAGATTTTCGATGTCGGCGAACATATCTCAAGTATTCCAGAATTGCAACAATAAAATTATGATGACAACACCTCAGAGCTCAACTCCCCGGGACACTTCCACTAAACCCCTGACAGGAGGCACCAAGACAGTGTTCTCATCATAAGCCATCGGAACAAATCCAAGATACTCGCGTGATCCTAAATTTTTTTTCGTGAAATTTGAGAAGAGAAGAGACAAAACTCTACGTCAGGATGCCTTACCAGAATGATGAGGAGACTGGGAAGTAAAAAAGAATTCCTAAGCTCTCCGATATATAATTCCTAAATGACTCAAAACATTTTTCTAGACACAACTCGGCTGCTAAAAACGATCAAGCAATGGGGGCTCCTAAGGTCGGGGAAGGCTCTGATACCAACTTGTAATGCCCTCGATGCGGCTATATCTCCAACGTGTCGAGGCATGACTTAGAGGCATAACCACATTGAAAGCAATGTCGCAAGTTAGGAAATCATCACACATCCCATGTAATATAATATAAAAGGGGAGGTACAATAGTTGGCTTACACTCGCCACGTCACATCAAAGTACATAAATAACATACATCATTCAAACACTCATGGCCCGACTACGGCGCCAAAATAAAAGACAACCCAACAAGAGACATAGGTCCCGATCACCCCAACTGGGCACCACTACTGATCATCAGGAAAAGACACATAGTAACGCTGAGAATCCTCGTCGTACTCCCACTTGAGCTCAAGCGCGCCATCTGGAGCTATGTCATCTGTCCCTGCATCTGGTGTAATAGTAATCTGTGAGCCATAGGGACTCAGCAATCTCGCACCCTTGCGATCAAGACTATTTAAGCTTAATAGGTAGGAAAGGGGTAATGTATAAGTGGAGCTGCGGTAAGCGACTAGCATATATGGTGGCTAACTTATTCGCAAAAGAGAGCGAGAAGAGGAGGCAAGGCACGAGCGAGAAACTAGAGAGCAACCTGCGCAAGCATAACTCCAACACCGTGTCCGCTTCCCGGACTCCGCCGAGAAGAGGCCATCACGGCAACACACTCAGTTGATTCATTTTAATTAATTAAAGGTTCAAGTTATCTAAAACCGGACATTAACAAATTCCCATCTGCCCATAACCGCGGGCACGGCTTTCGAAAGATCAATCCCTGCAGGGGGGTCCCAACTTAGCCCATAACAAGCTCTCACGGTCAATGAAGGAATAGACCTCCACCCAAGACACACCGATCAGACTCGGTATCTCGGTACAACAAGACGATTCGACAGGTTAAAACAAGTCCAGCAACACCGCCCGAATGTGCCGACAAAACCCGATAGGAGCTGCACATATCTCTTTCTCAGGGCACACTCAGATTGTCCTAGGTACGGGTAGGCCAGCCTAGAGTTGCCCCTGGTGGCCACCGGCAGCTGACAGTTGGACCAACACTCAGAGGAGCACTGGCCCGGGGGGGGTTAAAATACGATGACCCTTGGGCTCCGGAAACCCAAGGGAAAAAGAGGCTAGGTGGCAAATGGTAAAACCAATGTTGGGCATTGCTGGAAAAGCTTTAATCAAGGCTAACTATCAAGGGGTTCCCATTATAGCCCAACCGCGTAAGGGACGCAAGAATCCGGGAACATAACACCGATATGACGGAAACTAGGGCGGCAAGAGTGGAACAAAACACTAGGCGAGAGGCCGAGCCTTCCACCCTTTACCAAGTATATAGATGCATTAAGATAACATGGCAATATAATGATATCCCAACAAGTAAATAAAGGTTCCAACAAGGAACGGCTCCAATCGTCACCTGCAACTAACAACGCTATAAGAAGGGCTGAGCAAAGCGGTAACATAGCCAATCAAAGGTTTGCTAGGACAATGGTGAGTTAGAGGTTGAACGTGGCAATTGGGAGGCTGACAAGCAAGTGGTAGGCATCATAGCATTGGCATAGCAAAAGAGCGAGCAAACGAGCATAGCAAAGATAGTAGTGATTTCGAGGGTGTGATCATCTTGCCTGCACAGTTGTCAGAGTTGACTGGATCCTCAAAAGCAAACTCAACGGGCTCCTCGTTAGCGAACTCGTCTCCCGGCTCTACCCAAACAACACAAACAAGCAACAAGGATACAATCAACCACGTGCAAACTCCAACAATAAGATGCTATGATGGTATGCTATGCGGGATGCGATGTGGGATGCAAAATGCAAGACGTGACAGGAAATGCATGAACCTGGCCTCAACTTGGAAAACCAAGTGTGCCACTAGATAGAGGGGATGAAATCGCTTGAAAATGATATAAAGATCATTGGAATCGGAGCTACGGTTTGGAAATGGCAAGCGTTTTACGAAATGAACCGGTCTGCGATTTACAGCAAGTAGGCACCTAAATGCAACGAAATGAACATGCTACAGCCACCAAACATGACAACAAAAGACATGGCAGGGATGTACACAAGATGCTTATCAAAACACTAGCACTGAGCCACGGCCAAATTCATCCATTATGAGGTTCAAACAAGCATGGCAAAAACGCAAACGCAAAACAGATTTCAGACTTAGTGAAATTAACACTAGTCTGAAATTTCAGACCACGATGCTCTCTTCGGAGCAGCAAATCAACATGACACACAACCTGATTATGACAAGTAAGAACATGGCATGGAGATACTCAACAAGCTTATCAAAAGTCCCAAAGTGACCTGGGGCCAAAAGGGATCACAAAATATGCTAACAAGCACACGAACATAGCTCGCGCACAATCAGTTTTCAGACTTAGTGAAAACTGAGACATGCTGAAATTTAAGTCACGAAGGCATGTAAACGAGCTTGATGCACTCACTACGGTGCGAGTCATGGCAAGGCAAGCATATATTCATAAAGAAGGCACAAAATGCTAGCTATACATGGCAAGAACAATGGCATAGCATGCATGGATCAATAACAATAGCATCGGCAAAATCGCAAACAAGTTGACGATCTGCCCAGATTTACCACGAAGCAAAAGTAGAGCTCGATTTACTCAAGCTAGAGCACTCAACATATGCAAACCAAGACATGGATGGAAAGAGCATAACATGATTAACAAAACTCCCTTATTTATCATCCTCAAAAGAGGCACGGATCACTAGGAAACAAGCTGAACATATGGCATCATGAACTAAAATATCCCAGACTTAGTGAAATCCACTAAGTCCCTGAAAACAGATCTACCAAGTGCCTCACTTGGCAAACTTGCACAAGTCACCACACACATCCTAAAAATGCATGGGTGGCACCTCTGGAAAGAAGACAAAATGCTTAACAATTCATCCCAAAGACTCACAGGCATATCATGCAGACAATAATCATGGCAAAAATGACAAAAGTCTATGATGAACTAACGGATCTGCAACTTAGCTCACGAAGCCTCCTGCTAGCAGCATTTCGGGCATCAAGATGAACTCAAATGAAAATGATGCAATGGAATGAAATGATGTACATGTCGAGACGAACATTTTAATATACTATATGGCCAAAACGGAGCCACGGATGCAAAGATACCATCAGTCAAAGTATGCTTAGAAATCTAGGGTTTGGGGAAGAAAAGTCAACCGATGTGCTCAGATCCAGATCCAGATTTGCACGAGAACCGAGGTCGGTCGGAGAAGCTCGCCGGAGTTCGCGGATGCCGGGGAGGACTTGCCGCGTGGAGGAAGGAGGCGAGGCCGAAGCTCCTCGGGCGTGCGGCAGCGCGGGACGCCGGACTTGGGGCTCCAGTCGGAGGAGGCTTGCGGCACGCCAGCCGGCGAGGCGGCGCGGCGGCCGGAGTGGAGGTGCGGCGGCGTGGCGGCCGGCGCGAAGCGAGCGAGCGGCGCGGGCGAGGAGGCGCGCCTCTGGCCCGGATCGGCGGCGGGAGGGCCAGCCTCAGGCCCTCGCGGGCCGGCGGCGAAGTGGGCATGGGGGCGACACGTGGCGCTACACCACTGGGCGGCGGCGGCAGGCGGATTTGTCCGGCCGGGTCGGACGTGTCCGGCTCGGCGCGGGGATCTGTTTTTTTAGAACTAGGGTTTCGGGGAGAGGGAGAGATCCGAAAATGGAGGGGGGTATATATATAGGCATAGAGGGAGCTAGGAGAGTCCAAATGAGGTGCGGTTTTCGGCCACGCGATCGTGATCGAACGCTCTAGGACATGGAGCAGAGTTTGGTTGGTTTTGGGCCAAATTGGAGGGGTGTTGGGCTGCAACACACACGAGGCCTTTTCGGTCCCTCGGTTAACCGTTGGAGTATCAAACGAAGTCCAAATGGTACGAAACTTGACAGGCGGTCTACCGGTTGTAAACAAAGGCCGCATGACAAGTCTCGGTCCAATCCGGAAATGTTTAATCCCCAAACACGAAAGAAAGCTAGAATTGACCACCGGAGGAGAACGAAGCGCCGGAATGCAAAACGGACAACGGGGAAAATGCTCGAATGCATGAGATGAACATGTATGCAAATGCAATGCACGTGATGACATGATATGAGATGCATGAAAATGAAAACAACACACGGAGACAAAGACCCAAACCCGAGAAATAAATATAACTTAACGCCGGAAACGGCAAGAGTTGGAGTACAAATTGGGAAAGTAATATTTGGGGCGTTACAAGCTGCTTCCAAGGCCAAGCCAGCTCCAAAGCCAAAGCCCAAGAGGAATACAAGAAGCATCCCAGCTGCTGAGAAGAACAAGGCCCCAGTGCCTGACACTGCAGAATATGATGAAGAGCAAGTTCTCAGAAAACTCAAGCCCAAGATCCCGGACCACAACGATGCTCATCCTGTGGCTGAGGACATGAAGCTCAGGAGAGATTCAGGGCTCCGGAAGTGGAGAGAAGCAGACCGGTATGCTTCGAGGAGAAGGACTGCTGTGGACTACAGATTTCACACCAAGGAACAACAGGACTTCTATGAGACAGTGCTGCTAGATAAGAAGCCAATTGTGTGTGACATGAGATGGGTTGATTGGCAATACATCAAGGACAACAAAGAGTACTACCCTGGAGTGCAGGACAGCTTCAAGGCATGTGGAGTAGAGGACTTTGTTGGGCAGAAGCTCACAAAGTGGAACGAGGAACTCATCATGCAGTTCTACTCCACCACACATTTTTATTCAGATGGGAGAATTGTTTGGATGTCTGAGGGTACGAGGTAGCAGTCTACAGTTGCTGAATGGGCTCAACTGATCAATGCCCCACAAGAGCATGAGGATGACTTGGATATCTATGCCAAGAAGAAGATGGACCATAACTCAATGTCAAACATGTACAAGGAGATTCCAAATGAGGCACTTGACACTTTCAAGTTTGGCTCAGTACACTATCTTCTGTCAGGTCTGCCAACCATCAATTGGATACTGAGGCACACCTTGTTGCCCAAGTCAGGTGATCACAAGATGATCAGAGGCCATGTGATCAATTTGCTACATATCTTTGATGTGCCACAAAAGTTCAAGGTGATGAGCCTCATGGTAGAGACCATCAAGAGGACTGGAGCAGACCAGAAGAGGAGCTGTGGGTATGCCCCACAAATTCAGGAGCCCATTAACTCCAAGATGGGCACGGGCATATACTTATTGGACAAGGAACACCTGCCCATCCGTCCAGATTTTGAAGATAATCAATTTGTCATGACTGAGAATGAACCATCGTCTGCCCAAGCACAAGCCAAGAAGGAGAAGGCAAGGAAGGAGAAAGCTGCCAAGATGCCAACTCAAGAGGAGGCATCTGAATATTTCTTGAAAACCAAACAAGAGAAGCTTGGTTACCTGATTGCATCCACCCTACGGATTGAGAAAGGATTAGCCACCCTAACTCAGAACCAGGCAAGCCTAGAGAGGATCGTAGAACAAAGGTTCTATGACTTGGATATCAAGGTGACAGAGATTCAGACTGCAGTGGAGCAGCTCCAAGATGACATGCAGGAGAGGAGAGGCAAGACTACAACTGATGCCTTTGCCAGAGTGCCACGAGGTCCTAGGTCGTCTGCAGTGCTAGTTGCTGACACCAGAGCCACCACTTCTGCATCAGCTACAGCCTCAGTTCCACCAGCTCCAGCGTCTACTTCAGCCTCGACTCCGACCACGTCTATCGAAGGCTTCGTCCTTGGAGTGCTCCGGACTCCACCACCACCTGAAGATCAAGCCTGAGTGTCGATTTAGCACAATGCATTTTCTAGGAACTTTTTGGTAACTTGTTGCCAAAGGGGGAGAAAATGTATAGATCATAGGCTTTGAGAGAGAGATTGTTGTTTTTCTCTCTTGCTTTATTTGGTGGTTTTTCGAACTTTGTTTGCTTTTGAGTGCTTGAGTACTATGTTGCTATGTCATTATCTGTGAGACATTGATGATCATGTGTTTGATCATAAGCTACACTTAATGCTTGCTTAATATTATTATCCTATCTATCTTATGTGATCATTCACTATTCTTGGTGATGGGTGCGTGTATTTCATTCTTATCTTTTTAAGCGCTCCACCAAGATGTATGTGACATGGAAGAGTAACCCATGACTCTAACTCTTTGTGCATTTGCAGTCCAAAGCAAATCTTAAATATGCACAAATTTAGGGGGAGCTCTTACTTATCACATACTTCTCAAAGCGACGATATATTTCATGCCTATTATCATTTGTCGAAGCTTTGATCTATATGTTGTCATCAATTACCAAAAAGGGGAAATTGAAAGTGCAACTATCCCTAGGTGGTTTTGGTAATTCATAACAACATATAGCCCATTAAGCTAATGCTATTCCAAGATGATTATTTCAGGAAAGCTCAATGATTGGCATGGCATGGATGTGAAAGTGGAACTCTCAAAATGCTAAGGACAAAGGATTGGCTCAAGCTCAAAAGCTCAAGACTCTTCATTTTATATTTTAGTGATCCAAGATCACATCGAGTCTTTAGGAAAAGCCAATACTATAAAGGAGGGATGAGGTGTTGCTTAATGAGCCTCTTGCTTCATGTGCTTAGTGATATGCTCCAAAAACCCTCAACTACTTTCCCATATCCACATTTGACCTAAACCCTAAGCCAAACTCGGCCCTATCGATTCTTTCTATCCGGCGCCACCGAGTTTCATTTGTCATAAGCCATTGCCAAACCCTAGCAATTCGGTTCTACCGATAGGGATCTCGGTCTCACCGAGATGGGATTGCAAACTCTCTGTTTCCCTTTCGTAACTTTTCGGTCTCACCGAAAGAGTGGATCGGTCCCATCGAGATTGCAATGTAAACTCTATGTTTCCCTTTTGTAACTTTTCGGTCTCACCAAAAGAGCAAATCGGTCCCATCGAGTTTGCCTGACCAACTCTCTGGTTAGCTAATTACCAAAATCGGTCTCACCAAGTTTGTGTAATCGGTCTCACTGAGATTACGTTATGCCCAAACCCTAACCATATCGGCCCTACCGAGTTGCATGTCAGTCCCACCGAAAATCTCTAACGGTCACTAGGTTTACCTTTTCGGTCCGACCGAGTTTGTTGATTCGGTCCCACCGAGATTGGTAAATTGTGTGTAACGGTTGGATTTTGTGTTGAGGCTATATATACCCCTCCACCTCCTCTTCATTCATGGAGAGAGCCATCAGAACACATATACACTTCCAACTCATATGTTCTGAGAGAGAATCACCTACTCATGTGTTGAGACCAAGATATTCCATTCCTACCATATGAATCTTGATCTCTAGCCTTCCCCAAGTTGCTTTCCACTCAAATCTTCTTTCCATCAGATCCAAATCCTATGAGAGAGAGTTGAGTGCTGGGGAGACTATCATTTGAAGCACAAGAGCAAGGAGTTCATCATCAACACACCATTTGTTACTTCTTGGAGAGTGGTGTCTCCTAGATTGGCTAGGTGTCACTTGGGAGCCTCCGACAAGATTGTGGAGTTGAACCAAGGAGTTTGTAAGGGCAAGAAGATCGCCTACTTCGTGAAGATCTACCGCTAGTGAGGCAAGTCCTTCGTGGGCGATGGCCATGGTGGGATAGACAAGGTTGCTACTTCGTGGACCCTTCGTGGGTGGAGCCCTCCGTGGACTCGCGCAACCGTTACCCTTCGTGGTTGAAGTCTCCATCAACGTGGATGTAGGATAGCACCACCTATCCGAACCACGGGAAAAACATCCGTGTCTCCAATTGCGTTTGAATTCTCCAAACCCTTCCCTTTACATTCTTGCAAGTTGCATGCTTTACTTTCCGCTGCTAATATACTCTTTGCATGCTTGCTTGAATTGTGTGATGATTGCTTGACTTGTTCTAATATAGCTAAAATCTGCCAAGAACTAAAATTGGGAAAAGGTTAAGTTTTTATTTGGTCAAGTAGTCTAATCACCCCCCCCCCCTCTAGACATACTTTCGATCCCACGGTTGCGCTCGAAGTTGTTGAGTTCTTCATGCATGGCATTGAGCCAATCCGGATCTTCTAGCGCTTCATAGACCTTGTGGGGTTCCACACAAGAGAAAAACGCGTGATGCTCACAATAATTTGCTAATTGTCTACAAGTGCTTACCCCCTTTCTTAAGCTTCCAAGCACATTCGTCATGAGATGATCCTTGGTGGAGAGCTTGGAAGCAACCTTGGCGTCACGACGCTCTAATTCCTCCTCGGGGGTGAGACGAGGAGTGGTCACTTGATCATCTTGAGCGTCGTCTTGGGCTTGTTCTTGTTCTTGAACTTGCTCGGAGGAGAGAACTTGACCTTGGGAATCACTTGATGTGTCAACACCGTCTTGAGCGTGATCTTGCCCTTGGTCATGTTCTTGAGGATGAGGGCCTTCATGTTGTTCTTCGGAAGCGTGTGGGCCTTGGGTTGGTGATGGCTCCACTTGAGTGGAGCTTTGTCCTTCTCCTTCAGCCACAAGGGGTTCCTCAATGGGTAGGATAAAGCCAACACCCATTCTTCTTATGGCTTGGGGAGGAATTTCATCACCTACATCACAAGTGCCACTTTGCTCCACTTGGGAGCCGTTATTCTCATCAAACTCCACGTTACACGTCTCCTCAATAAGTCCCGTGGATTTATTGAGGACGCGGTAAGCATGAGAGTTTGTAGCATAGCCAAAAATATGCCCTCATAAGCTCTAGCCTCAAATTTAGACAACCGAACACCTTTCTTGAGAATGAAACACTTACACCCGAATACCCGGAAGTACTTGAGATTAGGCTTGTTACCGGTGAGTATCTCATATGGAGTCTTGTTCAAGCCCTTGCGGAGGTAGAGCCGATTGGATGCATGACACGCGGTATTGATGGCTTCGGCCCAAAAGTTGTACGGAGACTTGAACTCCGCCATCATGGTCCTTGCCGCATCCATCAATGTCCGGTTCTTCCTCTCCGCAACACCGTTTTGTTGAGGGGTGTAGGGTGCGGAATATTGATGCTTGATTCCCTCATCACTAAGAAATTCATCCAAGGTGTAGTTCTTGAACTCGGTGCCGTTGTCACTTCTTATTGTCAAGATCTTTGCATTGTGTTGACGCTGTGCTTCATTTGCAAACTCAATGACGGTTTGTTGGGTCTCGCTCTTCCTCTTGAAGAAATACACCCAGGTGTACCTTGAGTAGTCATCCACAATCACCAAGCAATACTTCCTACCTCCAAGACTATCGAAAGATGGAGGCCCAAAGAGATCCATGTGAAGGAGCTCCAAAGGCCTCTTCTAATAAATGATCGTCGTGGGAGGGTGAGCCTTCTCATGTAGCTTTCCTTCAATACAGGCACTACAAGCACGATCTTTAGCAAAACTAACATTCGTTAGTCCATGGACATGGTCCCCCTTGAGGAGACTTTGCAAAGATCTCATATTGGCATGGGCTAAACGGTGATGCCAAAGCCATCCCACATCAACTTTAGCCATTAGGCATGTCGTGGTCTTAGTGGGTTGCTCCGAAAAGTTAATCACATATAGACCGTTCTCGACATGCCCAACAAAAGCTACTTTAAGAGTCTTGCTCCACAAGAGGGCCACGGTATCGATATCAAAGAAAGTGGCAAAGCCCATGATTGCAAGTTGACGAACGGAAAGTAAATTGTATGCAAGGGACTCAACAAGCATGACCTTCTCGATCGTGAGATCATGAGAGATGACCACCTTGCCAAGTCCCAATACCTTCGAAGATGAGGCATCACCCCACTCGACATTGGTGGGCATAGATGGAACCTTGTGCACGTCCACCACCAAGTCCTTGCTTCTGGTCATATGATTTGTGGCTCCGCTATCGAGCAATCATGATTCCCCACCGGAAGCAAACACCTATAAGAGATCAATGCTTGGCTTTAGGTACCCATTTTGTAATGGGTACTTTGATGTTAGTAACAAGGGTTTTTGTAACCCAAATAGACCATTCAATGTATTCATGAGGAGAACCAACAAATTTGGCATAAACAAGCCCATCACTAGCACGGCATAACACATAAGAAGGATTAAAATCACCGGCTTTGTTGGGAGGGGTGATTGAAAGCACAAGTGCTCCCTAGGTGGTTTTGGTAATTAATGACAACATATCTCTTGTTGGACTAACGTTTCTATCTAGTATGTTTTAGATAAGTTCAACAATGGAGTGGCATGGACTAAAGGTTGTGGGAAATTTTCCAAGATGCTAAGGACAAAGGATTGGCTAAAGCTTAAAGCTCAAGACTCCTCATTTTACATTTTAGTGATCCAAGATCACATTGAGTCCATAGGAAAAGCCAATACTATCAAGGAGGGATGAGGTGTTGCTTAATGAGCCTCTTGCTTCAAGTGCTTAATGATATGCTCCAAAATCCTCAGCTACTTTCCCACTTCCACATATGACCTAAACCCAAAGCCAAACTCGGCCCTACCGATTTTTTCAACCCGACGCCACCGAGTTTCACTTGTCATAGCCATTGCCAAACCCTAAGCAAATCGGTTCTACCGATAGGGATCTCGGTCTCACCGAGATGGGATTGCAATTTCTCTGTTTCCTTTTCGTAACTTTTCGGTCTCACCGAAAGAGCGGATTGGTCCCACAGAGATTGCAATGTAAACTCATTGTTTCCTTTTCGTAACATTTTGGTCTCACCGAGAAGAGCGAATCGGTCCCACCGAGTTTGCCTGACCAACCCTCTGGTTAGCTTATTACCAAATCGGTCTCACCGAATTTGTGTAATCGGTCTCACCGAGATTACGTTATGCCCTAACCCTAACCATATCGGTCCTACCGAGTTGCATGTCAGTCCCACCGAAAATCTCTAACGGTCACTAGGTTTACTATTTCGGTCCGACCGAGTTTGTTGATTCGGTCCCACCGAGATTGGTCAATTGTGTGTAACGGTTGGATTTTGTGTGGAGGCTATATATACCCCTCCACCTCCTCTTCACTCGTGGAGAGAGTCATCAGAACACATCTACACTTCCAACTCATATGTTCTGAGAGAGAACCACCTACTCATGTGTTGAGGCCAAGATATTCCATTCCTACCACATGAATCTTGATCTCTAGCCTTCCCCAAGTTGCTTTCCACTCAAATCTTCTTTCCACCAAATCCAAATCCTGTGAGAGAGAGTTGAGTGTTGGGGAGACTATCATTTGAAGCACAAGAGCAAGGAGTTCATCATCAACACACCATTTGTTACTTCTTGGAGAGTGGTGTCTCCTAGATTGGCTAGGTGTCACTTGGGAGCCTCCGACAAGATTGTGGAGTTGAACCAAGGAGTTTGTAAGGGCAAGGAGATCGCCTACTTCGTGAAGATCTACCGCTAATGAGGCAAGTCCTTCGTGGGCGATGGCCATGGTGGGATAGACAAGGTTGCTTCTTCGTGGACCCTTCGTGGGTGGAGCCCTCCGTGGACTCGCGCAACCGTTACCCTTCGTGGGTTGAAGTCTCCATCAACGTGGATGTAGGATAGCGCCACCTATCCGAACCATGGGAAAAACATCCGTGTCTCCAATTGCGTTTGAATTCTCCAAACCCTTCCCTTTACATTCTTGCAAGTTGCATGCTTTACTTTCCGCTGCCTATATACTCTTTGCATGCTTGCTTGATATGTATTGTGAATGTTGAAATTGTGCCTAAACTGCACTTAAAGCGAAAAAGCTTAAAAACTACAACGTTAGCATTAAGTGTCTAATCACCCCCCTCTAGACACATCTACTTCGAGGTCCTTCAAGTGGTATCAGAGCTTTGGTCTCCATTGCCTTGGTTTAATCACCATTGGAGGAAGATGGATGTGTCTACTTTAGGGAGTCTTAGACATAGAGTGCCTATTCTTGATGGAGAGTATTTTCATGAGTGGAAAAATGAGATGCTTGTAATTTTCAACCAATATCATTTGAACAAGTATATTGCTAGCCCTTGTGCACCTCATATTGATCCTTTGCATCCTAACCTAGATGAAGATATCGACATAATTCGCAATCTTAGAACTATTGAGCTCATCATTAGAGGATTGCCCAAAAATTTGATTGCTAGTTTGCCTACTCTTAATTGTGCCTATACTATATGGAAATTTCTTGAGGAACGATTTCCCGATTATTCCTTGAAAAATCTGGATGAAATTCTCCATAAATCTATTACCTTGAGTAAAATGAACTCTAGTGATCCTAGTTTTGGTGATTGTCTATTTGAGCTTACCAATCTCAAGCGTGCTAAAGGAGATCTTGGAATCATTATATCCGAAGCTATAAGAATTCGTAAAGGTGACCACTTTGATGATCATTTATCTAATGAATTACCCTCTCTAGGAAATGATGAGTCACAAGATCATGGTGAACATGGATACTATGATGATGATGATGATGATTGTGACTTCGATCTTGATGATGCAATGATACATTTTGGTCTTATGGCAAATCTTCGGGGATATGTGACAGGAGGAAAGGAATGGGTTCTTGATAGTGGATGTACTGATCATATGACCGGAGATGAAGAGAAGTTCCATGAGCTTGCTGAAAATGACGGCCCTCAAAAATATGTCACCTTTGGTGATAATTCAAAGGGTAAAGTGGTTGGCCTTGGTAAGGTGGCCATCTCACATGATAGTTCCATTCAAAATGTCATGCTCGTTGAATCTCTCGGCTACAACTTACTTTCAGTATCTAGACTTGCTGATTTCAGTTTGAATGTCCTATTTACTGAGGTAGATTGCCAAGTGTTTCGTCGAGACAATCATAAAATGGTCTTTACCGGTATGCGTAGAGGTGATCTTTACATTGTCGATTTCTCTAAAAAGGCACAACCTAAAACTTGCTTTATTGCTAAATCCTCAAAAGGTTGGTTGTGGCATAGACGACTAGGTCACGTTGGCATGAGAAACCTTGACAAGCTTATTAAAGGAAATCATATCCTTGGAGTTAACGATGTCATATTTTATAAGGATAGACTTTGTAGTGCTTGTCAAGCAGGTAAACAGGTTGGAGGAAGGCATCCCGTGAAGAACATCATGACCACAAGGAGGCCACTCGAGCTACTTCATATGGATCTTTTTGGTCCCAACGCCTACAAGAGTCTCGGTGGAAATTCTTTTGGTCTAGTTATAGTTGATGATTTTTCAAGATTTATGTGGGTGTTCTTTCTTGATGACAAGTCGCAGGTCCAGAAGATCTTCAAAAACTTCGCTAGGAAGGCCCAAAATCAGTTTGACGTGAAGATCAAGAAGGTTCGGAGTGACAACGGAACGGAGTTCAAGAACGCAAATGTGGACACCTTTCTTAACGAAGAAGGGATTTCACACGAGTTCTCGGCTACGTACACACCTCAACAAAATGGAGTTGTTGAGAGGAAGAACCGGACGCTCATCGAAATGGCGAGAACGATGCTTGATGAGTACAAGACGCCGAAGCACTTTTGGGCAGAAGCGGTTGAGACAGCTTGCCATGCAACAAATTGCTTGTATCTTCACAAGCTACTCGGCAAGACGTCATACGAGCTCCTCACCGGTAACAAACCCCAAGTTGGATACTTTCGAGTATTCGGCTCAAAGTGCTACATTCTTGACAAGCATCATCGTTCAAAGTTTGCTCCTAAATCTCATGAATGTTTTCTACTTGGTTATGGCTCAAACTCTCACACTTACCGTGTCTACAACAATTTCACCCGAAAGGTTGAAGAGATGGTAGATGTGAAGTTTGATGAATCTAATGGCTCACAAGTAGAGCAATTGCCAATCGATGTAGGAGACAAAGACCCTTCAGAAGCAATCCAAGACTTGTCTATTGGCAAAATTCGTCCAACGGAGGTGAAGGAGAGTACCTCGTCCATCCAAGTGGAAGCTTCTACTTCACGACAAGGTGAACCAAGAATTGATACGGAAGCATCCACAAGTGGGACACACCAAGATGAAGAAGACGAGGAAATGCATCAAGACGAACATCAACAACCTCCTTCTCCACCACGGCAAGAGAATGACAACGTCAACAATGAAGAAGGCCAAGAAGAAGAACAAGATGAGGAAGATGTTCAACGAAGACCCAAGCAAAAGCTCTCACGAGTTCGAGCAAGAATTGCCAAAGATCATCCCGTCGAGAAAATCTACAATGATATTCAAACCGGGAGAATCACTCGCTCAAAAACTCGTTTAGCTAACAATTGTGAAAACTATTCATTCATCTCTAGCATTGAACCTATGAAGGTTGAAGAAGCATTGGAAGATCCGGATTGGATAAACGCTATGCATGAAGAGCTACACAACTTTGAGAGAAACCAAGTTTGGACATTGGTTGAGAAGCCCGACAACAACCACAACATCATTGGTACCAAATGGGTGTTTCGCAACAAGCAAGATGAAGATGGACAAGTGGTTCGCAACAAAGCACGTCTCGTCGCCCAAGGGTACACACAAGTCGAAGGTATGGACTATGGTGAGACATATGCTCCCGTTGCTAGACTTGAGTTCATTCGCATCTTACTTGCCTATGCTAATCACCATAATATCACCTTGTACCAAATGGACATTAAAAGTGCTTTTCTAAATGGGGAAATAGAGGAGGAGGTTTATGTCAAACAACCTCCCGGCTTTATCAATCCTATGAAACCAAATCATGTTTACAAACTTCACAAAGCTCTTTATGGTCTTAAACAAGCTCCTAGAGCATGGTATAAATGCTTGACCAAGTTCCTTATTGCAAGTGGTTTTGAAATTGATAAAATTGATTCTACTCTTTTTACTAAAAGGGTTAATGGAGAACTATTTGTATGCAAAATTTATGTTGATGATATCATATTTGGTTCAACTAACCCTCTCTTTAGTGAAAAGTTTGGAAAGCTAATGTCAGAGAAGTTTGAGATGTCTATGATGAGTGAACTCAAATTCTTTCTCGGTTTGCAAATCAAGCAAACTAAGGAAGGTACATTTGTCTCTCAAATGAAGTACACCAAGGACTTATTCAAGAAGTTCAATATGCAAGAATGCAAAGGTATGCCTACACCCATGCCTACTAGTGGACATCTTTATTTGACCAAAGATGGTGAACCGGTTGATCAAAAGGTTTATCGCTCTATGATTGGTTCTTTGTTATACCTATGTGCTTCACGTCCCGACATTATGCTAAGTGTGTGCATGTGTGCACGTTATCAAGCTGCTCCTAAAGAATGTCATCTTAAGGCCGTGAAAAGGATAGTGAGATACTTAATTCATACACCAAACTTTGGCATTTGGTATCCTAAGAGGTCTTATTTTGATCTTGTTGGCTATTCCGACTTGGATTATGCCGGAGACAAGGTTGATAGAAAGTCCACTTCGGGTACTTGTCAATTTCTTGGTAGATCTCTTGTGTCTTGGTCTTCCAAGAAACAAAACTCGGTATCCTTATCCACCGTCGAAGCGGAATACATTGCCGCTAGTTCCTGTTGTGCTCAATTACTTTGGATGACCCAAACTCTTAAAGATTATGGGATCTATGTGAAACATGTTCCACTGCTTTGTGACAATGAAAGTGCTATCAAAATTGGTCATAATCTTGTACAACATTCTCGAACTAAGCATGTTGAAGTTCGTCATCATTTCATTCGAGACCATGTTGCTAAGGGTGACATTGATTTTAAGCATGTTCGCACCGATAAGCAATTAGCAGATATATTTACTAAACCTCTTGATGAGAATGTATTTTGCAGGTTGAGAGGTGAATTGAACATTATTGATGCTTCGAACTTGGAGTAGGAACTCCATTGGATACATGCAAGACATGAGCTTATGACTAATCCATGCTATATCTCTTATGATGACTATCTTATGTCTTGGATATATTTGTACCTTGCATGCTGTCTAACCCATGTAGGTGCTTGGTTGAATCTAATTCCATGAGATTGCGACTCACTCACATCTTGAGCAATCTCTACATCACCAAGTCTCTACACAATGGTGGTTGAAGACAAGGAAGCACAAAACCATTCAAACATATCCTTTGACAAATTCTATGTTGAGCTTCATGATTGTCATTTTTGGATACACAAGTGCTCTTCCTTGCAAGAACTAACCCATGTAGGTAGATGAACTCAAACTCCAAGTGGTGCTCCCAACTCTTGATGAGCTACATCAACCTTGAGCACCCACACAAGTCCAACTACATGAGCAAGAACCACACCACCACCCAAGGTATGTTATTCCATCTTAGAGAAGCTTTACTCCAAGACATGAGTCAAAGCAACTCAACAAGATGTGAATACATCAAGATGCTTAAACGAAAAATGGTAACCCCATTTTGAGCTTAAACGATGAGTATGACCTATGATCAAGTGTTTTCACTTGACTCCTAAGTCAATATACTCTAACATAGGTGACTATGTCATCGCCCAACTCTAGATGAAGTTCTCTTGTGTTCTTTTCTGTGTTATTGCATTTGTATCATGCATATTTATTTTCTTTCTCTTTTTCAGTTTCTTCTCTTTTCTTTTTGTTTTTGTTCTGCATTTTCTGCATTCAATTCCTTGCAAATCCTTCAGATAATTCATTGCAAATCTTTGTGAGATCCTACATATGTTTAGTGAGCTGAGGTGACAAGTGTTTTTCTCTGTGTTGAACTCGGTTTCACCGACTTGTAGTTTTCGGTCCAACCGAATCTTTTCAGCCCCACCGAAACATGCCACTCGGTGCCACCGACTTCACAACAGGAAAAACAGTTTGCCACTTGTTCTATATTTCTTCGGATCCAGCTCTACTCAATGAATCTTGTCCTCTACAAGCATCACCGTTTTATCCATTGCTTTGTGCTGAGTCTCAAGGACCAAACCTATACGACGGATTCCAGAAAGCCCTTCTTGGAAATTGATGTCAAAGGGGGAGAGAGAGATCACATCAAAGCTTATCACCTACAAGGGAGAAAGTATTAAGGGGGAGAAAGAGATTTCCAGGGGGAGAGAATACTCAAGGATCCCAGATGCTTGATGTTCAAGAGGAGAGATGTCACATGTCTTTTTGGGGGAAAGAAATGTTCATATGTGCTTATTTGCATTAAGTTCTATCCATTTGTATCTTTTAGCTCTGATTTTCTGTTCCCTATCTTCTCCCAATATCCCATGTAAGATTCAGGGGGAGCAAGACACCAAGAAATCAGTCAAATTCATTGCATATCTTTACTCTTGGGGACAAGTTGAATCCATTGTGGTACCTTGTACTCACTCTCTACATGTCATCCCAGTCTTGGTACTCTTGTGGCTTCTTTGGTTTGCTCTGGCTAGTGGAGGTACCTGTGTTATCTAACCTTGTTTGTGCAGGTTCATTCCATCCTAAGCCAGCTACAGACTACGAGGTAAGTGTATGCATCAAAATCATGAGTATGAGGAATTCTTGCTTATGTACATACTGTTTGCAAGAAGGACTCATGAGCATGAAGGTATTTTCCTTGATAATCTTTTGCTTTGATGCATATGGCCAAGATACATGTAACACATTGCCTACTCTGTCATGGTTATGCTCTCACATGCCTCTATATTTCACATTTACATGAGTGCATACATGTAGGGGGAGCCTATGCTTGTTACATGTCCTTCCAAAGCTTTACTTGTTGTTCTTTATATCTTTATCTAAAAGCTTTGATGTATGTTGCCATCAATTACCAAAAAGGGGGAGATTGAAAGCACAAGTGCTCCCTAGGTGGTTTTGGTAATTAATGACAACATATCTCTTGTTGGACTAACGTTTCTATCTAGTATGTTTCAGATAAGTTCAACAATGGAGTGGCATGGACTAAAGGTTGTGGGAAATTTTCCAAGATGCTAAGGACAAAGGATTGGCTAAAGCTTAAAGCTCAAGACTCCTCATTTTACATTTTAGTGATCCAAGATCACATTGAGTCCATAGGAAAAGCCAATACTATCAAGGAGGGATGAGGTGTTGCTTAATGAGCCTCTTGCTTCAAGTGCTTAATGATATGCTCCAAAATCCTCAGCTACTTTCCCACTTCCACATATGACCTAAACCCAAAGCCAAACTCGGCCCTACCGATTCTTTCAACCCGGCGCCACCGAGTTTCACTTGTCATAGCCATTGCCAAACTCTAAGCAAATCGGTTCTACCGATAGGGATCTCGGTCTCACCGAGATGGGATTGCAATTTCTCTATTTCCTTTTCGTAACTTTTCGGTCTCACCGAAAGAGCGGATCGGTCCCACCGAGATTGCAATGTAAACTCACTGTTTCCTTTTCGTAACATTTCGGTCTCACCGAGAAGAGCAAATCGGTCCCACCGAGTTTGCCTGACCAACCCTCTGGTTAGCTTATTACCAAATCGGTCTCACCGAGTTTGTGTAATCAGTCTCACCGAGATTACGTTATGCCGTAACCCTAACCATATCGGTCCTACCGAGTTGCATGTCAGTCCCACCGAAAATCTCTAACGGTCACTAGGTTTACTATTTCGGTCCGACCGAGTTTGTTGATTCGGTCCCACCGAGATTGGTAAATTGTGTGTAACGGTTGGATTTTGTGTGGAGGCTATATATACCCCTCCACCTCCTCTTCACTCGTGGAGAGAGCCATCAGAACACATCTACACTTCCAACTCATATGTTTTGAGAGAGAACCACCTACTCATGTGTTGAGGCCAAGATATTCCATTCCTACCACATGAATCTTGATCTCTAGCCTTCCCCAAGTTGCTTTCCACTCAAATCTTCTCTCCACCAAATCCAAATCCTGTGAGAGAGAGTTGAGTGTTGGGGAGACTATCATTTGAAGCACAAGAGCAAGGAGTTCATCATCAACACACCATTTGTTACTTCTTGGAGAGTGGTGTCTCCTAGATTGGCTAGGTGTCACTTGGGAGCCTCCGACAAGATTGTGGAGTTGAACCAAGGAGTTTTTAAGGGCAAGGAGATGGCCTACTTCGTGAAGATCTACCGCTAGTGAGGCAAGTCCTTCGTGGGCGATGGCCATGGTGGGATAGACAAGGTTGCTTCTTCATGGACCCTTCGTGGGTGGAGCCCTCCGTGGACTCGCGCAACCGTTACCCTTCGTGGGTTGAAGTCTCCATCAACGTGGATGTAGGATAGCACCACCTATCCGAACCACGGGAAAAAACATCCGTGTCTCCAATTGCGTTTGAATTCTCCAAACCCTTCCTTTTACATTCTTGCAAGTTGCATGCTTTACTTTCCGCTGCCTATATAATCTTTGCATGCTTGCTTGATATGTATTGTGAATGTTGAAATTGTGCCTAAACTCCACTTAAACCGAAAAAGCTTAAAAACTGCAACTTTAGCATTAAGTGTCTAATCACCCCCCTCTAGACACATCTACTTCAAGGTCCTACAGTGACATTGCCATTCTTGACATTGTTCTTCTTCTTCTCATCGGAGGCACTCTCTCCCTCCTTCACAAAGGTTTGCATGAGAGGAGGAGGTCGTTTGGTCTTGTCATTCTTCTTCTTGTTCTTGGAGTCAGGCACGTACCCAACCCCTTCCTTGGCCACAACTCCCTTTTGGTTGATCAAGAGATCGTTGAGGTTCTTCTTGCCTTGTATGCAAGTCGCAAGACCTCTCTCAAGTTGCCTGTTTAGCTTAGCGTTCTCCTCAACGAGATGCACATGCTCACAACATGGGTTAGTAGCATTTGCATTATCAATTAACATCATACGAGGGAAAGTGGCTTTTTCCTTGGTTAGCTTTACTTGAAGGTTATCATGAGACTCTTTGAGGCTAGCATGAGCACCCTTCAAGACCTTGTGAGCCTTGTTAAGTAGATCAAACTCCTCTTTGAGTCTAGCAAGATCAACCTCAAGTTCGGCCTTCTCGGAGTTTAGCACATGAGAAACTATGAGGACATGATCATAATGTTTCTTTAACTTAGCATGATCAACGTTGTGTGACTCCTCAAGAGCCAAACGAAGACCACGCTCTTCCTCAAAAGCGTTGGAAAGATCCGAAATCTCATCGTCATAGTCACGACTATGCCCTTCCATCTTAGTGATGGTGTCTTCATGAGCCTCGATCATGTCATTGGCTTCACCAAGTTGTTCCAAGAGAGCAACAAAGTGCTTCTTGGATTTTCCCTTGAGTTTGCCCATAAAGGCCTCAAACTCGTTAGCCTCCACATTAGCTCCCTCAAGTTCATTAATGCTATCCATCGGAGAAGGATGATTAATGATGGTAGTTTTGATATTGGGGGTTACCTTGTTGGTGGCTTTAGCCATGAGGCACTTGGCGGTGATGCTCTCATTGGGTGAGTCGAAGAGAGACACCCGTGAAGTCGTTGCAATGGCAATGGAGGCCATGGCAACCGACTCATCATCTTCATCATCGTCATCATCCTCATTGTACTCTTCTTGTACAACCAACGCCTTGGGAGGAGTCTTCTTGGTGAAGTTGTTCTTGTTGGGGAACGACTTGGCCTTGTCTTTTCGGATGAGCTTGCCACCATTGTCTTCCCTCTTCTCATACGGGCATTCCGCAACAAAATGACTCACGTTGCCGCAATTGTAGCAAGTCCTTACACGTTGCTTGCCCCTCGTGCCACTCGAGTTGTTTTTGCTAAAGTTTGGCCTTGAGTTTTTCTTGCTCCAAAATTGCCTTGAAGCAAGTGCCATGTGTTCATGATATGCATACTTCGTATCTTCGGGGTTGCTCTCCTCTTCTTCCTCTTCTTCTTCTTCAACGGTGAGCTTGGCCTTCAATGCAAGGTTAGGCTTCTTTGCCCGTTGCGAACGGAGCACTGCATTGTCAGCGGTCTTGTCCAAAATGTTCATGGACACAAACTCATCCAACACTTCACTTGAGGTCAAAGTGTGGAAGTCCGGTCTTTGACGAATGACGGAGGACATGGCCTTGTGGTAGGGCATCATTGCCTTGAGGAATTTGCGCTTGATCCAATTGTCATCCGTGTCCTTGCTCCCGTGATCTCGTAGTCAGACCGCGAGTTTGATTACTCTCCGATAAAGCTCACGAGGTTCTTCATCTTCTTTCATAGCAAACTCATCGGCCTCATCTTGCACCACTTCATAGTTGGAGCGTTGAATGCTTGCGCTTCCCTAGTAGAGAGAGACAACACAATGCCATGCATCTTTGGCCAAGGCGAAGGGACGAAGATGAGGTAGGTCTTCGGGTGGAATTGCATCTTGAATGATAAAGAGAGCATTCTCATTGAATTGATTATCCGCGGCTTCTCGAGGAGTGAAGTTGCTTGGATCATGCGGATAAAACCTTCTTCAATGATTCTCCAAAGGTTAGTGTTCACATGATTTTAAATGACGTTTAAAGCGGTAAACCCAAGAATCAAAGTCCTCATTTTTCACAATCTTAGGGGGAGGGCCGGCATGATTCAAATGAGTAGAAGGAACGGATCCACCATAAACAAGTGGTGGTTCCACATGAGCAAAGATGCCGGTGCCATTTTTACCACTAGAAGATGGAGCCTTTTCACTACTAGCTTCCCCCTTGTCGGGGATAGCATCCATCACCTTGTTGGTGGGATCACCCACTTTCAACGGTGCGGTGGAAAGCACAGTCAAAAAAATGGTGCGGTGGAAAGTTTAAGCCCCTCAAGAAATTTAGTAAACATGCTTTCAACCTCGGTCGTCATGGAGGTCTTCAATGTCTCTAAGGCCACATTGAATTCCTCACGAGAGGCCGAGGTTCCCCCATCGCCCGTGGACGAGATCGGATTCACACCGGAGTGTTCCTCCACACCGTCTATGGTATCAACCATACTATTTGGACAGTAAAGTCCTTAATAAAGAGACGAGGCTCAGATACCAATTGAAAGGATCGATATGGTTGACTAGAGGGGGGGTGAATAGGCAACTACCAATTTTTACTTCTCTTTACCAAATTAAACTTTGCATCAAAGTAGGTTGTCTAGATGTGCAACTAGGTGAGCAACCTATATGATGCAATAACAACAAGCATACAAGCAAGCAAGGGAAGAAACACTAAAGAGCTTGCACAAGTAAAGGTAAGAGATAACCAAGAGTGGATCCGGTGAAGACGAGGATGTGTTACCGAAGTTCCTTCCTTTTGAGGGGAAGTACGTCTCCGTTAGAGTGGTGTGGAGGCACAATGCTCCCCAAGAAGCCACTAGGGCCACCGTATTCTCCTCACGCCCTCACACAATGCGAGATGCCGTGATTCCACTATTGGTGCCCTTGAAGGCGGCGACCGAACCTTTACAAACAAGGTTGGGGCAATCTCCACAACTTAATCGGAGGCTCCCAACAAGACCACGGAGCTTCACCACAATGGACTATGGCTCCGTGGTGACCTCAACCGTCTAGGGTGCTCAAACACCCAAGAGTAACAAGATCCGCTAGGGATGAGTGGGGGAATCGAAAATCCCTTGGTGGAAGTGTAGATCGGGGCCTTCTCAACCACTCCCGAGATAATCAACAAGTTTGATTGCCTAGAGAGATAGATCGGGCGAAAATGGAGCTTGAGCAATAAATGGAGCTTGGGGGAGGAAGAGGTAGGTCAAAGAGAAGAAGGGGACTCCCTTTTATAGTGGGGGCAACAATCCAACCGTTGCCCCCCACCAAACAGCCCCGCACAGGGCGGTACTACCGCTGAGAGGGGGCGGTACTACCGCCAGGACAGCGGTACTGCCGCGCCAGCCAACGGCACTGCCGCGCAGAGGAGACTAGCAGGGAAAGGACCCAAACGCGGTACTACCGCGGTGGAAGGGGCGGTACTACCGCTCCTGGAATGGTACTACCGCCTCTACAACCGCAACTAGTGCCGCAAAACCTGACACGAGAAAAAGACCCCTCGAGCCGAGGCAGTAGGAGCCACACAGCCCAGCGGTACTACTGTGGCGGGGTCAAGGGCGGTACTACCGCCGTGGAGCGGTACTGCCGCCTGTGACCCTTCGGCCGTACTACCGCTGGCAGGGCGGTACTACCGCTGGGGCACATAAGAGAGAGAGAATCTCTCCAAAGAGGCTGAGGACGATGCAGAGGTGCCAGGCACCCTAGTGGTACTACTGTTGTGGAGCCACGGGCGGTACTACCGCTGTGGAGCGGTACTGCCGCTTGGCTCCTCAGCGGTACTACCGCTGGGTTGTGCGGTACTACCGCTTGGACCCAGACAGGACAAGGAAGAGAGGAGAGATCTCTTCAATGGAATGGAGACGCTCGGAGGGTGAGAAGCTGATGTGTACGTGATCATTCCACCCATGCAATACCCCAGCGGACCCCCTCTTGATAGTACGGTGCCCTCTACGCAACTAGTCCACTGAGAAAGAAACGAAAGAGCTACACCGTTTTGAAATACACTCCGAGGGGAAGAAAGTGTCTTATGCCAGGGGAGAATCTGTGAATTATTCAAAGCACAAGATTAGTCCGCAAACATGTTGTCATCAATCACCAAAACTACCTTGAGAGAGATATGTCGTAACAAAAGTTACGGCGGTGAATTAGGGTTTTGGCTCCGTATCTGGTAGTTTGGGGGTACGTAGGTATATATAGGAGGAAGAAGTACGTCGGTGGAGCAACGTGGGCCCCACGAGGGTGGAGGGCGCACCTGGGGGTAGGTGCGCCCCCTACCTCATGCCTTCCTCGTTGATTGCTTGACGTAGGGTCCAAGTCCTCGAGATCATGTTTGTTCCGAAAATCACGTTCCCGAAGGTTTCATTCCTTTTGGACTCCGTTTGATATTCTTTTTCTGCGAAACCCTAAAATAGGCAAAAAAATAGCAATTCTGGGCTAGGCCTCCGGTTAATAGGTTAGTCCCAAAAATAATATAAAAGTGTATAATAAAGCCCAATAATGTCCAAAACAGGATATAATATAGCATGGAACAATCAAAAATTATAGATACATTGGAGACATATCAAGCATCCCCAAGCTTAATTCATGCTCGTCCTCGAGTAGGTAAATGATAAAAACAGAATTTTTGATGTGGAATGCTACTTGGCATAATTTCAATGTGATTCTTCTTAATTGTCGTACGAATATTCAGATCCAAAAGATTCAAGAAAAAAGTTCAATATTGACATAGAAATAATAATACTTCAAGCATACTAACTAAGCAATTATGTCTCTTCAAAATAACATGGCCAAAGAAAGTTATCCCTACAAAATCATATAGTCTGGCAATGCTCCATCTTCACCACAAAAAGTATTTAAATCATGCACAACCCCGATGACAAGCCAAGCAATTGTTTCATACTTTTAGTGTTCTCAGACTTTTTCAATCTTCACGCAATACATGAGCGTGAGCCATGGACATAGCACTATAGGTGGAATAGAATGGTGGTTGTGGAGGAGACAAAAAGGGAGAAGATAGTCTCACATCAACTAGGCGTATCAACGGGCTATGGAGATGCCCATTAATAGATATCAATGTGAGTGAGTAGGGATCGCCATGCAACGGATGCACTAGAGCTATAAGTATATGAAAGCTCAACAAAAAGAACTAAGTGGGTGTGCATCCAACTCGCTTGCTCACAAAGACCTAGGGCATTTTGAGGAAGCTCATCATTGGAATATACAAGCCAAGTTCTATAATAAAAAATTCCCACTAGTATATGAAAGTGATAACATAGGGGACTCTCTATGAAGATCTTGGTGCTACTTTGAAGCACTAGTGTGGTAAAAGGATAGTAGCATTGTCCCTTCTCTCTTTTTCTCTCATTTTTTTAATTTTTTTATTTGGGCCTTTTCTCCTCTCTTTTTTATGGCCTCTTTTTTTATTTAGTCCGGAGTCATCCCGACTTATGGGGGAATCATAGTCTCCATCATCCTTTCCTCACTTGGGACAATGCTCTAAAAATTATGATCATCACACTTTTTTATTTACTTACAACTTCAAAAATTACAACTCAATACTTAGAACAAAATATGACTCTATGTGAATGCCTCCGGCGGTGTACCGGGATATGCAATGAATCAAGAGTGACATGTATGAAAGAATTATGAACGGTGGCTTTGCCACAAATACAATGTCAACTACATGATCATGTGAAGCAATATGACAATGATGGAGTGTGTCATAATAAACGGAACGGTGGAAAGTTGCATGGCAATATATCTCGGAATGGCTATGGAAATACCATGATAGGTAGGTATGGTGGCTGTTTTGAGGAAGGTATATGGTGGGTGTTTGATACCGGCGAAAGGTGCGCGGTATTAGAGAGGCTAGCAATGTTGGAAGGGTGAGAGTGCGTATAATCCATGGACTCAACATTAGTCATAAAGAACTCATATACTTATTGCAAAAATCTAAAAGTTATCAAAGCAAAGTATTACGTGCATGCTCCTAGGGGGGATATATAGATTGGTAGGAAAAGACCATCGCTCGTCCCCGACCGCCACTCATAGGGAAGACAATCAATAAATAAATCATGCTCCGACTTCATCACATAGCGGTTCACCATACGTGCATGCTACGGGAATCACAAACTTCAACACAAGCATTTCTCAAATTCACAACTACTCAACTAGCACGACTCTAATATCACCATCTCCATATCTCAAAACAATTATCAAGTTTCAAACTTCTCATAGTATTCAACACACTCATAAGAAAAAAAATTAATCTTGAATGCCTAAAATGATTAAAGCAAATTACCATGCTGTTTTGTAGGACTCTCAAAATAATCTAAGTGAAGCATGAGAGAACAAAAGTTTCTATAAAACAAATCCACCATCGTGCTCTAAAAGGTATAAGTGAAGCACTGGAGCAAAAACTATATAACTCAAAAGATATAAGTGAAGCACATAGAGTATTCTAACAAATTACGATTCATGTGTTTCTCTCTCAAAAAGGTGTGTGCAGCAAGGATTATTGTGGAAAACTAAAAAATAAAGACTCAAATAATACAATACGGTCCAAGCAAAACACATATCATGTGGTAAATAAAAATATAGCTCCAAGTAAAGTTACCGATAGAAGTAGACGAAAGAGGGGATGCCTTTTGGGGCATCCCCAAGCTTTGGATTTTAGGTGTCCTTAGATTATCTTGGGGGTGCCATGGGCATATCCAAGCTTAGGCTCTTGCCACTCCTTGTTCCATAATCCATCAAATCTTTTACCCAAAACTTGAAAACTTCACAACACAAAACTTAAAGTAGAAAATCTCGTGAGCTCTGTTAGCGAAAGAAAAGAAAACACCACTTAAAGGTACTGTAATGAACTCATTATTTATTTATATTGGTGTTAAACCTACTATATTCCAACTTCTCTATGGTTTATAAACTATTTTACTAGCCATAGACTCATCAAAATAAGCAAACAACACACGGAAAACAGAATCTGTCAAAAACAGAACAGTCTGTAGTAATCTGCAGCTAACGCAAGTTCTGGAACCCCAAAAACTATAAAATAAATTTCTGGACGTGAGGAATTTATTTATTGATCATATAAAAAATAATTAACTAAATATCACTTTCCAAATAAAAATGGCAGCAGTTCTTGTGAGCGCTAAAATTTCTGTTTTTTACAACAAGATTAAAAAGACTTTCCCCAAGTCTTCCCAACGGTTCTACTTGGCACAAACACTAATTAAACACAAAAAACACAACCAAAACACAGGCTAGATAAATTATTTATTACTAAACAGGAGCAAAAAGCAAGGAATAAAAATAAAATTGGGTTGCCTCCCAACAAGCGCTATCGTTTAACGCCCCTAGCTAGGCATAAAAGCAAGGATAGATCTAGGTATTGCCATCTTTGGAAGGAAATCCATAAGTGGCTCTCATAATAGATGCATAAGGTAATTTGATTTTATTTCTAGGGAAGTGTTCCATGCCTTTCCTTAACGGAAATTGGAATCTAATATTCCCTTCCATCATATCAATAATTGCACCAATTGTTCTAAGGAAAGGTCTACCAAGAATAATAGGACATGAAGGATTGCAATCTATGTCAAGAACAATAAAATCTACAGGCACATAATTCCTATTTGCAACAATAAGAACATCACTAATTCTTCCCATAGGTTTCTTAATAGTGGAATCCGCAAGGTGCAAGTTTAAGGAGCAATCATCAAAATCACGGAAACCTAGCAAATCACACAAAGTCTTTGGGATCATGGAAACACTAGCACCCAAATCACACAAAGCATAGCACTCCTGATCTTTAATTTTAGTTTTAGTAGTAGGTTCCCACTCATCATAAAGTTTTCTAGGGATAGAAACTTCCAACTCAAGTTTTTCTTCATAAGATTGCATCAAAGCATCAACGATATTGTGGGGCCCCGACTCACAAGTCGTGATCACCGATTGCACGTGTACAGTGATCCCAGAGATCAATGCTCACTGAACACACAGAAGCTGAATAACAAGAGTCTTACATCCATACATACCGTCTTACACAATTTATGACCATTATGGTCAAGTCTTACATAGATAAAGCCTTAAGGGCTGAACATCAAATGAAACATAAGCAGCGGAAATCTTCGTCGATAAGTAGAACCCATGCCATCTGCCTTAACCCTACAGGCATTTTGACTGGGAAACGTCCTAGTTCGCATGTTCGTCTTTAAAGAACTCTTCTTCGAACTCCTGTTCTTCCATGCCTGGCCAATTAAATAACCAGTGGCAAGCCAATGAGTACTTTGAATGTACTCGCAAGCAACCCATGTTTTGGTTCAAGGTACAACAATGCATGATATAGGTAAATTTTTGCAGAAAGCTAGTTTTCGAGTGCAATGACATGTTCAACAACTTGTAAGACATGCATCAGGAGAATTCAAGTAACCATAAGGACAGGTTACAGATATCAACATAAATAGAGTGGGCACCAACCCAACTCAATCATGTCAAGTCCTTTGACTTGACCCGAGTAGTGGTATCAACATAAAAGAGTGGGCACCAACCCAACTCAATCATGTCAAGTCCTTTGACTTGACCCGAGTGGTTCTCCCCACTTATCCAAACACTCACACTGGTTTGAAAACATGTGGACGTAGCCCAAGAGCGGTTACCCAACTATCCTTGACCGTGGACACGGCTATTCGAATAGTTTTACACTACAGAGGTTGCACACTTTACCCACAAGATCCGGGGAACTTCCGTGTCATCCACGACCCGCAGTACCTCAAGTAACCGGGGTAAGCACCCAATCACTATCTTTCCCTAGACGACACTAACAAGGAGTCCACTCGTTGTTCTGTATCCTCACGATGTACATCATACGAGACTCACTCGAGATCGTAACACCCGAGAGGGGACACAACGGTGTATCCGGTGCCCTGTGAAAACAGTCATGGCCGCTCTACCTGGCACGACCCCGTCCCGAGAGAGAGCACCAACTCTCCCCCGTCACTAGTAATGCGGGCTCCAAGCTAGTATCAGCCTAGGTAATCAATAATGCCCTTTCCCATATAAGGGTAGAGTGGTTGCGCATGTAAGGTTGGAATAACGGTCGCAACTTAAACCAATCCGTTTTTGAAAACAACACACACACACTTGCCTCGGTACTCCACTTCGTCATAAAGTGGCTACCCAACTCATTGTCTCCCTCGGGCATAAGTGGCACCCGACGGGGTTTTCGAAAAGTCCTTTCAAAATACTTTGTCTCCATCACCATGCATATTCCCATCCCTTTTGCGTAGCACTACTTAGCATCCTATCTACTTCCACCGGCATAACCCTCATAAGGAGGTAGGGTCATGCATAATGAAAGTATCAATCAAGGAGGAAATGAAGGCAACCCACCTGAGTGGCTACCCTCTCATCATGATTCCCATGCAACATTAATAAAGTGCTATATGAAATGCATAAAAAGGGTTTCATAGACATGGTCACAGGGCTGCTTGCCTGTTTTAACAAAGTCTTCAAGGTCTTCAAATATCTCTGGTCCAACTCCGAGCATTTCGTCTACTTCGTCAACTATCGTCGAAAGCAACCATAATAAGCAACACAACAAGGTAGGAAATGAAAGTGCTCTAAAAATATTGATTTGAGTTTTCTAGGATACCTCTGGTCATGTGAGGAATGACCAAAGTGATTTCAATGGAATTGGATAAGTGAATATTTCTAAACATTTGGATATGATGGAATCAAGGGGTTTATGGATTTGCAAGAGGTGTACAGAAATATTATTTTGAAAAATGAGCAAGGGCACCCATTTAACAAGTCATGATTTTAGAAGCATCTAGGAGTTGATTTTACTGGATTTGGAGTTCAAATGATTTTCCTATGAATTTACAACGTTGAAAAATATGAAGAAATGGCTCATTATTTTGTGAGGCACAGAAAGTATTAATAAAAATGTTCATGACCTAAGTTATAAACTCAGGAGCATCTAGAAATTTGAATCATGGCATTTGGATAAAATTTGAGTCCTCTGTGATTTTCTAAAGTTTATCACAGAAATGGAAAAATGGGATTTTATTTAATTTCTGTGAGGAAAATTGTTCTAGAAAAATGTGCATGCTGCACCAACTGGTAGATCATGATTTATGAAGTCACCAGAAATTTGAATCATTCAATTTGGAGTTAATATGAATATTTGGGAGATTTTACAAATTTCTGGAAAAGGGAAAAGACAAAGGAAGTGGGGGGGGGGGTTATACCTATACCGCGCACCGAGCGCAGCATAGCGCCGCAGTGCACTGGGCCGGCCCAGCGGCTCGGCCATGCGGATGACAGGGCGACGCCGAAGGCGTATTAGGGGAGTACGCTTCCCTACCGGGAAGGTGGTTCCCACAGATCCCGCCTCCACTTAACCCGAGTGGGTCCGGCTGGACACGTCGGCAGAGGCTGACCGGTGGGGTCGCCGGTCCACCGGCCGGCCTTCTTCTTCCTCACGCGGCCTCCCGTGCCTTAGGAACAGAGGGGCGAGGCCGAGCTCGTCCCCGGCGACCAGGGGCGATGCTGCGGGTGCCCGGCGCACCGGCGAGCTCGGGAGACTGCGCCGCGTCCGCTCCCCCCTGTCAGCACGTCCAACGGAGGACGAAGGCGAGTGGGGCCACGGCCATGGCGGAGGGTGGTGTCGACCATTGCCGGCTTCGAGCGCAGGGGCGTCCCGAGGAAGGATGGAGGCGATGGGGGGCTTCGTGGTGGTGGTGAGGGAGTACTGGAGTGGGTAGGGAGAAGAGAGAGGGGCTGTGGTGCCCGAATCCGAGCGGCGGTCGGCGGCGGCACTCCGGCCATGGAGAGGGCAGGAGAGCACTAGGGGGAGAGGGATGTTGTCTGGGAGATTGCTGGGGTAGAGGGAGAGTGGGAAGAAGCCATAGGAGAGCTCGGGAGGGCCTCTAAATAGAGGGGTCGTGCTGCACCGTGGGCGCGGCCTACGGTGCACTCGGGCGGGCTCCATGGAGGAGAGAGGAGAGAGGTTTTGGAGGGGTCCGGCAGCATGCCGTGTCCCGGACGCCGAGGCCACCTCGGGAGACATCACCCCGACGCCCAAGGCTGTCGTATGCCCTTGGCATGGGTGAGCTACAGTGCGGGAGAGCACTGTAGCGTGCTCCAGAGCGCGAGCTCTGCATGCACTGGCATTGTTTATGTGCCATGAGCATGTCCTTTTGTGTCTGGGGGTTTTGGGGGTGAGTAAACAATGTAGGAGTGGCATTGGATGCCCTAGAGAGCCAGTAGGAGAGGAGGGAGGTTGAAGAAGAGGGAGAGAGGGGCTGTCCAGGGAGGTAAATGGGGGTATTTTACCCCTCAATAATTGAGCACAGGCCAGGGGAGAGTTACTGGAGGTAGGAGAGGACTAGGAGGGGCTGTGGTAAAGAGTTGAGGCCATGGAGAAGAGTGGAAGTGGTCAAAACAGGGGTTTTAGTAAAATGGCAGAAGGTGTTTGTTGCTGGTTTGGGCAAGAAAATGAACTCCAATTGCTATCATACTTAACAGGATGGAATTACACTTAGAAATAGGGTGTGCCACCAAATTTGAGCTCATTTGGGCAAAGTTGCCAGTGCAACTTTTGTAAACCCTAGAAATCAATAGAAATGGATTTACCAAGATTTAGTCATGCAAATCTATTCTCCTTGATGCACCACTTGGTGTAGTGTCATCATTGGAGGTTATGAACATGTCCACAAAAGTTGGGATCAAAAGGAGAAAGTTGCCAATGTAGAGTTGTTCAAATTTGGTTCTGAACAGGAAGGGTTTTGGGGTACTTTGAGCAAGATAACATTCTCTCCAACTTGTGCCATTTGGTCTAGATGAATTATTAGACCATTTGAGCATGTTCACAAGGTTTGAGAACATTTGGACATGTTTGGCAATGTAAAGTTGCTCAAACTTCAAAATGGACAGAAATGGTTTTGAGGAGATCTCATGGGGTTATACTTTTCTCCATGATATGATACTTGGCAAGATCATCAAAAATGTCATATGTGACATGTTAGAATTTTCTTGGATTTTTATGAAAATATTTCCTGTAGAAATATTTCAAATCCTTGAAAATGGGCAGAAATGGTTTTGGGAGGTTTTGTCCAATATTTTGAACATGACCATGTGTTTAAACTCATATATATGGAAAATATATGTCCACTGAGTTTCCCTAAATTTTCTCAAATATTTGAAACATTAAAATAATTTTTCCCTATTAAAGACCATTTCTGGCCTTAAGAAAAAGCTTTTAAATAAAATAGGAAAATAACTTTTAAAATGATATTTTTGTGGTTTTTGGGTATCCTATATCTAATAGGAGTCAAATATATTTTTGGAAAGATTTTTACTGCCCTGAATTAAGTACTTGCAGTACAAATCTTAATTCAGGTGTTTTTGGAAAACTAATTTTTGAAAATACTTTTTGGCCAAATTATTTTTGTAAGAAAATACTATATTGCTCTATACACATGGCATGATCATTGGTTCAAGAGTTTGGAGCAAGGAGATGAAGTATAGGAGTTGGAGGATTTATTTGATTTTTAGAGCACTTGCAAACAACAGACAAAATCCAAACAAGGCAAGGTCCAAAACACTCAAAAGTATTTGTCAAACCACATTTTATCATGATTGTTAGCTTAAGTGTTGTGGCATGAAAATCAGGGTGTGACAGACCTACCCCCCTTACAAGAATCTCGTCCCCGAGATTCCCAAACTAGGCGTGGAAAAGGGATACAGAAACTTGGATTTGGGGTAGTCTTCACGTCCTCATACTGCTTCTGCTTCCGTTTGGTGCTCCACTGAACCTTGAAGTACTCGATGGCATGGCTTCGTCTTTTTCGTCCTGCTTGATCCAGATTGCAATTGGGGTCTCTCGCGTAGGTCATATTGGGCTGGGGGTCGATGGCTCGTGGTCGATGTCCTTGTAGAGACCGGGCTAGTTAGGAAGTTGGAAACGTTTCTGGAGTGGTGTCGTGTGGAAAAATGTTGTGCACCATGGGTGACTCAGGTGATAACTCTAGCTGGTAGTCGTCTATTCTTCGTCTTGCAGTGATCTTGGAGAGGGCCGATAAATCTTGGTGTGAGCTTCCCTTTGACATGGAAACGCTTGGTTCCTTTGAGAGAAGTGGTTTGCAGATATGCCTGGTTTTTGATGCGGAGGTATACTTCTTGAAGATGGTGGTTGGTGTAGTTCTTCCTCCTAGACATGACGATCTTTAGATGTTCCTTGACCAGCTCGACAATTCTGCTTCCGTCTTCGGGTAGACAAGTATGTCATCAAAGAAAGATGACAACTAACTTGTCCAAGCACTCCATGAAAACTTTGTTCACGGGGTACATAAAGTAGGCTGGGGGTATTGGTGGTGGTCACGGTTGAGTATGGTCCGAGGTGTTCTCGATTTAGAGTCAAGACCTATGGTAATGACCCGACCATGTTGTGCCTTAGTAGGGCTTAAGGGTTTCAAGGATCTAGTGTGCGATTGAACATTTATCATCCTATCTTTAAGCACGGTTTCTGAGATGCCAATAGTCTATCTAGTCCTTCCAACAAATAACCTTATACCATCGAAAGCATCATCTCGTATAGGCCAAATCCAATCATCACTCATGATTTACCAAAGTCTCAGATAATTCCTCAGGGTCACTGATACAAACTCATGAAGTCATTTGTCCTCTATTCCTATATCCTCAAATTGGTCTTCCTTATGGCATCATCAGTTCTTGTGCTATATTAGGGTGACAATGTGCTTGTTCACTATGTCCACTAGTTCCATATTGAGCCCAGTGATAAGCAAGGTTACGGAGGCTTAACTTGTTCTCTTGCAATTCTATGGGTTAAGCACATGGTTAAGGACTCGAGCTGGGGTATCTCGTGAAGTCTCGAAGGGTCTAAGAATGGGTTTCTAGTCTGGGGGGGTTAAACATGACTCTACGGGGTTGCACTTGGTCGTGGAGATTGTAGCAGAAGTCTTCATTGCTAGTTGGTTGCCGAGGTAGAATCCTTGGTGTAGCTTGTCTTGCCGGTCTTCAGTTGAGGAGAGAGATGAGAGGGGGAAAGTAGCATAGAGGAGGGGAATGCCTAAAGGGGGTTCTATAGTGCAAGTGCAACCAAACGAATGCCGAAAGGGTCAAACAAAAGAAGCAAGGTAAGGAAGGTGATATAGTCGCGTACTTGTTGCCTAGGGCAAAAGTGCGACCTATATCAAAACACAAACAATTAAAAACAAGCAACACACAATCATGGTCCTATTCGAACCATCATACGGTCTCGACTGCGCATAGGGGGGTACACGACTCATCCTACCCTAGGGGTTCTCGGACTCAGTAGTCGTGCCTTGTGCCTCGTGCAATCTTCTGTGTTTTCCTCAGGTGTTGCTACGTCTCTTGTAGTTGTTTGATGAAACAATCCGGGTTGAGCCTGAAGATTCTTCAACAACTTCTCTCCTGTTGAAGTGATGGGGTGAAGGTGTCTCCTCATAGCAGGCATTGACTTGGTCTTCTATTGTCTTCTTAATCATGATGATCCCTTTTGCCTTTTTAAGGTGTCGGCAGTTTCAGGTGGCCATCCTTTATGCAATGACATCAACAAGGCATAGTAGAGATCCAACATGTCGGTTACATTGATGACAACATCGACACCAAGAGAGGGGGATGAAAAGAACCATTTCCCTGCTCACTATAGTGAAGCAGACCAAATGGCGAGGTTCTCATCCACCGGTGGTTGCCGATACAACAACGGTAGTGACAGGGTTACTCTATTAGCGATGTATATCGTGATCTTGCATATCCTATGCCATGATCATCATAGGCTAACGTTGCATCATCCTGGGCAAATTCAAAAGTGTCACCATCCTCTCGGTCTTCATGTCCTCATTCTTCAAAGGTGTATCTTCTGTTGGCATCGTCTTGTTGTGGTGTCGCAAATCTTGGGTTCAGAAGAGGTGGGTGAGTATTCGGCAAGGTGTACTCCTTCTAGGCTATCCACGAGGATTACAAGGAATCCCGTGGCCAGGGGCTTGAGGGTGCTAGCGACCGTTTGCAATAGTTTTGAAGGGAAGAGATCAATGGGGAAAGTATACCTTAGTTTTCTAAAAACTGAGAAGGGAAGAGAAGTATAGATAGTTTTGAAAACTAGTAATAGTTTTGGAAATAGTTTTACCCTAACTAACGACCATGCTAACTAAGGCTTCCTACAGTTAGGATGGCTCTGATACCAGCTCTGTGGGGACCCCGACTCACAAGTCGTGATCACCGATTGCACGTGTACAGTGATCCTAGAGATCAATGCTCACTGAACACACAGAAGCTGAATAACAAGAGTCTTGCATCCATACATACCGTCTTACACAATTTGTGACCATTATGGTCAAGTCTTACATAGATAAAGCCTTAAGGGCTGAACATCAAATGAAACATAAGCAGCAGAAATCTTCGTCGATAAGTAGAACCCATGCCGTCTGCCTTAACCCTACAGGCATTCTGACTGGGAAACGTCCTAGTTCGCATGTTCGTCTTCAAAGAACTCTTCTTCGAACTCCTGTTCTTCCATGCCTGGCCAATTAAATAACCAGTGGCAAGCCAATGAGTACTTTGAATGTACTCGCAAGCAACCCATGTTTTGGTTCAAGGTACAACAATGCATGATATAGGTAAATTTTTGTGGAAAGCTAGTTTTCGAGTGCAATGACATGTTCAACAACTTGTAAGACATGCATCGGGAGAATTCAAGTAACCATAAGGACAGGTTACAGATATCAACATAAATAGAGTGGTCACCAACCCAACTCAATCATGTCAAGTCCTTTGACTTGACCCGAGTAGTGGTATCAACATAAAAGAGTGGGCACCAACCCAACTCAATCATGTCAAGTCCTTTGACTTGACCCGAGTGGTTCTCCCCACTTATCCAAACACTCACACTGGTTTGAAAACATGTGGACATAGCCCAAGAGCGGTTACCCAACTGTCCTTGACCGTGGACACGGCTATTCGAATAGTTTTACACTCTGCAGAGGTTGCACACTTTACCCACAAGATCCGGGGAACTTCCATGTCATCCACGACCCGCGGTACCTCAAGTACCCGGGGTAAGCATCCGATCACTATCTTTCCCTAGACGACACTAATAAGGAGTCCACTCGTTGTTCCGTATCCTCACGATGTACATCATACGAGACTCACTCGAGATCGTAACACCCGAGAGGGGACACAACGGTGTATCCGGTGCCCTGTGAAAACAGTCATGGCCGCCCTACCTGGCACGACCCCGTCCCGAGAGAGAGCACCAACTCTCCCCCATCACTAGTAATGCAGGCTCCAAGCTAGTATCGGCCTAGGTAATCAATAATGCCCTTTCCCATATAAGGGTAGAGTGGTTGCGCATGTAAGGTTGGAATAACGGTCGCAACTTAAACCAATCCATTTTTGAAAACAACACACACACTTGCCTCGGTACTCCACTTCGTCATCAAGTGGCTACCCGACTCATTGTCTCCCTCAGGCATAAGTGGCACCCGACGGGGTTTTTGAAAAGTCCTTTCAAAATACTTTGTCTCCATCACCATGCATATTCCCATCCCTTTTGCGTAGCACTACTTAGCATCCTATCTACTCCCACCGGCATAACCCTCATAAGGAGGTAGGGTCATGCATAATGAAAGTATCAATCAAGCAGGAAATGAAGGCAACCCACCTGAGTGGCTACCCTCTCATCATGATTCCGATGCAACATTAATAAAGGGCTATATGAAATGCATAAAAAGGGTTTCATAGACATGGTCAAAGGGCGGCTTGCCTGTTTTAACGAAGTCTTCGAGGTCTTCAAATATCTCTGGTCCAACTCCGAGCATTTCGTCTACTTCGTCAACTATCATCGAAATTAACCATAATAAGCAACACAACATGGTAGGAAATGAAAGTGCTCTAAAAATATTGATTTGACTTTTCTAGGATACCTCTGGTCATGTGAGGAATGACCAAAGTGATTTCAATGGAATTGGACAAGTGAATATTTCTAAACATTTGGATATGATGGAATCAAGGGGTTTATGGATTTGCAAGAGGTGTACAGAAATATTATTTTGAAAAATGAGCAAGGGCACCCATTTAACAAGTCATGATTTTAGAAGCATCTAGGAGTTGGTTTCACTGGATTTGGAGTTCAAATGATTTTCCTATGAATTTACAAGGTTGAAAAATATGAAGAAATGGCTCATTATTTTGTGAGGCACAGAAAGTATTAATAAAAATGTTCATGACCTAAGTTATAAACTCAGGAGCATCTAGAAATTTGAATCATGGCATTTGGATAAAATTTGAGCCCTCTGTGATTTTCTAAAGTTTATCACAGAAATGGAAAATGGGATTTTATTTAATTTCTATGAGGAAAATTGTTCTAGAAAAATGTGCATGCTGCAACAACTGGTAGATCATGATTTATGGAGTCACCAGAAATTTGAATCATTCAATTTGGAGTTAATATGAATATTTGGGAGATTTTACAAATTTCTGGGAAAAGGAAAAGACAAAGGAAGTGGGGGGGGGGGTTATACCTATACCGTGCACCGAGCGCAGCATAGCGCCGCAGTGCACTGGGCCGGCCCAGCGGCTCGGCCACGCGGATGACAGAGCGACGCCGAAGGCGTATTAGGGGAGTACGCTTCCCTGCCGGGAAGGCGGTTCTCGCAGATCCCGCCTCCACTTAACCCGAGTGGGTCCGGCTGGACACGTCGGCAGAGGCTGACCGGTGGGGTCGCCGGTCCACCGGCCGGCCTTCTTCTTCTTCGCGCAGCCTCCCGTGCCGCAGGAACAGAGGGGCGAGGCCGAGCTTGTCCTCGGCGACCAGGGGCGCTGCTGCTGGTGCCCGGCGCACCGGGGAGCTCGGGGGACCGCGCCACGTTCGCTCCCCCCTGTCAGCACGTCCAACAGAGGACGAAGGCGAGTGAGGCCACGGCCATGACGGAGGGTGGCGTCGGCCATTGCCGGCTTCGAGCGCAGGGGCGTCCCGAGGAAGGATGGAGGCGATGGGGGCCTTCGTGGTGGTGGTGAGGGAGTACTGGAGTGGGTAGGGAGAAGAGAGAGGGGCTGTGGTGCCCGAATCTGAGCGGCGGTCGGCGGCGGCACTCCGGCCACGGAGAGGGCAGGAGAGCACTGGGGGGAGAGGGATGTTGTCTGGGAGATTGCTGGGGAAGATGGAGAGCGGGAAGAAGCCGTAGGAGAGCTCGGGAGGGCCTCTAAATAGAGGGGTCGTGGTGCACCGTGGAGGCGGCCTACGGCGCACTCGGGCGGGCTCCATGGAGGAGAGAGGATAGAGGTTCTGGAGGGGTCCGGCAGCGTGCCGTGTCCCGGACGCCGAGGCCACCTCGGGAGACATCACCCCGACGCCCAAGGTTGTCGTATGCCCTTGGCATGGGTGAGCTACAGTGCGGGAGAGCACTGTAGCGTGCTCCAGAGCGCGAGCTCTGCATGCACTGGCATTGTTTATGTGCCATGAGCATGTCCTTTTGTGTCTGGGGGTTTTGGGGGTGAGTAAACAATGTAGGAGTGGCATTGGATGCCCTAGAGAGCCAGTAGGAGAGGAGGGGGGTTGAAGAAGAGGGAGAGAGGGGCTGTCCAGGGAGGTAAATGGGGGTATTTTACCCCTCAATAATTGAGCACAGGCCAGGGGAGAGTTACTGGAGGTAGGAGAGGACTAGGAGGGGCTATGGTAAAGAGTTGAGGCCATGGAGAAGAGTGAAAGTGGTCAAAACAGGGGTTTTAGTAAAATGGCAGAAGGTGTTTGTTGCTGGTTTGGGCAAGAAAATGAACTCCAATTGCTATCATACTTAACAGGATGGAATTACACTTAGAAATAGGGTGTGCCACCAAATTTGAGCTCATTTGGGCAAAGTTGCCAGTGCAACTTTTGTAAACCCTAGAAATCAACAGAAATGGATTTACCAAGATTTAGTCATGCAAATCTATTCTCCTTGATGCACCACTTGGTGTAGTGTCATAATTTGAGGTTATGAACATGTCCACAAAAGTTGGGATCAAAAGGAGAAAGTTGCCAATGTAGAGTTGTTCAAATTTGGTTCTAAACAGGAAGGGTTTGGGGGTACTTTGAGCAAGATAACATTCTCTCCAACTTGTGCCATTTGGTCTAGATGAATTATTAGACCATTTAAGCATGTTCACAAGGTTTGAGAACATTTGGACATGTTTGGCAATGTAAAGTTGCTCAAACTTCAAAATGGACAGAAATGGTTTTGAGGAGATCTCATGGGGTTATACTTTTCTCCATGACATGATACTTGGCAAGATCATCAAAAATGTCATATGTGACATGTTAGAATTTTCTTGGATTTTTATGAAAATATTTCCTGTAGAAATATTTCAAATCCTTGAAAATGGGCAGAAATGGTTTTGGGAGGTTTTGTCCAATATTTTGAACATGACCATGTGTTTAAACTCATATATATGGAAAATATATGTCCACTGAGTTTCCCTAAATTTTCTCAAATATTTTTGAAACATTAAAATAATTTTTCCCTATTAAAGACCATTTCTGGCCTTAAGAAAAAGCTTTTAAATAAAATAGGAAAATAACTTTTAAAATTATATTTTTGTGGTTTTTGGGTATCCTATATCTAATAGGAGTCAAACATATTTTTGGAAAGATTTTTACTGCCCTGAATTAAGTACTTGCAGTACAAATCTTAATTCAGGGGTTTTTGGAAAACTAATTTTTGAAAATACTTTTTGGCCAAATTATTTTTGTAAGAAAATACTATATTGCTCTATACACATGGCATGATCATTGGTTCGAGAGTTTGGAGCAAGGAGATGAAGTATAGGAGTTGGAGGATTTATTTGATTTTTAGAGCACTTGCAAACAACAGACAAAATCCAAACAAGGCAAGGTCCAAAACACTCAAAAGTTTTTGTCAAACCACATTTTATCATGATTGTTAGCTTAAGTGTTGTGGCATGAAAATCAGGGTGTGACAGATATGTTTGGTAAAGGCTTTATGTTGACTATAAGCATGAGGAGAATTTAGCACGGATTGTAACAAGGAAATACAATCTATCAAAGAGCAATTATCATAATTAAATTCCTTGAAATCCAAAATAGTGGGTTCATCAATATTTAAAGTTTTGACTTCTTCAATCCCACTTTTAATAGTTTTAGCAGCAAGATCTAAAGACTCCGAATTTTTGAAACGCCTTCTAGGTAAAGGTGGATCATATTCAGTCACATCATTATCAAGATTCATATTTCAAAACAAAGATTTAATAGGGGACACATCAATAACTTTTAGATCTTCATCTTTATTATCTTGGAAACTAGAAGAACACGCTTTTATAACGCAATCTTTCTTAGTACGCATCCTAGCGGTTCTTTCTTTGCACTCATCAATGGAAATTCTCATAGCTTTGAGAGACTCATTGATATCATGCTTAGGAGGAATAGATCTAAGTTTCAAAGAATCAACATCAAGAGAAATTCTATCAACGTTCCTAGCCAACTCATCAATCTTAAGCAATTTTTCTTCAATCAAAGCATTGAAATTCTTTTGCGAGGTAATAAATTCTTTAATATTAGATTCAAAATCAGAGGGTATCTTATTAAAATTTCCATAAGAATTATTGTAGGAATTACATAATTATTAGAGGAATTACTAGGATACGGCCTAGGATTAAAGTTTCCTCTATACACGTTGTTGCCAAAATTATTCCTACCAACAAAATTCACATCCAAAGATTCATTATTATTCTCAATCAAAGTAGACAAAGGCATATCATTAGAATCAGAAGAAACACTTTTATTAGCAAATAATTTCATAAGTTCATCCATCTTACCACTCAAAACATTAATTTCTTCTATCGCATGCACTTTCTTATTAGTAGATCTTTCAGTGTGCCATTGAGAATAATTAACCATAATATTATCTAGGAGTTTAGTAGCTTCTCCTAAAGTGATTTCCATAAAAGTGCCTCCCGCGGCCGAATCTAAAAGATTTCTAGAAGCAAAATTCAATCCAGCATAAATTTTTTTGTATAATCATCCACAGATTCAAACCATGTGTAGGGCAATTATGTATCATTAATTTCATCCTCTCCCAAGCTTGTGCAACATGTTCATGATCAAGTTGCTTAAAATTCATAATATCATTTCTAAGAGAGATAATCTTAGTGGGAGGAAAATACTTAGAGATAAAAGCATCTTTGCACTTATTCCACGAATCAATACAATTTTTAGGCAAAGACGAAAACCAAGCTTTAGCACGATCTCTAAGCGAAAAAGGGAATAGCTTCAATTTAACAATATCATTATCCACATATTTTTTCTTTTGCATATCACACAAATCAACAAAGTTGTTTTGATGGGTAGCGGCATCTTCACTAGGAAGGCCGGAAAACGGATCTTTCATGACAAGATTCAGCAAAGCAGGATTAATTTCACAAGATTCAACATCGGTAAGAGGAGCAATCAGAGTGCTAATAAAATCATTGTTGTTGGTATTGGTAAAGTCACACAATTTGGTATTATCTTGAGCCATCGTGACAAGCAAGCAATCCGACACACAAGCAAACAAGAGACGGGCAAAAGAGGCAAATAGAGAAAGAGAGGGAGGATGGAGAGAGAGAGGGCGAATAAAACGACAAGGGTGAAGTGGGGGAGAGGAAAACGAGAGGCAAATGGCAAATAATGTAATGCGGGAGATAAGGGTTTGTGATGGGTACTTGGTATGTTGACTTTTGCGTAGACTCCCCGGCAACGGCGCCAGAAATCCTTCTTGCTACCTCTTGAGCACTGCGTTGGTTTTCCCTTTAAGAGGAAAGGGTGATGCAGCAGAGCAGCGTAAGTATTTCCCTCAGTTTTTGAGAACCAAGGTATCAATCCTGTAGGAGGCCACGAACGAGTCCCTCGCACCTACACAAACAAATAAACTCCTCGCAACCAACGCGATAAAGGGGTTGTCAATCCCTTCACGGTCACCTACGAGAGTGAGATCTGATAGATATGATAAGATAATATTTTTGGTATTTTTATGATAAAGAGAAATAAAGATGCAAGTAAAATAAATGGCAAAGGAAATAACTAAGTATTGGAAGATTAATATGATGGAAGATAGACCCGAGGGCCATAGGTTTCACTAGAGGCTTCTCTCGAGAGCATAAGTATTACGGTGGGTGAACAAATTACTGTTGAGAAATTGACAGAATTGAGCATAGTTATGAGAATATCTAGGTATGATCATGTATATAGGCATCACGTCCGAGACAAGTAGACCGACTCCTGCCTGCATCTACTACTATTACTCCACACATCGACCGCTATCCAGCATGCATCTAGAGTATTAAGTTCAAGAGAACAGAGTAACACTTTAAGCAAGATGACATGATGTAGAGGGATAAACTCATGCAATATGATATAAACCCCATCTTGTTATCCTCGATGGCAACAATACAATACGTGCCTTGCTGCCCCTACTGTCACTGGGAAAGGACACCGCAAGATTGAACCCAAAGCTAAGCACTTCTCCCATTGCAAGAAAGATCAATCTAGTAGGCCAAACCAAACTGATAATTCGAAGAGACTTGCAAAGATAACCAATCATACATAAAAGAATTCAGAGAAGATTCAAATATTGTTCATAGATAAACTTCATTATAAACCCACAATTCATCGATCTCAACAAACACACCGCAAAATAAGATTACATCGAATAGATCTCCACAAGAGAGGGGGAGAACTTTGTATTGAGACCCAAAAAGAGATAAGAAGCAATCTAGCTAATAACTATGGACCCGTAGGTCTGAAGTAAACTACTCACACTTCATCGGAGAGGCTATGGTGATGATGTATAAGCCCTCCGTGATTGATGCCCCCTCCGGCGGAGCTCCGAAAAAGGCCCCAAGATGGGATCTCGTGGATACAGAAAGTTATGGCGGTGGAATTAATGTTTTGGCTCCGTATCTGGTAGTTTGGGGGTACGTAGGTATATATAGGAGGAAGAAGTACGTCGGTGGAGCAACGTGGGCCCCATGAGGGTGGAGGGCGCGCCTTGGGGGTAGGTGTGCCCCCCTACCTTGTGCCTTCCTCGTTGATTGCTTGACGTAGGCTCCAAGTCCTCTGGATCATGTTCATTCTAAAAATCACGTTCCCGAAGGTTTCATTCCGTTTGGACTCCGTTTGATATTCTTTTTCTGCGAAACCCTAAAATAGGCAAAAAACAGCAATTCTGGGTTGGGCCTCCGGTTAATAGGTTAGTCCCAAAAATAATATAAAAGTGTATAATAAAGCCCAATAATGTCCAAAACAGGATATAATATAGCATGGAACAATAAAAAATTGTAGATATGTTGGGAGACGTATCAACAGCCTGACCACGTGCGGGAGCTTCTTGATGACCAGCCAGGTGTTCATGACCTCCATGAACTTGCGAGGGACGACGAGCATGGTGAGGTCCTCGTTATCCTTGATCTGTTGGTAGAAGTGCAGCGGCTCCCTGGCCCCCTCCTCGTGGCCCTGCCTCGGAGATCGTCCCCTTGAACGAGGCAGGCTCATGAAGGCGATCCTGCCAGGCAGGTCCACCGTCTTGAGCCACCTATTCGTGGGGATGAAATCCTCGGTACCCTCAGCTCCAGCCACCACCTGAGCTCCTCCTCCCGCCACATCCCAGTCAGTCTTCAATATCTTGTCAGGTAAGATGACAAGTATTAGTGCACAAACTCTTTGCAAAATGGCACTGATCAGAGACATTTGCCCAAGAGCAAATGCCACTGATCAGTGCACAAACTCTTTGAGCAAATGCCACTTATCAATGACACTTGTTGTTGGGAAAATGCCACTGATCAGTAGACTTGCTGTTGGACAAGTCCACTGATCAGTGGCATCTGCTTTGCTACAACTGCCACTCATCAGTGCACTATCCTAAACATGGAAACATCTAAAAGTAGCAACAGCAAGTGCCAATACCACCCATGTGCAGCCATGCACATTTGGCAGCATCCTAAAATGGTCCTACTACATGCACGTATAACATTCAACACAAACCCTAGCTTGAACATGTATGTTAGCAACATGAACAACAACATGAACATGATCCTAGCTTGAACATGAACATGCCATTGGCATGAACACACATCCTAGCAAGACCCTACCATGAACACACATCCTAGCAAAGCACACTACCATTGGGGATTCTAGCATGAACACAGCTACTAGCATGAACACATATCCAGTAGCACAAGAAAATTATCCTAGGACACATACTGTACAAAACAAGAACAGATCAGTCCGATTGGATTCGATTGGGATCGCATCCAATCGGATCTGCTAGAATCCTATCTAATCCTATCAAATCCACTAACTACTAGGACATGCCTAAGAAATAAACCCCTAATCTACATCTATGAGGAAGCATCGAGGGGGTTTGACTCACCGGAGCACGCGCAGCCGCAGTGAACCGAGGCTGGGGTGAAAACCCCGGCGGGAAGGAGAGAGGTGGCAGAGTAGAGGAGGAGCCGGCCCTGGCATCAGCCCTGTGCTCATCACCACGCTGGAGGTCGAGGAGGACGACCCGCCGACAGGAGAAAACCCTTGGACGGGGGTCAAGAAAACCCCCCTACACAATGGGGTCCCAAGAAGGGGCGGCTCTATGGACGGCGCCGGCGCCGAGCCCAGGACCACGAGGTCCGGAATCAGCGGCGGAGCAGGAGCGTCCGGTACCGCATTGGCCGACGCTGGTGGTGGCCGGCGGTAGATTGGAGACGGCGCTCATAGCGCCGACGCCAGGTCCCGGCCCGAGTTCTGGAGTAGATCACTGGACAATGGTCAAAATTATCCTTAGAGGACCAAGGAAATATTTCTTGGTTATGGAGGTGATAAAAGAGTTCGTCGTAAAGAGTTACGTCGGTGCAAGCTTTTTACATCGATCTAGATGACTCTAAGTCTCAATCTGGATACATATTGAAAGTGGGAGAAATTAGCTAGAGTAGCTCCGTGCAGAGCATTGTAGACATAGAAATTTGCGAAATACATAAACTTCCCTCACAAGCAAAACATGATCACTCTTTGGGTGATAATCACATAGCTATGTGAACTAGATTATAGACTCTGGTAAACCCTTTAGGGTATTAGTCACATGGAGATGTGAACTAGATTATTGACTCTAGTGCAAGTGGGAGACTGAAGGAAATATGCCCTAGAGGCAATAATAAAGTTATTGTTTATTTCCTTATATCATGATAAATGTTTATTATTCATGCTAGAATTGTATTAACCGGAAACATGATACATGTGTGAATACATACACAAACATAGTGTCACTAGTATGCCTCTACTTGACTAGCTCGTTGATCAAAGATGGTTATGTTTCCTATCCATAGACAAAGAGTTGTCATTTGATTAACGAGATCACATCATTAGGAGAATGATGTGATTGACTTGACCCATTCCGTTAGCTTAGCACTTGATCGTTTAGTTTGTTGCTATTGCTTTCTTTATGACTTATACATGTTCCTATGACTATGAGATTATGCAACTCCCGTTTACCGGAGGAACACTTTGTGTGCTACCAAATGTCACAACGTAACTGGGTGATTATAAAGGTGCTCTACAGGTGTCTCCGAAGGTACTTGTTGAGTTGGCATATTTCGATATTAGGATTTGTCACTCCGATCGTCGGAGAGGTATCTCTGGGCCCACTCGGTAATACACATCACTATAAGCCTTGCAAGCATTGTAACTAATGAGTTAGTTGCAGGATGATGTATTACTGAATGAGTAAAGAGACTTTCCGGTAATGAGATTGAACTAGGTATTGAGATACCGACGATCTTATCTCGGGCAAGTAACATACCGATGACAAAGGGAACAACGTATGTTGTTATGCGGTTTGACCGATAAAGATCTTCGTAGAATATGTAGGAGCCAATATGAGCATCCAGGTTCCGCTATTGGTTATTGACCGGAGACGTGTCTCGGTCATGTCTACATAGTTCTCGAACCCGTAGGGTCCGCACGCTTAAAGTTCGATGACGGTTATATTATGAGTTTATGTGTTTTGATGTACCGAAGGTAGTTCACAGTCCCGGATGAGATCGGGGACATGACTAGGAGTCTCGAAATGGTCGAGACGTAAAGATCGATATATTGGACGACTATATTCGGACATCGGAAAGGTTCCGAGTGATTCGGGTATTTTTCGGAGTACCGGAGAGTTACGGGAATTCACCGGGGAGTAGATGGGCCTTATTGGGCTTTAGGGGAAAGAGAGAGGAGAGGCTGCGCGGCCCCAAGGCCTAGTCCGAATTGGACTAGGGGGAGGGGCGGTGCCCCCTCCTTCCTTCTCTTCTCTTTTCCCTTTCCTTCTCTCCTACTCCTATTACTTGGAAGGACTCCTAGTTCTACTAGGAAAGGGGGAATCCTACTCCCGATGGGAGTAGGACTCCCCTAGGGTGCGCCATAGAGAGGGCCGGCCCTCTCCCTCCTCCACTCCTTTATATACGGGGAGAGGGGCACCCCATGGAGACACAACAATTGATCCCTTGGATCTCTTAGCCGTGTGCGGTGCCCCCCCTCCACCATAATCCACCTCGGTCATATCATAGCGGTGCTTAGGCGAAGCCCTGCGTCTGTAGAACATCATCATCGTCACCACGCCGTCGTGCTGACGGAACTCTCCCTCAAAGCTCGGCTGGACCAGAGTTCGAGGGACGTCATCGAGTTGAACGTGTGCAGAACTCGGAGGTGCCGTACGTTCAGTACTTGATCGGTCGGATCATGAAGACGTACGACTACATCAACCGCGTTGTGCTAACGCTTCCGCATTCGGTCTACGAGGGTACGTGGACACATTCTCCCCTCTCGTTGCTATGCATCACCATGATCATGCATGTGCGTAGGATTTTTTTTGAAATTACTACGTTCTCCATCAAGCTTCAACCCTCGGCTTGTACTCCCCCCGTCGTTCCATAATGTAGTGCATATAGATCCAGGCCTGGACACTTGTTAGTTTCTAATATTGACTCGTTGCTTGTAGGTACATATGCCCTTGGCAAGGATCCATGCATCGACCCTTTTTATGTATGCGACAATGAGATATTCATGAACAAGCATCAAGTGAGGAAACTGATAAGGATTATTAGCAAAAAGATACGAATGGTGGCAAGCAAATTATTTGTTTATGCTATATCCAACACAACAGTGAGCTGTAGGATGGTAACTACAAACTCTGCAGCCTTCTCTTTTTACTGCCCATAATGAGTTGTTAGACAACAATGTCTGAATCTTTTTCGTTCGCATTGGTTCCTGATGAAGTCATGTACCTACGGTAGGGACACGGACCCGTCCTAAAGAGCCCTACCATAGGACATCCCTAGAAGAAGTCACCTTCCAATCAACTTGAAGGTGTCCCACTCGACGGGTTGAAGACACTCGACCAAGAAGCTGTCACTCGACCAAGAAGCCAACCACTCGACTGCCAGAAGACCTCAAGTCACTCCGCAGGCAAATGGTCGGCTATTAAGTAGTCTTTATGATTATTATGACACTTTATTAGGGACGTTATCAATAACGCCCGCCTTAAATGTACCTTAAACCCTGCATTACTGAGGGCAGGAGAGGGCTGGCATACTCTATATAACCCATCCCCCTCCTCAGTATCAAGGGTTCGCACCCCTGTCATTTTACACGCGCATAATCCAGTCGACCGCCTCCGGGCACCGAGACGTAGGGCAACGGAAACCGTCCAGTCGGCTCACAGCCCGAGATCGCCCCCGAGGCGTGAGGGGCGTGGAGACCGGCACGATCAGTATAGGAGAAATGAACAATATGATCACCAACCCGACCGTGATGATGGACATCGGGTGCCGTCCCCTCCCCCGAGGAGTGGATCATATGCACCTCGACATCGAGACGACAGGCGCCCCCATAACGTTGGGCAGAGGATCCCAGTCGACCCCAGAGACCCAGGCTTTGACGCGAGATCCATCCTCGTTCAAGGTCTGGTGGACAGGAACAGGGCTCATCGAGAGGGCCACAACAGAGATACGCCCACCGGCAGCAGGACACACGCCTCGGGGCCTGAATGTTTCAGTCGAGCCATCAAAGCTGCGGTGATCCCTCCCAACTTCCGGCTGGCGACTGGAATCAGCAAGTTCACCGGTGAGTCCAAGCCTGACACGTGGCTCGAGGATTACCGAGTGGCTGTGCAGATTGGCGGCGGCAATGATGAAGTGGCCATGAAGCATTTACCCCTCATGTTGGAACGCTCAGCTAGGGCGTGGCTGAATCAGTTGGCACCCAGCAGCATTTACACTTGGGAGGATCTCTCCCGAGTGTTTATCACAACCTTCGAAGGGACATGCAAGCGCCCTGCAGGCCTTACGGAGCTGCGGTCTTGCGTGCAGAAGCCAAATGAAACTCTGAGAGAATACATCCAGAGGTGGATCACACTGCACCACTCGGTCGAGAACGTGCCAGACCATCAAGCAGTTTGCGCTTTCAAGGAAGGCGTCAAGTACAGGGAGTTGAATCTGAAGTTTGGCCGAACCGAAGAGATGTCCCTTAATCGGATGATGGAGATTGCCACCAAGTACGCTAATGGAGAAGACGAGGACCGACTCCGAAGTGGCAAACTCAAGTCAATCGCCCAAGAAACCGGAGGAAACTCCAGTCGGAAGCAGAAGCGGAAGGCCGAGCCAGCCGCCCCTGGGGAGGCCCTGGCTGTGGCCCAGGGAAATTTCAAGGGAAAGCCCAAGGGCACATGGAAGCCCAAGAAGGTTAAAGATCAGGATGGGAATGATGTTCTGGACCTGCCATGTCACATCCATACCAAGAAAGATGAAGAAGGAAATTTTATTTTCCCGAAGCATACCACTCGACAGTGTCGGCTTCTGATTCAGCAGTTCCAGGGCAAGCAGCCCAAGGATAATAGGAAAAAGAGCCAGACAGAGTTGAAGACAAGGAGGATAGTGACGATGGATACCCCCAAGTCAATTCCACCTTGATGATTTTTGCTGATGTCGAAAGCAAAAGTCGACTGAAAGTCATTAACCGTGAGGTCAACATGGTTGCCCCGGCGACTCCCAGTTACCTGAAGTGGTCTCAGACTGCCATCACATTCGACCAGTCCGATCACCCGACGCACATTGCCACCCCTGGGAGGCAAGCTTTGGTGGTCGACCCAGTTGTCGAAGGCACTCGACTGACCAAAGTCCTGATGGACGGCGGCAGTGGCCTGAACCTACTGTACGCTGAAACCTTGAAAGGAATGGGCATTCCGATGTCCAGACTCAGCACCAGTAACATGAGCTTCCACGGAGTCATTCCTGGGAAGAAAGCCGAGTCACTCATCCAGATTGCTCTTGATGTGGTTTCCGGTGATTCAAAGAATTACCGCAAGGAAAAGTTAACGTTTGAAGTTGTGGACTTCCAGAGTGCTTATCACGCCATCTTGGGCAGGCCAGCTTACGCACGCTTCATGGCTCGACCGTGCTACGTGTATCTTAAATTAAAGATGCCTGGCCCCAAAGGTGTGATCACTGTTACGGGCAACCGGAAGAAAGCAGAAGAATGTTTCCAGAAGGGATCAAAGATCGCCGACGCTCAGATGGCAGTGGTCGAGCTGAAAGAGTACCAAAAGATTGCCGACCCGAGTGAATTGCTGTGAGCTAAGAAGCCTGCCTCCGAGTCAGCTTTTCAGTCGGCTGGCGAAACGAAGACAGTCCACATTCACCCGACCGATCCCGACGCTGCTCCGACTCACATCTCGACGACGCTCGACTCCAAATAGGAAGAAGCGCTCATCCAGCTCCTCTGTGAGAACTGGGACATCTTCGCATGGAAACCCTCTGACATGCCTGGAGTTCCCAGGGGGCTGGCTGAGCACCGCCTGCGAGTCGACTCAAAGTTCAAGCCCGTGAAGGAACATCTTTGACGGTCCGCCGTCCAGAAAAAACAAGCCATTGGCGAGGAAGTGGCTCGGCTCTTAGCAGCTGAGTTCATCCGAGAGATCTACCACTCCGAGTGGCTCGCCAATGTCGTCATGGTCCCCAAGAAGGACAAGTCACTCCGTATGTGCATTGATTTCAAGCATATCAATCGGGCCTGCCCGAAAGATCATTTTCCTCTCCCTCGCATCGACCAGATTGTCGACTCAACTGCGTGATGCGAGAGATTGTCTTTTCTAGATGCCTACTCCGGGTACCATCAGATCCGTCTGTATGGGCCCGACGAAATCAAAACAGCTTTCATCACTCCATTCGGATGCTTCTGTTACGTCACCATGCCATTCGGCCTCAAGAACGCCGGAGCCACATTCATGAGAATGATCCAGAAGTGTTTACTCACTCAAATCAGTCGGAATGTGGAGGCGTACATGGACGATATCGTAGTCAAGTCCCGGAAAGGTTCCGACCTGCGGGCTGACCTTGCTGAAACCTTCGCCAACCTCAGGAGGTACGATATCAAGCTCAATCCGTCAAAGTGCACTTTCGGAGTTCCAGGCGGCAAGCTACTCGGTTTTCTCGTTTCCGAACGGGGAATCGACGCCAATCCTGAAAAAATTGGCACCATACTCCGGATGAAGCGTCCTGTATGTGTGCATGATGTCCAAAAGCTTACAGGCTGCTTGGCCGCCTTAAGTCGATTCATTTCTCGACTCGGTGAAAAAGCATTGCCTCTTTACCGACTGATGAAGAAGTTTGACAAGTTCGAGTGGACTCCAGAAGCTGATGCAGCGTTTGCGGAGCTCAAAGCTCTGCTCTCCACCCAGCCGGTGCTAGCTGCCCCAATCGGCAAAGAGCCTCTGCTGCTTTACATTGCAGCCACGGGACAAGTTGTCAGTACAGTACTTACGGTCGAGCGGGAAGAGGAAGGGAAGGCCTTCAAAGTTCAACGCCCTGTATATTATGTGTCTGAAGTTTTGACCCCTTCAAAACAAAGATACCCCCACTACCAGAAGCTTGTATATGGGATTTATATGACCACGAAGAAAGTTGCACATTATTTCTCTGACCACTCCATTACAGTCGTCAGCGACGCCCCGTTAACATAACAGAGATGCAACTGGTCGAGTGGCCAAGTGGGCGATTGAACTCCTTCCTTTAGATATCAAGTTTGAAGCAAAGAAAGCCATCAAGTCCCAAGCAATCGCGGATTTCATCGCCGAGTGGATTGAACAGCAACTTCCGACTCAAGTTCACTCGGAACACTGGACTATGTTCTTCGATGGATCCAAGATGCTGAATGGTTCGGGCGCGGGGGTAGTTTTGGTCTCCCCCCGAGGAGATAAGCTCAGATAGATTCTCCAGATTCACTTCGATTCCTCCAATAACGAAGCAGAGTATGAAGCACTTTTGTATGGGTTGCGCATGGCCATTTCGCTCGGCGTCCGTCGCCTCATGGTCTATGGCGACTCAGATCTGGTGGTTAATCAAGTGATGAAGGAGTGGGACGTCAGGAGTACGGCAATGACTGGATACTGCAATGCAGTGCGGAAGCTAGAGAAGAAGTTCGAGGGATTGGAACTCCACCACATCCCCCGACTGAAAAACCAGGCAGCTGACGACTTGGCAAAGATAGGCTCCAAGAGAGAAGCCATTCCAAGCAACGTGCTCTTGGAACACATTCACTCACCGTCAGTCCAAGAGGATCCTTTCACAGAAGAAGCCCTGCAGCCGAAAAGTGCCACAGATCCGACTGAAGTTGAAGTGCCTGCAGTAGTCGACCTAATCATGGTAGTCTTGGCAATCACCCCTGACTGGACAATACAGTATATTGCATATATCCTAAGGAAAGAACTTCCGGAGGACGAGGAGGAGGCTCGACAGATCGTTCGCCGATCTAAGGCCTTCACAGTCATAAGGGGACAGCTGTACAGAGAGAGTGCGACCGGAGTCGGCCAGAAATGCATAACGCCAGAAGAGGGTCAAATAATCCTTAACGATATCCACTCGGGAACCTGCGGTCACCATGCGTCCTCTCGGACTATTGTGGCTAAAGCATACCGAGCTGGATTCTACTGGCCAAGGGCAAATGAGATGGCGAAAGAGATAGTCGACAAGTGCGAGGGGTGCCAGTTCTACTCCAACATGTCACACAAGCCTGCGTCAGCCCTGAAAACCATTCCGCTCGTCTGGCCCTTTGCCGTGTGGGGATTGGACATGGTTGGCCCCCTAAGAACGGGCAGGAGTGGATTCACTCATGTACTTGTGGCAGTCGACAAATTTACCAAATGGATCGAAGCTAAGCCCATAAAGAGCCTCGATGCTGGCACCGCTATCAGTTTCACTAGAGGGTTAACATTCAGATATGGAGTCCCGCACAGCATCATCACTGATAACGGGTCAAACTTTGATTCGGACGAGTTCAGAGCATTTTGCGCTTCTCAAGGCACACGAGTTGACTACGCCTCAGTCGCTCATCCCCAGTCGAATGGACAGGCTGAGAGAGCAAATGGTCTGATTCTCAAAGGGCTAAAACCTCGGCTGATGCGCGATCTCAAGCACGCGGCAGGCACTTGGGTCGACGAGCTTCCATCAGTTCTGTGGGGATTAAGGACCACCCCTAACTGGTCGACTGGAAGGACCCCATTCTTTCTGGTTTATGGAGCCGAAGCTGTCCTACCAAGCGATCTTCTTCATAATGCACCCCGAGTCGAACTTTGCACCAAAGATGAAGCGGAGCAGGCCCGGCAAGACGCAGTCGACCTCTTGGAGGAAGAGAGGGAGATGGCGATGATCAGATCGACCATTTATCAGCAGGACTTACGTCGATTCCACGCCCGGAATGTGAAGAGTCGAGCCTTTCAAGAAGGAGATCTGGTCCTCTGAGTGGATCAACAGAAACCCCACAAGCTCGCTCCCACTTGGGAAGGCCCCTTCATCGTCACCAGAGTCCTCCACAACGGAGCATATCACCTTTACAATGTTGATCGACAGATCGACGAACCTCGAGCTTGGAACGCGGAGCTTCTCCACCCCTTTTACACTTGAGTCCGCCCTCAAACCAGATGTAATAAGAAAAACTCCTGAAGTTCATTTTGATCAGAAATAAGAGTGTTCCAATAATTGCTGTCACTTTTGTTTGTATCCAAAATCCCCCAGTGGGTGACTTAGCTGCGAATCCGATTCGCCTAAGTTTGAAAAATCCTACCGAGTGGAGAGCAAACCTCCCACTCGGGGGCTTAGCTGCAGTTCAGCACTCGCCTAAGTTCTCCACGAAGAGACTTAGCTGCAGTCAGACACTCGCCTAAGTTTGAAAAATCCTACCGAGTGGAGAGCAAACCTCCCACTCGGGGGCTTAGCTGCAGTTCAGCACTCGCCTAAGTTCTCCATGAAGAGACTTAGCTGCAGTCAGACACTCGCCTAAGTTTGAAAAATCCTACCGAGTGGGGAGCAAACCTCCCACTCGGAGGCTTAGCTGCAGTTCAGCACTCGCCTAAGTTCTCCACGAAGAGACTTAGCTGCAGTCAGACACTCGCCTAAGTTTGAAACCCACCTTCTCCTGGAGAGCTCCGCCACAAATACAATGTGAGCTTCGTCCCACTCTACAGTAACCGGGCGTGGGTCAACTGCCACCTTTTCTTGGAAGAGCTCCGCCACAAATACAATGTGAGCTTCATCCCACTCTACAGTAACAGGGCATGGGTCGGTTGCCACCTTTTCCTGGAGAGCTTCGCCACAAATACAATGTGAGCTTCGTCCCACTCTACAGTAACAAGGCGTGGGTTGACTGCCACCCTTTCCTGGAGAGCTCCGCCACAAATACAATGTACAGCAATAGGGTGTGGGTCGGCCATCAAGCCCCACACGACAGTTCAAAACCACGAAGACATTCAGCAAAAAATTAAGTTCGGATAAAGCTTAAAAGGCCCTGGGCCCCGAATCAAGGTACTCGAGCCCTCAGCTCGGCAGAGTTTAAACGATTACAAGTCCACTCAGCATTCCGAGGCTAATTTAAGGAAAGGCATAAAAGTTTTCTCATTCCTCAAGAGGAGGACTGGCAGGAGCGACGAACTCATCCAGGTCAATTCCGTCCGCAATGCGAGTGGCAGCAGCAATGAAGGTCTCCATGAAATCTTGGAAGCTGTGCCTCTTAGTATTGGCGACTTGGATGGCGGCCAACTTTTCTTCTCGCGCCTCCTTGTAGTGGACGCGGACTAAAGATAGAGCCACATCAGCGCCGCACCGGGCAGAAGACTTCTTCCACTCCTGCACTCAATCGGGGATTTTGTCAAGTCGAGCCATAAGAGACTCGAGATCGTTCTGGAGTGTGGACTCTGGCCAAAGTGTCGAGTCGATCCGCGACATGGCAACCTTCAGTCGAGCCAAGTAATCCACGACGCCGTCGATCCAAGATTCCAGTCGGAGCAGGTTCATGGCAGTATCATCTTTCACCGGAGAATTGATTGGGTCCAGACCCGTTTCGATCTGCCCGGTCTCCTCTTCGAAGTTCTGACAGAATTCTGCATACAAGACCTAAAGATAAGCCAACGATCACAAGATTGAGTCGGCACAAAAGTAAAAAACATTCGAAACTGGATGTGCACCTTCAAGTTTGATGTACAGCCTCTTGGCGAGGCTCCTCAGGTAGCTCTCCAGGTCGTCCCTCCTACGAGCGATGCCTTCCATCTCCTCGCCCAAGAGGAGGTTCTTCTTCTTCCAATTTGCAGTCAGCCTGTTGGCATCAGTCAGAGCGGTCTGCAACTTGGTGTTCTCTTTTTCTAACTGGTCGACCGAAGCCAGCTTCTGTTCGGCCAGAGCTGTCTTGTCATCAGCCTCCTTGCGGGTAGCAGCCAGGTCCTGGTCCTTCCTCGCCAAAGCTTTTTCCAATTCTCCTACAAAGAAATGGTGATCGAATCGGAAACAGCAGAGGAATGCTCAAGCCTAAAAACAAAATCAGTCGACAAAGTCGCTTTACCTGCGGCGCCCTCCCTGACCTTCTGCAACTCCGTCCTGGCCAGCTCTAGATCAAGGTCCAGTTGAATCTTCTGTTTCTCCAATTCAGCATAGCGAGCGGCAAGTTCGCAGGATTTCTGCAAAAAGAAAAACCAGTCGACAGACGTTCGAGATAAGTTGCTTCCGAGTAACAAAGGAACAATGGTGACGTTTCTAAGACCACAGCCGAATCAAAAACATTCGACAGTAGTCTCGGGGACTACACCCAGTGGGTGCACTCAGCGTGCCCCCACTGGTTCGACCAAAAAATCGACTGTCCGTAGTCGACAGGACACGGTCCCACTCGACCTGGCCAGACCAAACCGAGTGAAGAAATACAGATTCAGAAACGCAATATAAAGACTACAGTCGACTGCCAGCAGTCCACCGTAGTCTCGGGGACTACACCCACTAGGTGCACTCAGCGTGCCCCCACTAGTCCAAGACAGAGAAAACACACCCAGTGGGTGTACAGATACAGATACAAAGATCTCCAAAAAGAAAAAGAAAGAGGGAGAAAGACTCTTCAAACAATCAAGTATCAAGTCGACTGACCTGGACGTTGCTCTGGAGCGCCGAACTTGTGTCGTAAGCTGCCTGGCTGGCCTCTCGAGCCTTCTTCACCTGTTCCATCATGACCCCTGCCTGGTGTATGGCCTCCTTCGCAGTGGCCACTTCGTCTTCAGGGACGGAGTACGCGACAAAGAGCGAAGTCGGATTGACAGTCGACGCCAAGGGCTGCACACTCGACAGGGGATTGGCAAAGGTCATAGAAGCCCGAGCGGGCTCGCCATCGCCCCGAGCCGCGGCCTCTGGTACCGGAGTGGACCGCGGGGTCTTGACAGCCGGCGTCTTCTTTGTCCTCTTCACCCTCAGCGGCTTGTTGTCATCATCGTCCGGGAGATCAATAACATGAGGAGGGGCTGCAAGAGAAACATTCAATCGACCAGAACTACAAGGGCCAGTCAACTCAAAGCAAAATGTCATTAATCGTACCAGGGTTGGAGGTGACAGCGTCCTCCATCTCTTGGTCGTCGTTCCTGGCGGAAACCTCAGAAGTGGCACCGCTGCAAATCTCAAAAGTCAGCCAGTTGGCAGAGTGAATCGACCAAGGATCCGTCCACGGTCGACAAAGGAAAACAAAGTTTCTATCATTTACCCGGAAATGGTAGGAACAGCTATCTTCATATTGGGCAGAACTTTGGGCGGCTTGGATGGCGTCGCTCGTGGGTGCTTGGGAGCCTTCTCAGTCGGCGGAGGAGGAGAACTCCGAGGGCGCTTCAACGTCTGCCCAGCAGGTGCGGCGGCCTTGCCGCGTCCCCGTGCTGGGTCATGTGTGAGCTTGGATCGCCCCTCCGGGCGGGGGGGCTCAGCTTCCTCCTCCTCCTCCTCGCTGGAGAAGACGTCGTCGTCTCCTTCCCCTTCACCGTCAGACTCCCACTCGCCTTGGTCATCCCCGCTCTCGCCTCCACTCGCCTCACCTTCCTCAGTCGACCCCTGTGCCCCGTTGGGCGTCGAGAACATCTCGGTGGTCGCCTGGGAACAACGGACGAGACAAAAATCAGTCGACCAACTCAAAGAAGACCAACGCAAGAAACAAGATTTCAGTCAGAAACATAAAGATGTACCTGATCCACTTCGTACGAGCTGTCGAGTGGAATTACCCTTCTGGTTCCTCGGGGGTTGTCTTTATTCCCTGTGATGCTTGACAGCCACCCCTCCAGCATCTCGTCGGTGACCTCCTCCGGGTGGATCTGAGTGGTGTCGTCGAGGCCCGAGTACAGCCACATCGGATGGTCCCGGGCCTGGAGCGGTTGAATGCGTCTCTGAAGAAAGACCTCTAGCAAGTCCATCCCAGTCACACCCTCACGAACGAGTTCAACCACTCGGCCGGCCAGCACTTTGACTTGGGCCTTTTCCTCTGGCGCAATTTTCAGAGAGACTGGCTTCGCGGCTCGGTCGAGGGAAAAAGGAGGGAGACCAGTCGACTGACCTGGAGTCACTTGGTCCTGGCAGTAGAACCAAGTTGCCTGCCAACCACGGACTGACTCCGGGAAAGTAATGGATGGAAAACAGCTCTTTCCCCTCGTTTGAATCGCCAGACCCCCGCACAGCTGGATCACTTGCGTCCTCTCATCACTCGACTTGGCCTTTTTAACCGACTGAGAGCGGCAAGTAAAAATATGCTTGAAAAGCCCCCAATGCGGACGGCAACCCAGGAAGGCCTCGCACATGGAAATGAACGCGGCAAGATAAACTATGGAGTTGGGGGTAAAGTGATGGAGTTGCGCCCCGAAGAAATTTAAGAAGCTCCGGAAGAATGGATGAGGAGGCAGAGAAAACCCTCGGTCAATATGAGTCGCCAGGAGCACGCACTCACCGTCGCGTGGTTGGGGCTCGATTTCTCCCCCCGGAAGACGTGCAGCCTTGTGGGGAATGGCTCCTCCCTCGACTAGGTCGTCGAGGTCCTCCTGACGGAGCACCGAGGGCATCCAGTCACCCTGGATCCACCCTTTGGGCAGGGCCGTCCGGGAGGAAGATCCGCCGCGCGCAGACTTCTTCCCCTTCCCCGCCGCTGCCGCCTTCTTCGCGCGCTCCAGAGCGGTCGTCTTGCCCTTCACCATCGTCGCCGGCGAGGTCTCGAGCTGGTTTGTGGTGGCTGGGCGAGAGCGAAGGAAGCGGGGGAGACGACGGAGAAACAGAGAAAGAAGAGGAAGAGATGAGCACGCGCACGGTTGGAGGGCTCCGAGCCAGCTACTTATAAGGGGCTGCTTCCAAGTGGCCGAAAGTGGGCCCGAGCTATCCAGTCAAATCCCGTGGTAGGCGCGCACGCAGTACGTGGCGAAAAAGGCGGCACAGAGATCGAGGAGCCTTCGCACTGTCTCTCCTGATTACTGCGGCCGTCCCCGTTCCGCGCGCTTCCCAAAAAATCCAAATCCCACGATCTCCGCGGGCTGCAGAACAACTTGACGAAATGGAAATCCCGCGCACACCGGCGCTCGATGCCTCACGAGTAAAGAAATCCATTCGACGAAAGGCCTGGAACGGATCAAGGCGACTGAAAGAGGTTAATGACGTCATCCGTGACAGTCGACCCAGAACGAAGCACCCATAATAACCCGAAAGATCGGTCGGAAAGGTCCCTAACCCCTTTTCTCACTCTAGCCTCAATCCGTTCGGGGGCTAATGATGAAGTCATGTACCTACGGTAGGGACACGGGCCCGTCCTAAAGAGCCCTACCATAGGACATCCCTAGAAGAAGTCACCTTCCAATCAACTTGAAGGTGTCCCACTCGACGGGTTGAAGACACTCGACCAAGAAGCTGTCACTCGACCAAGAAGCCAACCACTCGATTGCCAGAAGACCTCAAGTCACTCCGCAGGCAAACGGTCGGCTATTAAGTAGTCTTTATGATTATTATGACACTTTATTAGGGACGTTATCAATAACGCCCGCCTTAAATGTACCTTAAACCCTGCATTACTGAGGGCAGGAGAGGGCTGGCGTACTCTATATAAGCCATCCCCCTCCTCAGTATCAAGGGTTTGCACCCCTGTCATTTTACACGCGCATAATCCAGTCGACCGCCTCCGGGCACCGAGACGTAGGGCTGTTACTTCCTCCGAGAAGGGCCTGAACTCGTAAACCTTGCGTGCTTACAACTTCCCAATAGCTAAGGTCTAGCCTCTTCATACACACCCCCCTACCTCACTGTCAGACTTAGAACCACGACAGTTCCCGAAGCAGATCACTCAAGATTACCTTGCAAAGTACATGATTGTTGGACACGCAATGAAGGTTAAAGTATTTCATCCAGACTACAATGAGCATCGAGAAGTCATAATGAAGACAGTGAAGGATGGATGGGCAGCCATCACAAGGGGTTGGCCTAGAGTCGTGCGTGCATTACGCATGGAGGAGGACACAATATGGGCATTCCGCTTCACCTTCTCCAGCAACCAGAATGTCTTTCGCCTATCTCTTTACAGTCTTTAGTACAACTGTGGTTCATCATATTTACTTGGTGCTTCTGTAGTTCTTCAGTATATGTACCTGTGCATCGAGTTATGCATTGGTGGTTGAACCTATATTTGTAATAAACATGGTTGGATATGAAATAAGTGATTACCTACTTTCAAATTCAAAACATGTGATTTTTAAATTAGGGACTAATTAGGGATTACACTGCACACAGTTTGCGAAAGCGAAATGTCTGCAATAGATGTGGAGATCAGAAACGTTTCTAGGATCCACTGCACGTGCGATCAATCTCCACTACACACACGACATCCTCTTGAAAACTATTTGCGTTAGGCCACCTTGCGCAAGCGTTTACCACATAAAAATTGTGTGCGATGGACAACCTTTGCCACACGGTTCCTTCTACGCACCGTGTGTGATGCATTCAATAATGCAAACGATAAAATTGTTAATATCATGTGCAATGGCAATGCTACCTCTTGAGCACTACGTTGGTTTTCCCCGAAGAGGAAGGGATGATGCAGCAAAGTAGCGTAAGTATTTCCCTCAGTTTTTGAGAACCAAGGTATCAGTACAGTAGGAGGCTACGCGCGAGTCTCTCGTACCTGCACAAAACAAATAAATCCTCGCAACCAACACGGTAAGGGGTTGTCAATCCCTACACGGCCACTTACGAGAGTGAGATCTGATAGATATGATAAGATAATATTTTTGGTATTTTTGATGCAAAGTAAAATAAAAGCAAAGTAAAAAGCAAAGGAAATAACTAAGTATTGGAAGATTAATATGATGGAAGATAGACCCAAGGCCATAGGTTTCACTAGTGGCTTCTCTCAAGAGCATAAGTATTCTACGGTGGGTGAACGAATTACTGTTGAGCAATTGACAGAATTGAGCATAGTTATGAGAATATCTAGGCATGATCCTGTATATAGGCATCACGTCCGAGACAAGTACACCGACTCCTGCCTGCATCTACTACTATTACTCCACTCATCGACTGCTATCCAGCATGTATCTAGAGTATTAAGTTAATGAAAACAGAGTAACGCCTTAAGCAAGATGACATGATGTAGAGGGATAAACTCATGCAATATGATGAAAACCCCATCTTGTTATCCTCGATGGCAACAATACAATACATGCCTTGCTGCCCCTACTGTCACTAGGAAAGGACACCGCAAGATTGAACCCAAAGCTAAGCACTTCTCCCATTGCAAGAAATATCAATCTAGTAGGCCAAACCAAACTGATAATTCGAAGAGACTTGCAAAGATAACCAATCATACATAAAAGAATTCAGAGAAGATTCAAATATTGTTCATATATAGACTTGATCATAAACCCACAATTCATTGGTCTCAACAAACATACCGCAAAAAGAAGATTACATCGAATAGATCTCCACAAGAGAGGGGGAGAACATTGTATTGATATCCAAAAAGAGAGAAGAAGCCATCTAGCTAATAACTATGGACCCATAGGTCTGAGGTGAACTACTCACACTTCATCAGAGGGGCTATGATGATGATGTAGAAGCCCTCCGTGATCGATGCCCCCTCCGGCGAAGCTCTGGAACAGGCCCCAAGATGGGATCTCGTGGATACAGAAAGTTACGGCAGTGGAATTAGGTTTTTGGCTCCGTATCTGATCGTTTGGGGGTACGTAGGTATATATAGGAGGAAGGAGTACGTCGGTGGAGCAACAGGGGACCCACGAGGGTGGAGGGCGCGCCTGGGGGGGGGGGGGGGGGGTAGGCGCGCCCCCTACCTCGTGGTTTCCTCTTTTGTGTCTTGACATAGGGTCCAAGTCTCCCGGGTCTTGTTCGTTGAGAAAATCACATTCTCAAAGGTTTCATTCCGTTTGGACTCCGTGTGATATCCCTTTTCTTCGAAACCCTAAAACAGGCAAAAAATAGCAATTCTGGGCTAGGCCTCCGGTTAATAGGTTGGTCCCAAAAATAATATAAAAGTGGATAATAAAGCCCAATAATGTCCAAAACAGTAGATAATATAGCATGGAGCAATCAAAAATTATAGATACGTTGGAGACGTATCAGGCAAAGCTATCACAAACGATTTTACGGGGAAAAATGTGTGTGATGTACCTGTGAACGAAAACGTTTTCCTTGGAGCGACTGTGTGAGATGTACATACGAATGAAAACGTTCAGCGGGGACTGACTGTGTGGGATGTACTTGCGATCGGAAACAATTTCGTCTATATAATTGTATTTTTTAGCTCTACTGTACGTATTACCGTATTTGAGCGCTCGCCGGTCGCACACGACCTTATTTTGCCAAGCGTGTGTGCCAGGAGGGCATATTCCCGACGGTTTTTGGGTTGTGTGGGAACGACCCCCCTATCACCGTCACTCACTTGGCGACGGTTCTGAACGCCGTCACGGAAAGGGGTTAAAAACCGTTTGTATAGCACCGACACGTATCAGTGCATGAAGAAAGCGATAACAATAAAACTGAATGATCATTATGCTAAGCTAACGGATGGGTCTTGTCCATCATATCATTCTCCTAATGATGTGATCATGTTATCAAATGACAACACAAGTCCATGGTTAGGAAACCTTACCATCTTTGATCAACGAGCTAGTCTAGTAGAGGCTTAATATGGACACGGTATTTGTTTATGTATTCACATATGTATTTAAGTTTCCGATCAATACAATTCTAGCATGAATAATAAACCTTTATCATGAATAAAGAAATATAAAATAACAACTTTATTATTGCTTTTTGGGCATATTTTCTTCAAGAGAAACCAAAACAAGCCGTCATGTTTTCCAATAAAGACCACTCCATTCTGTCATAAGCCTTCATCATATCTAACTTAACTGCACAAAGTGGCTTCTTCCTCTTTCTCTTCCTGATAGCATGGACGCACTCATATGCCACTAGCACATTGTCAGTGATCAATCTCCCTTTTCCAAACGCACTTTGTTCCTCCGAAATAATGATAGGGAGCACACATTTTAGCCTGTTTAGCAAAAACCTTAGCTGCAATTTTGTACAACATGCTACATAGACTGGTGGGTCTGAATTGTGAAAGTGACTCCCGGGATTTTGTTTTTGGGATGAGAACCAAAATTGTGTCATTGAATCCCTCCAGAATTTCCTTCCCACTTAAAAAAATCACGCATCGCCTTGCAAACCTCCTCTTTTAACAAAAGCCAGTGCCTAACGTTTTTATGGTATAAACTATGTTGTCATTTTTCTTGTCAGCATTTGTCGTGTATAAACTACTCCCTCCGTTCCATAATGTAAGACGTTCGGAGGGACTATCAGTTTTGCTAAAGCATATCTAGATGTGCTTTAAGTATAGCACATCCAAGTCCTATATCATTGATTTTACGCTAAGATTCGTGTAAGCATTTTCTTTTGTATTTTGTATTTGTATTTTTATTTTGATTGAGTCACTTAGATGTGCAATAACTAGGACACATCTAGATGTGTTCTAGACAGGCCCATAAACTATGCTCCCCCGTAACACGTCCTTCCTTTTATAGGAGGGGGTAAATGTGAAGTAGCGGCAGGTTAATGCCGCCACGCGGCAACAAATCCCTTCATTTTCCGGCGTTTAAGCATTTATTACGCATGGGAATTGAGGGGTTACTGTTAATTGGTGTGCAAGGATCGAGGCGCACGCCCCCTATCGATAGGACGTCGCCTTGGTAGGCCCCTGACCCACCCTGCATATCATGTTGACCGTCAGGTCACGTGCGCCACATGGCCAAGTAGGCCCATGGATAAGACAGGACTAGTCTATCGGACCCTGACCGGATAACCTTTACTGTGGAACTCAGGAGTTCTTCCCGCCAACTGGCCGGTAGCACAGGAAAGATTTGCAGTGTGTTGCTTGGTTGTACTCCAACATTTAAAAAACCGAGGTGGTCTACGTCACCTTAATATGCAACCCGGCTGGTGGAGGTCGACTGCGTTGAACCAGTTTCAAGACTAGCGACCAAAGAAGACATGCAGCTCAGATAGCCCGAGGTACAACCGTGCTTGAAGAACGGTTCAGGGGCTACTGATGGTGTCCCGACTAAGGGGAATCTCACCATGATGACTCCTGGCCTGGTGGGTTGGTCTGGGGACTTCCTTTATCGGTTTCGTCCTGGGCCACATAGGGCAGCCCATGGCGGATAACTGAAGATTCCGGACAACTTGGCATACAAGACAAAAAAAACTGGATTCGTGGAGGTCTCTACCTCCTCATACATAGTCGACTAGGATCCATTTAACCTAGGGTCCCCTGTATGCTATATAAACGAGGGTACAGACTTCTAGATGGACAATTTACAATCTCTCAGTCCTTTGTACTCTCGATACACTACAACGCAATAAAACACAAACAGGAGGTAAGGTATTTATCTTCCCTGAAGATCCTAAGCTTGGGTAAAATCCTCGTCTTTGTTACCATCGTGCCAACCAGCCTAGCTTAGGACATTGTATCAAGGGATCTGTCGGATTTAGCTCCAACACCACGGCGGTGGCGGCCGAGCGGGCGAGGACACTGGCCCCATGATCAACGAGGAATAGGAGAGGATAATGGCCGAGATGACCGATGGCGAGTAATTTGTTTAGTTTGTGTGCTATCTTATTTTAAATTTAAGGTAATATCACTGTTAGTCACTGAACGTGCGTCGAATGTGCAGTTTAGTGCTAGATCTTTGAAAATATTTTTTTTTTGTCATACAACTTGTCATTTGGTTCAAATACAGTCATTCTGTTTCAGCGCGTGTGTATTCAGCATGCATGGGTCCACTGTCAGCGACCTGCACTGTTTCAGGGCGACACGCGCACAGCTTTTTTGCCCAAACCCCCCTCGAATCATGTTTATTTGTGGCCGCTGTGTGTCTTTGTCTATCAGGCATACGGGCACTGGAGCAGAGGGAGATGATAGACATCACAACAAAAGAGGCAGGTGGACAGAACTGAGCTGAATCCTCTCACTATCCAACTGGCTACAAGGTGCCTTGGGTTTCAATCCCATGCCACCATGTTTGTTGGAAGTACTGCATTTTATATCTCTGTACTGATTTTTGGATGAAACTGTAGCATAGCTCTGTACTGAATTTTTGGATGAAACTGCAGTACAGATCTATACTGAATTTTACATACAAAATGCAGTACAGTTTTGTACTGAATTTAACCATGAAATTATCACAAAGAATGCAGCTCAGTACTGAATTTTACAACAGAGATGCAGTACAGACTTGTACTGAATTTAACCATGAACTTTCTGCACACAGTGACCATCATCATGAATCAGACATATGCATACTGATTATTACCAGGCAGAGAGATAGCTCCAAACAGAAAAATGTATAATTTGCAACAAGGAATCACCCATAATTAACAGGGAGAGATATAGCAGCTTTGAATATAACATGTCCACTGCAGAAATTCAGTCACCATGTTCTGCGCACAAATTCAATTAACACTGCAGCAGATAACAAATTCAGTTAATTGCCAATAAAACAAATAGTTATCACTTGTCAATACAGCACATAATGTGCAGATAACATTTGAAGTTAACAAATTCAGTCACATAATGTGCAGCATATTCAGTTAACTGAATTTGCAAACATATTCAGTGTATGCAGTCTAACGAAAATTCAGTAAACATCTGGAACCCCAACCTTATTGAACAAATTGATCAACCACCATCTTAACGAATCTGTGCCTAAAATGATTGATCTGTTGTTTTGATCTTACTTTTGCACACATAAAGCTTCCTCGTCCTTAACCCCCAGAAAAACCCTAGCTTGAATTGCCAAACAGGAGAAATAGATCCTACAAATGTAATGCGTACGGCAAAAATCGTTTACTCACAATACTTACGTGAATGAATTAATTGTGATCGCGCCACCATACATGAACCCTACCTTGGCGATACAAGGCACAGAAAAGATAGCGGGGAGCAGAGGAGAGAAACGAGACAAAGAGGAGAAGAGACTAACCATATGACGGCGCTGCTTCACTCGGACATCGACGACGTGGGTCGTCCATCTCCTCCGACGACGGCCGCCTTGACACACCGCCTCCGACGCCTCCGTATCCGCCTCGGAATGGTCAGGAGATGAAGTGGTTAGGAGACACGCGGCAGCCAAAAATAGACAAGATTCAAGGGGGGTTTGGGCAAAAAAGCCGCGAGCGTGTCGGCATGAAACAGTGCAGGTTGCTGACAGTGGACCCATGCATGCTGAATACGCATGCGCTGGAACAGAGTGACTGTATTTGAACCAAATGACAAGTTGTATGACCAAAAACACGTATTTTCAAAGATTTAGATGTTTAGAGCAGCAGCCAGTAGAACATCCCCTTCGTGATTGCGACTTTGCAAGCCATGACACCATTGCATGTTTGGCCACTCTATTATTTTATACTACCTCCGTCCCACAATATAAGATGATTTTCCAAGCTGTTTTAGCTTGCAAAACAATCTTATATTATGGGACGGAGGAGTAGAAAAGAAGCATCAAAGTTGATCTTTAGCAAAATTTCCTCTGGTCTTGACAACCTGTTCAGCTGCCTGATCACTTGTGCATAGCGGCAATCTGCATCATGTGCATCTGCGAAATACTCCCTCCGTTTGTTTTTATAAGACGTTGCAGACAGCCTGCTTTGTACTGTTTTGAACAGTGTCTGAATGTCTAAAACGTCTTATAAAAATGAACAGAGGTAGTAGTTTTTTACTATTGTCAGGAGGTATTTTCTACATCACTTTGCTGGTGCTTGAACAATAATGATGAAAAATTCCATCTAAAAAAACAATAATGATGAAGCTGATTCAATTTCATCTGAATCAGTTAGTAAGAAATCGTTATAATCCTGTGTGGTGTTCTTGCTCTGGTGGGATCTGCAATGTCCACAACGGGCCAATTCACTACTGAGGAAAATTCTTCCAATAAAGGGAAGGTAAGGAGCCAACCTCAACAAGTCTTCATAAGAAGTTAAGAATTACACAAATCTGCATCTGACAAGGAGGTACCATAATATCAACACCAATATATCAAACTTTAGCTAACTACAGTACAAAAGAAGATAATATGGCAGCTATCAGCACCAAAAGACTGAAGCACCAGGCCTTACAGATCATTTCTATCTCTTGTGTAATATAGACTTTTTTCTAGACTTACGTCGATACTGTTTTAATTATGAATCATGTCCTCAGGCATGCCTCCAGTGTGCATTGTGCAACATACCATTATACTATAGGATGACTTCATTATTGCAGAACCACTTGAAAAAAGATAACTCTAGTCTAATAACTAATATGTATGATGATGCAATAAATACTAAAGGCCATATCAGAGAGACATGCATTGAAAAAGAGATCATGAAAAATTGAACATATAACTGGAACATGCCAAAAACGAAACACTAAAACCTGGGAGTTAAAACAATAAGCCAAAGCAAACTTTATTTTCGCACCTAGAAATATCTCTGTATAACCATATCTTTGAATCTGTACAGATATGTATGTTTGTAAACAGAGAAGGACAGTAGATCTTACTCTTCATTAGTGCAGCTTCGAATAGCAGATCTTGTTGCAAAAACCTAAAAATCAAATAAAATTTGGCATTGGTAACCTCACTTCTGCAATACCTAAATACTGAAATTTTGCCTAACAAAAACAAAACATGCTGGAAGGAAATACTGAGCATTTATATCAAAAACAAAAAGGCAGGGAACATAATCTAATTTTAGGAAGGAGAGTACCTCGACAAACATCTGTAGGCCTTTGATCTTCCATCTCCAAAGAATAACAATAACTCAACTGATATGGAAACCAAATAAAGTCCTAAAAGGTACAAAACAACAACAACAACAACAACAACAACAACAACAACAACAACAAAGCCTTTAGTCCCAAACAAGTTGGGGTAGGCTAGAGGTGAAACCCATAAGATCTCGCGACCAAATAAAATCCTAAAAGGTAGACGAGCTTTTTTTTTAGAGAGCACTCAAAGATAAGGATGTCCTTATTGGCTGATCACCAGTAGAAAACTTGTGTGTCTAATGCTCATAATTACAAGGTATTACTTTTCCAATAGTATCTAATGGTATCTTATTGGCTTCAACAGTTTTCTTGAAAGAATTGAGTGAAAGAATAAATCAGATCCACCAAATTAAGAGTCTCAAAGTACCTGAACATCCTAAACTTCTCTGTTCAGTAACTATCTTCCTTGTACAACACAGTTGCGTTAACATTTTCACAAGGACCTTGGGCCAGGCCATCTAAGCTCCAACTTTGCACATGAGAGTGCCAATGATTTAACACATGATAAAAGTTCTCCATAGATAAAAAATATATTTATATTATTGATTCGATAAATAAAATATAAATGGAGTATGCCGCCATTGTCATAGCATTTGAACACAATTACATCAATCCAGAGTGCATCATTCTAAGACTGGGTGTAATCCATATGGGATTTGGCCAGCTGCAATAAATCTGAGGTACAATTTCTTCCCTGGTGTCGTTTTCCAAATTTATAACACCTATATCACGTTTACTATTCTGATACAATGAAATAAATCTATCATCATCGGTGAAGTAGACACAGTTTGCCTTCAATTGCGGATATTCTTCCACGCTGAGACACTGCGTCTGGCTATGCCCAAGAAACAACACATGGCCATGCAAGCCATTTATTTCCACAAGCTTTTTTGCTGCCATGTCAATCTTATAGACAAATATTTTGCTGGTTTCCTTTATGTTCTCCGAATCAGCATCACCAGCTACAATGAGCTGTTCCCTCCAAACTTGCAGCATATCGCCCCATGGTGCCTGAACAATGTATATGTGCTCACAAATATAATTCTTCATGTCACCCAGAACCGTCTTCCTTGTGACAGTTGGACCGGAGAGATCAAAAGCATCAATTGCTCCAGTTCTTGTCACTGCATATAGTAGACCATCCTTGTAGATGCATTCTTGATAGTTCCAACCTGGCGGCAGAAAGGTCCACCCACAGTCCCCTGCCCTTGCAAATGAAATCTGATATTCTGGATTATGAATGAGCACCACAATGTAGCTTCCTGTTTGTGGATCAGGAAACAAATATGCCTTGAAGTAGAGGTGGCCACGGAGCTCATCGAGAGCATAAATTGACGGCTCGTGACCAAGGAATTCTGCAAGTGCAGTGTACCGTGGCTTCCATAACTCATACTTATGAATAGTTCCTTCATCGTCAAAGATCGGCTTGACTTGCTCAAGAGTAATCACTGATGGGAGAACAATCTGTTCACCAGTGATTGGATTTACAAGGTGCAGCTCGGACCTCTCATCAGAAGTGATCAGCCAACCATGCGAAGAACCAATCAGATACCTACTGCAGATCGGTGGATCAGGGAGGGATAACTTGTAGGCCCTCTTTTCCGCAAGGCTGTAGAGGCAAGCTGCGTTCTCTCCGGCAGATTCAGAGGTGTGGTAGAGGAGGCAAGGCGTCTGGCGCTGTTTGTGCTTCAGAAGCTGACTGCGTAGTGCAGTGTATACCGAGCGCCAGGAGGAGCAGACAGAGCCTGCGCGCACGAGGTCAGGGACCTCAAGGAGGGCAAAGATACTCGACAGCATATCAGGTGGCAGCTCCGGCTCCGGCGATTTGCCCAGCATATTCTCCATGGGCGGCGGGTCTCCTCTGAATTTGCCGAGTACACTGGGGGAAAGTCCCATCAGATCAGCCAAAGCTCTGAAGATGAGAGAGCACAAACTCGTCGGGTGCCTAGCTAGATGCCGTAAGCTCCTTATTAAGATACAGGCCTCCATCGGGGCTCCGGCGATACTTATAGGCAAGAAAGACAAACCAACAGATGGCCTGCTCAAGTCGGTGACGGAGATCCAAATCCGAATCCAGAAAACTGGAACCTTGCGGTGTGCTGGGACTCGGGGCAGTTCAAATCCGGAAATGAATCGAGCTTTGGATCCGACTCGCCGCCGAAACAAAATTCCGAGTGCGGCCTCCTCCGCGCTACAAGAATCTGATTCCAGTAGCGCCTCTCCAAGGCCCAAGATGTGTAAGTAACCGGCGAGAAGACGAACGGACCGGCGAACGAGCTGGGGGCTCCGTCGGCCGCGGCGGCGAAAAGGCGCTACTGGGATTCAGAGGGTGGTTCCCGGACTGGGGGATAAGGTTACTGGAAGTGGAACATGGTAGAGGCGGACTGGCGGCGTCCGAGAGGGCAACAAGCGCGGCGGTGCTCCAGGTCAAATGGTGCTAAATTATGGCAAAAGGGGTAAAAACAGTGAATTCGGCCGTCAGTGGAACGACAGATTTCTTGAAAAAGGGCAAAATGAACGGTTTTCATGTGTCAATTTTTTGTCAGGATTTGTTGTGTTTGTGAAAAAAAAGGGAAGTGTTTGTGGCCAGGGCGCCGGCCCAAGGGTTGGGCCGGTCGCATGCGCGTCGTCTGATGCGCCAAATCGGACGCTCGCATTCCCTCCGCAGCCGCACTCGCGTCCACATGTTGGCCGGATCCACATACTGCTTTGGCCGCAGCGTTATCCCTTTGCTCACGTCGCCTCCTCAATTTTCAACCATTCATTCTGCTTTTTCTTGCTGCTGCATGCCGGCAACCCAACACGGAGATGCGAGATTTTGGTGGTGAAGCACCGGCGAGCGGCGCGGTGTAGATGCCACGGCGTGCGTCTTTTTGGTGGCCGGAGCTAAGCGGGGCTGCAACCACGACGGTTCTGCAACCAGCCCTCGTTGCCATGGCCGCCCGCAGCTGATTTGCACTTCTCTCCATGGCCGCCACAACAAGATTTTTGCTACAACCATGTTTTCTTTTGCTGGAACCAACCCATCTTTTTGCTACCACCCACTCACCCTAAAATCTGCTCCTGTGGTGATTTTTGCTGGAACCGGCGAACCATTTTGCTACAATTGTTTTGAGTTTTTGTTACTACCGTTGTTTTGTGGATTTTTTGCTACATCCATCTCCATGACATCGCATGTTTTCTTTCAGTCGATTTTTGCTACAACTATACTTTATTTTGCTGGAACCGAAGATAATTTTTGCTACAATCGTATTTTCATTTTGCTGGAACCGAAGACAATTTTTGCTACATCCACCCACGGCGGGGTTGGTCGACGGCGGCGACAGCTTTTCTTTGCTGCAACCGTCTTGGATTTTTGCTATTAACGGAGACTGCGGTTTGCCAGACTTGGGAGCTTCGGGCTACCAGTACACATGGGATAACAAACAAAATAACAACGACAACATCCAGGTGAGGCTCGACAGGGCGACCTGCACTGCTAACTTTATGAGAAGTGTGGAGAATATCGTTACGGAAGAATCAGACCATATGGCAGTGCTGGTGCGTGTGCGTGACATGGGAGCAGATCGGCCGAGAGGGGACCGCCCCTTTCGGTTCGAAGAGATGTGGCTGTGGCACGAGGACTATGAGGCGATGTTTTACGGACTTGGGGACAAGTACAGGGGGCAAACATGACACCGGGGGCGGTGTGCGACAGGTTACAAGGTATAACAAAAGCCCTACAAGGATGGGGCCGGACTGTCTTTAGTAATTCGGAGGCAGATTAAACGGCTAAAGGAGCAGCTTTTGGATGCTAAAGAGAGGGCGTTGGTCATTGGACTAACGACCGAGGTTCGAGATATTGAGAGTCAACTCAATGAAGTCTATGAAAGAGAAGAAATTATGCAAAAACAGCGATCTCGAGTGGATTGGCTTAAAGCGGGGGACCGGAATACTCAATATTTTCAGAACCGGGCCTCCCATCGTAAGCGGAAGAACACGGTTAAGGCGCTTCTAAGGAAGAATGGTACAAGATGCACGAACGACGACAGCATGAGGGAGTTAGCGGCCTCCTTCTACGAGAGGCTGTTCAGGCCAGAAGGGTCAGTTCATGCAGAGAGACTTCTCACTCATTTTGTCCCGGTTATTTCTGAGGAGATGAATAATAGGCTAACGGCCCCTATATCGGATGAGGAAATTCAGCGGGCTCTCTTCCAGATGGGACCAACAAAGGCGCCCGGCCCGGACGGATTGCCAGCTCTCTTTTATCAGCGACACTGGTCACTATTAAAAGCAGACGTGTGTTCGACGATTAGAGGTTTTCTTTCGGGCGAAGCTACTCCGAACTCTTTCAATGATACGGTGATTGTGATGATCCCTAAAGTGAGCTCACCGGAACTTCTTTCTCAGTTTCAGCCAATTATTTTATGCAACGTGTTATATAAGATTGCCACCAAGGTGCTTGCTAACAGGCTCAAGGTGATCCTTCTGGTGCTAATTTCTGAGGAACAAAGTGCATTCGTTCCAGGGAGACTTATGACAGATAATGTTTTGGTGGCATATGAATGCACCCATGCGATTAGGATAAGAAGGAGGAAGACGCCGCTCTGTGCGGTGAAGTTTGGATATGATGAATGCATATGACCGGGTGGAGTGGATTTTTTTGGAGCAAGTGCTAGCTAGATTTGGTTTTGCTCAACTATGGATTCGCATGATTATGAGGTGTGTCACTTCAGCTAGGTTCTCTGTTAAACTAAATGGTGGTTTCTCGAGAGGCTTTCTTCCTTCTAGGGGCTTGCGCCAAGGTGATCCGCTCTCTCCATATCTATTTTTGTTCTGTGTGGAAGGATTTTCGGCGTTGTTGAAGGTGGCCCAGCAAGACAACAGTCTTAAAGGAGTGTCATTCGGGGGCACTGGCCCCCATATCACACATCTTCTTTTTGCAGACGACGGTATTGTGTTCCTCGAAGGGAAGAGTAGTATTTTTGAGGCGCTAAGGGATATCTTGCAGGTATATGAGGGGGCCTCAGGACAGAAACTTAACCTACAAAAATCATCGATATTCTTTGGGAAAGGATGTGGAAATGCACGCAAGACTGAACTTCAAGGTATCATTGGAATCAATTCTGAAGCGCTGAGTGTAAAAAATCTAGGACTGCCAACACTGGTTGGTAGATGCAAAGATGGGACTTTTAAATATGTAAAAGAAATTTCAGCAGGTAAGGTCTCTGGATGGAAAGGACAAGGCTTGTCTAAGGCGGCAAGAGAGGTTCTTGTTAAGTCAGGCCTACAATCCACACCAACTCTCACTATGAGTTGCTTCCAACTCACCAAGAACATGTGCCGGAACTTGACTTCCATCTTGTCTAACTTCTGGTGGGGAGAAGCAAATGGAGAGAGGAAGCTGCATTGGTTGGCTTGGAAGAAAATGTGTAAGGCAAAGAGAGAAGGATGAATGGGCTTTTGGGATCCGGAGGTGTTCAACCAAGCTCTTCTTGCGAAGCAAGCATGGAGAATACTTCAGTACCCGAACTCGCTTTGTGCGCGGGTGCTTAAGGGAAGATACTTTCCAGACAGATCAATCATGAATGCAACTTGCCCAACAAGTGGTTCCTTCACTTTCCGAAGCATTATACATGGCAGAGAGCTCTTGAGGGAGGGCATCGTGTGGAGAGTTGGGAATGGTTCATCCATCAAGGTCCACCATGATAACTGGATTCCGCGCCAAGGCAGCCTTCAACCGCTCGGACAACAATATATCCCAGGGATTACGCATGTGCGCCATCTATTGAACGAGCTTGGTGATGCATGGGATATGGAGAAGCTGCAGATGATGTTTACACCGGGAGACGTTGAGGATATCAGGCATATTGTGGTGGGGGGCGAACATGCAAGATTATATTGCATGGAACTTCACCAAGAACGGCGAGTTTATGGTCAGGTCAGCTTACCACTTTGGCTTGAGCTTACGGGACGCAAAACCCGGACAACCGGGATCGTCGATGCCCAGCAAGGAGCACAAGGCTTGGCTCGCCTTATGGGACACTAATGCACCGGGGAAGCCAAGATCCATACCTGGAGGTTGCTGAAGAATGGCCTAGCTGTCGAAACCGAACTGCACCATTGACGAATCAAACCGGGTGTGCTCTGCTGCGCATGTGGCAGGGAAGAAACTGTATACCATCGGTTTTGGGCATGCCCCCACTCCGCGCTCTTTTGGAAACATTTGTGCGAGAACAAGGGGGAGCCTGTTGTCAGGCCGCCGGCGATGGACGGTTCTCTGGCTGGTCTGGTGGCGTGGCTCAAGGCCTGGTTTGCGGAAGCGTGCGGGGCTGAACGGGAAACGATGGTCCAGGCTCTGTATGGTCTTTGGTGCACTAGAAATGATGCTAGGGACGGGAGAAGGATCCAAGATGCTTGAGAGTTGGTAGAGAAAGTTCACTGTTATATCTAGGAATGGCGTCTAGTTCACTCCAATGAGGCGGCGATCAAGGAGCCAAGGCGACCGGAAAGGTGGCTTCCACCGGAGCCGGGATGGACCAAGGCTAATGCGGATGGAGCGACGGTCCGGACGGATGACAAGGGGGGAGGAGGAGTGGTTCTTAGGGATCACCATGATGCTTTTAGGGGAGGAGCTGTGATCTGCTTCCCAGGTGCCGGCCACCCCCGGCTCTCGGAGATTCTGGCAGCAAAAAGCGCAGTGCAAATGGTGATCTCAATGGACGTGCAACGACTCCACGTCGAGTTGGATAGTCAGGAGGTGGCGGCCATGCTTCAAGGCGAAGGCAAGAACCTTTCGATGTTTGGCCTAGTTGTGGAGGAGATTAAGGAGATGCTGAGGAGGCGGCAAGAGTTCAAAATCACTTGGGTTCGGCGCTCTGCAAATGGTGCGGCGCATGGTTTAGCTAGAGAGGGGGTGTGCAATGATAGCACGATTTATTTTGATTTTCCTCCAGACTGCATTATTCATATTGTAGCGGACGAGGTCCCAACCTTTGTTTAAGTTAAATAAAGTTGCAACTTCCCCTAAAAAACGGAGACGCCATTTGCTACTACTAGAGTCTTGCTGGAAGCATCAGGAGTTTTTGCTACCACCCCTAGTTTTTTTTGCTGAACCAGCCTAAAAGTTGCTACCACCGTCTTTCGATTTTGCTGGAGCTGACATTTTTTTGCTTCGCCGGTGGCGATGAAGGCGGGTCGTGTTTTGCTTCGCCGGTGGAAAGCAGAGGTAGCGGTGGTCCAAACGAGGGCAACGTGGGCCAGCGTGCGGGATCCCGCAAGAGGCAGCGGTGCTTCCTTTTTCCTCGTCTTTTTTACCGTGGGGTAGATGACGAAAGAGGATGCGGTGCGGGACAGATCTGACGGTTATGCGCTTTCAAATCGAACGACGCTGGATGGACCGGCCGAAACTTGCGCCGGTGCGCCGGTGCAGAGTACTGCCAAAAGAAAACTGTCATTCTCGCGACAAAATAAATTGTCATAAAACGACCGTTTTTGTTGGGGAACGTAGTAATTTCAAAAATTCCTACGCACACGCAAGATCATGGTGATGCATAGCAACAAGAGGGAAGAGTATCGTCCATGTACCCTCGTAGACCATAAGCGGAAGCGTTATGACAACGCAGTTGATGTAGTCATACGTCTTCACGATCGATCGATCCTCAGTACCGAACGTACGGCACCTCCGCGTTCAGCACACGTTCAGCTCGGTGATGTCTCGCGAACTCACGATCCAGTAGAGCTCGAAGGAGAGTTTTGTCAGCACGACGGCGTGGTGACGATGTTGATGAAGCTACCATCGCAGGGCTTCGCCTAAGCACCGCTACAGTATGACCGAGGTGGATTATGGTGGAGGGGGGCACCACACACGGCTGGGAGAGATCAATGATCAACTTATGTGTCTATGGGATGCCCCCTGTCCCCATATACAAAGGAGCAAAGGGGTGGCCGGCCGGCCCCTATAGGGTGCGCCAGGAGGAGGAGTCCTCCTCCTAGTAGGAGTAGGCCCCTTTCCTACTCCTCCTAGTAGGAGTAGGCCCCTTTCCTACTCCTACTAGGAGGAGGAAAGGAAGGGGGAAGAAGAGAAGGAAGGAGAGGGAGGAAAAGGGGGAAAGGGGGCCGCCCCCCTAGTCCAATTCGGTTTGGGCTAGGGGGCCGCGCGCCCTGCCTCCTCACTTCCACCACTTGGCCCATGAGGCCCATTACTTCTTCCTCGTATTCCCGTAACTCCCCGGTACTCCGAAAAATACCCGAATCACTCGGAACCTTTCCGATGTTCGAATATAGTCATCCAATATATCGATTTTTACGTCTCGACCATTTCGAGACTCCTCGTCATGTCCCCGATCTCATCCGAGACTCCGAACTATCTTCGGTACATCAAAACATATAAACTCATAATACCGATCATCACCGAACTTTAAGCGTGCAGACCCTACGGGTTCGAGAATTATGTAGACATGACCAGGACTCGTCTCCGGTCAATAACCAATAGCGGAACCTGGATGCTCATATTGGTTCCTACATATTCTACGAAGATCTTTATCGGTCAAACCGCATAACAACATACGTTGTTCCCTTTGTCATCGGTATGTTACTTGCCCAAGATTCGATCGTCGGTATCTCAATACCTAGTTCAATCTCGTTACCAGCAAGTCTCTTTACTCGTTCCGTAATACATCATCCCGCAACTAACTCGTTAGTCACAATGCTTGCAAGGCTTATAGTGGATGTGCATTACCGAGAGGGCCCCAGAGATACCTCTCCGACAATCGAAGTGACAAATCCTAATCTCGATCTATGCTAACTCAATAAGCACCATCGGAGACACTTGTAGAGCACCTTTATAATCACCCAGTTACGTTGTGACGTTTGGTTGCACACAAAGTGTTCCTCCGATACTCAGGAGTTGCATAATCTCATAGTCATAGGAACATGTATAAGTCATGAAGAAAGCAGTAGCAACAAACTAAACGATCATTGTGCTAAGCTAACGGAATGGGTCAAGTCAATCACATCATTCTCTAATGATGTGATCCTGTTAATCAAATGACAACTCATGTCTATGGCTAGGAAACTTAACCATCTTTGATTCAATGAGCTAGTCAAGTAGAGGCATACTAGTGACACTTTGTTTGTCTATGTATTCACACATGTAATAAGTTTCCGGTTAATACAATTCTAGCATGAATAATAAACATTTATCATGATATAAGGAAACAAATAATAACTTTGTTATTGCCTCTAGGGCATATTTCCTTTAGTCTCCCACTTGCACTAGAGTCGATAATCTAGTTCACATCTTTATGTGATTAGTTCACATCTCCATGTGACTAATACCCAAAGGGTTTACTAGAGTCAATAATCTAGTTCACGTTTCTATGTGATTAATACCCAAAGAGTGATCATGTTTTGCTTGTGAGAGAAGTTTAGCCTATGGGTCTGCAACATTCAGATCCGTATGTATTTCGCAAATTTCTATGTCTACAATGCTCTGCACGGAGCTACTCTAGCTAATTGCTCCCACTTTCAACATGTATCTAGATCGAGACTTATAGTCATCTAGATTGATGTAAAAAGCTTGCATCGACATAACTCTTTACGACGAACTCTTTTTATCACCTCCATAACCGAGAAATATTTCCTTAGTCCTCTAAGGATAATTTTGACCGCTGTCCAGTGATCTACTCCTAGATCACTATTGTACTCCCTTGCTAGAAAGATGCTAAGGTATACAATAGGACTGGTAAATAGCATAGCATTCTTTATAGAACCTATGATGGAGGCACAGGGAATGACTTTTCATTCTCTTTCTATTTTCTGTTGTGGTCGGGTTTTGAGTCTTTACTCAACTTCACACCTTGCAACACAGGCAAGAACTCCTTCTTTGTCTGTTTCATTTTGAACTACTTCAAAATCTTGTCAAGGTATGTACTCACTGAAAAAACTTATCAAGCGTCTTGATCTATCTCTATAGATCTTGATGCTCAATGTGTGATCAGCTTCATCGAGGTCTTTCTTTGAAAAACTCTTTTCAAACACTTCTTTATGCTTTCCAGAAAATTCTACATTATTTCCAATCAACAATATGTCATTCACATATACTTATCAGAAATGCTGTAGTGCTCCCACTCACTTTCTTGTAAATACAGGCTTCACTGCAAGTCTGTATAAAACCATATGCTTTGATCACTTTATCAAAGCATATATTCCAACTCCGAGATGCTTGCACCAGACCATAGATGGATCGCTGGAGCTTGCTCACTTTGTTAGCACCTTTATGATCGACAAAACCTTCCGGTTGCATCATATACAACTCTTCTTTTAAGAAATCCATGAAGGAATACAGTTTTGAGATCCATTTTCCAGATTTCATAAAATGCGGCAACTGCTAACATGATTCAGACAGACTTTTAAGCATCGATACGAGTAAGAAAATCTCATCGTAGTCAACACCTTGAACTTTTCGAAAACATTTTCGACAATTCGAGCTTTGTAGATAGTAACACTACTATTAGCATCCGTCTTCCTCTTAAAGATCCATTTATTCTTAATGACTCACCGATCATCGGGCAAGTCAATCAAAGTCCATACTTTGTTCTCATACATGGATCCCATCTCAGATTTCATGGCCTCAAGCCATTTCGCAGAATCTGGGCTCATAATCGCTTCCTCATAGTTCGTAGGTTCGTCATGGTCAAGTAACATGACATCCAAAACATGATTACTGTACCACTCTGGTGTGGATCTAACTCTGATTGACCTACGAGGTTCGGTAGTAACTTGATCTTAAGTTACATGATCATCATCATTAGCTTCCTCACTAATTGGTGTAGGAGTCACATGAACAGATTTCTGTGATGAACTACTTTCCAATGAGGGAGCAGGTACAGTTACCTCATCAAGTTCTAGTTTCCTCCCACTCACTTCTTTCAAGAGAAACTCGTTCTCTAGAAAGGATCCATTCTTAGCAACGAATGTCTTGCCTTCGGATCTGTGATAGAAGGTGTACCCAACTGTCTCCTTTGGGTTTCCTATGAAGACACATTTCTTCGATTTGGGTTTGAGCTTATCAGGATGAAACTTTTTCACATAAGCATCGCAACCCCAAACTTTAAGAAATGACAACTTTGGTTTCTTGCCAAACCATAGTTCATATGGCGTCGTCTCAACGGATTTAGATGGTGCCCTATTTAACGTGAATGCAGCTGTCTCTAATGCATAACCCCAAAACGATAGTGGTAAACTGGTAAGAGACATCATAGATTGCACCATATCTAATAAAGTACGGTTACGATGTTCGGACACACCATTACGATGTGGTGTTCCAGGTGGCGTGAGTTGCGAAACTATTCCGCATTGTTTCAAATGAAGACCAAACTTGTAACTCAAATATTCTCCTCCACGATCAGATCGTAGAAACTTTATTTTCTTGTTATGATGATTTTCCACTTCACTCTGAAATTGTTTGAACTTTTCAAATGTTTCAGATTTATGTTTCATCAAGAAGATATACCCATATCTTACTCAAATCATCTGTGAAGGTCAGAAAATAACGATACCTGCCGCGAGCCTCAACACTCATCGGACTGCATACATCAATGTGTATTATTTCCAACAAGTCTGTTGCTCGCTCCATTGTTCCGGAGAACGGAGTCGTAGTCATCTTGCCCATGAGGCATGGTTCGCAAGCATCAACTGATTCATAATCAAGTGACTCCAAAAGCCCATCAGCATGGATTTTCTTCATGCGCTTTACACCAATATGACCTAAATGGCAGTGCCACAAATAAGTTGCACTATCATTATTAACTTTGCATCTTTTGGCTTCAATATTATGAATATGTGTATCACTACGATCGAGATTTAATAAACCATTCACCTTGGGTGTATGACCATTGAAGGTTTTATTCATGTAAATAGAACAATAATTATTCTCTAACTTTAAATGAATAACCGTATTGCAATAAACATGATCAAATCATATTCATGCTTAACGCAAACACCAAATAACATTTATTTAGGTTCAACACTAATCTCGAAAGTATAGGGAGTGTGCGATGATGATCATATCAATCTTGGAACCACTTCCAACACACATCGTCACCTCACCCTTAAGTACTCTTTGTTCATTCTGGAACTCCCGTTTCGAGTTACTAATCTGAGCAACGGAACTAGTATGAATACTGAGGGGTTTCTATAAACACTAGTAAAGTACACATCAATAACATGTATATCAAATATACCTTTGTTCACTTTTCCATCCTTCTTATCCGCCAAATACTTGGGGCAGTTCTGCTTCTAGTGACTAGTCCCTTTGCAGTAGAAGCACTTAGTCTCAAGCTTAGGTCTAGACTTGGGCTTCTTCACTTGAGCAGCAACTTGCTTGCCGTTCTTCTTGAAGTTCCCCTTCTTCCCTTTGCCCTTTTCTTGAAACTAGTGGTCTTGTCAACCATCAACACTTGATGCTTTTCTTGATTTCTACCTTCGTCGATTTCAGCATCACGAAGAGCTTGGGAATCATTTCCATTATCCCTTGCATATTATAGTTCATCATGAAGTTTCAGTAACTTGGTGATAGTGACTAGAGAACTCTGTCAATCACTATCTTATCTGGAAGATTAACTCCCACTTGATTCAAGTGATTGTAGAACTCAGACATTCTGAGCACATACTCACTAGCTGAGCTATTCTCCATCTTGTAGGCAAAGTGCTTGTCAAAGGTCTCATACCTTTCGACATGGGCATGAGTCTAAAATACTAATTTCAACTCTTGGAACATCTCATATGCTCCGTGGTGTTCAAAACGTCTTTGAAGCCACGATTCTAAGCCGTAAAGCATGGTGCACTAAACTATCAAGTAGTCATCATATCGAGCTCGCCAAACTTTCATAACATCTGCATCTGCTCCTGCAATCGGTCTGTCACCTAGCAGTGCATCAAGGAGATAATTCTTCCGTGCAGAAATGAGGATAATCGTCAGATCACGGATCCAATCCGCATCATTGCTACTAACATCTTTCAACTTAGTTTTTCTCTAGGAACTATCAAAATAAACGGGGAGCTACATCGCGAGCTATTGATCCACAACATAGTTATGCAAATACTATCAGGACTAAGTTCATGATAAATTAAAGTTCAATTAATCATATTACTTAAGAACTCCCACTTAGATAGACATCCCTCTAGTCATCTAAATGATCATGTGATCCAAATCAACTAAAACATGTCCGATCATCACGTGAGATGGAGTAGTTTTCAATGGTGAACATCACTATGTTGATCATATCTACTATATGATTCACGCTCGACCTTTCGGTCTCAGTGTTCCAAGGCCATATCTGCATATGCTAGGCTCGTCAAGTTTAACCCGAGTATTCCGCGTGTGCAAAACTGTCTTACACCCGTTGTAGATGAACGTTGAGCTTATCACACCCGATCATCACGTGGTGTCTCGGCACGACGAACTTTGGCAACGGTGCATACTCAGGGAGAACACTTGTACCTTGAAATTTAGTGAGAGATCATCTTATAATGCTACCGCCGAACTAAGAAAAAAATAAGATGTATAAAAGATAAACATCACATGCAATCCAAATATGTGACATGATATGGCCATTATCATCTTGTGCTTTTTGATCTCCATCTGCAAAGTACTGTCATGATCTCCATTGTTACCAGCATGACGCCATGATCTCCATCATCTTGATCTTTTATCAATGTGCCGTCACATGGTCGTCTCACCAGCTATTGCTTTTGCAACTATTGCTATCGCATAGCGATAGAGTAAAGCAATTACATGGCACTTGCATCTTATGCAATAAAGAGACAACCATAAGGCTTCTGCCAGTTGCCGATAACTTCAACAAAACATGATCATCTCATACAACAACTTATATCACGTCTTGACCATATCACATCACAACAAGCCCTGCAAGAACAAGTTAGACGTCCTCTACTTTGTTGTTGCAAGTTTTACGTGGCTGCTATGGGCTGAGCAAGAACCGTTCTTACCTATGCATCAAAACCACAACGATAGTTCGTCAAGTTAGTGTTGTTTTAACCTTCTCAAGAACCGGGCGTAGCCACACTCGGTTCAACTAAAGTTGGAGAAACTGACACCCGCCAGCCACCTGTGTGCAAAGCACGTCGGTAGAACCAGTCTCGCATAAGCGTATGCGTAATGTCGGTCCGGGCCGCTTCATCCAACAATCCGCTGAACCAAAGTATGACATGCTGGTAAGCAGTATGACTTGTATCGCCCACAACTCACTTGTGTTCTACTCGTGCATATAACATCTACGCATAAACCTGGCTCGGATACCACTGTTGGGGAACGTAGTAATTTCAAAAAAATTCCTACGCACACGCAAGATCATGGTGATGCATAGCAACGAGAGGGAAGAGTATCGTCCACGTACCCTCGTAGACCATAAGTGGAAGCGTTATGACAACGCGGTTGATGTAGTCGTACGTCTTCACGATCGACCGATCCTCAGTACTGAACATACGACACCTCCGCGTTCAGCACACATTTAGCTCGGTGACGTCCCGCGAACTCACGATCCAGTAGAGCTCAAAGGAGAGTTTCGTCAGCACGAGGGCATGGTGACGATGTTGATGAAGCTACCATCGCAGGGCTTCGCCTAAGCACCGCTACAGTATGACTGAGGTGGATTATGGTGAAGGGGGGCACCGCACATGGCTGGGAGAGATCAATGATCAACTTATGTGTCTATCGGGTGCCCCCTGCCCCTGTATATAAAGGAGCAAGGGGGAGGCCAGCCGGCCCCTGTAGGGCGTGCCAGGAGGAGGAGTCCTCCTCCTAGTAGGAGTAGGACTCCCCTTTCCTACTCCTAATAGGAGGAGGAAAGGAAGGGGGGAGAGGAGAAGGAAGGAGAGGGAGGAAAGGGGGGCCGGCCCCCTAGTCCAATTCGGTTTGGGCTAGGGGGCCGCGCGCCCTGCCTCCTCACTTCCACCATGTGACGCCCCAAGACCGGAGCTTCAGATGCCTTCCAGGGTTTCCGGGTTTTTCGTCATGTGAGTTTGTTTGGTCCGTTGCATTTCATCTTTGCATCATGTGCATTGCATCATGTCATCATGCAACCCGTTTTAAAACTCAACTAAATAAATTGCATAGATCTTTTGATCTATTTAAATCGAGGGAATTCATATGGTGATTTCTCTTTATAACATATCCTCCTGATATTTATGGAGCTATTATAAATATTCCATTAGTTTGGAATTTATCACAACACACGTGCATGATAAATCCCTTGGTCTTTTCGTCTTCAATTTTTGACTCTCTAACCTTGCCAATAATTCCTTTTCCTTTTATCGAGGCTGTTCCTAAATTCTTAACATTTTTGGTCACACCTAAAGTTTAGACTCCATTCAAACTCCTTCGGGGCAAGTTAAATAATTTTGGATTTAACTTCCCCTATTTTGTTGGAACCATTTTTGTTGGGTTGGAAATATTCCATAAAGCCTTACAAATATGTTCCATCATTTTATTCTTGATCATGGCCTCTTCTCCTAATTCTTTTGAACTCTCTCTATTTTTTTTCTGCTTAAGAGGGTGAGAGAAGAGAGAGCCCAGCCGCAACCTGTAGCCAGGCCGGCCCATTTGCATCAAGCCCACCCCACCAATCCCTCCTAACCCTAGCCCGAACTCCCCTGGCCCGATCTCTCCCGAGTCCCTCTCCATCGCGCCGCCAGGAGACAGCGAGCGCGCTGCCCGATCCATCTCCCTCTCGATCCCTCCCTCTCTCGCTATCTTCCCTTCCCCCTTCGCCCTCCTCGTGCGCCGCACCTCCTACCCCGAGCGCCACCCCATGGAGCCGCCTTCTCCACTCTGGTGAGGCCGCCGCCACGCCATCTCGCCTCCTCCCCGTCTCCAGCAAGGCCGCCGTGCCAAGTCCCTGAAGCCACGCCCGTCGCCCTTCTCTCCTCGCGCCGGTGACCCGGAGCACCGCGTCTCCGACCGCTCTCCTGCAGCCAGCGCCTCCATCATCACTACCTCGCCGTCGCCATGCCAGGAGCCTTGCGCGCCCGGAAGCCGCCGCCCGCACCTTGCCTGCGACTTCTCCGCGCCGGCGACCTCCATCGAGTCTCCCTGCTTCGTCCGGCCGCCGCGCCACCATGCTTGCAGCGCCGCCTCAAGGTCATCTTCCTTGACCTCCATGCCGTCCCGCAGCTCCCTCGCCTCGCTCGATCTGGATGCGGGATCCCGAGCGCCTCGACCCGCTGCCAGCTTGCAGGAGCAGCAACGGCAGCCCCATGCACTGCTCGGGCCTCCCCTGCATCCTCCTCACCATTGAACCGGCCTCCTCTCCATCCCCTCCGTGCCCATGGGCCTCGACGCCCTTGTTGCTGCGACTGCTAGATCTCCACGGCGCCATCAGGAAGACTCTGGCCACCACCGAGAACCCACGAACCTGTCAAGACGTGTACACAGAGACCCAAGTCAGGAGACTACCGATGGCCCTCCAAGTTCAACAATCGTCTACATCGGAGTACCACTACTTCAACAGGTGTACAACTACGCAGTTTCCCTGAGTACCCCTTCGGATTCGTCGAGTTCGACTACCCCGCAAGAACTGGTTACGCCAAGTTCATCTACGGAACGTGTACATCTACTCCGTCAATACCCGGACCGACAAGTACCCCAACGTCACGTGTACAACCACCGTCGCCCCGAAGACGTTGGAGTCATCAAGTACCTCTCCAAAACGAACATGAACGACTACCGGCGCCAAGATCACGAGTACCTCTACCGTCGTCATGTACCCCTACTTCCACTATGAACGTCCCGAGAACGTCTGCTTCCTCTACTTGGCACCGATCGAGAACCGTCCCGTTTGCACACGTCGAAGGTATAACCCGAGACGACGTCCGTGTAAAGAATGCTTGCGATGTTTGAGATGCTCATGTTCGAACCGTGTTCGAGTTGTCATTGCACGTTCCTCCTCGGTTGCCATGCCGTCGACCCATGGGGAACCCGGTATCCGGGATCACCCCACCATCCTCGCATGATCCGTTCATCCACATTTTCTCTTGAACCGACATCTCAATGAGTTGTCGGAGCACCCAGAATGTTGCCGTGGCACCATTTCCGTGGTAGTTGGCGTGGCACCCTTTTTGTTCCGCCATGACGACCAAATGCTTCATAATGCTCTTGTCCAACTTTTAATAATAACTGCATAAAACTTGTTCATGTCATCCGCATCATGATAACAACAATTAAAATGTTTAAATTGTTGTTGCATTAAATTGCTAATGCATATGGGGATTTGCCGGAATTGTTGTTCGTTGCTTTCGGCCTCATTTAAACTTGCCTAGATAGGTAGTTTTGTTGTGCTTCACCTCTTGCCATGTTAATCAACATTTAATATTGTTGGGTACATAAACGAGAGAGAACTAAATAATTGACGTGGTGTTTCGTCAATATGCAACTCGTTGCATATTGAGCTCCACTTAATTTGTAGGATTGCTTGTGCATTTTGCCATGCCATGCCTCTTTAAACCGGACATGCATCATACTTGATTGTGCATCATGCCATGTTGATGTGTTGGTTGTTTACTATGTTGTGTGCTTCTTTTACGGTGTTGCTTCTTCGGGTTGAATCCGATAACGTCGCGTTTGTGAGGACCCGTTTGTCTATGTTCCGTTTGTCTTCTTCATGGACTCGCTCTTCTTCCTTGCGGGATTTCAGGCAAGATGATCATACCCTCGAAATCACTACTATCTTTGCTTTGCTAGATGCTCGCTCTTTCGCTATGCCAATGCTACGATGCCTACCTTTTGCTTGTCAGCCTCCCAATTGCCATGTCAAACCTCTAACCCACCATGTCCTAGCAAACCGTTGATTGGCTATGTTACCGCTTTGCTCAGCCCCTCTTATAGCGTTGTTAGTTGCAGGTGAAGATTGAAGTTTGTTCCTTGTTGGAACATGGAGGTCGTTCCTTGTTAGAACATTTGTTTACTTGTTGGGATATCACTATATATCTTATTTAATTAATGCATCTATATACTTGGTAAAGGGTGGAAGGCTCGGCCTTATGCCTGGTGTTTTGTTCCACTCTTGCCGCCCTAGTTTCCGTCATATCGGTGTTATGTTCCTAGATTTTGCGTCCCTTACGCGGTTGGGCTATAATGGGAACCCCTTGACAGTTCGCCTTAAGTAAAGCTCTTCCAGCAATGCCCAACATTGGTTTTACCATTTGCCACCTAGCCTTTTCTTTTCCCTTGGGAGTCGTGCTCCTGAGGGTCATCGTTATTTTACCCCCCGGGCCAGTGCTCCTCTGAGTGTTGGTCCAAACTAGAGTCCTGTGCAGCGCCCCCTCGGGGAAACTCGAGGTTTGGTTTTAGTTGTATGGAGCACTCATCTGAGTGTGCCCTGAGAAAGAGATATGTGCAACTCCTATCGGGATTTGTCGGCACATTCGGGCGGTGTTGCTGGTTTAGTTTTACCCTGTCGAAATGTCTTGTTGTACTGGGATACCGAGTCTGATCGGAATGTCTCGGGTGGAGGTCTATTCCTTCGTTGACCGTGAGAGCTTGTCATGGGCTAAGTTGGGACACCCCTGCAGGGATTTGAACTTTTGAAAGCCATGCCCGCGGTTATGGGCAGATGGGAATTTGTTAACGTCCGGTTGTAGAAAACCTGAAGTTGACCTTAATTAAAATGAATCAACCGCGTGTGTAACCGTGATGGTCTCTTTCCGGCGGAGTCCGGGAAGTGAACACGGTTGTTGGAGTAATGCTTGACGTAGGTAGTCCAAGATCACTTCTTGATCATACTTTTATCGACCGTGCTTTGCCTTCTCTTCTCACTCTCATTTGCGTAGGTTAGCCACCATATATGCTAGTCGCTTGCTGCAGCTCCACCTCATACCTTTACCTTACCCATAAGCTTAAATAGTCTTGATCGCGAGGGTGCGAGATTGCTGAGTCCCCGTGGCTCACAGATACTTCCAAAACCAGCTTGCAGGTGCCGATGAGTTCGTGCAGACGACGCAACCAAGCTCAGGAGGAGCTCGATGAAGATCTTGTCCTTTATGTTGTTTCGTTCTAGTTGATCAGTAGTGGAGCCCAGTTGGGGTCGATCGGGGACCTTTGTCGCATTTGGGGTTCTTCTTTTATTTTGGTTCCGTAGTCGGACCTTGATTGTATCTGGATGATGTAATGCTTTATTCATGTATTTGTGTGAAGTGGCGATTGTAAGCCAACTATGTATCTTTTCCCCCTATTGTATTACATGGGTTGTGTGAAGATTACCTCACTTGCGACATTGCTTTCAATGCGGTTATGCCTCTAAGTCGTGCTTCGACACGTGGGAGATATAGCCGCATCGAGGGAGTTACAAGTTGGTAATCAGAGCCTTCCCCAACCTTAGGAGCCCCATTGCTTGATCGTTTTTAGCGGCCGAGTTGTGTCTAGAAAAATGTTTTGAGTCATCTAGGAATTATATATCAGAGAGTTTAGGAATTCTTTTTTACTTCCCAGTCTCCTCATCGCTCTGGTAAGGCATCCTGACGTAGAGCTTTGACTCTTCTCTTCTCAAATTTCACTAATTTTTTTTAGGATCACGCGGGTATCTTGGAATCATTCCGATGGTTTTATGATGAGAACATTGTCTTGGTGCCTCCTGTCAGGGGTTTAGTGGAAGTGTCCCGGGGAGTTGAGCTCTGAGGTGTTGTCGTCATAATTTTATCGTTGCAATTCTGGAATACCTGAGTTTAGTACGCCAACATCGAAAATCTCTTTTATGCAGTTCGTTGGTGAGATAACCTCGACGCCACCCAGTACTGGGGCGGGAGTTCAGGAGTATCGCCATAACTTGTATAACGGATGCTTTTCGAAGGTTGAGGTAGACGATTTCCGAAGGTTTCTTGGTTATGTGTTGAAGGATGGATATAGCTGGATGTAGGATTTGCTAGTTTGGGTGAGATATTATGCTTCCCCTGTATCCCCAACACCTGATTGCATAACCGGAAAATTTCGGGAGTTTATAAGTGGGAATTCAAGTAGCTTTTAGGATATCTTTCCGACAGACGTATGATATGAAATTGGGGTTCGACGTCTAGTGGTCCGCCTATTCACGGTCGGTTTTACAGTGGTTTTGTTGTGTCCTAAAGAGTCCTTGGCTATGCCGACTCGGGGACGCTTCGTATGTCATGTGCACTGCCTTGTACATGATGGTGCTGTACGATCGAGCCAGTGTAGGCCCCACCACAAAAACTTTGGACGAAATCTCTATCATATGTTTGTTCTGGCTTATTCTGCAAGCCAATCCTTTGTTTTGTTTTGAGTTGTGGTATTTGAGTTGCTTCGAAGTCAAGAGTTGATTCCATACCTTTTCTAAATGGTGTTCTCATACTCTGATGTGGATACCAATCCTTCTTGATCATCAAGATTGTCTTTCCAATCCTTTTCAACCGGCGTGTTTTCTTTTCAAGTGGATCCGGTCATTTCAACATCCGCAAGATCAATTCTAAGTTTCTCAACGGTGTTTGTTTCATCCGTCTCCAAGTTGCCTTTGTTTTTCCCACCCTCCCTCCCTTGTTTTTTCTTCAAGGACTCAGATTTCTTAATCAAGTATCATCTCATTGATGGAAACCTCTCCATTCTTTTCCATCAATATTCTTATCCGGTGATTCTCATGAATATTCTAACGGAGCTGCAAGTTCATTTTTTTCGTTCTTTTCCTCTCCGGTGGAACCAAGTCAAGCTTTGTTGATAATATCCTTTCCTCATTTCAATATTTTCTCATGCCGGTGCAATTCTTAATCGTTCACCTCTCGCTATTCTATTGTCCCGGAGTGCTCAAAACATCTCAGAAGGCTCGTTTTTTTCGTTCAAGATCCGTTCAACCTATTTCGAGGATGTTCCCTCATTCAACTCATTTAATTCAACCGGTGCTTTCTCTCTTTTGAATCGTTCAACGGTGTTTCTTTTGAGTGGGCCCTAACCCACAGGTCTTTTCCCAGGATCTTACCTGACTCTTCTTATTTTTCCGGAGCTATTCTCAAATTCATTTCCAAGTTTGACGTAAGAATGAATCATCATCAGTCAAATGTTTCCTCCAAGATCTTTCAAATTCTTTTCATCGTTGGCTCAACCTCTCCTCTTTTAATCATTCCGGAGTGTCTCAACAATTTGGTGGTGTGTCTAATCGTCTTTTTCAACATTTGAAGACCGAAGAAGAGTTTCTCCTCAATCTTGTCCGTTCTCCCAAAGATTCGTGATTCTAGCTTGTTGCCATCCTCTCGAAATTGTCTGGATCGTGGGAATTCTTTTCACCTATCCGGAGTAATTCAGGAGTCTTTTCAGTTTGATTATCCGGAGCTCATCATTTCAGAAGACTTGTTCATTCTTAGTTTTCAGTTATCATCCTCAAATCTCACCGGTGCATCATTCAATATTCTTTAATCAGCGCGTGATCTCTTCGTTTCAGTTGTATCTAAATTCTCTCAAGTATCTTCGTTCATTTTATAATTATTCCTGGTGCTTCTTTATCTTCTTTTTGTTCATTTTTAATTCTTACGGTGTTTTGCTCAAGAGTTCTCTTCCTTCTTCATCATATCAATTTATTCGTTGTTTCAATCCTACCGGTGGTTCGTTCAATACCTTCCCAAGCCTGATGTTATATCTCTCTTAATCTTTTCTACGAGAATAAGTAATATGCCAAATCCGTTGATTGTCATCAATTTAAATTGGTGAAGGATAAGCATAATGTAATTCTAATTCTTGTTTTATCCAAGTGGTTAATTCCTATTCCGGAGGTTCATCAAAATTCTTGATCTCAATTGTTCATCTTATTTTTTTTCTTTCCCGGAGCCCCAAGCTCTCGCAATTATTTTATTACGGAGATCTCCATCTAAATCATTGCGAGGCTTCAATCTTATTCTTCCTATCAGTCAACTATTTTGGATCATTCTTTTATTACCGGAGTTCTTCATGAAGGTTCTACATGATGGTTCACCAAGGATTTAATTCCTTCTCGAAGTTTTCATCGAGATTCTTTTCTAAGGAGCTCAAGTTTTCTTCATATTGTAATCCGGAGTGCATTCTTTCTTCCGTATCATTGGAGGTGGTATTATGTCATTCTTGATAATTGGAATTCATGTTTCATGATTCACATGTTATTAAGAATGAGGTATTTTAAATCCATCAATCTCGTCATTGGAGTTATCTTGGGTTATATTTCACCTAAAGCCGTCCCTAAGGATTGTTGCTACTTATGGTGCTCATATATGATCCAAGTTCTTCATCTACCCATCCAGGAAAGGGGGGCCGGCCCCCTAGTCCAATTCGGTTTGGGCTAGGGGGCCGCGCGCCCTGCCTCCTCACTTCCACCACTTGGCCCATGAGGCCCATTACTTCTTCCTTGTATTCCCGTAACTCTCCGGTACTCCGAATATACCCGAATTACTCGGAACCTTTCTGATGTCCGAATATAGTCGTCCAATATATCGATCTTTACGTCTCGACCATTTTGAGACTCCTCGTCATGTCCCCGATCTCATCCGGGATTCCGAACTATCTTCGGTACATCAAAACACATAAACTCATAATATCGATCGTCACCGAACTTTAAGCGTGCGGACCCTACGGGTTCGAGAACTATGTAGACATGACCGAGACTCGTCTCCGATCAATAACCAATAGCGGAACCTGGATGCTCATATTGGTTCCTACATATTCTATGAAGATCTTTATCGGTTAAACCACGTAACGACATACGTTGTTCCCTTTGTCATCGGTATGTTACTTGCCCGAGATTCGATCATCGGTATCTCAATACCTAGTTCAATCTCGTTACCGGCAAGTCTCTTTACTTGTTCCTTAATACATCATCCCACAACTAACTCATTAGTCACAATGCTTGCAAAGCTTATAATGACGTGCATTACCGAGAGGGCCCCAAAGATACCTCTCCGACAATCGGAGTGACAAATCCTAATCTCGATCTATGCTAACTCAACAAGCACCATCAGAGACACCTGTAGAGCACCTTTATAATCACCCAGTTACGTTGTGACGTTTGGTTGCACACAAAGTGTTCCTCTGGTACTCGGGAGTTGCATAATCTCATAGTCATAGGAACATGTATAAGTCATGAAGAAAGCAGTAGCAACAAACTTAACGATCATTGTGCTAAGCTAACGGAATGGGTCAAGTCAATCGTATCATTATCTAATGTTTTGATCCCGTTAATCAAATGACAACTCATGTCTATGGCTAGGAAACTTAACCATCTTTGATTCAACGAGCTAGTCAAGTAGAGGCATACTAGTGACCTTTGTTTGTCTATGTATTCATACATGTAATAACTTTCTGGTTAATACAATTCTAGCATGAAAAATAAACATTTATCATAATATAAGGAAATAAATAATAACTTTATTATTGCATCTAGGGCATATTTCCTTCAGTTTTTTGCTATGCTTAAAATTCTAACGTTAGCTTTTAATATCTTCCTTATTATATTTCGCATCATGTGTCACAGGCTCACGGATGTGCGCTGTAGCGTCTCTTATCATGTCATTACTTCACTGTGTACATGCGAAAAATATATCCACGACAAATTAGACAATATTTTTATAATACCCATGAGCCACCCATACTGCTTAATATGACCTCTCGATGCTCTAAGATGGCATAGCCCCATGGCTGCTTGATCATCTTGTGTTCCTTGTTAGATTGTGTTTCGTCAAACTCAGTTCACAAGTTAATTCATTACCTGGATGATAAAACCGCAGGAAGAATTTACAGCTCACAACATTTTGACACCAAAACCCACAATGTTTCAGAGTAACATGACAGTTATACTCAGAAACCATAACCATCTTCATCAGCCACGGTTCTGCTGATCAACTGTCCATAACCCGTTGGCCGCTAATTGATGTTGACTGAACGCCACATAGACACACACCATTTTTGCATCTACTCACAGTAGGTTATGTTCAGCTCCTCCACCTCCCAGGGACTACACAACCGTTGTCATATGGAGGATATTTCTTGGTGAACTTCATAGGAATAAACAGCACAAAGGTATATACAACAGGTACAGGTATTCAAAAAACACACATTGCCGCTTTTCAGGAAATACATAGTTTATAAGAAGAATTACTACCTGCAAGCACTAAACAAAGGGGAAATTCGAATCCATTGTACATGCATGATACCTACCCCAGTGAGACGCTGCAACAAACCATTGCACAATTGCAGTGAACTATACAAAGACCGTGTAGCAATACTACAATTCAAGAAATGATGGCTCAATAAGGTAAATGAAATCTTACTGCATAGAAAAGTGAATGCAACATGTCGAGTTGATGACAAACAACATACAAAGTGCTTGAAGAATGCCGGTTAAAAAAACTAGGACTGAGGTTACTGTCGGTGTCAAAATCGGCCGATCTCGGGTAGGGGGTCCCGAACTGTGCGTTTGAAAATCGAAGGTAACATGAGGCAGGGGACACGATGTTTACTCAGGTTCGGGCCGTCTTAATGGAGGTAATACCCTACTTCCTGCTTGATTGACTTTGATGAGTATAAGGGTTACAAGAGTCGATCTACCTCGAGATCGTAATGGCTAAACCCTAGATGTCTAGCCTATATGATTTGCCTTAGCCTCTACGGACTAAACCCTCCGATTTATATAAACACCAGAGGGGCCTAGGGTTGTATAGAGTCGGTTTACAAAGAAAGGAAACTACACATCCGGATGCCAAGCTTGCCATCCATGCAAAGGCGAGTCCCATCCGGACACAGGGGAAGACCTTCTATCTTTGTATCTTCACGGCCCATCAGTCCGGCCCATGTCAGATAGCCCGAACGGACCCCCTAATCCAGAACTCCCTTAATAGCCCTGTAACGCCCGGATAATTAAGCTACAGTAATCCCGAGTTAATGGTGCCATGTCATCACATTACTGTTGCTAATCCTCGGTTGATCCAAATCGCAATCCAAATTCAGATTTAAAATAAAAGTCTGAAGTTCAAACTTCTCAAACATGCAAAATAAAATGTTCAAAGTGTTGCAAATATTCCATAACTATTTATGGTGGTGAAGCAACATTTTTAGAGAGTGATTAAATGCACTAAAATGTTTAAAACAATGGCTTAAACAATTATATAAATGCCTTTTATAATTTCTAAAATAGCAAACTACTTTAAATAAAGTCCAAACTTTTTGTGGCACTGTAAATAATTGCTTCCCTAATTGTGGGCCAAGTCTCATTTTTCTTGAAGGTCATTTTCTATTGGAAAAGTAATTAAAATAGAAACTATAAAATAAAAATTATGAAAGAAATGAAAAGGAGGTGGAAGACCTAAGCTACTAGGCTCGCTAGCCCACCTAACTAAAGGCCGGCCCACATGCTCCCGCTGTCCCTCCGCTCTGTTCACAGGGGATCGTGGACAGAGCCGATGGCTGCCACGGCCGCGACCATCGCCGTGGCGGCCATCCGCCGACTCCCCTCAACCTATAAGTCCGGTGCCTTCTCCCCCAGCGAACCCTAATCCCCACTCTCCCTCACGCCCCGCTCTCCGATCGGGACGCCCACGGCCTCGAGGCCGACGCCCGAAGCCGAAGCTCGCCCCGTCCCCAACCCCGCCTCCACGATGGTTGCACTGAGCTCCAGCGCCTCCCCGACTCCTCCTCGCGCACGCAATTGCACACCTACAGGGTCTGGTGAGCCCCCTCCTCCGTTTCCCCCTCTTCTTCCCATCCCGTTGTCGTAGACCGTGTCCTTGCGTCACCGGCGCTGCTACACCTCGGCCGTCCCGAGCTCGCCTTATTATGCTCGTCAAGCGTGTGCACACGCTCACACGGCCCCTACCCGCACGCGTCACACGCGCTCCCCGTGTCGCCCCTGGCCCACCGTCGCCCGGGCCGCGTCTGCCGCCGCTCGGACTCGCTTTCCCTGCCGTCGGCCCCTACGGACGCCTGCGACCCCCTGCACCAGCTCGCCCGCCACGCATCAGTCGCCGGTCGTGTCCGCGCGCGACGCCGCACGACCATGCTCGCCGCACCTCCCGTAGCTCCCTCGCTCGCCCGCGCCGTTCGCCGTCTGTCGTGCCGTCGCGACTGCTCTCTCGCTTGCCCGCGCCGCTGCCCCATGGCCCTGCTAGCCGCCTCTGCGCCCATGCCGTCGTCGCTCGCCGCACACTGCTACGCTGCTCCACCGCCGTTGCGCTCGGCCGCGCCGGCGCCCGTCACCACGCCGCACTTACCCGTTCCTCACCGGTCGTGCCACTCCCAGCGCCCAGCCCGCGCGTGCGTGCGCGCCCACGTCTGTGCTGCTGGTGCTGCTAGCTTCAGCCGTCGGCGCCCCTATGTGCGTGTGCATGCTGCTTCTGTGCTACCGCTCCTACTGACTGCTAGCTACAGTAACATTCAGTAGTTACTGTAGTTGCAGCGAGCTTCGGCAAATTCACATTGAGTAGCCCTTTTAACAGCCATTAAACATCCATAAAACAAGTTCTTATGTGGACTAGAAGAACGCCCATGCGTTGCAACGGGGCCACATTAACTTTAAGAGTTCAATATCAGTTATGTTAATATTACATGTAATATTCTCATACATATCAAGTGACATTGGCGATATTTTTTACCATCAAATTCTCACACACACTCTCCCCTCCCTCTTCCTCACTCTCTCTCCCCCTCTCCCTCTCTCTCTCTAACACACACATATCCAACTTATTGGATACGGAATCATAATCCATCTATTTCATACGCACACGCGCTAATGCATAACAATATGGATTATGTGTATTATATTTGCCACCACAACTTATATTTCCCCGAGCTGCATCGCTATAGAGCCGAGCTCCCTCCCGACCACCTCGCCGACATCAAAGGGGAATGGATAAGGGTGACGCCCTGCCTCCCCTGCCCCCATGGCCTCACTCCTCGACGCCCCCTCCCAGATCCACTTCTCCTCCTCGCTTGCTCGATCTCGTCGATCTGGATGAAGTCAGACGCCACGGCCACCATGACCGACCCCGTCCACACAGCCACTACTATCCCTGCAGGCTAGGAGCTTGTCGAGGAGCTCCGAACTCCTCCGCTACTTCGTCTGTGCCAACGAGATCAAGTCCAGCACCCCCGCATCGACGTCGCTGCCGTCTTCCTCAACCTTCGGCCACCGTAACATTGTCGTTCGATCCGCGCCGCCCCGAGCTCCCCTGTCTTCCCCTAGGGCGCCATTGACACCGCCGTCCACCATGGCCATTGCAGGGGTAGCCACCGAGCTCCTCGGATTGACCCCGTGGCACATGCCCGCTCCTATGCGCGCCCATGCCCGAGCCTGCTGCTCTTATTCCGCGCCCGCGGGGCCACTCGCTCTCCATGCCCACGCCTGTGCCACACCGCGTCGATCGCGCCCGCCACTACCGTCACGCTCGCCGCAGCCACCGCACCACTGTGACCTGCGCGACGCACACCCTGGCCATGCGCCACACTCTCGCTAGCTGCGCTCGTCCCGTCTACTGCTGCCTATCCCTTCGCTCGCCCCACAGTCGCGCCCCTACCTTGCGCCCCCTCCTGTCACGGCCATCTTTTGCCGGCCGCCCCTTCAGCCACGCCGATCGCTTGCCTCGCCTATTGCGTCCTGCTTCCTGCCGCTATGCGCTGCTCTACCGCTGGTACACTGCTGTGCCATGTCCTCGACACCGCCATGGACTAACATGGCGGAGGGATTGCCAATGGAGTACGAGGAGGAGGTGGCGGAGAAGGTGTGGAGAGGCATGAGGTTTGGGGTGGTGTCAGCTGACTGTGGTGGAGGTGTTTATGCGAGAAGGAGCCGGAGCGGAAGGAGAGGTCACAATTGGAAAGAATCGCAAAAAAAATCATAACCTGGAGATCTCATTCCAAAAAATGCTAATATCGATGGAGGGGTGATTTCCTTCTATAGGTGGAAAATATAGGAAATATTGGTTGTTATCAAGGAAAGGTAAAAATTTAGGAAAGTTAGGATTTTGAACTGATTTCTATGCAAATGGGGTTTTATTGTTTGGTAACGTGATATCAGTACCTGCCCGTTTGTGACGTGTCTGATTAGGAAAGTTTGCAAATGTTAAGAAACTATTTATTGGGAGGAAAGTTTGTGATGTGTCTGTTATTTTTTTCCTAAAACAAATTTCACTAATGAGAGAAATTGATTGATTTAGATAAGTTAGGAAAGTTAGAATAAAATATATTATTTATTTCCTGAAAATCTGTTATTTGTTTCCTAAGACAAATTGAACCAATAAAAGAAATCGATTGATTTGCATAATTTAAGGAAGTTAGATCCGTGATTTGTTATACGTTAGGAAAGTTCTAGTTGTAATAAAGGGTGGAGAGAAAAATAAACCGATGGACCAGGGTGGGAGGGGATGGTGGGAGGAGAGACGAAAAAAAACCAATGAAAAAAAACCCAGCAAAAATAAACCGTGAAGACTATTCACCAACTGCTCCATTAGGAGTAGAGATAAAAATAATTTGGGCAGAGAGTACACTTGAAAATTTTCATTTTACCCCACTGGACCAAATCTATTTGATGCGCGGATTAAATCCTATGAAAACCACAAAGTTCTATGTTCTGTTAACAGAAAAACCGAAAAACAGCTTTGTTTTCATAGCTACTTTAGAGCTGTTTATGATCAAGAAAATGAACTCTAATATGGATGCAAATGCTACTATCATGTAGATCGCAGAAAAATGCTCAAAATTGATATAAGGCACTAACCCATAGAATGTACAGAACAATAGCTATAGCCTCCGGAAAACCGCTAAGTGATGTTTAAAAACTGACGAATTCTCAGACTTAGCAAAATTTCAGGGATTTTTCCGGGTATTGTTAAATCTTTGAAAAATCTTAGAAATTAAACTGTATCTCGGATGAAAAAGTTTTATACATGAAAGTTTCTCACAACGACGAGACGAATCCAAATAAGCGGTCCATTCGTCCGCCACATGTCCCTAGCTTAGCAAACATCAAACCTTTCCCCTCCGGTTCATCTGTGTGACAGACGTCCGGAACCGGAAAAACTTTCCCGGATTTTCTTCACCATCACCGGTATCATGTAGCACTGCGTTAGGTCACCTCTAGCACCGTGTATTGCCATGTTATGCTTTGTGATGCTTTTATTGCTCTGTTATTTATTGTGTTCCCCCTCCGTTACTTCTTTCCGATAGACCTCGAGACCGTTGTCGGTACCTCTGTGATCGACTACATCAATGACGAACCCTTCTTGCCAGAGCAACCAGGCAAGCCGTCCGCTCGATCAACCCGATATCTCCTATTCTTCTCTCTAATGCTTGCATTAGAGTAGTGTAGCATGCTACTACTTTCGGTTAATCATATTCTGCTGCATAGCCTGTCATTGTTGCTACAATTGTTGATACCTTTACCTGCAATCCTAAATGCTTAGTACAGGATGCTAGTATTCCATTAGTGGCCCTACATTCTTGTCCGCCTGCCATGCTATACTACCAGGACGTGATCACTCGGGAGTTGATCACGGGTATATACTTATATACATAATATATGATACATGTGGTGACTAAAGTTGGGTCGGCTCGTAGAGTACCCGCAAGTGATTCTGATGTGGGGGCTGAAGGGGCAGGTGGTTCCATCTAGGTAGTGGTGGGCCTGGGTTCCCGACGGCCCCCAACTATTATTTTGTGGTGGAGCGATAGGGCAGGTTGAGACCACCGAGGAGAGAGGTGGGCCTGGCCCTGGTCGGCGTCCGCGGTTACATCAATTAACACGCTTAACGAGATCTTGGTATTTGATCTGAGTCTCGCCACTGACCTATACGCACTAACCAACTACGCGGGAACAGTTATGGGCACTCGACGTCATGGTATCAGCTGAAGCCTTCTTCACGTCAGCGACTGAGCAGCGCGCGCCGGGTTGGACCGCGTAATGCCACTTCCTCTGTAATGGAGGTTGCTAGGTCTGCTCACCGGCCGCGTACGCAACGTGCAGGTGTGCAATGGGCGATGGGCCCACACCCCTGTGCGCATAGGATTTAGACCAGCATGCTGACCTCTTTGTTTTGCCTAGGTAGGGCTGTGACGTGTTGATCTTTCGAGGCCGGGCATGACCCAGGAAAGTGTGTTCGGCTAGAGGGATCGAGCGTGTTGGGTAATGTGGTGCACCCCTGTAGGGAAGTTTATCTATTCGAATAGTCGTGTCCCTCGGTAAAAGGACGACCCGGAGTTGTACCTTGACCTTATGACAACTAGAACTGGATACTTAATAAAATACACCCTTTCAAGTGCTAGATACAACCTGGTGATCGCTCTCTTACAGGGCGACGAGGGGAGGATCGCCGGGCAGGATTATGCTATACGATGATACTTGGTGAACTTACCATCTACTCGCTTCTATATGCTTCAATATGGAGGCTGCCAGAAGCGTAGTCTTCGATAAGACTAGCTCTCCCCCTCTTATTTTGGCATTCTGCAGTTTAGTCCACAGATACTACCAATTTCATTGATACCAATGCATATGTAGTGTAGATCCTTGCTTGCGAGTACTTTGGATGAGTACTCATGGTTGCTTTGCTCCCTCTTTTCTCCCTTTTCCTTTTTTTCAGATATCGCAACCCGATGATGGAGTCTAGGAGCCAGGGGATCCCGAGGATGATTCTACGTGGAGTTCGACTTGAGGAGTAGTTAGGAGGTCCCAGGTAGGAGGCCTTGCCTTTTTGATCGTTGCTACTTTTGTGCTAGCCATCTTATGGCACCTTGCTTAACCTTATGTTTGTACTCAGATATTGTTGCTTCCGCCGACTCTAGTGTTTTTGAGCTTATGTATTCGGGCCCTCTAGGCCCCTGGCTTGTAATATAAAGCTTGTATTAATTTTAATTTGTGTCTAGAGTTGTGTTGTGATATCTTACCGTGAGTCCTTGATCTTGATCGTACACATTTGCATGTATGATTAGTGTATGGTCAAATCGGGGGCATCACAAGCCCCTGAACCAGGCTTCAATGACGATGTGTCCGGCGTGCAGATTGTCTTTGGCATTGCAAGGCGGGTTCCTCCTCCGAATACTCCAGAGCTGTTGAACTATATCCGGCTCCGCATAACAATTAAAACCCTGAACCACAAGGGCAAAATACTTAAACAAAATAAGTCATGTCTACTGACAGCTTTTTCTACGAGACGTTACGTCTGGCTCTATTATTATTTTGAACTATTTTGTGGCCTCCCGCTTCGCGTTTCAAGGTGCGGTCTTCATTGACACGTGTTGTCAAAGCAGAGATCGTGTCCCCTTATTGCGGGATTCTCATCAATACGGGTTTGGGTAATCCAACCGTGCCGCTCGGACGATCCCTCGGGAATAGGTGAGTTTTAAGGCTTGTGAGGGGGCGCTTGATATTCACCGCCTTTATAAGAGGATAAAGACCCATCTTTTTACCTCATGTCTTCTTCTTCCTCAGCCCTTCCATCCTCGAGCTCCAGCGCCCAAGTTTCGCTCTTTTCCATTGCCACCAAACACTCCAGCCATGTCCAGGTCCGGCTCGCAGGGCAAGTGGATGGCTTCCTCCGTCACGGAGAGGAACGTCAAGGAATTCCGGAAGCCGGGTACTTGGCCGCGAACATCACCCACCGGCTCCCTGCCAAAAAGTAGATCATCTCCACTCCGGAGCCTAACGAGAGCATAGTGTTCATCCCCCACTTTCTCCGCAGACTAGGGTTTCCCCTCCACCCTTTCGTCTATGGTCTCATGTTTTACTATGGGCTAGATTTCCACGATCTAGCCCCAAATTCCTTCCTCCACATTTCGGCATTCATCGTCGTGTGTGAGGTGCTCCTCCGCATCCCCCCACTTCGGTCTATGGCTTATGGTCTTCAACGTGAAGCCGAAGGTGGCTGACGGGAAGCACGCAGACTGCGGAGGCGCCATGGTGAGAAAGCTCCCCAACGTCACCTGGCCAAAAGGGTCCTTCGTGGAGACTGTGAAGATATGGCAGTAGGAGTGGTTCTACATCACTGAACCCCCGATGCCAACTGGGTGGCCGCTCCTGAGTTTAGATCTGGACCCCCAATGCAGCTCGCATCGTGGATTAACAAGGGTCTGGATTGGGCATCATCCGATGAAGTGATGACGCTGCAAAGAGCATAAAAAATATGATGGAGAAGAACACCAACCTTGCTGATGTGATCGAGGTGATGCTTTTTCGTTGGATTCTCCCCTGCCAGCACTGATCTCTCCACATGTGGGAGTTCAATCCGGCTGGCCCTCGGACCCTGCAGTGATTCTTCGGCACGAGGTATGAAGAAATCTGGAAGCTGCTTTTCAAGGCCTATAAGTCGTGGCCGGAGACGACCGAAGACATCGGCCTCGACTGTTCTCATCCGGCCACTCCAGTAAGTTTTATGATTTCCGGACATAACTTCAATTTGTGAACCCAAGGGGTATGCTGATCTTTTAATTCTTCCCTCAGGGCTGGACAAAAGAAGGCGGAGCGGATCCGATGTCCGGCTCCACTGCCCGAAGACCCAGCCATTCCTCTACTAACGAAGATGCTGGTCCCGGCACCATACCAGGCGCCGGAGAAGAAGGCCAAGAAGAAAGGCAAGGGGGCCAAAAGTCGCCTCCGCCGTAAAGGTACTTCGAACGCGGTGTCCGGAGATACCTAAGTTCTCTCCTCCCACGAGGGAGATGAAGACGAAGAGGAGGAGGAGGAAGAGAGCAATTCTCCCCACAAGGAGGAGGAGAAGAAGAGGGCGGCCTCCGCAGACCTAGAGGCGGAGGCATCCAAAAGGGGGGAGATATCCCTCTCGGATGGCTCGGACTCGGATGCCGAAGCCATCCCCCAGTGGCGCCCCAGGGCAAAGCCCCTGGCCGAATCATAAGTGTTCAAAGACACTATACATGTGTCCGGCTTTTTACAAATCGTAGGATAACACATCATTTATGTATTTCAGTCCGGCCCGGGATCTCCCCCAACAATCATCATCTTCGGGGAACTCTTTGGCGCCGGAGATGATGGAGAGCGAAACGCCTCCGTGAGCCTCTCCGCCACATGCCGTGGACGACACCGAGGTGTTGTCCCAAAGGACCTCTCTGGGCCAGGGAGAGGTGCAGTAGGCCACTGAAACGGCCCTAGAGGGTAATGCCTCGGTGGCCGAAAACATGGGGGGCACATCTGTGATGCCCCCGATTTGACCGTACACTAATCATGCACACAAATGTGTACGATCAAGATCAAGGACTCATGGGAAGATATCACAACACAACCCTAGAAACAAATTAAAATAAAACAAGCTTTATATTACAAGCCAGGGGCCTCAAGGGATCGAATACATAAGCTCGAATACACAAGAGTCAGCGGAAGCAACAATATCTGAGTACAAACATAAGTTAAACAAGATTGCCTTAATAAGGCTAGCACAAAAGTAGCAACAATCGAAAAGGCAAGGCCTCCTGCCTGGGACCTCCTAACTACTCCTCGAATCCGAACTCCATGTAGAATCATCCTCGGGTTCCTCTGGCTCCTGGAATCCATCATATGATTGCAGTAACCGGGAAAATGGGAAAAAGAAGTAGGAAAGCAACCGTGAGTACTCATCCAAAGTACTCGCAAGAAAGGATCTTCACTACATATGCATTGGTATCAATGAAATGGGTAGTATGTGTGGACTGAACTGCAGAATGCCAGAATAAGAGGGGGATAGCTAGTCCTATCGAAGACTACGCTTCTGGCAGCCTCCATCTTGAAGCAGTAGAAGAGAGTAGATGGTAAGTTAACCAAGTATCGTTGCATAGCATAATCCTACCCGGCGATCCTCCCCTCGTCGCCCTATGAGAGAGCGATCACCGGGTTGTATCTAGCACTTGGAAGGGTGTGTTTTATTAAGTATCCGGTTCTAGTTGTCATAAGGTCAAGGTACAACTCTGGGTCGTCATTTTACCGAGGGACACGACTATTGAAATAGATCAACTTCCCTGCAGGGGTGCACCGCATTTCCCAACACGCTCGATCCCCTTTGGATGTACACACTTTCCTAGGTCATGCCCGACCTCGGAAGATCAACACGTCGCAGCCCTACTTAGGCACAACAGAGAGGTTAGCACGCCGGTCTAAATCCTATGGAGCAGGGTTCTTGTAAGTGCATCTAGTGCCCCTTAGTGATTTTGGTGTATTGAAGACTTATAGGTTAAGGGACTAATGCGTGTGTGAGTGTACACAGGTCTATAAGTCTATGAGGAGTTTGATATTTACAGGAAAAGTCGACCCCTAAAAATGAATATCTTCGACTGAAGATTTTGGTATTTCTGAAGACTTTCATGAAGACTTTGAAAGTGAAGAAATTGGTGTGTCCGTGAAGACTTGATATTCTTGCGAGGAATATGAAGCTTGAAGACTTTCGTTTTAATAGTTTTGTTTTTCTCTTTGTTGAGTCATAGGAAACACTGTACTGTTAAAGGGCTCGAGGAAATACTAAGGAAAAATTTCCATGTGATGCTCAACTCAAAATCCTACACCTACCAATCCCTTCGAGTGAAGCCATTGGAAATCTCATACAGTTCAGTCAATTTCTTCAGTGACAGAGACGAAGTTCTTCTGGTCTCTGAGGAATTTGTCCTGACTGAGGAGTTAGGAATTCGCCAGTGCGGATTGCCTACACAGTGAGGAACATGATAGCCCTAAGGATTTTGGTACTCAAAATTCCGACCGTTGCTGTGTTATGCGCCAGCTGTTCCAACGGTCATATCATTGAAGGGCATTTATGTCTTATCATGTCGGGCTGCTCCCTAGGCTATAAATAGCCGCCCCCTACAACCACTAGCTGGGAGAGGCTGCTCCGAAAGAAACCGACACTTGTCATTTGAGAGCAACCCATCCTCCGAGGACTTTGAGCGAAAATCATCAAGTGAGGAAAAACCAAAAACCCAAAACCCAAACACCTACAAACCCCAAGTGATTGAGCATCACTGAAGAGATTGATCCTGAGTGGATCCGACGCTTGTTACCTTTGAAGACTGTGCTTCTTCCAGATGGTTAGGCGTCATGGTCTAGAGCATCCAAGAGGAATTGTGGATCGCCGGGTGACCAAGTTTGTGAAGGTTTGGAAGTCGCCTGAAGACTTACCACGAGTGATTGGACGAGGTCTGTGTGACCTTAGTTCAAGGAGAATACAGTGAGGATTGGGTGTCTTGGACTAAGTGTCCTTGACTGGGTGTCTGGGACTGTGTGTCCTTGAGTTTAAATACTCAGCCGCTCCAACCAGACATACACCTAAGACAGCAGTTGGAACTGGTCTACCAAATCATTGTCTTCACCGAGTTTACTGGTTCTATTTCCTCAACTCTTTCATTTCCTCATAACTGTGCTGTATGTTTGTTCATATCTGTGTTTGAAGACTTTGACTAAAGACTTTCTCAATTTCCCCAGTTCAATTTCTTCAGTCTGTTTGTCTTCATCCTGTGTTATCCTGTGATTACGCTTCCTGTACTCTGTGCCTGTCTTCATTTCATCATGATGACTATGCTTGTATTCTGCTATCTTTACCTTTGAGTACTTATTCCACTGCTAGTAGTTCTTCGCCAAGGAATTTCCTCACCGGCAAATTCCTCAGTGAAGAATTTCATAAAAATCGCCTATTCACCCCCTCTAGTCAATACAACGCACTTTCAATTGGTATCAGAGCAAGGTACTCCCTTGTTCTGTGTGATTTTGGTTTAACCGCCTGGAGTTTTAGTTATGTCGACCGCAGGTATGATCAAGGTCTCTGCTGGGTGTCCTACCTTCGATGGGACGGACTACCCCTACTGGAAGAATAAGATGCGAATGCATCTTGAAGCAATTGATAACGATCTCTGGTATGTTGTGGAAAATGGTGTTCCCTCAGTCACACCTTCTCTGAATGCTCCCGATGTGAAGAGATTCAAGCAACTCGACTCTCAAGCAAAGAATATCATATGTGGCCATCTGACCAAAGGACAGTATGGCAGAGTGAGTGCTTTGGAAACAGCGAAGCTTATCTAGGACAGGTTGTCCAAAGTGAATGAAGGAGTCTCAACTCAGTGTGACTCTCGAGTTGATGTTCTTCGCAATCTCTTCAACCGCTTCAAAAGACTCGACAATGAAAATGTTCAACAAACCTTCGATCGCCTCACTGACATCTCAAATGAGCTTCAAGCACTTGGTGCCACTGACATCACCGACCATGAGGTGGTGAAGAAATTGCTGAGATCGCTTGAGTCCTCATTTGACACTCTGGCATTGATGATACAAGAATGTGCTGATTACAAGTCACTTGATCCCGCTGATATTCTCGACAGGCTAAATACTCATGAGTTCCAACTTGCTAAAAAGAGAGATCTCTATGGTTCAAGCTATGGCAGAACACGCGCACTGAAGGCCAAGGCAGTATCTGAGTCTGAAGATGAAGACTCTGGTAGCAGCCTTGGTGATCCTGAAGAACTGAGCCATGATCTGGCTCTGCTCGTGAAGAAGTTCCAAAAGTTCTCAAGACGTGGTCGCCTTGGAAGATCCTCAAGGAGCAATGATTCCTCATCCAGTGACTACAAGAAGAGGCTCTGTCACAAGTGCAAGAAACCTGGACATTTCATTCAAGATTGTCCTTAGTGGGAAAAGGAATCAAAGAAGAAGAAATACAAGGATTACAGTTCTGATGATGCAAAGAAAAAGAAGAAATCCACAAAATCCTCATCATCAAAATCCTCAAAGCCTTCATATCACAAGAAGAGCAGCTCCAAGAAGGCCAGGGCATTCATTGGCAAGGAAATGGACTCTGAGGCTGAATCTGAAGAAAATGAGGAAGAGGAGTCATCTGAGGAGTCCGAATTCGGAGTGGCGAGCCTAGCTCTTGCTACTGCATTCGTCAGCAAGTCTATCTTCAACACCGAAGAAAATGACCTCACCAACAAGGCTGATGAAGGCGATGATGACTACGCTCCCACCTATTGCTTCATGGCAAAGGGTGCCAAGGTACTCAAATATTCCTCCTCTAAATCAAGTGAGAATGAATCTGATGAGAACCTTAAGCCCAGCTATTCTAAACTTGCTAAGATTGCTATAAAACAACAAAGGGCTTTAGAAAAGGTTCAAAACATGCTAAATAAAAGTGATGATATGTGGGGTGAAGAAATGGATCGCACTGCAACTTTGACTGAAAATCTTCAGAGACTTCAGTCCAAGCTTGACAAACTTCAAAGTCATCATAACACTCTCTTATCGGATCATGAGAAGCTTTCTTATGAATTTCTTCAAAGAAAGCAAGACCTTGAGAAGCTAAGAGTGAGTTATGAAGATCTTCAGAAGGAGTGCAATTCATTACTTGCTCAACAAATCAGCGCATCTCAGGAAGAATTTGTTCCTCCATGCTTGAAGTGCATTGAACGTGAATCTGCTAATTCTTCACCTGAATGTTCAAATGCTGCTAATGTTTCAAATTCTTCACAGGCCTCTGCTATCACTAATTCCTCATCTAAGGACATTGCTAGTATCACTGACGATGCAGGGCTGAAGGAATTGTACACGACGGGCATGTACAAAAGCCTCAAAGGGCATTAGGCTCTTTGTGATGTGCTTAAAAAGCAGATCCTCAACAGGAACCCTAGGAAAGAGGGTATCGTCTTTGAGAGGAAACTCAATGCTGATGGTACATATTGGAAGCCTGAGCAGTACCCCAAAGCTACATGGGTTGCTGCAAAGGGACCTCCAGTTGATCCATCTAACTTATCTGGATTTGCATGTGAATCTCCTCATTCTGATGACGAGTCAATTGACTCCAACTATAAACTGTTCAAAAATCAGAATGGTGAAGTATTTGCTAGATATGTTGGCACTAACTGCAGGAACGGCTCCCCTGTGAAGAAAATCTGGGTTCCCAAAAGATGCCTTGAAAATCTTCAGGTGAATGTCATCATGACGCCACCTGTGAAGAATAGGAACCCTAGATCAAATTCTTCATATGGACCAAATTCTTCATATGGATTTAAGTCCTCATACGGACCAAATTCCTCATATGGATCAAAGTCCTCATATGAACATCATCGTGCTAACCCGTGTGTTTCGCAGGGAAGATCTAAGGATTATGGATATGTCCTCGAAGAATTTCTCTGCTTACTCTTATGCTTACTCTAACCCCTCTTATGTGAAACGAAATGGACTGGCTTCTATGCCATCCTTCTCGTATGGAGCTTGCAGAATGATGAACTCTTTGCCACCCCTTCAGATGTCGATGGTGAAGAAAAAGAACCAATCTCTTCTGCAGGGTCAGGTCTCCAGACGCACATAATCGTCTGAATAATTTGCTGGAGACCTGAGCATGCCTGAAAGGACGCAGGCTAATCATGAAGAAATGAACTTTCATTTCTCACGTCTTCATATTGCTTTATCAGTTCTTTTACTTGATGAAATTTGTCGGCGTTCTGGGAACGGGGGTCCCCAGACTTGCCTGCCTGCGGCCTGCGGCGTGGTTCAAAGGAGACCCAGCACGGCCCATCTTTACCAACACAAGACTCAAGACCATCGCGAGAGGCCAAGCCTCGCAAGGCGGACGACATGGAGCTTCCTCAGGCACGACCTCATCAGACTGGCTCGTGAGAAGGCGGAGAGATCAAGGCGGGGTACCTCGCGAGGTGCCCGTGACGCAAGCCGTGATGACTCAGGGCGCCAGGCGGGTGCCAGCGCACGCAGCGTCCTTCTTTCCTCTTTGGTGCAAAGGGGGCAAGCGCAGCCGCGGAGTACCGAGGCATCAGGCAAAGGTTGCCATTTCGGTGCAACGAGACCAAGACCAGGAGGACTACGAGACGGAGGTCACCGTGGAGCCCAAGACGGCATCATCACCAGAGCTTTGCGCAGGCGACGACTGCTTTTGTCAGGATAGTTGATACTTGCTGTCCCCCTTCAAATTAGCCCGCCATTGTTGGCTCCCTTCCCGCTCAATATTTGGGAAGAGGACCAGGGCCTCTATAAATAGGACCAGCCGCCCACATAGCAAGGGGGGTCGGTTCGTTCAGGGGGTCGGTTCGTTCAGGGAGTCGGTTCGTTCGGTTGGCTAGGAAGCACAGTAAGAGAGAGAGAGAGAGAAAGGTGGCTGAACTCCTCCTAGCAGTTCGTCACCCCAGCCAAGAACAGACCCTCGCGAGGCTGTTCTTCCTTGTATTATTCATCATCATCAGCCCCAAGAGGCAATCCACCAACCACACACTGGAGTAGGGTATTACACTACAACGGTGGCCTGAACCAGTATAAATCTTGTGCCTCTTGTGCAGTTCTTTTGGTAGTTTAGATCTTTGCGAGGCGGGGAGGTATAAGGCGTAATCTCCGCGCGCACCCCAGTGTTCGAACCTTAAGGGTCTGCCGGAACCCGAAATCCGACATTTGGCATGCCAGGTAGGGGTGCGCCGGAATTCGTCGTCCACCGCTCCGTTCTCCTTCGATCGTCGCATCCATGTCCGACGCTCGTCGGGCCCGCTCCGAGCGCCTGGCCGCCATCGCTTCCCGCGTCGCCCAGACGGCACCCGTCGGCGGACGTCCTCGTCATTCCCCGTCGCCCGCCGCCAACGCCGCCACTGGCCCGGTGGGGGGCGAGCAGCAAGCATCGTCCCAGCACCCATCCGTGCGGCAAGACGGCCGCACCGCTACTCCATCGCTCACACCAGCTGGTTCTTTGTCCCGCGCGCTCCGCGCACCCTTGGAGGCTCGAGCTGCGCTCCTTGCGGCAAACGAGCTCCTGCGCTACCGTCCCGTCGACGACGTCTACGGGGAGTGGCTCGACCGCGTCGCCGAGCTTGTCCGCGTCGCAGGGGGCTCTTCCGCGCCGTCCGTTCTTCTGCGCCACACCCCGCCCCGCGCGGGCAACGAAGCCCCGGAGGCATACCAACCGCCTCCTCTCCAAGAAGACGCCATGGCGCCAAGGCGCGTGGCCCTTGGGCGGAATCCGCTCCGCCAGGTGCCAGCGCAGCAAGAACGGAGCTGCCAAGAGATCCCACGCCCGCAAGGGGCTGCCCGGGCGCTCCCAGCTCCGGCACGCCGCGACCCTGCTCCAGTTCCGGCATGCGAAGACCCCGCGCTGCTCCTAGCTGCAGCGCGTGGGGACCCTCAAGACCAAGCTCTCCACCATCCGAGGCCTTTCGTGGCCACCGCAGGCTGCCATGCCTACACCACCGAGCTGCGTAGCATCGCATGGCCTGGCAAATTCAAGCCAGACCTGCCTCCTCGTTATGATGGCACGACTGACCCTGCAGAGTTCCTCCAGCTCTACGAGCTGGGCATCGAAGCTGCCAGCGGGGACGGAAAGGTCATGGCAAACTGGTTCCCCATGGCGCTCAAGGAAGGAGCTCGCACCTGGCTCCTGAATCTGGCTCCAGGCACGATCTCTTCCTGGGACCAGATGCGCACCCGCTTCATCACCAACTTCCAAGGTACTCGCGACCGGCTGCCCGCCGTGAGCGACATGCGCCGCATCAAGCAACAACCTGGAGAGACCCTGCAAAAGTACATCCAGCGCTTCAACAACGCGCGCCTCAAGATCCCCAAGGTGTCCGAGGAGGCCATCATCTCGGCCTTCTCCGATGGCGTGCGCGACGTCAAGATGAAGGAGGAGCTGGCGATGCATGAAGACCCGTGCACCTCCCTGGAGCTGTTCAACTTGGCGACCAAGTGCGCCAGGGCTGAGGAGGGACGCCTCTCCCTCCTCGAGCTGCCTGCCGCAGAACCAGAGGAGAAAAAGCCCAAGGCCAAGGACGTGAAGCGCAAGGGGGCTGCCGTGCTCGCAGCAGAACCAGACACCAAGCGGGGCAAAGATCTGCCTGAGTCCACCAGGGGCAGCCGGTACTGTGTGTACCACGACTTTCACACCCACAACACCAACGAATGCCAAGAACTCCGCGCTGTGCGAGAAGGAAGGATCGGCCGTCGTCCCGATCGCGCCGATCGGGGCTACGGCCGAGGAGGAAGAAACGCAGGACGCTGGGAAGACCGTGGCCCGCGCCAAGGGTGGCGCGACCAGCCTCACGAGGACCGCTGGCGAGACCTGCCTCGCGAGGGGGACTGGAGGGATCAGCCTCGTGAGGATTGCCCACAAGGCAACGCAGGACTCCCTCCACTGCCGCCTCAGCCAAGGAGGAACGAGGACCACCATCAAGACGAGGGGGCTGGGGGCTTCCAGGAGCCACGCGCAATCGCCTGCATCCTGGGCGGAGCTCAAGCCCCAGCCTCCCAACGCATCTTCAAGCAGTTCGCCCGCGAGGTGAATGCAGCCCTCCCCAGGCTTCAAGCAACACACCCTCTCAGGTGGTCGGCATGCGCCATCACATTCAGCTCAGCGGATCAACTCAAGTGCGCGGCCACAACAGGAGTCCTCCCGATGCTTTGCTCCCCAGTCATCAGCAATGTACTAGTCACCAAGACCCTCATCGATGGTGGGGCAGGGCTCAACATCTTGTCCGTGGAAATGTTCAACAATCTCTAAGTGCCCTACGACCAGCTTCAGCCAACCAAGCCCTTCTCCGGGATCACCGATGGCTCCACGGTCCTGATTGGGCAGGTCCGCCTCCCTGTCACCTTCGGGGCACGCGACAACTACCGCACCGAGCTCATCGACTTCGACGTCGCCCGCATCCGCTTGCCGTATAATGCCATCCTCGGGTACCCAGCGCTGGCCAAGTTCATGGCCGTGACTCACCATGGCTAAAACGTCCTCAAGATGCCAAGGAGTGGCGGAGTCATCATGGTGCCCTGTGAAGAGAGGGATGCAGTGTGTTCCCTGGAGCGAGCCTTTCAGGCCGCGTCACTGGAAGACCCGGATCGCGGAAGCAGGAGGCTTCCCGAGACCACCCCCAAGAAGAAGAAGACATCACCCGGACCAACCCCTCGGGAGGCAGGCCCCTCAGGGCCCGCGTCTGCCCAGGGGGAGCCTCCTTCCATCGCATAGGAAAGCGCGCCCGGCGCCCTCCTCAGGCAGGGCTCGGGGGCTCTCCCCTGGAGGGCCACCGACCTGGCCAGGGTGACGAGGGAGGCACTTGGGCACCACGTGGAGGCGTGTTTCGAAGCATGTTTCCCTCAAGAAGGAGCAAGGCAAGGAAGGTCAGACCCGCATGAGTTCATCGACAAGGCCATTCAAGAACTACAGGAATCAAGGATCATGAGAGGTTGCCGCCGTCTGCCGGTTGTGGCTCCCCATCCAGGCGAGGATGGTGGACCGCGCGTCTGCGTCGATGTACCAGGGCTCAACCAAGTCGCTACCATGGAGCGCTTTTGGCCCTCGCGAGCGGGGTGCTGCGGGGGTCCGCCCTACAGCTACGCTCGCATGCCTTACGGCCTACCGAGCGCGGTCGCTACGCGCTAGCGCCTCATGAGGGGCATCATGGAGGCTCAAGAAGACAGGCGTTCCGCGGCCCTGGCGGAGATGGAGGCGATTCGCGAAGAGCTACCAGTGCCTCCGGAGCCTCCCGAGGCCCCTAGGCCTGGGGGCTCGTGAGGATCGGCCTCCGCAGCCTCCCGAGTCTGCTGCACCAACACCCCTTCACCCTCGACACCCTCAGGTGACATCTTACGAGTTCCATTTCCAGCTGGGAGCGCCCTCCCAGGGATGCATCGTCCCCAGGCCGCGTGGGTCCGTCCCTGCGGTATGTATCCCATTTACTTTCATGTTGTTAGCTTGCGCTGATGGGGGCGCCCCTTGGGCTGCATCATCCCCAAATCGCTCGGGCCCGACCCAGCGACGTCTACCTTCCCAGCATCTGTTTGAATGAATCCCCTCCTTCGTGGCTAACGTGTTTGATCTAGTTGCCTGCTCAACTGACGCCAACTGATGGAATTGCTCCCATAATGGCACGACGCTTGCGCATGGGTCCATCCCTGCAACGCCGACAAACCTGGGTGGCTGAGCTCTGGCTGCGGCAGCCCCGCATGGCGCCACCTCGTCAAGCCTCCAGTGCCTCACCTCCCCTCGAAAGCAACTAACGGCAGACTGATAGTTGTCATGGCAACCCTTCCTTCCTTCTATGATGAGTTTACAGGATCCCCTAAGGAAGTTGCACCAGGCAAGGCCCTCGCGGCGTTCCTTTCACTCTCGTCCGCGTGAACCGCTTGCACGTTAAAGGGGGGTGCCTGAGCATCATGACTCAGGGCTCCTGGCTCTCCAGCCCTCACCCTCTGGCCTTGACCATGGCATTGCGACCTGGCATACCAGCGACGGCTGAGACCAGCTCGAGGGCCGGGACCGGAGGACGTAGAGCGGAAAGGGGAGCAAAGGCGGGGGAGAAGGGGCTCGCGAGGACCTCGCGGAGCGATTCCGCTCCTGCCGACACGCGGACCCGGCGTCACACCAGGGATAATCCCTGACTCTCAAGATAAGTCACCGCCTGAAAGCACCAGCTATCGCAGCACTTCCCCCGCACCTAATGCAATTCCGTGTCAGCGACGTCGCTCTCCTTTCTCGCTGAACGACAGCTGCTTGAGCGCCAAAGGGGACCTCCTGAGCATCGCGACTCAGGGGCTCTTATCGAACCCCGGGTCGCTCACCTCCTGGCCTTGACCACGGCATCGTGACCTGGCATACCAGCGACGGCTGACGCCGCCTTGGGACTGGGACCTGTCGGCGCAGAGCACCAAGCCCTCGCGAGGTTCGAAAGGGAGAACTGAGCTAAGGCAGAATCAGCAACTCGCATAGCTCTGTAGCAAAGATTATGTATTAACAAACAGGACTACAAGCACCTTACAAGCCCCCATGGGGCGCATTTCGATTCCTCGCAGGGAACAGATCCTAAGGGATGCTAACTACACGCGCTCCTGCAAAAGATGCCATCATCAACAGTGGGCCGTCAAGCGCCAGCGCCAACCCCATCCAGATCAGAGTCGGCAATGGCCAGACGAGCCCACCCTGCTCCGGGAGCGGCGCCGGCTCGGGGGCTCGTAGCTATCGTCGCTCGTCTCCGGAGTCGCGAAGACCTTGCCGGAGTCGCTAGATCCTCCGGCGCCTCCATCGCCTGCAGAGCCGCCAAGGGAGCGGTCGACGGGCCTAGCCCTCACCAGGGCAAGGTCTTGGCCACCTCTCCCGGGGCAACACTCCAGCCGGCGCCCGTTCGCGTCGAAGACCTTGAAGAACATCGCCGAAGCCCCATCGTACTCCAAGTGGACCGCGAAGACGCCCCTTTCCTTGCAAACCTGGGCAATCTCTCTCCAGCCACGAGACATGTAGACCTCGCCCGGGGCAGCGACCACGACCTCTGCCTCGGTCGCGAGGGTACTGCAGCCGGCGTGTTGCAGCCAGAGTTCCAGGGGCTCCCCCGGCGGGATGACGGAGGTGAAGAAGGGAGGCAGACAGATCCAAGACTGGAGAGGAATGGCGACGTGGAGCACGAAGTCTTGGGAGGAGCCCTCGGCGTGAACCCTAGGAGGAACAACTGACGCCTTCGTGACCCGACGGCGCCGACGACGGCGCTGACCGCGGCGATCGGCATCGACACCTTCGGGGCCCTCGACGTGGGCATACAAGGGAAGTGGGAACCCCGGCGGAGCCCACTCGCACCAGGGCCTCGGCGCCGCCTGACGGTCCTCCTCGTTCCGGCTGCAAAGGGCGAGCCGCTTCTTCGGCGGGAGCGGGTCCGGTCCCTCTCGAGGGGCCTTCCCCTTCTCCGCTGCAGAGAACCGGCAGATCGAAGCCATTGCTACGAGACGAAGCAAGGATCAAGGAGAAGGAGAAGCAAGGAGGAATGGACTGGAAGGGCACGCGCAGTTCCATACTTATAGCCGGCGAAGGCCAACCGCCGGCCTCCACGATCACAGGTAATCATGACATGATTTGCATGCAGGGACTTGTCCAACTCGCGCAATCACCGAGGCGTCGTGGGGAAGTGTAGACGCCCACGTCCCATCAACCATCGTGCGGCGCCTAAGGCCACAGGCTGTTAGGGCCCGCGGCGCTTCGCCCTTGCCCTTTCACCTCTCGGCACGGCCAAGTCCGGGCGCGCCTTGGGCCCGGGGGCTACTGTCGGCGTTTTGGGAATGGGGGTCCCCAGACTTGCCTACCTGCGGCCTACGGCGTGGTTCAAAGGAGGCCCAGCACGGCCCATCTTCACCAACACAAGACTCAAGACCCTCGCGAGGGGCCAAGCCTCGCGAGGCGGACGACACGGAGCTTCCTCAGGCACAGCCTCGTCAGGCTGGCTCGTGAGGAGGCAGAGAGATCAAGGCGGGGTACCTCGCGAGGTGACCGTGACGCAAGCTGTGACGACTTAGGGCGCCAGGCGGGTGCCAGCGCGCGCAGCGTCCTTCTTTCCTCTTTGGTGCAAAGGGGGCAAGCGCAGCTGCGGAGTACCGAGGCATCAGGCAAAGGTTGCCATTTCGGTGCAACGAGACCAAGACCAGGAGGACTACGAGACGGAGGTCACCGTGGAGCCCAATACGGCGTCATCACCAGAGCTTTGCGCAGGCGACGACTGCTTTTGTCAGGATAGTTGATACTTGCTGCCCCCCTTCAAATTAGCTCGCCATTGTTGGCTCCCTTCCCGCTCAATATTTGGGAAGAGGACCAGGGCCTCTATAAATAGGACCAGCCGCCCACATAGCAAGGGGGGTCGGTTCGTTCAGGGGGTCGGTTCGTTCAGGGAGTCGGTTCGTTCGGTTGGCTAGGAAACAGAGTAAGAGAGAGAGAGAGAGAGAAAGGTGGCTGAACTCCTCCTAGCAGTTCGTCACCCCAGCCAAGAACAGACCCTCGCGAGGCTGTTCTTCCTTGTATTATTCATCATCATCAACCCCAAGAGGCAATCCACCAACCACACACTAGAGTAGGGTATTACACCACAACGGTGGCCCGAACCAGTACAAATCTTGTGCCTCTTGTGCAGTTCTTTTGGTAGTTTAGATCTTTGCGAGGCGGGGAGGTAGAAGGCATAATCTCCACGCACACCCCAGTGTTCGAACCTTAAGGGTCTGCCGGAACCCGAAATCCGACAAAATTGATCTGATGAATTGATGTCATATTCTTCACCGATGAAGTATATGAGTTTGTAAGCTGCACTAATTCATCTGCAGGATGATCAACCCAAAGCCACTGAGTGGGTCCTCGATAGTGGATGTACAAACCACATGACTGGTGACAAGAATCTATTGATGGATGCTCCATTATCTCCATCGCATCTAAAGCATATCATCTTTGTTGACAAAGGCAAAAGTCAGGTATTGGGTCTAGGTAAGGTTGCGATTACAAAGGATCGACACATGGACAAAGTCATGCTTGTTGAGTCCTTAGGATACAACCTTATGTCTGTCTCAATGCTTTGTGATCTTGATATGGTTGTTGTCTTTGGCAAGTACCGCTGTGTTGTGGTTATGGAAGCTGACAATTCCAGAGTCTTCGAAGGCTTTAGGAGAGGAGACCTGTATATTGTTGATTTCTCTACAATACCACAACCAGCCGTGTGCTTACTTGCAAAAGCTTCAGAAGGCTGGCTCTGGCATCGACGACTTGGTCATGCAGGCATGAGGAATTTGCACACGCTTGCGAAGAAGAAGCATGTCATTGGCATCAAGAACGTCAAATTCCTCAAGGATCACCTATGCGGAGCCTGTGAAGCTGGGAAGATGACCAAGGCCAAGCATCCAGCGAAGACTATCATGACCACCACTCGCCCATTTGAATTGCTTCACATGGATCTCTTTGGTCCTAATCATTATTCTGCTATCTCAAATGAAGCATCTCAATATGGCTTTGTTATTGTTGATGATTATTTTCGTTACACATGGGTACACCTTGTTACCTACAAACATGAAGTGCAGGAAGTCTTCAAACGATTTTCCTCGAGGGCTTCAACCAACTTTGGTGTGAAGATCAAGCACATCAGAAGTGACAATGGCACTGAGTTCAAGAATTCTGGTCTCGATGACTATCTTGATGAACTTGGTATTACTCATGAGTTATCTGCTCCTTACACTCCTCAGCAGAATGGCGTTGTGGAGCGCAAGAACAGGACTCTTGCTGAGATGGCTTGCACTATGCTTGATGAATACAAAACGCCACGTCGTTTCTGGACAGAGGCAATTTATACTGTGTGCCACATCATCAACATAGTATATCTTGACAAATTCTTCAAAAAAACTGCCTATGAACTCCTCACTGATAAGAAACGCAATGTAAGTTATTTCAAAGTCTTCGGTGCTAAATGTTGGATTAGAGATCCTCATCACAACTCAAAATTTGCACCGAAAGCACATGAAGGTTTTATGCTTGGTTACAGAAAGGACTCGCACACCTACAGAGTCTTCAACAACGTTCTTCACAAAGTTGTTGAAACTGTAGATGTGCGGTTCGATGAAACTAATGGCTCGCAAAGAGAGCACCTACCTACTGTGATAGATGAACCAGCACCTAAGGAAACTATCAAGTTCAAGGCTACTGAGGATGTCATTCCTACTGAAGAATCTGCTGAAGAATTCATTCCAGAACATGAAGAACATCGAGCTAATGCACCTGAAGAAAATGGTGCTGAAGAAAACGCTGATCAAACTCTTCAACGACAACCAGCTCATCCTCGCATTGCAAAAGAAGTGCAAGTTGAAAAGATCATCAATGACATGAAAGCGCCAGGTCCTCTCACACGCTCAAAAGCTTCACATTTGTCTAACTTTTGTGGGCAGTATGCTTTTGTCTCTGTTATAGAGCCCACTAAGGTAGATGAAGCATTTCTGGAGCCTGAGTGGATTCAGGCCATGCAAGAAGAATTACGTCAGTTCGAGCTCAACAATGTCTGGGAACTGGTTAAACGTCCAGATCCTCGCAAGCACAATATCATCGGCAAAAAGTGGATCTACCGCAACAAGCAAGATGAAAATGGCCTTGTTGTGAGGAATAAGGCACGGCTTGTAGCTCAAGGCTACACACAGGATGAAGGAATTGATTTTGATGAAACTTTTGCACCTGTTGCTAGACTTGAGGCTATTCGCATATTACTTGCTTATGCTAACCATCATGATATCACTCTATATCAGATGGATGTGAAAAGTGCATTCCTCAATGGTAAGCTTGAGGAAGAAGTATATGTTGCTCAACCCCCCGATTTTGAAGATCCAAAGAATCCTGACAAAGTCTTCAGACTCAACAAGGCCCTCTATGGCCTCAAGCAGGCCCCACGGGCTTGGTATGATACTTTGAAGGAACTCTTCATGAAGAAAGGCTTCAAACCTGGTTCGCTCGACCCTACTCTTTTCACTAAATCCTATGATGGTGAATTGTTTGTGTGCCAAGTATATGTTGATGATATTATCTTTGGCTGTACCGACCAACGTTATAGTGATGAGTTTGCCTATATGATGAGTGAAGAATATCAAATGTCTAGTATGGGAGAGTTGAAATTCTTCTTAGGTCTTCAAATTCTTCAACAACACAATGGCATATTCATATCTCAGGAGAAATACCTCAAGGATGTACTGAGGAAATTCGGCATGTAAGATTGCAAAGGCGTCAAAATTCCTATGCCCACAAATGGCCATCTGTGCACTTATGAAAGTGGTATTGACTTCGATCATAAGGTATACTGCTCCATGATAGGTTCCTTATTATACTTATGTGCTCTAGGCCAGATATAATGCTTAGTGTTTGCATGTATGCCCGATATCAAGCTGCACTGAAGGAATCACACCATAAGGCTGTGAAGCATATTCTTCGATATCTAGCTCAGACATCAACACTTGGATTATGGTACCCCAAGGGCTCGGCTTTTGATCTTGTTGGATATTCTGACTATGACTATGCTGGTGATCATGTGGATCGTAAGTCAACGTCTGGTACATGTCATTTCCTCGGACGATCTTTGGCCTGTTGGTCCTCGAAGAAACAGAACCACGTATCACTATCTACTGCTGAAGCTGAGTACATTGCCGCTGGTTCTTGTTGTGCCCAATTGCTATGGATGAAGCAAACTCTCAAGGACTACGGCGTCAACATGAAGAATGTACCTCTCTTCTGTGACAACGAGTGTGCCATCAAGATTGCTCACAACCCAGTTCAACACTCGAAGACAAAGCACATTCAGATTCATCATCATTTTCTTCGTGATCATGTGTTGAAGGGCAACATTTCTATTCAGCATGTGAAGACTGAAGAACAGCTAGCCGATATCTTCACAAAGCCCTTGGATGAGAAGAGATTTAGCAAGTTGCGGTGTGAGCTAAATATCCTAGAATCTTCAAATGTTCTATGAAAAGGACACTCATCCTAACACTTATGCAAAATTGATGACTTAGATGTGCAACACATGAAGAAACGTTTTACTTCAATCAATGAAGAATAACACTCTTAGTGTGAAGAAATTAATGAAGAATTTGATTCTCAGAACCCTACGATAATTGTACGCGGTGTCTGAAATCATCATTCTTATATGGTGGGTCACGCCACCACCAAAAGTTGAAATTCCTCAAATTATTCATATTCTTCAACTTTGCATAGCCTTCACTGGTTCCGTTGTTTTTCTTCATTGGCTATATATATATATATATATATGAGTTTATGTCCTCTACAGCATTCACTTATTGCTATTTCTTCAAGTTGTTTTTTTGCTAAGTGAATGTGATCGGACCCTTCCCCTCTATGCTATACTCAACCCAATCTGTTCACAAATTCTTCATGTGCGTTCTATTTGAAACTCGTTCAAAATCTTCACTGTGTCCGTGTCAGCTGAAGAAATTGCGAACGGAACTTTAAAACTAATCTTATCCAAATTTTTGGTTTTGCCGCTCAAATCGTTCAGCATCCCACGATGACTTTTTAATTCACCCACGATCTTACACGATCTCCACTACACAGTACGTGAGTGACACATGTCATGCGAAGGAGAAGGGTCAGGGGCACGTTCGTCCCAAATCTTCGGGCGAACGGTTTGTCACTGCTACTATAAATACCCCCTCATCCCTTCCTCACTTCCTTTACTCCACTAGATCTCTCTCTCCCACTCGAGCTTCCCAAACCCTAGCGCCTCCGCTACTCCATCGTCGCCGGTGAGGAAAAGCTTCACTGCCTTGACCTCGTCGTCGTCGTACTTGCACCGATCGCGGAAATCTTCACCTCCGCCGCCGCCATAGACGTCTTCCTCCACCAAGTTAGGGCGTGGAAGATCTACACCGACGAACTCCACTGTTTCACCTCACTGTTCGTTGTGTTCTTCATTCAGGGTAATTAAAAGTTACTTTTACTGCCCTCTTTGATTCGAAGTTTCTGTACAAAATCTTCAAAGGTGTTTTATTCTTCAAATCTTCACACACTAAACACCTCACATGTCATCTGTTCTTGATTCGTTTCTCTAAGCATCATTTTTCTTCAAGATTCCTCAATTGTGTGGATCTTTGATCTATACAACTCTGGAAGCTAAGACAAAGAACGCTTAGTGAAAATCTACAAGACTCATCTGGTCAAATTCCTCAAACTTGTTGTTTTTGAAAAACCTTCTGAGAACGCATATGACCTCTCCAAATTCCTCGCAACTATACTCTGTTCATAGGTACACATGTCCGCTGCTGAATCACTAGGTTCTCATCAACTTAACTCATTTGCAGCGTTCCTCGAAGAAAAGTTGCATACTTCTTCATAGAATTCAATTGTTCAAATTCCTCAACTGAAGAAAATGGCTGACGGTAAGAAGCCACAGAAGGGAGGAAAGAGGCCTGAGGTAAATACAGCTTTTGAAATCCCTGATGACATATATGCTGGGTACTGCACACCTACTGAGGAAACCAAGAATGAGCGCAAAGTGCACATTCAGAAGATAGAGGGGAGATGGGCAAGAGAATGGAGGGAGTACAGATATGTCACTCCTAAGTATATGAAGAAATTCGCACTCAATCCTCCATGCCAAAGAGCTCCACTGGTACCTGGCCAAATTGCTGATCCCACCAGCCTCAAGCGCGGTGAGGACTATCCTAATGAATGGGCCAAGTGCCGAGCCAAGCTGGCCAAGCAAGCCAGAGAAGCAGTGAGGAAATTTAATGAAGACTCTGCGGCTGATGCTGCCTCTGCTGAGGCCTCTGTCAAGCCGATGAAATCCATGCCTAAGAAGCCTGCTCGTAAGCCAAGTGCTTCACCAACAGTGCCCTCACGGCCAAGTTCCTCAGCTGCGCCCTCACGACCAAGTTCCTCAGCTGCGCCCTCATGGCCAGACTCTTCAAAGTCCTCGCGACCAATCCCTCAAGCTGCTCCTTCAAAATCCTCAGCACTTCCTCCAAAGTCCTCAGCTGTTCCGACAAAGTCCTCAGCACCTGTGCATCTGGCCTCGTGCCAAAGGACTGCAGGCATCTCCATTGCCTCTGGTGTATCAGCAAGCTCCTCAGCTGCACCAAATTCTTCATCTGGCCCAACTCCGCTGAAGACCAAGGCCACTGCTGGATGAGGTCCACTCCCAAGTCCTCAAAAGAAGCAAGTTGCTTTCCAAGTGCCGTCTAAAGAAGATGAAGCTGATGATGAACTTGTAGAAATCATCAGAGATAGACAAGTTAGGGCCGCTAGAGCCAAAGGCACACCTGTGCCACTGCTTTTGGATCCCAAGCTGATCCTCGACTACATTGATCTCTGGCACAAGGACCCAAATACACCTATGCCTGACTTCAAGCTGACACCTGGTCAAAATCACATGCTGACTCATTTCATCCAAGAGGAGAAATGGAAATATGATCAGGCCAGGCAGATCAAGAAGGCCCAATACAGAAAGGAGAAATATCTGAAGAACAACGTTGTCACGATGACAACTGATGAACTTGTAAAAATCCAATCTGAAATCAAAACCCTCACCGATGACTTCAAAGCCTATTATGCTGATTGGCAACGAGCCAAAGTTAGATTTGTAAAGATAACTAAACAATTCACTTCAAATGTTGCTGCCCCAACGCAACAGGAAATTCCTCAGGCTGAAGCATCTACTCAGCCGACTGAAGAACATGCCAGCACCACTGATGAAAATCAGGCTGCTGAAGAAAATGTGAGTTCCAGGGCTGATGACTGCATTCCAGCCACTGAAGAGATTGCCAGGGCACCCACTTGTGGTGTGCCTGAAGAAACTGAAGAACTCAGGGCAAATGCATCAGTTGTGCCTGAAGAAAATCAACCAGATTCCTCAGCTGCTCCTGCACCAACACCAACTCCGATCCTTCCATCTGCATCAGATGTGAAGAAGACCAAGGCTGCAGAGCGTGCTACAGTGAAGAAAAGGAAAGCATCAGCTGCTTCAGATTCCTCAGCTCCGAAGAAAATGAAGCCTATGACAAGTTCATTTGCAAATCCGATTGATGCTGTTCCCATCTCAACCAGACCATCAAAGCACCTTGTTCCTTTTGATGAAGAATATGTGATCCCAGCGGATATGATGAAGAAACTCCTTCTGCTGCTTCGTCTGAACCGTTGGATGAAGAAATTGAAGTGGATGCAATCCCTTCAGCACCTATCATCTCCTCGCCTTTGCCTTAGTTCATAGCTGAAGAGGCTGGCGTTGAAGAAATGGAAGATGAAGATGTGGACATTGGCTGCTCCACACCTGTAATCAGTGATGAATTCTGGGAAAGTCAGCATCCAAACTCTCCAATGTTCACCCCTCTACAGCAAATTCCTTAGTCCCCCACACAAACTGTTCACATGGGCTCTGAAGAACCTCATCCCACTGCATCTGTCCATGAGGAAATTCCAGCCACTAGCGCTAAAGAAACTGCTGCTGCTGAACAACCAACAACGCAGACTGCCACTGAGGAAGAACCAGAAATTCCTCAGCCCGAAGAACCTGCGATTGAGATTCCTGAGGTCGTGATGCAACTCACTGACACTCCTCTGCCGAAGCCAAAGGATCCATTCTCACGCAAGCAAAAGTTCAAGGCTGATGATTTCTTCGGTGAGCATGTATTCTTCGAAGATTACAACCCATATGACTCTGCTCGCATTAGGAAGAGGCGTTTCTGGACTGCTAGTCAAGCCAATTTCTATTCCTCAGTGCTGTTCAACAAGGAGAAGATTTTCTACCATGAGCATATTCCTCACGTGGATATGGAATCTCTGCCGTGCTTCGCACCAGTCCTTAGTGTTCTTCACGACGCTGGACTGCTCAATTTTTGCTCTGACATCTGCGATTGGAATGAAGAACTGATTCTTCAATTCCATGCAACGCTGCACATCACCGGAAATGCTGAAGATGTGAATTCATGGGTGCTGGACTGGATGTCTGAAAACACTCACTACACTGCAACAGCCTCTGAATTGCTTCGTGCTCTACCACTCTGTCCTCCCCTTGAAGAAGCTCGCTGCATCTACAGTGAACCTGAGCTCACACATCATTACATGCAAGTGCTGATGAAACCTTTGAAGCCAGGTCAAGCACCAAGAACCAAATTCCTTGTGAAGGAATTGTTGCACGTGCCCAGAACTATCTATCGTATTCTTACGAGGACAATCAGTCCTATGAAAGGCCACGACTCATCTGATGAGGAAATTGTTGGCATCATGAAGAATCTGGTATTCAACATCGTTCATGGCATTCCTGTCAATTATCACGATTTCTTCATGAGGACTATGGCCAATGTTGCACTGTCTCCATTTGAGCTGAAGCCTTATGCACCTTGGATTATGAGATTCCTCAGGACAAGGTCTTCACTCAACTACAAAGCTGATTTCCAGAATCATCTCAGCTACTTGCCCCCAATTGAAGTCCTCAAGCAGACATATTCCTCAGTTGATGGAAAGGGCAAGGTACCAGCTGTAATTGATGAAGGCATTCGTCCATTGGATGGTCAGTTTTGCAAAGCTGCATCTTACTCCACCAATGATGACTCTACCACACATGACTCTGCCAATGCTCCCAAGTCCACTCCTCAAGCCACTACTCCGCGCGTGATGACAGACCGTGAACTTCTGCTTAGTCTTCACCAAAAGGTGGATCGAAATCAAAAATGGGTTAAGCGTCAGTTTGGTTCACGTCTTCACAACATGACTGCCACATACAATGCAGTGAAGAAAAACCACTACTACCTCCATCAAGTCTTTGGTCGCACCTGGGCAATCCTGTCCCAACTGTATGGTGAAGAAGATCTGAAGAACATGGGTCTTAATGAAGATTTTGACTGGTCTGCACCTCCATCGAAGAAATTCAAGAAGGTCAAGGTTCCTTCTCTGGTGGCCAGCTCATATTCTTCATCGCGCGACACTGATGAAGATGAAGATTTAGACAACACTATGGCAGGCCCTACATCAACCAACGACCCCAACAACGCTGGCGCTCCTTCATCAACTTGATTATCTTCAGGGGCGTTAGTTCTTAGTTTCGATCCTTTTTGGTCATTTGATGACAAAGGGGGAGAAATTTGAGTTAGTCTTCAAGCGGGTCTATTTTATCGCCCATATACAATGTTTTTTTTGCTAAGTTACAACTCTCGTTCTTCTAAAAATTTATTGGATCGAGTTGTAATCTTAAACCCGATGGTGCTCTGATACTTTTGATACACTATGCTCTGATATTCTATTCTGCATGCTTATTCCTCGTTAATATTATTGCACGCATGCTGAATTTCATCAGGCACCATATTTCATCATGCATTTCAAATTCTTCATATTATATGTTAAATGCGTGTATGAATTACGAGATATAGGGGGATATCTCCATGATTCAACTCTTCAAGTGTGCATTGCTTCAAAAGCAAATTCCTCACTATGCACATCTTCAGGGGGAGTTCTTCTATATCTTGCAATCAAATTCCTCAATATTAGTATTTACACTTCATATGTTTATCCCCGTTGAAAACTTAACCTATATTTTCATCACTCACCAAAAAGGGGGAGATTGTAAGTGCATCTAGTGCCCCTTAGTGATTTTGGTGTATTGAAGACTTATAGGTTAAGGGACTAATGCATGTGTGAGTGTACACAGGTCTATAAGTCTATGAGGAGTTTGATATTTACAGGAAAAGTCGACCCCTAAAAATGAATATCTTCGACTGAAGATTTTGGTATTTCTGAAGACTTTCATGAAGACTTTGAAAGTGAAGAAATTGGTGTGTCCGTGAAGACTTGATATTCATGCGAGGAATATGAAGCTTGAAGACTTTCATTTTAATAGTTTTGTTTTTCTCTTTCTTGAGTCATAGGAAACACCGTACTGTTAAAGGGGGTCGAGGAAATACTAAGGAAAAATTTCCATGTGATGCTCAACTCAAAATCCTACACCTACCAATCCCTTCGAGTGAAGCCATTGGAAATCTCATATAGTTCAGTCAATTTCTTCAGTGACAGAGACGAAGTTCTTCTGGTCTCTGAGGAATTTGTCCTGACTGAGGAGTTAGGAATTCGCCAGTGCGGATTGCCTACATAGTGAGGAACATGATAGCCCTGAGGATTTTGGTACTCAAAATTCCGACTGTTGCTGTGCTATGCGCCAGCTATTCCAAAATATCTATCCACCTAACGGTCATATCATTGAAGGGCATTTATGTCTTATCATGTCGGGCTGCTCCCTAGGCTATAAATAGCCGCCCCCTACAACCACTAGCTGGGAGAGGCTGCTCCGAAAGAAACCAACACTTGTCATTTGAGAGCAACCCATCTTCCGAGGACTTTGAGCGAAAATCATCAAGTGTGGAAAAACCAAAAACCCAAAACCCAAACACCTACAAACCCCAAGTGATTGAGCATCACTGAAGAGATTGGTCCTGAGTGGATCCGACGCTTGTTACCTTTGATGACTGTGCTTCTTCCAGACGGTTAGGCGTCATGATCTAGAGCATCCAAGAGGAATTGTGGATCGTCGGGTGACCAAGTTTGTGAAGGTTTGGAAGTCGCCTGAAGACTTACCACGAGTGATTGGACGAGGTCTGTGTGACCTTAGTTCAAGGAGAATACGGTGAGGACTGGGTGTCTTGGACTAAGTGTCCTTGACTGGGTGTCCGGGACTGTGTGTCCTCGAGTTTAAATACTCAGCTGCTCCAACCAGGCGTACAACTGAGGCAGTAGTTGGAACTAGTCTACCAAATCATTGTCTTCACCGAGCTTACTGGTTCTATTTCCTCAAATCTTTCATTTCCTCATAACTATGCTGTGTGTTTGTTCATATCTGTGTTTGAAGACTTTGACTGAAGACTTTCTCAATTTCCTCAGTTCAATTTCTTCAGTCTGTTTGTCTTCATCCCGTGTTATCCTGTGATTACGCTTCCTGTACTCTGTGCCTGTCTTCATTTCATCATGATGACTATGCTTGTATTCTGTTATGTTTACCTTTGAGTACTTATTCCGCTGCTAGTAGTTCTTCGCCAAGGAATTGCCTCGCCGGCAAATTCCTCAGTGAAGAATTTCATAAAAATCGCCTATTCACCCCCCTCTAGTCGATATAACACACTTTTAGTTCTGGGCCCATCGCCCATTGCACACCTGCATGTTGCGAGGGTGGCCGGAAACAGACCTAGGCTCCCTAATACAAGAGCAGACATTCCTGTCCAATCCGGCGCGCGTCGCTCAGTCACTGACGTCATGAAGGCTTCGGCTGATACCACGACGTCGAGTGCCCATAACTGTCCCCGCGTAGCTAGTTAGTGCATATAGGCCAATGGCCTGACTCATATCAAATACCAAGATCTCATTAAGCGTGTTATTTTAAAATGACCGCGGATGCCGACCAGGGCTAGACCCACCTCTCTCCTAGGTGGTCTCAACCTGCCCTGTCGCTCCGCCACAAGTAATAGTCGGGGGCCGTCGGGAACCCAGGCCCACTACTACCTGGATGGAACCATCTGTCCCTTCAGCCCCCCACATTGGAATCACTTGCGGGTACTCTATGAGCCGACCCGACTTTAGTCACCACATGTATCACATATTATGTATATAAGTATATACCCGTGATCACCTCCCAAGTGATCATGGCCCGATAGTATAGCATGGCAGACGGATAAGAATGTAGGGCCACTGATGGAATACTAGCATCCTATACTAAGCATTTAGGATTGCAGGTAAATGTAACAACACTAGTAGCAAGGACAGGCTATGCATCAGAATAGGATTAACAGAAAGCAGTAACATGCTACACTACTCTAATACAATTAGTAGAGAGAAGAATAGGCAATATCGGGTTGATCAAGGGGGGGGGGCTTGCCTGGTTGCTCTGGCAAGAAGGAGGGGTCATCGACAACATAGCCGATCGCGGCACCAGAAGCGGCGTCAGTCTCGTAGTCTACCGGAGAGAATAGGGGGAAGAAACAATGAATACAATGCAAACATATGCATATCGATGCATGACATGACATGTAACGGTGCTAGGTGTGCCCTAACGCAGTAGGAGGTGATACCGGTGAAGGGGGGACACGATCGGGAAAGTATCGCCGGTGTTTCACATTTTTGAACAGATGAACCGGAGGGGGAAAGTTGCGTGTTTGCTATGCTAGGGATGTGTGGCGGACAAACGGGATGCGTATCCGGATTCGTCTCGTCGTTTTGAGCAACTTTCATGTACAAAGTTTTTCCATCTGAGCTATGGTTTATTTTATATTAATTTTAAAAGGTTTAAATCATTTTAGCATTTATTTAATTATTTTAAATAAACATTATCCATAATAGTGTTTGCTGACGTCATCATGATGTCAGCAGTCAACAGAGGTGTTGACTGGTCAAACTGACGTGAGGGTCCCGACTGTCATTGACTTAGTTTAACTAAACATAATTAGCTAGTTTAATTAAGTGATTAGGTTAAGCTAATAGATCTAATTAAGTTAACTAATTAATTTAATAATTATTAATTAATATTATTTATTTATTTTAATTTTATTTTTATTAAACGTTTTGGGCGCGGGGGCCCCGTGTCGGTGGCACAAGGGGCCCCAGCTGTTTGTGGCCCCTCGGGCCTAACAGGCGCGTGGGTACGAGCTAGGCCCGAACGAGCGCAACGGGCAAGGCCGGCGGGGCGCTGCCCGAGCAGGCGCACCCCGTGCGGGAGCCGAGCTTGATTGGGGGGCGAAACCACCGGGGTGTGACAGGGTGGTTCGCCGGAGCGCGGCCATGGCAAGCAGGAGAGCGGGCGGCGAGGTGAGCCGCTGGCGTAGCAGACGGTAGAAGTGGCGGTGAGGCGGAGCGGCGCGGCAGCAGGGGCGGAGGCGGAGCCGGAGCGTGTAGCCAGAGGGAGCGGCGGGCGCTGGCGGCTACATCAGGGGTGCGAGCGAAGGCCAGGGGATGCGTGGGCAGTCGCCGGAGCGGAACGCGATGGAGGTCGAGGTCAGTCGCGGGTGGAGGTGGCCGCGGACGACGGTGGGGCGTTAGCGGGGGCCGGAAGGACGGCGCATGGGCACGGCCCGCGACGATGTGTGTGTGCGGCGCAGGGGTACGGTGAGCGGCGCGGTGAACGCGGGGGAAAGAGGAGTGATATGGGGGCGGCGGCTCACAACCGTTGATGGGGAGCGGGGGCGGTGAGGCATGGTGGAGACCCGCGGGGAGGAGGTCGGGGAGGACATCCGACGGTGTTGGACGAAGCAGAGGCGTGGGAGACGAAGCGGTCCGGCGGCGAAGCGGCGTCGGCGAGGTAGAGGCGGTGAGGCGGCGCTGGGGAGGTGACGCCGAGGAGGAGGACGGAGGCACGGCGGGGAAGGCAACGGGCGGCATCAGGGGCGCTCGCCCCCGATCCAGAACGGGGTAGGGACAGGGAGATCGAGGGGGAGTGGGGTGTGGACGAAGTGGGGGGCGTGGGGGACTAGGGTTACAGGGTAGTGGGGGTTTGTAGAGGGTTAGGTGGACCGGGGTGGGCCGGCCAGTTGGGCCGAGGCCCAGCTGGACCGGGGTTTCTTTTATTTTTTTTGTTCTTTCTTTTACTTATCCTTTTCGTTTTTCTTTCATTTGTATTAAAATTGTAGAAGTAGCCCATATATAATATTACAACTAAACATACTACTGCCATCTAAAGTTTAGCCCACCGGAAAAATAGTTTAACATTTTATTAAGTATAGATGGCATTTAAAGAATTGTTTTGCTACTATTTTAATTATTCTTGAGCCTTTAAATATTTTATCAAAGTTTGATTTCACCGCCATCATTATTTATGATTTATTTGGTTCACTCCGAACATTTTAGTTTTAATATTTGAAAATCCTTACCGTTTGACTTGTTTTTGACTTTTGATTTCGAACGGGATTGAATCATCGTGAGCTTAACAACAGTAATCGCGGTGACGCGTCAGCATTAACATGGAATTACTGTAGCCTAATTATCCGGGCGTCACAATTCTCCTCCACTACAAGAAATGTCGTCCCAAGATTTAAGAGGGGAGTAAGGGGGGAAGTTCTGGTTACGATATTGTTGGGGAACGTAGTAATTTCAAAAAATTTCCTACGCACACGCAAGATCATGGTGATGCATAGCAACGAGAGGGGAGAGTGTTGTCTACGTACCCTCGTAGACCGAAGCGGAAGCGTTGACGCAACGTAGAGGAAGTAGTCGTACGTCTTCCCGATCCGACCGATCCAAGCACCGTTACTCCGGCACCTTCGCGTTCTTAGCACACGTACAGCTCGATGACGCTCCCTGGGCTCCGATCCAGCAAAGCTTCGGGGATGAGTTCCGTCAGCACGACGGCGTGGTGACGATCTTGATGTTCTACCATCGCAGGGCTTCGCCTAAGCGCTGCTACAATATGACCGAGGTGGAATATGGTGGAAGGGGGCACCGCACACGGCTAAGGAACGATCACGATGATCAACTTGTGTGTCCTAGGGTGCCCCCCTACCTCCGTATATAAAGGATCCAAGGGGGGGGGGGGTGCGGCCGGCCCTAGAGGAGGCGCGCAGGAGGAGTCCTACTCCTACCGGGAGTAGGACTCCCCTCCCTTTCCTTGTCCAAGTAGGAGAGGTGGAAGAAGAGAAGGAAAAAGGGGGGCGCCGCCCCTCCCTCCTTGTCCAATTCGGACTAGGGGGAGAGGGGGCGCGCGGCCTGCCCTGGCAGCCCCTTCCTCTTCTCCACTTTAGGCCCATGAGGCCCATTAACCCCCCGGTGCTCCGGTTTTATCCGAAACTTCCCCGAAACGCTTCCGGTGTCCGAATATAGTCATCCAATATATCAATCTTTATGTCTCGACCATTTCGAGACTCCTCGTCATGTCCGTGATCACATCCAGGACTCCGAACTAACTTCGGTACATCAAAATGCATAAACTCATAATAACTGTCATCGTAATGTTAAGCGTGCGGACCCTACGGTTCGAGAATAATGTAGACATGACTGAGACAAATCGCCGGTCAATAACCAATGGCGGGACCTGGATGCCCATATTGGCTCCTACATATTCTACGAAGATCTTTATCGGTCAGACCGCATAACAACATACGTTGTTCCCTTTGTCTTCGGTATGTTACTTGCCCGAGATTCGATCGTCGGTATCCAATACCTAGTTCAATCTCGTTACCGGTAAGTCTCTTTACTCGTTCCGTAATACATCATCTCGCATCTAACTCATTAGTTGTAATGCTTGCAAGGCTTATGTGATGTGCATTACCGAGAGGGCCCAGAGATATCTCTCCGACAATCGGAGTGACAAATCCTAATCTCGAAATACGCCAACCCAACATCTACCTTTGGAGACACCTGTAGAGCACCTTTATAATCACCCATTTACGTTGTGACGTTTGGTGGCACACAAAGTGTTCCTCCGGTAAACGGGAGTTGCATAATCTCATAGTCATAGGAACATGTATAAGTCATGAAGAAAGCAATAGCAACATACTAAATGATCGGGAGCTAAGCTAATGGAATGGGTCATGTCAATCAGATCATTCAACTAATGATGTGACCTCGTTAATCAAATAACAACTCTTTGTTCATGGTTAGGAAACATAACCATCTTTGATTAACGAGCTAGTCAAGTAGAGGCATACTAATGACACTCTGTTTGTTTATATATTCACACATGTATTATGTTTCCGGTTAATACAATTCTAGCATGAATAATAAACATTTATCATGATATATGAGGAAATAAATAATAACTTTATTATTGCCTCTAGGGCATATTTCCTTCAGTCTCCCACTTGCACTAGAGTCAATAATCTAGATTACACAGTAATGATTCTAACACCCATGGAGCCTTGGTGCTGATCATGTTTTGCTCGTGGAAGAGGCTTAGTCAACGGGTCTGCTACATTCAGATCCGTATGTATCTTGCAAATCTCTATGTCTCCCACCTGGACTAGATCCTGGATGGAATTGAAGCGTCTCTTGATGTGCTTGGTTCTTTTGTGAAATCTGGATTCCTTTGCCAAGGCAATTGCACCAGTATTGTCACAAAAGATTTTCATTGGACCTGATGCACTAGGTATGACACCTAGATCGGATATGAACTCCTTCATCCAGACTCCTTCATTTGCTGCTTCCAAAGCAGCTATGTACTCCGCTTCACATGTAGATCCCGCCATGACGCTTTGTTTAGAACTGCACCAACTGACAGCTCCACCGTTTAATGTAAACACGTATCCGGTTTGCGATTTAGAATCGTCCGGATCAGTGTCAAAGCTTGCATCAACGTAACCGTTTACAATGAGCTCTTTGTCACCTCCATATACGAGAAACATATCCTTAGTCCTTTTTAGGTACTTCAGGATGTTCTTGACCGCTGTCTAGTGATCCACTCCTGGATTACTTTGGTACCTCCCTGCTAAACTTATAGCAAGGCACACATCAGGTCTGGTACACAGCATTGCATACATGATAGAGCCTATGGCTGAAGCATAGGGAACATCTTTCATTTTCTCTCTATCTTCTGCAATGGTCGGGCATTGATCTGACTCAACTTCACACCTTGTAACATAGGCAAGAACCCTTTCTTTGCTTGATCCATTTTGAACTTCTTCAAAATCTTGTCAAGGTATGTGCTTTGTGAAAGTCCAATTAAGCGTCTTGATCTATCTCTATAGATCTTTATGCCTAATATGTAAGCAACTTCACCAAGGTCTTTCATTGAAAAACTCTTATTAAAATATCCCTTTATGCTATCCAGAAATTCTATATCATTTCCAATCGGTAATATGTCATCCACATATAATATCAGAAATGCTACAGAGCTCCCACTCACTTTCTTGTAAATACAGGCTTCTCCGAAAGTCTGTATAAAACCAAATGCTTTGATCACACTATCAAAGCGTTTATTCCAACTCCGAGAGGCTTGCACCAGTCCATAAATGGATCGCTGGAGCTTGCACACTTTATTAGCTCCCTTTGGATCGACAAAACCTTCCGGTTGCATCATATACAACTCTTCTTCCAGAAATCCATTCAGGAATGCAGTTTTGACATCCATCTGCCAAATTTCATAATCATAAAATGTGGCAATTGCTAACATGATTCGGACAGACTTAAGCATCGCTACGGGTGAGAAGGTCTCATCGTAGTAAACTCCTTGAACTTGTTGAAAACCTTTTGCGACAAGTCGAGCTTTGTAGACAGTAATATTACCATCAGCGTCAGTCTTCTTCTTGAAGATTTTCATCGGACCCGATGCACTAGGTATGACACCTAGATCGGATATGAACTCCTTCATCCAGACTCCTTCGTTCGCTGCTTCCGAAGCAGCTATGTACTCCGCTTCACATGTAGATCCCGCTACGATGCTTTGTTTAGAACTGCACCAACTGACAGCTCTACCATTTAAAGTAAACACGTATCCGGTTTGCGATTTAGAATCGTCCGGATCAGTGTCAAAGCTTGCATCAACGTAACCTCTTACGGTGAGCTCTTTGTCACCTCCATATATGAGAAACATATCCTTACTCCTTTTCAGGTATTTCAGGATGTTCTTGACCGCTGTCCAGTGATCCACTCCTGGATTACTTTGGTACCTCCCTGCTAAACTTATAGCAAGGCACACATCAGGTCTGGTACACAGCATTGCATACATGATAGAGCCTATGGCTGAAGCATAGGGAATGTCTTTCATTTTCTCTCTATCTTCTGCAGTGGTCGGGCATTGAGTCTGACTCAACTTCACACCTTGTAACACAGGCAAGAACCCTTTCTTTGCTTGATCCATTTTGAACTTCTTCAAAATCTTGTCAAGGTATGTGCTTTGTGAAAGTCCAATTAAGCGTCTTGATCTATCTCTATAGATCTTTATGCCTAATATGTAAGCAGCTTCCCCGAGGTCTTTCATTGAAAAACTTTTATTCAAGTATCCCTTTATGCTATCTAGAAATTCTATATCATTTCCAATCAGCAATATGTCATCCACATATAATATCAGAAATGCTACAGAGCTCCCACTCACTTTCTTGTAAATACAGGCTTCTCCAAAAGTCTGTATAAAGCCAAATGCTTTGATCACACTATCAAAGCGTTTATTCCAACTCCGAGATGCTTGCACCAGTCCATAAATGGATCGCTGGAGTTTGCACACTTTGTTAGCTCCCTTTGGATCGAGAAAACCTTCTGGTTGCATCATATACAACTCTTCTTCCAGAAATCCATTCAGGAATGCAGTTTTGACATCCATCTGCCATATTTCATAATCATAAAATGCGGCAATTGCTAACATGATTCTGACAGACTTAAGCATCGCTACGGGTGAGAATGTCTCATCGTAGTCAACCCCTTGAACTTGTCGAAAACCTTTTGCAACAAGTCGAGCTTTATAGACAGTAACATTACCGTCAGCGTCAGTCTTTTTCTTGAAGATCCATTTATTCTCAATTGCTTGCCGATCATCGGGCAAGTCAACCAAAGTCCATACTTTGTTCTCATACATGGATCCCATCTTAGATTTCATGGCTTCAAGCCATTTTGCGGAATCTGGGCTCACCATCGCTTCTTCATAGTTCGTAGGTTCATCATGATCTAGCAGCATGATTTCCAGAACAGGATTACCGTACCACTCTGGCGCGGTTCTCACTCTGGTTGATCTACGAGGTTCAGTAGTATCTTGTCCTGAAGTTTCATGATCATTATCATTAGCTTCCTCACTAATTGGTGTAGGTGCCGCAGAAACAGTTTTCTGTGATATACTACTTTCCAATAAGGGAGTAGGTACATTTACCTCATCAAGTTCTACTTTCCTCCCACTCACATCTTTCGAGAGAAACTCCTTCTCCAGAAATTTTCCGAATTTAGCAACAAAAGTTTTGCCTTCGGATCTGTGATAGAAGGTGTATCCAATAGTTTCCTTTGGATATCCTATGAAGACACATTTCTCCGATTTGGGTTCGAGCTTATCAGGTTGAAGCTTTTTCACATAAGCATCGCAGCCCCAAACTTTCAGAAACGACAACTTTGGTTTCTTGCCAAACCATAGTTCATAAGGCGTTGTCTCAACGGATTTTGATGGTGCCCTATTTAACATGAATGCGGCCGTCTCTAAAGCATAACCCCAAAACGATAGCGGTAAATCAGTAAGAGACATCATAGATCGCACCATATCTAGTAAAGTACGATTATGACGTTCGGACACACCATTACGCTGTGGTGTTTCGGGTGGCGTGAGTTGCGAAACTATTCCGCATTGTTTCAAATGTACACCAAACTCATAACTCAAATATTCTCCTCCACGATCAGATCGTAGAAACTTTATTTTCTTGTTACGATGATTTTCAACTTCACTCTGAAATTCTTTGAACTTTTCAAATGTTTCAGACTTATGTTTCATTAAGTAGATATACCCATATCTGCTTAAGTCATCTGTGAAGGTGAGAAAATAACGATATCCGCCATGAGCCTCAATATTCATCGGACCACATACATCTGTATGTATGATTTCCAACAAATCTGTTGCTCTCTCCATAGTACTGGAGAACGGTGTTTTAGTCATCTTGCCCATGAGGCACGGTTCGCAAGTACCAAGTGATTCATAATCAAGTGGTTCCAAAAGTCCATCAGTATGGAGTTTCTTCATGCGCTTTACACCGATATGACCTAAACGGCAGTGCCACAAATAAGTTGCACCATCATTATCAACTCTGCATCTTTTGGCTTCAACATTATGAATATGTGTATCACTACTATCGAGATTCAATAAGAATAGACCACTCTTCAAGGGTGCATGACCATAAAAGATATTACTCATATAAATAGAACAACCATTATTCTCTGATTTAAATGAATAACCGTCTCGCATTAAACAAGATCCAGATATAATGTTCATGCTCAACGCTCGCACCAAATAACAATTATTTAGGTCTAAATACTAATCCCGAAGGTAGATGTAGAGGTAGCGTGCCGACCGTGATCACATCAACTTTGGAACCGTTTCCCACGCGCATCGTCACCTCGTCCTTAGCCAATCTTCGCTTAATCCGTAGTCCCTGTTTCGAGTTGCAAATATTAGCAACAGAACCAGTATCAAATACCCAGGTGCTACTGCGAGCATTAGTAAGGTACACATCAATAACATGTATATCACATATACCTTTGTTCACCTTGCCATCCTTCTTATCCGCCAAATATTTGGGGCAGTTCTGCTTCTAGTGACCAGTCTGCTTGCAGTAGAAGCACTCAGTTTCAGGCTTAGGTTCAGACTTGGGTTTCTTCTCTTGAGCAGCAACTTGCTTGCCGTTCTTCTTGAAGTTCCCTTTCTTCTTCCCTTTGCCCTTTTTCTTGAAACTAGTGGTCTTTTGACCATCAACACTTGATGCTCCTTTTTGATTTCTACCTCCGCAGCTTTCAGCATTGCGAAGAGCTCAGGAATAGTCTTATTCATCCCTTGCATATTATAGTTCATCACGAAGCTCTTGTAGCTTGGTGGCAGTGATTGGAGAATTCTGTCAATGATGCAATCATCTGGAAGATTAACTCCCATCTGAATCAAGTGATTATTATACCCAGACATTTTGAGTATATGCTCACTAACAGAACTGTTCTCCTCCATCTTGCAGCTATAGAACTTATTGGAGACTTCATATCCCTCAATCCGGGCATTTTCTTGAAATATTAACTTCAACTCCTGGAACATCTCATATGCTCCATGACGTTCAAAACGTTGTTGAAGTCCCGATTCTAAGCCGTAAATCATGGCACACTGAACTATCGAGTAGTCATCAGCTTTGCTCTGCCAGACGTTCATAACATCTGGTGTTGCTCCAGCAGCAGGCCTGGCACCTAGCGGTGCTTCCAGGACGTAATTCTTTTGTGCAGCAATGTGGATAATCCTCAAGTTACGGACCCAGTCCGTGTAATTGCTACCATCATCTTTCAACATCGCTTTCTCAAGGAACGCATTAAAATTCAACGGAACAACAGCACGGGCCATCTATCTACAATCAAACATACATAAGCAAGATACTATTAGGTACTAAGATCATGATAAATTTAAGTTCAATTAGTTAAATTACTTAAAGAACTCCCACTTAGATAGACATCCCTCTAATCCTCTAAGTGATCACGTGATCCAAATCAACGAAACCATGTCCGATCATCACGTGAGATGGAGTAGTTTCATTGGTGAACATCACTATGTTGATCATATCTACTATATGATTCACGCTCGACCTTTCGGTCTTCGTGTTCCGAGGCCATATCAACATGTATAAGTCATGAAGAAAGCAATAGCAACATACTAAACGATCGGGAGCCAAGGCTAATGGAATGGGTCATGTCAATCAGATCATTCAACTAATGATGTGACCTCGTTAATCAAATAACAACTCTTTTGTTCATGGTTAGGAAACATAACCATCTTTGATTAACGAGCTAGTCAAGTAGAGGCATACTAGTGACACTCTGTTTGTTTATATATTCACACATGTATTATGTTTCCGGTTAATACAATTCTAGAATGAATAATAAACATTTATCATGATATATGAGGAAATAAATAATAACTTTATTATTGCCTCTAGGGCATATTTCCTTCAGATATTCTAATGGGTCTTCTCGAAGAAGTTAATCCCTTTCATTGATGTCTTCAATTCTTTATTCCAATGCATCATGATGAAGTTGTCTTCCTTCGGGAACTCCATCATACTAACGAAGGGATAAGGGGGTATTACGGAACAACGGACCGCTACAATGTTTGCTTATCTAGTAGATAACATCAGGGAAGGTGGCGGAAAGTAATTCTCGAATTGAAACTCAAGAAATTATCAAGAGCAAAGTAAGAAGGTACCATGAGAAGTTTCAAGTGAGTAGGCAATCGTGAGAAGTTTCAAGCGAGTAGGCAATCTTTCGATACCTGAAACAAAGTGTGAAAGGGGTTCAGAACAACTAGAATAAGTATTGCGTTTGATACCAGAATAGATCACTAGGCAGGTGGCATGTGAATTACATACGAAGTCAAACACGAGGAGTAACTATGGAAACATGGGGTGTACAGGAGAGTCTGGTTTCGATCCTGTGGAACTATGGGTTATGGGCCCACCATGTGGTTAAAAGTAGGAAGGGCGTTGACATCTTGCATGGTCATTATAGCAAGGCATGTCAGTGTGTAGCCTATCAGTTATGTCAGCAACAATGTCGGTACCAAGGGCGAGGGACGAAGAGAACCATTTTCCTGCTCGTTGAACGAGGCGGACCAATATGCAAAGTTCTCGTCCATTGTCGGCTACCGAAATGTCATCAACAATAGTAACAGGGTCTTGCTAACAGAATTGTATACCGAGGTGTTTACATAAGCAAGAGAATATTACTGCTTAGATCATATAGGTCACAATAAACATTAAACCAACCAATGGAAAGGAAAATATGGTTATTAGATTAAACAGAACAATGGAAAGAAAAAAATGTTTAATCACATATTTCAGGGGTATATCCTTCCCAAGGACAAATAGAGCATGATATCCGTGACAGGATAAAATGTAGAAAACCCTTTAGGTAAGGGGAGAGAAATTTCATGACATTACCCATACAACGGTGTTTGGATAATTGAGCAAGAAACAATTAGCATTGGGCTGCGAGTGTTCTTGTTGAAAATTGGAGTACCACAAACATGCTTCGAGATAGCATTGTCATGGTCAACAGGTGAAGATCAAACTTTGAAAACACAAAGGATCCATTAGGAATAACTTGTAGAATAAGTCTTACAATTTCCTCATGGAAGAATGGATAACCTTCCTGAAAAGGAATCTATAACAATAGGGCCTCGGGCCAGGTGTGCTAGGCATGACATCACCTTACCGGGTCACATAAAGACCAATGTTATAACTCTTGGAAATATGTCACAACCATCATATCTGACCGATATTCAGGTCCGATTAGTGTCAATATACCCCAGACTCAGGATGCCTGATAAGAAAAGGTGCAGCACAAATTAACGAGATGACATTGTAAGATTCCTAGGAAACGAACTATGGAAGCAATTTCTGAATCAAGAGTTCATCGTTAAACAAAGGAGAGGATGAGGTGGTGGTTGATGGACTCAGCGACAATTCATCGAGATTTCCAAAAAGCTGGACTTCCACAATTATGTGAACAAGGAGATAACAATTGTCAAATCAAAATGATATAATGATGTATGATCGGGGGAAACATACACAATTAAGCATTGGTTCAAAGGCGCGCACGAAATATGGGCTTTAGATGGCATGATCAATGTTAGGATGGTGATCCAATAACCAAAAGACTTAGTATGAAACTATCATACATTCACTTCAAAGCAATAGGGTTGCTAGAAGTTTCGAATTCACACATCATAGATCATTTGTTGGTATCCCGGTTAGGAACAACACGAGGACCAAGAAATGAATGGAGATGGCGAGAAGTATCACTTGTATCAAGAGTTCTTATTAGGTGATGAATGTCTCACAACAGTCTTGACATAAAAGATGGTAATACTCCAAGGTAAAGAAGAACAAATGCTGGTTAGCAAGGAACTCAAGGTATAACACAAAACACGAACAAGTTTGTGTTGGAGGGAGGGTATTAAAGTTGCCGATGATAACACAAATCATTGAGGGGCAAGGATGGTATTTCTCATCAAGAATTTGGTAGATATCTCGGAAGAACCCAGAATGTTGATGATGATCACAACACCTTTGTCGAGAGATTTCATGAAGATGTAATCAATCAGCGACGACATCAGGTCAAAGGAATGATGAAGCAAAGGGTTATTGGAACCATGGGTATGACACAAACTCGAAATCAAGTTTGTTGTTCAAGGAGAAATGATATGACGAGGAAGATCGACGTAAGATTAGGTCATCATCGAAAATTGTGCTCCGAGAAGAAGGACCAGGTAGCACAGTTAAAATTTAGCACGGTAATTATATAGCCAATCAGGCTAGGAATGACTTGAAGGATTATTAAACTCGGAAGCAACGAAAATTACTTAGATTTATTGAATCAGTGTACAGACTCGATTCACTATCGGTGTCCTTGAGTGTCTAACAACTCAGAACCCGGGGAAAAATGGAATCGGTGAGAAATAATACTTGAAGAAGAACTCATAAGAAGTAATATGGTTCTGTGATATTATCGAGATACCACGGGGTAATACTCGAATGTAGATCATAATAGAGGTTGGAGAGGTGTATTGATCTGCAAAATACAAGTCCTTTAACTTGTCCCAGAAATGGAATCAAGGAGAAAATATGGTCGGAACCACGATTGCAAATGGTCAATTCACAGATACCAAATGATATTATATCAAGGAAATAGTTATTATTACCAGGAGCTTCCATGATAGGATACACATTGTATTTATGGGCATGAACACAAAGTTCAAGGCCGACTCCCACTTCTTCAATGCATAACCTTTCATTTTACTTCTCGCTTTTGATGAAATTGTAGTGTAGAAATTTTATCTAGCGAAACAACAGAAGAGTATGACTCACGAAAACTTTCGGGTTCATACGGTTTGGGGAAGGCATAGGTTCAACCCATCGAGGCATCTTAGGAGCATATACCACAAATTTCAAGAATAAATAATACAAGCTTGATAGTAGAGCATGCTTGAGAAAGCAGAGGATACAATTTACCAAAGGCATTATGTATCCGAGGAAAGACTCATAGGCTTATTGAATATGTAGGACGCTGTCAGATAAAATCCAACAAAGGATCTGGTGGTCCACAAGGGATCTGATGTGAGCATCGGAACTCAACCAGAGGAAGAAGAATGAAGGAGATCAGATTATAGAAACAACTGACTAACTCAAAGCTTAAATGCAAAGGAATTATGATTTCCAAATCAAGGGATCAGAAGCAAACACTCTGATTAAGGATGGCTAAGTTGAATAGCCTTAGGGATACAATCAATGGCAATTTGATTGGTCGAGATCCAGCTCATCTTTAAAATGCGTCTAAGCCAGAAGGATGAATTCTAGGATCTGATTGAGGATTGCGTGCATTCGCAACATATTGAATCAAGGGACTTGAAATGATAATGACAACTGATACTAATGAACATTGCTAGTCATATGGGACGCAACCATAATACAAGCAGACACGTATTTGTAGAGCAATAGCGGGCAGAGGATTACCAGAAGATCGGATAGTATTTCAATGTATCTTGTGAATCATAAGAACAACGGGGAAGAACAGATACTTGGTAAGTGCGAGGAATTAACCGTAGGGGGTATTCGTGTGGCAAAGAACTGCAAGGAAGTAAGCTCAATGATTCTTAAAAAGTCAGAGAATAATTCGATGCATCTTGTAATAACAAGAGCAACTGGGAATGAAAGTAAGACGACATGTGCATGTAATTCTCCATGGGGATATATCGGTGGTAGGGAATTGCAAAAGCAACAGGCACAAAGTCTCGAGAGAACATCGAAGAGTATCTTCGGAATCCTGAGTGAGGGAATCTCCGGGAGGAAGTAATTACGAGAACCTAGAGTTAGAGTTAGCAAAATCATTTAATCCAAATAGAAGAGAGATGAGAGTACCAGAGTATAGGTCGAGGAATAAAAGATCCTAATACCACCCAATGGTGAAGTGGGCCCATGGGCTGCACAACCATGTTAGTAAAATAGTTTTCATCGACTAGACTCAACTTCGGCCAAGGAGTTTGGAATGGGGATTCCTACAGGTAGTCGGCTCCAATACCAACTTGTGACGCCCCTGATTTGACCGTACACTAATCATGCACGCAAATGTGTACGATCAAGATCAAGGACTCACGGGAAGATATCACAACACAACCCTAGACACAAATTAAAATAAAACAAGCTTTATATTACAAGCCAGGGGCCTCGAGGGCTCGAATACATAAGCTCGAATACACAAGAGTCAACAGAAGCAACAATATCTGAGTACAGACATAAGTTAAACAAGATTGGCTTAAGAAGGCTGGCACAAAAGTAGCAACGATCGAAAAGGCAAGGCCTGCTGCCTGAGACCTCCTAACTACTCCTCGAATCCAAACTCCATGTAGAATCATCCTCGGGATCCTCTGGCTCCTGGACTCCATCATATGATTGCAGTAACCGGGAAAAGGGGAAAAAGAAGTAGGAAAGCAACAGTGAGTACTCATCCAAAGTACTCGCAAGCAAGGATCTACACTACATATGCATTGGTATCAATGAAATGGGTAGTATCTGTGGATTGAACTGCAGAATGCCAGAATAAGAGGGGGATAACTAGTCCTATCGAAGACTACGCTTCTGGCAGCCTCCATCTTGAAGCAGTAGAAGAGAGTAGATGGTAAGTTAAGCAAGTACCGTCGCATAGCATAATCCTACCCGGTGATCCTCCCCTCGTCACCCTGTGAGAGAGCGATCATCGGGTTGTATCTGGCACTTGGAAGGGTGTGTTTCATTAAGTATCCGATTCTAGTTGTCATAAGGTCAAGGTACAACTCCGGGTCGTCCTTTTACCAAGGGACACGGCTATTCAAATAGATCAACTTCCCTGCAGGGGTGCACCACATTTCCCAACACGCTCGACCCCCTTTAGCTGGACACACTTTCCTAGGCCATGCTCGGCCTCGGAAGATCAACACGTCGCAGCCCTACCTAGGCACAACAAAGAGGTCAGCATGCCGGTCTAAATCCTATGGCGCAGGGGTCTGGGCCCATCGCCTATTTCACACCTGCATGTTGCGAGGGAGGCTGGAAATAGACCTAGCCTCACTAATACAAGAGCAGGCATTCCAGTCCAATCCGGCATGCGCCGCTCAGTCACTGACATCACGAAGGCTTCGGTCGATACCACGATATGATGTCGAGTGCCCATAACTGTCCCTGCGTAGTTGGTTAGTGCGTATAGGCCAATGGCCAGACTCAGATCAAATACCAAGATCTCGTTAAGCGTGTTATTTTGAAATGACCGCTAACGTCGACCAGGGCCAGGCCCACCTCTCTCCTAGGTGGTCTCAACCTGCCCTATCGCTCCGCCATGATGATCCACAAGTATAGGGGATCTATCGTAGTCCTTTCGATAAGTAAGAGTGTCAAACCCAACGAGGAGCAGAAGGAAATGATAAGCGGTTTTCAGCAAGGTATTCTTTGCAAGTACTGAAATAAGTGGTAACAGATAGTTTTGTGATAAGATAAATTGTAACGAGCAACAAGTAACAAAAGTAAATAAAGTGCAGCAAGGTGGCCCAATCCTTTTTGTAGCAAAGTACAAGCCGGAACAAACTCTTATAATAGGAAAAGCGCTCCCGAGGACACAAGGGAATATCGTCAAGCTAGTTTTCATCACATTCATATGATTCGCGTTCGGTACTTTGATAATTTGATATGTGGGTGGACCGGTGCTTGGGTGCTGTTCTTACTTGAACAAGCATCCCACTTATGATTAACCTGTATTGCAAGCATCCCACTTATGATTAACCTGTATTGCAAGCATCCGCAACTACAACAAAAGTATTAAGGTAAACCTAACCATAGCATGAAATATATGGATCCAAATCAGCCCCTTACGAAGCAACGCATAAACTAGGGTTTAAGTTTCTATCACTCTAGCAACCCATCATCTACTTATTACTTCCCAACGCCTTCCTCTAGGCCCAAATAATGGTGAAGTGTTATGTAGTCGATGTTCACATAACACCACTAGAGGCTAGACAACATACATCTTATCAAAATATCAAACGAATACCAAATTCACATGACTACTAATAGCAAGACTTCTCCCTTGTCCTCAGGAACAAACGTAATTACTCACAAAGCATATTCATGTTCATAATCAGAGGGGTAATAATATGCATATAGGATCTGAACATATGATCTTCCACCAAATAAACCAACTAGCGTCAACTACAAGGAGTAATCAACACTACTAGCAACCTACTAGCACCAATCCCGGACTTTGAGACAAGAATTGGATACAAGAGATGAACTAGGGTTTGGAGATGAGATGGTGCTGGTGAAGATGTTGATGGAGATTGCCCTCTCCCAATGAGAGGAGTGTTGGTGATGACGATGGTGATGATTTCCCCCTCCTGGAGGGAAGTATCCCCGGCAGAATAGCTCTGCTGGAGCTCTAGATTGGTTCCGCCTCGTGGCGGCAGAGTCTCGTCCCGAAAAGTTCCTTCTGATTTTTTTCTCATCGAAAGACTTCATATAGCAGAAGATGGATGTCGGAGAGCCAGCAGGGGGCCCACGAGGTAGGGGGCGCACCCTAGGGGGGGGGGGCCACCCTCGTGAGCAGGGTGTGGGCCCCCTGGCCTTCATCTTTGGCGAGGATTTTTATTTAGTTATTTTAAGATGTTCCGTGGAGTTTCAGGACTTTTGGAGTTGCACAAAATAGGTCTCTAATATTTTCTCGTTTTCCAGCCCAGAATTCCAGCTGTCGGCCTTCTCCCTCCTTGTGTAAACCTTGTAAAATAAGTGAGAATGGCCATAAGTATTGTGACATAAAGTGAAATAACAGTCCATAATGCAATAAATATCGTTATAAAAGCATGATGCAAAATGGACATATCAACTCCCCCAAGCTTAGACCTCGCTTGTCCTCAAGCGAAAAGCCGATAACAATAAATATGTCCTCATGTTTAGAGGTTGAGGCGTCGATAAAAATAAAATACGGACATGAAGGCATCATGATTATTCCCATAACAACAACATATATAGATTTTGTCATATGATTACTTATGTTCAAGTGATGATCTATTCACAATGAAAAAGTATAAATCATAAACCTTATTGGGCTCCGACAAACTATAATCTCAATCATTGAAGCAATTGCAATTTATCATAACATCGGAAAGAGTCTATGTCAGAGCTAAAAAGCAAGTCCACATACTCAACTATCATTTACTCCTCCATAATTGCTAACACTCACGCAATACTTGTGGTTATGGAGTTTTAATCAGACACAGAGAAAGATAGGGGCTTATAGTTTTGCCCCACAACCTTTTACCTCAAGGGTAATGTCAACAATAATGGTTCATGCTCCCCTACATCCAATTATATATATATATATCATGTTCTTTCCAACATGTTGAGCTTGCCGAAGGATAAAATGAAAAAGGAAAGGTGAAGATCACCATGACTCTTGCATAAGGTAGAAGATAATAATAAAGGATAGGCCCTTCGCAGAGGGAAGCAGAGGTTGCCATGCGCTTTTATGGTTGGATGCACAAAATCTCAATGCGAAAGAACGTCACTTTATATTGCCCCTTGTGATATGAACCTTTATTATGCAGTCCGTCACTTTTATTACTTCCACATCACAAGATCGTATAAAGCTTATTTCTCCCACACCAATCAATCATACATATTTAGAGCAATTTTTATTGCTTTGCACCGATGACAACTTACTTGAAGGATCTTACTCAATCCATAGGTAGATATGGTGGACTCTCATGGCAAAACTGGTTTAAGGGTATTTAGAAGCACAAGTAGTATTTCTACTTGGTTCGGAGAATTTGGCTAGCATGAGGGGGAAAGGCAAGCTCAACAAGTTAGAGGATCCATGACAACATACTTTATCTCAGATATAAGAAAGACATGACTCATTATGTTGTCTTCCTTGTCCAACATCAACTCTTTAGCATGTCATATTTTAACGAGTGCTCCCAATCATAAAAGATGTCAATGATAATATATCTATATGTGAAAACCTCTCTTTCCTTTTTACTTCCTATTAATTGCAACAATGACCAAAGCTATGTCTGCCAACTCCCAACAACTTTTAATCATCATACTCTTTCTATGTGAAGTCATTACTCTCAATAAGATCAATATGAACTCTTTGTTTCTTTTTATTCTTTTTATCTTTTCTTTTATTCACCCAAGATCATGGAAAAATAATCAAGCCCTTGAATCAACACTAATCTTTATTATATATAGCTCACGGACTCGATTACAAAGAGAGATCATAAAGCAAACTCAAAACTAGATCATGCCATCAACTTTATTCTACTAGATCAAGATGCTACTAATAGGATCGAACTAATAAAAACGGTAAAGATAGGAGTTGTGATTGTGATACGATACCGGGGCACCTCCCCCAAGCTTGGCAGTTGCCAAGGGGAGTGCTCATACCCATGTGATTATATCTCCTTTGTCGGTGAAGAAGGTGGTGGTGATGTTGGCTTAGTTGATGGCTTAGGCTTCTCCCTTAATTTGCGCTTGAGGACGGCATTTTGATCCCTCAGATCATCAATCTCCCACTCCAGGGTTAATATCTTTTTGCATAGGTCCTTCTTATTTTCCTGCAAGAGACGAAAAGGGATAAACTCGAACTTGGGTTTCTTTACCCTATCAGGGAGACTTGACTTTTTGAACTCCACGTGCATGTCTCCAGGTTGAGGTAATGGTGCTTCATCTTCATCTGAGCTCGTCTCCTCCTTCCCCTTGGGTTCATAGTCCTCTTCTTCCTCCGTGGTCCATCCATCGTGTTCCACATCTCCATAGACCTTGGGATTTGCTAAGTAATCATCCACATAGCTTTCTCCTTCTGAATCCTAGGAAGACATGTTGATTTAATCTGCAACGGGACAACTCGAAACAAAAACAGAGGATATTTGCGTGATACGGGAGTCAAAACCTTCGGGAGGTTATATAATGAATTTTTACCGACCAAAGTATGTAACATGCAAGAAAACGGAGTCCGAAAGGCACACGAGGTGCTCACGAGGTAGGGGGGCATGCCCAGGGGGGTATGGCGCACCCACCACCCTCGTGGGGCCCTCGTGTCCTTCCCGAACTACTACTTATTTTTCTATTTTTCTAAATATTCCAAAACGGAGAAATATTGCCTTAAAAATGTTTTGGAGCCGGTTTACTTACCGTACCACATACCTATTCCTTTTCGGGGTCTGAAACATTCCGGAAAGTGTCCCTTATGTATTCCTACGGGGTTACGGTTTCAATAATATTGGTTTCAACATTTATGGGATTACCTGAGATATAATGTTTAATTCTTTGACCGTTTACCACCTTCGGATTTGTGACTTCAAAGTTGTTGATCTTTATGGCAATACATAATCACCTCGGGGCCTTCCCATTTATAGAGAAGTTTTCCTGCAAAAAATCTTAAATGAGAGTTGTATAGCAATACATAATCACCTACATTAAACTCATGCTTTTGTATCCTTTTGTCATGCCATCTTTTAACCTTTTCTTTAAACAACTTGGCATTTTCATAAGCTTGGGTTCTCCATTCATCAAGTGAGCTTATATCAAATAACCTCTTCGCACCGACAAGTTTAAAATCGTAGTTGCGCTCTTTAATAGCCCAATACGCCTTATGTTCTAGTTCGAGAGGTAAGTGACATGATTTTACATAAACCATTTTATACGGAGACATACCCACATGATTTTTGTATGCAGTTCTATAAGCCCATAATGCAGCATCAAGTTTCTTGGACCAATTCTTCCTAGACCTATTAACAGTCTTTTGCAAAATTAATTTGAGCTCTCTATTGCTCAACTCTACTTGACCACTAGACTGAGGGTGATAAGGAGATGCAATTCTATGATTAACATCATACTTAGCAAGCATTTTACGGAAAGCACCATGAATAAAGTGTGAACCACCATCAGTCATTAAATATCTAGGGACTCCAAACCTCAAGAAAATAACTTCCTTAATCATTTTAATAGAAGTGTTATGATCAGCACTACTGGTTGGAATAGCTTCTACCCACTTAGTAACGTAATCAACAGCAACTAAAATATGTGTGTATCCATTAGAGGCAGGAAAAGGTCCCATATAATCAAAGCCCCAAACATCAAACGGTTCAATAACAAGAGAATAATTCATAGGCATTTCTTGACGTCTACTAATATTACCAATTCTTTGACATTCATCATAAGACAAGACAAACTTATGGGCATCCTTGAAGAGAGTAGGCCAATAAAAACCAGACTGCAATACCTTATGTGCATTTCTATGTCCAGCGTGGTGTCCTCCATAAGCCTCGGAATGACACTTGCGTAGGATCTGTTCCTGTTCATGCTCAGGTACATAACGTCTAATAACACCATCTACTCCTTTATAAAGATGTGGGTCATCCCAAAAGTAATGTCTTAAATCATAGAAAAACTTTTTATTTTGCTGGTATGTGAAGCTAGGTGGTATAAACTTAGCAACAATATAATTATCATAATTAGCATACCATGGAGTACTACGAGTTCATCAGGAAAGCTATCATTAATAGGTAGTGGGTCATCAAGAACATTCTCTAACCCAGAAAAGTTGTCTGCAACAGGGTTCTCAGCTCCCTTTCTACCAACAATATGCAAATCAAATTCTTGTAGCAAGAGAACCCATCTAATAAGTCTAGGTTTAGCATCTTTCTTTTCCATAAGGTATTTAATAGCAGCATGATCAGTGTGGATAGTTACTTTAGAATCAACAATATAAGGTCTGAACTTATCACAAGCAAATACAACTGCTAAAAGTTCTTTTTCAGTAGTAGCATAATTTCTTTGAGCATTGTCTAGAGTCTTACTAGCATAATAAATAACATTTAATTTCTTATCAACTCTTTGCCCTAGAACAGCACCTACAACATAATCACTAGCATCACACATAATTTCAACGGGTAAATTCCAATCAGGTGGCTGAACAACAGGTGCAGAGACTAATGCTTTCTTAAGTATTTCAAATGCTTCTACACAATCATCATCAAAGACAAATGGTATATCTTTTCGCAATAAATTAGTCAGAGGCCGAGAAATTTTTGAGAATTCCTTAATAAACCTCTTGTAAAATCCGACGTGACCAAGGAAACTTCTTATACCTTTGATGTCCTTGGGACATGGCATCTTTTCAATAGCATCGACCTTGGCTTTATCAACTTCAATACCTCTTTCAGAAACTTTATGCCCTAAGACAATACCTTCATTAACCATAAAGTGGCACTTTTCCCAATTCAAGACAAGATTAGTTTCTTCACATCTCTACAAAAAATCGATCAAGATTGCTCAAGCAATCATCAAAAGAGGAACCATAGACGGAAAAATCGTCCATGAAAACCTCACAAATCTTTTCACAGAAGTCAGAGAATATAGCCATCATGCATCTTTGAAAGGTAGCAGGTGCATTACATAAACCAAAAGGCATACGTCTATAAGCAAAAGTACCAAAAGGGCATGTAAAAGTAGTCTTTGATTGATCTCTAGCCGACACAGGTATTTGAGAGAAACCAGAATAACCATCTAGAAAGCAATAGTGTGTATGTTTGCATAATCTTTCTAGCATTTGATCAATAAAATGTAAGGGGTAATGATCTTTATTAGTAGCTTTATTTAATTTGCGGAAATCAATTACCATCCTATAACCTGTAATAATTCTTTGTGGAATCAATTCATCTTTATCATTAGGAACAACAGTAATACCTCCCTTCTTAGGGAGACAATGGTCAGGATTTACCCATTGACTATCAGCAACGGGATAAATTACACCTGCCTCCAGAAGCTTGAGTATTTCTTTTCTTACCACTTCTTTCATTTTAGGATTTAGACGTCGTTGAGGATCACGAACTGGTTTGGCATCTGCTTCCAATTTTTTTATGTTGACATAGAGTGGGACTAATGCCCTTAAGATCATCAAGAGTATATCCAATAGCAACACGGTGCTTCTTCAGAGTTTTCATTAATCTTTCTTCTTCATGCTCTGTAAGGTTAGCACTAATAATAACAGGATATATCTTCTTTTCATCAAGATAAGCATATTTAAGATTATCAGGCAACAGTTTAAGCTCAAACACGGGATCACCCTTGGGTGGTGTCGGATTTCGGGTTCCGGCTGACCCTTGAGGTTCGAACACTGGGGTGCGCACGAAGATTTCGCCTCCTACCTACCTGCACCCCTCCGCCTTGCTAGGATCTAAGCTATGGAAAGAACAACACAAGAGACACAGGGTTTATACTGGTTCGGGCCACCGTTGTGGTGTAATACCCTACTCCAGTGTGTGGTGTGGTGGATTGCCTCTTGGGCTGATGATGATGAACAATACAAGGAAGAACAGCCTCGCAAGGGTCTGTCCTTGGCTGGGGCGATGAACTGCTGGGAGGAGTTCAGTCACCCTTCTCTCTCTCTCTACCTCTGCCTCTCCTAGAAAACCTCTCTCCTAGAAAACCTCTCTCCCACCTCTGTGGGTGGCTGGTCCTATTTATAGAGGCCCTGGTCCTCTTCCCAAATATCGAGCGGGAAGGGAGCCAACAATGGCGGGCTAATTTGAAAGGGGACAGCTAGTACCAGCTATCCTGACAAAAGTAGTCTTCGCCTACACAAAGCTCTGGTGGTGATGCCGTCTTGGGCTCCACGATGACCTCCGTCTTGCAGTCCTCCTGGTCTTGGTCTTGTTGCACCAAAATGGCAACCTTTGCCTGATGCCTCGGTACTCCGTGGCTACGCTTGCCCCCTTTGCACCAAAGGGGAAAGGAGGACACTGCACGGGCTGGCACCCGCCTGGCGCCCTTGGTCGTCATGGCTTGCATCACGGGCACCTCGTGAGGTACCCCGCCTTGATCTCTCCTCCTCCTCGTGAGCCAGCCTGATGAGGCCGTGCCCGAGGAAGCTCCACGTTGTCCGCCCCGTGAGGCTTGGCCCCTCACGAGGGTCTTGGGTTTGTGTTGGTGAAGATGGGCCGTGCTGGGCCCCCCTTTGAGCCACGCCGCAGGCCGCAGGTAGGCAAGTCCGGGGACCCCCGTTCCCAGAACGCCGACAGTAGCCCCCGGGCCCAAGGCGCGCCCGGACTTGGCCGTGCAAGGAGGCGGAAGGGCAAGAGCGAAGCGCCGCGGGCCCTAGCAGCCTGCGGCCTTGGGCACCACGTGGCGGTTGATTGGACGTGGGCGTCTCCACTTCCCCATGGCGCCTCGGCAACTGCACGGATTGGAGAAGTCCCTACATGCAAAGCGGGTCATGATTACCTGCAATCGTGGAGGTCGGCGGTTGGCCTTCACTGGCCATAAGTATGGAACAGCACGCGCCCTTCGAGTCCATCCCTCCTTGCTTCTCCTTCTTCCCGGTCCTTGCTCCGTCTTGCTGCTATGGCTCCGATCCGCCGGTTCTTGATGGCAGAGAAGGGAAAGGCTCCCCGAGAGGAACCAGACCCGCTCCCACCGAAGAAACAGCTCGTCCTCCATGGCCCGGATGAGGGGGCCCATCAGGTGGTGTCGAGGCCTTGGTGCGAGCAGGCACCGCCGGGGTTCCCACTTCCCTTGTACGCCCACATCGAGGGCCCTGAAGGAGCTGATGCTGATCGCCATGGGCGGCGCCACCGTCGGTGCCGATGAGTCACGAAGGTGTGGGTCGTCCCCCTGGGGTCCACACCGAGGGCTCCTCCCGAGAGTTCATGCTCCACGTTGCCACGCCTCCTCAGTCTTGGATTCGCCTTCCTCCCTTCTTCGCCTCCATCATCCCACAGGGAGAACTTCTAGAGCTTTGGCTGCAGCACGCCGGCTGCTGCACCCTCGCGACCGAGGCAGAGGTCGCGGTCGTTGCCCCGGGCGAGGTCTTCATGACTCGGGGCTGGAGCGAAATCGCCCGGGTTTGCAGGACAAGAGGCTCCCTCGCGATCCACTTGGGTTACGATGGTGCTTCGGTGATGTTCTTCAAGGTCTTCGATGCGAACGGGCGCCGGCTGGAGTGCTGCTCCGGGAGAGGTGGCCAGGACCCTGCTGCGGCGAGGACTGGGCCCGCCAACCGCTCCCTTGGCGGATCCTCAAGCGGTGGAGGCGTCGTAGGTTCCAGCGACTCCGGCAAGCTCTTCGCGACTCCGGAGACGAGCGACGACAGCTACGAGCCCCCGAGCCGGTGCCGCTCCTAGAGTAGGGCGGGCTCGTCAGGCCGCCGTCGACTTTGATCTGGATGGGGTTGGCGCCGGTGCTTGACGGCCCACTGTTTATGATGGCGTCTTTTGCAGGAGCGCGCGTAGTTAGTGTTCCTTTAGGATCTGTTCCCTGCAAGGAATCAAAGACGCGTCCTGTGGGGGCTTGTAAGGTGCCTATGATCCTGTTTTGTTAATATGACCCTTGTTGTAGAATTGTGCGAGCTGCCCATTCCGTTTTAGCTCAGTCCTCCCTTTCGAACCTCATGAGGGCTTGGTGCTCTGCGTCGACAGGTCCCAATCCCAAGGCGGCTTCAGCCGTCGCTGGTATGCCAAGTCGCGATGCCGTGGTCAAGGCCAGGAGGTGAGCGACCCGGAGTCCGGTAAGAGCCCCTGAGCCGCGATGCTCAGGAGGTCCCCTTTGGTGCTCAAGCAGCCGTCGTTCAGTGAGAAAGGAGAGCGGCGTCGCTAACACGGGATTGCATTAGGTGCAGGGATGATGCCACGGTAGCTGGCGCTTCCGGGTGGTGACTTATCTCGAGAATCAGGGGCCGCTCTCTGGTGTGTCGCCGGGTCCATGCATCGGCAGGCGCGAGGTTGCTCGGTGAGGTCCTCATGTGTCCCTCCCCTCTCGCCATTGCTCCCCTTTCTGCTCTATGTCATCGGGTCCCGGCCCTCGAGCGAGTCTCAGCCGTCGCTGGTATGCCAGGTCGCGATGCCGTGAACAAGGCCAGAGGGTGAGGGCTGGAGAGCCAGTAGGAGCCCTGAGTCGCGATGCTCAGGCGCCCCCCCTTTAACATGCAAGTGGTTCACGCGGACGAGAGTGAAGGAGACAACGCAAGGCCTCGCCTGACGCAGCTCCTTCAGGAGGTCCTGTAGATCAATCATAGAAAAAATGAGGGGGTTGCCATGACCATTGACAGTCAGCCATTGGTTGCTTCCGAGGGGTAACGAGGCACCGAAGGCTTGGCGAGGTGGCGCCATGCGGGGTTGCCGCGGCCAGAGCTCAACCATTCAGGTTTGTCGGCATTGCAGGGACGGACCCATGCGCAAGCGTCGCGCCATTTGGGAGCAGTTCCGTCAGTTGAGCAGGCAACTAGGTCAAGCACATTAGCCGCAGAGGAGTGGTTCATTTAAATAGATGCTGGGAAGGCAGACATCACTGGGTCTGGCCCGAGCGACTTGGGGATGATGCAGCCCGAGGGGCGCCCCCAACAAGGTAAGCTGACAACATGAAATGACGGGGATACATGCCGCAGGGACGGACCCACGCGGCCTGGGAATAATGCAGCCCTGGGGGCGCTCCCAGCTGGAAATGAAACTTGAAAGATGTCACCTGATGATGTTGAGGACAAAGGGGTGTTGGTGTAGCTGACTCGGTGGGCTGCGGAAGCCGATCCTTACGAGCCCCCAGGCCCAGGGGCCTCGGGAGGCTCCGGAGGCACTGGCGGCTCCTCGCGGACCATCTCCATCTCCGCCAGGGCTGCGGAACGCCTGGCCTCTTGTGCCTCCGTGGTGCCCCTCATGAGGCGCTGGTACGTGGCAGCCGCGTTCGGCAAGCCGTAAGGCATGCGAACGTAGCTGTGGGGTGGACCCCCGCAGTGCCCCACTCGCGAGGGCCAGAGGCACTCCAGAGAGGCGACTCGGTTGAGCCCTGGTATGTCGATGCAGACGCGCAGCCCACCATCCTCGCCTGGATGGGGAGCCACTGCTGGTAGGCGGCGGCCGCCTTTCATGACTCTTGACTCCTGCAGCTCCTGAATGGCCTTGCTGACAAACTCCTGAGGGTATGGCTCTCCTTGCCTTGCTCCTTCTTGAGGGAAATGTGCTTCGAAACACGCCTCCATGTGGTGCCCAAGCACCTCCCTCGTGTACCCTAGCTAGGTCGGTGGCCCTCCAGGGGAGAGCCCCCGAGCCCTGCCTAAGGAGGGCGCCGGGCGCGCTTTCCTATGCGATGGAAGGAGGTTCCCCCTGGGTAGGCACGGGCCCAGAGGGGCCTACCTCCTGAGGGGCCGGGCCGGACGATGTCTTCTTCTTCTTGGGGGCGGTCTCGGGAAGCCTCCTGCTTCCGTGATCCGGGTCTTCCAGTGACGCGGCCTGAAAGGCTCGTTCCAGGGAACACACCGCGTCCTTCTCTTCACAGGGCACCGTGATGACTCTGCCACTTCCTGGCATCTTGAGGACGTTGTAGCCATGGTGAGTTACGGCCATGAACTTGGCCAGCGCTGGGTACCCAAGGATGGCGTTGTACGGCAGGCGAATGTGAGCGATGTCGAAGTCGATGAGCTCGGTGCGGTAGTTGTCACGTGCCCCGAAGGTGACAGGGAGGCGGACTTGCCCAATCGGGACCGTGGAGCCGTCGGTGATTCTGGAGAAAGGCTTGGTTGGCTGAAGTTGGCTGTAGGGCACTTGGAGATTGTTGAATGTTTCCACGGATAGGACGTTGAGCCCTGCCCCGCCATCGATGAGGGTCTTGGTGACCACCACGTTGCTGATGATTGGGGAACAAAGCATCGGGAGGACTCCGGCCGTAGCCACACACTTGAGCTGATCTGCTGAGCTGAATGTGATGGCGCACGCCGACCACCTGAGAGGGCGTGTGGCGTCAAGCCTGGGGAGGACTGCATTCACTTCACGGGCGAACTGCTTGAAGATACGTTGAGAGGCTGGGGCTTGAGCCCCGCCCAGGATGCAGGCGATCGCGCGTGGCTCCTGGAAGCCCCCAGCCCCCTCGTCCTGGTGGCGGTCCTCGTTTCTCCTTGGCTACGACGGTAGCGGAGGGAGGCCTGTGTTTCCTTGTGGGCGATCCTCGCGAGGCTGATCCCTCCAGTCTCCCTCGCGAGGCAGGTCTTGCCAGCGATCCTCGCGAGGTTGATCGCGCCACCCTTGGCGCGGGCCACGGTCTTCCTAGTGTCCTGCGTTCCTTCCTCCTCCTCGACCGTAGCCCCAGTCACCGCGGTCGGGGCGATGGCCGATCCTTCCTTCTCGCATGGCTCGGAGTTCTTGACACTCGTTGGTGTTGTGGGTATGGAGGTCGTGGTACACACAGTACCGACTGCCCTTGGGAGATTCGGGTTGATCTCTGCCCCGCTTGGTGTCTGGTTCTGCCGCGAGCACGGCAGCCCCCTTGCGCTTCACATCCTTGGCCTTGGGCTTCTTCTCTTCCGGGTTTGCGGCAGGCAGCTCGAGGAGGGAGAGACGCTCTTCCTCAGCTCTGGCGCACTTGTTTGCCAAGTTGAACAGCTCCAAGGAAGTGCACATGTATTCATGCATCGCCAGCTCCTCCTTCATCTTGACATCGCGCACGCCGTCGGAGAAGGCTGAGATGATGGCCTCCTCAGTCACCTTGGGAATCTTGAGGCGTGCGTTGTTGAAGCGCTGGATGTACTTCTGCAGGGTCTCCCCGGGTTGTTGCTTGATGCGGCGCATGTCGCTCATGGCGGGTGGCCGGTCGCGAGTACCTTGGAAGTTGGTGATGAAGCGGGTGCGCACCTCGTCCCAGGAGGAGATCGTGCCTAGAGCCAGGTTTAGGAGCCAGGTGCGGGCCCCGTCCTTGAGCGCCATGGGAAACCAGTTCGCCATGACCTTCTCGTCTCTGTTGGCAGCTTCGATGCCTAGCTCGTAGAGCTGGAGGAACTCCGCAGGGTCGGCCGTGCCGTCGTAGCAAGGAGGCAGGTCTGGCTTGAACTTGCCGGGCCACGTGACGCTGCGTAGCTCGGTGGTGAAGGCGCGGCAGCCTGCTGTGGCCACGGGAGGCCTTGGGTGATGGAGAGCTTGATCTTGCATGTCCCCACGTGCTGCAGCTGAGAGTAGCGCGGGGCCTTGACGCGCGGGAGCAACAGGATGGTCGCGACGTGCTGGAGCAGGGAGCGCCCGGGCAGCTTCTTGCGGGCGAGGGACTTCTTGCGAGCTCTGCTCTTGCCGTGCTAGCACCTAACGGAGCGGGTTCCTCCTAGGGGCCACGCGCCTTGGAGCCATGGCGCCTTCCTGAGGAGGAGGCGGCCGGGGCGCCGCCGGAGCTTCGTCGCCCGCCCGAGGCGGGGTGCGGTGCAGCGGAGCGGACGGCGTAGGAGAGCCCCCTACGGCGCGGACGAGTTCGGCGACGCGATAGAGCCATTCTTCGTAGACGTCGTCGACGGGACGGTAGCGCAGGAACTCGTTTGCCGCGATGAGCGCAGCTCGTGCCTCCATGGGTGCGTGGAGCGCGCGGGACGAAGAACCAGCTGGGGTGAGCGAGGGAGTAGCGGTGCGGCCGTCTTGCCGCACGGACGAATGCTGAGACGATGCTTGCTGCTCGTCCCCCGCCGGGCCAGTCGCGGCATTGATGGTAGGTGACGGGGAACGGCGAGGGCGCCCGCCGACAGGAGCCGTCTGGGCGACGCGGGAAGCGAGAGCGGCCCGGCACTCGGCGCGGGCCCGACGAGCGTCAGACATGGACACGATGGTCGGAGGAGAACGGGGTGGTGGAAGACGAATTCCGGCGCACCCCCTACCTGGCGCGCCAAATGTCGGATTTCGGGTTCCGGCTGACCCTTGAGGTTCGAACACTGGGGTGTGTGCAGAGATTTCGCTTCCTACCTACCTGCACCCCTCCGCCTTGCTAAGATCTAAGCTATGGAAAGAACAACACAAGAGACACAGGGTTTATACTGGTTCGGGCCACCGTTGTGGTGTAATACCCTATTCCAGTGTGTGGTGTGGTGGATTGCCTCTTGGGCTGATGATGATGAACAATACAAGGAAGAACAGCCTCGCGAGGGTCTATCCTTGGCTGGGGCGATGAAATGCTGGGAGGAGTTCAGTCGCCCTTCTCTCTCTCTCTCTACCTCTCCCTCTCCTAGAAAACCTCTCTCCCACCTCTGTGGGTGGCTGGTCCTATTTATAGAGGCCCTGGTCCTCTTCCCAAATATCGAGCGGGAAGGGAGCCAACAATGGCGGGCTAATTTGAAAGGGGACAGCTAGTACCAGCTATCCTGACAAAAGTAGTCTTCGCCTGCACAAAGCTCTGGTGCTGACGCCGTCTTGGGCTCCACGATGACCTCCGTCTTGCAGTCCTCCCGGTCTTGGTCTTGTTGCACCGAAATGGAAACCATTGCCTGATGCCTCGGTACTCCGCGGCTGCGCTTGCCCCCTTTGCACCAAAGGGGAAAGGAGGACATTGCGCGGGCTGGCACCCGCCTGGCGCCCTTGGTCGTCATGGCTTGCGTCACGGGCACCTCGTGAGGTACCCCGCCTTGATCTCTCCGCCTCCTCGCGAGCCTGCCTGATGAGGCCGTGCCTGAGGAAGCTCCGCATCGTCCGCCCCGCGAGGCTTGGCCCCTCACGAGGGTCTTGGGTCTGTGTTGGTGAAGATGGGCCATGCTGGGCCCCCCTTTGAGCCATGCCGCAAGCCGCAGGCAGGCAAGTCTGGGGACCCCCGTTCCCAGAACGCCGACAGGTGGAGGAGGATCCCCTAAAATTTCAACAAGCAAGTTGTGTTGCAGAATAGGTTCGTGTTTAAAGAATACTTCATCTATTTCCCTTCTTTCATTCATGAACATATCATTTTCATGGTCTAGCAAATAATGTTCTAAAGGATCACTAGGAGGTACGGAAATAGAAGAAAGACCAATAATTTCATCCTTACTAGGTAATTCTTCCTCACGATGTTGTTTACTAAATTTAGAGAACTTAAACTCATGAACCATATCATCCAAGCCAATAGTAACAATATTATTTTTGCAATCTATCCTAGCATTAACAGTGTTCATGAAGGGTCGACCAAATATAATGGGACAAAAGCTATCTTGCAGAGAAGTAAGAACAAGAAAATCAGCAGGATATTTAGTTTTCCCACACAATACTTCAACATCTCTAACAATTCCAATTGGTGAAATAGTATCTCTATTGGCAAGTTTAATTGTGACATCAATACCTTCTAACTCAGCAGGTGCAATTTCATTCTTAATTTCTTCGTATAAAGTATGCGGTATAACACTAGCACTCGCACCCATATCTCATAAGCCATGATAACAATGATCTCCTATTTTAACAGAAATAACAGGCACGCCTACCACATGTCTATGTTTATCTTTAGCACAAGGTTTAGCAATTCTAGCAGTTTCACCTTCGAACTGAATAACATGCCCATCAATATTATCAGACAAGAGATCTTTAACAATAGCAATATTAGGTTCTACTTTAACTTGCTCAGGAGGTGTATAAGTTCTAATATTGCTTTTACGAACAACAGTTGAAGCTTTGGCATGATCCTTTATTCTAACAGGGAAAGGTGGTTTCTCAACATAAGAAGTAGGAACAATAGGATCATTATAAGTGAGAGTCTTTTCTTCAACTTTAATAGGTGCAACTACTTTTACCTCTATGGGAGGATGATATTTAAACCACTTCTCCTTAGGGAGATCAACATAAGTAGCAAAATATTCACAAAAAGAAGCCACTATCTCAGAGTCAAGTCCATATTTAGTGCTAAACTTACGGAAAATATCGGTGTCCATAAAAGATTTAACACAATCAAACTTAGGTGTCATACCTGACTCCTTACCTTCATCGAGGTCCCAATCTTCAGAGTTGCATTTAATTCTATCCAATAAATTCCATCTGAATTCAATAGTCTTCATCATAAAAGAGCCAGCACAAGAAGTATCGAGCATGGTTTGATTATTGTGAGAAAGCCGAGCATAAAAACTTTGCATAATTATTTCTCTCGAGAGCTCATGATTGGGGCATGAATATAACATTGATTTAAGCCTCCCCCAAGTTTGAGCGATGCTTTCTCCTTCGCGAGGCCAGAAATTATATATATAATTGCGATCACGATGAATAAGATGCATAGGGTAATACTTTTGATGAAATTCCAATTTCAATCTTTTATAGTTCCATGATTTCATATCATCACACAGCCTATACCATATCAATGCATCTCCCTTCAAAGATAAAGGGAAGACCTTCTTCTTAGCAACATCATCGGGTATACCTGCAAGCTTAAATAATCCACAAACTTCATCCACATATATTAAGTGCTCATCAGGATGCTTTGTTCCATCTTCTGTAAAAGGGTTAGCTAGCAGTTTTTCCATCATACCCAAAGGAAATTCAAAAGGAGTTTCATTTTCAATAGGTTCAGTAGGTAGAGGAGCAACTCTTGGCTCCACTAGACGGGGTGAAGATACCCCGAACAAGCCCCTCAGAGAATTACTTTCCATAATAGCAAGTGACAGTAAATTTCAGCACACTATATAAATTTTTCCTTACCAAATTCCACCTACCAAAGGCGCTACACTCCCCGGCAACGGCGCTAGAAATGAGTCTTGATGACCCACAAGTATAGGGGATCTATCATAGTCCTTTCGATAAGTAAGAGTGTCGAACCCAACGAGGAGCAGAAGGAAATGATAAGCGGTTTTCAGCAAGGTATTCTCTGCAAGTACTGAAATAAGTGGTAACAGATAGTTTCGTGATAAGATAAATTGTAACGAGCAACAAGTAACAAAAGTAAATAAAGTGCAGAAAGGTGGCCCAATCCTTTTTGTAGCAAAGGACAAGCCGGAACAAACTCTTATAATAGGAAAAGCGCTCCCGAGGACACAAGGGAATATCGTCAAGCTAGTTTTCATCACGTTCATATGATTCGCGTTTGGTACTTTGATAATTTGATATGTGGGTGGACCGGTGCTTGGGTGCTGTTCTTACTTGAACAAGAATCCCACTTATGATTAACTTCTATTGCAAGCATCCGCAACTACAACAAAAGTATTAAGGTAAACCTAACCATAGCATGAAACATATGGATCCAAATCAGCCCCTTACGAAGCAACGCATAAACTAGGGTTTAAGCTTCTGTCACTCTAGCAACCCATCATCTACTTATTACTTCCCAGTGCCTTCCTCTAGGCCCAAATAATGGTGAAGTGTTATGTAGTCGACGTTCACATAACACCACTAGAGGCTAGACAACATACATCTTATCAAAATATCAAACGAATACCAAATTCACATGACTACTAATAGCAAGACTTCTCCCTTGTCCTCAGGAACAAACGTAATTACTCACAAAGCATATTCATGTTCATAATCAGAGGGGTAATAATATGCACATAGGATCTGAACATATGATCTTCCTCCAAATAAACCAACTAGCATCAACTACAAGGAGTAATCAACACTACTAGCAACCTACTAGCACCAATCCCGGACTTTGAGACAAGAATTGGATACAAGAGATGAACTAGGGTTTGGAGATGAGATGGTGCTAGTGAAGATGTTGATGGAGATTTCCCTCTCCCGATGAGAGGAGCGTTGGTGATGATGATGGTGATGATTTCCCCCTCCAGGAGGGAAGTATCCCCGACAGAACAGCTCTGCCGGAGCTCTAGATTGGTTCCGCCAAGGTTCCGCCTCGTGGCGGCGGAGTCTCGTCCCGAAAAGTTCCTTCTGATTTTTTCTCATCGAAAGACTTCATATAGCAGAAGATGGACGTCGGAGAGCCACCAGGGGGCCCACGAGGTAGGGGGGCTCGCCCTAGGGGGGGCGCCTACCCTCGTGAGCAGGGTATGGGCCCCTTGGCCTTCATCTTTGGCGAGGATTTTTCTTTATTTATTTTAAGATGTTTCGTGGATTTTCAGGACTTTTAGAGTTGCGTAGAATAGGTCTCTAATATTTGCTCCTTTTCCAGCCTAGAATTCCAGCTGCCGGCATTCTCCCTCCTTATGTAAACCATGTAAAATAAGAGAGAATATCCATAAGTATTGTGACATAAAGTGAATTACACTCCATAATGCAATAAATATCGTTATAATAGCATGATGCAAAATGGACGTATCATGCCACAAGTAATAGTCGGGGGCCGTCGGGAACCCAGGCCCACCACTACCTGGATGGAACCACCTGTCCCTTCATCCCCCCACATCGGAATCACTTGCGGGTACTCTACGAGCTGACCCGACTTTAGTCACCACATGTATCACATATTATGTATGTAAGTATATACCCGTGATCACCTCCCAAGTGATCACGGCCCAATAGTATAGCATGGTAGACATACAAGAATGTAGGGCCATTGATGGAATACTAGCATCCTATACTAAGCATTTAGGATTGCAGGTAAAGGTAACAACAGTAGTAGCAAGGACAGGCTATGCATCAGAATAGGATTAACGGAAAGCAGTAACATGCTACACTACTCTAATGCAAGTAGTAGAGGGAAGAATAGGCGATATCGGGTTGATCAAGGGGGGGCTTGCCTGGTTGCTCTGGCAAGAAGGAGGGGTCGTCAACAACGTAGCTAATCACGGCACTAGCAACGGCGTCAGTCTCGTAGTCTACCGGAGAGAAGAGGGGGAAGAAATAGTGAATACAATGCAAACAGATGCATATCGATGCATGACATGACAAGTAATGGTGCTAGGTGTGCCCTAACGCAGTAGAAGGTGATACCGGTGAAGGGGGACACGATCGGGAAAGTATCCTTGATGTTTCACATTTTTTGGATAGATGAACCGGAGGGGGAAAGTTGCGTGTTCGCTATCCTAGGGATGTGTGGCGGGCGAACGGGCTGCGTATTCGGATTTGTCTCGCCGTTTTGAGCAACTTTCATGTACAAAGTTTTTCCATATGAGCTACAGTTTATTTTATATTAATTTTAAAAGGTTTAAATCATTTTTAGCATTTATTTCATTATTTTAAATCAACATTATCCAGAACAGTGTTTTCTAACATCATGATGACGTCATCATGATGTCAGCAGTCAACAGAGGTGTTGATTGGTCAAACTGACATGAGGGTCTCGCCTGTCATTTACTTAGTTTAACTAAATAGAATTAGCTAGTTTAATTAAGTGATTAGGTTAAGCTAACAGATTTAATTAAGTTAACTAATTAATTAAATAATCATTAATTAATATTATTTATTTTATTTTATTTTTATTAAACATTCTTGGCATGGGGGCCCCATGTCAGTGGCACAAGGGGGCCCAGCTGTTTGTGGCCCCTGGTGCCTAACGGGCGTGCGGGTACGAGCTAGGACCGAACGGCGCAACGGGCAAGGCCGGTGGGGCGCTGCCAAAGTGGGCGGACCTCGTGGGGGAGCCGAGCCCGATTGGCGGGGCGAAACCACTGGGGTGCGGCAGGGTGGTTCGTCGGAGCGCGACCACGACAAGCAGGAGAGCGGGCGGCGAGGCGAGCCGCTGGCATAGCAAACGGCAGAAGTGGCGGTGAGGCGGAGCGGCGCGACAGCAGGGGCGGAGGCGGAGCTGGAGCGTGCGACCAGAGGGAGCGGCAGGCGCCGGCGGCTGTGTGAGGGGCGCGGGCGGAGGCCACGGGGATGCGTGGGCAGTTGCCAGAGCGGAACGCGGTGGAGGCCGAGGTCGGTCGCGGGTGGAGGTGGCCGCGGGCGAGGTGGGGCGTTAGCGGGGGCCGGCAGGATGACGCGTGGGCACGGCCCGCGGCGATGCGCGTGTGCGGCGCAGGGGTACGGTGAGCGGTGCGGTGAACGCGGGGAAAAGAGGAGGGACGTGGGGTTGGCAGCTCACAACCGTTGACGGGGAGCGGGGCTGGTGAGGCGTGGTGGAGACCCACGGGGAGGAGGTCGGGGAGGACGTTCGGCGGCGTTGGGCGAAGCAGAGGCGGGGAAGTTGAAGCGTTCCGGCGGCGAAGCGGCGTCGACGAGGTATAGGCGGTGAGGCGGCACCGGCGAGGTGACGCCGAGGAGCAGGATGGAGGCACGACGGTGTGGGCGACGGGTGGCATCGGGGGCGCTCGCTCCCGATCCATAACGGGGTAGGGACAGGAAGATCGAGGGGGAGTGGGGTGTGGACGAAGTGGGGGGCGTGTGGGACTAGCGTTACAGGGTAGTGGGGGTTAGTAGAGGGTTAGGTGGACCGGGGTGGGCCAGCCAGTTGGGCCGAGGCCTAGCTGGACCGGGGTTTCTTTTTATTTTTTTGTTCTTTCTTGTACTTATCCTTTTTCTTTTCGTTTTTATTTCATTTGTCTTAAAATTGTAGAAGTAGCCCAAATATAATATTATAACTAAACATACTACTGCCATCTAAAGTTTAGCCCACCAAAAAATAGTTTAACATTTTATTAAGTATAGATGGCATTTAAAGAATTGTTTTTGCTACTATTTTAATTATTCTTGTGCGTTTAAATATTTTATCAAAGTTTGGTTTCACTACCATTATTATTTATGATTTATTTGATTCACTCCGAACATTTTAGTTTTAATATTTGAAAATCCTTACCGTTTGACTTGTTTTTGACTTTTGATTTCGAATGGGATTGAATCATCGTGAGCATAACAATAGTAATCATGGTGACGTGTCATCATTAACAGGGAATTACTGTAGCCTAATTATCTGGGCATCACAACAACCTGTGACGCCCCGAGACCGATGTGCTAGGTGTCCGCCAGTTATTCGCTGTTGTTGCCTTGTCTTTCACTTGCGTCTTGCATCTTGTCATGGCATCATGTGCATTGCATCATCATGTTTTCGAAACTTGCATCTGTCCCGGTCTCCTCGTTCTGTCCGTTGTCCGTTCTGAGTCCAGACACAGTTGCACGCGCCCGCGGCATGTCCGAAATATTATTTTATAAGTGGCCGGAAAATGTTCTCGGAATGGGATGAAAGTTGGAATGCGGTGTTTTTTATGTTGTAGGTAGGCCACCTGCCAAGTTTCATCGCGTTCGGAGTCCGTTTGACGCCCAACGGATAACTATAGCGGCATTATAGTCGGTCTAATGCCGGACGTTTTCGGTCTCCAAAAACAGTCGTCGGGCCTCTCCTCTTCTCTTTTCTCAGCCCTTTGCCTTCTGCACTACCTCTCACCGCCATGCCCGACCTAACCTCTCTCATCAGCCCGCGGACCTCCTCCCGCACGCGCCCGAAATCTGTCCCGGACCCGACCCGGACAGTCGTTACCGTTGTGTCCGGATCAACCACAAACATCTACAAAACGTCTCAGTTTTGTTAATTGGACTTCCTAACATATTTTTTCCGTCCGTCCGATTACGATCGGAGGGACGATATAGTCTTACCCGATTCCTACCTACTATATATAGCAGTCATACTCCTAAACCTAGATTCTAGGGACAATGTTCCATCCATCAAATCCTCCCAGCTGCCGCCGCAGTCCTCTTCCACCTCGGGATTGCCCTGATCCAAACACACCAATCACCCACATCCTCCCAGATCCTTTCTCACCCAACCAGCGAGCCCCCCTCCTCTGCTCAACCTTCCCCGTTCCCCAATCCATCGGCCCCCTCGACCAGTAGCAACCCGGAGCGCAAGCCCTTGTCCCACGCCCGCGTGCCCGAGGAAATGCACGAGGCTGTGCCTCCTCGTCCCGCGCCTCTGCCTTGCCGGTGGTCGCCGTCCACCCAAACAGGAGCAGCAAGCCGAACCAGCGCCCTCTCCCTCAGTCCCTCCTGCCCGTCTTTTCTTCTCCAGCTCTCTCTCTCTCACATTGCTGTCTCTCTCTCTCTGTCTGTCTGTCTCTCTCTCTCTCTCTCTCTCTCTCTCTCTCTCTTTCTGTCTCTCTCTCTCTCTCGCAGGAGCTTCTCTCGTCAGCCATGGCGCATGCAGGAACAAGTTCGCCGCCGCCAGAACCTTGCCTTGCCGGATGCACCGCCCACTGCCGGGAATCGGTTCCCGTCGGTGTTGCCGCACATCCGATGGTCGTCCTGCCGTCTTTTGTCGCCGGAAGCACCACCGATGCACCCTACTTCTTCCTCCTCCTCGAAGAGATTCCCCAGCATCAGAGCTCTCTGCTGCTCGTCAAGCCAACCACCGCCGGAGGCGTCACCGGCTACCAGGGGCCCTGCCTCGTGCGCCCGCGCAAGGATACGAGTGCTCTCCTCCCCGAGCAGGCGAGCACGCCCGTCGCTGACCCAAGTTCCACTTCGCGCCATCCCTTTTCTCTGTCCCGAGCAGAGCTCCGCCTCCGCTCGATCTGCTGCCGCGCTGGCGAGCGCGAGGCCAGAGGACCACAGGTCGCCGTCCCTCTGTCCATCCTTCCCTTCTTCTCTTTCTCTCCTGCATACTCCTCCTTCTCTCTCAGTCCTCTGCCTCTCTCTGTACAGGACGAACATGTAACACCCTCGATGCGACTATAGCTCCCACGTGTCGAGGCATGACTTGGAGACATAATCGCATTGAAGGCATATGTCGCAAGTGAGGTAATCTTTACACAACCCATGTAATACATAAGGGAAAGAGATACATAGTTGGCTTACAATCGCCACTTCACACAAATACATGAATAAAGCATTACATCATTCAATTACAATCAAGGTCCGACTACGGAACCAAAATAAAAGAAGAACCCCAAATGCGACAAAGGTCCCCGATCGACCCCAACAGGCCTCCACTAATGATCTACTAGAACGAAACAACACAAAGGACAAGATCTTCATCGAGCTCCTCCTGAGCTTGGTTGCGTCATCTGCACGGTCTCATCGGGACCTGCAAGCTGGTTTTGGAAGTATCTGTGAGCCACGGGGACTCAGCAATCTCGCACCCTCGCGATCAAGACTATTTAAGCTTATGGGTAAGGTAAAGGTATGAGGAGGAGCTGCAGCAAGGGACTAGCATATATGGTGGCTAACATACGCAAATGAGAGCGAGAAGAGAAGGCAAAGCACGGTCGATAAAAGTATGATCAAGAAGTGATCCTGGACTACCTACGTCAAGCATAACTCCAACAACTGTGTTCACTTCCCGGACTCCGCCGGAAAGAGACCATCACGGTTACACACGCGGTTGATTCATTTTAATTAAGGTCAGTTCAGGATTTCTACAACCGGACGTTAACAAATTCCCATCTGCCCATAACCGCGGGCACGGCTTTCGAAAGTTCAAATCCCTGCAGAGGTGTCCCAACTTAGCCCATGACAAGCTCTCACGGTCAATGAAGGAATAGACCTCCACCCGAGACGTTCCGATCAGACTCGGTATCCCGGTACAACAAGACATTTTGACAGGGTAAAACTAAACCAGCAACACCGCCCGATGCGCCGACATCCTGATGGGAGCTGCACATATCTCGTTCTCAGGGCAACACCGGATGAGACATCCTAGGAGTAAAACCAGCCCTCAAGTTTCCCCGAGGTGGCCCCGCAGTCTACTCAGTTCGGACCAACACTTAGACAAGCACTGGCCCCCAGGGGGGGGGGTTAAAATAACATGACCCTCGGGATGCGCGACTCCCAAGGGAAAAAGGCTAGGTGGCAAATGGTAAAACCAATGTTGGGCATTGCTGGAAGAGCTTTAATTAAGGCGAACTGTCAAGGGGTTCCCATTATAGCCCAACCGCGTGAGGAACGCAAAATCCGGGAACATAACACCGATATGACGGAAACTAGGGCGGCAAGAGTGGAACAAAACACCAGGCATAAGGCCGAGCCTTCCACCCTTTACCAAGTATATAGATGCATTAATTAAATAAGATATATTGTGATATCCCAACAAGTAACCAATGTTCCAACAAGGAACGATCTCCATGTTCCAACAAGGAACAAACTTCAATCTTCACCTACAACTATCAACGCTATAAGAGGGGCTGAGCAAAGCGGTAACATAGCCAATCAACGGTTTGCTAGGACATGGGTTAGAGGTTTGACATGGCAATTTGGGAGGCTGACAAGCAAATGGTAGGCATCATAGCATTGGCATAGCAAAAGAGCGAGCAAACTAGCATAGCAAAGATAGTAGTGATTTCAAGGGTATGATCATCTTGCCTAAGATCCCGCAAGGAAGAAGAACAAGTCCATGAAGAAGACAAACGGACGAAGTTGAATGGATCCTCACAAGCTCGACGTTACCGGAACCAACCCGAAGAAGCAACACCGGAAAGAAACAAACAATCATGGTAAACAACCATCACATAATTCATGTCATGATGCACAATCAAGTATGATGCATGTCCGGTTTAATGAGGCATGGCATGGCAAAGTGCACAAACAACCCTACAAATTAAGTGGAGCTCAATATGCAACGAGTTGCATATTGACGAAAACACCACATGACTTATTTAGTTCTCTCTCATTTAGGTACTCAACAATATTAAATGTTGTTAAACATGGCAAGAGGGGAAGCACAACAAAACTACCTATCTAGGCAAGTTTAAATGAGGCCGGAAGCAATGAACAACAATTCCGGAAAATCCTCATATGCATAATTTAAGGTTTGGTACTGTTCTGCCCAAAACCATATTTTATAGTTATTAAACATGCAAGATGATGCCACCATGTTAAACTAGGCAAAATTCTACCCCATTTACATATAAAGTTTATTAAAATCCGAGTTACGATTAATTAGTTATGAAATAAATCATTTTAACATGGCATAGGAGCAAATTTAATCAAACAACATTTTAATCATTTTAAACATAGATGAAAATGACATAATATGAAACTAGACACAATTTTAAGCATTTTTCATATATAAAACATTTTAATATGATGCATCGTTTGTAAGTTACAATATGCATGATCATGAAGGAGTTTTCTGCAAAACTGTAATTCCCTGGATAAATAGACAAAATCGTTCCACAGGAAAAATCATGAATCAGGCCGAATCTGAATAGTGCACTCGGCAGCCCAACAAGAGTAAAAAAAACAAGAGGAGGGGGGCGCTGGGGGTCGGCTCACCCAGTGGGCCTTGGCCCGATTCGCTGGAGAGGCCACGGAAGACCGGATCTGACGAAGGGGAGGCGCGCTGGGCCGGAGGCGAGGCCGGTTGGGCTGGCGCGGTGCGGATCTGGCCCGGCTAGGCCTGGCGCTGCGCTGCGCTGGTCGGGGAAGCAGGCCGGCGATGCTGGGCCGGGCCGGGGCGGATGGGGCACGGAGCGAAGCCGGTCCGTGCGAGCGATGTGGTACCCGTGTCCAGGCGCGACGCTCGTCTGTCTCCGACGAGAGGAAGCAGGGGCAGCGGCTGGCGATGCAGGTGGTCTCCGGCGAGGGCTCCGGTGGCCAGGGACGGGGCCCAGCCGGCGGGATCCGGCAGGAGCGGTCAAGGGCGGCGGAGGAGAAGGGACCCGGTCCAGATCGGGGTCGAGGCAGCGGGACTTGAGGGGATGAACCCGGCGAGGTCAAGCTCGGGGATGAATCGCTCCGGTGATGAGGCAGGTCAGCAGGAGGAGGCGGTCTGGCATGGTTTCGAAGGGCGGAGACGAGGACAAACGGAGGTCGTGGTGTGGTGCTCCCTGAGGTGCTCCCATGGCCGTCTTGCACGCAAAAGAGAGAGGGCACTGAGAGAAGAGCGGGGCAGGGGAAAAAGAAGGAGCAGGGGCGCAAGACGACCTGCGAGAGGCGGCACCGCTTGCTGGTTTTCGGGTGGCACCTCTGGCCACGACGAGCGCAGGCGACGAGGGAGGTGAGGGCGAGCGAGGCTGAGAAGAAGGAGGCGCTTGGCAGAAGAGCTCGTGGACGAGCTGCTCGCTGGGGTGAGGCCTTGGCATCGAGCGGCTTGTGCTGCCGGGATTTGTGTGGCGCGGAAAACACAGGAGGCGGTCGGGGAGATTTGATTGGGAGGAGGTCGCTGGTTGGATCGATGGGGATCCCGAGGGGGGAGTTGGTGAAGTGGTGGCGGCGACGATGGGTGGATGGAACAGGGGCCTAAAATTTAGGGTTAGGGGCTATATATAGCAAGTAGGTGAAAGGAGAGGGATTTGGATCATCAGATCGAAATCCAACGGATGAGAATAAATGGGTTAGGAAATCCAAATGAGAAAACAATGATGTTTTGTAGACGTTTGGGGATGATCCGGACACGACGGTGACGACTACTCGGGTCGGGTCCAGGACAACTTTCGGACGCGCGCGCGAGCGGGGCCGCGGGCTGACGAGAGAGGTTAGGTTGGGTCTGGCAGATTGTGAAGAGCGGGTTGGTCTGAGAGAAGAGGGGAGAGATGCAGCCCGGCACGGTTTCCGGAGACCGAAAACGCCCGACGTTAGACCGACTATAATGTCGCTATAGTTATCCGTTGGGCTATCAAACGAACTCCGAATGCGATGAAACTTGGCAGACGGCCTACCTACAACATAACAAGACCGCACACCAACTCTCATCCCATTCTGAGAACATTTTCCGGCCAATTATAAAATAATATTTCGGACATGCCGCGGGCGTGTGCAAGTGTGTCTGGACTCAGAACGGACAACAGACGGAACTGGGGGAACCCGAACAGATGCGAGTTTTGAAAACAAGATGATGCAATGCACATGATGACATGATGAAATGCAACACGCAAGCAAAGACAAGACAACACCAGCGAATAACTGACGGACACCTGGCACATCGGTCTCGGGGCGTTACAGAACACCTCCAGGCTGCTTCTCGTTCTGTCCAGGATCGAGGACGAACATGCACCGCTCGCCCGTTGACCGCTGCCTTGCTCATTGCGCAGATCCACTGCGGGCCAGCACGTCCAGGCCGCCCCATCGCCCTGGTGGGCCTTGCGTTGACCTCTCTTAGCGCCAAGGCCCAGTCGCCGTGCCCTGATGCAGCCTTAGCCCACCAGCTTTAGCCCACCAGATCCGCTGGCCCAAGGCCCGCGAGGTGAGCACGTAACAACCCATCCCTGTTTGCTTATGTGACACCCTGGGCGCTGAATATTATCCTATGCTCACCCAGTTTCGGCCCGTGTATGTTTTTTTCAGCTCTTGGGTTTTGCTATTTAGTCCAGTAAAACAGTTTTGTAGAAAAGTCCCTCTAGATCATGCATTTAACAACTCACAAACAGTGCATCATATTAAAATGATTTATATATGAAACTTGCTTAGAATTTTGTCTAGTTTAATATTATTCAACTTTTACCCATGTTTAAAATGTTTAAAATGATGTTTGCATTATTTTGCTCCTATGCCACGTTAAAATGCTTTAATTCATAACTAAATAACTCCATTTTAAATAAACTTTATATGTAAATGGGGTAGAAAAATGCCTAGTTTAACATGGTTCACTTTCTTTGCATGTTTAACCACTCTAAAATATGGCTTAGGGCAGAACAATACCAAATCTATAATATGCTCATGGGGTTTTACCGGAATTGTTGTTCGTTGCTTCCGGCCTCATTTAAACTTGACTAGATAGGTAGTTTTACTTTGCTTCACCCTCTTGCCATGCTAACAACATTTAATCTTGTTGGGTACATAAACGAGATCGAACTAAATAACTTGAATGAGGTGTTTCATCAATATGCAACTCGTTGCATATTGAGCTCCATTTAATTTGTAGGATTGCTTGTGCACTTTGCCATGCCATGCCTCATTAAACCGGACATGCATCATACTTGTTGTGCATCATGCCATGATTTTGTGGTGGTTATTTACTATGTTGTGTGCATCTTTCCGGTGTTGCTTCTTCGGGTTGGTTCCGATAACGTCGTGTTGTGAGGATTCGTTCGACTACGTCCGTTTATCTTCTTCATGGACTCGTTCTTCTTCCTTGCGGGATTTCAGGCAAGATGACCATACCCTCGAAATCACTTCTATCTTTGCTTGCTAGATGCTCGCTCTTTTGCTATGCCTATGCTGCGATACCTACCACTTGCTATACCATGCCTCCCATATTGTTAAGCCAAGCCTCTAACCCACCTTGTCCTAGCAAACCATTGTTTGGCTATGTTACCGCTTTGCTCAGCCCCTCTTATAGCGTTGTTAGTTGCAGGTGAAGATGAAGTTTGTTCCTTGTTGGAACATGGAGATGTTGTTCCTTGTTGGAACATGTTTACTTGTTGGGATATCACAATACCTCTTATTTAATTAATGCATCTATATACTTGGTAAAGGGTAGAAGGCTCGGCCTTATGCCTGGTGTTTTGTTCCACTCTTGCCGCCCTAGTTTCCGTCATATCGGTGTTATGTTCCTGGATTTTGCGTTCCTTATGCGGCTGGGTTATAATGGGAACCCCTTGATAGTTCTCCATGAATAAAACTCCTCCAGCATGGCCCAACATTGGTTTTACCATTCGCCACCTAGCCTTTTCTTTCCCTTGGGTTCTGCAGACTCAAGGGTCATCTTTATTTTAAACCCCTGGGCCAGTGCTCCTCTGAGTGTTGGTCCAACCTGTCAACTACCGGTGGCCACCAGGGGCAACTCTGGGCTGGCCTACCGGAACCTTGGACAATCCGGTGTGCCCTGAGAGAGAGATATGTGCAGCTCCTATCGGGATTTGTCGGCACATTTGGGTGGCTTTGCTGGTCTTGTTTTACCATTGTCGAAATGTCTTGTAACCGGGATTCCGAGTCTGATTGGGTCTTCCCGCTAGAAGGAATATCCTTCGTTGACCGTGAGAGCTTGTGATGGGCTAAGTTGGGACACCCCTGCAAGGATTTGAACTTTCGAAAGCCGTGCCCACGGTTATGGGCAGATGGGAATTTGTTAATGTCCGGTTGTAGAAAACCTGAAGTTGACTCTAATTAAAACACATCAACCGCGTGTGTTACCGTGATGGTCTCTTCTCGGCGGGGTCCGGGAAGTGAACATGGTGTTGGAGTTATGCTTGACGTAGGTTGTTCTAGGATCACTTCTTGATCATAGTTGTTCGACCGTGCTTTGCTTTCTCTTCTCGCTCTCATTTGCGTATGTTAGCCACTATATATGCTAGTCGCTTGCTGCAGCTCCACCTCATACCTTTTACCTTACCTATGAGCTTAAATAATCTTGATCGCAAGGGTGTGAGATTGCTGAGTCCCCGTGACTCACAGATACTTCCAAAACCAGCTTGTAGGTGCCGTTGAACCGTGCAGATGACGCAACCAAGCTCAAAGGAGGAGCTCGATGAAGATCGTGTTCTTTATGTTGTTCCGTTTTCCAGTTGATCAGTACTGGAGCCCAGTTGGGGTCGATCGGGGATCTGTGTAGCATTTGGGGTAATCTTCTTTTATTTTGGTTCCGTAGTCGGACCTTGATTGTATTTGGATGATGTAATGCTTTATTCATGTTTTGTGTGAAGTGGCGATTGTAAGCCAACTATGTATCTCTTTCCCTTTATGTATTACACGGGTTGTTTGCAAAGATTACCTCACTTGCGATATTTCTTTCAATGCGGTTATGCCTCTAAGTCGTGCTTCGATACGTGGGAGATATAGCCGCATCGAGGGCGTTACAAGTTGGTAATCAGAGCCTTCCTCGACCTTAGGAGCCCCCTACTTGATCGAATCGCTGGCGTTATTGAGTCTAGAAATGTTTTGAGTCATTTAGGAATTATATATATCGGAGAGTTAGGACTTCTTTTTACTCCCCAGTCCCTTCATCGCTCTGGTAAGGCATCCTGACGTAGAGTTTTGACTCTTCTCTTCTCAAATTTCACTATTTTTTTAGGATCACGCGGGTATCTTGGAATCGTTCCGATGGTTTTGTGACGAGAACATTGTTCTTGGTGCCTCCTGTCATTTAGGGGTTGTGGCAGTGTCCCGGGGAGTTGAGTTCTGAGGTGTTGTCGTCACAATTTTATCGTTGCAGTTCTGGAATACCTGAGTTTAGTTTCACGGACATCGAAAATCTCTTTTATGCAGTTGTTGGTGAGATAACCTCGACGCCACCCAGTACTAGGGCGGGAGTTCGGGAGTATTGCCATAACTCGTATAACGGATGCTTTTCGAAGGTTGAGGTAAACGATTTCCGAAGGTTTCTTGGTTATGTGTTGAAGGATGGATACAGCTGGATGTAGGATTTGCTAGCTTTGGGTGAGATATTATGCTTCCCCTGTATCCCCAACACCTGATTGCATAACTGGAAAATTTCAGGAGTTTATAAGTGGGAATTCAAGTAGCTCTTAGGATATCTTTCCGACAGATGTATGATATGAAATTTGGGTTCGACGTCTAGTGGTCCGCCTATTCACGGTTGGTTTTACAGTGGTCTCGTTGTGTCTTAAAGAGTCCTTGGCTATGCCGACTCGGGGACGCTTCGTATGTCATGTGCACTGCCTTGTACATGATGGTGCTGTACGATCGAGCCCGTGTAGGCCCCACCACAAAAACTTCGGACGAAATCTCTATCATATGTTTGTTCCGTCTTATTTTGCAAGCCAATCCTTTGTTTTGTTTTGAGTTGTGGTATTCGAGTTGCTTCGAAGTCAAATGTTGATTCCATACCTTTTCCTAAGCGGTGTTCTCATACCCTGATGTGAACACTAATCCTTCTCGATCATCGAGTTTGTCATGTCAATCCTTTTTAACCGGCGTGCTTCTCTTCAAGTGGATCCTATCATTTCAACATTAGCAAGATCAATTCTCAGTTCTTCTCAACGGTGTTTGTTTCAGCCGTCTCCAAGTTGCCTTTGTTTTTTCCCGCCCTCCCTCCCTTGTTTTCCTCCGAGGACTCAGAATTTTTACTCAACTATCCTTTTATTGATGGGAAGTCTCTCCATTCCTTTTCCGTCAATGTTCTTACCCTGTGATGCTCATGAAGATTCTAACGGAGCCTCAAGTTTATCATTCCTTGTTCTTTTATCTTCTCCGGTGGATTCAATTTAAGCTTTCGGTGTTTGATCATATTCTTTTCCTTATTTCAAATGCCTTCTCATGCCGGTGCACCTTATATTCAGTCATTTCTCGCTATTCAATTGTTCCGGAGTGCTCAAGATATCTCGAAGACTCGTGTTTTCCACTCTGCATTCGTTGAAGATCTTTTGAGGTTGTTATCTCATTCAAGCCATTTAATTAATCGGTGCAATCTATCTTTTAAATCATTCAACAGTGTTTCTTTTGAGTGGGCCCTAACCCACATGTCTTTTTCCAGGATCTTACCTGACTCTTCTAATTTTCCCAGAGCTATCCTAAATTCTTTTGAAGTTTGACGTAAGAATGAATTATCATGAGTCAAATGCCTCCTCCAAGATCTGTCAAAATCTTTTCATCGTCGGTTCAACTTTTCCATTCTTCTCTATTCCGGAGGGCTTCAACAATTCTTTGTGGTGTGTCCCATCATATTTCTTAGAATTCGAAGACCGAAGAAGAGTTTCTCTCAAACCTTGGCCCGTTCTCTCAAGATTCGTGGTTCTAGCATTATGCCATCCTCTCATAATTGTTTTCGATTGTGAGATTTCTTTTCACCCATCCGGAGTAATTCAGAGTATTTTCAGTTTGATCCTCCGGAGCCCATCATCTCATAATTATTCATTCCCAGCTTTCAGTTATCGTTCTCCTAATCTTACCGGTGCATCGATCAATTATCCTCTAATTAGTTCTTGATCTCTTCGTTCTCATGTAACTAAATCCCCTTAAGATTCTTCATCATTTGCTAATTCTTCCCGGTGTTTCTTTATCTTTTCTTCGTTCATTTTCAATTCTTATGATGGTTCGTGCAAGATTCCTCTTCTTTCGTTATCATATCAATTCATTCGTTGTTTCGATTCCACCGGTGTTTCATTGAAGACCTTCTCAAGTTGGCGTGATATCTATCTTAATCCTTTCTTCGAGAATAAGTAGTATGCCAAATCCGTTGTTTGTCATCAATTTAAATTGGTGAAGGATACGCACAATGTAATCCTTATTCTTGTTCATCCAAGTGATTAATTCCTTATTATGGAGGTGCATCAACTTCTTGATTCCAATTGTGTTCAGCTTTTTCTTTTCCCGGAGTTTCAAGATCTCCCATTTATCTCGTCGCAAGCTTCATCTAATCATTGCAAGGCTTCAACCTTATTCTTTTCATCCTTCACTTCTTTGTGATCATTCTTTTAACCGGAGTTCTTCATGGAGGCTCTACATGAGGGTTCATAAAGGATTTAATTCCTTCTCGAAGTTTTCATTGAGATTCTTTTCAGAGGAGCTCAAGCATTCTCCATCTTGCAATCCGGAGTGCAATTCTTTCACGCATATCTTTGGAGGTGGTATTATGTCATTCTTGATAATTTGAGCACGTGTTTCATGATTCACATGTGATTAAGAATGAGGTATTTTAAATCCATCAATCTCTTCTTTGGAGTTATCTTGGGTTATAGTTCACCTAAAGCCTTCCCTAAATGATTGTTGCTATTTATGGTGCCCATAAATGACCCAAGTTCCTCATTTTTTTCCTCCCGGTGAAATAGTTTCTCGTCTCCTTGTTCATATCAATCCAATTCTTCTTCCCCGTGAGTGACAGGTTGTCACCTCATAATTTGTGATGTTTTCCATAAGCCCACTTCAAGCCTATCTTTTCGTTGTTGGGTTTCCAACAACTCCGTTTGACCCTTCTCCTAAGGATGCCTTCTCAAGCTCTTTTGTGGTAGAAGTTGGCATTTTCTTCTCAATTCTTCTATTTCAATTATCTATCTTCTATTCTTTTGTTTCAGAGGCATTGTGATGTTGCTCTCTTCAACCCATCTTCTTATTTTATCAGGATCGTGTTCTTTTCATGCTTATTCACTTAACCGGAGTGTTGTGTCTATTATTCCTCTTCTAACAGGAGTCGCATCCAAGTGCTTTCATTTTGCCAAGTTCATATTCTATGCCTTCCATTTCCAAACTGGAGTGTTATCATAATTGATCCTTATCGTCCCTTGTACATCTCGTTTCAACCGGAGTACCTGCATGTACTTCTTGTTCATTGCAACCTTTTTCTTATGTCTTGAAACCTACAAGGTTCTAGTAATGTTCCTTGTTTCTCTTGTCTAACGGAGTGTTTTCAACTTTGTGCATCTTCGTTGTTTTCTTCCGTTCAATTTGTCAACCTCTCGAGGTTCGTGGTTTCACTCGTTTGTCAAAGAAGCAACTTTGTTTTACCTTTTCTATTCCTCTTCTGTTTCCCTCCGGTGCCATTCTAGATCTCGGGACGAGATCCTCTCGTAGTGGTGGAGTGTTCTGACGCCCCGAGACCGATGTGCCAGGTGTCCGCCAGTTATTCACTGTTGTTGCCTTGTCTTTCGCTTGTGTGTTGCATCTTGTCATGTCATCATGTGCATTGCATCATCATCGTTTTCGAAACTTGCATCCGTCCTGGTCTCCTCGTTCCATCCGTTGTCCGTTCTGAGTCCAGACACAGTTGCATGCGCCCGCGGCATGTCCGAAATATTATTTTATAAGTGGCCGGAAAATGTTCTCGGAATGGGATGAAAGTTGGCATGCGGTGTTTTTTATGTTGTAGGTAGGCCGCCTGCCAAGTTTCATCGCGTTCAGAGTCCGTTTGACGCCCCAACGGATAACTATAGCGGCATTATAGTCGGTCTAACGTCCGACGTTTTCGGTCTCCGAAAACAGTTGCCGGGCCTCTCCTCTTCTCTTTTCTCAGCCCTTTGCCTTCCGCACTACCTCTCACCGCCGGGCCCGACCTAACCTCTCTTGTCAGCCCGCGAACCTCCTCCCGCACGTGTCCGAAATCTGTCCCGGACCCGACCCGGACAGTCGTTATCGCTGTGTCCGGATCAACCCCAAACATCTACAAAACGTCCCCGTTTTGTTAATTGGACTTCCTAACATTTTTTTTGTCCGTCCGATTACGATCGGAGGGATGATATAGTCTTACCTGATTCCTACCTACTATATATAGCAGTTATACTCCTAACCCTAGATTCTAGGGACAATGTTCCATCCATCAAATACTCCTAGCCGCCGCCACCAGTCCTCTTCCACCTCGGGATTGACCCGATCCAAACCCACCAATCACCCACATCCTCCCAGATCCTTTCTCACCCAACCAGCGAGCCCCCCCTCCTCTGCTCGACCTTCCCCATTCCCCAATCCATCGGCCCCCTCGACCAGCAGCAACCCGGAGCGCAAGCCCTTCTCCCACGCCCGCATGCCCGAGGAAATGCACGAGGCTGCGCCTCCTCGTTCTGCGCCTCTGCCTCGCCGGTGGTCGCCGTCCACCCAAACAGGAGCAGCAAGCCGAACCAGCACCCTCTCCCTCGGTCCCTCCTGCCCATCTTTTCTTCTCCATCTCTCTCTCTCTCTCTCTCTCTCTCTCTCTCTCTCTCTCTCTCTCTCTCTCTCTCTCTCTCTCTCTCTCGCAGGAGCTTCTCTCGTCAGCCATGGCGCCTGCAGGAACAAGTTCGCCGCCGCCAGAACCTTGCCTCGCCGGATCCACCGCCCACTGCCGGGAATCGGTTCCCGTCGGTCTCGCCCCACATCCGATGGTCGTCCCGCCGTCTTTTGTCGCCGGAAGCACCACCGCCGCGCCCTACTTCTTCCTCGTCCTCGAAGAGATTCCCCAGCGTCGGAGCTCTCTGCTGCTCGTCAAGCCAACCACCGCCAGAGGCGTCACCAACTACCAGGGGCCCTGCGTCATGCGCCCGCGCAAGGATACGAGCACTCTCCTCCCCGAGCAGGCGAGCACGCCCGTCGCTGACCCAAGTTCCACTTCGCGCGGTCCCTTTTCTCTGTCCCAAGCAAAGCTCCACCTCCGCTCGATCTGCTGTCACGCTGGCGAACGCGAGGTCGGAGGACCACTAGTCGCCGTCCCTCTGTCCATCCTTCCCTTCTTCTCTTTCTCTCCTGCATACTCCTCCTTCTCTCTCAGTCCTCTGCCTCTCTCTGTACAGGACGAACACCTCCAGGCTGCTTCTCGTTCTGTCCAGGATCGAGGACGAAGACGCGCCGCTCGCCCGTTGACCGCTGCCTTGCTCATGGCCCAGATCCACTGCGGGCCAGCACGTCCAGGCCGCCCCATCGCCCTGGTGGTCCTCGTGTTGACCTCTCTCAGCGCCAAGGCCCAGTCATTGGGCCCTGATGGAGCCTTAGCCCACCAGATCCGCTGGCCCAAGGTCCACGAGGTCAGCACCAGCCAACCCATCCCTGTTTGCATATGTGACGCCCTAGGCGCTGAATATTATCCTACGCTCACCCAGTTTCGGCCCGTGTATGTTTTTTTTTCAGCTCCTGGGTTTTGCTATTTAGTCCAGTAAAACAGTTTTGCAGAAAAGTCCCTCTAGATCATGCATTTAACAACTCACAAATGGTGCATCATATTAAAATGATTTATATATGAAACTTGCTTAGAATTTTATCTAGTTTAATTGTCAGGACCCCGATTCCAAGTCACATCGATCTAGCTGGTAACACCTCATATCACTTTGCGGCCTCACGCGTGGTATTCCCACGGGTGTCGCCTTACCATGGCCCGGGACCGTTTGCGCCTTTTGGCTCACGTATATGACAGTGTCGCTAGCATCCATATGACAGAGAACCCGGGCCGACATGGCTAGTCGTGAACCCAAAGCGGCACTAACCTATGGGGACAGGCATACATGAATCACATTGAGCATGTCGGTCAGCAGCGTGTGAATCCGGGCTGTAGCACTGGGTTAACAGGACTCCGGGAACCCGGGCTGTAGCAGGCTAGGCAGGACTCCAGATGTCACCGCGTGACATTTCCCCGAAGGGACAGACACAGGAACGAAGTGGAACACATGCCGGCCAGTCAAGTGTCCTGAGCAGTAGTGCTGGGCTAGCAGGACTCTGGTGAACCGGGCTGTAGCGGACTACTATGGCTCATGGAAGCACTAGACTACATTTCCCCATAAGAGAGGCTGCCAAGGATAAACAACTAGATTGTCGGATCCCACACATACCAAGCAATTCAATCATACACACAATATGCTCGATATGTGTAAATACAACATGGCATCACAACAAGACTCTACGACTCAAGTATTTATTCATTAGGCTCCGAGGAGCGAGATATTACAAACATGGGTCTCATGACCCAACAATCATAGCATACAATGCAAAGCACATGCGGAAGCTTAACATGTCTGAGTACAGACATCTACAAATGAAAAAGGCTAAGAAGCCTGACTATCTACCAGATCCTGCCGAGGGAACAAGATCGTAGCTGAGGTATCAAGCTAAACATCGAAGTCCACGCGGAACTACTAGCGAGACTGAAGCCTCTCTGCAAAAACATAAATTAAGCAAACGTGAGTACAATTGTACTCAGCAAGACTTACATCAGAACTAGCTACATATGCATCGGTATCAACAAAGGGGGTGGTGGAGTTTAACTGCAGCAAGCCAGCTTTGACTCTGTGGCTAACCTGAACTACGTCTGCAAGCAACTCTTTTGGGGTGGCGCACACGAGTCCACATATTCACCACTCAATACACCACTATGGATCCGCTCCCGTCTCCCTACGAGAAGGCCATCCATAGCACTCATGTTTATCTTGCGAGTTTTAGGGTATCCACTTTCACTTGTCCATGAACTATGCAAGGGGTCCAAGTTTCCATATCCGAGGAATCCGGCTATTCGAATAGATAATGATAACCCTACAGGGGTGTACTTCTTCACACACGCTCCCACCACTTACCACCATATACACGTCATGTATCTCGGCAACCTTCAAGTGGAAGCCTGGCGAGGGTGTCGGCCATGGCCTACCTAAACACTTAAGTCTCTAGTCCAGGTTTATCGCCTATCCAGGTTCCATCCACAGGGAGTCCGGCCGAGGTTTCCACATACGGCCCCGAACGATGTGAACAGGGTTCCCGAGACACCAAACGGGCGCCCGGTACACCGTGCCATGGTGTATCTACCGCAACATAGCCCACCCCTAGGGTCAGCGCTACGCACGGCCACCAACACATAACCTACAAACACCAGAAACTAGTTGCAACTCCTGGACAGAGTACTAGGGTGATTAAGAAGCCGAGAGGGTCAATTAAGGATCCCAATGAGTGGTAGTAGCTGGTCATGGATCACAGACACAGAACTCAGTTCCTGAGGATGGTTTCAATGAGACAACCCACCATGTACTCCTACATGGCCTCTGACCACTACCTTTACCAAAAACGTATTCACACACTTAGCTCACACACAGTAGGACATGTTCACACACCTCCGATTCATTCCCGATGAATCAGACCTGATGCAACTCTATGCAATAGCAGGCATGACAAACAAGCATGAATGAGTAGGCACATCAGGGCTCAAACAACTCCTACTCATGCTAGTGGGTTTCAACTATTTACTGTGGCAATGACAGGTCATGCAGAGGATAAGGGGTTCAACTACCGCAGCAAGTAACAGAGGAATCGTGTTGTCCTAATGGAGTAAAAGAGAGCATGAGCGAGAGAGTAGGATTGTATCAGAATGAACAAGGGGGTTTTGCTTGCCTGGCACTTCTGAAGACAATATAGTTCTTCATCGGTGTCAACGATCATAGCGTTGGAGCAGCGTCTACCGAGAGGGGACAATTACCGGCAAACAAGGAAGAACACAATCAATGTGATGCAACAATATGATGCATGATCATGACATGGCAAGATGCTGTTGATTGAGCTAATGCAACTAGCAACAAGTTAAATGGAGTTGGTTTGAACACTAGGTTCAAATTCAAATTCAAACTATGAATTCAAATAGTGCATTATCATGTTTTGGACTAAACAGTGAGGTTAAGTTTTTCAAACATGCATGAAAATGCCATATTTAGATTCCTTGGATTTTTCTGATCATTTTTCATATATAATTTATTTCATTTGGAGTTACGGTTGAATTTCTATGAATTTTAGAAGTTTAGGCAATTTTCTGGAATTTTCTAAATTGTTTTAAAACAGAAATTAATTACTGTGTCAGCATGACATCAAGGTGATGTCAGCAGGTCAAAGGCGTCGACCAGGTCAAACCTGACCAGTGGGACCCATTGGTCAGTGACCCAGTCAACTAACTAAGTTAGTTAGCCCTAACTAACTAGCCTGGGCCCACTGATCAGCGACTGTAGTAACTAACCTAACTAGCTAATTAGCGCTAACTAGAGTAATTAGCTGGGCGGGGCCCGTGAGTCAGTGAGAGAGAGGGGGAGGTCAAACCGGGCAGTGGGGTCAACCCACGCCGGTCAACGGGTCAGTGGTCGCCGGCGCTTAGCCGCCGGCGATGACAGAGACAGCGGGGCAGCTCGAAAATGCTTTACAGGGCACCATTCGACGCGCGAGTTACACCTATGGGTTCCTGGGAGCGAGGCACATCCATTGGTGGTGGTGGTAGGAGCTACGGTGGTCAGGATCGACGACAGCGACCAAATTGGCGACGGCCGGAGTTCGGTCAGGTGCGGTTTGGCGCTAGGGGGCACAGGAGGAGCAGCTGGTGGGTGAAACGTGCTCCTGGGGGTGTACTGAGTGCGGTGACATGCTTGGGTTAGATGGAGGCCGGCCAAAACGATGACGATGACATGGCCGGCGCCAGCGAGGTCTCGGTCTCAACGGGAATGAGAGGTAGAGCTTGAATTAGCGCACGGGAGTAGGGGGAAATGGTTCAGAGGATCACAGTGCATCGTATGGACAGGTCGGCAGCTCGGGGGAGGCTCTGGAGACGACGGAGTGGCGACGGCGATTGCCGGAGCCCGAGGAAGAAGACGGAGCTGATGGCAGCGTTGTAGGGGCTCCTGCGGGGCGTGGCTCGGTGAGGAGGAAGAGGGGGTCGAGGCGGAGCCTCTGAGCGCATCGGCGAGGCGAGGCAGTGGCCGTGGCCACGGCGGTGCGCATCGACGGCAACGACTGCGCTCGGCGGTTGCGCGTAAGAGAAACGGAGGAGGGGGAAGAGCGAGGGAGAGAGTGAGAGAGGTCCGGGGTGGGGGGTGTCATGGCGTCTCCCAGAGGCGTCCAGGCGTCGAGGGGGTGCGGCAAGCAGGAGGTGGCCGGAGCGCGTGGCCGCGCGCACGGGGCACATGCCCGGCGTCCTTCTGTCGCGAGGAAGACGACAGGGGGGAAGGTCTGTGGGCTGGGCTGGCCAGCTGGGCCAGCCAGGTGGCCTTGGTGGGCTGCACAGGTAGGTTAGGTAGGTTTTCTCTCTTTCTCTCTTAATTTATTTTCTGTTTTCTATTATTTTCTTTTCTATTTTGAATTAGTAAAAATACTAATTCATTTTGTAAAATCCTAAAAATAATTGTGGGCACTTTTGAAACAATTTCCAATAGCCCTCAAATGCTTTCAAGATTATTTGGATATTTAAAATATTTTATAGAATTTAAATGTCCAAATTCAAATACTTATGATTTAATTAAAAAATCCAAAATAGCCTCCAAAAATATGAAACCATTTTTGGCAGAAGGTTTAGCCAGGACCAAAGATGGTGAACATTTATGAAGGCATTTTGGGTTCATTGAAAAGTTTTAAGTTTGAACCTAGTTAATTCCTTTAATGCTAGGATTTAGGCAATCCCCATTTCAAATTTTAATGGGATTTAATCATGATGCAAGATTATGATGCAAAGACAAGCAAGGGCTGATCTGGGGCTGTGACAGCTCACCCCCACTAAACAAGAATCTCGTCCCGAGATTCAAGACGTGAGGTAAGAAGATAGAGGGGACACTAGCTAACATGAACTTGTCGATCCAATTGCCCTCCCCGAAGATGTTGGTTCATTGCTCCAATTGATTTTGGCGTCCTTGCTTTCGAGATCTTCATCCAACACGATGGCGACAGAAAGAAACTCTATAGGAAACGATCTCCTCGAAGATCGAGCACTCAAGATCAACTCGTGGAATGAGATGTTGAAACATCTCGAGTTGAGACACAAAACACATCGAGAGGGATGGAAGAACAACGACAGGGTTTGATTTGATGGACAACAATTCCACGCTTAGAAAGATGGTGGATGGTGTCAAGGTGGCGAGGGAATAATTGCCATGATTCCATAACGGGGCACCTTGGGGGAGGTGACTCGTAGAACTTTTCCCTTAAGTGGCTAAAAGAATTACTTTTGATTCATAGATCATTGAAACTCTTTATACCAGCCTAAGGCAATCACAAATGATCGTGTGAACGAATTCGAACGAATGGCATACCCATACCAGAATGGATGATGTGGACTATCTTGTTGAAGACAACGCAATGGATGACTTTTGCTTATCACCAGAAATGGATGGGACCCATGACAGGACCACTTTTGAAAATGATCCTAAACAACAATTACTGAGAGGGCAGCTCATGTGAATTGGCACAATGGCGGTGCAAGCTGGGAACAAAATGCAAATGCTGGGAATGATTCTGGTAACTGGGAATAACTCAACGAGAGTAATTCCACCGTTTGGATGGTTATAGCATAACCGAAGAAACTGGGAGTACAAGGATCCGTAAGGTACAACTTCTAGAATATGTTGCACTAAATCCTCATGGAGAAGATGGTCAAATAGCTCAATCAAGATACTACAATGATAGATCTTCCGGCTAGGTGTGTCGGCCGACATCAACCTTGTTGGAACCTACATCATAGATCTTGGACTAGTTCCAACCATCATATCTGTCTGAGATTCAGATCTGGTTGGTAACAGGACATTTCAGACAGCATGTCTGGAAAAGAAAATTTGCAACACTAACCGAAGAGATGACATTGCGGGATTCTCAGGAAAATGAGTTATGATAGCATGCTCCAAAACATGAGCCGGTTCTGCTACAAACCTGTGAATATGCTGTCCAAGACAAGCATGACCACGTAGTAGTCTTATAATAGAACACTATCGAGTTCAGGTTAGGATCCATCATCAAAGATTTCGAGGTCTTTACGCACGCTAGACTTCTTTTCCTTGAACAAGTCAATCAGTGGCTTGGGGTGTTAGGAATTACACATGGAGTGGAGGTAGCGAGGCTATCAAACCATGGAATACTTCACACATGCATGACTGACTTGGGATGATTCCGGAGAAAGAAAAAACAATCTTTCCCAATTCACGGTGGCAACTTGCACCTAATGCACATGAACTTGGAGAAAGTCACTTCTTACACCAAACATGTATTCCAGGAACGGAACATGAAGGTAATGCTTACAAAAGTTTCCAACACTAGCTCAATGTTCAGCATGAATCATGGAGGAGACAAGATGCTGCTGATGGGCTCAATAGCAACTCATCGGAATTCCCATATCACTGGACTTCCACCAACATGTGAACACGGTGATAGCATTGGTCAGACCAAAAGATGTAATGGTGTATGCTCGAGGGATCAACCACGAGTAAGACAACATTACGAATATCGTTGGTTCTGATTTGGCTTGATGATAGCCCATACTCAAGTCAAAGTTTTGGCAAGACAGTAGATCCAACAACTGATCACGAGGACCAATTGGTGAAGATATCATCTTCCTTCAGTACACACACAAACACAAAGATATCCCTTCAGAAAGAACCAATTCGGCAAAGTCTTTTATCTTCCAACTCTCCAAGTTGTTGTTTAGCTTAACCAACTAGCTCAGGGGTATTCAACACAGATTCTTGGAGAAGGGGTCGTTTATAGAAAAGCCAACATGATCACGAACTCAACATAGTGATCATGGAACAACCTGGTAATACTTCCGAGAAGATATTCGGAAAATCACGAACCACCGATATGTTATTAAGCTCGAGAACAATCTTGCTTTTCAGGGCAAGACGATATGATCAAGGAGCAAGGGATTGTCACAATCCTAACTCATTGGTCGATGAGTGCACCCGGAGATATGGACTAGGTAGCACGATCAATCTTAGAACGGTAGCTCAAAAACCAACACGCTAGGAATAAGAATATTGTCCATTTACTATAAAGCAATGAGTTGCTCGGAGTATTGATTTCACACATCACAATTCAGTTGTCAGCATTCTGGTTACAACAACACGGAATCGAGGAATGAATAATGATGGCGAGAAGTATCACTGTATCAAGAGTTCATAGGAGGTTGTGTAATTCCTATGATATTCCTGACATAAAGAGGGCAATACTTAAGGGTTGACCAGAATCAAAAGTTGGATTGTCACTTTGATCTGCAGAATACAACTGCTTTGACCCAATCCTGGATATGGATGAGGTATTGGAGTTTGTTTTTCCTAGTCATTCCGGAATAGAATGGCTTGACGGATCACATGAATAATAGGCATCGATAACACCAATGCACAACTACTCTTGACCAACAATTGATGGACGAGGTTCAGAATACAACTAAAGAGGAACAACTCAAAGGAACATATAATTTTTCTGAGTTATGGATGCATGGATTAGCATGTTATTTCTTCTGGATAACCCATGCAGAAAGGTAGGACTGGCAGATTGACAATGCAGAATGGAGAACTCATCAAAAGCACTCTGGTTGTGATCTTTTGATCCAACAAACTTCTGCCATAAGTGGTTCATGATAATTGGAAGAAGCATGTACCATGAACCTCGAGGACTATCGCAAAGGTTACTAATATCCTAAAGGAACTAGCAACACTATCAACATGAGATAAGTAGGGTGAATCTCGAGTTCAAGAACCCATGAATAGAATACCTACCACTACATGGCATCACGGGATGCTTTCAAGAATGGTGGCCAGAATCATCACACCGGAACACAAAACATGGCTAGATTACTAGGTGACTCCCTAAAACACCTAGGGTCATAATAATAGCTCCAACATATATGTCGAGGCAATAGAGTACCTCAACTCATCGATTAGTGTGCTTAATCTGGCCCAAAGGACATCGGGATAGGAAGAAGGATTTGCAAATGCATCAGACTAATTAGAAACCTGGGATGACTCGGAGAGCATAACAGCTGTAAATGCTCAAAATGATTTGAGACATCCTGCAAAATGGTGGCATAACCACTCAACAACACAATATCAAGGTTCTGAGATCAACTGTCAACATACGGAACTAGTAGGAACGGAACGGAAGCTTGAAGCTATCAATTCTATAAGTCTATGGATTAGTAGCACGTCATCCTGATAGATAGATGAGAAGGCCTAATTCTTATCCCCGTAGAAAAGAAGAGGTTGACTCAGATCAGAAGGGCATAGGGTAAATGAGTAAAAAGAGCCTTATGTTCCCTTCCACAATCAATTCCCTTACATAACTAAAGCATTTCTAGACTCGACTTCGACCAGTTTGGCTTGGTAATCCTACAGGCAGTCAGGCTCTGATACCAAAGCTGTCAGGACCCCGATTCCAAGTCACATCGATCTAGCCGGTAACACCTCATATCACTTTGCGGCCTCACGCACGGTATTCCCACGGGTGTCGCCTTACCATGGCCCGGGACCGTTTGCGCCTTTTGGCTCACGTATATGATAGTGTCGCTAGCATCCATATGACAGAGAACCCGGGCCAACATGGCTAGTCATGAACCCAAAGCAGCACTAACCTATGGGGACAGGCATACATGAATCACATCGAGCATGTCGGTCAGCAGCGTGTGAATTCGGGCTGTAGCACTGGGCTAACAGGACTCCGGGAACCCGGGCTGTAGGAGGCTAGGTAGGACTCCGGATGTCACCGTGTGACATTTCCCCGAAGGGACAGACACAGGAACGAAGTGGAACACATGCCGGCCAGTCAAGTGTCCTAAGCAGTAGTGCTGGGCTAGCAGGACTCCGGTGAACCGGGCTGTAGCGGACTACTATGGCTCATGGAAGCACTAGACTACATTTCCCCATAAGAGAGGCTGCCAAGGATAAACAACTAGATTGTCGGATCCCACACATACCAAGCATTTCAATCATACACACAATATGCTCGATATGTGTAAATACAACATGGCATCACAACAAGACTCTACGACTCAAGTATTTATTCATTAGGCTCCGAGGAGCGAGATATTACAAACATGGGTCTCATGACCCAACAATCATAGAATACAATGCAAAGCACACGCGGAAGCTTAACATGTCTAAGTACAGACATCTACAAATGAAAAAGGCTAAGAAGCCTAACTATCTACCAGATCCCGCCGAGGGCACAAGATCGTAGCTGAGGTATCAAGCTAAACATCGAAGTCCACGCGGAACTACTAGCGAGACTGAAGCCTCTCTGCGAAAACATAAATTAAGCAAACGTGAGTACAATTGTACTCAGCAAGACTTACATCAGAACTAGCTACATATGCATCGGTATCAACAAAGGGGGTGGTGGAGATTAACTGCAGCAAGCCAGCTTTGACTCGGTGGCTAACCTGAACTACGACTGCAAGCAACTCTTTTGGGGTGGCGCACACGAGTCCACATATTCACCACTCAATACACCACTATGGATCTGCTCCCGTCTCCCTACGAGAAGGCCATCCATAGCACTCACGTTTATCTTGCGAGTTTCAGGGTATCCACTTTCTCTTGTCTATGAACTATGCAAGGGGTCCAAGTTTCCATATCCGAGGAATCCGGCTATTCGAATAGATAATGATAACCCTGTAGGGGTGTACTTCTTCACACACGCTCCCACCACTTACCACCATATACACGTCATGTATCTCGGCAACCTTCAAGCGGAAGCCTGGCGAGGGTGTCGGCCATGGCCTACCTAAACACTTAAGTCTCTAGTCCAGGTTTATCGCCTATCCAGGTTCCATCCGCAGGGAGTCGGCCGAGGTTTCCACATACGGCCCCGAACGATGTGAACAGGGTTCCCGAGACACCAAACGGGCGCCGGTACATCGTGCCACGGTGTATCTACCGCAACATAGCCCACCCCTAGGGTCAGCGCTACACACGGCCGCCAACACATAACCTACAAACACCAGAAACTAGTTGCAACTGCTGGACAGAGTACTAGGGTGATTAAGAAGCCGAGAGGGTCAATTAAGGATCCCAATGAGTGGTAGTAGCTGGTCATGGATCACAGACACATAACTCAGTTCCTGAGGAAGGTTTCAATGAGACAACCCACCATGTACTCCTACATGGCCTCTCACCGCTACCTTTACCAAAAACGTGTTAATACACTTAGCTCACACACAGTAGGACATGTTCACACACCTTCGATTCATTCCCGATGAATCAGACCTGACGCAACTCTATGCAATAGCAGGCATGACAAACAAGCATGAATGAGTAGGCACATCAGGGCTCAAACAACTCCTACTCATGCTAGTGGGTTTCAACTATTTACTGTGGCAATGACAGGTCATGCAGAGGATAAGGGGTTCAACTACCGCAGCAAGTAACAGAGGAATCGTGTTGTCCTAATGCAGTAAAAGAGAGCAGGAGCGAGAGAGTAGGATTGTATCGGAATGAACAAGGGGGGTTTGCTTGCCTGGCACTTCTGAAGACAATATAGTTCTTCATCGGTGTCAACGATCATAGCGTCGGAGCAGCGTCTACCGAGAGGGGACAATTACCGACAAACAAGGAAGAACACAATCAATGTGATGCAACAATATGATGCATGATCATGACATGGCAAGATGCTGTTGATTGAGCTAATGCAACTAGCAACAAGTTAAATGGAGTTGGTTTGAACACTAGGTTCAAATTCAAATTCAAACTATGAATTCAAATAGTGCATTATCATGTTTTGGACTAAACAGTGAGGTTAAGTTGTTCAAACATGCATGAAAATGCCATATTCAGATTCCTTGGATTTTTTGATCATTTTTCATATATAATTTATTTCATTTGGAGTTACGGTTGAATTTCTATGAATTTTAGAAGTTTAGGCAATTTTCTGAATTGTTTTAAAACAGAAATTAATTACTGCGTCAGCATGACATCAAGGTGATGTCAGCAGGTCAAAGGTGTCGACTAGGTCAAACCTGACCAGTGGGACCCACTGGTCAGTGACCCAGTCAACTAACTAAGTTAGTTAGCCCTAACTAAGTAGCTTGGGCCCACTGGTCAGCGACTGTAGTAACTAACCTAACTAGCTAATTAGCACTAACTAGAGTAATTAGCCGGGCCGGGCCCGTGAGTCAATGAGAGAGAGGGGGAGGTTAAACCGGGTAGTGGGGTCAACCCACGCCGGTCAACGGGTCAGCGGTCACCGGCGCTTAGACGCCGGCGACGATAGAGACGGCGGGGCAGCTCGGAAATGCTTTACAAGGCACCATTCGATGCGCGAGTTGCACCTATGGGTTCCTAGGAGCAAGGCGCATCCATTGGTGGTGGTGGTAGGAGCTACGATGGTCAGGATCGACGGTGGCGACCAAATCGGCGGCGGCCGGAGTTCGGTCAGGTGCGGTTTGGCGCTAGGGGGCACAGGAGGAGCAGCTGGTGGATGAAACGTGCTCCTGGGGGTGTACTGAGTGCGGTGACATGCTTGGGTTGGACGAAGGCCGGCCAAAATGACGACGGCGACATGGCCGGCACCGGCGAGGTCTCGGTCTCGACGAGAATGAGAGGTAGAGCTTGAATTAGCACACGGGAGTAGGGGGAAATGGTTCAGAGGCTCACAGTGCATCGCATGGATGGGTCGGCAGCTCGGGGGAGGCTCTGGAGATGACGGAGTGGCGACGGTGATCGCTGGAGCCCGAGGAAGAAGACGGAGCTGATGGTGGCGTTGTAGGGGCTCCCACGGGGTTTGGCTCGGTGAGGAGGAAGAGGGGGTTGAGGCGGAGCCTCTGAGCGCATCGGCGAGGCGAGGCAGTGGCTATGGCCACGGCGGTGCGCGTCGGCGGCAACGACTACGCTCGACGGTTACGCGTAAGAGAAACGGAGGAGGGGGAAGAGCGAGGGAGAGAGTGAGAGAGGTCCGGGGGGGCTGTCGTGGCGTCTCCCAGAGGCGTCCAGGCGTCGAGGGGGTGCGGCAAGCAGGAGGTGGCCGGAGCGCGTGGCCGCCTGCACGAGGCACACGACCGGCGTCCTTCTGTCACGAGGAAGACGACAGGGGGGAAGGCCAGTGGGCTGGGCTGGCCAGCTGGGCCAGCCAGGTGGCCTTGGTGGGCTGCACAGGTAGGTTAGGTAGGTTTTCTCTCTTTCTCTCTTAATTTAGTTTCTGTTTCTATTTTTTTATTTTCTATTTTGAATTAGTAAAAATACTAATTCATTTTGTAAAATCCTGAAAATAATTGTGGGCACTTTTGAAACTATTTCCAATACCCCTTAAATGCTTTCAAGATTATTTGGACATTTAAAATATTTTATAGAATTTAAATGTCCAAATTCAAATACTTATGATTTAATTCAAAAATCCAGAATAGCCTCCAAAAATATGAAACCATTTTGGCAGAAGGTTTAGCCAGGACCAAAGATGGTGAACATTTATGAAGGCATTCTGGGTTCATTGAAAAGTTTTAAGTTTGAACCTAGTTAATTCCTTTAATGATAGGGTTTAGGCAATCCCCATTTCAAATTTTAATGGGATTTAATCATGATGCAAGATGATGATGCAAAGACAAGCAAGGGCTGATCTGGGGCTGTGACATTAATATTATTCAACTTTCACCCATGTTTAAAATGTTTAAAATGATGTTTGCATTATTTTGCTCCTATGCCATGTTAAAATGCTTTAATTCATAACTAAATAACCGTAGCTCCATTTTAAATAAACTTTATATGTAAATGGGGTAGAAAAATGCCTAGTTTAACATGGTTCACTTTCTTTGCATGTTTAACAAATCTAAAATATGGCTTAGGGCAGAACAATACCAAATCTATAATATGCTCGTGGTGTTTTACCGGAATTGTTGTTCGTTGCTTCCGGCCTCATTTAAACTTGACTAGATAGGTAGTTTTACTTTGCTTCACGCTCTTGCCATGCTAACAACATTTAATCTTGTTGGGTACATAAACGAGATCGAACTAAATAACTTGAATGTGGTGTTTCGTCAATATGCATCTCGTTGCATATTGAGCTCCATTTAATTTGTAGGATTGCTTGTGCACTTTGCCATGCCATGCCTCATTAAACCGGGCATGCATCATACTTGTTGTGCATCATGCCATGATTTTGTGGTGGTTATTTACTATGTTATGTGCTTATTTCCGGTGTTTCTTCTTCAGGATGGTTCCGATAACGTCGTGTTGTGAGGATTCGTTCGACTACGTCCGTTTATCTTCTTCATGGACTCGTTCTTCTTCCTTGCGGGATTTCATGCAAGATGACCATACCCTCGAAATCACTTCTATCTTTGCTTGCTAGATGCTCGCTCTTTTGCTATGCCTATGCTGCGATACCAACCACTTGCTATATCATGCCTCCCATATTGTTAAGCCAAGCCTCTAACCCACCTTGTCCTGGCAAACCGTTGTTTGGATATGTTACCGCTTTGCTCAGCCCCTCTTATAGCGTTATTAGTTGCAGGTGAATATGAAGTTTGTTCCTTGTTGGAACATGGAGATGTTGTTCCTTGTTGGAACATGTTTACTTGTTGGGATATCACAATACCTCTTATTTAATTAATGCATCTATATACTTGGTAAAGGGTGGAAGGCTCGGCCTTATGCCTGGTGTTTTGTTCCACTCTTGCCGCCCTAGTTTCCGTCATATCGGTGTTATGTTCCCGGATTTTGTGTTCCTTACGCGGTTGGGTTATAATGGGAACCCCTTGACAGTTTGCCTTGAATAAAACTCCTCCAGCATGGCCCAACATTGGTTTTACCATTCGCCACCTAGCCTTTTCTTTCCCTTGGGTTCTGCAGACTCAAGGGTCATCTTTATTTTAAACCCCCGGGCCAGTGCCCCTCTGAGTGTTGGTCCAACCTGTCAGCTGCCGGTGGCCACCAGGGGCAACTCTGGGCTGGCCTACCGGAACCTTGGACAATCCGGTGTGCCTTGAGAAAGAGATATGTGCAGCTCCTATCAGGATTTGTCGGCACGTTCGGGTGGCTTTGCTGGTCTTGTTTTACCATTGTCGAAATGTCTTGTAACCGGGATTCCGAGTCTAATTGGGTCTCCCCGCTAGAAGGAATATCCTTCGTTGATCGTGAGAGCTTGTGATGGGCTAAGTTGGGACACCCCTGCAGGGATTTGAACTTTCGAAAGCCGTGCCCGCGGTTATGGGCAGATGGGAATTTGTTAATGTCCGGTTGTAGAAAACCCGAAGTTGACTTTAATTAAAACGCATCAACCGCGTGTGTTACTGTGATGGTCTCTTCTCGGCGGGGTCTGGGAAGTGAACACGGTGTTGGAGTTCGTAGGTTGTTCTAGGATCACTTCTTGATCATAGTTGTTCGACCGTGCTTTGCCTTCTCTTCTCGCTCTCATTTGCGTATGTTAGCCACCATATATGCTAGTCGCTTGCTGCAGCTCCACCTCATACCTTTTACCTTACTTATCAGCTTAAATAGTCTTGACCGTGAGGGTGTGAGATTGCTGAGTCCCCCTGACTCACAGATACTTCTGTAGGATCGAAAGTATGTCTAGAGGGGGGTGATTAGACTACTTGACCAAATAAAAACTTAACCTTTTCCCAATTTTAGTTCTTGGCAGATTTTAGCTATTTTAGGACAAGTCAAGCAATCATCACACAATTCAAGCAAGCATGCAAAGAGTATATTGGCAGCGGAAAGTAAAGCATGCAACTTGCAAGAATGTAAAGGGAAGGGTTTGGAGAATTCAGACACAATTGGAGACACGGATGTTTTTCCCGTGGTTCGGATAGGTGGTGCTATCCTACATCCACGTTGATGGAGACTTCAACCCACGAAGGGTAACGGCTGCCCGAGTCCACGGAGGGCTCCACCCACGAAGGGTCCACGAAGAAGCAACCTTGTCTATCCCACCATGGCCATCGCCCACGAAGGACTTGCCTCACTAGCGGTAGATCTTCACGAAGTAGGCAATATCCTTGCCCTTACAAACTCCTTGGTTCAACTCCACAATCTTGTCGGAGGCTCCCAAGTGACACCTAGCCAATCTAGGAGACACCACTCTCCAAGAAGTAACAAATGGTGTGTTGATGATGAACTCCTTGCTCTTGTGCTTCAAATGATAGTCTCCCCAACACTCAACTCTCTCTCATAGGATTTGGATTTGGCGGAAAGAAGATTTGAGTGGAAAGCAACTTGGGGAACGCTAGAGATCAAGATTCATATGGTAGGAATGGAATATCTTGGCCTCAGCACATGAGTAGGTGGTTCTCTCTCAGAACATATGAGTTGGAAGTGTAGATGTGTTCTGATGGCTCTCTCCACGAGTGAAGAGGAGGTGGAGGGGTATATATAGCCTCCACACAAAATCTAACCGTTACACACAATTTACCAATCTCGGTGGGACCGAATCAACAAACTTGGTCGGACCGAAATAGTAAACCTAGTGACCGTTAGAGATTTTCGGTGGGACTGGCATGCAACTCGGTAGGACCGATATGGTTAGGGTTAGGGCATAACGTAATCTCGGTGAGACCGATTACACAAACTCGGTGAGACCGATTTTGGTAATAAGCTAACCAGAGAGTTGGTCAGGTAAACTCGGTGGGACTGATTTGCTCTTTCGGTGAGACCGAAATTTTACAAAAAGGAAACAAAGAGTTTACATTGCAATCTCGGTGGGACCGATCCGCTCTTTCGGTGAGACCGAAAAGTTACGAAAAGGAAACAGAGAGTTTGCAATCCCATCTCGGTGAGACCGAGATCCCTATCGGTAGAACCGATTTGCTTAGGGTTTGGCAATGGCTATGACAAGTGAAACTCGGTGGCGCCGGGTTGAAAGAATCGGTAGGGCCGAGTTTGTCTTTGGGTTTAGGTCAAATGTGGATATGGGAAAGTAGTTGAGGGTTTTGGAGCATATCACTAAGCACATGAAGCAAGAGGCTCATTAAGCAACACCTCATCCCTCCTTGATAGTATTGGCTTTTCCTAAAGACTCAATGTGATCTTGGATCACTAAAATATAAAATGAAGAGTCTTGAGCTATTGAGCTTGAGCCAATCCTTTGTCCTTAGCATTTTGTGGGATCCACTTTCAACATCCATGCCATGCCAATCATTGAGCTTTCCTGAAATAATCATCTTGGAATAGCATTAGCTCAATGAGCTATATGTTGTTATGAATTACCAAAACCACCTAGGGATAGTTGCACTTTCAATCTCCCCCTTTTTGGTAATTGATGACAACATATAGATCAAAGCTTCGACAAATAATAATAAGAATGAAATATATCGTTGCTTTGAGAAGTATGTGATAAGTAAGAGCTCCCCCTAAATTTGTGCATATTTAAAATTTGCTTTGGACTGCAAATGCACAAGGAGTTAGAATCATGGGTTACTCTTCCATGTCACATACATCTTGGTGGAGCGCTCAAAAACATAAGAATGAAATACATGCACTCGTCACCAAAGAAAGTGAATGATCACATAAGATAGATAGGATAATATCAAGCATGCATAAGTGTAGCTTATGATCAAACACATGATCATCAATGTCTCACAAGCATATCAAAGTATCTCAACCAAAAGCAAACAAAGTTGAAAAACCACTAAATAAAGCAAGAGAGAATAAAAGCAACACACTCTCTCTCGAAGCCTATGATCTATACATTTTTCTCCCCCTTTGGCAACAAGTTACCCAAAAGCTCCTAGAAAATGCATAGTGCTAGATCGACTCTCAGGCTTGATCTTCTGGTGGTGGTGGAGTATGGATCACTCCAAGGATGAAGCCTTCCGTAGACGTGGTTGGAGTTGAAGCTGAAGTAGATGCTGGAGCTGGTTGGACTGAAGCTGTAGCTGGTGCAGAAGTGGTGGCTCTGGTGTCAGCAACTGGCACTGCAGATGATCTCTGAACTCTGGGCACTCTAGCAAATGCATCAGTTGTAGTCTTCCCTCTCCTCTCTTGCATGTCATCTTGAAGTTGCTCCACTGCAGACTGAATTTCTGTCACCTTCACATCTAGGTCATAGAACTTTTGTTCCATGATTCTTTCTAAGCTCTGCTAATTCTGAGTGAGGGTGGCCAGTCCTTTCTCAATCCTCAGAGTTGATGCTATTAGGTAACCGAGCTGCTCCTGCTTGTTCTTCAAGAAGTACTCAGATGCCTCCTCTTGAGTTGGCATCTTGGCAGCTTTCTCCATCCTTGCCTTCTCCTTCTTTGCTTGTGCTTGAACTGATGATGGTCCATTCTCATTCATGAGAACTTGATTGTCCTCAAAGTCTGGATGGATGGGCAGGTGTTCCTTGTCTAACAATTATGTGCCTGTGCCCACCTTTGAGTTGATTAACTCCTGAATTTGTGGTGCATATCCACAGCTCCTCTTATGATCAGCTGCTGTCCTCTTAATGGTCTCTACCATGAGGCTCATCACCTTGAACTTCTGTGGAACATCAAATATATGAAGCAAATTTATTGCATGGCCTCTGATCATCTTGTGATCACCTGACTTGGGCAACAGAGTGTGCCTTAGGATCCAGTTGATAGTTGGCAGCCCTGACAGAAGATAATGCACTGAGCCAAACTTGAAAGTTTCAAGAGCTTCAATTGGGATCTCCTTGTACATGTTGGACATAGAGTTGTGGTCCATCTTCTTCTTGGCATAGACATCCAAGTCATCTTCATTTTCCTCTAGTGCATTGATCAGCTGAGCCCATTCAGCAACTGTAGATTGGTACCTCGTACCTTCAGACATCCACACAATCCTTCCATCTGGATAGAAGTGTGCTGTGGAGTAGAACTGCATGATCAGCTCTTCATTCCACTTTGTGAGCTTCTGCCCAACAAAGTCAGCTACTCCACAAGCTTTGAAGCTGTCTTGCACTCCAGGATAGTGCTCTTCATTGTCCTTGATGTACTCCCAATTAACCCATCTCATGTCACAAACTATGGGCTTCTTGTCCAACAAAACTGTCTCATAAAAATCTTGCTATTCCTTGGTGTGAAACCTGTAGTCAATAGCAGTTCTCCTCCTTGAAGCATACGGGTCTGCTTCTCTCCACTTCCTGAGCCCTGAATCTCTCCTGATTTTCATGTCCTCAGCCACAGGATGAGCATCATTGTGGTCTGGGATCTTGGGCTTAAGCTTCCTGAGCACTTGACCTTCTTCTTCCTCAGCAATGTCAGGCACTGGGGCCTTGTTCTTCTCAGCAGCTGGTATGCTCCTTGTATTTCTCTTTGGAGCTGACTTGGCCTTGGAGGCAGCTTTGGGTGCTTCTTTGGGCTTTGATGCAGCAGCCCCTGTCCTGATAGCATCACCCATAAGCTTAGGGTGCTGGTGCGGCAACCTCTTCTTCCTCTTCCTCTTCAGAGTCTCTCATGATTGAGGATCTCCCAAGCACTCTAGCAGTGGTCTTTTTGACCCTCTCCTTCCTCTTCTTCCCTTCAGCAGCAACTGGCTCTATGGGTGCAGGTTTTTCAGGAATCTGAGTTGAAGCTCTGGCCTTTGACATAGGCTGTCTACCTGCTGGCCTTTTAATTTTCATCCCTGGCTTTGTGCTCTGTGCTGGGCCATATTCCTTCTTGAGCACAACTCTCTTGGAAGTTGCTTCCTCTTATGCCACATAGTCCTCATCCTCTGAGTCTGAGGTTCTCTTCTTCCTTTGTCTGGTGGTAGCTTTTGGCAGATTGCTTGGGGTGCTCATGTTGCCTTCATCTGAAGAGCTAGAGGGACTAGTGCCCTCACTCATGTGCACCTGCTCTTCTGACATGTTCTGGCTGTCACTCTGATCAGACATGATGAAAAAGCTAACTGCTGACCCTGTGAGGAGTTTATAGATGAGGTAGAATAGATGAGCATCACAAAATGCAGAGATTTTTGCAAAAGAATGATTCAAAATCTTAGTTTTAGTTTCCCATAGAAATCATTTTGGATCTACCGATTTTTAAACTCGGTGATACCGAAGCAGTTTTGGAACCTAAACTAGTGAACTCGGTCAGACCGAGTCACAGTTCGGTGGCACCGAGACTGCTAGGGTTTCACAAAGTTCCAAAATCGGTCACACCGATTAGTAATTCTCGGTCAGACCGAGTCTTACTTGTGCAATGGCATGAGCCAAATTGGTGGGACCGAGTTTTTCAACTCGGTGGGTCCGAGATGGTTTCGGCGGAAACCTAACCCTAAAATTTTCGAATCAATCCTATTCTACGAACGTATTGACTGGATAGGAGTGTTTCAATCGTGGCTAGAAACAATATGATCACAATGTGCTAGGAATCAGATTGGGGATAGCACAAAGATCGAGTCCATACCCTAGTTCGGCAGAGACTCGCTACGGCGGCAACGGCGGGGTTGAATTCCGTTGACGGCGATGGAGACCAGCGACTAGAGGCGGCTGGCAGCGAGGAGACGATCCGGAGACCACGTTGGCAGAGCGAGCTATCGCACGGGCGAAGGGGTTCGGAGAAATTTCCAAATTTTTGCCCGTGACTATATATAGCCTGACCCTGTCGGTGTGACCGAATGGTTCAAATCGGTTGCACCGAGATCGAAAATTCAGATCAACTTAATGATCTCGGTAGGACCGAAAGTAGGATATCAGTCAGACCGAGAATCACAAAGAGGTTTTGGAAGTTTAAGTCTATGACGAATCGGGGACTCCGAGTGCTCCTCACACAGAGTGGTTCGAATCTGACTTGATCAAATTTTGTGATGTAGCATGAATAGAGTTTGAGACGAGAAAAGCATAGATAGCTAGAGAAGGTTCTTAGGCATTCTTGTCCATCCACTTGGCAAAAGGAAATAAAACCAAACAATCAAAACAACAAGTGGATGTCCTCGAATGAGTAAAATATGCAACCAACATGCTCACACAATAAAATGGCAATTCAAATATGTGACAAAGCATGCACAACCAATTCTAGCATCTATCAAGCAATTAGCGATGACTAGGTCATCTATATATGAGTATATTGACTTAGGAGTCAAATGAGAACACTTGATCATAGGTCATACTCATCGTTTAAGCTCAAGTGGGGTTACCACTTTTACATAAAGCATTGTTGTGTTCACATCTTTAGAGTTGCTTTAGCTCAAGTCTTAGAGTAAAGCTCCCCCTAGATGTGATATTCCCCCTAAGAGGGATGAACTAACCTTGGGTTTTGTCGATGATGACTTCATGTAGATGTTGAAGATGTGGATGCTCAATGTTGATGTAGATCACTTGGATCTATCCATTTGAGTTAATTGCACTTTCAATACCTACATGGGTTAGTCCCACAAGGAACAAACAAGGATATCCATAGACATAGAGTGATGCACACACAAGATGATGTCCATGAAAACTTTTAGGTTACCTTGTCCCTTGTCTTACCAACAAGAGGGTTTGTGACTCCTTGAACTAGTGCAAGATCTGGAAGTTGATTGCACTTGTTCTTGCCAAAATGATAAGAATGAAGTATGTTGGCGGAGTCACCCTCAAGAACTCTGTAGTTCTTCTTCTTTTGGATCCACACCATCTTGATGGGAATCCTTGGAGTTGTAGTCATACTTGATGAAGTGGAACTTGAAGTGGTCTTGGGAATCCACTTGACTAAGGTCTTAGGAGCTTCTTCAAATGCATCAATTTCCTCTTTAAGCTTGTCCTTGCCTTTTTGCTTGTAGTCTTGTGGTGGAAGATCATCTTGAGCTTGTGTCCCCTTGAAGGAAGTAGGATACTTCTCTTGTTGAGGAACAAACTTTGTCTTGGGGTATTGATATTCTTCCCACTCAACTCCATTGGCATTGAACTTTCGTTCAAAACCAACACCTTGATTCTTCCGGTGCCTTCCTTGCTTGCGCACAATTTCCTCGAATTGCTTACTCCCGGCAAGGCTTTTGTACACTCCTTTCTCTATAATTCCCTTCAATAAGGTATTTTCTTGCTCAAGTGTAACTTGGCTAAGAGAATCATTATTGGAATCAAGAGAACTACTAGAAGCAACAATATTGGATTTATCATGATCATTGTTACTACTAGAGGAAGAATCTTTCTTGTTCTTGTTACTAGACTTGACTTGAGGCATGTAAGTGGATAAGAGTAAACGCTTGGCAATGTAAGAAGAACTTTTCTTGCGGAGATCATCATTGATTGCCCTTAAAAACTCATGCTCTTTCTCAAGATTGAGCTTTTCAAAGCGTAACTTCTCATGATCTCTTAAAAGTTCTCGATGATCTTCGAACATAGTTTCATGAGCTAACTTAAGAGAGTTTAGTTCCTTAGTTAGAGCCTCAATCTTCTCCTTATCATTGTCATTCGTTTTATCTTGATTAGCATGATTAATTGACGTTTCATCATAGTATTCATCACTAGAGTTGTCAACAAGTAAATCATCATCACCTAACAAGTCATCTTCATCACTATTAAAATCAACATACTCGGGGTGTGTTACCTTAGGACCTTTGGCCATGAAGCATCTTACAATTCCTTCATTTGGTGAGTCAAATATGTCGTAGGAGTTGGTTGACACAAGTGCTAGACCGGCAACACCTTCATCTTGAGTATATTCGGAATCGGAGTGATAACTTCTCTCGGAGTGGTTGTCGGAGTCCGAGCCGGATACCCATTCACCAACATGAGCTTGATGTCTTCGTTTTGTGTAGCTCCTCGATGATTTTTCCTTCCTTTCCGAATCCTTGCTTCTCCGTGAGTGTCTTCGTTCATAACGATCATCTCTACTCCTTCTCTCTCTTGGTGGTGATTCTTCTCTTTTGCTTCTTCTTTTTGGAGAGTCTTCTCTTCTCTTGTAGGGAGCCATACACTCATTGGAATAGTGTCCGGGTCTTCCACAATTGTAGCAGTTTCTCTCTCGACTAGAAGATCTTTTGTCATTGTAGGACCTTGACTTGGAGCTTCTATCTTTGCTTCTACTCTTGTAGAACTTGTTGAAGTTTTTCACCATTAAGCTCAATTCTTCATTGGAGTTTTGTTTCTCACTTGATGATATAGGGGCTTCACATGAGGCTTTGTAGGCACCACTTGATTTGTTGTGAAGTTCCTCTTTATCCTTAAGTGACATCTCATGAGCAACAATTCTTCCAATTACCTCCGTTGGCTTGAGATCTTTGTAATTGGGCATCATTTGGATCAATGTCCACACGGTATCATATTTTCCATCCAAGGCTCTTAGAATCTTCTTAATGATGAATCTATCGGTCATCTCTTCACTTCCTAAGCCGGCAATCTCATTTGTGATGAGAGCAAGCCTAGAGTACATTTCAGCGACACCTTCACCATCCTTCATTTTGAACTTGTCAAGTTGACTTTGAAGCACATCCAATTTGGATTCCTTGACGGAGTCGGTACCTTCGTGCATATCAATCAAAGTGTCCCAATTTTCCTTTGCATTCTCAAGACGGCTGATTTTGTTGAATTCTTCGGGGCACAATCCGTTGAAGAGAATATCACAAGCTTGAGCATTGTATTGCAACATCTTCAACTCATCCGCGGTAGCTTCACGGTTTGGTTCTCTCCCATCAAAGAAGTCACCTTGCAAACCAACACACATAATAGCCCAAACGACGGGGTTATGTCCAAGAATATGCATTTTCATTTTATGCTTCTAACTAGCAAAATTAGTACCAGCAAAGTAAGGACCTCTATGGTGATAATTTCCCTCGCTAGACGCCATACTCTCCTAGGTTGTGAAACCAAAGCTATGACCACCAAAGCTATGGAAATCAAAGCAAATTGAGACCAAAGCTCTGATACCACTTGTAGGATCGAAAGTATGTCTAGAGGGGGGTGATTAGACTACTTGACCAAATAAAAACTTAACCTTTTCCCAATTTTAGTTCTTGGCAGATTTTAGCTATTTTAGGACAAGTCAAGTAATCATCACACAATTCAAGCAAGCATGCAAAGAGTATATTGGCAGCTGAAAGTAAAGCATGCAACTTGCAAGAATGTAAAGGGAAGGGTTTGGAGAATTCAAACGCAATTGGAGACACGGATGTTTTTCCCGTGGTTTGGATAGGTGGTGCTATCCTACATCCACGTTGATGGAGACTTCAACCCATGAAGGGTAACGGTTGCGCGAGTCCATGGAGGGCTCCACCCACGAAGGGTCCACGAAGAAGCAACCTTGTCTATCCCACCATGGCCATCGCCAACGAAGGACTTGCCTCACTAGCGGTAGATCTTCATGAAGTAGGCGATCTCCTTGCCCTAAAAAACTCCTTGGTTCAACTCCACAATCTTGTCGGAGGCTCCCAAGTGACACCTAGCAAATCTAGGAGACACCACTCTCCAAGAAGTAACAAATGGTGTGTGATGATGAACTCCTTGCTCTTGTGCTTCAAATGATAGTCTCCCCAACACTCAACTCTCTCTCATAGGATTTGGATTTGGTGGAAAGAAGATTTGAGTGGAAAGAAACTTGGGGAAGGCTAGAGATCAAGATTCATATGGTAGGAATGGAATATCTTGGCCTCAACACATGAGTAGGTGGTTCTCTCTCAGAACATATGAGTTGGAAGTGTAGATGTGTTCTGATGGTTCTCTCCACGAGTGAAGAGGAGGTGGAGGGGTATATATAGCCTCCACACAAAATCTAACCGTTACACACAATTTACCAATCTCGGTGGGACCGAATCAACAAACTCGGTCGGACCGAAATAGTAAACCTAGTGACCGTTAGAGATTTTCGGTGGGACTGACATGCAGCTCGGTAGGACCGATATGGTTAGGGTTAGGGCATAACGTAATGTCAGTGAGACCGATTACACAAACTCGGTGAGACCGATTTTGGGAATAAGCTAACCAGAGAATTGGTCAGGTAAACTCGGTGGGACTGATTTGCTCTTTCGGTGAGACCGAAATGTTACATAAAGGAAACAGAGAGTTTACATTGCAATCTCGGTGGGACCGATCCGCTCTTTCGGTGAGACCGAAAAGTTATGAAAAGGAAACAGAGAGTTTGCAATCCCATCTCGGTGAGACCGAGATCCCTATCGGTAGAACCGATTTGCTTAGGGTTTGGCAATGGCTATGACAAGTGAAACTCGGTGGCGCCGGGTTAAAAGAATCGGTAGGGCCGAGTTTGGCTTTGGGTTTAGGTCAAATGTGGATATGGGAAAGTAGTTGAGGGTTTTGGAGCATATCACTAAGCACATGAAGCAAGAGGCTCATTAAGCAACACCTCATCCCTCCTTGATAGTATTGGCTTTTCCTAAAGACTCAATGTGATCTTGGATCACTAAAATATAAAATGAAGAGTCTTGAGCTATTGAGCTTGAGCCAATCCTTTGTCCTTAGCATTTTGAGGGATCCACTTTCAACATCCATGCCATGCCAATCATTGAGCTTTCCTGAAATAATCATCTTGGAATAGCATTAGCTCAATGAGCTATATGTTGTTATGAATTACCAAAACCACCTAGGGATAGTTGCACTGGGCGAAGATGAAGGCCGCCGTCGTGGCGGTTGAGGGTCCGCCCGGAGGCAAGGACCACCGCAAGCCGGAGCGCTATTTTGAATATGTCCTCAAGGGTGCCCGTTTGATAGAGGGTCAATGCTCGAAGGATATAATGTTCGAGTGAATGTATCCGAACTGCCCCGACCTTGTGTTATAAACCTGTGACAGCCTGGGTTTTTGCCCCCTCTTCTTTCCTTTGAATTTGGTTGCCTTCTTATTTGAATTTGGGTTTTTGAATCATTTCAGTTGGACTTAAACCCTTGGGCATACCCATGACTTTCACCCAAGTGGTTCACCCCTCCACAAGCCATCTTTTCTTCTTTGGTTAATCCCAAAATAAGCATAGGAATATTTTTCTTAAATGGAAAATATTCATTTCCTACTCAAAAAACTCTAACCAGCAACATATGCTCCAAAGCAACCCCCATTTGCTTTGCTCACAAAAATCTGAGAAAATTCCCAATTATTATTTGAACCCTAGGGCACCTCCGTGAGCAAAAATATTGCACCACTTTTTGGAATATTTTTGCTACAGAAAATCTTTTCTGTTCTGGTCAGAAAAGGTAGTTTCTATAACAAGTACCATTTTACTTGATCCTTTGAGGTTGATTTTTCTTGAGCATCATCACCTTCCTAAGAAACTACTAACCACCAAAAATCAGCCCTAAACTCTTACTGGTTTGACCACAGTTAACTCCCGAAGTTGCTGCCCAGAAACTTACCAGGGAGTAAAACTCTAACATACATCACCTAGGCTCGAGTAAAAGCTTTGGAACAACCCAAACCACTAAGGACTACACGCCAGAGATGAATTTATGGCAAGCCATGGCTCTATGCCAGAGTTCACGCAGTGACCACGCGTGTGCATGATGCCAACATGCTAGTCGACGCGCTCTGGACGCCGCCAAGCGCTCTGTCCATGACGTGCTCGCTTCCCCGGCTGCCGTACCATGCCAAACCGAGCCACCATCACCGTCTCGACCTACTTAACTCCGCCCTGGTGCTCACCGACACCGAAGCTCGCCGCAGCGAGCACGGGCGCGACCCGACCAATGATGACCCACAAGTATAGGGGATCTATCGTAGTCCTTTCGATAAGTAAGAGTGTTGAACCCAATGAGGAGCAGAAGGAAATGATAAGCATTTTTCAGTAAGGTACTCTCTATAAGCACTGAAATTATCAGTAACTGATAGTTTTGTGATAAGGTAATTTGTAACGGATGTCGGTGTCAAAACCAGCGGATCTCCAGTAGGGGGTCCCGAACTGTGCGTCTAAGGCTGATGGTAACAGGAGGCGGGGGACACAATGTTTACCCAGGTTCGGGCCCTCTCGATGGAGGCAATACCCTACTTCCTGCTTGATTGATCTTGATGATATGAGTATTACAAGAATTGATCTACCACGAGATCATAGAGGCTAAACCCTAGAAGCTAACCTATGATTATGATTGCTGTTGTCCTACGGACTAAACCCTCCGGTTTATATAGACACCAGAGGGGGCTAGGGTTACACAGAGTCGGTTACAGAGAAGGAGATCTACATATCCGAATCGCCAAGCTTGCCTTCCACGCAAAAGAGAGTCCCACGAGGACACGGGATGATGCCTTCAATCTTGTATCATCATAGTCCAACAGTCCGGCCAAAGTATATAGTCCGGCTGTCCGAGGACCCCTTAATCCAGGACTCCCTCAGTAGCCCCTAAATGAGGCTTCAATGATGATGAGTCTGGCGCGCAGATTGTCCTTGGCATTGCAAGGCGGGTTCCTTCTCCGAATACTCCATAGAAGATTTTGAACACAAGGATCGTGTCTGGCTCCGCAAAACAAATCCCGCATACCACCGTAGAGAGTACAATATTCCACAAATCTAATCCGCTGACAACTTTTCCTAACATGACCCCACGCCCTGATCTGGTCTTTATTTGAACCGTTCTCCCTAACCAGCTACTTCGCATGTCGCGAGGCGGTTTTATGGGCATGTCTTATCAAAGTAGAGATCGTGTCCCCCTATCTCGGGATTCTCATAAATACGGGCATGGGTAATCCAACCGCGTCTTTAGCGCGATGCTTGGCGAATACGTGAGTTTACCTGGCAAGTGGGGAGACGCTGGATCCCTGCCTCCTTTATAAGGAGATAAGGACTCCCCTTTTTCACCCACACCTTCTTCTTCTTCTTCTTTATCCATTCCCCTCCGCTCGAGCCCCAGCGCCCAACCGTTTGTCCTCTCCGGCCACAAAGGCCTTCCAAAAATGTCTGGATCTGGAGCAGGAGGCAAATGGATGGCCTCTACCGTCCGGGAGAAGGATATCAAAAAGCTTCAGGAGGCCGGGTACCTGGCCCAGAAAATCAGCCACCATCTCCCGACGGCAGGACAGATCGTCCCTACTCTGGAACCCCATAAGAGGGTTGTTTTCCTCCCTCATTTTGTCCACGGGCTGGGGTTTCCCCTCCACCCATTTGTTCGCGGCATCATGTATTACTATGGGATCGATTTTCATGATCTATCCCCCAATTCCTTCCTCAACATCTCGATGTTCATCGTCGTGTGCGAGGCCTTTCTCTGCATCTCGCCACACTTCGGCTTATGGCTGAAGATCTTTAGTGTGAAGCCCAAGGTAGTGGGCGGTGAGCATGCCGAGTGCGGAGGCGCCATGGTGAGCAAGACTCCCAACGTCACATGGCCAACGGGTACTTTTAATGATTCCATCAAAGGATGGCAGGAGCAGTGGTTTTACATCACTGAGCCGCGTGCCACGAAATGGGCCGCCGCTCCTGAATTCCAATCCGGAGCCCCCCTGCGGCATACGTCCTAGCCCAAGAAGGGCCTGGATTGGTCTTCGTCTGACGAGCTGTTGGTGCTCCAGACGCGCGTCAAGAATATGGAATACAAGGATATCAAACTTGTCAATGTAGTCCAGGTGATGTTAGTTCGCCAGATCCTTCCTTGTCAACACCGGGCTTGCAATTTATGGGAACTCGACCTGGCCAAGCACCATACCCTGCGAGAGCTCTTTGGCTCCTCACACAAAGATATCTGGAAGGTGCTTTTTAAGTCTGGCAAATCATGGCCGGACTCAGCCGAGGACCGCGGGTACCACCTGTCCCGCCCCGCAAGTTTGGTAAGCCATTATAAGTTTTATTCGCATAACCCAAGGGAAATGCTTAATGTATTTTACACAACTCTCCTAGGGCTGGATGAAGAAGGCGGGGCGGATCTACTATCCGGCTCCGCTACCTAAAGAACCGGCCGGCCCGCTTCTAACGAAGATGCTGGTCCCGGCGCCCTACGAGGCGGCAAAGAAGAAGGCCGAGAGAGGGGCCAAGAAGACCAGGGGTGGCCTCCGTCATCGTGGCGCCTCGGACACGATATCCGAAGACTCCAATGCCCGTTATTCCTCCGAAAAGGACAAGGAGGAGGAATAAAAGGACAGCCTCCACATCATTGGAGGCCGAGTCACCTAAGAAGGGAAAAACTCTTCTTCCAGAGGAATGCACCGCCGCTGATAGCGGCTTGGAGTGGGATCCCAGGGCTCAGCCCCTAGTCAACTCGTGAGTATATAAAATCTGAACACGTTTATGCGTCCAGACTCATCATGGCACAATATTTTAATCTGGGCCATACTTTTTGCAGTCCGGCGAGGTCCCGCGCGGAGCAATCCTCGTCAGAGGATTTGCTAGGCTCGGATGCTATGGAGAGCGGGACACCCCTGAAGGCCCCTTCGCCCAAACATGTGAATGGCATCGAGGCTTTGTCCTAGGAGGACCTAGGCCAAGGAGGGGTGGGGGAAAGATTGCCAAGGTAGCGCCAGGAGGTCAAACTTCAGGGGCCGGACACATGGGAGAGAAGGCTCCCATGTGCGTCGTCGGCGGGAGCCATCTTGAATTCGGCCCCCAGCCAGACGCAATTCTGGAGACCAATATGGTTCCAGAGTCAGGCAGGCGGCCTCCCTCGGCTAGAGGGGGTGTACCTGTTTCACCGGCAACCTCTGTCCAACCAGAGTTGCCGGATACTTTATTGGCGGCGCTCAAAAGCGCCTCCATCGTCGATGAACACCGTGCCCTTATGGGTGCGGTGATTGAGAAGATTTAGTCTGCGGAGAGTGGACTGAATGAAGCCTGTATTAGCCTTATAAGAGGCTTTGAGGTATGTTTTATGAGGTTTCGAAGAGTGTCACAGTATAGATGGTAGCCCCTGATACACTATTCAGTGAGAGACAGAACCGGACAGAGGATCAAATCTATGTTCGCGGGAGACTCACTTGATGACATTTACCTCTCTTCTTTTATAAACAGGCGTCTGTAGCGATTGCCACCTCTCATACTGCGGAGGTCTCTGGACTTAATCAAAGTTTGGAGCGAGCCACAGAGGAATTGGGCCAGTTGAAAAGGCAGTTGGAGGATAAACAAGGTATGCACAAACCTTGCTCACGTTCAGTGCGAACGAATTTAAAATATGTTTTATGATTTGCACTAGGGGCGATGACCGAAGTCGAGGCTCTTAAGAAGGCTGTTGCCGAGGCCGAGAGAAAGGCAGCCACAGAGCAAGCTCTTCGTGAGAAGCACGAGGCCAGGGTTATTGAAGCTGAGCAGGAGCTTCAAGAGGTCGTGAAAAGATGCGAGGCCTTGGAGCAAAGCCTAACGGAGAAAGAATCCGAACTTACCAAGGCTCATCAGGCCGCATGCGATGCCCAGGGGGAAACCCAAGGTGCCCTGCAGGAGATCCAAGAGGTGAGGAAGATCGCGGCGGGTAAGGCTTGTTCCATGTTAGGCAAGTATTTGGGGGAGAGAATCATGTTTCTAATCTTGAGTTCGGATTTCTCCAGGGGTATTTGCGAAGCTGCCACGCAGCATATCTGATGCCGCACAATTCTACTGAGCCGAAGAAAGGAACACTACGGATAAGCTCTTCTGGTCACAGTATTTGGCACCGAATTATCCGGTGCCTTTTGCCGATCAACTGAAACAACTGATCGAATTACAGAAGGCGGCTGAGCTAGGCATGAAGGATTTGATTATCTGGCTATGGCCCGCTGAGCCGATTTCAGGCAGCTACTTCGGGCTCATGAAGCGGCTTGTGAGTGCCTGCCCTCGACTGGACGTCGTCAAGCGGTTAGTCTGTATAGAGGGTGCGCGAATGGCCTTCGCCCGCGCAAAGGTGCACTGGGGGAAGATGGATGCTGAAAAGCTGGTGACCGGGGGACCGCCGGAGGGAAAGGAGCACCGCAGGCCTGAGTTATATTATGAAAGTGTCCTGAAAGGATCCTACCTTGCGGCAGAGCAATGCACCAAGGACATTATATTTCCATGAATACAATCATGTTGTCCTTTGTAATGTTGAACAAGGTCATTTCTATTATTTATAGCCTATTATATGAGAGTTTATCCTCCTGCGCGGCTGTTTTATATATTAATCCTGAGAGTTGGCCAGTCGTCGGCTTCTGCCCCCACGTAGGAAGTACGGGGGTGTTCGGGATAAACCTAATCACTCTTTATCCTAATTTTGGGTCCTTCGAAGGAAGTGTTCAGCACAACGAACCAGGCAATCGGACTATAGGACTTTATCACTCTCACTTAGCCATAGGAGCTTTATAAAAGGAAGGTAGGCGCAACCCCTGGTGTTCAGAAGACCGCACGAGTGGCTCTATAAGCACCTGATCAGAAGAAAAGCCGATCCATCGCCCGCTGCATTGGTTATGGCATTATGCAAGAGGAATCCTTAAAGATTTTACAACCTCTCGAACAGCTGACCGGCTCTCGCCATATCATGACAGTCAGTTTTCGGCTTTCTCTACTGAGGTGCTCGTCCGGAAGAACCGGGACACAATCGCAGTAGTTCTCCCTGTACCGCCTTAGGCGATATAGCGGAACGTAAGGCAGCAAAACATGGGAGCCGGGCAAACCCAACATTTGACCCAAGACATGATTCAGAGCTGATGCATATAATGCTATAAGTTCGGGGTGCCAAACTACCATGAAGGTGTTCGGACTTTATTGTCGTATTATGGGTAAAACGAAGCCCCTGGCATATTAAGGCATATCGCAGTGTACGGATGCCATTTGACAAAATAATTTCAACAAGAGATAACGGCAGATAAGCATCATATAAATCCACATGTCGTATTTGAATAATACGTCGATGCATATGAGTACATGTAAAGTAATAAAAAGAGAAAGTGACTGCGGAACATACTGAGACCCGGCCGGAAGAAGCTGTGTGCGGATCCGGAGTGCGGTCGGATGGTCATCGAGGGGAATATCTAAGGGTTCTTTTGCGCGTTCGAGCTGTTTCCATATCGTCGGTCCTTGCCTCGGCAAAACTGAACCTATAAAGAAAATGCAAGATGTGTTTGTGTGCCGCAGAGCAGTTGAGCCATAGTATGTGGCTTGTCCTGGCTTTCGCAGCATTGTTTAATTGAGCTATGGACGAGCCGGGCTATCTTGTCGCGAAGTAGTTCTAAGTCCTTTGGCGGTGTCTGGGAGCTTGGCCGTCGACTCGAGGTTCGATTGAAAGGTGCCACTCATTGCTTCTGCTGTTAAAGCAGCGGTATACTCTTTGGTACCGAGGGGAGTTCGGCCTTGCCATTAACCATGATGATGCCGCGCGGACCGGGCATCTTGAGGTTACAGTAGGAATAATGTGGCACCGCATTGAATTGAGCGAACGCGGTTCGTCCGTGCAGTGCCTGATAATTACTGCGAAAGGGGACGACGTCGAAGATTAACTCTTCGGCACATTAATTGTCCGGTGATCTGAAGACTACCTCAAGGGCGATGGAGCCTGTACAGCTGGCCTCCACACCTGGTATAATACCTTTAAAGGTGGCTTTAGTGGGCTTGATCGCCGAATGATCGATGCCCATCTTGCGCACTGTGTCCTGGTAAAGCAGGTTTAGACTGCTGCCTTCGTCCATAAGGACTCGTGTGAGGTGGAAACCGTCAATTATTGGGTCGAGGATTAGTGCGGTGGAATTGCCCTGATTGGTGTTAACCGGACGATCCGTGTGGTTGAAGGTGATCGGCCCTAGCTTATATTGTGGGGCGACTGGTTCCGTTAAGTCGACATCCCTAAGGGTGCGCATCCGGTCCAGGTTGGGAGTGTGGGTGGCGTTTACCACGTTCACCGTTTGGATTTGTGGGGGAAATTTCTTTTGCCCTTCTGTATTCGGTGATCTCGGCTCCTTGTTGCCATCATCGCTTTGAGACCTGTTCTCGTTGTTTTCGGCACCTGACCTGCCGGCTTTTTTGAAGACCCAACATTCTTTGTTGGTATGATTGGTTGGTGTTCCTGGGGTGCCATGAATTTGGCATGGACGGTCGAGTATGCAGTCCAGACTGGACGGGCCTGAGTTGTCATTTTTGAATGGCCTTTTCCGCTGACCGGACTTAGAGCCACTAAATCCGGCATTGACTGCCGTATCTTCGGCGTTACACCATTTTTGCAACGCTTGTGTTTATTGCGTCGGGGTTTGCCATTGCTATCTCTGGCCTATGATGTGCCAGGATTGCTTGCTGTGTTGTTGCTACGGGCCAACCAGCTATCCTCGCCCGCGCAAAAGTGGGTCATGAGTGTCGTGAGTGCTGCCATGGGTTTTGGCTTCTCTTGGCCGAGATTTCGGGCAAGCCACTCATCACGGATGTTATGTTTAAAGGCCGCTAGGGCTTCAACATCCGGACAATCGACAATTTGGTTCTTTTTAGTTAGGAACCGAGTCCAGAATTTCCTGGCTGACTCTCTGGGCTATTGGGTTATGTGACTTAAATCATCAGCATCCGGTGGTCGCATGTAAGTGCCCTGGAAGTTGTCCAGGAATGTGTCTGCCAGGTTCTCCCAACTTCCGATGGAGTTTGCCGGCAAGCTATTCAGCCAATGCCGAGCCGGCCCTTTGAGTTTTAGTGGGAGATACTTGATGACGTGTAGATCATCCCCGCGGGCCATGTGAATGTGGAGGAAGAAATCCTCTATCCATACCGCGGGGTCTGTAGTACCATCATATGATTCGATGTTCACGGGTTTAAACCCTTCTGGGAATTCATGATCCGTTACTTCATCAGTGAAGCATAGGGGGTGTGCAGCGCCTCTGTGCCGGGCTATATCATGACGCAGTTCATACAAGACTTGTCTGCTGTATTCGGCCTGGCCGGATTTGCTTTTAGTATATCTGGTGTGACGGTTGTCGTCAGCGTTGGGGCGCTCCCTCGTGATCCGTAGATCAATCTTGTATGTCCTACTTTGTTTTCCAATACATCTCGCAGGTCCTGCGTGTAGCCCCGGTCCTTGGTGTTTTTGTTTGACTGGCGACGGGGTGCGGGCTGGACTTCGGGCTGATACGCCGCTTTGTCTCGGCCACGAGGTGGCAGGTCAGACGCATCATACGCTGGTAGTGTAGGCTTTAATGCTTCCTCCTCGAGTTGGGGCAGCAACCTATGCTTTGGGTAACTTTTGGTTGGGCGTTTGAGTTTGTATTCCTCGGCTACCAGGACCTTGGTCCATCTATCCGCTAGCAGATCTTGATCAGCTTGAACCTGCTGCTGCTTTTTCTTCAGACTTTTTGCTATGGCTATAAGCCGACTTTTGAAGCGCTCCTGCTCGACGGGATCCTTAGGCACGATGAATTCTTCGTCACCAAGGCTCACCTCGTCTTCGGAGAGGGGCATGTAATTGTCATCCTCTGATTCTCCATCTATCGCCGGTTCCTTAGGGCTAGCTTGCCCGTCCTCCGGCTCGAAGCCTGGCTGGAGGGGATTGTCTTCGTCTTCGGCACTATCCGCAGCGTTATTTTCTCTTGTGCCGGTATCACTGCTTTTGCTATGGCGGGGCTTAGAGTGGCTCCGATGATGCTGGTGCTTAGATTGCTTCTCGAGGGGATTATCCTCCGTTACCTTATTGCCATCGCTTTCTTTGGGGGTGTTTACCATATATATATATATCATATGATGAGGTGGCTGTCCAGCACCCTGTGGGCGGTGGTTCCTGTTCTTCTCCTGCATCATCGTCCATACCGTCGATGTCTTCGGAGCCAAAATCAAACATGTCGGTTAAGTCGTCGACAGTGGCTATTAAGTGGGTGGTGGGTGGGGAATGAATTTCGTCGTCTGCTTCCCACTCAAGCCGGACATAGTTCGGCCAAGGGTCTCCTGACAAGGAGAGATACCTCAATGAATCTAGCACATCGCCCAAGGGCGAGTGCTGAAAAATATCCGCGGAGGTAAACTCCATGATCGGTGCCCAATCAGATTGGATAGGCACGGACGCAGGCGGTTAGGAGCCTGTGGCCAGGGACGAATCCAAGGGTCCGGTAACACAGGTCTCATAGAAGGTGAAGTCAGTATTTGGCTCTATCGCCACTGAGTCTGCGGCCTCCGTGGCGGGGTCCATCCACCCGTCCTCGGATGGCACGATCTTCTCCGGATTGAGGGCCGGAGTAGCCACACGTGTGATCTCCCGAACACCGTTCGACGACAAAGCTAAGTCATGCTCGTGTGACTGTACGGCGCACCTGACATGGGCTCGAATCCATCAAAGATCAAGTCTCCACGGATGTCGGCAGTATAACTCAAGTTTCCAAACCTGACTTGATGGCCAGGGGCGTAGCTCTTGATCTGCTCCAGATGGCCAAGCGAGTTGGCCCGCAGTACGAAGCCGCCGAATACGAAGATTTGTCCGGGGAGGAAAACCTCACCCTAGATCGCATCATTGCCGATGATCGAAGGAGCCATCAAGCCTTTACGTGATGGCACAGTGGAACTCTCAATGAAAGCACCAATGTCGGTGTCAAAACCGACGGATCTTGGGTAGGGGGTCCCGAACTGTGCGTCTAAGGCTGATGGTAACAGGAGGCGGGGGACACAATGTTTACCCAAGTTTGGGCCCTCTCGATGGAGGTAATACCCTACCTCCTGCTTGATTGATCTTGATGATATGACTATTACAAGAGTTAATCTACCACGAGATCGTAGAGGCTAAACCCTAGAAGCTAGCATATGATTATGATTGTTGTTGTCCTACGGACTAAACCCTTCGGTTTATATAGACACCGGAGGGGGCTAGGGTTACACAGAGTCAGTTATAGAGAAGGAGATCTACATATCTAAATCGCCAAGCTTGCCTTCCATGTAAAAGAGAGTGCCACCCGGAAACGGGACGAAGCCTTCAATCTTGTATCTTCATAGTCCAACAGTCCGGCCAAAGTATATAGTCCGGCTATCCGAGGACCCCTTAATCCAGGACTCCCTCAACGGGTAACAAGTAATAAAAGTAAATAAGGTGCAGCTAGATGGCCCAATCCTTTTTGTAGCAAAGGAAAAGCCTGGAAAACTCTTATATAAAGGAAAGCGCTCCCGAGGACACATGGGAATTATCGTCAAGCTAGTTTTCATCACGTTCATATGATTCGCGTTCGGTACTTTGATAATTTGATATGTGGGTGGATTGCTGCTTGGGTACTGTCCTTCCTTGGACAAGCATCCCACTTATGATTAACCCCTATTGCAAACATCCGCAACTACAACAGAAGTATTAAGGTAAACCTAACCATAGCATGAAACATATGGATCCAAATCAGCCCCTTACGAAGCAACGCATAAACTAGGGTTTAAGCTTCTGTCACTCTAGCAACCCATCATCTACTTATTACTTCCCAATGCCTTCCACTAGGCCCAAACAATGGTGAAGTGTCATGTAGTCGACGTTCACATGACACCACTAGAGGAAAGACAACATACATCTCATCAAAATATCGAACGAATACCAAATTCACATGACTACTTATAGCAAGACTTCTCCCATGTCCTCAGGAACAAACGTAACTACTCACAAATCATATTCATGTTCATAATCAGAGGGGTATTAATATGCATAAAGGATCTGAACATATGATCTTTCACCAAATAAACCAACTAGCATCAACTACAAAGAGTAATCAACACTACCAGTAACCCATAGGTACCAATCTGAGGCTTTGGGACAAAGATTGGATACAAGGGATGAACTAGGGTTTGAGATGAGCTGGTGCTGGTGAAGATGTTGATGGAGATTGACCCCCTCCCAATGAGAGGATCGTTGGTTATCATGATGGTGATGATTTCCCCCTCCCGGGGGAAGTTTCCCCGGCAGAACAGCTCGGCTGGAGCCCTCGATTGGTTCCGCCTTGTGGCGGCGGAGTTTCGTCCCGTAAGCTTGCTTATGATTTTTTTCTGGATGAAAGACCTCATATAGCAGAATATGGGCACCGGAGGCCTGCCAGGGGGCCCACAAGGCAGGGGGCGTGCCCAGGGGGGTAGGGCGCGCCCCCACCCTCATGGACGGTGGGTGGCCCCCCTCTGGTACTTTCTTCGCCCAATATTTTTTTATATTCTGAAAATAATTCCCATGGATTTTCAGGACTTTTGGAGTTGCGCAGAATAGGTCTCTAATATTTTCTCCTTTTCCAACCCAGAATTCCAGCTGCCGGCATTCTCCCTCTTCGTGTAAACCTTATAAAATAAGAGAGAATAGGCATAAGTATTGTGACATAATGTGTAATAACAGCCCATAATGCAATAAATATCAATATAAAAGCATGATGCAAAATGGACGTATCAACTCCCCCAAGCTTAGACCTCGCTTGTCCTCAAGCGGAAGCCGAAATCAAAAAATATGTCCACATGTTTAGAGATAGAGGTGTCGATAAAATAAAATACGGACATGAGGGCATCATGATCATTCTTAGAACAACACACACACACACACACATATATATATATATATATATATATATATATTCTCATATGATTTCTTATGCTAAAGTAACAATTCATTCACAATTTCAAGTATGAATCAGAAACTTCATTGAGAACCAATAAACTATAATCTCAGTCATTGAAGCAATTGCAATTTATCATAACATAGGAAAGAGCCAATATAAGAGATTTTCAGCAAGTCCACATACTCAACCATCATTTAGTCTTTCACAATGGCTAACACTCACGCAATATTTATGGTTATGAAGTTTTAGTCGGACACAGAGAAAGATAGGGGCTTATAGTTTTGCCTCCCAACCTTTTACCTCAAGGGTAATGTCAACAATAATAGTTCATGAAAACTCACATCCAATTAGCTATATATATCAGGATCTTTCCAACACATTGTGCTTGCCAAATGATAAAATGTAAAAAGGAAAGGTGAAGATCACCATGACTCTTGTATGAAGTATAAGACAAGAATAAAAGATAGGCCCTTCGCAGAGGGAAGCAGAGGCTGTCATGTGCTTTTATGGTTGGATGCACAAAATCTTAATGCGAAAGAACTCCACTTTATATTGTCACTTGTGATATGGACCTTTATTATGCAGTCCGTCGCTTTTATTTCTTCCATATCACAAGATCGTATAAAGCTTATTTTCTCCACACTAATAAAGCATACATATTTAGAGAGAAATTTTTATTGTTTGCAACAATGACAACATACTTGAAGGATCTTACTCAATCCATAGGTAGATATGGTGGACTCTCATGGCAAAACTAGGTTTAAGGATATTTGGAAGCACAAGTAGTATTTCTACTTGGTGCAAAGAATTTGGCTAGCATGAGAGGGAAAGGCAAGCTCAACATGTTGGATGATTCATGACAATATAATTTATTTCAGATGTAAGAAAACATAACCCATTACGTTGTCTTCCTTGTCCAACATCAACTCTTTAGCATGTCATATTTTAATGAGTGCTCACAATCATAAAAGATGTCCAAGATAGTATATTTACATGTGAAAACCTCTCTTTCTTTACTACTTCCTATTAATTGCAACAATGACCAAAACTATGTTTATCAACTCTTAGCAACTTTTATTCATCATACTCTTTATATGTAAGTCATTACTCTCCATAAGATCCATATGATCCCTTTATTTCTTTTTATTCTTTCTCTTTTATTTTTATTCCCTCAAGATCATAGCAAGATAATCAAGCCCTTGACTCAACACTAATCTTTATTATATATATAGCTCACGGACTCGATTACATTGAAGGATCATGAAGCAAAACTCAAAACTAGATCATACTAAAACTTTATTCTACTAGATCAAGATATTACCAAAAGGATTGAACTAAGAAAAAATTGTAAAGATAAAAGTGTGATGGTGATACGATACCGGGGCATTCCCCAAGCTTGGCAGTTCCCAAGGGGAGTGCCCATACCCATGTGTTTATGTCTCCTTCTTCGAGGGTGGTGATGTGATATTCTTGGCGATGATGCCCTTCAGGATACGGTTCTCTTCCTCAAGCTTATTGACTTGCTGCTTGAGGTCCATTATTTCCTTACGGAGCTTGCCCGTGACGGCTGATGTCTACTACACAACCTTCTTCTTGTAGACGTTGTTGGGCCTCCAAGTGCAGAGGTTTGTAGGACAGTAGCAAATTTCCCTCAAGTGGATGACCAAAGGTTTATCAATCCGTAGAAGGCATAGGATGAAGATGGTCTCTCTCAAGCAACCCTGCAACCAAATAACAAAGAGTCTCTTGTGTCCCCAACACACCCAATACAATGGTAAATTGTATAGGTGCACTAGTTCGGCGAAGAGATGGTGATACAAGTGGTATATGGATGGTAGATAAAGATTTTGTAATCTGAAAATATAAAAACACCAAGGTAACTAATGATAAAAGTGAGCGTAAACTGTATTGCAATGCGTTGAAACAAGGCCTAGGGTTCATACTTTCACTACTGAAAGTCCTCTCAACAATAATAACATAATTGGATCACATAACTATCCCTCAACATGCAACAAAGAGTCACTCCAAAGCCACTAATAGAGGAGAAGAAACGAAGAGATTATGGTAGGATACGAAACCACCTCAAAGTTATTCCGTCCAATCAATCCGTTGGGCTATTCCTATAAGTGTCACAAACAGCCCTAGAGTTCGTACTAGAATAACACCTTAAGACACAAATCATCCAAAACCCAATTGTCACCTAGATACTCCAATGTCACATCAATTATCCACGGGTATGATTATACGATATGCATCACACAATCTCAGATTCATCTATTCAAACCAACACAAAGTACTTCAAAGAGTGCCCCAAAGATTCTACCGAAGAGTCAAGACAAAAACGTGTGCCAACCCCTATGCATAGATTCCCAAGGTCACGGAACCCGCAAGTTGATCACCAAAACATACATCAAGTGGATTAATAGAATACCCCATTGTCACCACGGGTATCCCACGCAAGACATACATCAAGTGTTCTCAAATCCTTAAAGACTCAATCCAATAAGATAACTTCAAAGGGAAAACTCAATCCATTACAAGAGAGTAGAGGGGGAGAAACATCATAAAATCCAACTATAATAGCAAAGCTCACGATACATAAAGATCGTATAACCTCAAGGACACCAGAGAGAGAGAGATCAAACACATAGCTACTAGTACATACCCTCAGCCCCGAGGGAGAGCTAGTCCCTCCTCGTCATGGAGAGCGCCGGGATGATGAAGATGGCCACCGGAGAGGGATTCCCCCTCTGGCAGGGTGCCGGAACGGGTCTAGATTGGTTTTCGGTGGCTACGGAGGCTTATGGCGGCGGAACTCCCGATCTATTGTGCTCCTCGAAGTTTTTAGGGTATATGGGTATATATGGGAGGAAGAAGTACGTCGGTGGACCTCCGAGCTGTCCACGAGGCAGGAGGCGCGCCCAGGGGGGTGGGCGCGCCCCCACCCTCGTGGGAAGCCCGGGACTCTCCTGGTCCAACTCCAATACTCTGTGGGCTTCTTCTGGTCCAAAAATAAGTTCCGTCAAGTTTCAGGTCAATTGGACTCCGTTTGGTTTTCCTTTTCTACAATACTCTAAAACAAGGGAAAAACAGAAACTGGCACTGGCTCTAGGTTAATAGGTTAGTCCCAAAAATCATATAAAATAGCATACAAATGCATATAAAACATGCAAGGTTGATAATATAATAGCATGGAACAATCAAAAATTATAGATACGTTGGAGACGTATCAGCATCCCCAAGCTTAATTCCTGCTCGTCCTCGAGTAGGTAAATGATAAAAACAGAATTTTTGATGTGGAATGCTACCTAACATATTCATCATGTATTTCTCTTTATTGTAGCAAGAATATTCAGATCTATAAGATTCAAGACAAAAGTTTAATATTGACATAAAAATAATAATACTTCAAGCATACTAACTAAGCAATCATGTCTTCTCAAAATAACATGGCCAAAGAAAGTTCATCCCTACAAAATCATATAGTTTGGTCATGCTCCATTTTCGTCACACAAGAATGCTCTCATCATGCACAACCCCGATGACAAGCCAAGCAATTGTTTCATACTTTGGTAATCTCAAACTTTTTTCAACTTTCACACAATACATGAGTGTGAGCCATGGATATAGCACTATGGGTGAAATAGAATATAAGAGGGGGTTATGTGGAGAAGACAAAAAGGAGAAAGTCTCACATCGACGTGGCTAATCAATGGGCTAGGGAGATGCCCATAAATTGATGTCAATGCAAGAAGTAGGGATTGCCATGCAACAGATGCACTAGAGCTATAAATGTATGAAAGCTCAACAAAAGAAACTAAGTAGGTGTGCATCCAACTTGCTTGCCCACGAAGACCTAGGGCACTTAAGGAGGCCCATTGTTGGAATATACAAGCCAAGTTCTATAATGAAAAATTCCCACTAGTATATGAAAGTGACAAAACAAGAGACTCTTTATCATGAAGATCATGGTGCTACTTTGAAGCACAAGTGTGGAAAAAAGGATAGTACTATTGTCCCTTTTATTTTTATTTTTATTCTTTTATTTGGCCTTTCCTTTTTTTGGCCTTTCTTTTTTGCACGGGGGGGGGGGGGGGGGATGCTCTATTAATGATGATCATCACACTTCTATTTATTTACAACTCAAGAATTACAACTCGATACTAGAACAAAGTATGACTCTATATGAATGCCTCCGGCGGTGTACCGGGATGTGCAATGACTCAAGAGTGACATGTATGGAAGAATTATGAACGGTGGCTTTGCCACAAATACGATGTCAACTACATGATCATGCAAAGCAATATGACAATGATGAAGCGTGTCATAATAAACGGAACGGTGGAAAGTTGCATGGCAATATATCTCGGAATGGCTATGGAAATGCCATAATAGGTAGGTATGGTGGCTGTTTTGAGGAAGATATAAGGAGTTTTATGTGTGAAAGAGCATATCACATCACAGGGTTTGGATGCACCGGCGAAGTTTGCACCAACTCTAAAGGTGAGAAAGGGAGATGCATGGTACCGAAGAGGCTAGCAATGATGCAAAGGTGAAAGTGTGTATAATCCATGGACTCAACATTAGTCATAAAGAACTCATATAATTATCGCAAAAATCTACAAGTCATCAAAAACCAAGTATTAGCGCATGCTCCTAGGGGGATAGATTGGTAGGAAAAGACCATCGCTCGTCCCCGACCGCCACTCATAAGGAGGACAATCAAAGAACACCTCATGTTTCAAATTTGTTAATAACGTTTACCATACGTGCATGCTATGGGACTTGCAAACTTAAAAACAAGTATTTATCAAATTAAAAACTACTCAACTATCAAAACTTTGATATCACTACCTCCATGTCTCAAAAAAATCATCAAGTATCAAACTTCTCTTAGTATTCAATGCACTCTATATGAAAGTTTTTATTATACCCCTCTTGGATGCCCATCATATTAGGACTAAATTCATAACCAAAGCAAATTACCATGATGTTTAGGACTCTCAAAATAATATAAGTGAAGCATGAGAGTTCATATATTTCTACAAAATAAATCCACCGCCATGCTCTAAAAAGATATAAGTGAAGCACTAGAGCAACAACAAACTACTCCGAAAGATATAAGAGAAGCTCAATGAGTAGTCGAATAATTATGCAATTATGTGAAGATTATCTAACATTTAAGATTGTAAGATCTTGGTATTTTATTCAAACATCAAGCAAAACTAAATAAAAATAAAATGACGTTCCAAGCAAAACACAAATCATGTGGCGAATAAAAATATAGCTCCAAGTAAAGTTACCGATGAACGAAGATGAAAGAGGGGATGCCTTATGGGGCATCCCCAAGATTAGGCTCTTGGTTGTCCTTGAATATTAACTTGGGGTGCCTTGGGCATCCCCGATATTAGGCTCTTGCCACTCCTTGTTCCATAATCCATCAAAACTTAACCCAAAACTTGAAAACTTCACAACACAAAACTCAAAATAAATCTCGTGAGCTCCGTTAGCGAAAGAAAACAAAACACCACTACAAGGTACTATAATTAACTCATTCTTTATTTATATTTGTATTAAACCTACTATATTCCAACTTCTCTATGGTTTATAAACTCTTTTACTAGCCATAGATTCATCAAAATAAGTAAACAACACATAGAAAACAGAATCTGTCAAAAACAGAACAGTCTGTGGTAATATGTAACTAACGCAAACTTCTGGAACCCCAAAAATTCTAAAATAAATTTATGGACGTGAGGAATTTATCTATTAATCATCTTCAAAAATAATTAACTCCATAGCACTTTCCAAATAAAAATGACAGCAATTCTCGTGAGCGCTAAAGTTTCTGTTTTTTACAGCAAGATCAACAAGACTTTCCCCAAGTCTTCCCAATGGTTCTACTTGGCAAAACCACTAATTAAAACATAAAAACTCAATAGTAACAGAGGATAGATGATTAATTTATTACTAAATAGGAACAAAAAGCAAGGAACACAAATAAAGTTGGGTTGCCTCCCAACAAGCGCTATCGTTTAACGCCCCTAGCTAGGCATGATGATTTCAATGATGCTCACATAAAGGATAAGAATTGAAACATAAAAAGAGCATTATGAAGAATATGACTAGCACATTTAAGTCTAACCCACTTCCTATGCATAGGGATTTTGTGAGCAAACAACTTGTGGGAACAATAATCAACTATCATAGGAGGGCAAAACAAGCATAACTTCAAAACTTTAAGCACATAGAGAGGAAACTTGATGTTATTGCAATTCCTACAAGCATATGTTCCTCCCTAATAATAATTTTCAGTAGCATCATGAATGAATTCAACAATATAACCAGAACCTAAAGCATTCTTTTCATGATCTACAAGCATATAAATTTTATTACTCTCCACATAAGCAAAATTCTTCTCATTCGGAATAGTGGGAGTATCATAAGAGACTCGAATACTATAAATTGTTTCCACATTAAAAGAGTAACGTTCAAAAAAAGTGTAATCATAATCATGAAAAGTTTAATAAATATAATGATCACTAATTTTTATAGCATAAGTATCATCACAACAATTATCATAAGTAGCAACTTTGTTCTCATCATAATCGATTGAAACCTCTTCCAAGATAGTGGAATCATCACTAAATAAAGCCATGACCTCTCCAATTCCACTTTCATAATTATCATAATAAGAGTCAACATCCTCCAAAATAGTGGGATCGTTACTTCCTAAATTTGACACTCTTCCAAACCCACTTTCATCAATATAATCATCATAAGTAGGAGGCATGCTATCATCATTATAAATTTGCATATCAAAACTTGGGAGACTAAAAATATCATATTCATTAAACGTAGCATCCCCAAGCTTGGGACAAACATTTATTGCAGAAAATATATTCTCAAAAACATCATCTTCATCAAACATAGCATCCCCAAGCTTGGGCCTTTTCATATCATAAGCATAATCACTTTCATCATCAATAGTATGGATAGCACCAATAGTATAGCAATTATCATATTCTTCCAAGCAAGTGCCAAAAAGATTTTCAAGATCATAAGAAGTATCATTATCTTCCCAATCATAATCATCACAACAAGCAATAGGAATAACGAGATCATCATCAAGTGCATCATCTTCCACAATTATATTTTCATGAGGCACAACAGTAAAAGGAGCATCATTATTTGGGAGAGATATCTTTTTACCTCTCTTCCTTTTTCTTTTATTCTTCTTCACCACATCATGTGTGGGTTCAATCCTCTTTTTGGAGCTCCTTATTAATGAGATTGGTTGAATAGAAGGCTCCTCCTCGTTACCTGATTCATCATAAGAAATAATAGGAGAATATTGGGAAGTCTCTTCCCTTTCATTAGTATTCTCTTCATCCTCTATTTGTTTTCTTTTCTTTATGTAATTTGCAATATAAGGGTTTTCAATGCAATTCACCTCACAATACATATAAATTTCCTCTAGATCAAAATCAAGAAATTTATCGAGATTAAATTTGGAATACCCTCAGTTATATGTTTCATTTCTTCATAACCCAAAAGAAGACTAAGCTCTTTATGATGCTCAAGGGTAATCAAGTTATCACAATTTTTGGACACAACTTGATCATGAAACAAATAGCATTGGAGCTTTAAATGACCATGTTCATTGCAAAGTTCACAAGGATGGCGATAAATATTGAATCTTTCAGCACAAACATGCAATAATTTAGTTTCTAAATGCTTACGCCTCTTGCAATATCTATCTTCCCTATTTGGTGTGTACTTGCAAACCCAATGCTCTCCACAAAAATTGACATGTTTATAGGATACATTTTCATCATAACTAGTGCAATCATCATTAGTACTATGGATATTCAAGGAGTTCATACTAACAACATTGCAATCATGCTCATCATTCAAAGATTTAGTGCCAAACATTTTAATGCATTCTTCTACTAACACTTTGGCACAATTTTCCTTTCCATCATACTCACGAAAGATATTAAAAAGATGAAGCATATGAGGCAAACTTAATTCCATTTTTTGTAATTTTCTTTTATAAACTAAACTAGTGATAAAACAAGAAACTTGCAAGATCTAAATATATACCTTCAAACACTAACCTCCCCGGCAACGGCGCCAGAAAAAAGCTTGATGTCTACTATACAACCTTCTTCTTGTAGACGTTGTTGGGCCTCCAAGTGCAGAGGTTTGTAGGATAGTAGCAAATTTCCCTCAAGTGGATGACCTAAGGTTTATCAATCCGTAGGAGGCGTAGGATGAAGATGGTCTCTCTCAAGCAACCCTGCAACCAAATAACAAAGAGTCTCTTGTGTCCCCAACACACCCAATACAATGGTAAATTGTATAGGTGCACTAGTTCGGCGAAGAGATGGTGATACAAGTGGTATATGGATGGTAGATAAAGGTTTTTGTAATCTGAAAATAGAAAAACAGCAAGGTAACTAATGATAAAAGTGAGCGTAAACGGTATTGCAATGCATTGAAACAAGGCCTGGGGTTCATACTTTCACTAGTGCAAGTCCTCTCAACAATAATAACATAATTGGATCACATAACTATCCATCAACATGCAACAAAGAGTCACTACAAAGCCACTAATAGCGGATAACAAACGAAGAGATTACGGCAGGGTACGAAACCACCTCAAAATTATTCTTTCCAATCAATCCGTTGGGCTATTCCTATAAGTGTCACAAACAGCCCTAGAGTTCGTACTAGAATAACACCTTAAGACACAAATCAACCAAAACCCTAATGTCACCTAGATACTCCAATGTCACCTCAAGTATCCGCGGGTATGATTATACGATATGCATCAAACTATCTCAGATTCATCTATTCAAACCAACACAAATTACTTCAAAGAGTGCCCCAAAGATTTTACCGGAGAGTCAAGACGAAAACATGTGCCAACCCGTATGCATAGATTCCCAAGGTCACGGAACCCGCAAGTTGATCACCAAAACATACATCAAGTGGATCAATAGAATACACCATTATCACCACGGGTATTCCATGCAAGACATACATCAAGTGTTCTCAAATCCTTAAAGACTCAATCCAATAAGATAACTTCAAAGGGAAAACTCAATCCATTACAAGAGAGTAGAGGGGGAGAAACATCATAAGATCCAACTATAATAGCAAAGCTCATGATACATCAAGATCGTATCACCTCAAGAATACGAGAGAGAGAGAGAGAGATCAAACACATAGCTACTGGTACGTCGGGTTCATCATGGAGAACTACTCTCTCCTCATCATGGAGAGCGCCGAGATGATGAAGATGGCCACCGAAGAGGGATTCCCCCTCTGACAGGGTGCCGGAATGGGTCTAGATTGGTTTTCGATGGCTACGGAGGCTTCTGGCGGCGAAACTCCCGATCTATTGTGCTCCTCAAAGTTTTTAGGGTATAGGGGTATATATGGGAGGAAGAAGTACGTCGGTGGACCTCCGGGCTGTCCACGAGGCAGGGGGTGCGCCCAGGGGGGTGGGCGCGCCCTCCACCATCGTGGGCAGCCCAGGACTCTCCTGGTCCAACTCCGATACTTCGTGGGCTTCTTCTGGTCGAAAAATAAGTTTCGTGAAGTTTCAGGTCAATTGGACTCCGTTTGATTTTCCTTTTCTGCAATACTCTAAAACAAGGGGAAAAAAGCTGGCACTGGGCTCTAGGTTAATAGGTTAGTCCCAAAAAGCATATAAAATAGCATATAAATGCATATAAAACATCCAAGGTTGATAATATAATAGCATGGAACAATCAAAAATTATAGATACGTTGGAGACGTATCAATGGCTAAAGCTCCTTTCACCCAAGGATGTTGCTGAAGGAAATATGCCCTAGAGGCAATAATAAAGGTGTTATTTATATTTCCTTATATCATTATAAATGTTTATTATTAATTCTAGAATTGTACTAACCAGAAACTTAGTAAATGTGTGAATACATAGACAAACAGAGTGTCACTAGTTTGCCTCTACTTGACTAGCTCGTTGAATCAACGAGGGTTATGTTTCCTAACCATAGACATGAGTTGCCATTTGATTAACAGGATCACATCATTAGAAAATGATGTGATTGACTTGACCCATCCGTTAGCTTAGCACGATGATCGTTTAGTTTGTTGCTATTGCTTTCTTCATGACTTATACATGTTCCTAAGACTATGAGATTATGCAACTCCCGAGTACTGGAGGAATACTTTGTGTGCTACCAAACATCACAATGTAACTGGGTGATTATAAAGGTGCTCTACAGGTGTCTCCGATGGTACTTGTTGAGTTGGCATAGATCGAGATTAGGATTTGTCACTCCGATTGTCGGATAGGTATCTCTGGGCCCTCTCGGTAATGCACATCACAATAAGCCTTGCAAGAAATGTAGCTAATGAGTTAGTTATGGGATGTAACATTATGGAATGAGTAAAGAGACTTGCCGGTAACGAGATTGAACTAGGTATTGAGATACCGACGATCGAATCTCGGGCAAGTAACATACCGATGACAAAGGGAACAACGTATGTTGTTATGCAGTTTGACCGATAAAGATCTTCATAGAATATGTAACCAATATGAGCATCTAGGTTCCGCTATTGGTTATTGACCGGAGACGAGTCTCGTTCATGTCTACATAGTTCTCTCACCCATAGGGTCCACACGCTTAAAGTTCGGTGATGACCGGTAATATGAGTTTATGTGTTTTGATGTACCGAAGGTAGTTCAGAGTCCCGGATATAACCATGGACATGATGACGAGTCTCGAAATGGTCGAGACATAAAGATTGATATATTGGAAGCCTATATTTGGACATCGGAATAGTTCCGTGTGAAATCAGGATTTTCCCAGAGTGTCGGCTGGGTTACGGGAACCCCCTGGGGGTTAATGGGCCTTGTTGTGCCCTAGTGCAGAGAGACAGGGGCCGGCCAGGGTAGGCCACGCGCCCCTCCCATTGAGTCCGAATAGGACAAGGAAGCGGGGGGGGGGGGGGGGTGCGCCCCCCTTGCCTTTCCCCTCTCCCACTCCTTCCTTCCCCCTCTTAGTGGGACTAGGAAAGGGGAGTCCTACTCCCACTAGGAGGAGGACTCCTCCTCTTGGAGCGCCCTACTAGGGCCGACCGGCCCTTCTCCTTGCTCCTTTATATATGGGGGCAGGGGCACCCCAAGACACACAAGTTGATCAGTTGATCTTTTAGCCGTGTGCGGTGCCCCCTCCACCATAATCCACCTCGGTCATATCTTAGCGGTGCTTAGGAGAAGCCCTGCGTCGGTAGCATCATCATCACTGTCATCATGCCGTCGTGCTGACGGAACTCTCCTTCGAAGCTCTGCTGGATCGGAGTTCGTGGTACGTCACCGAGTTGAACATGTGCTGAACTCGGAGGTGCCATACATTCGGTACTTGGATCAGTTGGATCGTTAAGACGTACGACTACATCAACCACGTTCTCATAACGCTTCCGCTTACGGTCTATGAGCGTACGTGGACGACACTCTCCCCTCTCGTTGCTATGCATCACCATCATCTTGCATGTGCGTAGGATTTTTTTTGAAATTACTACGTTCCCCAACAGTGGCATCAGAGCCAGGTTTATGTGTAGATGTTATATGCACGAGTAGAACACAACAGAGTTGTGGGCGTGGGTATATACATATTGCTTGCCATAACTAATTGATTCTTGATTCAGCGGCATTATTGGATGAAGCATCCCAGACTGACATTATGCGTACGCTTACGCGAGACTGGTTCTACCGACGTGCTTCGCACACAGGTGGCTAGTGGGTGTCTGTTTCTCCAGCTTTAGTAGAATCGGATTCAATGAACAGGGTTCTTTCTGAAGATCAAAAAGCAATCACGATACCGCGTTGTGATTTTTGATGCGTAGGTAAGAACGGTTCTTTCTCAGCCCATAGTAGCCATGTAAAACTTGCAACAACAAAGTAGAGGACGTCTAACTTGTTTTTGCAGGGCATGTTGTGATGTGATATGGTCAAGACATGATGCTAAATTTTATTGTATGAGATGATCATGTTTTGCAACACAATTATCGGCAATTGGAAGGAGCCATATGGTTGCCGCTTTATTGTATGAAATTCAATCGCCATGTAATTGCTTTACTTTATCACTAAGCGGTAGCGATAGTCGTGGAGGCAATAGTTGGCATGACGACAACGATGCTTCGATGGAGATAAAGGTCTCAAGCCGGTGACAATGGTGATCATGACAATGCTTTGGAGATGGAGATCAAAGGCACAAGATGATGATGACCATATCATATCACTTATATTGATTGCATGTGATGTTTATCTTTTATGCATCTTATTTTGCTTAGATCGACGGTAGCATTATAAGATGATCTCTGACTAAATTTCAAGGTATAAGTATTCTCCCTGAGTATGCACCGTTGCGAAAGTTCGTCATGCTGAGATACCACGTGATGATCGGGTGTGATAAGCTCTATGTTCACATACAATGGGTGCAAGCCAGTTTTGCACACGCAGAATACTAGGGTTAAACATGACGAGCCTAGCATATGCAAATATTGCCTCAGAACACTGAGACCGAAAGGTCAAGCATGAATCATATAGTAGATCTGATCAACATAGTGATGTTCACCATTGAAAACTACTCCATCTCATGTGATGATCGGACATGGTTTAGTTGATATGGATCACGTGATCACTTAGATGATCAGAGGGATGTCTGTCTAAGTGGGAGTTCTTAAGTAATATGATTAATTAAACTTTAATTTATCATGAACTTAGTACCTGATAGTATTGCATGTCTATGTTGTTGTAGATAGATGGCCCATGTTGTTGTTCCGTGGAATTTTAATGCGTTCCTAGAGAAAGCTATGTTGAAAGATGATGGTAGCAACTACACGGACTGGGTCCGTAACTGGAGGATTATCCTCATTGTTGCACAGAAGAATTATGTCATGGAAGCACCTCTAAGTGCCAAACCCGGTGCAGGAGCAACGCCAGATGTTATGAATGTCTGGCAAAGCAAAGCTGATGACTACTCGATAGTTCAGTGTGCCATGCTTTACGGCTTAGAACCGGGACTTCAATTTTGTTTTGAACGTCATGGAGCATATGAGATGTTCCAGGAGTTGAAGTTAATATTTCAAGAAAATGCCTGGATTGAGAGATATGAAGTCTCCAATAAATTCTACAGGTACAAGTTGGAGGAGAATAGTTCTGTCAGTGAACATATACTCAGAATATCTGGGTACCACAACCTCCTGACTCAACTTGGAGTTAATCTTCCCGATGATAGTGTAATTGATAGAGTTCTTCAATCACTGCCACCAAGCTACAAGAGCTTTGTGATGAACTATAATATGCAAGGGGTGGATAAGATGATTCCCGAGCTCTTCGCAATGCTAAAGGCTGTGGAGGTAGAAATCAAGAAGGATCATCAAGTGTTGATGGTCAACAAGACCACCAGTTTCAAGAAAAAGGGTAAAGGGAAGAACGGGAACTTCAAGAAGAACAGCAAGCCAGTTGCTCCTCAAGTGAAGAAACCCAAGTCTGGACCTAAGCCTGAAACTGAGTGCTTCTACTTCAAAGGGACTGGTCACTAGAAGCGGAACTGCCCCAAGTATTTGGCGGATAAGAAGGATGGCAAGGTGAACAAAGATATATGTGATATACATATTGTTGATGTGTACCTTACTAATGCTCGCAGTAGCGCCTGGGTATTTGATACTGGTTCTGTTGCTAATATTTGCAACTCGAAACAGGGGCTACAGATTAAGTGAAGATTGGCTAAGGACGAGGTGACGATGCATGTGGGAAATGGTTCCAAAGTCGATGTGATCGCGGTCGGCACGCTACCTATACATCTACCTTAGGGATTAAGTTTAGACCTGAATAATTGTTATTTGGTGCCAGCGTTGAGCATGAACATTATATCTGGATCTTGTTTGATGCGAGACGGTTATTCATTTAAATATGAGAATAATGGTTGTTCTATTTATATGAGTAATATCTTTTATGGTCATGCACCCTTGAAGAGTGTTCTATTTTTGATGAATCTCGAAAGTAGTGATACACATATTCATAATATTGAAGCCAAAAGATGCAGAGTTGATAATGATAGTGCAACTTATTTGTGGCACTGCCGTTTAGGTCATATTGGTGTAAAGCGCATGAAAAAACTCCATTCCGATGGACTTTTGGAATCACTTGATTATGAATCACTTGGTACTTGCGAACCATGCCTCATGGGCAAGATGACTAAAACGCCGTTCTCCGGAACTATGGAGCGAGCAATAGATTTGTTGGAAATCATATATAGTGATGTATGTGGTCCGATGAATGTTGAGGCTCACGGAGGGTATCGTTATTTTCTCACCTTCACAGATGATTTGAGCAGATATGGGTATATCTACTTGATGAAAAATAAGTCTGAAACATTTGAAAAGTTCAAAGAATTTTAGAGTGAAGTGGAAAATCATCGTAACAAGAAAATAAAGTTTCTATGATCTGATCGTGGAGGAGAATATTTGAGTTATGAGTTTGGTCTTCCTTCATTTGAAACAATGCGGAATATTTTCGCAACTCACGCCACCCGGAACACCACAGCGTAATGGTGTGTCCGAACATCGTAATCATACTTTACTAGATATGGTGCAATCTATGCTGTCTCTTACTGATTTACCGCTATCGTTTTGGGGTTATGCTTTAGAGACGGTTGCATTCACATTAAATAGGGCACCATATAAATCCATTGAGACGACGCCTTATGAACTATGGTTTCGCAAGAAACCAAAGTTGTCGTTTCTTAAAGTTTGGGGCTGCGATGCTTATGTGAAAAAGCTTCAACCTGATAAGATCAAACCCAAATCGGAGAAATGTGTCTTCATAGGATACCCAAAGGAGACTATTGGGTACACCTACTACCATAGATCCGAAGGCAAGACATTCGTTGCTAAGAATGGATCCTTTCTAGAGAAGTACTTTCTCTCGAAAGAAGTGAGTGGTAGGAAAGTAGAACTTGATGAGGTAATGGTACCTGCTCCCTTATTGGAAAGTAGTTCATCACAAAAATCTATTCCTGTGACTCCTACACCAATTGGTGAGGAAGCTAATGATGAAGATCATGTAACTTCAGATCAAGTTACTACCGAACTTCGTAGGTCAACCAGAGTAAGATCCGCACCAAAGTGGTATGGTAATCTTGTTCTGGAATTCATGTTACTTGACCATGACGAACCTACGAACTATGAGGAAGCGATGATGAGCCCAGATTCCGCAAAATGGCTTGAGGCCATGAAATCTGAGATGGGATCCATGTATGAGAATGTCACATCCCGAGTTCTGGTATGATCCTAGGCTTGCTCTGTGCATCATGTTTAAATTTCAAATGAAATTGAAATGGGGATGTTTCAAACCCTAGCACCAAAGCAACTCAAATAGGTTCAAATTAAAAGTGGAATTTCAATGAACCCAAAATGCTTTTCAAAAATGTTCATGGTCTTTGGAAAATGTTGGGAACAACAACCAGGGGTGATGCACATTTTTGCTACTCATTTTGGATTTTTGAATCAATGCCTAAATATTTGTTTTGGAGCTATTTAAATTATATAAATATTTTAATGGCTCCAAAAATGTTGGGAATTGGTGAGGGCCTCTAGAATATTATATCTAGATGCCACAATTATTTTCAGCATTTATGGAAATGTTTTAACATTTCTTTTAAATACAAAACAAATGTCAGAAATAAAAAAGAAAACAGGAAAGGATTTACCTGACTTACCTTGGCCCACCTACCTGTTGCCGGCCCAGCTGCACCGGCCAGCCCACCTGGTGGCCCAGCCCACCAGGGGCAGAGCCATCTTCAACCTCTGCCTACTGGCAGAGGCGTGGCGACGCGCCGTGCCAAGCCTCCACCTCCTGCTTCGCCGTGGCGTCTCCCCGCCACCTCCTGCTTCCTTCCCCGTCCATGACCGGGCACCTGGAGACGCCCGAGCCCCCCTGGTCCTTCCCCTCTCTTGCTACTCTCTCTCCCCTCCTCTGTTCCTCTCCCCGCAGCACACCGAGCGCACTCGTCGTCGCCGTTCGCCATTGCCGCACACAGAGCCTTCCCCTCGACCCCTCGACGTGCCCAGCAGCTCCGCTACCTCGTTCTCGACCTCCTCGCCAAGCCAAGCGACGCCGGACGCCGCCGGACGCCGCCGGACGCCCTCACGCCGTCGTCTTCAACCTCCCGACGCCGGAGATCTCCATCGCCGCCTCGCTTGCTCCGGCCCCTACCCGAGCTCGCTGACCCTCCCTGCGTGATCCCCGTGAGCCCCTGAACCGATTCCCCCTCTCCTTTTCCCTGTATGGCCGCCGTAGTCGTCGCTCCGCCGGAGACCGAACCACGCCGCCGCCCGAGCTTCTCGCCGCCGTGGCCATAGCCGTCGTAGCCCCAACCGAGCACGCCCATGTGCTCACCGCGCCGCGTAGGTGCCGCAGGAGCTAAGCACGCCACTCCACGGCCACCGCAGCCCCGTTCCCGAGCTCGCCCGAGCTCCGGCGACCGCCAAGGTCGACGCCGGTGACGACTCCAGCGACCTCAGCCCCTGCCGTTTGCACAAATGGATGCGGCGCATGCTCAGCTCCACGCAAAGCCCCTCCACCGTCCTTTTGGTCGCCGAAACGGCGATTCCGAGCCCTCCGCCGTGTTCGGCCTCGCCGGCGGCTAAACGCCGATGGGGTTGACCGGTCTGACCCCCCACAGCCCAGTTGACCTCCCCCCTCTCTCTCGCTGACATGTGGGCCCCAGCCCTATTAAGTTTTAGTTAAGATTAGTTTAACAACTAATTAACCCTGTTTAGCTAATTGGGTCACTGACGCGTGGGCCCAACCCCATTAACTAAACTAGTTTAGGTTTATTTTTGTATTAGGATTAACCATAGACACTGACGTGTGGACCCCACACGTCAGGTTTGACCTGGTCAGCCGCCTTTGACCTGCTGACGTAAGCATGACGCTGTGCTGACGCATTATATCATTTTCTGGTATTAATTTAAATCAGGAAATTCCAGAAAAATAGTTAAAACTTCTAAAAATCATAGAAATTCAACCGTAACTCCAAATCAAATAAATTATATATGAAAAATTATCAGAAAAATGCAAGGAATCCATTTATGCTAGTTTCATGCATGAAAAACGAAATTATACTTGCTGTATAAGTGAAAACGTAATAATGGCATGTTATATACTTAATTTGGGGTTTGCATATGAACCCTTGGTTCATATGGACTTCAACCAAATTGATGCTAGATGCATTAGGGCAAATCATAGCATATTTGAATGTCTACTTCATGCATCATATTGTTGCATATGGTTGTTTATTGATTGCGGGCACCGTTCCCTCTCAATAGGTTCTAGTCTGGAAGGTGTCCCGAGTACCTGTCTGAGGAGCAGTGCTTCTTCGTCGATCTATCAGGCAAGCAAACCCCCTTGAGCATCTCGATAAAATCCCACTCTCTCGCTCCTGCTCCTTTTACTGCATTAGGACAACAACGATTCAAACTGCTACTTTCTGCTGCGGTAGCTGAACCCATTCCTCTGCATGACCTGTCATTGCCACAGTAAATAGTTGAAACCCACTAGCATGAGTAGGAGTTGCTTGAGCCTTAATGTGCCTGCTCAACCATGCTTGTTTTCTTTATGCCTGCTGTGCTTGGAGTTGTGTCAGGTCTGATTCATCGCGAATGAATCGGAGTGGTGAACATGTCCGACGGGTAAAGGCTAAGTGTGGGAACACGTTTTGGTAAAGGTAGCGATGAGAGGCCATGTAGGAGTACATGGTGGGTTGTCTCATTGGAACCGTCCTTAAGCACTGAGTTCTGTGTATGTTGGCCAAGTCCAGTTACTACCACACATTGGGTTCCTGTTATCCGGCCCCTCTCGGCTTATTAATCCACTTGATCTCTGTCCAGGAGTTGCAACTAGTTTCTGGCGTTTATAGGTAGTGCTACTTGTCTACCAGGTGGTGTCCGACGGGACAGGCTTGGGACAGACTAGGTGCTGTGGCACGGTGTACCAAGTGGCACCCGGATGGTGGGCTTGGGAACCCTGCACACATCGTTTGGGGCCGTGAGCGACACCCCGGCCGGATCTCCTTGCGGATGGAACCCGAATAGGCGATAAACCTGGACGAGAGACTTGTGTGGTTAGTCAGGTCGTGGCCGACACCCTCGCCCGGCTTCCGCTTGAAGGTTGCCGAGGGACATGACGTGTACGGGGCTATAAGTGGCGAGAGCGTGTGTGAAGAAGTACACCCCTGCAGGGTCAATATTATCTATTCGAATAGCCGTCTTCCTCGGATATGGAAACTTGGAGGACTTATGTAGTACATAGACAATTTGAAGTGGATACTCTAAAATCCGCAAGATAAGCGTGAGTACGATGGATGGCCTTCTCGTAGGGAGACGAGAACGGATCCATAGTGGAGTATTGATATGGTGAATATGTGGACTCGTGGCGTCTTCTCACCTCAAAGAAGTTTCCGATACTTGTAGTATAGATTAGCCATTGAGTCAAAGCTGGCTTGCTGCTGTTAAACTCCACCACCCCCTTTGTTGATAATGTTGCATATGTAGATAGTTCTGATGTAAGACTTGCTGAGTACCTTTGTACTCACGTTTGCTTATTTATGGTTTGCAGTTGGTTACACTAGTGGCTTCGACGAGTAGCTTGTATCCCCCGGGGTCGTGTTTAGTCAGGCTTCTTAGTCTTTTCCTTTTGTAGTTGTCTGTACTCAGACATGTAATGCTTCCGTTGCTTGTATGCTCTGAATGATGGGTCATGAGACTCCTGTGTGTATTGATTGCTTTGTGGCTCTTCTGGGCCTTTATCTATATGAGTTTGAGTTATGTTGTGATGCCATGATATACAGCACATACTTGCATGTTATGCGTACGTGTAACGTGTATTGCTATGTGTGGGATCCGACAATCTAGTTGTTTGTCCTTGGCAGCCTCTCTTATGAGGAAATGTAGTCTAGTGCTTCCTTGAGCCATAGTAGTCCACTACAGCCTGGTTCACCGGAGTCCTGCTAGCCCAGCACTACTGCTCGGAACACTTGACTGGCCGGCATGTGTTTCACTTCGTTCCTGTGTCTGTCCTTTCGGGGAAATGTCAGGCGGTGACATCCGGAGTCCTGCTAGCCCAGTGCTACAGCCCGAATTCACACGTTGATGACCGACATGCTCGATGTGGTTCATGTATGCCTGTCCTCATGGGTTAGTGCCGCTTTGGGTTCACGACTAGCCATGTCGTCCTGGGTTCTTTGTCATATGGATGCTAGCGACACTATCATATACGTGAGCCAAAAGGCGCAAACGGTCCCGGGACAGGTAAGGTGGCACCCGTGGAAATGCCGTGCGTGAGGCCGCAAAGTGATATGATGTGTTACATGCTAGATCGGTGTGACTTGGGATCGGGGCCCCGATAGCGTTGGTATCAGAGCTTGACTGACTGTAGGATTACCAAGCCAAACTGGTCGAAGTTGAGTCTAGAAATGCTTAATTATATAAGGGAATTGATTGTGGAAGGGAACGTAAGGCCCTTTTTACTCCTTTACCCCATGTCATTCTTTCTGAGTCAGCCTCTTCTTTTCTACGAGGGTTAAGGCCTAGGCTTCTCCTCTATCTCTCAGGATGACGTGTTACTAAACCGTAAAGTCTTAGGATTGTTGGGTTGTGTCGCCGTACAGTTCTACTACTTCTGTGTGTCCTCAGTTTGACCCAGAACCTTGATATTATGATGCTGATTGATCATGCTATTCCTTTGATGAATGTCTCAAAAATCCTTTTGAGCATTTACAGCCGTTATGCTGCCGAAATTGTCCCAGGATTTCAAGAGTTTCCAATACGTTTGCATTACATTCCGCATCCTTATGTCGATGCTAATTCCATCCTTGTTTCCTTGGTTTCTGTGCCAGGATGTCGTCTGCTAACCGAGGTTCAGTTGCTCATAGCAAGAACCATGGAGATGGTAGGGATGAGGATCCTCCTGACCAGCCTTTGATAGCAGAGTTCTTGTTAGCATCCGAGAGGAACAAGCGTGAGACTAACCGCTTGCTGGCACAGATTGAGCAGAACACCGCACATCAGCGTAAGAAGTTGGTTTCCATCACCGACTTCATTGGTCTGAAACCACCCACCTTCCATCATGCCATTGAGCCACTCGATGCGGATGACTGGCTCCGGAGCATCACTCATAAGATGCTTTCTGCGAACGTAGTTGAAGGTGACAAGGTCACCTATGCTGCTTATCACCTGGAAGGTCCTGCTAGTATTTGGTGGCAGAGCTATGAGGCTATGCTTCCAGCTGGTCAGATTCCTACGTGGAAAGATTTCACCGAGGCCTTTCGTGAGCACCACATTCCTCAGGCTCTAATTGACCGCAAGAGGGAAGAGTTCTGTAGTTTTACCCAGGGTAAGCTGCCTGTTGATGCTTAGAGTAGGGAGTTTGGAAACCTCACCCGCTATGCTACAGAAGAAGTGTCCACGGACGCTAAGAAGCAGGCTAGGTTCCGGAAGGGTCTCAACCCTAAGTTGCGTCATGATCTCCACCTGCATCATTGCAATACTTTCCAGGCTCTTGTGAACAAGGCCATTAATGTAGAGACAGCTCAACTCACTTACGAGGAGTCTCGTAAGCACAACCATGATCTGGGTTCTTCCTCCCGCTCTGGCTCTCAGAAGCGACGGATTTGGATTCCGAACTCGGCTCTTCCACCTTCATATGCATCGAGGCCATCCTATGTGGCGCCTCACCCAACTCAGCAACATGCTCCACCCAGGCCTATTAGTGGACCACTTGCCAATGTAGGTCCATGTCCTATCGCAGGAACTTGCTTCACCTGCGGAGAACCAGGACACTATGGGCGTGACTGCCCTCAGTCCAGTTATACTCCACCCCAGTCTGAGAGGTCTGTTGGCCATGAAAAGCCATCAGTCAAGATGATCAGTACCAAGCCAGCCTCCATTGAACGAGCATGTGTGCACCATGTCTCAGCTTCAGAAGTTCAAGACGATCCCGATGTCGTACTGGGTACGCTTCTTGTCAATTGTCACCCAGCTTCAGTTCTGTTCGATACTGGAGCATCCCACTCCTTCATATCCGAAGGTTATGCTCGGTTGCACGACATGTCATTTTGTGATATGCCAACTCCACTAATAATCCAGACTCCTGGATCCAAATGGCAAACCTCCAAGGTAAGCCATGGTAATGAAATCCTTGTTGATAGACTGGTTTTCCTTGCTTCTTTGATATCTCTCAAGTCCTCAGATATTAACATCATCTTGGGTATGGACTGGATGACAGCTCATCATGCCAAGATCGATTGTTACACCAGATCTGTTCAACTTACACATCCATCTGGCAAAATAGTCACTGTCTCTACTAGAGTTGCAAAGCGTCAACTCTATTCTCTTAATGTCAGCCCTCTTCCAGACCTTGAAGATATTCCGGTAGTCCGTGACTTCCCGGATGTTTTTCCAGAAGAACTGCCAGGTGTCCCACCTGATAGAGATGTAGAGTTTGTCATAAAACTTATCCCAGGAACTGTTCCAATCTCTAGGAGACCATACAAGATGGCACCTTTTGAGTTAGCCGAGCTTAAGAAACAACTTGATGAGTCCTTGCAAAAGGGTTTCATCCGTCCCAGTTCTTCTCCTTGGGCTTGTCCTATCCTCTTCATCAAGAAGAAGGATGGTACGGATCGAATGGTTGTAGATTATCGTCCCATAAATTTGGTCACGATAAAGAACAAGTATCCGCTCCCCAGGATCAACAACCTGTATGATCAGCTCACTGGATCCTCAGGTTTTTCCAAGATGGATTTGAGGTTAGGCTACCACCAAATCAAAATCAGAAATGGGGACATCCCCAAAACGGCCTTTGTCACTCGTTATGGTCAATACGAGTACGCCGTGATGTCTTTCGGCCTAACCAATGCTCCAGCTACTTTCTCCCGCTTGATGAACTCGATCTTTATGGAGTACTTAGATAAGTTCGTCGTGGTTTATCTCGATGATATTCTTATTTACTCGAAGAACGAGGAAGAGCATGCCGAACATCTCAGGCTTGTATTAGAAAAACTCAGAGAGCATCGCCTTTATGCCAAGTTCTCCAAGTGTGAATTTTGGTTGCCAGAAGTGACCTATCTGGGCCACGTGATCTCTGGTAAGGGCATTGCTATCAATCCCGAGAGTGTCAAAGCCGTTCTCGATTGGACTCCACCTGGAACGGTCAAACAAGTTAGGAGTTTCCTTGGTTTAGCCAGTTATTGTCGCCGCTTCGTTGAAAACTTCTCCAAAGTGGCCAAACCCCTCACGGAGCTTCTCAAGAAAGATAAAAGGTTTGAGTGGACCCCATAGTGTGAGCACAGTTTTCAGGAACTGAAAAGACGCTTGACTTCTGCGCCCATACTCGTGCCACCGGATTTCACTAAAGACTTTGTTATCTATTGCGATGCTTCGCGTCAAGGACTAGGTTGTATTCTTATGCAGGATCGTCATGTGATTGCCTATGCATCTCGACAGTTGCATCCACATGAGGAAAATTATCCTACACATGATCTGGAGCTTGCAGCCGTAGTCTATGCACTTAAGACTTGGCGACATTACCTTCTTGGTAACCGTTGCGAAATCTACACTAACCATCAGAGTCTCAAGTATATCTTCACCCAACCGGATCTGAATCTTAGACAGAGACGTTGGTTGGAGTTGATCTCGGATTATGACTTAGGAATCACCTACACCCCAGGCAAAGCCAATGTCATGGCTGATGCTTTAAGTCGTAAATCCTATTGCAACAACCTCATGTTGCAACAATGTCAACCACCCCTCCATGAGGAATTCTGTAAGCTTAACCTTCACATAGCTCCTCATGGTTCCCTTTCTACCTTGGTGGCGAAACCTACCCTTACGGATCAGATCGTAGAGGCTCAGAAGCATGATACGGGAATCTCCCGGATCAAGGGAGTTGCTGGCTGTTTCTCTATGGATGAACAAGGTGTTGTTTACTTTCGTAACCGTTTGGTGGTTCCCAAATGTCAACAGATGCAGCAACTGATCCCTAAGGAGGCCCATGAATCCCCTGTCACGATTCATCCCGGTAGTACAAAGATGTATCAGGACCTACGCCAGAGGTTCTGGTGGACTAGGATGAAGAAAGAAATCGCTCAGTATATTGCCAACTGTGACGTTTGTCGTCGCGTTAAGGTAGAGCATCAAAGACCTGCTGGCACCCTTCAACCTTTAGCTATTCCCGAGTGGAAATGGGACAAAGTTGGTATGGACTTCATCATCGGCTTTCCCAGGACCAAGAAAGGAAATAATGCTATCTTCGTAGTCATTGATTGTCTCTCCAAAGTGGCCCACTTCCTACCTGTTCGAGAGAGTATCACTGCTAGTCAGCTCGCTGACTTATATATCTCCCGAATAATGTCACTCCATGGTGTTCCACTAGAGATCAACTCAGATCGTGGCAGTCTTTTCACCTCTCATTTCTAGGAAAGTTTCCAAACTGCCATGGGCACCCATCTTTCCTTCAGTACCGCTTTCCACCCTCAATCAAGTGGTCAGGTGGAAAGGGTCAACCAAATTCTTGAAGACATGCTTAGAGCTTGCGTTATCTCATTCAGTATGGATTGGGAGAAATGTCTTCCCTTTGCCGAGTTTGCTTATAACGATAGCTACCAATCCAGTCTTAAGAAAGCACCCTTCGCGATCCTGTATGGACGAAGATGTCGAACACCTTTGAACTGGTCAGAAACTGGCGAAAGACAATTCTTTGGACCGGATATGATCCAGGAGGCAGAAGAGCAAGTTCGCATCATTCGTGAGAATTTGAAAACATCCCAATCTCGCCAAAAGAGCCAGTATGACCGCCGTCATAAGGAAGTGGCTTATGAACTTGGCGACAAGGCTTACCTTCGGGTTACTCCTTTGAAGGGTACCCATCGTTTCGGTATCAAGGGCAAGTTGGATCCTCGTTACGTCGGTCCTTTTCGCATTCTCGCTAAACGAGGAGAGGTTGCCTACCAATTGGAACTACCCCCACATCTTTCTCGAGTTCATGATGTCTTCCACGTCTCTCAACTCAGGCGTTGCTTCTCGGATCCCATTTGCGGAATGGACCACGAAACGCTTGATCTTCAAGATAACCTCACTTATCGAGAGTACCCCGTTCGCATTCTGGATCAAGCAGAGCGTGTCACTTGATGTCATAACATCAAGTTTCTCAAGGTTCTATGGTCCCATCATTCTGAGAGAGAAGCTACTTGGGAGCGAGAAGATTGTCTTTGACTTGAGTACCCCGCTTTCTTTCCGCCAACTCCTGAATCTCGGGACGAGATTTTTCCGAGTGGGGGCGAGTTGTCACATCCCTAGTTCTGGTATGATCCTAGGCTTGCTCTGTGCATCATGTTTAAATTTCAAATGAAATTGAAATGGGGATGTTTCAAGCCCTAGCACCAAAGCAACTCAAATAGGTTCAAATTAAAAGTGGAATTTCAATGAACCCAAAATGCTTTTCAAAAATGTTCATGGTCTTTGGAAAATGTTGGGAACAACAACCAGAGGTGATGCACATTTTTGCTACTCATTTTGGATTTTTGAATCAATGCCTAAATATTTGTTTTGGAGCTATTTAAATTATATAAATATTTTAATGGCTCCAAAAATGTTGGGAATTGGTGAGGGCCTCTAGAATATTATATCTAGATTCCACAATTATTTTCAGCATTTATGGAAATGTTTTAACATTTCTTTTAAATGCAAAACAAATGTCAGAAATAGAAAAAGAAAACAGGAAAGGATTTACCTGACTTACCTCGGCCCACCTACCTGTTGCCGGCCCAGCTGCACCGGCCAGCCCACCTGGTGGCCCAACCCACCAGGGGCAGAGCCGTCTTCAACCTCTACCTACTGGCAGAGGCGTGGCGACGCGCCGTGCCGAGCCTCCACCTCCTACTTCGCCATGGCGTCTCCCCGCCACGTCCTGCTTCCTTCCCCGTCCCTGACAGGGCACCTGGAGACGCCCGAGCCCCCCTAGTCCTTCCCCTCTCTCGCTGCTCTCTCTACCCTCCTCTGTTCCTCTCCCCGCAGCACACCAAGCGCACTCGTCGTCGCCGTTCGCCATTGCCGCACCCAGGGCCTTCCCCTCGACCCCTCGACGTGCCCAGCAGCTCCGCTACCTCGTTCTTGACCTCCTCGCCAAGCCAAGAGACACCGGACGCCGCCGGACGCCCTCACGCCGTCATCTTCAACCTCCCGACATCGGAGATCTCCATCACCGCCTCGCTTGCTCCGGCCCCTCCCCGAGCTCGCTGACCCTCCCTGCGTGATCCCTGTGAGCCCCTGAACCGATTCCCCCTCTCCTTTTCCCTGTACGGCCGCCGTAGTCATCGCTCCACCGGAGACAGAACCACGCCGCCGTGGCCACAGCCATCGTAGCCCCCAACCGAGCACGCCCACGTGCTCACCGCGCCGCGTAGGTGCCGCAGGAGCTAAGCACGCCACTCCACGGCCTACGCAGCCCCGTTCCCGAGCTCGCCCGAGCTCCGGCAACCGCCAAGGTCGATGCCGGTGACGACTTCGGCCACCTTAGCCCCTGCCGTTTGCACAAATGGATGCGGCGCACGCCCAACTCCATGCAGAGCCCCTCCGCCGTCCTTTTGGTCGCCGGAACGGCGATCCCGAGCCCCTCCGCCGCTTTCGGCCTCGCCGGCGGCTAAACGTCGGTGGGGTTGACCGGTCTGACCCCCCATAGCCCAGTTGACCTCCCCCCTCCCTCTCGCTGACATGTGGGCCCCGGCCCTGTTAAGTTTTAGTTAAGATTAGTTTAACAACTAATTAACCCTGTTTAGCTAATTGGGTCACTGACGCGTGGGCCCAACCCCATTAACTAAACCAGTTTAGGTTTATTTTTGCATTAGGATTAACCACAGACACTGACGTGTGGACCCCACATGTCAGGTTTGACCTGGTCAGCCGCCTTTGACCTGCTGATGTCAGCATGACGCTGTGCTGACGCATTATATCATTTTCTGGTATTAATTTAAATCAGGAAATTCCAGAAAATAGTCAAAACTTCAAAAAAATCATAGAAATTCAACCGTAACTCCAAATCAAATAAATTAGATATGAAAAATTATTAGAAAAATGCAAGGAATCCATTTATGCTAGTTTCATGCATGAAAGACCAACTTATACTTGCTGTATAAGTGAAAACGTAATAATGGAATGTTATATACTTAATTTGGGGTTTGCATATGAACCCTTGGTTCATATGGAGTTCAACCAAATTGATGCTAGATGCATTAGGGCAAATCATAGCATCTTTGAATGTCATCTTCATGCATCATATTGTTACATATGGTTGTTTATTGATTGCGGGCACCGTTCCCTCTCGATAGGTTCTACTCCGGAAGGTGTCCGGAGTACCTGTCTGAGGAGCAGTGCTTCTTCGTCGATTTATCAGGAAAGCAAACCCCCTTGAGCATCTCGATAAAATCCCACTCTCTCGCTCCTACTCCTTTTACTGCATTAGGACAACAACGATTCAAATTGCTACTTTCTGCTGCGGTAGCTGAACCCATTCCTCTGCATGACCTGTCATTGCCACAGTAAATAGTTGAAACCCACTACCATGAGTAGGAGTTGCTTGAGCCTTAATGTGCCTGCTCAACCATGCTTGTTTTCTTTATGCCTGCTATGCTCAGAGTTGTGTCAGGTCTGATTCATCAGGAATGAATCGGAGTGGTGAACATGTGCTACGGGTAAAGGCTAAGTGTGTGAACACGTTTTGGTAAAGGTAGCGATGAGAGGCCATGTAGGAGTACATGGTGGGTTGTCTCATTGGAACCGTCCTTAAGCACTGAGTTCTGTGTATGTTGTCCAAGTCCAGTTACTACCACACATTGGGTTCCGGTTATCCGGCCCCTCTCGGCTTATTAATCCACTTGATCTCTATCCAGGAGTTGCAACTAGTTTCTGGCGTTTATAGGTAGTGCTACTTGTCTACCAGGTGGTGTCCGACGGGACAGGCTTGGGACAGACTAGGCACTGTGGCACGGTGTACCAAGTGGCACCCGGATGGTGGGCTTGGGAACCCTGCACACATCGTTTGGGGCCGTGAGCGACACCCCAGCCGGATCTCCTTGCGGATGGAACCCAAATAGGTGATAAACTTGGATGAGGGACTTGTGTGGTTAGTCAGGTCGTGGCCGACACCCTCGCCTGGCTTCCACTTGAAGGTTGCCGAGGTACATGACGTGTACGGGGCTATAAGTAGCGAGAGCGTGTGTGAAGAAGTACACCCCTGCAGGGTCAATATTATCAATTCGAATAGCCGTTTTCCTCGGATATGGAAACTTGGAGGACTTATGTAGTACATAGACAATTTGAAGTGGATACTCTAAAATCCGCAAGATAAGCGTGAGTACTATGGATGGCCTTCTCGTAGGGAGACGGGAACGGATCCATAGTGGAGTATTGATATGGTGAATATGTGGACTCGTGGCGTGTTCTCACCTCAAAGAAGTTTCTGATACTCGTAGTATAGATTAGCCATTGAGTCAAAGCTGGCTTGCTGCTGTTAAACTCCACCACCCCCTTTGTTGATAATGTTGCATATGTAGATAGTTCTGATGTAAGACTTGCTGAGTACCTTTGTACTCACGTTTGCTTATTTATGTTTTGCAGTTGGTTACACTAGTGGCTTCGACGAGTAGCTTGTATCCCAGCTACGATCTTGTACCCTTGGGAGGGTCGCATTTAGTCAGGCTTCTTAGTCTTTTCCTTTTGTAGTTGTCTGTACTCAGACATGTAATGCTTCCGTTGCTTGTATGCTCTGAATGATGGGTCATGAGACCCTTGTGTGTATTGATTGCTATGTGGCTCTTTTGGGCCTTTATCTATATGAGTTTGAGTTATGTTGTGATGCCATGATGTACAGCACATACTTGCATGTTATGCGTACGTGTAACGTGTATTGCCATCTGTGGGATCCGACAATCTAGTTGTTTGTCCTTGGCAGCCTCTCTTATGAGGAAATGTAGTCTAGTGCTTCCTTGAGCCATAGTAGTCCGCTACAGCCCAGTTCACCGAAGTCCAGCTAGCCCAGCACTACTGCTCGGAACAATTGACTGGCCGGCATGTGTTTCACTTCGTTCCTGTGTCTGTCCCTTCGGGGAAATGTCACGCGGTGACATCTGGAGTCCTGCTAGCCCAGTGCTACAGCCCGAATTCACACGTTGATGACCGACATGCTCGATGTGGTTCATGTATGCCTGTCCTCATGGGTTAGTGCCGCTTTGGGTTCACGACTAGCCATGTCGGCCCGGGTTCTTTGTCATATGGATGCTAGCGACACTATCATATACGTGAGCCAAAAGGCACAAACGGTCCCGGGCCAGGTAAGGTGGCACCCGTGGGAATGCCGTGTGTGAGGCCGCAAAGTGATATGATGTGTTACATGCTAGATCGGTGTGACTTGGGATCGGGGTCCCGACAGCGTTGGTATCAGAGCTTGACTGACTGTACGATTACCAAGCCAAACTGGTCGAAGTTGAGTCTAGAAATGCTTTAGTTATATAAGGGAATTGATTGTGGAAGGGAACGTAAGGCTCTTTCTACTCCTTTACCCTATGTCATTCTTTCTGAGTCGGCCTCTTCTTTTCTACGAGGGTTAAGGCCTAGGCTTCTCCTCTATCTCTCAGGATGACATGTTACTAAACCGTAAAGTCTTAGGATTGTTGGGTTGTGTCGCCGTACAGTTCTACTACTTCTGTGTGTCCTCAGTTTGACCCAGAAAGTTGATATTATGATGCTGATTGATCATGCTATTCCTTTGATGAATGTCTCAAAAATCCTTTTGAGCATTTACAGCCGTTATGCTGCTGAAATTGTCCCAGGATTTCAAGAGTTTCCAATGCTTTTGCATTACATTCCACATCCTTATGTCGATGCTAATTCCATCCTTGTTTCCTTGGTTTCTGTGCCAGGATGTCGTCTGCTAACCGAGGTTCAGTTGCTCATAGCAAGAACCATGGAGATGGTAGGGATGAGGATCCTCCTGACCAGCCTTTTGATGGCAGAGTTCTTGTTAGCATCCGAGAGGAACAAGCGTGAGACTAACCGCTTGCTGGCACAGATTGAGCAGAACACCGCACATCTGCGTAAGAAGTTGGTTTCCATCACCTACTTCATTGTTCTGAAACCACCCACCTTCCATCATGCCATTGAGCCACTTGATGCGGATGACTGGCTCCGGAGCATCACTCACAAGATGCTTTCTGCAAACGTAGTTGAAGGTGACAAGGTCACCTATGCTGCTTATCACCTGGAAGGTCCTGCTAGTATTTGGTGGCAGAGCTATGAGGCTATGCTTCCAGCTGGTCAGATTCCTACGTGGAAAGATTTCACCGAGGCCTTTCGTGAGCACCACATTCCTCAGGCTCTCATTGACCGCAAGAGGGAAGAGTTCTGTAGTTTTACCGAGGGTAAGCTGCCTGTTGATGCTTACAGTAGGGAGTTTGGAAACCTCGCCCGCTATGCTACAGAAGAAGTGTCCACGGACGCTAAGAAGCAGGCTAGGTTCCGGAAGGGTCTCAACCCTAAGTTGCGTCGTGATCTCCACCTGCATCATTGTGATACTTTCCAGGCTCTTGTGAACAAGGCCATTAATGCAGAGACAGCTCAACTCACTTACGAGGAGTCTCATAAGCACAACCGTGATCTGGGTTCTTCCTCCTGCTCTGGCTCTCAGAAGCGACGGATTTGCATTCCGAACTCAGCTCTTCCACCTCGATATGCACCGAGGCCTTCCTATGTGGCGCCTCACCCAACTCAGCAACATGCTCCACCCAGGCCTATTAGTGGACCACTTGCCAATGTAGGTCCACGTCCTACCGCAGGAACTTGCTTCACCTGCGGACAACCAGGACACTATGCGCGTGACTGCCCTCAGTCCAGTTATACTCCACCCCAGTCTGAGAGGTCTGTTGGCCGTGAAAAGCCATCAGTCAAGATGATCAGTACCAAGCCAGCCTCCATTGAACGAGCATGTGTGCACCATGTCTCAGCTTCAGAAGTTCAAGATGATCCCGATGTCGTACTGGGTACGCTTCTTGTCAATTGTCACCCAGCTTCAGTTCTGTTCGATACTGGAGCATCCCACTCCTTCATATCCGAAGGTTATGCTCGGTTGCACGACATGTCATTTTTTGATATGCCAACTCCACTAATAATCCAGACTCCTGGTTCCAAATGGCAAACCTCCAAGGTAAGCCATGGTAATGAAATCCTTGTTGATAGACTGATTTTCCTTGCTTCTTTGATATCTCTCAAGTCCTCAGATATTAACATCATCTTGGGTATGGACTGGATGACAGCTCATCATGCCAAGATCGATTGTTACACCAGATCTGTTCAACTTACACATCCATCTGGCAAAATAGTCACTGTCTCTACTAGAGTTGCAAAGCGTCAACTATATTCTCTTAATGCCAGCCCTCTTCCAGACCTTGAAGATATTCCGGTAGTCCGTGACTTCCCGGATGTTTTTCCAGAAGAACTGCCAGGTGTCCCACCTGATAGAGATGTAGAGTTTGTCATAGAACTTATCCCAGGAACTGTTCCAATCTCTAGGAGACCATACAATATGGCACCTTTGGAGTTAGCCGAGCTTAAGAAACAACTTGATGAGTCCTTGCAAAAGGGTTTCATCCGTCCCAGTTCTTCTCCTTGGGCTTGTCCTGTCCTCTTCGTCAAGAAGAAGGATGGTACGGATCGAATGGTTGTAGATTATCGTCCCATAAATTTGGTCACGATAAAGAACAAGTATCCGGTCCCCAGGATTAATGACCTGTATGATCAGCTCGCTGGATCCTCAGTCTTTTCCAAGATGGATTTGAGGTTAGGCTACCACCAAATCAAAATCAGAAATGGGGACATCCCCAAAACGGCCTTTATCACTCGTTATGGTCAATACGAGTACACCGTGATGTCTTTCGGCCTAACCAATGCTCCAGCTACTTTCTCCCGCTTGATGAACTCGATCTTTATGGAGTACTTAGATAAGTTCATCGTGGTTTATCTCGATGATATTCTTATTTACTCGAAGAACGAGGAAGAGCATGCCGAACATCTTAGGCTTGTATTAGAAAAACTCAGAGAGCATCGCCTTTATGCCAAGTTCTCCAAGTGTGAATTTTGGTTGCCAGAAGTGACCTATCTGGGCCACGTGATCTCTGGTAAGGGCATTGCTGTCAATCCCGAGAGTGTCAAAGCCGTTCTTGATTGGACTCCACCTGGAACGGTCAAACAAGTTAGGAGTTTCCTTGGTCTAGCCAGTTATTGTCGCCGCTTCGTTGAAAACTTCTCCAAAGTGGCCAAACCCCTCACAGAGCTTCTCAAGAAAGATAAAAGGTTTGAGTGGACCCCATAGTGTGAGCACAGTTTTCAGGAACTAAAAAGACGCCTGACTTCTGCGCCCATACTCGTGCCACCGGATTTCACTAAAGACTTTGTTATCTATTGCGATGCTTCGCGTCAAGGACTAGGTTGCATTCTTATGCAGGATTTTCATGTGATTGTCTATGCATCTCGACAGTTGCATCCACATGAGGAAAATTATCCTACACATGATCTTGAGCTTGCAGCCGTAGTCTATGCACTTAAGACTTGGCGACATTACCTTCTTGGTAACCGTTGCGAAATCTACACTAACCATCAGAGTCTCAAGTATATCTTCACCCAACCGGATCTGAATCTCAGACAGAGATGATGGTTGGAGTTGATCTCGGATTATGACTTAGGAATCACCTACACCCCAGGCAAAGCCAATGTCATGGCTGATGCTTTAAGTCGTAAATCCTATTGCAACAACCTCATGTTGCAACAATGTCAACCACCCCTCCATGAGGATTTCTGTAAGCTTAACCTTCACATAGCTCCTCATGGTTCCCTTTCTACCTTGGTGGCGAAACCTACCCTTACGGATCAGATCATAGAGGCTCAGAAGCATGATACGGGAATCTCCCGGATCAAGAAGAATATTTCCAAGGGAGTTGCTTGCTGTTTCTCTATGGATGAAGGAGGTGTTGTTTACTTTGGTAACCGTTTGGTGGTTCCCAAATGTCAACAGATGCAGCAACTGATCCTTAAGGAGGCCCATGAATCCCCTCTCATGATTCATCCCGGTAGTAAAAAGATGTATCAGGACCTACGCCAGAGGTTCTGGTGGACTAGGATGAAGAGAGAAATCGCTCAGTATATTGCCAACTGTGACGTTTGTCGTCACGTTAAGGCAGAGCATCAAAGACCTGCTGGCACCCTTCAACCTTTAGCTATTCCCGAGTGGAAATGGGACAAAGTTGGTATGGACTTCATCACCGGCTTTCCCAGGACCAAGAAAGGAAATAATGCTATCTTCGTAGTCATTGATTGTCTCTCCAAAGTGGCCCACTTCCTACCTGTTCGAGAGAGTATCACTGCTAGTCAGCTCGCTGACTTATATATCTCCCGAATAGTGTCACTCCATGGTGTTCCACTAGAGATCAATTCAGACCGTGGTAGTCTTTTCACCTCTCATTTCTGGGAAAGTTTCCAAACTGCCATGGGCACCCATCTTTCCTTCAGTACCGCTTTCCACCCTCAATCAAGTGGTCAGGTGGAAAGGGTCAACCAAATTCTTGAAGACATGCTTAGAGCTTGCGTTATCTCATTCGGTATGGATTGGGAGAAATGTCTTCCCTTTGCCAAGTTTTCTTATAACAATAGCTACCAATCCAGTCTTAAGAAAGCACCCTTCGCGATCCTGTATGGACGAAGATGTCGAACACCTTTGAACTAGTCAGAAACCGGAGAAAGACAATTCTTTGGACCGGATATGATCCAGGAGGCAGAAGAGCAAGTTCGCATCATTCGTGAGAATTTGAAAATAGCCCAATCTCGCCAAAAGAGCCAGTATGACCGTCGTAATAAGGAAGTGGCTTATGAAGTTGGCGACAAGGCTTACCTTCGGGTTACTCCTTTGAAGGCTACCCATCGTTTCGGTATCAAGGGCAAGTTGGCTCCTCGTTACATCGGTCCTTTTCGCATTCTCGCTAAACGAGGAGAGGTTGCCTACCAATTGGAACTACCCCCACATCTTTCTCGAGTTCATGATGTCTTCCACGTCTCTCAACTCAGGCGTTGCTTCTCGGATCCCGTCCGTGGAGTGGACCACGAAACGCTTGATCTTCAAGATAACCTCACTTATCGAGAGTACCCCGTTCGCATTCTGGATCAAGCAGAGCGTGTCACTCGACGTCATAACATCAAGTTTCTCAAGGTTCTATGGTCTCATCATTCCGACAGAGAAGCTACTTGGGAGCGAGAAGATCGTCTTCGGCTTGAGTACCCCGCTTTCTTTCCGCCAACTCCTGAATCTCGGGACGAGATTTTTCCGAGTGGGGGCGAGTTGTCACATCCCTAGTTCTGGTATGATCCTAGGCTTGCTCTGTGCATCATGTTTAAATTTCAAATGAAATTGAAATGGGGATGTTTCAAACCCTAGCACCAAAGCAACTCAAATAGGTTCAAATTAAAAGTGGAATTTCAATGAACCCAAAATGCTTTTCAAAAATGTTCATGGTCTTTGGAAAATGTTGGGAAAAACAACCAGAGGTGATGCACATTTTTGCTACTCATTTTGGATTTTTGAATCAATGCCTAAATATTTGTTTTGGAGCTATTTAAATTATATAAATATTTTAATGGCTCCAAAAATGTTGTGAATTGGTGAGGGCCTCTAGAATATTATATCTAGATGCCACAATTATTTTCAGCATTTATGGAAATGTTTTAACATTTCTTTTAAATACAAAACAAATTTCAGAAATAGAAAAAGAAAACATGAAAGGATTTACCTGACTTACCTCGGCCCACCTACCTGTTGCCGGCCCAGCTGCACCGGCCAGCCCACCTGGTGGCCAAACCCACCAGGGGCAGAGCCGTCTTCAACCTTTGCCTACTGGCAGAGGCGTGGCGACGCGCCGTGCCGAGCCTCCACCTCCTGCTTCGCCGTGGCGTCTCCCCGCCACCTCCTGCTTCCTTCCCCGTCCCTGAGAGGGCACCTGGAGACGCCCGAGCCCCCCTGCTCCTTCCCCTCTATCGCTGCTCTCTCTCCCCTCCTCTGTTCCTCCTCCCGCAGCACACCGAGCGCACTCGTCGTCGCCGTTCGCCATTGCCGCACCCAGAGCCTTCCCCTCGACCCCTCGACGTGCCCAGCAGCTCCGCTACCTCGTTCTCGACCTCCTCGCCAAGCCAAGCGACACCGGACGCCGCCGTACGCCCTCACACCGTCGTCTTCAACCTCTCGACGCCGGAGATCTCCATCGCCGCCTCACTTGCTCCGGCCCTCCCCGAGCTCGCTGACCCTCCCTGCGTGATCCCCGTGAGCCCCTGAACCGATTCCCCCTCTCCTTTTCCCTGTACGGCCGTCGTAGTCGTCGTTCCGCCGGAGACCGAACCACGCCGCCATGGCCACAGCCGTCGTAGCCCCCAACCGAGCACGCCGACGTGCTCGCCGCGCCGCGTAGGTGCCGCAGGAGCTAAGCACGCCACTCCACGGCCACCGCAGCCCCGTTCCCGAGCTCGCCCGAGCTCCGGCGACCGCCAAGGTCGACGCCAGTGACGACTCCGGCCACCTCAGCCCCTGCCGTTTGCACAAATGGATGCGGCGCATGCCCAGCTCCACGCAGAGCCCCTCGGCTGTCCTTTTGGTCGCCGGAACGGCGATCCTGAGCCCCTCCGCCGCGTTCGGCCTCGCCGGCGGCTAAACGCCGGTGGGGTTGACCGGTCTGACCCCCCACAGCCCAGTTGACCTCCCCCCTCTCTCTCGCTGACATGTGGGCCCCGGCCCTGTTAAGTTTTAGTTAAGATTAGTTTAACAACTAATTATCCTTGTTTAGCTAATTGGGTCACTGACGCGTGGGCCCAACCCCATTAACTAAACCAGTTTAGGTTTATTTTTGGATTAGGATTAACCACAGACACTGATGTGTGGACCCCACACGTCAGGTTTGACCTGGTCAGCCGCCTTTGACCTGCTGACGTAAGCATGACGCTGTGCTGACGCATTATATCATTTTTTGGTATTAATTTAAATCAGGAAATTCCAGAAAATAGTTAAAACTTCTAAAAATCATAGAAATTCAACCGTAACTCCAAATCAAATAAATTATATATGAAAAATTATCAGAAAAATACAAGGAATCCATTTATGCTACTTTCATGCATGAAAAACCAACTTATACTTGCTGTATAAGTGAAAACGTAATAATGGAATGTTATATACTTAATTTGGGGTTTGCATATGAACCCTTGGTTCATATGGACTTCAACCAAATTGATGCTAGATGCATTAGGGCAAATCATGGCATCTTTGAATGTCATCTTCATGCATCGTATTGTTGCATATGGTTGTTTATTCATTGCGGGCACCGTTCCCTCTCGATAGGTTCTACTCCGGAAGGTGTCCCGTGTACCTGTCTGAGGAGCAGTGCTTCTTCGCCGATTTATCAGGAAAGCAAACCCCCTTGAGCATCTCGATAAAATCCCACTCTCTCGCTCCTGCTCCTTTTACTGCATTAGGACAACAACGATTCAAACTGCTACTTTCTGCTGCGGTAGCTGAACCCATTCCTCTGCATGACCTGTCATTGCCACAGTAAATAGTTGAAACCCACTAGCATTAGTAGGAGTTGCTTGAGCCTTAATGTGCCTGCTCAACCATGCTTGTTTTCTTTATGCCTGCTATGCTCAGAGTTGTGTCAGGTCTGATTCATCGGGAATGAATCGGAGTGGTGAACATGTCCTACGGGTAAAGGCTAAGTGTGTGAACACGTTTTGGTAAAGGTAGCGATGAGAGGCCATGTAGGAGTACATGGTGGGTTGTCTCATTGGAACCGTCCTTAAGCACTGAGTTCTGTGTATGTTATCCAAGTCCTGTTACTACCACACATTGGGTTTCGGTTATCCGGCCCCTCTCGGCTTATTAATCCACTTGATCTCTGTCCAGGAGTTGCAACTAGTTTCTGGCGTTTATAGGTAGTGCTACTTGTCTACCAGGTGGTGTCCGATGGGACAGGCTTGGGACAGACTAGGCACTGTGGCACAGTGTACCAAGTGGCACCCGGATGGTGGGCTTGGGAACCCTGCACACATCGTTTGGAGCCGTGAGCGACACCCCGGCCGGATCTCCTTGCGGATGGAACCCAAATAGGCGATAAACCTGGACGAGAGACTTGTGTGGTTAGTCAGGTCATGGCCGACACCCTCGCCTGGCTTCCGCTTGAAGGTTGCCGAGGTACATGACGTGTACGGGGCTATAAGTGGCGAGAGCGTGTGTGAAGAAGTACACCCCTGCAGGGTCAATATTATCTATTCGAATAGCCGTTTTCCTCGGATATGGAAACTTGGAGGACTTATGTAGTACATAGACAATTTGAAGTGGATACTCTAAAATCCGCAAGATAAGCGTGAGTACTATGGATGGCCTTCTCGTAGGGAGACGGGAATGGATCCATAGTGGAGTATTGATATGGTGAATATGTGGACTCGTGGCGTCTTCTCACCTCAAAGAAGTTTCTGATACTCGTAGTATAGATTAGCCATTGAGTCAAAGCTGGCTTGCTGGTGTTAAACTCCACCACCCCCTTTGTTGATAATGTTGCATATGTAGATAGTTCTGGTGTAAGACTTGCTGAGTACCTTTGTACTCACGTTTGCTTATTTATGTTTTGTAGTTGGTTACACTAGTGGCTTCGACGAGCAGCTTGTATCCCAGCTATGATCTTGTACCCTTGGGAGGATCGTGTTTAGTCAGGCTTCTTAGTCTTTTCCTTTTGTAGTTGTCTGTACTCAGACATGTAATGCTTCCGTTGCTTGTATGCCCTGAATGATGGGTCATGAGACCCCTGTGTGTATTGATTGCTATGTGGCTCTTCTGGGCTTTTATCTATATGAGTTTGAGTTATGTTGTGATGCCATGATGTACAGCACATACTTGCATGTTATGCGTACGTGTAACATGTATTGCCATGTGTGGGATCCGACAATCTAGTTGTTTGTCCTTGGCAGCCTCTCTTATGAGGAAATGTAGTCTAGTGCTTCCTTGAGCCATAGTAGTCCGCTATAGCCCGGTTCACCAAAGTCCTGCTAGCCCAGCACTACTGCTCGGAACACTTGACTGGCCGGCATGTGTTTCCCTTCGTTCCTGTGTCTGTCCCTTCAGGGAAATGTCACGCGGTGACATCCGGAGTCCTGCTAGCCCAGTGCTACAGCCCGAATTCACACGTTGATGACCGACATGCTCGATGTGGTTCATGTATGCCTGTCCTCATGGGATAGTGCCGCTTTGGGTTCACGACTAGCCATGTCGGCCCGGGTTCTTTGTCATATGGATGCTAGCGACACTATCATATACGTGAGCCAAAAGGCGCAAACGGTCCCGGGCCAGGTAAGGTGGCACCCGTGGGAATGCCGTGCGTGAGGCCGCAAAGTGATATGATGTGTTACATGCTAGATCGGTGTGACTTGGGATCGGGGTCCCGACAGCGTTGGTATCAGAGCTTGACTGACTGTAGGATTACCAAGCCAAACTGGTCGAAGTTGAGTCTAGAAATGCTTTAGTTATATAAGGGAATTGATTGTGGAAGGGAACGTAAGGCTCTTTTTACTCCTTTACCCCATGTCATTCTTTGTGAGTCAGCCTCTTCTTTTCTATGAGGGTTAAGGCCTAGGCTTCTCCTCTATCTCTCAGGATGACGTGTTACTAAACCGTAAAGTCTTAGGATTGTTGGGTTGTGTCGCCGTACAGTTCTACTACTTTCGTGTGTCCTTAGTTTGACCCAGAACCTTGATATTATGATGCTGATTGATCATGCTATTCCTTTGATGAATGTCTCAAAAATCCTTTTGAGCATTTACAGCCGTTATGCTGCCAAAATTGTCCCAGGATTTCAAGAGTTTCCAATGCTTTTGCATTACATTCCGCATCCTTATGTCGATGCTAATTCCATCCTTGTTTCCTTGGTTTCTGTGCCAGGATGTCGTCTGCTAACCGAGGTTCAGTTGCTCATAGCAAGAACCATGGAGATGGTAGGGACGAGGATCCTCCTGACCAGCCTTTGATGGCAGAGTTCTTGTTAGCATCCGAGAGGAACAAGCGTGAGACTAACCGCTTGCTGGCACGGATAAGTGTTTTTATTGAGCAGTGGAGCTGTCAGTTGGTGCAGTTCTAAGAAAAGCGTCGTGGCGGGATCTACGTGTGAAGCGGAGTACATAGCTGCTTCAGAAGCAGCAAATGAAGGAGTTCATATCCGATCTAGGTGTCATACCTAGTGCATCGGGTCCAATGAAAATCTTTTGTGACAATACTCGTGCAATTGCCTTGGGAAAGGAATCCAGATTTCACAAAAGAACCAAGCACATCAAGAGATGCTTCAATTCCATCCGTGATCAAGTCAAGGAGGGAGACATAGAGATTAGCAAGATACATACAGATCTGAATGTTGCAGACCCGTTGACTAAGCTTCTCTCACGAGCAAAACATGATCAGCACCAAGACTCCATGGGTGTCAGAATCATTACTGTGTAATCTAGATTATTGACTCTAGAGGAAATAATAAAGTTGTTATTTATATTTCCTTATATCATGATAAATATTTATTATTCATGCTAGAATTGTATTAACCGGAAACTTAGTACATGTGTGAATACATAGACAAATAGAGTGTCACTAGTTTGCCTTTACTTGACTAGCTCGTTGAATCAATGATGGTTATGTTTCCTAACCATAGACATAAGTTGTCATTTGATTAACGGGATCACATCATTAGAGAATGATGTGATTGACTTGACCCATCCGTTATCTTAGCACGATGATCATTTAGTTTGTTGCTATTGCTTTCTTCATGACTTATACATGTTCCTATGACTATGAGATTATGCAACTCCCGAGTACCGGAGGAACACTTTGTATGCTACCAAATGTCTCAACATAACTAGGTGATTATAAAGGTGCTCTACAGGTGTCTCCGATGGTACTTGTTGAGGTGGCATAGATCGAGATTAGGATTTGTCACTCCGATTGTCGGAGAGGTATCTCTGGGCCCTCTCGGTAATGCACATCACAATAAGCCTTGCAAGCAATGTAGCTAATGAGTTAGTTACGGGATGTAGCATTATGGAACGAGTAAAGAGACTTGCCGGTAACGAGATTGAACTAGGTATTGAGACACCGACGATCGAATCTCGGGCAAGTAACATACTGATGACAAAGGGAACAATGTATGTTGTTATGAGGTTTGACCGATAAAGATCTTCGTAGGATATGTAGGAACCAATATGAGCATCCAAGTTCCGCTATTGGTTATTGACCGGAGACGAGTCTCCGTCATGTCTACATAATTCTTGAACCCGTAGGGTCCGCACACTTAAAGTTCGGTGACGATCGGTAATATGAGTTTATGTGTTTTGATGTACCGAAGGTAGTTCGGAGTCCCCGGATATGATCATGGACATGACGAGGAGTCTAGAAATGGTCGAGACATAAAGATTGATATATTGGAAGCCTATATTTGGACATCGGAATAGTTCCGGGTGAAATCGGGATTTTACCGGAGTGCCGGGGGGGGGGGGGTTACCGGAACCTCCAGGGTGTTAATGGGCCTTGTTGGGCCCTAGTGGAGAGAGATAGGGGCCGACTAGGGCAGGCCACATGCCCCCTCCCCTTATGTCCGAATAGGACAAGGATGGGGGGGCAGCGCCCCCCTTGCCTTTCCCCTCTCCCACTCCTTCCTTCCCCCTCCTAGTGGGACTAGGAAAGGGGAGTCCTACTCCCACTAGGAGGAGGACTCCTCCTCTTGGCGCGCCCTTCTAGGGCCGGCCGGCCTCCCCCCTTGATCCTTTATATATGGGAGCAGGGGGCACCCCAACACACACAAGTTGATCAGTTGATCTTTTAGCCGTGTGCGGTGCCCCCCTCCACCATAATCCACCTCGGTCATATCGTAGCTGTGCTTAGGCGAAGCCCTGCGTCGGTAGCATCATCATCACTGTCATCACCCCGTCGTGCTGATGGAACTCTCCCTCGAAGCTCTGCTAGATCGGAGTTCGTGGGACGTCACCGAGCTGAATGTGTGCTGAACTCAAAGGTGCCGTACGTTCAGTACTTGGATTGGTCGGATCGTGAAGACGTATGACTACATCAACCGTTCTCATAACACTTCCGCTTACGGTCTACGAGGGTACGTGGATGACACTCTCCCCTCTCATTGCTATGCATCACCATGATCTTGTGTGTGCATATGATTTTTTTGAAATTACTACGTTCCCCAACAGTTGCATAGCTGCGGGAGAACAAATAACACTCTTTCATATTTTCATAAGAAAGAAATCTAATGTTGGAAGGGATCACCGAGTTTGGAATGGCTGAGCTCTATAGTTCCCCCATCGTGAATCTGGCTCGGAAACGAGAAGTAACTTCTTGATCCTCCTCTGTGGCATCTATCCTTTTCAAGTCGGCCTCCATCTCTTCCTCAATTGATGGACCAAAGTGGTTAGCATCGCTGTTTGCTCTTGGCCCCAGTATCGGATGAGACGCCCGACTCTCCCCGACCAACTCTTGAGAAGACATCTTGCTCTAAATCTGCGGCAGAAACAACTCGAAACAAAAACAAAGGATGTTTGCGTGGTACGGTGCTCAAAACCTTCGGGAGATTATATAATGAATTTTTACCGACCAAAAGAAGTATCATGCAAGAAACGGAGTCCAGAGGGCACACGAGGTTCCCACGAGGCAGGGGCGCGCCCAGGGGGTAGGGCGCGCCCTCCACCCTCGTGGAAGCCTCGTGTCCTTTCCAGACTATATCTTATGTTCCTATTTTCTTAAATATTCCAAAACAGAGAAAAATTGCCATTAGAACTGTTTTGGAGTCGGTTTACTTACCGTACCATGAACCTATTCCTTTTCGGAGTTTGAAACATTCTGGAAAGTGTCCCTTATGTATTCCTCCGGGGTTACGGTTTCAATAACATTAGTTTCAACATTTATGGGATTAACTGAGATATTATGTTTGATTCTTTGACCGTTCACCACCCTCGGATTTTTGCCTTCGAAATTGTTGATTCTTATGGCACCGGAACGATAGACCTCCTCGATGACGTAAGGACCTTCCCATTTAGAGAGGAGTTTTCCTGCAAAAAAATCTTAAACGAGAGTTGTATAATAATGTAACATCCCAAATTTTCAATTTGGAATGTTATACATTAGATCATCTGCATATCATATTTTATTGCTTTTGGCCTGATCTAGAAATTCTACGCCACTCAAGGACCCACGGAGAGAGTTGGGAATTTCGTTATTTTCATATTTGAGTTTTCTCAAATTTTGAAAATAGGATCATTTGATTTTATTTATTTTAACTTCAATTATTTCTATTATAAAAATATGAGAGAGGGAATAAAATGACTTTCCCAAAATAAAGAAATATTGAGGATTAATAAAAAAATCAAATAAGATTTTATTTCGGTGTTTTTGGCTAGTTTTTTTTTAATTTCGGAAAAATTGCACGTTTTCCAAAACTGCATTTTAGGGCCAAGAGAATGTTCATCTCGTTCTAAATATTTTATTTAGGTGGTGGAAATTTATTTTGGCATTTTTAGAATTTTATTTTCTAGAATTTTGCTTAGTTTCGGCGGAATTTGTTTTTTTTAAGTACCGCACGCTCGACTGGGCCGAAGGCCCAGCCGAGCCAGGCCAGGCCCGCGCCGCCGCCGCCTTTCCCGCGGGAGTCCGACCCGCTGTTGCCGCGGAGTCCGGTCGGGGCACGCCTCCTGAGGCCGACCCCAACTTGGCGCCCCTTCCCCAAGCCGCCGACGCCCCCATCTTAAATACCGCCCGCCGCCGCCTCACCCCGCCACCCCGACCCGCCTCGCCTCCCGCAGCAGTCGCGCCGCCCGCTGTCGTGTGCCGCACTCACCGCCGCCGACGCCCGTGCCGCCCGCCCCCGGCGCCACCCCACCCCGCCGGAGCCCCGAGTTCCGCCGGTTTCCGATGAGGTAGCCGCCGTCCGCCGCCGGTTTTCGGAAGAAAACCGATTCGTTTTTTTGAAAACCCTTGGTTTTTTAGATCGATTTTTTGTTTTTTTCTCGGTTCACTTATTTAGTGAGCGTTCGCTCGTTCGTTCGTTTTAACGGACGAGTTCACCATTTAGTTTCAGTTAACGAACATTCGTTCGTTAATCTGTTCGTCAATTTTTCTTTTTCTCGGATTTTCCGCGATTATTTCTGATCACAATTTCTGATCCGATTTTCGTTTTAGTATAACTTTTCACTTGTTTATCAGAATCAGGCGATTCAAGCGCCTAGAGTTTCGTCTCGAAACCCTCTTTCCGTTTAACAAACTCAAACAAGTTTTTGCTTCTGTAAAATTTGACTTAAGTCTAGATTAGCAAATGAAGCTTGTTTCTTTCGCCGTTTGACTTTCGTTGTTTCGTTCGATTTGTTTCTTTTCGCAAACCGGAGTTCTTAAGTTGAACTTTCTGGTTAGATCTCTTATTTGAGTTTTACCTGTGCATTAGATGAGTGCTTATTGTATGCTTGTTTGTTTGTGTTAGAGTACCCGAAGTGCGCCACTTGCTACTTCGAATCTCTAGGTTTCACGGATCATCGGCAAGGCAAGTAACACTTTGATCATACCTCTTTACTACCCAGTTTTATTGCATTAGATCAATCCTCAAACAATTGCATGGTTAGGATCTGAATAAATTGTGGGTTGGGAAGTAGATGAGGTAGTACCTATTACCTGTTTTATTATCAAACCTTTGGGACTTACTTCTACGTTTGCTTATGCCATGCTATGCTAGTAGACTTGGATTAGGTGAGTGTATCCATGACAGATGTCAGATTGTTACTTAATGGTTTACTTAAGGTGGCAACTTTAACACACATCTGGGTGGATTGATGCACCTGGGTATTCTAGCGATTGCCTGTTTTTCTTTATGGACCGCCACCCAGGCTCAAAGGGATCATGAGATTATTCATGCTAGACACTTCTGTGTGCAGCCACAAGCTACTATGGGCTCTAGCTGATGTAGGGGAAAGTAGGTGTAACGGTCTACCCAGTCGTAAGGTGCTAGCGCTTCTGAAAGACTATGTCTCGGTCATCCGTTTCTCAAACACCATGTAGTGCGAGAATCCTAACGGAGGAGATCGAGTCTTGTGGGGAAAAGTGCGTAAACCTCTGCAGAGTGTATAAACTAATCATGATTAGCCGTGTCCCCGGTTATGGACGTTTTGAGTATTTAGTACTTGGATTATCATGTGAATCTCATCATGTGACGTTAATTAATTTTGTTGGGTTTTAACGATGATGCTTAATTGGGATTGAGAGGGTGCCTACACTCTCAATGTTTAACAACCACCATGTTAGTTAAATAAAATTTATTCCTTTGCAGTAGGGAAAAAATGGCTTTACGCAAAACTGTAACCATAGAGCTTTCCACCAGCCATATATGCATGTAGAATAGCCTATTTTTTGTTCATTACTCTCTATGTGTTACATTGCTAGCATATTCCATGTGCTGACCCGCTCTCAGGCTGCAATGTTCATGTTGCAGTTTTTTCAGACGACGAGTAAGGTGCCTTAGGTCGTGGTTCTATACTCAGTGATGCCGTTGGAGTTGATGGACTCACTTATCTTCCAAGCCTTCCACTGTTATCTTTATTAGATGGCCTTAAGCCTTATTAATTTGCAATAAGTTCTCTTTGGAGACATTCGATGTAATAAGTGTGTGATTGCTACTCTGTTATAAATCCTTCAAGTACTGTGTGTGTCAGCATTACTGATCCAGGGATGACACTGAAGCACAGAGATCAGACTGTTTGAGGTCTGGTCACCACAAATAATACATAATCACCTACATCAAACTCATGTTTTTGTATCCTTTTGTCATGCCATCTTTTAACTTTTTCTTTAAACAGTTTGTCATTTTCATAGGCCTGGGTTCTCCATTCATCAAGTGAGCTAATGTCAAAAAGCCTCTTCTCACCGGCAAGTTTGAATCATAATTGAGCTCTTTAATGGCCAAATATGCCTTATGTTCCAGTTCGAGAGGTAAGTGACAAGCTTTACCATAAACCATTTTATATGGCGACATACCCATAGGATTTTTATATGCAGTTCTATAAGCCCATAATGCATCATCAAGTTTCTTGGACCAATTCTTTCTAGATCTATTAACAGTCTTTTGCAAAATTAATATAAGCTCTCTATTCCTCAATTCTACTTGACCGCTAGACTGTGGATGATATGGAGATGCAATTCTATGATTAACATCATACTTAATAAGCATTTTATAGAAAGCACCATGAATAAAATGTGAACCACCATCAATCATTAAATATCTAGGGACTCCAAACCTCGGAAAAAATAACTTCTTTAAGCATCTTAATAGAGGTGTTATGATCAGCACTACTAGTTGGAATAGCTTCTACCCACTTAGTAACGTAATCAACAGCAACTAAAATATGTGTATAACCATTAGAGGAAGGAAATGGTCCGATATAATCAAAGCCCTAAACATCAAATGGTCCAATAACAAGTGAATAATTCATAGGCATTTCTTGACGTCTACTAATATTACCAATTCTTTGACATTCATCACAAGACAAGACAAACTTACGGGCATCTTTGAAGAGAGTAGGCCAATAAAAACCGGATTGCAATACCCTGTATTTAATTCTATCTCCAGCATGGTGTCCTCCATAAGCCTCAGAGTGATGCTACCTCTTGAGCACCGCGTTGGTTTTCCCTTGAAGAGGAAAAGGTGATGCAGCAAAGTGCCATAAGTATTTCCCTCAGTTTTTGAGAACCAAGGTATCAATCCAGTAGGAGGCTACGCACGAGTCCCTCGCACCTGCACAAAACAAATAAATCCTCACAACCAATGCAATAAGGGGTTGTCAATCCCTACACGGTCACTTACGAGAGTGAGATCTGATAGATATGATAAGATTGTATTTTTGGTATTTTCATGATAAAGATGCAAAGTAAAATAAAAGGCAATGAAAATAACGAAGTATTGGAAGATTAATATGATGAAGATAGACCCGGGGGCCATAGGTGTCACTAGTGGCTTCTCTCAAGAGCATAGGTATTTTATGGGGGTGAACAAATTATTGTTGAGCAATTGACAGAATTGAGCATAGTTATGAGAATATCTAGGTATGATCATGTATATATGCATCACGTCCGAGACAAGTAGACCAATGTAACGCCCCAGAGATAACTTTCCCAATTTGTACTCCAACTCTTGCCGTTTCCGGCTTAAGTTATATTAATTTCTCGGGTTCGGGTCTTTGTCTCCATGTGTTGTTTTCTTTTTCATGTATCTCATATCATGTCATCACGTGCATTGCATTTGCATACATGTTCATCTCATGCATTCAAGCATTTTCCCCGTTGTCCGTTTTGCATTCCGGCGCTTCGTTCTCCTCCGGTGGCCATTTCTAGCTTTCTTTCGTGTGTGGGGATTAAACATTTCCGGATTGGACCGAGACTTGCCATGCAGCCTTGGTTTACTACCGGTAGACCGCCTGTCAAGTTTCGGGTCATTTGGACTTCGTTTGATACTCCAACGGTTAACCGAGGGACCGAAAAGGCCTCGTGTGTGTTGCAGCCCAACACCCCTCCAATTTGGCCCAAAACCCACCAAACTCTGCTCCATGTCCTAGAGCGTTCGATCACGATTGCGTGGCCGAAAAGCGCACCTCATTTGGACACTCCTAGCTCCCTCTACCTCTATAAATACATCCCCTTCATTTCGGATCTCTCCCTCTCCCCCGAAACCCTAGTTCCAAAAAAAAAGCATCCCACCGCCGCCGGACGTGTCCGCCTCCGGCCGGATAGCGTCCGCCGCTCGCCTCCACCAGCCACGACGCGCCACGTGGCAGCCGCGCCACCACCGCCGCCGCGGCCCGAGGACGGCCCCCGCGAGCCCGCGCCCCCGCGCCTCCTTCTCCTCCCGAACGCCGCCGCCTTCCCGACCTCCGGTGACCGGCGCCGCCGCGGACCGCCATCGCCGCCACCTCGCCTTGCCAACCCACACCGCCGGAACGCCGCCGCCGCACCGCGGGTCCTCGCCGCGCCGCCGGAACGCCACCGTCGCCGCCCGAAGCTTCCTCGCCGCCCCCGTCCAAGTCCGGCCGCGCCCGGCCTCTCCTTCCCCGCGGCAAGTCCGGCGACGATCTCCTACTCCAGCGAGCTTCAAGTCCCACTCCGGCGACCTCGATCCGCGTGCACGATCTGGATCCAGATCTGAGATATTTCGTATCTCGGTTGACATTCGTCCCTAACCCTAGTTTTTCGAGCATACTTTGACCTGCCATATCTTTGCATCCGTAGCTCCGATTTGGACATATAATATATCAAAATCTTCGTCTCGACGAGTACATCATTTCATTCCATTGCATCATATTCATTTGAGTTCATCTTGATGCCCAAAATGCTGCTAGAAGGAGGCTTCGTGAGATAATTGTCAGATCCGTTAGTTCATCATAGACTTTTGTCATTTTTGCCATGATTATTGTGTGCATGATATGCCTGTGAGTCTTTGGGATGAATTGTTAAGCATTTTGTCTTCTTTCCAGATGTGCCACCCATGCATTTTTAGGATGTGTGTGGTGACTTGTGCAAGCTTGCAAAGAGAGGCACCTGAGAATTCTATTTTCAGGGACTTAGTGGATTTCACTAAGTCTGGGATATTTTAGTTCATGATGCCATGTGTTCAGCTTGTTTCCTAGTGATCCGTGCCTCTTTTGAGGATGATCAGTAAGGGAGTTTTGATATTCATGTTATGCTCTATCCATCCATGTCTTTGTTTGCATATGTGGAGTGCTCTAGCTTGAGTCAATCGAGTTCTACTTTTGCTTCGTGGTAAATCTGGGCAGATCGTCAACTTGTTTGCGATTTTGCCGATGCTATTGTTAGTGATCCGTGCATGCTATGCCATTGTTCTTGCCATGTCTAGCTAGCATTTTGTGCCTTCTTTATGGAGATATGCTTGCCTTGCCATGACTTGCACCGTAGTGAGTGCATCGAGCTCGTTTACATGCCTTCGTGAGTTAAATTCCAGCATGTCTCAGTTTTCACAAAGTCTGAAAACTGATTGTGTTTCATCTATGTTCGTGTGCTCGTTAGAGTATTTTGTGGACCCTTTTGGCCCCAGGTCACTTTGGGTGTTTTGTTAAACTTGTTGAGTAGCTCCATGACATTTTCTTACTTGTCATAATCAGGTTGTGTATCACGTTGTTTTGCTGCTCCGAAGAGGGCATCATGGTCTGAAATTTGAGACTAGTGTTAATTTCACTAAGTCTGAAATCTGTTTTGCTTATTCGTTTTCGCCATGCTTGTTTGAACCTCATAATGGATGAATTTGGCCGTGGCTCAGTGCTAGTGTTTTGATAAGAATCTTGTGTACATCCCTGCCATATCTTTTGTTGTCATGTTTGGTGGCTGTAGCATGTTCATTTCGTTGCATTTAGGTGCCTACTTGCTGTAAATCGCAGACCGGTTAATTTCGTAAAACGCTTGCCATTTCCAAACCGTAACTCCGATTCCTATGATCTTTATATCGTTTTCAAGTGATTTCATCCCCTCTATCAAGTGGCACACTTGGTTTTCCAAGTGGAGGCCAGGTTCATGCATTTCCTGTCACGTCTTGCATTTTGCATCCCGCATCGCATCCCGCATAACATACCATCTTTGCATCTTATTGCTTGAGTTTGCACGTGGTTGATTGTATCCTTGTTGCTTGTTTGTGTTGTTGGGTAGAGCCGAGAGACAAGTTTGCTAACGAGGAGCCCGTTGAGTTTGCTTTTGAGGATCCAGTCAACTCTGACAACTGTGCAGGCAAGATGATCATACCCTCGAAATCACTACTATCTTTGCTATGTTAGTTTGCTCGCTCTTTTGCTATGCCAATGCTACGATGCCTACCACTTGCTTGTCAGCCTCCCAATTGCCATGTTGAGCCTCTAACCCACCATTGTCCTAGCAAACCGTTGATTGGCTATGTTACCGCTTTGCTCAGCCCCTCTTATAGCGTTGTTAGTTGCAGGTGAAGATTGGAGCCGTTCCTTGTTGGAACATTTATTTACTTGTTGGGATATCATTATATTGCCATGTTATCTTAATGCATCTATATACCTGGTAAAGGGTGGAAGGCTCGGCCTCTCGCCTAGTGTTTTGTTCCACTCTTGCCACCCTAGTTTCCGTCATATCGGTGTTATGTTCCCGGATTGTTGTGTCCCTTACGCGATTGGGCTATAATGGGAACCCCTTGATAGTTCGTCTTGATTAAAGCTTTTCCAGCAATGCCCAACATTGGTTTTACCATTTGCCACCTAGCCTCTTTTTCCCTTGGGTTTCCGGAGCCCGAGGGTCATCTTATTTTAAACCCGCCACGGGCCAGTGCTCCTCTGAGTGTTGGTTCGAACTAGAGTCCTGTGCAGCGCCCCCTCAGGGAAACTCGAGGTTTGGTTTTAGTTGTATGGAGAGCTCATCTGAGTGTGCCCTGAGAACGAGATATGTGCAGCTCCTATCGGGATTTGTCGGCACATTCGGGCGGTGTTGCTGGACTTGTTTTAACCTGTCGAATCATCTTGTTGTACCGAGATACCGAGTCTGATCGGTGTGTCTTGGGTGGAGGTCTATTCCTTCGTTGACCGTGAGAGCTTGTTATGGGCTAAGTTGGGACCCCCCTACAGGGATTGATCTTTCGAAAGCCGTGCCCGCGGTTATGGGCAGATGGGAATTTGTTAATGTCCGGTTGTAGATAACTTGAACCTTAATTAATTAAAATGAATCAACTGAGTGTGTTGCCGTGATGGCCTCTTCTCGGCGGAGTCTGGGAAGTGGACACGGTGTTGGAGTTATGTTTGCGCAGGTTGCTCTCTAGTTCCTCGCTCGTGCTTTGCCTCCTCTTCTCGCTCTCTTTTGCGAATAAGTTAGCCACCATATATGCTAGTCGCTTGCTGCAGCTCCACTTACATTACCCCCTTTCCTACCTATTAAGCTTAAATAGTCTTGATCGCGAGGGTGCGAGATTGCTGAGTCCCTATGGCTCACAGATTACTATTACACCAGATGCAGGGTCAGATGATACAGCTCCAGACGGCGTGCTTGAGCTCAAGTGGGAGTACGACGAGGATTCTCAGCGTTACTATGTGTCTTTTCCTGATGATCAGTAGTGGAGCCCAGTTGGGGTGATCGGGACCTATGTTGCTTGTTGGGTTGTCTTTTATTTTGGTGCCGTAGTCGGGCCATGAGTGTATGGATGATGTATTTTATTTATGTACTTTGATGTGACATGGTGAGTGTAAGCCAACTATGTATCTCCCCTTTCTATTATTTATGTACATGGGATGTGTGATGATTTCCTAACTTGCGACATTGCTTTCAATGCGGTTATGCCTCTAAGTCGTGCCTCGACACGTGGGAGATATAGCCGCATCGAGGGTGTTACAACCAACTCCTGCCTGCATCTACTACTATTACTCCACACATCGACCGCTATCCAGCATGCATCTAGAGTATTAAGTTCATAAGAACAGAGTAACGCCTTAAGCAAGATGACATGACGTAGAGGGATAAATTCATGCAATATGATAAAACCCCCATCTTGTTATCCTCGATGGCAACAATACAATACGTGCCTTGCTGCCCCTACTGTCACTGGGAAAAGACAACGCAAGATTGAACCCAGAGATAAGCACTTCTCCCATTGCAAGAAAGATCAATCTAGTAGGCCAAACCAAACTGATAATTCAAAGAGACTTTCAAAGATAACCAATCATACATAAAAGAACTCAGAGAAGATTCAAATATTGTTCATAGATAAACTTGATAATAAACCCACAATTCATCGATCTCAACAAACACACCGCAAAAGAAGATTACATCGAATAGATCTACAGAAGAGAGGGGGAGAACTTTGTATTGAGATCCAAAAAGATAGAAGAAGCCATCTAGCTAATAACTATGGACCCGTAGGTCTGAGGTAAACTACTCACACTTCATCGGAGAGGCTATGGTGTTGATGTAGAAGCCCTCCGTGATCGATGCCCCCTCCGGCGGAGCTCCGGAACAGGCCCCAAGATGGGATCTCGTGGATACAGAAAATTACGGCGGTGGAATTAGGGTTTTGGCTCCGTATCTGATCGTTTGGGGGTACGTAGGTATATATAGGAGGAAGAAGTACATCAGTGGAGCAACAAGGGGCCCATGAGGGTGGAGGGCGCACCTGGGGGGGGGGGGGGTAGGCGCGCCCCCTACCTCGTGGCCTCCCTGTTGGTTGCTTGACATAGGGTCCAAGTCTCCTGGATCTTGTTCGTTCCAAAAATCACGTTCCCGATGGTTTCATTCCGTTTGGACTCCATTTGATATTCCTTTTCTTCGAAACCCTAAAATAGGCAAAAAAACAAAAATTCTGGGCTAGGCCTCCGGTTAATAGGTTAGTCCCAAAAATAATATAAAAGTGTATAATAAAGCCCAATAATGTCCAAAACAGTAGATAATATAGCATGGAGCAATCAAAAATTGTAGATACGTTGGAGACGTATCAAGCATCCCCAAGCTTAATTCCTGCTCCTCCTTGAGTAGGTAAATGATAAAAACAGAATTTTTGATGTGGAATGCTACTTGGCATATTTTCAATGTAATTCTTCTGAATTGTGGTATGAATATTCAGATCCAAAAGATTCAAGACAAAAGTTTAATATTGACATAGAAATAATAATACTTCAAGCATACTAACTAAGCAATTATGTCTTCTCAAAATGACATGGCCAAAGAAAGTTCATCCCTACAAAATCATATAGTTTAGTCATGCTGCATTTTCGTCATACAAGAATGCTCTCATCATGCACAACCCCGATGACAAGCCAAGCAATTGTTTCATACTTTAGTAATCTCAAACTTTATAAACCTTCACGCAATATATGAGCGTGAGCCATGGATATAAAACTACGGGTGGAATAGAGTTTAATGATGGGGGGTATGTGGAGAAGACAAAAGGAGAAAGTCTCACATCAACGAGGCTAATCAATGAGCTATGAAGATGCTCATCGATTGATGTTAATGCAAGGAGTACGGATTGCCATGCAACGGATGCACTAGAGCTATAAATGTATGAAAGCTCAACAAAAGAAACTAGTGGCTGTGCATCCAACTTGCTTGGTCACGAAGACCTAGGGCACTTGAGGAGGCCCATTGTTGGAATATACAAGACAAGTTCTATAATGAAAAATTCCCACTAGTATATGAAAGTGACAAAACAAGAGACTCTCTATCATGAAGATCATGGTGCTACTTTGAAGCACAAGTGTGGAAAAAGGATAGTAGCATTGTCCCTTTTTTTGGGCCTTCATTTTTTTATTTGGCCTTTCTCTTTTTTATTGGGACAATGCTCTATTAAATGATTATCATGAAACTTCTATTTATTTACAACTCAATGATTACAACTCGATACTAGAACAAGGTATGACTCTATATGAATGCCTTCAGCGGTGTAACGGGATATGCAAGGAATCACGTGTGACATGTATGAAAAAATATGAACGGTGGCTTTGCCACAAATACGATGTGAACTACATGATCATGCAAAGCAATATGACAATGATGAACGTGTCATGATAAACGGGATGGTGGAAAGTTGCATGGCAATATATCTTGGAATGGCTATGGAAATGCCATAATAGGTAGGTATCGTGGCTGTTTTGAGGAAGATATAAGGAGGTTTATGTGTGAAAGAGCGTATCATATCACGGGGTTTGGATGCACCGGCGAAGTTTGCAACAACTCTCAATCTGAGAAAGGGCAATGCACCGTACCGAAGAGGCTAGCAATGATGGAAGGGTGAGAGTGCGTATAATCCATGGACTCAACATTAGTCATAAAGAACTCACATACTTATTGAAAAAATCTACAAGTCATCAAAAACCAAGCACTAGGCGCATGCTCCTAGGGGGATAGATTGGTAGGAAAAGACCATCGCTCGTCCCCGACCGCCACTCATAAGGAGGACAATCAAATAACACGTCATGTTTCAATTTTTTTACATAACGTTTACCATACGTGCATGCTACGGGACTTGCAAACTTCAACACAAGTATTTATCAATTTCACAATTACTCAACTATCACAACTTTAATATCACAACCTCCATATCTCAAAACAATCATCAAGCATCAAACTTCTCTTAGTATTTGTCAGGACCCCGATTCCAAGTCACATCGATCTAGCCGGTAACACCTCATATCACATTGCGGCCTCACCCACGGTATCCCACGGGTGTCGCCTTACCATGGCCCGGGACCGTTTGCGCCTTTTGGCACACGTATATGATAGTGTCGCTAGCATCCATATGACAGAGAACCCGGGCCGACATGGCTAGTCGTGAACCCAAAGCGGCACAAACCTATGGAGACAGGCATACATGAATCACATCGAGCATGTCGGTCATCAGCGAGTGAATCCGGGCTGTAGCACTGGGCTAACAGGACTCCGGGGAACCTGGGCTGTAGCAGGCTAGGCAGGACTCCGGATGTCACCGCGTGACATTTCTCCGAAGGGACAGACATAGGAACGAAGTGAAACACATGCCGGCCAGTCAAGTGTCCTGAACAGTAGTGCTGGGCTAGTAGGACTCCGGTGAACCGGGCTATAGCGGACTACTATGGCTCGAGGAACACTAGACTACATTTCCCCATAGGAAAGGCTACCAAGGATAAAAAACTAGATTGTCGGATCCCACTCATATCAAGCATTTCAATCATACACACAATATGCCCGATATGAGTACATACAACATGGCATCACAACAAAACTCTACAACTCAAGCACTTTATTTAAAGGCTCCAAAGAGCCATACATAACATGTTCATACAGGTAGGGGTCACATGACCCGACACTCAAGTCATACAAGCATACAAGCACAAGCGGAAGTAAACAGTCTGAGTACAGACACTAGAAAGCAAGAAGGCTTTCAAAGCCTATCTATCTACATAGGGCCCTCCAATTTGCCTTTGATACCGAAATGATGGGTTCCCTTTAATGGAGTAACCCGAAGGTAAGCCTTCTCGCCGACTTCAAAAGTCATGAGCTTATGTTTACGATCATATTGGCTCTTTTGACGAGATTGGGCTATTTTCAATTTCTCACGAATAACGCGAACCTGTTCTTCTACTTCCTGAATCATATCCGGGCCAAAGAGTTGTCTTTCCCCGGTTTCTGACCAGTTAAGAGGCGCTCGACATTTTCGTCCATAGAGAACTTCGAAAGGAGCCTTGCCCAAGCTAGCTTGATAACTATTTTTGTAAGGAAACTCCGCGAATGGAAGGCATTTCTCCCAACCCATTCCGAACGAGATGACAGAGGCTCGGAGCATATCTTCCAGAATTTGATTGACTCGTTCTACTTGACCACTTGATTGAGGATGGAAGGCGGTGCTAAAAGAGAGACGAGTTCCCATAGCATTTTGGAAACTTTCCCAAAATCGAGAGGTGAAGAGACTCCCATGGTCTGAGTTAATTTCCAATGGGACACCATGAAGAGACACTATTCGGGAGATGTACAAGTCAGCTAGCTGGCTAGCGGTGATACTCTCACGAACAGGTAGGAAATGGGCTACCTTGGAAAGACGGTCGATCACGACGAAGATGGCATTATTCCCTCTCTTGGTCCTGGGAAACCCAGTGATGAAATCCATACTGATTTTATCCCATTTCCACTCAGGAATAGCCAAAGGTTGAAGGGTGCCAGCAGGCCGTTGATGCTCTGCTTTAACACGACGACAAACGTCACAATTAGCAATGTATTGAGCGATTTCCCTCTTCATCCTAGTACACCAAAACCTCTGGCATAGGTCTTGATCCATTTTAGTACTACCGGGATGAATGGTGAGAGGGGATTCATGAGCTTCTTTAAGGATCAGCCGCCTCAGGTTTCATGCCTTTGGAACCACTAAGCGGTTTCCAAAGTATACGACACCTTGATCATCAGCGGAGAAACAATTCGCGACTTCTTTCTTAATGCTTCTCTTAATACGGGAGATTCCCGGATCTACCTTCTGTGCCTTGATGATCTGATCCGTAAGGGTAGGTTTCGCCACCAGTGTGGATAGAAATCCTCGAGGAACAATGTGAAGTTTGAGCTTATGAAATTCCTCGTGGAGAAGTGGTTGACTTTGGTGTAACATCAGGTTGTTACAATAAGATTTATGACTTAGCGCATCAGCCATGACATTGGCCTTGCCCGGGGTGTAAGTTATTCCTAAGTCGTAATCCGAGATCAACTCGACCCAACGTCGTTGCCTGATTCAAATCCGGTTGTGTGAAGATATATTTCAAACTTTGGTGATCGGTGAAGATCTCGCAATGATTACCAAGGAGGTAATGTTGCCATGTTTTGAGTGCATGGACTACAGCCACAAGCTCTAGATCATGTGTGGGATAGTTTTCCTCATGTGGGTGTAATTGTCGTGAAGCATAGGCAATTACCTGATGATCCTGCATGAGTATGCAACCTAGTCCTTGTCGCGAGGCGTCGCAATAGATAACAAAGTCCTTGGAGAAATCTGGTGGTGCTAGTATGGGAGCAGATGTCAGCCGTCTTTTCAGTTCCTGAAAGCTGAACTCGCACTATGGGGTCGACTCGAACTTTATATCTTTCTTGAGGAGTTCAGTTAGAGGTTTAGCAACCTTGGAGAAATTCTCCACGAAGCGGCGGCAATAGCTCGCTAAGCCAAGGAAGCTCCGAACTTTCTTCACCGTCTCAGGTGGAGTCCAATCAAGGACAGCTTGAACTCGCTCGGGATTGATAGCAATACCCTTACCAGAGATTACATGGCCTAGATTGGTCACTTCTGGCAACCAAAATTCACACTTGGAGAATTTGGCATCAAGGCGATGCTCTCGAAGTTTCATCAATACCAGCCTTAGATGTTCGGCATGTTCCTCTTCATTCTTGGAGTAGATGAGTATGTCATCGAGGTATACTACGACGAATTTATCCAAATACTCCATGAAGACCGAGTTCATTAACCGAGCGAAGGTGGATGGGGCATTGGTTAAACCGAAGGACATAACGATGTACTCGTATTGGCCATAACGAGTAATAAAGGCCGTTTTGGGAATGTCCCCATTTCTGATTTTGATTTGATGGTAGCCCAGCCTCAAATCCATCTTGGAAAAGACTGAGGATCCAGCGAGCTGATCATACAGGTCATTGATCCTGGAAAGCGGATACTTTTTCTTGATAGTGACCAGGTTGACAGGTCGGTAATCTACAACCATTCGATCCGTTCCACCCTTCTTCTTGACGAAGAGGACGGGGCAAGCCCAAGGAGAGGAACTAGGATGGATGAAACCCTTTTTCAAGGACTCATCGAGTTGGTTCTTAAGCTCGGCTAGTTCTAAGGGTGTCATCTTGTAGGGTCTTCTAGAAATTGGAATGGTTCCTGGAACAAGGTCTATCACGAACTCGACATCCCTATCAGGTGGAACACCTGGCAGTTCCTCGGGAAAGACATCCGGGAAGTCCCGGACTACCGGAACATCCTCAAGGTCTCAAAGGGGGTTGGCATTTAGGGAGTAAAGCTGGCGCTTGGCCACTCGAGTTAAGACATTGACTGTCTTGCCCGATGAATGAGTAAGTTGAACGGTTCTAGTGGCACAATCAATCTTAGCATAATGAGCTGACATCCAGTCCATACCCAAGATGATGTTTATGTCCGAGGACTTGAGAGCTATTAAGGATGCAAGGAAGACAAGTCTATCAACAAGAATTTCGTTCCCATGGCTTACTCTAGAAGTTTGCCATTTGGAACCCGGAGTTTCAATTACCATGGAAGTGGGCATGTCACAGAATGTCGTGTTATGCAATCGAGCATAGTTCTCGGATATGAATGAATGAGATGCTCCAGTATCGAAAAGAATAGATGCCGGATGGCGGTTAACAAGGAGCGTACCAAGGACGACGTTAGGATCCTCGTGAGCCTCCTCGGCTGAAACATAGTTGACATGGCCACGTGCGGTGGTGACCGGCTTGGCATAGAATGTCTTTCCTGCTAGCTTATCACGGCCAACGGACTTTCCAGATTGTTTGGGGTTGTTGTTCTGGGGACACTCTCGGCTATAGTGACCCGGCTCTCCACACTTGAAACACGTCACCACACTGGGACGTGGAGCAGCATTAGCAGCGGGGCCACCATAGGGCTTGGATGGTGCAATCTGCTGGTTGGGACGAGGCGCCTCAAAGGACGGCCTCGGAATGAACCTGGGTGGCAGTGCCGTGCTTGGAATCCACACCCGGTGCTTCTGAGCTCCAGAGCCAGATGAAGAACTAAAATCACATCAGTGCTTGCGTGAAGCGTCATAGTCAGACTGACCTGACTCAGCACTGATGGCTTTATTGACCAACTTCTGAAAGGAGGTGCACTCGTGCAGACGAAGATCGCGGCGAAGCTCAGGGCTAAGTCCCTTGTGGAACCTTGCCTGCTTCTTAGTGTCGGTAGATACTTCTTCAGGAGCATAACGTGCTAGATTCCCAAATTCATGACTATATGCATCCACAGTTAGTCTCCATTGGGTGAAATTGCAGAACTCCTCCCTCTTGCAATCCATGAGACCTTCCGGAATGTGATGCTCACGGAAAGCCTCACTAAATTCAGCCCAAGTAGTGATTTGACCGAGCGGGCGCATAGCTTCAAAGTTTTCCCAACAAGGGCTAGCAGGGCCTTCGAGGTGATAGGCAGCATAAGTAACCTTGTCGGCTTCGCCTACGTTGGTAGAACGTAGCTTGTGGGTGATGCTGCAAAGCCAGTCATCCGCGTCGAGGGGCTCGACAGAATGGTTAAACTTTGGTGGGTATAGCTTGATAAAGTCATTGATTGACACCAAGTCATTTCGCTGATGGCGTGCAGTGTTCTGCTCAATCCGCTCCAGCAGGCGGTTAGTCTCACGCTTGTTTCTTTCCGCCTCCAGCATCACTTCGGCTAGAGAAGGCGGGTGAGGCAGATTTTCACCCCTAGCTGCACTGGCTTCCCCCTGCTCCGGGGCAGCAGGGTTGCTGCGGGTGTTGACCATCCTAGGAGAAAACAAGACAACGGTTTAGGTAAGGATGGCACAAACTTAGCAAGGAAGTGCAGAATGTAATGGATAACACGGAATGCAGAGAAGTTCATCTGTATGTCATGGTAATATAAAACTGCCATATATATACCAACGGTCATACACACCATACATAGTTTAGTACAAGCCCAGGCTACAGTACAACTATGATGAAAGACGTTACATCTCATCAGAGGCATTCCAAGCTCCTATACATTATTTGTCTACACCTCCGGAATTGATTACACACAAAGTCATATTCCACAAGTCACGCAGGACAGTGAAGATACAACTTATTACAATACTAGTGGTACTACTACTAACTCAGACAGCTCCGTAGTAGTCCTCATAAAAGTCACCTCCATAGCCTGGAAGTTCAACGTGATCATCCGGGAACAAACGGTCCTGAGGAGCTTGTGGACCAAAGGGGCTAGGATGAGGTCTTGGACCAACAAACGGTGGCCTGCGGGGACCACGGGGTGGGGTGATACCTCCCACATACGCCAATCCACCATGTCTGGCAGAGCAGATCTCACGGGATACAGATCCCTTGTATCCATACATCCAGCTTGCACCACAGGTGCAAACCGAGTCAATGTGGCCCAATGATCAGCACGGGTGTTGAAAAGCTCCAGACTCAAGGCCCGATTATCTCGGTCTTTATCCTCGAGCATCTCGGTAGTGGTACGAGTTAGTGAGTCCTCCTGAGTGGAGTCAGCATAGATAGCCTAGAGATACCCTTGCGCTCCCGAAAGTGAAGCTGGCATGTAACGGAAGTCGGTGTTCCGAAACAGGCCAGTCCTGACTCGCATGATGGTCATCATGGAATAGGTAGCATCCTGCACATCCATCTCAACAGTAACCCCGAGTCCATAGGAAGAGTGAAGGGGCTCGGTAGATCCAGGATAAGAAGGAAATATCCTGACGGTGCAGAAATATTGGCTTTGATTAAAGTCTCGGAATTGCTCTTTGACGGTGTATTCGGGATACCAACGGTAACCCGTCTCGATCATTACCCGGACTAACATAGCAGTATGACCGGGCACGTCGAGGCACCGGGTCAGGCGAACCACTTGGTTTTGAGCACGGTTGGCCATCTAAAAGCACAACCACAATGCAAAGACATTAGAATTGCTAAGGAAAATTGGACAGCATAACAGCTGTAAATGCTCAGAAAAAGATTTGAGACATCCACAACAGTTTGCAATACCACTCAACAACATCATATCAAGGTTCTGATTCAACTGGCAACATACTAAAAGTAGTAGAACTGTACTGAGGCTTGTAACAACAATCCTATAAGCTACTACGGATTAGTAACATGTGAACCTGATAGAAGAAGAGAGCCTAGTCCTTACCCACGTTGAATGAGAAGAGAATGACTCAGATCAGAGGGCATAAGGTAAAGGAGTAAAAGAGCCTTACGTTCCCTCCCACAATCAATTACCCTACATATAACTAGAGCATTTCTAGACTCGACATCGACCAGTTTGGCTCAACGAACCTAAAGGCAGTCCGGCTCTGATGCCAACGCTGTCAGGACCCCGATTCCAAGTCACATCGATCTAGCCGGTAACACCTCATATCACATTGCGGCCTCACGCATGGTATCCCACGGGTGTCGCCTTACCATGGCCCAGGACCGTTTGCGCCTTTTGGTACACGTATATGATAGTGTCACTAGCATCCATATGACGGAGAACCCAGGTCGACATGGCTAGTCGTGAACCCAAAGCGGCACAGACCTATGGAGACAGGCATACATGAATCACATCGAGCATGTCGGTTATCAGCGAGTGAATCCGGGCTGTAGCACTGGGCTAACAGTACTCCGGGGAACCCGGGCTGTAGCAGGCTAGGCAGGACTCTGGATGTCACCGCATGACATTTCCCCGAAGGGACAAACATAGGAACGAAGTGAAACACATGCCGGCCAGTCAATTGTCCTGAACAATAGTGCTGGGCTAGCAGGACTCCGGTGAACCGGGCTGTAGCGGACTACCATGGCTCGAGGAATACTAGACTACATTTCCCCATAAGAAAGGCTGCCAAGGATAAACAACTAGATTGTCGGATCACACTCATATCAAGCATTTCAATCATACACACAATATGCCTGATATGAGTACATACAACATGGCATCACAACAAAACTCTACAACTCAAGTACTTTATTTAAAGGCTCTAGAGAGCCATACATAACATGTTCATACAGGTAGGGGTCACATAACCCGACACTCAAGTCATACAAGCATACAAGCACAAGCGGAAGTAAATAGTCTGAGTACAGACACTAGAAAGCAAGAAGGCTTCCAAAGCCTGTCTATCTACATAGGGCCCTCCATGGCCAGGAGCACCACCTGGGTGGCTAGTCACTCGTCGACATCAAGGTCTACGTAGAACCCATCGGAGGGGGCGGTGTTGTCGTCTGAAAACAGTAATTAAGCAAACATGAGTACAACGGTACTCAGCAAGTCTTACAACAGAACCTACTATACATGCTCATTCTCAAGAAGGTGGTGGGGTTATTGCAGCAAGCCAGCTTTGACTCTTGGCTAGGCTGTCCTATGGAACTCCACTAGTAAAATAGTTTTCGCACATGAGTCCACTACTCACCAACATGATACTCCATCGGGGATCCTCCCTCGTCATCCTACGAGAGGGCCATCCTCGGTACTCACACTTATCTTGAGTCTTTTAGTAGTATCCATTAACTTGTCTATGAACTGTATAGGCAACCAAGTAGTCCTTTACCACAGACGCGGCTATTCGAATAGTTTATACCCTGCAGGGTGTCGGCCACGGCCTACCCAAACACTCAAGTCTCGAGTCCAGGTGTATCGCCTATCCAGGTTCCATCCGCAGGGAGTCCGGCCGAGGTTTCCACATACGACCCCGAACGATGTGAACAGGGTTCCCGAGACAGCAAACGGGTGACTCGATACACCATGCCACGGTGTATCTACCGCAACATAGCCCACCCCTAGGGTCAGTGCTACGCACTGCCACCAACACATAACCTACAAACACCAGAAACTATTTGCAACTCCTGGACAGAGTACTAGGGTGATTAAGAAGCCGAGAGGGTCCATTGGTTTCGGGCACAATGTACGGTAGTAACTACATCTTAAATCACACATACAGATCTCAGTTCTAATGGACGGTCTCAATGAAACAACCCACCATGTACTCCTACATGGCCTCTCATCGATACCTTTACCAAAACATGTTCAACACATCCCTCACATTACCGACATAATCATTTCACTCTAGCCCATCACCCAGATGAACCAGACCTAACACATCTCTAAGCATAGCAGGCATAGCAAGGTAGGAATCACATACATGGCTCAATCGACTCCTACACATGCTAGTGGGTTTCATCTAGTTACTGTGGCAATGATAGGTCATGCAGAGGATAAGGGTTCAACTACCGTAGCACACAGCAGTTTGAATCGTGTTGTCTTAATGCAGTAAACAAGAGGAGAAGCGAGAACATGGGTTTGTATCGGAATGATCAATGGGTTGCTTGCCTGTTGTAGTGGTAGTAGGGTACTACCCTTCAGACGGATACTCGGGGTTATCCTCGGAGGCAGAACCTACCACGAAAGGCACACCGAACATAATCAACACATGACAATATGCAACAATATGATGCATGCTATGACATGGCAAGATGAAAGTGTCTTGGCCTAATGCAAGCTAAAACAGAAGGGGATGAACTCATTTGAATCAAAGATTCAAATGTTAGCTCATTAAACATAGCCTTATTAGTGTATTATCTTATTCTGCTTAAACAGCAAGGTTAACTTGTTTTGTCATGCATGAAACCATTACAGATGGATGGATTGAATTTTTCTGATGATTTTTCATATATAAATCTTTGCATTTGAAGCTATGGTTGATTTTTTTATGATTTTTAGAAGTTTTGGCTATTTTCTGGAATTTTCTATTAAAGAATAAATCCAGTAATTGAATTAATGCGTTAGCATGACATAGGTGTGACGTCAGCGGGTCAACTGGGTCGGCCAGGTCAAACCTGACTGGTGGGCCCTGTCTGTCAGTGACTCAGCTAATTAACAGAATTAAATTAACACTAATTAGCTGTCAGTGGGGCCTGGGCCCACATGTTAGTGACTAAACTAATTAAAATTAGTTAAAACTAATCCTAAACTAATTAGCAGACCGGCCCCACCTATCATAGACTCAGCGGGGGTCAACCTGGGCCCACACAGGGTCAAACAGGGTAAACTCGCCCGCGTCTAGCCGCCGGAGAGGCCAGACGCGGCGGAGCAACGCGGGATTTGCACTCAGGCGACCAAAAGGACGGCGGAGACTATCTACATGATGCGGGGAGGAAGCCGCATCGAGTGGTGGCAGTGGGTGGAGCTGGGTTGGCCGGAAACGTCGCCGGTGATGAGTTTGGCGGCAGCCGGAGCTCAGGTGAGGATGAACTAGTCGCTAGGGGGCACGGGGAGACGCGAGGTTTGTTGCGTTGAGCTCCTGGAGGTGTAGTAGGACTAGTGGACAGGGTGGCGTGGCCATTGGGTGGCCGGAACCTCGTCGGCGACGAACTCCGCGGCGGTGCGTGCGGGTGATCTACATGCAGTTGCTACGGGGCTCGAGAGAGAGAACGAAGAGGGTGGGGAGGTGGCTGAGCTCATGGGGGTTTCGTCGAGGCAGTCAGAGAGGTCGGGGATGAGCTGATGTGGCGGGGGCGGCGAAAGGGATCTCCGGTGGCCGGAGTTGAGGGCGAGCTCAGTGCAGCGTCTCCGGGGCTAGCGAGCACTCGGGGCTCGACCCACTCGTTGTAATCGACAACGGCAGAGCTCGTGGACACGATGACGTGGTGCGAGGACGATGGAGGGCACGGTTACGACGACGGTGCGGCGACAAAGGCGTTGGCCATGGTGGGGAACGGTGAAGGGAGAGAGACAGGGGGAATGGCGTGTCCAGGGGCTTCGGGGTGCAACGTGGAGGCGTCCAGGTGTCCAGGGCGCGGGCGGCAAGCAGGTGACGCCGTGGCGAGCTCGGGCACGCCAGCGTCACCTCCCTGCCTGCCTGGCGGGGAAGAAGGAGCTGGCTGGCGCGGGCCAGCACAGTGCTGGGCTGCCAGGTGGGCCGGCTGGTGAATTAGCTGAGCTGCGCCAGGTAAGTTTCTCTCTCTCTCTCTTTTCTGTTTTTCTTATTATTCTATTATTTTTGTAGCTTCAGGGCTTTATTAAAAATGCCAGGGCATTTCCATAAATCATAAAATTAATGATGGCTACTGTTTAGAATATATGCAACAACAAACATTTTAGTTTATGATTATTTGAGCATTTAAAATATTTTATAGCATTTAAATGCCCAAATGCAAATACTATAAGGATTAATCAAATGACCTTAGATGTCCTAGAAAAATGTGCACCATTTTTGTCAGGCGTTTTAACCCAAAACCAAAATGGTGGGCTTTTTAGAAGGGCATTTCAGGTTCATTGAAAAAGTTTTTTAGTTAAACCCTAGTTGTTCCAGGGGGGTGCTGGGGGTTCTGTCATCTCCATTTCAAATTTAAAAGGAATTTAAACATGATGCCCACTCTAATGCTTGAACTAGCTAGGGTGTCACAACTCACCCCCACTCAAAAAAATCTCGTCCCGGGATTTAGGATCCTCCGGAAAGAAGGTGGGGTACTCGAGTCGAAGATGATCCTCCCTTTCCCAAGTGGCTTCTTTCTCGGAATGGTGTGACCATTGAACCTTGAGAAACTTGATATTATGGCGTCGAGTGGTACGCTCGGCTTGATCAAGGATACGAACGGGATATTCCCGATATGAGAGGTTATCTTGTAGATCAAGCGTTTCGTGGTCCACTCCACGGATAGGATCCACGAAGCAACGCCTGAGTTGAGAAACGTGGAAGACATCGTGAACTCTGGAAAGATGCAAAGGTAGTTCCAATTGGTAGGCAACTTCTCCTTGTTTGACAAGAATGCGAAAGGGTCCGATGTAACGAGGAGCCAATTTGCCTTTGATACCGGAACAATGGGTTCCCTTTAACGGAGTAACCCGAAGGTAAGCCTTCTCGCCGACTGCAAAAGTCATGAGCTTATGTTTACGATCATATTGGCTCTTTTGACGAGATTGGGCTATTTTCAATTTCTCACGAATAACGCGAACCTATTCTTCTGCTTCCTGAATCATACCCGGGCCAAAGAGTTGTCTTTCCCCGGTTTCTGACCAGTTAAGAGGCGTTCGACATTTTCGTCCATAGAGAACTTCGAAAGGAGCCTTGCCCAAGCTAGCTTGATAACTATTGTTGTAAGTAAACTCCGCGAATGGAAGGCATTTCTCCCAACCCATTCCAAACGAGATGATAGAGGCTCGGAGCATATCTTCCAGAATTTGATTGACTCGTTCTACTTGACCACTTGATTGAGGATGGAAGGCGGTGCTAAAAGAGAGACGAGTTCCCATAGCATTTTGGAAACTTTCCCAAAATCGAGAGGTGAAGAGACTCCCATGGTCTGAGTTAATTTCCAATGGGACACCATGAAGAGACACTATTCGAGAGATGTACAAGTCAGCTAGCTGGCTAGCGGTGATACTCTCACGAACAGGTAGGAAATGGGCTACCTTGGAAAGACGGTCGATCACGACGAAGATGGCATTATTCCCTCTCTTGGTCCTGGGAAACCCAGTGATGAAATCCATACTGATTTTATCCCATTTCCACTCACGAATAGCCAAAGGTTGAAGGGTGCCAGCAGGCCGTTGATGCTCTGCTTTAACACGATGACAAACATCGCAATTAGCAATGTATTGAGCGATTTTCCTCTTCATCCTAGTACACCAAAACCTCTGGCATAGGTCTTGATACATTTCAGTACTACCGGGATGAATGGTGAGAGGGGATTCATGAGCTTCTTTAAGGATCAGCCGCGTCAGGTTTCATGCCTTTGGAACCACTAAGCGGTTTCCAAAGTATACGACACCTTGATCATCAACGGAGAAACAATTCGCGACTCCTTTCTTAATGCTTCTCTTAATACGGGAGATTCCCGGATCTACCTTCTGTGCCTTGATGATCTGATCCGTAAGGGTAGGTTTCGCCACCAGTGTGGATAGAAATCCTCGAGGAACAATGTGAAGTTTGAGCTTACGAAATTCCTCGTGGAGAAGTGGTTGACTTTGGTGTAACATCAGGTTGTTACAATAAGATTTATGACTTAGCGCATCAGCCATGACATTGGCCTTGCCCGGGGTGTAAGTTATTCCTAAGTCGTAATCCGAGATCAACTCGACCCAACATCGTTGCCTGAGATTCAAATCTGGTTGGGTGAAGATATATTTCAAACTTTGGTGATCGGTGAAGATCTCGCAATGATTACCAAGGAGGAAATGTCACCAAGTTTTGAGTGCATGGACTACAGCTACAAGCTCTAGATCATGTGTGGGATAGTTTTCCTCATGTGGGTGTAATTGCCGTGAAGCATGGGCAATTACCTGATGATCCTGTATGAGTATGCAACCTAGTCCTTGTCGCGAGGCGTCGCAATAGATAACAAAGTCCTTGGAGAAATCTGGTGGTACCAGTACGGGAGCAGATGTCAGGCGTCTTTTCAGTTCCTGAAAGCTGAACTCGCACTACGGGGTCCACTCGAACTTTATATCTTTCTTGAGGAGTTCAGTTAGAGGTTTAGCAACCTTGGAGAAATTCTCGACGAAGCGGCGGCAATAGCTCGCTAAGCCAAGGAAGCTCCGAACTTGCTTGACCGCCTCAGGTGGAGTCCAATCAAGGACAGCTTGAACTCGCTTGGGATTGACAGCAATACCCTTACCAGAGATTACATGGCCTAGATAGGTCACTTCTGGCAACCAAAATTCACAGTTGGAGAATTTGGCATAGAGGCGATGCTCTCGAAGTTTCATCAATACCAGCCTTAGATGTTTGGCATGTTCCTCTTCATTCTTGGAGTATATGAGTATGTCATCGAGGTATACTTCGACGAATTTATCCAAATACTCCATGAAGACCGAGTTCATTAACCGAGAGAAGGTGGATGGGGCATTGGTTAAACCGAAGGACATAACGGTGTACTCGTATTGGCCATAACGAGTAACAAAAGGCCGTTTTGGGAATGTCCCCATTTCTGATTTTGATTTGATGGTAGCCCAGCCTCTAATCCATCTTGGAAAAGACTGAGTATCCAGCGAGCTAATCATACAGATCATTGATCCTGGGAAGCGGATACTTGTTCTTGATAGTGACCGGGTTGACAGATCGGTAATCTACAACCATTCGATCCGTTCCATCCTTGTTCTTGACGAAGAGGACGGGGCAAGCCCAAGGAGAGGAACTAGGACGGATGAAACCCTTTTTCAAGGACTCGTTGAGTTGGTTCTTAAGCTCGGCTAGTTCTAAGGGTGCCATCTTGTAGGGTCTTCTAGAAATTGGAACGGTTCCTGGAACAAGGTCTATCACGAACTCGACATCCCTATTAGGTGGAACACCTGGCAGTTCCTCGGGAAAGACATCCGGGAAGTCTCGGACTACCGGAACATCCTCAAGGTCTGGAAGGGGTTGGCATTTAGGGAGTAAAGCTGGCGCTTGGCCACTCCAGTTAAGACATTGACTGTCTTGCCCGATGAATGAGTAAGTTGAACGGTTCTAGTGGCACAATCAATCATAGCATAATGAGCTGACATCCAGTCCATACCCAAGATGATGTTTATGTCCAGGACTTGAGAGCTATTAAGGATGCAAGGAAGACAAGTCTATCGACAAGAATTTCGTTCCCATGGCTTACTCTAGAAGTTTGCCATTTGGAACCTGGAGTTTGAATTACCATGGAAGTGGGCATGTCACAGAATGTCGTGTTATGCAATCGAGCATAGTTCTCGGATATGAATGAATGAGATGCTCCAGTATCGAAAAGAACAGATGCCGAATGGCGGTTAACAAGGAGCGTACCAAGGACGACGTTAGGATCCTTGTGAGCCTCCTCGGCTGAAACATAGTTGACATGGCCACGTGCAGTGGTGACTGGCTTGGCATAGAATGTCTTTCCCGCTGGCTTACCACGGCCAACGGACTTTCTAGATTGTTTGGGGTTGTTGTTCTGGGGACACTCTCGGCTATAGTGACCCAGCTCTCCACACTTGAAACACGTCACCACACTGGGACGTGGAGCAGCATTAGCAGCGGGGCCACCATAGGGCTTGGGTGGTGCAATCTGCTGGTTGGGACGAGGCGCCTCAAAGGATGGCCTCGGAATGAACCTGGGTGGAAGTGCCGTGCTTGGAATCCACACCCGGTGCTTCTGAGCTCCAGAGCCGGATGAAGAACCAAAATCACGTGAGTGCTTGCGTGAAGTGTCATAGTTAGACTGACCTGACTCAGCACTGATGGCTTTATCGACCAACTTCTGAAAGGAGGTGCACTCGTGTAGACGAAGATCGCGACGAAGCTCAGGGCTAAGTCCCTTGCGGAACCTTGCTTGCTTCTTAGCGTCGGTAGATACTTCTTCAGGAGCATAACATGCCAGATCCCCAAATTCATGACTATATGCATCCACAGTTAGTCTCCCTTGGGTGAAATTGTAGAACTCCTCCCTCTTGCGATCCATGAGACCTTCCGGAATGTGATGATCACGGAAAGCCTCACTAAATTCAGCCCAAGTAGTGATTTGACCGATCGGGCGCATAGCTTCAAAGTTTTCCCAACAAAGGCTAGCAGGGCCTTCGAGGTGATAGGCAGCATAAGTAACCTTGTCGGCTTCAGCTACGTTGGCAGAACGTAGCTTGTGGGTGATGCTGCAAAGCCAGTCATCCACGTCGAGGGGCTCGACAGAATGGTTAAACTTTGGTGGGTACAGCTTGATAAAGTCATTGATTGACACCAAGTCATTTCGCTGATGGCGTGTAGTGTTCTGCTCAATCTGCTCCAGCAGGCGGTTAGTCTCACGCTTGTTTCTTTCCGCCTCCAGCATCACTTCGGCCAGAGAAGGCGGGTGAGGCAGATTTTCACCCCTAGCTGCACTAGCTTCCCCCTGCTCCGGGGCAGCAGGGTTGCTGCGGGTGTTGACCATCCTAGGAGAAAACAAGACAACAATTTAGGTAAGGATGGCTCAAACTTAGCGAGGAAGTGCAGAATGTAATGGATAACACGGAATGCAGAGATGTTCATCCGTATGTCATGGTAATATAAAACTGCCATATATATACCAACGGTCATACACACCATACATAGTTTAGTACAAGCCCAGGCTACAGTACAACTATGATGAAAGACGTTACATCTCATCGGAGGCATTCCAAGCTCCTATACATTATTTTTCTACACCTCCGGAATTGATTACACACAAAGTCATATTCCACAAGTCACGCAGGACAGTGAAGATACAACTTATTACAATACTAGTGGTACTACTACTAACTCAGACAGCTCCGTAGTAGTCCTCATAAAAGTCACCTCCATAGCCTGGAAGTTCAACGTGATCATCCGGGAACAGACGGTCCTGAGGAGCTTGTGGACCAAAGGGGCTAGGATGAGGTCTTGGACCAACAAACGGTGGCCTTCGGGGACCACGGGGTGGGGTGATGCCTCCCACATCACGCCAATCCACCATGTCTGGCAGAGCAGATCTCACGGGATACAGATCCCTTGTATCCATACATCCAGCTTGCACCGCAGGTGCAAACCGAGTCAATGTGGCCCAATGGTCAGCACGGGTGTTGAAAAGCTCCAGATTCAAGGCCCGATTCTCTCGGTCTTTATCCTCGAGCATCTCGGCACTGGTACGAGTTAGTGAGTCCTCTTGAGTGGAGTCAGCATAGATAGCCTGGAGATACCCTTGCGCTCCCGGAAGTGAAGCTGGCATGTAACGGAAGTCGGTGTTCCGAAGCAGGCCAGTCCTGAATCGCATGATGGTCATCATGGAATAGGCAGCATCCTGCACATCCATCTCAACAGTAACCCCGAGTCCATAGGAACAGTGAAGGGGCTCGGTAGACCCAGGATAAGAAGGAAATATCCTGACGGTGCAGAAATATTGGCTTTGATTAAAGTCTCGGAATTGCTCTTCGACGGTGTATTCGGGATACCAACGGTAACCCGTCTCGATCATTACCCGGACTAATATAGCAGTATGGCCGGGCACGTCGAGGCACCGGGTCAGGTGAACCACTTGGTTTTGAGCACGGTTGGCCATCTGAAAGCACAACCACAATGCAAAGACATTAGAATTGCTAGGGAAAATTGGACAGCATAACAGCTGTAAATGCTCAGAAAAAGATTTGAGACATCCACAACAGTTTGCAATACCACTCAACAAGATCATATCAAGGTTCTGATTCAACTGGCAACATACTAAAAGTAGTAGAACTGTACTGAGGCTTGTAACAACAATCCTATAAGCTACTACGGATTAGTAACATGTGAACCTGATAGAAGAAGAGAGCCTAGTCCTTACCCACGTTGAATGAGAAGAGAATGACTCAGATCAGAGGGCATAAGGTAAAGGAGTAAAAGAGCCTTACGTTCCCTCCCACAATCAATTACCCTACATATAACTAGAGCATTTCTATACTCGACATCAACCAGTTTGGCTCAACGAACCTAAAGGCAGTCCGGCTCTGATGCCAATGCTGTCAGGACCCCGATTCCAAGTCACATCGATCTAGCCGGTAACACCTCATATCACATTGCGGCCTCGCGCATGGTATCCCACGGGTGTCGCCTTACCATGGCCCAGGACTGTTTGCGCCTTTTGGCACACGTATATGATAGTGTCACTAGCATCCATATGACGGAGAACCCAGGCCGACATGGCTAGTCGTGCACCCAAAGCGGCACAGACCTATGGAGACAGGCATACATGAATCACATCGAGCATGTCGGTTATCAGCGAGTGAATCCGGGCTGTAGCACTGGGCTAACAGGACTCCGGGGAACCCGGGCTGTAGCAGGCTAGGCAGGACTCTGGATGTCACCGCATGACATTTCCCCGAAGGGACAAACATAGGAACAAAGTGAAACACATGCCGGCCAGTCAAGTGTCCTGAACAATAGTGCTGGGCTAGCAGGACTCCGGTGAACCGGGCTGTAGCGGACTACCATGGCTCGAGGAATACTAGACTACATTTCCCCATAAGAAAGGCTGCCAAGGATAAACAACTAGATTGTCGGATCACACTCATATCAAGCATTTCAATCATACACACAATATGCCCGATATGAGTACATACAACATGGCATCACAACAAAACTCTACAACTCAAGTACTTTATTTAAAGGCTCTAGAGAGCCATACATAACATGTTCATACAGGTAGGGGTCACATGACCCGACACTCAAGTCATACAAGCATACAAGCACAAGCCGAAGTAAATAGTCTGAGTACAGACACTAGAAAGCAAGAAGGCTTCCGAAGCCTGTCTATCTACATAGGGCCCTCCATGGCCAGGAGCACCACCTGGGTGGCTAGTCACTCGTCGACATCAAGGTCTACGTAGAACCCATCAGAGGGGGCGGTGTTGTCGTCTGAAAACAGTAATTAAGCAAACATGAGTACAAAGGTACTCAGCAAGTCTTACAACAGAACATACTATACATGCTCATTCTCAAGAAGATGGTGGGTTTATTGCAGCAAGCCAGCTTTGACTCTTGGCTAGGCTGTCCTATGGAACTCCACTAGTATAATAGTTTTCGCACATGAGTCCACTACTCACCAACACAATACTCCACCGGGGATCCTCCCTCGTCATCCTACGAGAGGGCCATCCTCGGTACTCACACTTATCTTGAGTCTTTTAGTAGTATCCATTAACTTGTCTATGAACTGTATAGGCAACCAAGTAGTCCTTTACCACAGACACGGCTATTCGAATAGTTTATACCCTGCAGGGTGTCGGCCACGGCCTACCCAAACACTCAAGTCTCTAGTCCAGGTGTATCGCCTATCCAGGTTCCATCCGCAGGGAGTCCGGCCGAGGTATCCACATACAGCCCCGAACGATGTGAACAGGGTTCCCGAGACACCAAATGGGTGACTCGGTACACCGTGCCACAGTGTATCTACCGCAACATGGCCCACCCCTAGGGTCAGTGCTACGCACGGCCGCCAACACATAACCTACAAACACCAGAAACTATTTGCAACTCCTGGACAGAGTACTAGGGTGATTAAGAAGCCGAGAGGGTCCATTGGTTTCGGGCACAATGTACGGTAGTAACTACATCTTAAATCACACATACAGATCTCTGTTCTTATGGACGTTCTCAATGAAACAACCCACCATGTACTCCTACATGGCCTCTCATCGATACCTTTACCAAAACATGTTCAACACATCCCTCACATTACCGACATAATAATTTCACTCTAGCCCATCACCCAGATGAACCAGACCTGACACAACTCTAAGCATAGCAGGCATAGCAAGGTAGGAATCACATACATGGCTCAATCAACTCCTACACAGGCTAGTGGGTTTCATCTAGTTACTGTGGCAATGACAGGTCATGCAGAGGATAAGGGTTCAACTACCGTAGCACACATCAGTTTGAATCGTGTTGTCTTAATGCAGTAAACAAGAGCAGAAGCGAGAACATGGGTTTGTATCAGAATGATCAATGGGTTGCTTGCCTGTTGTAGTGGTAGTAGGGTACTGCCCTTTAGACGGATACTCGGGGTTATCCTCGGAGGCAGAACCTACCACGAAAGGCACACCGAACATAATCAACACATGACAATATGCAACAATATGATGCATGCTATGACATGGCAAGATGAAAGTGTCTTGGCCTAATGCAAGCTAAAACAGAAGGGGATGAACTCATTTGAATCAAAGATTCAAATGTTAGCTCATTAAACATAGCCTTATTAGTGTATTATCTTATTCTACTGAAACATCAAGGTTAACTTGTTTTGTCATGCATGAAACCATTACAAATGGATAGATTGAATTTTTCTGATGATTTTTCATATATAAATCTTTGCACTTGAAGCTATGGTTGATTTTTTTATGATTTTTAGAAGTTTTGGCTATTTTCTGGAATTTTCTATTAAAGAATAAATCCAGTAATTGAATTAATGCGTTAGCATGACGTAGGTGTGACGTCAGCGGGTCAACTGGGTCGGCCAGGTCAAACCTGACTGGTGGGCCCTATCTGTCAATGGCTCAGCTAATTAACAGAATTAAATTAACACTAATTAGCTGTCAGTGGGGCCTGGGCCCACATGTCAGTGACTAAACTAATTAAAATTATCTAAAACTAATCCTAAACTAATTAGCAGACCGGCCCCACCTATCATAGACTCAGCGGGGGTCAACCTGGGCCCACACAGGGTCAAACAGGGTAAACTCACCTGCGTCTAGCCGCCGGCGAGGCCAGACGCGGCGGCGCAACGCGGGATTTGCACTCCAGCGACCAAAAGGACGGCGGAGACTATCTACGTGATGCGGGGAGGAAGCCGCGTCGAGTGGTGGCAGTGGGTGGAGCTGGGTTGGCCGGAAACATCGTCGGTGACGAGTTTGGCGGTGGCCGGAGCTCGGGTGAGGATGAACTAGTGGCCCAGGGGGCACGGGGAGGCGCGAGGTTTGGTGCATTGAGCTCTTGGAGGGGCGGTAGGACTAGTGTATAGGGTGGCGTCGCCATTGGGTGGCTAGAACCTCGTCGGCGACGAACTCTGCGGCGGTGCGTGCGGGTGATCTACATGCAGTCACTACGGGGCTCGAGAGAGAGAACAAAGAGGGTGGGCAGGTGGCTGAGCTCATGGGGGTTTCATCGAGGCAGTCGGAGAGGTCGGGGATGAGCTGATGTGGCGGGGGCGGCGAAAGGGATCTTCGGTTGCCGGAGTTGAGGGCGAGCTTGGTGCAGCATCTCTGGGGTGAGCGAGCACTCGGGGCTCGACCCACTCGATGTAATCGACAACGCAGAGCTCGTGGACACGATGACGTGGCGCGAGGACGATGGAGGGCACGGCTACGACGACGGTGCGGCGACAGAGGCGTCGGCCATGGTGGGGAACGATGAAGGGAGAGAGACAGGGGGGAATGGCGTGTCCAGGGGCTGCGGGGTGCGACGTGGAGGCGTCCAGGTGTCCAGGGCGCGGGCGGCAAGCAGGTGACGTCGTGGCGAGCTCGGGCACGCCGGCGTCACCTCCCTGCCTGCCTGGCGGGGAAGAAGGAGCTGGCTTGCGCGGGCCATCACAGTGCTGGGCTGCCAGGTGGGCCGGCTGGTGAGTTAGCTGGGCTGCGCCAGGTAAGTTTCTCTCTCTCTCTTTTTTTTCTGTTTTTCTTATTATTCTATTATTTCTGTAGCTTCAGGGCTTTATTAAAAATACGAGGGCATTTCCATAAATCATAAAATTAATCATGTCTACTGCTTAGAATATATCCAACAACACACATTTTAGTTTATGATTATTTGAGCATTTAAAATATTTTATAGCATTTAAATGCCCAAATGCAAATACTATAAGGATTAATCCAATGACCTTAGATGTCCTAGAAAAATGTGCACCATTTTTGTCAGGGGTTTTAACCCAAAACAAAAATGGTGGGCTTTTTAGAAGGGCATTTCAGGTTCATTGCAAAAGTTTTTAGTAAACCCTAGTTGTTCCAGGGGGGTGCTGGGGGTTCTGTCATCCCCATTTCAAATTTAAAAGGAATTTAAACATGATGCATACTCTAATGCTTGAACTAGCTAGGGTGTGACAGTATTCAACACACTCATAGGAGAATTTTATTATTAATCTTGTATACCTAGAATATTAGGATTATTTAAGAAAATTACCATGATATTTAAGACTCTCAAAATAATCTAAGTGAAGCATGAGAGATCAATAGTTTCTATAAAACAAAGACACCACCCTGCTCTAAAAGATATAAGTGAAGTACTAGAGCAAAACTATATAACTCAAAAGATATAAGTGAAGCACATAGAGTATTCTAATAATTTCCGAATCATGCGTGTTTGTCTCAAAAGGTGTGTACAGCAAAGATTATTGTGGTAAACTAAAAATCAAAGACTCCAGTCATACAAGACGCTCCAAGCAAAACACATATCATGTGGTGAATAAAAATATAGATCCAAGTAAAGTTACTGATAGAAGTAGACGAAAGAGGGGATGCCTTCCGGGGCATCCCCAAGCTTTGGATTTTAGGTGTCCTTGGATTATCTTGGGGGTGCCATGGGCATCCCCAATCTTAGGCTCTTGCCACTCCTTGTTCCAAAATCCATCAAATATTTACCCAAAACTTGAAAACTTCACAACACAAAACTTAAAGTAGAAAATCTCGTGAGCTCCGTTAGCAAAAGAAAACAAAAGACCACTTCAAGGTACTGTAATGAACTCATTATTTATTTATATTGGTGTTAAACCTACTGTATTCCAACTTCGCTATGGTTTATAAACTATTTTAATAGCCATAGATTCATCAAAATAAGCAAACAACACACAAAACATAATTTGTCAAAAACAGAATAGTCTGTAGTCATCTGTAGCTAGCGGAAGATCTGGAACCTCAAAAATTCTAAAATAAATTTCTGGACGTGAGGAAGTTATTATATTAATCATCTTCAAAAATAATTAACTAAATATCACTTTCCAAATAAAAATGGCATCAGTTCTCGTGAGCGCTAAATTTCTGTTTTTTACAGCAAGATTAACAAGACTTTCCCCAAGTCTTCCTAATGGTTCTACTTGGCACAAACACTAATTAAACACAAAAAACACAACCAAAATAGAGTCTAGATCAAGGTTGTCAGAATCACGATTCTGTTATACGATTCTACGACTTTACGATCCAAACCAACCCCTATGATTCTACGATTTTAGTTCTTAGAATCTACGTTTCTACGATCCTGATAGCGGAGATTCTACGATTTGCGATCCTAGCATCAAAGCTCCGATCCGATTCAAAATCGCGATTCTGACAACCTTGGTCTAGATAAATTATTTATTACTAAACAGGAGCAAAAAGCAAGGAATAAAAATAAAATTGGGTTACCTCCTGTAACAGCCTCGATGCGACTATATCTCCCACGTGTCGAGGCACGACTTAGAGGCATAATCGCATTGAAGGCATATGTCGCAAATCGGATAATCATCATGAACATCCCATGTAATATAGATAATGAAAAGGGACAACATAGTTGGCTTACACTCTCCACGTCAATCAAGTACATAAATAACATACATCATCCAAACACTCATGGCCCGACTACGGCGCCAAAATAAAAGACAACCCAAAAAGCGACATGGTCCCGATCACCCCAACTGGGCACCACTACTGATCATCAGGAAAAGAAACATAGTAACGCTGAGAATCCTCGTCGTACTCCCACTTGAGCTCAAGCGCGCCATCTGGAGCTGTATCATCTGGCCCTGCATCTGGTGTAATAGTAATCTGTGAGCCACAGGGAGTCAGCAATCTTGCACCCTCGCGATCAAGACTATTTAAGCTTAATAGGTAGGGTAAAGGTAATATATGTGGAGCTGTAGCAAGCGACTAGCATATATGGTGGCTAACTTATTTGCAAAAATGAGCGAGAAGAGGAGCCAAAGCGCGAGCGAGATACTAGAGAGCAACCTGCGCAAACATAACTCCAACACCATGTCCACTTCCCGGACTCCGCCGAGAAGAGGCCATCACGGTAACACACATGGTTGATTCATTTTAATTAAGTTAATGTTCAAGTTATCTACCACCGGACATTAACAAATTCCCATCTGCCCATAACCGCGGGCACGGCTTTCGAAAGTTCAATCCCTGCAGGGGAGTCCCAACTTAGCCCATGACAAGCTCTCACGGTCAACGAAGGAATAGACCTCCACCCGAGACATTCCGATCAGACTCGGTATCCCGGTACAACAAGACATTTCGACAGGTTAAAACAAGACCAGCAACACCACCCAGATGTGCCGACAAATCCCGATAGGAGCTGCACATATCTCGTTCTTAGGGCAAACCGGATGAGCAAGACATCGGGTAGGCCATCCCAGAGTTGCCCCTGGTAGCCCCGGACATCGCTTGGATTAGACCAACACACAGAGGAGCACTGGCCCGGGGGGGGGGGTTAAAATAAGATGACCCTCGGACTCTAGAAACCCAGGGGAAAAAGAGGCTAGGTGGCAAATGGTAAAACCAATGTTGGGCACTGCTGGAAAGGCTTTAATCAAGGCGAACTATCAAGGGGTTCCCATTATAACCCAACCGCGTAAGGAACGCAAAATCCGGGAACATAACACCGATATGACGGAAACTAGGTCGGCAAGAGTGGAACAAAACACTAGGCGAGAGGCCGAGCCTTCCACCCTTTACCAAGTATATAGATGCAATAAGATAACAAGGCAATATAATGATATCCCAACAAGTAAATACATGTTCCAACAAGGAACGGTCCCCAATCTTCACCTGCAACTAAAAACGCTATAAGAGGGGCTGAGCAAAGCGGTAACATAGCCAACCAACGGTTTGCTAGGACAATGGTGGGTTAGAGGCTGAACATGGCAATTTGGGAGGCTGACAAGCAACTGGTAGGCATCGTAGCAATGGCATAGCAAAAGAGCGAGCAAAACTAGCATAGCAAAGATAGTAGTGGTTTTGAGGGTATGATCATCTTGCCTGCAAAGTTGTCAGAGTTGACTGGATCCTCGAAAGCAAACTCAACGGGCTCCTCGTTAGCGAACTCGTCTCCCAGCTCTACCCAAAGAAGACAAACAAGCAACAAGAACACAATCAACCACGTGCAAATTCAAGCAATAAGATGCAATGATGGTATGCTATTGGGGATGCATATGCAAGATATGACAGGAAATTCATGAACCTGGCCTCAACTTGGAAACCCAAGTGTGCCACTGGAAAGATGGGATGAAATCGCTTGAAAACGATATAAAGATCACCGGAATCGGAGTTACGGTTTGGAAATGGCAAGCGATTCAATTATGGCACCGGTCTGCAATTTACATCAAGTAGGCATCTAAATGCAATGAGATGAACATGCTACAGCACTCAAACATGGCATCAAAATACATGGCAGGGAAGCATTCAAGATGCTTAACAAAAGACTAGCACTGAGCTATGGCCAATTCATCCATTAAGAGGTTCAAACAAGCATGGAAAAAACGCAAATGGTAAACAGATCTCAGACTTAGTGAAATTAACACTTGTCAGGAATTTTAGATCATGAAGCCCTCTTCGGAGCAACAAAACAACATACTACAGGACCTGAACATGACAAAGAAAGACATGGAATGGAGCTACTCAACAAGCTTAACAAAAGTCCCTTAGTGACCTTGAGCCAAAAGGGATCACAAAATATACTAACAAGCACACGAACATAGCAAAAACATAATCAGTTTTCAGACTTAGTGAAAACTGGGACATGCTGAAACTTAACTCGCGAAGGCATGTTTACGAGCTCGATGTACTCACTACGGAGCAAGTCATGGAAAGACAAGCATACATCCATTAAGAAGGCACAAAATGCAATCTAGACATGGTAAGAACAATGGCATAGCATGCACGGATCAACTACAATAACATCGGCAAAATCGCAAACAAGTTGACGATCTGCCCAGATTCACAACGAAGCAAAAGTAGAGCTCGATTGACTCAAGCTAGGATGCTCCATATATGAAAACAAAGACATGTATGGATAGAGCACTATAATATTAACAAAAATCCCTTACTGATCATCCTCAAAAGAGGCACGGATCACTAGGAAACAACATGAACATATGGCATCATGAACTAAACAATCCCAGGACTTAGTGAAATTACTAAGTCCCTGAAAACAGATTTACCGGGTACCTCACTTTGCAAGCTAGCACTGGGCACCACACACATCACAAAAATGCATGGGTTGCACCTCTGGAAAGATGACAAAACCCTTAACAAAACATATGAAGGACTCATAGGCATATCATGCACACAATAATCATGGCAAAAATGACAAAAGTCTAAGATGAACTAGCAGATCTGACAATTAACTCACGAAGCCCTCTTCTAACAGCATTTCGGGCATCGAGATAAACTCAAATGAAAATGATGCAATGGAATGAAATGATGTACTCATTGAGACGAACATTTTGATATGCTATATGTTCAAAACAAAGCTACGGATGCGGAGATATCATAGGTCAAACTCGGCACAAAAATTAGGGTTTTTGAGGAAAAAGTCAACCGGAATCTTCTCAGATCTAGATCCAGGTCAGCGCGGAAGTCGAGGTTCGCAGGAAGTCCTGTTCACCGGGGAGGAGGACGACGCCGGAGGGGTCGCCGGAGAGGGAGAAGCCGGCCGGGGCGGTGTGGGTGGCCGCGGGGGGCGGCGCTCGCCGTGGAGGGATTCGGCGGGGCTCCAGCCACCGGAGTTGAGGGACGGGGCGGCGGGGCGCTCCGGCCACCGGAGTTGAGGAAGGAGGTGGCGGGGCGCTCGGGCGCGGCGGCGGGAGGAGCCGGGCGGCGGGGTGAGCCGGCTGGGCCGCGGGGGCCTCGCCTGGGTCGGGCGGGCCGGCGGCGGTGGTAGGTGGCGGCTGCCACGTGGCGCTGTGCGATTGGTGGCGGCGGGCGGTGGCGGACACGTCCGGCCCGAATCGGACGTGTCCGTTGGCGGGAGGTGCGGCGGATCTGGAGATTTTAGGGTTAGAGGAAGGGGATCCGCGAATTTTCGGAGGGGGGTGTATATATAGGCATAGGGGGAGCTAGGAGAGTCCAAATGAGGTGCGGTTTTCGGCCATGCGATCGTGATCGAACGATCTAGATGATGGAGCAGAGTTTGGTGGGTTTTGGGCCAAATTGGAGGGGTGTTGGGCTGCAACACACACGAGGCCTTTTCAGTCCCTCGGTTAACCATTGGAGCATCAACCGAAGTCCAAATGGTACGAAACTTGACAGGCGGTTTACCGGTAGTAAACGAAGGCCGCATGGCAAGTCTCGGTCCAATCCGGAGATTTTTAATCCCCACACACGAAAGAAAGCTAGAAATGACCACCGGAGGAGAACGAAGCGCCGGAATGCAAAACGGACAACGGGGAAAATGCTCGAATGCATGAGATGAACACGTATGCAAATGCAATGCACATGATGACATGATATGAGATGCATGACAACGAAAACAACACACGGAGACAAAGACCCGAACCCGAGAAAATAAATATAACTTAAAGCCGGAAACGGCAAGAGTTGGATTACAAATTGGGAAAGTTATATCCAGGGTGTTACAACACTGCACCACTACGAAAAGATCTCGTCCCGAGATCTAGGACTGAATGAACGCCGGGTACTCAGAATGGAGGTGATCCTCGCGTTCCCAGGTAGCTTCACGGTCGGAATGGTGTGACCACCTTACTTTGAGAAATTTGATTGACTTGATGCGAGTCCTGCGTTCAGTCTCTTCAAGGATTGCAACTGGGTGCTCACGATAGGAGGGATCTTCTTGGAGCTCAATGTCCTCGAAGTTGACGGTGCGGTCAGGCGTCTTGAAGCACTTTCGGAGCTAAGAGACATGAAACACATCATGAACATTTGCAAAGTTTGACGGAAGCTCGAGTTGATAGGCGAGGTCGCCTCTCTTGCTGACAATCTTGAAAGGTCCCACATATCTAGGGGCAAGCTTCCCTTTGATACCGAAGCGACGAGTCCCTTTCATAGGAGAGACGCGGAGGTAAACATGATCTCCGATCTCGAAAGCCAAATCACGGTGCTTACTATCATAGTAGCTCTTCTCGCGGGATTGGGCTGCTTTGAGGTTATCACGAATGACTTTGCACATTTCTTCTGCCTCTGTGATTAAGTCATTACCCAGCAGCTGACGTTCACCGGTTTCAGACCAGTTGAGAGGGGTACGACACTTCCTACCATACAGAATTTCAAATGGGGCCTTGCCCGAACTTGCTTGAAAACTGTTGTTGTATGAGAATTCAGCATAAGGAAGACAATCCTCCCACTTCATGCCGAAGGAGATCACACAAGACCTGAGCATATCTTCAAGAATCTGGTTGACACGCTCGACTTGACCGCCTATTTGAGGATGGAAAGCTGTGCTAAAGCAGATGTTGGTGCCCATGGCCTTCTGAAAAGAATCCCAAAACTTGGAGGTAAAGATGCTGCCATGGTCTGAAGAGATCACCTGAGGAATACCGTGCAGAGAGAAAATTCGAGAGGTATAGAGTTCCGCCAATTGAGCTGCAGTGATTGACTCTTTGATAGGCAGAAAGTGAGCCACTTTGGTGAGTTTATCGATGACAACGAATATAGCATCATTGCCACGCTTGGACTTTGGAAACCCAGTAACGAAGTCCATCTCAATGTGGTCAAACTTCCATTGTGGAATGGCAAGAGGTTGGAGGAGACCAGCTGGCCTTTGGTGTTCTGCCTTCACTCTTCTGCAGACATCACATTCATTCACGAATTGGGCAATCTCGCGCTTCATTCAAGTCCACCAATAAGCTTGCTTAAGGTCCTGATACATCTTCGTGCTCCCAGGGTGGATGGAGAGGAGAGAATTGTGAGCCTCATTCATGATCACTTTACGAAGTTCACCTTTGGGTACAACAATTCGATCCTCGAAGAAGAGAGTGTCCTTTTTCATCAAGGCGGTAGCACTTGTACTTGGACTGACTCTTGGCAATCCCAATCTTCACCTTTTTCACCATAGCATCAAGAAGCTGGGCTTGGCAAATCTGGTCTTCCAAGGTAGGAGAGACATGAAGGTTGGCGAGGAAACCTTGAGGAACAATTTGCAGATTCAGTTTGTGGAAAGCTTCACAAAGTTCGGGTTGATAAGGCTTGAGAATCAGACTGTTGCAATAGGCTTTCCTGCTCAAAGCGTCAGCAATCACATTGGCCTTGCGTGGAGTATACTCGATACTCGGATTATACTCTTGAATCATTTCGACCCATTGAGTTTGCCTGAGGTTGAGATTAGGCTGAGTGAAGATGTACTTGAGACTCTTGTGATCAATGAAAATGTCCACTTTTCTTCCAAATAGAAGATGTCTCCAAGTCAAAAGAGCATGCACAACTGCCGCCAACTCGAGATCATGAGTGGGGTAGTTCTTCTCATTAGGCTTCAACTGGCGAGAGGTATAAGCAACAACTTTCTTCTCTTGCATCAATACTGCGCCAAGACCTTGGAGAGAGGCATCACAAAAGACCTCGTACGGCTTGGATTCATCAGGCGGAGTCAGAACTGGAGCAGTGATCAATTTCTCTTTCAGGGTGTTGAAAGCAATGTCACACTCCGGAGACCAAACGTACTTGACGTGCTTCTGAAGAAGATTTGAGAGAGGCTTCGCGATCTTAGAAAAGTTTTCAACGAATCTTCGGCAGTAGCTTGCGAGACCGAGGAAACTACGGAGTTGCTTCACGTTCTGAGGAGGTTCCCAATTCACAATTGCAGACACCTTCTGAGGATTCATGGCAATGCCCTTGGCACAGATGATATGACCAATATAAAGAACCTCATCGAGCCAAAATTCACACTTGGAGAACTTGGCGTAGAACTGGTGTTCCCTCAGCTTATCAAGCACCAAACGCAAGTGTTTGGCATGATCTTCCTTGTTCCTCGAGAAAACCAGAATGTCGTCGAGATAGACCAACACGAAGTCATTGGTGTAGGGGTTGAAGATGAAGTTCATCATGCGAGAGAACGTCGAAGGAGCGTTGACGAGGCCAAAAGACATGACAGTGTATTCATACGACCCATAGCTTGTCCTAAAGGCCGCTTGGGAATATCTTGCTCACGGATTCGAATCTGATGATAACCCATACGGAGATCAAGGTTGGAGAATACTTTGGCACCCTTGAGTTGTTCGAATAGCTCATTGATGTTGGGAAGTGGGTATTTGTTATTGATGGTCTTCTTGTTCAATGGACGATAATCAACACAAAGTCGGTCCGTTCCATCCTTCTTCTTCACAAAAAGAACACCACAACCCCACGGAGAAGAACTAGGCCGGATGAGACCCATTCTCTCTTGCTCATCGAGTTGTTTCTTCAGCTCCTTCAACTCTTTAGGTCCGAGCATGTAAGGACGTTTGTACACAGGTTCCGTACCAGGCTCAAGATCAATAACGAATTCAACTGGCCGGTGCGGAGGCATTCCTGGGAGCTCTTCTGGGAAGACGTCTTGATATTCGCAAACGACTGGAATCTATGAGATAGCATCGAGTTCACCCTTCTCATTGAGAGAAAACAACCGGATTGTATCATCATGAGCGGCAAAGACAATTACATCCTCAGACGAATGAGTCAATTGAATCTGCCTGGCTGCACAGTCAAGCTGAGCCTTGTGCTTAGAGAGCCAATCCATCCCGAGACTAAGATAATTATCCGAGTTACCAAGAACCATTGGGGAAGAAAGGAACTTGTAGTCGCCCAACGTGATAGTAACATCCGGGGCCATCATTTTGGTGTTCATGAACAAACCCGGAGACGAGACCGCTATCGGCTTAGGCAAATCAATAGTATGCACATCATGCATGGATGCAAAAGGCTTCGATAAAAATGATAAAGATGCACCAGTGTCAAAAAGAACTCTTGCGGGAATGTCATTAACAGGAAGGTTACCCATAATCACATCTGGTGAGTCCTCTGCCTGAGCTGCATTCAGCAAGTTGACCTTGGCGGACTTGGGGTTATGCTTGACCACAACTGTACTTGCCGATCTCACAGGAGGAGGAGGAGGAAGACGCCTCTGGTTGAAATACTTGTTGGCATAGTGACACTTCTGTTGGCACTTGTTGCACGTGACCTCTGAAAGCGGACGGTGGTACGGAGCACTTGATCTTGGAGCTTGTGACGAAGTCTTGTTCTGAAAGCCAGGGTTGGGTGGGTGGGAAGAACCACTGCCACCTTTGCTCTTCTGATACGGCTGACGAAACGGAGGAGGAGGAAGCCAATACTTCTGCTGCTTGGCCACTTGAGTAGAGGAAGAAGGAGTAGCATCTCTGACTCGCTTCTTGGAAGCATCACACCTCAACTGGTCATCCTCTTTCTTCAGTGCCATGTTGTAGAACTCATCGTATCTCAACGGGTCAAAGAGGACAAGAGCGAGCTGGATTTCTTCTCTGAGACCACCCCTGAACTGGTATATCATGCTCTTCTCATCAGGTACGTCCTGCTTGGCAAAGCGGGCGAGCTTCTGGAACAACTTGTTGTAGTCATAGACAGACAAAGAGCCTTGCTTCAGGTTGCGGAATTCCTCATGCTTACTTTCAGTCACACTCTGAGGGATGTGATGAGCTCGGAAATCTCGACAAAATTCATCCCAAGTGATCAGACGTCCACCTCTGGAATCCTTGTACTGCTGGAACCACTCTGCAGCTTGATCTTTGAGTTGGAAGGAAGCGAACTTGACGAAATCTTCAGGCCTGACGTTGCTGCATTCAAAATGCTTACACAGATCCACCAGCCAATCGTCAGCATCGGTTGCCTCAAAACAATTGCTGAACGTCTTCGGCCCATTAGCAAGGAACTGGTTCAGTGTAGCAAAATGGTTTTGATTGTTGCCTTGATTCCCTTGACTGCCTTGATTGCGCTCTTGGAGGATTTACATGATCAACTGCATGTTTGCATTGGTTGCGGCCATCACAGCTTGCCATGCCTCCGGAGGAGGTGGAGGTGGTGGTGGATCAGGATTCGGAGTCGTGCGCGTTGGAGGAGCCATCCTGAAGAGGTTTTCCACCATTTGCGCATTAATAGACAAAATATTGAAGCTGAATCCAACGGAATGAAAATAGCAACATAAAGTCTTCACATCCGAACAAAACGAACGATTGCATTTCTCTTGAAATGGTCACATATCCATAAATTGCGAAGCCACGTAGAATTAAGTAGAAGAAGTTAATCAACAAGGTACGGATCAAGAACGAATAATCGGTAAGAAATCCCAATCTCAAACCAATATCCGTGGAAGAAGAACTAGAGCTACAAGAATTCCCACCTATGAAACTCCCGAAACTTTCCGGTTATGCAATCAGGTGTTGGGGATACATGGGAAGCATAATATCTCACCCAAACTAGCAAAATCTACATCCAGCTGTATCCATCCTTCAACACATAACCAAGAAACCTTCGGAAACCATCTACCTCAACCTTCGAAAAGCATCCGTTATACAAGTTATGGCGATACTCCCGAACTCCCGCCCCAGTACTGGGTGGTGTCGAGGTTATCTCACCAACGAACTGCATAAAAGAGATTTTCGATGTCGGCGTACTAAACTCAGGTATTCCAGAACTGCAACGATAAAATTATGATGACAACACCTCAGAGCTCAACTCCCCGGGACACTTCCACTAAACCCCTGACAGGAGGCACCAAGACAATGTTCTCATCAGAACACCATCGGAACGATTCCAAGATACCCGCGTGATCCTAAATTTTTTTTGTGAAATTTGAGAAGAGAAGAGTCAAAACTCTACGTCAGGATGCCTAACCAGAGCGATGAGGAGACTGGGAAGTAAAAAGAATTCCTAAACTCTCCGATATATAATTCCTAATTGACTCAAAACATTTTTCTAGACACAACTCGGCTGCTAAAAATGAGCAATCAGTGGGGGCTCCTAAGGTCGGGGAAGGCCCTGATTACCAACTTGTAACACCCTCCATGCGAATATATCTCCCACGTGTCGAGGCACGACTTAGAGGCATAATCGCATTGAAGGCATATGTCGCAAATCGGGTAATCATCACGAATATCCCATGTAATATAGATAATGAAAAGGGACAACATAGTTGGCTTACACTCGCCACGTCAATCAAGTACATAAATAACATACATCATCCAAACACTCATGGCCCGACTACGGCGCCAAAATAAAAGACAACCCAACAAGCAACATGGTCCCGATCACCCCAACTGGGCACCACTAGTGATCATCAGGAAAAGAAACATAGTAACACTGAGAATCCTCGTCGTACTCCCACTTGAGCTCAAGCGCGCCATCTGGAGCTGTATCATCTGGCCCTGCATCTGGTGTAATAGTAATCTGTAAGCCACAGGGACTCAGCAATCTCGCACCCTCGCGATCAAGACTATTTAAGCTTAATAGGTAGGGTAAAGGTAATATATGTGGAGCTGCAGCAAGCGACTAGCATATATGGTGGCTAACTTATTCGCAAAAGAGAGCGAGAAGAGGAGGCAAAGCGCGAGCGAGAAACTAGAGAGCAACCTGCGCAAACATAACTCCAACACCGTGTCCACTTCCCAGACTCCGCCGAGAAGAGGCCATCACGGTAACACACACGGTTGATTCATTTTAATTAAGTTAATGTTCAAGTTATCTACCACCGGACATTAACAAATTCCCATCTGCCCATAACCGCGGGCACGGCTTTCGAAAGTTCAATCCCTGCAGGGGAGTCCCAACTTAGCCCATGACAAGCTCTCACGGTCAACGAAGGAATAGACCTCCACCCGAGACATTCCGATCAGACTCAGTATCCCGGTACAACAAGACATTTCGACAGGTTAAAACAAGACTAGCAACACCACCCAGATGTGCCGACAAATCCCAATGGGAGCTGCACATATCTTGTTCTCAGGCCACACCGGATGAGAAAGACGTCGGGTAGGCCAGCCCAGAGTTGCCCCTGGTAGCCCCGGACATCGCTCGGATTAGACCAACACTCAGAGGAGCACTGGCCCGGGGGGGTTAAAATAAGATGACCCTCGGACTCCAGAAACCCAGGGGAAAAAGAGGCTAGGTGGCAAATGGTAAAACCAATGTTGGGCACTGCTGGAATGGCTTTAATCAAGGCGAACTATCAAGGGGCTCCCATTATAACCCAACCGCATAAGGAACGCAAAATCCGGGAACATAACACCGATATGACGGAAACTAGGGCGGCAAGAGTGGAACAAAACACTAGGCGAGAGGCCGAGCCTTCCACCCTTTACCAAGTATATAGATGCAATAAGATAACAAGGCAATATAATGATATCCCAACAAGTAAATACATGTTCCAACAAGGAACGGTCCCCAATCTTCACCTCCAACTAACAATGCTATAAGAGGGGCTGAGCAAAGCGGTAACATAGCCAATCAATGGTTTGCTAGGAAAATGGTGGGTTTGAGGCTGAACATGGAAATTTGGGAGGCTGACAAGCAAGTGGTAGGCATCGTAGCAATGGCATAGCAAAAGAGCGAGCAAAACTAGCATAGCAAAGATAGTAGTGGTTTCGAGGGTATGATATTCTTGCCTGCAAAGTTGTCAGAGTTGACTGGATCCTCGAAAGCAAACTCAACGGCCTCCTCATTAGCGAACTCGTCTCCCGGCCCTACCCAAACAAGACAAACAAGCAACAAGAACACAATCAACCACGTGCAAACTCAAGCAATAAGATGCAATGATGGTATGCTATGTGGGATGCATATGCAAGATATGACAGGAAATGCATGAACCTGGCCTCAACTTGGAAAACCAAGTGTGCCACTGGAAATATGGGATGAAATCGCTTGAAAACGATATAAAGATCACCGGTATCGGAGTTACGGTTTGGAAATGGCAAGCGATTCAATTATGGCACCGGTCTGCAATTTACATCAAGTAGGCATCTAAATGCAATGAGATGAACATGCTACAGCACTCAAACATGGCATCAAAATACATGGCAGGGAAGTATTCAAGATGCTTAACAAAAGACTAGCACTGATCTACGGCCAATTCATCCATTAAGAGGTTCAAACAAGCATGGCAAAAACGCAAATGGTAAACAGATCTCAGACTTCGTGAAATTAACACTTGTCAGGAATTTCAGATCATGAAGCCCTCTTCGGAGCAAAAAAACAACATGCTACAGGACCTGAACATGACAAAGAAAGACATGGCATGGAGCTACTCAATGAGCTTAACAAAAGTCCCTTAGTGACCTTAAGCCAAAAGGGATCACAAAATATACTAACAAGCACACGAAGATAGCAAAAACATCATCAGTTTTCAGACTTAGTGAAAACTGGGACATGCTGAAACTTAACTCACGAAGGCATGTTTACGAGCTCGATGTACTCACTAAGGAGCAAGTCATGGCAAGACAAGCATACATAAATTAAGAAGGCACAAAATTCAAGCTAGACATGGCAAGAACAATGGCATAGCATGCACGGATCAACTACAATAACATCGGCAAAATCGCAAACAAGTTGACGATCTGCCCAGATTCACAACGAAGCAAAACTTGAGCTTGATTGACTCAAGATAGGGTGCTCCATATATGCAAACAAAGACATGGATGGATAGGGCACTACAATATTAACAAAAATCCCTTACTGATCATCCTCAAAAGAGGCACGGGTCACTAGGAAACAACATGAACATATGGCATCATGAACTAAACAATCCCAGGACTTAGTGAAATTACTAAGTCCCTGAAAACAGATTTACCGGGTGCCTCACTTTGCAAGCTTGCACTAGGCACCACACACATCACAAAAATTGATGGGTTGCACCTCTGGAAAGATGACAAAACCCTTAACAAAACATATGAAGGACTCATAGGCATATCATGCACACAATAATCATGGCAAAAATGACAAAAGTCTAAGATGAACTAGCAGATCTGACAATTAACTCACGAAGCCCTCTTCTAACAGCATTTCGGGCAACAAGATGAACTCAAATGAAAATGATGCAATGGAATGAAATGATGTACTCATCGAGGCGACCATTTTGATATGCTATATGTCCAAAACAGAGCTACGGATGCGGAGATATCATAGGTCAAAGACGGCACAAAAATTAGGGTTTTTGAGGAAAAAGTCAACCGGAATCTTCTCAGATCCAGATCCAGGTTGGCGCGGAAGTCGAGGTTCGCTGAAAGTCCTGTTCACCGGGGAGGAGGACGACGCTGGAGGGGTCGCCGGAGAGGGAGAAGCCGACCGGGGCGGTGAGGGTGGCCGCGGGGGGCGGTGCTCGCCGTGGAGGGAGTCGGTGGGGCTCCGGCCACCGGAGATGAGGGACGGAGCGGCGGGGCGCTCCGGTCATCGGAGTTGAGGAAGGAGGCGGCGGGGCGCTCGGGCGCGGCAGCGGTAGGAGCCGGGCGGCGGGGCGAGCCGGCTGGGCCGCGGGGGCCTCGCCTGGGTCGGGCGGGCCGGCGGCGGTGGTAGGTAGCGGCTGCCATGTGGCGTTGTGCGATTGGCGGCAGCGGGCGGTGGCGGACACGTCCGGCCCGAATCGGACGTGTCCGTCGGCGGGAGGTGTGGCGGATCTGGAGATTTTAGGGTTAGAGGAAGGGGATCCGCGAATTTTCGGAGGGGGGTGTATATATAGGCATAGGGGGAGCTAGGAGAGTCCAAATGAGGTGTCGTTTTCGGCCACGCGATCGTGATCGAACGATCTAGATGATGGAGCGGAGTTTGGTGGGTTTTGGGCCAAATTGGAGGGGTGTTGGGCTGCAACACACACGCGGCCTTTTCGGTCCCTCGGTTAACCGTTGGAGCATCAAACGAAGTCCAAATGGTATGAAACTTGACAGGCGGTCTACCGGTAGTAAACCAAGGCCGCATGGCAAGTCTCGGTCCAATCTGGAAATGTTTAATCCCCACACACGAAAGAAAGCTAGAAATGACCACCGGAGGAGAACGAAGCGCCGGAATGCAAAACGGACAACGGGGAAAATGCTTGAATGCATGAGATGAACACGTATGCAAATGCAATGCACATGATGACATGATATGAGATGCATGACAATGAAAACAACACACGGAGACAAAGACCCGAACCCGAGAAAATAAGTATAACTTAAAGCCGGAAACGGCAAGAGTTGGATTACAAATTGGGAAAGTTATATCCGGGGTGTTACACCTCCCAACAAGCGCTATCGTTTAACGCCCCTAGCTAGGCATAAAAAGCAAGGATAGATCTAGGTATTGCCATCTTTGGTAGGCAATCCATAAGTGGCTATCATAATAGATTCATAAGGTAATTTAATTTTATTTCTAGGAAAGTTTTTCATGCCTTTCCTTAACGGAAATTGGAATCTAATATTTCCTTCCTTCATATCAATAATTGCACCAATCGTTCTAAGGAAAGGTCTACCAAGAATAATAGGACATGAAGGATTGCAATCTATGTGAAGAACGATAAAATCTACGGGCACATAATTCATATTTGCAACAATAAGAACATCATTAATTCTTCCCATAGGTTTCTTAATAGTGGAACCTGCAAGTTGCAGGTTTAGAGAGCAATGATCAAAATCATGGAAACCAAACAAATCACACAGAGTCTTTGGGATCGTGGAAACACTAGCACCCAAATCACACAAAGCATAGCATTCATGATCTTTAATTTTAATTTTAATAGTTGGTTCCTCCTCATCATAAAGTTTTCTAGGGATAGAAAGTTCCAACTCAAGTTTTTCTTCATAAGATTGCATCAAAGCATCAATGATATGTTTGGTAAAAGCTTTGTTTTGACTATAAGCATGAGGAGAATTTAGCACGGATTGCAACAAGGAAATAAAATCTATCAAGGAGCAGTTATCATAATTAAATCCCTTGAAATCCAAAATAGTAGGTTCATTAACATCTAGAGTTTTGATCTCTTCAATCCCACTTTTATCAAATTTAGCATCAAGATCTAAAAACTCCGAATTTTTGGAATGCCTTCTAGGTAAAGGTGGATCACATTCAGTCCCATCATTATCAATATTCATATTAAAAAATAAAGATTTAATAGGGGACACATCAATAACTTTTAGATCTTCATCTTTATTATCATGGAAACTAGAAGAACACGCTCTTATAAAGGAATCTTTCTTAGCACGCATCCTAGCGGTTCTTTCTTTGCACTCATCAATGGAAATTCTCATGGCTTTGAGAGACTCATTGATATCATGCTTAGGTGGAATAGATCTAAGTTTCAAAGAATCAACATCAAGAGAAATTCTATCAACGTTCCTAGCCAACTCATCAATCTTAAGCAATTTTTCTTCAATCAAAGCATTGAAATTCTTTTGTGAAGTAATAAATTCTTTAATATTAGATTCAAAATCTGAGGGCATCTTATTATAATTGCCATAAGAATTGTTGTAGTAATTACCATAATTATTAGAGGAATTGCTAGGATAAGGCCCTGGATTAAAGTTTCCTCTATACGCGTTATTACCAAAATTATTTATACCAACAAAATTCACATCCATAAGGTCATTATTATTCTAAATCAAAGTAGACAAAGATATATCATTAGGATCAGAAGAAACACTTTTATTAGCAAATAATTTCATAAGTTCATCCATCTTTCCACTCAAAACATTAATTTCTTCTATTGCATGCACTTTCTTATTAGTAGATCTTTCAGTGTGCCATTGAGAATAATTAACCATAATATTATCTAGGATTTTAGTAGCTTCTCCTAAAGTGATTTCCATAAAAGTGCCTCCCGCGGCCGAATCTAAAAGATTTCTAGAAGCAAAATTCAATCCGGCATAAAATTTTTGTATAATCATCCACAAATTCAAACCATGAGTAGGGCAATTACATATCATTAATTTCATCCTCTCCCAAGCTTGTGCAACATGTTCATGATCAAGTTGCTTAAAATTCATAATATCGTTTCTAGGAGAGATGATCTTAGCGGGAGGAAAATACTTAGAGACAAAAGCATCTTTGCACTTATTCCAAGAATCATCAATACTATTTTTAGGCAAAGATGAAAACCAAGCTTTAACACAATCTCTAAGAGAAAAAGGAAATAGCTTGAATTTAACAATATCATTATCCACATCTTTCTTATTTTGCATATCACACAAATCAACGAAGCTATTTAGATGAGTAGCAGCATCTTCACTAGGAAGGCTGGAAAATGGATCTTACGTGACAAGATTCAGCAAGGAAGCATTAATTTCACAAGATTCAGCATCGGTAAGAGGAGCAATCGGAGTGCTAATAAAATCATTGTTGTTGGTATTGGTAAGGTCACACAATTTAGTGTTATCTTGAGCCATCGTGACAAGCAAGCAATCCAACACACAAGCAAACGAGAAACGGGCAAAAAGAGGCAAACTAGAAAGAGAGGGAGGACAGAGAGAGAGGGCGAATAAAACAGCAAGGGTGAAGTGGGCGAGAGGAAAATGAGAGGCAAATGGCAAATAATGTAATGCGGGAGATAAGGGTTTGTGATGGGTAATTGGTATGTTTGACTTTTGCGTAGACCTCCCCGGCAACGGCGCCAAAAATCCTTCTTGCTACCTCTTGAGCACTGTGTTGGTTTTCCCTTGAAGAGGAACGGGTGATGCAGCAAAGTAGCGTAAGTATTTCCCTCAGTTTTTGGGAACCAATGTATCAATCCAGTAGGAGGCTACGCGTGAGTCCCTCACACCTGTACAAAACAAATAAATCCTCGCAACCAACACGATAAGGGGTTGTCAATCCCTACACGGTCACTTATGAGAGTGAGATCTGATAGATATGATAAGATAATATTTTTGGTATTTTTATGATAAATATGCAAAGTAAAATAAAAGGCAATGAAAAAACTAAGTACTGGAAGATTAATATGATGAAGATAGACCCGGGGGCCATATGTTTCACTAGTGACTTCTCTCAAGAGCATAGGTATTTTACGGGGGGGGGGGGGTGAACAAATTACTGTTGAGCAATTGACAGAACTGAGCATAGTTATGAGAATATCTAGGTATGATCATGTATATATGCATCACGTCCGAGACAAGTAGACCGACTCCTACCTGCATCTACTACTATTACTCCACACATCGGCCGCTATCCAGCATGCATCTAGAGTATTAAGTTCATAAGAATAGACTAACGCCTTAAGCAAGATGGCATGATGTAGAGGGATAAATTCATGCAATATGATAAAAAACCCCATCTTGTTATCCTCGATGGCAACAATACCATACGTGCCTTGCTACCCCTACTGTCACTAGGAAAGGACACCGCAAGATTGAACCCAAACCTAAGCACTTCTCCCATTCCAAGAAAGATCAATCTAGTAGGCCAAACCAAACTAATGATTCAAAGAGACTTGCAAAGATAACTAATCATACTTAAAAGAATTCAGGGAAGATTCAAATATTGTTCATAGATAAACTTCATCATAAACCCACAATTCATCATTCTCAACAAACACACTTTAAAAGAAGATTACATCGAATAGATCTCCACAAGAGAGGGGGAGAACTTTGTATTGAGATCCAAAAAGAGAGAAGAAGCCATCTAGCTAATAACTATGGACCTGTAGGTTTGAGGTAACCTACTCACACTTCATCGGAGAGGCTATGGTGTTGATGTAGAAGCCCTCCGTGATCGATGCCCCCTCCGACGGAGCTCCAGAACGGGCCCCAAGATGGGATCTCGTGGATATAGATAGTTATGGCAGTGGAATTAGGGTTTTGGCTCCGTATCTGATCGTTTGGGGGTACATAGGTATATATAGGAGGAAGAAGTACGTTGGTGGAGCAACAGGGGGCCCATGAGGGTGGAGGGCACGCCGGGGGGGGGGGGGTAGGCGCGCCCCCTACCTCGTGGCCTCCTTGTTGGTTGCTTGACGTAGGGACCAAGTCTCCTAGATCTTGTTCGTTCCAAAAATCACGTTCCCGAAGGTTTTATTCCGTTTGGACTCCGTTTGATATTCCTTTTCTTCGAGACCCTAAAATAGGCAAAAAAAACAGCAATTCTTGGCTGGGCCTCTGGTTAATAGGTTAGTCCCAAAAATAATATAGAAGTGTATAATAAAGACCAATAATGTCCAAAACAGTAGATAATATAGCATGGAGCAATCAAAAATTATAGATACGTTGGAGACGTATCAAGTGACACTTGTGTTGGATCTGTTCCTGTTCATGCCCAGGTACACAACGTCTAATAACACCATCTACTCCTTCTTTATAAAGGTATGGGTCATCCCAAAAGTAATGTCTTAAATCATAGAAGAACCTTTTCTTTCGCTAATATGTGAAACTAGGTGGTATAAATTTAGCAACAATATAATTAGCATAATCAGCATACCATGGAGCAGTACGAGAAGCATTTATGACAGCTAATTGTTCATCAAGGAAGCTATCATCAATAGGTAGTGGGTCATCAAGAACATTCTCTAACCTAGACAAGTTTTCCGCAACGTGGTTCTCAGCTCCCTTTCTATCAATAATATGCAAATCAAATTCTTGAAGCAAGAGAACCCATCTAATAAGTCTAGGTTTCGCATCTTTCTTTTCCATAAGATATTTAATAGCAGCATGATCAGTGTGGAAAGTTACTTTAGAATCAATAATATAAGGTCTGAACTTATCACAAGCAAATACAACTGCTAAAAATTCTTTTTCAGTAGTAGCGTAATTTCTCTGGGCACTGTCTAGAATTTTACTAGCATATTGGAGAACATTTAATTTCTTATCAACTCTTTGCCCTAGAACAGCCCCTACAACATAATCACTAGCATCACACATAATTTCAAATGGTAAATTCCAGTCAGGTGGCTGAATAGTAGGTGCAGAAATCAAAGCTTTCTTAAGGAACATATTTTTGTAAGAGATTAGTCAGAGGCCTGGAAATTTTAGAGAAGTCCTTAATGAACCTCCTATAAAAACCGGCATGACCAAGGAAACTTCTTATACCTTTAATGTTCCTAGGACACGGCATCTTTTCAATAGCATCAACCTTAGCTTTATCAACTTCAATACCTCTTTTAGAAATTTTATGCCCCAAGACAATACCTTTATTAACCATAAAGTGGCACTTCTCCCAATTCAAGAAAAGATTAGTTTCTTCACATCTCTGCAAAACTCAATCAAGGTTGCTTAAGCAATCATCAAAAGAAGTTCCATATACGTAAAAACCATCCATGAATACCTCAACAATATTTTCAAAAAAGTCAGAGAATATAGCAGTCATACATCTTTGGAAGGTAGCAGGTGCATTGCATAAACCAAAAGGCATACATCTATAAGCAAAGGTACCGGAAGGGCAAGTAAAAGTTGTCTTTTCTTGATCCTCTTTTGACACATGTATTTGAGAGAAACCAGAATAACCATCTAGAAAGCAAAAATGTGTATGTTTGGATAATCTTTCTAGTATTTGATCGATAAAAGGTAAAGGTTAATGATCCCTTTTAGTAGCTTTATTTAATTTGCGAAAATCAATTACCATTCGATAACCCGTGACAATTCTTTGTGGGGCCAATTCATCTTTATCATTAGGAACAACATTAATACCTCCCTTCTTAGGGACACAATGGACAGGACTTACCCACTGACTATCAACAATGGGAAAAATTATACCTGCCTCTAGAAGCTTTAGTATTTCTTTTCTTACCACTTCTTTCATCTTAGGATTTAACTGTCATTGGTGATCAACAACCGGTTTCGCATCTTTCTCCAATTTTATTTTGTGCTGGTATAGAGTGGGACTATTGCCCTTAAGATCATCAAGAGTATATCCAATAGCAGCACGGTGCTTCTTCAGAGTTTTCAATAGTTTCTTTCTTCTTGCTCTGAAAGGATAGCACTAATAATAACAGCATATATCCCTTTCTCCTCAAGATAACAATATTTAAGAGTATCAGGTAATGGTTTAAGCTCAAACACGGGATCACCCTTGGGTGGAGGAGGATCCCCTAGAATTTCAACAGGCAAGTTGTGTTTCAAAATAGGCCACTGTTTAAAGAATACTTCATCTATTTTCCTTCTTTTAGTCATAAACATATCATTTTCATGGCCGAGCAAATATTGTTCTAAAGGATCACTAGGAGGCACGGCAATAGAAGCAATACCAATAATTTCATCTTTACTAGGCAATTCTTTATCATGGGGTTGTCCACGAAATTTAGCAAAATTAAACTCATAAGACATATCCCCCAAACCAATAACAACAACATCATTTTTGCAGTCTATGTTAGCATTAACAATATTCAAGAAGGTTCTACCAAATATAATGGGACAAAAGTCATCTTGTGGGGAACCAAGAACAAGAAAATTAGCAGGATATTTAACTTTCCCACACAAGACTTCAACATCTCTAACAATCCCAACTGGTGAAATAGTGTCTCTATTGGAAAGCTTAGTTGTAACATCAATTTCCTCTATCTCACCTGGTGCAATATCATGCATAATTTCTTTATATAAGGAATGAGGTATTGCATTTGCACTAGCACCCATATCACACAGGCCATGATAGCAACGATCTCCTATTTTAACAGAAATAACAGGCATGCCTACAACAGGTCTATGTTTATTTTTAGTATCGGGTCTAGCAATTCTAGTAGCTTCATCACAGAAGTAAATAACATGCCCATCAATATTATCGGCCAAGAGATCCTTAACCATAGCAATACTAGGTTCAACTTTAATTTTCTCAGAGGGTGTAGGTGTTCCAGTATTACTCTTACGAACAACAGTTGAAGCTTTAGCATGATCCTTTATTCTAACAGGAAAAGGTGGTTTCTCAATATAAGCAGTAGGAACAACAGAATCATTATAAGTGATAGTCTTTTCTTCAACTTTAATAGGTGCAACTACTTTTACTTCAATGGGAGGATTATATTTAAACCACTTCTCCTTAGGGAGATCAACATGAGTAGTAGAGGATTCACAGAAAGAAGCTACTATCTCAGAGTCAAGTCCATATTTAGTGCTAAATTCACAGAAAGCATTGGTATCCATAAAAGAATTAACACAATCAAACTTAGGTGTTATACCTGACTCCTTACTTTTGTGGAGATCCCAATCTTCAGAGTTGCGTTTAATTATTTCCAATAAATCCCATTTGAATTCAATAGTCTTCATCATAAAAGACCCAGTACAAGAAGTATCGAGCATGGAGCGATTATCGAGAGAAAGCCAAGCATAAATTTTTTGAATAATAATTTCTCTTGAGAGTTCATGATTGGGGCATGAATATAACATTGACTTAAGCCTCCCCCAAGCTTGAGCAATGCTTTCTCCTTCGCGAGGCCAAAAATTACATATATAATTATGATCACGATGAACAAGATGCATAGGATAAAACTTCTGATGAAATTCCAATTTCAATCGGTTGTAGTTCCATGATCCCATATCATCACATAGCCTAAACCATGTCAATGCCTTTCCCTTCAAAGATAAAGGGAAGACCTTCTTCTTGATAACATCCTCGGGCTTACCTGCAAGCTTAAATAATCCACAAACTTCATCAACATACGTTAGGTGCAGATCGAGATGTAAAGTTCCATCACCTGTGAAAGGATTAGCTAGCAGTTTCTCTATCATACCCGAAGGAATTTCAAAGTAAACATTTTAAGTAGGTTCAGTAGGTTGAGTAGAAACTCTTTGCTCTACTGGTCGGGGTGAAGATACCGAGAACAAGCCCCTCAAAGGATTATGTTCCATAGTAACAAGTGACAGTAAACTTCAGCACACTATATAAATTTTTCCTTACCAAATTCCACCTACCAATGGCGCTTCACTCCCCGGCAATGGTGCGAAAAAAGAGTCTTGATGACCCACAAGTATAGGGGATCTATCTAGTCCTTTCGGTAAGTAAGAGTGTCGAACCCAACGAGGAGCTGAAGGAAATGATAAGTAGTTTTCAGTAAGGTATTCTCTGCAAGCACTGAAATGATCGGTAACCGCTATTTTTGTGATAAGGTAATTTGTAATGGGTAACAAGTAATAAAAGTATATAAGGTGCAGCAAGATGGCCCAATCCTTTTTGTAGCAAAGGACAAGCCTGTCGGATTTCGGGTTCCGGTAGACCCTTAAGGTTCGAACACTGGGGTGCGCGCAGTGATTACGCCTTCTACCTCCCCGCCTTGCAAAGATCTAAACTACCAAAAGAACTGCACAAGAGGCACAAGATTTATACTGGTTCGGGCCGCCGTTGTGGTGTAATACACTACTCCAGTGTGTGGTTGGTGGATTGCCTCTTGGGGCTGATGATGGTGAATAATACAAGGAAGAACAGCCTCTCGAGGGTCTGTTCTTGGCTGGGGTGACGAACTGCTAGGAGGAGTTCAGCCACCTTTCTCTCTCTCTTACTCTGCTTCCTAGCCAGCCGAACGAACCGACTCCCTGAACGAACCGACCCCCTAAACAAACCGACCCCCTGAACGAACCGACCCCCCTTGCTATGTGGGCGGCTGGTCCTATTTATATAGGCCCTGGTCCTCTTCCCAAATATTGAGTGGGAAGGGAGCCAACAATGGTGGGCTAATTTGAAGGGGGACAGCAAGTATCAACTATCCTAACAAAAGCAGTCGTCGCCTGCGCAAAGCTCTGGTGATGACGCCGTCTTGGGCTCCACGGTGACCTCCGTCTCGTAGTCCTCCTGGTCTTGGTCTTGTTGCACCGGAATGGCAACCTTTGCCTGATGCCTCGGTACTCCGCGGCTGCGCTTTCCCCCTTTGCACCAAAGAGGAAAGAAGGATGCTGCGCGCGCTAGCACCCGCCTGGCGCCCTGAGTCGTCACGGCTTGCGTCACGGGCACCTCGCGAGGTACCCCGCCTTGATCTCTCCGCCTCCTCACGAGCCAGCCTGACGAGGCCGTGCCTGAGGAAGCTCCGTGTCATCCGCCTCGCGAGGCTTGGCCCCTCGCGAGGGTCTTGAGTCTTGTGTTGGTGAAGATGGGCCGTGCTGGGCCTCCTTTGAACCACGCCGCAGGCCGCAGGTAGGCAAGTCTGGGGACCCCCATTCCCAGAACGCCGACAGTAGCCCCCAGGCCCAAGGCACGCCCGGACTTGGCCGTGCCGAGAGGTGAAAGGGCAAGGGCGAAGCGCCGAGGGCCCTAACAGCCTGCGGCCTTGGGCGCCGCGTGACGGTTGATGGGACGTGGGTGTCTCCACTTCCCCACGACGCCTTGGTGATTGCGCTAGTTGGACAAGTCCCTGCATGCAAATCGTGTCATGATTACCTGTGATCGTGGAGGCCGGCGGTTGGCCTTCACCGGCTATAAGTATGGAACTGCGCGTGCCCTTCCAGTCCATTCCTCCTTGCTTCTCCTTCTCCCCGATCCTTGCTTCATCTCGTAGCGATGGCTCCGATCCGCCGGTTCTCTGCAGCGGAGAAGGGGAAGGCCCCTCGAGAGGGACCGGACCCGCTCCCGCCGAAGAAGCGGCTCGCCCTTTGCAGCCGGAACAAGGAGGACCGGCAGGCGGCGCCGAGGCCCTGGTGCGAGCGGGCTCCATCGGGGTTCCCACTTCCCTTGTATGCCCACGTCAAGGGCCCCGAAGGTATCGATGCCGATCGCTGCGGTCAGCACCGTCATCGGCGCCGTCGGGTCACGAAGGCGTGGGTTGTTCCTCCTGGGGTTCACGCCGAGGGCTCCTCCCAAGAGTTCGTGCTCCCCGTCACCATTCCTCTCCAGTCTTGGATCCGTCTGCCTCCCTTCTTCACCTCCGTCATCCCGCCGGGGGAGCCCCTGGAACTCTGGCTACAGCACGCCGGCTGCAGTACCCTCGCGACTGAGGCAGAGGTCGTGGTCGCTGCCCCGGGGCGAGGTCTACATGTCTCGTGGCTGGAGAGAGATCGCTCGGGTTTGCAGGGAAAGGGGCGTCTTCACGGTCCACTTGGAGTACAATGGGGCTTCGGCGATGTTCTTCAAGGTCTTCGACGCGAACGGGCGCCGGCTGGAGTGTTGCCCCAGGAGAGGTGGCCAGGACCTTGCCCTGGTGAGGGCTAGGCCCGTCGACCGCTCCCTTGTCGGCTCTTCAGGCGACGGAGGCGCCGGAGGATCCAGCGACTCCGGCGAGGTCTTCGCGACTCCGGAGACGAGCGACGACAGCTACGGGCCCCCGAGCCGGCGCCGCTCCCAGAGCAGGGCGGGCTCGTCTGGCCGTCGCCGACTCTGATCTGGATGGGGTTAGCGCTGGCGCTTGACGGCCCACTGTTGATGACGGCATCTTTTGCAGGAGCACATGTAGTTAGCATCCCTTAGGATCCGTTCCCTACGAGGAATCGAAATGTGCCCCATGGGGGCTTGTAAGGTGCTTGTAGTCCTGTTTGTTAATACATAATCTTTGTTGCAGAGCTGTGCGAGTTGCTGATTCCGCCTTAGCTCAGTTCTCCCTTTCGAACCTCGCGAGGGCTTGGTGCTCTGCGTCGACAGGTCCCAGTCCCAAGGCGGCGTCAGCCATCGCTGGGATGCCAGGTCGCGATACCGTGGTCAAGGCCAGGAGGTGAGCGACCTGGGGTCCGGTAAGAGCCCCTGAGTCGCGATGCTCAGGAGGTCCCCTTTGGCGCTCAAGCAGCCGTCGTTCGGCGAGAAAGGAGAGCGACGTCGCTGACACGGAATTGCATTAGGTGCGGGGGTAGTGGTGCGATAGCTGGTGCTTTCAGGCGGTGACTTATCTTGAGAGTCGGGAATTATCCCTGGTGTGACGCCGGGTCCGCGTGTCGGCAGGAGCGGAATCGCTCGGCGAGGTCCTCGCGAGCCCCTTCTCCCCCGCCTTTGCTCCCCTTTCCGCTCTACGTCCTCGGGTCCCGGCCCTCGAGCTGGTCTCAGCCGTCGCTGGTATGCCAGGTTGCGATGCCGTGGTCAAGGCCAGGGGGTGAGGGCTGGAGAGCCAGTAGGAGCCCTGAGTCGCGATGCTCAGGCACCCCCCCTTTAACGTGCAAGCGGTTTGCGCGGACGAGAGTGAAAGGAACACCGCGAGGGCCTTGCCTGGTGAAACTTCCTTAGGGGATCCTGTAAACTCATCATAGAAGGAAGGAAGGGTTGCCATGACAACTATCAGTCTGCCGTTAGTTGCTTCTGAGGGGAGGTCAGGCACTGGAGGCTTGACGAGGTGGCGCCATGCGGGGCTGCCGCGGCCAGAGCTCAGCCACCCAGGTTTGTCGGCGTTGCAGGGACGGACCCAGGCGCAAGCGTCGTGCCGTTATGGGAGCAATTTCGTCAGTTGGCGTCAGTTGAGCAGGCAACTATATCAAACACGTTAGCAACGAAGGAGGGGATTCATTCAAACAGATGCTGGGAAGGTAGACGTCGCTGGGTCGGGCCCGAGCGATTTGGGGAAGATGCAGCCCGAGGGGCGCCCCCATCAGCGCAAGCTAACATGTGTCGTGGTATTTCTCACGGGGGGCTTGCGAGCCGACAAATGCCACAAGGGCTTAGTGTGTGGGTAGGACTGCTGCTGATAGGACCAGGAGCGGGTATGCGAGTAGCACGCGGTGGTTTACCCAGGTTCGGGGCTCTCCGGAGAGATAATACCCCTACTCCTGCATGTCTGAGTATATATCTGAGGTGTACATCGAGCAATACAAAGTGCTCCTGGAGCTGTATCTGGGATCAGTGCCAAGTGCATCTGATCTGGTAAATGCCTATATGAGGCATACTAGTAGCCGGCCATGCTCATGGCCGTGAGTGTGTGTGCTCATGTGGATGGATGGATGGATAGCTAGCTAGCTTGCTAGCTAGTGCTTGTGTGTGTGTATGAGAGTCCATCCTCCCTGGATGGATGGGTGTGTGGTATATATATAGTGTGAGGTAGCTTAGCATGTAAGCTTGGTGGTGGCGTTGGATGTAAGCTACCTTGGGTAGCTTACATGCCAAGCCACGTAGGCATGGCTAGAGGCATGGTACATGTCATGCTTGTCCCCTGGGATACTTTATAAATCAGTACCCAGGGGACGCGGTACACTGTAGATGACGGCATCGCGGTACGGTTGTCTCGTTGATGTCGGGTCGGGCTGCAGTCGGCAGCCGACTGGTTGGCGTAGTCGGCAGCCGACAGTCGGTAGCCGGCCGGTTAGTGCAGTCGGACGGGGAGCCGGCAGGAGCGGCCGGACAGTCGGACTGAGGGGCTTTGCTAGCCCCGATGTCTTGAAATATCATCTTGCCGTCTTCGGGGTATCCGTGTCCCATTATTCCGACAGTAGCCCCCAAGCCTCCAGGCAACTTGGCAAAGTTGGGCGGAGCTTTTTTGGCAAATGTTCATGAAAATGATCATAAAAAGGACAAAGTTAGTCCTTGCAGATATATCGAATGTTTGCTTTTAGCATTGCAAGTTTTATGCGGAGGGTGCCGACTCGGTTTCGTCCGAGCCCCCTTAATCTTTTTCGTGTTCCCTCCGCTTTTTGGCTTGTGCTCTTGCTTGCCGGACAGCCGCTCTGCGGTCTGCGGCTGAGAGTGGGCCGCGAAGTGGAGTGTACAGTACTCAGAGTTTAGGAGCAGATTCAACCGAGTAGATACTTGTAAAGGAAAACGGCCGGGTCGCCCGAACCGTTTTTCTTCCCGGACGTTTTTCGCATGGGTGGCCTCCAGCGTCCACTCTTGCTAGTCGGACAGCCGCTCTGCGGTCTGTGACTAAGAGTGTGCCTTTGGTACCGCGCACGGTACTAAGCCGTCTGCGGGAACTAACGTCTCAGGCCAAGCGGCTAGCCCCCGGGCCTACTCTGGCTGGCGCCAGGGCAAACAGTGATGCTACTGTAATAAAATGCGGAGACAGCCCCCAAGCAACGCTCGGGGTTATCCGTGCTTGCGTAGTGCAAAAATATGCGGGTGAGGAGCTCACATTGATTTTCGTGTAGTCGCGGTCGTCGAAGATAGCCGGCGCAACTCGGCGCTCGCGGAGTGCGCCGGCGCACCCGCTGGGTGTAGGGCCGACTGCTGAGCAGTCGGGCCGGATCTTCCGGTAACTACTTTGTCTTATTTCTCGCGGGGGCGCGTCAGCGCACCCGCTGGATGTAGCCCCCGAGATCTGGGCCGACTGCTGAGCAGTCGGGCCGGATCTTCCGGCAACTACTTTGTCTTCTCTTTCTTCACGGGGGCGCGTCAGTGCACCCGCTGGGTGTAGCCCCCGAGATTCGGGCCGACTGCTGAGCAGTCGGACCGGATCTCCCGGCAACTACTTTGTCTTCTTCTTTTTCTTGTCAACCGGCTATGCTCAGACGGGCCGACTCGTCGGTTGGCCAGCTAGCAAAGCGGGCAGACGAAACAGTCGACCCAGCGGCAGCGCGGGCTGCTGACGAAGCAGTCGGTTGGACTGCAGTCTGCAAAGTCAGATCCTCCTTTTCTCTTTTTTTCCAGCATGCGGCCACTTGTTTCTCAGCCGGCTTGGGCAGCCGGCCCTTGACTTTTCTCTCACCCAGCCCCCCTTTTTTTCCTTTTCTTGAGCATTCCACCTCACCTTGCTTTCCTTTTCCTTTTCTTCTTCGGGCACACGACCGCAGCAGGCGGCCGTAGTGGGAGCGCAGGAGCCGGCCTCTTCTTTCTTTTCTCTTGCCGGATGGGCAGCCGGCCCCTTTCTTTCTTCTACTTCTTTTGTTTGTTTCTTTTTTTTCTTCTGGCTATGGGCAGCCGGATGCGTAGACTCTTCCTCTTTTTTTAGTAGAAACATCCGGCTACACATTTTTCCAACAGTCGGACTCTGTTTCTTTTAGTCGGATGGACAGTCGGCCCCAGCACGAGTAGCCGGCCGCAGCTGCCGAGCAGCGGAAGGCGGCGCGGGAACGCGCAGTCGGCAGGCAGCCGGGCCGGCTGGGTGGCCAGGGAGTCGGCCAGTACGGGAGCCGGCCGGGTGGCCAGGGAGTCGGCCAGCGTGGGAGCCGGCCGGGCCGCGCGCGGGACCAGTGGGTTGGGGAAGGCGGCAGGCGGGGCGCGGGTGTAGAGGAGGCGTGCGGGGCAGGCGGCCACGGGCGGACCGGCACAGGCGGACGGGTCACGGAGCCGCGGACAGGAGGATGCGGGGCGGCGCAGGCGGAGGGCGGGACGGGACGGTGCGGAGGCGGCAGCAGCAGGGATGCGGCCGGGGCCGGCTGCAGCGGCGAGCTGGCGGCCACGGGCGGAGTCGGCCCGGCGCAGCCGGGTGGGTGCGGAGCACCCGGCCGCGACCCGAGGCAGAGAGGAGCGTAGGCCGGCCCGGGACAGCGGCAGCCGGCGCAGCCGGATCTGGAGTGGGCGGCCAGGCAGAGTCGGTGCATGCGGTGGAGTAGGCGGAGGGCGACAGGGCCGGTGCCTCAGTGCTGTTGGAGGCCGGTCCCGGGCAGCCCGCAGAGCCGCGGGGAGCCGCTAGTGGTCGCAGACGCACGGCCGTGGGCGAGCTCGCAGATGGCCGTCAGCGGGCGGAGTGGAGGAGAGCTGCAGGGAGCCCAAGGAGGCCGGCAGCGTCCACTGGGTGTGGACGGAGCCGGAGAGGGCCGAAGCCTGGCGGAGCAGCTCGCTTGATTCGCTTTGGTGGTCAGTGCGAACGGAGATGAGCAGAAGACGAGCACCCATGAGCAAGGAGATTGAGAGAAGCGAAGAACGCAGCGTGCGCGAGCATAGTATGGCCAATGTATGGTCAATATCCGACCATTATCTAGGCAGTGTACAGGCTACGTCTGGGACGCATCTGAGAAGAGTATAGCCATTATCTGGCTATTGCATATCTAGCATCTGGCCAACGAACATGTGTAGTATGGGCATTCTTTGGATAGTGTACAAGCGTTATCTGGCTTGTGTATGGCTATGGTTTGACCATGCATCTAGCTAGCTTGCATAGACGTATATGGAGGGGCGAACGCGCATTCCGGCCGAAAACTAGGCGCAGCGCGGAGGGGAGCGGACGCGAAACGACCGACCGAGGCGAGGCCGCGCGTGCGACGCACGCGCGGATGGACGGCCGGCGTCGCAACGGTGGTGACGAAGGCGGCGAGGCCGATGACGAGGACGCGCCGTCCCACGCGGCCGCTCCGGGGGCGGGTCGAAGTCGAGCCCCCGAGCGCTACCAGAGAGACGGCGCGACACCGCGGCGGAGATGATGAAGATGGTCCCGCCCGGACTGCGAAACCAGCAGCAGCGCGGTAGCATAGTACTGCCCCACGGTGGGCGCCAACTGTCGTGGTATTTCTCACGGGGGGCTTGCGAGCCGACAGATGCCACAAGGGCTTAGTGTGTGGGTAGGACTGCTGCTGATAGGACCGGGAGCGGGTATGCGAGTAGCACGCGGTGGTTTACCCAGGTTCGGGGCTCTCTGGAGAGATAATACCCCTACTCCTGCATGTCTGAGTATATATCTGAGGTGTACATCGGGCAATACAAAGTGCTCCTGGAGCTGTATCTGGGATCAGTGCCAAGTGCATCTGAACTGGTAAATGCCTATATGAGGCATACTAGTAGCCGGCCATGCTCATGGCCGTGAGCGTGTGTGCTCATGTGGATGGATGGATGGATAGCTAGCTAGCTTGCTAGCTAGTGCTTGTGTGTGTGTATGAGAGTCCATCCTCCCTGGATGGATGGGTGTGTGGTATATATATAGTGTGAGGTAGCTTAGCATGTAAGCTTGGTGGTGGCGTTGGATGTAAGCTACCTTGGGTAGCTTACATGCCAAGCCACGTAGGCATGGCTAGAGGCATGGTACATGTCATGCTTGTCCCCTGGGATACTTTATAAATCAGTACCCAGGGGACGCGGTACACTGTAGATGACGGCATCGCGGTACGGTTGTCTCGTCGATGTCGGGTCGGGCTGCAGTTGGCAGCCGACTGGTTGGCGTAGTCGGCAGCCCGCAGTCGGTAGCCAGCCGGGTAGTGCAGTCGGACGGGGAGCCGGCAGGAGCGGCCGGACAGTCGGACTGAGGGGCTTTGCTAGCCCCGATGTCTTGAAATATCATCTTGCCGTCTTCGGGGTATCCGTGTCCCATTATTCCGACAACATGAAAGTAAAAGGGATACATACCGCAGGGACGGACCCATGCGGCCTGGGGATGATGCAGCCCTGGGAGGGCACTTCCAGCTGGAAATGGAACTTGTAAGATGTCACCTGAGGGTGTCGAGGGCGAAAGGGTGTTGGTGCAGCAGACTCGGGAGGCTGCGGAAGCCGATCCTCACAAGCCCCCAGGCCCAGGGGCCTCGGGAGGCTCCGGGGGCACTGGTAGCTCTTCGCGAATCACCTCCGTCTCCGCCAGGGCTGCGGATCGCCTGTCTTCTTGAGCCTCCATGATGCCCCTCATGAGGCGCTGGAGCGTAGTGACCGCGCTCGGCAGGCCGTAAGGCATGCCAGCGTAGCTGTGGGGCGGACCCCCGCAGCGCCCCGCTCGCGAGGGCCAGAAGCGCTCCATGGTAACGACTTGGTTGAGCCCTGGTACATCGACGCAGACGCACAGCCCACCATCCTCGCCTGGATGGGGAGCCACAGCCGGCAGACGGCGGCAACCTCTCACGATCCTTGATTCCTGTAGTTCTTGAATGGCCTTGTCGACGAACTCCTGCGGGTCTGACCTTCCTTGCCTTGCTCCTTCTTGAGGGAAACGTGCTTCGAAACACGCCTCCACATGGTGCCCAAGCGCCTCCCTCGTGACCCTGGCCAGGTCGGTGGCCCTCCAGGGGAGAGCCGCCGAGCCCTGCCTGAGGACGGCGCTGGGCACACTTTCCTATGCGATGGAAGGAGGCTCCCCCTGGGCAGACGTGGGCCCTGAGGGGCCTGCCTCCCGAGGGGCCAGTCCGGGCGATGTCTTCTTCTTCTTGGGGGTTGTCTCGGGAAGCCTCATGCTTCCGCGATCCGGGTCTTCCAGTGACGCGGCCTCAAAGTCTCGCTCCAGGGAACACACTGCATCCCTCTCTTCACAGGGCACCGTGATGACTCTGCCACTCCCTGGCATCTTGAGGACGTTGTAGCCATGGTGAGTCACGGCCATGAACTTGGCCAGCGCTGGGTACCCGAGGATGGCGTTGTACGGCAGGCGGATGTGGGCGATGTCGAAGTCGATGAGCTCGGTGCGGTAGTTGTCGCGTGCCCCGAAGGTGACAGGGAGGCGGACCTGCCCAATCGGGACCGTGGAGCCGTCGGTGATCCCGGAGAAGGGCTTGTTTGGCTGAAGCTGGTCATAGGGCACTTGGAGATTGTTGAACGTTTGCACGGACAGGACGTTGAGCCCTGCCCCACCATCGATGAGGGTCTTGGTGACTAGTACATTGCTGATGACTGGGGAGCAAAGCATCGGGAGGACTCCTGCTGTGGCCGCGCACTTGAGTTGGTCCGCTGAGCTGAATGTCATGGCGCATGCCGACCACCTGAGAGGGCGTGTTGCTTCAAGCCTGGGGAGGGCTGCATTCACCTCGCGGGCGAACTGCTTGAAGATGCGTTGGGAGGCTGGGGCTTGAGCTCCGCCCAGGATGCAGGCGATTGCGCGTGGCTCCTGGAAGCCCCCAGCCCCCTCGTCTTGACAGCGGTCCTCATTCCTCCTTGGCTGAGGCGGCAGTGGAGGGAGACATGCGTTGCCTTGTGGGCGATCCTCACGAGGCTGATCCGTCCAGTCCCCCTCGCGAGGCAGGTCTCGCCAGCGGTCCTCGCGAGGCTGATCGCGCCACCCTTGGCGCGGGCCACGGTCTTCCCAGCGTCCTGCGTTTCTTCCTCCTCGTCGGCCGTAGCCCCGGTCAGCGCGATCGGGACGATGGCCGATCCTTCCTTCTCGCACGCCGCGGAGTTCTTAGCATTCGTTGGTGTTGTGGGTGTGGAGGTCGTGGTACACACAGTATCGTCTGCCCCTGGTGGACTCAGGCAGATCTTTGCCCCACTTGGTGTCTGGTTATGCTGCGAGCACGGCAGCCCCCTTGCGCTTCACGTCCTTGGCCTTGGGCTTTTTCTCCTCTGGTTCTGCGGCAGGCAGCTCGAGGAGGGAGAGGCGTCCCTCCTCAGCCCTGGCGCACTTGGTCGCCAAGTTGAACATCTCCAGGGAGATGCACAGGTCTTCATGCATCGCCAGCTCCACCTTCATCTTGACGTCGCGCACGCCATCGGAGAAGGCCGAGATGATGGCCTCCTCGGACACCTTGGGGATCTTGAGGTGCGCGCTGTTGAAGCGCTGGATGTACTTTTGCAGGGTCTCTCCAGGTTGTTGCTTGATGCGGCGCATGTCGCTCACGGCGGGCGGCCGGTCGCGAGTACATTGGAAGTTGGCGATGAAGCAGGTGCGCATCTGGTCCCAGGAAGAGATCGTGCCTAGAGCTAGATTCAGGAGCTAGATGCGAGCTCCTTCCTTGAGCGCCATGGGGAACTAGTTCGCCATGACCTTTTCGTCCCTACTGGCAGCTACGATGCCTAGCTCGTAGAGCTAGAGGAACTCTGCAGGGTCAGTCATGCCATCGCAACGAGGAGGCAGGTCTGGCTTGAATTTGCCAGGCCATGCGACGCTACGGAGCTCGGTGGTGTAGGCACGGCAGCCTGCAGTGGCCATGAAAGGCCTCGGCTGGTGGAGAGCTTGGTCTTGAGGGTCCCCACGCGCTACAGCTAGGAGCAGCGCGGGGTCTTGGCGTGCCGAAACTGGAGCAGGGTCGCGGCGTGCCGGAGCTGGGAGCGCCCGGGCAGCCCCTTGCGGGCGTGGGATCTCTTGGCAGCTCCGTTCTTGCTACGCCGGCACCTGACGGAGCGGATTCCGCCCAGGGGCCACGCGCCTTGGAGCCATGGCGTCTTCTTGGAGAGGAGGCGGTTGGTATGCCTCCGGGGCTTCGTTGCCCGCGCGGGGCGGGGTGTGGTGCAGAAGAACGGACGGTGCGGAAGAGCCCCCTGCGGCGCGGACAAGCTCGGCGACGCGGTCGAGCCACTCCTCGTAGACATCGTCGACGGGATGGTAGCGCAGGAGCTCGTTTGCCGCAAGGAGTGCAGCTCGAGCCTCCAAGGGTCCGCGGAGCGTGCAGGACGAAGAACCAGCTGGTGCGAGCGATGGAGTAGCGGTGCGGCCGTCTTGCCGCACGGATGGGTGCTGGGACGATGCTTGCTGCTCGCCCCCCGCCGGGCCGGTGGCGGCGTTGGCGGCGGGCAACGGGGAACGACGAGGACGTCCGCCGACAGGCGCCGTCTGGGCGACGCGGGAAGTGATGGCGGCCCGGCGCTCGGCGCGGGCCCGACAAGTGTCGGACATGGATGCGACGGTCGGAGGAGAACGGAGCGGTGGACGACGAATTCCGGTGCACCCCTACCTGGCGCGCCAAATGACGGATTTCGGGTTCCGGCAGACCCTTAAGGTTCGAACACTGGGGTGCGCGCGGAGATTACGCCTTCTACCTCCCCGCCTCGCAAAGATCTAAACTACCAAAAGAACTGCACAAGAGGCACAAGATTTATACTAGTTCGGGCCACCGTTGTGGTGTAATACCCTACTCCAGTGTGTGGTTGGTGGATTGCCTCTTGGGGCTGATGATGATGAATAATACAAGGAAGAACAGCCTCGCGAGGGTCTGTTCTTGGCTGGGGTGATGAACTGCTAGGAGGCGTTCAGCCACCTTTCTCTCTCTCTCTCTTACTCTGCTTCCTAGCCAACTGAACGAACCGACCCCCTGAACGAACCGACCCCCCTTGCTATGTGGGCGGCTGGTCCTATTTATAGAGGCCCTGGTCCTCTTCCCAAATATTGAGCGGGAAGGGAGCCAACAATGGTGGGCTAATTTGAAGGGGGGCAGCAAGTATCAACTATCCTGACAAAAGCAGTCGTCGCCTGCGCAAAGCTCTGGTGATGACGCCGTCTTGGGCTCCACGGTGACCTCCGTCTCGTAGTCCTCCTGGTCTTGGTCTCGTTGCACCGAAATGGCAACCTTTGCCTGATGCCTCGGTACTCCGCGGCTGCGCTTGCCCCCTTTGCACCAAAGAGGAAAGAAGGACGCTGCGCGCGCTGGCACCCGCCTGGCGCCCTGAGTCGTCATGGCTTGCGTCACGGGCACCTCGCGAGGTACCCCGCCTTGATCTCTCTGCCTCCTCACGAGCCAGCCTGACGAGGCCGTGCCTAAGGAAGCTCCGTGTCGTCCGCCTCGCGAGGCTTGGCCCCTCACGAGGGTCCTGAGTCTTGTGTTGGTGAAGATGGGCCGTGCTGGGCCTCCTTTGAACCACGCCGCAGGCACGCAAGTTTGGGGACCCCCGTTCCGAGAACACCGACAAAGCCTGGACAAACTCTTATATAAAGGAAAGCGCTCCCGAGGACACATGGGAATTATCGTCAAGCTAGTTTTCATCACGTTTATATGATCCACGTTCCGTACTTTGATAATTTGATATGTGGGTGGACCGGTGCTTGGGTACTGTCCTTCGTTGGACAAGCATCCCACTTATTACTGACCCCTATTGCAAGCATCCGCAACTAGAATAGAAGTATTAAAGTAAACCTAACCATAGCATGAAACATATGGATCCAAATCAGCCCCTTACGAAGCAATGCATAAACTAGGGTTTAAGCTTCTATCACTCTAGAAACCCATCATCTACTTATTACTTCCCAATGCACTCCTCTAGGCCCAAACAATGGTGAAGTGTCGTGTAGTCGACATTCACATGAAACCACTAGAGGAAAGACAACATACATCTCATCAAAATATCGAACGAATACCAAATTCACATGACTACTTATAGAAAGACTTCTCCCATGTCCTCAGGAACAAACGTAACTACTCACAAATCATATTCATGTTCATAATCAGAGGGGTGTTAATATGCATAAAGGATCTGAAAATATGATCTTCCATCGAATAAACCAACTAGCATCAACTACAAAGAGTAATCAACACTACTAGTAACCCACAGGTACCAATCTGAGGCTTTGGGACAAAGATTGGATACAAGAGATGAACTAGGGTTTGAGATGAGATGGTGCTGGTGAAGATGTTGATGGAGATTGACCCCCTCCCAATTAGAGGATCATTGGTGATGACGATGGTGATGATTTCCCCCTCCCAGAGGGAAGTTTCCCCGGCAGAACAGCTCCATCGGAGCCCTAGATTGGTTCCGCCAAGGTTCCGCCTCGTGGCGGCGGAGTTTTGTCCCATAAGCTTGCTTATGATTTTTTTTCTAGATGAAAGACCTCATATAGCAGAAGATGGGCACCGGAGGCCTGCCAGGGGGCCCACGAGGTAGGGGGCACGCCCAGTGGGGTAGGGCGCGCCCCCACCCTCATGGACGGTGGGTGGCCCCACTCTGGTACTCTCTTCGCCCAATATTATTTATATATTCTGAAATTAATTCCCATGGATTTTCAAGACCTTTGGAGTTGGACAGAATAGGTCTCTAATATTTGCTCCTTTTCCAGCCCAGAATTCCAGCTGCCGGCATTCTCCCTCTTCATGTAAACCTTATAAAATAAGAGAGAGTAGGCATAAGTATTGTGACATTATGTGTTATAACAGCCTATAATGCAATAAATATCGATATAAAAGCATGATGCAAAATTGACGTATCAGCCAACCGAACAGTCCGCCACCACTGTGCTCATCGCCACCTCCTGTTCCTGTGCTCGTCTTCGCCCTCTCACAGTGCCCGTGTGAGATGCGTCGCCTTCTCCCCCTCTCATTGACATCGCTCATCCCCGGGCGCCGTGTCCAGAAGCCCTCTAGCGGAGCCCGATCCCCTCTCCTTGCTTGCCTATAAAAACAGCCCACCCCAACTCTCTCGAGCATCACCAACTCACCACACACACTCCACAACGCAGTAGAAAGCCGCAGCCCTGCCGGGCAGGCCTCGGGCCGCCGTCCCCGAGCTCGAGCTTGTCGGCGATCCCCGCGGTTCGCCCCCACCGTTCCAGCCCCTCCCAAGCTCGAGCCACTCTTCCAGAGCCCCCATAGTGCTTCAGTGGTGTCGTCCGACCCGGTTGGAGCCCCTAGCACAGCCCCACCTCGCCGTCATCTCCAACTCCAGTGACCTCTACTTCTTGCCGCCGCTGGAGAAGCTCGTTCCAACGCCATCCGACCAACCCTAGCCATTCTACGGGTACGGGCAGGTGCGCCTCGATCTCCTCTCATGTTCTATCCCTCTAGATCTGGTCAAGGAGCCCTCCTCGCCGGCGTGAGCTCCAGCGAAGCCTCACCGTGCTCTGTTTCTCTCTCTCTCCCTCACACTTGACCAGAGGGCCCACTGTCAGCCACTCAGGCCACGCCCGAAGCGGTATGAGTGGTGGCGCCCCATGAGTTTACGCTTTCGACATCACCCCCTGGGTTTTGTTTCTTTAAATTCAATTCAAATTTCCACAGAGCTTCAAACAACCACAACTCTTTAACCATAAGTCCAAATGAATTGATTCTTTTTGCATTGTGTTCTTAATGAAAAGATCTAGCAGCTCACCAAAAATGAGATTTTCTCTGATGTCTAGATTTTCTGGTGATTTTCAGAGTGTTTCTTGATATTTTCTTTCTCTGTTTTAATTGTTTTCAAAAGGTGAAGCTTGTCTTGAGGATCACTAGGAGAAGTGTCAACCTCATCTGCACTAAGGCAAGCCACATCAACATTTTCATGGTGCCATTGCAATATTTGTGATTTTACAACTTGAATAAATGATTTAGTTCATGCATTTAAATCACTAAAATAAATATTTATTCTTTTGAATGCTTGTTTAGTTTGGTATGTTTAATTTACAGTAGTTTGAAACTAACTAAGTTAGTTTAAGTCAGTAGAACTAATATTTGGTTATCAAGAAATAAAATAACTAAGAAAAATATTTAGTTTGGTTAATATTTTCTTAAGTGAGAAAATGGATTATGTTAAGTTAACATCATGGTTAAGTTTGTTGAATAATAACAAAAGCCAGAGAAGTGGTATGGGTTGTTAATTATTATGGTTAGTACTTGATGTGGTTGACCCATTTTTATTTTCGATGATATGTGATGCATATTGTAAGATTGCACTTTCATGGCATATCATGATACTGGTTATTTTTACATTAAGTTAAACCTGATGATAACTCAACTTGAATATATCGTTGATCGGGTCATGGTGCCACTGAATCGAGTTTTTCCGAGTGCAACCACATTTGCCTTTATGGGAAGGCCTTTATTCGGTCCGTTGTCATGCCTCTAGTCGGTGCCTCCAATGAGGGAAGGTTATGGGCATGTGTTACCCTGGCCCGGTAAGCAGACATGACCTTGTGAGACTGTAGTTGTTATGGTACGTACCTTGTCCCCGTTTGGGACAATTTATGTTTTGCCACGACGGTGGCCGTTCATGCCTTTGGTAGGCACAGGGCCACCCAGGACTTAGCCCAATGGGGAGTGAGTCGGAGTGGCCGGGAGAGTGTCATGGCAATGGAGGGATTCCGTCGGAATGTCGTTGATCCACCCGAATGGGAGTGCGAGGCCATGGATTCCGTGGTATGGGTAGAGTGTGCTAGCTCTGCAGAGTGTATTAAATCTATCGATAGCCGCGTCCTCGGTTACAGACACAACTCAGAAGTAGGTCACACCATGGGTCAACATTTAAATAATCACGCGCACTAATGTTAATAAGATGGCACTGTTGGAAAGATGATGGTTGAGAAACCATGTTGATGATGGAGACCAAAGTGTTGGTCCGTTTGTGATCCAAGTAAGATCACCGTTTGGTTACGATGTAACCCATTTGGAGACCAAAGTGTTGGTCTGTTTGTGATCCAATAAAGATCACCATTTGGTTACGAGGTAACCCTCTTGGTAAGCAAGTCCGAGGGACTTGAGGCACGAGATCTTGTTCACTGCATCCCTAGTATGATTTTGCATTGATGATAATTTGATTAATATCATGATATTGTTTGTCATTATGTTTATGCTTGTTGTGAGCTTGCAAGTACATTCAATGTACTGACCTGACATGTCATGCAAGATTTCAGGAAAGTCTTGTTGAATCGGAGTGTTGTTTGAGTCAAGATCATGTCCACGTCGGTGTCCCCATGCTATGGAGTCCCGCTTCGTCATCGTTTCGCTGCCGCGTAGTTGTTGTGATCGTGGCCCCTTTATGTTCACTAAATAATGTACATATTGTTCAGCCGCACTGGGTGTGCTGCTTGGCCTCGCAACTTGCTGTAATGTGAACTATGTTCCGCTAGTATCAATAAAGCGGTTGTTTTCTATACCAAGATGTTGTACGTTACCAGAAGATATGGTCTCTGGGCTGGCAATGCAAGGTAAACCGGTTGCTCTAAGCCAGGGTGCCACAATGCCTGGTATCAGAGCCGCGCTGACTATAGGACACGCTAGACTACCAACGTGTAAATGGACGTTAGTTAGAGTAAAACTTGAGTGCCGGTAGTGTTTGTAGCTGATTGTTGCATTTCATGCACTCATTTTATTTTTATCTCTAACCCAATAATGGTTGTGAGTGTAGATGGCTCCGGTGCCGTATCCGTGTCAGTTGGAGCTGATGCCGTACACATCGCTGCATCTTCTTCGTAACGTGTGGCGCCGACTGTACCCTCACGGTGACGACCCAGCATATCGGGTGTACCGGGAGCATCTAGAAGACTCAGTGTACGAGTATCACGCCATGGTTACTCTGCGCACCAGTTCATCCTCCAGCACTTACATTTGTACCTCCAGGAGCGGTTTCGCTTCCACCGCTTCTCAAGCTGTCCAGTTTGCTGCATTTGAGGTCCTCGTTGAGCTACGCTATAACGAGTTCCGGATGAAGGCCCACCTAGGTTTCCACTACTATCCATCCTTGCACGACAATGGTCGTGTCCATTTTCCTATCATTGATTCGGATTTTGATAGCGCTGCTAGCCACCTTTCTCGCTATATCACTGCTAGTTACCTTCTGATCCACGAGCTGACTCATGCTCACACTACTTTAGCTGCCACTAGATCCTTCTCTACTCCACCGTCTATGGGATTTACTCCTTATATTCCATCGAGTTCTAGCTCACATGTTTCCCCGATTACTCCTCCGAGTAGCTTGGGCACCTTGACCGTGACTCCCCTCAGTGCTCCTGTTGAGTGGGTTTCCCTTCTCGCTACCCCCGTAGCCCCGATGCTCCAGCCTCATCCTGCACCTGTCCTTGAGGGAGAGCCCTTGAGGCAGCGTCGTTGTGTTACCTTTAACCCAGAGGTCTCGGTTAACATCGTCAGTTCAGGATCCGAGTCCGCTTCAGGAGAGGACCCGACAGCACCAGCAGAGCATTAGAGCGTTCGAGTATCCACAGTTGTCATGTTGATGTACGGATGTAGTCGTACGAGTCATGATGTCTCATTTCATGTATGAGAGTAGTAGAACTTATCATGGCATTTATCTTTCATGTATGACTCAATGTATAATTATGTGGAACTTTTTCTCATTTGTCGTGTTTCCTTCTATATTACGTTTTATTTTCCTTCGGGTTTTGTCGCTGGCTTTTCCCCCACTACTTTGGTTGTTGCTCATCTTGGTTGCGTTATCTTGGGAAAAACAAATAATAGGATGACGCGGGGAGGCAGTAGCAGTAACGCTTGTGAGGATGTCCCTGTTCGCCGTTCAGCACGACAAGCAGGGCACTCCCCCGATTCATACGATCCACCACCGCCTCCACCGCCAAATCCGCCCTCTACCGAGAAAATACGCATGTTTGAGGAAAGAAGGAATAATGATCTGGTTGAAATATTAAAGAGTGTACAAGCTATGGTTTGGCAGAATGGAAATCACAATGGTCACCACTCCAAACTCTCAGATTTTCAGAGAACCAAGCCTCCCAGTTTCAGCCAAGTTATTGATCCCTTGGATGCAGATGATTGGTTATGAACTATTGAGAAAAATCTTGAAATTGCTCGTACTGAAGAGGATGAAAAGGTTCCGTTTGCTACGCATTATCTCGAAGGAGCTGTCGCTATATGGTGGGATATTGTGAAGGCCATGTGGCCTGCTGATGAAGAAATCACTTGGACAAAATTCAAGGATCATTTCCACAAATACCATATTCCTGCTAGTATTATGAAGGTCAAGCAGCGTGAATTCCTCGCACTCATCCAAGGAAGCCAGTCTTTGAGTGAATATCTACATAAGTTCAATCACTTGGCCTGCTATTCCCTCTATGATGTGGCCACAGAAGAAAGAAAGATTGACAGATTTCTTGGAGGATTAAACCAGCACCTCCAGTGCACACTTAGTATGTTTGATTTCCCAGACTTTCAAACTCTGATAAACAAGGCCCTCATTGCTGAGAGAGAGAGAGAACAAGCTTATACGTGACAACAAGCCTACCAATAATGATCACAAGCGCAAGTTCGAGCCTAGGAAGGATGGTCACCTAGTGCAAAAGGCTCGTACTTGGCAGCACACTCAAGTAGAGTACAAGCCCAATTGGCAGCAGAATGTTAACAAAACCACTACTCAAGTCAAGAATGTCATAACCAACCTGGTGCGAGAAGAATGCTAGCGCAAAAATTCCTGTTTCAGTTGTGGGCAAACCGCACATTATGCCAGACAGTGTCCCAAGAACGGTAGGGCAAATGCTCCATTCAGGCCACAAGTCAACCATATGGAACCATACCCTGTCCAGCAAAACATCATCGGGCAAGTTCATCACCTCTCCGCAGACGAAGCCCAAGAGAACCCCGAAGTCGTCATTGGTATGTTTTCTGTTAATAGCATACCTGCAATAATTTTATTTGACTCTGGGGCTTCCCACTCTTTTATTTCGTGGAGTTTTGCTGCCCAGGACAAATTTCCTTGTTCGATTTTGAGCAAGAATATGTTGGTACAATCCCCGGGATCTTTGCTCACAAGCAATCTGGTCTGCCAGAATTTGAAAATTAATATCAATGGAGTCTGTTGTTTTCCAACTTCCTTGATAGTCATCGAATCTGCCAAGTTGGACATTATTTTGGGGATGAATTGGTTAACCGAATACCAAGTATGCATTAATTGCGTGACCTGAGAAGTCACCTTGACATGTCAGGAAGGGCATACTACAAAATTCTATGCCCGCAGAAGCATACCCAAGAAAGAAATGGTCTTCACTTCTGTGGCTGACGAGTTGGGGTTTACTCCTGTGGTCAGTGAGTTTCCTGACGTATACCCAGAAGAATTGCCAGGAATGCCGCCGGATCGAGAGCTTGAGTTTACAATTGATCTTGTGCCCGGACCGCACCGCTATACAAGAAGTATTATCGGATGCCTTCGCCAGAATTAGTGGAGTTAAAGAAACAGCTTGATGAGATGCTCCAGAAAGGATATATCCGCCCAGCTCTTCACCATGGGGATCACCTTCCGTATTCGGGGACAAGAAGGATGGTAGTCTCCGTATGTGTGTGGATTACCATCGGCTGAATGATGTCACCATCAAAAACAAATATCCATTGGCTAGGATTGATGATTTATTTGACCAACTCAGTGGGGCAAAAGTATTCTCCAAAACTGATTTAAGGACTGGATACCACCAACTCAAGATCAAAAAGGAAGATATTCCTAAGACCGCGTTCACTACCCGATACGGTCTTTATGAATATACCGTTATGTCCTTCGGCCTCACCAATGCCCCTACTTTCTTCATGCATATGATGAACAAAGTATTCATGGATTTCCTGGAAAAATTTGTGGTGGTCTTCATTGATGATATCCTCATATACACAAAAAGTGAAGAAGAGCACAAGGGACACCTCAGAGCTATCTTACGAAGACTCCGTGACCATCAGCTATATGCCAAATTCACTAAATGCTAGTTTTGGCTGAAGCAAGTTGGATTCCTTGGGCATGTGTTGTCAGCAGAAGGTATAGCCATGGATCCAGGTAAGGTGAAGGACGTGCTTGATTGGCTGGCACCCACGACAGTATCCCAAATCCGGAGTTTCCTTCGATTAGCCGGGTACTACCGTCATTTCATTGAAGGTTTCTCTAAGATTGCCAAGCCAATGATAGAGCTTCTCAAGAAATATAAGAAATTTGAATGGACTGAGGACTATGAGAAAAGCTTCAATGAGCTAAAAATCAGACTGACAACAACACATGTGTTGACTCTTCCAGACATCTACCGTAGCTTTGTTGTGTACTGTGACGCTTCCAGACAAGGTCTTGGATGCGTACTTATGCAAGATGGCAAGGTGGTACAATATGCATCTTGATAGCTATGACCCCATGAAGGAAACTATCCTACTCATGATCTAGAATTGGCTGCGGTGGTTCATGCTCTAAAAATTTGGAGACACTACCTCATTGGAAAAAGGTGTCAAATATTTACCGACCACAAGAGTCTCAAGTACATATTTACTCAGCCAGACTTAAATCACCGTCAATGGAGATGGCCTGAGTTAGTCAAGGATTGATCTTGGAATTAATTATCACCCGGGTAAGGCCAACGTGGTTGTCGATGCACTTAGCCGGAAGCCCGCCAGTCTAAATACCATGATGGAGTCCTTGCCTCCCGAACTTAAGGAAGAGATCACTCAGCTCAACCTGGTCATTATTGATACTGATCTTGCTAATATGATGGAAGTTACTCCTAACCTCGAAGATGAGATCTGCAAGGCCCAGTCCGATGACATAGTACTTCAAAAGCATATCAAGCGTATGTTAAAAGTTCAGACCCAAGATTTCTCTAAGGATCAACAAGGTACACTAAGGTTCCGTGGAATGATTTGTGTATCGAATCAAGCAGACTTAAGAAAGAAGGTACTGGCAGAAGCACACGAGTCTGCATACTCCATTCACCCCGGAGGTACCAAAATGTACGAAGACCTTCGGCAGATATTCTGGTGGGATGGGATGAAGGAAGACATCCCCTATTTTGTTGCAACATATGCAACAAAGTGAAGGCAGAACACTAGAAGCCCGCCGGCTCCTCCAACCTTTGCCCGTTCCACAATGGAAGTGGGTTGATGTCTGTATGGATTTTATCACGGGCCTACCAAAGACTCATTGAGGCAATGACGCAATATGGGTCATAGTGGACACATTAACCAAATTAGCTCATTTTATTCCCAGCAGAACCATTTACCGAGCTGATCAGCTCGCACAGTTATATGTGTCCAGAGTAGTCAGTCTGCATGGAGTACCATGAACAATCACTTCCGATAGAGGGTCACTTTTTACCTCCGCTTTCTGCTCACGTCTCCATCAAGCTTTGGGGACCGCACTAAAATATAGTACAACTTATCATCCTTAGACAAATGGTCAGACTGAACGTGTAAACCAAATACTTGAAGATATGCTGTGAGCATGTGCTTTATCCCAAGGACCTAAATGGGAAGATTGTCTGCCATATGCTGAGTTCTCCTACAACAATTGCTTCCAGACCAGTCTAAAGATGTCACCTTATGAAGCTCTGTATGGCCGTAAGTGCCGCACTCCGTTAAATTGGTCTCAAACCAGAGACAGCCGTATTTTCGGAACTGATCTCATGATGGAGACTGAAAAGCAAGTAAGGGAAATCCGAGACAGATTGCAATTGGCTAAATCATGACATAAGAGTTATTATGATGCAAAGCACCGGCATATTAGTTTTGAACCCGGAGAGCATGTATACCTCCGGGTCACCCCTATGAAAGGAGTCAAAAGATTTCAAACTCGCGGAAAATTGGCACCCAGGTATATTGGTCCATTCCTAGTTATGTCCAGAATGGGTACTGTTGCATATCGGTTGGAATTGCCCCGGAATTTTCAGAAGTGCACAACTTGTTCCATGTCTCACAGCTAAGACGATGTATATCGCCTCCCGAGAAAAAGACTGATATGTCAGAATTAGAGTTGGCTAAGGATTTATAGTATGAGGAGAAACCGTTCAGAATCTTGGATGAGATGGAAAGGGTCACTCGTAGTAAAGCAAGAAAATTTTATAATGTTCAGTGGGAGCATCACACAGAGGAAGAGGCAACTTGGGAACGAGAGGAATTTCTAAAGGCAACCTATCCAGAATTGTTTTCCCGAGCAACAGAATCTCGAGGACGAGATTTATCCTAAGTGGGGGGAGGTTTGTGACAGCCTGGGTTTTTGCCCCTCTTCTTTCCTTTGAATCTGGTTGCCTTCTTATTTGAATTTGGGTTTTTGAATCATTTCAGTCGGCCTTAAATCCTTGGGCATACCCATGACTTTCACCCAAGTGGTTCACCCCTCCACAAGCCATCTTTTCTTTTCTGGTTAATCCCAAAATAAGCATAGGAATATTTTCCTTAAATGAAAAATAGTCATTTCCTACTCAAAAAATTCTAACCAGCAACATATGCTCCAAAGCAACCCCCATTTTCTTTGCTCGCAAGAATCTGAGAAAATTACCAATTATTCTTTGAACCCTAGGGCACCTCCCTGAGCAAAAATATTGCACCAGTTTTTGGAATATTTTTTCTACAGAAGATCTTTTCTGTTCTAGTCAGAAAAGGTAGTTTCTACAGCAAGTACCATTTTACTTGATCCTTTGAGGCTGATTTTTCTTGAGCATCATTACCTTCCTAAGAAACTACTAACCACCAAAAATCAGCCCTAAACTCTTACTAGTTTGACCACAGTTAACTCCCAAGGTTATTGCCCAGAAACTTACCAAGGAGTAAAACTCTAACTTACAACACCTGAGCTCGAGTCAAAGCTTTGGAACAACCCAAACCACTAAGGACTACATGCCAGACTTGAATTTATGGCAAGTCGTGGCTGTATGCCAGAGTTCACGCGGTGACCACACGTGTGCACGATGCCAACGTGCTAGTCGATGCTCTCAGGATGCCGCCGAACGCTTTGTTCATCACGTGCTCGCTTCCCCGGCTGCCGCACCTTGTCAAACCGCACCACCATCACCGTCTCGACCTACTTAACTCTGCCCTAGCGCTCGCCAACGCCGGAGCTCGCCGCAGTGAGCATGGGCGCGACCCGACCAACCAAACAGTGCGTCGCCACTATGCTTGTCGCCGCCACTGTGTTTGTCGCCACCCCCGTTCCTGTGCTCATCTTCGCCCTCTCACAGTGCTCGTGTGAGCTGTGGCGCCTTCTCGCCCTCTCACTAACGTCGTTCGTCGCCGGGCGCCGTGTTCAGAAGCCCTCCGGCGGAGCCCGATCCCCTCTCCTCGCTCGCCTAAAAATACAACCCCCCAACTCTCTCGAGCATCACCAACTCATCACACACACTCCACAACGCAATAGAAAGCCGTAGCCTGGCCGGGCAGGCCTCGGGCCACCGTCCCCGAGATCAAGCTCACTAGCAATCCCTGCGGTTCGCCCCCACCGTTCCAGCCCCTCCCAAGCTCGAGCCACTCTTCCAGAGCCTCCATAGTGCTTCACTGGTGTCGTCCGACCTGGTTGGAGCCCCTGACGCAGCCCCACCTCACTATCATCTCAAACTCCAGCGACCTCTGCTTCCTACCGCCGCTGGAGAAGCTCGTTCCGACGTTGTTCGAACACCCCTAGCCATTCTATGGGTACGGGCAGGTGCGCCTCGATCTCCTCTCTCGCTCTACCCCTCTAGATCTGGCCAAGGAGCCCTCCTCGCCGGCGTGAGCTCCGGCGGAGCCTCACCGTGCTTTGTTTCTCTCTCTCCCCCTCGCACCTGACCAGCAGGGCCCGCTGTCAGCCACTCAGGCCGCGCCCGAAGCGGTATGAGTGGTGGTGCCCCGCGAGTTTACACTTTTGACGTCACCCCCTGGGTTCTGTTTATTTAAATTCAATTCAAATTTGCAGAGAGCTTCAAACAACCACAACTCTTTAACCATAAGTCCAAATGAATTGATTCTTTTTGCATTGTGTTCTTGATGAATGGATCTAGAAACTCACCAAAAATGAGATTTTTCTCTGTTGTCTAGATTTTCTGGTGATTTTCATAGTGTTTCTTGATATTTTCTTTCTTTGTTTTTAATTGTTTTCAGAAGGTGAAGCTTGTCTTGAGGATCAGTAGGAGGAGTGTGAACCTCATCTGCACTAAGGCAAGCCACATCAACATTTTCATGGTGCCATTGCAATATTTGTGATTTTACAACTTGAATAAATGATTTAGTTCATTCATTTAAATCACTTAAATAAATATTTATTCTGTTGAATGCTTGTTTAGTTTGGTACGTTTACTTTACAGTAGTTTGAAATGAACTAAGTTAGTTTAAGTCAGTAGAAGTAATATTTGGTTATGAAGAAATAAAATAACTATCAAAAAGAATTAGTTTGGTTAATATTTTCTTAAGTGAGAAAATGGATTACGTTCAGTTAACATCATGGTTAAGATTGCCAAATAATAACAAAAGCCAGAGAAGTGGCATGAGTTGTTAATGATTATGGTTAGTAGTTGATGTGGTTGACCCATTTATTTTTGATGATATGTGATGCATATTGGAAGATTGCACTTTCATGGCATATCATGACACCGGTTATTTTTACTTTAAGTTAAACCTGATAATAACTCAACTTGAACATATCATTGATCGGGTCATGATGCGACTGAATCGAGTTTTTATGAGTGCAACCACATTTGCCTTTATGGGAAGGCCTTTATTCGGTCGGTTGTCATGCCTTTGGTCGGTGCCTCCAATGAGGGAAGGTCATGGGCGTGCATTTCCCCGGCCCGGTAAGCAGACATAACCTTGTGTGCCCGCAGACGATGGCCGTTGGTGCCTTTGGTAGGCATGGCGCCACCCAGGACTTAGCCCAATGTGGAGTGAGTCGGAGTGGCCGGGAGAGTGTCATGGCAATAAAGGGATTCCGTCGAATGTTGTTGGTCCACACGAACGGGAGTGCGAGGCCATGGATTCCGTGGTGTGGGTATAGTGTGCTACCTCTGCAGAGTGTATTAAATATATCGATAGCGGCGTCCTCGGTTACGAACTCAACTCTAAAGTAGGTCACACCATGGGTCAACGTAAATAATCATGCACACTAATGTTAATAACATGGCACTGCTGGAAAGATGATGGTTTTGAAACCATGTTGATGATGGAGACCAAAGTGTTTGTCCGTTTTTGATCTGAGTAAGATCACCATTTGGTTATGATGTAACCCGTTTAGAGACCAAAGTGTTGGTCTGTTTATGATCCAAGAAAGATCACCGTTTGGTTACGAGGTAGCCCTGTTTGTAAGCAAGTCCGAGGGACTTGAGGCAGGAGATCTTGTTCACTGCATCCCTAGTATGATATTGCATCTATGATAATTTGATTAATATCATGATATTGTTTGTCATTATGTTTATGCTTGTTGTGATCTTGCAAGTACATTCAATGTACTGACCTGGCGTGTCATGCAAGATTTCAGGAAAGCCTCGTTGGATCGGAGTGCTGTTCGAGTCCAGATCGTGTCCACATCGATGTCCCTATGCTATGGAGTCCCGCTTCGTCATCATTCTGCTGCCGCGTAGTTGTTGTGATCGGGGCCCCTTTATTTTCACTAAATAATGTACATATTGTTCAGCCGCATCAGGTGTGCTGCTTGGCCTCGCAACTTGACGTAATTTTAAGTATGTTCCGCTAGTATCAATAAAGCGGTTGTTTTCTATGCCAAGATGTTGTGCGTTGCCGGAAGACATGGTCTCTGGGCTGGCAATGCAAGGTAAACCGGTTGCTTTGAGCTGGGGTTCCAAAAAACCCAGGCTTTGTAATATATTTATGTTGTTATCCGAACTACATACCTCCTATGCAGCCATATTTTATTATTCTTGAAAGTTTGCCAGTCGTCGGCTTCAACCCCCACATAGATGCTATGGGGGTGTTCATAATAATGTGTAATCACTGTTGACCCAACGTCTTGGTCCGTAAAGGATTTGACTTACGTAACGAACCAGGCAATCAGACTATGCGGCTTTAGCACTTTCACTTAGCCAGGAGTTTGACTGTGGGGCTAAGAACTATCCCCTGGTGCACATGCGGATCTCCGAACTGGGATGCCCTGGGCGCGTGACCGAACCGAAGTCAGTCCTTCATATAATACGGAGAAAATCGCAAAAGATTTGTATTAAGTCGCCGAATAGCCGACTAGCTCTCGCCATATCATGACAGTCAGTTTTCGGATTTCTCTACTTAGGTGTTTGACTGGACGAACCAGAAACACAATCGCAGTAGTTCTCCCTTTACTACCTTAGACGAACAAGTGGAACGTAAGGTGGTAACCACAGGAGCCGAGAAACCCAACTATTGACCAAAGGCATGATTTGGAGCCGATGCATATAATGCAATATTCAGGGTGCCAAAGTGTACTATGAAAGTGTTCAGACTTTTTGGTTTTGAACATTTGTGGACGAATAAAGCCCCTGGCGATTAAAGCCAATGTGTATATATCAATCAGTCGTTAAGACGGGATATAGATGACGTAGTAGACCAATACCGAATAAGGTAGGGTAAAACGGTTTCCATTATATTCTGATTGATACGTCAAAACGTATTTTTACAGAGGATGCGATAAGCATCAAGGATATTTTACATGCCGAGCACAACGGAAAGCTGTGTACAGGTCCTAAAAATTGATCTTGAAGATCCTTTGGACACTCTGCCCAATGTCTGCGCTGCTTTTCGCCTTGGGGTAGGATCCTTTGAGAGGATCAACGATCGAATATGCATGATTGGCCTGGAAAAGGGCCCTTGGTACCATTTTGAGGTGATGTGGTTTGTAAAGAACCTGGAAAAATAAAAATACAAAGAAAAAAGGGGAGGATATGAGGGTCCGAATAGGGTCGAGCCATATTGTGGACTTTGTTTTTAGTGTGCCTCCGTCCTTGGCCGTGGTATTTTTAGTGCGTAATTATGTACGCGCGGTACGTATGCCGCAATCAGGTTGGGGTTTTGACGGAGGCCGGATTGCTATTCTAGCTCTGGACGAGCCAGACTGTCATTCTGCACGGTAGGTCGGACTCATTTGACAATGTCCGGTGGCTTGACTGCCGGTGTAGTACTTGGCTTGATAAGGCCACCCTGTACTTCAGCTGCGAGTGCTCCAGTGTGCTCCTCAGTACGGAGGGAGCGCTCCATGTTTCCATTAACTGTTATAACACCACGTGGTCCAGGCATCTTGAGCTTTAGATAAGTATAGTGCGGGACTGCATTGAAACGGGCGAATGCGGTTCGTCCAAGCAGTGCGTGATAACCACTGCGGAAAGGGACGATGTCAAAGATCAAGTCTTCGCTTCGGAAATTATCCGGTGAGCCGAAGACTACCTCTAGCATTATGGACCCTGTGCAGTAGGCCTCTACGCCGGGTATCACTCCTTTGAAGGTGGTTTTGGTGGGCTTGATTCTTGACGAATCAATGCCCATTTTACGCATAGTGTCTTGGTAAAGCAGGTTAAGACTGCTACCGCCGTCCATAAGGACGAGTGTGAGATGGAATCCGTCGATAATTGGATTGAGGACCAATGCTGCCGAACCTCCTTGATGGATACTAGTCGGATGGTCTCTGTGATCAAAAGTGACCGGGCAGGCTGACCATGGGTTAAATTTTGGGGCGATTGGCTCTATGGCATAAACGTCCCTTAGTGCACGCTTGCGCTCCCGCTTGGGGATATGCGTGACATAGATCATGTTCACTGTTTTTACCTCGGGCGGTCGGGATTTCTTTTTTCCCTCGGTGTTTGTTGGGCGAGGCTCTTCATCATCGTCCTCACTGGTTGGCCCTTTCCCCTTATGTTCGGTGTGTATTTTACTGGCATGTTTAAAGACCCAAAAATTTCTGTTGGTATGGTTGGCAGGCTTGTTGGGGGTGCCATGAATCTGGCAAGGCCGATCAAGTATTCTGTCCAAACTGGATGGACCATCTTTGTTTCCTTTGAATGGCTTCTTCTGCTGACTGGGTTTAGAGCCACTGAATCCAGTGTTGACCGCTGTATCTTCAGTATCTTCATTGTTGCTTTGATGCTTGTGTTTGTTGCGTCGTGGCTTGCCGTTGCCGTCTCTGGCTTCGGAGGTGCCAGGGTCGCTAGTGTTGTTGCCTCTACGAGCTAGCCAGCTATCTTCTCCCATGCAAAAGTGTGTCATAAGTGCGGTGAGAGTTGCCATAGACCTCAGCTTTTCTTGGCTGAGGTGTCGGGTGAGCCACTAGTCACGGACGTTGTGTTTAAAGGCCGCGAGGGCTTCGGCATCCGGACAATCGACAATTTGGTGCTTTTTAATTAAGAACCTGGTCCAGAGTTCCCGTGCTGACTCTCCGGGTTGCTGGACTATGTGACTAAGGTCATCGGCATCTGGAGGCCAAACATAGGTGCCTTGGAAGTTGTCACTAAAGGCATCCTCCAAATCTTCCCAGCTACCAATAGAGTTTTCTGGGAGGCTGTTTAACCAGTGTCGTGCCGGTCCCTTGAGTTTGAGGGGGAGGTACTTGATGGCATGGAGATCATCACCGCAGGCCATGTGGATGTGGAGAATAAAATCTTCAATCCATACTGCGGGATCTGTCATTCCGTCGTATGATTCAATGTTCACGGGTTTAAACCCTTTTGGGAACTGGTGCTCCATTACCTCATTAGTGAAGCATAAGAGGTGTGTGGCGCCTCTGTATCGGGCGACGTCACGACGCAATTCGGATGAAGTCCGTATGCATTTTTCGGCCCTGGTGAGCTTATACCTGTCAGGCCAGGCTTGATGCTCGTCTTCTCGTGTTGGGGCGCGCCCCCTTGATCCGTAGATTGTCCTTGTTTGGCCTGCTCTATTATTCAGGTCTTGTCATAGATCCTAGGTGTATCATGGAGCCGATGTCTCTCTACCCTTACGGCAAGGTGGTGCAGGTTGGTGTTCGGCATGGGTGGCTGCTTTATCATGCCCACATGGTGGCCGATCTGGTTCATCGATGCGGTCATGTTTCGACGGGTTTGGCTTGACGGCCTCGTCGTCGAATTTTGGCAGTAGCCGGCGCTTCAGATAAGTTTTTGTTGGGCGTTGAAGGCCATATTCTTTGGCAGCTAGGACCTGAGTCCATCTGTCGTTGAGTGTATCCTGTTCGGCTTGGAGCCGTTGCTACTGCTTTTTAGGCTTCTCGCAATGGAGATTAGCTGGCGCTTAAAGCGCTCCAGCTCGAGTGGTTCCTCTGGCATGATGAAGTCTTCGTCGCCGAGGCTCACATCGTCCTCGGAGAGCGGTAGATAATTGCTGTCCTCTGATAATCCCCAAGTGCTGGGCATCATCGTAGCAATTCCCAATGGTGGAAGTGATAAGTATGGAGTATCGAACCCACAAGGAGCTAAAGGTAAGATCAATATTCTCTCAAGCCCTATCTGCCACTGATACGACTCTACGTACACCGAACGTTTGCTTCCAACTAGAAACGAGAAATAAAACTATGTTGTGGGTATGAAGAGGATAACTTTGCATGGTATCGGAGAGATAAAATATAAAAGTAGGTGTCATTATCATAAAGTTAGAATATATTACTAAATATTATAAATAGAGAGTGTGGAATAATGATGGGTCGGTGTGCTGAATTGTCTTAGGCAATTGTTAACAAGACCGGTGGTCATCATTGCAATTTCATATGAGGGAGAGGCATAAGATAACATACTTTCTCTTCTTGGATCATATGCACTTATGATTGGAACTCTAGCAAGCATCCACAACTACTAAAGATCATTAAGGTAAAACCCAACCATAGCATTAAAGCATCAAGTCCCCTTTATCCCATACGCAACAACCCCCTTACTTGGGTTTATGCTTCTGTCACTCAAGCAACCCACTATAAGTGAATCATGAACATATTTCAACACCCTACAGCGGGAATCCCTCACGCTTGCACAACACGGAGGGCACAATATGATAGCACCAAAATAAAACATACAACTCATACCAATCTAGATCATCAATCAACCCAAAGACAAAGGATATCTACTCAAAACATCATAGGATGGCAACACATCATTGGATCATAATATGTGGCATAAAGCACCATGTTCAAGTAGGGATTACAGCGGGGTGCGGGAGAGTGGACCGCGTAAAAGACATGAGGATGGTGATGATGGTGATGTTGATGAAGACGATCACCCCGGCGATGATTCCCCTCCCGATGGCACTCCAGCGCCACCGAGAGAGAGGAGGAGAGGTTCTCCCCCTTGTGCTTCCTCATCCAGGGCCTCCCCCTTGGATGGGGAGAGGTTCCCCTCTAGTCCTTGGCCTTCATGGTGATGATGGCCCCTCTGGATCTTCCTCAATGCCCTCCGTGATGATGGCCCCCTCCAGCAGGGCGCCAGAGAGGCCCTAGATTGATTTCTCGTGGCTACAAAGGCTTGCGGCGGCGGAACTTCCGATCTAGGTTAATTTTTGGAGGTTTCTGTATATAAGAGGTTTTGGTGTCGAGAACAAGTCAAGGGGGGTCTCCGGGCTGTCCACAAGGTAGGCTGTCCCCCTGGGCGCGTCCCCTACCTCGTGGGCAGCCCGGGACTCTTCTGGCCCAACACTTTTATTCCATGGCCTTCTTCTGATCCAAAAATAAGCTCCGTCAAGTTTCAGGTCAATTGGACTCCGTTTGGTTTTCCTTTTCTGCGATACTCTAAAGCAAGGAAAAAGTAGAAACTGGCACTGGGCTCTAGGTTAATAGGTTAGTCCCAAAAATCATATAAAATAGCATATAAATGCATATAAAACATCCAAGGTTGATAATATAATAGCATGAATACTTCATAAATTATAGATACGTTGGAGACGTATCAGCATCCCCAAGCTTAATTCCTGCTCGTCCTCGGGTAGGTAAATGATAAAAGAAATAATTTATGAAGTGTGAATGCTAGCAAGTGCATAAGTTTCATCAATGATAGTTCCAATCACTTTTTCTAGCATAATTATATATCATAACAGTAGCTCATCTTCATAAAACTTTTCATGATCAAGTAACAAGCTATTCACATGTTAAAGTATAGATCATAAACTTTCTTGAAACTAACAAACTATATTCTCAGTCATCAAACAATTGCAATTCATCTTATTTTCAGGAAGGGTCTATGTCAGAGCTTTGATTTAGCAAACTCCACATACTCAACTATCATTTAATCTTTCACAATTGCTAACACTCACGTGATATTTATGGGTTCAAAGTTTTAATCGAACTCAAAGAAAGATAGGGGCTTATAGATTCGCCTCCCAACCTTTTACCTCAAGGGTAATGTCAACAATAATAGTTCATGATAACTTACATCCAATTGGATATATATATATATACATATATATATATATATCAGGATCTTTCCAACACAATGTGCTTGCCAAAGGATAAAATGTAAAAAGGGAAGGTGAAGATCACCATGACTCTTGCATAACGGTAGAAGATAAAAGTAAAAGATAGGCCCTTTGCAGAGGGAAGCAGAGGTTGTCATGCATTTTTATTGTTGGATGCACAAAATCTTAATGCAAAAGAACGTTACTTTATGTTGCCACTTGTGATATGGACCTTTATTATGCAGCCCATCACTTTTATTTCTTCCACATCACAAGATCGTATAAAGCTTATTTTCTCCACATTAATATATCATACATATTTAGAAGGCAATTTTTATTGCATGCACCGATGACAACTTACTTGAAGGATCTTAATCAATCCATAGGTAGGTATGCTGGACTCTCATGGCAAAACTAGTTTAAGGAATGTTTGGAAGCACAAGTAGTATCTCTACTTGGTGCAAAGAATTTGGCTCGCATGAAGGGGAAAAGCAAGCTCAACATGTTGGATGATCCAAGACAATATACTTTATTTCGGATATAAGAAAACATAACCCATTACATTGTCTTCCTTGTCCGACATCAACCTTTTAGCATGTCATATTTTAATGAGTGCTCATAATTACAAAAGATGTCCAAGATAGTATATTTATATGTGAAATCTCTCTTCCTTCAATATTCTTTCATGAATTGTTCAAGTGACCAATTCTATGTTTGCTAACTTTCAATAAGTTTACTACCTATACTTATTCTGTGTGAAGTCATTACTCCCCATGGTATAAGCATATGAAACATATATAAATTTGGATTTATGATATTCAATTCATTCAACCATTTACTCATAGGATATACGTGAAGCACGTGAGTAAATGACAAACTACTCCAAAAGATATAAGTGAAGGACATTGAGTAGTAAAATAATTAACTAGCCATGGGAGGATTATTTTTCATTTAAGATTTTAGATCCAATGATTTTATTCAAACCGCAAGTAAAATTGAAAATACACTCCAAGCAAAACACATATCATGTGACGAATAAAAATATAGCTCCGGGTAAGGTATACTGATAGTTTTTGAAGACGAAAGAGGGGATGCCTTCCGGGGCATCCTCAAATTTAGTACTTGAGTCTTCCTTGAATATTACCTTGGGGTGCCTTGGGCATCCCCAAGCTTAGGGTCTTTCCACTCCTTATTCTCCTCATATCGATATCTCACCCAAATCTTGAAAACTTCAATCACACAAAACTTAACGAAACTTCATGCGATAGGTTAGTATGATAAGGAGTAAACCATTCACTTTGGCACTGTCAAAGAAAAGGATCATAATTTTTCTCACACAATGCCTATTGTACCATATTATTTCTACAATTTATATTGAGGAATATAAGCAATAGAAACTAGAAAACAAGCAAACTATGCAATGAAAACAGAATCTGTCAGAAACAGAACAGTCTGTAATGATCTGAACACCAACCATACTTCTGCTACTCCAAAAATTCTGAAATAAATTTATGGACGTGAGGAATTTGTCTATTAATCTTCTGAAAAAAATAATCAACTCAATCTCACTCTTCTGTAAAAAAATGGCAGCTAATCTCATGAGCGCGAAGTTCCTGTTTTTTACAGCAAGATCACATTGACTTTCACCCAAGTCTTCCCAAAGGTCTTACTTGGCACTTTATTGAAACAAAAGCTATAATACATGATTAATACAGTATCTTAATCATGAGAACACACAAAAACAGTAAGGGTAAATATTGGGTTGCCTCCCAACAAGTGCTTTTCTTTAATGCCTTTTAGCTAGGCATGATGATTTCAATGATGCTCACATAAAAGATAAGAATTGAAACATAAAGAGAGCATCATGAAGAATATGACTAGCACATTTAAACCTAACCCACTACCTATGCCTATGGATTTTGTGAGCACACAATTTATAGGAACAAGGATCAACTAGCATAGGAAGGAAAAACAAGTATAACTTCAAAACTTTAAGCACATAGAGAGGAAACTTGATATTATTGTAACTCCTACAAGCATATATTCCTCCCTCATAATAATTTTCAGTAGCATCATGAATGAATTCAACAATATAACCATCAGACAAAGCATTCTTTTCATCATCTACAAGCATAGAAATTTTACTACTCTCCACATAAGCAAAACTATTCTCATTCGGAATAGTGGAATCATTACTAACTAAAGTTGACACTCTTCCAGATCCACTTTAGATTATAGTATTATTCATACTCCAAAAGAGATAAGTGAAGTTCATGGAGCATTCTATAATTAATATAAACTAACCAATATCCAAGCTCAAAATATATAAGTGAAGCACACAAAGCATTCTCTACTAGCATGGTTCTTAAATCTCTACTATTATAAAAACCACAATTGGTGATGATGGTGTGCCCGCCAACTTTGATTCACAATCATTCGATTCATATCCAACGTCCAAGAAGCAACCCATGGCAATTTTACAAAGATACCCACTATTCTGTTACATATTTGCAAATATGTCCTTGTCTCTCTCTCTTCAAGCCTATCCCACCGGCTCTCCCCCAACCTCATCCAACCAGTAGCACCGGCAGTGTCGGAGCCGATATGGCGTGGTGGCCGCCGCCGGTGCCGTCTGCCTCGGAGCCTCTCATGCCTCCCACAACTCCACCGGCCACCACAACCCCTCCCCCCACGCCCCCTTCTCCATCTCCTCCGTTTCCGACCTCTGGAGGCACACCGACGGCGCCGTCATTCCGCAGGCGCCTCTCCCGCCTCCTTCTCTTCCAGAGAAGTGCCGCCGCACAGCAGCACCACCACTTCCCCCTCCTCCGTATCCTCCCACGCCGGCCTCGGCAGTCACGCCGGCGGCGCCGTCCCTTCGCCGGCGCATCTGACTCCATTGCCAGCTCAGGCCCCCACCCAGCATCACCACCACCTCTTCCTCCTCTTCCCCATCTGCTCCGCCTCCTACCCCATGCTGAACTCCGCAAGTACGCTGGCGGTGCCATCCGTGCCCCGAGGCTTCTTCTGGCTCCTCCCCCCTGCTGCAGAAGCCCGCTCGCCCACCCCCCGTCCCCTCTCCTCATCGCCGTCTTCTCCGCTCTCCCCCTTCTCTAACTTTGACCTCCACAAATACGTCACCGGCTACAGGCTGCTCATCCTCGGCGGCGGCGGCGCCACCACCTAATGCTACTTCTCCTCCCTGCCGACGCACTCCACGGCCTGTTCTCGTGCTATGGTCGGCTACCGCCTCTCTTTCCCAAACCTCATCGTTCCCACCCTGCCGCCTCCCAAATTCAAATTTTCGTCACCCAAATGCATGCGCCTGGTCGAACTGTCTAGAAACCACCCTTTCAGCCCAATATAAATACAAGTGAGCAGGCAGATGAGACTCACACTGCTCGAACTACATCCCAAGAAGCAACACGGTGGTCAAGCTCTCATATCTTCAAATCGACAGATTGTGAGGAGGTCGATTTACTGCCCATCGCCTTCTAATTTGCTTCGCCAAGGACCAAGGTATGTTGTGTTATGCAATACCAAGATTTAGTAATGATTGTAATAGATGAGTATCTGCACATACTACTATTAGATGATGATGCCTCTTTTATTTGTGAAGTTAACATCAAACAAGAATTTGCAGATCACTGTATGGTTGTATAACATGTTTTTTATTTGTTATTTGAAGTTTTTATGCATACTGATCGTTGGGGCTTTGACCTCCAAGTTGGTTTGTTTTCTATTAAAAGAATTAAAAGATCTGCATCTTAGTTCTAGGTGGATCAGCTTATTTTATAGGAGTTGGTCAGAGAGAAACTGATGTTGCTAGGTTTGTTATATTTCCCTTCGTATGAAATCACATGACTTACTCAGTCATATGTATGCATATAGATACTCACTTCAGCTCCAACTGTCCTTGGGTTTGGTTTTCACCAACGAAATCACTGAAATTTTTGAAAAAAATGATTATTTACATGGCAGGTCCAGAAGAAATTTGATAAGCCTAGAAGTTCCTGGAGAAACACTTGGATTTGGGTGTGAAGCTGAAAATTAAAAGGTCAGGACCAAATGGCCGAGTTAGGTCGAATATTCAGTGAAAGTTTCATACTTGATCACTAGAATTCATTGGTTTACTATTGTATTCTATTATGCTTTGGCTTGTACTTTTTGGTTTCCACACATGTGCATAACATTTGTTTTTATTCATGTTGCTTACCTTATGATTATAAAATTCATCTAGTGTGCAATTTCGTATCTAATGATGATGAACTGCCCTTCGGTTAAGGAATGTTTCTTTTGACTTCTGGCAAAGAATAGTTGTCTTATTAGATTGCATATAGTGTTCCTACTAGCTTTTGATTCAATTTTTTCTAACCTCCACTTCTGTTTTTTGGGTGAAAACCAGTAGCTATTACACCCCAAATGTTACAGCTCTCGTGCCAACAAAGTGCTAAAGGAAAACAAAAAGGTTGGTTCATGTACCTTACTATTTGGCAAAACAATCTGCTTGTATATTTCTTATTTATACCTAACCATTTACGGTCCAACTTGTAATAACAGAGTAGTCGACAGCAGTAGCAAGCCCAACAGAACTTGCTCCAATGGCATGCCATGTGCTCGAACAGGTTTATTTATACGTGAACCAATGGATGCGACAAATTTAAGTTACTCATCTTCAGATGATGAAGTGACAAACCAATCAGCGACGGTGATTTTTCCTACTTATACTGGTATGCTCACATCAATCGACGGATTGGAGCGAGGAGAAAGCTCAAAAGGTAAATCTATAGGGCGGAAGTGTTTGCTTATATAATTCCATTTACCCACTTAATTAATTTCTCGTGTAAATTCTATAGGGCGAAAGCGTGCACGTGAACCAATAAGATATGCTAGCCGTACACCAGAGCAAATCCAAGCAAGGCGAGAATGTGTTAGAGCACGTCGGCAAAATTTAACACCTAAGGAGAAGGAAGAGATTAATGCACGAAGAAGAGAGAAACGACAACGTATGACACTTGATGAGAGAAATGCAAGCGAGCGAGCACGTAGGCAAAGTTTGACACTAGAGGAGAGGCAAGAAAGAAATGCACACCAACGAGCGCGTCGGCAGAGCCTGCCACCGGAAGAGCGGCGGGCACTTCTAGCTCAACGTAATGCAAGTTATGCATCTAGACGAGATACCCCATGCATGGATTCCATTGTATCAAATTGCCCTACAGGTTCATTGTTGGGACATGCAAGGTTGTTAGAATCGTGATTTTGAATTGGATTGGAGCTCCAACAATAGGATCGCAAATCGTAGAATCTTCACTATCAGGATCGTAGAAACGCAGATTCTATGAACTAAAGTCGTAGAATCAGAGGGGTTAGTTTGGATCGTAAGGTTGTGGAATTGTATAATAGAATCGCGATTCTGACAACCTTGGGGACATGCATCATCAAGCTCTTATGCCTTTAGTTACCCAAGTACACTGACTCAAACTTTTTCTACAATTCAAGGTAATTCTGACATACACATTCCTTTATTTGCCAATTTTGTCAAAGTTGAGCATGCATTTTTACACAGTCATTGAAATAGTAGGTAATCTAGAAAGCATACCAGAAGGAATGGAAGATGATCACATAGTTTTCACTAGCAAAGGTATGATTGTGGTGTTGATGCCTTCCTTTTCTCTACTACTATAACACACACTACTCAAACTATGTAGTAACTTCATTCCTCAAATTACATTTAGGTGACGCTAATACTGTCCAGTGCAAGGAACTCACATTGGTGCAATGTCCAACATCTACATCAGTGGACAGTTCATCATTGGCCCCTGATGACTCCATATGCCTAGGTTCCCCAACGGAAAGCTTTAATGTGGATGATGATTATTCTCATATGACCGAAGAAGAAGATGATGAGTACTCCGCATTTGCTGGGAGAGGTATTAAAAATTCCATGGATGTCTTATTTCCCTACATATATATAGCACAGAAAATGCAATACCTATATATAACACAATTCATCTTATGTGTATACAGGGAACACTGAAGATTGCGATGACATGGTAGATGCTTTTACAACAGACAACATTGTTCCTGACCCATATGACTGTGTTTACCAGAATATACCAAAAAGTACTCACACGCTGGTGCCAAAGCCTGATTGCAAGCATTGCAGCGCAAACAGGTTCCAATATGAGACAAATGGATTTTGTTGCCAATTTGGAAAAATTAAGTTAGCACAGTCAGAACCACCCTTGGAACTTCAGATGCTGTACACAAGTTCAGATAGTGATGCTGTACATTTTAGGGATAACATTCGCTACTTCAATGGCCACTTTTCATTCACCACCATTGGAGTCAGTCTTGACAATAGATACACAAACATGAGGTCAGGAGTCTATACATTCCGAGCCCATGGTCAGATTTACCACAACATCTTCTCATTTGGTCCAACACAAGATGGACCTAAGCATCTAGAGTTATACCTCTACGATGATGGCCCGAGTCTACAACATAGGTTTCGGCGCTCCCCGAACCTAGACCGAGATGTCATTCGAAGGCTTGTCGACATCCTTAAGGATAATCCTTATTCTGAAACATTCAGGAATCTAGGTGGGGTCGATGACCTTGAGGATTATCGTATTGAACTGAACACCGACATGAAGTTGGACCAACGGAGATATAACTTGCCTATATCATCAGAGGTTGCAGCTATTTGGGTTGAGGGTAATGAACTACGTAAGCATTTTGACCGTAGCATTGTCCTGTTTGGTAATGACAACAAGAGATATAGCATCCAACCATATTATGGATGCTATGATCCATTGTCTTACCCTTTGTTCTTCCCAAGAGGGGAGATTGGTTGGCATCCTGAGATCCCAAAGAATAGTGTCAGCGTGAATGAGATACTTCAATCCCGCCGCAGTGGTCGAAAGAAACCAGGTACATATAATGAAATTAGCATTTATTCATTTTTTATTATCCCCAGTGTACTTATTTTCTTAATCAGTTCTTTCTGTTACCTCCCATTTCCGTAGGTACATGTACAAGTAGTCGATTATGTGTCTCGGTCAGAGACTACTATTGTTACAAGTTTCAAATACGTCGTGGTGTATTTAACACCATGCTATACGGTAAACGACTGTTCCAACAATATGTGGTCGACATGTACATCAAGGTTGAAACCTCTAGGTTAGACTATATAAGAAATCACCAGAAACAAATACGCTCTGATCTATACCAAGGTGTTGTTGATAGCCTTCAAGCTGGGGAAAACCATGCAGATGTTGTGGGCAAATGGATTGTACTTCCTACATCATTTATTGGGGGAAGAAGAGATAGGAGACGAAGATACCTTGATGCCATGGCCTTGGTGCAGAAGTATGGGAAACCAGATATCTTTTTAACCATGACTTGCAACCCGAATTGGGATGAGATAATTGGTGCCTTGGAGCCTGGACAAACCCCACAGGATCGCCCTGATCTTGTTGTACGAGTATTTAGAGCAAAGTTGGAAGACCTCAAGATACAACTTTTCAAAAAGCACATGCTCGGCAAGGTAGCAGCATATGCATATGTTGTTGAGTTCCAGAAAAGGGGTCTACCACATGCTCATTTCCTCCAAATCATGGAGGGGAGGTACAAGCTAACATGCCCAGAGCAATATGATTGTATCATATCTACTGAATTGCCAGACAAATTCAAGTACCCTGAGTTGTACAAGATGGTCGTCAAGCATATGATGCATGGCCCTTGTGGAGTCCTAAACCCCAAAAATGTGTGCATGCAAAATGGTAGTTGCAAGAACTACTATCCACGGCCATTTAATGCGTCAACTCTTTAGGGAAAGGACTCATATCCCATATACACGAGGAGAGATCATGGACGTCGTGCAAAGGTACGAGGTGAAGAATTAGACAATAGGTGGGTTGTTCCATACAATCCTTACCTACTAAGAAGGTATAATTGCCACATCAATGTCGAGGTTTGCTCAAGCATAAAAGCTGTAAAGTACCTCTTTAAGTACATATACAAGGGGCGTGATCGAGAATCTGTTTCTATCGACGAGGTGGATAATGATGGGAGCATTGATGAAATAAAGCAATACAGAGATTCCAGGTGGGTTACTCCACCAGAAGCATTATGGAGGATCTATGGTTTTGACCTTAGTGAGATATTTCCATCTGTTAAACAACTAAAACTCCACCTCCCTAATATGCACATGGTGTCGTTTCGAACGGGCGCAAATCTGAATGATGTCCTCTCTCAAGAAGGAGCTTCCAAGACCATGTTAACTGAGTATTTTGAAGCAAACAAGAAATATGAGTTGGCTTGAGGAATCTTATATAAGGATTTCCCTGCGTCTTTTGTTTGGGTGTCAAGTAGCAAGTATTGGAAAAGGAGGGCTAAACACACGCAGATTGGGAGAATTGTGTCTGCACATCCAGCTGAAGGGGAGAGGTATTATCTTAGAGTGCTTCTAAATCATGTCACGGGTGATACATCCTTCCAAGACCTAAGGACAGTGAATGGTATTGTTTTCCCAACATTCCGTGAAGCTACTGAAAATAGGGGCCTTATCGAGTCTGACAATAGTATCGATGAGTGTCTTAATGAGGCTGAGGTTTTTCAGATGCCATCTTCCCTTCGGATGCTATTTGCTACTATATTGGTCTTTTGTGAGCCCAGCGATGTGCGTGGCCTATGGGACCGGCACTTGGAAGCTATGACAGAAGACTATCGACTAACCCACATGTCCCCCCATGAAGTTGAGCAGATGGCTCTGTTAAATATAAAAACCATGCCACAATCGAGGGGGAAGGACATGTCGTCATTCCCTCTTCTAGAAATCTACGACTCATATGATGCCCCAGATAATGAGGCTAGAGAGATCATAGAGGAGTCCACAATCGAGGTGGACCCAGAACACATTGGCTTGTCATCTTTTCTAAACCCAGAACAGAGATATGCATATGATGAGATACTTGCGACAATTAATAGTGGCCAGGGAGGTGTGTTCTTTGTCGATGGACTAGGAGGCACAAGAAAAACATATCTGTACAAAGCTCTACTTGCAAAAGTACGTGGTGAGGGTCAGATAGCTGTTGCAACAGCGACGTCAAGTGTTGTTGCATCCATCTTGGCTGGAGGGAGGACTGCACACTCGAGGTTTAAAATACCACTAAACATTGAAGATGGTGGGGTTTGTAGTTTCGCCAAGCAAAGTGGGATAGCTAAGCTTCTTATGAGGGCGTCCCTCATAATTTGGGACGAGGCCTCCATGACAAAGCGCCAGGCAGTCGAGGCCCTAGACAATAGCATGAGGGACAACATGGGTCAACCTGACCTGCCATTTGGTGGAAAGACGGTTGTGTTTGGGGGAGACTTTAGACAAGTGCTTCCTGTTGTTCGTAAGGGAACAAGGTCACAAATAACTGATGCGACCCTACGTAAGTCTTATCTTTGGAATAGGATGAGACAACTAAGACTGGTCCGTAATATGAGGGCTCAGGTTGATCCATGGTTTGCTGATTATCTTCTACATGTTGGGAATGGCACCGAAGATACGGTGGATGATGGTTACATACGACTTCCAGCTGAGATTTGCATACCAAACACCAGTGATGACGCCTCAGATATTGACAAGCTTATTGAAAGTGTGTTCCCGATGCTGCAAGATGAAAACATCTCAGATCCAAACTACATAACATCTCGAGCAATTTTGTCAACTCGGAACGAGTACATTGACAAGATCAACATGAGGATGATTGAGAGATTTCCTGGGGAGGAGATGGTATACCACAATTTTGATCGGGCTGAGGATGATCCACACAACTACTATCCTGCAGAATTCTTAAATTCATTAACACCTAACGGGCTACCTCCCCACATCCTAAAGTTGAAGATTAATTGCCCTATTATATTGTTACGGAACATTGACCCAGCGAATGGGTTGTGCAATGGGACTAGGTTGGTTGTCCCGGGGTTCATGAGGAATGCAATTGATGCTGAGATTGTGCTAGGCCAGCATGCTGGTAAGAGGGTGTTCCTTCCTCGAATTCCTCTCTGCCCGTCAGACGACGAGATGTTTCCATTTAGGTTCAAGAGGAAGAAATTCCCTGTTAGACTTAGCTTTGCTATGACCATTAACAAGGCACAAGGACAAACTATACCAAATGTTGGTGTATACCTCCCTGAACCTGTATTTTCACATGGCCAACTCTATGTTGCTCTTTCTAGAGCTACGTCTAGAAGTAATCTGAAGATTCTTACTATACCGGGTAAGGAAGAGGAAGGCTGGTCCAACTCCATTGCAAAATTTACAAGGAACATAGTCTACAAAGAAGTTCTCAATGTGTAGTCCAAGGTATCAATCACTCAAGTACAATTTGGTGTCTGTTAAAATTTCAATATTTATAACCAGGGCCAGTCATCTAATTTTTTTTTCCATCTACAGGTCTGAAGTTTGGGCAGTGGACTTTCAAAACGGCAACTTGCATACTTGCCTTAGTGTTCATGATATTATTTTGTAAATGTCAGCTTCCTCACGTCAGACATTTACATGTGCACAACAAATGTACCTTCTCGCTATGAGGTAAGCACTACAAATTATTTCTTCCTTTACATGTGTATGTAGTGTAAACATTACAACACCTTGCACCATACAGAACTAACCTAGAGTGATATGCTTGATCTTCTATGCGAGATGGTATTTAAAAAAATGTGTTTCTCACCAAGGAAAGTAGTTATAATAAGCATTAGCATCAGTATGAGAAACAAATTTAAGATGACTGAAATATCATGCTCAAGCTCGTCATAAGCGAGTACTCGAGGTGGCTTGTCATAAGTTCCATGGGGAGAACTGCTTCTACCCCGTATACCAGGGCAAAGGGTGTCTAGCTGGTGGCTCTATTTGGTGTCGTTCTAATTGACCAAAGAACTGCCGGCAATTCATCAATCCAGTGCCTTCCACTCTTGTGCAGTCTGTCAAAGGTCTTTGTCCTCAGCCTCGCAGTACTTCAGCATTTTCCCTCTCAGCTTGACCATTGCTTCGTGGGTGAGCAACGGAAGCAAAACAGACCTTGCTGCCGAGGTCTTGAATATATTGCATGAAGGTGTGGCTTGTGAACTGCGTGCCGTTGTCGGTGATGACTCTATTGGGTACACCAAAACGGCACACCAGTCCTTTGAAGAACTTGACGGCTGACTGTGTTGTGACCTTCCTCACTGCTTACACATCTGGCCACTTTGTGAACTTGTCGATTGCAACGTACAAGTACTCAAAGCCCCCGACGGCGCGGGGAAAGGGCCTAGTATGTCGAGCCCCCAGACCGAGAAAGGCCAGGAGAGAGGAATGGTTTGAAGGGCTTGAGCTGGCTGATGAAGCTTCTTTGAATGGAACTGACACGCTTCACACCTGGTGACTAGTGTCGTCGCATCCTGGAGGGTGGTGGGCCAGAAGAAGCCTTGCCGAAACGCTTTGCCGGCAAGGGCCCTCGACCCTATGTGGGATCCACATAAGCCTCCATGTATCTCCGCCAACAGCCCTAGTCCTTCCTCTCGAGGGATACACTTCAATTTCACACTGTTCGGCCTCTTTCTGTACAGGACGTCATCGACGAACTGGTACATAGTAGAGCGATGGGCTACTTTTTCTGCTTCTTCCTGCTCCTCAGGAAGTTCCCCTTTTTGGAGGAATCAGACGGTATGATGTGCCCACGCTGGATCCTGGGGCTCGACGGCAAGGACTAAAGGCATTTCCTCCGCTATAGGAGCGGCTGTCTCCACGGCAAGAGCTTGATGCTCCGTCGGAGCTAGCCGTCCTGTGGTGGGCTCAGTGTCTCCGGCAACATCCTTGCCGGCGGCTTCGGGGAGCTCGGCAGGAAAGTACTTGTCGGGCCCTGATTTTCTCCTCTTGTTTTGCTCTGTTGATTGATCAACGGATGGCGGAGTTAGCCGAAGCACAAAGGTACCTGGTTCCACAGGTAGCTTGAGGGCAGCGTGTTTTGACAGGTAATCGGCGATGTCATTCTCCACTCGGGGAACGTGTTCTGCCGGTATACCATCAAAACACTCGTCCAGCTTTCTCACTTCATCGACATAGGCCTTCATCAACGGGATCTGGTAATCCTTGTTGACTTGCTTGATGACAAGTTGCGAGTCGCCCCTGACGACGAGTTTCTTGATTCCGAGGTCCGCCGCGATCCTAAGACCAGCAAGCAGCCCTTCATACTCAGCCGTATTGTTTGTTGACACCTCCCTGGGGAAGTGCATCTGGATCACGTACTTGAGGTGCTCTTCGGTGGGCGCGCCAAGCAGTACGCCAGCCCCGGCGCCCTGTAAGGACAAAGCTCCATCAAAGTACATGATCCAGTCGCAACTTGCCTCCTTGCCGGGGAGAGCAGTCTCTTGGGCTTCTTCGTCAGGCGTCGTGGTCCATTTTGCAATGAACTCCACCAGGACTCGGCTTTGAATCGTCGAGGTACTTTCAAACTTGAGGCCAAAGATGGACAGTTCTAGTGCCCACTCTATGATTCTTCCCGTTGTGTCTGGATTGTGCAATATCCATTGCAGAGGGAGGCGAGTGACGACAGTGATTTCATGCGCCTGGAAGTAGTGACGCAGCTTCCTCGAGGCTATAAGAAGGCCGAAGAGCAGTTTCTGCATACCGGAGTACCTTAATCTAGCCCCCTGAAGGAGGGAACTAACAAAGTAGACCGGGTGCTGCATCATTTTCTTCTTCGGCGGCACTCCAACTGGCTGTGTCGTCTCTACATCGGTGGCATCGGGCTCTGTCGCTGCTATTACCTCATCACCAATTTCTCTCTGCGCCACTAGTGCGGCGCTGACCGCCTGGTTTGTTGCCGCTGTCGGCGTTCTGGGAACGGGGGTCCCCAGACTTGCCTGCCTGCGGCCTGCGGCGTGGCTCAAAGGGGGCCCATCACGGCCCATCTTCATCAACACAAGACTCAAGACCCTCGCGAGGGGCCAAGCCTCGTGGGGCGGACGACACGGAGCTTCCTCAGGCGCGGCCTCGTCAGGTTGGCTCGTGAGGAGGCGGAGAGATCAAGGCGGGGTACCTCGCGAGGTTCCCGTGACGCAGGCCATGACGACTCAAGGCGCCAGGCGGGTGCCAGCCCGCGCATCGTCCTCCTTTCCTCTTTGGTGCAAAGGGAGCAAGCGCAGCCGTGGATTACCGAGGCATCAGGCAAAGGTTGCCATTTCGGTGCAACGAGACCAAGACCAGGAGGACTACGAGACAGAGGTCACCGTAGAGCCCAAGACGGCGTCATCACCAGAGCTTTGCGTAGGGGAAGACTACTTTTGTCAGGATAGCTGATACTTGCTGTCCCCCTTCAAATTAGCCCGCCATTGTTGGCTCCCTTCCCGCTCGATATTTGGAAAGAGGACCAGGGCCTCTATAAATAGGACTAGCCACGACAGTGTAGGGAGGATCGGTCGGACCGAAACCACAGGATCGATTGAAATCAGAGAGAGAGAAGGGAGATTGAACTCCTCCTAGCAGTTCATCGCCCCGGCCAAGAGCAAACCCTCGCGAGGCTGTTCTTCCTTGTACTGTTCATCATCATCAGCCCAAGAGGCAATCCACCCACCACACACTGGAGTAGGGTATTACACCGCAACGACGGCCCGAACCAGTATAAACCTTGTGTCTCTTGTGCAGTTCTTTCAGTAGTCTAGATCTTTGCGAGACGGAGAGGTAGAGGGCGTAATCTCCGTGCGCACCCCAGTGTTCGAACCTTAAGGGTCTGCCGGAACCCGAAATACGACATTTGGCGCGCCAGGTAGGGGTGTGCCGGAATTCGTCTTCCACCACCCCGTTCTCCTCCGACCGTCGCGTCCATGTCCGACGCTCGTCGGGCCCACGCCGAGCGCCGGGCCGCCATCGCTTACCGCGTTGCCCAGACGGCGCCCGTCAGCGGACGTCCTCGTCGTTCCCCGTCACCCGCCATCAACGCCGCCACCGGCCCGGCAGGGGGCGAGCAGCAAGCGTCGTCTCAGCATCCATCCGTGCGCCAGGACGGCCGCACCGCTACTCCATCACTCGCACTAGCTGGTTCTTCGTCCAATGCGCTCCGCGCACCCTTGGAGGCTCGAGCTGCGCTCATCGCGGCAAACGAGCTCCTGCGCTACCGTCCCGTCGACGACGTCTACGAAGAGTGGCTCGACCGCGTCGCCGAGCTTGTCCGCGCTGCAGGGGGCTCTCCCGCACCGTGTGTTCTGCTGCGCCACACCCCGCCCCGCGTGGGCAATGAAGCTCCGAGGGCGTACCAGCCACCTCCTCTCCAAGAAGACGCCATGGCTCCAAGACGCGTGGCCCCTGGACGGAACCCGCTCCGTCAGGTGCCAGCGCAGCAAGAACGGAGCTGCCAAGAAGTCCCACGCCCGCAAGGGGCTGCCCGGGCGCTCCCTGCTCCGGCACGCCGCGACCCTGCTCCAGCTCCAGCACGCCAAGACCCCACGCTGCTCCTTGCTGCAGCGCGTGGGGACCCTCAAGACCAAGCTCTCCACTAGCCGAAGCCTTTCGTGGACACCGCAGGCTACCGTGCCTACACCACCGAGCTGCGCAGCATCGCGTGGCCCGGCAAGTTCAAGCCAGAACTGCCTCCTTGTTACAACGGCACGACTGACCCTGCAGAGTTCCTCCAGCTCTATGAGCTGGGCATCGAAGCTGCCAGCGGGGACGAGCAGGTCATGGCGAACTGGTTCCCCATGGTGCTCAAGGAAGGAGCTCGCACCTGGCTCCTGAATTTGGCTCCAGGCACGATCTCTTCCTGGGACCAGATGCGCACGCGCTTCATCGCCAACTTCCAAGGTACTCGCGACCGGCCACCCGCCATGAGCGACATGCGCCACATCAAGCAACAACTCGGAGAGACCCTGCAAAAGTACATCCAGCGCTTCAACAGCGCGCGCCTCAAGATCCCCAAGGTGTCCGAGGAGGCCATCATCTCGGCCTTCTCCGATGGAGTGTGCGACGTCAAGATGAAGGAGGATCTGGCGATGCATGAGGACCTGTGCACCTCCCTGGAGCTGTTCAACTTGGCGACCAAGTGCGCCAGGGCTGAAGAGGGATGCCTCTCCCTCCTCGAGCTGCCTGCCACAGACCCAGAAGAGAAGAAGCCCAAGGCCAAGGACGTGAAGCGCAAGGGGGCTGCCGTGCTCGCGGCAGAACCAGAAACCAAGCGGGGCAAAGATCTGCCTGAGCCCTCCAGGGGCAGCCGGTACTATGTGTACCACGACCTCCACACCCACAACACCAACGAATGCCAAGAACTCCGCGCCGTGCGAGAAGGAAGGATCGGCCGTCATCCCGACCGTGCCGATCGGGGCTATGACTGAGGAGGAGGAAGAAACATAGGACGCTGGGAAGACCGTGGACCGCGCCCAGGGTGGCGCGATCAACCTCGCGAGGATCGCTAGCGAGATCTGCCTCGCGAGGGGGACTGGAGGGATCAGCCTTGTGAGGATCGCCCGCAGGGCAACGCAGGCCTCCCTCCACTGCCGCCTCAGCCAAGGAGGAACGAGGACCGCCATCCAGATGAAGGGGCTGGCGGCTGCCAGGAGCCACACGCAATGGCCTGCATCCTTGGCGGAGCTCAAGCCCCAGCCTCCCAATGTATCTTCAAGCAGTTTGCCCGCGAAGTGAATGCAGTCCTCCCCAGGCTTGAAGCAATGCGCCCTCTCAGGTGGTCGGCATGTGCCATCACATTCAGTTCAGCGGAACAACTCAAGTGTGCGGCCACAGCCGGAGTCCTCCCGATGCTTTGCTCCCCAGTCATCAGCAATGTACTGGTCACCAGGACCCTCATCAATTGTGGGGCAGGGCTCAATGTCCTATCCGTGGAAACGTTCAACAATCTCCAAGTAACCTACGACAAGCTTCAGCCGACCAAGCCCTTCTCCGGAGTCACCGACGGCTCCGCGGTCCCGATCGGGCAGGTCCGCCTCCCTGTCACCTTCGGGGCATGCAACAACTACCGCACCGAGCTCATCGACTTCGACGTCGCCCACATCCGCCTGCCGTACAACGCCATCCTCGGGTACCCAGCCCTGGCCAAGTTCATGGCCGTGACTCACCATGGCTATAACGTCCGCAAGATGCCAGGAAGTGGCGGAGTCATCACGGTGCCCTGTGAAGAAAAGGATGCAGTGTGTTCCCTGGAGCGAGCCTTTCAGGCCGCGTCACTGGAAGACACGGATCACGGAAGCAGGAGGCTTCCCGAGACCACCCCCAAGAAGAAGAAGACGTCGTCCGGACCGGCCCCTCGGGAGGCAGGCTCCTCAGGGCCCGCATCTGCCCAGGAGGAACCTCCTTCCATCGCATAGGAAAGCGCGCCCGACGCTCTCCTCAGGCAGGGCTCGAGGGCTCTCCCCTGGAGGGCCACCGACCTGGCCAGGGTCACGAGGGAGGTGCTTGGGCACCACGTGGAGGCGTGTTTCGAAGCACGTTTCCCTCAAGAAGGAGTAAGGCAAGGAAGGTCAGACCCGCAGGAGTTCGTCGACAAGGCCATTCAAGAACTACAGGAATCAAGAATCATGAGAGGTTGCTGCCGTCTACCGGCTGTGGGTCCCCATCCAAGCGAGGATGGTGGGCTGTGCGTCTGCATCGGCGTACCAGGGCTCAACTAAGTCGCTACGATGGAGCGCCTCTGGCCCTCGCGAGTGGGGCGCTGCGGGGGTCCGCCCCACAGCTACGTTCGCATGCCTTACGGCTTGCCGAGCGCGGTTGCTACGCGCCAGTGCCTCATGAGGGGCATCATGGAGGCTCAAGAAGACAGGCGTTCTGCAGCCTTGGCGGAGATGGAGATGATTCGCGAAGAGCTACCAGTGCCTCCGGAGCCTCCCGAGGCCCCTGGGCCTGGAGGCTCGTGAGGATTGGCTTCTGCAGCCCACCGAGTCTGCTGCACCAACACCCCCTCACCCTCGACACCCTCAGGTGACATCTTACAAGTTTCATTTCCAGCTGGGAGCGCCCTCCCAGGGCTGCATCGTTCCCAAGCCACGTGGGTCCGTCCCTGCGGTATGTATCCCTTTTATTTCATGTTGTTAGCTTGCTTTGATGGGGGCGCCCCTCGGGCTGCATCATCCCCAAGTCGCTTGGGCCTGACCCAGTGGTGTCTACCTTTCCAACATCTATTTGAATGAATCCCCTCCTTCGCGGCTAACGTGTTTGATCTAGTTGCCTGCTCAACTGACGCCAACTGACGGAATTGCTCCCACAATGGCACGACGCGTGCGCATGGGTCCATCCCTACAACGCCGACAAACCTGAATGGCTGAGCTCTGGCCGTGGCAGCCCCGCATAGCGCCGCCTCGTCAAGCCTCCAGTGCCTCACCTCCCCTCGGAAGCAACTAACGGCAAACTGATAGTTGTCATGGCAACCTCTTCTTCCTTCTATGACGAGTTTACAGGATCCCCTAAGGGAGTTGCGCCAGGCAAGGCCCTCACGACGTTCCTTTCACTCTCATCCGCACGAACCGCTTGCACGTTAAAGGGGGTGCCTGAGCATCGCGACCCAGGGCTCCTACTGGCTCTCCAGCCCTCACCCTCTGGCCTTGACCACGGCATCGCGACCTGGCATACCAGCGACGGCTGAGACTAGCTCGAGGGCCGGGACCCGAGGACGTAGAGCAGAAAGGGGAGCAAAGGCGGGGGAGAAGGGGCTCGTGAGGACCTCGCCAAGCGATTCCGCTCCTGCCGACGCGCGGACCCGACGACACACCAGGGATAATCCCCGACTCTCGAGATAAGTCATCGCCCGAAAGCACCGTCTATCGTAGCACTACCCCCGCACGTAATGCAATTCCGTGTAAGCGACGCCGCTCTCCTTTCTCGCCGAGCGACGGCTTCTTGGGCGCCAAAGGGGACCTCCTGAGCATCGCGACTCAGGGGCTCTTACCAGACCCCGGGTCGCTCACCTCCTGGCCTTGACCACGGCATCGCGACCTGGCATACCAGCGACGGCTGACGCCGCCTTGGGACTGAGACCTGTCGACGCAGAGCACCAAGCCCTCGCGAGGTTCGAAAGGGAGAACTAAGCTAAGACGGAATCAGCAACTCGCACAGCTCTACAGCAAGAGTTATGTATTAACAAACAGGATTACAGGCATCTTACAAGCCCCCATGGGGCGCATCTTGATTCCTCGCGGGGAACGGATCCTAAGGGATACTAACTACACGCGCTTCTGCAAAAGATGCCATCATCAACAGTGGGCCATCAAGCGCCGGCGCCAACCCCATCCAGATCAGAGGTGGCGACGGCCAGACGAGCCCGCCCTGCTCCAGGAGCGGCTCTGGCTCGGGGGCTCGTAGCTGTCGTCATGTGTCTCCGGAGTCACGAATATCTTGCTAGAGTCGCTGGATCCTCCGGCGCCCCTGTCACCTGCAGAGCCGCCAAGGGAGCGGTCGACGGGCCTAGCCCTCACCATGGCGAGGTCCTGGCCACCTATCCCGTGGCAACACTCCAGGCAGCGCCCGTTCGCGTCGAAGACCTTGAAGAACATCACCGAAGTGCCATCATACTCCAAGTGGACCGCGAAGACGCCCCTTACCCTGCAAACCCGGGCGATCTCTCTCCAGCCACGAGTCATGTAGACGTCGCTCGGGGCAACGACCGCGACCTCTGCCTTGGACGCGAGGGTGCTGCAGCCGGCGTGCTGCAGCCAAAGCTCCAGGGGCTCCCCCGGTGGGATGATGGAGGCGAAGAAGGGAGGCAGGCGGATCCAAGACTGGAGAGGAATGGCGACATGGAGCACGAACTCTTGGGAGGAGCCCTCGGCGTGGACCCCAGGAGGAACAACCCACACCTTCGTGACCCGTCAGCGCCGACGACGGCGTTGACCGCGGGGATCGGCATCGACCCCTTCGTGGCCCTCGACATGGGCATACAAGGGAAGTGGGAACACCGGCGGAGCTCGCTCGCACCAAGGCCTCGACACCACCTGACGGTCCTTCTCGTCCCGGCCGCAAAGGGCGAGCCGTTTCTTCGGCGGGAGCGGGTCTGGTCCCTCTCGAGGGGCCTTTCCCTTCTCAGCTGTAGAGAACCAGCGAATCGGAGCCATCGCGGCAAGACGGAGCAACGATCGGGAAGAAGGAGAAGCAAGGAGGGATGGACTGGAAGGGCACGCGCAGTTCCGTACTTATAGCCGGCGAAGGCCAACCGCCGGCCTCCACGATCGCAGGTAATCATGACACGATTTGCATGCAGGGACTTGTCCAACTCACGCGATCACCAAGGCGTCATGGGGAAGTGGAGACGCCCACGTCTAATCAACCTCCACGCAGCGCCCAAGGCCGCAGGCTGTTAGGGCCCGCAGCGCTTCGCCCTTGCCCTTTCGCCTATCGGCACGGCCACATTCGGGAGCGCCTTGGGCCCGGGGGCTACTGTCGGCGTTCTGGGAACGGGGGTCCCCAGACTTGCCTGCCTGCGGCGTGGCTCAAAGGGGGCCCATCACGGCCCATCTTCATCAACACAAGACTCAAGACCCTCGCGAGGGGCCAAGCCTCACGGGGCGGATTGCACGGAGCTTCCTCAGGCGCGGCCTCGTCAGGTTGGCTCACGAGGAGGCGGAGAGATCAAGGCGGGGTACCTCGCGAGGTGCCCGTGACGCAAGCCATGACGACTCAAGGCGCCAGGCGGGTGCCAGCCCGCGCAGCGTCCTCCTTTCTTCTTTGGTGCAAAGGGAGCAAGCCGCGGATTACCGAGGCATCAGGCAAAGGTTGCCATTTCGGTGCAACGAGACCAAGACCAGGAGGACTACGAGACGGAGGTCACCGTGGAGCCCAAGACGACGTCATCACCAAAGCTTTGCGCAGGCGAAGACTGCTTTTGTCAGGATAGCTGATACTTGATGTCCCCCTTCAAATTAGCCCGCCATTGTTGGCTCCCTTCCCGCTCGATATTTGGGAAGAGGACCAGGGCCTCTATAAATAGGACTAGCCACCACAGTGTAGGGAGGATCGGTCGGACCGAAACCACAGGATCGATCGAAACCAGAGAGAGAGAGAGAAGGGAGACTGAACTCCTCCTAGCAGTTCATCGCCCCAGCCAAGAGCAGACCCTCGCGAGGCTGTTCTTCCTTGTACTGTTCATCATCATCAGCCCAAGAGGCAATCCACCCACCACACACTGGAGTAGGGTATTACACCACAACGGTGGCCCGAACCAGTATAAACCTTGTGTCTCTTGTGCAGTTCTTTCAGTAGTCTAGATCTTTGCGAGACGGAGAGGTATAGGGCATAATCTCCGCGCGCACCCCAGTGTTCGAACCTTAAGGGTCTGCCGGAACCCGAAATCCGACAGCCGCCAAGTATAGCAGCAACGGTTCCCGTGGCCTAGGCGCAACTAGTATTGGCGCGGAGGAGAGGTATCTCTTCAAATCTTGCAATGCTGCTTCGGCTTCTGGTGTCCACTCCATCGGGCCCGCCTTTTTCAAAATCTTGAAAAAGGGAAGGGCGCGCTCGGCGGACTTGGAAATGAACCTGCTCATGGCGGCAATGCAACCAGCAAGCCGACGCACATCCTTGACTTGCTTGGGTGCTTCAATCTGCTCTATAGCTTTGATCTCGTCCGGATTGGCCTCTATCCCGTGCTGCGACACAAAGTACCCGAGAAGCTTGCTGGACGGGACGACGAAGACGCACTTCTCAAGGTTCAGCTTGAGATTGATCTTGCGTAGGTTTGCAAATGTTTCTTGTAAATCCGGCATGAGGGTTGCCCTATTCTTGGTTTTGACCACTATATCATCCATATAAGCTTCCATATTTCTATGGATCTAGGGTTCAAAACCAATCTGGACCGCCCTTGCAAACGTTGAACCAGCACTCTTCAACCCGAAAGGCATCTGTATGAAACAATACGTACCACATGGGGTGATGAATGCCGTTTCTCTTTGTCTTCTCTTGTCAGGAAGATCTGGTGGTAGCCGGAGTAGGCATCAAGGAATGACAACAGATCACACCCAGCCATGGAGTCAACAATCTGGTCGATGCGCGGCAACAGGAAGGGGTCTTTGGGACAAGCCTTATTGATATCTGTGTAATCAATACACAACCTCCACTTCCCATTTGCCATGCGCACTACCACTGGATTGGCCAACCACATTGGATGGAGCACTCCTCTTACCAAACCCGTTGCTTCCAGTTTCCGGATCTCCTCTGTGATGAACTCTTGTCGTTCCAAGGCTTGCTTTCTGACCTTCTGCTTGACGGGCCGCGCATGAGGACAGACAGCAAGGCGGTGCTCATTCACCTCCCTGGGAACGCCGGGGATGTCGGATGCTTGCCATGCAAACACATCGACATTCGCCCGCAGGAAGGTGACGAGCGCATCTTCCTATTTGTCGTCAAGGGCGGAGCTTATGGTAAAAGCCCCTCATGTGCCGTCCTTGACAGAAACCTTCTTGGTTCGCGGCAGTGTGGCCCTGGACTTCTTGTTTCTGTTGGTGGAGCTCTTTGGCACGTCCTCGATGGGAGCGCTACACTCCAAAGAGGTGCGCTTGCTGGAGTGGGTGCCTGAGGTCTCACCGGTCTTCTTCTTTTTCCTTCCCGGGGCTCTAGCGGCAGGAGCAAGCGCCTTAGCAGTGGCGGCTGCTGCAACTGCTTGTTGGTAGAGTTGGTCAGTGCAAATTAGCGCATCCTTCTTGTCTGATGGGACGGTGATGATCGTCACAGGCCCCGGCATCTTCAGGGTGTTGTAGGCGTAATGTGACGCCGCCATGAACTTGGCCAGCGCTGGGCGGCCAAGGATCCCGTTGTAAGGTAAGGGGATCTTGGCAACGTCGAACACAATCCTTTCTGTCCTATAGTTCAGATCACTCCCAAAAGTCAGGGTTCGTGACCTTTGCCTTTGGTTGACTTCTTCCCGGGTTGAACCCCTGAAACGTGCCCGTCTCTTCGAGGTCTTCATCAGGAATCTGCAGTTTCTCGATCACGGCAGGTGAGATTAAGTTCAGACCAGCCCCGCCATCAACCAGCATCTTTGTCACCTTGAGGTTGCGTACTGTTGGTGAAACCAACAATGGCAAGCACCCGACTGCAGTAGTGCGATCAGGGTGATCCTCAATGTCAAAAATGATAGGTGTGCCAGACCACTTTAGCGGCCTTTGGGCATCAAACGACGGCTCTTCCGCTCTAATCTCACGCGCCCACTATTTAAGCTAGCGGTGAGAGGTATGCAGCGAGGCGCCGCCATCGACGCACATGGCCTCTATAGCTTTCTGAAATTCTTGGTCACCAGACTCATCGTCCTCTTCGTGATCATCGTCTTCTGGCTTTTTGTCACGGCCCCGGGTGGGCCTCTCCTGCTGTTTATCTTTGCCGTGATGGCCCGCCTGGCCATCACGCTTCTTGCCGGACCCTTCAGCACCGTCCTGGCCTTTCTCCTTGTCCCACCTCTCATATTCAGCCCTCTGCTTCTCAGCAAGGAGCTCAACCTGTCGGCAGTTCTGGAGATCATGGCCTTTGGTGTGATGGATCTTGCAGTATTGCTTTTTGGAGTTTCCTGGCTTCTCGGCAGCCGCCAAGGCCCAGCAGGCGACACATCCGGCAATTTCCTTGCCAGGGTCATCTGCCTTGGTTTTCTTGGCGGAGCCGGCGTCGTCAGATCCCGCGACGGCAAGCACGGCTTTACCTTTGTGCTTCCTATTGCGACACTGGCCTTTCTTTGCCGGGGCGGCAGTATCCTCATCTGAGGAGTCAGTTTCCACGCCGGCATCTTCGCCGGGGTACTTCCTTCCCTCTTCAGCCCGGGCACATCTGTCAGCAAGAACATAGAGTTCTGCCACGTCTTTCACCTTGTTCATTGCCAGCTCTTCGTGCATCTTGCGGTTACGCATGTTCTGATGGAACGCGCTGATGATGGCGGCAGGGTGAACATCAGGGATATTGTACTGTACCCAGCTGAACCTCTGTATATACTTGCGTAGACTCTCGCCTCCCTTCTGGGGAATGACGTGCAAGTCGCTTGCTTGGCCATGGGCTTGGTGGCCTCCAGTAAAGGTGCCAACAAACTCATGGCACAAATCCGACCAGGAGGAAATAGAGTCTACCGGCAAGTGCATCAACCACGACATGGCATTGGGTTTAAGAGCCAATGGAAAGTAATTCGCAAGCACCTTATCGTCGCGGGCTCCGGCAGATTGCATCGCGATGGTGTAGATGCTGAGGAACTCAGACTGGTGGGTCTTGCCGTTGTACTTCTCGCCAACGTCAGGTTTGAAGGTGCGGCGAGTGGGCCACTGGAACTGCCGTAGCTCACGGGTAAAAGCCGGACAGCCTACCTCGTAAGGTAGGCCTCCAGGGCTCTCCGGGGCCGGGTGGTTCGCAGCAGGCCCTGCTCGCCTGTCTGACTGGTGGCGCGCTCCGCGCCGGCGCTCAATAGTGGTTCAAGCGTCTTCATGGGATCGTTCCCGAAGAACTTGGCGCTGGTCACAGTGGGTCCGTGGATCAAACGACACTATGGAAATGTCGTCGCCCGTGACATCGTGACGAGCCAGCATCCGCGGTATCGGATGGGGAAGAGGTGAATGTACCGTGGTTGCGGCGCCGCCGGCCTTTCCGCCACTGGTGCGTGGGACTCCATCGGAGCCTCGACCCGGGGGCCCCACCTGACTTGGTTTGTCTTTGTTGGCCACCGCAACAAGGCTTCGGATAGTGGCTCTCCATTCGTCGAGTTTCCCCGTAGTGGGAGGAAAGTCGAGGAGCAACTGCGTGTGCGCCAGGGCCTCTGCTGGCGTCGGTGGCAGTGGAACCTGCATGGATCGCGACGCGCTAAAGGTAAGATCAATATTCTCTCAAGCCCTACACTACAAAAAAATACACTTCCGTGATGATACGTGTTTGTCACAATAGGTCGCGTTTTCTGTCATGCATGTACATCCATGACGATTTTAAGACAGAATCAAGATAGTCATACCTGTGCTGTCGTAGAAGTGTTCCATGACATTACCAAAATTATCATCATGGAAGTGTCCACTTCCATGACAATAAATCGAGCGTCACAAAAGTGCTTTCGTCAAGGGTGACCGACACATGGCATCCACCATAACGGAACGCCGTTAAGCTATCGGGTCGGGTTTTGGATCCGATAACCCGTTAACAGCCCCGACAAATGGGGATTTTCCACGTGTAAAATCATCATTGGCTGGAGGAAACATGTGTCGGCTCATCGCTGGGACAGATGTCATCCACTCATTGGACAGAAGGCGCCTATGATACGTCGACACATGGCACGGCCCAACAAAGGCCCATTCCTGTGAAAAGGTCGGCTCGTTTGACTTGGTCAAAAGGTGGCGGGTCGACCCATGGAAAGCCTGTTAATGGCCTGTTCGCATATAGCCCATTTACAGCCCGCTAACCCAAGGCCCGTTACGCCCTATTCGAATTAGGACCAGTAGCGTCATCCGGGCCATCCAATATGATTCCAGCCCATTTTCACTTCTGGCCCATGTATGGCCCATGACGTCTTTCGGCCCATATGAGGCCCTATGTAAATCTTGGCCTATTAATGGCCCGTGGTGAAACTGGCCCGTAATGAATAGTGTATCACTTTACACCCATTAACGGCCCGTGGTGAAACTAGCCCGTAAAGAATAGTGTATCACTTTACACCCATTAACGGCCCATTATTCCATTGGGTCGTTTCCAGCCCATGTTATCTTTCGGCCTTCTCAGAGCCCATTTATTCTTGGGCTATTTTCCAGCATTCTTTTACTTACGGCCCGTGACTGTTGTCGGATTTCGGGTTTCGGCAGACCCTTGAGGTTCAAACACTGGGGTGCACACGGAGATTTCACCTTCTACCTACCTGCGCCCCTCCTCCATGCCAGGATCAAACTATCGAAAGAACAACAAAAGGGACACAGGGTTTATACTGGTTCGGGCCACCGTTGTGGTGTAATACCCTACTCCAGTGTGTGGTGTGGTGGATTGCCTCTTGGGCTGAAGATGATGAACAGTACAAGGAAGAACAGCCTCGCGAGGGTCTGTTCTTGGCTGGGGCGATGAACTGCTGGGAGGAGTTCAGTCACCTTTCTCTCTCTCTCTTTCTAACCAGTCGACCCCTAGAGACCCTTCGATGCGACCGAACGGACCCCTAGAGACCCTTCAACCAACCTTCTTCCTTGCTATGTCGGTGGCCGGTCCTATTTATAGAGGCCCTGGTCCTCTTCCCAAATATTGAGCGGGAAGGGAGCCAACAATGGTGGGCTAATTTGAAAGGGGATAGCAAGTATCGGCTATCTTGACAAAAGTAGTCTTCGTCTGCGTAAAGCTCTGGTGATGACGCCGTTTTCGGCTCCACGGTGACCTCCATCTCATAGTCCTCCTGGTCTTGGTCTCGTTGCACCGAAACGGCAACCTTTGCCTGATGCCTTGGTACTCCGCGGCTGCGCTTGCCTCCTTTGCACCAAAGACGAAAGGAGGACGCTGCGCGGGTTGGCGCCCGCCTGGCGCCTTGGTCGTCATGGCTTGCGTCACAGGCACCTCGCGAGGTGCCCCGCCTTGATCTCTCCGCCTCCTCGTGAGCCAGCCTGACGAGGCCATGCCTGAGGAAGCTCTGCGTCATCCGCCCCGCGAGGCTTGGCCCCTCGCGAGGGTCTTGAGTTTGTGTTGGTGAAGATGGGCAGTGCTGGGGCCCCCTTTGAGCCACGCCGCAGGCCGCATGCAGGCAAGTCTGTGGACCCTCATTCCCAGAACGCCAACAGTAGCCCCCGGGGCCCAAGGCGCGCCCAGACTTGGCCGTGCAGGGAGGCAGAAGGGCAAGAGCGAAGCGCCGCGGGCCCTAACAGCCTACGGCCTTGGGCGCCGCGTGGCGGTTGACTGGACATGGGCGCCTTAGCAACCGCACAAGTTGATAAGGGAGTGGCATCCGCCTAGGCCCTTCTTCTTGCTTTCCCCGGATGCTGCTCAGATCCCCTTTCTTGCGCCTCTCCTCCCTTCCTCCGAAATCTCCAGATCTGCTCTGACCACGCGACCTAGGAAGCCATGGCGCCTCGCCAGCCCCCGGCCGCAGCTTGGTACTCGTCTGCCCTGGACCCGCCGAACGTGTCGGAGGTGGGCCTTGCCCGGTTGCGCCGGATAGCGATGGCGCGAGGCGTTGACGGGGCGAAGGTGTTCAAGGCCGGCTCCGCCACCCCTGAGGGTCAGAGGAGCACCTTCTATCCGCTCTTCGTAAGTGCAATTGTTGCTGGCCTGGTGCCTCCCTTCTCCGAGTTCTTCTTCTCTGTCCTCCGCCATTACAAGCTACAGGCTCTGCATCTCCATCCCAACTCCGTCCTTCTCCTCGCGATCTTTGCTTATTATAGCGAGGCCCACGTTGGGGTGCAGCCTTCAGTGGCCTTGCTGCGCCACTACTTCTACCTCTGGACCTCTCGCGGTCCTGCTTCTGCATGCGCGAGCTTCGTCGCGTACGGTGGCGCCATTGCCATCTCGAAACCTGGGAAGAGGATTGAGGGCTTTAGGAGCAAGTGGGTCTTGGTGGATGCTAAGCGCATCCACCCTCAGCTGATCTTGCCCATGGAGCAAGCCACGAGCTCCAGCAACTGGGGTCAAGCGGAGCTCACGGATCCCCACGCGAAGATGGTGTTGGAGAAGATGGACGCGGATCTGAGACCGGCCGACATGGCGGCGGTGAAGCTGACCGGTGCGTCGCTGCTGAGGGAGTTCCTGGAGCGCCAGCTGGCTCCGCTTCGGCAGTACTCGCTTCCAATGTGGAGGCCCCGTCCGAGCCCCGCGGCCTGGGCCGACGGAGACCTGGCTGCGGTTCTCCAATCTCTGGTTGGGGGCAATGTGGCAAGGTTGGAGGATGCTCCCACGCCCTTGTTCCTCCGCGACGACTGGGAGCGGGTAGTGAAGTCCATGCCCGTCTTCAACGGGGAAGGGCCCATGCCCCTGGAGGCTCCCGAGGGACCGGTGGATGTGCCCTCCGACGACTCCAGCGAAGAGGAGGAAGGAGGGGAGCGGGGAAAATGGCCTGACACCGAGGCTACTGACGGAAAGTCGAGGGCTCCCCTTCCCCGGCGCAAGTCCCGCGCTCTCCGCCTCCCTCCGAGCGATGAAGACGAGGATGACGACGAGGACAATGATGAGGACGACGACGTGGACGACGACGAGCAGGGCGGCAGGAGCTCACCCCGATCCCGAAGAAGGACAGGACCGGGCTGATCTCCTGCGGGTCTGCCCTGGCCTCAGGGCGGACTGCAGGCGCACCTTCCGCCTCCAAGCTTCCCGAGGTTGACCCTTCCAGCCGGCTTTCAGGCTTCAAATTTGGCCGGAGGCCGCTTGAGCTCACTGGTGACGATCCGTAAGTGTTCGATTCTTGTCTTTATTTCTTGCTCTGCCTCTGAGGCTTGACGTTCGCATCCCTTGGATAGGCTGGCACCCGCAGCGAAGAAATCAAAGGGGGCTCCTGAGGTTCCGTCCGTGGCAGCACCCCTGAAGGAGGGTGACCGCGACGCACAAGCTTCTCCTGCCCGGTCGTCCTCACGAGGCCTGACTGAGCCGGCTGGGGCGAGCGCAGCCCCCACGGCCCAAGCGGCTCCCGAGGTGCTCTCGCCTGCCGCCGCCGCTATAGCTGTCGGGGCACGGCAGACTCCGCCTCAGGATGCTGCGGCCGTGCTGCCGCCTTCTCCTCCTACTCCACCGGCTGCTATCTCCCCGACTCCTTCCACCGTTCTGGACCGTGCTATTCCTGGGCTGGACCCGCTGCGGCAGGATCTTCTTGGCGCCGACCCCCGCTTGGTGGCCGGGCATTTAGAGTTGGCTTCAGGATGGGTCCGCTCCGACGCTTTGATTCGGGCGGTGCTGGTCCAGGCCTCGACGGCATGCGCCGAGGAGAAGCAGGCCGTCCTTGAGGCGAAGGCTGCTCGCGATGCAGCCCTGGGAGAGGTGGTCGACGTCCGTGGTCGCTGCAAGGCGCTAGAGGACGAGCTGCAAGGCCTGCGGGACCAGCTTCCAAAAGAGGTCCGCCTTTGCTAAGAGCAGGAAGAAGGCGTGAAGGCTCGCGAGGCGGCCGTCGAGGGCCGGGAGGCCAAGCTCAAGAAGCGCCGCGACCGCCTAGGCGCGCTGGAGCAGGAGTTGGGGGCGAGGAAGGCCGGGCTGGACGGCAAGGCCCTGGTCCTTGCCGAGGACCGCGTGGCCTTCGCGAAGCTGGAGGCGAAGGCTCGCTCCTCGCTGAGGATGCTTTACGACAGCGGCCTGGAGAGCCCGCTGGCCGGCGCCGAGGACGGCCCCTCCAAGTTGCTTCCCTTCTTGGTCCACGCTCTTGAAGATGTCGCCCTTGGCCTTGGCCCCACGGCCGAGGCCGAGGCGCGTGTTCTGTCTTCTGCCGCGCTGACGCGGGTCCTCACCCACATCCACCTTCGCGATCCCGGTTTCGACCTTGAAAGCCTGCTGGAGCCCGTGAGCGGCGAGAGTGCCGCGGCTGCGGCCTTCAGCACCAAGCCGGAGCAAGGCGCTGCCGACCCTGCTGCTCCATGAGGCGAACCCACTCCACGCTATTCCCTCGCCGCCAAGTGACTCCATCGTGGCTCCTGTCTTGCTTTTAATTCCTGCACATGTATCATGCCTTGGGGAGGCGTTTAAACTTGCGTTTGATATTGGGATAACAGTGTGGACTATAATATTTGCTTTCGAATTCCTTTGAAATTTGCGTTTTTCCTTCCTACTTGCTTATGTTCTACGCCGGCAGAGCCCGGCCCCGGACGTACCTCACCCAGCAATAACCCCGACCGGAAACCAGGACGAGACCAAGCAGTGAGGGGCTACGTGACAAGTTAGGCTCTTGAGTCGCGATGCTCAGGAGTCCCCCTTGGCGCACGAACAGCAAGTAGGGAGGTATGATGTGGGTGGGTCCACCATTGTACGTCTGCAGAGCCCGGCCCCGCGCCTACCTCACCCAGCAATAGCCCCGACTGGAAACCAGGACGGGACCAAGGAGTGGGGCTACGTGACCAGTTAGGCTCCTGAGTCGCGATGCTCAGGAGTCCCCCTTGACGCTCAAACGGCCTTCATACCTTGGCTCCGCTCGGGGAGAGGCGCGCGACGAACCAGGCCTGGGGGACCTGGCTTGGCGGCGTGCGTCCGGGCGTGACCCAAGCGTAGCCCCCGTGCCCAGCCCCCTCGCGCGGCACTCCCAAGGGGAGGCGTTACGATGAGGCTAGACACTGAGCTCTGGGCTCCCTGAGGTTGATGCGGCCCGGAGGCCACCCTTAGTTGTTTATCACCAGCGCGGAGCATAGCGCTTCCGTATGTGTACGGGCATAGCCGCTCCTCGGCAGTGTCGTCAGCCAGCGCGGAGCATGGTGCTTCCACTGGTACGTGGGAGGGGGCCCCCCTCCGGGAGGAGCCCCCGGGGCGTGTACAGCCCCGCCCTGACACGTGGTTGGCATGGTAGGGCCTTGCGAGGTGTATCTGGGCACCCGTGAGCCAGCGCGGGACTCACGGGGCCCTACCTCTAGGCGGGTTGCACCTGGCACTGGGCCTTATCTTGTGTTGTGTCCCTGCAAGTCTGGTTAGATGCCTGCACTCTACGTCCTCGGGTCCCGACCCCCGAGCTAGTCTCAGCCGTCGCTGGTATGCCAGGTCGCGATGCCGTGGTCAAGGTCAAAGGGTGAGGGCTGGAGAGCCAGTAAGAGCCCTGAGTCGCGATGCTTAGGTACCCCCCCCCCCTTTAACGTGCAAGTGGCCAGCATGGAGAAGAAGAGGTGCCGTGGAACGGCATGAAATAATCAAGCATGGTGGTTCTAATGCATAACCGGAAATGAACGCAAATGAGGTACGTGCCGCTGGGCCTGGCCCGAGCGGCTCGGGGATCATGCAGCCCGAGGGGCGCCCCCAACAAGGTAAGCTAATGGTGCGAAATAAAAGGGATACACGCCGCAGGGACAGACCCACGCGGCTTGGGAATAATGCAGCCCTGGGGGCGCTCCCAGCTGAAAATAAAACTCGAAAGATGTCACCTGATGATGTTGAAGACGAAGGGGTGTTGGTGTAGCCTGCTCGGTGGGCTGCGGAAGCCGATCCTCATGAGCCCCCAGGCCCAGGGGCCTCGGGAGGCTCAGGAGGCGCTGGCAGTTCCTCGCGGGCCATCTCCATCTCTGCCAGGGCTGCAAAGCGCCTGGCCCCTTGTGCCTCCGTGATGCCCCTCATGAGGCGCTGGTGCGTGTCAGCCGCACTCGGCAAGCCGTAAGGCATGCGAACGTAGCTGTGGGGTGCACCTCCACAGCGCCCCACTCGCGAGGGCCAGAGGCACCCCAGGGAGGCGACTCGTTTGAGCCCTGGTACATCGATGCAGACGCGCAGCCCGCCATCCTCGCCTGGATGGGGAGCCACTGCTGGTAGGCGGCAGGCGCCTCTCATGACTCTTGACTCTTGTAGCTCCTGAATGGCCTTGCTGACGAACTCCTGTGGGTCTGGATCTCCTTGCCTTGCTCCTTCTTGAGGGAAATGTGCTTCGAAACACGCCTCCATGTGGTGCCCAAGTGCCTCCCTCGTGACCCTAGCTAGGTCGGTGACCCTCCAGGGGAGAGCCCCTGAGCCCTGCCTGAGGGGGGCGCCGGGCGCGCTTTCCTATGAGATGGAAGGATGTTCCCCTGGGCAGGCACGGGCCCAGAGGGGCCTGCCTCCTGAGGGGCCAGGCCGGATGACGTCTTCTTCTTGGGGGCGGCCTCGGTAAGCCTCCTGCTTCTGCGATCCGGGTCTTCCAGTGATGCGGCCTGAAAGGCTCGCTCCAGGGAACACACCGCGTCCTTCTCTTCACAGGGCACCGTGATGACTTCGCCGCTTCCTGGCATCTTGAGGACATTGTAGCCGTGGTGAGTCACGGCCATGAACTTGGCCAGCGCCGGGTACCCGAGGATGGTGTTGTATGGCAGGCGAATGTGAGCAACGTCGAAGTCGATGAGCTCGGTGCGGTAGTTGTCGTGTGCCCCGAAGGTGACATGGAGGCGGACCTGCCCGATCGGTACCATGGAGCCGTCGGTGATGCCGGAGAAAGGCTTGGTTGGCTGAAGCTAGCTGTAGGGCACTTGGAGGTTATTGAATGTCTCCACGGACAGGACGCTGAGCCCTGCCCCGCCGTCGATGAGGGTCTTGGTGACCACCACATTGCTAATGATTGGGAACAAAGCATCGGGAGGACTCCAGCTGTAGCCGCACACTTGAGTTGATCTGCTGAGCTGAAGGTGATGGCGCACGCCGACCACCTGAGGGAGCGTGTGGCCTCGAGCCTGGGGAGGACTGTGTTCACCTCGCAGGTGAACTGCCTGAAGATGCGTTGAGAGGCTGGGGCTTGAGCTCCGTCCAGGATGCAGGCGATCGCGCGCGGCTCTTGGAAGCCCCCAGCCTCCTCGTCCTGGTGGCGGTCCTCGGTTCTCCTTGGCTGCGATAGCAGTGGTGGGAGGCCTGCGTTGCCTTGCGGGCGATCCTCGCGAGGCTGATCCCTCCAGCCTCCCTCGCGAGGTGGGTCTTGCCAGCGATCCTCGCGAGGTTGGTCGCGCCACCCCTGGCGTGGGCCACGGTCTTCCCAGCGCCCTGCCTTCCTTCCTCCTCCTCGGCCGTAGCCCCGGTCACCGCGGTCAGGGCGACGGCCGATCCTTCCTTCTCGCACGGCTCGGAGTTCTTGGCATTCGCTGGTGTTGTGGGTGTGGAGGTCATGGTACACGCAGTACCGGCTGCCCTTGGGAGGTTCGGGCTGATCTCTGCCCCGCTTGGTGTCTGGTTCTGCCGCGAGCACGGCAGCCCCCTTGCGCTTCACTTCCTTGGCCTTGAGCTTCTTCTCTTCTGGGTCTACAGCAGGCAGCTCGAGGAGGGAGAGACGCCCTTCCTCAGCCCTGGCGCACTTGTTCGCCAAGTTGAACAGCTCGAAGGAAGTGCACAGGTCTTCATGCATCGCTAGCTCCTCCTTCATCTTGACGTCGCGCATGCCGTCGGAGAAGGCTGAGATGATGGCCTCTTCAGTCACCTTGGGAATCTTGAGGTGTGCGTTGTTGAAGCGCTGGATGTACTTCTGCAGGGTCTCCCCGGGTTGTTGCTTGATGCGGCGCATGTCGCTCATGGTGGGTGGCCGGTCGCGAGTACCTTGGAAGTTGGCGATGAAGCGGGTGCGCATCTCTTCCCAGGAGGAGATTGTGCCTGGAGCCAGGTTCAGGAGCCAGGTGCGGGCCCCGTCCTTGAGCGCCACGGGAAACCAGTTCGCCATGACCTTCTCGTCTCTGTTGGCAGCTTCGATGCCCAGCTCGTAGAGTTGGAGGAACTCCGCAGGGTCGGCCGTGCCGTCGTAGCAAGGAGGCAGGTCCGGCTTGAACTTGCCTGGCCAGGCGACGCTGCGCAGTTCGGTGGTGTAGGCGCGACAGCCTGCTGTGGCCACGGGAGGCCTTGGGTGATGGAGAGCCTGATCTTGCATGCCCCGGCGCGCCGGAGCAGGAGGATGGTCGCAACGTGCTGGAGCAGGGAGCGCCTGAGCAGCTTCTGGCGGGCGAGGGACTTCTTGGCAGCTCTGTTCTTGCCGCGCTGGCACCTGACGGCGCAGGTTCCGCCCAGGGGCCAAGCGCCTTGGAGCCATCGCGTCTTCTTGAGGAGGAGGCGGCCGGGGCGCCGCCGGAGCCTCGTCGCCCGCGTGAGGCGGGGTGCGGTGCAGCGGAACGAACGGCGTGGAAGAGCCCCCTGCGGCGCGGACGAGCTCGGCAACGCGGTCGAGCCATTCTTCGTAGACGTCGTCGACGGGACGGTAGCGCAGGAGCTCGTTCGCCGCGATGAGCACAGCCCGAGCCTCCATGGGCGCGCGGAGTGCGCGGGACAAAGATCCAGCTGGGGCGAGCGAGGGAGTTGCGGTGCGGCCGTCTTGGCGCACGGATGGATGCTGAGACAATGCTTGGTGCTCGTCCCCCACCGGGCCGGTGGCGGCGTTGACGGCAGGTGACGGGGAACGGCGAGGACGCCCGCCGACAGGGGCTGTCTGGGCGACGCAGGAAGCGAGGGCGGCCCAGCGCTCCGCGCGGGCCCGACGAGCGTCAGACATGAGCGTGATGGTCAGAGGAGAACGGGGTGATGGAAAACGAATTCTGGTGCACCCCTACCTGGCGCGCCAAATGTCAGATTTCGGGTTCCGGCAGACCCTTGAGGTTCGAACACTGGGGTGCGCGCGGAGATTTCACCTTCTATCTACCTGCGCCCCTCCGCCATGCTAGGATCAAACTATCGAAAGAACAACACATGGGACACAGGGTTTATACTGGTTCGGGCCATCGTTGTGGTGTAATACCCTACTCTAGTGTGTGGTGTGGTGGATTGCCTCTTGGGCTGAAGATAATGAACAGTACAAGGAAGAACAGCCTCGCGAGGGTCTGTTCTTGGCTGGGGCGATGAACTGCTGGGAGGAGTTCAGTCACCTTGCTCTCTCTCTCTCTCTCTCTCTCTTTCTAACCAGTCGACCCCTAGAGACCCTTTGACGCGACCGAACCGACCCCTAGAGACCCTTCGATCGACCTTCTTCCTTGCTATGTGGGTGGACGGTCCTATTTATAGAGGCCCTGGTCCTCTTCCCAAATATTGAGCGGGAAGGGAGCCAACAATGGCGGGCTAATTTGAAAGGGGACAGCAAGTATCGGCTATCCTGACAAAAGTAGTCTTCGTCTGCGTAAAGCTCTGGTGATGACGCTGTCTTGGGCTCCACGGTGACCTTCGTCTCGTAATCCTCCTGGTCTTGGTCTCGTTGCACCGAAACGACAACCTTTGCCTAATGCCTCGGTACTCCACGGCTGCGCTTGCCTCCTTTGCACCAAAGAGGAAAGGAGGACGTTGCACGGGCTGGCGCCCTTGGTCTCTCCGCCTCCTCGTGAGCCAGCCTGACGAGGCTGTGCCTGAGGAAGCTCTGCGTCATCCGTCCCGCGAGGCTTGGCCCCTCGCGAGGGTCTTGAGTTTGTGTTGGTGAAGATGGGCCGTGCTGGGCCCCCCTTTGAGCCACGCCGCAGGCCGCAGGCAGGCAAGTCTGGGGACCCCCGTTCCCAGAATGCCGACAACTGTCATTTTCTGCTTGTGGGCCAAATTCAGCCCGTGGTTACAGTCAACCCGTTTGTGGTCTGTTAATACGTTGGGCCGTTTTCATAGCGTCATGAAATAAAGCCTATTAACGATGGCCCGTTATGGTCGCCCCATGAACGGAAAATTCCAACTCTAGCCCGTTTACGGGCAGAATGCGATCTGTTTGGCCCATGTTTGGCCAATCGATCATACGGCCCGTATAAGGCCCATTGATGATACGGCCCGTAGAAGGCCCATTGTTTCGACGGCCCGTAGAAGGCCCATTGTTTCTATGGCCCGTAGAAGGCCCACTTTTTCTACGGCCCGTAGAAGGCCCACTGTTTATACAGCCCATAGAAAGCCCACTGTTTCTATGGCCCGTAGGAGGCCCAATGTCACTACAGTAAATATTAGCCCATGGTTGTTGTGGCCTCGTTTTTAAAAATAGGTTATTGCAGCCACTAGCAAACTGCAGAAAAAAAAAACTGCACTAAACACAAGCAAACAAATAAACAAGACAACAAGGAAATAAATAAGCAAGCAAATTACACTAGTGTCGGTGGGAACGACACCTATGGGATCACAAGAATCCCTACTGTGGTTAGCGGGGCGCAGGGTCGTGAGAAGAGCGGATCAAACAGATAGTACACAGTTTGTTTATCCAGGTTTGGGCCACGAGGATGCGTAAAACCCTACTCCTGCTTTGGTGGATGTATATTCCTATTCCTGAGCTAGCTCTGGGGCATTAGGAGCTCCAAAAAGCCGAATCCTTCTCCTGGTCGCCTCGGGCCTCCTTTTATAGAAAAAGGGGTCGCCACAGTGGCACACAAGAGATGGAAAGGGTACAGTGATGCGATGTTATCCCTCGCATTACATGACAAGGCGCATTTAATGCATCTTGCTTAGGTGTCCTTGCTTTATCGGGGACGGGGGAGAAACCTCTCTTGTCCGTCGCCGCTCCTTCTTGTGTCGACATGCGCCCTGGCCAGCGATGCCTGTGATGCCATGTAGGTAGGCAGGCAGCTGAGGTGGCGTAGTGGAGGGTCTTCACGAAGATCTGCATGCCGCCACGTAGGTGCCTACACAGCTGGTTGGGTTGGCAGCCGCATGCATACGGTGGTGGAGATTTAGTCGGCGTGGGCTTGATGGTGGCCCTGCGGATGTTCTTGGCAAGGGCCTTGCCGGGGCGCCTGCTGTCATCTCTGGCAAGGCGCTTGCCGGGGGCCTTGTGGTCTTCCTCGGCTGGGATCCCGCCAAGGGTCGTCATCTTCTATTGTACGTATCTGATATTGAATGTCTTCACAAAGATCTGCATGCCACCACGGGGATGTCTCCCGAATCCTTGCCCCATGGGGGCAGTGGACTCAAGGGTGATTTGCTCCATAGGCGTGGGGCGAGTCGCCGCGGCAAGGGTCTTGCCGGGGTTGCCAAAGCTGTCTCCCGGCAAGGATCTTGCCGGGGGAGTCCGCTTCGTCTCCTTTGTTCTTCGTGGTTTTGGCCTTGGCGTCGTCCTAGTTCCCTTGAGCTTCGGTCTTACCCTGGCTCACCTCCCTTGCCTTGCTTGGTGTGGTGGTGCCCGCGGCTCTGACTGCCCGTGCACAGTTATAGGGGTACAAAAAGTGCACCCCTCTTTTTGTACACCGAAAACTAGGCTATCACTGCTATTACACATATTACATCCACTAGGCATCAAAGTTCGCCACCAGTGCAAATATAGGGAACACAGCAGCATATAAACGCCACAGCAAAACAAGTTCAGAACTGAAACCACTTCAGAAGAGCTCAGGAAACAATATCCTGGGTACCCATAATGCTGGCAAGATGCTTAGCAAGCTTATTAACTTTCTCTTGTTTGGAACTTAAGTCCTCCAGCGTTTGTTGTTGCACCAGAAAGTATGCATCTGAATTCTGCAGAGACTTCATCAATCCTTCAGATTCCTATCACATAACATCTAATCGATGTCTTTCAAGTTGAAGTTGAGACTCAAAAAGTCGAACTGATTCAGGCAACGAGTTCGAAGAGCTGGTGCCAGCAGTGGTAGACAGTAACTCAAACACTACATCAAGACAGGACTTTGGGGTTGTCTCAGTGTCTTCAATATAGTTTTTATCAGCTTTCTTGGAGACCAACAGGGATGTCTCACTATCTTGAACCTTATCTGCATTACTTCCTTTACCATTGCATAACAGGGTACTCTTCTCCAATATTTTATCCGCGTTCTAAAAGAGAAACAAACAAACACATCTCAGGTTTACAATGTAGTATATGAAACTCATTTTGGTATAACATTTCAGTAGTAAGGTGGACAGGATAATAGCATGAAACAAACATATATCTATGTATTATGGTCACTGTATGGTCTATATCATTCGAGTTTATGTTGCCAAATCAAGATAGATACAGTTCGAATCATATCTATTTAAGACAAAGCAGCATAGACAGAATATAAGTGTGGGAAACTACACAGCAATAACAACACTTGTAATGTGCATGGCATGAGAACATAACTGTTTATTCAATTGAAACTGAAATCAACATAGAGCAAGTTACAACAGCAAATAGCCAAACACGTTGAAGAAACATGTTTAAAACATACATGTTGCGCCATTGGAGTTTCAATTGCATCCTTCAAATTTGAAATTAGTTGGTATCAGTAAATACAGTGATGCAAGAGCAAAATAGTATGAACCATAGCTACGGAACCTGACCTGAGAACAATTCTTCTTCTGCTTTAAGCATTGACTTCGGGTTCGGAGTGGTGGTCCTCGTGATTTGGGCACTACAGTTGCCTTACTAACTGCTCGTGTTTGAGTGCTTTGTGGTGGAGACGGTGCTGTGTCAACGGGAACTGGGTGTCTATCTGCTGGGGTTGGGGTTAGAAGGGGTGTAGCTGGTTCTCTGTCCAACTGGGTAGGGGTACAATCTGCATGAGTGTGGTTATGTGTGGTGGGGTTGGTTCTTGGGCAAGTACAACCATGGTTCCATCTGCATCGACAGGTAGCACGATCTTTTCTGAAGACCGTGTTTTTACTCCCACAGATACTGCCATCACTCCCTCCAATTGAAATGGATGATAAACAAGAAAAGTAATTGAATGTACAAACATTGTAAGATAGACAGGTGCAATATATAGTAGGGAAGAAACCAGGGCATGAAATAATTCACATTTATGTTGTCTAAGCAAACAGAATAGCAGGACATAATTTCACATATATGATGGCTAATTAAACAGGATAGCATGACACAATTTCACATGTATGATGCCAAACTATTCAGGATAGAATGACATACTTCAAAATATGATGACTATGTAAACAGGATGACATGATATAACTATACGATGTGTCTATTAAAGTGGTTGGCATGCCATAAATCACAAACATGCCGTCGATGGAAACATGATGACATGATATAATTCATGGATAGAATGACATAATTTAAAATATGATGACTATGTAAACATGATGAGATGATATAACTATATTATGTCTTTAGAAAATGTGTTGGCATGCCATAATTCAGATACATGCTGTCTATGTAAACATCATGGCATGACATAATTCAAATATATGATTTATATACTAAGGAAGTGGGCAGAGGGCAATCACATATATGATGTGTCAACTAAGGAGATGGCATTCAATATTGTGTATATGATGTAAAAACTAAGCATTGCAATACAACATATGCATTATATGAGTAATATAACCCTGCCAAGTTTGAGCATACACCTCAGGGGGATAATAGGACTGGTCATCTGCCTCTGAATCCTCCTCTGAAGAGCTATCTGTAACCAGCAAGATATCTGCTTCAGCACGTAGCATTGTCTGCTCTGAAGACCTTGTTTTCACTCTAGATTTCTCCATCACCAATTCAAATGGCTGATGCACAGGAAGAGCAGTTGAATATACAAACATTGTCGACAAAAGTAATGAGAAATACAAAAAAAGGATGGCATGATATAATTCACATATATGGCGCTTGCCTAAACAACATGGCATTGCATAATTCACATACATAATGCCTTGCAACAAGATGGCATTGCATAATTCACATATATGGTAATTAGACACTAAACAGGTGGCATTCACACAAAGCATGTCAACACTAAGCAAATGACATAGCAATGCAAGATACCATACACACGATACGAGCAACATAACCCTGCCAAGTTAGGGCATGCACCTCCGGGGGGGATATGACTGGTCATCTGTCTCTGAATCCTCCTCTAAGGAGCTATTGGTAACCAGCAAGACATGCGCTTCGTCAGATAGCATTGTCTGCTCTGAAGACCTTGTTTCCACTCCAGATTTTTCCATGACCATGCCGAATGGCTGATGCACAGGAAGAGTAATTGAATGTACTAAAATTGTTGACAAATTTAACACGTAATAAAAAATGATGGCATGGTATAATTCACATATAAGATGACTGGCTAACCAGGGTGGCATTGCAAAATTCACATATATGATGCCTGGTGTCGGTGTCAAAACCAGCGGATCTCGGGTAGGGGGTCCCAAACTATGCATCTAGGCCCGATGGTAACAGGAGGCAAGGGACATGAAGTTTTACCCAGGTTCGGGCCCCCTTGATGGAGGTAAAACCCTACGTCCTGCTTGATTGATATTGATCATATGGGTGTTACAAGAGTAGATCTACCACGAGATCGGAGAGGCTAAACCCTAGAAGCTAGCCTATGGTATGATTGTATGTTGTGATTGTTATCCTACGGACTAAAACCCTTCCGTTTATATAGACACCGGAGAGGGTTAGGGTTACACAAGGTCGGTTACAAAGGAGGAGATATCCATCTACGTATTGCCTAGCTTGCCTTCCACGCCAAGTAAAGTCCCATCCGGACACGAGACGAAGTCTTCAATCTTGTATCTTCATAGTCTAACAGTCCGGCCAATGGAGATAGTCCGGCTATCCGGAGACCCCCTAATCCAGGACTCCCACAGTAGCCCCCGAACCAGGCTTCAATGACGACGAGTCCGGCGCGCATTATTATCTTTGGCATTGCAAGGCGGGTTCCACTTCAAATTCTATGTACCTGTCGAAATAATGTTCGGTTCCTTGTGACGGTTCGTACTTCTTGGCTTCTACGCCCAATAATGGCCACTTTCCCTGTGTCGAGCGAATGTGAAGAGCCAGGGTGTTTTCACATTTACCCCCCTATCTATGTAAATGAGCCGCCTATTTAAAAAAGATGAGGATTCAGATCCAAATCACATCATCCTCCCCTGCCGAGTCTTCATCGGAGCGTGCCCGACAGAGATCCATTCCACCATGGCCGGTCCACGCAGCTCCTCCTCTCGCACCCCTAGTTCCAAGCCTGGAGATTGGGAGAGATGTTCCATCCCGCACAGCAAATTGGTGATGCTTCAGTCCAAGGGATTTCTTCCCCCAGCATACCTGGTCCCGGTTCGCGCCAGGATTGCCACCTATAATGGCGGAGAGCAAGCGGAGAGCCGTCCCAATCCCTCCAAGGGAGAGCGGGTATGCCTTGTCCCTTATCTAGTAAGAGGGCTCGGATTCCCAATCCATCCGTTTCTCCGGGGGCTTCTGGAGTTCTATGGCCTCCAGCTGCACAACCTTTCTGCTGCATATCGCAGGATTCATAGCCCTTTGCGAGTTATTTTTGGGCTTTGTGGAAGAAGCTGTTCTGCCTTGTGCCCCGTTCTATGAAGGGATCAATATATCAAGTGGGCAGAGCCGAAGTGTGGCGTATTGCTGGGATCGGATACCTATCCGGGACCCCAAAGAAGAAGTCCGAAGACTGGCCCTCAGAATGGTTTTATATAGAAGATGTCCCCCTTCTAGACCCTATTCGGATCGGCCTTCCTGAGTTTGACAACGCCCCTTTGAAGAAGCGCCAGAGCTGGCGTCCACGGAGCCCCCTAGAGGAAGACGACCGGGATATTCTTTATCTGATGAGCCGGATAAGCTCTTTAGCTCGATCCGGATTGACCATGATCGAGGTCATGGCTATATGCATTATGCGGGGGGTGCAGCCGCTCCAGCATAGAGGCCACCCCATGTGGTACTTCAACGGGGAGGATGACGCCACCCGCCACGACCGCAAAGGGTCGGGATCGGCTACAGACTTAACAAAGATCTTGTCCACTTTGTACAAGGGAGAAGAGGAGGAGTTCCTCCGTGTCAACCCGCAGGGCAGATTCTCCATGTACAATCCTCCGAGCTGGGTAAGCGGAGATTTTTTCTCGCTCATCCGTTTCGTATTCCCGTAGTTTAAGTATTCATTCTAGCGATTTCATCGCAGTACCTGCGCCAGGAAGTAAAGGAAATAACCAGCCCTCCTCCACAGCCCGAAGACCCTGGACGATCCCTTGACCCGGCCTCCCAGGAGGATCCGGAAATATCCGTGGAGCTGATCGATGGGGTATTTTACCAAGGGAGTAATGACAATACCTTGGTGGCCATTACGGCCGATTACCCTGGGCTAGTTCCAGCCTCACAGGTGACTGAGACCGAAGTCCTAGCACTTAACAAGGGATCCGTCCTTGTGCTCTTTTTTATTGCCGTATAACAGCCGTGTTTTGCGGTGGAGACCCACGGGGCAGAAGGTCGAGCCTGTCGCAACTAGCCAACAAGGGGCTGCTGGGCCAGGCAGGCTGAAAAGATCCGCCGTCCGGATTGAGGCACCGGCGCAGCGGTATAGCGCGCCGTCTTTATTGCAAGACATTATTTACAGAGGCATATTAACGCCCAGGCCTTCTTTTCAGGAGAAAGAGCGCTCGCCGGACTATACCCGTAGAGGCTACCAACCGCGCCTCCACAAGCCAGGCTCCAAGGCCGGACTCGGGGGTGGGAATGAGTACAAGGCGTGCACCGGGTGCTCCTCCGACAGAGGATACGGATAGACTGTCCGCCACCCATGCCAAGGTGGAAAGTGCCATGAACCATAGGCGTCGCCGGACTGTTCTTCGTGGCGCTTGTTTCTCGCAAGAGGCTTTGGATGCCTTCAACTCGGGAGATGCGTACCTCCGTGCCGCTCAAAATGGTCTAGCCAGAGCCACGGAGCAGTATGTAAAAGACATACGGGTGAGAAAATTTGATGATTATATATATCAGTAGCCCCTGAGACTTGAAACAGTTAGGATAACTGATTTAAGGATCATTTGTTATGTAGGTTCTGACAGAAAATAATACTCAACTGTCCCAGGAGCTGGAAGAGTGCAAAGCCCAACTTCAAGCCGCACTGTCCGCCGCAGGGGAGCCCAAAGAGACCCCCGCTAGTAACATATCCGTCAAATGATAAGTATCATATTAGAGTGCGGCTTTATATGCAAATCTGACGATACAATTGCAGATGACGCGGGAGTGAATCCGGATAAGCAGCAGCTCATGCGCCAGCTAAAGGCTGGTGAGAGCGTGCTAACGAGGGTGAGGCAGGAGAAGAATGATCTTCAAGGTGCCAACACCAAGCTGGGCATGGAACTAAAAGATGTTCGTGCCCAATTGTCGGACTCTGATAACGAGAATAGGCGGCTTCGACACGGCATATTTAGTAAGTGCTTGAACGAACATTGAAAAAGAGTTCGGCGAGGAAGCTGGCTGATAGAGTTACGTCTGTAGTTATGCTAACAGGACGTCCTATCGAGGATATGCCTAGTTCAATGGGTGATCTTCTTCCCGAGCTCGCACAGTTGCACGAACGAGTTCGGCAAGTGATGCAAGGCATTGCCAAGGCATTGTGGCCGTCCGTCTCCATGCCCCAAGGCCTTGGAGAGCTTGCAGAAAAGCTGAAGGGAGCACAACAGCGTTTTCTATTATGGAAGATATCGGCCTGCCGTCAGGGCGCCAGGGAGGCTTGGGCAATGGTGAAGACATAGTACACGAAGGCTGACCCGAACCACATGGCCGAAGTCGGACCTGTGGGGCCTGACGGCAAGGAGATCCCTGTGAATTTAGTGTACGACCAAGTAGAATTGGCTGCAAAGTATTCCCAACAGGACTGTAGACTAGACAGCCTATTGGATGGCATTGAGGAGGAATTCAACCAGTCAAATTGACTATGTAATTTTAAAGTGACATGTATGATGCCTTCTAGCAGGATTGTAGATCGTTTGTCGTGGCGGACCTTTTCGCTTCAACCTCGGGACCTGACAGTCCGGAGTGTATCCGAATACCCTCAAGGTTATTTAAGAACCGGGGCATGCGTGGAGACCAGGCATAGGGGTCATTAGTGCTTTATCAGACAAGTGCCCAACTAGTTATGTTATATTACATGGGTAGTAAGAAACATCTTCCAGAGAGAATAGTTGTTAAGGGTTCCTTTCCCTGGGTAGGCATGCCCTAAAGTGCATGTACGGCCTGCGATGAGAAGCGCAGAAAAAACATCTGGGTGCAGATATGGATAATAAATAAAAGTCATATTTTGTTCACCGGCCGAATATTCTCTTAAGAACATTAGCTTTCGGCTTCACCCAGTCTAAGGTACACGTTTGGCTGACTCGGCGGTAACAATCACAGAGGTGCTCCCCTTATGCCCTAGCCAAATTAACGGGAACGTAGGGCATAAATACAAGAGCTAGGCAACCCAGCTTGGCCAAAACTTAAGTCATATCGATGCATATAATGGTGAAAAAAGGTACATGCAGAAGTATAACGCATGTGTTGGGCGTGATGCCCAGGTAAATAATTTAGCTTCTGTGAAAGAAGCCCCCAGGTGCAGAGAGTGCGGCTAGCACATCTTTTATGTACAAGTGAGGCACAAGGTGACCCTTGAAGGCCTAGAGGAATAAAAGAAAAAAAGGGAAACGAGACAGATGACGCATATGCAGAAAATAGACAAAGGAAGGGGACTAACATAAAGTCCGGTGCTAGGCGTAGAATCTTCGGAGCCTGGCTGCGTTCCATGGGTTCAGCTTGAGTCGACTAGTCGATGCATCCCGCAGTCGGTACGCTCCGCCGGTCAGAACTTGGTCGATGATGAAGGGACCTTCCCATTTGGGCTCTAGCTTGTTCTTTTTCTTATCCAGCAGCCGGAGAACTAGTTCGCCAATGTTATAAGTTTTGGCTCGTACTTCTCTGCTTTGGTGTCTGCGAGCCTGTTGCTGGTAAAATGCGGAACGGGCTTTGGCTACGTCGCGCTCTTCCTCCAAGGTGTCCAGACTGTCCTGCCGATCAAGCTCGGCTTCTCTTTCTTTGTACATGCGCACTCGAGGTGAGTCATGAATTATGTCATAGGGCAGGACTGCCTCTGCGTCGTACACCATGAAAAATGGTGTGTATCCGGTACTACGATTTGGCATGGTTCGCAGCCCCCAGAGTATGGAGTCGAGCTCCTCTACCCAGTGCGTGTCAGACTCTGTTAAGGAGCACACTAGTCTGGGTTTAATGCCACTCATTATAAGACCATTTGCTCGTTCTACTTGACCATTGGTTTGTGGGTGGTAGACTGAAGCATAATCGAGCTTGATGCCCATTTTGCTGCACCAGAGTTTTACCTCATGGGCCGTGAAGTTTGTGCCATTATCAGTGATGATGTTGTGGGGGACGTCGTAGCGATGTACAACCCCGGATATGAAATCTATCATCAGTCCGGATTCGGCTGTTTTAACCGGTTTGCCCTCTATCCATTTGGTGAATTTATCCACCATGACCAATAAGTATTTTATTCATGTGGGTTCCACCTTTAAGGGGTCCAACCATGTCGAGCCCCCAGACCGCAAAGGGCCATGTAATGGCGATTGTTCGGAGGGCGATGGGTGGCATATGGCTTTGATTTGCAAAGAGCTGGCAACTGGCGCAACGCTGGACTAAGTCATGTGCGTTTGCCTGGGCCGTTGGCCAATAGAATCCTGTACGGAAGGCCTTGCTCACAAGAGCCCGGGCTGCGGCGTGATGACCGCCGAGTCCGGCCTGAATTTCTGCCAAAAGGTTCCATCCTTCCTCTTCGGAGATGCACCGTTGAAGGACTCTGGTAGCGCTTTTTTTATACAATTCTCCCTCGTGGACCCTGTAGGCCTTTGACCGCCACACTATGCAGCGTGCCTCATTTTGGTCCTCCGGGAGTTCCTGTCTAGTTAAGTAGGCCAGGAATGGTTCTGTCCACGGGGCTATAATGGCCATTATTTTTTGGGCTGATTGTGTTATTTTGGTGGTGGGGCCCCCGATTGTGTCAGAGAGTTCGGTATTGGGTATTTTGGCCGGGTTCGGACTGTTCTTACCGGTGTCCCCTTCCCATGCTACGGATGGCTTGAAAAGCCTTTCCAGAGAAATGTTGGGAGGGACCGCGTCGTGTTTGGCGCCAATGCGGCCGAGGATATCCGCCGCCTGATTGTTTTCCCGGGCCACATGGTGAAATTCGAGCCCTTCGAACCGAGCTGACATTTTTAGGACGGCATTGCGATAAGCGGCCATTCTTGGATCCTTGGCATCAAAGTCTCCATTTATTTGGGATATCGCGAGGTTTGAGTCCCCGCGCACCTCTAGGCGTTGAATGCCCATGGATACTGCCATCCGGAGACCATGTAGAAGGGCCTCATATTCGGCTACGGTGTTGGAGTCCGTATACATTATCTGTAGTACGTATTGAATGGTGTCTCCTGTTGGGGATGTCAAAACGACGCCAGCCCCCAGACCAGCCAACATTTTGGAGCCGTCGAAGTGCATGACCCAGTTTGAATATGTGTCGTACTCTTTAGGGAGTTCGGCTTCCGTCCATTTAGCGACGAAGTCAGCCAAAACTTGCGATTTAATAGCACGCCGTGGCTTGTAAGTTATGTCGAACGGGAGGAGCTCAATGGCCCATTTGGCAATTCGGTCTGTCGCATCGCGGTTGTTTATAATATCGTTAAGTGGTACTTCCGAGGCTACATTATTGAACACTCGTGAAAGTAGTGTCGCAGCTTCCGGGATGCCATGAATACCGCGTACGCTATCTTTTGATAATGCGGGTACCGTGATTTGCATGGAGTAAGGATAATGGTCACGTAGTAAACCGGCTTTTGAAGGGGAAATTTGTGTCCGTCCACTTCTCGCTCAACGACAAGCACTGCGCTTACTACTTGATGAGTTGCCGCAATGTATAATAGCATAGGTTCGCCAATGTTTGGGGCGGCCAGGACTGGGTTTGTTGCCAATATGGACTTTATTTCGTTGAGTCCGACCATGGCGGCATCCGTCCACTCGAAGTGTTCGGTGCACCGGAGGAGGCGATAAAGGGGTAATGCCTTTTCTCGCAGGCGGGAGATAAAGCGGCTTAGAGCCGCCACGCATCCAGTTAATTTTTGTGTTTGTTTGAGGTCTGTTGGGGTAGCCAACTATGACAACGCTCGAATTTTGGCCGGATTGGCTTCAATACCTCTACTGGAGACAATGAATCCCAGGAGCTTTCCTGCTGGTACGCCGAAAACACATTTTTCCGGATTGAGCTTGATGTCATCTGTTCGGAGGTTATCGAATGTGAGCCTCAAGTCGTCTACTAGAGTTTCAACATGCTTGGTTTTAACGACCACATCATCCATGTATGCCTCCACTGTTTTGCCGATCTGGTTTGCCAGGCATGTCTGAATCATGCACTGATACATTGCACCGGCATTTTTTAGCCCGAAAGGCATTGTGTTGAAGCAGAATGGGCCGTATGGTGTGATGAATGCCATTGCGGCTTGGTCTGGCTCTGCCATTTTGATTTGATGGTAGCCGTAGTATGCGTCGAGGAAACACAATGAATCATGTCCTATGGTAGCATCGATGATTTGATCGATGCGGGGGAGGGGGAAGGGATCCTTTGGGCAGGCCTTATTAAGGTCCTTAAAATCGACGCACAAGCGCCAGGATTTGTCCTTCTTTGGTACCATCACCAGGTTTGCTAGCCAGTCCGGATGTTTTATGTCTCTGATGAATCCGTCCTCCAATAGCTTGGCTAGTTCCTCTCCCATGGCTTGTCTTTTAGGCTCGGAGAAATGTCGAAGAGCCTGTTTGACTGGCTTGAATCCTTTTAGGATATTTAGGCTATGTTCAGCCAGCCTGCGTGGGATTCCTGGCATGTCTGAAGGGTGCCAGGCAAAAATGTCCCAGTTCTCGCGTAGGAATTCTCGCAGTGCAGCGTCGACATCAGGGTTTAATTGTGCCCCGATAGAAGCTGTTTTTGTAGGGTCCGTTGGATGGACTTGGAATTTTACTATTTCGTCTGCTGGTTTAAAGGAGGTGGACTTCGATCTTTTATCGAGTATCACATCGTCTCTGTTCACTGTGGAGCGCAGCGCAGTTAGCTCTTCAGCCGCTAGGGCTTCGGATAGTGCCTTAAGGGCCAGTGCAGCTATCTTATTTTCGGCGCGGAGTGCTATGTCTGGATCACTAACAAGAGTGATGATTCCGTTGGGCCCGGGCATTTTGAGCTTCATGTACCCGTAATGGGGTATGGCTTGGAAGATTGTAAACGCCTCCCGCCCTAATAGAGCGTGGTATCCACTGCTGAACGGGGCCACTTGGAATGTAATTTCTTCGGACCTGTAATTATCCGGTGTGCCGAATACCACTTCTAGTGTGATTTTTCCAGTGCAGCGCGCTTCCCGACTGGGGATGATTCCTCTAAAGGTTGTGCTGCTTTGCTTAATGCGGCTCCAGTCTATTTCCATCTTTTGATGAGTTTCCTCATAGATGAGGTTTAATCCGCTGCCGTTGTCCATGAGTACCTTTGCCGTGGTTTTGTCACGGTAGATGTCCACGTGAAAGGACTTAGTCGTGGAGCCATCGCAATGGGTTAGCTTGAAGGGGTTAAAGCGGACACAGGGACGCAAGAGAGTTTATACTTGTTCGGCCCCTTTGATGAAGGTAAAAGCCTACGTCTAGTTGTGATGGAATTGATGGGGTTTCGATGACTAGGGAGCAAACAAGATTCGCCTAAGTCTCGAGTTGTTGTCTGTTATCCTGAACCGCCGCCGGGTCGTCCCCTTATATACACGGGTGACACCCGTCGGTTCACAGAGTCCCAACTCCGGTTCATATTCATATCTAGGTTGGTCTCTTCTTACTCCTATCTTACAGTACAAGTTTGTATATACATGCCGTTTTACGGATACAAGTCTTAAACCGGCCACGGGCTTTAAGCCCTCATCTATCTTCTTGGGCTTTAACACTCTTGGACTACTGATGATGTTAACCCGGCCCACATAGGCCGGTTTACGCCCAGTAGCAATATCCCCGACATTAGGCCCCAGATTGATTTGAACGGGTTCATGTCAATCCCTAGCAACAATCTTCATCTTCAACATCTTCTTGTAGTTGTTGAACCGCCGTGATGTCATCTTCTCCAGTTGCTGTAAACCGGAGTGATGTCATCTGTCATAAAGAAAGTATCCATGATATCTCCTTGTTTAATAAACTCACAACAACCGAAGCGACGGCTCCGCTTCTGAAATTTTCAGTTCTTGGATTCACGCGCCTGACACATGTCTTTCTGCCTTATAAATAGGGCCGAAGGGTCATTTCTTTTCTCCCCTTCGTGCCTTTCCTCTTCGTCTTCCTCGCGTCGCCAGTCTTAGAGCTCCGCTGCTGCCGTCGTCTTTTGCATCGACTTTTGCCGCTGCATCAACCTTAGCGTACCAGAAATCTGCGGCGACCTTCCGCATCTTCCTCAGCTCTGGTAGGTCTTCTGCTCTTCTCAACATAGATCTGTTCTAGGGTTTCGTGTTCTTGCTGCGTTCATCACCTGTTCATGTTCGTATGCTAGCTCCTGGATGCATCTCTGAACTCCTTCTCTGTGTATTGATAACTTTTAGTATCCGCCTTTAGTTTCATGCCTAAAACCATAGATCTCATATATATTTCCGCCCAAATACTGTTCTGCTTTGAGCTTTTGAATATTTTCCTTCTTTTGTGAACTTGCTTCAGATCCATCGCTGTAGAGAAAACCTGTGAAATCTGTTTCTGTACACTTACCCATCCGCAATCTCAACTGTTTCAATGCTTAGATCCGGCGGTGTAACTTGGTGTAGAAAAAATTAACAAACCGGTATATACCATTAGTCCCCTTGTTGAACCGCCAGATGTTGTTGCTTCATAAAACTCCGGTTTAGATAGAGCTGTCTCCGGTTTAACATTGTACATGCAAGTGTACTTTAATCAATGCATTCTTGAACCGGAATCACCTATCTTGTAGATTTCATCATGGCCAAGCAAGTATATGAGTGCAACTAGGTTCCTTCTCGCGTCACAGAGACTCAACTGAACAACTTAGTCCTGATCGGCGTTTTAGGCAGCAAAAACACCATCCATTGGAGGGTCCCTGGCGAAGAATGCCCTCCCACACCTCAAGAAGGAGAGGTCGTTGTTTTCGTAGATCACTTAGCCCGGGGCTTTAAGCCGCCCGGTTCTAAATTTTACCGGGACATTTTAGCCAATTTTCAACTCCACCCACAAGACATTGGCCCCAACTCTGTTACAAACATGTGTCACTTCCAAGTACTCTATGAGGCGTTCTTTCAAGAGGAGCCCACAGTTGAGCTGTTCAGAGACTGCTTCCATCTAAACCGCCGCACTGAGTTTACTGACGGTTCCAATACAGAATTGGGTGGTGTGGCGATTCAAAAAAGGATAGAGGTCACCTACCCTCACGCCAAACTGCACAGCCACCCCAAAGAGTGGAATCAAACATGGTTCTACTGCAAAGACACCTCCCCTGCTAGTGAAAATCCTTTTCCTAGCTTTCGTCCGGAGCGGCTTAGCAATACACACCCCTTTCCGGAAAGGTTGACTGCCAAGGAGAGAAGCAAATACGCTCCCCAACTGTCCAAGCTCAGAGCCTTCATGGCCAACGGTTTAATAGGGGTTGATCTCGCTCGCTGTTGGATATCGTGGAGCAAACTGCCCCTTAGTCAGCGCTCCGGTTTGATGTGCGAGTATACTGGCAGTGTTGATGACCCACTGCGACATGCTAACATCCAGCTCACCAATGAAGAAATCACAAAGGCTGTGAATAAAATGTTGAATGAACCGGAACACATCTGTGCTCGAACCGGCCTGCTTCCCTTCTATGCCACCAACAAACCACCAGCTGTAAGAGTTTGATTTTTTCTTTGTACTGAACCTGTTATTGTTATATCAATGTCTGTTTAAACAGGGCAATGATCCATTTTGGAGCAAGAAGCTACCACAGGAGAAGCCAGAAAAAACAGATAAACCGGAAAGACCAACCCGGCCAAAGACTAAAGTCGTGAAACGGCCTGCTCATAAGAAGAAAACCACTGCATCTTCTGATCCGGCCGCTGATGATGATGTGGGTAATCCGGACCGTGAGGTAGAGCTTGACTCACTTGGCTTATTTTTCACATGCCTTATTGATGATGATATTTGTCAGGATGATGCCGAAACCAGCCATGCTGATGCTGCAGAGGTAATTACTCTCTCTTCCGATTCAAACCCTTCGCCTTCGCTAAAAATCCGTCAGGCAAACCGGAAGGTTAAATTTTCTCATCCTCTTGCTTACTTGGATCCCAAATTTCTTATGAAGACCCAACAGCACGAAGCTCGCCGCACAACCCGGCACAGCGGCCAGGTAGTTACCTCCGCCGGTTTACCGAATAGTCCGGTTCGAAAATGCCGTTTAGAGGTCTCTAATTTGCTTGTCAGTGCTTGTCCTAAAGCGGGCTGTTTTCGTCAACCTCTTAATCCATCTGACTCCGATTATCAGGTTACTTCCCACTCATCCTCTGGCGAGTCATCGGCTACTCAGCTGCCACCGCTCAAAACGGTGCTTGGGTAAGCTATACTTATCATAATATTTCTGGTACATCACATTGGAACATATGCTGTATTTGACTTTGTTATTCCTTTTAGGGCCAAGCCTAGGCCGAGCAAGAAGGCTCGCCTGGATAAAACGGCCGAGGAGGACGCCATCCCTGAACCGGGTAAAACACCAGATCTTGAAGCGGCTATTCATGAAGATATACCCAATGATCCACCATAGCAAGATGACGATTTTATTGCTGAAGAAAGGCATATTGACACCTCAGGCCCTGTCAACCAGCCCACAAGCCCCATCCGGATTGAGAAATCCACCAGTCCATCAAAGCCTACTAATAAGCCAACGGCCCCCGTGCAAACCAGCGATGCCAAGGATGATGAGGTTGTCATTACTGGCGTTGGTCGCATAGAGCCAGGCAATCCCGTTGCTTTATCCAAGCATACCGCCAAAGAGGAATTTGCTGCCATGGGCAAAGGCAAATGGAATGTTGACTTGGCGACCTATGCTGCTCTGAATGCCCAAGATCTTCATTCCGGCTACCTGAACCGGCTGTATACCAGCCGTGATTATGAAGTTGGCCTAGTGAATATGATGAAAGAAAAATTTGAGGTAACTTTCATGTGCTTTTTCCAGCTTGGATATTTCAATCTTGTCAACTCTCCTAGCCCCCAAGGGCCGGTTTAGAATCTTCATTCAAACCGGGACTTGCTAATATGAATCCCAATGCTTCGGAATTCGCTGATGTAGCCCCCAAGGGCCGGTTCAACTTAGTGTAGTTAAACCGGGACTTTAAGTAATTGAGATCGCAGCATCAGAATTTATTCGAGCAAATAGCCATTAGCCCCCAAGTGCCAAGTTAAATACTTGTATTGATCTTGGGACTTCATAATCAAGTGAAAGATGAAGATCAAATAGGCATTAGCCCCCAAGGGCCAAGTGCATAACTTGTTATGTGGTTGGCACTTCAATTCTTGCACTGCTTGCTGAATGATATAACTGTCTGTATGCAGGCTGAGCTGAAGACAAAAGAAAACCAAGTCACCGATCTCCAAGAAAATCTGAAGTCCCAACAGACTGAAACCTCAAAAGCAAAAGAGGAGTTGACCAGCGCCTTAAGCGTCAAGGAACAGCTTAAGGAAGACTTTAAGAAAAAACAGGCGGACTGAGCTACTGAGAAGGCCGCTTTGACCAAGCGAGTTGAAAATGCCGAAGCCACACTTAAACCGGTGGTAGATGAACTGACCAGCGTAAAGCGTCAAGTGCATACCATGACTGCCGCCATTTTTGGTAAGCTTTCTTGACTTCTGTAGTAACTTGGCCTTCTTATGATGTGTTCGGTTTGTGAATCCTTTGTAATGTTGTAGGGACACGCATTGGTCACTTAGGGTCAGATGTGCGGAAGAAGTTGAAGGCTGCCTACACATTGACAGAGCAATTGTATACTGGCATGCAGCGGATCATCTCAACTGCGTCCCACAACAACACGGCACCCGCCTTGATTCAAGACACCCTGAAAAGATTGTCTATGCTTCCTGCCCAGGTTGAAGAGCTAAAGAAATCTGCTGCTCGAACCGGTGCGATCAATGCCTTAATCCGGGCAAAAGCTTGGGTGCCAGATTTTGATCCTGTTGAAGCGGCTCAGGGCTATCCCAGCTTGAAGGAAGACAGGTCAGAGTTTAGTGAAGCGGATCTGCGAGCAATAAACCGGGAGGTGCGTCCGCTAGCTTGTCAATTGGTTGAAGAAGCAGACTTGTCTCATTATCAAGCCCAATATGACAACCAAAACAAGCAAGTAGTTGCACCAATTCCTGAATCGGAAAATCTTATCCCTCCAATCCGTAAGCATACTTACGCTCCCGATATTGAACCATCGTTGCTGATCCATGATGAAGCCGTCTTTCAAGCATTAATGGGAATCGACTGGACAACTGTTGATTTCCAGCCGCTGGGTAGAGAAGCTGAAGTTGAAGCGGCGCGGGATGACCCACAACCATCAGGCCAGGCTGGTGACCAAGCTTGAACCGGAAGCCAGTTTAAACTACTTCTCCTTTGCGAAAAAACAATGATCTTATTTTGGGCACCGTGTTGCCTTGTAATAAGCTAGCCGATACTCTTTATTTTGATATGCTTTCGTGCATAATTACTGCAGCTTGTTCTTCCTTTGGGTGATGAACTTTCCAAAGTATTTTCTGCAATACAAAAAATCTGAAAGTGCCACCGCGGTTGTACCGTCAGGCGGAGTATGATGTCTACATATGTGAAATCAAAATATCTGAAATTTAGGCATATGATCAAATCTTTGGGATACATAATACCTGCCATCGTTGGGCATGAAGTTGGCTTGGCCAATATTGAAGCGGAGGTTTATAAACCCACACTGTTGGAGGAGATAGCAGCTCCTGTATATATATAATGCCGGTTCATCATGTAAACCATGCCGGGTTATAATAGAACACAGTGTTACTCCGTAATAAGGTGTTAATAAAAAATCAAACCGGGCAAATAATCTCTGGATTAAAAATGGACGGTGTTCCGTCAATCAACAGTTGAACTGGTTTAAAAATTTGTCGGTTTAAAACGCAAAAAAAAGATTTTATCCAAGAGAATTTCAAGCAAAGGCAATGATAAAACCGTTTGCAAAAATAGGCTTATTTGAGCCGATCAGATGGCGTTACCATGGTCAGACACGACCAAGCTCCCGATAGGTGTAGCTATGGTTCAAGTCAGCCAGGTCCCCAAATGAAACCATGGCATTTATGCCGATCAAGAGGAGTGGCAATGGTTCGGGTTCGACCAAGCCCCCAAGTGATTCTGTGACCTTAGGCCGATCAAGAGGCGTGACTGGTTCAGACTTGACCATGTCCCCAAGTGATCTGGTGGCTTTCGCCTATAAAAGGTGTTGCATTGGTTCGGATACGACCAAGCCCCCAAGTGATATTAACATGATGCTTTGAAAAGCTAACTCAAGGGGTAAACCGGAGGCCGCTTTAGAACAACTCCGTGTAACCACACATGATGTAAAAGAAACAGATACCCCGCCTTAGCTGAGGCTCTGGTTTATTATATTAATCATAATATATACATCGTCATAATATATACATAAGTAGAGCCAATCGCTCAGGTATAGTAAGGCCGAAGATGAGCTATGTTCCACGGCCTGTTGGTCTCCTCCTCTGATGTACGTGAGTCTTTATGCTCTCGAATATCGATCAGATAGTACGACCCGTTGTGCAGATTCTTGCTGACCACGAAAGGTCCTTCCCAGGGTGGGGATAGCTTATGCATATCAGTCTAATCTTGGATGAGCCGAAGCACCAAATCTCCTTCCTGAAAGGTTCTGGTTCTGACTCGGCGACTGTGATAACGACGAAGATCCTGTTGGTAAATCGTCGAGCGGGCGGCTGCTATGTCACGTTCTTCCTCCAACAGGTCCAAAGTGTCTTGTCGTGCTGTCTCGTTGTCCGCTTCAACATAAGCCGCCACACGAGGTGAGTCATGACGGATATCACTGGGGAGAACCGCCTCCGCTCCATAGACCATGAAGAACGGTGTGTATCCTGTTGATCTGTTGGGTGTAGTATTGATGCTCCATAACATAGATGGTAACTCTTCTACCCAAAAACCCGGTGTTCTCTGCGAAGGAACTATAAGTCGGGGCTTGATGCCTCTCAAGATCTCTTGATTAGCCCTTTCTGCTTGACCATTGGACTGTGGGTGTGCCACTGATGAAACGTCAAGCCGGATGTGCTCACATTCGCAGAACTGCTTCATGGCACCCTGGGACAAATTGGTACCACTGTCTGTGATGATACTGTGTGGAAAGCCAAACCGAAAAATCACTTTTTTGATGAACTGAACTGCCGTGGCCGCATCACACTTGCTAACAGGTTCTGCCTCCACCCACTTTGTAAATTTGTCAACCGCCACCGGGAGGTGGGTCTTCTTATCTTTGGACCTTTTAAAAGGCCCAACCATATCCAGCCCCCAAATCGCAAACGGCCAAGTAATTGGAATCATTCTCAATTCTTGAGCCGGCACATGAGCACGTCTTGAAAACTTTTGGCAACCGTCACATCGTTTGACTAGATCCTCCGCATCAGCATGAGCAGTTAACCAATAAAATCCATGGCGGAACGCTTTAGCCACCAAAGATTTTGAACCGGCGTGGTGACCACAATCTCCTTCGTGGATCTCACGCAAAATTTCACAACCTTCTTTAGGAGACACACAACATTGAAACGCCCCTGATACACTGCAATGATGCAACTCGCCATTGACAATAGTCATGGACTTGGACCGCCGGATTATCTGTCGGGCCAGAGTCTCATCCTCTGGTAACTCGCCCCGGTTCATGTACGCCAGGTAAGGAAGTGTCCAATCTGGAATGACATGAAGAGCTGCCACCAATTGAGCCTCCGGATCAGGAATAGCCAAATCCGCTTCACCAGGGAGCTTGACCGACGGGTTGTGCAGCACATCCAGAAAAACATTGGGCGGGACTGGTTTGCGCAGAGAGCCGAGACGGCTTAAAGCATCCGCCGCTTCATTCTTCCGTCGGTCCACGTGGTCCACCTGATAGCCTTTAAAGTGACCTGCAACAATATCCACCTCACGACGATATGCTGCCATAAGTGGGTCCTTGGAATCCCAAGTGCCAGACACTTGTTGAGCCACGAGGTCCGAGTCACTGAAGCACTTAACTCGACTTAGATTCCTCTCCTTAGCCATCCGGAGACCATGGAGCAAGGCTTCATACTTAGCTGCATTGTTAGTACAAGGGGACATTAAGCGGAGAACGTAACAAAACTTATGACCTCGTGGGGAAGTTAATATGACTCCAGCCCCCGAGCCTTCCAATTGCCTGGATCCGTCAAAATGGATGGTCCAATATGTGTGATCCGACTTTTCTTCAGGTGCTTGCAGTTCCGTCCAATCATTGATGAAATCAACAAGTGCTTGAGACTTAACCGCCGTCCGAGGCACATACTTCAACCCGTGCTGCCCAAGCTCTATAGCCCACTTGGCAATCTGGCCAGTCGCTTCCCGGTTCTGGATGATATCCCCCAAGGGGGAAGAACTGACCACCGTAATGGGGTGCCCTTGGAAGTATTGCTTAAGCTTTCGGCTTGCCATAAAAACTCCATATACCAGCTTCTGCCAATGCAGATACCTTTGCTTGGACTCAATGAGTACCTCGCTGATATAATAGACCGGACGTTGAACCGGATGCTCCTTGCCTGCCTCTTTTCGCTCCACCACAATAGCCACACTGACCGCACGAGCATTAGCAGCAACATATAGGAGCAACGGCTCCTTGTCAATGGGAGCGGCGAGCACAGGCGGATTGGCCAATTGCCGCTTTAAGTCTTCAAATGCTTTATCAGTAGCAGGACTCCAGACGAATTGATCCGTCTTCTTCAACATCTGATGCAAAGGGATTGCCTTCTCACCAAGGCGGCTGATAAACCGGCTCAACGCGGCAATCCGGCCTGCCAGGCATTGAACATCATTGATACACTTCGATTTAGCCATGGAGGTGATGGCTGTGATCTTCTCCGGATTAGCCTCGATTCCCCTGTTGGACACCAGAAAACCCAATAACTTGCCTGCCGGTACACCAAAGACACACTTGGCCGGATTGAGCATCATCTTGTACGTCCTCGGGTTATCAAAAGTTTCCTTCAAGTCGTCAACCAGAGTCTCCTTCTCTCTTGACTTAACCACAATATCATCCACGTAAGCATGTACATTGCGGCCAATCTGCTTGTGAAGAAAATTTTGTACACACCATTGATAAGTTGCCTGGGCACTCTTGAGCCCAAAGGGCATAGACACATAGCAGAAGGTTCCAAAGGGAGTTATGAATGCCGTCTTCTCCTGGTCCTTAACTGCCATTTTGATCTGATGATAGCCAGAATATGCATCCAAAAAACTTAAATGCTCACAACCCGCCGTAGCATCAATAATTTGATCAATACGGGGGAGGGCAAAAGGATTTGCGAACAAGCCTTATTAAGATCTGTGTAATCCACACACATGTGCCAGGTGCCGTTTTTCTTAAGGACCAACACTGGATTGGCAAGCCACTCAGGGTGGAAAACTTCAATAATAAAGCCAGCTGCTAAGAGCCTGGCTACCTCTTCTCCAATCGCCTTGCGTCTTTCTTCGTTAAATCGGCGAAGGAACTGTTTCACCGGTTTGTATTTAGGATCCACATTAAGGGTGTGCTCAGCGAGTTGCCTCGGTACACCTGGCATGTCAGAGGGCTTCCATGCAAAAATGTCCCGATTCTCACGGATGAACTCGATGAGCGCGCTTTCCTATTTCGGATCCAAGTTGGCACTGATGCTGAACTGCTTGGACGAATCGCCAGGCACGAAGTCAACAAGCTTAGTTTCAGCTGCCGATTTGAACTTCAGGGCCGGATCATGCTCCGTAGTTGGATTCTTTAATGGAGTCATGTCCGCCAGATCAACATTGTCCATATAATACTTCAGCTCCTCGGTGGCACAAACCGACTCTGCGTAGGCCGCATCTCCTTCCTCGCACTCCAAAGCGATTTTACGGCTTCCATGAACCATTATTGTCCCCTTGTGACCTGGCATCTTGAGCTGGAAATACACATAACAGGGTTGTGCCATAAACTTGGCGTAGGCCGGTCGCCCAAATAGGGCGTGATATGGACTTTGGATTATCACCACTTCAAACGTCAATGTTTCTGACCTGGAATCATGATAATCTCCAAAGGCCACTTCCAGAGCTATCTTACCAACAGGATATGCTGACTTGCCAGGTACCACACCATGGAACACCATATTGGACGGTTTGAGATTTTTATCTGTTAGTCCCATACGACAGAAGGTCTCATAGTACAAGATATTAATGCTGCTCCCTCCATCCATGAGTACCTTGGTGAACTTATAACCTCCCACCTGAGGCGCCACCACCAATGCTAGCTGACCCGGATTATCAACCTAGGGAGGGTGATCCTATCTGCTCCATATGATTGGCTGTTCAGACCAGCGTAGATAACGGGGTATGGCCGGTTCAACAGAGTTGACTGCCCGCCTCTGAACCTTCCGGTCTCGCTTGTCCAAGCTAGTGGTGAAGACATGGTATTGCCCACTATTCAACTGCTTTGGGTTGCTCTGGTAACCCGACTGTTGCTGTTGCTGGTTGTAACCACCCTGGTTGTTCTGATTAGTTTGATTGTTATGTCCGCCCGGATTGCCATTAAATCCTGAACCGGAATTTCCTCCACCGTATCCCGGCCCGGATCCTGAGCCACCGCCGGAGCCCTGATCATACCGGAAAGCATTAGAATTCTTGAAATCCTGCATAATGAAGCAATCCTTCCAAAGGTGGTTTGCTGGCACCTCCTTCGTCCCATGCTTTGGACAGGGTTGGTTCAATAGATAATTTAAGCGGTCCGGGTTAGGGTTAGGTGCTCCACCGCGATTCGGCGGTTTACCCTTGCGTCGCTGACCCTTGTCCTGCGCGTTGGTATTAGCCACGAAGTCCATGTTGCCATCCGCTTTACGCTTGCCTCCATTACCGTTACCTACCGAGTGGTGTTGTTGACCTTTGGAGTTGCTATTCTTCTTTCCCTTCCCTGTCTTGTCATCATCAGACTTGGGATCCTTGGTACTATCAGAATCAGCATACTTTACCTAGGCAGCCATGAGGGTCCCCACGTCCGTGCAATGGCGCTTCATCCGTCCCAACTTTAGCTTTAGGGGCCCAAACCGGCAGTTGCCTTCTAGGGTTATGACTGCAGTGTCAGTGTTGATGTGGTCTGATGAATGCAACACTTGTGAGACCCGGTGCACCCAATGAGTCGTCGATTCTCCTTCCTCCTAGACGCAGGCAGCTAAGTCCACTATCGACATAGGCTGCTTACATGTATCCTTGAAATTACTGATAAACTGGGCTCATAATTGGGCCCATGAACTGATAGAATTGGCCGGTAAGCTTTTTAACCAAGTACATGCCGTTCCTTCAAGCATCATGGTGAAGTATTTCGCACATGCCGCATCATCAACATCGAGCATCTCCATGGCCATCTCATAGCTCTCCACCCATGTCTCTGGAGGTTGATCCGCCATGTAATTTGGTACCTTGCGCGGGCCTTTGAAATCCTTGGGCAGGCGCACATTGCGTAAAGCGAGGACAAGGCAAGGCACCCCCAAAGAACTAGAAGTAACATCAGGTTCGACCGAGATAGTTGGACGAACTGGCGTAAGCTGCCGAGCTTGATACTGTGCGGCTAACTCGGCCTCCCTGCACGCTCGGGCCCGGTCCACCACTTCCTGAGCGTTACAAGCACCACCCGCCAGGTTGTTGCCGCGGGGTGCTCCACGTCGTTCATTACTTGACACTGCCGGTTCATCCCTATGCCAGCTATAGCTCCAGCTTGGACGAGGGGTCGAGTGGATCCGGTCGCGGCTGTACGAGTATGCTTCCTGTTGGACCAAAGCTGTCCTAAGAAGCTCCTTGACCTGTCGCGTCTCTACCGTGTGCGGCGAGTCACCTTCAATTGGAATGGCCTCCAGCCGTGCAGCAGCGGCAACAAGATTGTCCATCGGGTTGGAGTAGTGACCCGGAGGTGTTGAAACAGCCTGACGTATAACAGTGTTTTGACGAGGCAGATCCATCAGACGGGGCTGAACCGGCGCGCCGGTCCTAGGAGCTTCCGCCCGGTTTACCTCCAGTGGATTACTGGTCCTGCTCCTAGGGTGTTGAAAAGGTCTCTGGCCTCGAAAACCGAAGGCAAACGGGATCGGTACTTCCTCTTCATGACTTCATGCGACGCGTTCTGGTCCAACATGAGCCTGTAGGCTTGTGCATCTAAAGCGGCCCGCTCTGCGGTCATCCTGGTATTCTCAGCTGCCAGGTCCGCCTTGGCCTGTGTGATCTGTTCCTTCACCTTTGCAATCTCCGCATTGTGGACGTCCTGATCCATCAGGTTAGCTTCTGCCATAAGCACAGTCAATGCATCAAATAGATCTGATGGGACTTGAGCCGGCGGGCGTGCAGAGCCTCCTGCCCCGGCAGCCGTCGCTGCTACTAAACCGGAGGTTATTGGCGCAGCGGTCGAAGAATGAAGTGCTGCTTGCGTGCCGGCCATGAATATTCCAACACGGTTGGGTAGATCAGAGGGGTCCGGAATACTGACGCCATCTAAACAGCCCCCAATCCGGTCATCTTGTAGCTGATATAGAGATTCGGTTTCTCCGGTTGATGACTCGTCACCAAAATAAACGATGGTCTCGCCGCGAGATTCCGATCCATCCTCATAACTTCCTCCATGGATGACTCCCACGAAGGCACGCTTCACGGCCGGTTTAACCCGGGCGGATCGCGCACGTTGAGCCGTTTCCACGAGGTCGGTGCAGAGGTCTGGCTCAGGGCCCAGTTCACCGACCTTGCCGATGAAAACGTGTATGCCACCAGAGGGGACCCGGTACCCATACTCAGCTGAGCCAGCCTCGGGGCCCCAGCCTGCATCGTCGATGTAGAGCTTGCCGCGATGACTCTTAGTCATCCGGGCCACAGCGTAGCCCTCGAGTCCTTCAAAGCGGCCCTCCATGGTGGGCACCAACTGTCGTGGTTTTGTCACGGCATATGTCCACGTGAAAGGACTTAGTCGTGGAGCCATCGCAACGGGTTAGCTTGAAGGGGTTAAAGCGGACACAGGGACGCAAGAGAGTTTATACTAGTTCGGCCCCTTCGATGAAGGTAAAAGCCTACGTCTAGTTGTGATGGAATTGATGGGGTTTCGATGACTAGGGAGCAAACAAGCTTTGCCTAAGTCTCGACTTGTTGTCTGTTATCCTGAACCGCCGCCGGGTCGTCCCCTTATATACACGGGTGACGCCCGTCGGTTCACAGAGTCCCAACTCCGGTTCATATTCGTATCCGGGTTGGTCTCTTCTTACTCCTAACTTACAGTACAAGTTTGTATATACATGCCGTTTTACGGCTATAAGTCTTAAACCGGCCACGGGCTTTAAGCCATCATCTATCTTCTTGGGCTTTAACACTCTTGGACTACTGATGAAGTTAACCCGGCCCACATAGGCCGGTTTACACCTAGTAGCAATATCCCCGACAACCTTGGTGAGTCGAAAGCCGTCCACGATTGGACTGAGGACCAGTGCGGCTAGTCCTCGGGCTGTTCGGATTTTAGGTTCATCACTGGCATTGAAGGTAATAGCCGTGTCGCTCCAAGGATTTGTTTCTGCTATGTGGCAGATTTCGGACATGCTGTGGAGTGTTCGCTTCTGTCTATTATTTGACGCGAAGGTCTCAAAGACCGTTAAGACCGTATTGTTGTCCTCAGGGTGGTGCTCTTTGGTTTTTGGGAGGAGTAGATCCTCACCACTTTTGGCCACCTGCCGGAGTATCGAGCATGCTCTAAGGCTGTGCATTGGTGTCGCATCAGCTGTACTATGAATTTTGCAGGGTCCGTTGAGCCATCCCTCTAGTACGGTTCCTTGCCCCGTAGAGGGCTTTTGCTTTTTGGTAGTTAACCCAGGTGTATTGTGATAGTGCACCCTTTTATTTCGGACTGGGTTTGTATTCAGGGCCGGATTATCCCAAAATTTTCTTTCGGTTTTCCAGGCGCTTTCCATCGCACAGTACTTTTGTACTATGGACACCAAGTCGGCAAAGCGTGTAATTTCACGACGACTTATGGCATTGAGGATTCCCTTGTCCGTGCAATTATTGCAGAAGAATGAGATTGTGTCTTCCTCGCGGCAGTCCTTTATCCTGTTCTTGACCAGGAGGAATTTGGCCCAGTAATGGTGTACTATTTTTTCGGGCTCTTGCCTAATTTGGGATAGATCACGTATGTTTGGGTGGGTGGGTGGAATTGAATCTGAATCCTCACCCAATCTGAGGCTCAATGGCCAAGGAATTTCTGAACTCGAAAGTTTGGATTCTTGGGTGTTTTCTGGTAAATCGAGCCCACTGCCTGATTTTGCGTTCAGGCTTTGAGTGTCATCCTCCCCTCCGCGAGTATCTGGCTTGGAGGGATTGGGAATCCGAACGTAGCTAGTCCTTAAGATGGATGAAGGGTTGCCACATTGTTCTTCCACCACTGTAACATGATGGGTGACCTAGGGAGAGTTAATTTCTCTCAGATCGGGTTGAGGCCCAATCTGATCATAGTCTATAGCAACTCCCAGGGCGGCGAGGCGATCCAAGAGCTCATTCAGGGAAGAGAGCTCCATTGGATCTAACTGCTCAGCGAGTTCCGAGTTGACATGAAGATTGCTTTTGATGACCCGAGAAGTCATCATCGGCGCAGCGGGCGAACAGGCGGTCATAAGAAAACCACCTAGCCGGAGAGTTTGGCCGATAGCCAGGGCTCCCTCAGCGATAGTGCCATCTTTAAAGACAGGACGAGACATCCTTCCTGGTGGCAACGGCATAGCGGAACTCTCAATGATAGCACCAATGTTGGTGTCAAAACCGGCGGATCTCGGGTAGGGGGTCCCGAACTGTGCGTCTAGGCCGGATGGTAACAGGAGGCAAGGGACACGAAGTTTTACCCAGGTTCGGGCCCCCTTGATGGAGGCAAAACCCTACGTCATGCTTGATTGATATTGATGATATGGGTGTTAAAAGAGTAGATCTACCACGAGATCGGAGAGGCTAAACCCTAGAAGCTAGCCTATGATATGATTGTATGTTGTGATTGTTGTCCTAGGGACTAAAATCCTTCGGTTTATATAGACACTGGAGAGGGTTAGGGTACACAAGGTCGGTTACAAAGGAGGAGATATCCATATACGTATTGCCTAGCTTGCCTTCCACGCCAAGTAAAGTCCCATCCGGACAGGAGGCGAAGTCTTCAATTTTGTATCTTCATAGTCTAACAGTCCGGCCAATGGAGATAGTCCGGCTGTCCGGAGACCCCCTAATCTAGGACTCCCACACCTGGCTAGACATGATGACATTGCATGATTCACATATAGGATAAAGAAACTAAACAGATGGCATTGACACAAAGCATGTCTAAACTAAGTAGATGACATCTTTAATGTATACAGTAAGCAATGCAAGGCACCATATGCATGATATTACCAACATCAGCATGCCAAGTTAGAGCGAAGACATCATGGGGTAAATAGGAGTGGTCTTCTCCTTCTGAATCCCCCTCAGAACAGTTATCATCCTCTTGATTATGATCCTAAATGGGTGGAGGGGGCTGCCTTTGCACCCACCATGGAACGACGTCTGCATGAAATTTTATTGCCATGCAAGGCTCGTCTCTTTTGCTCTACATGATCAGTTCCATTGTGTACAATAACTGGCATCCATAGGAATAAAACATAGTGAGATTATGTAAGGAGTGCTTGCACAAATCCAGAGTGATGGTAGCAAACTGTGGATAGACCCAAAACCAATGATAGCAGGCAGATAATAGCTTTAGTTAAAAAATACAGATAATGGCTCCTTTAATGTTTGTTTGCACCCAACATGAAACTCATAGTAGAAACCAAAGATTAACCAAATAGTAGACAGATAGTACTGATTGCTGCCCCAATATGTACCCCACAACCATTTAAAAAATCAAGTTTCAGCATTAGTTTGGACCTGACTCGGAGTCTAATAGGTGAACACGACGATAATGTAGCATGTCATCATATTAAGCGATGCATAACATAAGCAGACATGGAAGAGTGTGACCTCTCTTGCGTCCCCGTGTAGTCCTCAAGTTCATCTGCTCAGTTGATGATGGTAATGCAGTTGCCGTGGCTGCCGGCAGCGGGGAAGAAGATCTGAGGCAGCAAAAGACAGTCTGGAGAGCGGATCCCTGCTGTGGTGAACCCTTCCGTCGTTGGAGCAGCTGAGCTGGGGTGGAACACAGCGCCGCAGGAGCAGGACAAACCACACAAGGTTTTCTTTGACACATATCTGTAACATAAGTAATTGAGTAAGGGCTTGTTTGAATTTGAGGATTCTAACAATGCAGGGATAGGAAATAGACATTAATAGGATAGTAATGCACGTGCAAAACAGAGAATTTAAAAACACAGGATTTCTGCCAATCTGGGTGTTTGATTCACAACAATTGGAAGATCACAGGATGCAAAAAAGCATGGTGAGATTAAGTCAAACCACAAGAAAATGTACGGTTATAATGCTATTATGCTACTATCTCTTAGTCTTGTGCTTGATGAATAGGAATATGAAAAGGAGAAGAAGAGGAAATTAAAATTCCTACGGTTTTTCTATCAAGGAGACACTAAAGGAAAAAATCCTATAGTTTTCCTTTGCTCCATTCCTTTGCACCAAATTCAAGAAAAGTAGTACCAGAGGAAACTTTCCAATTCTGATGTTTTTCATTCATTTTTCCTTTCAAGCACTGGCGATTCTAGTAGGCAGGCTTGAGCAAGGAAAATCATACACTAAAAAAATGTTTTTGTGCTACTTCTATTACTTTGGACCCAGGCCACTGCCATACTAGCTCAACTCCCAGGCCCATCGACAAATGCACAGCTCTAATGTGCAGAGATAAATAATGATGGCGTTCAAGAGAGTCCATCATGGATAGCTAAGTTGCCTGGTACCTCACTGCTTGTCATATAGTAGGATAAAATAATCGTATTTCCCGTTACTACGAGTGCTCAATGGACAATATATATAACATGTAGAGTAAAAAAGAGATGCAACAAGTGTACAACCTCTTTGGCGAAGCCATGTCGATCTCAGCATGATTGGGTTGGCCGGTGAGGATTATCCGGCTGACTTGGCTGTCGGAGGAGGGGAAGAAGATCTTAGGCGTCTAGAGATGGAGCCCGAGATACTGCTCCGCTATGATGGAGGGTTTCGTCGTTGGACCAGCTCCGGTGAGTTGTACAATGCCGAGGCTAAAGCAGGACAAGAGAGACAATGAACAACGTTAACCTAAGTGGAATTCCAATAGCATCTCCAATACATGACGTAAAATACATAACCACAAAGTGCTAGATGTAAAATACATCAGCCGCTCATCTCTGAACTTAACTGTTGAAACTGAACTTAACAGTCGAAACTAAACTTAACTGTCGAAACTGAATTTTGCTGTCGAAACTGAATTTTGCTGTCGAAACTGAATGCACTAGCAAGGTGAGGCTACATGTCAGTCGACTGACTTTTTCATCTCTGGTCAGTTGATTTTGCAGCCGTTGGATACGAAATTAAGGGCCTGCGGTTCATCTTCAACCTCCACCCCCTGAGCCACCAGCCACCACCAGCCAAACAGTAGCCCCCCGCCGCCCGCGACCGGCGGTGCGCCGCCCCGCCCGCCCCGAAAACACTCCGCACCGCCGGTCCGCCCTCGCCCCGGCCATCCCTCTAGCCCCCCCTGTGCCGAGATTTTTCTCCGACGATCCCCACGCCACCGCCCCGCCAACGCCCCACCACCGTCGGCGACCACCGCCCCATCCTGAACCCTAAGATAGATAGTGGGGTACCTCTCCGACGAGCCCCCCCCCCACCCCCTGAAAACCGACTGACCCAAAAGTCGATTCAGTCGACTGAAGTGTAGCTAAATCGGAGCAGCATCGCAAGCAAGAGCAAGAGCGAGAGCAACAACGCGAGCAAGAGCAATAGCAAGAGAAAACCAGGCAGGGGACCGAGAGCAAGAGCAGAGCAGCAGCGCGAGCGAGAGCTAAAGCAGCAGCAGCTCCTATTGATGTGGACGTCGCGTTGAGGGAGCGACACCATGGAGGAAGTGGCCGGCGATGCCGCCGTGGATGGAGCCGCACTGTGTTGGCTCAGGACCGAGTATCGGCAGCATAGTGAGATCGAATCAAGAAGAAAATGTGGCGATTAGTGTACAACCTCTTTGGTGGCGCCGATTAGGCTGCAGCTTCATCCGAGGAAACGGTGATGATGATGCTCTTCCGGTGGTGCAGGTGAAGACGGTGGTGTGGGAATGGAGGTGGCGCTAAAGATGAGGGGAACGTCGGGGCAGCTCCTTGGAGGTGGAGAACGGGGTGGCTGAACCGGTGGGATGATGAGATCGACGACGGATCCTCATCCGGTACGGTGGATGAGGGACGTCGAGGTGTTGCTATGGACGACGTCATCGGGGAAGAGGCTCCGGCTGGGTGGCGGACGGAGCAGGGTGTGGGGTTTCGTCGTGGGTTTTCCCGGCCTCGGTGTATGAATGGGTGGGCGGATGGGATGGCAGTGGGGAACCATGGCTTAGAGACGCGCTTGTCCAAAATGTGGGGTAAGTTATGAAAGTACCCCGACTGATTTGAGGCGTTTCTTTTGGTTTAGGGGTACCACGGGCATTTCGCGTGTCGGGATTTCACAGGAGGTGGGAGTTTTCGCGCGCGTTGTAATTTCAGAATAGCAAGGCGCGGGTTGAGATGGAGGGAGTTGTCGGAGCACAACGAGACAAAGATATATCTTAAATATATCGGGCTAACAAGGCGCGGGTTGAAGAGGCGGGAGTTTCCCAGCATGATAGACAGAGACGCTAGCTTGAATTTTAGGCACAACAAGGTGCGGCTTGAAATTTCGGAAGAACAAGCTTAACTTTTACCAAAAAAGACAATTTGCACCTCAACACACACAACACATAGACAAACACCATTTAGACTAGAGTAAGGTACACGTGCATTGCACGCATGAGATTTGGAAACAAATTATGAATAAATACCACATTATAGCATGCAAGCTTTGAGTCATATATGCATGATGTAGATGTTCGTTTAATTCTTATAGTTCATTTCATTCAAAATCATCTAGTTTTTGTAAGAAAGCTAATCTGTTTTAAGATTCATGGAATTGTGCATTGTAAGACATAAAGTAAAAACAAATAATGGAAAATCATGTAGAAAAACATTTGGGCAATTCTGATACGGAAGATTCTAGAACAAATAAGAAGTGCTTGTGTTTTGATGTTTGTGCATTATGCTTAAGCTCAACCATGGAGGCTTCTAGATTATACATGTGGCGAAATATGGTGGAATCTAGATGATATCCAACGGCCAGTAGTGCTCAAATTTGCCATCTTTGGACCATCGGATTCGCCTCATCCAACGACCATCTTTCAAAGTTAAAGTTACCCGCACACAATATAAAAAATATAATATATAATATATATAGGGGTACAGATATAGATATGTGATGCGAAAGCCGCCCATCATCTCCAATTAGAATAGTGTGTCCATGCACGGATGCGACATGGCCAAATGATGTCTGCCATCGGTATCTCAAATTCAAATCAGTCAGACCTTGTTCAATGTGTATACATTACAACATGCTCTTTTCCAAACCACACCACGCAGATCTCCGTTATATTCATGCATGCATGGGTTTCAAACATAATGATCTCTTATTCAAATATTTGAATACAACTTTACATTGATTATGACATCACCTATTCTTTTACACCCACACAGTAGTCTTCTCTTTATAATTGTACCACTAACTTTCTCTCGTGCATGCATGCACACACACTACTAGTCGGCATTATTCATCGCACGCATGCAATCTTTTTCTTCAGGTCGGTCTCCCATGAAGGCACACACCCACACACATCCCCCTCTCCATCATATCGGGCATTATTTATCTCTCATGCGTGCATGCGCAATGATCAATGTTCCCCTATGTATGTGTGTATATAGCTAGGTCTTTCATAGTTTTCCACACAAACCGATCAATCGATATATCCAGTGAGGTCTCACCCTCTTTCCCACGTCCACGTCGATCAATCTATACCTCTCTATATAGGATTAACATATATGGCTAATACACCCACATTCATTATATATCCAACGTCCCCCTCTCATCATCCATGCCTTCCGCTTCATCTCTCAGACGCATGCACAATGGCGAAGACTGGGGGCAGTAAGGGCCCTGCCCCCTCCCCCCTAACATCACTATATATCGAGGCTAATATGAATGTGATCATTAGACAATTGCTGCTAAAAATGGTTTAATTTCATGAATTGACCCTCCTCATAAAGGATTAGCAATGCTTGGCCCCCTAGCTCGTTTATTTTTCATGGCTCCGCCACTGCGCGCAACAGCGCACGTGTTCGCCCCCTCTCTCTCTAAATATCGATCTCGCACTTGTGCATTCCTTCATAGTCTCCCTCCACTCGGCCCCTCGCACCATCTTCTAGCCTCCCACCGGATTTTGCCACATGTACAATCTAGCAGACTCCATGGTTGAACTTAAGCATAATGCATAAACCTCAAAACAACAGTGGTCCTCTTTTGTTCTAGAATCTTCCGTGTCATAACTGCCCAAACTTTTTTTCTAGTTGAATTGCCATTATTTGTTTTTTACTTTATGCTTTACAACGCACAGTTCCATGAATCATAAAATAGATTAAGGGCTTCTTTGATTCAAAGGATTCTCAAAGGAATTTTGGAGGATTCTAATCATTAGGAATTTTTCCTATCTTGGTTGTTTGATTCGTAGGATTGTAAACCATAGGAATTTTTCCATATGATTCATTTGCACTAGATTTCATAGGAAACATCCCATCCACTTGAACCTCTTTGAAAGAATTCTACGTTTTTTCTATGCACAATCAAACACTCGTACAATCCTGTAGGATTCAAGACGACATTCCACTATAATCCCATGTTTTTCCTATTCTCGCGTTCTTAGTTTTTTTATAAAAACTAATTGATTTTGAATGAGATGAACTATAAGAATTAAACTAAGGGCTACATCAGGCATATATGACTCAGAGCTTACATGCTATAGTGTGGTATTTATTCATAATTTGGTTGCAAAATCTGATGCGTGCAATGCACGTGTACCTTACTAGTACTTCGAGTATGTGCAAAACACCTAAATTAGAATACCAATGGCACGCTACATGGTGTCTCTCTTACAGTTCATGAAGCCATGTGGCACATGTGGAGGCGTTGTCGCGACCTCCTTGCGTGGATTGATCACAGTAACGTGTTGCTGGTTCCAGAAGAATGTACTCGTCCTCCCTGAGCCATACTGGCGGTGCATGCGCAAACAAAGATGTGCACGCACGCCACGCACGCACTCATTCCCTCGCACGCACACGCGGGTACACGGGCGGACGCAATTTGTACCAAGATCCACCCCATGTGATAATTTGACGCGTGTAAAGTCATTCACTTCATTGATGGTCCATTAATACAGCGCATGCAAATTGAGTGGACGTGAGGGCGGAAGAAAGACATTATTACTCCACTGTGCGCATGCGAGTAGTTAAATCGTGGGTTGCTAGTAGTACTTCCATTGGTCTCCTTCGTATTTTGTGCCAATTTTTGACAGTAACATAATATTTACGCATTTGAGCAGTGTAGTACTTGAAATTTATGTTCCGCTAAACTCATCGGGAGCCGTTTCAGGCCTCAAAACCAAAACCATCAATTAATCTTTATCTTGTTCCCATCACATTCGAAAGCCTGCTCACACCTACTAGTACGTACCAAACCTGAACATGTTCCCACTATGCAGGTATTAGTACTAGTGCTAGTACTTAGGTTATAAAAAGGGGAACTACCTAACCGAAAATTACTCTACCTTTCCTCCTCATAAGTGCTTCTTCTTCGTCCGTCGTTGCCATGGCCAGTGAGCAGAGCTCTAGGTCGAGAACTACTCGTAACAAGGGAGCGGCAACCAAGGCTGCGGAAAAAAGAGAGGGCTCGCCGCCATGCAGAGACCTCTCAAGATCTCTAACGGGCAGGCGATGGCTCCCAGGAGCGCCCTAGCCGTGGAGGTGAACATGCTGAGCTGGCAGAGCTGGAGTCGTTAACCCTCGACGGCATGCCCGATCAGCTCAATAAGCACCTCAATAAGCAGAAGGAGTTCATACAAGGCTTGATGGAGTTGCTGAAGGAGAGCCTCGACAACATGCCCGCTGAGCTCAATCAGCAGGGGGAGTTGACCTCCGGCTTGGTGATGCTGCTGAAGAAGAGCATTGCCTCGGAGAAGAAGGCGACCGGCAAAATCCTGTGACTTCAGGAGGACAAGGCGAAGCTCTGCCACGAGATCGACTTGTTGAAGGAGAAGAACGCTGGCTGGAAGAAGCTGCATGAGAATAGTAGTTCCTCGATGAAGATGCTGCAGGCCCTCGTCATGGAACAGAAGGAGGAGTTGGCAAAGCTCCGCATCAAGCACCCGGCTGCTGTCAAGGTACGTAATGCGGCCGTGGAACAGATGATGAAGGCTCACGTCAAGAAATCCCGCGTCATGGACAGAATGAAGAAGATGGTGGAGGAGATGTGCAAGGAGATGGAGGTCATGGAGGAGATGAAGAAGCAGTTACGACTCTGTGGCGAATTAGATCATTTGGGGTGATAATCTTCCTTCTTCTTTTGCTCATGTGTTTCATCTTTTGCTTCGGGTGTTTCGCCACACGTGTCACGTTCTCTGCGAGGCATGAATAGAACAATGGTTTTTTTAGGGAATGAATAGAACAATGCTCACAATGAGATGAGTAGCAAATTAGATCAATTTTTATCGCCATATGGCACTGGGCTGCCGTGTTTCGTGCTCCCCCGTCGCAGTACTACTCCAGTGGAAAACTTGAGTATACTGCATGGTTCTTTGCTCCTCCTCGATCAGGTCATCGGCGCATTTATAGGAGCATTCAAATCACAAGGCCCCACCTTCCAGCAGTAATGATCTGTCAAATCACAAAGGCCCTCGCCTCTCGTGAAACCGACCAAGCTAGACTGCCCCGCCCTCTAGCCTTTTAAGAAATGTATACTTTTGTATAGCAGTAGTATCGATGGATTGCGCCATGGAGCAAAACTTGAAATTAAAAAAAGGTGGTACATATAGAGAGCGCTCGTCGCCAAATTATGCATATAGTACTATTAAAAAGGCTAGTCACAATAATGGTGTCCAGCACAACCCACCCCTCAAATATAACTAAGAGGGTGCTTGGATACGTTTTAGTCCCATGACTAAAACTAGTGGGACTAAAACATGCTAGCCTCACCCATGCTTGGATCCAAATACTAAAAAGGCTAAAATCAAGTTAATGAGCATTTATTATCCTCCAAACCCTCCAATCCAGAACTCGCATGTGTTAAAGGAGAGGAGTTAAATGAGTAGACAGAGGACTAATCCACATTTTAGTAGGGTACCCCTGACTAAAAAATTTAGTCTCAAGACTAGTTTTAGCCCCTCTTTAGTCAGGGGTGCTTGGAACTTTAGCCTCTTAAAGAGACTATTTTTAGTTAGACTAAAATAAGTCCCTTGGATCCAAGCACCCTCTAAGCATCCTGGAATTCTTTGACAAAACTATGCACCCTAAAATTCTTTGACAACTAAACTGCTGGCTATATGATGTTGGTCGTATATATTGTACGTATGTAATGTGAAGAAACGAGTGGTAGTACTATACCAACTAAAAGATGAAATGTAAGAAATACTAGTATGTACGTATTGAAGAGTTAAAGTAACAAGAAGAAACATGGCTCCCTCCCACCCACCCACCCCTCCCACCCACGACCTAGGTTTTCCGGCGATCTCCACCTCTAGCCTGTGAATTGTGGATTCTCTCTGCTCATCTACTCCGGCGGATTTGGATCTACACGGTTGTACCCATCTTCGATGGGTTCCTCTGGTGGATCAACCTTGGGTTTGGATTTCTCTCCGGGCTCCATTTTTGCAGATAAGGTCTTCACTTCTTGTGGGCGATCTGTTCATCCTTCGGACGACATGAGCCATTTCATTATGGTAGTGTCCTTTAGCCGACATGTTTTTCGTCTTAATGAGGATTCTGTGGCGGCTGCACTGGAATCTTCAATTAGTGGATCGGCCATTGATTTGTCGGTCCAACTCATCCAGGGCAAGGTATTTTCATTTAATGTCTCCTGCAAGCAGGTTGGCCTTTGTATCCTCAAGTTGAGATCGTATGCATGTTCGCATTTCAAATGTTATTTTCATCTCTGGGGAAATGGTGGTCCAAATTGGAAGCGTGAATTATCCCTCTGGAGAAAGGAATGTGACGCGGAATGGATTCTGGTTAGTCCATCTAAAAAGCGTGCAACTTTGGGATTAATTGCTATGCATAAACCCCCTTCTAAGTCTTCTTTCCGATCGGGTTCTTCGGCAAGGAAGAAACTATCCTTTGCTACGTTTCATCAGTACCCTGTTTGTAAGGGCTATAGATACCTAGCTGATCAGATCTTGGTTGACACAATGGTTGAGGCTGGCTATGATGTCAACCCTTCCGAGAAAGTGATCTTGCCGTCTCCGCTGGCGAGCAATCTTCAGTGGACGGTGGCGACGCCACCCATCTCTTTCGGAACGATCAACGTCCCTGCCAAAACTACTGCCGTCATTACCGGAACAGTTCCAATTGGCACCGACAATCTGTTGCATGAAACACAAACTGTTCAAGCTCCATGCATGCAGGATGCCACGTCAGCTGTTGGCGTTACACCGGAATCCCAAACCCATCATGAATCTCTGGCCCAGCAGGAGGACCTGCCTCCCTGCATGCCTTCTAGGTCCCAAGTGGTGACCCAATCATCAGAGCCGCTTTCAGATAAGGAAATTTCTTCGCCTGGAAATTATTCACAATTGACTATGGACCCGGCTGGAGATTCTACTAGGGTCAATAATCTTATCGATGGTATGGTGTTTAACATTTGGAAGTGCCAGAACTGTTTATCTATGTTGCACCACACCAATTCATGCACCAACCGGGTTAGATGCCGTCAGTGCTTTCGATCTGGACACAGAGCCAAAGGTTGCACCGGCTCTGCACCTTCCCCAGCTTACAGGTGGGTCCCTAGAGCCAATTCGGTTTCTTCGGAACGGTCAGCAGAGATATACTCGCCCGCCGCCTCGGTTTCTACCCTGGGGTCTATGCCCAGTCCCATCTCGCCTGCCACCCCAACGCTCCCACCATTGCCCGCAGAGCCACCGCCCACCACGCCTCTGCCACCTAACTCTACGCCGCCGCCCATCATACTGCCATCCCCACCACCGTCTCCGCCTAGATTGCCACCGTCTTCCCAGGCCATCTCTGGGCCATCAGAGCTTGCTCAGGATCCAGCAATGGCCAACTTCGAGCTCAACCCCACACCATTCGTTCCGCATGGGTTCGAGATCATCGACGGCGGCCCACGGCGTCTCCCGCGCACCTTCTATTCCCCTGTTGTGGCTCCGGATCGCCAGCATGAAGATTACGCCATCGCCATTGTAGAGCCAGCTCCTCTGCCTGAGGAAACCCTTTTCTTCAGAAACATGGTCAGTAACTTTGTTATTCACAATCTTGGGCGTGCTGTACTGGATGCTCAGCCATGGATTCAAGGAGTAGGGCTCTTTCGCTTCAATAGCCCTTTTGCTAGGCAAGCACTTGTCGATCACCCACCTTTTGATCTGGGCAATGATAGATTTGTTCGATTTGTGCCACATGATGAGGGTATCAACTATAGAGCTATCCAGGGTTTTAGAAGGGGCTGGGTCATGATTGTTGGAATCCCTCTGGATTATAGGCGCACGCAGTTTATTTCAGATGCTATTAGTACTTTTGGACGTTTCCATCATTGGCACCAAGATGATCCTCTGCTTGTACGCACTCTGGCTTATGTATCTTTTCCTGCAACTACACTGGTGCCTCGAGATGTTGTATATCGAGAGTTTGCGGACTTTGGTGGAACCCGCATCTCTTGGACTGCTCCGATCTACATCTTCTCTGCAGACTTTGCAGATATTCTGCCACCGGATGAGGACCCCATGCCCTTTGATGGAAACCCACATCCACTCCCTGGACATCTTCAGTTCCACAATCACAATTGGGTTATGCCAGAGTTTCCAGAAATTGGCTGGGATGAATTACCTCCGCAAGAACATGACCAGCAGCCACATCATCAACATGATCCTCTTCAAGTGCAGCACAATGTTCAGCAGGAGATGGTGCAGGAAAATCAAGTTGTGGAACAGTCGCAAGAATCCATGGTCTTGCAGGTTTCAAATGATTCAGTCAACATGCCTGTGGATGATTTTGTCATTGTCCAGCAACCTGGGGCTCCCTTGCAGCCTCCCCTGCACATTGGACAGGTGCTCACAGTGTTTGGGCCTGTCTTGCCACCAGATATGTTATATCAGCGCTCTTTCCAGAAGATGATGCCCTCGCTCTGTTTCTTTGCAATCCCAAAGTTCAGTTTCATGTCTGGATTTGGCTCTCTTTTGCTCTCTAGCAAGTTTTGGGAGGTATCCTTTAATGGATACGATCTTAGTGATGGCCTACCGCCGGTGCCTGCCTCTTCGCATGTCAGTTCTCGCCTGCTCACTCCAGCAAAGAGGCCAGCTGCGAGGGCCCTATGCTTCGATGATATTTCTGAACCTATAAATGAGACCTTCGAGTTCACGACTGCTGCACCAAGGGCCACCCTGAAACGTGAGCGCAAGAAGAAAGTTGTAAGCCTGGTGGAAACGGAGGTCCATCGGAGTGCGTGTCTTAGTGCTTTACGGGATGGATTCTGTGGCACTAAATCCCCTGGTCTGAACAGATCTTCGCACACACTGAAGAAACGCAAGAGAAAGTCAGCTAGGGCTGAAGAAGATTCCTCTGTGCCTCCACCAACTGCAATTGTGGACCTTCAGCGCATTGGGGATCGCCTGCGCATTGCTCCAGAGAAGATTACTGCGGATAAGCTTGTTGCTAATCCGACTCAGTCTGCAAGCACCAACAGTTCAGATGATTGAGTTCATATGCCTGCTTCTTGGCCTATGGCGTGCCACATTAAAACGCCATCTATCTTTATTTATGTCTTTATGTTATGAACTGTGTGGCTTTGCTTCGTTTAGCTGGTCTACGTGGATCATTGTGTGGTCTACTTTTGCTGAGACATCTTATGGTTTGTAATGAATTAGACTGGGTTTAAAGATTGGAAGGTTCTGTGCTGGAATGTGCAGGGCCTTAATTCAGAAACGCGACAGCTTGCTGTAAAGCAGAAAATTGATGAAAGCGGTTGTTCAGTGGTTTGTCTTCAGGAAACTAAGTGCATGCACATTGATCATAGATTCATTAGAAAGTTCTGTCCTCGGCGCTTGGACAATTTTGCTTATGTACCTTCAGCTGGTGCTTCGGCTGGTATGGTGGTTATTTGGAATTCTTCTTTTTTCGAAGGCAAATTAATTGTGGCTAAACCTTTTGGAATTATTGTGGAGTTCCTTTCCAAACATACATCTGAAGTTTGGAAACTAGTGACTGTTTATGGCCCTTGTCAAAATCCTGCACGTGATGAGTTTGTGCAGTGGTTATATAATCTGGACATTAATTGTGATGACAAATGGCTTCTTTTGGGAGATTTCAACTTTATGAGGTCACTTCAAAACCGCAACTTGCCTGGCGGCGACGTCAATGACATTTTCTTGTTCAATGAAATCATAGGTCATTTGGGGCTTATTGAGCTGCCAATTAAGGGTAGGCAATACACGTGGTCCAATATGCAGTCTCAGCCCCTTCTTGAGCAACTTGACTGGTTCTTCACTTCAGTTGCTTGGACCACTGACCACCCAAACACCTTAGTTTTGCCTCTTGCGCGATCGACATCAGATCATGTTCCTTGTGTTGTCACAATTGCCACGGCCATCCCTAAAGCTAGAGTCTTTCGTTTTGAAAACTACTGGGTTAATTTACCTGGCTTTCATGAGTGTGTTGCGCAGGTCTGGAACGACGCCAAAGTCTTCTGCTGCTTTAACAATATCTGCTAAGTTTAAAGCGCTCAGATATGCTTTAAAACAATGGCATTTGAAGCTCTCCACAGTTAAAGCATTAATTGTGGATTGTAGCAAAGTAATTCTTTACTTTGATGAATTGGAGGAGATTCGGCCTTTAAGTTGGCCTGAATTCAATTTCCGGAGAATAGTTAAGGTACATCTGCAGGATATATTACACTGGCAATATGTTTATTGGAAGCAGCGCTGCACGATCCGGAGCATCAAGGTTGGAGAGGAGAATTCAAAGTATTTTCACGCCATGGCCACCGAAAGATATCGAAGAAATACTATTTCTTCAATCAAGAATGCAGCGGGGGAGGTGGTTTCGAAACACCAAATGTTGGCGGGCATGTTTTGGTCTGATTTCAATAATCGCATGGGCCGTGCAAAAGGAATACAAATGGGTTTTGATCTGACCAATTTAATACAGCAAGTTGATGGTCTGGAAGATCTGTCTTTGCCGTTCACGGATTCTGAGGTTGAGGCTGTAATTAAACACATGCCTTGTGACCGTGCGCCGGGCCCAGACGGCTTCACTGGTCTCTTCTTAAAGAAATGTTGGTCTATTCTCACGGGGGACTTCATGCAACTTATCAATGAATTTTATGAGGGGAGATGTAATTTGGAATGTCTCAATAATTCCTTAATCACCCTAGTCCCCAAGAAACTAAGTCCAGAAGTTGTTGGGGATTTCAGACCCATTTCTCTAACCAACATGTGTTTAAAATTCCTGACGAAGTTGCTGGCCAATCGCCTGCAAAGGGTGATTCTGCGATGCATACACCGCAACCAATATGGTTTTCTCCGTTGCAGATCTATTCAAGACTGCCTAGCCTGGTGTTTCGAATATATCCATCAATGCAAAGCATCTAAACGACCCATCATCCTCCTCAAGCTTGATTTCACTAAGGCCTTTGATACCATCGAGCATGAGACCATCCTCCAAATCCTACGATGCAAGGGTTTTGATTCTCGTTGGACTGGCTGGGTCAATAGTATTCTGTCCATGGGTTCCTCTTCTGTCCTTTTAAATGGTGTGCCAGGTAAACACTTTGTATGCAAATCTGGGGTTCGTCAAGGAGATCCACTATCTCCGCTATTATTCGTCATTGCGGTAGATTTTCTCCAATCTGTAGTCAATGAGATGTGCTCAAGAGGAATTCTTTCTTTACCAATTCCAACAAACTCCCGGGACTATCCGATTGTTCAATACGCGGATGACACGCTTATTGTCTTACCTGCGATTGATGATCAGTTGATTGCTTTTAAGGAGATGCTCGTAACGTTCGCAGCATCAACTGGTTTGCATGTCAACTTCAGTAAGTCATCCCTTATTCCTCTCAATATGACGGATGAAGAGGGCGCTCGGGTTGCTAGCCTACCAGGTTGTGATGTAGGATCTATGCCCTTCACATACCTAGGTCTACCTATGGGCACCTCTCGGCCCACGATCTATGATTTGCTGCCACTTGTGGATCGTATTGAGCGAAGGCTGTCTGCTTCCTCATGTTTACTAAATCAAGGCAGTCGGCTCCAATTGCGCCAGTCAGTGCTTTGTTCGATGCCAATCTACTTCCTGTGCACACTATCTCTCCCTAAAGGGATCTTGCAACAGATTGAGAGAATTATGCGGCAGTGTCTGTGGAGAGGCAACACTGATAATCCGAGACAATCCTTAGCTGCTTGGGATCGAGTCTGTAGACCTAAGAAGTGTGGTGGTCTGGGAGTATTAAACTTGGGTCTCCAAAATGAAGCCTTGTTACTTAAGCACATGTTCAAGTTCTTCAACAAAATGGACGTCCCTTGGGTCACATTAATTTGGGAAACTTATTATGCTGCTTCGCCACCGCAGGTTACTCAAAGTTGTGGCTCCTTTTGGTGGAGGGATGTCATGAAATTATACACCAACTTCTGCAAGTTAGCCATCCCTGAAGTGCATTCTGGCAACACGGTGACATTTTGGCTTGATCGATGGCAGTTGGGAAATAATGTGGTCCTTTTACGCGCCCGTTTCCCCAGGCTCCATTCTTTTGTCATCAGTGACACGATCACTGTCAGGGAGTTTTTGGAGCTACCACAGATCTCCGACCACTTTCATTTGCCGCTATCGTAGGAAGCATATAATGAGTTACTTCAACTTCAAGATTTACTTGCCTTAGTTAACTTGAATGATGATGGCAAGGACATATGGAAGTGGGCGTCCAAAACTGGAGAGTTCAAATCAAAGATATATTATGAGTCTTGCTTCTCACATTTGGTGGTAGATCCCATATTCAAATGGATTTGGAAGTGTGCTTGCACGTTAAAGTTTAAAGTTTTTGGATGGCTTCTTTTATTAGACCGTTTAAACACCAGGGACATGATGCAACGCAGGAGCTAGATCGTTCATGATGATACATGTGTTCTTTGCCTCTCTGCCACACATGAGGATCGTGAACACCTTTTCTTTGCATGCAATTTCAGCAGAGGGTTTGGAATTACCTTGGGATTTCCTGGAACGCTCAGCACAACCAGAGTACATATGACATGGCTCTTGCTGCTAGAAGGGACTTTGGTTATCCTTTCTTCACTGAGGTCGTTTTTATTGCTACTTGGAACATCTGGATTCAACGGAATGGAAAGATCTTTAGAAATGAGAGACCCACCTTCATTTCTTGGAGGAGGAACTTCATCCATGATATTTCCTTACTGGCTCATAGAATCAAATGTAAATATAGGGATAGTCTAACTTCCTGGATAGCCTCTCTATCATAGGCCCATTGTAAGTAGTTTCTTTCCTAGCTCCTAGCTTCTCTGTAATTATGTAAACTTTTATTCTCCTAACTAATAAAATAGTGTGAGGCTGTTGCCTTGCAGTACATAGTCAAAAAACAAGAAGAAACATAACATAGTTCTGCTGGGGGCTCAGCACAACACACCCCTCAAATTAAATTAAGCACACCTGAAATTAAACTTTGCAACTATTCCGGTGGACACTGCATTAGAACCACCATGAGCAACGACACTGCCACCTTACTCGGAGTCGTCGTCCACGTCCTCGACTTCGTCCTTGTCCCTCTTCCTCTTGGCCAATACTTCTTTGCCTGAACCGCACACTTGGCTGTTGCTCTTCATCCAACCCTTGTAAATATTGAAGCAAAGGTAGCCATCCATTGCAGCATAGTGGATGTGGTATATATCTAGTACATTCCGCTGCCATGCATGACGATGAAACGTGTATGGAGGTTTCTCTAGTTTATCGTACGAAGGATGAACCATGGCTCCTGCCAGGGTCAGCATTGAAGGATGACGAGAGGACACCAGCCGATTCTTCTGGAGGTCGAAGGGGTTGCCTAGAACGAGACCAATCCGACGCAGGACATCCCTGTCGTTCTTAAAGTCTACAGTAACGAATTTCACTATTTTGTCCTTGAGGAAGTTCTTAAAATCCTGGCACTCAACGTTGGCGTGGCATATGTGGTAGACCAAGCAAACGTTATGTACGCAAACCTGGATCACAGTGGGCTTCTTCCTCTCTTCGTCCTTTAGATCCTTCTCTGGTCCCAGAACTGTGGTGTACTCAACATCTAGCCCAGCGACCCACTCATCATCCGAGTTTTCAAACATGTGTCTGAAGCGAGAAAGGCATCCTTTCACCGTCGCGGAAGAATGGGTGTAGATGACGTCGAACTCATCGCCGGTGATGGTTCTAGCCTTGTACTCACCGCCGATCATGGAGATTTGGGACGCCATGGATTTGGGAGGAGGGTTAGGATTAGTGGAACTACCGTGATTTGAATGTACATGACGACTAGGAGCGAACCGCCGTAGTATTGAAGGACGTCCGGGGACGAGTAGGAGCGAACTGCCAGCGTGCGAACGGCAGGGTAGTGGCTTCCCATTCCCCCATGATATGGGCTTTTGAGAGCCCTTGGATCTGAGATTGAACGGTTGCATGGCGTGATTCTAGACCTATGGGTGAATATCCTATCCTAGAGGGTTACTCTGCAAATTTTCAGCAACTTAGCATGCGACAGTTTGATCTCAGATCCAAGGGCTGCCAGCAGCCCGTATCATGGTCGCGCCTACCACGACCATCGCGTCGCTCGCGTGGTCGCGCCCTTGGAGATTTAACACGATGCATTAGGCTATCTGATGTTGGCATGTCATACATAGTCATCACTTAGTCACTCATACTACAACAAGGTTGGCTATAAGTTTATTTTTTTACTCCTCTCTATCTCTTTCTTCGTACTCCCTCCGTCCCATAATATAAGAATGTTTTTGACACTAGTGTAGTGCCAAAAACGTTCTTATATTATGGGACACAGGGAGTACTAGTATTTATTGCATTTGCCAAGGAGTGACCTCTTCCAATGAAATGGTGTTGCTAAGTTTGCTTCATTTAATTAGCTATAGACTCAAAATTGTCTTTTCACCTAGGTACACGCGCTTAGCACCGTTTCTTCCTTGGATCACCAAACTAGTCTCTCTCTTCTTGATTAACTTGCCACATCAGACTTTATGCCTATGTGGCAAGCTTAAGCACTTGTAGGAGCAAGTAAAAGTAAGTACAATAGTGCGCTTTACATGGCATTTTTGCATATGTGGAGGAAAGAGAGGCAAGGAAAAAGTGGAGAAGTGGGCTCTCATGCAAGAGCCAGCCTCTACTACATGGTGGAGCATTGGGAGAGGCACCTATGTGGAGGTGGTCAGGAATCAGGAGACTCACGCTAGTCGTAGCGCCGCAGTTAAAATGATAATGACAAGTCAAATCACGGGGGGCACCTGTCCAGCAGTAACTCGCTGTCAAATCACACAGCCCTACGTTTGCAGCAGCCTACTCCCTCGTCTTCTCGCGTCTCTGCCGAACCGACTAGGCGGAACTGCCCCGCTGCCTACCGCGTAGAAAAAGCCCCGCCCTTGACTTTTAAATAGTATACAGTATACTAATTTTGTATCCATGGATTGTGCCCGCACCATGGAGCAAAGCGTCTAGAAAACGGAGGAGAGATGGTGGTCTTGCAATAGAGAAGAGGGAGAGGCGAGATGGTGGTTTTGGACTGGAGATGATGGAGAGGAGAGGAGGTGGTTTTGCAATGGAGAAGATCAGAAGAGGGAGAGGCGAGACGGTGGTTTTGGAATGGAGATGATGGAGAGGAGAGGAGGTGGTTTTGCAATGGAGAAGAGGGAGAGGAGCGTGCGGCAGCGATTTAGGATTGGACGAGAGGGCCGGCGCGCTGTGACTGGATCAAAATCAAAATCAATTTACCTTTCAATTAAGAAAGCGACCCCACATTAACTAGTCTCCCTTTTATTCTGGGTCATAATTGACCATAATTTTCACACATAAAATATATGTTATACGTTGCAAAAATAATATAATTTGAAAGTACATCCAAATACGAACCAAACGATACAATTTTGGTGACATGCATTCACATTTTGCTTGTCAAATATAATACGTGGTCAAACTTTGACCCAAAATCGCAAAACAACAAAAAAATACTTCCAAGACCAGCGCCGCTCTTCCGCTCTTCTCCTCTTAAACCACCGCCGCTCCTCTCCTGTTCCAATCTAAATGTAGCGCCGCTCCTCTCCTCTTCCATTTCAAAACCACCGCCCCTCCTCTCCTCTTCCAGTCCAAAACCAGCGTCGCTCCTCTCCCGTTCTAATCCAAAACCAGCGTTGCTCCTCTCCTCTTCCATTCAAAAACCACCACCGGCGAGTGAAGGTGCTGTGGAGAAGTAGATCGATGGAGGAGTACAACCGATATGTGAGGATCGCAGACGGCGACCCTGTGAAGCTAGCTAGGATGTTGGAGATACAGTCTTGGTTTGACAACAAGGACCAACTAGCGGCGACGGCGACATCCATGGCCAAATATCTGCAACAAAGCGAAAAGGTGGCGATACTCCTGGAGGGAGTCGCGCCGGAGTACATAGAGCTGCTCCTCTGGGCCATGGAGCAAATAGATTCACCGAATCCGATCGTGAGGGAGCGGTGGTGGGAGTATCGATCCCAGATGGAGCATCCACTAGAGATTGAAGGATCGAGCATCTACAGGGTGCCGTTTGTGAGGGTTTCCTGCCAGAGCGAGCCGGTGGAGTCTTCGTCGACCGAACCCAACTTCAAGAGGAGAAAAGCAGTTGGCCTGACGACGCTTCCCCGCCATCGTCTCCCTCGCCGTTCACATCGTCTCACGGGGCGGCTGTCTGCCGCCGATGAATAAGAGGGGGCTGCCCCCCCCAGCCCAATAGTCGGGCAGGTTGTGAATTGTCAGGAGGAGCTTAGGGTTGTCAGTATTTGCAGGTTGTGAATTGTGTTTTGTGTTGTGTATTTTGAGAGTACTTTCTGATATGAATGTCTTTTGAATTTCAGATTTGCAGTTTGAGCATATGAAGTATTTTATAAATTCTAGAGATCTATTTTTAGCACTTAAAAAATGTAGTTTCATAGGAGTATAAAAGTGCAGACAATGTGATTCTCAGAGAAGAAACTGCAAGTTTCAGTTTCAGATAAGAAACTGCAAGTTCAGTTTCAGATAAGAAATTGCAACTTTCAGAGGCAGAGCATTTATATTAACACGGCCTTTTCAAACAGGGTTAACATCATGTTGGAAGTTTTATTCCTGGTCGAAAATGGAACTACCAGCCAGTTAACATCATGCTGATCAACATTCATGCATAGCACATCTTCATATGATGCACAGTCAAAATGCCCACACAATGTCGAGTGTGCGAAACGCAGAGAAAACGAGGGACGAAGTTTTGGCAAGTGTTGGACATGGTTTTGGGCTGCCCCGTGGTCACACCCTGATTTTCATGCCACAACACATAAGCTAATAAATCATGATAAAATGTGGTTTGACAAAAACTTTTGAGTGTTTTGGACCTTGCCCTGTATGGATTTTGTCTGTTGTTTGCAAGTGCTCTAAAAATCAAATAAATCCTCCAACTCCTATACTTCATCTCCTTGCTCCAAACTCTTGAACCAATGATCATGCCATGTGTATAGAGCAATATAGTATTTTCTAACAAAAATAATTTGGCCAAAAAGTATTTTCAAAAATTAGTTTTCCAAAAACCCATTGTACTGCAAGTACTTAATTCAGGGCAGTAAAAATCTTTCCAAAAATATGTTGACTCCTATTAGATATAGGATACCCAGAAACCACAAAAATATAATTTTAAAAGTTATTTTCCTATTTGATTTAAAGGCTTTTTCTTAAGGCCAGAAATGGTCTTTAATAGGTTAAAATTATTTTAAAGCTTTAAAAAAATTGAGAAAAATTAGGGAGACTCAATGGACATATATTTTCCATATATATGAGTTTCAACACATGGTCATGATCAAAATATTGGACAAAACCTCCCAAAACCATTTCTGCTCATTTCAAGGATTTGAAATATTTCTACAGGAAATATTTTCATAAAAATCCAATAAAATTCTAACATGTCACATATGACATTTTTGATGATCTTGCCAAGTACCATGTCATGGAGAATAGTATAACCCCATGAAACCCTCTCAAAACCACTTCTGTCCTTTTTCAAGTTTGAACATTTTGGCACTGTCAAACATGTCCAGATGCTCTAAAATTTGGTGCACATGCTCAAATGGTGTAATAATCTGCCCTAGACCAAATGCCACAACTTGGAGAGAATGTTATCTTGATCAAAGTACCCCAAAACCCTTTCTGTCCAGAACCAAATTTGAACAACTCTACATTGCCAAGTGTGTCCTTTTGATCTGAATTTTTGTGCACATGTTCAAATCCTCAAATGATGACACTACACCAAGTGGTGCATCAAGGAGAATAGATTTGCATGACTAAATCTGGGTAAAGCCATTTCTGTTGATTTCTAGGGTTTACAAAAGTTGCATTGGCAACTTTCTTAGAATGGACTCAAACTTGGTGGTCAACCTCAATTACGTGTGACACTTGATCCTGTTAATTCTCATGTCAAGTGGAGTTAATTTACTTGCCCAAAACTACAACATACACCTTCTGCAAAATTTCCAAAACCACCTTTTTGACCACTTCCACTAATCTCCATGACCCTATCTTTTTACCACAGCCCCTCCTAGTCTTCTCCTACCTCCAGTAACTCTCCCCTAGCCATTGCTCAATGGTTGAGGGGTAAAATACCCCCATTTACCTCCCTGGACAGGCCCTCTCTCCCTCTTCTTCTACCTCTCTCCTCTCCTAGTGGTTCACCAGGGCATCCAAGGCCACCTCCCCTTTATTTACTCACCCCACAAAGCCCCAGACACTAGTGGACACTCCCCTGGCACATAAACAATGCCATGGTGTGCAGAGCTCGCGCTCTGGAGCATGCTATAGTGCTCTCCGGCACTGTAGCACGCCCATTCCAAGGCCTCCCGTCGACCTTGGGCGCCGGAATCGTGTCCCCCGAGGCCGCCTCGGCGTCCACGACACGCAACACTGTCGGGCCCCTCCTCCCTCGCCCTCCTTATCCCTCCACGAGCCCACCCGAGCACGTCCATGGATGCTACCCATGGTGCACCATGGCCTCACCCATTTTAAGCTACCCCCGAGCTCACTCTCTCGCCTCTGTTGGGTCCCCCTCTCTCCTGTGCACCTCCCAGACATCCTCCTTCTCCCCCCCTCGTGCCCTCCAGCACCTTCCATGGTCAGAGTGCCGTCGCCGGCCTCCACTCCCATTCAGGCAAGGGCGGGCTTCTCCCCTCCTCCTCTCCTCACCAGGAAAGCATCCAGGGTCTGGCGACCCATTTCCCCCCATCTCCCTGACCGCTGGGGCACTGTGCCCCTGCCCATCATCGCCTGGGTGTCTGCCCGCCTTGGCCAATGCCCGCCGCGCCTCGGCCACCCTCCCTGCCATCCCCGGGGAGCCCCTGATGCGCCACTCCCTGGCGACCCCTCCGGTGGCCGCGGCTTGGCCAGGGGTGGCCTGTGTCGCCGGGGGAAGGCGCCGGCCGGCGCGCAGACGGGGCTCGATCCCCTCCTGTCACGAGCGCGGGAGGAGGAAGAAGACCCTGCGGGTGGGCCCGGCAGGTCAGTAACCCCGCCGGCCAGCCACGTCATTTAAGTGGAGACGGGCCAGCCGTTCTATGCTTCCCTTCGGCGAAAGCGTCACCGGGGAATACGCCTTCGGCGTGGTCTCCCATCGGGTGTCCGCGAGGAGCTGGGCCAGGCCCAGTGCGCTGCCCGGCTAAATTACGCTCAGTGCGTAAGATTAGGTATAAAACCCTTTTTCTCATTTTCTTTATCCAGTGAACTTCAAAAATCTCTAAACAAGTCAAACAGTGTCCAAATTTGATGATTCAAATTTCTAGTAGTTTCTAAATTCATTCCCTATCACATGGTGCTAGTTGCACATTTTTACAGAAATATTTCTTTCACAAATAATTAGCAAATCCTTTTTTCCATTTCTGTGATAAACTTTAGAAAATCACAGAGGGCTCAAATTTGATCCAAATGCCATGATTCAAATTCCTAGATGCTTCTAAGTTCATAACTTAGCTTATGAACATTTTTATTAATACTTTCTGTCCCACATAAAATAATGAGCCATTTCTTCATATTTGTCAACTTTGCAAATTCATAGGAAAATCATTTGAACTCCAAATCCAGTGAAACCAACTCCTAGATGCTTCTAAAATCATGCCTTGTTAAATAGATATCTTTGCTCATTTTTCAAAATAATATTTCTGTACACCTCTTGCAAATCCATAAACCCCTTGATTCTATCATATTTAAATCTTCAGAAATAACCATTGATCCAATTCCAATGAAACCATTCTGGTTATTTTTCATATAACCAAGGGAGTCCTAGAAAAGTCAACTTCATATTTTTAGAGCACTTTTATTTTCTGCCTTGTTGTGTTGCTTATTATGGTTGCTTTCAACGATAGTTGACGAAGTAGACGAAATGCTTGGAGTTGGACCAGAGATATTTGAAGACCTCGAAGACTTTGTTAAAATAGGAAAGCAGCCCTTTGACCATGATGAACCATTTTACATCATGATGGCATTTCCGTTGCTTCACTGAGTGCATGATATACCTTGAATGGCAACCTTGCTAGGCTTGCCTCCGTTGCATACTCCATTCATTCTTGCATTGTTCATGACTCTGCCCTTGCTTAGAGTTGTGTTGGTGGGTTGTAGAAATGTGCTTTAGTAAATGGCTACGCAAAGTGGGTTAGGGTTATGCATGGAAAGAAACAAGTGTGGTTTGACATACTTGCAAAAAGCCCAGTGGGTGCCACTAATGCCCCTGGGAGATGATGATGAACTAGGTCACTACTTGGTGTAGAGGTAGTGGACCGAGGCTCGATAAAAGTGTTGTTTACAAAGACGGATTAGATTTAAGATTTGTCGACTGTCCCAACCTTACATGCGCAACCACTCTACCCTTGTATGGGAAAGGGCATTATTGATTACCTAGGCCGATACTAGCTTGGAGCCCGCATTACTAGTGACGGGAGAGTTGTTGGTGCGCTCTCTTGGGACGGGGTCGTGCCAGGTAGGGCGGCCATGACTGTCTTCACAGGGCACCGGACACACCATTGGTACCCCGTGCTTGTGGTATGTGATGAATATTGGAGCGAGGCTCCACAATTTTAAGTTGTGAAATGTTGGGCACGGGGGTTACTACCAATCAAGTGGACTCTATGTTAGTATCGTCTAGGGAAAGATAGTGATCGGGTGCTTACCCCGGGTACTTGAGGTACCGCGGGTCGTGGATGACACGGAAGTTCCCCGGATCTTGTGGGTAAAGTGTGCAACCTCTGCAAAGTGTAAAACTATTCGAATAGCCGTGTCCATGGTCAAGGACAGTTGGGTGGTGCTGCTTAGACTACGTCCATATGTTTCTGACAAACAACACGGTTTGGTAAAAATATTGACGTGATTCATGAGTAAGTCACGATGAGCTTGAGCATAAGTTGTTCATAACTCTCTCTCGATGTTGATGTATGTAACCTCCTGATACTTGTTGCAGACGCATTCATATTCTTGATAAATGTTGATCATACTTGCATGAGAAAAACTAGCTTTCCGCAAAAATGCCAAAATTAGCAGTAGTGCCTGGCATAATTATTCTGTTATCACCCTTGGGTTGCTTTCGAGTACATTCAAAGTACTCATTGGCTTGCCACTAGTTATTTTATCGGCCAGGCATGAAAGAACAAGAGAAAGATGAAGATTTCTTTGGCGACGAACATGCGAGCTAGGACGCTTCCCAGTCAGAATGCATGTAGGCTTAAGGCAGATGGCATGGGTCCAAGTTATCGACGAAGATTTCCGCTATGATGTTATACTCAAGACTTGACCATAATGGTCCTACTTGTGTAATACGGTATGTATGGATGTAAGACTCTGGTTATTCAGCTTCTGTGTGTTCAATGAGCATTGATCTCTGGGATCACTGTACACGTGCATTCAGTGATCACGACTTAAGAGTCGGGGTCCCCACAGAGCTGGTATCAGAGCTATCCTGACTGTAGGAAGCCTTAGTTAGCATGGTCGTTAGTTAGGGTAAAACTATTTCCAAAACTATTACTAGTTTTCAAAACTATCTATACTTCTCTTCCCTTCTCAGTTTTTAGAAAACTAAGGTATACTTTCCCTGTCGATCTCTTCCCTTCAAAACTATTGCAAACGGCCGCTAGCACCCTCAAGCCCCTGACCACGGGATTCCTTGTAATCCTCGTGGATAGCCTAGAAGGAGTACACCTTGCCAAACACTCACCCACCTCTTCTGAACCCAAGATTGGCGACACCACGACAAGACAGTGCCAACAGAAGATACACCTTTGAAGAATGATGACATGAAGACCGAGAGGATGGTGACACTTTTGAATTTGCCCAGGATGATGCAACGTTAGCCTATGCTGATCATGGCATAGGATATGCAAGATCATGATATACATCGCTAATAGAGTAAACCTGTCACCACCGTTGTTGTATCGGCAACCACCGGTGGATGAGAACCTCGCCATTTGGTCTGCCTCACTATAGTGAGCAGGAAAACGGTTCTCTTCATACCCCGCTCTTGGTGTCGATGTTGTCATCAACGTAACCGGCATGCTAGACCTCTACTATGCCTTGTTAATGTCATTGCATAAAGGATTACCTACATGGTACCATCGATGCCTTAGAAGACAAAAAGGGATCGTCATGAATAAGAAGACAACAGAAGACCGAGTCAATGCCTGCTATGAGGAGCCACCTTCACCCCATCACTTCAACAGGCAAGAAGTTGTTGAAGAATCTTTAGGCTCAACCTGGATCGTTTCATTGAACAACTACAAGAGACGTAGCAACACCTGAGGAAAACTCAGAAGACTGCACGAGGCTCAAGGCACGATTACTGAGTCCGAGAACCCCTAGGGTAGGATGAGTCGTGTACCCCCTATGCGCAGTCGAGTCCGTATGATGGTTCGAATATAACCATGATTGTGTGTTGCTTGTTTTTATTTGTTTGTGTTTTGACATAGGTCGCACTTTTGCCATAGGTAACAAGTATGCGACTATATCACCTTCCTTACCTTGTTTCTTTTGTTTGGCCCTTTTTGACACTTGTTTGTTTGCACCTACACTATAGAACCCTCTTTAGGCATCCCCCTTTATGCTACTTATCCCTCTCATCTCTCTCCTCAACTGAAGACCAGCAAGACAAGATGCACCAAGGTGTCTACTTCGGCGACCAACTAGCACTGAAGAACTTTTCTACAGCCTCCTCGACCAAGTAAACCCCGTAGAGTCATGTTTAACCCCTAGACTAGAAACCCATTCTTAGACCGTTCGAGACTTCACGAGATACCCCAGCTCGAGTCCTTAACCATGTGCTTAACCCATAGAATTGCAAGAGAACAAGTTAAGCCTCCGTAAGCTTGCTTATCACTGGGCTCATTATGGAACTAGTGGATGTAGTGAGCAAGCACATTTTCACCCTAATATAGCACAAGAACTGACGATGCCATAAGGAAGACCAATTTGAGGATATAGGAATAGAGGACAAATGACTTCATGAGTTTGTATCAGTGACCCTGAGGAATTTTCTAAGACTTTGGTAAATCATGAGTGATGATTGGACTTGGCCTATACGAGATGATGCTTTCGATGGTATAAGGTTATTTGTTGGAAGGACTAGATAGACTATTGGCATCTCAGAAACCGTGCTTAAGGATAAGATAATAAAATGTTCACTCGCACACTAGAATCCTTGAAACCCTTAAGCCCTACTAAGCCACAACATGGTCGGATCCTGACCTTGGGCTTTGGCTCTAGATCGATATGACCTTGGCCAATGCTCAACCGCGTCCATCACCAATGCCTCAGCCCACTTTACGTACCCCATAGACTTCATGGAGTGCTTGGACAAGTTAGTTGTCATCTTTCTTTGATGACATACTTGTCTACCCGAAGACGGAAGAAGAATCGTTGAGCTGGTTAAGGAACATCTGAAGATCATCATGTCTAGGAGGAAGAACTACACCAACCACCATCTTCAAGAAGTATACCTCTGCATCAAAGACCAGGCATATCTGCAAACCACTTCTCTCAAAGGAACAAGCATTTCCATGTCAAAGGGAAGCTCACACCAAGATTTATCGGCCCTCTCCAAGATCACTACAAGACGAAGAATAGACGGCTACCAGCTAGAGTTATCACCTGAGTCACCCATTGTGCACAACGTTTTTCCACACGACACCACTCTGGAAACGTTTCCAACTTCCTAACTAGCCCGGTCTCTACAAGGACATCGACCACGAGCCATCGACCTCCAGCCCAATATGACCTACGCAAGAGACCCCAATTGCAATTTGGATCAAGCAGGACGACAAACACGAAGCCATGCCATTGAGTACGTCAAGCTTCAATGGAGCACCAAACGGAAGCAGAAGCAGTATGAGGACGTGAAGACTACCCCAAATCCAAGTTTCCGTATTCCTTTCCGCGCCTAGTTTGGGAATCTCGGGGACAAGATTCTTGTAAGGGGGTAGGTCTGTCACACCTTGATTTTCATGCCACAACACTTAAGCTAATAAATCATGATAAAATGTGGTTTGACAAAAACGTTTGAGTGTTTTGGACCTTGCCTTGTTTGGATTTTGTCTGTTGTTTCCAAGTGCTCTAAAAATCAAATAAATCCTCCAACTCCTATACTTCATCTCCTTGCTCCAAACTCTTGAACCAATGATCATGCCATGTGTACAGAGCAACATAGTATTTTCTTACAAAAATAATTTGGCCAAAAAGTATTTTCAAAAATTAGTTTTCCAAAAACACCTGAATTAAGATTTGTACTGCAAGTACTTAATTCAGGGCAGTAAAAATCTTTCCAAAAATATGTTGACTCCTCTTAGATATAGGATACCCAGAAACCACAAATATATAATTTTAAAAGTTATTTTCCTATTTGATTTAAAGGCTTTTTCTTAAGGCCAGAAATGGTCTTTAATAGGTTAAAATTATTTTAAAGCTTTAAAAAAATTTGAGAAAAAGTAGGGAGACTCAATGGACATATATTTTCCATATATATGAGTTTCAACACGTGGTCATGATCAAAATATTGGACAAAACCTCCCAAAACCATTTCTACTCATTTCAAGGATTTGAAATATTTCTACAGGAAATATTTTCATAAAAATCCAAGAAAATTCTAACATGTCACATATGACATTTTTGATAATCTTTCCAAGTACCATGTCATGGAGAATAGTATAACCCCATGAAACCCTCTCAAAACCACTTCTATCCTTTTTCAAGTTTGAACATTTTTGCACTGTCAAACATGTCCAGATGCTCTAAAATTTGGTGCACATGCTCAAATGGTGTAATAATATGCCCTAGACCAAATGGCACAAGTTGGAGAGAATGTTATCTTGATCAAAGTACCCCAAAACCCTTTCTGTCCAGAACCAAATTTGAACAACTCTACATTGCCAAGTGTGTCCTTTTGATCTGAATTTTTGTGCACATGTTCAAATCCTCAAATGATGACACTACACCAAGTGGTGCATCAAGGAGAATAGATTTGCATGACTAAATCTGGGTAAAGCCATTTCTGTTGATTTCTAGGGTTTACAAGAGTTTCATTGGCAACTTTCTTAAAATGGACTCAAACTTGGTGGTCAACCTCAATTATGTGTGACACTTGATCCAGTTAATTCTCATGTCAAGTGGAGTTAATTTACTTGCCCAAACCTACAATAAACACCTTCTGCAAAATTTCCAAAACCACCTTTTTTACCACTTCCACTAATCTCCATGACCCTATCTTTTTACCACAGCCCCTCCTAGTCTTCTCCTACCTCCAGTAACTCTCCCCTGGCCATTGCTCAATGGTTGAGGGGTAAAATACCCCCATTTACCTCCCTGGACAGCCCCTCTCTCCCTCTTCTTCTACCTCTCTCCTCTCCTAGTGGTTCACCAGGGCATCCAAGGCCACCTCCCCTTTGTTTACTCACCCAACAAAGCCCCAGGACACTAGTGGACACGCCCCTGGCACATAAACAATGCCATGGCGTGTAGAGCTCGAGCTCTAGAGCATGCTACAGTGCTCTCCGGCACTGTAGCACACCCATTCCAAGGCCTCCCGTCGACCTTGGGCGCCGGAATCGTGTCCCCCGAGGCCGCCTCGGCGTCCACGACACGCAACACTGTCGGGCCCCTCCTCCCTCGCCCTCCTTATCCCTCCACGAGCTCACCCGAGCACGTCCATGGATGCTGCCCATGGTGCACCGCGGCCTCACCCATTTTAAGCTACCCCCAAGCTCTCTCTCGCCTCGGTTGGGTCCCCCTCTCTCCCGTGCACCTCCCAGACATCCTCCTCCTCCCCCCTCGTGCCCTCCAGCACCTTCCATGGTCGGAGTGCCGCCGCCGGCCTCCACTCCGATTCGGGCAAGGGCGGGATTCTCCCCTCCTCCTCTCCTCACCAGGAAAGCATCCAGGGTCCGGCGACCCTTTTCCCCCCATCTCCCTGACCGTCGGGGCACTGTGCCCCTGCCCATCATCGCCTGGGTGTCCGCCCGCCTTGGCTAGTGCCCGCCACGCCTCGGCCACCCTCCCTGCCATCCCCGGGGAGCCCCTGATGCGCCGCTCCCTGGCGACCCCTCCGGTGGCCTGTGTCGCTGGGGGAAGGCACCGGCCGGCGCGCAGACGGGGCTCGATCCCCTCCTGTCGCGAGCGCGGGGGGAGGAAGAAGACCCTGCGGGTGGGCCCCGCAGGTCAGTGACCCCGGCGGCCGGCCACGTCATTTAAGTGGAGACAGGCCAGCCGTTCTACGCTTCCCTTCGGTGAAAGCGTCACTGGGAAATACGCCTTCGGCGTGGCCTCCCATCGGGTGTCCGCGAGGAGCTGGGCCAGGCCCAGTGCGCTGCCCGGCTAAATTACGCTCAGCACATGAGATTAGGTATAAAACCCTTTTTCTCATTTTCTTTATCCAGTGAACTTCAAAAATCTCTAAACAAGTCAAATAGTGTCCAAATTTGATGATTCAAACTTCTAGTAGTTTCTAAATTCATTCCCTATCGCTTGGTGCTACTAGCACATTTTTACAGAAATATTTCTTTCACAAATAATTAGCAAATCCTATTTTTCCATTTCTGTGATAAACTTTAGAAAATCACAGAGGGCTCAAATTTGATCCAAATGCCATGATTCAAATTCCTAGATGCTTCTAAGTTCATAACTTAGCTTATGAACATTTTTATTAATACTTTCTGTCCCACATAAAATAATGAGCCATTTCTTCATATTTGTCAACTTTGCAAATTCATAGGAAAATCATTTGAACTCCAAATCCAGTGAAACCAACTCCTAGATGCTTCTAAAATCATGACTTGTTAAATAGGTATCTTTGCTCATTTTTCAAAATAATATTTCTATACACCTCTTGCAAATCCATAAACCCCTTGATTCTATCATATTTAAATGTTCAGAAATAACCATTGATCCAATTCCAATGAAACCACTCTGGTTATTTTTCATATAACTAGGGGAGTCCTTGAAAAGTCAACTTCATATTTTTAGAGCACTTTTATTTTCTGCCTTGTTGTGTTGCTTATTATGGTTGCTTTCAACGATAGTTGACGAAGTAGACGGAATGCTTGGAGTTGGACCAGAGATATTTGAAGACCTCAAAGACTTTGTTAAAACAGGCAAGCAGCCCTTTGACCATGATGAACCATTTTACATCATGATGACATTTTCGTTGCTTCACTGAGTGCATGATATACCTTGAATGGCAACCTTGCTAGGCTTGCCTCCGTTGCATACTCCATTGATTCTTGCATTGTTCATGACTCTGCCCTTGCTTAGAGTTGTGTTGGTGGGTTGTAGAAATATGCTATAGTAAATGGCTACGCAAAGTGGGTCAGGGTTATGCATGGAAAGAAACAAGTGTGGTTTGACATACTTGCAAAAAGCCCAGTGGGTGCCACTAATGCCCCTGGGAGATGATGATGAACTAGATCACTACTTGGTGGAGAGGTAGTGGACCGAGGCTCGATAAAAGTGTTGTTTACAGAGACGGATTAGATTTAAGATTTGTCGACTGTCCCAACCTTACATGCGCAACCACTCTACCCTTGTATGGGAAAGGGCATTATTGATTACCTAGGCCACTGGTTATTTTATCGGCCAGGCATGAAAGAACATGAGTAAGATGTAGATTTCTTTGGCGACGAACATGCGAGCTAGGACGCTTCCTAGTCAGAATGCCTGTAGGGTTAAGGCAGATGGCATGGGTCCAAGTTATCGACGAAGATTTCTGCTGCGATGTTATACTCAAGACTTTACCATAATGGTCCTACTTGTGTAATACGGTATGTATGGATGTAAGACTCTGGTTATTCAGCTTCTATGTGTTCAATGAGCATTGATCTCTGGGATCACTCTACATGTGCATTCGGTGATCACGACTTATGAGTCGGGGTCCCCACACCCGTCTAGGCTTTCATTTTTAACATGCGCAGCCCATGACCTCGGATGGGAGGTCCATATGCCTGTTCGTATTTTCTTAGGGGCATCATGTATCGACCGGCCTATGAACCTCCCATCCGAGGTTTTATTTTTGGCACCCCAATTTATGTTTTTTTAAGAAAACGCAGAGGTCTGTTCTATTTTTCTACTCCCTCCGTTCCAAAATATTTGTCTGTCGGATTTCAGGTTCCGGCAGACCCTTAAGGTTCGAACACTGGGGTGCGCGTGGAGATTATGCCTTCTACCTCCCCGCCTCGCAAAGATCTAAACTACTGAAAGAACTGCACAAGGGACACAAGATTTATACTGGTTTGGGCCACCGATGTGGTGTAACACCCTACTCCAGTGTGTGGTTGGTGGATTGCCTCCTGGGGCTGATGATGATGAGTAATACAAGGAAGAACAGCCTCGCGAGGGTCTATCCCTGGCTGGGGCGATGAACTGCTAGGAGGAGTTCAGTCACCCTTCTCTCTCTCTCTCTCTCTCTCTCTCTCTCTCTCTTACCCTGCTTCCTAGCCAACCGAACGAACCGCCCTCTTGCTATGTGGGCGGCTGGTCCTATTTGTAGAGGCCCTGGTCCTCTTCCCAAATATTGAGCGGGAAGGGAGCCAACAATGGCGGGCTAATTTGAAGGGGGGCAGCAAGTATCAACTATCCTGACAAAAGCAGTCTTCCCCTGCGCAAAGCTCTGGCGATGACGCCGTCATGGGCTCCACGGTGACCTCCGTCTCGTAGTCCTCCTGGTCTTGGTCTCGTTGCACCGAAATGGCAACCTTTGCCTGAAGCCTCGGTACTCCGCGGCTGCGCTTGCCCCCTTTGCACCAAAGAGGAAAGAAGGACGCTGCACACGCTGGCACCCGCCTGGCGCCCTGAGTCGTCATGGCTTGCGTCACGGGCGCCTCGCGAGGTACCCCGCCTTGATCTCTCCGCCTCCTCGCGAGCCAGCCTGACGAGGCCCTGCCTGAGGAAGCTCCGTGTCGTCCGCCTCGCGAGGCTTGGCCCCTCGCGAGGGTCTTGAGTCTTGTGCTGGTGAAGATGGGCCATGCTAGGCCTCCTTTGAGCCACGCCGCAGGCCGCAGGCAGGCAAGTCTGGGGACCCCCGTTCCCAGAACGCCGACAGTAGCCCCCGGGCCCAATGTGCGCTCGGACTTGGCCGTGCCGAGAGGCAAAAGGGCAAGGGCGAAGCGCCGCGTGCCCTAACAGCCTGCGGCTTTGGGCGCCGCATGGCGGTTGATGGGACGTGGGCGCCACTGTTCCCCCCATGCCCCCTTATTTTGCACCCTGCTAGGCGGACTTGTAGTTGCACGCAGGCGCTCCCCTTCCTGTTGCTCGAGCGTCCCCTGTTCTTCCTTCCTTTGAACCCCTGCTCCCGCCTCCAATCCAATCTCGAATCTTCCCCCTCCTTCCCATCGCCATGACTCCGACGAGGAAGTAGAGAGGGGAGGAACCCATGCCTCCATCTTGTGCGCCGCCATCGGTGGCCCCCGCCGCCGGCCAGTCGTCCGTACTCAATCAAGAGTGCTAGGGTAGGGACAGCTTGGCTCTGGCCACTGTCTTCAATGAGTGCGGGAGGACGACGGCCTGGCCCGCGTCCCACTTCTCCATTGACAGGATAGCAACCGAGGTCCCATGTTTTACTGACGCCTTGTGGGCGGGTCTGGTTCCCCCCTTCTCTGATTTCTTCAATGCCGTGCTCTCCCATTATCAGATCCACATGATGCATCTAAGTCCTGAGTCCATCACCCTCCTTTTCCGTCTTCGCCTTCGTTTGCGAGGCCATGGTGGGCATCCCTCCTTCGGTTGCCTTGCTGCGCCACTTCTTCTCACTGCACCTTGTCGACCCTTCCCAATGCTGGGCGTGTGTGAGCTTTGCTATCGAGCCTGAGACCAAGGCCTCTGGGATTGACTTCAAACTCCCCCAGCCTGCGGTTGGGTTCCGCGAGCAGTGGTTGTATGTGGACACAGGGGTATCCAGCCCCCTGCTATCGGAGCCGACCTCGCCTGCTGTCCCCAATTCGGGTTGGGGCCAGGAGATGCTCAAGAGCCCCCGGCTCGTCTTTGTCTGGAGCCGCTTCACGCTCCTGAGGAAGCTCGGCGTGACAGTGCCTAAGGTGGTGAAGGAGTTTCTGTTATGCCGTGTTGCTCCCCTTCAACGCCACTCTCGCCAGATGTCGGCCTTCCGCGAGCGCGAGGATAACATGAGGCTCCAGGAAGAGGACCTGGCCCCCATGGTGATGAAGTCGACGCTCTTGACCTTGGTCGGGGACCTCAATCCCGGCAACATCCGGTAGGGAGGGGCCTTGCTGTATCTCTGCCAGAGCAGGGCCGACTTCGTGAAGCAGATGCCCACCTTTGATGAGTGGGGGGTGCGCCCCGCCGGCCTCCAGGGACCTCGCGAGAATCCAATGGTGGTGACTGCCCTTCGAACCGGCCAAGGCGGCTCCTCCTCAAGTGGCGGAGCAAGGAGGCAGGAGGCGCCGGAGGCCGAGGGGGCTCCTGATGAGGTGGCTGCGCCGGGTGATGCTCGCGAGGGGACAGCTCCTGGGACCCGCGCCGCTGCGGCTGAAGGTGGCAAGTAGCCACACCCAGCGCCCGGGGCTGGGGCCTTGGGGGCCCAGCCGCGTCTTCTGGCAAGGTGATGGGCGGCACGCGCCAGGCAGGCGCCCCTGACGCGGATCGCTCTGATACACCATCCTCGCCGCAGGTTGATCCTTGCGCTCTTCTCTTGGGCCGCTTCCGCGTGGACTTTGAGGCCCTCCGAAGGAAAAGGGAGGCCCTGGGTGACGACTTCCCTTGTCGCGTGCTGAAGCGCAGGAAGTACTTCGCCACTGACGAGTAAGTATTCTTCCTCTATGGCTCCTGATCCTCTTGTTGCTTTTACTGATCCTTGCTCCACAGGCCCCTCCCGGCCGAGCTCGCAGAAGTAGCAGAGGTGTCACCTCCTTTGGCTTCGCCCCCTCTACCGTCCTCAAATGCTCCGAGCAGCTCTGCCCTTGTGGTGAGGGCATCTGAAGGGGTGGACCACCCCGAGGTGCACCGCGGCCCTTTATTCCCCGCGATTTTCCTTCGTGGGCCCTCTCGGGGAATAGCCAGCCTGCCGTGGGCTTCTCGTCTGGTCGAGGACTGTGACTGGTTGGGGCGCCTCCTGCGCCCTTCATCTGGAGATGGGCTGCCTCCAGGTCGGGCTTCTGGTGTGGCGCGCCAGGCCTTCGCGAGGGCGCTAGCCCCCAGCCCCCTGCCTAGAGGAGGAACGATGATTCGTGGCCCCCGGCGCTTGCTTGGGGCGGATGATGGTGTGGAAGACGTGCTTGAGCGCGCCCGGGAGCGCCGCGCTCGCCGCCAAGGGTTCCTTCGTAGGCCGGCCGACGCGGTGAACTTGCTTGGGGAGGAGCTTGCTGATGAAGACGCGCGCCTGGAGGCTGAGGGCCTGCACCTGGCTGCAGGGAGGCGCGAGCTGGAGGCCGCCATTGCCCTCGCGCGCCGTCAGCGTGATCTTGATGATGAAGAGGTAAAGGCGTCGCTGGAGGCCTCTCAAGTGGCCCGGTCCCAGGCCGCTGAGGAGGCCCGGGGAGCTGATCGGTGGTGTGAGGCGGCGGAGGAGCGGGCTCGTGAGCTCCTGGCCTGGTGCCACTCACTGGAGGAGCAAGCGGAGCTGCACGAGTTGGCCCTTGCATCGATGCGGGTGGCCTCCGGCGACCCAGCTCAGCTCCAAAGGCGCGAAGAAGTGTTGACGCTGGAAGCCGCCGAGCGCACCCGCGAGTACGAGCGGCTGGAGACGAGGGAGCGCTTGGTGACGCAGGCGGAGGACGACGTCGCTGCACGGGAAGCTCGTGTCCTGGAGGAGGTCGGACCTCGGGTGGCGATAGCGTGCCAAGACCTCGAACGCGAGTTCGAGAAGAGGCTAGAGTTGATCCGGGTCGAAGCTGAAGGGAGGACCGCAGTCTTGAGGGCCAAGTGGGAGGAGGCGACGCGGCTGGCCGACGCCTCCCGGGCCGCCCTTGAGGTAGCGCGAGGGGAGTTAGCCGCCTCTCAGGCCGAGGTGCTCCGTCTTCGCTAGCGGGTGGAGGAAACTGAGGGCGTCGCGCACCAGAACGCGGATGAGATATGTCAGCAGCAGGTCCTGGAGCACATGCACAGCCCCATGCTCGCTATGCTCCGGGAGAGGGCTAGCGCAGCCTTGGGCAACATCTGTGAGGAGGCTGTTGGCGAGCCGCACACAGCCAACTCGCTGGCAACCTTCAGTTTTTCACTGCCATGGTGACGTAGCTGGAGGCGCGGTCGGCCAGGGCCGACGGGTTGGTGGAGGAGAGGAGCGGTGCCCTGCTCGGGCGCACCTTTTCCCGTGTCTTCAGTCATCTCCTGAACATGGATTCCCGCTTTGATTTTGACGTCGTCATCGCCCCAGTTCCCCAGGCCGTCTGAGGCGACATGGCGCACTGGGTGGAAGACAACGTGGACACCCTCGTTAGGGCCTTCGCTTCGGATGACAACGACGTGATCGTGGCTGCTGGCGCGGTGAATAGTCCTGACGCCGCTCGCGGCGACGCAGACGATGATGGCGAGCCAGGCGATGCCAGCGACGGCTCGGGAAGCGCTGCCGAGGACGCACTGGGGGATTGGTCTGACTGAGTGTGTATCGCTCCCGTCTTTTTTACCCTGCATGAATAGAACTCAGGCTTTTGACCTGATGGCCGTGAGAGCATTTTGGGAGGGGAAGCCCCTCGTGTAAATCTTGTGGTCATTGTATTAGTAGTTGTCATATTGCACGAGCGCCTGCGCCTGGTGGCTGGCTGGTTTACCTTTGTTTCACGCTAGCCCCGAAGCAGCCTGTGGGAGGGCATGACATCTGGGGTGTTCTTTAGTTGAACTCGTAGGATACGGGAGTGTTGCCGGCGGGGAGCTTCACAGGCGTTGGCCTTGCTTCGTAGGCTCTGGGCATTTTCCAAAACGAGATAGCTTCTCAGGCACTCGCCTTGCTTCACAGGCTCTGGGCCTTTTCCAAAATGCGATAGCTTCACAGGCTCTGGGCCTTTTTCAAAATGCGATAGCTTCACAGGCACTCGCCTTGCTTCACAGGCTCTGGGCCTTTTCCAAAACGCGATAGCTTCTCAGGCACTCGCCTTGCTTCACAGGCTCTGGGCCTTTTCCAAAACGCGATAGCTTCACAGGCACTCGCCTTGCTTCACAGGCTCTGGGCCTTTTTCGAAATGCGATAGCTTCACAGGCACTTGCCTTGCTTCACAGGCTCTGGGCCTTTTCCAAACAGGGCAACCTCCGCAGGCACCCGAAGATCCTCCCGAGAGGGAGCGACAGCAGCAGTTCGGGTTGCGCACGAGCCAGGCCTGACTGGACTTGTGAGGGGAGGCAGCTGTGGCGAAGCGGTAACCAGAACGTGAGAAATGGCTCGAGCGAGAATAAACACCCCTTCCCCGAACACACGCAAATCTCAAATTCGAATCCAACTTAAATCCAGCGGGGGAAAAGCTACAGCCAAAGGGAAAGGCAATGAAAAGCAGACAAAAGGCCGTGTCCGGCACCTAATCTAGTCTTGGACGTCTTCTCACCAGCGCGGAGCTAAGTGGTGTCCACTGGGCGTGGGAGGGAGCCCCAGGGCCTGAGGCCGGCACCCCTGAGACTCCGGGGCATGTACAACCCCACTCATTATTACGTGAGAGTGTCATGGGGCGGCGAGCTTCACAGGCACCGGGCCTTCTTCACAGGTACTGGCCTTGCTTCATATCGCCAGACGAGGGCCCCGCCTTGCGCCACACTCTAGTGCCATCAGCAACGACCGGAACCCAGGACGCCGCCCGATGGGGTAGAGCGGTCGCCAGCGGTTCCCCCGACGACCACGGGTCCTCTGCCAGGGGCAGGCCCTGAGGCACCTCCCCAGCAGAGGGCCTACCTCCTGAGAACGCCTTGCTCCGAATGCCACGGTGGTGATGTTGGATCTCGGCCCCTCTCCTGCAGCCCCCTGCGCCCTCCTCCCGAGCGGTAGGAGACTGTGGGAGCGGGGCAGCTGCTTGCCGCGGCGACCTGCACCTCCTGTGATCCATGGTTAGCGTATACCTGCTCCTAAAGAGTTAGCGGCGCCCGATAATAGTTGCCTCCAGCGTGGCCAGCGGGTCCGTCCCGGGGCTCATGGAAAGGCTCGGCTTCCATTGCCTCGTCCCCCCAGCTTGGGCCGAGGAGCGAGCCTTGTCCGTTCTCGTGAGGGTGTCCTTGGTCCATCATGAGGGGCACGTATTCCTCCGTCGCCGTCATCCCGAGTGCCACGCCGTGATGCCCCGCATGCCACGCGGTCCCACCTATCATGCCCACTGCGGGGTGGCAACGTGGCCGCCCACCGGGGCCGTGGGTCGCGTTGAGTCCTTCTTCTTTGCAGGCCGGGGGCGGGGGCAGCGCCGCCGCCGGTCCGGTGCTGACAGCTTCGCTGGCGTCGGAGTAGCCTTGGAGCCTGCGGGCGCGCGCGGAGCCCCCGCGCGGGTCGCCCTAGGCTTGAGATGGGAGCTGGGTGGAGAACGGGTGAGCCCCCAAGGAGGCGAAGCCCAGGAGCTCCGCCACTCGCTCCAGCAGCACGTCGTGGCCGCCCTCCAGCAGTCTGCACCGCAGCAGCTCTCGGGCCACCGTGAGCGCGGCCCTCGAGATCGCCTGCTCCCGGCGGGTGTAGGGTGTCGCGGTCGCGGCGTGATTGGAGGCCCTTGCTACCGACCATGCCTGCCGCGGTGTGAGGGTTGTCGAAGTTTGTCCGCGTCACCCGCGGCCCGCAGCGCCCTGTGGACCACCGGCTGCCTGGGGCGCAGGGTCGCCCGAGGCGAGCGGTTCTGCGCGGCGGGCCACGCAGCCCATGGGTCGGGGTTGCCCTCCTGGTCGCCGGGCATGGTGATGACGACGCGACGGGGCACGAAGCGGTGGAAGACGAATTCCGTCGCACCCCTACCTGGCGCGCCAAATGTCGGATTTCGGGTTCCGGCAGACCCTTAAGGTTTGAACACTGGTGTGCGCGTGGAGATTACGCCTTCTACCTCCCCGCCTCGCAAAGATCTAAACTACTGAAAGAACTGCACAAGGGACACAAGATTTATACTGGTTCGGGCCACCGATGTGGTGTAACACCCTACTCCAGTGTGTGGTTGGTGGATTGCCTCCTGGGGCTGATGATGATGAGTAATATAAGGAAGAACAGCCTCGCGAGGGTCTGTCCCTGGCTGGGGCGATGAACTGCTAGGAGGAGTTCAGTCACCCTTCTCTCTCTCTCTTACCCTGCTTCCTAGCCAACCGAATGAACCGCCCTCTTGCTATGTGGGCGGATGGTCCTATTTATAGAGGCCCTGGTCCTCTTCCCAAATATTGAGCAGGAAGGGAGCCAACAATGGCGGGCTAATTTGAAGGGGGGCAGCAAGTATCAACTATCCTGACAAAAGCAGTCTTCGCCTGCGCCAAAGCTCTGGCGATGACGCCGTCTTGGGCTCCACGGTGACCTCCGTCTCGTAGTCCTCCTGGTCTTGGTATCGTTGCATCGAAATGGCAACCTTTGCCTGAAGCCTTGGTACTCCGCGGCTGCGCTTTCCCCCTTTGCACCAAAGAGGAAAGAAGGATGCTGCGCGCGCTGGCACCCGCCTGGCGCCCTGAGTCGTCACGGCTTGCGTCACGGGCGCCTCGCGAGGTACCCTGCCTTGCTCTCTCCGCCTCCTCGCGAGCCAGCCTGACGAGGCCGTGCCTGAGGAAGCTCCGTGTCGCCCGCCTCGCGAGGCTTGGCCCCTCGCGAGGGTCTTGAGTCTTGTGCTGGTGAAGATGGGCCGTGCTGGGCCTCCTTTGAGCCACGCCGCAGGCCGCAGGCAGGCAAGTCTGGGGACCCCCGTTCCCAGAACGCCGACATTGTCTTTCTAGGCATTTCAAATGGACACAACATACGGATGTATGTAGACATATTTTAGAGTGTAGATTCACTCACTTTGCTTCGTATGTAGTCACTTGTTAAAATCTCTTGAAAGACAAATATTTAGGAAGGGAGGGAGTATATAAGAATAGGAACGCCAGGTCCAACTTATGTTTCCCTTCTAACTATATTATAAATATTTAAATTATTTTATATGTTAACTATTTAGTTCACATAATTGGCTAATAGATGACCGGTCTCGCATGACCGCTCTCGCGATCCCCTTCGCCCCCACCACCACCTCCACCCTCGCCGCCGCCCTCGCCACTACCTCCACCCTCGCCGCTGCCATAGATCTCGCCGCCACCCCCCGCCTCCTGAGTCCGGGCGCGCCTGCCCCCCCTCAGCAAGTCCGCTCGCGCGCCCCATGGAGTCACCGGCCAGATCCACGGGGGAATGGCTAGAAGACAGGCAGATGTACAAGATGCATCTCCCACATGTCTACAAAGCCTTCCCGCGGATGCTCTAGCCACTCAACTCCGTCACGCCGGCGGTGCTGTGGGAGACTCGAGGGAGGAGATGGAGGGAGAGGGCGATGCGGATCCACGACGACGCTCTCTCCTGGACCCAGTGCACACGCGAATGTAGGGAAGCAGAGGAGGAAGCTGCGAGGGAGGAAGCCGAGGAGGGACCAAATCCGTTCTCTCACTCGCGCAGGTATGCTCGGATGTGCAAGGATCATGTGGATTGGGAGCTGCTGAATCTAGCCCTGCGGATCTACTTCAAAGGAGATTTCTTAGAGAAGCATAGGATGCCCCACCCCAGGGAGCCGCCAATTGCGTTTGTTCGATGGGCGAAAGGAGAAGTGAATTCAGTTGATCCACGCCGTGCTGCGAGATGGGAATGCTTGACTGGACTCATGCCCACCAGCACGGCACCGGAGCCGGAGCAGGTGGATCCCTACCTTACCTCTCCCCCAAACCTGCAGAAGATTGAAATTAGGCTTGCAATCTGCTTCAATTGAGCTGTCTGGTGGTTATTTCTGCTTCCTGAGAGACAACATCTGGCTAGAGGATGAGAAGGAACCAGGAACTCCGATGAATTTCCCCTATCACAATGGGGGGGAGCGCCGGTTGGGCAGTGGTACGGTCGACCTCCACCCTAAATGGGGGCACAATCTGGGCACGCTCCTGTAATTGCCCAAGATCAATCTGCTGGTGGTTCTGACTCTCAGATCAGTGGGAAATCTCAAGGCAAGAATCAGCAAAAGAAGAGACTGGACATCCAGAAAACTGCTCCTGCCCCTGCTTCGGGCCTTATGGCATACTCTGAGGTGATCTGCTACAACTTTGGGGAACCAGGGCATCATTTCGATAAATGTGGCAAGCCCAAGAGTTGTTTTATCTGCAAAATGGTTACCCATAAAGTTGAGAATTGCCATGTCAGAAGGAAAACCCACAGTACTACTAGATATGTTGGAAGTGCTACTCCAGGATTAGGGTTCTACCACATAGACCCACCTGATGAAAATGCTCAGTATCATGGCTCCCTGAAGAATGTGGGGATTGTTCTGGTAGAAGCTGGTGAAGTGACCAAGCAGGAACTTGCCACTGAGTTTGCAAACATTTACAAAACCAACTGGCCCTGGCCAATCAATGCCCTAGATGAGTGGACATTCTTGGTCAAATTCCCTCCTGAAATAGATGTAGTTCAAGTTGCTGGATACCCCTGTTTTGGTCTCAAAAAGACAATGTTGTAGTCAATGTTGAAGTCTGGAAAGGCAGGATTGAGGCTGAAGAGGACCTCCAGGAAACTTGGATCAAGATTAGGAAATTGAACCCCCAAGTGGTGTAACTGGACTATGCTGGATCAAATCACTTCCACTCTGGGGGTCTTACTGGATGTGGATTGGCAGCATAATTTCAAGTCATTCTATGAAACTATGAGGGTCGAAATCTTATGTAAAGATCCCTCCAAAATCTCTGCTGAAAGGCTTTTTGGAGTTGGGAACAAAATCTACAAGCTACTCATTGAGGTGGAGTCCTTCACCCCCACTGACACTGGCACCTCCACCAACCTCTCTGCTGGTGCATATGTCTCTGCAGCTGAAACTGGTACCAATCTTACTGAAGATGCTGAATCCAACAGGAGCTCTAGATCTGAATCAGATAAAGGGCCTGCTGCCAATTCTGGGGCCCCTAACATCAGAGGACACTCTTTTGGCCACAATGAGATGCTTGGAGAAACTACACCCACTTCAGTCCTCAAGACACGCCTCCTGATTCTCCATACACTCCTCAACTCAGCATCTAGGAAAAGATCTTGAATTCTGCGCTTGATGAAACTGATGGATTCAACCTCCTCAGGGAAATGGAGCTCCTAGAAGATGATGATCTGATGGAATTAGAAGGTTTTGTAGATCTACAAGAGGATCAAGAGGCACTTGTTGAAACAACTGAACTCCCAGACAATTTGGACTCAAAATACAACTCTGACTTCCCTGTCCTTCCTAAGTAGAAGCACCTTCCCAAATGGGATCCTGTTCAAGCCACCAGAACCAGTGCCAGTGTAGCTGGTGACAAGAGAACCATTATTGAAAAGGCTCAACAGCTCAAAGAGGTTCAGAACCTAGAAGTGCAAAAACTCCAGGGTATGAAACACACTTCCTTCTCCAACTTTAATGATCCTTCCTTCAATGCCATTGCTGCTAAGATTAGTGTAGATGTTACTTCTCTTAATGATGCCATTGAATGATCTTCCTTTATTTACCCTCACCAAAACAGATCTGAAGGCTCTGTTTGTGAGAATTTTTCTCTAGATGGTAGTTCTAGTTTAGACTGCGTTGACCCCCCCTACTAAGCCAAGTGAGGGTCTCTGGTATCTTATTTGTAGACATAAACGGGGCAAGCACCCTAGGAAGAACATTTCTCCATGAATGCTCTGTTATGGAATATTAGAGGTATTGCTGCTCCTGGTAGGAAATCCCTTATTATTGACACCATTAGCAAAACCCATGCTACCATCCTTGGGTTCTAGGAAACTAAGAAAGAGGATTTTTCCTCTTCTTTTCTTAAATCTCTCATTAGCAACAGAGATTTTGACTGGCATGTTCTTCCATCCAAAGGATCTACTGGAGGCATCATGTTGGGAATAGATTTAAGCATTTTTGAGGCTGTTGCTTGGTCACACCTAGACTTTTCTGTTAGTTGTTTAGTTAATTTGAAAACTACTGGTCAAACCTTTGGGATTATCACTGTTTATGGCTCTCCTTATGAGGAAGGCAAAGAAGCTTTTATTTCTGAACTTCATACCTTATTTCTAGATACTCACATTCCCACCCTGATTGGAGGGGATTTTAATTTAGTTAGGAATGCTGCAGATAAAAGCAATGGTTCCATTAATCATAAATGGAGTGACTGCTTCAATGCCTGGATTGAGATCTGGAGCTTGCTTGAAATTAAACTTTCTTCTAGGAAATTTACCTTGGCCAATAATCAAGTAGACTTGATTATGTCCACCATTAACAGAATTTTCTGTGACACAGAATTAGATAGTTTCTTCCCCCTTTCTAGTTGTAGAGCTCTGCCCAGATGTGGTAGTGACCACACTCCTTTGCTCTGGGACTTTGGTCTTAACCAAACTCCAAAGAGCAATAGTTTTAAATCTAGAATGAGCCTACTGGGAGCAGCTGCCCCTAGAAAATTGGCAGATCAAAATCAGGATATTTAGAAGAACTACCAAAGGGTGGAACTCCAATGAGGAAGCTAATCTTAGAAGATACAAAAGGCTTCCCCTCCCTGAGTTTGATTCTCTAGATATTAAGGCAGAAACCACTGACCTCTCTGAGGCTGAGACTAATAGATTAAACTTTGTCCATGGAGAGCTTAAGAAAATTTAGCTTCAAGAAGAAATCAAAGCCAAACAAAGGTCTAGAGATAGGAACATTAAGGAGGGTGATAGAAATACTGCTTACTTCCATGCAGTAGCTAACCAGAGGAGGAGGAAAACCCTCATTCACTCCCTTGATGGCCCTAATGGCCCTGTTAGTGAGGTAGATGAGATGTTGAAAGTGGCTAGTGACTTCTACAAAGACATGTTTAAGAAAGAAAACCCTTCTCGGTTCTCTCTACAAAACAATTTTTTATCTGCTTCTGAAAAGGTCTTTCCTGCTGAAAATGAGCTGCTAGAAGCCCCCTTTTCAGAGACAGAGGTGAAGGAAGCCATTTTTAGCTCTTATCCTGATGGGATTCCCTTCTTGTTTTACCAGCATTTTTGGGACTTGGTGAAAAATGATCTCTTAGATCTTTTCCAAGCCTTTCATAGAGGAGAGTTGGACATATACAGGCTCAACTTTGCTATGCTCTCTCTTATTCCTAAAGAGCCTGCGGCCACCTCTATGAAGAAATTTAGGCCTATCAGCCTGATTAACTATAGTTTTAAGATTTTCTCTAAAGTCCTCACCACTAGGCTCTCTAAAGTCCTACAGAGGTTGATTGCTAGCAATCAATATGCATTTCGGAAAGGGAGATACATTTTAGAGAGTGTTGTTACAGCTCATGAAGTTCTTCATTCAGTCCACTCAGGAGGTGATAAAGGACTTGTCCTTAAATTGGATTATGAGAAAGCCTTTGATAAAGTTGACCTTGATTTCCTTATAAAACTCCTGGAGCTTAGAGGTTTTGGGGGTAAATGGACTAGTTGGATCCAGCAACTTACTCATGGGGGGTCTATTGGGGTCAAGTTAAATAACTGTGACAGTGATTTTTTCCTTGCTGGTAAAGGCCTTAGGCAAGGTGACCCCATCTCCCCGCTTTTGTTTAATTTAGTAGTGGATGTTCTTACAAAAATGCTGAGCAAAGCTGCTGATCATAGTCTGATTGTAGGGCTCTGTCCTGAGGTCTGCCCCGGTGGCATCATCTGCCTTCAATATGCAGATGATACCATCCTTTTCTTAGACAATGACTCCACACATGCTAGCAATCTGAAAATTATTCTAACCTGTTTTGAGCAAGTCTCGGGCATGAGAATCAACTACTCTAAAAGTGAACTCATCCCTATCAACATGGATGATCAGGAGTTAGCTGACTTCCTCTCAATTCTAATCTGTAATAAAGGTAACTTCCCCATTAAGTACCTAGGTATCCCTCTCCACTATGATAAACTGAGGAGAGAGGATATTCAACCCCTTCTGGATAAAATCATTAAAAGGATTGCTGGGTGGAGGGGCAAACTTCTCTCTTACAGAGATAGATTGATCCTCATACAAGCTTGTTTGGCTAGCATTCCAGTGTATCTCCTCTCCTTCTTCAAGTTCCCTAAATGGGCAGTGAATCTCATCAATTCTCAGATGTCTCATTGCTTGTGGAATGCTTTTGAGGGAAATAGGAAGATAAACCTTGCTAATTGGGCCCTGGTCTCTATGAAAAAAGATTTTGGAGGCCTAGGCATACCTAACCTCCAAGAAATTAACATTTGTCTTCTAGGATCTTGGATTAAAAGATTCTATGAGGAAGACCTGAAACCCTGGAAGCTTCTTATTGCCCATAAATACTTAGGAAATAAACCTAATATTTTTGTCCCTTCCTCCAACCCTAAGACCTCTAGATTCTGGAAAGGATTAAAATCTATTATGCATGCTGTGAAATTTGGCTACAGATGGAACATAGGGGATGGGAGCAGAACCAGGTTCTGGGAAGATACTTGGTTTGGCACATCCCCCCTAGCGGTCCAATTTTTGCCTATTTACTCAGTTTGCAATGAGCTTAACAAAAGTGTCAATGAAGTTTGGGACGGTCAATGCCTAAAACTCTCTTTTAGAAGGAACTTTAGTGATCGTCTCATGGAACAATGGTTCCAGTTGGAGGAAATTGCCAAAAGCATTACCTTTACTGCCGAGCCGGATGCCCTGATTTGGCAGCTGGACAATAAGGGGAAGTATTCCTCTAGCTCCCTCTATCATGTTATCAACTTTAGAGGGGTTCAACCTGTGTTTATCCCTGCTGTCTGGAAATTGATAGTTTCCCCTAAAATTCATGTATTTCTTTGGGTTCTCTCCAAAAACAAATTGATGACTAGGGATAACCTTAGGAAGAGACACATAATCAAACCCCTTCATTGTGTTTACTGCTTGGAACAAGAGTCTTGTTCTCACCTATTTTTTGAATGTATAGTTGCTAAACATCTCTGGGCCCACATTGAGGGATATTTCTCTAGTCAGATTGGCTCATCCTTCGAATCTGTCGCCAGATTTTGGATTGCTACCAAAAAGTGCTCAGTTTTAAATACTGTTAGCTCAGCTGTCCTTTGGTGCCTCTGGAAATATATAAATGCTATGATTTTCAGTAACACCTCCTGGATTTCCGTTCCACGGGTCTTGAGGTTGATCAGGATCATGGTGAGGAACTAGGCGATTCTCTCCTCCGGATCGGACAAGGACAAGTTGATGAGCTTCATGGAAACCCTAACAAGATCCCTCCAGAAACCGTTGGCAATCACTTGTGGCTAAACAAGGCTCGACCTGCTCTGGGACTGGACCCGTGGGCTCGTCTCAAGATCTCTGATGAAGATGATGGGCACCTGGCGCCAAAAAAGAGGGACATCCACCATGCCACGCCTTCCAGCCCGGTGTCTCCGCTTGCTTACTGGTCGCTGCAGGCTGACACGGCCCCTCGGCTGAAGACCATGAAGGCTTCGCTGGACCCTCCTTGTGTCATTTGGGTGCTCTATCCGCTCTGCCTTTGGCACCACTCGGGTGATTTGTGTTATTCAGAGAACTTGTTCATCCACCCCCCTAGTTTGTAGCTTTTCTACCTTTGCTTTCGAACTGCTCTTTGAGCTGCTATATCAGAATATGTTGTGGTTTCGTTCTCAGCAATGGAACCGGGGAGATGCTCCCTGTTTTTCTAAAAAAAATATTTTATATGTTATTATATATTATTTTTATTGTCATCATATATTTAACAGATACTTACATATGTAAGAAAACAATATCCCACATCTTATTAACTTATAAAAATAATTTCTTAACAAATAAAATCCTGGATTGTTTTGGCACGAAAATCCTAGTGATTGTGTACAAAAGCTTGGTAAGATTTAAGGACGAATGTAATAATATCACTTATTATTTAAATATATTTATAAAAAAATGCTCAACCCCTTTTAATTTTTTGATAACATTGCTGGCCCAACCCAACATTATAATTAGAATCAGCCCAGCAAAATCATGTATTTCGAGAAATTGCAAATGGCCTGTAATTTTTTAGGAAATAAAATAAATGGGCCGCATGGACGCTACATTATTTGTTCACCCAGCCCACCTAATGGTTGTATCTTCAATCTCTCATCTTCTTCCTCCAGCGCCGCCGGGACCACCTCCCGCCTCCTGTTGCTAGCAGCTCTGCTTAGCATGCTTCGCTATGAAGCGCTACTCCACCGTTGGCCAGGACATCCCTCCACCCCTCCACACCTCCTGTTGTTCTCCAACGACTGCCGAACCACACCGCACTAGAACCAGTTAACCCTCGTACACCTCTCCGTCTGCGACTCTACTCCCGCGTCTTCCCATCTTCGGCTCGTTGCTGTCCGGGGCCTCGCCGTCGTCCACCACCTTGGATGCGCTCGGCGCGGCGTGGTCAACGTGGTCAACGAACGACACCATCGGAAGTAGATTGTGCGTGGAGAGGCTGAAAGCTGGGTCCACGGCCGCACACAAGGAAATGCCTCCTTATTACACGCAAAATAAGGATTCCTCCACCTGACATCTGGGACCCACCAGAAGGGCCTATGTATTTCATGAAAATAACGTGCCCCCCGCTTACATGTCGAACCCACCAGCTATCTTCGCACGCAAGGAAGTGCCTCCTTATTGCGCACAAAAAAATGAATATTCCCCCTGCCAGCTGGAACCCAGCATAGTGGGAGGCTGACTTGTGGGCCTACCAAGTTGACGGGGACGGAGGGCTTTGTCAACTTAGTTAATATGAATGATTCTAGCTCCTGTTACCATACGATGTTCATCCAACGGTCGTAGTGCTTCTTCAACCTCTGGTCTTCTTGCTCCAGCCGCCCAAACCAGCGCCGGTTGTGCCGCGTGATCCTGCCTCCCGTGGCCGCCTGTGATGTCGCGGAGGCCTCACCGCCCCCTACTACTCCCACCGCTGGCCAGGCCATCCCTCTACTCACCCACACCCCTGTTATTCTGCAGCGACAGCACCCTCACGCCACAGCCGAACCAGTGAACCCTCGTACTCCTCTTCGCGTGGGCATCCACTTCTGCGTCTTCCCCGGCTCCGAGTCGTCCCCTTCCTAGTCCTCGCCGTCGTCCACAGCCATGGTGCTCTCAGCACGGTGTGGTCAACGTGGTCAAGGAATGACTTCCATCGGATGTGGACTGTACGTGGAGAGGCTGACAGCTGGGCCCATGGCCGCAGCAAGGAAGTGCCTCCTTATTACGTGCAAAATAATGATTCCTCCACCTGACAGTGGGGACCCACCAGGCGAGCCACCGTATTTCACGAAAAAAATGTTTCCCCTGACTGCTGGGACCCACCAGCTACATCTACGCACGCAAGGAAGTGCGTCCGGGTAAAAAAATGATTCGCCCCCCTGACTGCTGGGACCCACTAGCTACATCTTCGCACGCAAGGAAGTGCGTCCGGGCAAAAAAGCGATTCGCCCCCCTGACTGCTGGGACCCACCAGCTACATCTTCGCACGCAAGGAAGTGCCTAATAGTCGGGACCCACCTGGTCGAAGCGTACGTAGCATTGTCATTCTGGTCGCGAAAGTGTACGTACATATATACTGGTGGATGTAGAGGCACGCACGTGTCATAGTAGAGGCGCGTACGTGTCGTAGTAGAGGCGCGCATGTAGCATGTACACGTACGTACAGTGGCCAGGCTGCAAGAAATAAAATACGGCCACGTATGTGTACATATGGGCGGGGTCTCGAACGCCTACTCGCGCATACGTATGGCCAGGGCTCGTGTACATGGCTGGGTCGGAACGGAGAAACAGCGTCGTCGTCGTGTTCATGGGGAGGCAACGGAATGCATCGTGTTCATGGGGAGGCAACGGAATGCGTCGTGTTCATCAGGCGGCAACGGAACGCGTGGGAGCCAACCGGCTGGGTCGGAACGGAATGCGTGGTGGTGTTCATCGGGAGGGCTTGGACGGAACAGGCGATGGAAACGAGGCCTGGCGTACCGCACAATGGAGGAAATGGACCTCCTATGTTCGGAACGGGGTCATGTTGATCGGGAGGGGTCTGGCGTACTATAAAACAGAGGAAACGGACCTCCTATGGTCGAAACGGGGGTCCTGTTGATCGAGAGGGGTGTGGCGTACCGCAAAACGGATGAAACGGAGTTGTGTTGGAGCGCTACGGTCGAAACGGGGGTCCTGTTCATCGGGAGGGGTGTGGCGTACCGCAAAACGAGACTCGCACGGGATACTGTTCATCTCCACCGTCGACCTCCTCCAGCCTCCACGGGCTCCTGTTCATCCAGCCTCCACCGTGCGCTACTCCACTGGCTACTGTTCAACCACCCCTCCATCGTCTACTGTTCATCCAACCCTCCACACCATGGAGTCCTGTTCAACCACCCCTCCACAGGCACCCCCCACCGTCTACTATTCATCCAGCCCTCCACACCATGGGGTCCAGGGCAACGCCACCACTCACTGTTAATCCAACCCCCCGGCAACGCTCACTATTCATCCTAGAGGCAGCATCGATCGGCTTCAGTTAGCAGCAGTAGCAAAGGAATCACTCGATCGGGTTCAGTTAACAGCCATCGATCGATCGCTCGGGTTTAGTAACGCGTAGCCTGCAGTGCAATCGCTCGGGTTCAGTTAGAGCCCAACGCCTCGCTCGGGTTCTGTTAGAGCCAACGCCTCGCACACACGCGCGTACGTGTACGAGAGAAACGTGCATCGCTCGGCCCCCAACCTCCCACCGTAACCGGGAACTCCCCGAAATTTTCCTCGCCCTCGCTTCTACCACGGTTTCTTTTGTCATGGACGGCCCAAAGAATGTCATGCAGCTGCGTCTCCAGCCCGCCTAGGATGAAAAGCCCATTTTCTGTCATGATTTTTTGTCATAGAAGTAGGAGCCCACCACATCTATGATGATACCGGGTTTTGTCATAGTTATCGTCATAGAAGTGTCATATGTATGACAGAATTTTTTTCGTTCGGCCCAAAATGTCACGGGTGTGTCTTTTTTGTGGTGCTATCTGCCACTGATACGACTATACGTACACCGAACGTTTGCTTCCAACTAGAAACGAGAAATAAAACTACGTCGTGGGTATGAAGAGGATAACTTTGCATGGTGTCGGAGAGATAAAATATAAAAGTAGGTGTTGTTATCATAAAGTTAGAATATATTACTAAATACTAGCACATATGCCCGTGCATTGCAATGGGAAAAATGATGTTTTGTTCAAGCATAATGTCTCATAGCATCCTTCTATAAAATGAATATAAAAAATATGATGCAATTTAGTCGTATTATATTTTCTTTGCCGGGCATAATCTTCCATCGATTCCATTTAAGTAAAATTCTTCCTTTAGTTACCATGACGTCATCACCCGTTTTAGTCGGGAATCAAATTATTCCTTTTCTAATTTAGTAGCCCAACACATTAAAGCCTACAAATCTTTTTAAATTATGTTATATTTTTTTACCTCAAGTCCTTCCTTTAATTAGCTCGCCCTAAACACCAGGGTTGCCACTCATATATTTAGAACAAGTTGGGATTAGTAAATGTGAATGGTTTATAGGTCGTTGGTTGTTACATAAAACATCCAGATAGGAGTTCCTGTGATCTATTCCGACAATATTTATTTATTTTGACCTAATTATTATTCACGGTCTCTATAAAAGCCCATAAAAGGCCAATCAACGTACAAGTACCTGGCCCAGATCGCTTAGCGTGCACTCAAACCAAACGAAAAGGACTAAACCAAACCAAGAACACCTATTCCCTTTAATAGTAGGTATAGATTATAAATAGCGAGTGTGGAATAATGATGGATCGGTGTGCGAAACTGTCTTAGGCAATTGTTAACAAGACCGGTGGTCGTCATTGCAATTTCATATGAGGGAGAGGCATAAGCTAACATACTTTCTCTTCTTGGATCATATGCACTTATGATTGGAACTCTAGCAAGCATCCGCAACTACTAAAGATCATTAAGGTAAAACCCAGCCATAGCATTAAAGCATCAAGTCCCCTTTATCCCATACACAACAACCCCCTTACTCGGGTTTATGCTTCTGTCACTCAAGCAACCCACTATAACCGAATCATGAACGTATTGCAACACCCTACAGTGGGAATCCCTCATGCTTGCGCGACACGGAGGGCACAATAGGACAGCACCAAAATAAAACATACAACTCATACCAATCTAGATCATCAATCAACCCAAAGACAAAGGATATCTACTCAAAACATCATAGGATGGCAACACATCATTGGATCATAATATGTGGCATAAAGCACCATGTTCAAGTAGGGATTACAGCAGGGTGCGGGAGAGTGGACTGCATAAAAGAGATGAGGATGGTGATGATGATGGTGATGTTGATGAAGATGATCACTACGGCGATGATTCCCCTCCCGATGGCACTCCGACGCCACCAAGAGAGAGGAGGAGAGGTTCTCCCCCTTGTGCTTCCTCCTCCATGGCCTCCCCCCTGGATGGGGAGAGGTTCCCCCTCTGGTCCTTGGCCTTCATGGTGATGATGGCCCTTCCGGGATCTTCCTCCATGCCCACCGGTGATGATGGCCCCTCTGGCATGGTGCCAGAGAGGGCCTAGATTGGTTTCTCGTGGCTACAGAGGCTTGCGGCGGCGGAACTTCCGATCTAGGTTAATTTCTGGAGGTTTCTGTATATATAAGAGGTTTTGGCGTCGAGAACAAGTCAGGGGGTCTCCGGTTTGTCCAGAGGTAGGGGCGCGCCTCCCACCCTCGTGGGCAGCCCGGGTCTCTTCTGGCCCAACTCTTTTACTCCATGGCCTTCTGCGATACTCTAAAACAAGGAAAAAACAAAAACTAGCACTGGGCTCTAGGTTAATAGGTTAGTCCCAAAAATCATATAAAATAGCATATAAATGCATATAAAACATCCAAGCTTGATAGCATAATAGCATGAATACTTCTTAAATTATAGATACGTTGGAGACGTATCATCCGCCGAGTCCTTGTTCCAGACCGGATCGTCAGGGTTAACTTACCCATCCTCCATGTTGTCTTGTTCGGATGCAGGCTAGATGGGGGCTTCGGGGTCTTCGGCGCCCTTCGTTGTGTTATTGTCTTTGGTGCCGGTATTACTGTCTTTGCCACGACGTGATTTTGAGCGGCGTCGCTGACATCGGCGCTTAGGAGGTGCCTCAGTAGGCTTGTCCTCAACCGAATCCTTCCTGTCATCATCGTCATCCTCTTTGGGTGTGTCCAACATATACACGTCATATGTGGCGGTAGTCGTCGACCATCCGGTGATCGGCGGGTCTTGGCCTTGTTCGTCTCCTGCATCGTCGTCCATGTTGTCGATGCCTTCGCAGGCGTAGTTGCTACCTCTTGAGCACTGCATTAGATTTCCCCAAAGAGGAAAGGATGCTGCAGCAAAGTAGAGTAAGTATTTCCCTCAGTTTTGGAGAACCAAGGTATCAATCCAGTAGGAGATTGCGCGCGCGTCCCTAGTACCTGCACAAAACAAATAACTCCTCGCAACCAACGAGATAAGGGGTTGCCAATCCCTTCACGGTCACTTACGAGAGTGAGATCTGATAGATATGATAAGATAATATTTTTGGTATTTTTGTGATAAAGATGCAAAGTAAAATAATAGCAGAGTAAAAAAGCAAAGGAAATAACTAAGTATTGGAAGATTGATATGATGAAGATAGACCCGGGGGCCATAGGTTTCACTAGTGGCTTCTCTCAAGAGCATAAGTATTTTATAGTGGGTGAACGAATTACTGTTGAGCAATTGACAGAACTGAGCATAGTTATGAGAATATCTAGGTATGATCATGTATATAGGCATCACGTCCGAGACAAGTAGACCGACTCCTGCTTGCATCTACTACTATTACTCCACTCATCGACCGCTATCCAGCATGCATCTAGAGTATTAAGTTCATGAGAATAGAGTAACGCCTTAAGCAAGATGACATGATGTAGAGGGATAAATTCATGCAATATGATAAAAAAACCCATCTTGTTATCCTCGATTGAAACAATACAATACGTGCCTTGCTGCCCCTAATATCACTGCGAAAGGACACCGCAAGATTGAACCCAAAGCTAAGCACTTCTCCCATTGCAAGAAAGATCAATCTAGTAGGCCAAACCAAACTTATAATTCGAAGAGACTTGCAAAGATAACCAATCATACATAAAATAATTCAGAGAAGATTCAAATATTGTTCATAGATAATCTTGATCACAAACCCAAAATTCATCGGTCTCAACAAACACACCACAAAAAGAAGATTACATCGAATAGATCTCGACAAGAGAGGGGGAGAACATTGTATTGAGATCCAAAAAGAGAGAAGAAGCCATCTAGCTAATAACTATGAACCCGAAGGTCTAAGGTAAACTACTCACACTTCATCGGAGAGGCTATGGTGTTGATGTAGAAGCCCTCCGTGATGGATGCCCCCTCCGGCGGAGCTCCGGAACAGGCCCCAAGATGGGATCTCGTGGATACAGGAAGTTACGATGGTGGAATTAGGGTTTTGGCTCCGTATCTGATCGTTTGGGGGTACGTAGGTATATATAGGAGGAAGGGGTACGTCGGTGGAGCAACAGGGGGCCCACGAGGGTGGAGGGCGTGCCTGGGGGGTTGGCGTGCTCCCTACCTCGTGGCCTCCTCCTTTGTTTCTTGACGTAGGGTCCAAGTCTCCTGGATCATGTTCGGTTAGAAAATCACGTTCCCGAAGGTTTCATTCCGTTCGGACTCCGTTTGATATTCCTTTTCTTCGAAACCCTAAAATAGGCAAAAAAATAGCAATTCTGGGTTGGGCCTCTGGTTAATAGGTTAGTCCCAAAAATAATATAAAAGTGGATAATAAAGCCCAATAATGTCCAAAACAGTAGATAATATAGCATGGAGCAATCAAAAATTATAGATACGTTGTAGACGTATCAAGCATCCCCAAGCTTAATTACTGCTCGTCCTCGCGTAGGTAAATGATAAAAACAGAATTTTTGATGTGGAATGCTACTTGGCATAATTTTAATGTAACTCTTCTAATTGTGGTATGAATATTTAGATCCTAAAGATTCAAGATAAAAGTTTAATATTGACATAGAAATAATAGTACTTCAAGCATACTAACTAAGCAATCATGTCTTCTCAAAATAACATGGCCAAAGAAAGTTATCCCTACAAAATCATATAGTCTCGCTATGCTCTATCTTCACCACACAAAGTATTTAAATCATGCACAACCCCGATGACAAGCCAAGCAATTGTTCCATACTTTTGACATTCTCAAAAAATTTCAATCTTCACGCAATACATGAGCGTGAGCCATGGATATAGCACTATAGGTGGAATAGAATGCTGGTTGTGGAGAAGACAAGAAGGAGAAGATAGTCTCACATCAACTAGGCGTATCAAAGGGCTATGGAGATTCCCATCAATAGATATCAATGTGAGTGAGTAGGGATTGCCATGCAACGGAAGCACTAGAGCTATAAGTATATGAAATCTCAAAAAGAAACTAAGTGGGTGTACATCCAACTTGCTTGCTCCCGAAGACCTAGGGAATTTTGAGGAAGCCCATCATTGGAATATACAAGCCAAGTTCTATAATGAAAATTTCCCACTAGTATATGAAAGAGATATCATAGGAGACTCTCTATCATGAAGATTATGGTGCTACTTTGAAGCACAAGTGTGGTAAAAGGATAGTAGCATTGCCCCTTCTCTCTTTTTCTCTCATTTTTTTCTTCTCTTTTTTTATTTGGGCCTTTTCTCTTTTTTATGGCCTCTTTTCTTCTTCTTTTTTTATTTTTCATCTGGAGTCTCATCCCGACTTGTGGGGGAATCATAGTCTCCATCATCCTTTCCTCACTGGGACAATGCTCTAATAATGATGATCATCACACTTTTATTTTCTTACAACTCGACAATTACAACTCGATACTTAGAACAAAATATGACTCTATGTGAATGCCTCCGGCAGTGTACAGGGATATGCAATGACTCATGAGTGACATGTATGAAAGAATTACGAATGGTGGCTTTGCCACAAATACAACGTCAACTACATGATCATGCAAAGCAATATGACAATGATGGAGTGTGTCATAATAAACGGAATGGTGGAAAGTTGCATGGCAATATATCTCGGAATGGCTATGGAAATGCCATAATAGGTAGGTATGGTGGCTGTTTTGAGGAAGGTATATGGTGGGTGTATGATACCGGCGAAAGGTGCGCGGTATTAGAGAGGTTAGCAATCGTGGAAGGGTGAGAGTGCATATAGTCCATGGACTCAACATTAGTCATAAAGAACTCATATACTTATTGCAAAAATCTACAAGTTATCAAAGCAAAGTATTATGTGCATACTCCTACGGGGATAGATTGGTAGGAAAAGACCATCGCTTGTCCCCGACCGCCACTCATAAGGAAGACAATCAAAAAATAAAGCATGCTCCGACTTCATCACATAACGGTTCACCATACGTGCATGCTACGGGAATCACAAACTTTAACACAAGTATTTCTCAAATTCACAACTACTCAACTAGCATGACTCCAATATCACCATCTCCATATCTCAAAACAATTATCAAGCATCAAGCTTCTCATAGTATTCAACACACTCATAAGAAAGTTTTTACTATTCTTGAATACCAAGCATATTAGGATTATTTAAGCAATTTACCATGCTATTTAAGACCCTCAAAATAATCTAAGTGAGGCATGAGAGATCAATAGTTTCTATAAAACAAATCCACCACCGTGCTCTAAAAGATATAAGTGAAGTACTAGAGCAAAACTATATAACTCAAATGATATAAGTGAAGCACATAAAGTATTCTTAACAAATTCCAAATAATGTATGGCTCTCTCAAAAGGTGTGTACATCAAGGATGATTGTGGTAAACTAACAAACAAAGACTCAAATCATACAAGACGCTCCAAGCAAAACACATATCATGTGGTGAATAAAAATATAGCTCCAAGTAAAGTTACCGATAGAAGTAGACGAAAGAGGGGATGCCTTCTGGGGCATCCCCAAGCTTTGGCTTTTAGGTGTCCTTAGGTTATCTTGGGGGTGTCATGCGCATCCCCAAGCTTAGGCTCTTGCCACTCCTTGTTCCATAACCCATCAAATCTTTACCCAAAACTTGAAAACTTCACAACACAAAACTCAAAGTAGAAAATCTTGTGAGCTCCGTTAGCGAAAGAAAACAAAAGACCACTTCAAGGTACTGTAATGAACTCATTATTTATTTATATTGGTGTTAAACCTACTGTATTCCAACTTCTCTATGGTTTATAAACTATTTTACTAGCCATAGATTCATAAAAATAAGCAAACAACACACGAAAAACAGAATCTGTCAAAAACAGAACAGTCTGTAGTAATCTGTAGCTAGCGCAAGATCTGGAACCCTAAAAATTCTAAAATAAATTGCTGGACGTGAGGAATTTATCTATTAATCATATTCAAAACAAATTAACTAAATATCACTTTCCAAATAAAAATGGCAGCAGTTCTCGTGAGCACTAAAGTTTCTGTTTTTTACAGCAAGATATCAAGACTTTCCCCAAGTCTTCCCAACGGTTCTACTTGGCACAAACACTAATTAAACACAAAAAACACACAAAAAACAGAGGCTAGGTAAATTATTTATTATTAAACAGGAGCAAAAACCAAGGAATAAAAATAAAATTGGGTTGTTTCCCAACAAGCGCTATCGTTTAACGCCCCTAGCTAGACATAAAAAGCAAGGATAGATCTAGGTATTGCCATCTTTGGTAGGCAATCCATAAGTGGCTCTCATAATAGATTCATAAGGTAATTTAATTTTCTTTATAGGAAAGTGTTCCATGACTTTCCTTAACGGAAACTGGAATCTAATATTTCCTTCCTTCATACAATAATTGCACCAATTGTTCTAAGGAAAGGTCTACCAAGGATAATAGGACATGAAGGATTGCAATCTATGTCAAGAACAATAAAATCTACAGGCGCATAATTCCTATTTGCGACAATAGGAACATCATTGATTCTTCCCATTGGTTTCTTAATAGTGGAATCCGCAAGGTGCAAGTTTAAAGAGAAATCACCAAAATCACGGAAACCTAACAAATCACCCAAAGTCTTTGGAATCGTGGAAACACTAGCACCCAAATCACATAAAGCATAGAACTCATGATATTTAATCTTAATTTTAATAGTTGGTTCCCACTCATCATAAAGTTTTCTAGGGATATAAACTTCCAACTCAAGTTTTTCTTCATAAGATTGCATCAAGGCATCAACGATATGTTTAGTAAACGCTTTATTTTGACTATAAGCATGAGGAGAATTTAGCATGGATTGCAACAAGGAAATACAATCAATCAAAGAGCAATTTTCATAATTAAATTCCTTGAAATCCAAAATAGTGGCTTTAACAACATCTAGGGTTTTAATTTCTTCAATCCCACTTTCATCAAATTTAGCATCAAGATCTAAAAACTCCAAATTTTTGGAACGCCTTCTAGGTAAAGGTAGATCATATTCAGTCCCATCATTATCAAGATTCATGTTGCAAAACAAAGATTTAGTAGGGGACACATCAATAACTTTTAGATCTTCATCTTTATTTTCATAGAAATCCGGTTTAGAGGCCATCCTATTAACTAAGGTAGCTTGCTTATCCGAAATTCCAGCTGTCAATTTCTCAAGATTGGCAATTTGGGATCTTAAACCATCAAATTCTTTAGACATATCATCGAGCTCTTTATTCATAAAATTCATAAAACTTTTCTGTTCCTTAAGCTTGTTTCTGAAGAAATTATTATGCTCAAATTGCAAAACCATAAAACTCCTGACATTGCTTTCGATATCCTCTAACCTTTTAAGGTGAAGATCACCAAATCAAGGTAGGGCCATCGTGACAAGTAAGCAATCCAACACACAAGCAAACAAAAAGCAAGCAGGCAAAAGAGGCAAATAGAGAAAGAGAGGGAGGATAGAGAGAGAGAGGGCAAATAAAACGGCAAGGGTGAAATGAGGGAGAGGAAAATGAGAGGCAAATGGCAAATAATGTAATGCGGGAGATAAGGGTTGTGATGGGTACTTGGTATGTTGACTTTTGCGTAGACTCTCCGGCAACGACGCCAGAAATGGCTAGTTGTCGGGAGTCAAATCTTGACTTGCGCGAACCTCCCCGGCAACGGCGCTAGAAATTATTCTTCCTACCTCTTGAGCACTGCATTGGATTTCCCGAAGAGGAAAGGATGATGCAGCAAAGTAGCGAAAGTATTTCCCTCAGTTTTTGAGAACCAAGGTATCAATCCAGTAGGAGGTTGCACGCGCGTCCCTAGTACCTGCACAAAACAAATAATTCCTCGCAACCAACGCGATAAGGGGTTGTCAATCCCTTCACGGTCACTTACGAGAGTGAGATATGATAGATATGATAACATAATATTTTTGGTATTTTTGTGATAAATATGCAAAGTAAAATAAAAGCAAAGTAAAAGGCAAAGGAAATAACTAAGTATTGGAAGATTGATATGATGAAGATAGACCCGGGGGCCATAGGTTTCACTAGTGGCTTCTCTCAAGAGCATAAGTATTTTACGGTGGGTGAACGAATTACTGTTGAGCAATTGACAGAATTGAGCATAGTTATGAGAATATCTAGGTATGATCATGTATATAGGCATCACGTCCGAGACAAGTAGACCGACTCCTGCCTGCATCTACTACTATTACTCCACTCATCAACCGCTATCCAGCATGCATCTAGAGAATTAAGTTCATGAAAACAGAGTAACGCCTTAAGCTAGATGACATGATGTAGAGGGATAAATTCATGCAATATGATTAAAAACCCCATCTTGTTATCCTCGATAGCAACAATACAATACGTGCCTTGATGCCCCTACTGTCACTGGGAAAGGACACCGCAAGATTGAACCCAAAGCTAAGCACTTCGCCCATAGCAAGAAAGATCAATCTAGTATGCCAAACCAAACTAATAATTCGAAGAGACTTGCAAAGATAACCAATCATACATAAAATAATTCAAAGAATATTCAAATATTGTTCATAGATAATCTTGATCATAAACCCACAATTCATCGGTCTCAACAAACACACCACAAAAAGAAGATTACATCGAATGGATCTCCACAAGAGACGGGGAGAACATTGTATTGAGATCCAAAAGGAGAGAAGAAGCCATCTAGCTAATAACTATGGACCCGAAGGTCTCAGGTAAACTAGTCACACTTCATCGGAGAGGCTATGGTGTTGATGTAGAAGCCCTCTGTGATGGATGCCCCCTCCGGCGGAGCTCCGGAATAGGCCCCAAGATGGGATCTCATGGATACAGGAAGTTACGGCGGTGGAATTAGGGTTTTGGCTCCGTATCTGATCGTTTGGGGGTACATAGGTATATATAGGAGGAAGGAGTACATTGATGGAGCAACAGGGGGCCCACGAGGGTGGAGGGCGCGCCTAGGGGGGGGGGGGGTAGGCGCGCCCCCCAACCTCATGGCCTCCTCATTTGTTTCTTGACGTAGGGTCCAAGTCTCCTGGATCATGTTCGGTGAGAAAATCATGTTCCCGAAGGTTTCATTCCGTTTGGACTCTGTTTGATATTCCTTTTCTTCGAAACCCTAAAATAGGCAAAAAAACAGCAATTCTGGGTTGGGCCTCCGGTTAATAGGTTACTCGCAAAAATAATATAAAAATGGATAATAAAGCCGAATAATGTCCAAAACAGTAGATAATATAGCATGGAGCAATAAAAAATTATAGATACGTTGGAGATGTATGAGTAGTCCAGCATGTCGGTTAAATCTTCAAAAGTGGCTATGAAGTGGGTGGTGGGTGGGACGTGAAATTCCCCGCTCTCAGCCCCTAGTCCGGGCTGGGTGTAGTTCGGCTGTGACCCATCTGTAATGGCGAGGGATCGCATTAAGTCCACGGCCTCGTTTAAGAGCGAGGTTTGGATGGGGAGACGAGAGTTCGCGGGGTTGGCCGGGGCGAAGGCTTTCTGGCCATGTTTGCTTGTCGTGGACTTCGAGAGTTTCGATCTAGAGTCCGGGGGAGAGTCCGGCCTTCCAATGATAGGGGAACCCGGTCTAACTCCGAGTTCACCGCGGACACAATCGCCTCCGGATCCTTGATAATGCAGCTTGCAGCGAAGAGTCCGGTGGGCTCCAAACTCCCATCTTCGGACCTGATGGTTTGCTCCGGATCTAATGCCAAAGCGGTGGTCAGGGCCACGAACCCTTCGAAGATCAAGTCTCCTCGGATATTAGCGACATAATTCAGGTTCCCGAAACTGATCTGATGACCAGGGGCGTAGCTGTTGATCTGTTCGAGGTGGCCGATCGAGTTGGCACGCAGAACGAAGCCACCAAAGCTTCCCCAGAAACGGCATCGTTCTGGATGATAGAACGAGTCATCGAGCCTTCTGTTGACGACATAGTGGAACTCTCAATGAAAGCACCAATGTCGATGTTAAAATCGGCCAATCTTAGGTAGGGGGTCCCGAACTGTGCGTGTGAGGATCGAAGGTAACAGGAGGCAGGGGACACGATGTTTGCCCAGGTTTGGGCCCTCTTAATGGAGGTAGTACCCTACTTCCTGCTTGATTGACTTTGATGAGTATAGGGGTTACAAGAGTCGATCTACCTCCAGATCGTAATGGCTAAACCCTAGATGTGTAGCCTGTATGATTTGTCTTAGCCTCTACAGACTAAACCCTCCGATTTATATAGACACGGAGGGGTCTAGGGTTGTACATAGTCGGTTTATAGAGAAAGGAAACTACACATCTGTACGCCAAGCTTGCCATCCACGCAAAGGGGAGTCCCATCCGGACACGGGGGAAGGCCTTCTATCTCTGTATCTTCACGGACCATCAGTTCGGCCTATGTCACATAGCCCGGACGCCCGGGGACCCCCTAATCCAGGACTCCCTCAGTTACTACAGTTAATCTTTACCTAATAATAAAGCACTTACTGCCTCTGGTCATACGTCGTTGGTATTTTTGTAGAAAAGTCCTTGTGTTTTTGATCTTCAACCCGCACTCCTATTTTAAGTGGCAAAATGAAATTTTTTTTGGATTTTACACAAAACCCCCCTACACTTTTGGGTAATCGACCCGCAGTTCACTTTTAAGTGACAGATTGAATCGTTTTTTGCGTTTGTACTAAAAATATCATGTCCTTTATGCTAACTAGTCAATGTGTACGTGCAATGCACGTTAATTTGGAAGTATATTAAGTGCATATGGATATTAAGTAGGATATTATTTGCGTGTTATTACGTGATTAGCACTATATTTGGTATGAAATTAACTGCATGTTAAACGTATTGAGCGCTCGACATTGAAGCATTCTAGGTCGTTGGATTGACATGATTTGATGGCCAAGATTAATTGGATCTGCCCCTTTGGGTCTTTTTATATTGGTATAGATTAACCGGCAGTCTATGTAGAATAAATGTTTTTTAAATATCCATATCTTTTAAATCATAACTCCAATTTTAACATGTTATATATGAAATTTGATTAGAAAAATGTGTAGAATCCGAATATGATGTTATTTTAATCTTTTAACTATTTTTAAAATGCTATTTAGAGTGCAACCTTAATCAATAGCGCACAAACAAATTGCAAGCGAAATAAATGTAGCAAGAGAAAAACCTCATCTTATGCCATGATAGAGACGGCTTACGATTGACCACATTCAAGTGTGTTGTGGTTCTGTAAGCACTATGATCATCATATGCGAGAATGCGACGACAGACAAGTGGCAACAAGATGGGATGTCATGTTCAAATAAAGAACATGGACATATTACTTTCTTGACTCATGATTATTTGGGTCACAAGCATGTGGTATCTTTTTCTCCCGTTGCAACACACGGGGATCTTTTGCTATAGTAGTAGATACATTGACGGGCAGTCTATGCAACTCCATTGTTTTCTTGCAACAATATCAACATGGAATTATGGTGTAACTAGGACTTCCAACTAAGTAAAAAGGATTATACTTACCAAGTAAGATAAGACATACATACCTAATCAGTAGCATTAATGGGAGTACAACAATGAGAAGGGTGTGCATATACTCCTTTGTGCAAGGCTTAAACAAGAAGCAAGCAATATTAATAAGGTTAAAACCCAGGAAAAGAATAATAGGCCACCGAAAGCAAATCATCTAATCTCTTCAGCAACATCAACATATATAAGCTTAGCAATCAGCCATTAGTTATCATATCAGTAAAAAGCTTGTCAGAAGTGCTATTGTATCAACATATGCTAGCTTCTAAAGCAGAGAATGGACCTTCAAAATTTTCGTTTCAAGCTCTCACAGTTGGATTTCGGGAATTTTTCTTGCACAAGCAGCATCATAAGTGTCTGCGAGCCCTAGAACATGCTCACTATAATAGTCAATGTATTTCTCTACAAATTTCTTCTCTGTGCAAGCAAACACGCTGTAAAAGTCAATGTCTTTCTTCACTAGATCCTTTACCTTTAGAACTTCTATGACATAGTGCCGGGACATTACACACTTCTCCAAGTCATACGTGAGAATTGTCGTCCTGTGTGCGATGTATGAAGGCTCCAACCCAAATTCCATCCTCGGGAACTCCAACTTGTGGCTCAGCCTCCCCTCTGACATAATTAGAAAGCTTGGCAACTTGCACACCGCCAGCATAGCTTCAAAGCGGCCAAGAGCCCTCTCCAAGCAGGCCTTTTAAGTAATATTCTCGGGCCTGATGTTGTAGACGGTCTCCAAAGCATTCTTGAACATCCCTGGATAAAGCCTCACACCGAGCTTCTCCGCACAGGCCACCATTTCTTTCACATGCACTATTGCAGGATGCTGCTAACACGACACTACGATCAGAGACCCTTCGACGAAACTGTGTGTGATGCAATAATTGCAAACGGTGGTGTAAAAACCCCATCAAAAAAGGTGCAAAATGTCTGTGATGACGGATGCATCAAACACGGTTCTGATTTTAGTTGTGTGTGCGATGCGGGGCATACGGTTCAGTTCAATTAACTGTTTGCGATGAGGCAACACAAAAGAAACGGACAACCAAATGAAGGTGTCTGTGATATACAACATACGGTTCACTCGGATGAAGTGTTTCTAATTAGGCGACACAAAAGAAACGGTCAGCCAGATCAAGGTGTGTTCGATATACGACATGCGGTTCACTCGGCCTTGTCATTAGTGTGTGACCACTGTGGCAACCGTTCACTCCCCACTAGCCTCTTCTTGTACCATGGCAATCGTCCACCGCCTCTTCGCCTTTCCCTCTCAATTTGGAACTGCTGTCGCACGGTCTTCCTCCCTCCATTTGCCTTCACCCTTCCTTCTGCCATTGTTTGATCATCTTCTCCATGGAGGAAACAGGCCGGAAACAACCCCGTTATTCTTGCCCCGATCTGAATGATGATGTGGTGGAGGAACTCATTGATCGGTGCGACGTCATCACCTCGGCTAGCATGGAAGATTCGTTCTAGACCATTATCGACTCAACTAATAACATCATTACAAGCAACCCAAGGGTCCAGGAGCGGTTTGATCTCCCCTATCTTCTTTGCCATGACCCTGGTCACTGGCGCGGGGACGACGAAAGCCTCGCCTTGTGCAAGTTGATGTCGCTTGATAATGATATGTGTGATGTTAAGATGCCATTGCTCGAGTGTAAGGCTTGGGCAGGCACAAATGGAGATTGGATTGTTTATATTGGGTACAACTGCGAGTGGGAACTTGTGAATGTGTACACTCGTCACTGGGTTCCACTTCCAAAAATCTTAGACTGCCCTGAAGTTGAGCACACCGGTATTCTACGTACGTTCAAATACGATCATGGTGACTGTCGTCTATGGAAGATAGCAATTTGTCGAGTTCCCAACCGCTCTTGGGATTACATGAACTATGAATTTGTTGCTATCTTCGACAAGCTTGTTGCCGTCCTTGCTTCCATGACTCGATGGATATTGCTCAAAAATCAATTTATGTACACGGATGAGTACTGTGATGCAATTCAATATGAGGGTCTTGTGTTCGCTGCCACCACTCGTGGCACTGTTTTTGCATGGAATCCTTATGGTTTCGGTACGTTTTTCTTCCAGCGTAATTATAATTGTTGCATCCACATGCATGCGGGTTAGCTAGCTAGTTTCTCTTTACTAATTAACCTTCTTGTGTTTCCAAGGTCCTGTGAACATTCCACCACCTATACTTGAAAAAAATTATAACCAAGGGGGAGATGATGATGGTGATGATCATGAGCATGAGGACGAGCAGGACCCATATACTCAGTGGCACCTGGCAACTTATTCCGATGGATCACCTCTTCTTGTCTGTATACAGGGCACTGCTAATGTTACTAAGGAAACATGTGTTGTCTCGCATGGTCGCACTCTCCAGACCTATTCCAACATCCATTGCAGGGTATTCAGGATGGATACTAGTGTGCTAGCGCCAACACCTTCTCCCTGGTTCAGTATTGATAATCTTGGAGAAAACTCGCTCTTCCTTGGACAAAACTATCCAATGATGGTGAAAAGCGATCCAGCTGTTGTTGACACAACGCTACTACCATTTATGAGAAGCAACTGTATCTATACCTCGAACATTGCTATGTTTCCCTTCCGTGGCTATCACAATATGGGTATTGAAATAGGCCGCTTCAGCCTGGATGATCAGTCCTGCGTTGGTCTTGAGATTGACAGTAGCTGGCCCTTCCAAGAGAATCACTTCTGGTTCAAAGCAAGTGTTTCCAACGCCGACGAGTGGTTGAGCCGAAGTTCATTTCATCGCTTTCTTATTTTTTGTGTGAGAAAAACTTTACTTTACTTGAATGTTTTGTTGGAAATGATCTATAATCCAACATGTATCCTCGTTGTCGTTGTGGGTTGATAACTTGTTGTATGTAATCAATGGTACATTTGCATATGCGTCCATCAACTCACGCCTGCTAGTGATGTCCATATGAACAGTGCTAGTGATTTTAGTTGCAAAAATTATATACTGCTAGTGATTTTAGCTACATATTTTGACAAATCGCAGTGTTACAAGGTTGACAAATGGCAATCTTACTAGATAAACAAATGTCAATATTTCTAGTTTGACAAATGGCAACATACCCAATATGACAGATGCAAATCTTACCCAATTGTTTCTACATGGTTGCACACGGGTCATCCAAAACAACCGTTTGTGTTGAAGGGATGCACAAATCATGCACTGCAAATTTTCCCTTGACTTAATGGGGAAGACCATAGCTCTCATTTTGCATACGGGTGTTCTATCTAAAACGTTTGCGATCAAGATCTACACAAATCCTGCTCGGCACATTTTCCCTTGGCTTCCTGGGGAAGCTGTCGGGTGTTCTAACTAAAACGTTTGTGATGAGTGTTTTATATTTAAAAACCATCAACGTTTTTTTCAAAAGAAAATCATTTGATAAGTCTATACATTAAGAGATAAAAGCGCAAGTTCCTTCAAACCATATCTTTCATTCAGTCACACTGCGAATTTATATTCATATGATCGAGAATTCGAGATACAGTATTAAACCCCGAAAAACTATTTCCGGCGGTGGCGGCGTGCCGCGCCGTCGTTGTCGTTGTCGTCCTCTGGGACGCCGTTGTTGAAGTATTCAAGGCAGCACAAAAAGTTCTTCACTAGTAAATTAAACATCATGTCATCGAGCGACCGACGGGCGGGGCGCGGGAGGACGGCAAGTGGCGCCGCTGAGAGGTAGTGGTCGATGTCAGCATCCCATGCTGCTGAGGGGCGCGCGTGCACGGGCACGGGCACGGCGGGTGCAGCCAAACGCACATGGACCGGCGCCGCGGTGGGTGGAGGGGCATGCATGGGCAGGGGCACGGGCGTGGCGGGTGCAGCCAAACGCATGTGGGCCAGCGCCACAGTGCGTGGAGCGGTGCGCACGGGCACGGGCGCTGGCGCTGGCATGTACACGAGCTCACGCGGGTCCACAGAGACCTCGCTGACGCCTACGGCTTCCAGCTCTATGATAGTGCTCGGCGACTAGCCCGTCATTGCTACGAGGATGGTCGCTGGCGCGGGCGCGGGGATGGGAGCTGGGACGGGAGCGGGGGCAGCAACCGCTACGGCCAGCTCGTTCTGGGCCATGTCCATGAGGCCTCATTCGTCCTTATTGTCTATCTCCTCCGGCTCGGAGTCGACTTTACCAAACTTGAAGACTAGTGGCAAATGATCATTCTGCGCGATGGCGTTGGTGGAGGTCTGCGGGAGGGAGGGGAATGGGAGGCGAGCAGTAAGGCCGCCCATATTAAATAGCGGCATGGGTGCCATTAATGGAGAGGAAGGCGGGCGGCCATGGAAGTCAAAGGGCTCGCTTCCTAGTGAGCCTGCACAGCGGACAACTCGCACGCTATCCAATGAGCCTGCCCATTGGAGGACAACTTGCACGCCTCTCGGTCAGCCTGCGCACCGGACTCCGCTCGCATGCCTCCCGTTCAGTCAAGGTCAAGTAGCTGTCCGCATGGCACCTCCTATAGCCATTAAAATGAAGACACGTGGTGTCACGTGAATGGTTAATAGAACGCACACGATTTGAATTATACAAACGTTTGAGATATTAAAGTGGCAGCTATTTTTTCAAAATGCCTTTGTCGGTTGTTATTCGAGTGCGCCTTCTCTCAAAATGGACACGACAAATACCACAGCATGTCGGGAGCCATTCCATGATAGCATGCTATGTTTCATGAATTTCAGACGAGTTTTGGATTTACTAGAATTTAAAAACAAAGTATCTCAACTATTTTTCCGGCAATCAACGGTGCCCTGGTGTTTGAAATTCATTCACATTTCTTGCATGGGACCTAAGCATGCAACCAAGGACATGGATTTGATTTTTCAACCAATTTATATGCATTAGAGCATGTGCATGTAGTTCAAATTTGAATTATGCACATAAATGCATTGAAAACTCAATTAATGCATAAAAATGTCCAAACGAACCCCAAAAAATCTCAAAAATTGACAAAACACTCTTGTTGTTCTATGTTGACACGAGAAAAAATTTGAAAGCAATAAGAGGCAATGGATATCGTTTCGTCCCCAAAGGTGGGACGTTCCCTATCGAAACCATAGTCTTATTGTGAGAAGCTCTGGTTTATGAGAAGCACATCCCCAAACTAGCCCCAAATGGGACAAAAAATTACCACGACAAGTTGTGACCCCATTATGTAATTCAAATCAAGACGAAAAAACAAGTAGATCCCACACAGTTTATTATCACCAACCATGTGAGATGCAACACAAAATATCTGGGAGCACCATCGGATTATAGTACGCATACGGCTTACGCGAGAAGGTGCGACGGCTACAGTCCACGGCCCGATCTGAATAAGGGACCGTGTCTGATGACACTTTGTGCGCCAATTTTTTCACTGAAGCGATTCCAAATTTTCAGCTTCCGCGGGAATATCTACCTCCCCGCCCCTCCCCCTTACCAAAAGCCACATTTACCCTGTTTACGCCTTCCTTTCCAAGTTGAAACCTTCACTCCTTGCTTGCAACGCCGCCTCCTCGCTGGCGACCCTCCTTCACGCTGCTCGGCCTCGCCTATTGTAACGCCCTTGATGCGGGTATATCTCGCACGTGTCGAAGCATGACTTAGAGGCATAACCGCATTGAAAGCAATGTCGCAAGTGAGGTAATCTTCACACAACCCATGTAATACATAAGGGGAAGAGATACATAGTTGGCTTACAATCGCCACTTCACACAATTACATGAATAAAGCATTACATCAACCAGTTACAATCAAGGCCCGACTACGGAGCCAACATAAAAGAAGACTACCCCAAATGCTACACAGATCCCCGATCTTGCCGACTGGGCTCCACTACTGAACAACTAGAACGAAACAACACAAAGGACAAGATCTTCATCGAGCTCCTCCTTGAGCTTGGTTGCGTCATCTGCACGGTTCAACGGCACCTGCAAGCTGGTTTTGGAAGTATCTGTGAGTCACGGGGACTCAGCAATCTCACACCCTTGTGATCAAGACTATTTAAGCTTATAGGTAAGGTAAAGGTATGAGGTGGAGCTGCAGCAAGCGACTAGCATATATGGTGGCTAACATACACAAAAGAGAGCGAGAAGAGAAGGCAAAGCACGATCGAACAACTATGATCAACAAGTGATCCTAGAACAACCTACGTCAAGCATAACTCCAACACCGTGTTCACTTCCCGGACACCGCCGGAAAGAGACCATCACGATAACACACGCGGTTGATGTATTTTAGTTAAGATCAACTTCAGGTTTTCTACAACTGGACATTAACAAATTCCCATCTGCCCATAACCGCGGGCACAGCTTTCGAAAGTTCAAATCCCTGCAGGGGTGTCCCAACTTAGCCCATCACAAGCTCTCACGGTCAACGAACGATATTCCTTCTAGCGGGAAGACCCGATCAGACTCGGAATCCCGGTTACAGGACATTTCGACAATGGTAAAACAAGACCAGCAAAGCCACCCGAATAAATCCTGATAGGAGCTGCACATATCTCGTTCTCAGGGCACACCGGATTGTCCAAACTTCCGGTAGGCCAGCCTAGAGTTACCCCTGGTGGCCACCGGCGCCTGACAAGTTGGACCAACACTCAGAGGAGCACTGGCCCAGGGGTTTAAATAAAGATGACCCTTGGGCAGGCCTACCCAAGGGAAAGAAAAGGCTAGGTGGCAAATGATAAAACCAATGTTGGGCCTTGCTGGCGGAGTTTTATTCAAGGCGAACTGTCAAGGGGTTCCCATTATAACCCAACCGTGTAAGGAACACAAAATCCGGGAACATAACACCGATATGACAGAAACTAGGCAGCAAGAGTGGAACAAAACATCAGGCATAAGGCCGAGCCTTCCACCCTTTACCAAGTATATAGATGCATTAATTAAATAAAAGATATTGTGATATCCCAACAAGTAAACATGTTCCAACAAGGAACAACATCTCCATGTTCCAACAAGGAACAAACTTCAATCTTCACCTTCAACTAACAACGCTATAAGAGGGGCTGAGCAAAGCGGTAACATAGCCAAACAACGGTTTGCTAGGACAAGGTGGGTTAGAGGCTTGGTTCAACAATATGGGAGGCATGATAAGCAAATGGTAGGTATCGCAGCATAGGCATAGCAAAAGAGCGAGCAACTAGCAAGCAAAGATAGAAGTGATTTCGAGGGTATGGTCATCTTGCATGAAATCCCGCAAGGAAGAACAACGAGTCCAAGAAGAAGAAAAATAGACATATACGAATGAATCCTCACAAATGCGACATTACCAGAACCAACCCGAAGGAGCAAACACCGGAAAGAAGCACACAACATAGTAAACAACCAACACATGAACATGGTATGGCATGCGGGATGCGGTATGCAATGCATATGCATGATTTGAAAAGGAATGATTGAACCTGGCCTCAACTTCGAAATACAAGAGTGCCACTGGAAAGGTGAGGTGATTTCGGTTGAAATTGATATTAAGATCACCGAAATCGGAGGCCCGGTTTGGAAATGGCAAGCAAAACAAATATGGTATCGGTCTGCGATAAACAGCAAGTAGCCAACTAAATGCATCAAGATAAATATGCTACAGCACTCAAACATGGCAACAAAATACATGGCAGGGATCCAATCATGATGCTTGACAAAAGATGAACACTGAGCTACAGCTAATTCATCCATTAACAGGCTCAAACAAGCATGGCAAAAGTGCAAATGATAACAGGTTTCAGACTTAGTGAAATTAACACAATTCTGGGATTTATCATCAGGAAGCAATCTTTAGAGCATGAAAACTATAAGCTACAGGAACTTAACATGGCAAAGAAAGGCATGGCAGGAAGCTACTCAAAGCACTTAACAAAAGTCCCTTAGTGACCTTGAGACAAAAGGGATCAGAAAATAAAATTGCAAGCATGTGAACATGGCAAAAACATAATCTGATCTCAGACTTAGTGAAAAACTGGAGCATGCAAATCAGTTAACGAGTAGGCATGTTCACGAGCTCCATGCACTCTCTATAGAGCATGGCATGACAAACTAAGCATACACCCATCAAGAATCCATATCATAGAAGCTAGACATGGCAAGAACAACAACATAGCGTGCACGGATCAATAGCAACATCCTCAGCAAAATCGCTAACAAGTCAACAATCTTCCAGGATTCACGAAGTAGCAAAAGTAGAGCTCGATTGACTCAAGCTAGGGTGCTCCATAAATGCACACAAAGACATGAATGGATAGAGCACCAAAATTTTAACAAATCATCCTTAATAATCATCCCCAAAAGAGGCATGGATCACTAGGAAACAACATGAACATAAGGCATAATGACAAAATCAGGACAAGGACTTAGTGAAATTCTATGTCCCTGAAATCAGCATTGCCGATTATGCTACTTTGCAAGCTTGTGCTAGTCACCACAAATATCAAAAAAAATACAAGGCAAGCACCTCTATAAAGATGGCATGGCATATAACAAAACACATGTAGAGCTCAGGGTCATATCATGCACACATTAATCATGGCAAAAATGACAAATATCTATTTGATGAAACAGATCTGCCAAGTTACTCACATAGCTCTCTTCCAACAGCATTTCATGCATCAAGATGAGCTCAAATCAAAATGATGTAATGAGATGAAATGATGTACTCGTCGAGACAAACATTTTGATATGCCACGCGCACGAATCGGAGCTACGGATGATGAGTAATGAGCGATGGAAAAATGCACAAAAATTCTGAGATCTCGGGACTTGGCAGATTTTGAGGGGAATGAAAATCAACCTCTGGTTTTTCCAGATCTGGGCGCGGCAAACGAGGATCGCCGGGGAGCTCGCCGGAGGGTCGCCGGAGGTCGGAGAAGAGGGCCGGCAAGGTCGGGGCGCCGGATCCCGCCGGATCCAAGCCGGAGAGGCGGCGGGGAGGCGCGGCTGCGGCGGAGGAGTGGGGCGGCGAGGCGCGGAGCGGCGGTTCCGGCGAGGTCGCGCGAAAGGCGTTGGGCGGCAATGCGCAGCGGTGAGCGGGAGTCCGCGGCGCGAGGCTCCGACGGCCGGAGCGGGCGAAGATGGCGGCGGGGCGATGGCACGGGCAGCGCGCGCGGTGAGGAGGCGGCGGCCCGGTTGGCGGCGGCGAGGGCCCGCCCTGGGCCAAACGGGCCTCAGCGGCGGCGGCGGCGGCTGTTGTGCCACGTGGCACAGCACGATTAGCGCGGAGGCGGCGGCACGCAGGTCGGACGTGTCCGGCCGTTCGGATCTCGTCCGGCGGCGCGAGGAGAGGGGAAAATTAGGGTTTGACCCGTGAATTTCGGAGGGGGTTCTAAATATATAGGTAGAGGCATCTAGGAGAGTCCAAATGAGGTGCGGTTTTCGGCCACGCGATCATGATCGAACGACCAAGATGATGGAGGAGGTTTAGGTGGGTTTTGGGCCACTTTGAAAGGGTGTTGGGCTGCAACACACACGAGGCCTTTTCGGTCCCTCGGTTAACCGTTGGAGTATCAAACGAAGTCCAAATGATACGAAACTTGATAGGCGGTCTACCGGTAGTAAATCAAGGCCGCATGACAAGTCTCGGTGCAATCCAAAAACGTTTAACACCCGCACACGAAAAGAGGTAAAAGGGAACACCGGGTGACATAGGAGCGCCGGATTGCAAAACGGACAGCGGGGAAAATGCTCGGATGCATGAGACGAACCTGTATGCAAATGAAATGCACATGATGACATGATATGCAATGCATGACGCGCAAGCAATGACAAGGCAACAACAGTGAATAACTAGAAGACACCTGGCACATCGGTCTCGGGGCGTTACAACACTCCACCACTACGAGAGGATCTCGTCCCGAGATCTAGAATGGCACCGGAGGAACAACAGAAAATAAAGAGAAGAGGTAAAACTAGGTTGCTCCTTTGACAAAGGAGTGAAACAACGAAACTTGAGAGGTTTAACAAATTTAAAGAAAGAATGCAACGAGAAAGAGCAAAGTTGAGAGCGCTCAGTTAGGAAAAGGGTCAGTGAAGAACAAATTCGAGCAGCACTCCAATTGAAAAGAAAAGGAATTGAATAAGAACTTGATAAGATGAGAAGATACTTGAATGCAAACACGACACTCTAGTTGGAAAAAGGATTAGCAAAAGAAGGAATATGGTCTTGACAAACCAAGATGAGGTGTGAAAAGAGCAACATCAATAGATCTCCGAGAGAAAGAATAGAAGTTAGATAATTGAAATAGAAGAATGGAGAAGAAAATGCCAACTTCTGCCACAAAAGAGTTTGAAAAGGCATCCTTAGGAGAAGGGTCAAACGGAGTTGTTGGAAACACAACAACGAAAAGAATACGCTTGATATGGTCTTATGGAATACATCACAAATTATGAGGTGACAACCTGCCACTCACGGGAAAAAATTGGATTGATATGAACAAGAAGACGAGAGATTCATCTCACCGGGAGGATAAAAGAAGAACTTGGTCACTTAAGAGCACCATAGATAGCAACAATCCTTAGGGAAGGCTTTAGTTGAAATATGACACAAGATAGCTCCAACTAGTTGGTTGGTGGATTTAAAATACCTCATTCTTAATAACATGTGAATCACAAAACATGAACTCAAATTATCAAGAATGACATAATACCACCTCCAATGATATGGTAGAAAGAATTGCACTCCGGATTACAAGATGAAAGATGCTTGGACTCCTCTTAAAAGAAAGTTGATGAACACTTCGAGTATGAATTGAATCCTTGGTGAACCACCATGTTGAGCCTCCTTGAAGAACTCCGGTAAACGAAAGAATGACCAAACGGAAGGAAAAAGAAGTTGAGTACACAAAGTGAAGCCTTGAAATGATTTAGATGGATCTCCGAGGTGATGTAATTGCAAGAGCTAGGAACTCCGGGAAAAGAAAAGATAAAGCATCTCGAACCCAGAATGTGATATGATGCACCTCCGGAATAAGGAATTGAACATACTCGATGAAACAAGAATAAGAATTACATTATGCATATCCTTCACCAATTAAATTGATGACCATCAACGGATTTGACAAACTACTTATTCTCGTAGAAAGGATTAAGATAGATATAGCGTCAACTTAGGAAGGTCTTCAACAAACCACCGGTAGGATTGGAACAATGAATGAATTGATATGATAACAAGGTAAGAAGAATCTTGAGCGAACCACCATAAGAATTAAAATAAACGAAGTAAGGGATGAATCACCAGGTAAGAATTGTGAAATGAACGAAGATAAGACAAAGAAAACACCGGGAAGAATTAGCAAATGAATGAAAATGCTAGAGAGAATTTATATATGAGAGAACAAAGAGATCATGCACTGATTAGAGGATATTTGATCGATGCACCGGTAAGATTTAGAGAAAGAGAGCTGAAAGCTGAGAATGAATACTTCTGAGGTGGTGGCCTTCGGAAAAACAAACTGAAAAGACTCTTGAATTTCTCCGGATGGATGAAAAGAATTCTCACAATCGAAAACAATTATGAGAGGATGGCATCAAGCTAGAGCCCTGAATCTTTGATAGAACGAAACAAGATCCAAGGGAAAAACTCTTCTTCGGTCTTCAAATGCAGAGAAAGATAACGAGAAACACCACCAAGAATTGTTGAGGCACTCCAAAATAAAAATTTAGAAAGGTTGAGCCAACGATGAAAAGAAATGAAAGATCTTGGAGAAAGGCATTTGACTGATGACAATTCATCCTTATGTCAAACTTTGAAATGAATTTGAGAATAACTCCGGGAAAATAAGAAGAGTCAGGTAAGATCCTGGGAAAAGACCTGTGGGTTAGGGCCCACTCAAAGAAACATCGTTGAAAAGGTCGCTTGGAAGATAGATTGCACCAATTGAATTAAAAGACTTGAATGAGAGAACATCATCGAAAGATCTTGAACGAATGCAGAGTGGAAACATGAATCTTCGAGATATCTGTAGCTCTCCAGAACAATAGAATAGCGAGAAATGAATGAATATGAGGAGCACCGGCAAGAGAAGGTATTTGAAACGAGGAAAAAGGGATATGATCAACACCAAAAGCTTGAATTGGTCCACCGGAGAAGAAAAGAGAATGAATAAATATGAACTTGAGGTTCCGTCAGGATCTTCATGAGAATCACCGGATAAGAACATTCAAAGAGAGGAGTAAAGAGGATTCACATCCATAAGATGGATACTTGATAAAGAAATCTGAGTCCTTGAAGAAACAAGGGTGGGTGGGTGAGAAAAACAAAGGAGACTTGAGATGGATGAAAACAAACACCATTTGGAAGAACTGAGATTTGGATCTTGCAAATAGGAAAAATGATAGGATCATCTTGAAGAGAATCACACCGGTTGAAAAGGATTGACATGACAATCTCGATTATCATGAAGGATTAGTATTCACATAGGAATATGAGAACATCACTTAGGAAAAGGCATGGAATCAACACTTGACATTGAAGCAACTCGAATACCACAACTCAAATCAAAAACAAAGGATTGGCTTGCAGAATAAGCCGGAACAAACATATGATAGAGATTCCGTCCGAAGTTTTCGTGGTGGGGCCTACACGGGCTCGATCGTACAACACCAGCATGTACAAGGCAGTGCACATGACATACGAAGCGTCCCCGAGTCGGCATAGCCAAGGACTCTTTAAGATGCAACGAGACCACTGTAAAACCAACTGTGAATAGGCGGACCACTAGACGTCGAACCCCAATTTCATATCATACATCTGTCGGAAAGATATCCTAAGAGCTACTTGAATTCCCACTTATACACTCCCAAAATTTTCCGGTTATGCAATCAGGTGTTGGGGATACAGGGGAAGCATAATATCTCACCCAAAACTAGCAAATCCTACATCCAGCTGTATCCATCCTTCAACACATAACCAAGAAACCTTCAGAAATCGTTTACCTCAACCTTCGAAAAGCATCTGTTATACGAGTTATGGCAATACTCCCGAACTCCCGCCCCAGTACTGGGTGGCGTCGAGGTTATCTCACCAACAACTGCATAAAAGAGATTTTCGATGTCGGTGAAACTAAACTCAGGTATTCCAGAACTGCAACGATAAAATTGTGATGACAACACCTCGGAGCTCAACTCCACTAGACACTGCCACAACCCCTAAATGACAGGAGGCACCAAGAACAATGTTCTCGTCACAAAACCATTGGAACGATTCCAAGATACCCGCGTGATCCTAAAAAAAATTAGTGAAATTTGAGAAGAGAAGATTCAAAACTCTACGTCAGGATGCCTCACCAGAGCGATGAAGGGACTAGGGAGTAAAAATAATTCCTAAACTCTCCGATATATATATATATATATATAATCCTAAGTGACTCAAAACATTTTTCTAGACTCAATAACGCCAGCGATTCAATCAAGCAGGGGGCTCCTAAGGTCGGGGAAGGCTCTGATACCAACTTGTCACGCCCTCGATGCGGCTATATCTCCCACGTGTCGAAGCACGACTTAGAGGCATAACCGCATTGAAAGCAATGTCGCAAGTGAGGTAATCTTCACACAACCCATGTAATACATAAGGGGAAGAGATACATAGTTGGCTTACAATCGCCAGTTCACACAATTACATGACTAAAGCATTACATCAACCAGTTACAATCAAGGCCCGACTACGGAGCCAACATAAAAGAAGACTACCCCAAATGCTACACAGATCCCCGATCGTCCCGACTGGGCTCCACTACTGAACAACTAGAACGAAACAACACAAAGGACAAGATCTTCATCGAGCTCCTCCTTGAGCTTGGTTGCGTCATCTGCACGGTTCAACGGCACCTGCAAGCTGGTTTTGGAAGTATCTGTGAGTCACGGGGACTCAGCAATCTCACACCCTCGCGATCAAGACTATTTAAGCTTATAGGTAAGGTAAAGGTATGAGGTGGAGCGGCAGCAAGCGACTAGCATATATGGTGGCTAACATACGCAAAAGAGAGCGAGAAGAGAAGGCAAAGCACGATCGAACAACGATGATCAAGAAGTGATCCTAGAACAACCTACCTCAAGCATAACTCCAACACCGTGTTCACTTCTCGGACACCATCGGAAATAGACCATCACGGTAACACACGCGGTTGATGTATTTTAATTAAGATCAACTTCCGGTTTTCTACAACCGGACATTAACAAATTCCCATCTGCCCATAACCGTGGGCACGGCTTTCGAAAGTTCAAATCCCTGCAGGGGTGCCCAACTTAGCCCATCACACGCTCTCACGGTCAACGAAGGATATTCCTTCTAGCGGGAAGACCCGATCAGACTCGGAATCCCGGTTACAAGACATTTCGACAATGGTAAAATAAGACCAGCAAAGCCACCCGAATGTGCCGACAAATCCCGATAGGAGCTGCACATATCTCATTCTCAAGGCACACCAGATTGTCCAAACTTCCGGTAGGCCAGCCCAGAGTTGCCCCTGGTGGCCACCGGCGGCTGAAAAGTTGGACCAACACTCAGAGGAGCACTGGCCCGGGGGTTTAAATAAAGATGACCCTTGGGCAGGCCTATCCAAGGGAAAGAAAAGGCTAGGTGGAAAATGGTAAAACCAATGTTGGGCCTTGCTGGAGGAGTTTTATTCAAGGCGAACTGTCAAGGGGTTCCCATTATGACCCAACCGCGTAAGGAACGCAAAATCCGGGAACATAATACCGATATGACGGAAACTAGGGCGGCAAGAGTGGAACAAAACACCAGGCATAAGGCCGAGCCTTCCACCCTTTACCAAGTATATAGATGCATTAATTAAATAAAAGATATTGTGATATCCCAACAAGTAAACATGTTCCAACAAGGAACAACATCTCCATGTTCCAACAAGGAAAAACTTCAATCTTCACCTGCAACTAACAACGCTATAAGAGGGGCTGAGCAAAGCGGTAACATAGCCAAACAACGGTTTGCTAGGACAAGGTGGGTTAGAGGCTTGGTTCAACAATATGGGAGGCATGATAAGCAAATGGTAGGTATCACAGCATAGGCATAGCAAAAGAGCGAGCAACTAGCAAGCAAAGATAGGAGTGATTTCGAGGGTATGGTCATCTTGCTTGAAATCCTGCAAGGAAGAAGAACGAGTCCAAGAAGAAGACAAACGGACGTAGACAAACGGATCCTCACAAACGCGACATTACCGGAACCAACCCGAAGGAGCAAACACCGGAAAGAAGCACACAACATAGTAAACAACCAACACATGAACATGGTATGGCATGCGGGATGCGGTATGCGATGCATATGCATGCTTTGAAAAGGAATGATTGACCTGGCCTCAACTTGGAAATCCAAGAGTGCCACTGGAAATGTGAGGTGATTTCGGTTGAAATCGATATAAAGATCACCGGAATCGGAGGCCCGGTTTGGAAATGGCAAGCAAAACAAATATGGTATCGGTCTGCGATAAACAGCAAGTAGCCAACTAAATGCATCAAGATAAATATGCTACAGCACTCAAACATGGCAACAAAATACATGCAGGGATGCACTCATGATGCTTGACAAAAGATGAACACTGAGCTACGGCTAATTCATCCATTAACAGGCTCAAACAAGCATGGCAAAAGTGCAAATGATAACATGTTTCAGACTTAGTGAAATTAACACAAATCTGGGATTTATCATCAGGAAGCAATCTTTAGAGCATGAAAACTATAAGCTACAGGAACTTAACATGGCAAAGAAAGGCATGGCAGGAAGCTACTCAAAGCACTTAACAAAAGTCCCTTAGTGACCTTGAGACAAAAGGGGTCATAAAATACAATTGCAAGCATGTGAACATGGCAAAAACATAATCTGATCTCAGACTTAGTGAAAAACTGGAGCATGCAAATCAGTTAACGAGTAGGCATGTTCACGAGCTCGATGCACTCTCTATAGAGCATGGCATGACAAACTAAGCATACACCCATCAAGAATACATATCATAGAAGCTAGACATGGAAAGAACAACAACATAGCATGCACGGATCAATAGCAACATCCTCGGCAAAATCGCTAAGAAGTCAACAATCTTCCAGGATTCACGAAGTAGCAAAAGTAGAGCTCGATTGACTCAAGCTAGGGTGCTCCATAAATGCAAACAAAGATATGGATGGACATAGTACCACAATTTTAACAAATCATCCTTACTGATCATCCCCAAAAGAGGCACGGATCACTAGGAAACAACATGAGCATATGGCATAATGACAAAATCAGGACAAGGACTTAGTGAAATTCTAAGTCCCTGAAATTAGCATTACCGATTACGCTACTTTGCAAGCTTGTGCTAGTCACCAAAAATATCACAAAAATACCAGGCAAGCACCTCTGTAAAGATAGCATGGCATATAAAAAAACACATGTAGAGCTCAGGGTCATATCATGCACACACTAATCATGGCAAAAATGACAAATATCTATTTGATGAAACAGATCTGCCAAGTTACTCACATAACCCTCTTACAACAGCATTTCGGGCATCAAGATGAGCTCAAATGAAAATGATGCAATGAGATGAAATGATGTACTTGTCGAGACGACCATTTTGATATGCCACATGCACGAATCGGAGCTACGGATGATGAGTAATCAGCGATGGAAAAATGCACAAAAATTCTGAGATCTGGGGACTTAGCAGATTTCGAGGGGAATGAAAATCAACCTCTGGTTTTTCCAGATCTGGGCGCGGTGAACGAGGATCGCCGGGGAGCTCATCGGAGGGTCGCTAGAAGTCGGAGAAGAGGGCCGGCAAGGTCGGGGCCCCGGATCTGAGCCGGAGAGGCGGCGAGGAGGCGCGGCTGCGGCGGAGGAGTGGGGAGGCGAGGCACGGAGCAGCGTTTCCGGCGAGTTCGTGCGAAGGGCGCCGGGCAGCGATGCGCAGCGGTGGGCGGTAGTCGGCGGCGCGAGGCTCCGGCGGCCGGAGCGGGCGAAGATGGCGGCGGGGCGATGGCACGGGCGGCGGCCCGGTTGGCGGCGGCAAGGGCCCGCCCTGGGCTGAACAGGCCTCAGCGGCGGCGGCGGCAGCTGCTGTGCCACGTGGCGCAGCATGATTTGCACGGAGGCGGCGGCGCGCAGGTCGGACGTGTCCGGCCGTTCGGATCTCGTCCGGCGACGCGAGTAGAGGGGAGAATTAGGGTTTGAGCCGTGAATTTCGGAGGGGGTTCTAAATATATAGGTAGAGGGAGCTGGGAGAGTCCAAATGAGGTGTGGTTTTCAGCCACGCGATCATGATCGAACGACCGAGATGATGGAGGAGGTTTAGGTGGGTTTTGGGCCACTTTGAAAGGGTGTTGGGCTGCAACACACACGAGGCCTTTTCGGTCCCTCGGTTAACCGTTGGAGTATCAAACGAAGTCCAAATGATACAAAACTTGACAGGCGGTCTACCGGTAGTAAACCAAGGCCGCATGACAAGTCTCGGTCCAATCCGAAAATGTTTAACACCCGCACACGAAAAGAGGTAAAAGGGAACACCGGGTGACATAGGAGCGCCGGAGTGCAAAACAGACAACGGGGAAAATGCTCGGATGCATGATACGAACCTGTATGCAAATGAAATGCACATGATGACATGATATGCAATGCATGACGTGCAAGAAATGACAAGGCAACAACAGCGAATAACTGGAATACACCTGGCACATCGGTCTTGGGGCGTTACACCTATCCAGGTAGGTAATCCACACCCGACCCCCATCCTCCTCCTCCTTCCACATCCCACATGCCCCGACCGCTGGCGCGAGCACGACACCTTCCACCCAAATCACCGACCCCTCCACCAAATAAGCGCCGCCCTAAGCCATGGTGCACGCAGTATAGCCAGGATCTCAAGGAGCATTTGGCAACGGAGAAGCAAATCGCGGCCGCACGCGCAGATGAGGTTGCGATGGCTGCCATTCATGCCGACCCCCAGATCTTGGAGGAGCACCTCGCCATCGAGGCCACCGTCAATGCCTCGCGCGCTAACGCTGCGATGCGGTTGGCTACTTTAAACAACAATTCGTGGCGTTTTCTCAAGGCCACCATCGGTGCCTTCAACAAAGACTACGAGGTGTTTTCTCAGCGTGCACGTGCTTACCTCACCTCGAGAGCCAGCAGGTTGGTGCCCGGAGCAGCTCAGGCAACTCACCACTACAATGAAGGAACCCACGTTGTGGAGGCCTCGCCCTCTTCCATGTCCAAGGAGCCAATTGTCATCGATATCTCCGACAATGAGGAGTAGCTTGTCTTATTACCTCACTATAAGGACACATGTTCAGTTTGCTAGCTACTGCCTTTCCTTAACAAATTCTAGTGAATTGTGCTATCTAATTTTACCATGCAATCTTCTGCTCTAGTGTATATGCTCTATATGTCGTGCAATGCGGTGTTTAGTTAACTATTTGGTTCAATTATGCAAATGTGATGTTCAATTCTTCAGGGTGCAATTTTCCAAGTTGTCAAGCATGCTTGGTTTGGTTAACTATCTGATCTTCTATTAGGACTATGTTATATTGTGCAATGTGGTGCTCAGTTAACCTTTGGTTCATTTGTTGTGGTGTTTAGTTAACTGTTTGGTTCAATTCTGCAATGCGATATTCAATTGTCATGGGTGCATTCTGTTATTGTATACTATGTGAGAAATAAATTGAATTTGGCTGTACTAAATACATGAGAAACAAATACAGTTGCTATATTTCCAAGTTGTTAAGCATGCTTGGTTTGGTTAACTGTCTGATCTTCTATTAGGAGTATGTTATATTATGCAATGTGGTGCTCAGTTAACGTTTGGTTCATTTGTTGTGGTGTTTAGTTAACTGCTTGATTCAATTCTGCAATGCGATGTTCAATTGTTGTGGGTGCATTCTGTTATTGTATATCATGAGAGAAATAAATTGAATTTGGTTCTACTAAATAGATGAGAAACAAATACAATTGCTATATTTCCAAGTTGTTAAGCATGCTTGGTTTGGTAAATTGTCTGATCTTCTATTAGGAGTATGTTATATTGTGCAATGGGGTGCTCAGTTAACATTTGTTTCATTTGTTGTGGTGTTTAGTTAACTGCATGTGCATGGTCAATTGTCTAATAGCACATTATTGTGCAATTGCAGGAACCATTCTAATATTTAGGTTTTTAACAATTTGGTCTTGCACATGTAGGTCCTGCTGTCAGAGGTTTTGACCCATTGTTCGACCCTCTTTGCATATGGGAAAATGAGTTGTCCATGAATATCAATCAAGTCAAGAAAATCAGAAAAATTGTTAGGATAAAGAAATTTGCGACAAAAAACAACAAGATCTTTGTCTACACAATGAAGAAGACATCAGTTCACTACAAGATGGTACTAACTATTATACCTTGCCTTTTTTATTCGTTTGCCTCATTTCCAATATAGAGAAGATATTTACGCACATTGTCGGGGATATACCCCATGGTATGACCCGGCCGGACTTGGCGACTCACTGGTGACCCGCGCTGACTTGGCGACTAAATAAGTGACCCATCCGGATCTCTCCACTCACTGAAGACCCGGCCGATCTTGGCGGCTCATTAGTAACCCAGCAAGCGGGTCAGACGGACGACAAGGCCCAAGGCCCAGTATGCCGGTTCGTATTATGGTGGGCCGGCTTAAGAGGAAAACATAAGGAATATTCCCTTACGAAGGAAGCAAGACTAGGACTCCACTTGTAATAGAGTAATCCTAATCCTAATAGGACTAGTCATGTAAGCCGCCCCTTCAACATATATAAGGAGGGGCAGGGCTCCCCAAGAGGGATGGGTTTCCACAAGTTTCATAAGTCTAGATAGACGGACAACTCAATAGCTCTCGAGATAGAGCACCTGTAACACCCTCGATGCGACTATATCTCCCACGTGTCGAGGCACGACTTAGAGGCATAATCGCATTGAAGGCATATGTCGCAAGTGAGGTAATCTTCACACAACCCATGTAATACATAAGGGAAAGAGATACATAGTTGGCTTACAATCGCCACTTCACACAAATACATGAATAAAGCATTACATCATTCAATTACACTCAAGGTCCGACTACGGAACCAAAATAAAAGAAGAACCCCAAATGCGACAAGGTCCCCGATCGACCCCAACTGGGCTCCACTACTGATCAACTAGAAAGAAACAGCACAAAGGACAAGATCTTCATCGAGCTCCTCCTAAGCTTGGTTGCGTCATCTGCACGGACTCAACGGCACCTGCAAGCTGGTTTTGGAAGTATCTGTGAGCCACAGGGACTCAGCAATCTCGCACCCTCGCGATCAAGACTATTTAAGCTTATGGGTAAGGTAAAGGTCTGAGGTGGAGCTGCAGCAAGCGACTAGCATATATGGTGGCTAACATACGCAAATGAGAGCGAGAAGAGAAGGCAAAGCACGGTCGATAAAAGTATGATCAAGAAGTGATCCTGGACTACCTACGTCAAGCATAACTCCAACAACCGTGTTCACTTCCCAGACTCCGTCGGAAAGAGACCATCACGGTTACACACGCGGTTGATTCATTTTAATTAAGGTCGACTTCAGGTTTTCTACAACCGGACATTATCAAAATCCCATCTGCCCATAACCGCGGGCACGGCTTTCGAAAGTTCAAATCCCTGCAGGGGTGTCCCAACTTAGCCCATCACAAGCTCTCACGGTCAACGAAGGAATAGACCTCCACCCGAGACATTCCGATCAGACTCCGTATCCCAGTATAACAAGACATTTCGACAGGGTAAAACTAAACCAGCAACACCGCCCGAATGTGCCGACAAATCCCGATAGGAGCTGCTCATATCTCTTTCTCAGGGCACACTCAGATTGTCCTAGGTACGGGCAAGCCATCCCAGAGTTGCCCCTGGTGGCCACCGGCAGCTGACAGGTTGGACCAACACTCAGAGGAGCACTGGCCCGGGGGGTAAAATAATGATGACCCTCAGGAGCGCGACTCCCAAGGGAAAAGAAAAGGCTAGGAGGCAAATGGTAAAACTAATGTTGGGCATTGCTGGAAGACCTTTACTTAAGGCAAACTGTCAAGGGGTTCCCATTATAGCCCAACCGCGTAAGGGACGCAAAATCCGGGAACATAACACCGATATGACGGAAACTAGGGCGGCAAGAGTGGAACAAAACACCAGGCATAAGGCCGAGCCTTCCACCCTTTACCAAGTATATAGATGCGTTAATTAAATAAGATATATTGTGATATCCCAACAAGTAAACATGTTCCAACAAGGAACAACATCTCCATGTTCTAACAAGGAACAAACTTCAATCTTCACCTGCAACTAACAACGCTATAAGAGGGGCTGAGCAAAGCGGTAACATAGCCAATCAACGGTTTGCTAGGACATTGGTGGGTTAGAGGCTGAACATGGCAATTTGGGAGGCTGACAAGCAAGTGGTAGGCATCATAGCAATGGCATAGCAAAAGAGCGAGCAAACTAGCATAGCAAAGATAGTAGTGATTTCGAGGGTATGATCATCTTGCCTGAAATCCCGCAAGGAAGAAGAACGAGTCCATGAAGAAGACAAACGGACGAAGTTGAACGGATCCTCACAACTCGACGTTAACGGAACCAACCCGAAGAAGCAATCACCGGAAAAGAAGCACACAACATAGTAAACAACCAACACATCAACATGGCATGATGCACAATCAAGTATGATGCATGTCCGGTTTAAAGAGGCATGGCATGGCAAAATGCACAAACAATCCTACAGATTAAGTGGAGCTCAATATGCATCGGGATGCATATTGACAAAACACCACATCAATTATTTAGTTCCCTCTCGTTTATGTACCCCAACAATATTAAATGTTGATTAACATGGCAAGAGGTGAAGCACAACAAAACTACCTATCTAGGCAAGTTTAAATGAGGCCGGAAGCAACGAACAACAATTCCGGTAAATCCCCATAGCATATTTTAGATTCGGTACTGCTCTGCCCAAAACATAATTTTAGAGTTGTTTAACATGCAAGACAATGTCACCATGATAAACTAGGCAAAATTCTACCCCATTTACATATAAAGTTTATTTAAATCGGAGCTACGGTTGAATAGCTATGAATTAAATCATTTTAGCATGGCATAGGGGCAAATTTAAACAAACAGCATTTTAAACATTTTAAACATGGATGAAAGTGACATAATATGAAACTAGACACAATTTTAAGCATTTTTCATAAATAAAACATTTTAATATGATGCATCGTTTGTGAGTTATTATATGCAAGAACTTGAGGGTTTTCTGCAAATCTGTAATACTCTGGATAAATAGATAAATTCGCAGAACAGGAAAAAAACGTGACACGGGCCAAAACTGGCTAGGCCAACAGTGCACAGGAGGGCTGGGGGCGGCTCACCCATGGGCATTGGCCCGGAACTGTGGAGAGTGGGAGGCAGGCCGGGACGCTGGGCCTTGGGGAGGCGTTGGTGAGTGGTTGGGCCGGCTGGCCAGGCCGCGGCCCACGTGCGCAAGAGACAGGGGCCTGGAGATGGGCTTCACGCGGCACTGGAGGGGAGCAGCTGGGCCGGAGCAGAGGTGGCCCAGGCGCGGGCGCTGGTGGATCGAGCTTGTTCGACGCGGTCAACAGGCGAAGGAGAGGCAGCCCAGGTGCGTGCGGTCGGTCGTGGAACTTGGTGCGGTCAATGCGAGCAGAGGCGGGACGAGGGGCTCATCTCTGGTCGTCGTCCCCGCACACAGACACAGGGGAGGCCGGCGGTAGGCCTTGGCGGCGCAGCAGGCGAGCTGGGGACGAGGTCGAGGGACTTGGCGCGGGGATGGCCCGGTCCGAGGCGGGGAAGGCACGGGCTCGTCTTTTTCCGGCCGGATCCGGGTCGATGTGGCTCCATGGTGCGGCGGGTGGTCGAGGTCGAGGGGCTCCGGCAAGAAGGGCTCGTGGAGGAGGCTGATCCGGCGGGGATCCGAACGGCAGCGACGAGGACAAATGGCGGCCACGGCGGGGACTCAGCGTCGGCTGGAGGAGCCCATCCATGGGGCTGCTCATGGCGTACCTGAGAGAGAGGGAGGTGCGTGAGAGAGGAAGAATTCGGGAGAGGGAGAAGAAGGAGACAGAGTAGGAGCAGAGGTCCTGGGGGTCGGCGAGGTTGGACGGCTGCGGGGTCGATGTGACTCGGGAAGAGGGGCTCGGTGGTTGGCCTGGTTGAGAAAAACGAGGAGGGTGGCGCTGTGGATGGATGGATTTGATCTGGGAAGATCCCGAGAGGGGATTATATAGAGTGGCGGCGGCGATGGGACAAACCCCCAAGATTTTAGGGTTGCTGCCTAGGTCTATATATAGCAATAGGATTTTTGGATAGGGGCTATTAGGACCCTCCGATCTAAAACGGACGGTCGCAAAATAAAAGCTTAGGGAGACCAAATGAGAAAACGGTGACGTTTTGCAGACGTTTGGGGATGATCTGGACACAACGGTGGCGATAGTCCGGGTCGGGTCCGGGACAGCTTTCGGACGCGCGCGAGGGGGAGCTGCGGGCTGACGATAGGGATTAGGTTGGGCCTGGCGGTAGGTAGTGAGCTGTGTAGACGGTCTCGAGCTGAGAGAAGAGAAGAGAGGGAGGCCCGGCGACTGTTTCCGGAGACCGAAAACGTCTGACGTAAATACCGGCTATAATGCCGCTATAGTTTAACGGTTAGGCTATCAAACGAACTCCGAAGGCGATGAAATTTGGCAGGCCGTCTGTCTACACTATAATAAGACCGCACACCAAATTTCAACCCAATCCGAGAACATTTTCCGGCTACTTATAAAATACTATTTCGGACATGCCGCGGGCGCAGTGCAAGTGTGGTTGGGCTCACAGCGGACAACGGGGAGAACTCGGAGAACCCAGACGAATGCAAGTTTTGAAAACATGATGATGCAATGCACATGATGACATGATAAGATGCAACACGCAAGCAAATGACATGGCAACGACAGCGAATAACTGGAGGACACCTGGCACATCGGTCTCGGGGCGTTACAACACTCCACCACTACGAGAGGATCTCGTCCCGAGATCTAGAATGGCACCGGAGGGACAACGGAAGAGATAAGAGAAGAGGTAAAACTAAGTTGCTTCTTTGACAAACGAGTGAAACCACAACCTTTAGAGGTTGAATACATTCGAGACAGAATTCAACGAAGGTGAACAAGGTCGAGAACAGCCATTTAGAAAAGAGGAAGAAAGAACATTGCGAAAAACCTTGAGGTTGAAGGGAAGATATTTATTGAAAAACACTCCGGTTAAGGAAGGAGATCAAGGAGAAACCAAAATTCGGGCAGCACTCCGGTTGAAAAGAAAAGGAATTGAATAAGGTCTTGTTAAGATGAGAAGATACTTGATGAAATCACCACACACTGCCACCGGAACTATTGAATGAATGGAACAAGGGGTAAGAAAGATCTCAGACAGCACTCCGGTTGAGAAGGGAGTCAAAATTTGATAAGATGAGAGAGCTCAAATGAAAACACGACACCCCGGTTGAGAAAGGGATGTAAGACTTGATAAGGCGAAAAGAACTTGAACGAAGGGGCACAATACTCCGGTTGAGCAAGATAGGGAAGGAATAAGAGTGATATAATTTGGACAGCACTCCGTCTGTAAATGGAAGAAATTGAACATGATCTTGACAAGATGAGAGGATACTTGAAAAGAGTTCACAACACTCCAATTAAAAGGATAGGCACGACAAGAACACGATCCTGATAAAACAAGAAGATGGGTTGAAGAGAGCAACATCACCATGCCTCCGGAACAAAAGAATAGAAGATAGATAACTGAAATAGGAGAAATGAGGAGAAAATGCCAACTTCTGCCACAAAAGTGTTTGGAAAGGCATCTTTAGGAGAAGGGTTGAACGGAGTTGTTGGAACACCAACAACAAAAAGAATAGGCTTGATATGGACTAATGGAAAGCACTCAAAACTATGAGGTGAAATTCTGCCACTCACGAAAAAGAATTGGATTGGTAAGAACAAGGGGACGAGAAACTATTTCGCCGGGAGGATAAAGAAGAGCTTGGATCATTTATAAACACCATAGATAGCAACAATCCTTAGGGAAGGCTTTAGGTGAAATATAACCCAAGGTACCTCCAAAGAAGAGATTGATGGATTTAAAATATCCCAATCTTGACAACATGTGAATCATGATAATATGAACTCAAATTATCAAGAATGACATAATACCACCTCCAATCATACGGAAGAAAGAATAATTGCACTCCGGATTGCAATATGAAGAAAGCTTGAGTTTCTGTGAAAAGAAACTTGATGAACATTTAGAGAATGAATTAAATCCTTTATGAACCATCATGTAGAGCCTCCATGAAGAACTCCGGTAATAAAAGAATGATCCAAAATAATTGAATGATGAAAAGAATAAGATTGAAGCCTCGCAATGATTTAGATAGAGATCTCCGTGATAATATAATTGAAAGAGGTTGGAACTCCGGGAAAAGATAAGATGAACAATTGAGATCAAGAATCTTGATGAACCTCCGGAATAAGGAATTAAATCGCTTGGACCAAACAAGAGTAAGAATTACATTATGCTTATCCTTCACCAATTTAAATTGATGACAATCAACGGATTTGGCATATTATTTATTCTTGTAGAAAAGATTAAGAGAGATATAACATCAGACTTGGGAAGGTATTGAACGAACCGCCGGAAGGGTTGAAACAACGAATAAAATTGATATGATAAGAAAGGAAGAGAAATCTTGAACGAACCACCGTAAGAATTAAAATGAACGAAGAAAAGATAAAGGAACACCGGGAAGAATTAGCACATGAATGAAGATACTTGAGAGAATTTAGGTACAAGAGAACGAAAAGATCACGAGCCGATTAACGATCACTTGAACGATGCACCGGTAAAATTGGAGAATGATAACTGAAAGCTGAGAATGAAAATTCCGAAATAATGGCCTTCGGAGAATCAAACTGAAAAGACTCCTGAATTACTCCGGATGGGTGAAAACAATATCTCACAATCGCAAATAATTATGAGAGGATGGCAACAAGCTAGCACCATGAATCTTGAAGAGAATGGAGCAAGATTAAAGAGAAACTCTTCTTCGGTCTTCAAAATCCAAGAATGACGACGAGAAACACCACCAAGAATTATTTAGACACTCCGGAATAATCAAAACGAAGAGGTTGAGCCAACGACGAAAAGAATTTGAAAGATCTTGGAGAAAACACATATGACTGATGATAACTCATACTTACGTCAAACTTGGAAAAGAATTTGAGAGTAACACCGGGAAAATAAGAAGAGTCAGGTAAGATCCTGGAAAAAGACCTGTGGGTTAGGGCCCACTCAAAAGAAACACCGTTGAACGATTTGAAGAGAGATAATGTACCGGTTGAATTAAAAGGCTTGAATGATATAACATCCTCGAAATAGGTTGAACGGATCTCGAATGACAAGACGAGCCCATTGAGATATATTGTGCACTCCGGAACAAATGAATAGCGAGAAATTAATTATTATGAGGTGCACCGGTATGAGAATGTATTGAAACGAGGAAAAGGATATGATCCACAAAGCTTGCACTGGTTCCACCGGAGAAGAAAAAGAATGAATAATGGTGAACTAGAAACTTCGTTAAAATCTTCACGAGCATCACCGGGTAAGAACATTGATAGAAAAGAATCGAGAGACTTCACATCAATAAGAAGGATACTCGATTAAGAGATCTGAATCCTTGGAGAAAAACAAAGGGAGGGAGGGTGGGAAAAACAAAGGCAACTTGGAGACGGATGAAACAAACACCGTTGAGAAGAAGTGATAATTGATCTTGCGAATATTGAAGTGATCGGATCCACTAGAAGAGAAGCACACCATTTGAAAAGGATTGACATGACAAACTCAATGATCGAGGACGATTAGTATTCACATAGAAATATGAGAACACCGCTTAGGAAAGGGCATGGAATCAACACTTGACATTGAAGCAACTCGAATACCACAACTCAAAACAAAACCAAAGGGTTGGCTTGCAGAATAAGCCAGAACAAACATATGATCGAAATTTCGTCCGAAGTTTTCGTGGTGGGACCTACACGGGCTCGATCGTACAGCACCATCATGTACAAGGCAGTGCACATGACATACGAAGCGTCCCCGAGTCAGCATAGCCAAGGACTCTTTAAGACACAACGAGACCACTGTAAAATCGACCGTGAATAGGCGAACCACTCGACGTCGAACCCCAATTTCATATCATACATCTGTCGGAAAGGATATCCTAAGAGCTACTTGAATTCCCACCTATGAAACTCCCGAAATTTTCCGGTTATGCAATCGGGTGTTGGGGATACAGGGGAAGCATAATATCTCACCCAAACTAGCAAAACCTACATCCAGCTGTATCCATCCTTCAACACATAACCAAGAAACCTTCGGAAACCATCTACCTCAACCTTCAAAAAGCATCTGTTATACAAGTTATGGCGATACTCCCGAACTCCCGCCCCAGTACTGGGTGGCGTCGAGGTTATCTCACCAACGAACTGCATAAAAGAGATTTTCGATGTCGGCGAACATATCTCAAGTATTCCAGAATTGCAACGATAAAATTATGACGACAACACCTCAGAGCTCAACTCCCCGGGACACTTCCACTAAACCCCTGACATGAGGCACCAAGACAGTATTCTCATCATAAGTCATCGGAACAAATCCAAGATACTCGCGTGATCCTAAAAAAATTTAGTGAAATTTGAAAAGAGAAGAGTCAAAACTCTACGTCAAGATGCCTTACCAGAGCGATGAGGAGACTGGGAAGTAAAAAGAATTCCTAAACTCTCCGATATATATAATTCCTAAATGACTCAAAACATTTTTCTAGACACAACTCGGCCGCTAAAAACGATCAATCAGTGGGGGCTCCTAAGGTCGGGGAAGGCTCTGATTACCAACTTGTAACACCCTCGATGCGACTATATCTCCCACGTGTCAAGGCACGACTTAGAGGCATAATCGCATTGAAGGCATATGTCGCAAGTGAGGTAATCTTCACACAACCCATGTAATACATAAGGGAAAGAGATACATAGTTGGCTTACAATCGCCACTTCACACAAATACATGAATAAAGCATTACATCATTCAATTACACTCAAGGTCCGACTACGGAACCAAAATAAAAGAAGAACCCCAAATGCGACAAGGTCCCCGATCGACCCCAACTGGGCTCCACTACTGATCAACTAGAAAGAAACAGCACAAAGGACAAGATCTTCATCGAGCTCCTCCTGAGCTTGGTTGCGTCATCTGCACGGACTCAACGGCACCTGCAAGCTGGTTTTGGAAGTATCTGTGAGCCACAGGGACTCAGCAATCTCGCACCCTCGCGATCAAGACTATTTAAGCTTATGGGTAAGGTAAAGGTATGAGGTGGAGCTGCAGCAAGCGACTAGCATATATGGTGGCTAACATACACAAATGAGAGCGAGAAGAGAAGGCAAAGCACGGTCGATAAAAGTATGATCAAGAAGTGATCCTGGACTACCTACGTCAAGCATAACTCCAACAACCGTGTTCACTTCCCGGACTCCGCCGGAAAGACACCATCACGGTTACACACGCGGTTGATTCATTTTAATTAAGGTCGACTTCAGGTTTTCTACAACCGGACATTATCAAAATCCCATCTGCCCATAACCTCGGGCACGGCTTTCGAAAGTTCAAATCCCTGCAGGGGTGTCCCAACTTAGCCCATCACAAGCTCTCACGGTCAACGAAGGAATAGACCTCCACCCGAGACATTCCGGTCAGACTCGGTATCCCAGTACAACAAGACATTTCGACAGGGTAAAACTAAACCAGCAACACCGCCCGAATGTGCCGACAAATCCCGATAGGAGCTGCTCATATCTCTTTCTCAGGGCACACTCAGATTGTCCTAGGTACGGGCAAGCCATCCCAGAGTTGCCCCTGGTGGCCACCGGCAGCTGACAGGTTGGACCAACACTCAGAGGACCACTGGCCCGGGGGGGTAAAATAATGATGACCCTCAGGAGCGCGACTCCCAAGGGAAAAGAAAAGGCTAGGAAGCAAATGGTAAAACCAATGTTGGGCATTGCTGGAAGAGCTTTACTTAAGGCAAACTGTCAAGGGGTTCCCATTATAGCCCAACCGCGTAAGGGACGCAAAATCCGGGAACATAACACCGATATGACGGAAACTAGGGCGGCAAGAGTGGAACAAAACACCAGGCATAAGGCCGAGCCTTCGACCCTTTACCAAGTATATAGATGCGTTAATTAAATAAGATATATTGTGATATCCCAACAAGTAAACATGTTCCAACAAGGAACAACATCTCCATGTTCCAACAAGGAACAAACTTCAATCTTCACCTGCAACTAACAACGCTATAAGAGGGGCTGAGCAAAGCGGTAACATAGCCAATCAACGGTTTGCTAGGACATTGGTGGGTTAGAGGCTGAACATGGCAATTTGGGAGGCTGATAAGCATGTGGTAGGCATCGTAGCAATGGCATAGCAAAAGAGCGAGCAAACTAGCAAAGCAAAGATAGTAGTGATTTTGAGGGTATGATCATCTTGCCTGAAATCCCGCAAGGAAGAAGAACGAGTCCATGAATAAGACAAACGGACGAAGTTGAACGGATCCTCACAACTCGACGTTAACGGAACCAACCCAAAGAAGCAATCACCGGAAAAGAAGCACACAACATAGTAAACAACCAACACATCAACATGGCATGATGCACAATCAAGTATGATGCATGTCCGGTTTAAAGAGGCATGGCATGGCAAAATGCACAAACAATCCTACAGATTAAGTGGAGCTCAATATGCATCGGGATGCATATTGACAAAACACCACATCAATTATTTAGTTCCCTCTCGTTTATGTACCCCAACAATATTAAATGTTGATTAACATGGCAAGAGGTGAAGCACAACAAAACTACCTATCTAGGCAAGTTTAAATGAGGCCGGAAGCAACGAACAACAATTCCGGTAAATCCCCATAGCATATTTTAGATTCGGTACTGCTCTGCCCTAAACATAATTTTAGAGTTGTTTAACATGCAAGACAATGTCACCATGATAAACTAGGCAAAATTCTACCCCATTTACATATAAAGTTTATTTAAATCGCAGCTACGGTTGAATAGTTATGAATTAAATCATTTTAGCATGGCATAGGGGCAAGTTTAAACAAATAGCATTTTAAACATTTTAAACATGGATGAAAGTGACATAATATGAAACTAGACACAATTTTAAGCATTTTTCATAAATAAAACATTTTAATATGATGCATCATTTGTGAGTTATTATATGCAAGAACTTGAGGATAAATAGATAAATTCGCAGAACGGGAAAAAAAGTGACACGGGCCAAAACTGGCTGGGCCAACAGTGCACAGGAGGGCTGGGGGCGGCTCACCCATGGGCATTGGCCCGGAACTGTGGAGAGGGGGAGGCAGGCCGGGACGCTGGGCCTTGGGGAGGCGTTGGTGAGTGGCTGGGCCGGCTGGCTAGGCCGCGGCCCACGTGCGCAAGAGACAGGCGCCTGGAGATGGGCTTCGCGCGGCACTGGAGGGGAGCAGCTGGGCCGGAGCAGAGGTGGCCCAGGCGCGGGCGCTGGTGGATCGAGCTCATTCGACGCAGTCAACAGGCGAAGGAGAGGCAGCCCAGGTGCGTGCGGTCGGTCGTGGAACTTGGCGCGGTCAACGCGAGCAGAGGCGGGACGAGGGGCTCATCTCTAGTCGTCGTCCCCGCACACAGACACAGGGGAGGCCGGCGGTAGGCCTTGGCGGCACAGCAGGCAAGCTGGGGACGAGGTCGAGGGACTTGGCGCGGGGATGGCCCGATCCGAGGCGGGGAAGGCACGGGCTCGTCTGTTTCCGGCCGGATCCGGGTCGATGTGGCTCCATGGTGCGGCGGGTGGTCGAGGTCGAGGGGCTCCGGCAAGAAGGGCTCGTGGAGGAGGCTGATCCGGCGGGGATCCGAACGGCAGCGACGAGGACAAACGGCGGCCACGGCGGGAACTCAGCATCGGCTGGAGGAGCCCATCCATGGGGCTGCTCATGGCGTACCTGAGAGAGAGGGAGGTGCGTGAGAGAGGAAGAAATCGGGAGAGGGAGAAGAAGGAGAGAGAGTAGGAGCAGAGGTCCTGGGGGTCGGCGAGGTTGGACGGCTGCGGGGTCGATGTGACTCGGGAAGGGGGGCTCGGTGGTTGCCCTGGTTGAGAAAAACGAGGAGGAGGGTGGCGCTGTGGATGGATGGATTTGATCTGGGAAGATCCCGAGAGGGGATTAGAGAGAGTGGCGGCGGCGATGGGACAAACCCCCTAGATTTTAGGGTTGCTGCCTAGGTCTATATATAGCAATAGGATTTTTGGATAGGGGCTATTAGGACCCTCCGATCTAAAACGGACGGTCGCGAAATAAAAGATTAGGGAGACCAAATGAGAAAACGGTGACGTTTTGCAGACGTTGGGGATGATCTGGACACAACGGTGGCGATAGTCCGGGTCGGGTCCGGGACAGATTTCAGACGCGCGCGAGGGGGAGCTGCGGGCTGACGATAGGGATTAGGTTGGGCCTGGCGGTAGGTAGTGAGCTGTGTAGATGGTCTCGAGCTGAGAGAAGAGAAGAGAGGGAGGCCCGGCGGCTGTTTCCGGAGACCGAAAACGTCCGACATAAATACCGGCTATAATGCCGCTATAGTTTAACGGTTAGGCTATCAAACGAACTCCGAACGCGATGAAATTTGGCAGGCAGTCTGTCTACACTATAGTAAGACCGCACACCAAATTTCAACCCAATCCGAGAACATTTTCCGGCCACTTATAAAATACTATTTCGGACATGCCGCGGGCGCAGTGCAAGTGTGGTTGGGCTCACAACGGACAACGGGGAGAACTCGGAGAACCCAGACGAATGCAAGTTTTGAAAACATGATGATGCAATGCACATGATGACATGCAACACGCAAGCAAATGACATGGCAACGACAGCGAATAACTGGAGGACACCTGGCACATCGGTCTCGGGGCGTTACAGCACCCCTGTAATCATGATCATCAATATCAATGAAGCAGGATGTAGGATTTTACCTCCATCATGAGGGGCCGAACCTGGGTAAAACCTCGCGTCTCTCGTCCTGCTCAACCCCTCTCAAGATACCACATAGATGCGTTGGCCTCACGACTAAGTCTTTTTCATGAGGATATCTACCGTGACAAATCCATGATAGCTGGCGCCCACTATGGGGCCTGCGCACGGTGGTGTTGAGTTCTTGGAGGGATTTGTCCTAGGGTGTCGAGAAGTTCGGAATTTTCCTGGTAGAGAAGAACCGGTGCAGAAGGATCTAAATCAATTCTGAGTTTATCAGTGAAGATTGAAAAGGTTTTTGCAGTTGCGTAAAACAGAGGAGAATCAAAAGGTAAATTCACCATCGACCAGCCAGACGCATCTATCCAACAAGATCTGTTGAACCCTAGAAAGTAGGGTCACGTCCGTGTGCAGCAACCATTCCGTGATCTGTCAAGTTGCAAGTGTCGCCAAGACCGACAGGGGTTCGAGGCGATCAAAACTGTTTCTTTCACATACTGTCTAATTACGCGATCGGGTCAACCCCTTGAAAGTCACAGCTGTTCGGCGAAGTTGATGGGATCCCTCGCTTCAAGTTTTGAGATGATTCACCAGTGCACCATGCATTGAATATGCCAAGCCAGCGGACATGTGCTAGTGCTCCAACAGAAATGTCAAAATCATCTACAGTCTACAGGAAAATCAAAGCAAACCCGATCATCAGGTATTACTTTCCACTAAGGCCCTATTCGTTTAATCCCGTTGTCGGTGTCAAAACCGGCGGATCTCGGGTAGGGGGTCCCGGAATGTGCGTCTAAGGCAGATGGTAACAGGAGGCAGGGGACACGATGTTTACCCAGGTTTGGGCCCTCTTGATGGAGGTAATACCCTACCTCCTTCTTGATTGTTCTTGATGATATGAGTATTACAACATTTGATCTACCACGAGATCGGAGAGGCTGAAACCTAGAAGCTAGCCTATCGTATGATTGTATCTTGTCATACGGACTAAAACCCTCCGGTTTATATAGACACCGGAGGGGGCTAGGGTTACACAAGGTCGGTTACAAAGGAAGAGATATGCATATCCGTATTGCCTAGCTTGCCTTCCACGCCAAGTAAAGTCCCATCCGGACATGAGACGAAGTCTTCAATCTTGTATCTTCATAGTCCAACAGTCCGGCCAAAGGATATAGTCTGGCTGTCTAGAGACCCCCTAATCCAGGACTCCCTCAGTAGCCCCCGAACCAGGCTTCAATGACATCAAGTCCGGCACGCAGTATTGTCTTCAACATTGCAAGGCGGGTTCTTCTCAAATTTTGAATGTTTGTTAAGTAGTGTCCGGACCTATAAATGTTGGACTTCTTGGCTTCTGCGCCCAATAAGGGCTATCTTCCACGCGTCGAATAAATAAGAGGAGCCAGGGCATTTTTACATTCACCCCCCTAGCCAGATAAATAAATTGTCTATTAAAGGGGTGGGGATTCTTAGATCCAGTCCATACCATCCTCCCATAGCGAGAATCCATCGAAGCGCGCTTCGGAAAAATTCATTCCAACATGGCCGACCACCGCAGCTCCTCTTCTGGCCCCCGTAGCCCTAAGCCCGGTGATTAGGAGAGATGTTCCATCCCACACAGTTGATTAGTCGAACTGTAGACTCGAGCTCAAGGATTTCTCCCTCCAGCGTATATGGTTCCCGTCCGAGCCGGGCTCGCCACCTACAATGGCGGGGAGCAAGCGGAGAGCTTCCCCAGCCCCTCTACGGGGGAGCGGTTGTGCCTTGTTCCTTACTTATTAATGGGACTCGGATTTCCAATTCATCCATTCCTCCATTGGCTCCTGGAGTTTTACGGCCTCCAACTGCATAATTTCACCCCTGCTTCCATATTACACATCGCTGGCTACATTGCCCTTTGCGAGTTATTCCTGGGCTGTGAGGCTCATTTCGAGCTGTGGAAGAGGTTATTTTGCCTCGTCCCCTGCACATAGAAGGGGTCACTTTATCAAGTGGGCGGAGCCGAAATATGGCGCATCGCCGAGACCGGATACCTGTTCGGTACTCCGAAGAAGACGTCAAAAGACTGGCCTTCAGAATGGTTTTATATGGAGGACGTCCCCCTTCTGGACCCTATTCGGCGGGGTCTTCCTGAGTTCAACAATGCTCCTCTCAAGAAACGCCGAAGCTGGCACCCACGGAGCCCCCAGGAGGAGGACAACGGAGAAGTCCTTTACCTGATGAACAGGATTAAAGCACTGGCTCAATCAGGATTGACAGTAATCGAGGTTATGTCAATATGTATAATGCGGGGAGTGTAGCCACTTCAATATCAAGGGCACCCCCTGTGGTGTTTTAACGGGGAAGATGATGCCACCTGTTGCGGGCGTAAGGGACCGGACTCTGCTGCTGCTTTAGCAAAAATTATGTCTGAGTTATTCAAGGGAGAGGAAGAGGAGTTCATCCGCATCAAGCCACGGGATGGATTCTCCATGTACAACCCTCCAAGTTGGGTGAGATATATGTCCTTACTCCCATTCTGCCCGTATTCTTTTTCATAGGCACTCACCTTGCCATTTTACGGCAGGAACTGCGAAAAGCTGTAAGGGAGGTCAACAGCCCATCTCCCCAACCAGAGGATCCTGACCGGGCCCTCGGTCCCGGACTCGAAGAAGGTCCGGACATATTCATGGAGCTGGTAGGCAGGCAGTTCTATCAATTGAGTTGTGATGACGCCATGGTGGCCATTACAGCCGACTATCCCGGACTGCTCCTGCATCGCATGTAAGAAAAACCAAAGTCCCAACTCCGAAAACTAGGATCCCCTTTTAGACACTTCACCTACCATATACATATGGTGTTTTACAGGGAAGGCATTCGAGACGCCGTGCCAAACCCGCAGCAACTCGCCAACAAGAGGCACCGAGACCGGGTAGGCCAAAAAGGAAGGCGGTCAGGACGGAGACGCCGGCGCAGAGGTATGACAAAAACCCCGCTCCATGGCTGTCGTATTTCTCAAAATGTTGACGTCCATGTTTCTTTGATAGAAAAACACTCGCCGGAATATGTCCGGAGAGGCTGCCGATCACGCTTCCACCAGTCGGGCTCCAGGGCCGTACATAGAGGCGGAAGCCGACATGGGGCAGGCGCCGGATACTCCTCCTACAAAGGATGCAGATAGACTGTCCGCTACAAATTCAGAAGTGGAGAGCGCCATGAATCATAGGCGTCGCCGGGCCATACTCCGTGACGCTTTCTTCTCACCAGAGGCTTTTGATGCCTTCAATTCTGGAGACACGTACCTCCGTGCTGCTCAAAATGGCCTAGCCAGAGCCACGGACCAGTGTGTAAGGGATGTACGGGTAAGTAAATCTGACGATTATATGTATCCGTAGCCCCTGAGACTTGAAACAGTTGACGCAACTGATTTAAGGATCAATATTTGTGCAGGTTCTTATGGAGAAGAATTTCCAACTGTCTCAAGAGCTAGACGAGTGCAAGGCCCAGCTGGAAGCCGCTGTTGCCGCATTGAAGGAGTCCAAAAAGGGTCCCCCTGGTAACTCTTTTGTCTATTGCAAAGAATATCCATACCAGGTAGTATGCGGCGTATATGTACACCTAACAATAGATGTTGCAGGTGGCCCCGGAGTGAATCCGGAGGCCGTGGAGACGGATACGGCACGTGATGATCGACAACGAAATGCTGGCGAGCGCGTGCTGACACGAGTCAGGCAGGAGAAAAATGATCTCCAAGATGCCAATATCCGACTGGGCGTGGAACTGAAGGACGTCCGAGCCCAGCTTGCGGACTCCGTGAAGGAGAGTAAACGGCTTCAGCGCGGCATTTTTAGTAAGTGCTTGAACGAACTTTTTAAAGGAGTTCGGCGAAGAAGCCTTCTAACGGTGTTATCTCTACAGGTATGCTGACGGGTCGTCCCACGGAGGGGATGCCCGGGTCCTCGGGTGATCTTCTGCCAGAGCTCTCACAACTGCACGAACAAGTTCGGCAGGTGATGCAGAGTATTGCCCAAGCCTTGTGGCTGTCCACGTCCCCGCCAGGAGGCATGTGGGAGCTCATAGACAAGCTAAAGGGAGCGCGGTGGCGCTTCCGGTTATGGAAGATATCAGCCTGCCGACAAGGTGCACCGGAAGCCTGGGCTATGGTGAAGACACGATACACCAAGGCTGACCCAAACCACATGGCCGAGGTCAGACCTGTGGGGCCCAATGGGAAAGAGATCCCTGTCAGTTTAGTGTATGATCAACTAGAATTAGCTGCAAAGTATTCCCAACAGGATTGTAGGCTACACGGCCTATTGGATGGTATAGAAGAAGAATTTAATCAGTCTTAGTGACTGTGTACTTCAAGTGACATATGTAATGTCCCTAGCCGGATTGTAAATCATTTGTCATGGTAGACCTTTTCGCGTCGACCTCTAGACCCGATAGTTCAGAGTGTATCCGAATACCCACTCGGTTATACAAAAACCGGGGTATGCATGGAAACCAGGCATAGGGGTCATAAGTGCTTGAACATACAAGTACCCAACTAGCTATGTTATATTACATGGATAGTAAGAAACATCTTCCGGGGAGAATAGTTCCATTGAGGGTTCCTTTCCCTGGGTACGCATGCCCTAATGTGCATGTCCGAACTGCGAAACGCAGGCTAAAAAACATCTGGGGGCATGTAGTAATTTAAATGAAAGTCATCTTTTATTCACTGGCCGAATATTCCCTTAAGAACACTAGCTTTCGGCTTCACCCAGTCTGAGGTACACATCTGGCTGACCCGGCAGTAACAATCGCAGAGGTGCTCCCCTTATGCCCTAGTCGAATTAACGGGAACGTAGGGCATAAACACAAGAGCCAGGAAACCCAGCTTGGCCAAAACTTAAGTCATATCGATGCATATAATGGTGAAAAAAGGTACATGCGGAAGAATAACACATGTGCGGGGCATGAAGCCCGGAAAAATAATTAGATTAAGCTTCTGTATAGGAAGCCCCCAGGTATATTTGAGCGTGGTTAGCACGTCAGGATTGTGTAACCAAGACACAGGTTTTGCCCTTTAGGGCTTTGAAGAGAAAAGAGAGAAAGAAAGAGAGAAAAACAGATGTGCAAAAAATTCGTGGAGGTAAGGAGACGAACATAGAGTACGGCGCTAGGCGTAGAATCTTCGGAGTCTGGCTGCATTCCATGGGTTTGGCTCGAGTCGATTATTCGATGCATTCCGCAGACGGTACGCTCCACCGGTCAGAACCTGGTCGATAATGAAGGGACCTTCCCATTTGGGCTTGAGCTTGTTCTTTTTCTTCTCCGGCAGGCGTAGAACTAGTTCACCAACATTATAAGTTTTGGCCCGCACTTCTCTACTTTGATACCTTCGAGCCTGTTGTTGATAGAATGCGGAACGGGATTTTGCCACGTCGCGCTCCTCCTCCAGGGCATCCAAACTGTCCTGCCGATCGAGCTCGGCCTCTCTTTCTTCGTACATGCACACTCGAGGTGAGTCATGAATTATGTCGCAAGGCAGCACCGCCTCAGCGCTGTACACCATAAAAAACGGTGTGTATCTAGTAGTGCGATTCGGCGTGGTCCGCAGCCCCCATAGTACGGAGTCGAGCTCCTCTACCCGATGGGTGTCTGATTCCTTTAAGGACCGGACTAATTTGGGTTTAATACCACTCATGATAAGACCATTCGCTCGTTCGACTTGATCGTTAGTTTGCGGATGATAGACAGAAGCATAATCGAGCTTGATGCCCATGTTGCTGCACCAAAGTTTCACCTCGTCGGCTGTAAAGTTCGTGCCATTGTCAGTGATGATGCTGTGGGGAACGCCATAACGGTGTACAACCCCGGATATGAAGTCTATCACCGGTCCGGATTCAGCCGTTTTGACAGGTTTGGCTTCTATCCATTTGGTGAATTTGTCCATCATGACCAGTAAGTATTTTCTCTTATGGGTTCCCCCTTGAGGGGTTCGACCATATCGAGCCCCCAGACCGCAAAGGGCCAAGTAATGGGGATGGTTTGGAGGGCGGTAGGTGGCATGTGGCTTTGGTTTGCAAAAAGCTGGCAATCAACACAATGTTGAACCAGATGCTGTGCATCTGCCCGGGCCGTCGGCCAATAAAAACATGTACAGAAGGCCTTACTTACAAGAGCCCGGGCTGCTGCGTGGTGGCCGCCGAGTCCGGCATGGATTTCGGCCAACATCTTCTGCCCTTCCTCTTCAGAGATGCACCTTTGAAGGACTCCGGTTGTACTTTTCTTATAAAGCTCTCCCTCATGGACCTTGTAGGCTTTAGATCGCCGCACTATGCAGCGAGCCTCATTTTGGTCCTCGGGTAATTCCTGTCTAGTTAGGTAGGCCAGGAATGGTTCTGTCCACGGGGCGATGACGGCCATTATCACGTGGGCTGAAGGTGTTATTTCGGTGGCAGATCCTCCAATTGTGTCAGAGTATTCGGTATCTGGGGTTGTGGCCGGGTGCGGACTAATTTTGCTAGTGTCCCCTTCCCGTACCACGGATGGTTTAAACAGTCTTTCCAGGAAGATGTTTGGTGGGATAGGGTCGCGTTTAGCGCCGATACGAGCTAGGATGTCTGCTGCCTGGTTGTTTTCCCGAGCCACGTGGTGGAATTCCAGCCCCTCGAACCGGGCTGACATTTTGAGGACGGCATTGCGATATGCCGCCATTTTTGGATCCTTGGCATCGAAGTCTCCATTTATTTGGATATTGCGAGGTTCAAGTCCCCACGCACCTCTAGGCGTTGGATACCCATGGACACTGCCATCCGGAGGCCGTGTAGTAGGGCCTCGTATTCGGTTGCGTTATTGGAGTCCGTATATAGTATTTGGAGCACGTATTGCACCGTGTCTCCGGTGGGGGACGTTAGGATGACGCCAGCCCCTAGACCAGCCAACATTTTAGAGCCGTCAAAGTGCATGATCCAATTGGAGTATGCGCCATACTCTTTAGGGAGTTCGGCTTCTGTCCATTCGGCTACGAAATCGGCCAGTACTTGCGACTTAATGGCTCGTCGTGCCTTATATGTTATGTCAAACGGGAGGAGCTCAATAGCCCATTTGGCAATCCGGCCTGTGGCATCACGGTTGTTTATTATGTCATTGAGTGGTACTTGGGATGCCACCGTGATCGAACACTCTTGAAAGTAGTGTCGTAATTTCCGGGATGCCATAAATACCGCGTATGCTATCTTTTGGTAATGTGGGTACCGTGATTTGCATGGAGTGAAGACGGTGGATACATAATATATCGGCTTTGGAAGCGGGAATCTATGTCCGTCCGTCTCTCGTTCGACGATGAGCACTGCGCTTACAACTTGGTGAGTTGCCGCTATATATAATAGCATTGGTTCGCCAACAGTTGGCATGGCCAGGATTGGGTTGCCGGCCAGGATGGCTTTGATTTCTTCCAGTCCGGCCATGGTTGCGTCCGTCCACTCGAAGTGTTCGGTGCGCCTAAGAAGGCGATAAAGCGGAAGTGCCTTTTCTCCTAATCGGGAGATAAAGCGGCTTAAAGCCGCCACGCATCCAGTCAATTTCTGGATTTTCTTGAGGTCAGTTGGGATAGCCAATTGTGACAGAGCTCGGATTTTAGCCGGATTTGCTTCAATTCCTCGACTGGAGACGATGAAGCCCAGGAGCTTTCCGGCAGGAACGCCAAAGACGCATTTTTCCGAATTGAGCCTAATGTCGTATGTTCGGAGATTGGTGAACGTGAGCCTCAGGTCGTCTATTAAAGAGTCGACGTGTCTGGTTTTAATGACCACATCGTCTACGTATGCCTCCATAGTCTTGCCGATCTGCTTTTCCAGACATGTCTGGATCATGCACTGATATGTTGCGTCGGTGTTTTTTAGCCCAAAGGGCATTGTGTTGAAGCAGAAGGGGCCGTATGGTGTTATAAATGATGTTGCAGCTTGATCAGACTCCGCCATCTTAATCTGGTGGTAGTCGGAGTATGCGTCGAGGAAGCTCAATGATTCGTGTCCTTCGGTAACGTCGATGATTTGATCGATGTGAGGGAGTGGGAAGGGATCCTTTGGGCAAGCCTTATTAAGGTCTTTGAAGTCGACACATAGGCGCCAGGATTTGTCCTTCTTTCGTACCATCACCAGGTTTGCTAGCCAATCCGGATGTTTTATTTCTTTAATGAATCCGGCTTCCAGTAGCCTGGCCAGCTGCTCTCCCATGGCTTGTCGCTTAGGTTTGAAGAAATGCCGAAGAGTATGCTTGACCGGCTTGAATCCTTTTAGAATAATAAGGCTATGCTCAGCCAATCTGCGTGGGATTCCTGTCATGTCTGAAGGATGCCAGGCGAATATGTCCCAATTATCACGCAAAAACTCCCGTAGTGCGGTATCTACAGCGGGGTCTAACTATGCCCAATGGATGCTGTTTTTGTAGGGTCCGTTGGATGGACTTGGAATTTAACTATTTCGTCTGCTAGTTTAAAGGAGGTGGACTTGGATCTTTTTTCTAGTATCACGTCATCCCTGTCCACCATGGAGCGCAGCGCGGTTAAATCCTCCGCCACAAGGGCTTCGGATAATGCCTCAAGGGCTAGTGCGGCTGTTTTGTTCTCGGCGCGGAGTGCAATGTCCGGATCACTAGCTAGAGTGATAATTCCCTTGGGTCCGGGCATTTTGAGCTTCATGTACCCGTAATGGGGTATGGCTTGAAAAATCGTGAATGCCTCCCGCCCTAGAAGGGCGTGGTATCCGCTACTCAACGGGGCCACTTGGAATGTAATTTATTCGGACCTGTAATTCTCCATAGTGCCGAATACCACATCAAGTGTGCTTTTCCCAGCGCAACGTGCCTCCCGACTAGGGATGATTCCTCGAAGGGTCGTACTGCTTTGCTCAATACGGTTGTTGTCTATGTCCATTTTTTGGAGAGTTTCCTCATAGATGAGGTTTAATCTGCTGCCGCCATCCATGAACACCTTAGTGAGTCAAAAGCCGTCCATAATTCGACTGAGGACCAAAGCGGCTGGTGCTCGGGCTGTTTGGAATTTAGGTTCGTCACTGGCGTTGAAGGTGATAGCCGTGTCGCTCCATGGATTTATTGCTGCCACGTGGCAGACTTCGGCAAGGCCGCGGAGTGCTCGATTATGCCTATTATTTGAGGCGAAGGTCTCGAAGACCATTAATACTGTGTTGTTATCCGTGGGGAGGTGCTCTGAGGTATTTTGGATGAGAAGATCCTCACCGCTTTTGGCCACCTGCCGGAGTACCCAACATGCTCTAAGGTTGTGTGTTGATATGGTATCCGTTGTACTATGGATTTTGCAGGGCCCGTTGAGCCACCCCTCCAATACGGTTCCACGCCCTGTAGTGTGCTTTTGCTTCTTTATAATTGAGTCGGGCGACGTATAAGAGTGTGCCCTTTTAGTTCGGACTGGGGGTTTTGTCAGAGCCGGATTATCCCAAAATTGCGTTTGGGTTTTCCAGGCACTTTCCATCACACAGTATTTTTGTACTATGTCCGCCAAGTCAGCGAAATGTGCTACATCACAGCGACTTATGGCATTGAGGACTCCCTTGTCCATGCAATTGTTGCAAAAGAACGAAATTGCATCTTCCTCACGACAGTCCTTGACCTTGTTCATTACAAGGAGGAATCTGGCCCAATAGTGATGTACTATCTCTTGGGGCGCTTGCCTGATGTGGGAAAGATAGTTTGTATCTGGGTGGGTGGGTGGGTGGATTTAAGTTCAGACCCCATCTGTGATCCCGAGGCAGGGGAGTTTCCGATCTTGGAGGTTCGGGCTCCGGGATATTGCCCTGCGGGTTCGGTATGCGGCTTGATTCTGAATTCAGGGTTAGGGCGGCAGCCTCCCACGAGCGTGTATCTTGCTCGGAGAGCTCGGGAATCCATACATAGTTCGTCCTCAGGATAGAGGGATAATCGCCGCATTGCTCCTCCACCACCGCTATTTGACGGGTGACCGGCGGAGAGTTAATTTCCCTTTGGTCGGGTTTAAGCCCGATCCGATCGTAATCCGTAGTGACTCCTAGAGCGGCAATGCGATCCAAGAGCTCGTTCAAAGAAGAGAGCTCCATTGGATCCATCTTCACGGTAAATTTTGAGCCGATGTGGAGGCTATTTTCGATGACCCGAGAGGTCATCATCGGTGCAACGGCCGAGCGGGCGGTCATGACGAAGCCGCCTAGTCGGAGAGTTTGGCCTATAGCCAGGGCTCCCCCAGTGGTGATGTTGTCCTTGACAACGAGGCGACCATCTTCCTTATGATGACGACACAGTGGAACTCTCAATGAAAGCACCAATGTTGGTGTCAAAACCAGCAGATCACGGGTAGGGGGTCCCGAACTGTGCGTCTAAGGCGGATGGTAACAGGAGGCAGGGGACACGATGTTTACCCAGGTTTGGGCCCTCTTGATGGAGGTAATACCCTACCTCCTTCTTGATTGTTCTTGATGATATGAGTGTTACAAGAGTTGATCTACCACGAGATCGGAGAGGTTGAACCCTAGAAGCTAGCCTATTGTATGATTGTATCTTGTCCTACGGACTAAAACCCTCCAGTTTATATAGACACCGGAGGGGGCTAGGGTTACACAAGGTCGGTTACAAAGGAAGAGATATACATATCTGTATTGCCCAGCTTGCCTTCCACGCCAAGTAAAGTCCCATCCGGACACGAGACGAAGTCTTCAATCTTGTATCTTCATAGTCCAATAATCCGGCCAAAGGATGTATCGACCAGACCTCAAAAGGTCCAATCTCTGTGCTCAGGTGTCATCCCTGGATCAGTAATGCTGACACCACACAGTACTTGAAGGATTTATAACAGAGTAGCAATCACACACTTATTACATCGACTGTCTCAAAAGAGAACTTATTACAATAAATATGGCTTAAGGCCATCTAATAACAATAACAGCGGAAGGCTTGGAAGATAAGTGAGTCCATCAACTCCAACGGCATCACTGAGTATAGAACCACGACCTAAAAACTCCTTAATCATCGTCTGAAAAGTCTGCAACATGAACGTTGCAGCCCGAAACGGGTCAGCACATGGAATATGCGGGCAAAGTAACACATAGAGAGTAATGGAACGAAACAGCTATTCTATATGCATATTTGGCTGGTGGAAAGCTCTATGGTTACAGTTTTGTGTAAAGCCAATTTTTCCCTACTGCAAAGGAAAAAAATTTATTTAACTATCATGGTAGTTGTTAAACATTGAGAATGGTTGACAGCATTCTCAATCCCAATTAAGCATCATCATTAAACAAAACCCAACAAATTAAATTTTAGAGTAACATGTTGAGATTCACATGATAATCCAGGTACTAGATACTCAAGATGTCCATAACCGGGGACACGGCTAATAATGATTAGTTTATACACTCTGCAGAGGTTTGCGCGCTTTTCCCCACAAGACTCGATCGCCTCCGTTTGGTTTCTCGCACTGCATGGTGTTTGAGAAGATGGATGACCGAGACATAGTCTTTCAGAAGCGCTAGCACCTTACGATCGGGTAGACCGTTACACCTACTTTCCCCTACATCTGCTAGTCTACCACTATAAGAGTTCGCACAACTTAATCAACTATGCTAGAGCCCATAATAGCTTGTGGCTGCACACAGAAGTTTCTAGCATGAATAATCTCATGATCCCTTTGAGCCTGGGTGGCAGTCCATAAAGAAAATAGGCAATCCTGGAATACCCGGGTACCTCAATCCACCCAGATGTGTGTTTAAGTTGCCACCTTAGATAAACCATTAATTAACAATCTCACATCTGTCATGGAAACACTCACCCAATCCACGTCTACTAGCATAGCATGGCAATAAGCAAGCGTAGAAGTAACTCCCAAAGGTTTGATAATAAACAGGTAATAGGTACTACCTCAACTACTTCCCAAACCCACAATTTAATTAGATCCTAATCATGCAATGTGTGAGGATTGATCTAATGCAATAAAACCGGGTAGTGGGAAAGCATGATCAAAGTGTTACTTGCCTTGCTGATGATCCGGGAAACCTAGCGATTCGAAGTAGCAAGCGGCGCACTCCGGGTACTCTATCCCAAGCAAACAAGCATACAATAAGTACTCAACTAATGCACGGGTAAAACTTAAATAAGAGATCTAACCAGAAAGTTCAACTTAAGAACTCCGGTTGGCAAAAAGAATCAAATCGAACAAAACAACGAAAGACAAATGGCAAAAGAAACAGGCTTCGTTTACTATTCTAGATCTAAGGCAATTTTTACAGTGGCAAAAACTTGTTTAAGTTGGTTAATCGGAAAGAGGGTTTCGAGACGAAACTCCAGGCGGTTGAATCGCCTCATTCCGATAAACGAGCGAAAAGTTAGACTAATACGGAAATCGGATCAGAGATCGTGATCAGAAAAATCACGGATTTAATCCGAGAAAAAGAAAAATGACAAACGTTCGCTAGAACGAACGAATGGACGAACGCTCGCTATTTAAATAAACCGGAAAAACCAATCTATAAAAAAACCGAAACAAAAAAACGAGCAAAACCGTCGGAAAAACCGAACGGTTTTTCGAGAAAACCGGAGACTAAAAACAACTACCTCCGACAACTCTGGCGATGGCGGCGGCGGTGGTCCGGCGGGTCCGGCGGCGGCGGCGGGGCGGCGAGGCGAGGCGCGGCGGCGGCGGCGAGGCGAGGCGGCGGCGCGGTGCGACGGCGGCGGCTTATAAGAGGCCCGGCCAGGAGAGTCCCGGCCGAAACCGGCCCAAGGTCGATTCGGACATTTTTTTAAATAATTACGCTCGGAAGAAAAATAACAGAAATACTAAACGGACTCCAAAAATCCCGAAATAAATTTTCCCCGACTCCTAAAATCAAGCCACACAGGATGAACATTTATTTGGGGCCTAAGTGCAATTTTGAAAAACATGAATTTTTCCTAAATTCAAATAAAATAACAAATAAAACCAAAATAAATCTTATTTGGTTTTTTATTAAATCCTCAATGTTTCTTTATTTTGGGAAAGTCATTTTATTCCCTCTCTCATATTTTTGTAATAGAAATAACTGAAGATAAATAAATAAAATCAAATGATCCTATTTTCAAAATTTGAGAAAACTCAAATATGAAAATAACGAAATCCCCAACTCTCTCTGAGGGTCCTTGAGTTGCGTGAAATTTCTAGGATCAACCAAAATGCAATAAATATGATATGCAATGATGATCTAGTGTATAACGTTCCAAATTGAAAATTTGGGATGTTACAAACCTACCCCCCTTAAGATGAATCTCGCCGTCGAGATTCCGGTTGGCTAGAAAATTGGTGAGGGTGGTCTTTCAGCAATTCTTCCTCTTGCTCGCAGGTGGCTTCATCCTCCGTGTGATGGCTCCACTGAACTTTGCAAAACTTTATAACCTTGCTGCAGGTGACTCGACTGGCATGCTCTAGAATCTTAACTGGTTTCTCCTCATAAGTCAAATCCCTGTACAACTGAATCGCTTCCAGCGGTATGTCCGCCATCTCTGCGTGGCACTTCTTCAACTGGGATACATGGAACACGTCGTGAACTCCCGACAATCCTTCAGGCAATTCCAACTTGTAGGCTACTTCTCCCATACACTCCAAAAATTTGTATGGGCCTACAAAACGTGGCGCTAATTTTCCCTTAACTCCAAAGCGCTTAACTCCTCAAAGTGGTGATACTCGAAGATAAACTCGGTCTCCGACTTCGTAAACTGTCTCCTTGCATTTCGAATCTGCGTAGCTCTTCTACCTGGACTGGGCTACCTTGAGCCTATCGCGAATCAATTTCACCTTCTGTTCAGACTCCTTAATCAGATCCGGTCCAAACAACTGGCGGTCTCCAACTTCATCCCAGGACAATGGGGTCCCGCACCTCCTTCCGTACAAGGCTTCGAAAGGGGCCATCTTCAAACTAGATTGATAGCTGTTGTTGTAAGAGAACTCTGCATACGGCAAATTCTCGTCCCAACTAGATCCGTAATCTAGTGCACAAGCTCTTAGCATATCCTCCAAAATCTAATTGACTCTCTCAGTCTGTCCATCTGTCTGCGGGTGGAAAGCTGTGCTAAACTCCAGTCTGGTTCCCAAAGTTTCATGCAACTAATTCTAGAACTTTGAGGTAAACTGGGTTCCTCTATCTGATACTATGCTCCTTGGACCTCCATGCAGACAAACGATTCTAGTCATGTATATCTTTGCCAACTTTGCACTGGTATAGGTAGTCTTTACTGGAATGAAATGAGCTACCTTTGTCAAACGATCGACTACGACCCATATCGAGTCATAGCCTGAAGATGTTCTGGGCAATCCTATAATAAAATCCATGCCTAACTTATCCCACTTCCATTCGGGTATCGGAAATGGCTGTAGCAATTCGGCTGGCTTCCGATGCTCTGCCTTTACTCTCTCACATACATCACAAACTGCTACATATTCCGCAATGTCCTTCTTCATTCCGGTCCACCAGAAATTATCCTTCAAATCCAAATACATCTTGGTATTTCTTGGGTGAATCGAATATGGTGAATCATGGGCCTCTTGTAAAATTAACTTCTTGATCTATGGATCATTTGGCACATAAACACGGTCTTCAAACCATAAGGTATCGTGCTCATCCTCACGAAATCCCTTAGCTTTTCCTTTGCTCATTTTCTCCTTTATCTCGGCAACCTCCTTATCAGTCCTTTGGGCTTCTCTGATCCTATTCATCAACGTAGACTGAATCTCCAATGCTGCTACATAGCCTCTCGGAACTATTTCCAAATAAAGCTCTCGAAGATTTTCGGCTAACTCCCTTGGTAAATCTCCCGTCATTAAGGTGTTGACGTGGCTCTTACGTCTCAACGCGTCAGCTACTATGTTAGCCTTTCCGGGGTGATAATGCAATTTCATATCATAATCCTTGATGAGCTCCAACCATCTCCTTTGTCTGAGATTCAACTCCTTCTGTGTGAAAATATACTTCAAACTCTTATGATCCGTGTACACCTCGCAATGGTTTCCAATCAGAAAATGTCTCCAAGTCTTCAGTGCATGCACTACGGCTGCTAACTCCAAATCATGCGTAGCATAATTCAACTCATGAGGCTTAAGCTGTCATGAGGCATATGAAACAACTCTTCCTTCCTGCATAAGCACTGCTCCAAGTCCTCGACGTGAAGCGTCACAATACACCTCATAATCCTTGGTCTGGTCTGGCAAAATCAACACTGGTGAGGTAACCAAACGTTTCTTCAATTCCTGGAAACTAGTCTCACATTCCTCAGTCCATATGAACTTGGTATCCTTCTTCAACAACTCCGTCATAGGCTTCGCAATCTTTGATAAATTCTCAATAAACCTCCGGTAGTATCCTGCGAGTCCAAGGAAACTCCAGATCTCTCCAACTGTGGTTGGCGCTTCCCACTTGGTCACGGTATCAACTTTAGTGGGATCTACTGCTATACCTTCTCCGGATATAACGTGTCCGAGAAATCCAACTTCTTTCAACCAAAACTCACATTTGCTAAATTTGGCATATAATTGATGTTCTCTGAGCTTTCCAAGAACCAAACGCAAATGCTCCTTATGCTCCTCTTCATTTTTCGAGTAAACCAGGATATCATCAATGAACACTACGATGAACTTATCCAAGAACTCCATAAACACTTTGTTCATCATGTCCATAAAATATGCAGGTGCGTTAGTCAGACCAAATGACATAACGGTATACTCGTACAGCCCATACCTGGTGGTAAAAGCCGTCTTGGGTATATCATGTTCTCGAATCTTCAACTGGTGGTATCCTGATCGCAGATCAATCTTGGAAAACACCTTAGCTCCTTGCAATCGATCAAACAGATCATTGATCATCGGTAGTGGGTACTTGTTCTTGATGGTTACTTCATTCAATCCTCGATAATCAACAACCATCCTTAACGATCCATCCTTCTTCTCCCCTAGAAGTACTGGCGATCCCCAAGGCGATGAACTTGGGTGAATGTATCCTTTATCCAGTAACTCCTTAATTTGCTTCTTAATTTCCACCAAATCCTCTGCAGGCATCCTATATGGTCTCTTTGATATTGGCCCGGTGCCTCGCAAAAGCTCAATCAAAAACACAATATCTCTATCCGGTGGCATGCCTGGCAATTCCTCTGGAAATACATCGGGGAAATCCTTCACTACTGGTACTTCCTCCTGCACAACTCCTGTTAAACAATTGAGTTGAATCCTCTTCGGCACATGCTGGGATACATACTTGATCCTTCTCCCTTCTGGGGTGGTAAGCAAGATTGACTTACTGGCGCAATCGATGTTTCCTCCATACATCAACAACTAATTCATACCCAGAATTACATCCAAACCTTGTGATTCCAATATTATCAAATCTGCGGGGAACACATGCCTACCTATACTTAATGGTACTTGAAAACATCCTTGGCTAGCCATATATTCCGCTCCTGGTGAGCTTACTAACATAGGAGTTCTAAGTACTTTGGTGGGCAGGTTATACTTATCAACAAATCCCCTTGATATGTATGAATGCGATGCACCGATATCGAAAAGAACAAGTGCAGTAAATGACTTAACCAAAAACTTACCGATTACTGCATCCGGCTACTCTTCAACCTCCTCCGCGTTAACGTGGTTCACCTGTCCCCTATTGAAAGGGTTCGGCTTCCTCCCAGAGCTTCCATTGCCATTTCCATTCTGTGATTCTGGACATTCATTGGCATAATGTCTGGTCTTCTGGCACTTAAAGCAAGTGACTTGGCTCAGGTCTCTCTTGGCAGGGGTAGATGGGTTGGTGCGGTTCTGGCTGTTGCTTCCTCCATTACCATTACCATTCTTGGTGCCATTGTGATTGTGCGAGCTACCTCCTCCATGGATATGCTGAAAATGTCCTCCTAGTCTAGGGGTAAAACGTGGCTTCTGCTGAGCTCCTGAAGTGTGCTTCCCTTGTCCATACTTCCTCTTGCGGTTCTCAATCTGCTGCTGCTTCCCTTCAATCATGAGGGCATGATCTACTAACTCCTGGTAGTTGTTGAAAGTGGCTACCATCAACTACATGCTCAACTCATCATTCAGTCCTTCCAGAAACTTCTCCTGCTTTGTTGCATCCGTAGCAACGTCATCTGGGGCATAACGTGCTAGCTTACTAAAATCCTCTACATACTGGCCAATTGTCCGTCCTCCTTGGTGCAAGTTGCGAAACTCTCGCTTCTTCATGGCCATAGCTCCTACTAAAACATGGGCAGTTCGAAAAGCCTGCTGAAACTAGTCCCACGTGACAGTGTCGACAGGGAAAGTGGCTATGAAATTCTCCAACCATGATGATGCTGGTCCTTCAAGCTGATGTGCAGCAAACTTCACCTTCTCTGCATCCGTGCATCCTGATGTGGTCAACTCCCTAGCTGTCTTGCGGAGCCAATCATCTGCTACTATCGGCTCGGTGCTACTGGAAAACACCAGCGGATTCATCCTAAGAAAACGGGCTAAGTGATCAACAGGTGGTGGTGGTGGTGGGTTGTTGTTGTTGTTCCCTTGATTCTGATTCTGGACTAGCAACTACATCAATGTGTTCTGCTGCTGGATCAACTGGGTGAGCTCCGGTGGGAAGGTAAATCCGGGGTCACGTCTAGGAGGCATCTGAGGGTTTTAGAAAAGATGAGATTTAAGAATAGAGGGGGTCTAAAGAGAAAACACTACCCATATGCACATGAGGCAAAAGCAAACAATTCACTTCATTCAATCAATCAAACAAGGGCATACAATCGATCTAACTATCGCAAAAGTGATCGGACTAGTATATTTACATGGTGGACTACTACTACTAATGGGGTGGTCTACTAGAAATATTCTTCGGTTGCAGACTCCATTATATCTGCTCCAGCTTCATCAACATAGTCATCATCGCTATCATCTGGATCTGAGTCGGTGTCGTCGATGATGATGTAGTCTTCCGGGCGAATCTCCTTGGGTTCTTCGTCTTCTTCTACTGGTGTAGGGCCTCCCATAAATATTCCAATCTTCTTGATTAGATCGTCATTCTTCTCCACTAATACTTCAATTTCCTCTTCATAATCTTCACGTGTAGCCTTGAGTTTTTCCTCCAGTTCCTTGATTCTTGTCCTTGCCTTCTTCAGATCTATCATGTCGGCGCACATCTGGTTCTCCTGACGGCGAATGTGCTGGTTTAACTCCTGGATAAAAGCTGCAATTGATCTATCCTTTCTGGTGCTGATCATGTCCCAGTGCTCATCTCGGCTCCCACAAATCTGGTAGATAGTATCCTTGAGATCATTGTGGTAAACTTCTCCAATGCGTCCCATGGTGATGTGAGCTGCCATGCTCTTTCCTAGACTCCAAGTTGGTGCATCAAAAGAAAACTCTATGGGCTTAGTGACTGGCATGAATGTCCTTCCTGGAACTTGAACTTGAATCATCCAGCGCTCTTCTTCAGGTAGAGTGGCGTTGTAGGTTCCGGTGAAGCTTGGTACTCCTATGTTCAGGTATCTAGTGACTTCCTTCAAGTGACGTCCAAAGGGTGTATCTTCCTCCGGTTGAGTGAACTTGTTCCTTGCATCCGCCATCCTAAAAGAGTAGAGAAGATGAGAAGACAAAAAGAGAAGAGAGTGAGTAGTGATCTAGGTCTTTAGCTTAGTGGTCGTGTCCTACAGTCAGCGTGTGCTCTGATACCATCTTGTAGCGACCAGACCTCAAACGGTCCAATCTTTGTGCTCAGGTGTCATCCCTGGATGAGTAATGCTGACACCACATAGTACTTGAAGGATTTATAACAGAGTAGCAATCACACACTTATTACATCGAGTGTCTCAAAAGAGAACTTATTACAAGAAATATGGCTTAAGGCCATCTAATAACGATAACAGCGGAAGGCTTGGAAGATAAGTGAGTCCATCAACTCTAACGGCATCACTGAGTATAGAACCACGACCTAAAAACTCCTTAATCGTCGTCTGAAAAGTCTGCAACATGAACGTTGCAGCCCGAAACGGGTCAGCACATGGAATATGCGGGCAAAGTAACACATAGAGAGTAATGGAATGAAACAGCTATTCTATATGCATATTTGGCTAGTGGAAAGCTCTATGGTTACAGTTTTGCGTAAAGCCAATTTTTCCATACTGCAAAGGAATAAATTTTATTTAACTATCATGGTAGTTGTTAAACATTGAGAATGGTTGACAGCATTCTCAATCCCAATTAAGCATCATCATTAAACAAAACCCAACAAATTAAATTTTAGAGTAACATGTTGAGATTCACATGATAATCCAGGTACTAGATACTCAAGATGTCCATAACCGGGGACACGGTTAATCATGATTAGTTTATACACTCTGCAGAGGTTTGCGCACTTTTCCCCACAAGACTCGATCGCCTCCGTTTGGTTTCTCGCACTGCATGGTGTTTGAGAAGACGGATGACCAAGACATAGTCTTTCAGAAGCGCTAGCACCTTACGATCGGGTAGACCGTTACACCTACTTTCCCCTACATCTGCTAGTCTACCACTGTAAGAGTTCGCACAACTTAATCAACTATGCTAGAGCCCATAATAGCTTGTGGATGCACACGGAAGTTTCTAGCATGAATAATCTCATGATCCCTTTGAGCCTGGGTGGCGGTCCATAAAGAAAATAGGCAATCCTGGAATACACAGGTACCTCAATCCACCCAGATGTGTGTTTAAGTTGCCACCTTAGATAAACCATTAATTAACAATCTCACATCTGTCATGGAAACACCCACCCAATCCACGTCTACTAGCATAGCATGGCTGAGGGAGTCCTGGATTAGGGGGTGTCTGGATGGCCAGACTATACCTTCAGCCGGACTCCTGGACTATGAAGTTACAAGATTGAAGACTTCGTCCCGTGTCCGGAAGGGACTTTCCTTGGCGTGGAAGGCAAGCTTGGCGATACGGATATGTAGATCTCCTACCATTGTAACCGACTTTGTGTAACCCTAACCCTCTCAGGTGTCTATATAAACCGGAGGGTTTTAGTCCATAGGACAATATACAAAACAACAATCATACCATAGGCTAGCTTCTAGGGTTTAGCCTCTCCGATCTCGTGGAAGATCTACTCTTGTACTACCCATATCATCAATATTAATCAAGCAGGACATAGGGTTTTACCTCCATCAAGAGGGCCCGAACCTGGGTAAAACTTCGTGTCCCTTGCCTCCTGTTACCATCTGGCCTAGACGCACAGTTCGGGACCCCCTACCCGAGATCCGCCGGTTTTGACACCGCCATTGGTGCTTTCATTGAGAGTTCCTCTATGTCATCGCTGTTAGGCTTGACGGCTCCTATGATCATCAATAGCGATGCAGTGCAGGGTGAGACCTTCCTCCCCGGACAGATCTTCGTCTTCAGCGGCTTCGCACTGCGGGCCAATTCACTTGGCCATCTGGAGCAGATCGAAAGCTATGCCCCTGGCCATCAGGTCAGATTTGAAATTTTAAACTACACAGCTGACATCCGCAGGGACTTGATCCTTGACGAATTCGAGCCACTGCCGAGCGCGCCGCATTGTCACGACGAGCATGATCTAGCTCTGTCGCCGAACAGTGCCCTGGAGGCCACACCCGCATCGGCTTCGACCCTTAATTTGGAGCCAACTGCACCGATCGAGGATGGGTGGTTGGTCGCCGCCTTGGGGGCTGCGATCCCAACGGCGATCGAGCCGAACACCAGCCCCGAACTCCGCGAGACTCATGACTCCAAGGAGCCGGACTCCTCTCCGGACTCCGAACCCTCCGCGCCCCTGCCGATCGAATCCGATTGGGCGCCGATCATGGAGTTTACTGCTGCAGACATCTTTCAGCACTCGCCTTTCGGTGATATTCTAAAGACACTAAAGTCTCTCTCTTTATCAGGAGAGCCCTGGCCAGACTACTGTCGGTGTCAAAACCGGCGGATCTCGGGTAGGGGGTCCCGAACTGTGCGTCTAGGCCGGATGGTAACAGGAGGCAGGGGACACGAAGTTTTTCCCAGGTTCGGGCCCTCTCGATGGAGGTAAAACCCTATGTCCTGCTTGATTAATATTGATGGTATGGGTATTACAAGAGTTGATCTACCACGAGATCAGAGAGGCTAAACCCTAGAACCTAGCCTATGGTATGATTGTTGATGTGTATGTTGTCCTATGGACTAAAACCCTCCGGTTTATATAGACACCAAATAGGGTTAGGGTTACATAGAGCCGGTTACAATGGTAGGAGATCTGTATATCCGTATCGCTAAGCTTGCCTTCCACGCCAAGGAAAGTCCCTTCCGGACACGGGACGAAGTCTTCAATCTTGTATCTTCATAGTCCAGGAGTCCAGCTGAAGGTATAGTTCAGCTATCCGAACACCCCCTAATCCAGGACTCCCTCAGTAGCCCCTGAACCAGGCTTCAATGACGAAGAGTCCGGCACGCAGATTGTCTTCCGCATTGCAAGGCGGGTTCCTCCTCCAAGTACTTCATAGTAGATTTTGAACACAAAGATAGTGTCCGGCTCTGCAAAATAAGTTTCCACATATTGCCATAGAGAGAATAATATTTACACAAATCTAATCTGCTGACGTATTCCGTAATGTGTCACACCACGGCCAAGCCTTTATTCGAGTCGTTTTATTACCCCACCTCAGCGCGTCATGCGAGGCGGTTTCCATGGCACGTCTTGTTAAAGCAGAGATCGTGTCCCCTTATTCCGGGATTCTCATCAATACGGGCGTGGGTAACCCAACCGCTTCTAGGACTCCTAGACTATAGGCAAGTCCAAACGGACACGGAGAGGATGCTTGATATTCACCCTCTTTATAAAGGGGACAAGGCTTTTATTTTTCCCTCCCGTGCTCAATCAAATCCTTCCCCCACCTCGAGCTCAAACGCCCAAAGTTCAGGTTAGGTGCTCCGAACCTTCAGTCATGTATGGATCTAGCTTTCAAGGCCAATGGGTGCCTTCCTCCGTCATGGAAGAGGACATCAAAAAGTTGAGGGACGCCAGATATCTGACTGCTGAGATTTTGCATCGGCTGCCTCCTTGAGGGCAGGCTGTTCCCACCCCCAAACCCAACGAGAACGTCGTGTTCGTCTCCCACTTCCTCTGAGGTCTAGGCCTTGCTCTGGATCCTTTTGTCAGGGGTTTGATGTTTTATTACGGGCTAGACTTCCATGATCTAGCTCCGGACTCCTTTCTTCATATCACGACATTTATTGTCGTGTGCGAGGCCTTCCTCCGGGTTACCCCTCACTTTGGCCTCTGGCTCAAGACCTTTGAAGTGAAGCCGAAGATGATCGAGGGGCAACATGCAGCGTGTGGAGGTGCCTCAATACGCAGGATGATAGGAGCCCCGTGGCCCAAAGGTTCCATCCCAAAGGTGTCTGAATTGTGGCAACGGGAGTGGTTCTACATCACGGCTCCTAGAAGTGCCAAGTGGGCGGCCGCCCCTGTTTTCTGCTCGGGCCCTCCACCACAACTGATGGCATGGATCAGTAGAGGTCTGAGCTGGGGGCCAGCCAAGGACGTGCCCATACTGCAAAGCCGCATTCGAGATCTCTTCAATGGAGATTTCAGTTTGGTTGCGGTAATACAAGTTATGCTGGTTCGTCAAGTCCAGCCTTGCAAACGTCGGCCTCTTCGCCTATGGGAGTTCAATCCCGAGGGACCGCGTGTCATTCAAGATTTTCTCGGCCTGACGCACGAGGAGATGTACAAGTCATTCTTCGGACCTCGGGTGGAGTGTCCGGAAATCACCGAGGATGTGGGCCTGAGTAGTAACCGCGCCGCCGAACAGGTAAGGTATCCTCCAGCCGAACATACTATCTCTCTTTTGTTACGAAGTTATTTTTTTGAGAGTTCTCTTTTTGACCAGGACTGGCTAACAAAGGCGAAGTTGATTTGGTGTTCGGCCCCCCTCCCTGAGGGCTTGGAAAACCTGGTATTGGAAAAGATGCTCCAGACCGCACCTTGCCCGGAGCCCTTGAAGGAAGATACTGTGGAGGATAATGCGGGCGGACGCGGGCCCCCAACGCTGCCCATTCTAACAGAGGGAGCGAGCGTCTCCATGAAGGAAGACGACCTGAAGAGGAAAAGGACTGCGCCCGGGGATTCAGAAGCCGAAGCTTCCAAATAGCAGAAAAAGTCTCCCACACAGGGTCCTGCCTTGGGGGGCGTTGTTGCCGCACAAAGTCCGCGGGGGGATAAATTCTCACGCGAGTCGTAAGTGACTCGAAATACTTTAATAGTACAGATATGCCATCTTTTTCTTCTGAGAAGATAACCACCGCATATATTTTTGCAGTTCGGGCCTTAGCCCCTCTCAAATGAGCTCGTCTTCAGGGGATCTTCTTCCAGAGATGATGGAGAGCAAAACGCCTCCTCCGGACTCCTCTGCTCCGAAAGTGGGCGACCCTAAAGTGTCGTCGCGGAGGGCCTCTTCGAGTCCGGTGAGGCCAGAAGATAATCCCATTGACCCCCAAAGCTCCTAGTGTCCGGCTCCTGAAGAGGGCAGACAAAAGAGTCCGGCACCGTCTAGTGTGCGATCGGATGTTCTGAAGGAGTTGGTGGGGCGAGCGGCCATCTCAGATGAACACCGTGTGCTGATGAATACGGTGATGGAGAGAATATCGTTTGCCGAAAGCGGATTGCAAGAAGCTTTTATGAGTCTACTGACAGGCTTTGAGGTACGTAAAAGAATGTATGATACTCCTGCACATACTAGGTGTGCCATGTGTAGATAGTAGCCCCTGAGACTCTGGTTGTTGTCGGAAACGACGACGAACAGAGGATCATATTCCCAGGTAATAACCATACTGCCTCTATTTGCAGGTGATGGAAGCTCCAGTGGCTAGCCGGACTAGAGAGTTTGCCCATTTAGAACGGCAGTTGAATGCGGCAGACGCCGACATCGAGCTTGTTAACAAAAGGCTTGACGAGGCACAGGGTAAGTGTCATTATCTGATAAACGCCACAATAGGAAGAGCAATATGATGCCAGCATCTTTAATATGTTGTGACTGTAGATGGAGCTGCCACTGTTGAAGCCTTGCGGGCAGAACTTGCCCGAGCCAAGGAACACGCGAGGTTGGGTAATGCGGCTGCTTTGAAGGCGGCCGAAGAGTTGCAAGCCGAGAAGGCCGCACATGGCGAGAGCCGAGCCAAGATGGCCAAAGAATTAAAAGCCGCCGCCGACCATTGCCGGGTTCTTGAAAAGGAAAACCAGGCGAAGGCATTGGACCTTGAGAAGGCTGCTGCGACGAGAAAAGACCACCGCTCTACTATGAGGGCAAAGAAGGAGGAGCTGCGGGAAGCCGGGGATATTGTAGCTGGGAAATCCTTTATGTTGCAGAGGAGGTTCGGAGATCCACGATATGCCCCTCTGCAGCAGCTGTGAGTTCAGAGGATGTGTATATGGATTTGGCGGCGAGCGCTGCCGATGCGGCCAAGTACTTCCAGGGTCAGACGGACCATGAAGTAGATCAGCTGTTTTGGAGACAATTCCATTCTCCCGAGCATCCGCTGTCATTGACTGACCAATTAGCCGAATGGGCCGAACTAAATAGGTTGTCCAGACTCTCCATGAGGTCTGTTGTGGATCAGTTATGGCCGGAAGGGTAAAAACCAAACAGCTATTTCAGCTTGGTGCAGCATTACTTGATGTGGTGACGCGCATTGATGCGATGAAGAGGTCGGCGTGCATAGAGGGCGCACGGATGGCCTTTGCCCGTGTCAAGGCATACTGGGCGGAGATGGATGCTACCAATGTTGCAGCGCGGGATTCGGCCATAGGCCGAAAGGCTGCTGAGCACTACTTTGAAGAAGTTCTTGAGGGTACCCGTTTGGTAGAGGCCCAGTGCTCAAAAAATATTATGTTTGAGTGATATGTATTCTCATTGTAACCGAGATGCTTTTATAAATGTTTATAAGGCTATTTTTATACTTTTGCCTGAAAGTAATATGATGCCTCCTGGGCGGCCGTTTTTGTATACATGTGTATAACCTGAAAGATTGCAGTTGTCGGCTTCAACCCCCACGCATATAATGCGGAGGTGCTCGAAAAAACACGCGTTCACACTTAACCCAACATCTTGGTCCTATTAAGGAGGTGATAGCGGAGCGAGCGAGGCAACCGGACTATAATGCTTTAACACTTTCACTTAGCCATAGGAGTTTGACAGTGGGGCTACTAGATAGCCCCTGGTGGCTCCGCGCTCTCCCGATCTCGGGGTGCGGACATGCCTGGCCGGAAAACGTCCCTTCGTTAAGGCGAAGGAATTCTAACATTCCCACAGGTCATCGAGTGGTTGACCAGTCTCACGCTACATCATGACAGTCAGTTTTCGGCTTTCTCTACTGAGGTGCTCGTCCAGATGAACCAGGGCACAATCGCAGTAGTTCTCCTGGTGCTACCTTAGCCGGTAAAGCAGAACGTAAGGCACCAAAACACAGGAGCCGGGCAAACCCAACATTTGACCAAAGACAATGATTCGGAGCTGATGCATATAGGGCCAAACTCGCGACGCCGAACACTCCCTAAGGTATTCGGTCTTTGTGGTATAAACCAGGCCTAAATAATGGCCTTTGTAAGAAGCCCCTTGTGTCCAGGTACGCGCATTGTTCTGGCGTGGCCACATCCAAGACGTCAGCATCCTTCTCAACGGTGGATATGTATCAACAAGAGACAGTAAAAAAGGTTTACGCAGGGTCTTAATCTAAAAAGAATCCTTGGAGCGGGTCCTAGCTGCACGTCTGCGCCTGTGTCTCCGTTGTGCCGTATCCTGGACAGGTGTAGCATGGTGATCGTCTATAAAAGAGAGGAACTTAGGTGAAAAAGTTGTCGTGCAAAAAGATAGTTTGTTAAAGAAACCATGTATAATTCAAGATGAGAAGAAATTGCAACTTGTCTGCGCATGTTGAGCCCCTTGTATTGACAAATAGGGGTGTAACCATTTATTCGGTATAAGTAGCGGCACCGGAGTCGATTGGTTGCATCTAAGGTCTTGACGACCTATTGGATGCTTTCGCTAGTCCGAGCGCCTTTAATGTGCAGCTGCCAAGGCAGCCTCACTCTCTTCGGCGCGCAGAGATCGCTTGATATTTCCGTACACTGTAATGAGGCCACATGGGCCGGGCATATTGAGTGTAAGGGAGGCGTAGTGTGGTATGGCATTAAAGCGAGTGAATGCTTCGCATTCGAGTAGTGCTTGATAGCCACTTTGAAACGGAGCGATGTGGAAAGTTAAATGCTCGCGACGGAAGTTATCGGGGGAGCCGAATATAACTTGTAGTAAGAGGGATCCCGTACAACGAGCCCCTGGGCCTGGCGTTACTCCTTTAAAGGTAGTATTGCTGTGGCGAATTTGTGTTGGGTCTAACCCCATCCCGCGGATTGTATCCTGATATATTAGGTTTAGGCTACTGCCGCCGTCCATCAAGACTCATGTGAAGTGATATCCGCCAATTACTGGGTCTAATACCAGGGCAGCCCATCCTGCGTGCCGGATACTTGCTGAGTAATCGCGATGGTCGAAAGTGATCGGTTGAGACGACCAGTGGCAGGACTCCGCGGTGACAGTCACTTGGGTATATTTTCCTGGGAGTGCCACGTTGTGTTTTCCCTTGATCACGTGTAACACGTTTACTGTTTTGACTACGGGTGGAAATTTCTTTTGTTCCCCCGTGTCTTGCTTGGGGGGCTCGTCCTCGTCTTCACTTGGTGTATCCTCCCCCTTGTTTACGGCATTGAGCTTGCCGGACTGCTTGAAGACCCAACATTCTCTGTGGGTATGATTAGCAGGTTTACCAGGGGTACTATGAATCTGACATATTTGGTCCAGAATTTTGTTGAGGCTGGACGGTTCATCCCAGGTGCCTTTAGGGGGCGGCTTTTGACCTGGCAGAGAGCTTTTGAATCCGGCATTTACTGTCGTGCCCTTCGTGCTATCTTCTTTAATTCGGCGTTTGTTATTGCTATTACGCCGTGATTTCCCGTTTCCATCTCTAACTTCAGATGTACTGGGGTCGCTGGTGCTGCATCTGGCTAGCCAGCTGTCCTCACCCGCGCAAAAGCGGGTCATGAGGTTTGTTAATGTGGCCATCGTTCTCGGCTTATTTTGGCCGAGGTGTCGGGTGAGCCATTCGTCACGGACGCTATGCTTGAAAGCTGCCAAGGCTTCGGCATCCGGACAGTCGACAATCTGGTTCTTTTTAGTAAGAAACTTGTTCCAAAGCTTTCGGGCTGACTCTCCGGGCTGTTGAGTTATATGACTCAAATTGTCCGCATCCGGAGGTCGGACATAATTCCCTTGAAAATTTGCCCGAAAGGCGTCTTCGAGCTCTTCCCAACTTCCAATGGAGCTTTCAGGGAGGCCTTTGAGCCAGTGACGAGCTGGCCCTTTGAGCTTGAGGGGTAGGTACTTGATGGCGTGGAGATCATCTCCTCGAGCCATATGGATATGAAGGATGTAGTCCTCAATCCAGACCCCAGGGTCTGTTGTTCCGTCGTATGCCTCTATGTTTACGGGCTTGAATCCCTCTGGAAATTCATGGTCCAGCACCTCATCGGTGAAACATAGGGGGTGTGCGGCACCCCTGTAGCTGGGTGTACCACGTTGTTCAAGTGTTTGTTGTGTTGCATTGTATGCTGGGGCGCGCTTGCGTGGTCCATAGATGGATCTTGTTGCGCCGTCCTTTGGGTGCGAGCCCTCGCATGGGTCGTGTATTGTATTGTGAGCGGCGTTGTATGCCGCTCTGTGTTGGTAGAGGGGTTTTCTATCCGACCAGGTGGCTGCTTTGATATTTGGTTGTGAGGGGTCTGAGGCCTCCTCATCGAATTCGGGTAGCACCTTCCCCTTTGGGTAGCTCTTGGAGGGGCGATTGTCGCCATACCTCGCTGCTATGTTGAGTATTTTGCTCCATCTAATGTGGAGTGTGTCTTGCGCAGCCTTGAGCCTTTGCTTCTGCTTTTTCAGACTCCTCGCGGTGGCAACAAGCCTTTTACGGGCAGTCTGCTGCTCCGGGTGTCTGTCCGGCGTTATGTCGTCCGGACCATTATCCTTGATAGGATTTGTTTGTTCGGTTTGATTATCCGGATTACCGTTGTCCGGCAGCGGTTCGCCCTGCTCCAGCGCTAGGTCTGTGTGATCGCTATTTCTGTCGAGGCGGGATTTGGGGCGGCGCTTGAGTCGCCGCTTTGACTGCTTTTCGAGGGAACAAGCCTTCGGTGTGTCCTTTCGCTCCTCGTCGTCATCTTTTGGCGCGTCCACCATGCATACGTCATATGACGAGGTGGCGTTCCAGGGCCCAATAGGCGCTGGTTCTTCCTCATCTCCTTCATCAGCGTCCATACTGCCGATATCTTCGGAGTCGAAGTCGAGCATGTCGGTTAAATCGTCGACAGTAGCAACAAAGTGGGTGGTGGGTGGGCTTTGAATTTCTTCATCGTCCGCATCCCAATCTTGCTGACTGTAGTCCGGCCAGGGCTCTCCTGATAAAGAGAGAGACTTCAGTGTCTTCAGAATATCACCAAAAGGCGAGTGCTGAAAGATGTCCGCGGCAGTAAACTCCATGATCGGCGCCCAATCGGATTCGATTGGTAGGGGCGCGGAGGGTTCGGAGTCCGGCTCCTTGGAGTCACGAGTCTCGCAGAGTGCAGGGCTGGTGTTCGGCTCAATCACCGTGGGGATCGCAGCCCCCAAGGCGGCGTCCAACCGCCCATCCTTGATCGGAGCAGTTGGCTCCGAATTAAGGATCGGAGCCGATGCGGGTGCGGCCTCCAGGGCATTGTTCGGCGGCAGAGCTAGATCATGCTCGTCAGGACAGTGCGGCGCGCTTGGCAGTGGCTCGAATCCGTTGAAGATCAAGTCCCCGCGAATGTCAGCCGTGTAGTTTAAACTTCCAAATCTGACATGACGGCCAGGGGCGTAGCTTTCGATCTGCTCAAGATGGCCAAGTGAATCGGCCCGCAGTGCGAAGCCGCCGAAGACGAAGATCTGTCCGAGGAGGAAGGTCTCACCCTGGACTGCATCGCCATTGATGATCGTTGAAGCCATCGAGCCTGATGGCGACGACACAGAGGAACTCTCAATGAAAGCACCAATGTCGGTGTCAAAACCGGCGGATCTCGGGTAGGGGGTCCCGAACTGTGCGTCTAGGCCGGATGGTAACAGGAGGCAGGGGACACAAAGTTTTACCCAGGTTCGGGCCCTCTCGATGGAGGTAAAACCCTATGTCATGCTTGATTAATATTGATGGTATGGGTATTACAAGAGTTGATCTACCACGAGATCAGAGAGGCTAAACCCTAGAAGCTAGCCTATGGTATGATTGTTGATGTGTATGTTGTCCTACGGACTAAAACCCTCCGGTTTATATAGACACCGAATAGGGTTAGGGTTACATAGAGCCGGTTACAATGGTAGGAGATCTGTATATCCGTATCGCCAAGCTTGCCTTCCACGCCAAGGAAAGTCCCTTCCAGACACGGGACGAAGTCTTCAATCTTGTATCTTCATAGTCTAGGAGTCCGGCTGAAGGTATAGTTCGGCTATCCGAACACACCCTAATCCAGGACTCCCTCAACTACGGTTAGCAAGGTTGGGATACGGACGATGAAGAAATTCAAAGCCCACCCACCACCCACTTTGTAGCCACTGTCGACGATTTAACCGACATGCTTGACTTCGACTTCGAAGACATCGACGGTATGGACACCGATGCAGGAGACGATGAAGAACCAGCGCCTATTGGGCCCTGGAAAGCCACCTCATCATATGACGTATACATGGTGGGAACCCCAAAAGAAGGAGATGGCGATGGAACAGCGGAGGATGACCCCTCCAAGAAACAACCTAAGCGCCGGCGTCAGCGGCGCCGCTCAAAATCCCGCCAAAGCAAATACAGTGATTCCAACATGGGAGATAATAATACTCCGGAGAGTGCCGAAGAAAACCCCCTCCAGCAAGATTTAGCACAGGAGGATGGAGAAGCCAGCCCTCATGAGAGAGCGGCAGAAAGAGAGGTCGAGGACAATAATTATATGCCTCCCTCTGAAGACGAGGCAAGCCTCGACGATGACGAATTCGTCGTGCCAGAGGATCCCGTCGAGCAAGAGCGTTCTCAACGCAGGCTTATGGCCATGGCAAGATGCCTCAAGAAAAAACAACAACAGCTTAGAGCTGATCAAGATTTGCTAGTCGACAGATGGACTGAAGTCCTTGCGGCCGAAGAGCATAAACTCGAACGCCCCTCCAAGAGCTACCCAAAGCGCAGGTTGCTACCCCGATTAGAGGAGGAAGCACTTAAACCTACATCACCAGCACTTGATACGGCTGACCGACCACCTCGTGGCCGCGACAGAGAGGCCTCTCGGCCCTCCACTCAAGCCGCACCTCGTACCAAGGCACGGGAAAATGCGCCAGACCTGCGAGACATGTTGGAGGACAAGGCAAGGCAAACAAGATCGATCTACGGATCGCGTGGGCGCCACATGACTCGAGACGATAACCGTCACGCCGGACACAAATCCGGTAGGGCCGAACACAGTAGACAAAGCTCATTGGAGCTACGTCATGATATAGCCCAGTACAGAGGCGCCGCACACCCACTATGCTTCACAGACAAAGTAATGGATCATCAAATCCCTGAGGGTTTCAAACCCGTAAACATCGAATCATATGATGGCACAACAGATCCTGCAGTATGGATCGAGGATTATCTCCTTCATATCCACATGGCCCGCGGCGATGATCTCCACGCCATCAAATACCTCCCACTCAAGCTTAAAGGACCAGCTCGGCATTGGCTTAACAGCTTGCCAGCAGGATCAATCAGTTGTTGGGAGGACCTGGAAGCCGCATTCCTTGACAATTTCCAGGGCACTTATGTGCGACCACCAGACGCCGATGACCTAAGCCACGTAATTCAGCACCCAGAGGAATCGGCCAGGCAATTCTAGACACGGTTCCTAACAAAGAAAAATCAAATAGTCGACTGTCCGGACGCAGAGGCCCTAGCAGCCTTCAAGCACAATATCTGTGACGAGTGGCTTGCCCGGCACCTTGGACAGGAAAAGCCGAAATCTATGGCAGCACTCACGACACTCATGACCCGCTTTTGCGCGGGAGAAGACAGCTGGCTTGCTCGTAGCAACAATATGACCAAGAACCCTGGTAATTCGGATACCAGGGACAGTAGTGGCAGGTCGCGTCGCAACAAGCAGAAGCGCCGCATTAATGGCGACAATGTTGACGATACGGCAGTTAATGCCGGATTCAGAGGCTATAAATCCGGTCAGCGGAAAAAGCCATTCAAAAGAAATCCTAGGGGCCCGTACAGTTTGGACCGAATACTCGACCGCTTGTGCCAGATACATGGCACCCCTTAAAAGCCGGCCAATCACACCAACAGGGATTGTTGGGTGTTCAAGCAGGCGGGCAAGTTAAAAGCCGAAAATACAGACAAGGGGCTGCATAGCGATGACGACGAAGAGCCCCGGCCGCCGAACAACAGTGGACAAAAGGGTTTTCCCCCACAAGTGCGGACGGTGAACATGATATACGCAACCCACATCCCCAAGAGGGAGCGGAACCGCGCGTTAAGGGACGTATACGCGGTAGAGCCAGTCACCCCAAAGTTCAACCCATGGTCCTCCTGCCCAATCACCTTTGATCGAAGGGACCATCGCACTAGCACCCGTCATGGCGGATTCGCCGCATTGGTTCTAGACCCAATTATTGACGGATTTCATCTCACTAGAGTCCTTATGGATAGCGGAAGCAGCCTGAACCTGCTTTACCAGGATACAGTGCGGAAAATGGGCATAGATCCCTCGAGGATTAAGCCCACCAAAATGACCTTTAAAGGCGTAATACCAGGTGTAGAGGCCAACTGTACAGGCTCAGTCACACTTGAAGTGGTCTTCGGATCTCCGGATAATTTCCGAAGCAAGGAGTTAATCTTCGACATAGTCCCATTCCGTAGTGGCTATCACGCACTGCTCGGGCGAACCGCATTCGCCAAGTTCAATGCAGTACCGCACTACACATACCTTAAGCTCAAGATGCCAGGCCCTCGAGGAGTAATTACGGTCAATGGAAACACTGAACGCTCCCTCCGAATAGAGGAGCACAAGGCGGCCCTTGCAGCGGAAGTACAAAGCAGCCTCACCAGGCAGTTCTCCAGTCCGGCCATTAAACGCCCGGACACCGTCAAGCGCGCCTGGAGTAACCTACAACAAGACCGCCCGGCACGTTCCGAGCAGGCGTAGCAATGCAGCCCCAACCCCAGCCCTCGCAAAAATGCGACACCAGCGCTTCGCGTACATAACTACGCTCTAGAAATACCATGGGTACAGGGGGAGGGGCACCATCACGGCACGCCCGAAACACGGCTTAAACCGCACCAGGGGCTGCCGATTTTTTAATTTTCTCTTACTTTCAGGACTCCATTCTTCGGAAGGCCTGTTCGGCAGATCAATTGCCACACAAACGATGCAAGAGCCAGGGAAGCAAACAAGCCATGCCGCATTACGGAACCCCCAGGTGGTCTCTATCACGAGCAGTATACCTGTTTCGCATACCATTCCGCAGGCTGCCCCTGGAACGGACGTGCTAATAGTCCAACCTTTTGCTTATCGCATTATTTGTATCGTTCTGCTTTGATCGCAGCCCTTTTTAATATACAATGCATAGCTTTTGTCTATTTTTTTGTTACTCTTTTTTTTACAAATATATGTTCCTTAACGACATGTCGCACCCGTACACTTTGGTACGGCCAAAATACGCCAGGGGCTTTAGTACCCCTCAATATGGTGTGAGAAGTCTGAACACTTTAACAAGTGCGGCACCCCGAACTTATAGCATTATATGCATCGACTCCGAATCATGTCTTGGGTCAATAGTTGGGTTTGCCCGGCTCCTATGTTTTGGTGCCTTACGTTCCGCTATATCGGCTAAGGTAGCACTAGGAGAACTACTGCGATTGTGCCCCAGTTGAGCTGGGTCGAGCACCTCAGTAGAGAAAGCTAAAACTGACTGTCATGATGAACCGAGAGTTGGTCGCTGTTCAAGAGGTTTTTCGAGTCCCTAAAGACTTATGCCGCTTAGAGCGAGGAGTCGACTCTGTCCGGCCAAGGCGTGCATAGCGCCCCGAACTCGGTCTTCCGAATACCAGGGGCTTCGTCGAAATTTAAAATTATAGAATTCTATGGCTAAGTGAGAGTGTTCACGCATTATAGTCCGATTGCCTTGTTTGTTGTGCTGAGCGCCTCCCTCGAAGGACCCAAACATGGGAAAAAGAGCGCTCAGGTTTATCCCCGAACAACCTAGCACCAGTGGCACGAGGGTAGAAGCCGACGACTCGCCATCTCTCAGAATTGATAAATAGCCGCACATAAGGTAATATTTTAAATTCCAACAGCATTGCTTAGTGCATATGAACAAGTTTTTAGCGCACAGGACAAAACAAGTGAGTTTTACTCAAAAATTACATCCCTGGAACATTCATCTGCCATAAGGCGGGCACCCTTCAAAACATCCTTATAATAATTCTTGGGCTTGCGATGCTCTTTCCCCGGCGGTGGCCCGTCCTTCACAAGCTTCTCAGCATCCAGCTTGCCCCAGTGCACCTTAGCATGGGCAAGGGCCCTACGGGCACCTTCAATGCAGGCGGAGCGCTTGATGACTTCGAGCCTAGGACAGGCCCCCACCAGCCGCCGCACCAGCCCGAAATAGCTCCCAGGCAGAGCCTCTCCAGGCCATAGCCGAACTATGAGGCCCTTCATGGCCTGTTCGGACGCCTTGTGGAGCTCGACCAGTTGCTTCAGCTGGTCGCTCAGGGGCACGGGGTGTCTGGCCTCAGCATACTGAAACCAGAACACCTTCTCTGTCGAGCTGCCCTCCTCGGCTCGATAGAATGCGGCGGCATCGGACACGCTATGGGGAAGATCTGTGAATGCTCCTGGAGAGCTCCGGATTCGGGTAAGTAACAAGTAACTCACGTTTATGTGTTTGCTTTGCATAGAGAATGCCTTACCCGCCACTATCTTTTTCACCACATCCAACTCCTGGAGGGTCTTCTGGGATTCGGCCTTGGCAGACTTGGCATTTTCAATAGCCACCGCGAGCTCGGACGCTCGCGTCTTTGAGTCAAGCTCCAAACTCTCATGTTTTTCCATGAGAGCCTGGAGCTCTTGCCGCACCTTGCCAACCTGGGCCTCATACTTCTCCCGCTCGGTGCGCTTCGTGGCCGCCCTCTTCTCGGCCTCGAACAGGGCTTGCTTAAGGGTCGCCACCTCAGACGTGGCCCCTACAATAGCCACAATAATCCTGTCATTTTTTGCAATTGCACCTTTTTTGTATATATATTTAAACAAGGTATTTCTTACCTTCCTTGTCCTCGAGCTGCTTATTGGCACGTCTGAGCTCTTGCTCGGACTGCTCGAGGTTCTACTTTAGCGTGTCCACTTTTGTAGTCAGTACGGCGGACGCCAGCAGAGAAGCCTGCATACGCATATTGACTCCTTTTTGTTAGACTCCTGCGAATTTTATTTGATCCTCTATTTGGCTTTTCTTCCCGAACGCCAAACAGAGCATCAGGGGCTACTGTCTATGCGGTAATATTATTTACACATTCTTTACTTACCTCAAAGCCTGTTAAAAGGCTAGCACAAGCTTCAGTCAGTCTGCTCTTGGCGGACTGAACCTTCTGGACCACCGCACTCATAATGGTGCGGTGCTCCTCGTCGATGGAGGCGCCTTTGAGCACCTCCAACAGATTGTCCGGTGCCTCCGGTTGGACGGGGGTCACCGGCACGGTGGGCTTGCTCCTCTTGGAAGGAGGCCGCCTGCCGAACTCTGGAACCTTTGAAGGTTTCGAAGCAGTGTCCGGCCTAGAGCCGGACTTGGAGCCCTGGGGGGTTTTATCCCCTTTACTCCTGGAGTCTGGGTGGTTGCCTTGCGGCGCCTCCAGGACCATCTCCTCCTGGCTTGGAACCTATTGGGACAACACTTCGGCGTCGTCCGTAGGGCGGGGGGAGGTAGCCGTCAGAAGTGAATTCACATCCGACAAGTCCAGTGAACCGCTTGACGATGCGTCGAGCCGGTCTTTGGGTGGGCTGCATAATCATATTCGACATAACGGAAAGCTATGCAATAAAGGAATACTATGAATTACTCTGGTATCTGGATACTTACGATTTCGCCAGGGGCTTGGCCTTGAGCGGCCACTCCTCACCGCCGTCATCGGCTTTGGTGGAGTAGTCCGGAGGAAGGGTTTTCCCCTTCTTGGACCTTTCGGCCTCCCCAGTAAGGGAGGCCTTCCTTTTCTTCTCTTCCCCCGCTGGAGGGGGAGAGGTCTCTTCTTCCTCCTCCTCGTCTTCACGGGAGGAATGCGCCTTGGAGCCGTCGGAGGATGGACCCGACACCTCCTGGCGCCGGGCACTTGTTCGAGTCCCCGTGGCCTTCTTCATGGCCTTCTTCTCCGGCATCACATAGGGTGCCGGAACCAGCAGCTTCGCCAAGCGGGCATCGGCTGGGTCTTCGGGCAAAGGAGCCGGACAGTCGATCTGTCCGGACTTCGCCTGTCAATCCTGTCAAAGGTAAGGGAGCTTAGATCCCGCACAGAGTTAAACTATGAAAACTAATACCCTGTAAAAGGTACAAACAACTTACCGCGCTAGCATGACGCTGCGCGCTGAATCCGCGATCCTCGGTAGCGGATGCGGGAGCCTCGGCGCCCTTGAAAAGCACCTTCCAGGCATCTTCGTATGTCGTGTCAAAGAGCCTGCTCAGAGTTCGGTGTTGCGCCGGGTTGAACTCCCACAGATTGAAGGCCCATTGATGACACGGGAGGATCCGGCGGATGAGCATAACCTGGACTACGTTGACGAGCTTGAGCTGCTTGTCCACCAGGGTTTGGATGCATGTTTGTAGTACAGTCACCTCTCTTTTGCTGCCCCACGACAGGCCCGTCCCTTTCCAGGACGTGAGCCGCATTGGGGGTCCGGACCGGAACTCGGGGGCTGCGACCCACTCAGGGTCGCGCGGCTCGGTGATGTAAAACCACCCCGATTGCCACCCCTTCAGGGTCTCCACAAAGGAGCCCTCGAGCCATAAGACGTTGGGCATCTTGCCCACCATGGCGCCTCCGCACTCCGCCTGGTTGCCACGCACCACCTTCGGCTTGACATTGAAAGTCTTGAGCCATAGGCTGAAATGGGGGCGGATGCGGAGGAAAGCCTCGCACACGATGATAAACGCCGAGATGTTGAGGATGAAGTTCGGGGCCAGATCATGGAAATCCAGGCCGTAGTAGAACATGAGTCCCCAGACGAATGGGTGGATAGGAAAGCCCAATCCACGGAGGAAGTGGGGAAGGAACACTACCCTCTCATGGGGCCTTGGGGTGGGGAGGAGCTGCCCCTCTTCGGGAAGCCAGTACGCGATGTCGTTAGACAAGTATCCGGCCTTCCTCAGTTTTTTGATCTGTCCCTCCGTGACGGAGGAGACCATCCACTTGCCTCCCGCTCCGGACATGGCTGGAGAAGGTTGAGGTGGGGAGTGCAGACTTGGGCGCTGGAGCTCGAGTGCACGAAAATGGATAGGCAAAGGAGGAAGAAGGCGTAGGTGAAAAGGTGGATCCTTATCCCCTTATATGGGTGGACGCAACTACGTGTCCCCACCAGCCTGGTAAAACTCGCTTATCTCCAAGCGCCGTAATCAATGGCGCGGTTGGTTTACCCACGCCCGTATTGATGAGAATCCCGGAATAAGGGGACACGATCTCTGCTTCAACAAGACGTGCCAAGGAAACCGCCTCGCATGACACGCCGAGGTGGGACAATAAAACGATTCGAATAAAGGCTTGGCCGTGGTGCGATGTCACACTACGGAATACGTCGGCAGATTAGATTTGTGTAAATATTATTCTCTCTATGGCAATATGTGGGAACTTATTTTTGCAAAGCCGGACACTATCTTTGTGTTCAAAATCTTCTATGAAGTACTTGGAGGAGGAACCCGCCTTGCAATGCCGAAGACAAACTGCGTGCCGGACTCATCGTCATTGAAGCCTGGTTCAGGGGCTACTGAGGGAGTCCTGGATTAGGGGGTGTCCGGATGGCTGGACTATACCTTCAGCCGGACTCCTGGACTATGAAGATACAAGATTAAAGACTTCGTCCCGTGTCCGGAAGGGACTTTCCTTGGCGTGGAAGGCAAGCTTGGCGATACGGATATGTAGATCTCCTACCATTGTAACCGACTTTGTGTAACCCTAACCCTCTCCGGTGTCTATATAAACTGGAGGGTTTTAGTCTGTAGGACAACATACAGAACAACAATCATACCATAGGCTAGCTTCTAGGGTTTAGCCTCTCCGATCTCGTGGTAGATCTACTCTTGTACTACCCATATCATCAATATTAATCAAGCAGGACGTAGGGTTTTACCTCCATCAAGAGGGTCCGAACCTGGGTAAAACTTCGTGTCCCTTGCCTCCTGTTACCATCCGGCCTAGACGCACAGTTCGGGACCCCCTACCCGAGATCCGCCGGTTTTGACACCGACAATGGCAATAAGCAAACGTAGAAGTAACTCCCGAAGGTTTGATAATAAACAGGTAATAGGTACTACCTCAACTACTTCCCAAACCCACAATTTAATTACATCCTAATCATGCAATGTGTGAGGATTGATCTAATGCAATAAAACTGGGTAGTGGGAAAGCATGATCAAAGTGTTACTTGCCTTGCTGATGATCCGGGAAACCTAGCGATTCGAAGTAGCAAGCGGCGCACTCCGAGTACTCTATCGCTAGCAAACAAGCATACAATAAGTACTCAACTAATGCAAAGGTAAAACTTAAATAAGAGATCTAACCAGAAAGTTCAACTTAAGAACTCCGGTTGGCAAAAAGAATCAAATCGAACGAAGCAACGAAAGACAAACGGCAAAAGAAACAGGCTTCGTTTACTATTCTGGATCTAAGGCAATTTTTACAGTGCCAAAAACTTGTTTAAGTTGGTTAATCGGAAAGAGGGTTTCGAGACGAAACTCCAGGCGCTTGAATCGCCTCATTCCGATAAACGAGCGAAAAGTTAGACTAAAACGAAAATCGGATCAGAGATCGCGATCAGAAAAATCGCGGATTTAATCCGAGAAAAAGAAAAATGACGAACGTTCGCTAGAACAAACGAACGGACGAACGCTCGCTATTTAAATAAACCGGAAAAACCGATCTAAAAAACTGAAACTAAAAAAAGAGCAAAACCGTCGGAAAAACCGAATGGTTTTTCAAGAAAACCGGAGACTAAAAACAACTACCTCCGGCAACTCCGGCGATGGCGGCAGCGGTGGTCTGGCGGGTCCGACGGTGGGGCGGCGAGGCGAGGCGCGGCGTTGGCGAGGCGACGGCGCGGCGAGGCAAGGCGCGGCGCGGCGGCAGCGGCTTACAAGAGGCCCGGCCAGGAGAGTCCCGGCCGAAAACGGCCCGAGGTCGGTTCGGACGTTTTTTTTAAATAATTACGCTTGGAAGAAAAAATAAAAGAAATACTAAACGGACTCCAAAAATCCCGAAATAAATTTTCCCCGGCTTCTAAAATCAAGCCGCACAGGTTGAACATTTATTTGGGGCCTAAATGCAATTTTGGAAAACGTGCATTTTTCCTAAATTCAAATAAAATAACAAATAAAACCAAAATAAATCTTATTTGATTTTTTATTAAATCCTCAATATTTCTTTATTTTGGGAAAGTCATTTTATTCCCTCTCTCATATTTTTGTAATAGAAATAATTGAAGATAAAATAAATAAAATCAAATGATCCTATTTTCAAATTTTGAGAAAACTCAAATATGAAAATAACGAAATCCCCAACTCTCTCCGAGGGTCCTTGAGTTGCGTGAAATTTCTAGGATCAACCAAAATGCAATAAATATGATATGCAATGATGATCTAGTGTATAACATGACAAATTGAAAATTTGAGATGTTACAAAGGATATAGTCCGGCTGTCCAGAGACCCCCTAATCCAGGACTCCCTCAGCCATCCCCGCCGGTATTGGGCCAAAACCCGGCCTATTCGCGTGGGTTTAGCTCCGGTCGGGGTTGGATCCCGGCCTGTCTTATATGTGTCTTCGGTTGGACCCATTTTGGGCCAAATCTCTCCCAAACCGCGTGGAAATCGCAGGGAAATGACCCACGCGGCCCATCCCATGGAAGCAAACCTCTCGCGAAACGTTACGCGAGCTCTTGCTCTCTCGCCCCGACCTTCTCTCCCTCTCCATTCAGTGACGGTGGTGCCAGCACCGGAGACGCTGCTGGAGCAGATAGCGACGGCGCGCTTCCTCATTCCCCTTCTTCTCCCGCACAATAATAAAAGGAAACGGCACAAGCTCGGCGGCGACCCAGACAGCCATGGAGCCTAGCCAAAACCCTAGCTGACTTCGACCAATATCCCCCGCTGCCTCACGCCGAAGAAGAGGAGGCAGCCGGCCAAAAGACCTTCAGGTCTGTTCTCTTTTTGTCTCTCTCTGTGATTCTCCCCTGTCTACTCCCCCTTCTCTCTCTATCTGCAGCAAGGGATAAACCGAATGCATAAAAATTGATATGGATTGCTTGGTGACATGTAGTTGTTCCCCGAGGGGATTTGGTGCAGGGTGGGGGATCACCCATTCCTCTAGATGATTAAATCCACTAGAGGATTGAACACTCTTGAACCGAACAAGGCCTAATACTACTTGTTGTCACGTGGAGGCTATAGGGCTACTTTTCTTTCTTCAATTATTATGCTCTGTCGCACTGTTTGAGCAAGTCTCTCTCTACAACCTGAAGGAAAGATCCCCAATGAGGAATACGTCTGCTGCTTGGAGGAGACTGAGATGCCGCCAGCCGCCATTGTGCGCTCCGGGCTGCCTCGGATTCCGCCGCTGTCGTCACGCACTGAGTCGCCGGACCAGCCCTCTGCTACAGCATGACCTCCGCACAAAGACCAGAATCAACGACGACCCTAGAGCGGATTGACCATGGGATCGGACTCTTCTGTTGCTCTTACGAGTGCCTCAAGTCGCCGAACCGCCTTCACGGCCTCGCACTGAATCACCAAGCTGTCCTCATCAGCACTCCAAACCGCCGCAGCGCCCGCCGCTACTATGGGCAAGCACCGGCGGTCGTCTTAAAGTCGCCCCGACGGATTGGCCGTCTTGATTTCCATTATTGTTGAGCCGCCCCGGCTTGCATCACCGAGCCGCCCCTGCATGCCCTCTGTGGAGGATTGCCATCATAGCGAGCCATCGTCCCGCGCTGAGCCGCTGCCACTAGTGAGCAGCCACCGCGCTGGTCCTAACGTTGAGCCGGCTTGGCCTTGAGCCGCCCTAGCCCCTCCCTGCTTCACCTCCTCCGACCGCGCCTTGAGTTGTCAGTCGCCTCTCCCACCGGTAGTCTGCACCACAAGTCGCCAGATACCAGACTAAAGAAAAATACGGTTGTGATGGTCAAATCAGCCACTAAGTTCCCTATAGTTTGTTGCGTACAAAAACTAAAAACCTGATGCAAAGTCATCATGTGAGAAAAATAAGCAAGGTGTAACTGCCTCAAATTTCGTCTTCTCGCTCCAATTACTGGATCCACCCAAGCCAGGAGCTCCACATGAAAGCAACGTGGGATAATAAAGAAAAGAAAAGCATCAGTACAAGTACATCCGAGCTTCAGAGATACAAGCATACCAAGTTTAGGCACCATCCGGTGTTGTGCCTCGTCGGAGAGCTTCTGTGACTTACCGCTGCCACTCTAAGAGTCGCCGCCTCCGCCGTCTTAGACGTGCTGCCGTTGCGGCTTCTGAGCCACCGCCATGGTGATGCCTCTGTTTCGCTGCTGTGTTGAGCCACTGGGGCTGCCTGGGCCGCCTCTGCCGTGTTGAGCCACTGGCACCCCTATTGAGCCGCCACTACTCTGTCTTTGTCATAATCCGGAGCCTCAGAGCTATACCATAGCTGAATCGCTATCTCGGCTTACCTTTGTCGTCACACCCCCCCCCATTGAGCTGTTGGGAGAAACCACCTCCATTGTGGTCGGCCACGCCGGGGGATTCCTCGAGCCACCTTGTTCGGAATGGATAAGCCGGAGTTTGGATAAGCCGTCTGCTTTAGAGCTGCTCTATTGACCCATCGGCGCGGCGCTAAGTCGCCTCTGCCGGCTGCATTTGCTTCAAGCCGCCGTCCGTAAGCCGCCTCCGCCGGCTGTATAAAACAGTTATTACATGTTAAAACATGTCAGGTGAATTTCATCTAATTATATTTCCTTAACACATTGTGTTGGGGATATAACTATTTACGTAAGCCGCCCAGGGGGGGCGGGTTGTACAAAAAGAAGCCCATCTGAAGCCCAAGACCAAGACGTGAAGATGGCGGTTCAGTAAAGGGTCTAAAGGCCCACAGCCGATTTATGGCCCATGGTGATAAACCGCCATGAGGGCATGACTTGTATTGTAAGGTAGAAGTAACTAGTCACCGAGCCGAACACTGTTTATGAGCCGGCCGGGACTCTGTAAGCCATAGGGCGTCGACCCGTGTATATAAGGGGACGACCCGCTGGCGGCTTAGGGTAAGAAACAACCAATCGAGAACCGGGCATAGCGTATCTCGCTCCCTGGCCATCGAAACCTCAAGCAATACCAACCTAACTAGACGAAGGCCTTCCTTCATCGTAAGGGGCTGAACTAGTATAAACCTCGTGTGTCCTTTGTCCCGATTAACCCCTTTAAGCTTCCTAGTTGCGATGGCTCCACGATCAAGTCCTTGCAAGAGGACATCTGCTGTGACAATTCCATGACAGTTGGCGCCCACCATGGGGCCAGCGCACAGTGGATTTGAGTTCTTGAAGGGCAGCTTCAAAGGGCTCAAAGGATACGCAATTGGCCGGATGACCAAGAGTCGTCGCGGCAAGATCTACATCAACGACGAAGGCTGGGGCCCCGACGCTAGCTCAATTGAGTACGGATACCGGGTCCCCTTTGGCGGAATTCACGTCTTCATCGGCCGGATTGGTGAGCCGGGCCCTGAGCCGGACAGCTGCACCGACCTCGTCGAGACGGCTCAACATGCAAAACCCACCCGAGCTCAACCCGTCGTGAAGCATGCTTTTGTGGGTTGCATCCATGGAGGTGGAATTCCTAAAGGATCTGAAGGTGATGGTGAGCCGGCCGTCCTCTCTAATGGTGATTCGTCCGCCGGCTCAACAGATTCGCTGAATCAAGTTCAAGACGGTGTGCTTGGGGGCTGTTTCGATGGCAGCACTATTCTGGACCCCTCAAAGTCGCCAAACTGGGCAGGAGTCTTCATGGTTGGTACTCAACCCGGCCAAAATTCTACGGCCTCAGCACCGATAATGTCCGGGTTAGGAGCAGCCGGGGCAGGAGGCCCTGTGCGCTCACCGGCTCAGGTGCTGATGGATCTCATGGATAAGCTTACGACTTTGTTAACTGTTACAGTCATCCCTGCAAACCAATCTGAGCATGAGGCAGAGGTGGCACAGGTTCGCGACGAGATTGCCCGGGTCAAGGAAACCTTAGCAGCTGAAGACGCTAGATTAGCAACAGAGCGGGCGGCTTTGGACGTACGGGCGCAGCAACTTTAGGCAGAGGCCTTGCAGCTCACGTTGAGCTTAAACGCATCTAATGAGGTAATGAGGAGGAGACATCAGAAAACTCAGTCCCGTTTACCTCAGAATTATGATCCTCGGAATCTCTTTGCTACACCCGGGGCCGGCCCAAGTAACCCGCCAGGTGCGAATCAGCTCATTACATCCGGGGCGGGAGGTCCAGTTCAGCCTCAGGGGATGGCACCTCCTCACGGTAATATGGCACCGCCCAATTACGTACCAATACCACAGGGTCACTTCTCCAACCCCATGGAGAACTTAATCGCAGCATCAGCACATTTGGCGGCTCTCCCAGTAGATGGGGATGATCCGACAACGGTGGAAACCTGGAAGATCAGGGAGCTTGTCCAAACAGCCCTAGCTCAGCAAGAAACTTACTCCTACAGTCGGGATAGGATTCACTCGACTCCTCCGCCCTGGTTAGCTCCGCCTCGTCAAAACCGGAGCCCGAGTTATAGTAGACACATGGAGTCAGAGGCCTTGTCAAGTAACGCTCAGTGCCGGAACCAGCCCGGCGGGTATAACCCGGGTCAGGATCGGGTACGTCAGGAGGATGAGCGGGCGGCTCAGCTAGCGGCCCAACAGAACTCACCGGTTTACCCGACGACTTCTGTTGAGGCGGGAGTTGCTACTAGAACCGGAGGCATTCCTTGTCTGGTACCGGCTCTACGTAATGTCCGTCTGCCCAAGGATTTCAAGGGACCTCGGAAGGTGCCGAATTATACGGCCGATTTACAGCCTGGGGCGTGGATTGAAAGTTACGAGATGGCTATGGAGCTGCTGGAGGTTAGTGATGAAGCGATGGCTAAATATTTCACCATGATGTTGGACGGAACGGCCCGTTCTTGTTTAAAGGGTTTGCCACCCAACTCCATTAGTTCATGGGTGGAGTTAAAGGCCCGTTTCATCCAGAACTTCAAGGATACTTGCAAGCAGTCTATGTCAATTGTGGATCTGACAAATTGTAAGCAGGAAGAAGGTGAATCTACGACTCATTGGGTGCACCGGGTCAAGGATATAATACATTCGTCTGACAAGATGGATGCCGGCTCAGCAGTTCTCATGCTGGAGAAGAATTGCCGCTTTGAGCCTCTGAGACAGAAGCTGGGGCGCCTTAAGCGTGATTGCAACGATATGGGGACACTGATGGCGGCTTTAGTCAAGTATGCCGATTCTGATAGTACCAAGGATCCCGCGTCTGATGAGGAAAAGACAGGGAAGGGAAAGAAGAACGGTAATGGAAAGGGTCAGCAGCATAACCCGGCGAGTCAAGGAGGCAACAAGCGTAAGGCGGACGATAACCCGGAATTTATGGCCAATGCACAGGGTAACAATCAGAAGCGCAAAGGGAAGCCACCCCGGTTTGGTGGGTCAGGTCCATCTCTTGAGCAACTACTCAATGAGCCCTGCCCGAAACACGGCACTCGGGAACGACCAGCAACTCATTTATGGAAGGATTGCGCAATCATGAAAGCTTTCAAGAATTCTAATACGTTTGATGGCAATCAAGGCCCAAACGGCGGCTCAGGAGCTGGCGGCTTTCATGGCCTGGGTGGTGGATCAGGATCCGGTTTTCAGGGAAACCAGGGAGGTTATAATCAACAGCAGTCTGGTCAAGGAGGTCAGCAGCAGCAGCAGTCGGGTTATCAGAGCCATCCAAAACAGTTAAACAGTGGGCAGTATCACGTGTTCACCACAAGTTTGTGTAAACGTGATCAGAAAGTTCATAAGAGGGCTGTGAATTCTGTTGAACCGGCAGTCCCTCATTACTTGAGGTGGTTGGAACAACCTATTGTCTGGAGCAGGGAGGATCACCCTCCCTGGGTTGATAATCCGGGTCAACTGGCCCTAGTGGTGGCACCGCAAGTTGGTGGTTATAAATTTACTAAGGTGCTCATGGATGGAGGTAGCAGCATCAACATCCTCTATTACGAGACCTTTCGGCGCATGGGCTTAACTGACAAGAATTTAAAGACTTCCAACACCGTCTTCCATGGAGTGGTGCCCGGTAAGTCGGCGTATCCTCTGGGTAAGATTGAGCTAGAGGTGGCCTTCGGAGACGAGCATGATTCTAGGGCGGAAAAGTTAACTTTTGAAGTGGTCAAAATCAAGAGTCCATATCACGCTTTGTTCGGGCGGCCGGCCTATGCCAAGTTCATGGCACGGCCGTGTTATGTTTATCTACAACTCAAGATGCCGGGTTACAAGGGTATCATCACTGTGCATGGAAGCCGAAAGGTGGCCCTGGAGTGTGAAGAAGGCGATGCGGCTTACGCCGAGTCTGTTTGTGCAGCAGAGGAGCTCAAGTTTTATCAAGATAACGTTGACCCGGTAGATATGACTTCTCTCAAGAAGCCGACTACGGAGCATGACCCGGCCATGAAGTTTAAATCGGCTGCAGAGACTAAGCTTGTTGATTTTACTCCGGGCGATTTATCTAAGCAATTCAGCATCAGTGCCAACTTGGATCCTAAATAGGAAAGCGCACTCATCGAGTTCATCCGTGAGAACTGGGACATCTTTGCATGGAAACCTTCTGACATGTCGGGTGTACCGAGAGGACTCGCTAAGCACACTCTTAATATTGATCCGAAGTATAAGCCGGTCAGGCAGTTTTTGCGGCGATTCAATGAAGAGCGACGAAAAGCTATAGGAGAAGAGGTCGCTCGGCTCTTGGCGGCTGTGTTTATTGTCGAAGTTTTTCATCCGGAGTGGTTGGCTAACCCGGTGCTCGTACTAAAAAAACGGCACCTGGCGGATGTATGTGGATTACACGGACTTAAATAAAGCTTGTCCGGCTGATCCTTTTGCTCTCCCCCGTATTGATCAAATCATTGATGTTATGGCAGGTTGTGCGCGTTTGAGCTTTTTGGATGCTTATTCTGGTTATCATCAGATCAAGATGGCAGTTAAGGACCAGGAGAAGACGGCTTTCATCACCCCGTTTGGAGCCTTCTGCTATGTGTCTATGCCTTTTGCGCTCAAGAGTGCCCAGGCAACTTATCAACGGTGTGTACAGAATTGTCTCCACAATCAGATTGGGCGCAATGTTCATGCTTATGTGGATGACATAGTAGTGAAATCCAGAGAGGCGGAAACCTTGATATCTGATCTCAGAGAGACCTTTGACAATCTCCGGGTCTACAAAATGATGCTTAACCCGGAGAAGTGTGTATTTGGTGTGCCTGCAGGCAAGCTTTTGGGATTCTTAGTCTCAAACAGGGGCATCGAGGCTAATCCGGAGAAGATTAAGGCAATCACTTCTTTGGCTAAACCGGCATGTATTAATGATGTTCAGCGATTGGCGGGTCGTGTTGCCGATTTAAGCCGGTTCATAAGCCGGTTAGGTGAGAAGGCCCTACCGCTGTACCAATTGATGAAGAAGGCAGACACCTTTGTCTGGAGTGATGCTGCTAATGCTGCTTTTGAGGATTTGAAGAGGCAGTTATCTGAGCCACCGGTTCTTGCGGCTCCCATTGACAAAGAGCCTTTGCTGTTATATGTGGCTGCTAATTCACGAGCCGTCGATGTGGCAATTGTGGTAGAACGCAAGGAGGCCGGTAAGGAACATCTGGTTCAACGGCTGGTTTATTATGTCAGTGAGGTACTCATCGAGTCAAAACAAAGATATCCTCATTGGCAGAAACTTGTTTACGGGGTGTTCATGGCAAGCCGGAAGTTGAAGCAATACTTCCAAGGTCACCCTATCACTATGGTAAGTTCTGCCCCCTTGGGAGACATTATTCAGAACAGAGAGGCTACAGGACAAGTCGCCAAATGGGCCATCGAGCTCGGGCCTCATGGTCTGAAGTACGTACCGCGCACTACCATTAAGTCTCAAGCTTTGGTGGATTTCATCAACGACTAGACAAAGCTACAGGCACCTGAGGAGAAGCCCGATAACACTTATTGGATTATTCACTTTGATGGGTCCAGACAGTTGGAAGGCTCGGGGGCTGGAGTTGTGTTAACTTCCCCTCGAGGTGACAAATTTTGTTATGTGCTCCGGCTTATGTTTCCTTGCACTAACAATGCAGCTGAGTATGAAGCCCTGCTCCATGGTCTCCGGATGGCCAAAGAGATGAACTTGAGCCGGGTAAGATGCTTAGGAGACTCAGACCTTGTGGCTCAACAGGTGTCGGGCAAGTGGGACTCTAAAGATCCCCTCATGGCGGCTTACCATCGTGAAGTCGATGCTGTGGCTGGACATTTCAAGGGTTACATAGTGGAACACATTGATCGAAGGAAGAATGAGGCGGCTGATGCCTTAAGCCGGCTAGGGTCTCAGCGTAAGCCGGTGCCGCCTAACACCTTTCTTGATGTTTTGCATAATCCTTCTGTTAAGTTACCTACAGAGGAAGATCTGGCAATACCAGATCCTGAGGCACAGCTGGTGGCGGCTCTCCATGTTATCCCGGATTGGACAGTGCCTTATTTGGCTTACATGACCCGGGGAGAATTGCCTGGAGATGAGATCTTGGCAAGACAAATCGTCCGGCGGTCCAAGTCCATGACAATTGTCAATGGCGAGTTACATCATTACAGCGTCACTGGAGCTATTCAACGTTGCGTGTCACCTACAGAGGGTCAGGAGATCCTTCGTGAGATTCATGAAGGCGATTGTGGTCATCACGCCGGCTCAAAATCTCTTGTGGCCAAAGCTTCCCGTCATGGGTTTTATTGGCTGACGGCTCATGTTGATGCGGAAGACCTGGTCAGTAAATGTGACGGATGTCAGAAATTCTCACGACGAGCCCATGTGCCGGCTCAAGAATTGAGGATGATTCCAATTACCTGGCCATTTACAATCTGGGGGCTTGATATGGTCGGGCCTTTCAAAAGGTCTAAGGATAAAAATACTCACCTCTTGGTGGTGGTTGACAATTTCACAAAGTGGGTGGAGGCAGAGCCAGTCAGTAAGTGTGATGCAGCCACAGCAGTCCAGTTTATGAAAAAGGTGATTTTTCGCTTTGGTTTTCCACACAGCATCATAACTGATAATGGTACTAACCTTTCCAAAGGAGCTATGGAAGAGTTCTGTCAACGAGAGCATATCCGGCTTGACGTTTCAGCTGTAGCTCACCCTCAATCAAATGGTCAAGCAGAACGAGCTAATCAAGAAATCTTGAAGGGTATCAAGCCCCGGCTCTTGGTCCCCTTACAGCGGACGTCGGGTTGTTGGGTGGAGGAGTTACCTTCTGTACTCTGGAGCATCAATACTACACCTAACAGATCTACGGGTTACACGCCTTTCTTTATGGTGTATGGAGCAGAGGCGGTCCTGCCAAGTGACATCCGTCACGATTCACCCCGTGTGGCGGCTTATGTTGAGGAAGACAACGAAAAAGCTCGGCAAGATGCACTTGACCTGTTGGATGAAGAGCGAGACTTGGCAATAGCCCGCTCGGCGATTTACCAGCAAGACCTGCGCCGCTACCACAGCCGCCGAGTTAAGTCCAGAACCTTTCAGGAAGGCGACTTAGTGCTCCGACTCATCCAGGATCAATCTGACATGCATAAGTTGTCCCCTCCTTGGGAAGGACCCTTTGTGGTCAGCAAGAATTCGAACAACGGATCATACTACCTTATCGACGTTCGGGAACACAAAGACTCACGTAAGTCGGAGGAGGAGACCCGTTGGCCGTGGAATATCGCTCATCTTCGGCCTTATTATACTTGAGTCGTCGGCTTTAATGTGTATATACTTATACTATGTATATTACATAAAGCAATAAAGCAGGACCTCTGTCCTTTTTTCCATTCCCAAAAAAGGTTCATGTGTTTTCTTTGTCAGGTGGTGGAGATAACCAAGGAGAAGCGGATCATATCTGAATCCGGCTTTTCTTTGGTCCGGCTTATGATCATATCTGAATCTAGCTGTGATCACTTGGGGGCTTCCTGTTCAAACATAGGTCGTATTCAAACCAAAGAGAACATAGCTATCGATACCCACTTGATCGGCATACTGCCAAACCCACTTGGGGGCTTCTTGATCATATTTGAATCATAGCTTAACCCCTTTGGGTCTGACGTGGATCGTATTCGAATCAGCGTCATTAAACAACCTTTATGGTCACTTGGGGGCTTCCTGTTAAAACATAGGTCGTATTCAAACCAAAGAGAACATAGCTGTCGATACCCACTTGATCGGCATCGCCATAGCCACTGGGGGCTAACAGATTGTATCCGAATCTTAGCTCAACCCCTTTGGAACGGTTCACTGATCGTATTCGAATCAGAAACCCTTGAATTTTGTTCATCATATTTTACAAGTGTCAACATTGCATATCTTGTGACCCTCTTGAAAATACAATACATTACAATCTTCCAGGATTAATATTGGTTACATCAGGTTGTTAAGTACCAGGTGAACTTGTATGTGCCAATTTTCAGGAGTTAAACTTACCCTCGGGGATTGGTTTATATAAGCCGGAAAAGCAGCTATAAGCATCACAGGGCAATGCAAGGTATTTTTGCAAAGGACATAACAGATTCATATAAACTACAAAGAAAATAGTGGCGGCGGCTTATGCAAGTATTAAGGGCCATAAGCATGCGCAAAGGCATAGCAAAACTCAAGGTGGCGCCTGACAAGCTACTCTTGGGGTTGATTTGAAGCCTCCGGGTTATCCTTCTCCGTCTCTCCGCCGGCTGCTTTGTCCTGGAAGGATGATGAGGCCCAGTCAATGCCACTTAAGGCCTCAAACTCAGCTTCATCATCTATTAAACCGGTTGGGTCGACTTCAGGAGCAAAGGTGTGCTTACGGGTTGGAGGGATCAAGCTGACATCGTCATAATGCGGCGTGGGGATTCTCCGATTTTCCTTGTCATAACCCGGCTGACACTTGGTGAGGTCAGTGTCGTTCCCAATAAGAGTAGCCACTGAACGTATATCCTTCACACAGGTGGTGAAATCCTTATCATTAAACACAGTGCCATCTTCCTTTAAACTTGGATACCCAAGAGCAATATCAGCGGGGTCTAGTTCTGGAAGCCACGCCTTGGCCCGGCTCAATGCGGCTATAGCTCTGGCTCTTGCAGATGCTCGTCTTAACTCTTGGATTCGCTGAGGTAGCACAGCAAGCCGCTTCAGCACATATTGCAGGAGATAGGGAACATCATTTGATAAAGCCACAACGGCCAGAGCACGTTGTGACCCGGTGTAGAGCTGTTCCGCCAGAGTATAAACCGCCTTCAGCTTGATCACCATGTTCTGCTTGAGATTTGTGCTCCTGGGGCCTGCATTATTAAGCATAAGGTGAGTCAGAGGAGACAACTGAAATGGTCATTCAAGGAGTTTTGCAGTGTTTAAGGTTTGAGTAAGTCACTCACCAAAGATTGCTGAGACCATTCGAGATATCTAGCGCTTTAAGTCGGACAGTTCGGCCGTTGCTTCCGCAAGCGATGCCTCTGCTGTCTCGGCCCGGGTCACTAGTGCGGCCTTTTCATCAGCCCAAATTTTCTTCTCCGATTCAAAATTTTGCTTCAGCTTCTCTTGTTCAGAGACGCTGAATTCAAATTTGGAGTTGGCCTTTTCAATTTCACTTTCCTGGGTTGCCAGGCGATTCTTCAAGTCAGCAATCTCCGATTCAAATTTACTTATGGTGGCCTGCATTGCACCGGATAGTAGTCAAAATTACGATAAATAATATTAAGTCCCAAGAACTTTGCAAGCAAAGATACTTGACACTTGGGGGCTAATGTATACCGAAGCTTTCTAAATTATTAAGCCGGTCCTGGATATTAAGTCCCAAATACCTTGCAAGCAAAGATTTTTGGCACTTGGGGGCTAATGTATATCTCAAGTTAAAGGCATTGTGTTACATCCGGTTCAAATATTTTTCTTTAAGCCGGGCAAGCAGCTCTAACAATTTTTCTAAGTCTACAGCATATTTATTCATAAGCAATAGACTTGGGGGCTGGTACAGTAAGTATGATTGAAAGTAAGCTAGCATAAGTCATACCTCAGATTTTTGATGTATCTGCTTCACCGTGCCAATTTCCAGGTCACGGCTGCTTTGTACTTGATTGATATAGCCGGAGACGATCTCTCCAATACTCAAATGAGTATAGTCAGTGACGTCCAGCTTGGCCTTTCGGCGTTCTACCAATTCCTCTTTAGAACACTTGGCAAGTACAGATGGCTGTGCCGGCTCAACAAACTGAGTCTTGAGAATCTCAACTTCCTGATCATTTGCCTTGGCGGGGCTAGGAGCCTCCGGGTTACCAGAATTGTTGAGGGTTTGCTCAGTAGGCGGGTCAGAGGAAGATATAGGAACATCATGAGACGGTTCAGGCGGCGGCTCGTGAGCAGAGGCGTCAGGAGCAGCTGTGCCCAGCTCTGGTTCAGTCACAACCGGCTCTTGGGGTGGCTTATTCTTTTTTGCCCTTTTGCTGGGCTTTACTTGCACATTGTGGAAAAGGTAGATAGGTTAAATACAACAAATATGAGTAAAATAAGGCATAAGGTACAACAAGTTCATATTACTCGGGAGCAGTTTTGAAGGCTGGCATGTTGGACTGCATAGACTCACCGGAGGAAGGTGAAATATCCTGATAGTTGGAGTCAGAATAATTGAGAGGCTAACAAATGAAACCCACCAAAGGAAAAAGAAGGTGTAAATCGGAGATAACCTCAGCCTGGCGTTTCCTGGTCACATCAGGTAAGCCAGAGGAGAGTTCCGCATCTTTGCTGGTCCGGGTCTGCCTCCGGCTCTCATAAATCTGTTGCTTCAAAAGAAAGTCAGGATCTTGGTAAGCCAAAGGATGTGAAAATCTTACTTTCCGGGTTATTGTTCGAATTTTCTGACGCGGCTGAAGCTCGGAGTTGAAGGAGATTACAATTACCTCTTCCTCGACGGGTTGGCTGTTGTCCGTGTCTTCCTGAAAGAAGGTTAGCATCAGTAAGGTAGAAATAAAGGAGAAAGGGAAATTCAAAGGATACCTCTTCCTAGTTATCATCAGTATCATCAAGCTGAAACAGCTCAGAGGCGCTTGGCTTCCTTTTACCTTGAGGTGGTGGGCTTGGTGGTTTTCTTTTCGGCTCTCTTGGCCGCCCTGGCTTTCTTGGCCGCCTCATGATCATATTGGGTGTTCCAGAAGTTATCATTTGCCTGTAAAAGGTTATAATGGGTTATGCATAAGAATACAGCCTAACATGATAAAAAATAACCCGACGGCTGGAAACTTACTGCAGGGGCCGGGTTCTTCTAGCAAAAAGGTAGTAAGCCAAAGGCATTACTATTCACTGTGCCCTCCTTCAACAAGGACTGAGTTGTAGCTTCCACTACGTCATTTGGTAAGTCGTCAGGGCTATGACGCTGAGGGTCATCTTTCTCGCCTGAATAATTACACATTAAGCCGGGGCGGCGGCTTAACGGAATTATTCTCCAAGCAACCCAGACTCGGACCAGGTCAATGCCATCTAAGCCGTTCCCTAAAAGAGCTTTAATCTTCTTGATTTGGGGGGTGAGTGGCAGGCATTCAATAGCTGTCAACTTATCCGGTAGTGGGTGAGTAGGTTCAAGGCGCAATGCACGGAAGCCGGGCAGTGGGTTTTCGCCAGCCGGAGAAGTATCTTGGCAGTAGAACCATGTCTAGTTCCAGTCCTTTGGATGACTCGGCAATTCAGCATAAGGGAACAGGCAGTCTCTCCTCCTTTGAATTGATATGCCACCAAGCTCCAGACTGGGCCCATTGGCCCATTCATTCTGTTGGTTCAAATAGAACAATTCCCTGAACAAAAGTAGGTTGGGTTCTTCTCCAAGGTAGACCTCACAGAAAACTTGAAAGTTGCAGATATTTGACACGGAGTTGGGCCCGATGTCTTGAGGTCTTAAGTCAAAGAAGTGCAAAACGTCTCTAAAGAATTTTGAACCAGGAGGAGCAAATCCCTGGCTCATGTGATCGGTGAAAATGATCACCTCCCCTTCCTTGGGTTGAGGTTTCTCTTCAGACGGGTCAGGAGCACGATAACACATGACATCCTTCTTGGGCAGATGGCCAGACTTTACAAACTCGGACAGTTTGCTCTCTGTAACAATAGATGGGACCCAGTTGCAGGTAATCGGAGGTTTAACAGCTTTGGGTGCCATTGGGTAAATTGAAGCCTACAACAAGATAAAGGAAATTTTCCGGTTTATTATAACCCGGAGAATAAGCATTATTGGGTTATCTGAGATGGCGGCTTAAGTAGGGGCCTAATGACATACAGGTAACTATGTAATAATGTTTAACAGCTGCAGGTACTAAAGATGATTAAGGTTTTCTTAAGTCGCCATAAGCAAGCGGTGCTGACAACCGGTATTATCTTAAACCGGTCACATGAATTGTTATGGCTGAAGCAGAGTCAACAGATGCAGTTTTTGGCTAAATGTGGAACAAACAGGTTTCACAAGTTGCAATCATTATTTTGGATCAAACGAGGTTCTGAGAAATAAAACATTTCTAGACCTAAAAACAGTACAGAGAAGTTCATATACTCGCAGAGGGCTTCCAAAAACAAGGGAAATGAGATCTGTTCTCATATAGGATAAGCATAAACATTTTCCGCAACAGTTCTAAGTTGTTTTTATAATCTAAACAAGGCATTGGAGGTGAAATCTAATGGAGGTCTGCGTCGGGCGGTGATGAACACCGATGAACTCAAGACGGTTTCAATGCAGATCTAGAAAAGGGGAAAAGAGGAACTCACAGATGCGGAAGAGCTGCGGAGGGTCGCCGTTGTTTTCTGGTCGGAATCAGGGTGATGCAACGGCCTGAGTCGGTGAAGACGAGGGGTTTCGACGGTGGCGGTGGCGGAGCTTGAGCAGCAAAGAAGGAAGCGCGAGGAGGAAGACGACTGAAGGAAATGGAGAAGGCCTAGGTCACATCTATTTATAAGGAGGGGCCGACCAAGACGGCGCAAGAAACGAGGAGACCAAAGCATCATTATCCAGCGGTCCCGACGCCTCAATTCTCGGGATGGTCAGTAAAGGCAAAGATCCGTTGGAGGATATGACGGAATAAAATATGAGTTTTATTGAAGATGACGTCACGGAGATTTAACCCGGATCCAGATGATGACATCATGACGGGTTAAAGTTTCCGCACAAAACAGAAGACTGAAGGCCAGTTCATAAGGTTTTTAAAGATTGACATGAACCGGTTCAAATCAATCTGGGGCCTAATGTTGGGGATATAACTATTTACGTAAGCCGCCCAGGAGGGGCCGGGTTGTACAAAAAGAAGCCCAAGACCAAGACGTGAAGATGGCGGTTCAGTAAAGGGTCTAAAGGCCCACAGGCGATTTATGGCCCATGGTGATAAACCGCCATGAGGGGTGACTTGTATTGTAAGGTAGAAGTAACTAGTCACCGAGCTGGACACTGTTTATGAGCCGGCCGGGACTCTGTAAGCCGTAGGGCGTCGACCCGTGTATATAAGGGGACGACCCGCTGGCGGCTTAGGGTAAGAAACAACCAATCGAGAACCGGGCATAGCGTATCTCGCTCCCTGGCCATCGAAATCTCAAGCAATACCAACCTAACTAGACGTAGGGCTTCCTTCACTGTAAGGGGCTGAACTAGTATAAACCTCGCGTGTCCTTTGTCCCGATTAACCCCTTTAAGCTTCCTAGTTGCGATGGCTCCACGATCAAGTCCTTGCAAGAGGACATCTGCCGTGACAATTCCACGACACATTGTTTTTCATCAAAGAACAATTACTTTGGTCTGCAATATTATTTATGCAGGATAACTGTTCATAGCCAGAGCGATGGTTGTGTCATGGATGTATAGCTCGTGCTATCATTATAATACGCTAGAATCTGACCGCGCCATGATGCTCGATGAATATATGTGCAAACTGCCATTTTTACGACCCAATTTACATCAACATGACATGGTTGATTCGCTCATCCGCGCGGTTTACCGTGCCTGCGATTGCCTCGACCGTCCGCGCTGGCTTACAATGTCGTGGCCGACTCATCTGTCTGCTCCCACGACCGACTTGGCCATGATTGATTTCAGCTTCACCGTGGTGATCATCAACTCCGGGGTGGATAATTTCTGGCATGACATATCAGGTGAAATCCATCCGGTATATTTTATATTACATATTGATTTCTTTAAAAAGAGAAATTACTCTGGCTTGAAAGTTCTCCAATGCATGACAAAGTGGTCTACTACAAAAGGGGCTATTATATCACTGAGCTACTGAATTACTCATGCCGGTTTATATCACGGTCAAATATGGAGAATCTCAAGACAACTCCTCGAGTCACCTTGAGACTCGGGGGCTACGATGACATGACTCAGTAAATGATTGCCAGTTTAAAGTAGATTCAAGAACACCGGGTCAGTGGAGGGAAGATAACCTAGTCCCGGAAGCTACTGCTATATTGATTTAAAGGCCGTCAGAAAATTTCTGGCTTAAAATGAAAGATTCTGGTTCAAAATCTGGTTCAAGGGAGATCTATCTCCCGCAAAGCTTTGATGCTCTCAATATTTGGTTTAAAATTCCGGTTCAAAAAGAATTCATCTCTTGCAAGTTCGAGTTCTCAGAAAAATTAAGGATTCCCAAAGAGAACTTGCTGCCATGATGCGCGGTTCAAACATAGGTACCCTGCCTTGAGGCTCATTATATGTCATTTGGGAGCTTGATGTTCAAACATAGGTTATTCGCCAAAGAGAACATAGCGTTACTACCCTCTCGACCGAATATGTCACTTGGGAGCTTCCTGTTCAAACATAGGTGTATTCACCAAAGAGAACATAGTGTTACTACCCTCTTGACCGAATATGTCATTTGGGGGCTTCCTGTTCAAACATAGTTATATTCACCAAAGAGAACATAGCGTTACTACCCTCCTGATTCCGACTATCAAGCCAATATGGTAATTTGGCTATCAAGCCAATATGATAATTTCATAAGAGCACAGCTCTAGTTATCTTGGTAATTCGGCTATCAAGCCAATATGATAATTTCATAAGAGCACAGCTCTGGTTATCTTGGTAATTCGGCTATCAAGCCAATATGATATTTCATAAGAGCACAGCTCTGATTACCTTGATAATTCGGCTATCAAGCCAATATGAAAATTTCATGAGAGCACACTCTGATTACCTTGATAATTCGGCTATCAAGCCAAAATGAAAATTTCATAAGAGCACAGCTTTGATTACATTGGGATTTCTGCTATCAAGCCTATATTATCACTTCATATGAGCATAGCTCTGACATATTTGCCGGGTTAATTACTGGGTTACAAAGACCAAAGAGAGTTTGTTGCATAGCAGAGCTCAAACATAGGTCTCTGGTAAACCGGCAGCATATGATGACATTAAGTACTTGAGAATATTGTCTTCTCAGTTTTGGGTTATCATCCTAACTGCTTTGGTATGGTAAGCCTGCAGTTTAATCACATGTAACAGGTATGATATCTTTGATTATGTCTGATTATGATTTAACCAACCCTACTTGTGCACTATTTTAGTCACCATTGGTTTTATATGGGTATTATGACCCGTCCTGCGGTAAACCGCCAAGGCGCTTGTGATTTACTTATGTGCAGGGTAATAATACATCTCATCTGCATAAATCAACGTTATCATAAGCATAAAACCGATGTTAAGTCGCTAGGATATCTTTGCCTTGAGCAATCAAAATCATGACATTGCATGCCTACGGGTCAATACATGTGACGGACTATAATTATTGAGGTATGGCGATGATGTCAATCTCCAGGTATGTTTTTCAATAATGGTATGAATATGCGAGGTTTAATAACCCGCCTAGTCTTTGGACTTTAAGTCGCCCATACATTTTGGCTTGAATGGCCTTAATTTTTAGTCTTTTCCATAATTGCATAAGACTATATTATGTTTGGGTTGTTACCCGCCCTGCCAGAGCGTATGTTGCTTAAACTCTATGCAGGATTTGCAGAACTATGACTTATATAAATGATTAAGTTCAAGCTCATCATCAAAATTGATGTTTCAAAAGGGTTATTCATTCTGGATTTTCTCAAAGGCTATAAGGCGCCGGAAAAACTCCGGCTTACAATGAATGCGCATTAAGTCGCCATCGGTCAAGAGCCGTCGAGTATTTAAACTCCGGATTTACTTGTCAATCGATAAGGTATTCACATCTTTCATAGCCAAAATTGGCTAGATTTTCATGATGATATTGAATGATTGAGGTTTTTATACTGGATTATATTCTTCAAATCTTGAATAGCCAACATGGCTGGTTTTTTATTATGGTTATCAATAATCGATATTATGATTAAGGTTTTCAAAGTCGCTCCAGCGCAATGGTTATTATTTCTTCATCAATGGATATGATTTATTCTACAATGGAAGGAATAGTCCCGAATCACTGCAGGCTTACGACCCGGCACTTGGGGGCTACTGAAGGAAATATGCCCTAGAGGCAATAATAAAGTTATTATTTATTTCCTTATTTCATGATAAATGTTTATTATTCATGCTAGAATTGTATTAACCGGAAACATAATACATGTGTGAATACATAGACAAACAGAGTGTCACTAGTATGCCTCTACTTGACTAGCTCGTTAATCAAAGATGGTTATGTTTCCTAACCATGGACAAAGAGTTGTTATTTGATTAACGAGGTCACATCATTAGTTGAATGATCTGATTGACATGACCCATTTCATTAGCTTAGCACCCGATCGTTTAGTATGTTGCTATTGCTTTCTTCATGACTTATACATGTTCCTATGACTATGAGATTATGTAACTCCCGTGTGCCGGAGGAACACTCTGTGTGCTACCAAACGTCACAACGTAACTGGGTGATTATAAAGGTGCTCTACAGGTGTCTCCAAAGGTACATGTTGGGTTGACGTATTTCGAGATTAGGATTTGTCACTCCGATTGTCGGAGAGGTATCTCTGGGCCCTCTCGATAATGCACATCACTTAAGCCTTGCAAGCAATGCAACTAATGAGTTAGTTGCGAGATGATGTATTACGGAACGAGTAAAGAGACTTGCCGGTAACGAGATTGAACTAGGTATTGGATACCGACGATCGAATCTCGGGCAAGTAACATACCAATGACAAAGGGAACAACGTATGTTATTATGCGGTCTGACCGATAAAGATCTTCGTAGAATATGTAGGAGCCAATATGGCATCCAGGTCCCGCTATTGGTTATTGACCGGAGATGTGTCTCAGTCATGTCTACATTGTTCTCGAACCGTAGGGTCCGCACGCTTAACGTTACGATGACAGTTATTATGAGTTTATGCATTTTGATGTACCGAAGTTAGTTCGGAGTCCCGGATGTGATCACGGACATGACGAGGAGTCTCGAAATGGTCGAGACATAAAGATTAATATATTGGAAGCCTATATTTGGACATCGGAAGTGTTCCGGGTGAAATCGGGATTTTACCGGAGTACCGGAAGGTTACCGGAACCCCCCGGGAGCCATATGGGCCTTAATGGGCTTTAGTGGAAAGGAGAAAGGGGCAGCCCAAGGTGTCCGCGCGCCTTCCCCCCTCCCCTAGTCCTAATAGGACTAGGAGAGGTGGTCGGCCCCCCTCTCTCTCTTTCCCCCTCGGGGAATCCTAGTCCAACTAGGATTGGGGGGGAGTCCTACTCCCGGTAGGAGTAGGACTCCTCCTGCGCCCTCCTCCTGGCCGGCGGCCCCCTCCCCCTTGGCTCCTTTATATACGGAGGCAAGGGGCACCTCTAGACACACAAGTTGATCATTGAGATCGTTCCTTAGCCGTGTGTGGTGCCCCCTGCCACCATATTCCACCTCGATCATATCGTTGTAGTGCTTAGGCGAAGCCCTGCGTCGGTAGAACATCAAGATCATCACCATGCCGTCGTGCTGACGGAACTCCTCCCCGACGCTTTGCTGGATCGGAGCCCGGGGATCGTCATCGAGCTGTACGTGTGCTAAGAACTCGGAGGTGCCGGAGTAATGGTTCTTGGATCGGTCGGATCGGGAAGACGTACGACTACTTCCTCTATGTTGTGTCAATGCTTCCGCAGTCGGTCTGCGTGGGTACGTAGACAACACTCTCTCCTCTCGTTGCTGTGCATCACCATGATCTTGCGTGTGCGTAGGAAATTTTTTGAAATTACTACGTTCCCCAACAGTGGCATCCGAGCCTAGGTTTTATGGTTTGATGTTATCTGCACGAGTAGAACACAAGTGAGTTGTGGGCGATATAAGTCATACTGCCTACCAGCATGTCATACTTTGGTTCGGCGGTATTGTTGGACGAGACGACCCGGACCAACATTACGCGTACGCTTACGCGAGACCGGTTTCCCCGGCGTGCTTTGCACACAGGTGGCTTGCGGGCGACTGTCTCTCCAACTTTAGTTGAACTGAGTGTGGCTACGCCCGGTCCTTGCGAAGGTTAAAACAGAGTCTATTTGACAAACTATCGTTGTGGTTTTGATGCGTAGGTGAGATTGGTTCTTGCTTAAGCCCGTAGCAGCCACGTAAAACTTGCAACAACAAAGTAGAGGACGTCTAACTTGTTTTTGCAGGGCATGTTGTGATGTGATATGGTCAAGACATGATGCTGAATTTTATTGTATGAGATGATCATGTTTTGTAACCGAGTTATCGGCAACTGGCAGGAGCCATATGGTTGTCGCTTTATTGTATGCAATGCAATCGCGATGTAATGCTTTAGTTTATCACTAAGCGGTAGCGATAGTCGTGGAAGCATAAGATTGGCGAGACGACAACGATGCTATGATGGAGATCAAGGTGTCGCGCCGGTGATGATGGTGATCATGACGGTGCTTCAGAGATGGAGATCACAAGCACAAGATGATGATGGCCATATCATATCACTTATATTGATTGCATGTGATGTTTATCTTTTTATGCATCTTATCTTGCTTTGATTGACGGTAGCATTATAAGATGATCTCTCACTAAATTATCAAGAATTGTTCTCCCTGAGTATGCACCGTTGCGAAAGTTCTTCGTGCTGAGACACCACGTGATGATCGGGTGTGATAGGCTCTACGTTCAAATACAACGGGTGCAAAACAGTTGCACACGCGGAATACTCAGGTTATACTTGACGAGCCAAGCATATACAGATATGGCCTCGGAACACGGAGACCGAAAGGTCGAGCGTGAATCATATAGTAGATATGATCAACATAGTGATGTTCACCATTGAAACTACTCCATCTCACGTGATGATCGGACATGGTTTAGTTGATTTGGATCACGTGATCACTTAGAGGATTAGAAGGATGTCTATCTAAGTGGGAGTTCTTAAGTAATATGATTAATTGAACTTAAATTTATCATGAACTTAGTCCTGGTACTATTTTGTAAATCATGTTGTAGATCAATAGCTCGCGTTGTTGCTTCCCTGTGTTTATTTTGGTATGTTCCTAGAGAAAATTGTATTGAAAGATGTTAGAAGCAATGATGCGGATTGGATCCGTGATCTGAGGTTTATCCTCATTGCTGCACAGAAGAATTATGTCCTTGATGCACCGCTAGGTGACAGACCTATTGTAGGAGCAGATGCAGACGTTATGAACGTTTGGCTAGCTCAATATGATGACTACTTGATAGTTTAGTGCACCATGCTTAATGGCTTAGAATCGGGACTTCAAAGACATTTTGAACGTCATGGACCATATGAGATGTTTCAGGAGTTGAAGATAATATTTCAAGCAAATACCCGAGTTGAGAGATATGAAGTCTCCAACAAGTTCTATAGCTAAAAGATGGAGGAGAATCGCTCAACTAGTGAGCATGTGCTCAGATTGTCTAGGTACTACAATTGCTTGAATCAAGTGGGAGTTAATCTTCCAGATAAGATAGTGATTGGCAGAATTCTCTAGTCACCATGACCAAGTTAGTAGAACTTCGTGATGAACTATAGTATGCAAGGGATGACGAAAACGACTCCCGAGCCTTTCATGATGATGAAATCGATGAAGGTAGAAATCAAGAAAAACATCAAGTGTTGATGGTAGACAAGACCACTAGTTTCAAGAAAAGGGCAGAGGGAAGAAGGGGAACTTCAAAAAGAACAGCAAGCAAGTTGTTGCTCAAGTGAAGAAGCCCAAGTCTGGACCTAAGCCTGAGACTGAGTGCTTCTACTGTAGAGGGACTGGTCACTGGAAGCGGAACTACCCCAAATGATTGGCAGATAAGAAGGATGGCAAAGTGAACATAAGTATATTTGATATACATGTTATTGATGTGTACTTTACTAGTGTTTATAGCAACCCCTCAGTATTTGATACTAGTTCAGTTGCTAAGATTAGTAACTCGAAACGGGAGTTGCAGAATAAACAGAGACTAGTTAAGGGTGAAGTGAAGATGTGTGTTGGAAGTGGTTCCAAGATTGATATGATCATCATCGCACACTCCCTATAAATTCGGGATTAGTGTTGAACCTAAATAAGTGTTATTTGGTGTTTACGTTGAGCATGAATATGATTTGATCATGTTTATTGTAATACGGTTATTCAATTAAGTAAGAGAATAAATTGTTGTTCTGTTTACATGAATAAAACCTTATATGGTTACACACCCAATGAAAATAGTTCGTTGGATCTCGATCGTAGTGATACACATAATCATAATATTGTAACCAAAAGATGCAAAGTTAATAATGATAGTGCAACTTATTTGTAGCACTGCCGTTTAGGTCATATTGGTGTAAAGCGCATGAAGAAACTCCATGCTGACAGACTTTTGGAACCACTTGATTATGAATCACTTGGTACTTGCGAACCGTGCCTCATGGGCAAGATGACTAAAACACCGTTCTCCGGTACTATGGAGAGAGCAACAGATTTGTTGGAAATCATACATACCGATGTGTGTGGTCCGATGAATATTGAGGCTCGTGGTGGATATCGTTATTTTCTCACTTTCACAGATGATTTAAGCAGATATGGGTATATCTACTTAATGAAACATCAGTCTGAAACATTTGAAAAGTTCAAAAAATTTCAGAGTGAAGTTGTGTCGGGACCCCGATCCTAGGTCACACCGATCTAGCATGTAACACATCATATCACTTTGTGGCCTCACGCACGGTATTTCCACGGGTGCCACCTTACCTGGCCCGGGACCGTTTGCGCCTTTTGGCTCACGTATATGATAGTGTCGCTAGCATCCATATGACAAAGAACCCGGGCCGACATGGCTAGTCGTGAACCCAAAGCGGCACTACCCCATGGGGACAGGCATACATGAATCAACCTCGAGCATGTCGGTCAACAGCGTGTGAATCCGGGCTGTAGCACTGGGCTAACAGGACTCCGGTAACCCAGGCTGTAGCAGGCTAGGCAGGACTCCGGATGTCACCGCGTGACATTTCCCCGAAGGGACAGACATAGGAACGAAGTGAAACACATGCCGGCCAGTCAAGTGTCCTGAGCAGTAGTGCTGGGCTAGCAGGACTCCGGTGATCCGGGCTGTAGCGGACTACTATCGCTCAGAAGCACTAAACTACATTTCCCCATATGATAGGCTGCCAAGGATAAACAACTAGATAGTCGGATCCCACACATACCAAGCATTTCAATCATACACACAATATGCTCGATATGTGTGAATACAACATGGCATTACAACATAACTCTACAACTCAAGTATTAATTCATTAGGCTCCGAAGAGCCAGATATTACAAGCATGGGTCTCATGACCCAACAATCATAGCATACAAATCAAACACATGCGGAAGCTTAACATGTCTGAGTACAGACATCTATAAATGAAAAAGGCTAAGAAGCCTGACTATCTACCAAATCCTGTCGAGGGCACAAGATCGTAGCTGAGGTATCAAGCTAAACGTCGAAGTCCACGCGGAACTACTAGCGAGACTGAAGTCTCTCTGCAAAACATAAATTAAGCAAACGTGAGTACAAAGGTACTCAGCAAGTCTTACATCAGAACTAACTACATATGCATCGGTATCAACAAGGGGGGGTGGTGGAGTTTAACTGCAGCAAGCCAGCTTTGACTCAGTGGCTAACCTGACCTACGATTGCAAGCAACTCTTTTGAGGTGGCGCACACGAGTCCACATATTCACCAATCAATACACCACTATGGATCCGCTCTCGTCTCCCTACGAGAAGGCCATCCATAGCACTCACGCTTATCTTGCGAGTTTTAGGGTATCCACTTTCACTTGTCTATGAACTGTTATAGGCAACCCAGAAGTCCTTTACCGCGGACACGGCTATTCGAATAGATCATTTATAACCCTGCAGGGGTGTACTTCGTCACACATGTTTCCACCACTTAGCGTCTGCACACGACATGTGCTCGGCAGACTTCAAGCGAAAGCCGACGTGGGTGTAGACCACGACCTGACTAACCACACAAGTCTCTAGTCCAGGTTTATCGCCTATTCGGGTTCCATCCGCGAGGAGATCCGGCCGGAGTTTCGCTCACAGCCCCAAACGATGTGTGCAGGGTTCCCGAGACACCAAACGGGCGCCCGGTACACCGTGCCACAGTGTATCTACCGCAACATAGCCCACCCCTAGGGTCAGCGCTACGCACGGCCGCCAACACATATCCTACAAACACCAGAAACTAGTTGCAACTCCTGGACAGAGGACGAGAGGGGTCAATAAGTCGAGCGGGGTCATATTTCAGGGCCCAACGTGTGGTAGTAGCTGTTTCATGGATCACAAACACAGAACTCAGTTCCTGAGGACGGTTTCAATGAGACAACCCACCATGTACTCCTACATGGCCTCTCACCGCTACCTTTACCAAATCGTGTTCACACACTTAGCTCTTAACAGTAGGACATGTTTACACACCTCCGATTCATCCCCGATGAATCGGACCTGACTCAACTCTAAGCAGTAGCAGGCATGACAAACAAGCATGAATGAGTAGGCACATCAGGGCTCAAACAACTCCTACTCATGCTAGTGGGTTTCACCTATTTACTGTGGCAATGACAGGTCATGCAGAGGATAAGGGGTTCAACTACCGCAACAAGTAACAGATGAATCGTTGTTGTCCTAATGCAGTAAAAGAGAGCAGGAGCGAGAGAGGGGGATTGTATCGGAATGAACAAGGGGGTTTTGCTTGCCTGGCACTTCTGAAGATATCATTGGGTCTTCATCAGTGTCAACGATCACATCGTCGGTACAACGTCTATCGAGAGGGGACAAATACCGGCAACAGGAGAAAGAAACACAATCAATGCAATGCACAATATGATGCATGATCATGACATGTCAATATGCTGTGGTTTGAGCTAATGCAACTAGCTATGATTTAAATGAAGTTGGTTTGAGTACAAGATTCAAATTCCAACCCCATATGTGATTATTTAAATGCCCTTTATTTGTTTTGTCCAAAACAGAGGACAAACATTGTTCAAACATGCATGAAAATGGTACAGATGGATTCCTTGAATTTTTCTGATAATTTTACATATATAATTTATCTCATTTGGAGTTACGGTTGAATTTCTATGATTTTTAGAAGTTTTGGATATTTTCTGGAATTTCCTGAATTATAATAATCCCAGAAAATAGTTTATTGCGTCAGCACTGCGTCACTATGACGTCAGCGGTCAATGGGCGCGGTCCAGGTCAAACCTGACGTGTGGGGTCCACACGTCAGTGACACAGTCAACTAACTAAGTTAGTTAGCCCTAACTAACTGGGCTGGGCCCACTGGTCAGCGACTAACCCAGCTAACCTAACTAGCTAATTAGCGCTAACTAAGTAATTAGTCGGGCGGGGCCCGTGGGTCAGTGAGAGAGAGGGGGAGGTCAACCCGGGCAGTGGGTCAACCCACGCCGGTCAACGGGTCAGCGGTCGCCGGCGTTTAGCCGCCGGCGACGACAGAGACGGTGGGGCGGCTCAGGAATGCTCTACAGAGCACCATTCGATCCATGGGTTGCACCTACGGGTTCCTGGGAGTGAGGCACATCCATTGGGGGAGGTGGTAGGAGCTGGGATGGCCGGAAAAGTGGCCGGCGACGAGGTTCAGCGGTGGCAGCAGCTCGGGCATCCTCGGGATAGCGCTACAGAGCACGGGAGGGGGCGCTGTGGTTGTCTGCGGGCTCATGGGATCGTGCTGAGCACGATGGTGTGCTCGGGCACGAGCTGCGGTGGCTGTGGCCACGGCGACGACATCGCCGGCGGCGTGGAGTGCTCGGCCAAGATGGGGCTATGGCCTAGAGGTCAAAACGACCAGGGAAAAAGGGGGAAACGACTCGGGGGCTCACTGTGGTGACGTAGGGATGGCCAGCGTGCTCGGGGAAGCGTCGGTGGCGGCGAATCGACCGGCGAAGTCCGGCGAGCAGAAGCGGTGGTGAAGAGCTCGAAGACGACGGCATGGTGATCCTCGGCTTGCCTGGCTTGGCGAGGAGGAAGAAGGGCACCAGGCGGAGCTCGGGGGTGCATCGGGGAGGCTCAAAGATGGCTGTGGCCGTGGGGGGAGCTCGTCGGCGGCGACGGCTGCATTCGGTTGCGCGCGTGAGAGAGAGACAGAGAAGGGGACGAGGGCGAGGGAGAGTGCGAGAGCGTCAAGGGGGTCCAGGGGGGGTAGCGTGGCGCTCGGGGACGATTCCAGCAGCGGCAAGCAAGCAGGAGGTGGCCGGACGCGTGCTCGCGCGCGCCGGCCACGCGCTCGTCCTCCTGGCGAGGGGGAAGACGACAGGGAGGAGCCCTGGTGGGCTGGGCCGGTTGCTGGCGCCAGGTAAGTGGCCCAGGTAGATTCCTTTCTCCTCTTTTTTTCTAATTTAATTCTGTTTTCTATTTATGCAAATGGGTTTTAATTTGGTTTTTGAACCAAACTATTTTTTTTTACTTTTGATAGCTTTTGCAGGGACTAAATGGATTATTCCAAAGCCCCTCAACAATTTATCAGAATTATTGAACATATATTTATTATATAATAAATATAGATCCAATTCAAATATTTATTGGATTAAATCAAAGGCCCAAAATAAATATCTCTGAGATTCCAAAAATATTGTTTTAAGTTTTACCTCTTGCCAATATTTTCAGAGACTAAGAGGAACATTTTCTTGGACTTCTTTGAAGATTTTAATGTTAATCATCATTTTTTTAATTGATTTCTGGGGCTTCCAGCTTTCCCCAGTTCAACTTTCAAAAATTTAAACATGATGCATGTTGCTCACTCGGTAAATAGCTACAAGCAAATCTAGGGCTGTGACAACTCACCCCCACTAAACAAGAATCTCGGCCCGAGATTCAAGACGTGAGGTAAGAAGACTGAGGAAACACCAATAAAGAATCTTCACGATCTGATTGCCCTTCTCGAAGATGTTGATTCATTGCATCATGTCGATCTTGACATCTTTGCTTCGAGAGCTTCATCCAACATGGCGATAAGAGAGCAAGACAACCTCACAAGAGTGGATACAAGATCAACTCTACGGAAAGAGACGTAAGAACACCTCTTGAGTTGAGACACAAGGCACATATCAGAATCAATGAGAGGAAGCAGATGACAAGGTTCAATTTGGTACGCAACAAACCCACGCTGGAGTAGGATGATGCATGGTTTCAAGTAGCGAGGGATAATTGCCATGATACCATGAAACAGGGCACCTCGGGGAGGGTGACTCGAGGAACTATTCCCTTAAGTGGCAAAAAGAATTACTTTTGATTCGGAGATCATAGAAACTCTTTATACCAGCCTAAGGCAATCACAAACGATCAGTGGAAAGAGTTCGAAAGAATGACATACTCGGACTAGGATGGATGATGTGGACTACCTTGTTAAAGACAACGCAATGGATGATTTTTGCTTATCATCGGAAATGGATGGGACCTACGGTAAGTCCACTTTTGAAGATGACCATGAACAACAACTACTGAGGTGCAGGCTGGGAACAAAATGCAAATGTTGGGAATGATTCTAGTAACTGGGGAGAAGGTTCACCGGCAAGGTGATTCCACCAATCGGATGGCTATCGAACAACTGAGAGGACGGAGGCACAATCCGGTTAATGACAACATCAGAACCTAGTGCCTGAGCGTGCTCTCAAGAACTTGAGCATTTCCGTACTCATCAAGGTTCTGCCAATATCCGTGTCAAGGATCCTGGCAACACAACAAGCTACCATGATGAATAATGGTGGAAGATGCAGATGCAAAGGAAGATAACACTTTCTCAGATTTCACCTTAGCGAAGCCAAGGAAACAAAATCTGGATGATCGACCGAGAGACATTTAGCACTCCGCTTCTAATGTTCTCCTTGATGTACTGGTTACCACGGTCATGCTTTAAGCATCGCCATAGCCACCAAGTAGTGGTCGGACTTCGGAATACAATAGATCCATAAGGAACAACTTCTGGAGTAAATCCTACGAAATCCTCATGGGAAGGTGGCCAACTTTCTTCAATCAAGATACTACCATAATAGGTCTTCCGGCTGGATGTGTTGGCCATGACATCCACTTTACCGCTTATCGAGAGACCAATATTATAGTTCTTGGAAAATGCTCCAACCATCATATCTGCCTGAGATTCAGATCTGGTTGGTGACAGGATATTCCAGACTCATCGAGTCTAGAAAGGAAAATGAAGGTTTGCAACACAAATCGACAAGACGGCGTTGCGAGATTCTCGGGGGAATGAACTACGGTAGTAAGCTCCAAAACATGAGCCGGTTCTGCTAAACACATGTGAACACGATGTCCCAGACAAGCATGACCACATGGTAGTCTTAAAATGAAACACTACCGAGTTCAGGGGGAACCATCAACGAGGATATCGAAGTCCTTGCGTAGGTCTAACCCTTAAAAAGAACTTCTTCTCCTTGAACAAATCAATCAGTGGCTTGGTGTGCTAGGGATACGTATAGAATGTAGATGATCAGTCTATCAGACCATAGAATACTTCGCACATGCATGACTGACTTGGGATGATTCCAGAGGAAGCAAAAACAAACTTTCTCGAATTCACGGCGGCAACTTACATCAGATGCACATGAATTAGAGGAAGTCACATCTTTCATCCAAACATATGCTTCATGAACGAAACACGAAGATAATGCTTATAAAGTTTCCAACACTAGCTGGATGTTCAACACAATCATGGAGGAGACAAAATGACGCTGATGGGCTCAACAGCAACTCATCGGAATTTCCATATCACTGGACTTCCACCACTATGTGAACAATGTGATAGTATTGGTCAGACCAAAGATATAATGGTGTATGCTCGAGGGACAACCGCAAGTAAGTCAACATTACGAACATCGTTGGTTCTGATTTGATTTGACGATAGCCCACACTCAAATCAAGGTTTGGACAAGATAATAGATTCAACAGCTGATCACGGGGATCAGTCGATGAATATATCATCTTTCTTCAACACTCACACACACACACACAAGGATATCCCTTAGGGATGAACTAAGTCAGACAAGTTTTCATCTTCCAACTCTCCAAGTTGTTGTTAAGCTTAACCAACTAGCTCAGGGGTATCCAACACAGGTTCTTGGGGAAAAGTGGTTTATCGAAAAACCATCTTGATCACGAACTCAACATAACGGTCAGGTGACAACCTGGTAACACTTCCGAGAAGATATTCGGAAAATCACGAACCACCGGTATGTTACTAAGCTCGAGAACAATCTTGCTTTTCAGGGCAAGATGATATGATCAAAGAGTGAGGGATTGGCACAATCCTAACCCATTGATCGAAGTGTGCACCAGAAATAAGGACTAGGTAGCACGATCAATCTTAGAATGATAATTCAATAACCAACACGCTAAGAATGAGAATATTGTCCATTAACTACCAAGCAACGGAGTTGCTAGGAGTATTGATTTCACACACCACGATTCACTTGTCGACATTCCGGTTGCAACAACACTGAAACCGAGAAATGAATAATGATGGAGAGAGTATCACTGCGTCAAGAATTCATAGGAGAAGGTGCAATTCTCACGACGCTCTTGACATAAAGTGGGTAATACTCCGGGGTAGAACAGAACCAAAAGCTGGATTGGCATTTTGATCTGCGGAATACAACCACTTTGACCCGATCCCAGAAATGGATGAGGTACTGGAGTTTGTTTCTCCTAGTCATTCCAAATAGAACGGCTCGACGGACCACAAGAATAAAAGGCACCGATGAACACAAATGCACAACTATTCCTGACTATCAATTGATAGACGAAGGTCAGAAAACAACTAAAGAGGGACAACTCAAGGAACATATAACTTTCTGAGTTGTGGATGCATAGATTAGTATGTCGAACGAGTTCAACATATTTCTTCCGGATAACCCATGCAGAAAGGTAGAACTGTCAGAGACAATATAGATTGGAGAACTCATCAAGAGCACTCTGGTTGTGATCCTTTGGTTCAAGAACTCCTGCCATAAGTGGTTCATAGTATTTGGAAGAAGGAAATACCACGGACCTCAAGGTCTATCACAAGGTTTTCTAATGTCCTAAGGAACTAGCAAACACTATCAACATGAAGTAGGTAGGGTGAGTCTCGGGTTCCAAACCCAGGAATAGAATGCCTACTAACTAAATGGCATCACGGAATGCTTTCGAGAATGATGGCCAGAATCATCACACTGGGAACACAAAACATGGTTCGATTACTAGGTGATCCTCTAAGACACCTAGGGTCATAATAATAGTTCCAACATAAATGCCGAGGCAACGGAGTACCTCAACTCACCGATTAGTGTGATTAACCCGGCCTAAATGGACATCAGGAACAGGGGAAAAGGTTTGCAAATGCATCAGACTATTTAGAAACCTGGGATGACTCGGACAGCATAACGGCTGTAAATGCTCAAAATGATTTGAGACATCCTGCAAAATGCTGGCATAACTACTCAGAAGCACAAAATCAAGGTTCGAGACCAACTATGAACACACAGAAGTAGTAGAAACTGAATTGGGCTTAAATCCAACAATCCTAGGCAACTACGGTTTAGTAACACGTCATCCTGATAGATAGATGAGAAGGCCTAATTCTTAATCCCCGTAGAAAAGAAGAGGTTGACTCAGATCAGAAGGGCATGAGTATAAGGAGTAAAAAGAGCCTTACGTTCCCTTCCACAATCAATTCCCCTACATAACTAAAGCATTTCTAGACTCAACTTCGACCAGTTTGGCTTGGTAATCCTACAGGCAGTCAGGCTCTGATACCAACGCTGTCGGGACCCCGATCCTAGGTCACACCGATCTAGCATGTAACACATCATATCACTTTGTGGCCTCACGCACGGTATTTCCACGGGTGCCACCTTACCTGGCCCGGGACCGTTTGCGCCTTTTGGCTCACGTATATGATAGTGTCGCTAGCATCCATATGACAAAGAACCCGGGCCGACATGGCTAGTCGTGAACCCAAAGCGGCACTACCCCATGGGGACAGGCATACATGAATCAACCTCGAGCATGTCGGTCAACAGCGTGTGAATCCGGGCTGTAGTACTGGACTAACAGGACTCCGGTAACCCGGGCTGTAGCAGGCTAGGAAGGACTCCGGATGTCACCGCGTGACATTTCCCCGAAGGGACAGACATAGGAACGAAGTGAAACACATGCCGGCCAGTCAAGTGTCCTAAGCAGTAGTGCTGGGCTAGCAGGACTCCGGTGATCCGGGCTGTAGCGGACTACTATCGCTCAGAAGCACTAAACTACATTTCCCCATATGATAGGCTGCCAAGGATAAACAACTAGATAGTCGGATCCCACACATACCAAGCATTTCAATCATACACACAATATGCTCGATATGTGTGAATACAACATGGCATTACAACATAACTCTACAACTCAAGTATTAATTCATTAGGCTCCGAAGAGCCAGATATTACAAGCATGGGTCTCATGACCCAACAATCATAGCATACAAATCAAACACATGCGGAAGCTTAACATGTCTGAGTACAGACATCTATAAATGAAAAAGGCTAAGAAGCCTGACTATCTACCAAATCCTGTCGAGGGCACAAGATCGTAGCTGAGGTATCAAGCTAAACGTCGAAGTCCACGCGGAACTACTAGCGAGACTGAAGTCTCTCTGCAAAACATAAATTAAGCAAACGTGAGTACAAAGGTACTCAGCAAGTCTTACATCAGAACTAACTACATATGCATCGGTATCAACAAGGGGGGGTGGTGGAGTTTAACTGCAGCAAGCCAGCTTTGACTCAGTGGCTAACCTGACCTACGATTGCAAGCAACTCTTTTGAGGTGGCGCACACGAGTCCACATATTCACCAATCAATACACCACTATGGATCCGCTCTCGTCTCCCTACGAGAAGGCCATCCATAGCACTCACGCTTATCTTGCGAGTTTTAGGGTATCCACTTTCACTTGTCTATGAACTGTTATAGGCAACCCAGAAGTCCTTTACCGCGGACACGGCTATTCGAATAGATCATTTATAACCCTGCAGGGGTGTACTTCATCACACATGTTTCCACCACTTAGCGTCTGCACACGACATGTGCTCGGCAGACTTCAAGCGAAAGCTGACGTGGGTGTAGACCACGACCTGACTAACCACACAAGTCTCTAGTCCAGGTTTATCGCCTATTCGGGTTCCATCCGCGAGGAGATCCGGCCGGAGTTTCGCTCACAGCCCCAAACGATGTGTGCAGGGTTCCCGAGACACCAAACGGGCGCCCGGTACACCGTGCCACAATGTATCTACCGCAACATAGCCCACCCCTAGGGTCAGCGCTACGCACGGCCGCCAACACATATCCTACAAACACCAGAAACTAGTTGCAACTCCTGGACAGAGGACGAGAGGGGTCAGTAAGTCGAGCGGGGTCATATTTCAGGGCCCAACGTGTGGTAGTAGCTGTTTCATGGATCACAAACACAGAACTCAGTTCCTGAGGACGGTTTCAATGAGACAACCCACCATGTACTCCTACATGGCCTCTCACCGCTACCTTTACCAAATCGTGTTCACACACTTAGCTCTTAACAGTAGGACATGTTTACACACCTCCGATTCATCCCCGATGAATCGGACCTGACTCAACTCTAAGCAGTAGCAGGCATGACAAACAAGCATGAATGAGTAGGCACATCAGGGCTCAAACAACTCCTACTCATGCTAGTGGGTTTCACCTATTTACTGTGGCAATGACAGGTCATGCAGAGGATAAGGGGTTCAACTACCGCAATAAGTAACAGATGAATCGTTGTTGTCCTAATGCAGTAAAAGAGAGCAGGAGCGAGAGAGGGGGATTGTATCGGAATGAACAAGGGGGTTTTGCTTGCCTGGCACTTCTGAAGATATCATTGGGTCTTCATCAGTGTCAACGATCACATCGTCGGTACAACGTCTATCGAGAGGGGACAAATACCGGCAACAGGAGAAAGAAACACAATCAATGCAATGCACAATATGATGCATGATCATGACATGTCAATATGCTGTGGTTTGAGCTAATGCAACTAGCTATGATTTAAATGAAGTTGGTTTGAGTACAAGATTCAAATTCCAACCCCATATGTGATTATTTAAATGCCCTTTATTTGTTTTGTCCAAAACAGAGGACAAACATTGTTCAAACATGCATGAAAATGGTACAGATGGATTCCTTGAATTTTTCTGATAATTTTACATATATAATTTATCCCATTTGGAGTTACGGTTGAATTTCTATGATTTTTAGAAGTTTTGGGTATTTTCTGGAATTTCCTGAATTATAATAATCCCAGAAAATAGTTTATTCCGTCAGCACTGCGTCACTATGACGTCAGCGGTCAATGGGCGCGGTCCAGGTCAAACCTGACGTGTGGGGTCCACACGTCAGTGACACAATCAACTAACTAAGTTAGTTAGCCCTAACTAACTGGGCTGGGCCCACTGGTCAGCGACTAACCCAGCTAACCTAACTAGCTAATTAGCGCTAACTAAGTAATTAGTCGGGCGGGGCCCGTGGGTCAGTGAGAGAGAGGGGGAGGTCAACCCACGCCGGTCAACGGGTCAGCGGTCGCCGGCGTTTAGCCGCCGGCGACGACAGAGACGGTGGGGCGGCTCAGGAATGCTCTACAGAGCACCATTCGATCCATGGGTTGCACCTACGGGTTCCTGGGAGTGAGGCGCATCCATTGGGGGAGGTGGTAGGAGCTGGGACGGCCGGAAAAGTGGCCGGCGACGAGGTTCAGCGGCGGCAGCAGCTCGGGCATCCTCGGGATAGCGCTACAGAGCACGGGAGGGGGCGCTGTGGTTGTCTGCGGGCTCATGGGATTGTGCTGAGCACGATGGTGTGCCCGGGCACGAGCTGCGGTGGCTGTGGCCACGGCGACGACATCGCCGGCGGCGTGGAGTGCTCGGCCAAGATGGGGCTATGGCCTAGAGGTCAAAAACGACCAGGGAAAAAGGGGGAAACGACTCGGGGGCTCACTATGGTGACGTAGGGATGGCCAGCGTGCTCGGGGAAGCGTCGGTGGCGGCGAATCGACCGGCGAAGTCCGGCGAGCAGAAGCGGTGGTGAAGAGCTCGAAGACGACGGCATGGTGATCCTCGGCTTGCCTGGCTTGGCGAGGAGGAAGAAGGGCACCAGGCGGAGCTCGGGGGTGCATCGGGGAGGCTCAAAGATGGCTGTGGCCGTGGGGGGAGCTCGTCGGCGGCGACGGCTGCATTCGGTTGCGCGCGTGAGAGAGAGACGGAGAAGGGGACGAGGGAGAGGGAGAGTGCGAGAGCGTCAAGGGGGTCCAGGGGGGTAGCTGTTGGGGAACGTAGCATAAATTCAAAAAATTTCCTACGTATCACCAAGATCTATCTATGGAGAGACTAGCAACGAGTAGAAAGAGAGTTGCATCTACATACCCTTGTAGGTCGCTAAGCGGAAGCGTTCAAGTGAACGGGGTTGATGGAGTCGTACTCGTCGTGATTCAAATCACCGATGACCAAGTGCCGAACGCACGGCACCTCCGCGTTCAACACACGTACAGCCCGGTGACGTCTCCCACGCCTTGATCCAGCAAGGAGAGAGGGAGAGGTTGAGGAAGACTTCATCCAACAGCAGCACAACGGCGTGGTGATGATGGAGGAGCGTGGCAATCCTGCAGGGCTTCGCCAAGCACCACAGAAGAGGAGGGAGAGAGAGACGCAGGGCTGCACCAAGAGAGATCTAATCGCGTGTTGTGGGCAGCCCCTAGGCCTCATATATATAGGGGAAGGGGAGGGCTGCGCCCCCTCTAGGGTTTCCCACCCCTAGGGGGGGCGGCAGCCCTAGATGGGGATCAAGGGGCGGCCAAGAGGGGGAAGAGGGGAAGGAACCCACTAGGTGGGCCTTAAGGCCCAACTGGACTAGGGTTTGCCCCCTCCCACTCATCCTTGCGCCTTGGGCCCCTTGTGGGGGGCGCACCAGCCCTCCTAGGGGCTGGTCCCCTCCCACACTTGGCCCACGCAGCCTTCTGAGGTTGGTGGCCCCACTTGGTGGACCCCCGGGACCCTCCCGGTGGTCCCGGTACGTTACCGATAAACCCCGAAACTCTTCCGGTGTCCAAAACAGGACTTCCCATATATAAATCTTTACCTCCGGACCATTCCGGAACTCCTCGTGACGTCCGGGATCTCATCCGGGACTCCGAACAACATTCGGTAACCACATACTAACTTCCTTTATAACCCTAGCGTCATCGAACCTTAAGTGTGTAGACCCTACGGGTTCGGGAGACATGCAGACATGACCGAGACGTTCTCCGGTCAATAACCAACAGCGGGATCTGGATACCCATGTTGGCTCCCACATGTTCCACGATGATCTCATCGGATGAACCACGATGTCAAGGACTTAATCAATCCCGTATACAATTCCCTTTGTCTATCGGTACGATACTTGCCCGAGATTCGATCGTCGGTATCACGATACCTTGTTCAATCTCGTTACCGGCAAGTCTCTTTACTCGTTCCGTAACACATCATCCCGTGATCAACTCCTTGATCACATTGTGCACATTATGATGATGTCCTACCGAGTGGGCCCAGAGATACCTCTCCGTCACACGGAGTGACAAATCCCAGTCTCGATTCATGCCAACCCAACAGACACTTTCGGAGATACCTGTAATGTACCTTTATAGCCACCCAGTTACGTTGTGACGTTTGGCACACCCAAAGCATTCCTACGGTATCCGGGAGTTGCACAATCTCATGGTCTAAGGAAATGATACTTGACATTAGCAAAGCTTTAGCATACGAACTACACGATCTAGTGCTATGCTTAGGATTGGGTCTTGTCCATCACATCATTCTCCTAATGATGTGATCCCGCTATCAACGACATCTAATGTCCATGGTTAGGAAACCGTAACCATCTATTGATCAACGAGCTAGTCAACTAGAGGCTTACTAGGGACATGGTGTTGTCTATGTATCCACACATGTATCTGAGTTTCCTATCAATACAATTCTAGCATGGATAATAAACGATTATCATGAACAAGGAAATATAATAATAATCAATTTATTATTGCCTCTAGGGCATATTTCCAACAGTAGCGTGGCGCTCGGGGACGATTCCAGCAGCGGCAAGCAAGCAGGAGGTGGCCGGACGCGTGCTCGCGCGCGCCGGCCACGCGCTCGTCCTCCTGGCGAGGGGGAAGACGATAGGGAGGAGCCCTGGTGGGCTGGGCCGGTTGCTGGCGCCAGGTAAGTGGCCCAGGTAGATTCCTTTCTCCTCTTTTTTTCTAATTTAATTCTGTTTTCTATTTATGCAAATGGGTTTTAATTTGGTTTTTGAACCAAACTATTTTGTTTTACTTTTGATAGCTTTTGCAGGGACTAAATGGATTATTCCAAAGCCCCTCAACAATTTATCAGAATTATTGAACATATATTTATTATATAATAAATATAGATCCAATTCAAATATTTATTGGATTAAATCAAAGGCCCAAAATAAATATCTCTGAGATTCCAAAAATATTGTTTTAAGTTTTACCTCTTGCCAATATTTTCAGAGACTAAGAGGAACATTTTCTTGGACTTCTTTGAAGATTTTAATGTTGATCATCATTTTTTTTAATTGATTTCTGGGGCTTCCAGCTTTCCCCGGTTCAACTTTCAAAAATTTAAACATGATGCATGTTGCTCACTCGGTAAATAGCTACAAGCAAATCTAGGGCTGTGACAAGTTGAAAATCATCGTAACAAGAAAATAAAGTTTCTACGATCTGATCGTGGAGGAGAATATTTGAGTTACGAGTTTGGTGTACATTTGAAAATTTGTGGAATAGTTTCGCAACTCACGCCACCCGGAACACCACAGCGTAATGGTGTGTCCGAACGTCGTAATCGTACTTTACTAGATATGGTGCGATCTATGATGTCTCTTACTGATTTACCGCTATCGTTTTGGGGATACGCTCTAGAGACGGCCGCATTCACGTTAAATAGGGCACCATCAAAATCCGTTGAGACGACACCTTATGAACTATGGTTTGGCAAGAAACCAAAGTTGTCGTTTCGGAAAGTTTGGGGCTGCGATGCTTATGTGAAAAAGCTTCAACCTGATAAGCTCGAACCCAAATCGTAGAAATGTGTCTTCATAGGATATCCAAAGGAAACTATTGGATATACCTTCTATCACAGATCCGAAGGCAAGACTTTTGTTGCTAAATTCAGAAACTTTCTAGAGAAGGAGTTTCTCTCGAAAGAAGTGAGTGGGAGGAAAGTAGAACTTGACGAGGTAACTGTACCTGCTCCCTTGTTGGAAAGTAGTACATCACAGAAAACTGTTTCTACGACACCTACACCAATAAGTGAGGAAGTTAATGATAATGATCATGAAACTTCAGAACAAGATACTACTGAACCTCGTAGATCAACCAGAGTAAGATCCGCGCCAGAGTGGTACGGTAAACCAGTTCTGGAAGTCATGCTACTAGATCATGATGAACCTACGAACTATGAGGAAGCGATGGTGAGCCCAGATTCCGCAAAGTGGCTTGAAGCCATGAAATCTGAGATGGGATCCATGTATGAGAACAAAGTATGGACTTTGGTTGACTTGCCCGATGATCGGCAAGCAATTGAGAATAAATGGATCTTCAAGAAAAAGACTGACGCTGACGGTAATGTTACTGTCTATAAAGCTCGACTTGTCGCAAAAGGTTTTCGACAAATTCAAGGGGTTGACTACGATGAGACCTTCTCACCCGTAGCGATGCTTAAGTCTGTCCGAATCATGTTAGCAATTGTCGCGTTTTATGATTATGAAATTTGGCAGATGGATAAACAAAACTGCATTCCTTAATGGATTTCTTAAAGAAGAGTTGTATATGATGCAACCAGTAGGTTTTGTCAATCCTAAAGGTGCTAACAAAATATGCAAGCTCCAGCGATTCATCTATGGACTGGTGCAAGCATCTCAGAGTTGGAATACACGCTTTGATAAGTTGATCAAAGCATATAGTTTTATACAGACTTGCGGTGAAGCCTGTATTTACAAGAAAGTGAGTGGGAGCACTACAGCATTTCTGATAAAGTATATGTGAATGACATATTGTTGATCGGAAATAATGTAGAATTATTCTGTAAAGCATAATGGAGTATTTGAAAGGAGTTTTTCAAAGAAAGACTTCGGTGAAGCTGCTTACATATTGAGCATCAAGATCTATAGAGATAGATCAAGATGCTTGATAAGTTTTTTCAATAAATACATACCTTGACAAGATTTTGAAGTAGTTCAAAATGGAGCAGTCAAAGAAAGAGTTCTTGCCTGTATTACAAGGTGTGAAGTTGAGTAAGACTCAAAGCCCGACCACGGCAGAAGATAGAAAGAGAATGAAAGTCATTCCCTATGCCTTGGCCATAGGTTCTATAAAGTATGTCATGTTGTATACCAGATCTATTGTATACCCTGCACTGATTTGGCAAGGGAGTACAATAGTGATCTAGGAGTAGATCACTGGACAGCGGTCAGAATTATCCTTAGTGAAATAAGGATATGTTTCTCGATTATGGACGTGACAAAAGGTTCGTCGTAAAGGGTTACGCCGATGCAAGTTTTGACACTAATCTAGATGACTCTAAGTCTCGGTCTAGATACATATTGAAAGTGGGAGCAATTAGCTAGAGTAGCTCCATGCAGAGCATTGTTGACATAGAAATTTGCAAAATACATGTGGATTTGAATGTGGCAGACCCGTTGACTAAGATTCTCTCACAAGCAAAACATGATCACACCTTAGTACTCTTTGGGTGTTAATCACATAGCGATGTGAACTAGATTACTGAATCCAGTAAACCCTTTGGGTGTTGGTCACATGGCGATGTGAACTATGGGTGTTAATCACATGGTGATGTGAACTATTGCTGTTAAATCACATGACGATGTGAACTAAATTATTGACTCTAGTGCAAGTGGGAGACTGAAGGAAATATGCCCTAGAGGCAATAATAAAGTTATTATTTATTTCCTTATTTCATGATAAATGTTTATTATTCATGCTAGAATTGTATTAACCGGAAACATAATACATGTGTGAATACATAGACAAACAGAGTGTCACTAGTATGCCTCTACTTGACTAGCTCGTTAATCAAAGATGGTTATGTTTCCTAACCATGGACAAAGAGTTGTTATTTGATTAACAAGGTCACATCATTAGTTGAATGATCTGATTGACATGACCCATTTCATTAGCTTAGCACCCGATCGTTTAGTATGTTGCTATTGCTTTCTTCATGACTTATACATGTTCCTATGACTATGAGATTATGTAACTCCCGTGTGCCGGAGGAACACTTTGTGTGCTACCAAACGTCACAACGTAACTGGGTGATTATAAAGGTGCTCTACAGGTGTCTCCAAAGGTACATGTTGGGTTGACGTATTTCGAGATTAGGATTTGTCACTCCGATTGTCGGAGAGGTATCTCTGGGCACTCTCGGTAATGCACATCACTTAAGCCTTGCAAGCAATGCAACTAATGAGTTAGTTGCGAGATGACGTATTACGGAACGAGTAAAGAGACTTGCCGGTAACGAGATTGAACTAGGTATTAGATACCGACGATCGAATCTCGGGCAAGTAACATACCAATGACAAAGGGAACAACGTATGTTGTTATGCGGTCTGACCGATAAAGATCTTCGTAGAATATGTAGGAGCCAATATGGGCATCCAGGTCCCGCTATTGGTTATTGACCGGAGATGTGTCTCAGTCATGTCTACATTGTTCTCGAACCGTAGGGTCCGCATGCTTAACGTTACGATGACAGTTATTATGAGTTTATTCATTTTGATGTACCGAAGTTAGTTCGGAGTCCCGGATGTGATCACGGACATGACGAGGAGTCTCGAAATGGTCGAGACATAAAGATTGATATATTGGAAGCCTATATTTGGACATCGAAAGTGTTCCGGGTGAAATCGGGATTTTACCGGAGTACCGGGAGGTTACCGGAACCCCCCGGGAGCCATATGGGCCTTAATGGGCTTTAGTGGAAAGGAGAAAGGGGCAGCCCAAGGTGGCCGCGTGCCTTCCCCCCTCCCCTAGTCCTATTAGGACTAGGAGAGGTGGCCGGCCCCCCTCTCTCTCTTTCCCCCTCGGGGAATCCTAGTCCAACTAGGATTGGGGGGAGTCCTACTCCCGGTAGGAGTAGGACTCCTCCTGCGCCCTCCTCTTGGCCGGCGGCCCCCTCCCCCTTGGCTCCTTTATATACGGAGGCAGGGGCACCTCTAGACACACAAGTTGATCATTGAGATCGTTCCTTAGCTGTGCGCGGTGCCCCCTGCCACCATATTCCACCTCGATCATATCGTTGTAGTGCTTAGGCGAAGCCCTGCGTCGGTAGAACATCAAGATCGTCACCGCGCCGTCGTGCTGACGGAACTCCTCCCCGACGCTTTGCTGGATCGGAGCCCAGGGATCGTCATCGAGTTGTACGTGTGCTAAGAACTCGGAGGTGCCGGAGTAACGATGCTTGGATCGGTCGGATCAGGAAGACGTACGACTACTTCCTCTACGTTGTGTCAACGCTTCCGCAGTCGGTCTGCGTGGGTACGTAGACAACACTCTCTCCTCTCGTTGCTGTGCATCACCATGATCTTGCGTGTGCGTAGGAAAATTTTTGAAATTACTATGTTCCCCAACAGCTACATTATTCAAGTTGAGATTACATCAAATATGCAAGTCTCATGTCACTGCAAGCATGCACCATGACACTTGGGGGCCAATGCAAAGTCAAATTTACTGGCCTTATTGAAGACCTGACTCATTACATCATAATGAGCCGGCCCTTGAGGGCTACACGTTGCTGTTCAAGTCAACATAATCATATCTACAAAGTCCCTGCTCATTATTGCATAATGACCCGGCCCTTGGGGGCTACACTAGTTGAAGTTTTTGTGAGTATAAGGCAATTACAAGTACCAGGTTGCTGCAAGCATGACAACCCGGCACTTGGGGGCTACATATGATATGAATATAATGGAGGAACATCTTCAAATTCTCAGTTTTGAGTAAAACAGGGAGATCAATTGTGTGACCCGGTGTTGGAAACAATCATGAACCGGCATTGGCAACAATCATGACCCAGAATTATCGGTTTTCATAAACCCGACGATTTTGGAAATCATAACTGAACAAGTTATACATTTTCAAGCCGGCTGGATATCAGTTGAATATTTTAAAAACCAATATTTTTGTCAAGTCAGAGCATTGAAGGCCGACTCAAATGGATTCTTTATTTACAATATTTCTTCTACAAGCAAATTGATTATGAAGCTGGCCTAATGACCCGGATTTTCTAGAAGAAGGAAATGACAAGGACTTAAGGATGACCAGGTGACGGCTTACAAAGAATAGTTAACCCAGAGCACAACCTGTCAAATTTGTTCTTAAGTTATTTTGCAGGATCAGTTTAACATGGATAAATCCAAATTAAACTGGGGGCTAATGTCAGGGATATACCCCGTGGTATGACCGGACGGAAGTATGACCCGACCGGACTTGGCGACTCACTAGTGACCTGCCCTGACTTGGCGACTCACTAAGTGACCCATCCGGATCTCTCCACTCACTAAAGACCCGACCGATCTTGGCGTCTCATTAGTAACCCGGCAGGCGGGTCAGACGGACGACAAGGCCCAAGGCCCAGTATGTCGGTTCGTATTATGGTGGGCCGGCTTAAGAGGAAAGCATAAGGAATATTCCCTTACAAAGGAAGCAAGACTAGGACTCCACTTGTAATAGAGTAATCCTAATCCTAACAGGACTAGTCATGTAAGTCGCCCCTTCAACATATATAAGGAGGGGCAGGGCTCCCCAAGAGGGACGGGTTCCACAAGTTTCATAAGTCTAGATAGATGGACAAGTCAATAGCTCTCGAGATAGAGCACCCCTATAATCGTGATCATCAATATCAATGAAGCAGGATGTAGGCTTTTACCTCCATCGTGAGGGACCGAACCTGGGTAAAACCTCGCGTCTCTCGTCTCGCTCAACCACTCTCAAGCTACCACATAGACGTGTTTGCCTCACGACTAAGTCCTTTTCACGAGGATATCCGTCGTGACAAATCCACGACACACATCCTTGTTTTCAGGCCTTTCCAAAGCAGTTCACTGATGATTACCTCTCAAACCACCTCTATGGTCAGGAGGCGAAGAAGGTTTTCATACAACACCCATGGTTCAATATTGAAGTGTTTCTGAAGAGGACGAAGGATAGACGTTCCATCATCCACAGGCACTGGCCTAAAGTTGCAAAGACCTTCAACATGAATGAAGGATCAATATTTGCCTTCCACTTCAGCGGTTTTCCAGATGAGATGCATCTGTCTATATACTATCTATGATGCTAATTTAGAAAGGTTCTACATGTTGCATGTGAAACTTGGTGCTGGTGCAGTTGTGTAATAGGGTAGCTGAGCGCTGAAGCTATATCATGTTGTACTTTGATGTATTTCAATTATGAAATCATGCTTCCTTAATATGTAAATGAAATATATTATGTGCTTAATATGAATGTCAATTAGATTAATAAATGGATTATTAATAATAGGGCAATTAGCCTGCTAATGGTGAATTAGCCTGCTTATTGGGTTTTGCTATTGCAAACGGTTATTGAGAAAATACCGCGGGCGATGACCTCAGGCAATGCACACAGTTTCTAGGAATAAACCGTGTTGGATCAATGAACAATCACACACGACCTTCTCTTGAAAATTGTTTGCATTAGGCCACCTTGCGCAAACGTTTACCATATAAAAATTGTGTGTGGCAGCCTTTGCCACACAGTTTCTTCTACGCACCGTGTGTGATGCATTCAATAACATGAACGATAAAATTATTAATATTGTGTGCAATGGAAACACTATCACAAATGATTTAACGGGGAAAATTGTGTGTGATCTACCTGTGAACGGAAACGTTTTCCTTGGAGCGACTATGTGTGATGTACATACGAACGGAAACGTTTAGCGGGGACTGACTGTGTGGGATGTACTTGCGACCAGAAACAATTTCGCCTGTATAATTGTTTTTAGCTCTACTGTACGTATTATCGTATTTGAGCGCTCGCCGGTCGCACACGACCTCATTTTGCCAAGCGTGTGTGCTAGGAGGGCATATCCCCGACGGTTTCTGGGTCGTGTGGGAAGGAGCCCCTATCGCCATCACTCACTAGGCGATGGTTCCAAATACAGTCGCGGAAAGGGGTTAAAACCGTTTGTATAGCACCGACGCATACCAGTGATGGTCTGGCTCCATAATGAGCAGTCTGTCAGCGCCCCAATGGAGCTTAGCAATTTCACAAGCACTTAGGTCGCACTGCTGCAAGGACTCAATATTGGGCTTGACCACCTTCTCTAAGTTGTGGTTGAGGAGGTAGCGCTTCCTGTTGAGGGCGGGTTCTACCTTGTCGTAGGAGCCAAACAAGGAGATTCGGGAGGGTTGGAGAAAGATGGCCGGGAGGAGGGCAACGAGGTGGGAGATCTAGGGAGTGGAGTGGCCGATGTCCTGGAGTTACGCGACGCGCGGGGGGGGGGGGGGGGCTAGGGGTTTGTCCATGGTGGAGTAGAAGAACTACGGGTCCATGGCAACCGCCACCGCAATGTCGGATTCAACGAGGCCCACGTCAGCGAGTAATGTGTGGACGACGTTGGGCTTGGCGGGCAACTTCAGACATGAGAGGTATTTCAAAGCCTGGAGGACTCAAGCTGGCTCGAGACCGAAGGATGCTACGAGGTAGTCTGCGGGCCTGAATTGGGCTGAGGGTGTGGAGGTAGCGACGACGGTGGAGAGAAGACGAGTCCGGTGGAGGGAGGAATCGTGGAGGTGTGAGCCAGCGCGAAGAGTGAAGCAAAGGTGATTTTGGAGGCGGAGCATCGCCGTCGGCGCGCTGGCGTGAGCATGGTCTGGGACTCCTCTACTCATTGACAGTTAGTAACTTTGATGCCACCGGATCATACTAACTAATTTCAATTGTATTACAATGTCCGACTAATAAGTGTCGTAGTTTTGAACTATGAATTGAATGGAGTACAAATTTAACGAATATTACAAATTTAGTGATTTCCCTTTGCTTCCCTCCTCCTTTTCTTCTTTATGCTGCAAGCCAGGGCTAGAACGACGAGCGGCAAGCCATTGCCGGGACTAGGAGTTGCGGCTAGCGATTCGAGCTGCTGCAACCGACCATCATTTTGGCTGCAGACGGTGGTGATAGATGTTGCAACTGGCACGAGAATTTCTACGATGGAGACATTTTTGGCTTGCAACCGAACATGGAGTTGGCTGGAACTGGCTACTTGGTGTGCTGGAAACGGCTGCACGCGAGCTGCAACCGCGATGACGACCTCGACCATGGCCGGTTCTACGCGATAGTAGGAATGATAGAACCACGAGTTTGGGAAGCTGCAATCGAGCTGCTGTGACGATTGTGCATGGACGGTGAGAACGAGCTATGACCAACGGCGATGGCGAACTCTGCCCTATGGTGAAGGTGGTGACCTATGCAGGAGGGCGGTGGCCAAGGAGGACGACCGGGGCGGCGAGTGGATCGTTACCACGATGTGCGTGCGTGAAGGGAAGAAGGTGCACACGCGAGTCTGTTTGGGGAAGGCACAATCAGATGGTTGGGTTGCACGAATCGAACGAACTGCTGATGACCGGCCGAAAACTAGTGCCGGCCTAGCAGCGCCCCATCAAAAACTAGCCGGAGTAACTTTAGGGCACAAAAATGCGATTTTTAGGGCACTCAAATAACTTTTTCCCTAAAAATAGGGCACTCATCCAAACTACTTATCACATTGCATACTCCAATACAAACTCATGAATATTCAAAGTTTTAAACTTGCAACGGTCTAAACATCTAAACATTCAAACTTAAACATAGTACTCCTACGGACACACTATGCACATACTACTCGTTATCGTCGGTTGTGTATCGACATCGTTCCAAAGTGTCATGGTCTCCTCAGAGGTATTGAATTTCTCACCCTCACCATCGAGTTGAACCTCGTCATTAGACTCGGCCTTAATCACCTTGGAGAGGCCAACCTCGCCCTCCTTCATTCTCTCATTGCCTATCTTCCAGAACCATTCTGCCTCCGCCTGCACAAGGTGTGGATTTTCTGCAACCAACCTCGCCATCGCCGCCTCATCGCTCTCACGGGTGTCTTGATGCTCTAGGATGATGTGGGCATCCCTCTCTCCGCATGGGATAGAATATTCACTGACAGACTGATGAACTCCTCCGCCTCCTGGGATTCGATTTCTGGGAAGTTCATCTCGTTCCGCGGCCCGAGCTTTCCAATAGCTGATGCCGAAGGCGCACACGCGGCGAGGTCTGCCGACTGGAAGGTGTCGACCCAATTGTGCTAGTCATTGCACTTCATCTCGATGCTGTAGCGGCCGGAGTCTCGCAACCGAACACCGTGGAAGCCGGTTTTCTCTTTGGTGTGTGTTCCAATGGCATCCTTAGTGGCGGCGAGCGATTGGAAGAGGGTGGACGACAGATCCGAAGGTGCCACGCAACGCGACGGTGGTAGCTGCCGGATTAGATCAACGGGGCAGTGTGGCACGACGACGATTGAGGTGGTCACCGATTATAAATGGGGTGGTGCGGCAGCGGGCAGTGGCGGTGCGGCAATTGGAAGAAGGGCGGTGGATCTGGTGGGCGAGGTGGTGCGATGGTGACTAGATTCGATGGGGCAGCGGCGTGGGATGAAAAACGGTTATGGGTGATAGTGCAGAAAACCTTCAGATCCCTCGGCAGGGGGCCAGGCATAGTTGGAAGTCTTGGATCGGAGGTCACACAGGGATTTTACCTAGGTTTGGATCTCCGGAGAGTAATACCCTACATCCTGCTTGCTTTTGTTATTCATGGTGAAAGGGATACCTCATGCAAGGGATTACTATGGTGTATGAGGTTGCTACCGAGAGTTTATCTATTTGAGAATAGATGGGAATGAGAGTCATCTAGCATCCCCTTATATACAAGGTGGATGCTAGGATTTTACAGGAGGAGGGATGCGATCTAGGTCGCCGCCACCCTTGCTTGGGAGGCAAGATGGTCATCAGGCGGCTATCTTCTCGTTAGGGCTCCCTCTGTCGTTGGGCCTTGCGGATCCCTTGGCAGGCCTTCAGCTGGCTCCCTACAGTGAGCCATCCCTGGTGTATGACACCGTCAATGGGGAAGGTTCTTGACATGCCAGTTGGGATGCGGGCGGCTCAATTTTGGAGTTGTAGCAGCCGCACGAGTGTTAGAAATTTCTCGCAAGATTTACAATAAGGGCGATGTTAGAGTTACGTTTTTGGCCCCCAAAATGCCCTAAAAAGCGGTTATGCCCTAAAACAGGGTACCTGTTTTTTTCGAGAGTACACCAAAGGCGTACCATATTTTTATAGAAGGCAGAAGACAATTACAAGAGATTATCACTCGCTGGGAACAACAAGTGTAGTACAACTCCACACCGAGCTAATCCAAAGAAAAGCCACCACACACATTACAAACACAACGCAAAGGAACTTGCCCTAAATAGAACAACAAAGCCGCGTCTCGACCAACACCGGTCACCTCAAAGAGGAACAACTACCACCGGACTCCCCTTGCCGACGCACCAACCACCCTTGAATGCCGAAAAGGAGATGGCGAGTGGGTGGCGGGACTCGGTCGGTCCCGAGATAGCCATCGTCTTGAACTCACCGGCGCCGACTGATACGTCTCCAACATATCTACAATTTTTGATTGCTCCATGCTATATTATCTACTGTTTTGGACATTATTGGGCTTTATTATCCACTTTTATATTATTTTTGGGACTAACCTATTAATCGGAGGCCCAGCCCAGAATTGTTGTTTTTTGCCTGTTTTAGGGTTTCGAATAAAAGGAATATCAAACGGAGTCCAAACGGAATGAAACCTTCGGGAACGTGATTTTCTCACCGAATACAACTTAGGAGACTTGGACCCTACGTCAAGCCAATTAACAGGAGGCCACGAGGTAGGAGGGCGCGCCTGCCCCCCCCCCCCCCAGACGCGCCCTCCACCCTCGTGGGCCCCCTGTTGCTCCACCGACGTACTTCTTCCTCCTAAATATATCCACGTACCCCCAAACGATCAGAGACGGAGCCAAAAACCTAATTCCACCACCGCAACTTTCTGTATCCACGAGATCCCATCTTGGGGCCTGTTCCGGAGCTCCGTCGGAGGGGGCATCGATCACGGAGGGCTTCTACATCATCATCCAAGCCCTTCGATGATGTGTGAGTAGTTTACTTCATACCTACGGGTCCATAGTTAGTAGCTAGATGGCTTCTTCTCTCTTTTTGGATCTCAATACAATGTTCTCCCCCTCTCTCGTGGAGATCTGTTTGATGTAATCTTCCTTTTGCAGTGTGTTTGTTGAGACCGATGAATTGTGGGTTTATGATCAAGTCTATCTATGAATAATATTTGAATCTTCTTTGAATTCTTTTATGTATGATTGGTTATCTTTGCAAGTCTCTTTGAATTATCAGTTTGGTTTGGCCTACTAGATTGGTTGTTCTTGCCATGGCAGAAGTGCTTAGCTTTGGGTTCGATCTTGCGGTGTCATTTCCCAGTGACAGAAGGGGCAATAAGGCACGTATTGTATCGTTGTCATCGAGGATAACAAGATGGGGTTTTTATCAGATTGCATGAAACTATCCCTCTACATCATGTCATCTTACTTAAGGCGTTACTCTATTTTTAACTTAATACTCTAGATGCATGCTGGATAGCGGTCGATGAGTGGAGTAATAGTAGTAGATGCAGGCAGGAGTCGGTCTACTTGTCTCGGATGTGATGCCTATATACATGATCATACCTAGATATTCTCATAACTATGCTCAATTCTGTCAATTGCTCAACAGTAATTTGTTCACCCACCGTAGAATACTTATGCTCTTGAGAGAAGCCACTAGTGAAACCTATGGCCCCCGGGTCTCTTTCTCATCATATTAATCTCCATCACTTTATTATTGCTTTGTTTTTACTTTGCCTTTTACTTTTCACTTTGCGTCTCTATACCAAAAATATTATTTATCATCTCTATCAGATCTCACTTTCGTAAGTGACCGTGAAGGGATTGACAACTCCTAAGCGCGTTGGTTGTGTTGAGCTATTGTTTTTGTGTAGGTACGAGGGACTCGCGCGTAGCCTCCTACTGGATTGATACCTTGATTCTTAAAAACTGAGGGAAATACTTACGCTACTTTGTTGCATCATCCTCTCCTCTTCGGGAAAATCCAACGCAGTGCTCAAGAGGTAGCACCGACATGCATAGCGCCGAAGAAGATCTACTTGGACCAGCGACGAGCACCGAAGAACCACAACATAGAGCCTCCATGCCAAGTCTCCACACACGATGCTCTCAACAGAGAAACGACGTCAAGACGCCGCCATCGCCAGTCCGGGAATGAACCAAGGCTTTCGCCTGGAGACAACAACCCAAACTAGGAGGGGGAGATGCCGACACACCTTAGCAACGCCTCCAAAGAGGATAGCGACACCCACAGGCGCCGTCGCCACCAACACCGACCAAAGCCGGGCAAGATTTTCATCCGTGTCGCACATCTCCAACACTGCTCATCGGATTGAGGCACCCTGTCCATGAAGGGCCACTCCGCCGCCGCCGCAGCACCTCGCCATCGTGGCCATAAAGATGCAGTACACCGACCCTGCATGGCCAAGGGCACGCAGTCCAACTTCCAACTCCTGTTTGGCCAAGAAAAAGTTGCAGCTTTGGACCTCCATTCATGGCAGCACGGCAAGGTCACCGGCACCGCGCGTAGCCGCCAGCCACACCAACTCCAGATTACGCGGACGCAGCCGTGAGCCACTCCACATCCAGCCGCCAGCCACCAAGCAGACAGGCTCACATACCTGGAGCAGCCTCAGCGCGCCTCAGATCTAGATCCCGCGCGTCACCACCTCCCTCATCCGCGCCGATGCGCAGAGGACACCACCGCATCCCCGAGGACGCAGCTGCACCGGGCCGCTGCTCGCCCAGCCCCTCCTGGCTGAGCTCGCAGCGCCGGGACCATCTTGCTCCAGCCACGCCGCCGCCATCAGGTCCACGCCGGCGCCTCCAGGATCCCAAGCCCGAGTGCCATGAGCCTCCACTGCAACTTCTTGCCGAGCTCCGCCACTCCGCTGCAACTACCCCCGCCATGCGCCACCACACCAGAAGGAACTCCTGCGCCGCCCGCGTGACGCCTCACCTCCGCGCGAAGGGAGCCCGTCGGGGCGCGCCGACCCCGCCCGCCGCCTTCGGCGGCGGCCAGGGAAGCTCGTGGGAAAGGGCTCGCGGGGCTAGGGTTTCGGGCCTCCGGAGCCGCCCGCGCGAGCGGCCCGGGAGGAGGAGGGGACAGGGTACCTGTTGAAGATGCTTTTAGGAGGCGTTTGATAGTCGACACGCCTTTTACGTTTTTCGGGAGGTTGTCGGGGTTGGGTCTGGCTAAGTGAATATAGATAAAACCATGTTGTGCAACTCGTTTAGTCTCCTGCATCCTCCCCAACGTGGCTGAGAAAAATTACACACGTGACTATTTGGTAGCAAGCATTTCCTCCAAGATGTAGTGTGTTGTTGTTTGGTTATGTATGCACAGACGACCAATCTCACGTTTTATTAAACTTACCTCACATGGGAGTCGGGTGCTGAAGGAAGATGGGCCGACTCAAGGTAGAAGAAGGTGTGACGATCCTCGAATGCTCATCCAACGATCATGAAATCAATTGGGTGTGGATTGTTTTTCAGGCGACTGACGCCCAATTATGACACGTTTGTATAATCAATAAGGAGACATAGATCTACTTGTTTACGACCGTCCAAACAGAAAACGTATAACATAAAAGTCGTGTGAAACAGTGAGATGAAGCTAGAGGTTAAAGAAATTTCGACGATCCACCATGTGCAAAGATTTTGCCAAAATTAATCAGTACATAACATACACACGTGAACGTCTTTATTAGTGAGACGTAGATCTATTCATCTATGATCATCGGAACAGATACTGTACAACATGAAAAGTGTGTGAAACACCAAGATGAAACTAGTGGTCAAAGAAAATTTCACCTCATACGCTTGAGTTGAACGATGAGTCTTCACCTGTGCTTGAGTTGCATTGCTCGAACCTGACTCGCTTGAAACGATTGATTATGTTGTTCCTTCAGAGCCAGACTCGGGTGTGCTTCAATATCGTGCCATCCAGACTCAACAATATTTGCACACAAACCAAACTGCCCAAAGTCACCCAAAGTCGCATCCTCAAGGCTGGTTGGACAATCTATAGGCTACCAAACGCCTACTTCGGGGAGAGAGGGACGATGATGACGGCGCATTTTTGACCCGCTCCGGTGTCTCTAGTCATCATCAAGTGGTCTATGAATTTATTTGTAATTTTTTGTTATTCTAGATATCTTTGTACTCTTTTATTGAAAAATAATATTAGTAATAGATCGGAGGATTTTTTTCTGAAAAAAACATATATAGGAAAAATATCTTTTGTTATCCCAGTTGAAGGCCAGCGCCCACGATCGTGGCGACGAAGGGCGCAGCGGAAGCGTGCTACGTACACCTTTCCTGTTTCGAGGACGGGATCTGCCAATATAATTTCGTAATCGCCGACCGTTGCCTCTCCTCCCCCCTTCCCCGCTCCACCCTGCCCAGCCAACGGCTACCGTCTCCACGAGAGAAAAGGGGGAGATGGCGGCGGAGAGCCCTAGATCCGCGCCACGGCGGACACCGGCCGCCAAGAGCGGCGCGGGCCTGCTCAGTCCCCGGTTCCGCTCGGCGGCGGAGCTGGCCGGCTGGGACGAGGAGTCCATCCTCCTCGCGGCGCTCGTCGTCGAGGACACCCCGGTCCGCGAGTCCCGCCGCAAGAGGCGGCCCTCCGGCTCCTCCACCGCGGGCGGCAGCGCCGGATCTAACACCAGGTACCTATCCCCGCACCCCCACCAATCGCGCGACGCGGCCTTCCTCGCCGTTTCCTTTCTTGCCTTGGTTGGTTTCTGGATCCGTACGAATTATCGCTGTCCTGCAGGAAGCGGAGGTCGCGGAGGCAGTCGGCGGATGAGACACCGATCCCTCCCGTGTCGCTTGTGCTCGACGACGACGAGAAGCCGAACGACAATGAAGGTCGGTGTTGCCCCCTCGCGTTCTTCCTTACCCGGATCTGTTGAGCGTTTCGGGTTGTGTCTGTTTGGGGAATTGTCGATCTGGCGTTAATTTGAAATCTTTGCAGTTGGCAAGAAGGAGGTGAAGCAGGCGGAGGAGGAGAAGGAGAAGGTGTCTGTCGTGGAGGGAAAGGAGAAGTCCGGATCTGCCAAGGAAGGAGAAGCAGCGGCGACCGGCGAGCTGCCGTGCATGGATCGGCTAAGGGAGGAGCTGTCTTGCGCTGTAAGGGCGTCTCGCAGATCGTTATCCTTGACTTCATCTCTTGAAATTGCATATGTGATTATCCCTGAGTAGAGTATGATTAGTGTTTGATTTTGCGCAGATTTGCTTGGATGTCTGCTTTCAGCCAAGTACCACGCCTTGTGGTCACAGGTAAATTTGCACACTACTGTCTACACATAGTTATTTGTTCGCTGGTTCACAACATTTGCAGCACAGAGCCAAGTTTTAACTTCCAGAAACTATGATATTGATTTGTTTCGTGAATTGTGTTCCCCTGTTTTTACTCCCGAGATTCAATGCGTGATGTGTATAAACCCCTTATTCATCCCATGTACTATCAGGAATTAGGAACTGTGTTTCTGGTTACTTTACGAGATTCAGTATGTTGTTAATCACTTGTGGCAATTGTACTTGGCAATGCTTATTTTTGATGCAGATGTGCAATGTAGCTAATTCATACTGTATTTATTTGTTTCGTGAATTGTTGACTGTGACAAAGATTAGCATCCCTGTTAACTTGAACAGCCATGAGTTTTGGTATATTCAACCGAACAGCTGTGTTTACTTAACTTGGTGCTTTGCCAATCCATAAAATTCCCTACATAGAGTATTGGCCCTGTAATTCAGAGATCAAATACTAAATGCAATTCTTGACCCTCATAACACTGTTGCCCCTTTCTTTCACTGCCAGCTTTTGCATGCAATGCTTAAAACATGCCGCCTCTAAGTGTGGAAAGCGGTGCCCAAAATGCCGTCAGTTAATCAGGTAAGCTTCGATTTTCAAGATTTTGCACTACTCCAAATATGGTAGAAAAACAAACAGGGGTTCAACTAAGTTTTTGTCATTCTGCAGTAATTCAAGATCTTGCACTATCAACACAGTACTTTGGAACACCATCCAACTCCTATTTCCTAGCGAAGTTGAGGCGAGGAAGAGCTCCATGGCCTCATCCTCAGCAAGCAAGGACGATGTGAAGCAAAGCCTGCCAAGAAGCAACAACTATACACAAGTTGGCATTAGGAACACCAGTGGCAGTAGCAGCTTCACCACACAGGACTACACTAGAATAGGCAACAGCACCAGGAGCTCCTTAGCAGCAGGCGGCAGAAGAAGTATGCCGGTCCCAGGAACCATGAACACCAGCAGTGGGAGCTTTGACACACAGGGTAGGAGCACAAGAAGCAGAGACAGTGGCAGAGGCTTTGTCCGGGCATCAGAGTTGGTTGCCACCAGGAGTTCAGCACGGTCAGGCCAATCTGACGACGCTTCACTTGCATACAGGTTGCAGCAGGAGGAGTTCATGACGGCTTTCGATAATGATGGGGGAGAGAGGCAGCCACAGAACACCATATCTACTGCCCGAGCAAATTTGAGAGCTATGGCTTCCCGGGCCGAGAGGGCAGTTCTCCTTCGTGCTCGTGGCTGGCCTCTTTAGTTTTGACTGATTTTCAGTTTCCCAGTACCTGAATCTTTCTCTGGAAGAATGTAGCATAAGTATCCGTGGTGTGATCAATCACTTGTATTGTGTGAAAGTAAAACGATGACAAGCCAGCCATATGTGTTTCCTGTAATACACACAAATTTAGATTGCTTTACTAGATAATGGTCGTATAGCCCTGCATTTTCTCTAGCTGGATTAAGGATTTTCTTGATTCGGTAGTTAGATCAAAGAACTCTTTTACATTTTTGGAGTTATAAAGGAAGCTATTTTTTTGGAAGTTTACCTTGTCTCCTACCCAACTCATTTTCCATCAGCCAAAGCCATGTAACAAATCAATTTTTTGGTACTCCTTACATCTGACTACATGTGTCCTGGGTCACGGGAAACTCCGTTTCACTATATCTTATATTTAGAAACCTATTGTCATCAACAAAATTCCACTATACCAATGTTCAAAGCTACTGTATAAAGTTGTCATCTGCCATCTAATTGACGGACATTTCTCCAAGGAGTAAATTAAACATCTTTCATCTCTGCGTATGTTGTTATCTGTTCTGTAAATTGAACCAAAACTTCGAGAAATACAGGACGCCTTTATACAAAGCATTTCAATCAAGCAACCAAGTTATTCAAAGAGAAACTGGATTTATATATGTTTGACTGATTCATACTTATCATATATCATAAAAGTAAAATATATAACAAAACATGTTATACAAACAATAACAAGCAGTGGCGCACATATTTGGGATTAACTAATTGACTATCCAACACTCAAAATCCAGGTATTATCTGAAAGTAAAACAACGACAAGCTCCACAATTTCGCGTCACGCCATATGTGTTTCCTGTAGTACGGACAAATTTAGGCCGCTTTACTAGATGACGGTAATGGGTGTAATGGGTGTATTGCCCTGCATGCAAAATAAGGGAAAATCATGAAATATTAGCTTCATGTGCATCGATAAACCATGCACTAATTAAGGTACTAATACTTAAACATAAGCTATCCATTTTAACGGAAGATCAGAGGTTGCAATGTAAGGCCTGTACGCATCAAATGTTAACGTGTTGCACATCTGCCACAGAAATAATATGTGCTGAATTATGCTTGTAAAATTGTATGTAAAACTGCCATCATCATCATTCAGATAAATTTTCTCACCGTACTACTCCCTCAGTTCCTAAATATTTGTCTTTCTAGATACTTCAAATGGACTACCACATACGGATGTTTATAGACATATTTTAGAGTGTAAATTCACTCACTTTGCTCCATATGTAGTCACTTGTTGAAATCTTTAGAAAGACAAATATTTAGTGGCAATTCTCAAAGAAGAATGCACTACATTCTGAAAGGGAGGGAGTATGGATTAAGCATTAGAAAATTTGCACTTACACGAGTTGGGACATAGAATGTGTGGATATCAAGTTGTTTGTAGCTCTCATGGGCAGTGTTCCTAACTGTTCTGAACTTGATGACGCCACGCGCCATGGCGAACTCTCCTGTCCCGCCCATAATAGCCATCTCGCCTTCTGATAGATACTGACCCATCACTGCAAGCGTCGACCCACTGAACCTGTATATACATTTTAGGAGTAACGAGAAATGTTATGTATCACCTTGCCCTAAACATAGACTATCTTTATCATGTGGACAGTAGTTCTGTAAAATTTACAGTCCTCAAGTGCTGAATCACTAGTAGTATGATTATGATCGTACCTTGGATCTTCGAACACCATGGTGAAATAATTGAACCAGCCAGGACCCTCTACGTCCGCCTGCAATTGCATGCCTTTCGCGCGGGCGACAATAGTCGCACCGCGTTGAGGCGCGTCGGTGACCGTCCAATCGATGACGGCGGTCGTGCCGAACCAAGCCGGGTGGCCAGAACTTACGGTTACTACCTGGTTGTGGTCTGGCCCATCAATAACTTGGTGCAAGTACAAACGCAGGCTTATCTCACGCTCACATGGAAGAATGGGGCACACAAATGAAGGGTCGGCCATGGCTAGGATGAAAAACGACGCAAACACAAGGGGCGCGGCGAGGCTAGGCCAGGCCATGGCTGGGGTTCAGACTCTCAAAAGGCTGATCTACTCTTTCCTTGCGTGCCGTGTGAGAGATATGTGGAGATGATGTACTGTATTTATAGTGCTCAAGGGCTGGCATGGCATATGCATCCCAGATCCTTAGGGCACAAGTATAGGACCGATGTGGGAATCAAGCTCTCTACCTGATCTAGGTGCTTTCTCTAGAGCTTGGTGAGACTAGGGAGAGCGACGGAGAGAGAATGATTGGCCACATCAATCATTTTTATGCATGTGGCGATTTCCACAATGCATAGGACATGTCCCTTTCTTTCCCTTGGTTCGTTGGTGCCCTCTTTTACAGCATTTCCTAATACCCTTGCAAACCATTATGGAAGTTCGCCGTATTTTCCCTTTTGTTTTGCATGAATGGCCTTTTGAGGTTGGATATTATCAATCTTTCCAAGTGGTACAATTTACACATACTACAAATGTGAGCAAAATAAATTAGTACTAGATTATTCATTCAGAAAGCCTAGCCGGATTGCACTATCATTAGCGATAACGAAACAAACCGTAGTTCAAATATTCTGAGGTCGTGTGGATAGGGCCTGCGTTGTGCGCCGTTTGCTACTGCTATTTTGGGCCTTCCCAAATCCCAATACAGAGCCTAGAGCCCGGGGTGGCCGCCCCTTCCACCCCCCTCAGGGTCGGGCCTGCGTCTACATAGCTTTTCTATCTAAGAGGTGAACGCGTGGCATATTTTGGCCGAGTGGACAGATTGAGCTGTAGTTGACCAGGAGGTGCCAGGTTCGGAACCCTCCATGATAAAATAAATCATCACACGCGGAGTACCCAGCACTTTCCCGGCTCTGAAACACTTACAGGTGGGTCACCGCCAACGTATTTGAGGTCTTTTCTATGCGATTAAATAAAATATAAGGGGTTTTTGTAAAAAAAATCCTCACGCGTGGAGCACCCAGCACTTTCTCCGCTCTCAAACAATGTGGGTCACCGCCACGCTGGTATGCCACACGGGTCGGACGTATGTTCAGATACGGATGGAGGCATCTTATTTGCACGTCGAGACAAATTCAAGCACTAGTTTCGTGTATTTTCTAACTTTAGGCACCAAACTGACCACACAAGACGAGTTGAGGCGCCTTCAGTGTATTTAACTCAATAGAAGAATTATAGGATTGGAATGACATGCCCAATTGAATTCTATAGAATTAGCAATGAGTGTTTGCTCGCAAAAAGTAAGGAGTGTTTGATGCCATGGAAAAAAACAAAGAAATTGCAAAAAAGAGGTTGGAGTGAGTATCACATTTCCTATGAAAAGTAGTACAAAAAATTTCATAGAAAAAGTTTAGGATCCAAACATATTAATCGAAGGACCAATATAGAAAAAAAATCTTAAGGATTTCAATTCTTCAGAAAGCTCATAGAATTCCTTTGAATCAAAGCATCACTAAACAGGTAAACCACCTCCTAAAATTTAACTCCCGTTAGAGTTTTAATTACTAGTCCTTCCACCAAATTTATCTCCCTAAATCACAAAATTGCACACACTAGTGAAAGATCGTGGATGTCGCCTAAAAGGGGGGGGGGGATGAATAGGCGTTTTAAAATAATTACGGTTTAGGCTTGAACAAATGCGGAATAAACCTAGCGGTTAATTTGTCAAGCACAAAACCTAAAACAACTAGGCTCACCTATGTGCACCAACAACTTATGCTAAGCAAGATACGCAACTATGTGATAGCAAGATATATGACAAGAAACAATATGGCTATCACAAAGTAAAGTGCATAAGTAAAGGGGCTCGGGTAAGAGATAACCGAGGCACGCGGAGACGATGATGTATCCCGAAGTTCACACCCTTGCGGATGCTAATCTCCGTTTGGAGCGGTGTGGAGGCACAATGCTCCCCAAGAAGCCACTAGGGCCACCGTAATCTCCTCACGCTCTCGCACAATGCGAGATGCCGTGATTCCACTAAGGGACCCTTGAGGGCGGTCACCGAACCCGTATAAATGGCAACCCTTGGGGGCGGTCACCGAACCCGTACACTTTGGCAACCCTTGGGGGCGGTCACCGGTACCCGTCAAATTGCTCGGGGCGATCTCCACAACCTAATTGGAGACCCCGACGCTTGCCCGGAGCTTTGCACCACAATGATTGAGCTCCGAACACCAACAACCGTCTAGGGCGCCCAAGCACCCAAGAGGAACAAGCTCAAAGGTACCAAGCACCCAAGAGTAATAAGCTTCTCAACTTGTAACTTCCACGTATCACGTGGAGAACTCAAACCGATGCACCAAATGCAATGGCAAGGGCACACGGAGTGCCCAAGTCCTTCTCTCTCAAATCCCACCGAAGCAACTAATGCTAGGGAGGAAAATGAGAGGAAGAACAAGAAAGAGAACACCAAGAACTCCAAGATCTAGATCCAAGGGGTTCCCCTCACATAGAGGAGAAAGTGATTGGTGGAAATGTGGATCTAGATCTCCTGTCTCTTTTTCCTCAAAAACTAGCAAGAATCCATGGAGGGATTGAGAGTTAGCAAGCTCGAAGAAGGTCAACAATGGGGGAAGAACACGAGCTCAAAAGTTTAGATTCAATGGGGAAGAAGACCCCCTTTTATAGGAGGGGGAAAATCCAACCGTTATCCCCCACACAGCCCCGCAGAGAGCGGTACTACCGCTGAGGTAGAGCGGTACTGCCGCCCTCAAGCGGTACTACCGCTCCCCCTCAGCGGTACTACCGCGCCAGAAGAGAAGGGCTGGGGCAGGGGCCCAGGGCGGTACTACCGCGGAGGTAGAGCGGTACTACCGCTCTCAAGCAGTACTACCGCCACTACTGCCGCAGCTAGTACCGCAAAATCCGACACGAGAAAATGCGTGCAAGAATCGAAGCGGAAGGAGCACCATGCCACCACGGTACTGCGGCTGAGCCCAGCAAGCGGTACTACCGCTCCGAGGAGCGGTACTACCGCTACAGACGCAGTGACAGGACGGTAGTAGCACGGAACCGCAGAGGTACTGCCGCTGAGGCCACCCAACGGTACTACCGCTCCGGGAGCGGTACTACCGCTTAGGGAGTCTCAGCCGCACTACCGCTGTGGACCGCGGTACTACCGCTGGGTCCAGGAGAAAAACCATACTCCAGAAAACCAGAACTGCCATAACTTCTGCATATGAGCTCCGAATTGAGCAAACTCAAGCTTGTTGAAAACAAGACGACGAGTAGCATCAAAACAGCGACTGGTTATAGTAAGAAGAGGCAGGGGAGGTATGCCAACAAATAGAGGAGTGAAACCTCCAACCGAGACGAACCGGCAAAACCTCCAACATCGAAAACATCATAGAAGATGCATGCGAACTCCGTTTTCGATGAACTCAAGCTTGTCATCAAGATGACCATAAGCTCTAAGACTCACAAAGAGAACCAAACAAGAACCAAGAAAGATGATGCAAGGATGCAATGGTTTGAGTTCTCAGCGAACGATACGATCAAGCTACTCATCGAGAGCCCCCCTTGATAGTACGGCAATCGATCCTATAACCCGGTCTACCAACTACCATCATGAGACCGGTAAAATAGAAAACCTACCAAGGGCAAACCTTTGCCTTGCACATGGTCCACTTGAGCTAGATGATGACGATCTTGACTCCCTCAAGTTGGACCACCTTTCTTGATTGTGTTGGCTCGATGAAGACTAGTTGATTGCTCCCCCATACTCTACTATGGGTGAGCTACTTTTCCGCACATCATCACAAGTCCATTGACACCACAAAGGACGGCAAGCTTCAAGCATTTGATCTCTTCGTGATACTCCACTTGAACTTGCACACCGCAACCTAACCCCACAAAGAACTCTCACGAAGACCATGGGTTAGTACATCAAGCGTAATTGACAATGCTTACCATACCATGGGATCACTTGATCCCTCTCGGTACATCTTCTACGCTTTGTGGGTTGATCAACTTGATTCACTCTTTAACTTAGTCTTGATCAACCTCTCATAAGACCAATCTTTAGGTAATTCCTTGAATAGCACCTTGGTCGACACAAACTCTCCTTGAAACCAACACATGTACTCCAAGAAAAGCCTATGGACAAAACCTTCAAATATAACTCAAGGCAACCATTAGTCCATAGAGATTGTCATCAATTACCAAAACCAAACATGGGGGCACCGCATGTTCTTTCAATCTCCCCCATTTTGGTAATTGATGACAATCACTTTCAAGAGAGTTTAATACAAGGAATTATGCATCACCATGCAATGCAACAACCAATAATGCATGCGTACGAGATGCAAATGCTTAGGAACAAAACCAAAGCAAAGGAGAAGACTCTAAAGACTTCTCCACAGAACTCCCTGAAACCTCCACAAAACTCTCTGAAACTTCTCCCCCATTGGCATCGATTGCCAAAATGGGCAAAAGGCTTAGAAGGCCAATATAGATTGAGTTCCTCCATAAGTTGTGTATTTCTCAACAAGAGAGTGGAATGCAATACACATATCCAACGGTAAATACTTGGAGGAAGACAAACTATATTGAGGCCCAAAGAATGCTAGAGGAAGATATGCCACAAAGACATAACAAAGAGAGACACAAGCAATCAAGCAATCAAAAGATATCAATTGAAGCAAGCAATCAACGGATATCAATTGAACAAACTAGACCAGATATCCTGAGAGCCACATGAATAAAGGATATTATGATAAGAGCAAAGAAGTGTTCTAAAGAACTAGAGAAGCTCCCCATGATTTGTGCACACATAAGAATATTTGTGTTTGGATACAAGGTGCACAGGGTAGGATCATAGCTCCCCCAAAATCAATAGAAACTTACACAAAGAGCAAGTGAGCATATAGGAAACTAAGCCTAGTACTTGCAACTAACATATGGTTGAGAAACAAGTAAAAGAGGCAATTTAAGCATGGGCTCAACCAAAATGATGTGTGTGAGTCAAGGCAATGCACTTGAGAAGACTAATGTACGAATGAGCATTAAGCATCAATAAAGTCTTGAAAGAATGAGGCACACGGTGCAAGGCCTATCATTCCCACAAGGCCTATCATTCCCACACACAACAAGCAAATGGGTTCACAAGCTTACTAATAAGCATATAGAGAACCTATGCTTGTGACAACCCGCGGTGAAGATAGAATATGAAAGCCTCGTCAACACGAGGGATACCAATTAAGATGGCAAAAGCCTCGTAAAGATAAGCATGAGGAAAGTAATCTTCACCACACAAGAGTGCATCAAGATGCAACGAGATAAGACACGCACTCAAGGCAAAAGCTTTCACGGAGCCACCAAAGAAATAACATAAGAAAGACAAGGTGGTCGTGAAAGAAAGGATATCAACTAGATATGCAACTTTTCTCAAGTGTATAAGATTCTAGGTAGGATTGCAACTTTTCTCAACTTTTCTCAAGTGTACATGGTGAGTTGAAGGATCTCTCAACGAGTGGCTCTGTGCTGAAGCAGGTGAACGAACTTTTGCATGAGTTTCACGAGTTTATGGTTAAGTGGGTGCGACCATAAAGCATGGCCCATAATCAAAGGGGACATAATGGCGGCCTTGATGAAGCTTTATGTTGACGACTCAAGAGGCTTCGCTAAACTAAACAAGGCACACATTGTGCTGATCCCCAAGAGGGCTGATGCGGCGGAGGTGGGTGATTACAGACCGATTAGTATCCTGCATAGCTTCTCCAAAATCTTCTCCAAGGTCTTGGCCAACCGGGCTCGCGGAAGAATGCATGAAATGGTGGCTGCAAATCAATCCGCGTTCATCAGTGATAGAAGTATACACGACAATTTCCTCCTCATAAGGCAGGTGGCCAGGAAGATACATGCTTAGAAGCAAAGCGCGCTCTTCCTGAAGCTGGATATATCGCGGGCCTTCGACTCGCTCTCTTGGGCCTTCCTGTTTGAGATCCTAAGAGCCAAAGGCTTTGGCCCAGCCTGGATGTCCTGGGTGACGCCTTGCTATCCACGGCATCGACGAAAATGATTGTCAACGGTGTGCCAGGTCGCATCGTCTACCACGCCAAGGGGTTGAGACAAGGGGATCCTTCTTCCCCTCTGCTCTTCGTCATAGCAATGGACGCCCTCACATGCCTACTTCGCAAAGCCACGGAGAATGGAGTGATCAGCTCGTTCAAAGGCATATCGCCGATTCAGAGGCTTTCCATCTACGCCGACGACGTCGCGCTTTTCATAAGGCTGTCCACACATGACCTGATCGCGGTGCGTGAGATGCTCGCGGCCTTTGGTGAAGCTTCGGGATTGTGCATCAACTTCGGCAAGTCTGAGGCCATTCTCATCCGCGGGGACGAGCAAGACAATCGGAGAGTTGCTGACCTGATGCATTGTGCTATGGGCAGTTTCCCTTGCTGCTATCTGGGGATCGCTCTGGTGATTAAGAAGATGAAGAGAGTGGACTGGCAGCCCATGTTAGACCAGGTCAGGAAGATAGTTCCGGCATGGCAGCGTGGACTTATTCAGAGATCGGGTAGGTTGATTCTTTCCAATCCGTGATCTCAGCGAGGTCGGTCCATCAGCTTTTGGTTCTCAACGCCCCTGGATGGGTGCTGGAGGAGATTGACAAATGCATCCGGTCCTTCTTTTGGGCGGGAAAGGAAAAGGTCAATGGAGGGCAATGTCTGGTTGCGTGGGACACGATTTGCAGGCCAACCTGTTATGGAGGGTTGGGCATCAAAAACCTGCATCTGCAGGCCCTCGTGCTCAGAGTCAGATGGGAATGGCTGTGGCGAACTGATCCGGAAAGGCCATGGCAAGGGATAAGGATGCCTGAGGACAAGGAGGTTCAAACGATCTTCGACAGCCTGGTCAAGATCACCGTGGGTAATGGGGCAAGTACCCTATTTTGGAAGGACCGATGGGTGCACGGATTCAAAGTTGACGAGATAGCACCCTTGATCGCTCCCATGGTGTGCAACCGCGCCAGGAACACGAGGACGGTGGAGCAGGCCCTAACGGACAATGCTTGGGCACAAGACGTGGAAGGCGATCTATCGTTCATGGCCCACATGCAGGTGGTCAACCTATGCCTCGCGATCGCATCTGTGCCTAGAGATGAGCAAGCGCGTGATGAGTTCCATTGGCCGGCGGACCCCTCAGGAAAATACACGGCTAGATCCGTCTATAAGAGACTGTGCATGGGGCTTGAGAGTTTACCCACTGACTGCTGCATATGGAGGAGCTGGGCACCGTTGAAGTGCAAGATCTTTGCATGGTTGGCTACCAAGCACCGGTTGTGGACTTCTGACAAAAGGGCGTGACATGGACTGCAGGACGAGCCATCTCTGTGCTACCTTTGCTTGCAAGAAGAAGATAATGTTGACCACATCCTTGGGCATTGCGTATATGTGAGAGAAGTATGGCAGGGATGTGTGGGAAGGTTACATATCAACATAAGCCTCCCCCCAGATGTGGGCACATTGCAAGACTGGTGGCTCGGGCAAAGGAGAAACTCCTCTGGCAAAGTGCGAAGAGGATTTGATTCCTTCGTTATCAATACCTCCTGGCTGATTTGGAAGCAACGGAATGCGAGAGTCTTCAACAGACAATCACAACAAAAATCGGCCACGCAGCTGATAGACATGGCCCTCGACGAGATGCAGGCTTGGAAGGACGCAGGTTTTGGAGTAGGAGGCTTAGATCATTTTGTGAGAGAGTGAACCTTCAGTTTGTTTCAGTGGTGTAAGGTGCTGGTGTACCTAGGTTGGTGTTCACACCCATACTAGGTTCTTGTAATTATACTTTCTCCCTTTTATAAAGTTAAGGTACGTCATTGGTGTCTCGAAAAAAATGGATGCGACCGACTTCGAATAAAGTCACACATACTTTTACTAGGGAAGGCTCCTTGAATAAAATTTGTAAGACTTGGTTTCAGGTTCTAGCCGAGTTTGTGAGCTCGGTGGTTGTCTCGGAGTGTATCGCTACTTAATTAATAGAGAGCAGCAGTTTCATAAAAAAAGTCTCTTATCCGAAAAGGCGATATGCATGGTGTGTTGTGTGTACATGGGGCGTTGACCCATTGAAAAACATGTTACATGTCTCTTATTCGGAAAATCAGTATGCATACAGATAGCTTTTTTTTTGACAAATAATTTTAGACCCAAAATAAATCTAAAACTAGTTGTACATATTAAACACTATAAGAGTCACGCAATGTACGCCTCCTCGCGCTAGCCACCGCATCGTTTTTTACTGTGCTAGCGAGAGAAAAAAACGAAGGCCTCCTTTGATTTAGAGGAATTTCATAAGAATTCTAAAGGATATAATTTTTATAGGATTTTTTCCTTTAGAGTCCTTTGGTTCATAGGAATGGATTTTTATTCCTACATAAGATTGGTTCCTATTCTTCACATTTAATAGAAAAATAAAAATAAGCCTAAACTCAATGAAAAAATTCCTTTGGTGTCAATCAAATGATATCTTGTTTCCTATTTTTACTCATAAAATTTGAGATACATATCATCTTATTTCTTATAAAATTCTTATTCCTACAGTAATCTATCTTATGAATCAGAAGAGGCCGAAAAGGGTAAAAAGGAGCGGATGCAACCGAGGAAAGACACAACTGGGCAAGACCTACCCTGGCACGAGCCCCTTCTCTCTTCGCAGCCGCCGCCTCCTCTCCTCCCTCTCGATTCTCCTCGCGCCGCCGCCGCCTCCTCTCCGAGCCCCTTCTCTTCCCCGTGCCATCGGCCTCCCTCCTCTGCGTCTCTCGTCGTCGGTCATCGCTCCAAGTCACTGACTTCCTCGCCGCGCTTGCAGTGGCCGGACAAGACGAAGAGGAGCTGCAGTGTCGGGTCCGTGCGGCGGCATCCTCCTCGCGGAGGTCAGAAGAGGAAGATCCGAAGATGTGCTCTTCCATGGCGTCTAGAGGAGGTGGCGCTTCTCCTGCCGGATTAGTGGCACATCTTGCAGGCTAGCAGTGATTGGAGGGGATGCCTTTGCAGATCCTCATTGTTTCTCCGCGAGAGGAGCTCGTCGATGATCCATTTTTCTCCATAGATTCACTATGGCTCCATATATTCACCACGGAGGTGCTCGAGGAGGAGCTTCTTCTCTAGACGCCATGGAAATCGTCAAGGTGCGCCTCCGCTCCCCCTCCCCATTCCCTGTAGGTGTTGGATGATGGTTTGGCATTTAATCTTCAGAATCTTAACTCCTTGATTCCCCCTGTACCACCGATTCCGCAGGAGAGCAACACACAGCTGAAGAACTCGACATGGAGGATCTGAAACCTCGCAAGAAGAAGGAGGTGACCTCTTTTTCTTGGACTGTAGCCTAATTGTGTGAGATTCTATTTGGTTGGGTTTGTTTTAGACGATTCTGGGCAAAGAAGTTTGCCAGCCTTCAAACGTTGGCTGCTTAAAAAAATTATCACTAAAATGTTAGGTTATATTCTATCTACCCCTTCGAGCTAAGTGTGGCTCGTCTGCAGAATTTGGCTTGGTTTCCATGGGAGACAGCATGCCATTTTCTTTTCCTGCATTAATTAGCCTAAGTTCTTTCTACCAGTGCCTGATGAATGTTTGCTAAATTTTTAATTGACCATATTAAACACCTCCTCCTCACTGTATCTTCATGCTTCACTCCAGGTGGTTCATGTCATGATCAGTCGTTTCTTTTGTCACATGGTAAAGGGCGCTGATGATGCATGCTATGTAGTCTGAATCTCCCTTGAAAATAACCATGAAAATCAATCCAAGTTTTCTCTTTAATGTGTAGGGCAAACATGTGGGGAATTACTCACTAGTAGTAGTAGCAAAGCTAAGAAATGCACAGACACAAACAAAACCCAGAACCTGCGCCCGGGCGGTATCTGCATCTGCATCTTCGGCCTCTTACCCGTTCACTGTGTGGGTGACCGGACCACAACATTAAGTATGTCTGATATACTTTTCGTAAATAATATTTGCAATATGACAATATCATCAAAAATGTGTTTGTGCTATGTCAGTAATTTAATTCTCGTAGAAATAAAGTTTCGATTCATATACTGACAAAATGTGCATGGCATACTAGTTCAGGCGAATCATTGTTTAACACGGATACACACAGGCGTGTTTATGGATGTGCACTGCCCTTGAATGTGAAGAGCTATTCAAGATGTTGCATTTTTGGTGGAGTTCAATGCCTTGGCTAGAGGAGGATGCCACAGCAGGTTAAACTCCTCCCCCGTTGCGGAGCAGTCCACGGTGCCGTCACCGTCGTCCTTGCCTTCGAGCCATCCGTGACGCTGGCCATCGCTTAGCCCCTCGCCGCGCGGGACACATAGATGGATGAGGAACTGAGGATGCCGGTAGGAAGCAGCAGCTCGCTGTTTCCTTTTTCCCCGCCAACGCTAAGCGAGAAGAGAAGGTGAGATCGAATCCATCTGGTCTTATTCTGGTTATCACTACTTGGTCCATTCAACAACATTTTGATGCCTTCGAATATGATTTTCAAAATTGTATCAACCTAGGTTGATAGGTACCATTTGTATAAATTATTCACATAGTCTTTAAGTGGATTGTTGAAGAGGCAGCCAAATGTATTAAGCCAAGATAGTGACACATAGGATGACCTGTGTTGCTTTTTCCATTAATGGATTATTCTCCTCCGGGCATATACAGAGTACACAGGAGGTGTTAATTTGTTAGAATAACCTGACTGTCAGAAGTGCATGTGACTTATACTGAATCTTTGCTTATCTGAGGGTTTTACTACTTTCCTAACTCTGCTCCGCACTGATGGAGATTTCTCTTCCTTTGTATCTCTCTCCCTTTGTCCCTTCTCAGTTTCTTTCTAAATGCAACAGACCATATATGATTTGAGACCTACCCGGGCTTGAGCAGTATACCATAGCCATTTGGTTTCCCAAAGGGAGCCTTTTAATTCTTTTTCTGCAATACCATGAACATATCTGAATGTTAGCATTGGTTCTAGCCGATGCTTAATTTTTTTTGACGTATTCGCGACTGAATAAGCCCACGCATACATACTCGTGTATCTGATTTTGTGTTCTGGTCCTTTCTCTGTCATTGATTTTGAGCATGTATATGCAGTACTGGCAGGATGAATTGATAGATATGTTGGACCTATGCATTTTGTATTATCTAATGTTTGTGATTCTCTTTGCTATTCAGCTTATTTGGTTTGTGGTGATTGTAATTGACAGGCAGCAGCAAGTCAGGCATATGAAAGGGTATCAATAGTGGACAAGATGATGACTCCAATTGATTTGGTGTGGAAGCATGGCACATTGATAAATGTTGGAAAATATCAGATCAGAAAGCTAGAGGTGATCATTCTATTCTTTACTGGCGAATCTCTGTTCCTTACTAGCTCAGGGAACTTGCACCAAACAAACTGATTGATGATCTTGCAAACCTCGTCAATTTCACTTGATTCCATTGGGATTTCAGAATTCTGTCACCAACTCTATCTCTTATTTAAATTAGCTCTCTCGCACCGACCCATAAATTAGTTGGCTTAGTCGGTAACTTAGTAGTATGATAAGTTTCAGCATGCCCTGCTTCAAACATTTTTTTGCGTATGTAAGAATAATTGTTGACATTTGAGATTAAATCTATCTCATGTATTTCTTTATGCCCCGTCGCCGATGACCCTTCCTGCAAGGCAACGGCTGCCATTTCATATTTCTTGAATGCCAAGAGAGAAGTGTGATTAATAAGACCTCACTCAAAATTAAATCTGAGTATAAAAGTTGTCATTTACCACAAGGAAATGTTGCCCTGATGATTGATGCTAGCTGTGGTTAGATCAAAGTATGATGTCTTCTTGTACCTACTGTTGATGTCCAAATCATATGTCCTTGGGCATATGATGAAGCTAGACACGAGTCTTTTTTTCTTTGCGAATAAGCTAGACCCGACTTATTATATGACGTTATCCAAGATGATCTTGTTTGAAAGAAATTTGAGTGTGTATCACAATCCCAAAGCCAACAAAAAAGGTTTTATCTGCCAGACGTCATCAAAACAAGCTCACATTGAAGAACAGTCCTTATGTCTTTGTAATTATACATTTACAGATGATAAGGACCGTGTATACTTGACCTTCTTGTTGGTTTGTTTTATTTGTACAATGCTCGCCCTTGATGTAAAGGTACAACACAGTATCGCTTATTGCCTTTACATGCCACTAAATTTGTACTCAATATATGAATGGGGCCTCCCTTTCCATGTGTATAACCAATTCGTCATCATAGTGCTACTGCCCGAGCGAGCATTTCTTCTACTTAATGTTATTTGTCGCTTGCGTCTGCATGTCATACCGATGACCCAAAAAGCAGGCGGAATGGGCACTGACCAACATGGCATCTCACAGGGTTGCCTCATTTGACACAAAATAACCCAGCTGGATTAGTGCGCATCGATCTGATGCTTTGCGGAATCAAAGCATTGAAATTCTTGTTTTAATGCTTTAGAATATGATTGCCTTCAAAAAAAAATCATGCCTTTGTTAGTTTGTATGTCCTGTTGGTGCGTGTTTACATAATTCTTGTAGTTGTGTAAGTTTTGCACAATTGTGAGGCCTTTAAAATGCTAAAAGCTTCACACCTTTGCTTTTGCAGTTTCGCTGAATTGAACTTCTCTAAAATATATCAAACCAGATCTTACTCTTAGATATTTAGTTTAGGTGTTGCTGTTACTGCATACCATTCTCCAGATGGAGGACTTGGCTTCTTCAGTGAGCACAATCCAATACTACACTTCGATTCAATAGAGTGCGAGGTAAATTCTTCTTACCTGATGTGGTTACATCTAAGTAAAAATTTCCTTTTGGTGCTTCAACACCAACCGGTCTTCTGCCTATAGAGTTATTTTTATTTATATTTCTTGAGCTGCTGCAGTTGCTTCTCATTTTTTTAATTTGTTTCTTGATATAGCTTAATTCAGGTTTAAGTGCGTTGCTGTTGGTCGCCTCTTGTGATTGCGTACAGCTTGCTTCTGACATAGCCAAGATTTAAAGGAGAGGGGGGTCAATGTTGATGACTTGGAACTTTTTGGTGCATCATGCTATGCGGCTAAGGTGGAATGCCTTATCCATTGAAGCTTTTGTTTCTTCATCTAACATGTACACCTTGAACAAAACCATCTTCTTTTTTGTTTCTTTTTTTTCAACTCTGGATAGGTCACACTGACAGGCACTTGGTGAGATGTTTGAAGCTGCTCGTAGTATCATGACCTGGCTTGGAGATTCTGCCAAGGTATCATCTGCAGTATCATGTCTGTGTTCTGTCTAAACAGCATGCGATGCTTGATGCTGTAATTACATTGGCATCAGAAAATCCACTTCAATATCATTTTTCGGCTGCTTTATAGTATCAGTGCTGCTATTTTTATTTGGTAATCATGGATTGCAAATTTGCAATTAACTGAAGCTGCAAATTGTGATATGTTGCCTTGTGGTTACGTTTTTATAAGGAAATATTTAGTAATTGTGAATTTCATCCTTCTAATTTTTTTGGCACATGTTGGAAAAAAACATTGGGTGGTTATCTTAAACTTTGTTTCCGTTGGCATCATGTGAGTGCCCCAACAGATAGAGTGTTCCTTTTTTCTATATACCCACTACAGTGGTACGTATCCTTCGTTACAAAGAGCCAGTTTGTCATTGCGGTGTTTTTCTATTCACTTAAATCTGTACATAGTTAGATGTCTTTCCCGATGTGCAAAACTCGATGGATGACACATGAACTGCTTGTTTAATAGATGAAATTCAGGGATTAATGGCATTCATAATATTGATTATAATGCTCTGTACATATATATTACACATATGCTAACTGCAGTAGCCAAAAAGAGTGGTTCGTGGCGAAATAGAGTGCAATGCACGCGCTAGCATGATCAGATGATTGCCAGATCAATTTCGAAGCCTGGCTGATGAATGACTAGCTTATATGGTTCTGTTGTTGCAGGCTGGGGTTTTCTTTCTTGTGCAACTGAGGCAGAAGAACCTGGTGAAATTTGTTGGGTAGTGCTGCAAGCACGAACACGGGATGTTGGCGTACAAATTCATGAGCGTCAGGAGCCTTGAGACGCACCTCTTCAGAAGTGAGTTCTTCACTGCTTTCTGCTGTCAATTGATCATTCCAAGTATTAGTATGTTTGGTGGTTCTTGAGATCAGCAAGATAAAGAATTTTTTTACTCCCTCCTATTCATAATAAGTGTCGTGGTTTTAATTTAATTTGAGCTAAAACCATGACACTTATTCTGGATTTGAGGGAGTAATTCGGAAATCTAAGCATGTACGAGTGCCATCTGGTCCATTGATGATGAGTTGTTCTTGTCCGATGAACTTTCTTTTCCATAAGTCACAAGTCAAGAGGATAGCTGAGCTCTCTCCCTTCCAAAGGGACAACACTTTCTCTTTTTAAAATCAGATGAGTGTAGATAGTGGATATTTACTAAAAAGGGATATTGGATATTTTGGATCGAAAAATTACTTGTCCGACCAGCTTCTTGGTACTTGCAAGTTACAACTCTTGGTCAATGTGGAGGAGGAAACTGACCTAAAACATCCTATTTCCTTCAGGTATAAAATGGCTCCCTCCTGCGGATGATAAGGATGAAGATTGCCGTCAGCCCAAGGGCCTTGCCTCTCTCCATGACGCCACCCTGCCGGTGACCTACAAACAGGCTTCCAACATCTTGCTTGACTAGGTCAGTCACATGTAACTTCAGGCTTTCTGCTAAGAAAAGGAACAGTTGTCAAATGTCTCTCATTTTGGAACTACAGTGATGGTTACTGAAAAATGGGGTTGAATAGTACATCACACCTCTTATGCTGAAATTACCACAAAAGTATCTGACAAATGAAATTTTTTTTTATCTTGAATCTTAATTTCAAATCTTTACCTTTTGACCAGTTGAACCATCCAAGATGCCATGTTTCTAAACTTTAGCTAGGCCAGTGCGTTAAGTGTAGCTCTGACCTGACTGGAACTCTGCATATTCTTGGATGGATGCCAAACCTGAGAAAACTGATGAAGATACATTTTGCCGTCATGGTCACATAATTGTCCAGCAAGATATGAAGCTTCATGTGTACTTTGCCCACCTATATTTGATAATGAATCCACTTTCTGAACAAGAGTGCTTTAAAGTATTTACTCCAGCAGTTATTTGTAAGCCATGAACAGGGATCTAACTTATTTCCATCTTTCTTTCCCCCACGGTGCAAGCTCCAGGGTCAGTCTGAGCCTCCACAAGCTCGACATTGGGGCCGACGCTCTACACGCTTGCCAACGTGGTGGTCATCGAGGTCAACTCGATGGCCAGTGTAGTACCAGGAGGAGAAGATGTGAAAAAACGGTGCAAAGTGTGCCTTACGATGCTAGGAACCGTGCATCTACTTTTCGCCAATGCATGGTTGCTTTTGAACCACCTCTCTTCTTTGTAATCAGTCATTTAGGCCGCAAGAATGATGTATCTCTGTTCATATAAGCTTATCCATATATATGATGCTCCTGTCTTTGCTCACCTGATGTGTTTTATTAATGTGCATTGCGCCAACAATGCATTTTTACTGCTGTAACTTATTTTTCCACTCAATAAGATGGTACTGTCACTTCTGTTGGATTGCTCTGCTTTCTAGAGTTCACTGCGTTATATAAGTTGAACAACAGTTGCATGAAAAGGACACTGCATAGTGACGCCTCAGGAGCAACAGCAAGATTGGTGCGCCCAGTCACGCCGAGGAGGCGCGCCCCTGTCACTAGTTAAACCCAATAAGAGTCGCCACAATGGCGCCTTCTCACTCGTTCCACATCATCACAGGAACGACAAAAAGAACACAGCCCGAGAGCATCGATTGGTTGTTTCAGATAACACCTCCTCTGACTTTCCCCTCCTCACGAAGTAGCCATCTCCTGCAGTCCTGCCCCACGCCTTTTCTTTCTCTCCCAAAAAATCGCATCCCGCAAGCTAGGTTGCCGCCGCCGCCACATCCCAGCTCCTCCGGTCCACCTCCCCCCCCCCGACCTTCTCGTCGTCGCGTTCCACACAGCTTCATGATGGTTGCAGAGGAGGGGGAGGAAGGGGATGGAATCGAGGTGCCCACGGAGACCCTGGCTCAGGGCGGCGAGTTGTGGAGGTGCGGTGATTTCTCCGATTTGTTGGTCGTTTTATGCTGAGATCTTGCCCCTGTCCCTGATCTTGTTGATTTTGTAGGGTTCTTGCAGATTGTGCTGGTCGTTCCACGGCGTTGGAGTGGGCCAACTGCCCGACGGGCCGCAAGATGGAGCTGCTCTCCGAGCAACGGCTGCTCTCGGCTGTGACCATGAAGTGAGGCACCTTTTGTTTGTTTCTCTACTTTCTTGCTTTTGCTGTGTCAAAGGCCATAGCCTCAAGTCCTACCAGTATATGTTGAGAGCAGCTTGATTCACAAGATGTTAACATGATGAGTGATTTGGAATTGGTCTTGGTAATATTACAAGTAAGATTTTGTTTGACTGCATTTTGATTAACATGCATCCTCCTTGAAATGAAAATTTAACACAACTGAATTTACATGGCTACTGAAAATCATGTTCCAGTTTCTACTCATCTGTAGCTCATCTAATCTCTTTGATTATTTGATCCAGCTTGCTACAATGGATGAATCTCTGCTTCTTTTTACTGCTATAAGCACATGAATCGCCATATCCAATTGTTTACATATCGTATAGTCGTTGGCTAATTCTTTCCTTTAATAATTAGGGAGAAATAATATGCATGTATTGTGTAACTTATGCAGATATGCCAATGTGCCATATCAAAAAGATGAAGCATTTTCCAGACATTCAGTACTTGGACCGAGTGGGTTTCAGGTCCAATGGACAGGGCCTGTCACTGGTGTCAAGATATAATTATTATGTTCTCAATTTTCATTATCTCCAACGCTGGCCACCAAAGGAAGGCTGGCTTCTTCTCTGGGTCTTCTCTTGGTAGCACCATCGTAACAAGATACCACTCATTCATATTTATAACATCTGTTGGCATCATGAAGGACACACAAAATGGAATGAGATGACGCCAGAGTTAAGCTTACAGCTGCTTTGGAAGGTTCGAGGACGCCGACATTCAGGACCACCCCCCCTGAAAGAAGTTGATGGAGAGGTTCCTACATTTGTCAGGTAAAGTTTTACATTAGCATTCTTGCCAATGGAAAGCTGTATGCAATGCCAAGGGAATCGCACCAGTGACAACTTACAGGAACCAGATGAGTTAGACTTAGCTGTACCTGCATGGATTATAAATTAAGGGCCATATGTTCAGTACAGGGGTTATGTTTTCTAGCAGAACATTCTAACTTGTGAATTTATGACTGAAAAGATATTCATCAAGCAATCATGAAAACTTAAAACTACAGCAACTCCACGACTATCCTTTTAGAAAAGAGATACCTTATGCAATTGAAGCGTTAGATTCTCAAGAACCGGTAAATGTTCAAGCATAGAAACAAGTGGACGGAGGTCTGGTTGCACATACCACTCATTTAGCAATAGTCTTTAACTTGCTATAATGTAGGGCACCATCTGAAATCCCTTCCAAAAATGAACTGAACAAAGTGCACATCAGTAACGGTTCAGGGTACAGTGTAGAGAGCTAGAAGGAGTAGTGGATATGAAAATTTGAATAGATGTAGAGACCTGTTCATAGTTTCTGAAGCTGAAGAAATTGTACAGAGAAAGGTATGAAACAGTGAAGCAGACGGCAAGCCACCATGTGAGGCCACGCCCTGTTCCTTTCCCCGCTGGTCTCGCTCACTTGCGGATCAGATGTTTATTCAAAAAAATAAGAAAGGAACCACAACACTTACACAATACTACATAGATTGGCAGAAAGAGAAAGAGTGATAGAGATCAGGGGCAAGGGGGAGAAGGATTCAGAGAATTTTACCTTGGCATCACGGACGGAGCTGCCACCTCGACCCGGCTCCCCCGTCTGCCCGCAGCAGCAACAGCTGACCGAGCGGATCCCTGTACCTCCCCCTGTGTCGTCAGTACTATACAAGTGCATCTCCCATTTAATTATGGCAAGATACTAACCATATGGTGGTTGACAAAATCTGGATAGCTGAGATTTCAAAGTCAGTTACAGGCAGCAATAGTTTGGAGGAACTGAATTCTGATATTTACACAGTTTGTTCTTTTGTTAATTGGACCGTCTTTGAATTAATTGTCATGTATGCTGCTGCAAATTGTATCCGTAATGTTTAAATCATCTTTAAAAATCACCAGAAATATGGAGTTGTCATTGATGCTTCACGTCCTCATTTGTTTATAAATGATTTTGTGTCCATGAGGGATATGCATATTTGTATTTGTTACAGTCGATACCCAGCATGCCGATTGTTGTGATGGACATACTTGGGTTTAGTTATTATCTTGTGTGTGGTTATGTTTTCTTTCATCCTATCTAAGAGTAGTAAATCTGTATCTTGCTTAGCTAAAGAGCATTTGTTAATTATTCTAGCATGACGAATCTGGTGCTGCTATGGTTGAGGTACAATCTGTTGATGTAGCAGTAGAAAAACGTGATCTGAAGCAGATGGTATAACTGGTAGGAACTTGTACCCTACCAGGCCTGGGACGTAACCAGTAGGGGAAGGAGGGAGCTGGGCGAGGCGATGAGCGGCCGCGCCGGCGGTTGGGCGCCGTCGCGGAAGAGGAGGGAGATGGCGGCGGCGGCTAGGGTTCCGGCTCCTCTGGGAGCCGGGCAATAGAGATAATAATCTTCTTATTGCTTGATTCCAAAAAGAGTCTTACAGCCTATATTTATAACCTAGATAACTTGCATAAGAATTAATCTAAGATAACTTGTGGGCTAAGATTGCCCGGTGGGCCTAGCTAAACCGGCCATAACACTTCTCCCCGCCTGCACAAACAACTCGTCCTCGAGATGTAGGGTGGGGAAGCGCTGGCGGAACTCCTCGAGGTGATCAACCAGCGTCAAACACCTTCTCGACAGCTGGGGCGGCTAGGTCGGCGGCGACGGCGTCCTCCGGAATGTAGTCTGCAACCTCCAGGTAGAAGAGTCGCGGGCAGGCATGGCCGGGCGTGTAGGGCTCGTCGCAGTTGAAGCACAACCCTTGGCGGCGACGCTCGAGTAGCTCGGCTGAGGTGAGCTGGCGGAACGGGCGCGCCGCGGTCACGGCGAGGAGTGCCGCAGAAGCCTGTGCAGGCCGACCCTGTGCGGAATTCAGCCCGGGTAGCGACCCAGCGGTCCGGGACGGTGATTCCTGCTGGATGGCCACCGCGCGGCGCTCGAAAGCGCGGGCGTAGTACATGGCCGACTGGAGATCCTGGGGTCCCCGAAGCTCCATGTCCATGCGGATGTGATCCGGAAGTCCACCGACAAAGAGGTCGGCCCGCTGCTGCGTCGTCACCCCCGACGCATGGCATGCCAGGGCCTGGAAACGATTGGCGTAGTCCTGCACCATGGAGGTGAATGGAAGGCGGCCGAGCTCCGTCAGGCGGCTCCCGCGAACCGGAGGCCCAAAGCGAAGGAGGTAGAGCTCGCGGAAGCGCTCCCAAGGGGGCATGGCGCCCTCGTCCTGCTCGAGGGCATAATACCAGGTCCGTGCCGCGCCGCGGAGGTGATACGAGGCGAGCCAGGTACGCTCCGATGCGAGGGTGCGCTGCCCGCGAAAGAACTGGTCGCACTGGTTGAGCCAGTTGAGGGGGTCCTCCGTGCCGTCATAGGTGGCGAAGTCGATCTTGGTGAGCCGTGGCGGTGTCTGGGTCGGAGCGCCGTGTCGAGCTGGCTCATAGGTGCGGAGCAGCGAGGCGGGAGGCGCCTGGTCGGAGTACTCCGAGTAGGGACCCGCGGAGCTGGATGGCCCGCCGAACTGCGGAAACGGGGTCGGCTGCTCCGGAGCCGTGGTGTAGACCGGCGATGGCGAAGACCCAGCCGCCCACGCTGGAAGTGGCGACGGGGAGGGCGGGAACCGGACCTGATGAATCGGGAGGCCGGTCGGTGAGGGTGCCCCCAAGCTAGGCAGGGGCAGTGTCGGTGGTTGGAGCGTCGGTGGCGGGGGGTGGGCGGGGGCGTCGGTGGCCGCGGGAGGGGGTGGCTGCAAGTACCACAGAGGGGCCGCGGCCGGCGTAGTCCCGCTGGAAACGGCAGCAGGGGCTGCCCGGTGCAGGTCGGCGCGGAGAACAGCTGCAGCGGTCCGGTGGCCGCCGCCTGCGGCATCTGCTGTAGCGGCCAGGGGCCCGAGGACAGCGTCGGCGCCAAGGGCCAGAGGGGCACGCCGTACGGAGAGACGCCCTGGGGCGGCCACGGCGTGTGGCCGTAGGTGGCAGGGGGCGCCGTCGGCAGGGGCATGTAGGGCCCGGCCGCATACTGCTGCTGTTGCAAGTAGAGGCTCTGGACGGCGGTGACGAGGTCTCGCAGGGTGGCCGTGACCTGCTCCGGTGTGAAGACGGCGGACGGCGGTGGCGCAGGAGGAATCGTGGAGGACGGCGCGGCCGGGGTCGCAGTGGAGACGGGGCCCGCCAGCGTGGTTGATCCGGCGGCGGACGTCGTCGGCGCGGTGAGGGACGACGCCGGCAGCATCGGTGCGGTGAGGGACGGCGCCGTCGTCATCGGCGCGGTGGATCCGCTGGAAAGCGCCGGCGGTGGTGGTGGCAGCGACATGATCGGAACTTGGTCTCTGATTACCAAATTGGTAGGAACTTGTACCCTACCAGGCCTGGGACGTAAGCAGTAGGGGAAGGAGGGAGCTGGGCGAGGCGATGAGCGGCCGCGCCGACGGTTGGGCGCCGTCGCGGAAGAGGAGGGAGATGGCGGCGGCGGCTAGGGTTAAAGGCGGCTAGGGTTCCAGCTCCTCTGGGAGCTGGGCAATAGAGATAATAATCTTCTTATTGCTTGATTTCAAAAAGAGTCTTACAGCCTATATTTATAACCTAGATAACTTGCATAAGAATTAATCTAAGATAACTTGTGGGCTAAGATTGCTCGGTGGGCCTAGCTAAACCGGCCATAACAATAACAGGTATGGTTTGCAATATGTAATTCATTTATAATCTCTATATGGTTCTCTGTTTTTTCTTTAGTTGAATCTACGCACACTAAATTATTACTAGGGATCTTCTGCAATTTTTCTTGGTTTTGTTTGACTACCTATCATGAATCCATTTCTTTGGTCTCATTGATTTAGCGAGCAATAATTTATTCTGGAATGGCAGAAGGTATAGCTTCATATCTATACAATTCTTTCCTTTTCAAGAAAATAGGCCATAGCTTGAATGCCAGGAAAACTAATGGACCATGAATGGAAGAGTTTGGTCAGATTCTCTCCAATGCATTGTATAATTTATTAAGAATCCCATATTCTTTTGCAGTTAATTAATATCATTTGTATTGCCTACATTGTAGCCCAAATTCATGGAACCCCCATCTCCGTCTCGCTCGTTTCATCCTCTGTGCTCTTTAGCTATCCCCATCTGGATGGATCGGTGGGTGGGTGACGCGGGCGTGGAGGAGCTGGGGATAAGCTACCGGACAAGCGTTCGGAAGCCGTCGCGGATGTCGTTGACATGCTGCAGGACGCACCGTTGAGGTGGCCGTTCTGCTCAGGAGTCGCTGGGGATGCCACCAACTGCATATGCCTCTTCCATGGTTCCATCCGTTAGGTGTTGATTTTCACTCCTTTGTGAGCTTTGTCTTAATTTATCTTTCTGCCCCTTCTTTGGTTAGTCTTTTTGTAACCCCAAAAGGTCATGTATGTCTTGTTTACATATACACATGGTTTTTATGATTAGAAATCGAGTATTTAGTTAATTTCTAAGGCGATTGATCTATATGGGCTATTGTTTTTCTCTTGCTACAATGGAACCATGTTGACCTGAAGTTGAGCTATGTGCCACCTTGCATGATATCGGTATGTTGGTATTAGCTTTAGATGTGATCACTATTGCTTATGACTGTAGTTGTAGTTTCACTAGTAGCATGCTAGCAGTCATCATATATTAGCTGAGTTGTATTTGTGTTGTGTACATCAAGATGAAAATCAAGAGAATTCTGATGTGAGACACTAAAAGGTTTCCTTTTTATTTGGTTCCTCAGTTGTTCAGATGATTATTTATATCAAAAATATGCCATGTGTTCTGATGCATGCCATTTTCTGTTGCAGGAGGAGCAATACTCGGGGTGTGAGAGTTAAGAGAGAATCTGCTGAAACTGAGGTGACAATAGATCAGGTACTTTACTTCTCTTTTAACTCACACTGATATTGATTCAATATTATACACTTATTTTTGTATATAATGCATTCTTGCAGATATGTAAGTAGCAATATGTTGTATATAATGCATTTTGCTGTTTAGCCTTTTTAATTTTAACCGGCAAATAGTTCGAGAGCTTGAGAAACTCCCACTGCAATAGACTGATAAATAAGTAGGAAGAGTTTATGTACGAGACGCTGTCTATCTCTTGCAGAATGGCAATATATTATGCCTTATTTTCACTACAAACATGTTTTATATATAGTCAGCGTCTGTAAAAGACTTCCATGGAGAGTTGACACATTGTCCAGCCTTTGGAAGTTTAATCTTGTGTGATGGTAGAATTGACAATATTGCAGTATAGCTTGTTTGAGTATAACATGGCCTCTTGATTTTATTTATAAAAAATCCTTGTTCGTTGCATGGTTTTGTTATCATAACTCTGCTTCACCAAGTTTTATTCTGAATGTGATATGAGGTTTTAGCCAAATTGTTTTTTAATTTATGAGCAGGCATGTAATAATGGAGGTAATAGCTGAGTTCCCAGCTTGAGGAGGCTGGCGTGGGCAAATCAGCAAGGGCTTGGAGCTTGTCAAAGAGAATGTACAACCTACTATCTGTTGAACCGATCTAGATCAAGCAGAGGTCAACGAGGTGTTGGACATCTGCTTTGCACTGGAAGGAGTAGGGAAGGCGTTGTTCTGGAAGCGACGGGGGTGGTGGGCCGCGCCCGTGCCATCGCCGTCGCTGACGCTCCACCTTGATAGCGCCGGTTGCGAGTTGCTGACGCTCCACCTGGACGGGTTGGGAGTCGCTGACGCTCCACATGGACACGGCCGGCTGGGAGTTGCCGCGTGGGAAATACATGTTCGAGGACCACGTCATGCTTGTCATGTGCCTGGTGCTAGACGCAATGGACCGTCATCGGCAACGACCAAGAGAACACGCAAGTCGTCTACGTAAGACGTCTACGACCTCGACAGGGAAGTGCTGCCCTTTGCACCAGCGCAGTTCGACAAGCTTGTAGCATCAGTTATAGTGTTTTGTACAAAGGTAGAACTTTATATTGATCATGTAAATAGCGCCGATGTGGCAGTGCCACTCAACTGAAGTGACTTTTTTTTGAATGAAACGTGAATTGGAATTTAAAGCTGAAAAAAGGTTGTTGGATGGGCGTGTGTCCTACCGGGCACCGCCCAACCACCCTGCAGGCGGCGCGCCATGGGCGCGCCCCATCCCCTAATACATACAGATGTCTGGTACATGTGTTTGAATTTTCATTAATTTTTTTTCATATGTGGTGTATAAAAAACCAAATACATGGACCTAAATGGACTTGCCTTTTGTTGTTTTTGGCCACAAATTTTGTGTTGTTTAGCCCACAGTCAACATATATCACTTTTTTCAAGAAAGAAAATATATTAATATCGCGAAGAAATCAATTATACTCGGCCTATGTAGCGCATGTCCAAGACATCAAGGATACACACAGCCAAAAAAGAAAAAAAAAGACTCACCATGGTGATCAGTCACTAGCAACAACAACACTCTAACCACCACCAAAGACAACACCCATCTTACAAAAAAGGTTCTCCAAAAGCAATGCCTCCAAGAAGGAAACAATGCACAAGCGTTGTTGTTGCCTAATCGAAGATCTTGAGTTTTCACCGTGGAGAAATTCCAAGTTCACCCGCAAAAAAAAAGAAGAGAAATTCCAAGTTCATCCAAAAATAATGACTCAACGAGGCCATTGACAGGTACAACCAATGAAGGCCAGAACTTGGAGTTTCACCCTAGGAACCAAGACTCGATACTCGAGGAGTGCCATTGCAATCCCGAGTGCTGCCACCCCTGCTTGCCGAGGCCGCTGTTGCAAGTCACCAAACACCTAGCACACAGTCTTCATCACATCTAGTACACCTTTCAGCCAACGCTTCAAAACCTCCGATCGCAGCCACCATGGCTTTCTCCACCTCTATCATGCCTTTGGAATCTTGACTTAGAAATGTCCCATGACTCCAATAAGAAAGCGAAGCTTCACGTCGCGCCCTTTAGAAGCTGTGTTGGTTGATAATATGAGCGTGCACGACCGGAGCCTTTCTAATCTAGATATCCAGGGGCGACATCCGCCAACCCATATAGATCAGTGATGGGGAAGACCAGAACATGACAACGGCCAAATCGAAGTGGTCAACGTTTGGTAGAAAGACGCCATGGCGGACGGCGATTGCTAGGGCCAAACCACCACAGCACCAAGCGCGTCCAGGCCATGGCCAGTGCGCCTGGCACACCTACCATGCCTCACCGGCGCAACTAGGCCGCCAGTTGCATCACCACCAGTGTCCCGCGGGGTCGTCGACCACCCCCAACCCAACGGCCTCCATCCCTGATCAGATCTAGGCATAAATTCTCATATCTGCCACCAAGGCCGGCGCCCACTCCAGGGCTTATCAGAGCCACCGCGCCATGGGGTTGCCCACCAGCGAGCACATCATGGGAAGGGGACGCCGTGACGCCCCACCATGCAGAAGAGAGGAGGCCCTGCGCCCCATCCCGCACGCCTGGGGAGGAGATCCCCGCTGCCGCCAACACCACAAGGGCTTTGCCCAATGGCACTCGTCGGCAGGTGCAAGGGAAGTGTCGGCAGGGAAGGAGAGCCTGATACGTCTCCAATTTATCTATAATTTTTTATTATTCCATGCTATTATATTATCTGTTTTGGATGTTTAATGGGCTTTAATATGCACTTTTATATTATTTTTGGGACTAACCTATTAACCGGAGGCCCAGTGTCAGTTTCTGTTTTTTTTGCCTATTTCAGTGTTTCGCAGAAAAGGAATATCAAAGGGAATCCAAATGGAACGAAACCTTCACGAGGATCTTTCTTGGAACAAACGCAACCCAGGAGACTTGGAGTATAACTCTGAAAGTCCATGAAGCTTCCACGAGGCAAGGGGGCGCACCCAGGGGGTAGGCGCGCCCCCACCCTCGTGGGCCCCATGGAGCTCCACCGACGTACTTCTTTCGCCTATATATACTCTTATACCCTAAAAACATCTAGGGGAGCCACAAAACCACTTTTCCACCGCCGCAACCTTCTGTACCCGTGAGATCCCATCTGGGGACCTTTTTTGGCGATCTGTCGGAGGGGGAATCGATCACGGAGGGCTTCTACATCAACACCATAGCCTCTCCGATGATGTGTAAGTAGTTTACCACAGACCTTCGGGTCCATAGTTATTAGCTAGATGGCTTCTTCTCTCTCTTTGATCTTCAATACAAAGTTCTCCTCAATGTTCTTGGAGATCTATTCGATATAATATTCTTTTGCGGTGTGTTTGCCGAGATCCGATGAATTGTGGATTTATGATCAAGTTTATCTATGAACAATATTTGGTTCTTCTCTGAATTCTTATATGCATGATTTGATATCTTTGCAAGTCTTTTTGAATTATCGGTTTAGTCTGGCCTACTAGATTGATCTTTCTTACAATGAGAGAAGTGCTTAGCTTTGGGTTCAATCTTGCGGTGTCCTTTCCCAGTGATAGTAGGGGCAGCAAGGCATGTATTGTATTGTTGCCATCGAGGATAAAAAGATGGGGTTTATGTCATATTGCTTGAGTTTATCCCTCTACATCATGTCATATTGCCTAAAGCATTACTCTGTTCTTATGAACTTAATACTCTAGATGCATGCTAGATAGCGGTCGATGTGTGGTGTAATAGTAGTAGATGAAGAATCGTTTCGGTCTACTTAACACGGACGTGATGCCTATATTTCATAATCATGCCTAGATATTTTCATAACTATGCGTTTTTCTATCAATTGCTCGGCAGTAATTTGTTCACCCACCATAATACTTGCTATCATGAGAGAAGCCACTAGTGAAACCTATGGCCCCCGGGTCTATTTTATATCATATAAGTTTTCGATCTACAATTCTAGTTTACTATTTATTTTATTTTTCAATCTTTACTTTTCAATCTATACAACAGAAATACCAAAAATATTTATCTTATTATCTTTATCAGATCTCACTTTTGTAAGTGACTGTGAAGGGATTGACAACCCCTTTATCGCGTTGGTTGCGAGGTTCTTGATTGTTTGTGCAGGTACTAGGTGACTTGCATGTAGTCTCCTACTAGATTGATACCTTGGTTCTCAAAAACCGAGGGAAAATACTTACGCTACTTTGCTGCATCACCCTTTCCTCTTCAAGGGAAAACCAATGCATGCTCAAGAGGTAGTAAGAAGGATTTCTGGCACCGTTGCCGGGGAGATCTACACACAAGTCAAGACATGCCAAGTACCCATCACAAACTCTTCTCCCTCGCATTACATTATTTGCCATTTTCCTCTCGTTTTCCTCTTCCCCACTTCATCCTTGCCGTTTTATTCGCCCCTTTTTTTGTTCGCCTCTTTCCGCTTGCTTCTTGTGTGATTGTGCGTTGGATTGATTGTTTGTCACGATGGCTCAAGATAATACTAAATTATGTGTCTTTTCCAATACCAACAACAATGATTTTATTAGCACTCCGATTGCTCCTATTACCTATGCTGAATCTTGTGAAATTAGTGCCGCTTTGTTGAATCTTCTCATGAAAGATCAATTTTCTGGCCTTCCTAGTGAAGATGCCGCTACCCATCTAAACAACTTTGTTGATTTGTGTGATATGCAAAAGAAGAAAGATGTGGATAATGATATTGTTAAATTGAAGCTATTTCCGTTTTCTCTTAGAGATCGTGCTAAAACTTGGTTCTCTTCTTTGCCTAAAAATAGTATTGATTCATGGAATAAGTGCAAAGATGCTTTTATCTCTAAGTATTTTCCTCCCGCTAAGATCATATCTCTTAGAAACGATATTATGAATTTTAAGCAACTTGATCATGAGCATGTTGCACAAGCTTGGGAGAGGATGAAATTAATGATACGTAATTTCCCGACACATGGTTTGAATTTATGGATGATTATACAAAACTTTATGCTGGATTGAATTTTTCTTCTAGAAATCTTTTAGATTTGGCCGCGGGAGGCACTTTTATGGAAATCACTTTAGGAGAAGCTACTAAACTCCTAGATAATATTATGGTTAATTATTCTCAATGGCATACTGAAAGATCCACTAGTAAAAAGGTTCATGTGATTGATGAGATTAATGTTTTGAGTGGAAAGATGGATGAACTTATGAAATTGTTTGCTAGTAAGAGTGTTTCTTCTGATCCTAATGATATGCCTTTTTCCACTTTGATTGAGAATAATAATGAATCTATGGATGTGAATTTTGTTGGTAGGAACAATTTTGGTAACAACGCTTATAGAGGAAACTTTAATTCTAGGTCGTTCCCTAGTAACTCCTCTAATAATTATGGTAATTCCTACAAGAACTCTTATGGAAATTTTAATAAGATGCCCTCTGATTTTGAGACTAGTGTTAAAGAATTTATGAATTCACAAAAAAATTTCAATGCGTTGATTGAAGAAAAATTGCTTAAAATTGATGAGTTGGCTAGGAACGTGGATAGAATTTCTCTTGATGTTGATTCTTTGAAACTTAGATCTATTCCACCTAAGCATGATATCAATGAGTCTCTCAAGGCCATGAGAATTTCCATTGATGAGTGCAAAGAAAGAACCACCAGGATGCGTGCTATATAAGATTGCTTTGTGAAAGCGTGTTCTTCTAGTTTTCATGGTAATAATGATGTGTCTCCTATTAAATATTTGTTTTCCAATATGAATCTTGATAAAGATAGGACTGGAGATGAGTCAACTTTATTTAAAGGGCATTCCAATGATTCGGAGTTTTTAGATCTTGATGCTAAAATTAATAAAAGTGGGATTGAAGAGGTCAAAACTTTACATAGCAATGAACCCACTATTTTGGATTTCAAGGAATTTAATTATGATAATTGCTCTTTGATTAATTGTATTTCCTTGTTGCAATCCGTGTTAAATTCTCCTCATGCTTATGGTCAAAATAAAGCTTCTACTAAACATATCATTGATGTTTTAATGCAATCTTATGAAGAAAAACTTGAACTAGAAGTTTCTATCCCTAGAAAACTTTATGATGAGTGGGAACCTACTATTAAAATTAAGATCAAAGATCATGAATGCTATGCTTTATGTGATTCGGGTGCTAGTGTTTCCACGATTCCAAAAACTTTGTGTGATGTGTTAGGTTTCCGTGAATTTGATGATTGTTCTTTAAATTTGCACCTTGCAGATTCCTGAAGGAAATATGCCCTAGAGGCAATAATAAAGTTGTTATTTATATTTCCTTATATCATGATAAATGTTTATTATTCATGCTAGAAATGTATTAACCGGAAACTTAGTACATGTGTGAATACATAGACAAACAGAATGTCACTAGTATGCCTCTACTTGACTAGCTCGTTGAATCAATGATGGTTATGTTTCCTAACCATAGACATGAGTTGTCATTTGATTAATGGGATCACATCATTAGAGAATGATGTGATTGACTTGACCCATCTGTTAGCTTAGCACGATGATCGTTTAGTTTGTTGCTATTGCTTTCTTCATAACTTATACATGTTCCTATGACCATGAGATCATGCAACTCCCAAATACCATAGGAACACTTAGTGTGCTATCAAACGTCACAACGTAACTAGGTAACTATAAAGATGCTACAGGTGTCTCCGATGGTGTTTGTTGAATTGGCATAGATCGAGATTAGGATTTGTCACTCCGAGTATCGGAGAGGAATCTCTGGGCCCTCTCGGTAATGCACATCACTATAAGCCTTACAAGCAATGTGACTAATGAGTTAGTTACGTGATGATGCATTACGGAATGAGTAAAGAGACTTGCCAGTAACGAGATTGAACTAGGTATTGAGATACCTACGATCTAATCTCGGGCAAGTAACATATCGATGACAAAGGGAACAACGTATATCGTTATGCGGTTTGACCGATAAAGATCTTCGTAGAATATGTGGGAGCCAATATGAACATCCAGGTTCCACTATTGGTTATTGACCGGAGACGTGTCTCGGTCATGTCTACATAGTTCTCAAACCCGTAGGGTCCGCACGCTTAACGTTCGGTGACGATCGATATTATGAGTTTATGTGTTTTGATGTGCCGAAGATAGTTCGGAGTCCCGGATGTGATCATGGAAATGACGAGGAATCTCGAAATGGTCGAGACATAAAGATTGATATATTGGACGGCTATATTCGGACACCGGAAGTGTTCCGGGTGATTTCGAAGAAAACCGGAGTGCCGGAGGGTTACCGGACCCCCCCCCCCCCCTGTGGGGGGGGGGGGAACTAATGGGCTACATGGGCCTTAGTGGAGAGAGAGAGAGGGCCGGCCAAGGTAGGGCCGCGCGCCCCTCCCCCTCTAGTCCGAATTGGACTAGGGATGGGGGGGGGGCGCCCCCCTTTCCTTCTCCCTTCTCATGTCCTTCCTTCCCCATTCCTTCTCCTAGTTGGACTAGGAAAGGGGGAGTCCTACTCCTAGTAGGAGGAGGACTCCTCCCCTCCTTGGCGCGTCCCAAGGGCCAGCCGGCCTCCCCCTTGCTCCTTTATATATAGGGGCAGGGGGACACCCTAGAACACACAAGCTGATCATTGATCCCTTAGCCATGTGCGGTGCCCCCCTCCACCATAATCCACCTCGGTCATATCGGCGTAGTGCTTAGGCGAAGCCCTGAGCCAGTAGTTTCATCATCACCATCATCACGCCGTCGTGCTGATGAAGCTCTCCCTCGACACTCAGCTGGATCGAGAGTTCATGGGACGTCACCGAGACGAACGTGTGCAGATAGCGGAGGTGCCATACTTTTGGTGCTAGGATCGGTCGAATCGTGAAGATGTACGACTACGTCAACCGCATTGTCATAACGCTTCTGCTTACGATCTACTAGGTTACGTGGACAACACTCTTCCCCTCTCATTGCTTTGCATCACCATGATAGATTTTGCGTGTGCGTAGGAATTTTTTTTGAAATTGCTGCGTTCCCCAACAGTGGCATCCGAGCCATGTCTATGCGTAGATGTTATATGCACAAGTAGAACACAAAGGAGTTGTGGGCATGGGTATATACATATTGCTTGTCGTCACTAGTTGATTCTTGATTCGGCGGTATTGTTGGATGAAGCGGCCTAGACCGACATTACGTGTACGCTTACGCGAGACTGGTTCTACCGACGTGCTTCGCACATAGGTGGCTGGTGGGTGTCAGTTTCTCCAACTTTAGTTGAATCAGATTCAATGAATATGGTTCTTTCTGAAGATCGAAAATCAATCACTATACCGCATTGTGGTTTTTGATGCGTAGGTAAGAACGGTTCTTGCTCGGCCCATAGCAGCCACGTAAAACTTGCAACAACAAAGTAGAGGACGTCTAACTTGTTTTTGCAGGGCATGTTGTGATGTGATAGGGTCAAGACATGATGCTAAATTTTATTGATGAGATGATCATGTTTTGTAACACAGTTATCAGCAACTGACAGGAGCCATATGGTTGTCGCTTTATTGTATGAAATGAAATTGCCATGTAATTGCTTTACTTTATCACTAAGTGGTAGTGATAGTCATAGAAGCAATAGTTGGCGAGACGACAACGATGCTTCGATGGAGATCAAGGTGTCAAGCCAGTGACGATGGTGATCATGACGTTGCTTTGGAGATGAAGATCAAAAGCACAAGATGATGATGGCCATATCATATCACTTATATTGATTGCATGTGATGTTTATCCTTTATGCATCTTATTTTTCTTCGATAGTAGCATTATAAGATGATCTGTCACTAAATTTCAAGCTATAAGTGTTCTCCCTGAGTATGCACCATTGCTACAGTTCGTCGTGCCGAGACACCACGTGATGATCGGGTGTGATAAGCTCTACGTTCACATACAACGGGTGCAAGCCAGTTTTGCACATGCAGAATACTTGGGTTAAACTTGACGAGCCTAGCATATGCAGATATGGCCTCGGAACACTGAGATCGAAAGGTTGAGCGTGAATCATATAGTAGATATGATTAACACAGTGATGTTCACCATTGAAAACTACTCCATCTCACGTGATGATCGGACATGGTTTAGTTGATATGGATCACGTGATCACTTAGATGATTAGAGAGATGTCTATCTAAGTGGGAGTTCTTAAGTAATTTGATTAATTGAACTTTAATTTATCATGAACTTAGTACCTGATAGTATTTTGCATGTCTATGTTGTTGTAGATAGATGGCCCGTGTTGTTGTTCCATTGAATTTTAATGCGTTCCTAGAGAAAGCTAAGTTGAAAGATGATGGTAGCAACTACACGGACTGGGTCCATAACTTGAGGATTATCCTCATTACTGCACTGAAGAATTACGGCCTGGAAGCACCGCTAGGTGACAAACCCACTGCAGGAGCAACACCAGATGTTGTGGACACCTGGCAGAGCAAAGCTGATGACTACTCGATAGTTCAGTGTGCCATGCTTTACGGCTTATAACCAGGACTTCAACGACATTTTGAACGTCATGGAGCATATGAGATGTTCCAGGAGTTGAAGTTAATATTTCAAGAAAATGCCCAGATTGAGAGATATGAAGTCTCCAGTAAGTTCTACAGCTGCAAAATGGAGGAGAATAGTTCTGTCAGTGAACATATACTCAGAATGTCTGGGTACCACAACCACTTGACTCAGCTGAGAGTTAATCTTCCTGATGATAGTGTCATTGACAGAGTTCTTCAATCACTGCCACCAAGCTACAAGAGCTTCGTGATGAACTATAATATACAAGGGATGGATAAGACTATTCCCGAGCTCTTCGCAATGCTAAAGGTTGCGGAGGTAGAAATCAAGGAGCATCAAGTGTTGATGGTCAACAAGACCACCAGTTCAAGAAAAAGGGTAAAGGGAAGAAGGGGAACTTCAAGAAGAATATCAAGCCAGTTGCTGCTCAAGTGAAGAAACCCAAGTCTGGACCTAAGCCTAAGACTGAGTGCTTCTACTGCAAAGGAACTGGTCACTGGAAGCGGAACTGCCCCAAGTATTTGGCGGAGAAGAAGGATGGAAAAGTGAAAGGTATATTTGTTATACATGTTATTGATGTGTACCTTACTAATGCTTACAGTAGCGCCTGGGCATTTGATATTGGTTTTGTTGCTAATATTTGCAACTCGAAATAGGGGCTATGGATTAAGCGAAGATTGGCTAAGGACGAGGTGACGATGCGCGTGGGAAATGGTTCCAAAGTCGATGTGATCGCCGTCGGCACGCTACCTCTACATCTACCTTCGTGATTAGTTTTAGACCTAAATAATTGTTATTTGGTGCCAGCGTTGAGCATGAACATTATATCTGGATCTTTTTTGATGCGAGACGGTTATTCATTTAAATCAGAGAATAATGGTTGTTCTATTTATATGAGTTATATCTTTTATGGTCATGCACCCTTGATGAGTGGTCTATTTTTACTAAATCTTGATAGTAGTGATACACATGTTCATAGTATTGAAGCCAAAAGATGTAGAGTAGATAATGATAGTGCAACTTATTTGTGGCACTCCCGTTTGGGTCATATTGGTGTAAAGTGCATGAAGAAACTCCATTCTGATGGACTTTTGGAATCACTTGATTATGAATCACTTGGTACTTGCGAACCATGCCTCATGGGCAAGATGACTAAAACTCCGTTCTCCGGAACAATGCAGCGAGCAACAAAGTTATTGGAAATCCTACATACTAATGTATGTGGTCCAATGAAGATTGAGGCTCGCGGCGGATATCGTTATTTTCTCACCTTCACAGATGATTTGATCAGATATGGGTATATCTACTTAATGAAACATAAGTCTGAAACATTTGAAAAGTTCAAAGAATTTCAGAGTGAAGTGGAAAATCATCATAACAAGAAAATAAAGTTTCTACGATCTAATCGTGGAGGAGAATATTTGAGTTACGAGTTTGGTCTTCATTTGAAACAATGCGGAATAGTTTCGCAACTCACGCCACCTGGAACACCACATCGTAATGGTGTGTCCAAATGTCGTAATCGTACTTTACTAGATATGGTGCGATCTTTGATGTCTCTGACTGATTTACCGCTATCGTTTTGGGGTTATGCTTTAGAGACAACTGCATTCACGTTAAATAGGGCACCATCTAAATCCGTTGAGATGACACCTTATGAACTGTGGTTTGGCAAGAAACCCAAGTTGTTGTTTCTTAAAGTTTGGGGTGCGATGCTTATGTGAAAAAGCTTCAACGTGATAAGCTCGAACCCAAATCGGAAAAATGTGTCTTCATAGGATACCCAAAGGATACTGTTGGGTACACCTTCTATCACAGATTTGAAGGCAAGATATTCGTTGCTAAGAATGGATCCTTTCTAGAGAAGGAGTTTCTCTTGAAAGAAGTGAGTTTGAGGAAAGTAGAACTTGATGAGTTAATTGTACTCGCTCCCTTATTGGAAAGTAGTTCATCACTGAAATCAGTTCCAGTGATTCCTACACCAGTAAGTGAGGAAGCTAATGATGATGATAATGAAACTTCTGATCAAGTTACTACCGAACCTCGTAGGTCAACCAGAGTAAGATCCGCACCAGAGTGGTACGGTAATCCTGTTCTGGAGGTCATGTTACTTGACCATGACGAACCTACGAACTATGAGGAAGCGATGATGAGCCCAGATTCCGCAAAATGGCTTGAGGCCATGAAATATGAGATGGGATCCATGTATGAGAACAAAGTGGACTTCGGTTGACTTGCCCGATGATCGGCATGCCATAGAGAATAAATGGATCTTCAAGAAGTAGACTGACGCTGACGGTAATGTTACTGTCTACAAAGCTCGACTTGTTGCAAAAGGTTTTTGACAAGTTCAAGGAGTTGACTACCATGAGACCTTCTCACCCGTAGCGATGCTTAAGTCTGTCTGAATCATGTTAGCAATTGCCGCATTTTATGATTATGAAATTTGGCAAATGGATGTTAAAACTGCAATCCTTAATGGATATCTAAAAGAAGAGTTGTATATGATGCAACCAGAAGGTTTTGTCGATCCAAAAGGTGCTAACAAAGTGTGCAAGATCCAGCGATCCATTTATAGTGTGATCAAAGCATATGGTTTTATACAGACTTTTGGAGAAGCCTGTATTTACAAGAAAGTGAGTGGGTGCTCTGTAACATTTCTGATATTATATGTAGATGACATATTGTTGATCGGAAATAATACTGAATTTCTGAATAGCATAAAAGGATACTTGAATAAGAATTTTTCAATGAAAGACCTCGGTGAAGCTGCTTATATATTGGGCATCAAGATCTATAGAGATAGATCAAGACGCTTAATTGGACTTTCACAAAGCACATACCTTGGTAAAATTTTGAAGAAGTTCAAAATGGATCAGGCAAAGAAAGGGTTCTTGCCTGTGTTACAAGGTGTGAAGTTGAATCAGACTCAATGCCCGACCACTGCAGAAGATAGAGAGAAAATGAAAGTCATTCCCTATGCTTCAACCATACGTTCTATCATGTATGCAATGCTGTGTACCAGACCTGATTTGTGCCTTTCTATTAGTTTAGCAGGGAGGTACAAAAGTAATCCAGGAGTGGATCACTGGACAGTGGTCAAGAACATCCTGAAATACCTGAAAAGGACTAAGGATATGTTTCTCGTATATGGAGGTGACAAAGAGCTCATCGTAAACGGTTACGTCGATGCAAGCTTTGATACTGATCCGGATGACTCTAAGTCACAAACTGGATACGTGTTTTTATTAAATGGTGGAGCTGTCAGTTGGTGCAGTTCCAAGAAAAGCATCGTGGCGGGATCTATGTGTGAAGTGCAATACATAGCTGGTTCGGAAGCAGCAAATGAAGGAGTCTGGATGAAGGAGTTCATATCCGATCTGGGTGTCATACCTAGTGCATCGGGTCTAATGAAAATCTTTTGTGACAATACTGGTGCAATTGCCTTGCCAAAGGAATCCAAATTTCACAAGATAACCAAGCACATCAAGAGATGCTTCAATTCCATCCGCGATAGGTCAAGGAGGGAGACATAGAGATTTGCAAGATACATACGGATATGAATGTTGCAGACCCTTGACTAAGCCTCTCTCACGAGCAAAACATGATCAGCACCAAGACTCCATGGGTGTTAGAATCATTACAATGTAATCTAGATTATTGACTCTGGTGCAAGTGGGAGACTGAAGGAAATATGCCCTAGAGGCAATAATAAAGTTGTTATTTATATTTCCTTATATCATGATAAATGTTTATTATTCATGCTAGAATTGTATTAACCGGAAACTTAGTACATGTGTGAATACATAGACAAACAGAATGTCACTAGTATGCCTCTACTTGACTAGCTCGTTGAATCAATGATGGTTATGTTTCCTAACCATAGACATGAGTTGTCATTTGATTAATGGGATCACATCATTAGAGAATGATGTGATTGAGTTGACCCATCCGTTAGCTTAGCACGATGATCGTTTAGTTTGTTGCTATTGCTTTCTTCATAACTTATACATGTTCCTATGACTATGAGATCATGCAACTCCCGAATACCGGAGGAACACTTAGTGTGCTATCAAACGTCACAACGTAATTGGGTGACTATAAAGATGCTACAGGTGTCTCTGATGGTATTTGTTGAGTTGGCATAGATCGAGATTAGGATTTTTCACTCTGAGTATCGGAGAGGTGTCTCTGGGCCCTCTCGGTAATGCACATCACTATAAGCCTTGCAAGCAATGTGAATAATGAGTTAGTTACGGGATGATGCATTACGGAACGAGTAAATAGACTTGCTGGTAATGAGATTGAACTAGGTATTGAGATACCAATGATCGAATCTCGGGCAAGTAACATACCGATGACAAAGGGAACAACATATATCGTTATGCGGTTTGACTGACAAAGATCTTCATAGAATATGTGGGAGCCAATGTGAACATCCAGGTTCCGCTATTGGTTATTGACTGGAGATGTGTCTCGGTCATGTCTACATACTTCTCGAACCCGTAGGGTCCGCGGGCTTAACGTTTGGTGACGATCAGTATTATGAGTTTATGTGTTTTGATGTACCGAAGATAGTTCGGAGTCCCGGATGTGATCATGGACATGACGAGGAGTCTCGAAATGGTCTAGACATAAAGATTGATATACTGGACGGCTATATTCTGACACCGGAAGTGTTTCGGATGATTTCGGAGAAAAACAGAGTGCCGGAGGGTTATCGGAACCCCCCCCCCCTTGAGGGAGTCCTGGATTAGGGGGTCTCCGGACAGCCGGACTATATCCTTTGGCCGGACTGTTGGACTATGAAGATACAAGATTGAAGACTTCGTCTCGTGTCCGGATGGGACTCTACTTGGCGTGGAAGGCAAGCTAGGCAATACGGATATGTATATCTCCTCCTTTGTAACCGACCTTGTGTAACCCTAGCCCTCTCCGGTGTCTATATAAACCGGAGGGTTTTAGTCCGTAGGACAACATACAATCATACCATAGGCTAGCTTCTAGGGTTTAGCCTCTCTGATCTTGTGGTAGATCTACTCTTGTACTACCCATATCATCAATATTAATCAAGCAGGACGTAGGGTTTTACCTCCATCAAGAGGGCCCGAACCTGGGTAAAACATCGTGTCCCTTGCCTCCTGTTACCATCCGCCTTAGATGCACAGTTTGGGACCCCCTACCCGAGATCCGCCGGTTTTGACACCGACATTGGTGCTTTCATTGAGAGTTCCTCTGTGCCATCGCCAGAAGGAAGGATGTCTCGTCTTTAAAGATGGTACTACTATTGGGGGAGGTTTGGCTATCGGCCAAACTCTCCGGCTAGGCGGGTTCATCATGACCGCCTGTTCGGCCGCCGCACCGACGATGAATTCTCGGGTCATCGAAAACAGCCTCCACGTCAAATCGGCACTCGCCGAATAGATGGATCCAATGGAGCTCTCCTCCTTAAACGAGCTCTTGGATCGCATCGCCGCCTTGGGAGTCGCTACGGACTATGATCGGATTGGGCTTCAACCCGATCAAAGGGAGATTAACTCTCCACCCATCACCCATCATATTGCAGTGGTGGAGGAACAATGCAGCGACCTTTCCTCTATCCCGAGGACCAAATATGTCCGGATTCCCGAGCTCTTCGAGCCGGACGCCCGTTCACGGGAGGACAACACCCAATCCCTGAACTTAGAGTCAGGCAGCGGGCCAGGATTATCGGGTCACACCCCGGAACCGGAACTTTCAAATTGGAAATTCCTCGGCATCAGGTGAGGGTTCGGATTCAATTCCACCCACCCACCCAAACATAAGCGATCTTTCCCACATCAGGCAAGAGCCCCAGGAAACAGTACATCACTATTGGGCCAGATTCCTCCTTGCGATGAACAAGCTTAAGGACTATCGCGAGGAAGACGCAATCCTATTTTTCTGCAATAATTGCACGGATAAGGGAATCCTTAACGCCATAAATCGCCGTGAGATAACACGCTTCGCTGACTTGGCGTCCATAGTACGAAAGTACTATGCGATGGAAAGTGCCTGGAAAACCAAAGTAAACTTTTGGGATAATCCGGCCCTGAATACAAACCCAGTCCGAAACAAAAGGGTGCATTATCACAATACACCCGGGTCAACTACCAAAAAGCAAAAACCCTCTACAGGGTATGGAACCGTACTGGAAGGATGGCTCAACGAACCCTGCAAAATTCATAGTACAGCGGATACAATACCAACGCACAGCCTTAGAGCATGTTGGATACTCCGGCAGGTGGTCAAAAGTGGTGAGGATCTTCTTATCCCACATACCACGGAGCACCATCCGATGGATAACAATACGGTGTTAACATTGTTCGAGACCTTTACGTCAAATAACAGGCGCAAGCGAACACTCCGTAGCATGGCCGAAATCTGCCACCTAGCAGCAACAAATCCATGGAGTGACACGGCTATTACCTTCAATGCCAGTGATGAACCCAAATTCCGAGCAGCCCGAGCACCAGCCGCACTGGTCCTTAGTCCAATCGTGGACGGCTTTCGACTCACCAAAGTACTCATGGACGACAGCAACGGACTAAACCTCATCTATGAGGAAACCCTCCAAAAGATGGAAATAGACTGGAACCGCATCGAGCAAAGTAGCACAACCTTTAGAGGAATTATCCCCAGTCGGGAAGCACGGTGTGCTGGGAAAATCACACTAGATGTGGTATTCGGCCTGCCAGATAATTACAGGTCCGAAGAAATTACATTCCAAGTGGCCCCGTTCAGCAGTGGTTATCACGCTCTTTTAGGACGGGAGGCATTCACAATCTTCCAAGCTGTACCCCATTATGGGTACATGAAGCTCAAAATGCCCGGGCCCAATGGAATCATCACTCTCGCCAGCGATCCGGACACAACACTCTGCGCCGAAAACAAAACAGCCGCATTGGCCCTCGAGGCACTATCCGAAGCGCTCTTGGCCGAGGAATTAACTACGCTACGCTCCACAGTGGACAGGGACGATGTGATACTCGACAAGGGATCCAAGTCCACCTCTTTTAAACCAGCGGATGAAATAGTCAAATTCCATGTCCACCCAATGGACCCTACAAAAACAGCCTCCATCGGGGCACAACTAAGCCCCGCTGTGGATGCCGCACTACGAGAGTTCCTGCGCGAGAATTGGGACATATTCGCCTGGCATCCCTCAGACATGCCAGGAATCCCACGCAGGTTGGCCGAGCATAGCCTCAATATCCTAAAGGGATTCAAGCCGGTCAAGCAAGCTCTTCGGTGTTTCTCTGAACCTAAGAGACAGGCCATGGGAGAGGAACTAGCCAAGTTATTGGAGGCCGGATTCATCTAAGAAATAAAACACCCGGACTGGCTAGCAAACCTGGTGATGGTACCAAAGGACAAATCCTGGCGCCTTTGTGTTGACTTCAAAGACCTCAATAAAGCTTGCCCAAAGGATCCCTTCCCCCTCCCATGCATCGATCAAATCATTGATGCTACTGCAGGACACGATTCATTATGTTTCCTCGACGCATACTCCGGTTACCACCAAATCAAGATGGCGGAGTACGACCAAGCCACAACAGCATTCATCACACCATACGGTCCCTTCTGTTTTAACACAATGCCTTTTGGGCTCAAAAACGCCGGCGCAACATATCAGCGCATGATTCAGACATGTCTGGAGAAACAAATCGGCAAAACAGTAGAGGCATACGTAGATGATGTGGTCATCAAAACCAAACACGTCGACTCTTTGATAGATGACTTGAGGCTCACATTCGACAACCTCCGAACATATGACATCAAGCTCAATCCAGAAAAATGCGTTTTCGGCGTACCAGCCGGAAAGCTCCTGGGATTCATTGTCTCCAGTAGAGGTATTGAAGCTAATCCAGCCAAAATCCGAGCATTGCCACAGTTGGCTACCCCAACAGACCTCAAACAAATCCAGAAGCTAACTGGATGCGTGGCGGCTCTAAGCCGCTTTATCTTCCGCTTGGTAGAAAAGGCTTTACCCCTTTATCGCCTCCTTCGGCGCACCGAACACTTCGAGTGGACGGACTCGGCCACAGCCGGATTGGAATAAATAAAGGCCATTCTGGCAACCAACCCGATCCTGGCCGCACCAAACATCGGCGAACCAATGATGTTGTACATTGCGGCAACTCATCAAGTTGTAAGCGCGGTGCTCGTTGTCGAACGGGAAGCGGACGGACACAAATTCCCTCTTCAAAAGCCGGTATACTATGTATCCACTGTCCTCACTCCATGCAAATCACGGTACCCGCATTACCAAAAAATAGCATATGCGGTATTCATGGCATCGCGGAAACTGCGACACTACTTTCAAGAGTGTTCGATTATAGTAGCCTCGGAAGTGCCACTTAATGATATTATCAATAACCGTGATGCTACGGGCCGGATTGCCAAATGGGCCATTGAGCTCCTCCCATTCAACATAACATACAAACCTCGTCGAGCCATTAAATCGCAAGTACTGGCCGACTTCGTCGCCGAATGGACGGAGGCCGAACTCCCTAAAGAGTACGGTGCATACTCCAATTGGATCATGCACTTCGACGGTTCTAAAATGCTGGCCGGTCTAGGGGCTGGCGTCCCCAACCGAAGATACTATTCGGTACATACTGCAAATATTGTATACAGATTCCAACAATGCAGCCGAATACGAAGCTCTGTTGCGTGGTCTTCGGATGGCAGTCTCCATGGGCATTCAACGCCTGGAGGTGCGTGGGGATTCAAACCTCGCAATACCCCAAATAAACGGAGATTTTGACGCCAAGGATCCAAAAATGGCGGCCTATCGAAATGCCGTCCTAAAAATGTCAGCTCGGTTCGAGGGACTCGAATTTCACCACGTGGCTCGGGAAAACAGTCAGGCGGCAGATATCCTCGCCCGCATCGGTGCAAAACGCGACGCGGTCCCCCCCAACATATTTCTGGAGCGGCTCTTCAAGCCATCCATAGCATGGGAAGGGGACACCGGTAACAACAGTCCGGACCCAGCCAAAATACCCGATACCGAACTCTCTGACACAATCAGAGGCTCCGCCACCGAAATAACACCTTCAACCCATGAAATAATGGCCATTATTGCCCCGTGGACAGAACCATTCCTGGCCTACCTAACTAGACAGGAACTTCCGGAGGACCAAAATGAGGCACGCTGCATAGTGCGGCGATCCAAGGCCTATAGGGTCCATGAGGGAGAATTGTACAAGAAAAGCACTACCGGAGTCCTTCAAAGGTGCATCTCCGAAGAGGAAGGGCAGAATCTTTTGGCAGAAATTCATGCCGGACTCGGTGGTCATCACGCCGCAGCCCGGGCTCTTGTAAGCAAGGCCTTCCATACATGATTCTATTGGCCAACGGCCCGGGCAGATGCACAGGACTTGGTCCAACGTTGCACCGGTTGCCAGCTCTTTGCAAATCAAAGCCACATGCCACCCACCGCCCTCCAAACAGTCCCCATTACATGGCCCTTTGCGGTCTGGGGGCTTGACATGGTTGGACCCCATAAAGGGGGAACCCACAAGAAAAAATACTTATTGGTCATGGTGGATAAATTCACCAAATGGATAGAGGCAAAACCGGTTAAAACAGCTGAATCTGGACCAGTGATAGATCTCATATCCGGGGTTGTACACCGTTATGGCATCCCCCACAGCATCATCACTGATAATGGCATGAACTTCATGGCCGACGAGGTAAAACTCTGGTGCAGCAAAATGGGCATCAAGCTCGATTACGCCTCAGTCTATCACCCACAAACCAACGGTCAAGTCGAGCGAGCAAACGGTCTTATAATGAGTGGCAATAAACCTAGATTAGTGTGTTCCTTAATGAAGTCTAACACGCACTGGGTAGAGGAGCTCGACTCCGTACTCTGGGGGCTGCGGACCACACCGAATCGTAGTACCGGATATACACCCTTCTTTATGGTGTACGGCGCAGAGGCAGTCTTGCCCTGTGACATAATTCATGACTCACCTAGAGTGCACATGTACGAAGAAAGAGAAGACGAGCTCGATCGGCAGGACAATCTGGACACCTTGGAGGAGGAGCGCGACATAGCCAAAGCCCGTTCTGCATTTTACCAGCAACAGGCTCGCAGATACCAAAGCAGAGAAGTACGGGCCAAAACTTATAACGTTGGCGAACTAGTTCTACGCCTGCCGGATAATAAAAAGAACAAGATCGAGCCCAAATGGGAAGGACCCTTCATTATTGACCAAGTTCGGACCGGTGGAGCATACCGACTGTGGGATGCATCGACTAGTCGACTCGAGCCGAACCCATGGAACGCGGCCAGGCTCCGAAGATTCTACGCCTAGCACCGAACACTATGTTAGTCCCCTCCCTTTTTCCGTTTTTTCACAAATACATTATTTGTCTTGTTTTCCTTTCTTTCTTTCTTTTCTTATTTCTCTAGGCCTTCAAGGGTCACCCTGTTCCCTGGTTGCACATTACAGGTGCGCTAGCCGCACTCTTCATACCTGGGGGCTTCCTTCACAGAAGCTTAAATTATTTATCCGGGCTTCATGCCCAACACATGTGTTCTACTTAAGCATGTACCTTTTTCACCATTATATGCATCGATATGACTTAAGTTTTGGCCAAGCTGGGTTGCCTGGCTCTTGTATTTATGCCCTATGTTCCCGTTAATTCGGCTAGGGCATAAGGGGAGCACCTCTGCGATTGTTACTGCCGGGTTAGCCGGATGTGTACCTCAGACTGGGTGGAGCTGAAAGCTAGCGTTCTTAAAGGGAATATTCGGTCGGTGAACAAAAGATGATTTTTATTTCTTGTCCATATCTGCCCCCAGATGCTTTTTTTTGCGTTTCTTATCGCAGTACGGACATGCACTTTAGGGCATGCTTACCCAGGGAAAGGAACCTTTAACGGAACTATTCTCCCTGGAAGATGTTTCTTACTGTCGGATTTCGGGTTCCGGTAGACCCTTAAGGTTCGAACACTGGGGTGTGCGCGGAAATCTCGCCTTCAACCTCTCCGTCTCGAGGGGATCTAAACTACTAAAAGAACTGCACGAAAGACACAAGATTTATACTGGTTCGGGCCACCGATGTGGTGTAATACCCTACTCCAGTGTGTGGTGGATGGATTGCCTCCTGGGGCTGGTGAGGACGAACAATACAAGGAAGAACAGCCTCGCGAGGGTCTGTTCTTGGCTGTGGTGATGAACTGTTGTGAAGAGCTCAGCCACCCTCTCTCTCTCTCTCTCTCTCTCTCTCTCTCTCTCTCTCTTTCTCTCTCTACTTGAGAACCGAACGAACCGATCCCCTCTGAAAACTGAACCGGAATCGAACCCCTTGCTATGTGGGTGGCTAGTCCTATTTATAGAGGCCCTGGTCCTCTCCCCAAATATTGAGCGGGAAGGGATCCAACAATGGCGGGCTAATTTGAAGGGGGACAACGAGTACATCTATCCTGACAAAAGCAGTCTTCGCCTGCCAAAGGCTCTGGAGATGACGCCGCGCTGGGCTCCATGGTGACCTCCGTCTCGTAGTCCTCCTGGTCCTGGTCTCGTTGCACCAAAGTGGCAACCTTTTCCTGATGCCTCGGTACTCCACTGATACGCTTGCTCCCTTTGCACCAAAGAGGAAAGAGGGACGCTGCGCGCGCTGGCACCCACCTGGTGCCCCGTGTCGTCATGGCTTGCGTCATGGGCACCTCACAAGGTACCCCGCCTTGAACTCTCCGCCTCCTCGCGAGCCAGCCTGACGAGGCTGTGCCTGGGGATGCGCCGTGTCGTCCGCCTCGCGAGGCTTGGCCCCTCGCGAGGGTCTTGAGCTTTGTGTTGATGAAGATGGGCCGCGCTGGGCCCCCACTTGAGCCACGCCGCAGGCCACAGGCAGGCAAGTCTGGGGACCCCCGTTCCCAGAACGCTGACACTTACTACCCATGTAATATAACATAACTAGTTGGGCACTTGTCTGATAAAGCACTAATGACCCCTACGCCTGGTCTCCACGCATACCCCGGTTCTTATATAATAGAGCGGGTATTCGGATTCACTCCGGACTATCGGGCCCGGAGGTTGAAGCGAAAAGGTCAGCAACGACAAATGATCTACAATCCGGCTAGAAGGCATTATACATGTCACTTTAATTACATAGTCATATGGACTGACTAAACTCCTCTTCTATACCATCCAACAGGCGGTCTAGCTTACAATCCTGTTGGGAATACTTTGTAGCTAATTCTACTTGCTCATAAACTAAGCTAACGGGGATCTCTTTTCCGCCGGGCCCCACAGGTCTGACCTTGGCCATGTGATTTGGGTCTGCATTGGTATACCGAGTCTTCACCATGGCCCAAGCCTCTTTGGCACCCTGTCGGCAGGCCAATATCTTCCATAATTGGAGGCGCCGCCGTGCTCCCTTGAGCTTCTCCGTAAGCTCTGCAACGCCCTCTGGCAAGGAGACAGATGGACACAAAGCCTGGGCAACACCTTGCATCACCTGCCGAACTTGTTCGTGCAGATATGACAGCTCGGACAGAAGATCACCCACAGACCCGGGCATTTCCTCCGCGGGACGACCCATCAGCATACCTACAGACATAACGCTGTTAGCCGACTTCTTCGCCGAACTCCTTTAGTAGGATTCGTTCAAGCACTTACTAAAAATGCCGCACCGAAGCCGCTTATTCTCCTTCTCGGAGTCCACAAGCTGGCCCCGAACGTCTTTTAGTTCAACGCTCAGCTTAACATTGGCATCTTGGAGACTGTTTTTCTCTAGCATAACCTTACTCAGCACGCGTTTGCCAGCCTCTAGCTGTCCCATAACATGTTGGTCCCCCGGATTTTCTTCGGACTCATCTGCACAATCAATTGTTAGATCTGCAGACACGCCACACACTATATGGTAACCACCATTCTTTAAAGTAAATGTTACTAGCGGGAGCCTTTTTCTGTTCCTGCAATGTGGCAAGAGCGGCCCCCAGTTGGGTCTTGCATTCCTCCAGCTCCTGGGACAGCCTAGTATTCTTCTCTGTAAGAACCTGCACATTATAGATGATCCTTAAATCAGTTCTGCTAACTGTTTCAAGTCTCAGGGGCTACTGATACATATAAATCGTCAGATTCACTCACCCATACATCCTTTACATACTGATCCGTGGCTCTGGCTAGACCATCTTGAGCAGCACGGAGGTACGCCTCTCCAGAATTGAAGGCATCGAATGCCTCTGGTGAGAAACAAGCGTCGCGGAGTACGGCCCGGCGGCGCTTATGATTCATGGCGCTTTCCACTTCTGAGTTTGTAGTGGACAATCTATCCGCATCCTCTATCGGGGGATTATCCGACGCCTGCCCCATATCGCCTTCCGCCTCTATGTCCGGTCCTGGCGCCCGACTGGTGGAAGCTTGATTGGCAGCATGGCCGGACATATTCCGGCGAGCGTTCTTTCTATTAAAGAAATGCGGGCGTCATTACATTTTTAGAAAGACGACAACCACGGAGTGGGGTTTTTCCTATACCTTTGCGCCGGCGTCTCCGTCCTGACCGCCTTCCTTTTTGGCCTACCCGGCCTCGACACCTCTTGTTGGCGAGTTGCCGCGGGTTCGGCAGGGCATCCCGAATGCCTTCCCTGTAAAAGATGCCATGTGTATATGGTGGGTGAAGTGCCTAAAAGGGGATCCTAGTTTTGGAGTTGGGACTTTTTGATTTTTCTTACCTGCGATGCAGGGAGCAATCCGGGATAGTCGGCCGTAATGGCCACCGGGGCATCGTCGCAGCTTAACTGATAGAACTGCCGATCTATCAGTTCAACGGAGATAACTGGATCTTCTTCGAGTCCGGAATCGATGGCCCGGTCAGGGTCCTCTGGTTGTGGAGAAGGGCTGCTGACCTCCTTTATGGCTTTTCGCAGTTCCTGCCGCAAGGTGGCAAGGTGAATACTTATGGCTAAGAATGCGGGAAAAATGGGAGCAGGGAAATATAACTTACCCAGCTTGGAGGATTACATAGAGAATCCATCTCGTGCCTTGATGCGGGTGAACTCCTCTTTCTCGCCCTTGAACAGTTCGGACAGAATCTTCGCTAGAGCGGCAGCATTGTCCGGACCCTTACGCCCGCAGCGGGTGGTGTCATCCGCCCCGTTATAACACCACAAAGGGTGCCCACGATATTGGAGTGGCTGCACTCCCCGCATTATGCAAATCGACATAACTTCGATTATTGTCAATCCGGATTGAGCTAGTGCTTTGATCCGGTTCATCAGATAGAGGACTTCTCCGTTGTCTTCCGCCTGGGGGCTCCGTGGGTGCCAACTTCGACGCTTCTTCAGAGGAGCATTGTTGAACTCGGGTAGACCCCGCCGAACAGGGTCTGGAAGGGGGACGTCCTCCATATAAAACCATTCCGAAGGCCAGTCTTTGGACGACTTCTTCGGGGTACCGGACAGGTATCCGGTATCGGCGATGCACCATATTTCGGCTCCGCCCACTTGATAAAGTGATTCCCTCTATGTGCGAGGGACAAGGCGGAATAGCCTTTTCCACAGCTTGAAGTGAGCCTCGTAGCCCAGGAACAACTCGCAGAGAGCAACATAGCCGGAGATGTGTAGGATGGAGGCAGGGTGAGATTGTGTAATTGGAGGCCGTAGAACTCCAGGAGCCCGTGGAGGAACGGATGAATTGGAAATCCGAGTCCCCTTAGTAAGTAAGGAACAAGGCAAACCCGTTCCCCCATGGAGGGATAGGGAAAGTTCTCCGCTTGCTCCCCGCCATTGTAGGTGGCGAGCCTGGCTCGAACGGGCACCATGTACGCCGGAGGGAGAAATCCCTTAGTCTGCAGCTCGACTAATCGACTGTGTGGGACTGAACACCTCTCCCAATCACCGGGCTTAGGGCTACGGGGGCGGGAGGAGGAGCTGCAGAGGTCGGCCATGCTGGAATGGATGTTTCCGAAGCACACTCTGATGAATTCTCGCTGGGGGAGGATGATATGGATTGGATCTTAGAATCCCCATCCTTTTAATAGACAATTTATTTATCGGGCTAGGGGGGCGAATGTAAAAACACCCTAGCGCCTCGTATTCATTCGACGCGTGGGAGATAGCCCTTATTGGGCACAGAAGCCAAGAGGTTCAACATTTATGGAGCCGGACACTGCTTACGAACACTTGAAAGTTGGATAAGAACCCGCCTTGCAATGTCGAAGACAACACTGCGCGCCAGACTCATCGTCATTGAAGCCTGGTTCGGGGGCTACTGAGGGAGTCCTGGATTAGGGGGTCTCCGGATAGCCGGACTATATCCTTTGGCCGAACTGTTGGACTATGAAGATACAAGATTGAAGACTTCGTCTCGTGTCCGGATGGGACTCTACTTGGCGTGGAAGGCAAGCTAGGCAATACGGATATGTATATCTCCTCCTTTGTAACTGACCTTGTGTAACCCTCGCCCTCTCCGGTGTCTATATAAACCGGAGGGTTTTAGTCCATAGGACAACATACAATCATACCATAGGCTAGCTTCTAGGGTTTAGCCTCTCTGATCTCGTGGTAGATCTACTCTTGTACTACCCATATCATCAATATTAATCAAGCAGGACGTAGGGTTTTACCTCCATAAAGAGGGCCCGAACCTGGGTAAAACATCATGTCCCGTTCCTCCTGTTACCATCCTCCTTAGACGCACAGTTCAGGACCCCCTACCCGAGATCCACCGGTTTTGACACCGACACCCCCCCGGGGAACTAATGGGCCACATGGGCCTTAGTGTAGAGAGAGAAGGCCGGCGCCCCCCTTTCCTTCTCCCTTCTCCTCTCCTTCCTTCCCCCTTCCTCCTCCTAGTTGGACTAGGAAAGGGGGAGTCTTACTCCTAGTAGGAGGAGGACTCCTCCCCTCCTTGGCACGCCCCAAGGGTCGGCCGGCCTCCCCCCTTGCTCCTTTATATACAGCGGCAGGGGGCACCCTAGAACACACAAGTTGATCATTGATCCCTTAGCCGTGTGCGGTGCCCCCTCCACTATAATCCACCTCGGTCATATCGTCGTAGTGCTTAAGCGAAGCCCTGCGCTAGTAGTTTCATCATCACCATCATCACGCCATCATGCTGACGAAACTCTCCCTCGACACTCAGCTGGATCGAGAGTTCGTGGGATGTCACCGAGCCGAACGTGTGTAGATCACGGAGGTGCCGTACTTTCGGTGCTAGGATCAGTCAGATCATGAAGACGTACGACTACATCAACCGCGTTGTCATAACGCTTCTGCTTACGGTTTACGAGGGTACGTGGACAACACTCTTCCCCTCTCGTTGCTTTGCATAACCATGATAGATTTTGCGTGTGTGTAGGAATTTTTTTGAAATTACCGCGTTCCTCAATAATTCCACCATTAAGAAACCTATGGGAAGAATTAATGATGTTATTATTGTTGCAAATAGGAATTATGTGCCCGTAGATTTCATTGTTCTTGATATAGATTGCAATCCTACATGTCCTATTATTCTTGGTAGACCTTTCCTTAGAACGATTGGTGCAATTATTGACATGAAAGAAGGAAATATTTGATTCCAATTTCCATTAAGGAAAGGCATGGAACACTTTCCTAGAAAGAAAATTAAATTACCTTATGAATCTATTATGAGATCCACTTATGGATTGCATACCAAAGATGGCAATACCTAGATCTATTCTTGCTTTTATGCTTAGCTAGGGGCGTTAAACGATAGCGCTTGTTGGGAGGCAACCCAATTTTATTTTTGTTCCTTGCTTTTTGTTCCTGTTTAGTAATAAATAAGTCATCTATACTCTGTTATGATTGTGTGTTTTATGTTTTAATTAGTGTTTGTGCCAAGTAAAGCCTTTAGGATCTTCTTGGGTGATTGTTGTTTGATTTGCTGAAAAAACAGAAAGTATGCGCTCACGAGAATAATTTTCGTTTTTACCAGAGAGCGATAAAATACCAATTCCAACTGCAATAGATCAGTATACAAATTATTTAGGTCATCCTCATTTTTCAGAATTTTTGGAGTTGCCGAATTATTCGAAACCTCCAGATTGCTACAGATTGTTCTGTTTTTGACAGATTCTGTTTTTCGTGTGTTGTTTGCTTATTTTGATGAATGTATGGCTAGTATCGGGGGGGTATGAACCATAGAGAAGTTGAAATACAGTAGGTTTAACACCAATATAAATAAATAATGAGTTCATTACAGTACCTTAAAGTGGTGGTTTGTTTTCTTATACTAGCAGAGCTCATGAGATTTTCTGTTGAGTTTTGTGTTGTGAAGTTTTCAAGTTTTTGGGTAAAGATTTGATGGATTTTGGAACAAGGAGTGGCAAGATCCTAAACTTGGGGATGCCCATGGCACCCCAAGGTAAAATTCAAGGACAACCAAAAGACTAATCTTGGGGATGCCTCGAAAGGCATCGCCTCTTTCGTGTTCGTCTATCGGTAACTTTACTTGAGGTTATATTTTTATTCAGCACATGATATGTGTTTTGCTTGGAGCGTCTTGTATGATTTCAGTATTTGCTTTTTAGTTTACCACAATCATCCTTGCTGTACACACCTTTTGGGGGAGACACACATGAATTGGAATTTATTAGAATACTCTATGTGCTTCACTTATATCTTTTGAGCTAGATAATTTTTCTCTAGTGCTTCACTTATATCTTTTTAGAGCACGGTGGTGTTTTTATTTTATAGAAATTATTGATCTCTCATGCTTCACTTATATTATTTTGAGATTCTCTTAGAACATCATGGTAATTTTCTTTGGTTATGAAATTAGTCCTAATATGATAGGCATCCAAGATGGGTATAATAAAAACTTTCATATAGAGATGGTAATAAAGATGGTAATATTAGACTCATGCTAGTTGGGTATTTGTGAATTTGAGAAATAATTGTGTTGAGGTTTGCAAGTCCCGTAGCATGCACATATCGTAACCGTTGTGTAACAAATTTGAAGCATGAGGTGTTTCTTTGATTGTCCTCCTTATGAGTAGCGGTCGGGGACGAGCGATGGTCTTCTCTTACCAATCTATCCCCCTAGGAGCATGCGCGTAGTGCTTAGTTTTTGATGGCTTGTAGATTTTTGAAATAAGTATGTGAGTTCTTTATGACTAATGTTGAGTCCATGGATTATACGCACTCTCACCCTTCCATCATTACTAGCCTCTTCGGTACCGTGCATTGCCCTTTCTCACCTCGAGAGTTGGTGCAAACTTCGCCGGTGCATCCAAACCCCGTGATATGATACGCTCTATCACACATAAGCCTCCTTATATCTTCCTCAAAACAGCCACCATACCTACCTATTATGGCATTTCCATAGCCATTCTGAGATATATTGCCATGTAACTTTCCACCGTTTCGTTTATCATGACAAGCTTCATCATTGTCATATTGCCTTGCATGATCATGTAGTTGACATCGTATTTGTGGCAAAGCCACCGCTCATAATTTTTTATACATGTCACTCTTGAATCATTGCACATCCCAGTACACCACCGGAGGCATTCATATAGAGTCATATTTTGTTCTAGTATCGAGTTGTAAATAAATAGAAGTGTGATGATTTTCATTGTTAGAGCATTGTCCCGTGTGAGGAAATAAAAAAAGAAAGGCCAAAAAAAGAGAAGGCCCAAAAAATGAGAGAAAAAGAGAGAAGGGACAATGTTACTATCCTTTTTCCACATTTGTACTTCAAAGTAGCACCATGATCTTCATAATAGAGAGTCTCTTATTTTGCCAATTTCATATACTAGTGGGAATTTTCATTATAGACCTTGGATTGTATATTCCAACAATGGGCTTCCTCAAAATGCCCTAGGTCTTCGTGAGCAAGCAAGTTGGATGCACACCCACTTAGTTTCTTTTGTTGACCTTTCATACATTTATAGCTCTAGTGCATCCATTGCATGGCAATCCCTACTCCTCGCATTGACATTAATTGATGGTCATCTCCATAGCCCGTTGATTAGCCGCATCGATGTGAGACTTCCTTCCTTTTTTGTCTTCTCCACACAACCTCCATCATCATATTCTATTCCACCTATATTGCTATGTCCATGGCTCGCGCTCATGTATTGCATGAAAGTTGAAAAAGTTTGAGAATACTAAAATATGAAACAATTGCTTGGCTTCTCATCGGGGTTATGCATGATAGGAGCATTTTGTGTGACGAAAATGAAGCATGGCCAAACCATATGATTTTGTAGGGATGAGCTTTCTTTGGCTATGTTATTTTGAGAAGACATAATTGCTTGGTTAGTATGCTTGAAGTATTATTATTTTTATGTCAATATTAAACTTTCGTATTGAATCTTTTGGATCTGAATATTCATGCCATAATAAAGAAAATTACATTGAAAATTATGTTAGGAAGCATTCCACATCAAAAATTTTGTTTTTATCATTTACCTACTCGAGGACGAGCAGGAATTAAGCTTGGGGATGCTGATACGTATCCAACGTATCTATAATTTTTTATTGTTCCATGCTATTATATTATCTGTTTTGGACGTCTAATGGGATTTAATATGCACTTTTATATTATTTTTAGGACTAACCTATTAACCAGAGGCCCAGTGCCAGTTTCTATTTTTTGCCTACTTCAGTACTTCGTAGAAAAGGAATACCAAACGGAATCCAAACGGAATGAAACCTTCGCGAGGATCTTTCTTGGAACAAACGCAACCCATGAGACTTGGAGTACAAGTCTTGAAGTCCGCGAAGCTTCCACAAGGCAGGGGGCGCGTCCCCACCCTCGTGGGCCCCATGGAGCTCCACCGACGTACTTCTTTCGCCTATATATACTCTTATACCCTAAAAACATCCGGGGGAGCCAAAAAACCACTTTTACACCGCTGCAACCTTCTGTACCCATGAGATCCCATATGGGGACCTTTTCTGGCGATCTGCTGGAGGGGGAATCGATCACGGAGGGCTTCTGCATCAACACCATAGCCTCTCCGATGATGTGTGAGTAGTTTACCACAGACCTTCGGGTCCATAGTTATTAGCTAGATGGCTTCTTCTCTCTCTTTGATATTCAATACAAAGTTCTCCTCGATGTTCTTGGGGATCTATTCAATGTAATAATCTTTTGCGGTGTGTTTGCCGAGATCTGATGAATTGTGGATTTATGATCAAGTTTATCTATGAACAATATTTGGTTCTTCTCTGAATTCTTATATGCATGATTTGATATATTTGCATGTCTCTTTGAATTATCGGTTTAGTCTGGCCTACTAGATTGATCTTTCTTGCAATGGGAGAAGTGCTTAACTTTGGGTTCAATCTTGCGGTGTCCTTTCCCAGTGACAGTAGGGGCAGCAAGGCATGTATTGTATTGTTGCCATCGAGGATAAAAAGATGGGGTTTATATCATATTGCTTGAGTTTATCCCTCTACATCATGTCATCTTGCCTAAAGCATTACTCTACTCTTATGAACTTAATACTCTATATGCATGCTGTAAGTGCATCTAGTGCCACCCCTAGTTGGTTTTGGAGTATTGACGACAAACCTAGTTGAGGAACTAATGTGTTTGTGAGAATTGCAGGATAACACAGGTAGAAGTCCCTCATTGATTCAGTTTTACTACCAGAGATGACCCCTAAAAATGTACGAAGACATTGAAGACAATGGTGGTATATGAAGATATTCACATTGAAGACTATGACAAGAGAAGACACCACGTGAAGCCTATGGAACTCGAAGACTTAGATTCTTCGTAGTTTTATTTCATTTGTGTTGAGTCATAGGAACCACCGTACTGTTAAGTGGGGTCCAAGAGAACCAGTCAGAATGACTGAAGTGATGCCTAATTCAAAACCTATATCTTCGAGCGAAGACTATGAGAGCAAATCTTGTCCAGAGTCGGACAAGTCAGCTTTACTTGTAGCCCAAGTAAAGTTTCCGTGTGAGTTTGAAATCTGACCGTTGGTACACGTGTCAGTTCCTTAGTGACCCAGGGTCATTTCGGACAAATCAGGTCGGGTTGCCCAGTGGCTATAAATAGTCCACCCCCTACAACCATAAACTATTGGCTGCTCAGATTTCAGTGCACGGCTTTTGTCGTTTGAGAGCAACCCACCTCGAAGCCTTTGAGAGAAAATTCCTAGCGAGGAGAAAAGCCCTAACCACCCAGAGCCAGAGTAAATTGGGCATCACTTAAGTCTTCCTGTCTGAGTGATCTGAAGACTTATTACACTTGAGGACTGTGCATCCTCCAGACGGTTAGGCGTCGCGTTCTGAGCATCCAAGAGAAATTATGGATTGCCGGTGAACGAAGTCTGTGAAGGTTTGGGAGTCTACCTTGAAGACTTACCAGAGTGATTGGGCGAGGTCTGTGTGACCTTAGCTCAAGGAGAAAACGGTGAGGACTGGGTGTCCTGAGCTGCGTGTTCAGGACTGGGTGTCCGGGACTGTGTCCTTTGGTTTAAATACCTAGCCGCTCCAACCAGACGTACAGTTGTCACAGCAACTGGAACTGGTCCAACAAATCATTGTCTTCAGCGTGTCACTGGTTTCATCTTCACTTCCTTTTACTTACTGTTACTCATTGTGAAGCCATTGCATGCTTGCTCTATCTTTTGTCTTCACAACGTAACTGTATGATTTGTTTGGCTTCATAACTTCTTCCTACCTGATCCTTATTACACTGCAGCTATTTGTCATTGTGCCTTTACTCAATTGAATACTTGACCATGGCTTGCCTAGTGTAATCTAACTTCCGGTGCATAGTGATAGGCATATCTCTACTGTTTGTCTTCATAACTTTCACGTTTTGAAGACTTTCATAAAAATCGCCTATTCACCCCCCCTCTAGTCGATATAACGCACTTTCAATTGGTATCAGAGCAAGGTGCTCCCTTGTCCTGTGTGATTCGGTTTAACCACCTGGAGTTTTAGCTATGTCGACTGCAGGGATAATCAAAGTCTCCGCTGCATGCCCCGTCTTCGATGGAACTGAATATCCCTACTGGAAGAATAAGATGCGCATGCATCTTGAAGCCATTGACGTCGACCTATGGTATGTCGTCGAAAACGGTGTTCCCAAGGCTGGAGAAGGTGTCACTGCTACTGATGTCAAGAAGTTCACTCAATTGGACTCTACTGCCAAGAATACCATCTGTGGTCATCTGACCAAGGGACAGTACGGCCGTGTGAGTGCCTTGAAGACATCCAAGCTGGTCTGGGACTGGCTCTCCAAAGTCAATGAAGGCATCTCAACCCAGAGAGATTAGAGAATCAGTGTTCTTCGCAACCTCTTCAACCGCTTCAAGCGAAATGACAATGAGAATGCCCAGCACACATTTGACCGGCTCACTGACATCACAAATGAGCTTCAAGCCCTCGGCGCCACTAGGATCACCAAACATGAAATCGTCAAGACGCTGCTGAGATCACTTGACAGTTCGTTTGACATCCTAGCCCTGATGATTCAAGAACGTCCAGACTTCAAGAGACTCGATCCGTCTGACATACTTGAGAGGCTCAACACACATGAGTTTCAGCTTTCTGAGAAAAGAGATATCTACGGTCCAAACTATGGGCGAACTCGTGTCCTGAAGGCAAAAGCTGTGTCCTCATCTAAAGAAGAATCTGACAGCAGTTCTGATGATCCTGAAGACATTGGAAGGGAACTTGCAATGTTAGTGAAGAAGTTCCAGAAATTCACCAAGAAGAAAGGCTTCAGAAAGTCTTCACGATCAAGCTCAAGGAATGATGAAGCATCTGCTCATGACTACAAGAAGAAAACATGCCACAAGTGCAAGAAAACTGGACACTTCATCTCTGAATGTCCACAGTGGGACAATGAGAACAGAAAGAAGAAGAAGAGCAAGGAATATGGTTCTGACGACAAGAAGAAGAAGAAATACTCAAAGTCTTCTTCCAAGTCTTCCTCAAAGTCTTCATCACACAAGAAGAGCTCATCTGGCAAGGCACGTGCGTTTGTTGGCAAGGAAATGGACTCAGAGGAGGAGTCTGCTTCTGAGGAGGCAAAGGTGGAGTCTGAGGAGGAGTCTGATTCTGGCATTGCGAGTCTGGCTACAACATATGTCGCCAAGTCCATCTTCAACACTGAAGACAATGACTTCATCACCAACACCGATGCAAATGACAAGGACGACTCTACTCCTACCTACTGCTTCATGGCACGTGGTGCCAAGGTAAACACACGCACTACTCACTATCAAACATCCAGTGACGATGATTCTGATTGTGATTCAAAGCCCAGCTACAAAACACTTGCTAAAATTGCAACTGAACAACAGAAAGCCATGGAACATATTCAAAAACTGTTAGACAGAAGCGATGATCTGTTGGGTGCTGAAATGATTCGATCTGAATCCTTAATTGAAGACATAAAAAACCTTCACGTTAAGTATCAGGAACTTGAAGATCGTCATGATACTCTCTCAGCTACTCATGAAAAGCTTTCCTATGATTATCTTCAAAGGAAGCAAGAACTTGAGAAATTGAGAGCGGCTCATGAAGACCTTCAAAAGGAAAACGAGTCACTTCGCGCCGAACAGATCAGTTCCGCTCAGGAAGGATTTGAACCACCATGCCTTAAATGCATTGAGCGTGATAATGCTACTTTTGTTGCTGAATGTTCCACTGCTACTGCTGTTGCAATATCTTCAACTGTTGAAGTGGTAACTAACCCCTCTGCTAAGGATACCACTGCTATTGCTGATGAGAATGCTAGGTTGAAGACATTGCTTGAAACAGGGATGTACAAAAGTCTCAAAGGACATCAGACATTATGTGATGTCCTCAAGAAGCAGATTATGAACCGAAACCCTAGGAAAGAGGGTGTGGGGTTCATAAGGAAAATAAATGCAGATGGCTCTTATTGGAAACCTGAGCAGTACCCCAAAACCACATGGGTTGCTGCAAAGGAATCCTCAGCAGATCCATCCAATCTGTATGGCTTCACTTGTGCTAACCCCATTATCATTGATGAATCCTTTGATGCAAACTATAAACTGTTTAAGAATCAGAATGGTGAAGTGTTTGCCAGGTACATTGGTACTAACTGCAGGAATGGACCACCTATGAAGAAGATCTGGGTTCCAAAAACATGTCTGGAAAATCTTCCTGTGAATGTCTTCATGACACCTCACATGAAGAAGACAAACCTCAGACCAAAGGCTTCATACGGTCCAAAGGCTTCATACAGATAGAGGACTCACCTGAGTCGCACTAACGCAAATGTTTTGCAGGGAAACCATACTCAGGCATATGAATATGAGAGAGGTTCTTCAAACCGTCATGTTCATATGACCAAGAACTATTCTGCCTATTCTTATGAGTACTATTGCCCGCCTGCTAGACTGTTTGCTAGGGCTCCAAAGCCAAAATTCTCAGATGCTGCACTTAGACTTATTGCTTCTTAGCCACCCTTGAAGATGTGGGTGGTTAAGAAAGCTTAACTCTCTTTTGCAGGGAAAGGTCTCCAGCAGAAAACCAAAATCTTCTGACGCTATTGCTGGGGACCTTAAAAATCTTGTGGGGCGCAAGATCAAATGCCCGAATGGCATCACTATGTATTTCGTTCCTGCATCGCATGCTACTCTCCCTATTAGTCCTAACCTGGATCTAAGTTTTCATAACCCACTGGCTCATCAAATGTTTTTGCCTCACAATTCTCTTCGTGAAGCCTATCCCCCTAACTGCACTGTAGGGTACTACACCAGCGTCTTCAGAATGGATTATTGACAGTGAGTGTACAAATCACATGACTGGCAAAAGAGGCCTTCTTATGGACTCAACCTTACGTCCATCCGACAAGAGCCACATCACATTTGCTGACACTGTTAAAAGTAAGGTATTGGGTCTAGGTAGAGTTGCAATCTCAAAGGATCAGCACATGGACAAAGTCATGCTTGTTGAATCCCTTGGCTTCAACTTAATGTCTGTCTCAATGCTTTGCAATTTGAACATGGTCGTAATATTTAGAAAATATCGTTGCCTAGTACTAATGGAATCTGACAAGTCTCTAGTGTTTGAAGGGTATCAGAAAGATGATCTGTATGTGGTAGATTTCTCAGCAGGGCCACAGCTTGCAGTATGTCTTCTGGCAAAGGCTTCAGAATGCTGGCTTTGGCATCAGAGGCTTGGGCATGCTGGCATGAGGAACCTCCACACCCTTGCGAAGAAGAAGCATGTCATAGGCATCGAGGGCGTCAAGTTCAAGAAAGATCACTTATGCGGTGCCTGTGAAGCAGGGAAGATGACAAAGGCAAAACATCCTTCGAAGACAATCATGACCACTACTTGACCCTTCGAACTGCTTCACATGGATCTTTTTGGTCCCACTCACTACTCAACTTTTCCCACTACTGCTTGCCTCTATGGCTTTGTCATTGTTGATGATTACTCTAGATATACTTGGGTGCACATAATCCTTTACAAGACTGAAGTGCAGGATGTCTTCAGACGCTTCGCCAATCGAGCTATGAACAATTATGGCGCCAAGATAAAGCACATCAGAAGTGACAATGGCACTGAATTCAAGAACACTGGCCTTGACACATATATTGATACCTTGGGCATCACACATGAATTCTCAGCTCTGTACACGCCACAGCAGAATGGCGTCATCGAATGCAAGAACAGAACACTCATTGAGATGGCCAGAACGATGCTAGATGAGTACAAGACTCCAAGAAAATTCTGGCATGAAGCCATTGACACTGCATGCCATACAATCAACCGTGTTTATCTTCACAAGCTTCTGAACAAGACATCTTATGAACTCCTGACTGGCAAGAAGCCAAATGTCAGTTACTTCAGAGTATTTGGCGCAAGATGCTGGATCAAGGACCCACACCACACCTCAAAGTTTGCACCAAAAGCACATGAGGGCTTCATGCTTGGATATGGAAAGGATTCGCACTCCTACAGAGTCTTCAATCTCTTTCACTACAAAGTGGTTGAAACAGTGGATGTGCGGTTCGATGAAACCAATGGTTCACAAAGAGAGCAACTGCCAGATGTACTAGATGAAGTTCCAGCTAGTGAATCAATCAAGCTAATGGGAACTGGAGAAATTATACCTTCTGAAGCTCATCCTGAAGAAGAACTTATCATCTCAGCACCTGATCCACATGAAGACAATGCTCAGCTTGAAGACATTCCTCCCAACGACAACTTAGATCAGCAAGAGCAAAGTCTTCGACCTATACATCCTCGTGTTGCCAATGAAGTGCAGATTGATAGAATAATTGACAGCATCAATGCACCTGGTTCACTGACTCATTCAAGGGCGACTCAACTGGCAAATTTCTGCGGGCACTCCGCATTCGTTTCAATCACAGAACCCAAGAAAGTTGAAGAAGCTTTCATGGAACCTGAATGGATTCAAGCTATGCAAGAAGAGCTTCAACAGTTTGAGCTGAACAATGTATGGGAACTAGTTAAGCGTCCTGATCCACGGAAGCACAATATAATAGACACCAAATGGATATACCGCAACAAGCAAGATGAGCATGGTCAAGTTGTCAAAAACAAAGCTCGTCTCGTTGCTCAAGGATATACTCAAGTGGAAGGCATTGACTTCGATGAAACGTTTGCTCCTGTGGCCAGACTTGAAGCCATCCGTATACTGCTGGCCTATGCAAATCATCATAACATACTTTTATATCAAATGGATGTGAAGAGTGCCTTTCTCAATGGCAAGATTGAAGAAGAAGTGTATGTTGCACAACCACCTGGGTTTGAAGATCCAAAACATCCTGACATGGTTTACAAGCTCAATAAGGCACTGTATGGCCTCAAACAAGCCCCTCGGGCCTAGTATGACACAGTCAAATACTTCCTGAAGAGCAAAGGCTTCATACCTGGCTCCCTAGATCCCACTCTCTTCACGAAGACATATGATGGTGAACTGTTTGTGTGCCAAATATATGTGGATGACATTATCTTCGGCTGCACCAATCAGAAGTACAGTGAGGAGTTTGGATATATGATGCAAGAGCAATATCAGATGTCTATGATGGGGGAGCTGAAGTTCTTCCTCGGTCTTCAGATACGGCAACAACGCAATGGCATCTTCATATCTCAAGAGAAGTATCTCAAGGATTGCCTGAAGAAGTTCGGTATGCAAGACTGCAAAGGCTTCACAACACCAATGCCAGCCAAACATCATCTGGGTCCTAACGACAATGGTAAAGAGTTCGATCAAAAGGTATACCGCTCCATGATTGGTTCTTTGCTTTATTTATGTGCATCTAGGCCAGATATTATGCTTAGTGTTTGCATGTGTGCTCGATTTCAAGCGGCACCAAAGGAGTCGCATCACTTAGCAGTGAAGCGAATTCTTCGATATTTGGCTCACACCCCAACTCTGGGGTTATGGTATCCAAAGGGCTCAGAGTTTGATCTGGTTGGATTCTCGGATGCGGATTATGCTGGTGACAAGGTTGATCGGAAGTCTACATTAGGCACATGCCACTTTCTGGGACGATCACTTGTATGTTGGTCTTCAAAGAAGCAGAACTGTGTATCCCTCTCCACTTCTGAATCTGAATACATTGCTGCTGGATCTTGCTGCGCTCAGCTTCTGTGGATGAAGCAAACTCTCAAGGACTATGGCATTCATTTGAAGCAAGTACCACTTTACTGCGACAACGAAAGCGCCATCAAGATTGCCAACAACCCAGTTCAGCACTCGAAGACAAAGCACATTGAAATTCGTCATCACTTTCTCAGAGATCATGTTGCAAAGGAAGATATTGATATCATACACGTCAACACTAAAGAGCAATTGGCAGATATCTTCACTAAGCCCTTGGATGAGAAGAGATTTTGCAAGTTACGGTGTGAGCTAAATATCTTGGAATCCTCAAATGTCCTGTGATCAGGCAAACATCCTAACACTTATGCATATTGATGACTTAGATGTGCAACACATGAAGTAACGTATATCTTCAATCAATGAAGACATACATTCTAAGTGTGAATACATTAATGTGGAAATTGACTTCGGAGCGCCACGATAATTGTGCGCCGTGTCTGGGTCTAATACTTCCTATACGGTGGGTAACGCCACCACCAAACATTCTATTTTGAAGTGTTTCACTCATGGAGTTACCTTGCAATGTCTTCACATTTGTTGTGGCTTACATCTCAACATGTCTTCACAATTATCTTCACTACGTGGATTATATAGATATATATATATATATATACTAGTGTTCTATCCTCTACAACATTCACTTATAGCTATGTCTTCTTGTTTGAATCTATTGAACTAAGTGAATGTGATCGGACCCTAATCTCTCTATGCTTTCTATCTCAAATTCTATCTCTCCAAGTCATATGCATTCTATTGAAACTGTCGAATGTCTTCTCTGCGTCCTTGTCAGCATAAGACACAGAGACAAACTTTAAAACCTTTTTCTAAGCTCATTCATCCACAAGAAATCCGGAGAAGTAGGAACGACCACCCGACAATCCAGGCATGCGTGGGATGTGGAACTGCCCCCGAGATTCCGCATGATGGCCACGTGTTGTTCAGAGGCGAATCGCCAGGGGCACCTGTGTAATAGCGCAGTGCCGCCCCTGTGGCTATAAATACACCCTCACTGCGGTCATTATCTCCTTCTTCCTCCCTCGCACGAACCCTAGCGCCACCGCTAGCTCTCGACGACGCCGGCGACGAAACGCTTCACTGCCGCAACCTCTCCGACGCCGTCTTCACGCCGATCGCGGACATCGTCCTCTCCGCCGTCACCGTAGCTGTCTTCCATCGCCAAGTTAGGGCATGGAGGATCGAACTGCTCGGCCTCATCTCCCACTCCGTCTAGCAGTTCCAAGTGTGGTAAATAAAACCTCTTTTTACAGCCTCTTTTGATCCTATAGTTCGGTCACTTTCTGCCATACGAAGTTTCTGTTCACACAAGTTAGATCTCTCTCAGTCTGCATCTCATAACTTGCCTAGAATATTCACTTATGCTTCATAAAGTAGTTAGATTCCTCACTTGTACTGATCTGTGGGTTCGTACAAATCTGGAACCAACTTCTTATCTATGAGTGAATGTCTTCGCACGATGAGGTCAATGTCTTCTAAACTGATTTATCTTCAAAATCTTCTGAGAATGCATATGACCTCTTCCCCTTCCCTCACACCTTAATGCTGTCACAGGTACATGTCCGTGGGAGAATCCCTTGGTTCTCATAGTCTGCATTCATTTGCAGAATTCTTACAGCATCACATCAACTCACCTGCAGCCAGTTCCTGTTTGACCAACAAGAGAAAGCCTTTGAAGCCTTTGAACATATTGAAGCCATCCAGGTTAAAGTTCATGGCTGCAGAAAAACCAGCAAGGAAGGGTGGCAGAAAGTGTCGAGGGGAAACATCAAGAGATCTGCCCGATGACCTCTCAGAGCTGTACAAGACAGATCCTGAAGAGGATTACAATCAGCGCAAGACACGAATCCAATGGATTCGACGCTATTGGGCGGAGCAATGGTTCCAATACCGCTTCGTCACCAAGGAGTACGCTGAGAAAAGCGCCATCAAGAGACCATGGGGAGACGTACTATACAAAAATCTCATGCCCAGGTCCAGAGATGAAGCCATTGCTCAAGGCTTCTACCCGTGCATGGTTCGTGGGCCACAGCCAGCTGAAGCACATCCGTCGTCACTACTCTGGTGTTGTGACGACAATCTGTTCAAGCACAACTTCCAGTTTGCCCAGAAATCAGCGAAGCACAACAAGAAGAAATTGGGCTTAGACTTCAACCCTGGTCCCTCCGCACCAAGGGCAGATGGCACACGCGAGGCAGACCCCAATATCATCGGTCCGTATGCAAATCTTGAGGGCCTCATCACCCGCATCTTAGTCCAAGGGACTGCAGTCAATGACCCTCCTGCTGACTCTGAATCTGATGAAGCGCCTGCTGCACCGGAGCCAAAGCAGTTAAAGAAGCCAAAAGCTTCAAAGCAGGCCGCTTCACCCAAAATCTCAAGGGCGAAGCCATTGGCAACTGCACCTCCTGAAGCCAGTGTGCAGTCTGAAGACTTATCACGAGTCTCCAAGCCCCAGGAAGCCAAGAAGCCTCAGCCACACACAGGCAAAGAGCTCACAGGTGCTGCCATTCTGCGCAGCGAAACCATTGATCTGTCAAGCGATGAAGATCTTGGAGATGACGCTCTTGAGCAGCTCATCAAGAGCAAGGAGGAGGCTGAAATCTTCAACAATCTGCCTCTGTTTGATGTCGCCATCATCCACAACTTTATCGATGAATGGTTTGCCTCACCGAACATAAGCTTTGATGATCTGCAGCTGCCCATAGGCCTTAGCGTCGCCTTCCAAGGCGCTATTGCTTCAGAACTTGCAATTGCCCAGCACATTGTTGAACTGAAGCAGAAAATTGATTTTGAAAAGGCTCAGTTCAAGAAGCACATGGCCAAGCTCAGCGTGCAAGAAGTGAAAAACTTCAAGATCATGTTGCACGAGCTAAAGGAGAACTTTCTGCAGAAGCGTGCAGAAGCTCAGGGTTCGCGGGAGCGAATGAAGACTTTGGCTGATCGCTGTGTGCAGGCCTACAATGAGGCCGAGAAGCGCAAGGCACTTGGGCGTCCCGACATCGACCCCAGGATGGCCGCGAAGAAGAAGAAGAAGCCTGCTGTGCCTGAACCAGAGGCACCAAGACAAGAAGCTGCTCCGATTGTCTTCCCCACTGCTACGACTGGCTCGAAGCCAAAGAGCCGGTCAACCGCTTCAGAACTCAAGAAGACACGGACTGCAGAGGCTGAAGCTAGGAAGAGAAAACACTCTGAAGTCTCTCCTTCTGACCCCACCAAGAAGAAGCGCAAGACCAAGAAAGCTCGGGCTGCTCCCACAGAGCCCTTGATAGTTGAACCTCTCTCTGTCATCTATCCTGACGCAGATCGTCAGCTGACAGTTCATGAGCCTGCTCCCATAGAGGCTCCTGAAGCTGAAGACATTCCAGCAGCCAACCCCAACGCTGCTGAAGACATTGGTCACCAAGACAATGTACAAGATGATGCAACCCTTCCTCAGCTTGAGACAAGCGAATTGATCAGCATTGGTCGTCCTTTGACGCCAATCGCACAAGCTGCGTCATGGGCGGATCGCCCACAAGAAGAAGAATCTAAAGTCCAGCCCACTCCAACTCCAAAGGCGTCGTCTGCATTCCGTAGGCTTCGCAAAGGACCACGGCCTCAAGGTTTGGCTGAAGACATTCCGGCTGCATCAACCGAAGAGCATGAAGAAATACCACAAGCTCCAACTCCCCCGCTACAACAAGAAGCCATTCTCCAGGAAAACGTGCCTGAGTCTGACCCTCTAGCTAGTCAAGTGGAGGCGGAAAATATTGAGGCTGCCACCACCAACATTGAAGCCCATGTGGAGCCCTCCCCAACAACAGCTTCAGAAGACACTGAAGCTACTACTCCTGACACTTCTGTGCCTGAGTCTGCTGCCGGTCCCCAATTCAACTATCATGTTGCGCACATGCCTTAGGTCCAGAAGCCGATCCCACGATTGCCAAGGTTCCCAGGTCCTGCATCAGCTCCTGGCTCCTTTAACGTCAATAGCTTCAGGGCAGATAATACGTTCTTCAACAGCTCCAAGAACCCTTATTCGAGGGAACGGATTGTATCAGATAGGTTCTGGAGCTATCCCCAATGCAGCTATTATTCATGCATCCTATACAACCAAGGTCGCGTCTTCCCGCACAAGCGCCTTGAGGTTGAAGCTGTTGCTGGTCTGCCCGGCCTGGAAGAAGCACTGGATTGCTTCAAGCAAGTGGGTTTGCTGCCATTTATCACCGACGAAGAGCACTGGAATGAAGAGCTTCTGCTTCAATTCTATGCCACCCTTCATATCAAACGCTACAACAGAGATCCGAAGACTTGGGTCCTGGAGTGGATGACCGGCAATGTCCATCATGAAGCCAATGCATTCGATATTATTGAGCTTACCGGCCTGCCCACTCCTGGCGAATTCTTTGAGGAAGGATGTCAACTACATGCTGAAGCAATTGAGAGCATATTCCAGAGGCCTGAACCAAATATGAGTCAGATGCTCTCAATGATGAAGCCATTGCCCCATGATGCACCCTATCCAACTGAGTTCTTTGTTGAAGACCTAGAGTACCTGCCCAGAACCATATATCACATCATCAGGCGGACTCTCTGGCCCATTAAGGGACACTCTCCACATGCCAAGGTTGAGGGTGCAATGAAGACTCTCATATTCTACATCCTTCATGGCAAATGCTTCAATACGCAGGACTTCTTCATACGCCAGCTTGCGGCATCCGGCTCAGATTTATTTGGCTTGAAGTTTTATGCTCCTTGGGTTATGAGGCTGATCAAGCTTCACTCTGCGATTTCATATCAGCCCTCAGCCCGCAACCATCGGATCTTCTTGCCAGATGTGGACACCTCTGCTGAAGCTATATATCCTGAGCCTGCCAAGCAACCATTAAGTCTTCAGAATGCAGAACACCAGAGCTTCACTCAAAATGTTGAAGGTGTTGAAGCCATCTCCAGAGTGTATCTGTTGGCTGGCACCACACATGCACCTGCATCTACTGAAGCCACTGACAGCCCAGCTGCTCAGCGACCCAAGAAGCGCGCTCGTGCCCTCAATGACCAAGAGCTTCTTGTGGCTCTTCACCAAAAGCAGGATAGGAACCACAACTGGCTCAAGAGGCAGATGAAAAGCATCATGGAGGACGTCAATCGTATCAGAAATCTTGCAACCAAGAACGCATTTGTTGCACACGAAACCTGTCGCCGCACTTGGAAAGGACTCACGATGATGTGTCCTGAAGCTGAACTTCAAGAGGATGGCTTCACAGAGCGCTTCAAATTTGACTCCACGCCTCCTCGAAGGGCTATGCTATGCAGAACTCCATCAGTTGAAGATTCAGAGTTCTCTTCCTCTGCTTCCACGGTGACTGCACGGATTATCGAAGAAGAAGACGATGCTACATCACCTCCACCTCCTTCAGCGCGCGTCGAATCTGCACCAAGCTTGTCTGCACCGCCAAACACCTCCACCGACCCTGCTGTGCCTGGGAACGCGTAGAAAACTCTATGTCTTCAAACCTTTTTGGTCATCACTGACAAAAGGGGGAGAAGCATATGATGTTTATAGTCTTCAAGCGGGTCACTATGGGCGGGTGCCTCTATATTTTGCTACATTTTGCTTCGTGCTTACAACTCTCGTTTTGCTACATTTGGTTCTTTGAGTTGTAACACTTAAACTCGATGGTCGTCTGCTACTTGTTTGCCACTATGTTTTGCAAAGATAAATTCCGCATGTACGACGATTAATTTCGCACTTAGATCATTCCGCAGACGTCCATTTTTCATTATGCATGTCATTCTCTTCATATACTTTTACATGCATAGTGGATTGTCATCATAAGTTGAAGTGGATCTCCACAAGTACAACCTGCCATGTGCATTTGCGTTCCAGAAGCAAATTACTTATATGCACATCTTCAGGGGGAGCCCTTGCAGCTTATGAAGACAATTCCTTTACAATTTCACAAATTATATTCCCCATTGAAAACTTCAACTAGTTTGTCATCAATCACCAAAAAGGGGGAGATTGTAAGTGCAACTAGTGCCACCCCTAGTTGGTTTTGGAGTATTGACGACAAACCTAGTTGAGGGACTAATGTGTTTGTGAGAATTGCAGGATAACACAGGTAGAAGTCCCTCATTGATTCGGTTTTACTACCAGAGATGACCCCTAAAAATGTACGAAGACATTGAAGACAATGGTGGTATATGAAGATATTCACATTGAAGACTATGACAAGAGAAGACACCACGTGAAGCCTATGGAACTCGAAGACTTAGATTCTTCGTAGTTTTATTTCATTTGTGTTGAGTCATAGGAACCACAATACTATTAAGTGGGGTCCAAGAGAACCAGTCAGAATGACTGAAGTGATGCCTAATTCAAAACCTATATCTTCGAGTGAAGACTATGAGAGCAAATCTTGTCCAGAGTCGGACAAGTCAGCTTTACTTGTAGCCCAAGTAAAGTTGCCGTGTGAGTTTGAAATCTGACCGTTGGTACATGTGTCAGTTCCTTAGTGACCCAGGGTCATTTCGGACAAATCAGGTCGGGTTGCCCAGTGGCTATAAATAGTCCACCCCCTACAACCATAAACTGTTGGCTGCTCAGATTTCAGTGCACGGCTTTTGTCGTTTGAGAGCAACCCACCTCGAAGCCTTTGAGAGAAAATTCCTAGCGAGGAGAAAAGCCCTAACCACCCAGAGCCAGAGTAAATTGGGCATCACTTAAGTCTTCCTGTCTGAGTGATCTGAAGACTTATTACACTTGAGGACTGTGCATCCTCCAGACGGTTAGGCGTCGCGTTCTGAGCATCCAAGAGAAATTGTGGATTGCCGGTGAACGAAGTCTATGAAGGTTTGGGAGTCTACCTTGAAGACTTACCAGAGTGATTGGGCGAGGTCTGTGTGACCTTAGCTCAAGGAGAAAACGGTGAGGACTGGGTGTCCTGAGCTACGTGTTCAGGACTGGGTGTCCGGGATTGTGTGTCCTTTGGTTTAAATACCTAGCCGCTCCAACCAGACGTACAGTTGTCACAGCAACTGGAACTGGTCCAACAAATCATTGTCTTCAGCGTGTCACTGGTTTCATCTTCACTTCCTTTTACTTACTGTTACTCATTGTGAAGCCATTGCATGCTTGCTCTATCTTTTGTCTTCACAACGTAACTGTATGATTTGTTTGGCTTCATAACTTCTTCCTACCTAATCCTTATTACACTGCAGCTATTTGTCATTGTGCCTTTACTCAATTGAATACTTGACCATGGCTTGCCTAGTGTAATCTAACTTCCGCTGCATAGTGATAGGCATATCTCTACTGTTTGTCTTCATAACTTTCACGTTTTGAAGACTTTCATAAAAATTGCCTATTCACCCCCCTCTAGTTGATATAACGCACTTTCACATGCTGGATAGTGGTCGATCTGTGGAGTAATAATTGTAGATGCAGAACCATTTAGGTCTACTTAACACGTATGCGATGCATATATTTCATGATCATGCCTAGATATTCTCATAACTATGCTCTTTTCTATCAATTGCTCGACAGTAATTTGTTCACCCACCGTAATACTTGCTATCATGAGAGAAGCCACTAGTGAAACCTATGGCCCCCGGGTCTATTTTATATCATATAAGTTTCTGATCTACAATTCTAGTTTACTATTTATTTTATTTTGTAATCTTTACTTTTCAATCTATACAACAAAAATACCAAAAATATTTATCTTATTATCTTTGTCAGATCTCACTTTTGCAAGTGACTGTGAAGGGATTGACAACCCTTTTATCGCGTTGGTTGTGAGGTTCTTAATTGTTTGTGCAGGAACTAGGTGACTTGCGTGTAGTCTCCTACTGGATTGATACCTTGGTTCTCAAAAACTGAGGGAAATACTTACGCTGCTTTGTTGCATCACCCTTTCCTCTTCAAGGGAAAACCTATGCATGCTCAAGAGGTAGCAGAGCCCTAGGTGGCGGCGACACGCTCCCGGGTCGCCCGCGGGGAGGGCAACATGGGAGGGGATTGAGGCCAACGTCACCTACCTACGTAACTGGATTGATTAGATCAACATATATCACTTAATAATACTTTTTATTGCCAGACACTTAATACTACTTTACCGATACTATAAGTGCATCTAGTGCCGCTTGGTGATTTTGGTGTATTGAAGACTTATAGGTTAAGGGACTAATGCGTTTGTGAGCGTACACATGTCTATAAGTCTATGAGGAGTTTGATATTTACAGAGAAAGTCAACCCCTAAAAATGAATGTCTTCAACTGAAGACTTTGGCTTTCTGAAGACTTTGAAAGTGAAGAAATTGGTGTGATCCTGAAGACTTGATATTCATGCGAGGAATATGAAGCTCGAAGACTTTTGTTTTCATAGTTTCGTTTTTCTCTTTCTTGTGTCATAGGAAACACTGTACTGTTAAAGGGGGTCAAGGTAAAACTAAGGAAAAGTTTCCAAGTGATGCTCATCTCAAAATCCTACAGCTACCAATCCTTTCAAATGAATCCATTGGAAATCTCATACAGCTCAGTCAATTTTTTCAGTGATAGAGACAAAGATCTTCTGGTCTCTAAGGAATTTGTTTTGACTGAGGAGTTAGGAATTCACCAGTGCAGATTGCCTACAAGTGAGGAACATGATAGCCCTGAGGAATTTGATAGTCAAATTTCCGACTGTTGCTGTGCTATGCGCCAGTTGACCCAAAATATATATCTACCCACCTAACGGTCATATCATTGAAGGGCATTTATGTATTATGATGTTGGGCTGCTCCCTAGGCTATAAATAGCCGCCCCTACAACCACTAGCTGGTTGGCTGCTCCGCGAGAAACTGACACCTGTCATTGAGAGCATCCCATCCTCCGAGGACTTTGAGCGAAAATCATCAAGTGAGGAAAAACCCAAAACCCCAAACCAAACACCTACAAACCCAAAGTGATTGAGCACCACTGAAGAGATTGTTCCTGTGTGGAACCGACGCTTGTTACCTTTGAAGACTGTGCATCTTCCAGACGGTTAGGCGTCATGGTCTAGAGCATCTAAGAGGAAATTGTGGATCGCTGAGTGACCGAGTTTGTGAAGGTTTGGAAGTCACCTGAAGACTTACCACGAGTGATTGGGCGAGGTCTGTGTGACCTTAGCTCAAGGAGAATACGGTGAGGACTGTGTGTCCTCAGGTTTAAATACCTACCCGCTCCAACCAGACGTACGACTATCACAGCAGTTGGAACTGGTCTACCAAATCATTGCCGAGCTAACTGGTTCTATGTCCTCAATCCTTTCATTTCCTCATTACTGTCTTGTTGTACTGTCTTGTTGCTGTTTGAAGACTTCCTCAATTTGCTCAATCCTATTTCTTCAGTCAGTTTGTCTTCAGCCTTCTTATCCTGTGTTTACGCTACTAGTACTCTGTGCTTGTTTTCATTTCTTCATGATGACTATACTACTACTCTGTTATGTTTGCATCTGAGTACTTATTCCACTGTTAAGTAGCTCGTTGCTTAGGAAATTTCCTCACCCTGAAATTCCTTAGTGACGAATTTGTAAAAATTGCCTATTCACCCCCCTCTAGTCGATATAATGCACTTTCAATTGGTATCAGAGCAAGGTACTTCCTTGTTTTGTGTGATTTTGGTTTAACCGCCTGGACTTTTAGTTACGTCGACTGCATGTATGATCAAGGTCTCTATTGGGTGTCCTACCTTCGATGGGACTGACTACCCCTACTGGAAGTGTTGGGGAACACAGTATTTCAAAAAAATTACCTACGATCACGCAAGATCTATCTAGGATATGCATAGCAACGAGAGAGGAGAGTGTGTCTATGTACCCTCGTAGACCGAAAGCGGAAGCATTTAGTAACGTGGTTGATGTAGTCGGACGTCTTAACGATCCAACCGATCCAAGTACCGAACGCACGACACCTCCGTGATCAGCACACATTCAGCTCGGTGACGTCCCTCATACTCTTGATCCAGCTAAGGCCGAGGGTCAGTTCCGTCAGCATGCCAGCGTGGTGACGGTGATGATGAAGTTACCGACGCAGGGCTTCGCCTAAGCACTACAACGATATGACCGAGGTGTATAACTATGGAGGGGGCACCGCACACGGCTAAAATATCAACTTGTGTGTCTATGAGGTGCCCCCCTCCCACATATATAAAGGGGGGAGGGAGGGGGAGGCCGGCTAAGGGTGGTGCGCCCAAGTGGGGGAGTCCTACTCCAAGTAGGATCCCCCCTTTCCTACTTCCACAAGGAGAAGGGGGAAGGAGAAGAGGGAGAGAAGGAAAGCCCCCCCCAACCCTAACCCAATTTGGATTGGGCTTGGGGGGCGCGCGCCTCCACCTGGCTGCCGCCTCCTCTCTTCCACTAGGGCCCATGAAGGCCCATTAACCCCCCCGGGGGGTTCTGGTAACCCCTCGGTACTCTGGAAAATGCCCGAACCTATCCGAAACATTTCCGGTGTCCAAACATAACCTTCCAATATATCAATCTTTATGTCTTGACCATTTCGAGACTCCTCGTCATGTCTGTGATCTCATCCGGGACTCCGAACAAACTTTGGTTCATCAAAACACAAAACTCATAATACAAATCATCATCGAACATTAAGCGTGCGGACCCTACGGGTTCGAGAACTATGTAGACATGACCGAGACACATCTCCGGTCAATAACCAATAGAGGAACCTGGATTCTCATATTAGCTCCTACATATTCTATGAAGATCTTTATAGGTCAAACCGCGTAACAACATACTTTGTTCCCTTTTTCATCGGTACGTTACTTGCCTGAGATTCGATCGTCGGTATCATCATACCTAGTTCAATCTCGTCACCGACAAGTCTCTTTACTCGTTCCGTAATACATCATCCCGTGACTAACTCATTAGTCATATTGCTTGCAAGGCTCATGGTGATGTGCATTACTGAGAGGGCCCAGAGATACGTCTCCGATACACGGAGTGACAAATCCTAATCTCGATCTATGCCAACTCAACATACACCACCGGAGACACCTATAGAGCATCTTTATAATCACCCAGTTATGTTGTGACGTTTGATAGCACACAAGGTGTTCCTCCGGTATTTGGGAGTTGCATAATCTCATAGTTATAGGAACATGTGTATAAGTCATGAAGAAAGCAATAGTAGAAAAACTAAACGATCATTATGCTAAGCTAACGGATGGGTCTTGTCCATCACATCATTCTCTAATGATGTGATCTCGTTCATGAAATGACAACACATGTCTATGGCTAGTAAACTTAACCATCTTTGATTAACGAGCTAGTAAAGTAGAGGCATACTAGGGACACTCTGTTTGTCTATGTATTCACACATGTACTAAGTTTTCAGTTAATACAATTCTAGCATGAATAATAAACATTTATCATGGTATAAGGAAATATAAATAACAACTTCATTATTGCCGCTAGGGCATATTTCCTTCAGTCTCCCACTTGCACTAGAGTTAATAATCTAGATTACATAGTAATGATTCTAACACCCATGGAGTCTTGGTGTTGATCATGTTTTGCTTGTGAGAGAGGCTTAGTCAACGGGTCTGCAACATTCAGATCCGTGTGTGTCTTGCAAATCTCTATGTCTCCCTCCTTGACTTCATCACGATGGAATTGAAGTGTCTCTTGATATGCTTGGTTCCCTTGTGAAATCTAGATTCCTTTGCCAAGGCAATTTCACTAGTATTGGACCCGATGCACTAGGTATTACACCTATATCGGATATGAACTCCTTCATTTGCTGCTTCCGAAGCAGCTATGTATTCCGCTTCACACGTAGATCCCGCCGCAACGCTCTGCTTAGAACTGCACCAACTGACAGCTCCACCATTTAATAAAAATACGTATCCGGTTTGTGACTTAGTGTCATCCGGATCAGTGTCAAAACTTGCATCGACGTAACCATTTCCGACGAGCTCTTTGTCACCTCCATAAACGAGAAACATATCCTTAGTCCTTTTCAGGTATTTTAGGATGTTCTTGACCATTGTCCAGTGATCCACTCCTGGATTACTCTAGTACCTCCCTGCTAAACTAATAGCATGGCACACATCAGGTCTGGTACACAGCATTGCATACATGATAGAACCTATGGCTGAGGCATAGGGAATGACTTTCATTTTCTCTCTATCTTCTGTAGTGGTCGGGCATTGAGTCTGACTCAACTTCACACCTTGTAACATAGGCAAGAACCCTTTCTTTGCTTGATCCATTTTGAACTTTTTCAAAACTTTATCAAGGTATGTGCTTTGTGGAAGTCCAATTAAACGTCTTGATCTATCTCTATAGATCTGGATGCCCAATATATAAGCAGCTTCACAGAGGTCTTTCATTGAAAAAAAATCTTATTCAAGTATCCTTTTATGCTATTTAGAAATTCGGTATCATTTCCGATCAAAAATATGGCATCCACATATAATATCAGAAATGCTACAGAGCTCCCACTCACTTACTTGTAAATACAGGCTTCTCCAAAAGTCTGTATAAAACCATATGCTTTGATCAAACTATCAAAGTGTATATTCCAACTCTGAGATGCTTGCACCAGTCCATAAATGGATCGTTGGTGCTTGCACACTTTGTTAGCACCTTTTGGCTCGACAAAACCTTCTGGTTGCATCATATACAACTCTTCTTTAAGATATTGATACGTCCATTTTGCATCATGCTTTTATATCGACATTTATTGCATTATGGACTGTTATTTCACTTTATGTCACAATACTTATGGCTATTCTCTCTTATTTTACAAGGTTTACATAAGGAGGGAGAATTTCGACAGCTGGAATTCTGGGCTGGAAAAGGAGCAAATATTAGAGACCTATTCTGCGCAACTCCAAAAGTCCTGAAACTCCACAGAACATCTTAAAATAAATAAAGAAAAATCCTCGCCAAAGATGAAGGCCAGGGGCCCACACCTTGCTCACGAGGGTGAGGGCGCCCCCCTACCTTGTGGCCCCCCTGGTGGCTCTCCGATGCCCATCTTCTCCTATATGAAGTCTTTCGATGAGAAAAAAATAAGAAGGAACTTTTCGGGACGAGGAGGCGGAACCTTGGCGGATCCAATCTAGGGCTCCGGCAGAGCTATTCTGCCGGGGAAACTTCCCTCCGGGAGGGGGAAATCATCACCATCGTCATCACCAATGCTCCTCTCATCGGGAGAGGGCAATCTCCATCAACATCTTCACCAGCACCATCTCATCTCCAAACCCTAGTTCATCTCTTGTATCCAATTCTTGTCTCAAAGTCCGGGATTGGTGCAAGTAGGTTGCTAGTAGTGTTGACTACTCCTTGTAGTTGATGCTAGTTGGTTTATTTGGTGGAAGATCATATGTTCAGATCCTATATGCATATTATTACCCCTCTGATTATGAACATGAATATGCTTTGTGAGTAATTATGTTTGTTACTGAGGACAAGGGAGAAGTCTTGCTATGAGTAGTCATGTGAATTTGGTATTCGTTTGATATTTTGATAAGATGTATGTTGTCTAGCCTCTAGTGGTGTTATGTGAACGTCGACTACATAACACTTCACCATTATTTGGGCCTAGAGGAAGGCATTGGGAAGTAATAAGTAGATGATGGGTTGCTAGAGTGACAGAAGGTTAAACCCTAGTTTATGCGTTGCTTCGTAAGGGGCTGATTTGGATCCATATGTTTCATGCCATGGTTAGGTTTACCTTAATACTTTTGTTGTAGTTGCGGATGCTTGTAGTAGAGGTTAATCATAAGTGGGATGCTTGTTCAAGTAAGAACAACACCCAAGCACCGGTCCACCCACATATCAAATTATCAAAGTATCGAACGCGAATCATATGAACGTGATGAAAACTAGCTTGACGATATTCCCATGTGTCTTCGGGAGCGCTTTTCCTATTATAAGAGTTTGTTCCGGCTTGTCCTTTGCTACAAAAGGATTGGTCCACCTTGCTGCACTTTATTTACTTTATTTACTTGTTGCTCGTTACAACCTATCTTATCACAAAACTATCTGTTACCACTTATTTCAGTACTTGCAGAGAATACCTTGCTGAAAACCGCTTATCATTTCCTTTTGCTGCTTGTTGGGTTCGACACTCTTACTTATCGAAAGGACTACGATAGATCCCCTATACTTGTGGGTCATCAAGACTCTTTTCTGGCGCCGTTGCCGGGGAGTGTAGCGCCTTTGGTAGGTGGAATTTGGTAAGGAAAAATTTATATAGTGTGCTGAAATTTACTGTCACTTGTTACTATGGAAAGTAATTCTCCGAGGGGCTTGTTCGGGGTATCTTCACCCCGTCCAGTAGAGCAAAGAGTTGCTCCTCAACCTACTGAACCTATTGAAAATGAAACTCCTTTTGAACTTCCTTCAGGTATGATGGAAAAACTGCTAGCTAACCCTTTTACAGGAGATGGAACAAAGCATCCCGATGAGCACTTAATATATGTGGATGAAGTTTGTGGATTATTTAAGCTTGCAGGTATACCCAATGATGTTGCTAAGAAGAAGGTATTCCCTTTATCTTTGAAGGGAGACACATTGATATGGTATAGGCTATGTGATGATATGAGATCATGGGACTATAAAAGATTGAAGCTGGGCTTTCATCAAATGTATTACCCTATGCATCTTGTTCATCGTGATCGCAATTATATATATAATTTTTGGCCTCGCGAAGGAGAAAGCATCGCTCAAGCTTGGGGGAGGCTTAAATCAATGTTATATTCATGCCCCAATCATGAGCTCTCAAGAGAAATGATTATTCAAAATTTATATGCTCGGCTTTCTGAAAACAATCGCACCATGCTCGATACTTCTTGTGATGGCTCTTTTATGATGAACACTATTGAATTCAGATGGAATTTATTGGATAGAATTAAACGCAACTCTGAAGATTGGGACCTCGACGAAGGTAAGGAGTCAGGTATGACACCTAAGTTTGATTGTGTTAAATCTTTTATGGAGACCGATATTTTCCGTAAGTTTAGCACTAAATATGGACTTGACTCTGAGATAGTAGCTTCTTTCTGTGAATCTTTTGCTACTTATGTTGATCTCCCTAAGGAGAAGTGGTTTAAATATCATCCTCCCATAGAAGTAAAAGTAGATGCACCTATTAAAGTTGAAGAAAAGACTGTCACTTATAATGATCCTATTGTTCCTACTTCTTACATTGAGAAACCACCTTTCCCTGTTAGAATAAAAGATCATGCCAAAGCTTTAACTGTTGTTCGTAAAAGCAATATTAGAACTTATACACCTCCTGAGCAAGTTAAAGTAGAACCTAATATTGCTATTGTTAAAGAGCTCTTGTCTGATAATATTGATGGGCATGTTATTCAGTTCGAAGGTGAAACTGCTAGAATTGCTAAATCTTGTGCTAAAGATAAACATAGACCTGTGGTAGGCGTGCCTGTTATTTCTGTTAAAATAGGAGATCATTGTTATCATGGCTTATGTGATATGGGTGCAAGTGCTAGTGTTATACCGCATACTTTATACGAAGAAATTAAGAATGAAATTGCACCTGCTGAGTTAGAAGGTATTGATGTCACAATTAAACTTGCCAATAGAGATACTATTTCACCAATTGGAATTGTTAGAGATGTTGAAGTCTTGTGTGGGAAGACTAAATATCCTGCTGATTTTCTTGTTCTTGGTTCCCCACAAGATAGCTTTTGTCCCATTATATTTGGTAGACCCTTTTTAAATATTGTCAATGCTACCATAGATTGCACAAAGAATGTTGTCACTGTTGGCTTGGATGATATGGTTCATGAGTTTAATTTCTCTAAATTTAGTAAACAACATCGTGAGGAAGAATTACCTAGTAAGGATGAAATTATTGGTCTTGCTTCTATTGCCGTACCTCCTAGTGATCCTTTAGAACATTATCTGCTAGACCATGAAAATGATATGTTCATGAATGAAAGAAGGGAAATAGATGAAGTATTCTTTAAACAGGAACCTATTCTGCATCACAATTTACCTGTTGAAATTTTAGGGGATCCTCCTCCACCCAAGGGTGATCCCATGTTTGAGCTTAAACCTTTGCCTAATAATCTTAAATATGCTTATCTTGATGAAAAGAAGATATATCCTGTTATTATTAGTGCTAACCTTTCAAAGCATGAAGAAGAAAGATGATTGAAAACTCTGAAGAAGCACCATGCTGCTATTAGATATACTCTTGATGATCCTAAGGGAAATAGTCCCACCTATGTCAACATAAAATAAATTTGGAAGCAGATGCCAAACCAGTTCGTGATCCTCAACGACGTCTGAATCCTAAAATGAAAGAAGTGGTAAGAAAAGAAATACTAAAGCTTCTGGGGGCATGTATAATCTATCCCGTTGCTGATAGTGAGTGGGTAAGTCTTGTCCATTGTGTCCCTAAGAAGGGAGGTATTACTGTTGTTCCTAATGATAAAGATGAATTGATTCCACAAAGAATTATCACATGTTATAGGATGGTAATTGATTTCCGCAAATTAAATAAAGCTAGTAAGAAAGATCATTACCCCTTACCTTTTATTGATCAAATGCTAGAAAGCTTATGCAAACATACACACTATTGCTTTCTAGATGGTTATTTTGGTTTCTCTCAAATACATGTGTCGGCTAGAGATCAATCAAAGACTACTTTTACATGCCCTTTTGGTACTTTTGCTTATAGACGTATGCCTTTTGGTTTATGTAATGCACCTGCTACCTTTCAAAGATGCATGATGGCTATATTCTCTGACTTTTGTGAAAAGATTTGTGAGGTTTTCATGGACGAATTTTCCGTCTATGGTTCCTCTTTTGGTGATTACTTGAGCTATCTTGATTGAGTTTTGCAAAGATGTGAAGAAACTAATCTTGTCTTGAATTGGGAAAAGTGCCACTTTATGGTTCATGAAGGTATTGTCTTGGGGCACATAGTTTTTGAAAGAGGTATTGAAGTTGATAAAGCCATGGTTGATGCTATTGAAAAGATGCCATGTCCCAAGGACATCAAAGGTATAAGAAGTTTCCTTGGTCATGCCGGATTTTACAGGAGGTTCATTAAGGACTTCTCAAAAATTTCTCGGCCTCTGACTAATTTATTACAAAAAGATATACCATTTGTCTTTGATGATGATTGTGTAGAAGCATTTGGAATACTTAAGAAAGCGTTAGTCACTGCACCCGTTGTTCAGCCACCTGATTGGAACCTACCCTTTGAAATTATGTGTGATGCTAGTGATTATGCTGTAGGTGCTGTTCTAGGGCAAAGAGTTGATAAGAAATTAAATGTTATTCATTATGCTAGTAAGACTCTAGACAATGCTCAAAGAAATTATGCTACTACTGAAAAAGAGCTTTTAGCAGTTGTATTCGCTTGTGATAAGTTCAGATCTTATATTGTTGATTCTAAAGTAACTATTCAAACTGATCATGCTGCTATTAAATACCTTATGGAAAAGAAAGATGCCAAGCCTAGACTTATTAGATGGGTTTTCTTGCTACAAGAATTTGATTTGCATATTGTTGATAGAAAGGGAGCTAAGAACCCCGTTGCAGATAACTTGTCTAGGTTAGAAAATATTCTTGATGACCCACTACCTATTAATGATAACTTTCCTGATGAACAATTAAATGTTATAAGTACTTCTCGTAGTACTCCATGGTATGCTGATTATGCTAATTATATTGTTGCTAAGTTTATACCACTTAGCTTCACATACCAGCAAAAGAAAAAAGTTTTTCTATGATTTAAGACATTACTTTTGGGATGACCCACATCTTTATAAAGAAGGAGTAGATGGTGTTATTAGACGTTGTGTACCTGAGCATGAACAGGAACAGATCCTACGCAAGTGTCACTCCGAGTCTTATGGAGGACACCACGCTGGAGATAGAACTGCACATAAGGTATTGCAATCTGGTTTTTATTGGCCTACTCTCTTCAAGGATGCCCGTAAGTTTTTCTTGTCTTGTGATGAATGTCAAAGAATTGGTAATATTAGTAGACGTCAAGAAATGCCTATGAATTATTCTCTTGTTATTGAACCATTTGATGTTTGGGGCTTCGATTATATGGGACCTTTTCCTGCCTCTAATGGATACACACATATTCTAGTTGCTGTTGATTACATTACTAAGTGGGTAGAAGCTATTCCAACTAGTAGTGCTGATCATAACACTTCTATTAAAATGCTTAAAGAAGTTATTTTCCCGAGGTTTGGAGTCCCTAGATATTTAATGACCGATGGTGGTTCACACTTTATTCATGGTGCTTTCCATAAAATGCTTGCTAAATATGATGTTAATCATAGAATTGCATCTCCTTATCACCCTCAGTCTAGTGGTCAAGTAGAGTTGAGCTGTCGGTGTACTAAAGTAGGGGTACCTTAGTATCCCGAACTTGTGCACGGGCAGTCGTAGCACCCCGCGGCAAGGCTTGCCGGGTGACTGCCAAGGTCCTCCGTGGTTCCTTTGGAGCCATTCAAGGACAAAGTATTCAAGCCAAGGCGCAAGGCCCCGGCAAGAGGAGCTTGCCGGGAAGGCCACTCGAAGCACAAAGACCCCGGCAAGAGGAGCTTGCCGGGAAGACCAACCAAGGCATCTCGAGAAGCTTGCTGCGACACGCTGCACGTCCCGGCAAGACCCGGTGAGCGACAAGCTCCCGGACGCGACAAGACCCGATGAGCGACAAGCTCCCGGACGCGACAAGACAACATCCGCGGCAAGGCGCTTGCCGCGGCAAGCTACTACTCTGCAGCCCGCGCTCCAGCTCACCCACCAATGTGTCGCTCTGGGACCGTTCTTGGCGTACGTGGCGGGAGGCTGTGCAGCCAGGGGCATGCGGTGGCAAGCAGGCACTGACAAGATAGCCATCGTGGCAAACGGTGGCGCCCCTGACGGTCCCTTTCCGCACCATCTAGGCGACACAGACAGGCATTTAATGCCTTTGTCCCCTGCTGTCAGGGTTAGGTATGATACAACTATAGTAGGCAGTGGCGCCAACCACCACATCTTTTACCTTTTTACCCTCATCTCTGTTGCCACCTGTCGGTGACCCCTTTGACATATAAAAGGAGGCCCATGCGCAACAGGGGGGAGGGGGACGATCATTCTCACACTGGGTCTCGCTAGCCACCCAAGTGTACTGTAGCATTCATTGCTCCCGAGCAAGAACACAAATACAAACCAAAGCAGGAGTAGGGTTTTACGCATCCGTGCGGCCCGAACCTGGGTAAACTGATCGCGTCGCTCGTGCGTTCGCCTCGATCTGCTCTTCGTGCACTCTCCGCCCCCCTGCCGAACCGAAAGGGGCCCCGGTCCGCCGTGGTCCCATAGGTGTCCGTGGGATCAGCACCCCCGACATCTTTGGCGCGCCAGGTAGGGGGTGCGTCGAGGCTGTGTGAACCTGATCCGACGTTCGCACGAGCCGAATCTTCGTCATCTACATCAACATGCCGCCGAAGAAGAAGATTTCGGAGGCAGCTGCTCCGTCTGTGCCGAGCCCACCATCGCCGGAGAGAACGGCTGGTGGAGTGGGCGTTGGCGGAAGAACGGGCGCCGACGAGGAGGCTCGTGGTGCTGCCAGGTCCAAGGACAAGGCTGCGCTGCACATCGGCGGCGCGGTCGGCTCCCACAACGACCGAGCGCATTCCAAGACCTCGGCGTCCGTACACGCACCGCGCCCATCTCAGGAAGCGCGAGACCACCAGCGTCATGGTACTCACGGTACCATACGCTTGCTGGGCCAAGATCAAGCTGGCGGATCCCGGAGCGCTCAAGACCAGCATGCACGCCAACATGCTGGCACGAGCGTGGCACGATCGCTTGGGCGAGATATTGCTCCTTCTAACGTAGTTAGAAGTCCGAGCATGTCTCGCTCCTCGCACCGTTCACCGCTGCCGCCCGCCACTCCAGCAGAAGCGTTGGCACGGGCCCAACTGCTTCTAGATTACCCTCCAACACCAGAGAAGATCGATGACTGGAGGGCCACTATCCAGAGCCTCATCGGCTTCGCCAACGGTGACAATCCACGGCAGCCGAGCGCGTCGCTGCCGCGACAAGTCAGCCAGGCGCAAGCCGGTGGCGACAAGACCGGGGAGGGTGCAACTACTGTGCACTCTCCGCCTAGGAGGCCAAGATCGCCGACTCGCCGGACCCACCTCAACAGCGACTCCACCGCGTCATCAGATCCGCGAGCTCGTCGCGATCAGCGCCAAGTTCTTCACGAGCGACGACAAGAAGATGCTCGAACACGCATCGAGCGCCGAAGAGAAGCGCGACGTCAATCAGACCTGCGCGCTGGGCCTTCTACTGACACGCATGCGCCCAGAGAACCAGGCGACTTGCCGTATGCGGTAGGTTGCCCTGCGTTTACTCGTGAGCTGCGGCAAGTCCAGTGGCCCAGTCAGAAACATTTCAAGCCAGACGTACCGGAGAAGTACGATGGCAAGTCGCACCCGTCAGAGTTCCTCAGCATCTACACCATTGCGGTGCAAGCTGATGGGGGGCGAGATGACAAGGTCCTTGCCAACTACTTCCCGCTGGTGCTCAAGCCCGAAGTCAGGTCCTAGCTCATGCACTTGCCGGACAACTCCATATCCTCTTGGGCAGACTTGTGCCATCAGTTTGTCGGCGCCTTTACGGGCGGCCACAAACCACATGGCCAAGAGAGTGACCTCCACCTGCTTGCCCAGAAGGAAGGAGAGCCCCTGCGCAAGTATATCCAGAGATTCAGCCGCGTGCAGCGCAACATCCCAGACATCCACCCTGCCGCGGTTATCAGCGCGTTCCATCAGAACGTGCGTAATCGCAGGATGCGGGAGGAAATGGCGATGAGCAGGATTACAGAGGTCAGTGAGCTATACGCCCTGGCCGACAAGTGCGCACGCGCTGAGGAAGGGAGGAAACTCCCCGGAGAGACTACTGGAACAGGGGGATCTGACAGTGAGGATGCCGCCCCGGCAAAGAAAAACCAGAGGCGCAACAGGAAGAAGAAGGGCGAAGAGGTGCTAGTCGTTGAGCAGTCCGGCAATGATGGTGCCGTCAAGCAAGCCAAAGTTGGTAGCTCCGGCAAGGAGGTTGCCGCATGCACCAACTGCCAAGCTGTGGCGGCCGCCGACAAGCAGGACGGCTCCGACAAGCAGTACTGCAAGATCCACCGCACCAAGGGCCATGATCTCCAGAGCTGCAAGAAGGTCGAGCAGCTTGTCCAGAAACAAAAAGCTGAGTATGAGCGGTGCGACAAGGAGAGAGCCCAAGGAGGCGGTGGTGAGGCCGGCAAGAAGCGCGCTGGCCAGGGAGGACGCCGCGGCAAGGCCAAGCAGCGGCAAGGAGACATACCTCCTCGCGGCCGCGACAAGGATGATGATGAAGACGACGACGAGGACATGGATGATGTTGAGAACAGTGAGCAGGAGTTTCAGAAAGCTACAGAAGTCTTGTGTGTTGAGAAAGCTAGAAGAACACTTTGACGGCCTGCAAATGGAGCATGTCCCAAGAGCTCAGAATGACATTGCCGATGGCCTGTCGAAGTGCGCTGCACTTAAATTACCTGTGGAACCAGGGATTTTTGTGCTCAAGCTGACTCAGCCGTCCGTAGCACCACCAACTGGACAGAGCAAGAAGAGGAAGTTGGTTTCTGGCGACTATTTCTTGGCAGAGCCTCCCGAGGCCGCCGCCAAAAAGGTCCCCAAGATCAACACCAAGAATGCTAAGGAGCAGTCTGCTCCGGCAAGCCCCAGGGTTTGTTCCGTTGAAGCAGATTCTCCCGACAAGTTTTGCTCCGGCAAGCTTGCCGGGGAACGTCAAGCTCCGGCAGAGCCGCAGGCTCTTGCCATGGAAGCAGTGAAGGAAATATGCCCTAGAGGCAATAATAAAGTTATTATTTATTTCCTTATATCATGATAAATGTTTATTATTCATGCTAGAATTGTATTAACCGGAAACATAATACATGTGTGAATACATAGACCAACAAAGTGTCACTAGTATGCCTCTACTTTGACTAGCTCGTTAATCAAAGATGGTTATGTTTCCTAACCATGAACAAAGAGTTGTTATTTGATTAACGAGGTCACATCATTAGTTGAATGATCTGATTGACATGACCCATTCCATTAGCTTAGCACCCGATCGTTTAGTATGTTGCTATTGCTTTCTTCATGACTTATACATGTTCCTATAACTATGAGATTATGCAACTCCCGTTTACCGGAGGAACACTTTGGGTACTACCAAACATCACAACGTAACTGGGTGATTATAAAGGAGTACTACAGGTGTCTCCAATGGTAGATGTTGGGTTGGCGTATTTCAAGATTAGGGTTTGTCACTCCGATTGTCGGAGAGGTATCTCTGGGCCCTCTCGGTAATGCACATCACATAAGCCTTGCAAGCACTGCAACTAATATGTTAGTTGTGAGATGATGTATTACGGAACGAGTATAGAGACTTGCCAGTAACGAGATTGAACTAGGTATTGGATACCGACGATCGAATCTCGGGCAAGTAACATACCGATGACAAAGGGAACAACGTATGTTGTTATGCGGTCTGACCGATAAAGATCTTCGTAGAATATGTAGGAGCCAATATGGGCATCCAGGTCCCGCTATTGGTTATTGACCGGAGACGTGTCTCAGTCATGTCTACATTGTTCTCGAACCGTAGGGTCCGCACGCTTAAGGTTTCGATGACAGTTATATTATGAGTTTATGAGTATTGATGTACCGAAGGAGTTCGGAGTCCCGGATGAGATCACGGACATGACGAGGAGTCTCGAAATGGTCGAGACGTAAAGATTGATATATTGGAAGCCTATGTTTGGACATCGGAAGTGTTCCGGGTGAAATCGGGATTTTACCGGATTACCGGGAGGGTTACCGGAACCCCCCGGGAGCCAAATGGGCCAACATGGGCCTTAGTGGAAAGGTGAGAGGGCAGCCCACATAGGGCTGCGCCTCCCCCCCTCTCCCTAGTCCTATTAGGACTAGGAGAGGGGCCGGCCACCTCTCTCTCTCTCTCCCCTTTGAAGGTTTCCTAGTTGGACTAGGATTGGAGGGGGGAGTCCTACTCCCGGTAGGAGTAGGACTCCTCCTGCGCCTCCTCCTCTTTGGCCGGCCAGCCCCCCTCCCTCCAACCTTTATATACGGGGGCAGGGGACACCCCAAGACACACAAGTTGATCCTTGAGATCGTTCCTTAGCCGTGTGCGGTGCCCCCTGCCACCAAATTCCACCTTGATCATACCGTTGCAGTGCTTAGGCGAAGCCCTGCGTCGGTAGTACATCAAGATCGTCACCACACCGTCGTGCTGACGGAACTCTTCCTCGACGTTTTGCTGGATCGGAGCCCGAGGATCATCATCGAGCTGAATGTGTGCTAAGAACTCGGAGGTGCCGGAGTAACGGTGCTTGGATCGGTCGGATCGGGAAGAAGACGTACGACTACTTCCTCTACGTTGTGTGATCGCTTCCGCAGTCGGTCTGCGTTGGTACGTAGACAACACTCTCCCCTCTCGTTGCTGTGCATCACCATGATCTTGCGTGTGCGTAGGAAATTTTTTGAAATTACTGCGTTCCCCAACAGTGGTATCAGAGCCTAGGTTTTATGGTTTGATGTTATATGCACGAGTAGAACACAAGTGAGTTGTGGGCGATACAAGTCATACTGCCTACCAGCACGTCATACTTTGGTTCGGCGGTATTGTTGGTTGAGACGATCCGGACCAACCTTACGCGTACTCTTACGCGAGACCGGTTCCCTCGACGTGCTTTGCACATAGATGGCTTGCGGAAGACTGTCTCTCCAACTTTAGTTGAACCAAGTGTGACTACGCCCGGTCCTTGAGAAGGTTAAAACGGAGTCTATTTGACGAACTATCGTTGTGGTTTTGATGCGTAGGTGAGATGAGTTCTTACTTAAGCCCGTAGCAGCCACGTAAAACTTGCAACAACAAAGTAGAGGACGTCTAACTTGTTTTTGCAGGGCATGTTGTGATGTGATATGGTCAAGGCATGATGCTGATTTTATTGTATGAGATGATCATGTTTTGTAACCGAGTTATCGGCAACTGGCAGGAGCCATATGGTTGTCGCTTTATTGTATGCAATGCAATCGCGATGTAATGCTTTACTTTATTGCTAAGCGGTAGTGATAGTCGTGGAAGCATAAGATTGGCGAGACGACAACGATGCTACGATGGAGATCAAGGTGTCGCGCCGGTGACGATGGTGATCATGACGGTGCTTCGGAGATGGAGATCACAAGCACAAGATGATGATGGCCATATCATATCACTTATATTGATTGCATGTGATGTTTATCCTTTTATGCATCTTATCTTGCTTTGATTGACGGTAGCATTATAAGATGATCTCTCACTAAATTATCAAGAAGTGTTCTCCCTGAGTATGCACCGTTGCAAAAGTTCTTCGTGCTGAGACACCACGTGATGATCGGGTGTGATAGGCTCTACGTTCAAATACAACGGGTGCAAAACAGTTGCACACGCGGAATACTCAGGTTATACTTGACGAGCCAAGCATATACAGATATGGCCTCGGAACACGGAGACCGAAAGGTCGAGCGTGAATCATATAGTAGATATGATCAACATAACGATGTTCACCATTGAAAACTACTCCATCTCACGTGATGATCGGTTATGGTTTAGTTGATTTGGATCACGTGATCACTTAGAGGATTAGAGGGATGTCTATCTAAGTGGGAGTTCCTAAGTAATTTGATTAATTGAACTTAAATTTATCATGAACTTAGTCCTGGTAGTATTTTGCAAATTATGTTGTAGATCAATAGCTCGCGTTGTTGCTTCCCTGTGTTTATTTTGATATGTTCCTAGAGAAAATTGTGTTGAAAGATGTTAGTAGCAATGATGCGGATTGGATCCGTGATCTGAGGTTTATCCTCATTGCTGCACAGAAGAATTATGTCCTTGATGCACCGCTAGGTGACAGACCTATTGCAGGAGCAGATGCGGACGTTATGAACGTTTGGCTAGCTCAATATGATGACTACTTGATAGTTTAGTGCACCATGCTTAATGGCTTAGAATCGGGACTTCAAAGACGTTTTGAACGTCATGGACCATATGAGATGTTCCAGGAGTTGAAGTTAATATTTCAAGCAAATACCCGAGTTGAGAGATATGAAGTCTCCAACAAGTTCTATAGCTAAAAGATGGAGGAGAATCGCTCAACTAGTGAGCATGTGCTCAGATTGTCTGGGTACTACAATCGCTTGAATCAAGTGGGAGTTAATCTTCCAGATAAGATAGTGATTGACAGAATTCTCTAGCCACCATCACCAAAGTTAGTAGAACTTCGTGATGAACTATAATATGCAAGGGATAACAGAAACAACTCCCAAGCTCTTCGTGATGCTGAAATCAACGAAGGTAGAAATCAAGAAAAACATCAAGTGTTGATGGTTGACAAGACCACTAGTTTCAAGGATAAAGGGCAAAGGGAAGAAGGGGAACTTCAAGAAGAACGACAAGCAAGTTGCTGCTCAAGTGAAAAAGCCCAAGTCTGATCCTAAGCCTGAGACTAAGTGCTTCTACTGCAAAGGGACTGGTCACTGGAAGCGGAACTACCCCAAGTGATTGGCGGATAAGAAGGATGGCAAAGTGAACGTAAGTATATTTGATATACATGTTATTGATGTGTACTTTGCTAGTGTTTATAGCAAACCCTCAGTATTTGATACTAGTTCAGTTGCTAAGATTAGTAACTCGAAACGGGAGTTGCAGAATAAACAGAGACTAGTTAAGGGTGAAGTGATGATGTGTGCTGGAAGTGGTTCCAAGATTGATATGATCATCATCGCACACTCCCTATAATTTCGGGATTAGTGTTGAACCTAAATAAGTGTTATTTGGTGTTTGCGTTGAACATGAATATGATTTGATCATGTTTATTGTAATACGGTTATTCATTTAAGTAAGAGAATAAATTGTTGTTCTGTTTACATGAATAAAACCTAATATGGTTAAACACCCAATGAAAATAGTTCATTGGATCTCGATATTAATAATACACATATTCATATTATTGAAACCAAAAGATGCAAAGTTAATAATGATAGTGCAACTTATTTGTGGCACTACCGTTTAGGTCATATTGGTGTAAAGCGCATGAAGAAACTCCATGCTGATGGGCTTTTGGAATCACTTGATTATGAATCAGTTGATGCTTGCGAACCATGCCTTTTGGGCAAGATGACTAAAACGCCGTTCTCCGGAACAATGGAGCGAGAAAAGATTTATTGGAAATCATACATACTGATGTATGTGGTCCGATGAATATTGAGGCTCGCGACAGGTATCATTATTTTCTGATCTTCACAGATGATTTGAGCAGATATGAGTATATCTACTTGATGAAACATAAGTCTGAAACATTTGAAAAGTTCAAAGAATTTCAGAGTGAAGTGGAAAATCATCGTGACAAGAAAATAAAAGTTTCTACGATATGATCGCAGAGGTAAAATATTTGAGTTACGAGTTTGGTCTTCAATTAAAACGATGTGGAATAGTTTCACAAAATCATGCCACATGGAACACCACAGCATAATGGTGTGTCCGAATGTCATAACCGTACTTTATTGGATATAGTGCAATCTATGATGTATCTTACCGATCTACCACTATTGTTTTGGGGTTATGCATTAGAGACAGCTGCATTCACGTTTAAAAAAGGGGCACCATCTATATCCGTCGAGACGACGCCTTATGAACTATGGTTTGGCGAGAAACCAAAGTTGTCGTTTCTTAAAGTTTGGGGCTGCGATGCTTATGTGAAAAAAGCTTCAACCTGATAAGCTCGAACCCAAATCGGAGAAGTGTGTCTTCATAGGATATCCAAAGGAAACTATTGGATACACCTTCTATCACAGATCCAAAGGCAAGACTTTTGTTGCTAAATTCGGAAACTTTCTTGAGAAGGAGTTTCTCTCGAAAGAAGTGAGTGGGAGGAAAGTAGAACTTGACGAGGTAACTGTACCTACTCCGTCATTGGGAAATAGTACATCACAGAAAACTGTTTCTGTGAGAACTACACCAATAAGAGAGGAAGTTAATGATGATGATCATGAAACTTTAGATCAAGATACTACTGTACCTCGTAGATCAACCAGAGTAAGATCCGCACCAGAGTGGTACGGTAATCCTATTCTGGAAGTCATGCTACTAGATCATGATGAACCTACGAACTATGAAGAAGCGATGGTGAGCCCAGATTCCGCAAAGTGGCTTGAAGCCATGAAATCTGAGATATGATCCATGTATGAGAACAAAGTATGGACTTTGGTTGACTTGCCCGATGATCGGCAAGCCATAGAAAATAAATGGATCTTCAAGAGGAAGACGGACGCTGATAGTAGTGTTACTATCTACAAAGCTAGAATTGTCGCAAAAAGGTTTTCGACAAGTTTAAGGTGTTGACTACGATGAGATTTTCTCACTCGTATCTATGCTTAAGTCTGTCCGAATCATGTTAGTAATTGCCGCGTTTTATGAAATCTGGCAAACGGATAAACAAAACTGCATTCCCTAATGGATTTATTAAAGAAGAGTTGTATATGATGCAACCAGAAGGTTTTGTCAATCCAAAAGGTGCTAACAAAATGTGCAAGCACCAGCGATCCATCTGTGGACTGGTGCAAGCATCTCGGAGTTGGAATATACGCTTTGATGAGTTGATCAAAGCATATAGTTTTATACAGACTTGCGGTGAAGCCTGTATTTACGAGAAAGTGAGTGGGAGCACTACAACATTTCTGATAAGTATATGTGTATGACATATTGTTGATCGGAAATAATGTAGAATTATTCTGTAAAGCATAAAGGAGTGTTTGAAAGGAGTTTTTCAAAAGAAATACTTCGGTGAAGCTGCTTACATATTGAGCTTCAAGATCTATAGAGATAGATCAAGACGCTTGATAAGTTCTTTCAATGAGTACATACCTTGACAAAGATTTTGAAGTAGTTCAAAATGGAGCAGTCAAAGAAAGAGTTCTTGCCTGTATTATAAGGTGTGAAGTTGAGTAAGACTCAAAGCCCGACCACGGCAGAAGATAGAAAGAGAATGAAAGTCATTCCCTATGCCTTGGCCATAGGTTCTATAAAGTATGTCATGCTGTATACCAGATCTATTGTATACCATGCACTGATTTGGCAAGGGAGTACAATAGTGATCTAGGAGTAGATCACTGGACAGCGGTCAGACTTATCCTTAGTGAAATAAGGATGTGTTTCTCGATTATGGACGTGACAAAAAGGTTCGTCGTAAAGGGTTACGTCGATGCAAGTTTTTGACACTGATCCAGATGAATCTAAAGTCACAATCTGGATACATATTGAAAGTGGGAGCAATTAGCTAGAGTAGCACCGTGCAGAGCATTATAGACAAAGAATTTTGCAAAATACTTACGGATCTGAATGTGACAGACCCGTTGACTAAAATTATCTCACAAGCAAAAACATGAACACACCTTAGTACTCTTTGGGTGTTAATCACATAGAGATGTGAACTAGATCACTGACTCTAGTAAACCCTTTGAGTGTTGGTCACATGACGATGTGAACTATGGGTGTTAATCACATGGTGATGTGAACTATTGCTGCTAAATCACATGGCGATGTGAACTAGATTATTGACTCTAGTGCAAGTGGGAGACTGAAGGAAATATGCCCTAGAGGCAATAATAAAGTTATTATTTATTTCCTTATATCATGATAAATGTTTATTAGTCATGCTAGAATTGTATTAACCGGAAACATAATACATGTGTGAATACATAGACCAACAAAGTGTCACTAGTATGCCTCTACTTTGACTAGCTCGTTAATCAAAGATGGTTATGTTTCCTAACCATGAACAAAGAGTTGTTATTTGATTAACGAGGTCACATCATTAGTTGAATGATCTGATTGACATGACCCATTCCATTAGCTTAGCACCCGATCGTTTAGTATGTTGCTATTGCTTTCTTCATGACTTATACATGTTCCTATAACTATGAGATTATGCAACTCCCGTTTACCGGAGGAACACTTTGGGTACTACCAAACGTCACAACGTAACTGGGTGATTATAAAGGAGTACTACAGGTGTCTCCAATGGTAGATGTTGGGTTGGCGTATTTCAAGATTAGGGTTTGTCACTCCGATTGTCGGAGAGGTATCTCTGGGCCCTCTCGGTAATGCACATCACATAAGCCTTGCAAGCACTGCAACTAATATGTTAGTTGTGAGATGATGTATTACGGAACGAGTATAGAGACTTGCCAGTAACGAGATTGAACTAGGTATTGGATACCGACGATCGAATCTCGGGCAAGTAACATACCGATGACAAAGGGAACAACGTATGTTGTTATGCGGTCTGACCGATAAAGATCTTCATAGAATATGTAGGAGCCAATATGGGCATCCAGGTCCCGCTATTGGTTATTGACCGGAGACGTGTCTCGGTCATGTCTACATTGTTCTCGAACCGTAGGGTCCGCACGCTTAAGGTTTCGATGACAGTTATATTATGAGTTTATGAGTATTGATGTACCGAAGGAGTTCGGAGTCCCGGATGAGATCACGGACATGACGAGGAGTCTCGAAATGGTCGAGACGTAAAGATTGATATATTGGAAGCCTATGTTTGGACATCGGAAGTGTTCCGGGTGAAATCGGGATTTTACCGGATTACCGGGAGGGTTACCGGAACCCCCCGGGAGCCAAATGGGCCAACATGGGCCTTAGTGGAAAGGTGAGAGGGCAGCCCACATAGGGCTGCGCCTCCCCCCCTCTCCCTAGTCCTATTAGGACTAGGAGAGGGGCCGGCCACCTCTCTCTCTCTCCCCTTTGAAGGTTTCCTAGTTGGACTAGGATTGGAGGGGGGAGTCCTACTCCCGGTAGGAGTAGGACTCCTCCTGCGCCTCCTCCTCTTTGGCCGGCCAGCCCCCCTCCCTCCAACCTTTATATACGGGGGCAGGGGACACCCCAAGACACACAAGTTGATCCTTGAGATCGTTCCTTAGCCGTGTGCGGTGCCCCCTGCCACCAAATTCCACCTCGATCATACCGTTGCAGTGCTTAGGCGAAGCCCTGCGTCGGTAGTACATCAAGATCGTCACCACGCCGTCGTGCTGACGGAACTCTTCCTCGACGTTTTGCTGGATCGGAGCCCGAGGATCGTCATCGAGCTGAACGTGTGCTAAGAACTCGGAGGTGCCGGAGTAACGGTGCTTGGATCGGTCGGATCGGGAAGAAGACGTACGACTACTTCCTCTACGTTGTGTGATCGCTTCCGCAGTCGGTCTGCGTTGGTACGTAGACAACACTCTCCCCTCTCGTTGCTGTGCATCACCATGATCTTGCGTGTGCGTAGGAAAATTTTCGAAATTACTGCGTTCCCCAACAAGCAGATGTTCCCGCAGCAGCAGAATCGCCTTTAGTCCTTGTTGTCGAGCCACAGGCTCCAACATGGGCGTAGCAGATTGTCCATTTCCTTCAGACAGGAGAACTTCCCGAAGAGCCAGAAGAAGCAGAAAGAGTTGCCCGACAGTCTAGTATGTACCAGTTTGTCGACAACACACTGTGCAGAAGAAGACTCAACGGTGTGAAATTGAAGTGTATTCCCCGGGAAGATGGACAGAAGCTGTTGGTAGAGATACATGGAGGCATATGTGGTCACCACATTGGCGCAAGAGCCCTTGTCGGAAAAGCATTCCGGCAAGGTTTCTTCTGGCCGACAGCCCTCCAGGATGCAACTGCACAAGTAACCAAGTGTGAAGCATGCCAGTTCCATTCTAAGCAGATACACCAGCCAGCTCAAGCTCTCCAGATGATCCCTTTATCCTGGCCATTTTCGGTCTGGGGGCTCGATATCCTCGGCCCCTTTCCCCAAGCTGTCGGGGGCTTTGAGTACTTGTACATGGCGATCGACAAGTTCACAAAGTGGCCGGAAGTGGAACCAGTGAGGAAGGTGACAGCACAGTCAGCAGTCAAGTTCTTCAGGTCGATTGTTTGCTATTTCAGGATCCCTAACAGGATAATCACCGACAACGGTACACAATTTACGAGCCGCACCTTCATGCAGTACGTCCAAGATCTTGGTGCCAAGGTCTGCTTCGCTTTTGTTGCTCACCCGAGAAGCGGTCAAGCGGAGAGGGCGAATGCTGAAGTGCTGCGTGGGCTCAAGACCAGGACTTTCGACAGGCTGCACAAGTGCGGACGCAACTGGATCGAGGAGCTGCCGGTGGTTCTTTGGTCGATCAGGACGACGCCAAATCGAGCCACTGGCCAGACACCCTTTGCTCTAGTCTATGGAGCAGAAGCAGTTATCCCCACGGAACTCGTATACGGGTCACCTCGAGTGCTCGCTTATGATGAGCTTGAGCAAGAGCAGCTGCGTGAAGACGACGCGCTGCTCCTTGAGGAAGATCGTCTTCAGGCTGCTGTGCGAGCTGCTCGCTACCAGCAAGCTTTGCGCCGCTACCATAGCCGCAAAGTTAAAGCCAGAAGCTTCGAGGAAGGCGACCTTGTTCTTCGGCGCGTTCAGTCCGCCAAGAATTCCAACAAGTTGACGCCGAAGTGGGAAGGCCCTTACCGGGTGAAACGAGTCACTAGGCCTGGCGCTGTCCGCCTTGAGACCGAAGATGGCATTCCGGTGAGCAACTCCTGGAATATTGAGCATCTTCGTAAGTTTTACCCGTAAGGCACGGTTGTCGGACCCTGTCCGGCAACCACCCTTTTGTACAAGTCTTGCCACTGTTGCATGTAATCCTTTGTACAAAGCCAGGCGCAGACCCTGAGCACAAGTAAATGAAGCGCTGGCGCCCTGAGTTATAGCATGCATGCTAGATCGAGTCTCGTCCTTGATTAGGGTTGATAGTGCTTAATAGCGGCTAACCCCTAGCTTAGAGGTCGAGGTGCGTCCCTTTGCCTTTCTTTCGTTTCCCTTGGTTCGCAGGGCTCGAATATCCTTGCCGGACCGCTTGAGGACGAAAAGGAGAAGAAGGACGTGCCGGCATCTGGACCCCGGCAAGCCAGTGTTGCCGGGGGCTGCAAGTACCAAGATTCACCCACGGCAAGCCAGGGTTGCCGGGGGCTGCAATCTCAGATAAGTCTTTCATCCCTCATCATGCATTCTCTTATGGACTGGGGAATACGAAACCTTGTTTCTTCCTAAAAACTACCGTGCTCCCTTAACTCTAGGCCCTGGGGCTCGTTCCTGGGGCCATGTTTGGTCGTAGTCGCGACAGCAAACGGATGAAACGAGGGGGCCGCACCCGCCTCGTCCCTGCCTCCGTCAAAAGCGTGAGAAAGGTCGAGCGACGTGGGAAGACGACAGGGCCTGTTGCCGGGAGAAGAAGTGTCTATCTGAAAGATACCAAGGATTTGCTCCTTGATGTGGGTTCTACCCGCGAGACAAATGACCCGGCAAGCATCCCCTTTTCATTAAAAAACATTCCACTCAGGTACAGTCCATAGAGGATGAAAAACATGAAAGAGAGGATTACAAGTTTTAAATGCAACTAAGGCCCGAAGGCTTACAAATTAAAAAGATAAGATGCCCGTAATCCCTTTCTTGTCCCTCTCTTCAGGAGGTAGGTCAAGGAGGCGAAAAGGGCAAAAGGGGTGCCTAGGCGAGCTACGGGTGCCAGAAGACACCAAGAGAACATCCCGGGGGCCGTCTGAAGGCTGGACGGCGATGGCGGCGCCGGAAGCAGGGCTGGAAGATGAGGCGGCAGGACGTCAGCACGCTGTCGAGGGCACCACGCCCTCGTACTCCGACTTGACGGCCTTGCCGCCAGCCCTCTTCCTCTTCCACAGCCTCCCTACGCCAGCCGCCCAAGGAGACGACCCCAGGGAGTTCAAGGAGCCGGCGACACGGATGATGGGGTCGCCGGTGCCGCACGGAGCGGCGCCTGACACCTAGTCGGACCCATCATCCTGCCGCCCGCTACCCTCGTCGCCGCTGTCGCTCTCCTCCTCGTCACTCTCGCTCGAGGAGGAGCCTTCGCTATCGGAGGAGTTGTCCACGCAGCACTTTGCCTGAGTGCCGAAGCACCCGAAGACCTTGACGGAGAGGAGATCGCCCTCCATCAACTTAAAATGGAGGGTGAGCCCCCCCGTCAGGCTGTGGATACGGGCGAACGTATTCCACCCTCGACCAAGATACATCACATTAGGGGCTGGGAATTCAACGCGGACTCGCGTGCCGCTGATCCCACAGCCCCTCATGTGCAGTCTCAGTGTCTCGGGCGGGTCCAACTCCATCGCGCTTGGAAATGGAGCTGGGAGCCAGAGGCGACGACGAGGCGCCCGGCGCAGCCTGGCGAAGAACTCGCAAGGGTCGTCCCCAATATGGACCCCCGTGGGAAGAGGAACCGCCGGCAGAGGCAAAGCCGGCGCGCCGCCCCGTCCACCTCTTCCCCAAGCGCCTCGACCTCATCCTCGACCTCGTCCACGACCTCGCCCCCTCCCTCTTCCCCTTACGGCTGGCTCTGCCACCACAGGTGCGGGAGAGGGAGGGATGCGCTGTCTGGCGGCGACCCTCGCCGCTACCGATGAAGGACCAGGCTTCCCTTTCTCCATGGCGAATGAGAGAAAGGGAAGCAGAAGCTGAAGGAAGGAGGAGATGAGAGAATGCAGGCTTCCGTCCTCCCCTCCCGCTCTTTATAAAGGAGCGAGGTGGGGGCTCGGCCGCCCCGCTCAGCGAATCAAGACACGGGAAGAGCAGGGAGCTGGGGCCGACCTGCTGCCTCGACCCGCGACGGCCCAGTCTCCCGCCTCCACCGTCCGCGACCCCAAGCGCATGGGAGCCGCGTGGCAGACGTGCAGAACCAAGGCGACGGATGAGGCGACCTCTCCCCACCCCGTGATCATGGGGAGTGGATGCCTCGAAAATAGCGCATCGGCCCCGTCCAGTAAAAGAACCACGCCTCCGCGCCTCCCTCCGTTTATGGGGGGGGGGGGCGAACCGTCCCCTTTACCACGACGTAACGCATACACGCGGGGCTTAGCCCCGCGCATGCCGCCCACATCACGCACGACGCCGCGTTTGACGCGTGCCGTGCGGAGAGGGCGCGGTGCATGCGGAGTCAGATACGGCGTGACCCAGGCCGCGCGTGCCCGCGCACTGTTTTGGGCCTGGCCCAACAGCGCTCGGCACCGTGTATGGCTCAGGCCCGGGGGCTCCTGTCGGTGTACTAAAGTAGGGGTACCTTAGTATCCCGAACTTGTGCACGGGCAGTCGCAGCACCCCGCGGCAAGGCTTGCCGGGTGACCGCCAAGGTCCTCCGTGGTTCCTTTGGAGCCATTCAAGGACCAAGTATTCAAGCCAAGGCGCAAGGCCCCGGCAAGAGGAGCTTGCCGGGAAGGCCACTCGAAGCACAAAGACCCCGGCAAGAGGAGCTTGCCGGGAAGACCAACCAAGGCATCTCGAGAAGCTTGCTGCGACGCGCTGCGTGTCCCAGCAAGACCCGGTGAGCGACAAGCTCCCGGACGCGACAAGACCCGGTGAGTGAAAAGCTCCCGGACGCGACAAGACAACATCCGCGGCAAGGCGCTTCCCGCGGCAAGCTACTACTCCGCAGCCCGCGCTCCAGCTCACCCACCAACGTGTCGCTCTGGGACCGTTCCTGGCGTACGTGGCGGGAGGCTGTGCAGCCATGGGCATGCGGTGGCAAGCAGACGCTGACAAGATAGCCATCGTGGCAAACGGTGGCGCCCCTGACGGTCCCTTTCCGCACCGTCTAGGCGACACAAACAGGCATTTAATGCCTTTGTCCCCTGCCGTCAGGGTTAGGTATGATACAACTGTAGTAGGCGGTGGCGCCAACCACCACCTCTTTTACCTTTTTACCCTCATCTCTGTTGCCACCTGTCGGTGACCCCTTTGACATATAAAAGGAGGCCCATGCGCAACAGGGGGGAGGGGGACGATCATTCTCACGCTGGGTCTCGCTAGCCACCCAAGTGTACTGTAGCATTCGTTGCTCCCGAGCAAGAACACAAATACAAACCAAAGCAGGAGTAGGGTTTTACGCATCCGTGCGGCCCGAACCTGGGTAAACTGATCGCGTCGCTCGTGCGTTTGCCTCGATCTGCTCTTCGTGCACTCTCCGCCCCCCTGCCGAACCGAAAGGGGCCCCGGTCCGCCGTGGTCCCATAGGTGTCCGTGGGATCAGCACCCCCGACATGAGCAATAGAGAGCTCAAATTAATTTTGCAAAAGACTGTTAATAGGTCTAGAAAGAATTGGTCCAAGAAACTTGATGATGCATTATGGGCTTATAGAACTGCATACAAAAATCCTATGGGTATGGCTCCGTATAAAATGGTTTATGGAAAAGCATGTCACTTACCTCTCGAACTAGAACATAAGGCATATTGGGCTATTAAAGAGCTCAACTATGATTTTGAACTTGCCGGTGAGAAGAGGCTATTTGATATTAGCTCACTTGATGAATGGAGAACCCAAGCTTATGAAAATGCCAAGTTGTTTAAAGAAAAAGTTAAAAGATGGCATGACAAAAGGATACAAAAGCGTGAGTTTAATGTAGGTGATTATGTATTGCTATACAACTCTCGTTTAAGATTTTTTGCAGACAAACTTCTCTCTAAATGGGAAGGCCCCTATGTTATCGAAGAGGTCTATCGTTCTTGTGCCATAAAAATCAACAACTTTGAGGGCACAAATCCGAAGGTGGTAAATGGTCAAAGAATCAAACATTATATCTCAGGTAATCCCATAAATGTTGAAACCAACATTATTGAAACTGTAACCCCGGAGGAATACATAAGTGACACTTTTCGGAGCGTTTCAGACCCCGAAAACGAATAGGTATGTGGTGCGGTAAGTAAACCGACTCCAAAAAATTTTTTAAGGCAATATTTCTCCATTTTGGAATATTTAGAAAAATAGAAAAATAAGTAGCAGTCCAGGAAGGACACGAGGGCCCCACGAGGGTGGTGGGCGCGCCCCCCTACCTCGTGAGCACCTCGTGTGCCTTCTGGACTCCGTTTTCTTGCACGTTACATATTTTGGTCGATAAAAATTCATTATATAATCTCCCGGGGGTTTTGACTCCCGTATCACTCAAAAATCTTATGTTCTTGTTTCAAGCTGTTTTCTGTCAGGGTTTTCCAGGCTATGCATCACGTCGTCTCCCTCCTCCAACAATGGTGACAACGATGCTTGGCTAATGAAGATAGATCTGAAGAGGGAAGAACCCACGAGGGTCAACAAGGATGAAAGGCTCAAGAAGGCCACGGAGGATCAAGCTCCAGCAGCAAAAGACACCCTCCAACTGGATCATAACCTTCTTAACCCAACTGAGATCGAAGCTTTCAAGATGATTGAGTTAGCTCGTATACAAAACAAGTATCTCACACAAGAAAATATTTTGTTGAAGGACCATATTGTTGCACTCAAGGGCATTATTCGCAAGTTGGAGGACCTCTTACGCTTGATGTGCGATTATCCGTCACCTCCACCTTCTTCACCAACCAAGGAGATATAATCACATGGGTATGGGCACTCCCCTTGGCAACTGCCAAGCTTGGGGGAGGAGCCCTGGTATCGTATCACAATCACAACTCCTATCTTTACCATTTTTCTTAGTTCGATCCTATTAGTAGTATCTTGATCTAGTAGAATAAAGTTTATGGCATGATCTAGTTTTGAGTTTTGCTTTATGATCTCTCTTTGTAATGAGTCCGTGAGCTATATATAATAAAGATTAGTGTTGAGTCAAGGGCTTGATTATTTTTCCATGATCTTGGGTGAATAAAAGAAAAGAGAAAAGAATAAAAAGAAACAAAGAGTTCATATTGATCTTACTGAGAGTAATGACTTCACATAGAAAGAGTATGATGATTAAAAGTTGTTGGGAGTTGGCAAGCATAGCTTTGGTCATTGTTGCAATTAATAGGAAGTAATAAGGAAAGAGAGGTTTTCACATATAGATATATTATCATTGACATCTTTTATGATTGGGAGCACTCATTAAAATATGACATGCTAAAGAGTTGATGTTGGACAAGGAAGACAACGTAATGAGTTATGTCTTTCTTATATCTGAGATAAAGTATGTTGTCATGGATCCTCTAACTTGTTGAGCTTGCCTTTCCCCCTCATGCTAACCAAATTCTCAGCACCAAGTAGAAATACTACTTGTGCTTCCAAATACCCTTAAACCAGTTTTGCCATGAGAGTCCACCATATCTACCTATGGATTGAGTAAGATCCTTCAAGTAAGTTGTCATCGGTGCAAAGCAATAAAAATTGCTCTAAATATGTATGATTGATTGGTATGGGAGAAATAAGCTTTATATGATCTTGTGATGTGGAAGTAATAAAAGTGATGGACTGCATAATAAAGGTGCATATCACAAGGGGCAATATAAAGTGACGTTCTTTTGCATTGGGATTTTATATATCCAACCATAAAAGCGCATGGCAACCTCTGCTTCCCTCTGCGAAGGGCCTATCCTTTATTATTATCTTCTAACTTCTGCAAGAGTCATGGTGATCTTCACCTTTTCTTTTTCATTTTATCCTTTGGCAAGTTCTTCATATATCATGTTCTTTCCAACATGCTGAACCATTATTGTTGACATTACCCTTAAGGTAAAAGGTTGTGGGGCAAAACTATAAGCCCTTATCTTTCTCTGTGTATGATTAAAACTCCGTAGCCACAAGTATCGCGTGAGTGTTAGAAATTATGGAGGACTAAATGATAGTTGAGTATGTGGACTTGATTTTTAGCTCTAACATAGACTCTTTCTGATGTTATGATAAATTGCAATTGCTTCAATGACTGAGATTATAGTTTGTCGGAGTCCAATAAGGTTTATGATTTATACTTTTGCATTGTGAATAGATCATCACTTGAATATAAGTAATCATATGACAAAATCTATATATGTTGCTGTTATGAGAATAATCATGATTCCTTCATGTCTGTATTTTATTTTTTATCGATGCCTCTACCTCTAAACATGAGGACATATTTATTGTTATCGGCTTTTCGCTTGAGGACAAGCGAGGTCTAAGCTTGGGGGAGTTGATACGTCCATTTTGCATCATGCTTTTATATCGATATTTATTGCATTATGGACTGTTATTTCACTTTATGTCACAATACTTATGGCTATTCTCTCTTATTTTACAAGGTTTACATAAGGAGGGAGAATGCCGGCAGCTGGAATTCTGGGCTGGAAAAGGAGAAAATATTAGAGACCTATTCTGCGCAACTCCAAAAGTCCTGAAACTCCACGGAACATCTTAAAATAAATAAAGAAAAATCCTCGCCAAAGATGAAGGCCAAGGGGCCCATACCCTGCTCATGAGGGTGGGGGGCGCCCCCCTAGGGCGCGCCCCCTACCTCGTGGGCCCCCTGGTGGCTCTCCGACACCCATCTTCTCCTATATGAAGTCATTCGATGAGAAAAAAATAAGAAGGAACTTTTCGGGACGAGGAGGCGGAACCTTGGCGGATCCAATCTAGAGCTCCGGTAGAGCTGTTTTGCCGGGGAAACTTCCCTCTGGGAGGGGGAAATCATCACCATCGTCATCACCAACGCTCCTCTCATCGGGAGAGGGCAATCTCCAACAACATCTTCACCAGCACCATCTCATCTCCAAACCCTAGTTCATCTCTTGTATCCAATTCTTGTCTCAAAGTCCGGGATTGGTGCTAGTAGGTTGCTAGTAGTGTTGATTACTCCTTGTAGTTGATGCTAGTTGGTTTATTTGGTGGAAGATCATATGTTCAGATCCTATATGCATATTATTACCCCTCTGATTATGAACATGAATATAATTTGTGAGTAATTACGTTCGTTCTTGAGGACAAGGGAGAAGTCTTGCTATGAGTAGTCATGTGAATTTGGTATTCGTTTGATATTTTGATAAGATGTATGTTGTCTAGCCTCTAGTGGTGTTATGTGAACGTCGACTACATAACACTTCACCATTATTTGGGCCTAGAGGAAGGCATTGTGAAGTAATAAGTAGATGATTGGTTGCTAGAGTGACAGAAGCTTAAACCCTAGTTTATGCGTTGCTTCGTAAGGGGCTGATTTGGATCCATATGTTTCATGCTATGGTTAGGTTTACCTTAATACTTTTGTTGTAGTTGCGGATGCTTGCAATAGAGGTTAATCATAAGTGGGATGCTTGTTCAAGTAAGAACAACACCCAAGCACCGGTCCACCCAGATATCAAATTATCAAAGTATCGAACGTGAATCATATGAACGTGATGAAAACTAGCTTGACGATATTCCCATGTGTCCTCGGGAGCGCTTTTCCTATTATAAGAGTTTGTTCCGGCTTTTCCTTTGCTACAAAAGGATTGGGCCACCTTGCTGCACTTTATTTACTTTTGTTACTTGTTGCTCGTTACAACCTATCTTATCACAAAACTATTTGTTACCACTTATTTTAGTACTTGCAGAGAATACCTTGCGGAAAACCGCTTATCATTTCCTTCTGCTCCTCGTTGGGTTCGACACTCTTACTTATCGAAAGGACTACGACAGATCCCCTATACTTGTGGGTCATCAGATATCCATTAAGGAATGCGGTTTTGACATCCATTTGCCAAATTTCATAATCATGAAATGCGGCAATTGCTAACATGATTCGGACAGACTTAAGCATCGCTACGGGTGAGAAGGTCTCATTGTAGTCAGCTCCTTGAACTTGTCAAAGACCTTTCGCAACAAGTCGAGCTTTGTAGACAGTAACATTACCATCAGTGTCAGTCTTCTTCTTGAAGATCCATTTATTCTCTATGGCTTGCCGATCATCGGGCAAGTTAACCAAAGTCACTTTGTGCTCATACATGGATCCCATCTCAGATTTCATGGCCTCAAGCCATTTTGCGGAATCTGGGCTCATCATCGCTTCCTCATAGTTCATAGGTTCGTCATGTTCAAGTAACATGACCTCCATAACAGGATTACCGTACCACTCTGGTGCGGATCTTACTCTGGTTGACCTACGAGGTTCGGTAGTAACTTGATCAGAAGTTTCATGATCATTATCATTAGCTTCTTCACTAATTGGTGTAGAAATCACTGGAACTAATTTCTGTGATGAACTACTTTCCAATAAGGGAGAAGGTAAAGTTACCTCATCAAGTTCTACTTTCCTCCCACTCACTTCTTTCGAGAGAAACTCCTTCTCTAGAAAGGATGCATTCTTAGCAACGAATATCTTGCCTTCGGATCTATGATAGAAGGTGTACCCAACAGCCTCCTTTGTGTATGCTATGAAGACACATTTCTCCGATTTGGGTTCGAGCTTATCAGGTTGAAGATTTTTCACATAAGCATCACAACCCCAAACTTTAAGAAATGACAACCTGGGTTTCTTGCCAAACCACAGTTCATATGGTGTCATCTCAATGGATTTCGATGGTGCCTTATTTAACGTGAATGCAGCCGTCTCTAAAGCATAACCCCAAAATGATAGCTGTAAATCAGTAAGAGACATCATAGATCACACCGTATCTAATAAAGTGCGGTTACGACATTCGGACACACCATTACGCTATGGTGTTCCAGGTGGCGTGAGTTGTGAAACTATTCCGCATTGTTTCAAGTGAAGACCAAACTCATAACTCAAATATTCACCTCCACGATCATATCATAGAAACTTAATTTTCTTGTTACGATGATTTTCCACTTCACTCTGAAATTCTTTGAACTTTCAAATGTTTCAGACTTATGTTTCATCAAGTAGATATACCCATATATACTCAAATCATGCGTGAAGGTCAAAAAATAACGATACCCGCCGTGAGCATCAACACTCATCGAACCGCATACATCAGTATGTATTATTTCCAATAAGTCTATTGCTCGCTCCATTGTTCCAGAGAACGGAGTATTAGTCATCTTGCCCATGAGGCATGGTTCGCAAGCATCAAGTGATTCATAATCAAGTGATTCCAAAGCCCATCAGCATGGAGTTTCTTCATGCGCTTTACACCAATATGACCTAAACGGCAGTGCCACAAATAAGTTGCACTATCATTATTAAACTTATATCTTTTGGCTTCAATACTATGAACATGTGTGTCACTACTATCAAGATTCAATAAAAATAGACCACTCATCAAGGGTGCATGACCATAAAAGATATTAGTCATATAAATAGAACAACCATCATTCTCTGATTTAAATGAATAATCGTCTCGCATCAAACAAGATCTGGATATAATGTTTGTGCTTAACGCTGTCACCAAATAATAATTATTCAGGTCTAAAACTAATCCCGAAGGACTATCATTTATCAATATCCCCCATGCTAAATAGGCTAGTGATGGTTCCCAAGCGATAAAAGTAAAGATTTTGACTCCATTGGGAGTTTTTGTTTGCTTATTCGAGCGATTAACTCTTCTTGTATTTTGCAGTTTGGGACTGGGCATCCCTATTACTACCCTTTTCTCGTGCGATGGCAAGTGAATAAACACTCAACCTGAGAATAACCCGCTTACCATGGAAGATACCGACTACCTCCTATCATTCCATGAACAATCCAAGCACACAAAACGGATATTTTTAGAAGTTTTTAGAGGTGGCACATGAAAAATTACTTAGGACGGCAGGGTAATACCGTATATAGGTAGGTATGGTGGACTGATCTGGAATAAATTTGGGTTCAAGGTTTTTAATGTACAAGTAGAATCCCCACTTAGTACAGGCAAAGGCTAGCAATTAGATTGAGAAGCGGCCAGCTACAGAGCAACAACGATCATAACCATGCATTATGCATAAGTAACATTGGACACTAGCATGAGTAGGATATGAACACCATGAACATAAATATCATAGAGGCTATGTTGGTTTTGACTCAACTACATGCATGAACATGTGCCAAGTCAAGCCACTCGAACATACAAAGGAGGATACCATATCATCATACTACATCACAATCATTTTAAGGCACTGTTATATCTAAGATAAATCATTATCAACTCTTAGCTACTTATGCATGGCATGAGAAACTATAATCTGTAATTGTCATTGCAAACATGTTTAATCATAATGGGTTGAATCATGGATACTAGGTTAAACATATTTACACAGACATAACAAGTCGAGTTCATACCAGTTTCTCTCTGCCACGGCCAGTTCATCGAATGTCGTCATTATTGCCTTTCACTTGCACGACCGAATGATATGAAAATAATAATAATAATAATAATAATAATAATAATAATAATAATAATAATAATAATAGTGCAAGAGTGTCATGGACTAAGCTGAAATATGCAAACTTTTATTCAATAGGAGAAGATAAGGTAAAATGTGCTCTTTATTAGTTCAACAATTATTCAAATGAGAGCCACTCAATATTTTCATCGTGGTGTTCTCCTCAGTACAACTCGAATAAAAAGAAAATAAATTCAGAGAAACACACTAAAATATTTTTGGAGTTTTTGGTTTTCTTGAACAAGCAAATAAAAGAGAAAAGCAAGAACGAGAAAAACTATTTACACGGGAAAGCTCCCAACAAGCAAACGAAGAACAAGGAAATCTTTTTGGGTTTTCTTTTTAGTGTTACTACTAAACATGCATAGAAAGTAAATTAACTATAACTAATCTTTTTTTGGTTTTTCTAAAGTTCATCAAATACATGAGAAGAAAGCAAGAAAATAAATCTAAGCATGGATGATACAATGAAAAAGTGTGAGCACCGACAAATGGAATAAGTAAACATGAATGTAATGTCGGTGGAAACAGATACTCCCCCAATCTTATGCTTTTGTCCTAATGTGGTAGTCGATCAGTAGCCTGGAGGGTAGTAGGGGTGCTGTGGAGCGGGCACCCACTCGTCCCACTGCTGAGGCTCCTCCTGTGCCGCTTCCGCAGCAGCCTGAGCGTTCCGGTAGGCGATGATGTCTGCATGCATGATCCTATATCCGTCCCTGGCAACAGAATCAAACAAAGCGGGTGCAGGCAGTGGAATAATATCACGAGTTTTAACGCTAAAAACCAGGTTATAAGGAATGGGGATATCAGGATAATCTCGTTCAAGAAAATGATGGTGTTCCATGGCTGCCCGGTCTAGGTAAACCTTGGTCAGAGGGTAATCATAAGGGTGTATCTCAACCTCAAAGTGAGCCGCCAAACGAGTAGCAAAAATCCCACCATGTATTTCACCCTGTGATTTAATAAGATGGAGGCGACAAGCCACAATAGCTCCCAAGCTATGAGTGTTGTCGCCCTCTAGTGCTCGGCATAAAACAGCAAAGTCTCGTGCGCTGAGCACACCCACTTTCTTTCTAGCAAGCAAGCACTTAGCAACAAATAAAGCAAAATAATGTACGGCAGGAAAGTGTATGCTAGCAGCCGTGGTGGTTGACACCCCTCTCTCATCTCCCACTGTCAAAATGCGATAAAAGTCCTCAAACCCAGCCGGCCTAGGCTCGGCTAAGCCCCCATCAGAAGGGATCAAGCATATATCACAAAATTCGGTAAGTGGTATCTGATGGTTTTCAGCATATAAATCGAAGCTCACTTCAGGAGGATTATTCCTACGCGGGAAAGTAAAACTCTGAACAAAGATATTTGTGAGGATTTGGTGCTGGTCACACTCATCTGTGATGAAGTCGGTGAGGCTGGCGTTTGCAACATATATTGCATGAACTCCTGAAGAATTCCAGCCTCTTCAAGGAACGGGGTGTGCGGCCATTCGCACGGCCGTACCTCCGCCAACCTCCGAGGGTGGAGATCACTGTCAGATGATTCCCCAATAACACCCTTGGAATTCTTCTTGGAGCCAAACTTCCTAAAGATATTCATGGTTTTCCCATGAACAAAATTCTGAAATTTATTAGCCCACAAAAATTTCTCAACAAAACTTCACAAAATTGATACCAACTACTCATAGGGATGCATAGAGGCCATAACAAGCATTCAGACTACTTAGAACACTAAGAATTCAACATGCAAGCACATCTACAATAGCACCAAGAGTAGCTAATTTTTCAAAATATAAACCACTAAAGCAAAAACTAATTGGACAAACGGTGGAGTCACATACCAAGCAACAATCCCCCGAAATAGTTTTGGAAATGGAGCTTCGAGCAAAGAGATCGAAATCCGCGGGTTTGAGCTCAAGAACACGGGAGAGAGAGCAATGGAGATTTTTTTCTAGAGGTAAGTGATGATGTGGGATGAAGAGGTAAGTGAGGGGGCCCACATGGGGATCAGAACCCACCAGGGCACGCCTGGGGGTCCTGGCGCGCCCAGGTGGATTGTGCCCACCTGGTGCACCTCCCTCTGGTATTATTTGCACCAGAAATTCAGAAATCTTCGGAAAAAATCGTGTAAAATTTTCAGGGCATTCTGAGAACTTTTATTTTTGGGTCATTTTTTATTGCATTGGAAATTCAGAAAACGGACAAAACATGGCATTTTATTTTATTTAACTAATAAAAACAGAGAATAAAAAGTAGGGACGGAAAGTAGTGCTTACTAAATTCATCAACTTCATATCGTTCAAAAATGATCCATTAATAAGGTTGATCAAGTCTTATTAACAACCACTTTCGATTATCATGAAACTGAAGAAATTTTGTAAATCACTAGGTTACCTCAATGGGGATATGCATTTCCGCAACAATAAGCATTTCATATTTCTTTTTGATAGTAGGTAGAGGTATTTGAAAACTTCCAATAGTGATTGTCGGAGATTTTTCAATAACATTAATACCATTCACTTCGAATTGTTTCTTTGGAAAGTGCACCGTATGCTCATTGCCATTAATATGAAAAGTGGCCTTGCTTTTATTGGAATCAATAACAGCCCCTGCAGTATTTAAGAATGGTCTACCAAGGATAATCGGCATGTTGTCGTCCTCGGGCATCTCAAGTATAACAGAGTCAGTCAAAATAGTAACATTAGCAACAACAATGGGCACATCCTCACAAATACTGATAGGTATGGCAGTTGATTTGTCAGCCATTTGCAAAGATATTTCAGTAGGTGTGAGTTTATTCAAGTCAAGTCTTTTATATAAAGAGAAAGGCATTACACTAACACCAGCTCCTAAGTCACACAAAGCAGTTTTCACATAATTCTTTTTGATAGATCAAGGTATAGTTGGTGTTCCCGGATCTCCAAGTTTTTTAGGTACTCCATCTTTAAAAGTGTAATTAGCAAGCATAGTGGAGATTTCAGCTTTCGGTATTTTTCTCTTATTTGTGATGATGTCTTCCATATACTTTGCATAAGGAGGCATTTTCAAGATATTAGTCAAGCGAGTACGCAAAAATACTGGCCTCGGCATCTCAGCAAAGCATTCAAATTCTTCATCATCTTTCCTTTTAGTTGTCTTGGGTGGAAAAGGCATAGGTTTTTGGACCCACGGTTCTCTTTCTTTATCGTGTTGTCTAGCAACAAAGTCTCTTTTGTCGTATCTTTTATTCTTTGGTTGTGGGTTATCAAGATCAACTGGTGGTTCTATCTCAACATCATTGTCTAGTTCTTTATCATTGGTTGGTTGAGAGTCTTCATGAACCTCATCATTATCTTTTTCATTATCAGTAGGTGAGTGTTCATTACCAGGTTGAGTTTCAGCATCAGAGATAGAAGCTTCATTATCATTATCGGGAGGTTTCTCTATTTCAGGTTCACTAGAAGTATGCAAAGTCCTATCATTTTTATTTTTTTATTTTTCTTTCTAGAAGGACTAGGTGCACTAGTGTTATTTCTTTGTGAGTCTTGTAAAATTATTTTGGGTGTCCCTCAGGATAAAGTGGTTCCTGAGTCACTTTACCTCCTCTATTTGCAACTCTAACAGCAAAATCATGCATATAATTATTCATTTCATCAAGCAATTCTCTTTGAGATTTAGCAACTTGTTCCAACTGAGTTTGAACCATAGAAGCATGCTTTCCAACACCTCTAACATCATTTGATATTCTAAATAACAAGTCACTCAAGCAAGCAATCATATCAGAATTATATTTCAATTGTTTCATAACATTTGCATTGAAGTGATCTTCTTTTCTAATATAGTTTTCAAACTCATAAAGGCAATGGCTAGGATGCATATTGTGAGGATTATCATTATCATTGAACTTCATTAAAGAATTTACCTATACCATCTTAGTCCTCTAGTAGGTAAAGTTTTAACATCCTCAACTTTAATACATTTTTCCTTCATAGATTTCTTTGCCTCTTGCATATCTTCAGGACTGAGATATAATATACCCCTCTTCTTTGGAGTGGGTTTAGGCGGTGGTTCAGGAATAGTTCAATCGTTATAATTTTTCAATATGTTATTCAATAATTCTTCGGCTTGTCCAACAGTTTGTTCCCTGAAAACACAACCAGCACAACTATCTAGGAAGTCCCTGGAAGCATCGGTTAGTTCATTATAGAAGATATCAAGTATGATCAGGCAAAGCATTAAGTAACTGGCAAAGCCTCCCCCAAGCTTGTGGGAGACTCTCTTCTTTAGTTTGAGCTAAGTTAAATATATCCTATAAGGTAGCTTATTTCTTATGAGCAGGAAAATATTTTTCAGAGAAGTAGTAAATCATATCCTGGGGACTACGCACACAACCAAGAGCAAGAGTACTGTACCAAGCTTTAGCATCACCCTTTAATGAGAAAGGAAATAATTTGAGAATAAAGTAATAGTGAGTTTTCTCATCATGAGTAAAAAGGGTGGCTGTGGGAGTCCTGGATTAGGGGGTCTCCGGACAGCCGGACTATCTCCATTGGCCAGACTATTAGACTATGAAGATACAGGATTGAAGACTTCGTCTCATGTCCGGATGGGACTCTACTTGGCGTGGAAGGCAAGCTAGGCAATACTGATATGTGTATCTCTTCTTTTGTAACCGACCTTGTGTAACCCTAACCTCTCCGGTGTCTATATAAACCGGAGGATTTTAGTCCGTAGGACGACACACAATCATACCATAGGCCAGCTTCTAGGGTTTAGCCTCTCCGATCTCGTGGTAGATCTACTCTTGTACTACCCATATCATCAATATTAATCAAGCAGGATGTAGGGTTTTACCTCCATCAAGAGGGCCCGAACCTGGGTAAAACATTATGTCCCCTGCCTCCTGTTACCATCCGCCTTAGACGCACAGTTCGGGACCCCCTACCCGAGATCCGCCGGTTTTGACACCGACATTGGTGCTTTCATTGAGAGTTCCTCTGTGTCGTCGCCGTTAGGCTTGATGGCTCCTACTATCATTGATCGCGATGCAGTCCAGGGTGAGACTTTTCTCCCCGGACAGATCTTCATGTTCGACGGCTTTGCACTGCGGGCCAATTCGCTTGGCCATCTGGAGCAAATTGAGAGTTACGCCCCTGGCCACCAGGTCAGGTTTGGAAGCTTAAACTACACGGCCGATATCCGTGGAGACTTGATCTTCGACGGATTCAAGCCTCTGCCTTGTGCGTCACGCGGTCACGATGAGTACGATTTAGCTCTACCATCGGACAGTGTTCAGGAGATCGCACAGGCAGCCGCTCCGACCCTCAATTCGGAGCCAGTTGCGCCGTCCATGGACGGGTGGATGGACCCCGCCACGGAGGCCTTACCCTTAGTGGCGATCGAGCCAAACATCGACCTTACCTTACACGAGAGCCGTGTTGTTAAACTGTCGGATCCTTCTCCGGCCACGGACTCCGAGCCGCCTGCGCCTGATCCTATCGAATCTGATTGGGCGCCGATCATGGAGTTTACCTCCGCAGATATTTTTCAGCACTCGTCGTTTGGCGACATACTGAACTCATTAAGGTCTCTCTCCTTGTGAGGAGGATCCTGGCCGAACTATGTCCGGCAGGACTGGGATACGGACGACGAAGAAATTCGCGGCCCACCCACCACCCACTTAATAGCCACTATCAATGACTTAACCGACATGCTCGATTCCGACTCCGAATACATCGACGGCATGGACGACGATGCAGGAGACAAACAGGAACCACTGCCCCCAGGGCACTGGACGCCCACTTCACCACATGACGTATACATGGTGGACACACCAAAGGAAAACAACGAGGAGGAATGGAAGGATGCAACGAAGGGTTGTTCCCTCGATAAGCAGTCAAAACAGCGGTGTAAGCGCCGCCCAAATCCCGCCTCGGCAGAAACAACGATCATACAGACCCAGCGTTAGAGCAGGGGGAACCATTGCCGGACCACGGCAACACGGAGAATCAAGCCGAACAACCCGACTCTGTCAAAGATCATAGTCCAGATGACGTCACACCAGACGGACACCCGGAGCAACAGAATGCCCATCAAAGGCTCGTTGCCACCGCGAGGAGTCTAAAAAAGCAGAAGCAAAGGCTCAAAGCTGCGCAAGACACACTCCAAATCAGACGGAGCAAAGTACTCAACACAGCAGCAAAGTATGGCGGTAATCGCCCCACCAAGAGCTACCCGAAGCGGAAGTTGCTACCTGAATTCAATTAGGAGGCCTTAGATCCCCCACAACCAAAAATCAAAACAGCCATCTGGCCAGATAGGCGACCTCACGGCCAACATAGAGTGGCAAACAACGCCGCACATAAGCCAATATGCGATCCACGCGAGGACTCGCTGAAAGTGCAACTATCCCTAGGTGGTTTTGGTAATTCATAACAACATATAGATCATTGAGCTAATGCTATTCCAAGATGATTATTTCAGGAAAGCTCAATGATTGGCATGGCATGGATGTGAAAGTGGAACCCTCAAAATGCTAAGGACAAAGGATTGACTCAAGCTCAAAAGCTCAAGACTCTTCATTTTATATTTTAGTGATCCAAGATCACATTGAGTCTTTAGGAAAAGCCAATACTATCAAGGAGGGATGAGGTATTGCTTAATGAGCCTCTTGCTTCATGTGCTTAATGATATGCTCCAAAATCCTCAGCTACTTTCCCATATCCACAAATGACCAAAACCCTAAGCCAAACTCGGTCATAACGATTCTATCTATCCGGCGCCACCGAGTTTCACTTGTCATAAGCCACTGCCAAACCCTAGCAATTCGGTCCTACCGGTAGGGATCTCGGTCTCACTGAGATGGGGTTGCAAACTCTCTGTTTCCCTTTCGTAACTTTTCGGTCTCACCGAAAGAGCGAATAGGTCCCACCGAGATTGCAATGTAAACTCTGTGTTTCCCTTTTGTAACTTTTCGGTCTCACCGAAAGAGCAAATCGGTCCCACCGAGTTTGCCTGACCAACTCTCTGGTTAGCTTATTACCAGACTCGGTCTCACCGAGTTTGTGTAATCGGTCTCACCGAGATTACGTTATGCCCAAACCCTAACAGAATCGGTCCTACCGAGTTGGATGTCAGTCCCACTGAAAATCTCTAATGGTCACTAGGTTTACCTTTTCTGTTCGACCGAGTTTATTGATTCGTTCCCACCGAGATTGGTAGATTGTGTGTAATGGTTGGATTTTGTGTGGAGGCTATATATACCCCTCCACCTCCTCTTCATTCGTGGAGAGAGCCATCAGAACACATACACAATTCCAACTCATATGTTCTGAGAGAGAACCACCTACTCATGTGTTGAGACCAAGACATTCCATTCCTACCATATGAATCTTGATCTCTAGCCTTCCCCAAGTTGCTTTCCACTCAAATCTTCTTTCCGCTAGATCCAAATCCTATGAGAGAGAGTTGAGTGTTGGGGAGACTATCATTTGAAGCACAAGAGCAAGGAGTTCATCATCAACACACCATTTGTTACTTCTTGGAGAGTGGTGTCTCCTAGATTGGCTAGGTGTCACTTGGGAGCCTCCGACAAGATTGTGGAGTTGAACCAAGGAGTTTGTAAGGGCAAGAAGATCGCCTACTTCGTGAAGATCTACCGCTAGTGAGGCAAGTCCTTCGTGGGCATGGCCATGGTGGGATAGACAAGGTTGCTACTTCGTGGACCCTTCGTGGGTGGAGCCCTCTGTGGACTCGCGCAACCGTTACCCTTCGTGGGTTGAAGTCTCCATCAACATGGATGTAGGATAGCACCACCTATCTGAACCACGGGAAAAACATCCGTGTCTCCAATTGCGTTTGAATTCTCCAAACCCTTCCCTTTACATTCTTGCAAGTTGCATGCTTTACTTTCCGCTGCCAATATACTCTTTGCATGCTTGCTTGAATTGTGTGATGATTGCTTGACTTGTCCTAAAATAGCTAAAATCTGCCAAGAACTAAAATTGGGAAAAGGTCAAGTTTTTATTTGGTCAAGTAGTCTAATCACCCCCCCTCTAGACATACTTTCGATCCTACAAGTGGTATCAGAGCCTTGGTCTCCATTTGCTTCGATCTCCATAGCTTTTGGTGGTCATAGCTTTGGTTTCACAACCTAGGAGAGTATGGCGTCTAGCGAGGGAAATTATCACCGTAGAGGTCCTTACTTTGATGGTACTAATTTTGCTAGTTGGAAGCATAAAATGAAAATGCATATTCTTGGACATAACCCCGCCATTTGGGCTATTGTGTGTGTTGGTTTGCAAGGTGACTTCTTCGATGGGAAAGAACCAAACCGTGAAGCTACCGCGGATGAATTGAAGATGTTGCAATACAATGCTCAAGCTTGTGATATTCTCTTCAATGGATTATGCCCCGAAGAATTCAACAAAATCAGCCGTCTTGAGAATGCAAAGGAAATTTGGGACACTTTGATTGATATGCACGAAGGTACCGCCTCAGTCAAGAAATCCAAGTTGGATGTGCTTCAAAGTCAACTTGACAAGTTCAAAATGAAGGATGGTGAAGGTGTCGCTGAAATGTACTCTAGGCTTGCTCTCATCACAAATGAGATTGCCGGCTTAGGAAGTGAAGAGATGACCGATAGATTCATCATCAAGAAGATTCTAAGAGCCTTGGATGGAAAATATGATACCGTGTGCACATTGATCCAAATGATGCCCAATTACAAAGATCTCAAGCCAACAGAAGTAATTGGAAGGATTGTTGCTCATGAGATGTCACTTAAGGATAAAGAGGAACTTCACAACAAATCAAGTGGTGCCTACAAAGCCTCATGTGAAGCCCCTACATCATCAAGTGAGAAACAAAACTTCAACGAAGAATTGAGCTTAATGGTGAAGAACTTCAACAAGTTCTACAAGAGTAGAAGCAAAGATAGAAGCTTCAAGTCAAGGTCCTAGGTTGACAAAAGATCTTCTAGTCGAGAGCGAAACTGCTACAACTGTGGAAGACCCGGACACTATTCCAATGAGTGTATGGCTCCCTACAAGAGAAGAGAAGATTCTCCAAAAAGAAGAAGCAAAGATTCACCACCAAGAGAGAGAAGGAGTAGAGATGATCGTTATGAACGAAGATACTCACGGAGAAGCAAGGATTCGGAAAGGAAGGAAAAATCATCAAGGAGCTACACAAAATGAAGACATCAAGCTCATGTTGGTGAATGGGTATCCGGCTCCGACTCTGATAGCCACTCCGAGAGAAGTTATCACTCCGACTCCAAAGATACTCAAGATGAAGGTGTTGCCGGTCTAGCACTTGTGTCATCCAACTCCTACGACATATTTGATTCACCAAATGAAGGAATTGGAAGATGCTTCATGGCCAAAGGTCCTAAGGTAACACACCCCGAGTATGTTGATTTTAATAGTGATGAAGACGACTTGTTAGGTGGTGATGATTTGCTTGTTGACAACTCTAGTGATGAATCCTATGATGAAACGTCAATTAATCATGCTAGTCAAGATAAAACGAATGACAATGATAAGGAGAAGATTGAGGCTCTAACTAAAGAACTAAACACTCTTAAGTTAGCTCATGAAACTATCTTCGAAGATCATCGAGAACTTTTAAGAGCTCATGAGAAATTACGCTTTGAAAAGCTCAATCTTGAGCAAGAGCATGAGTTTTTAAAAGCAATCAATGATGATCTTCGCAAGAAAAGTTCTTCTTACATTGCCAAGCGTTTACTCTTATCCACTTACATGCCTCAAGTCAAGTCTAGTAACAAGAACAAGAAAGATTCTTCCTCTAGTAGTAACAATGATCATGCTAAATCCAATATTGTTGCTTCTAGTAGTTCTGTTGATTCCACTAATGATTCTCTTAGCCAAGTTACACTTGAGCAAGAAAATAGCTTATTGAAGGGAATTATAGAGAAAGGAGTGTACAAAAGCCTTGCCAGGAGTAAGCAATTCGAGGAAATTGTGCGCAAGCAAGGAATGCACCGGAAGAATCAAGGTGTTGGTTTTGAACGAAAGTTCAATGCCAATGGAGTTGAGTGGGAAGAAGATCAATACCCCAAGACAAAGTTTGTTCCTCAACAAGAGAAGTATGATACTTCCTTCAAGGGGACACAAGCTCAAGATGATCTTCCACCACAAGACTGCAAGCAAAAAGGCAAGGACAAGCTTCAAGAGGAAATTGATGCATTTGAAGAAGCTCCTAAGACCTTAGTCAAGTGGATTCCCAAGACTACTTCAAGTTTCACTTCATCAAGTACGACTACAACTCCAAGGATTCCCATCAAGATGATGTGGATCCAAAAGAAGAAGAACTAGAGAGTTCTTGAGGGTGACTCCGCCAACATACTTCACTCTTATCATTTTGGCAAGAACAAGTGCAACCAACTTCCACATCTTGCACTAGTTCAAGGAGTCACAAACCCTCTTGTTGGTAAGACAAGGGACAAGGTAACCTAAAAGTTTTCATGGACATCATCTTGTGTGTGCATCACTCTATGTCTATGGATATCCTTGTTTGTTCCTTGTGGGACTAACCCATGTAGGTATTGAAAGTGCAATTCACTCAAATGGATAGCTCCAAGTGATCTACATCAACATTGAGCATCCACATCTTCAACATCTACATGAAGTCATCATCGACAAAACCCAAGGTTAGTTCATCCCTCTTAGGGGGGATATCACATCTAGGGGGAGCTTTACTCTAAGACTTGAGCTAAAGCAACTCTAAAGATGTGAACACAACAATGCTTTATGTAAAAGTGGTAACCCCACTTGAGCTTAAACGATGAGTATGACCCATGATCAAGTGTTCTCACTTGACTCCTAAGTCAATATACTCATATATAGATGACCTAGTCATCGCAAATTGCTTGATAGATGCTAGAATTGGTTGTGCATGCTTTGTCACATATTTCATTTGCCATCTTATTGTGTGAGCATGTTGGTTGCATATTTTACTCATTCAAGGACATCCACTTGTTGTTTTGATTGTTTGGCTTTATTTCCTTTTGCCAAGTGGATGGACAAGAATGCCTAAGAACCTCCTCTACCTATCGATGCTTTTCTCGTCTCAAACTCTATTCATGCTACATCACAAAATTTGATCAAGTCAGATTCGAACCACTCTGTGTGAGGAGCGCTCGGAGTCCCCGATTCGTCATAGACTTAAACTTCCAAGACCTCTTTGTGATTCTCGGTCTGACCGATTCCCCACTTTCGGTCCTACCGAGATCATCAAGTTGATCTAGGTTTTCGATCTCGGTGCAACCGATTTGAACCTTTCGGTCACACCGAGTTGCAGTAACTGCTCGCAGTTATGCATCTCGGTGCCACCGAGTTGTTCCACTCGGTCACACCGACAGGGTCGGCCTATATATAGTCACGGGCAAAATTTTGGAAATTTCTCCGAGCCCCTTCGCCCGCGCGATAGCCTGCTCTGCCAACTTGGTCTCCGGATCGTCTCCTCGCCGCCAGCCGCCTCCAGTAGCTGGTCTCCGTCGCTGTCAACGGAATTCTACCCCGCCGTTGCCGCCGTAGCGAGTCTCCGCCGAGCTAGGGTATGGACTCGATCTTTGTGCTATTCTCCAATCCGATTCCTAGCACATTGTGATCATCATGATTCTTGCCACGTTTGATAAACTCCTATCCAGGCAATGAACTCGTAGATTAGGTTTAATTCGAAAATTTTAGGGTTAGGTTTCCACCGAAACCATCTCGGACCCACCGAGTTGAAAAACTCGGTCCCACCGATTTGGCTTATGCCATTGCACAAGTGAGACTCGGTCTGACCGAGAATTACTTATCGGTGTGACCGATTTTGGAATTCTGTGAAACCCTAGCAGTCTCGGTGCCACCGAACTGTGACTCGGTCTGACCGAGTTCACTAGTTTAGGTTCCAAAACTGCTTCGGTATCACCGAGTTTAGAAATCGGTAGATCCGAGATGCTTTCAGTGGGAAACTAAAACTAAGTTTTTGAATTATTCTTTTGCAAAAATATCTGCATTTTGTGATGCTCATCTACTCTATCTCGTCTATAACCCATTCACAGGGTCAGCAGTCAGAGTTTGCATCATGTCAGACCAAAGTGATAGCCAGAACCTATCAGAACAGCAAGTGCAGCTGAGTGAGGGCACTAGTCCCTCAAGTTCCTCAGATGATGGCAGCAGGAGCACCCCTAGCAATCTGCCTAAAGCTGCCACAAGACAGAGAAAGAAGAGAACCTCAGACTCAGAAGATGAGGATTATGTGGCAGAAGAGGAAGCAACCTCCAAGAGAGTTGAGCCAGCACAGCGTATAAAGCCAGGGTTGAAGTTCAAAAGGCCAGCAGACAGGCAGCCTATGTCAAAGGCTAGAGCTTCAACTGAGAAGCCCACTCCCATTGAGGCAGTAGTTGCTGAGGGCAAGAAGAGGAAAGAAAGGGTGAAGAAAACTGTAGCCAGAGTGCTTGGCAAAGCTTCCATCATGGAAGATGAGGAGGAAGAAGAAGAGGTGGCTGCACCAGCACCAAAGGCACCCAAGATGATGGGTGATGCCATAAGATCAGGGGCAGCTGCTTCCAAGGCCAAGGCAGCTCCTAAGCCCAAGCCAAAGAGGAATACAAGAAGCATCCCAGCTGCTGAGAAGAACAAGGCCCCAGTGCCTGAAGTTGTAGAAGAAGAGGAAGAGAATGTTCTTAGGAAGCTCAAGCCCAAGATCCCAGACCACAACGATGCTCATCCTGTGGCTGAGGATATGAAACTCAGGAGAGATTCAGGGCTCCGGAAGTGGAGAGAAGCAGACCCGTATGCTTCAAGGAGAAGGACTGCAGTTGACTACAGGTTTCACACCAAGGAGCAGCAAGACTTCTATGAGACAGTGCTGCTAGACAAGAAGCCCATTGTCTGTGACATGAGATGGGTCGATTGGCAATATATCAAGGACAACGAGGAGTACTACCCTGGAGTGCAGGATAGCTTCAAGGCGTGTTGAGTAGAGGACTTTGTTGGGCAGAAGCTCACAAAGTGGAACGAGGAACTCATCATGCAGTTCTACTCCACAGCCCATTTTTATCCAGATGGTAGGATAATTTGGATGTTAGAGGGTACGAGGTACCAGTCTACAGTTGCTGAATGGGCTCAGCTAATAAATGCCCCAGAGGAGCAAGCAGATGACTTGGACGTTTATGCCAAGAAGAAGATGGACCACAACTCTATGTCCAACATGTACAAGGAGATTCCAAATGAAGCACTTGACACTTTCAAGTTTGGCTCAGTACATTATCTTCTATCAGGGCTGCCCACTATCAATTGGACACTGCGGCACACCTTATTGCCCAAGTCTGGAGATCACAAGATGATCAGAGGCCATGCAATCAACTTGCTTCATATCTTCGACGTGCCTCGGAAATTCAAGGTGATGAGCCTAATGGTAGAGACCATTAAGAGGACAACAGCAGACCAGAAGAGGAGCTGTGGATATGCCTCACAGATTCAGGAGCTCATCAACTCCAAGATGGGCACGGGCATATACCTGTTGGACAAGGAACACCTGCCTATCCGTCCGGACTTTGAAGATGACCAAGTGGTCATGACTGAGAATGAGCCATCATCTGCCCAAGCACAAGCCAAGAAGGAGAAGGCTAGGAAGGAGAAAGCTGCCAAGATGCCTACTGAAGCGGAGGCATCTGAATATTTCCTGAAAACCAAACAAGAGCAGCTTGGTTACTTGATTGCATCCACCCTGCGGATTGAGCAAGGACTAGCCACCCTAACTCAAAACCAGGCAAGCTTAGAGAGGATCATGGAACAAAAGTTCTATGACTTGGATGTCAAAGTGACAGAGATTCAGTCTGTAGTGGAGCAGCTCCAGGATGACATGCAAGAGAGGAGAGGCAAGACTACAACTGATGCCTTTGCCAGAGTGCCCCAAGCTCCGAGGTCGTCTGCAGTGCCAGTTCCTGAAACAAGAGCAACCGCCTCAGCTCCAGCCGCAGCATCAGCTCCAACTCCAGCATCTACTTCAGCTCCAGCGTCTACTTCAGCATCTACGGAAGCCTTCGTCCTTGGAGTGATCCGGACTCCACCACCACCTGAAGATCAAGCCTGAGTGTCGACTTAGCACTATGCATTTTCTAGGAACTTTTTGGTAACTTGTTGCCAAAGGGGGAGAAAATGTATAGATCATAGGCTTCGAGAGAGAGTGTTGCTTTTATTCTCTCTTGTTTTATTTGGTGGTTTTTCGAACTTCGTTTGCTTTTGTGTGAGATACTACGTCATTATCTGTGAGACATCGATGGTCATGTGTTTGATCATAAGCTACACTTAATGTTTGCTTAATACTTTTATCCTATCTATCTTATGAGATCATTCACTATTCTTGGTGATGAGTGCATGTATTTCATTCTTATCATTTTAAGCGCTCCACCAAGATGTATGTGACATGGAAGAGTAACCCATCACTCTAACTCTTTGTGCATTTGCAGTCCAAAGCAAATTTTAAATATGCACAAATTTAGGGGGAGCTCTTACTTGTCACATACTTCTCAAAGCGACGATATACTTCATGCTTATTATCATTTGTCGAAGCTTTGATCTATATGTTGTCATCAATTACCAAAAAGGGGGATACTGAAAGTTCAACTATCCCTAGGTGGTTTTGGTAATTCATAACAACATATAGCTCATTGAGCTAATGCTATTCCAAGATGATTATTTCAGGAAAGCTCAATGATTGGCATGGCATGGATGTGAAAGTGGAACCCTCAAAATGCTAAGGACAAAGGATTGGCTCAAGCTCAAAAGCTCAAGACTCTTCATTTTATATTTTAGTGATCCAAGATCACATTGAGTCTTTAGGAAAAGCCAATACTATCAAGGAGGGATGAGGTGTTGCTTAATGAGCCTCTTGCTTCATGTGCTTAATGATATGCTCCAAAATCCTCAGCTACTTTCCCATATCCACAAATGACCAAAACCCTAAGCCAAACTCGGTCATACCGATTCTATCTATCCGGCGCCACCGAGTTTCACTTGTCATAAGCCACTGCCAAACCCTAGCAATTCGGTCCTACCGATAGGGATCTCGGTCTCACCGAGATGGGGTTGCAAACTCTCTGTTTCCCTTTCGTAACTTTTTGGTCTCACCGAAAGAGCGAATCGGTCCCACCGAGATTGCAATGTAAACTCTGTGTTTCCCTTTTGTAACTTTTCGGTCTCACCGAAAGAGCAAATCGGTCCCACCGAGTTTGCCTGACCAACTCTCTAGTTAGCTTATTACAGACTCGGTCTCATCGAGTTTGTGTAATCGGTCTCACCGAGATTACGTTATGCCCAAACCCTAACAGAATCGGTCCTACCGAGTTGCATGTCAGTCCTGCCGAATATCTCTAACGGTCACTAGGTTTACCTTTTCGGTCCGACTGAGTTTATTGATTCGGTCCCACTGAGATTGGTAGATTGTGTGTAACGGTTGGATTTTGTGGGGAGGCTATATACACTCCTCCACCTCATCTTCATTCATGGAGAGCGCCATCAGAACACATACACAATTCCAACTCATATGTTCTGAGAGAGAACCACCTACTCATGTGTTGAGACCAAGACATTCCATTCCTACCATATGAATCTTGATCTCTAGCCTTCCCCAAGTTGCTTTCCACTCAAATCTTCTTTCCACTAGATCCAAATCCTATGAGAGAGAGTTGAGTGTTGGGGAGACTATCATTTGAAGCACAAGAGCAAGGAGTTCATCATCAACACACCATTTGTTACTTCTTGGAGAGTGGTGTCTCCTAGATTGGCTAGGTGTCACTTGGGAGCCTCCGACAAGATTGTGGAGTTGAACCAAGGAGTTTGTAAGGGCAAGGAGATCGCCTACTTCGTGAAGATCTACTGCTAGTGAGGCAAGTCCTTCGTGGGCGATGGCCATGGTGGGATAGACAAGGTTGCTACTTCGTGGACCCTTCGTGGGTGGAGCCCTCCGTGGACTCGCGCAACCGTTACCCTTCGTGGGTTGAAGTCTCCATCAACGTGGATGTAGGATAGCACCACCTATCCGAACCATGGGAAAAACATCCGTGTCTCCAATTGCGTTTGAATTCTCCAAACCCTTCCCTTTACATTCTTGCAAGTTGCATGCTTTACTTTCCGCTGCCAATATACTCTTTGCATGCTTGCTTGAATTGTGTGATGATTGCTTGACTTGTCCTAAAATAGCTAAAATCTGCCAAGAACTAAAATTGGGAAAAGGTCAAGTTTTTATTTGGTCAAGTAGTCTTATCACTCCCCCACTAGACATAATTTCGATCATACACTCGCATCAAAAGGACGGCACAACCAGATCCATCTATGGACCACGTAAGCGTGCTCCAGCATACAACACAACACAATAAACATCCGAAGAACACGGTGCACCCAGATACAGGGGTGCCGCACACCCCTATGTTTCACCGATGAGGTGCTGGATCATGAATTTCCAGAGGGATTCAATCCCGTAAATATAGAGGCATACGACGGAACAACAGACCCTGGGGTCTGGATTGAGGACTATATCCGTCATATCCATATGGCTCGAGGAGATGATCTCCACGCCATCAAGTACTTACCCCTCAAGCTCAAAGGGCCAGCTCGGCACTGGCTTAAAAGCCTCCCCGAAAACTCCATTGGAAGCTGGGAAGAGCTCGAAGACGCTTTTCGGGCAAATTTTCAAGGGACTTATGTCCAAACTCTGGACGCGGACGATTTGAGTCATATAACTCAATAGCCCGGAGAGTCAGCCCGAAAACTTTGGAACATGTTTCTTACTAAAAAGAACCAAATAGTCGACTATCCGGACGCCGAAGCCTTGGCAGCTTTTAAGCATAGTGTCCGTGACGAATGGCTTGCCAGACACCTCGACCAAGAAAAGCCAAGAACAATGGCAGCATTAACAAGCCTCATGACCCGCTTTTGCGCGGGTGAGGATAGCTGGCTAGCCAGATGCAGCATCAACGACCCAAGTACATCCGAAGCTAGAGATGGAAACGGGAAATCATGGCGCAATAACAAACGCTCGAATAAAGAAGACAACACGAAGAGCACGGCAGTAAACGCCGGATTCAAAAGCTCTCGGCCAAGTCAGCAAAAGCCGCCCTCTAAAGGCGTCAGAGACGAACTGTCCAGCCTAAATAAAATTCTGGACCAAGTATGTTAGATCCATAGCACCCCTGGTAAACCCGCTAATCATACCCATAGAGAATGTTGGGTCTTCAAGCAGTCCGGCAAGCTCAACGCCGTACACAAGTGGGAGGATACACCTAGCGAAGATGAGGATGAGCCTCCCAAGCAATACACTAGGGAACAAAAGAAGTTTCCACCAGAAGTCAAAACAGTCAACGTGTTACACGTGATCAAGGGGAGAAACAAAGCGGCACTCCCAGAAAAATATGCCCAAGGGCCTATCACCACGGAGTCCTGCCACTGGTCTTCTCAACTGATCACTTTCGACCATCGTGATTACTCAGCAAGTATCCGGCGTGCAGGATGGGCTGCCCTGGTATTAGACCCAATAATTGACGGATACCACTTTACACGAGTCCTGATGGACGGTGGCAGCAGTTTAAACCTGATATACTAGGATACAATCCGCAAAATGGGGATAGACCCAACGAAAATTTGCCACAGCAACACTACCCTTAAAGGAGTAACACCAGACCCAGGGGCTCATTGCACGGGCTCCCTGCTAATAGAGGTTATATTCGGCTTCCCCGATAACTTCCGTAGCGAAAATTTAACATTCCCATTGAACGCGAAGCTTTCGCTCACTTTAATGCAATACCGCATTACGCCTCCCTTACGCTTAAGATGCCCAGTCCACGTGGCATCATTACAGTGAATGGAAATATTAAGCGATCCCTGCGCGCCGAAGAGAGTGCGACTGCCTTGGCAGCCGCACAATAAAAATGGCCTCACCAGCTAAAGCATTTGATAGGTTGTCAAGACCACGGACACGGTTAGACGAGTCCAGCGCAGCTATATGTAACTCACACAGGTTTGATAAGCCACACCCCCATTACAAATACAAGGGGCTCAACACGCGCAGACAAGGGGCAATTTTTACTCATCTTGAATTATACATGGTTTCTTTAAACCTACCTTTTTGCATGACAACTTTTCACCTAAATTTCTCTCTTTTACAGATGACCATCGTGCTACACCTGTCCAGGATACGGCACAACAGAGACACAGGCGCAGACGTGCAGCAGGGACCCGCTCCAAGGATTCTTTTTAGATTAAGACCATGCGTAAACCTTTTTTTACTATCTCTTGTTGATACACATCCCTCGGATTCTCAAATACAATTGGGAAGGATGCTGACGTCTTGGCATGTGGCTACGTCAGAATAAATGCCCGTACCTAGACACAAGGGGCTTCTTACAAAGGGCACTATTTAGGCCCGGTTTATACCATAAAGACCGAATACCTTAGGGAGTGTTCGGCGTCGCGAGTTTGGCCTTATATGCATCAGCTCTGAATCATGTCTTTGGTCAAATGTTGGGTTTGCCCGGCTCCTGTGTTTTGGTGCCTTACGTTCCGTTCTATCGGCTAAGGCAGCACCAGGAGAACTACTGTGATTGTGCCCTGGTTCGCCCGGACGAGCACCTCAGTAGAGAAAGCCGAAAACTGACTGTCATGATATAGCGCGAGACTGGTCAACCACTCGATGACTTATCAGTATGTTAGAATTCCTCCGCTTTAATGAAGGGCCGTTTCCCAGCCAGGCATATACGCACCCCGAGTTTGGGAGAGTGCGGAGCCACCAGGGGCTATATAGTAGCCCCACCATCAAACTCCTATGGCTAAGTGAAAGTGTTAAAGCATCACAGTCCGGTTGCCTCATTCGCTGTGCTATCACCTCCTTAATAGGACCAAGACGTTGGGTTAAGTGTGAACACGCGTTTTCTGCGAACACCTCTGCATTATATGCGTGGGGGTTGAAGCCGACGACTGCAATCTTTCAGGTTATATACATATATACATAAACGGACGCACATGAGGCATCATATTACTTTCCAGCAAAAGTATAAATACAGCCTTACTACATTTCATAAAAACATTGCACTTACAATGGGAATACATGTCACTCAAACATAATATTCTTCGAGCACTGGGACTCTATCAAATGAGCACCCTCAAGAACCTCTTCAAAATAGTGCTCGGCAGCTACTCGGCCTATGGCTGAACCTTGCGCCGCAATAGTGGTAGCATCCATCTCCACCTAGTATGCCTTGACATGGGGAAAGTCCATCCGCGAGCCTTCTATGCACGCCGACCTCTTCATCTCATTGATGCGCGGCACCGCACCAAGGAACTGCCGCACTAAGTTGAAATAGATGTTCGGCTTCGGCTTCTCCGGCCACAAATGATCTACGATGGACCTCATGGCAAGTCCGGACAACCTATTAAGTTCGGCCCATTCGGCTAGTTGATCAGTCAAGGGAAGCAGACGCTCTGGAACGTTGAATTGCGACCAGAACAACTTGTCCACTTCATGATTTGTCTGATCTCGGAAGTATTCGACCGCATCGACAGCGCTTGCCGCCAAGTCCATATATGCGTCTGCCGAACTCCACAACCGATCCAGAGGGGCATACCGCGGATCTCCGAACTTCCTCTGCAGCAAAAAGGGCTTCCCAGCCGCAATATCCCCGGCTTCGCGCAGCTCCTCCTTCTTCGCCCTCATAGCAGAGCGAGTGTCTTTGGTCACCATCGTGGCCTTTTCAACATCCGCTGCCTTCACTCGGTTCTTCTTTTCAAGGAACTAGCAACGGTCGGCAGTGTCTTTTAATTCTACGGCCATCTTGGCCATCTTCTCTTTGCTTTCGCAATGCGCGGCCTTCTCGGCTCTTAACTCTTCGGCCGCCTTCAAAGCAGCCGCATTACTAACCCTTGCTTGTTCCTTGGCTCGGGCAAGTTCCGCCTGAAGGGTCTCCATGGTGGCAGCTCCGTCTACAGTCACAACATATTAAAGATGCTGACATCATGCTGCTCTTACTATGTGATGTTGACCGGAAAAACATTACTTACCCTGTGCCTCGTCAAGCCGCTTGTTAACAAGCTCGATGTCGGCATCTGCCGCATCCAGTTGCCGCTTTAGTTCGGCAAACTCATTAGTCTGGCCAGCCACTGGAGCTCCCATCACCTGCACATAAAGCGGTATGATTATTACCTGGGACTACGATCCTCTGTTTGCCGCCGTTCTTGACGACGACCACAGTCTCAGGGGCTACTATCTACACAGGGCACACTTAAAAATGTGCGGTACTATCAAAAAGTATATCGTTTCACGTACCTCAAAGCCCGTCAGTAGACTCATAAAGGCTCTATGCAATACGCTTTCGGCGGATGAAATTCTTTCCATCACTGTACCCATCAACGTACTGTGTTCTTCTGAGATGGCCGCTCGCTCCAACAGCTCCCTCAGTATGTCCGACTGCATACCAGACGGTGCCGGACTCTTTTGTTTGCTCTCTTCAAGAGCCAACGCTGGGGACTTCGGGTGACTATAGGATTATCTTCTGGCCTCACCGGATCCGGAGAGGCCCTCCGCGACGACACTTCAAGGTCGCCCGCTTCTTGAGCGGGGGAGTCCGGGGGAGGCGTTTCGCTCTCCATCATCTCCGGAAGAAGATCCCCTGAAGACGAGCTCTGTTGAGAAGGGATAAGATCCGAACTGCAAGATAAACGCTTTGGTTATTTTCCTTAGAGGTAAGGTAGTATATCTCCACTATTAAAGTACTTTCTGATTACTTACAGCTCGTTGGGGGGCTGATCCTCGCACGGACTTTGTGCGGCAAAAGCACCCTCCAAGGCAGGACCCTCTAGTGGAGACTTTTTCTCCCGTTTGGAAGCCTCGGTTTCCGGATCTTCAGAGGCAGTCCTCTTCCTTCCCCGAAGCGAGAGAAGGTTGGATTCTTCTCCTTGGTTATCCTCCTTCACTAAGGTGCTCATTCCCTCAGTTGGAATTGGTAGTGATGGGGGCCCGCTTTCGACCTCATTATTCCCCCTTTATCTACCTTTGAGGGCTCCGGGCAGGGTGCTAGCTCGAGCATCTTTTCCAGTACCGGATTCTCCAAGCCCTCAGGAAGGGGGGCCGAACACCGAATCATCTTTGCCTTTGTTAGCCAGTCCTGGTCAAAGAGCGACTTCTCAGAATGATGTCATGGTAAAAAAAGACGGTGTGTTCGGCTAAAGGATTACTTACTTGGTCGGCGGTACGGTTGCTGCTCAGGCCCACGTCCTCGGTAGTATCCGGACACTCTATTTGGGGTCCGAAGATTGATTTGTACATCTCCTCATGCGTCAGGCCGAGGAAATTCTGAATAGTACACGGCCCTTCTGGGTTGAACTCCCACATGCGGAGGGGCCGGCGTTTGCAAGGCTGGACTCGACGAACCAGCATGACTTGCGCCACCATAACCAGACTGAAATCTCCTTCGAAGAGATCGCGGATGCGGCTCTGTAGTATAGGCACGTCCTTGGCTGGACCCCAGCTCAGTCCTCTGCTAATCCATGACTTCAGTTGTGGTGGAGGGCCCGAGCAGAAAGCAGGGGCAGCCACCCACTTGGCACTTCTGGGAGCTGTGATGTAAAACCACTCCTGTTGCCATAATCCAGACACCTCTGGAAAGGAACCTTTGGGCCACGGAGCTCCTGCTATCTTGATTATTAATGCGCCTCCGCACGCTGCATATTGCCCCTCGACCACCTTCGGCTTCGCGTCAAAGGTCTTGAGCCACAGGCCGAAGTGAGGGGAATGCGGAGGAAGGCCTCACAAACGACAATGAATGTTGAGAAGTGGAGAAAGGAGTCCGGGGCTAGATCATGGAAATCTATCCCATAATAGAACATCAAATCCCTAACAAAGGGATCCAGGGTGAGGCCTAGACCTCGGAGGAAGTGGGAGATGAACACAACGTTCTCGTTGGGTTCAGGATTAGGGACGACCTGCCCTCGGGCAGGCATCCGATGCGAAACCTCGGTGGTCAGGTATCTGGCCTCCCTCAACTTCTTGATATCATCTTCCGTAACAGAGGAGGGCATCCACCGGCCTTGAAGGCTAGATCCGGACATGATTAAAGGTCCGAAGCACCTGACCTGGGATTTGGGTGTTAGAACTCGAGGCGGGGGAAGGATTTGATTGAGCACGGGAGGGAAAAAAGTAAAAGCCTTGTCCCTTTATAAAGAGGGTGAATGTCAAGCGTCCTCTCCGTAGCCGTTTGGGACTTGCCTATAATCTAGGAGTCCTAGACACGGTTGGGTTACCCACAACCGTATTGATGAGAATCCCGTAATTAGGGGGACACGATCTCTGCTTTGACAAGACGTGTCAAAAAACTACCTCGCATTATGTGCGGGGCTAGTTAAAGGAAACAGTTCAAATAATCACCGGGCCATGACGTAATGTCGTGTTGCCAAAATAAGTCAGCAAATTGGATTTGTGGAAATATTATTCTCTCTACAGTGGTATGTGGAACTTATTTTGCAGGGTTGGACACTATCCTTATGTTCAAATTCTTCCGTGGTATATTCGGAGGAGGAACCCGCCTTGCAATGCCGAAGACAATACTGCATGCCGGACTCATCGTCATCGAAAACCTGGTTCAGGGGCTACTGTGGGGGTCCTGGATTAGGGGGTCTCCGGACAGCTGGACTATCTCCATTGGCCGGACTATTAGACTATGAAGATACATGATTGAAGACTTCGTCTCGTGTCCGTATGGGACTCTACTTGGCGTGGAAGGCAAGCTAGGCAATACGGATATGTGTATCTCTTCTTTTGTAACCGACCTTGTGTAACCATAACCTCTCCGGTGTCTATATAAACCAGAGGATTTTAGTCCGTAGGACAACATACAATCATACCATAGGCTAGCTTCTAGGGTTTAGCCTCTCGGATCTCGTGGTAGATCTACTCTTGTACTACCCATATCATCAATATTAATCAAGAAGGACGTAGGGTTTTACCTCCATCAAGAGGGCCTGAACCTGGGTAAAACATTGTGTCCCCTGCCTCCTGTTACCATCCGCCTTAGACGCATAGTTCGGGACCCCCTACCCGAGATCCGCCGGTTTTGACACTGACAGTGGCTATGTCATTCAACTTAGTAAGATGTGCCACAACAGTTTCAGTTTCATAACCATGGAAAGGATCAGATTCAACCAAAGTAATTAACCCTGGGTCGACAGAGAATTCATAATCCTTAGCATCGATAAAGATAGGTGAAGTAACAAACTTAGGATCACATTTCATTCTAGCATTCAGAGATTTTTCTTTATACTTGCATAGTAATTTCTCTAGATCATCTATATCATTACAAGCAAGAATATCTCTAATTGTTTCTTCACTCATAACATAACCTTCTGGTACCTTAGGCAATTCATATCTAGGAGGGCTAGTTCTAGCAGGTGTTTCAGGAGATTCAGTTTCAAGCTCATCATTAGATTCAACAACATCATGTTGTATAACTCTAGCAATTTGTTTATCAAGAAAATCACCAAGTGGCACATCATCATTATCAAGCAAGGTACTAGCATCATCATAAGCATCATTCATAGTAGAAGTAGCATCATCAATAACTTGTGACATATCAGAATTAATAGCATGTGGTGGTGTTGCAAGTTTACTTATAACAGAAGGTGAATCTAAAGCAGAACTGGATGGCAGTTCCTTACCTCCCCTCGTCTTTGAGAGAAATATCATAGTCTTAGCATCCTTTAGATTCTTCATAGTGATAATATGATAATAATCCCAAGTGACTCAACAAATATAGCTATGCTCCCCGGCAACAGCGCCAGAAAAAGGTCTTGATAACCCACAACTATCACTACAAAAAAATACACTTCCGTGATGATACGTGTTTGTCACAGTAGGTCGCTTTTTTGTCATGCATGTACATCCATGACAAATTTATGACAGAATCAAGATAGTCATACCTGTGCTGTCATAGAAGTGTTCCATGACATTACCAAAATTATCATCACGGAAGTGTCCACTTCCATGACGATAAATCACGTGTCACAAAAGTGCTTTCGTCAAGGGTGACCGACATGTGGCATCCACCGTAACGGAACGCCGTTAAGCTATCGGGTCGGGTTTTGGATCCGATAACCCGTTAACAGCCCCAACCAATGGGGATTTTCCACGTGTAAAATCATCATTGGCTAGAGGAAACACGTGTCGGCTCATCGTTGGGACAGATGTCATCCACTCATTGGACAGGAGGCGCCTATGATAGGTCAACACGTGGCACGGCCCAACAGTGGCCCATTCCGGTGAAAAAGGCTGACCCAGTAAAAATTAGCAGGCCGGCCCATATAAGGCCTACTTGTGTCAGGTCCATTTAAGCCCACGACCCATATGAGATGTGCCAATTGGGCCCGTTAAAGATTTGACACCATTGCAGCCCATCGTCAGTTCGAGCCCGTTAACAGCCCGCTATATATTTGGGCTCAATATCGCCCCGATGAGATTTTGGCCTGTTAACGGCCCATTTAATGGATGGGCCAATTTTCAAGATGTACATCTTTCGGCCTTTTAGCGACACATTTAAATGTTGGGCTAATTTCCGGCCCGGTGTGTCTTTCAGCCTATTGACGACCCATAAATCTGATGGGCCACTTGTAGTCGGACCTGAGTTTCGGCCTTTTAGCGGCCCATTTAAGTGTTGGGCCAATTTCTGGCCCGGTGTCACTTTCAGTCTGTTGATGGCCCATAAATCAGTTGGGCCAATTGTAGTCGGACCTGAGTTTTGGACTTTTAGTGACCCATTTAAGTGTTGGGCCAATTCCTGGCCCTGTGTGCCTTTTGGCCTGTTAACGGACCATAAATGAGTTGGGCCATTTGTAGTCGGACCTTAGTTTTGGCCTCTTAACGGCCCATGCCCTTCATGGTCCAATACCAGCCCGATTTCTCTTTCGGCCTGCTAAAGGCCCACAACACAGTTGGCCCATTTACAATACGACATGACTTTCGGCCTCTTAGCGGCCCATGCTCTTCATGGTCCAATACAAGCCCGTTGTCTCTTTCGGCCTGCTAAAGGCCTATAGTATAGTTGGGCCATATGTAGCCCAAACTTAGTAACGGCCTGTTAATGGCCCATGAAATAAATTGGGGCCACTTGTTGCCCGCTTCGATGTCGGCCTGTTAACGACCATTAACTTTCGGCCTATTAACGACCCATTAACTTAATGGGCCCACTAAAGTTCATTCATGTCTTTAGGCCAAATTAGATAATTTGAGCCCATTACGACGAGCAAAGGTATGGCATACAGGGAATAATGTTGCACATCCAGAATATATTACATGAAATTACATCCACTGGGCAATCAAAGATTGATGCCAGTGCAAATAAATGAGCAGAACCTAACAATCTACAACGTCACAATCTGCAACCTCAGCACATATGACGCCCATAAGCATGTGGGCAAGTTCTTGCTGCTTTGCCACACTGTCTCTGAAAACATTGATCAGTTGTTGTGTCGCACGACTCTGCACCTCTGATTCATCCACCATTTCCATCATTGCTTCATCCATTAATTGGTTCACAAACATACATTTATTCCGTCGCATTCAAGACAGAGGATACTGAACAGATTCAGATGGAGATTTTGGCAAGCTTGTATTATTGATAGTGGAGAGTGTCTTGAGCACTACATCATAACATAAATTAGGACGGGAACCAAACAGATTAATCATGAGTTATTGCCATATTACCTGGCCTAGATTTACTGGAAAGAAACAATGGGGTTGCCTTGCTGTTTTCAGAGTTTTTCTTCTTATCTTCAGCAGCCTGCACAAAATTAGCACACTAGCATTGCTATCATTGGCCAAGTCAGATAATAGGAAAGCAACATTGACACAACGAACGTTTGGGCAACTAGCCTACACCAAATTAACACAATATGGCACAACTATCATCAGCCAGGTAAGGTAATACAAAAGCAACATTGACACAATGAATGAATGGGCAACCAGAGAAGCACTACAATTCAGTAATGTGCGTGATATGAGATAGCACATTCATGCAGCTCAGTACGCAAAACTACCAGGCAGTTTTCCTTACAAAAAATCAACATTGGCGCATTTAACATTTTGCTACAACTAATTTTAGATCAGATAAAGGTTAGATTTAGGCCGATTAACAAAATACATGCTGATCTAAAAATATAGTGATATACAACAGGTGCTTACATCAGCACTGGAGCACAGAGAATTCCCGCAAGATATTTTCCTCGAATATGATCCCAATGGAGGAAGTCTTGTATCATTTAACCTTATTTTCTAAAAGAGAGACGGGTAAGAAACAAGTAGAAAATATGATCAGAATGCTATAAAATTTCATGATGCGAGGATATGCACACGCTTCTTAGAATGGAGTTGACATTCTTTTGCTGGACTGGAGCGGACTAGTTCTTTGGCCACTGGAATCTGCTTATTATCAGTGGGAGTTCGGTTTCTCTATGCTGGAGTAGTATCTATGAAAAATGGAGTTGGTTTATTATCTCCTAGCGTTTGGATCTTTTGCAAAGACCTGGTTTGTAACCCTTCAGATTCTAACATAGTCGTCTTCCCCTTGCATGCCTTATATAGAAGAACGATGCTTCAATTATAAAACATGCTATAGCAGAGATGGAATAGGTATTGAAGAATAGAAAGGCATGACATATTGACATGTATTCCCTCCATCCGGAAATAAATGGATGGTCTAGGCGTATTTCAGTTCTAGATACATCTAGTTTTATCCATTTCCGCGACATGTAATCCGGGCGGAGGGAGTATGATGTAAGAGCTAGGGATACGACAGGACAACACAGTAAAAAACACTGAAAACCCACTGCAGAACCAAAGTAATCAAACCCACTGATATGAGATAGTACACTCATGCCGCTCAGGATGCAAAACTACCAGGCAGTTTTCCTTACAAAAATCAACATTGTGGCCTTTAATCATACATTTTTCTACAACTAAATTTAGATCAGATAAAGGTTGGATTCACGCTGATTAACAAAATACATGCTGATGTAAAAATATAGTGATATACAACAGGTACTTACATCTGCATTGCAGTACAGCGAATTCCTGCAAGAATCTTTCCTCACAGACGATACCAGTGCAGAAATTCTTCTATCTGTTAAGCTTATTTTCTAAAAGAGAGATGGGTAAGAAACATGTAGAAAATATGATCAGCATGCTATAAAAGTTCATGATGCAAGGATACGCACACGCTTCTTAGAGTTGACTTGACATATTTTTGCTGGACTGGAGCGGACTAGTTCTTTGGCCACTGGAATCTGCTTGTTATCAGTAGGAGTTGGGTTTCTCTATGCTAGAGCAGTATCTTTAAAAACTGGAGTTGGTTTATTATCTCCTGGCGTTTGGATCTTTTGCAAAGGCCTTGTTTGTAACCCTTCAGATTCTAACATAGTCGTCTTCCCCTTGGATGCCTTGTATAGAAGAATGGTGCTTTAATTATAAAACATGCGGCAGCAGAGAGATGGAATAGGTACTGAAGAATAGAAAGGCATGACATATTGACATGTATTCCCTCCATCCGGAAAAAATGGATGGCTCTAGGCGTATTTCAGTTCTAGATACATCCTTTTTTATCCATTTTGGCAACATGTAATCCGGACGGAGGGAGTGTGGTGTAAGAGCTAGGGATATGACAGGACAACACAGCAAAAAACACTAGTTGAATGTAAAACTGTATGCTAGCGGAATACATACAGAAATAACTAAGGCAACATACACGTGTATGATTGGGAAAATAAGATGGCATTGCAACAGAGCACTAGAACAACACCTCAATGTAAAAAAACATGGTATGGTAGACAGATGAAGTACATACTGATGAATAACAATGCATAAGATATTCAGAAGCATGATGTCCAAAGTAAGCAGATGGCATTGCGATAGAGTAGAATGACAGTACTTAAATTTCAAAACATGTTATCATGAATGGAATAAGTACTGAAAAACAGGAAGGCATGACATACTTACATGCATGATCAGCATGCTAAGCACATGGCATTGTAACAGAGTAGATACACTCCAGGACATTATATGCATGTTGTACCCATATCATAGGCCAAGTTAGAGCACGGACCTTGTGGGGTGAAGAGGATTCATCATCTTTCTGCAAGTCTTCTGAAGAACTGCCTTTACATGTTCCATCATATTGGGTATCATTGACATCAAGTTTATTGGCCTTTACATTGCTCCATGAGGTTGTTGTGGATATATCAGTGTGTGCAATTATATTTGACATGCATGGAAGACAACTAGTAGTTAGATTTATGTAATGAGTGCCTGTAGGAGACGACATAAATAGTAGGGCTGGGTTAACTAGCAGCAACAGGTCTCATAAACTAAAGGGAGAACACAGATGAAAGCTACAGAATATGTATCGTTTGTACTCGAGATTAACTAGATGGCACACAAAAGTATTAAAGAACAACATAGGAAATACTAGAAGTGGTATAATACTATAATCACCAGCCTATGGGATAGCATTGGCTGATGGATGATAACTATGGAACGGTGTTACCTAAAGAACAAGTATCTTAGCTGAACTATGGAACAACGTTAAATCCTGAACAAGACCCGTAAGAGATCAGCATGAATATACAGTGAAATGTGATGATCTATTTTCCATGCTTAGATGAATAACAAAGCCATAAATGTTTCACACAAGTAAGATGAGGGTACAACCTATCTGGCTGCCATCCATAGGAGTGAGCATCATGTGCTGACTTGTGGATGGCCCTGCAGTTGTTGTGGTTGTGCATGTCGGGCACGCGCATTCGATGCAGGGAACTGTTGAGTGGGGACTATAGCTCCCTTCTGGTGTATGCTTCCCTTGTTGGAGCAGCTGCGGTGAGTCGGAAGATGGTGTGTTGGAAGATGCAGATAACGCATAATGTTAAGAACGACATATCTCTTTGATCTGAAGAAATACACTAAGAGATCAATAGCAAGGTATGAGAGTGGTCACATGTCTGTTGACTAAAGACTAAATTGGGGTCACACGATTTTATTTTATTTTGGTACTGTCCGATCTACGCCGGATGGCTGGCCGTCTTGTGCCTCCCGGCTGACACTGTTCGGAATCTTCCCCGAAGAGCCAGCGACCAACAACAGAGCAGCCTGCCTCTGTCGTCTGTGGCCCCAGCCAAAACCCCGCTCCCCGCCCCACCACACTGCCGTGGTTGCGCCACCCCCGGGCCAATCCACAAAGACTCCCCGTCATCCAGATCTGGCGGCGGCAGTACCTTCAACCCACGCAACTCTAAAAGATAGCCATCTAAGCGCTGCTTCCGTGGCAAACTTTGCGGCCCCGCACCCTTATGTTAGACACCAGCCAACCGGCAGGCTAGGAGCTCCGCCGCCTCGAGGGGTGTTGCTTCCCATTGCAAATCGATTGGCCCAGAATAAAAATTCAGACAACTGACGCCTAAATAAAGTGATTTGAGATGAGGGTGCGACCTATCTGCGGTAGGGTGAAGTAGGCAGGTCCAGCTGCCGAGTCGGTGAGGCCGGCGCGGTTGCGGTGGCGACCGGCGGCAGGGAAAGAGCGATGCTGCGACGGTCAACGGCTATGCCGAAGCAGCGCTAGGACTCTGGACGGATCCAAAGTTTGAGCCGATCCGGCACCATGAACAACGGCGGGGGTGAATCGGCTCCGGTACGGTTCACGCAACCGTCGTCGAGGCAGCACCAGTAGCACGGAGTAAGAGGCGCACGACCCAGTGCACGACGGAAAATGGACTACGTCTCCGGCATTAGGGAGGAGGGCGGCTATGAAATTGGCGCGGTGGGGGCGCCATGGAGGTGGGCCTGAGGTTTCGTGGCTCGGGAGAAGGGAGCTTCCCCGGGAGAAGGTGATTTGGCGCCCACGAGGTATGAATGGGGGCGGGCGGGGGAAATTGGGAGGGGAGTGGAACCGTGTCTTACGGACGCATTTCTCTGAAATGTGAGGGGGAGTTACAGTTCTACCCTTGCCTATAGGCTTCTCGGCTTGGGTCTGTGTACTGAGGGTCGAGGATAGTAGAGTAACTTTGCTTCTCTGGGCGGGAGCGATTTTGGGCGAGGAGGGCGTGTTTTGAACTATAGTGGGCGCGAGTGATTTTGGGCGAGGAGAGCGTGTTTTGAAATAGTGGGTGTGAGCTATTTCGGGCGAGGAGAGCGTGTTTTGCCGACCATGGTTTATGAATTATTCGGCACATGTCATTTCGGCCGAGGAGAAGGCGCGCTTCGATGAAGTTACGAACCTACCCTCGATGTACAACGGGCCAATTGATGCGTGTCCCACATAGGACGGTAATTTTGCGTCTCCCATTTATTTGCTTCGGCAAATTCCACCGAGCAGAGAGGATGTTTAATGGTTCGTTCAAATTTTGGGAGAACGAGCATCCACGTCTACCTTACCAAGTCGATTCGGATAAAATTTTGAAATATTAGCTTGCCACTTCTTTCGTAGATGGAGAGATGATGCTCGGGAGTAATGTGTTTTTACATGCTCGTTGCTAGCGATTTACTATATGACAAATAGTTGACCCACTCAAAAACGCGAATCAAACCCAAAATGAAATATCTCGATTCAATGAAATAGCTCGTTCAGTAGGTCAAAATAGTGAACTAAATCCAAAATTAAACACCTCAATCGAGTAGCATGTTGTACAGTATTATAGTACTCCATGAACATGTTGAAAGTCAAATTAATGAACTTATTTGATATACGCATATATCCGTTCATGTGTGGATTGCAGACAACATGTTCTCCAATTTAAATATTTGAATGCAAGTTTATGTCGAAACATGGTTTATATCAGTCTTTGATGCATAAAACGCGACCTCCCCCCTCTCGGACTCCTGTTCTCTCTCTCTCTCTCTCTCTCTCTCTCTCTCTCTCTCGCCGACAATCTTCAATTATGTCGCACGCATCCAACACAAAAAACTTGTTCGTCCCTCTCCCTTTCTCTCCATCTCTCTCTCTCTTTGTGTGTGTGTGGGGGGGGGGGGGGGGTCTTTCTAGTTCGCATGCATATATACACCATCTATAGGTCTCTCTCGCACACTATGTATGATACTCTAGCTAGTCCAAGCTAGATATCTTGGGTGCACTCATCATACGCATACAGATTCCTTGGCTCTTTGCCTGTAACTCTCTCACGCACCACTATGTCGTCTCGGAGCTCCCCCCCCCCCTCTCTCAAACTCTCCATCCACCTAGGTCACACATGCACATGCATATCTCACTCGCACTCGATAGGCCCATCTAAAACTCTATCTCCCCCCCCCCCTCATTCTCTCTCCATATCGCACGCGCACACACACAATCTCATGCCCAGCTAGCCAAGTATGATGGTCTATCACTCAATTGTAGGCACACGCAGTCCCCCCTATATGTATATGACTAGCTAATCTTAGTCTACATCACAAACATGTGCATGGTCTATCTCGGTTTCTCTTGGGGCATCTTTCTATCACGCACGCACTCCCTCGATCTCCCACCCATATAGTCCCCTCACTATCTCGACGGGATCTCTCTATCACAAACACACCCTCTCTCCCTCCTCATGCGTCCATGCCATCCATGTGTCCCTCTCGACCTTTGTTCCTTGTTGGCCACACCTCTATTGGACATGTGCTACATGGGTGTCTCTCTCCGTTGCAAACAATCACACACTAGCTATCTTCGTGTATCTCCTCGCCTCGCTTTTCCATCTCAGAGATGCATGCGTGATATGTTCGCATAAGAAACGAAAAAACACACACTCTCTCTAATTTATCGTTTGTTGTCACTTTCTCTTTCACACACATACTCTTTTTGCACACTTACTCATTCTCCTTCACACACACTTGATCTGTCTCGACTGAGGCACTCTCCTTGATCCATAGCATATATATTTATTGAAAAGTCAAACATCACAAAGTTTTACCATGTACGTGGAGAAAAAGAATTACATCTAGTACGGCAAACATATGCCATTAGATTCACCATGAGATGTAGTTTTGTATGATGTATATTTGGTATTGTAGATATAAATAACATTTGTGTAAACCTGATCAAAGTTTCCAAAGTTTGTCTTCTAAAAAGATTACATGCACTGCATTGTCAAGCAGATGGAATATCTCTTTCCCCCTCTCAGCTATCTGACGCACCACTCAGGCTTATCGGGGTTCCTCAATCTCTCTCAAACTTTATTGGTCAGTTTGGTTCGTGACCTGACCCTCATGCCTTGATGGCCGGTACTGCCTGGTGTGGACGTGAGATGTAAAATATTTCTGCCTGGCCAGGCTTGTGTGGTGCTGAAGCATTTGGTTCATGCTTGGGCCAGGCAAAGCATCAATGTCCCATCAATCAATCCATGCATCAATTATTTAATGCTAATATCCATCCATGTTGCTGTTAGCCTCGTGGCCACACGACCAGACATGACCAGGCGTTCGAAATCGGTCGCCTGGGCCAGGCTACTTGCAGTGTCTGGAGTTCGGCCAGGCTAATTAAAGTGCAAGGGAACCCAGGCCAGGCGGGCTTTCTTTTTCATAGGGTAGCAACCAAACAAGCGTGCATGAAATCCAGCCACAACCCCAGGCGAGGCAAAAGATGCTCAGGACGCAAGCCAAACTGGCCTTATATCTCCCTGGTTCACACATACACATGTCTCGCTCGCGCTATACATATAGACCCATCCAACACTCTCCGCCCTTGTTCTCTCTCCATGTGACACGCACCCCCATAAGTACCATAATCCCTCAATCCATCATAGGCGCAAGCACTCCCCCCCTCCTAAGTATGATTATCTCTTACTAGCCAACAGGAACACACGTATTGTCTCCTTCCATCCATACGTCTATCTCAATATCTCTCGGGGCATCTTCTATCGCGCACACACCTTGTCACTCGATCTCCCACCCATGTAGTCCCATCACGATCTCCAGGGGATCTCTCTATGACAAACATACACTCTCTCCTCCCCATGTCTGCATTTTCTCCATACGTCTCTCTCGACCTCTCTCCCTTGTTTGTCAGAACCCTCTTGGCCACGTGCTAGCTTAGGGGTCTTGCTCTCTCGGTTCCAAACCACACACTATCTCCTCACCTTGCCTCCGTTGTCGAAGATGCATGTGTGATATGTTTGCATAAGACACACATGCTTTTTCTCTACTTTTATAGTGTGTTGTCCATGTCTCTTTCACACACGCACACACACTTTTTCACACACACACACTCTCTCTCTCTCTCTCTTGTTAGGGACTCTGTCACGTCCATAAGCATATGGATGTTTTGAAAAGTCAAACCTCAGAAACGTTTGACCAGGTATATGTGGAGAAAAACATTTACATCTGGAACGATCATTAGATTCATCACAACATGTACTTACTTCATACTATCATTTATCTTTGATATTGTAGATATAAGTAATTTCTTTATAAACTTGGTCAAAGTTTCAAAAGTTTGACTTAAAAAAATGTTGGAACTACATTATCGAACGGAGGGAGTAGCTCTTTCTCTCTCTCTGCTATCTCTCACGGGCCTCCCCTCTCACTCGAACTCTCTATACCGATGGATTATACGCTCACTGTCTCAGTGTATAGCTCCGTATATTGTTTAGTTGACCGGTCAACCAATCCACATGCTGCCTTGTTAGTTCGTGTTATGTATCTTCGTGTGCTGGCCCATGTGGCAGTGGGTGAAAATAAGTAAACTAGAGGCCCATCTGACACGCGGTGAAGTAAACAAAGTTGAAACCACTCGGGGTAGCACCCCACACACTAGTAAATTGAGGGCGCATTGAGGACAAACTTCTTGCGCGCGAAGGACGCACTTGCGCACAATTCACCACTGCGCGGCAGCATGCACAGAAGGACGCACTCGCGCACACCCAGCACACAACACACACCAGCACACGTGTACACATCTAGGAGTAGAAGGCCGTGGAAAAATCTGGCACGATGGCCGCTGCCGGAGCCATCCACCTCCAATCTTGGTGTTCCGTGCAATGCACGGGCATCTACGCATGGGAAATTATGTCGAACAGGGCTAGTTGTAAGCAGGCTAGCTCTACAGCCATGATGATAGTGATTGTCGGTGTCAAAACCGGCGGATCTCGGGTAGGGGGTCCCGAACTGTGCGTCTAGGCCGGATGGTAACAGGAGGCAGGGGACACGAAGTTTTACCCAGGTTCGGGCCCTCTTGATGGAGGTAAAACCTTACGTCCTGCTTGATTAATATTGATGATATGGGTAGTACAAGAGTTGATCTACCACGAGATCAGAGAGGCTAAACCCTAGAAGCTAGCCTATGGTATGGTTGTTGATGTGTATGTTGTCCTACGGACTAAAACCCTCCGGTTTATATAGACACCGGATAGGGTTAGGGTTACATAGAGTCGGTTACAATGGTAGGAGATCTGAACATCTGTATCGCCAAGCTTGCCTTCCACGCCAAGGAAAGTCCCTTCCGGACACGGGACGGAGTCTTCAATCTTGTATCTTCATAGTCCAGGTATAGTTAGGCTATCCGAACACCCCCTAATCCAGGACTCCCTCAGTAGCCCCTGAACCAGGCTTCAATAAAGACGAGTCCGGCGCGCAAATTGTCCTCGGCATTGCAAGGCGGGTTCCTCGTCCAAATACTTCATAGAAGATCTTGAACACTTTCGGGTGGTAGGAGCGACATATGCCAATGGGTGGCTTATCATTGTGGGAGCCAATAAAACATCGCCGGTGCCTGGAAACGGGATAAGGCGAAGACATGCACGCCGGCGAATCTTACCCAGCTTCAGGGCTCTCCGGGGAGATAACACCCCTACTGCTGCTCTGCGGGGTCTCCGCATGGTTGCTATATGAACAAGTAGCTACAATGCTCCTTGAGCTGTTTTGGGTGGAGGGAGGAAGAAGGGCTCAGCTAGCTTGCTTCCTCTCCTTGTATGGTGTCTAGGTCTAACTTGAGAGTCCAACCCCTTGCATGGGTGCACCGGGGGGTTTATATAGGCCTACCCCCCGGGGGTACAATGGTAATCCAGCTGGGCGCGGGGCCCAGCTGTCTGTGACTATGCTTGCCGGCTTCTGCGCCGGCTACTAGGGCCCGCCGGCTGGTGGGTCCCGCCGGCTGCCGGCTCCTTGGTCGACAGGCAGGCCCCACAGGCCAGGGCCTGGTCGGTGGCTAGTTACTGTTGCTCCGTGCTGTTGACGCAGGCTTGGTCGGGGTAAGCGTGGCTACAGTAACGCCGCCTTGGCGGGCGATTACTATAGCCTCGCCGTATCTTGTCTCCTTAATGGGCGTCTCCTTCGAGGAAAGTGGCAGGCCGGCTACGGGAAGCCGGCCCCCTATCTTGCCGGCTTGAGAGGAGGTGCGGCCGCCTTCGGCATCTCTCTGCCCGAAGGGGCCCACCGCCTCGGGGGCCACACTGGCGGCCCGTCGTGGACGGCGTCGGAGCCGCCGTGGCAACAGTGCCGCGCCGGATGGGTCGTGGCCACCCGTACGGCGCACTATACCAGGCGTGCTCCGGGTTTTGGGGGTGGCAGGCTCCACTGTAGCCACGCCCCGCTTCATCGTCGCAGGGTGGACGCGTACATTGCGGGTACGGCTTTGACTGCTTTATGGGAGCCGGCTTCTCGTAGCCGGCCTTGCTGTAGCCGGCCTTGCTGTAGCCGGCTTCTCGTAGTCGGCCCTCCACATCTTTCTTCATGGGGGTAAAGGGCGGGCCGCCCCCGAAGCCGGCCAGGAAGATAGTCGGCAAGGGGGGAGGCGGCCCAGGTCTTGAGTCTTCTTGAGAGCCGGACGTGCTCGTAATTTTTTCTGGTGGGCCAGGGGAAGCCGGCTGGGCTACCCATGGCTATTTACTCCGACAGTAGTCCCCGAAGCCGGGCGAGCTTCGCGGCGGACAGAGGGACGGGAAGCTTGGCCGGCTTCATACCCCGAGGAGCCGATCTTGCCGTCGTAGGCCGACTTCGGAGAACTTTCTTGTTTATTAACATGACGGTGGTTGACCCGCGGGCTGGCCGCGGGCCCCACGACGGGCCACATGGCGGAGAAGTCCTGCCGTCGCACGCGCGCGACGGGACACCGCCGCAGGCCCGGGCCCGCCACTCCTTGGCCTCGGCCCGGGCGCAGATCTTCTGTGGCCCGAGGGGACTGCTCGCCTCCCCGCGGCCGTTTCTTCGTGTCATCAAGGCGCGCAATTAACGCGGGGCGTGGGGGAGATGGGCACGATCGATCCCCACGATCCCCCATGCCGCGCCTCCTCGGCTCCGGCGCACGAGCCTACAAGTAGGAGGGGGAGGGGGAGAGACAAAGGCTTGTTCGCTCCCCCTCTCCCCGTCCCTCCTTGCTCTTCTTTCCCTTATTCTTCCTCCGCGCCCGACGCAGCCTCCCGTCACAGCCCGCCCCCGCCGCCATGTCTATGGCGCTGTCGAGCTCGTGGGACGGGTCCAACGTCCATGACGACCACATCGAGTTTCTCCGCCAGACCCGACGCCTGCCCGCCACCAACCTCGTGCAGGCTCGTCTGGCGCCGGAGAGGGAGATCTCGCCGGCGCCAGAGGAAGGCGAGTGTGTCGTCTTCCGCACCCATTTCTTGCGTGGCTTCGGCTTCCCGGCGAGCGGCTTCATGCGATCCTTCCTCGACTTCTACCATCTTCAGCCGTATCACCTCACGCCCAACGCGGTGATGTAGCTATCGACCTTCGTCTCTCTCTGCGAAGGCTTCTTGGGTGTGCTGCCGATGCTGGAGCTCTTCCAAAACAAGCTCGGCACCGTCTCCACCGGCGTGCCTGCCCCCTGCGGGGCCTTCATCGCGATGAAGAGGGCAAGCGACAACAACCCCTTCCCGCACATTCCTCTAATCCAATCGGTCAAGCTCTGGCAGAAATCGTATTTCTACGTCAAGAACGTCGCCCCGCAAGGAGACTACGCCAATCTGCCGGCTTACGTAGCCGGCCCGCCGGCTGGGAGGCGGCCGTCTTGGGGCTTCCGGTCCAAGTCCTTGTCTCCGGCCGGGAACGCCGCCGTCGCCCGGCTTCGGGTAATGATCCAGTCGGAAGGCCTGCACGGAGCCGACTTGGTGGCCGCCTTCGTCGAGCGCCGGATCCTTCCCCTTCAGAGTCGGCCCCACATGCTATGCCAGATGAGCGGCCGCTTCGACCCCTGCCGGCTGAGCACATGGGAGATGCCCCATGCCGAGGTAGCGCTCATGGTGAACTACGTCGCCAACCTCAAGCTCACTGACGACTGGCAATACGGCAAGGCGCCGTACTCCCGCGCCCATCCTCCGCCCATGGTAAGTCCTTCTTTCTGTCCTCAGCCATCTTGTGCCAGCCGGCCTCTGACCGGACGGCTCTTCTCTTTTCTTTTTGTTATCAAAACCCTCTTCTTCCGCCGCCAGCCGGGGCGGCAGGAGTCGAACGCCAGTATGCCCCGGACCACACGGTAGACGACCTTGACGACCCGGATTTGGCTGCGGTCGCCATGGAGGACGCCGCCACGGGGGACGTCGCCGAGCCTGGAGGCACAGGGCTCTCGGCCAGCTTTGACGACTGGCCGGATGACGCCGACGCCGAAGAAATCCCACGCCACCAGCCGGCAACCGACCGCCACAGCGCGGGCTCGTCCGCCGCGCCGGCTGCCGCTGGTGGAAAGTCGAAACGCCGGGCCGCGCTTCCTCTCTTCGGTAGCCAGCCAAAAAAGACGAGGGCCTCCGCCGCGGCCACGAAGCGAGACGAAGCGGCAGCGAAGGCGGCCCACTTCCGGAAGGCGATGAAGAAACCTCCAGCAGTTTCCTCGTAAGCTCTTGGGCCGCCTGCGTGTTTGTTTTTTGTTGTCCTCCTTTGTTCTAACTCTTCTCTGATTTATGAGCAGGACGCCGCTTTCCCTCGAGCGAGGCCCAGGCGGCTCTGTGGTCGGGCCGGGTGTTGGATCTTCAGGGCCCCGCTGTGTGGACCCCCGCGCCAATCTTGCAGAAGCCACGGAGCGGAACGCCCACGAGGCGCGACAAGAGAGGGAGGCGGCGGAGCGGGAAGCCGCCCGGGCGGCGACGGAGCGAGCGAACGTGGCGGCCGAGACTCCATCGGAGCGGGCGACCGCGGAGACGGAGGTGGAGGGCACGCATAGCCGGCCTCCGCTGCTCGCCATCCCCCTCCACACCCTGGACCCGGACATCCCGCTGCCCACGGCGGAGGAGATCACTCCCGATCAGTCGCCGATGCAGAAGGGTGAGCTCTTCGAGGTCTTCGCGGAGAGGACGCCGCCGGCAGCGCCAGCCGGAGCAGGCGAAGGCGGCCAGTCGTCAGCGGTGCTGGAGGAGCCGGCCCGGGCCACACCCGAGGCCGGAGCCGGTCTTGAAATTGAGCTGGCGGCGGACCAGCGCGCCGGAGGGAGCACGGCCCTGCCGGACACGCGCCGAGCCGCGGGTGCCGACCAGATGGCAGACGCCTTGGAGGCGGCCAGCTCCGCCACGTCCGGGTGGACTCCTAGCGAAGGAAGCGGCAAGCTGAACATGGCGGCCCAAGGGATTCGGAGCCGGCTGCAGGCACAGGCCGGCCTCCTGAGGCAATTTACTCAGGAGTTTCTGTCGACGCAGTCCGCAATCCGGGTAAGTTTTCACTTGTCGACCGCTCTGGTCCTTTGATTTTTTCCGTGGGGGCGCGCTAGCGCACCCACTGGGTGTAGTCCCCGAGATCTGGGCCGACTGCAGCGCAGTCGGGTCGGATCTTTCCCGACGACTATCTTAACTCTGTTTTCTGTCTAATCTTCAGGATTATCACAATTCTCGTGCCGCCGCCTTCAACTCCCAGGCTCGGGAGCTGAGCCGGAGGACCGAAGACCTGGCCAGCAGCTGACGTAAGTCTATTGCTTTTATCTGTCTCTCGTGTGGGCGCGACAGCGCACCCACTGGGTGTAGTCCCCGAGATCCGGGCCGACTGCATCGCAGTCGGGTCGGATCTTTCTTGGTAACCTTTCCCTTATTGACTTTTTCTCTTCGTCTTTTGCTCATGCAGAGGCCAACGCCGACTTGCGGAGGGAGCTCGGCGTAGTGCAGACCGCTCTTCGTGCCAAGGACGCCGAGTATGCCGACTTGGTTCAGGAGCGCGACCGCCTGGCCAAGAGACTAGCCAACCAGGAGGAAAGCCATAAGGCGGCCCTGCAGAAGGCGCGGGACGGCGAGGCTGCCCTGAAGGCGGAGCTCGAGACCAAGGCGGCGAGCTGGGCCGAGACGCGCCAGGGCCTCGCTCGCCGCCTTGGTCTCGAGCTCCGCCTTCAGGGCTTACGACCGTGATGGGATGTTCTTGAAAGTACGGCTTCAGCTTCTTGGCGGCGAAGTACACACCGTAGCACATCTTCTGGTAGTGCGGGTAATTCTGTTTCGAGGCGGACAGCACCTCGCTCAGGTAATAAACCGGCCTCTGGACCGGCTGGGCTCGGCCTTCTTCGAGGCGTTCGACCACAATGACGGTGCTGACCACCCGGCTAGTGGCGGCAATATAAAGGATCATGGGCTCTTTCTCAGTCGGTGCCGCCAAGACAGGCGGCGTGGACAGCATTTTCTTCAGCTCGTGGAAAGCTTGGTCGGCCTGGTCATTCCACTCAAAGTGGGTACTCTTCTTCATGAGGCGGTAGAGTGGGAGGGCTTTCTCCCCAAGCCGGCTGATGAAGCGGTTCAGAGAGGCCAGGCACCCGGTGAACTTCTGAATCTCTCTAAGCTTGGTTGGGACCGCCATCCTCTCGATGGCCTTGATCTTCACGGGGTTGCACTCTATGCCGCGTTCGGAGACCAGAAAGCCTAGGAGCTGGCCGGCTGGCACTCCGAACACGCATTTCTCAGGGTTGAGCTTGATTCGGAACCGGCACAGGTTCTCGAATATCTCCTTCAGGTCTTCCAGCAGAGTGCCGCGCTTCTCTGTCTTCACCACCACATCATCCACGTAGACGTGGGCATTCTTGCCGAGCTGCGTGAGGAGGCACTTCTGCATGCAACGCTGAAAAGTGGCGCCGGCATTCCTCAAGCCGAACGTCATGGTCAGGTAGCAGAAGGCTCCAAACGGCGTGATGAAGGCGGTCTTCAGTTGGTCATCCGGGTTCAGCTTTATCTGGTGGTATCCCGAATAGGCATCCAAAAAGCTCAACAGCTCGCATCCGGCTGTGGAGTCTACCACCTGATCAATCCTGGGCAGAGTGAAGGGATCTTTTGGGCAGGCTTTGTTGAGGCTTGTGTAATCTATACACATGCGCCACTTGTTATTTTTCTTCAGCACGAGAACCGGGTTCGCGAGCCACTCGGGGAAGAAAACTTCCATGATGAAGCCGGCTGCGAGAAGCCGGGCTATCTCCTCCCGTATGATCCTTCTCTTCTCCTCTAACAGTCGGCGGAGAGGCTGCTTGATTAGTTTGGCATCCTCCCGCACATGTAATTTGTGCTCGGCGAAATCCTTCGGAACACCCGGCATGTCCTTGGGGGACCATGCAAAGATATCCCGATTCTCACGGAGGAAATCGATGAGCTCGCCTTCCTATTTGCTATCCAGGTTCGCCCCAATGACGGCAAACCTCTCGGGGTGCTCAGGGTCGAGCTGTATCTTCTTGGTCTCCTTGGCCGGCTGGAAAGATCCTTGGGCATCATACTCCTTGGAGTCGGTGGGTTGGTTTAGCTGCTTGCTGGCCAGGGCCACGACCCTGTCCAGCGTCTTCTTCTCCGCGGCAATCACGAGGGATTCGGCCAGCCGGCTGCTGGCCGCGGCGCAGTCGGCGGATTTCTTGTAGTCGCCGGCGATGGTGATGACGCCCTTGGAACTTGGTATCTTCATCTTGAGGTAAGCGTAGTGGGGGACCGCCATGAACTTGGCCAAGGCGGGTCGGCCAAGCAAGGCGTGGTAAGGGCTCTCCAGGTCCACCACCTCGAACCAGATTGCTTCCCGGCGGAAATGATCCTTGCCCCCAAAGAGTACATCGATCTTGATCTTGCCGATGGGGGCGCAGGACAAACCGGGTACGATGCCGTGGAACACCGTTCGAGTCGGCGCAAGCTGCTTTGCCTTGACACCCAGCTTCTCCATGGTGTCGCGGTACAGGATGTTGATGCTGCTTCCACCGTCGATCAACACGCGGGAGAAGCACGCGGCACGCGTGTCCGTTGCAAGGGTGGCCTCCAGGACCAAAGCGTAGGAGCCGGGGGACGGCATCACCTCTGGGTGGTCAGCCCGGCTCCAGCTGATGGATTTCTCTGACCAGTGCATGTGGCCGGCTGGGCTGGCGGCGGCCACATTGACTTCTTGTTGCTCTTGGCGCTTGCTGCGCCGGTCTTCGGGCTGGCTTGTAAAGACAACGTAAGACGCTTGTTCGTCGGGGAACTCGTCCTGCACGGCGTCGACCACGGGTCGAGCGGCCTTGGGCGGCGGAGCCGGCGGCGGCGGGCCGGCAGGCGGAGTCGGCGTGAGCCCTTCGCCCTTGGAGATTCGGGCGAGCCAGTTACACTTGCGGGTCGTGTGGTTGCACGGCTTCGCGCCGCTATGGAACTTGCATGGGGCGTCAAGGGTTTGCTCATAGGAGAAGGCTGGCTGCCAAGCCGGCCGGCCGCCCTTGGGCTTCTTGGGCGCTGGCCGCCCCTCAGGCGGCGTGTCTTCGACCGTGGCCACCTGCCGGCTAGCGGGAGGCGGCGCAGGGCCTTTGCGCTTCTGATCATTCTGGTGTTGGCATCGGCCGGAATCTCCATCCGGTGCTTGGGACGCCGGATTGAGCACTTTTCCGGACACGTCCACCCGGAGCTCGGTCTTCATCGAGGAGTCGGCGGTGGCATACTTGTCGGCGATGTTTAGGAGCTCGTCGAGGGTAGTCGGCTCATCGCAGAGAAGCTTGAGCTTGAGGAGGGTGCCCTCTCGGCACCCGGCAGTGAAGTATTCGATGGCTTGCACCTCGTGCACCCCTTCGCAGGAGTTGCGGAGCTCGGCCCAACGCGTGAGGTAGTCGCGAGTGGACTCGGCTGGGACCTGTACGCACAGGGAGAGCTGTCTGGGCTTGGGAGCCCGCTTGTAGGTGCTGGTGAAGTTGCGAACGAAGGCTTTAGTGAAATCCACCCAGCTGTTGATGCTGAGAGGCTTGAGGCTGTTAAGCCAAGTCCGTGCCGTGCCTTGCAGCATGAGGGGCACGTACTTCACGGCAACGCGCCGGTTGCCATTGGCGATGCTGACGGCTGTGGAGTAGTCGGTCAGCCAGTCCTCCGGCTTCACCGAGCCGTTGTACTTGGGCGTGTCTCTTGGGAGCGAGAACCCTTTGGGGAAGGGCTCGTCGCGGATGCGGGGGCCAAAGCAAGGCGGGCTGACATCGTCTTCTTCTTCTAGCGCCAGGGATCTGGCCAGGCGGTCGATCCGGTGGTGGGCATCGTTTTCGCCGACTCCTTCGTGGCGACCAAGCCGGCCGCTGAGAGTCGGGTGCGCCACCTGAGGCGGGGTAGGGTATCTCTCTCCGCGAGCTCGAGGCGGAGGCGGGGTGCCCCGCCATTCCATGGCTCGGGGGCGGCCGTCCGCGTCTCGCTCGATGGAGATTTGGGTCCGGCTTCGGCTGGCAGCCGGCTCTTTCTCGCGCCGCGCGCGGGTGTTGCTCGTAGTGGGCGATCGGGAAGTCGCGTCATGGTCGCGGTGCGGGGGAGGGCTCCCCGCGCAGGCGTCGGCTTTGTGCCGCCGGGCGGCTGCATCGATTAGTTGCTGTATGCGCCGCGTCATGTGGGGGAGGTCTTCGGCTTCCAAGCCGTCCAGCTCGTCTACGGCCGCCTGGGCGGCGCGCAGGTTCTCGAGCGGGGTGGCGTAAACCGGGCGATCGACTCCAAGTGTGTCAGCGATGACGGCGCCGCGTTGCCTGACAGCACCAGCCCGGCTTGGGCCAGCCGGAGCCGGTGTGCCGAAGGCGGCGCGGTCAGCTTCGCGCTGGTAGGCCTCGGTGAGGCATCTTATGGAGGCCAGCCGCCGGCCCTCCGCGAGGAGGGTGAGGCGGCGTGCCTCCAGTACTTCGTCGTTGGTGCCAGCCGGAAGGGGGGCGGACAAGTCGTGGGCCGCCGCGCATGGGGCGTCACGGGCGCCCTCGTCAGTCGGGCCGTCGAGGCCGATAACCATCACCTCGGTAGTGTCGGAATCGCGATCACCAGCCGGAGGGAGCGGGTCTTTGTAGATCGTGACATTGGTGGGGAAGGTATCGTAGGATGCCGTGTCGGAGTCGACAGGCATCGGGTCGGTGGAGCCAACCGACTCCAAATCCGCAGCGGGCTCGCTGGAGACATGGAGCTGGCCGAGGAGGTTGGCGAGGTGATCGGTGCCCGCATCGGAGGCAAGCTCGTCGGAGATGTGGGCCTTGTCGAAGAGGTCGGTGAGGCTGCTCGCCGCGCAGACGTTGGTGACGCCATGCAGCGCGTCGCGGCAAGCGCCATCGGGCGAGCCGGGCAGGCTACGCTCGCGGGGAAGGAAAAGGGTTCCCGTCCAGAACAGGTCTCCGGACGACGGTGCACCTGGCCCCAAGGTGGGCGCCAAATGTCGGGTGGTAGGAGCGACATATGCCAACGGGTGGCTTATCATTGTGGGAGCCAATAAAACATCACCGGTGCCTGGAAACGGGATAAGGCGAAGACATGCACGCCGGCGAATCTTACCCAGCTTCAGGGCTCTCCGGGGAGATAACACTCCTACTGCTGCTCTGCATGGTCTCCGCATGGTTGCTATATGAACAAGTAGCTACAATGCTCCTTGAGCTGTTTTGGGTGGAAGGAGGAAGAAGGGCTCAGCTAGCTTGCTTCCTCTCCTTGTATGGTGTCTAGGTCTAACTTGAGAGTCCAACCCCTTGCATGGGTGCACCGGGGGGTTTATATAGGCCTACCCCCCGGGGGTACAATGGTAATCTAGCTGGGCGTGGGGCCCAGCTGTCTGTGACTATGCTTGCCGGCTTCTGCGCCGGCTACTGGGGCCCGCCGGCTGGCGGCTCCTTGGTCGACAGGCAGGCCCCACAGGCCAGGGCCTGGTCGGTGGCTGGTTACTGTTGCTCCGTGCTATTGACGCAGGCTTGGTCGGGGTAAGCATGGCTACAATGACGCCGCCTTGGCGGGCGATTACTATAGCCTCGCCGTATCTTGTCTCCTTAATGGGCGTCTCCTTCGAGGAAAGTGGCAGGCCGTCTACGGGAAGCCGGCCCCCTATCTTGCCGGCTTGAGAGGAGGTGCGGCCGCCTTCGGCATCTCTCTGCCCGAAGGGGCCCACCGCCTCGGGGGCCACACTGGCGGCCCGTCGTGGACGGCGTCGGAGCCGCCGTGGCAACAGTGCCGCGCCGGATGGGTCGTGGCCACCCGTACGGCACATTGTACCAGGCGTGCTCCGGGTTTTGGGGGTGGCAGGCTCCACTGTAGCCACGCCCCGCTTCATCATCGCAGGGTGGACGCGTACATTGCGGGTACGGCTTTGACTGCTTTATGGGAGCCGGCTTGTCAGGACCCCGATTCCAGGCCACATCGATCTAGCCGGTAACACCTCATATCACTTTGCGGCCTCACGCATGGTATCCCACGGGTGTCGCCTTACCATGGCCCGGGACCGTTTGCGCCTTTTGGCTCGCGTATATGACAATGTCGCTAGCATCCATATGACCGAGAACCCGGGCCGACATGGCTAGTCGTGAACCCAAAGCGGCACAGACCTATGGAGACAGGCATACATGAATCACATCGAACATGTCGGTCATCAACGAGTGATTCCGGGCTGTAGCACTGGGCTAACAGGACTTCGGGGATCCCGGGCTGTAGCAGGCTAGACAGGACTCCGGAGATCACCGCGTGACATTTCCCCGAAGGGACAGACATAGGGACGAAGTGAAACACATGCCGGCCAGTCACGTGTCCTGAACAGTAGTGCTGGGCCAGCAGGACTCCGGTGAACCGGGCTGTAGTGGACTACTATGGCTCGAGGAGCACTAGACTACATTTCCCCATAAGAAAGGCTGCGAAGGACAAACAACTAGATTGTCGGATCCCACTCATACCAAGCATTTCAAACATACACACAATATGCCCGATATGAGTACATACAACATGGCATCACAACAAAACTCTACAACTCAAGTACTTTATTTAAAGGCTCCAGGGAGCCATACATAACATATCCATACAGGTAGGGGTCACATGACCCGACACTCAAGTCATACAGTCATACAAGCACATGCGGAAGCAACTAGTCTGAGTACAGACTCTAGAAAGAAAGAAGGCTTCTCGAAGCCTGTCTATCTACATAGGGCCCTCCATGGCCTGGATCACCACCTGGGTGGCTAGTCACTCGTCGACGTCAAGGTCTACGTAAAACCCATCGGATGGGGCAGTGTTGTCATCTGAAAACAATAAATAAGCAAACATGAGTACAAAGGTACTCAGCAAGTCTTACATCAGAACCTACTATACATGCTCATTCTCAAGAAGGTGGTGGGGTTTATGCAGCAAGCCAGCTTTGACTCTTGGCTAAGCTATCCTACGGAATCTTTTAGCAAAATAGTTTTCGCACACGAGTCCACTACTCACCATCACAATACTCCACCGTGGGTCCTCCCTCGTATCCTGCGAGGGGGCCATCCTCGGTACTCACACTTATTTTGAGTCTTTTAGTAGTATCCATTAACTTGTCTATGAACTGTATAGGCAACCAAGTAGTCCTTTACCGCGGACGCGGCTATTCGAATAGTTTTATACCCTGCAGGGGTGTACTTCGTCATACACGCTTTCACCGCTTACCGCCGTCTACACGACATGTACTCGGCAACCTTCAAGCGGAAGCCCAGCGAGGGTGTCGGCCACGGCCTACCTAAACACCTAAGCCCCTAGTCTAGGTTATCGCCTATCCAAGTTCCATCCGCAGGGAGTCCGGCCGAGGTTTCCACATACGGCCCCGAACGATGTGAACAGGGTTCCCGAGACACCAAACGGGTGACTCGGTACACCGTGCCACGGTGTATCTACCGCAACATAGCCCACCCCTAGGGTCAGCGCTACGCACGGCCGCCAACACATATCCTACAAACACCAGAAACTATTTGCAACTCCTGGACAGAGTACTAGGGTGGCTAAGAAGCCGAGAGGGTCCATTTGTTTCGGGCCCAATGTACGGTAGTAACTGCATCTTAAATCACACATACAGATCTCAGTTCTTATGGACGGCCTCAATGAAACAACCCACCATGTACTCCTACATGGCCTCTCATCGATACCTTTACCAAAACATGTTCAACACATCCCACATATTACTGGCACAAGCATTTCACTCTAGCCCATCACCCAGATGAACCAGACCTGACACAACTCTAAGCATAGCAGGCATAGCAAGGTAGGAATCACAAAACATGGCTCAATCAACTCCTACACATGCTAGTGGGTTTCATCTAGTTACTGTGGCAATGATAGGTCATGCAGAGGATAAGGGTTCAGCTACCGTAGCACACAGCAGTTTGAATCGTGTTGTCTTAATGCAGTAAACAAGAGCAGGAGCGAGAACATGGGTTGTATCGGAATGATCAATGGTTGCTTGCCTGATGGAGTGGTAACGGGATACTGCCCTTCAGTTGGATACTCATGAATATCCTCGGAGGCAGAACCTACCACGAATAACACAACCGAGCACAATCAACACATGACGATATGCAACAATATGATGCATGCTATGACATGGCTATATGGATGTGTCTTGAGCTAATGCAACTAGCTATGATTGAAACGAAGTTGGTTTGAGTACAAGATTCAAATTCCAACCCCATATATGATTATTTAAATGCCCTTTATTTGTTTTGTCCAAAACAGAGGACAAACATTGTTCAGACATGCATGAAAATGGTACAGATGGATTCCTTGAATTTTTCTGATAATTTTTCATATATAATTTGTCTCATTTGGAGTTATGGTTGAATTTCTATGAATTTTTGAAGTTTAGGCAATTTTCTAGAATTTTCTATATAAAATTAAATCCAGAAAAGGAGTTATTGCGTCAGCATGACATCACCCTGATGTCAGCAGGTCAACTGGGCGCCTCCAGGTCAAACCTGACCAGTGGGGTCCACTGGTCAGTGACACAATCAACTAACCAAGTTAGTTAACCCTAACTAACTTAGTTAGCCGGGCGGGCCCCGCATGTCAGTGGCTCACTAATTAGCTAATTTTATTAACACTAATTAACTAACATTAATTAAGTAGGCGCCTGGGCCCACACGTCAGTGAGTCCGGGGGGGAGTCAACCCAGCCGACCCGGGGTCAAAACACGCCGGAGTTGACCCCGGCTCGTCGCCGGCGAGGCCAGAGACGGCGGAGGGGCTCGGAAATCCTCCTCCGGCGACCAAATGGCCAGCGGAGGGCATCTACGCGGAGCTAGGACTCGCCCGCATCCATTTGTGGACACGGCAGGGGCTGAGATGGCCCGAGCTCGCTGGAGGCAAGCTCGCGGCGGTGGCCGGAGTTAGGGGCTGGTGCGGGTTAGCGCTAGGGGGCACGGCAGGTCGAATGGGTGGTTGCGTTAGGCTCCTGGGGACGCGTTGAAGACGGTGGTGCGCTCGGACGTGGGCTTGCACGGCCGTAGCCACGACGGCGTCGAGGCTCAACGGCGGCGAGCTTCGGGTGCTCGCGGGGCAACGGCTACGGGGCGAAATCAACGGCGTGGCTAAGGGGAAAAGGACCGGGAGCTCACAGCGGTGCCGTAGGGGTGGCTAGCGGGCTCGGGGGCGACCTTGATGGCGCGAATCGACGGCGAGGAGCTCGGGCGGCCGAGGTTGAAGAAGAGCTCAAAGTCGACGATGCAGGGCTTCCGGCGGGGCGTGGTTCGGTGAGGGGGTCGAGGACGACGTTGCGGAGCTCGTGGGCACAACCAAGGGGCGAGGGGGTGGCTGTGGCCATGGTGGTTCTCGTCGGCGGCGACGGCCGCGTTCTGTGGAAGAGAGGGGGAGAGCTAGAGGAGGGGATGAGCACGGGGGAGGGGAATGAGAGGGCCAGGGGGTGCGTGGCCGTCTCCGTGGCATTGGGAGGGAGCCCGGAAGCAGGAGGTGGCGCGCAGGGGGGGAGGTGGCGCGCGCGCGTGCCGGCGAGCGCCGGGCACACGCCCGCGTCCTTCTGTCCGAGGAGGGGGACGACAGGAGGCAACGGGGTGGGCTGGGCCGCCAGCTGGAGATGGGCCAGGTAAGTGGCCCATGGCCTTTCCCTCTTTATTTTTTTGTGTTTTTCTATTTCTGTTATTCTGTTTTGATTTAGTTTAAATACTAAATTATTTTATAAAATCCTGAAAATATTTATGGACACTTACTGAAATATTTCAGTGGCCCAAAAAATAGTTCCAACATTATTTGAGCATTTGAATTATTTAATAGTATTTAAATGCCCAAATTCAAATATTTATGAATTAAATCAATGCCCCTTTTGTTGACCTAAAATTATATGCACCATTTTTCCCAAGGGTTCTAACCCAAGGCAAAGAGGGTGAACATTTTTGAAGGGCATTTCAGGTTCATTGAATTTATTTTTAGTAAACCCTAGTTGATTTCAGGGGGGGTGCTGGGGGTTCTGCTTTCCCCATTTCAATTTTCTGATGAAGGTAAACATGATGCACACTCTAATGCATAATCTAGCTAGGGTGTGACAACTCACCCCCACTCAATAGAATCTCGTCCCGAGATTTAGGATCATCTGGGAAGAAGGTGGGGTACTCGAGTCGAAGACGATCCTCCCTTTCCCAAGTGGCTTCTTCCTCGGAATGGTGTGACCATTGAACCTTGAGAAACTTGATATTATGACGTCGAGTGGTACGCTCGGCTTGATCAAGGATACGAACGGGGTATTCTCGATAAGAAAGGTTATCTTGTAAGTCAAGCGTTTCGTGGTCCACTCCACGGATAGGATCCGCGAAGCAACGCCTAAGTTGCGAAACGTGGAAGACATCGTGAACTCTGGAAAGATGCGGAGGTAGTTCCAATTGGTAGGCAACTTCTCCTCGTTTGGCAAGAATGCGAAAGGGTCCAATGTAACGAGGAGCCAATTTGCCTTTGATACCGAAGCGATGGGTTCCCTTTAACGGGGTAACCCGAAGGTAAGCTTTCTCGTCAATTTCAAATGTCATAGGCTTATGCTTACGATCATATTGACTCTTTTGGCGAGATTGGGCTGTTTTCAATTTCTCACGAATAACACAAACCTGCTCTTCTGCTTCCTGAATCATATCCGGGCCAAAGAGTTGTCTTTCCCCGGTTTCTGACCAGTTAAGAGGCGTTCGACATTTTCGTCCATAGAGAACTTCGAAGGGAGCCTTGCCCAAACTAGCTTGATAGCTATTGTTATAAGCAAACTCCGCGCATGGAAGGCATTTCTCCCAACTCATTCCGAACGAGATAACAGAAGCTCGGAGCATATCTTCCAGAATTTGATTGACTCGCTCTACTTGACCACTTGATTGAGGATGGAAGGCGGTGCTAAAGGAGAGATGAGTTCCCATAGCATTTTGGAAACTTTCCCAAAATCGAGAGGTGAAGAGACTTCCACGGTTTGAGTTAATTTCCAATGGGACACCATGAAGAGACACTATTCGGGAGATGTATAGGTCAGCTAGCTGGCTAGCGGTGATACTCTCACGAACAGGTAGAAAATGGGCTACTTTGGAAAGACGGTCGATCACGACGAAGATGGCATTATTCCCCCTCTTGGTCCTGGGAAACCCAGTGATGAAATCCATACTGATTTTGTCCCATTTCCATTCAGGAATAGCCAAAGGTTGAAGGGTGCCAGCAGGCCGTTGATGCTCTGCTTTAACACGACGACAAACGTCGCAATTAGCAATGTATTGAGCGATTTCTCTCTTCATCCTAGTCCACCAAAACCTCTGGCGTAGGTCTTGATACATTTTGGTACTACCGGGATGAATGGTGAGAGGGGATTCATGAGCTTCCTTAAGGATCAGTCGCCTCAGGTTTCGCGCCTTCGGAACAACTAGGCGATTCCCAAAGTATACAACACCTTGATCATCAATGGAGAAACAATTCACGACTCCTTTCTTAACGTTTCTCTTGATACGGGAAATTCCCGGATCTATCTTCTGTGCCTTGATGACCTGATCCGTAAGGGTAGGTTCCGCTACCAGGGTGGATAGGAATCCTTGAGGAACAATGTGAAGATTAAGCTTGCGAAATTCCTCATGGAGAAGTGGTTGACTTTGTTGTAACATCAGGTTGTTACAGTAGGACTTACGACTTAGTGCATCGGCCATGACATTGGCCTTGCCAGGGGTGTAAGTTATTCCTAAGTCGTAATCCGAGATCAACTTGACCCAACGTCTTTGCCTGAGATTCAAATCTGGTTGGGTGAAGATATATTTCAAGCTTTGGTGATCGGTGAAGATCTCGCAACGATTACCGAGGAGGTAATGTCGCCAGGTTTTGAGTGCATGGACTACAGCTGCAAGCTCTAGATCATGTGTGGGATAATTTTCCTCATGTGGGTGTAATTGCCGTGAAGCATAGGCAATTACCTGACGATCTTGCATGAGTATGCAACCTAGTCCTTGTCGCGAGGCGTCGCAATAGATAATAAAGTCCTTGGAGAAATCTGGTGGTACCAGTACGGGAGCAGATGTCAGGCGTCTTTTCAGTTCCTGAAAACTGAACTCGCACTGTGGAGTCCACTCGAACTTTTTATCTTTCTTGAGGAGTTCAGTTAGAGGTTTAGCAACCTTGGAGAAATTCTCGACAAAGCGGCGGCAATAGCTCGCTAGGCCAAGGAAACTCCGAACTTGCTTGACCGTTTCAGGTGGAGTCCAATCAAGGACGGCTTGAACTCGCTCGGGATTGAAAGCAATACCCTTACCAGAGATTACATGGCCTAGATAGGTCACTTCTGACAACCAAAATTCACACTTGGAGAATTTGGCATAAAGGCGATGCTCTCGAAGTTTCATCAATACCAGCCTTAGATGTTCGGCATGTTCCTCTTCATTCTTGGAGTAGATGAGTATGTCATCGAGGTATACTACGACGAATTTGTCCAAGTACTCCATGAAAACCGAGTTCATTAACCGGGAGAAAGTGGTCGGGGCATTGGTTAAACCAAAGGACATGACGGTGTACTCGTATTGGCCATAACGAGTAACAAAAGCCGTTTTGGGAATGTCCCCGTTTCTGATTTTGATTTGATGGTAGCCCAACCTCAAATCCATCTTGGAGAAGACTGAGGATCCAACGAGCTGATCATACAGGTCGTTGATCCTGGGAAGCGGGTATTTGTTCTTGATGGTGACCAGATTGACAGGTCGGTAATCCACAACCATTCGATCCGTTCCATCCTTCTTTTTGACGAAGAGGACGGGGCAAGCCCAAGGGGAGGAGCTAGGACGGATGAACCCTTTGTTCAAGGACTCATCGAGTTGGTTCTTAAGCTCGGCTAGTTCTAAGGGTGCCATCTTGTAGGGTCTTCTAGCAATTGGAACGGTTCCTGGAACAAGGTCTATCACAAACTCGACATCCCGGTCAGGTGGAACACCTGGCAATTCTTCCGGAAACACATCCGGGAAGTCTCGGACTACCGGAATGTCCTCAAGGTCTGGAAGAGGGTTGGCATTGAGAGAGTAAAGTTGGCGCTTGGCCACTCGAGTTAAGACATTAACTGTCTTGCCAGACGGATGAGTAAGTTGAACAGTTCTAGTGGCACAATCGATCTTGGCATAATGAGCCGACATCCAGTCCATACCCAAGATGATGTTTATGTCGGAGGACTTGAGAGCTATTAAAGATGCGAGGAAAACAAGCCTATCGACAAGAATTTCGTTCCCATGGCTTACCCTAGAAGTTTGCCATTTGGAACCCGGAGTTTGAATTACCATGGAAGTGGGCATGGCACAGAATGTCGTGTTATGCAACCGAGCATAATTCTCGGATATGAATGAATGAGATGCTCCAGTATCGAAAAGAACAGATGCCGGATGGCAGTTAACAAGGAGCGTACCAAGGACGACGTTGGGATCCTCATGAGCCTCTTCGGCTGAAACATAGTTGACATGGCCACGTGCAGTAGTGGCCGGCTTGGTGTAGAAAGTCTTTCCCGCGGGCTTACCACGGCCAACGGACTTTCCAACTTGATTGGGGTTGTTCTGGGGACACTCTCGACTATAGTGACCCGGTTCTCCACACTTGAAGCATGTTACCACAGTGGGGCGTGGAGCAACATTAGCAGCGGGGCCACCATAGGGCTTGGGCGGTGCAAATTGCTGGTTGGGACGAGGCGCCTCAAAGGATGGCCTCGGGGTGAATCTGGGTGGCAGTGCGGTGCTTGGAATCCACACCCGGCGCTTCTGAGCTCCAGAGCCGGATGAAGACCCAAAATCACGAGAGTGCTTGCGTGAAGCGTCATAATCAGTCTGGCCTGTCTTAGCACTGATAGCTTTATTGACCAGCTTTTGGAAGGATGTGCACTCGTGCAGACGGAGATCGCGGCGAAGCTCAGGGCTAAGTCCCTTGCGGAACCTTGCCTGCTTCTTGGCGTCAGTAGAAACCTCTTCAGGAGCATAGCGTGCCAGGTTCCCACATTCTCGGCTATATGCATCCACAGTCAGCCTTCCTTGGGTAAAGTTGCAGAACTCCTCCCTCTTGCGATCCATGAGACCTTCCGGAATGTGATGCTCACGGAAAGCCTTGCTGAACTCAGCCCAGGTAGTGATTTGGCCGACCGGGCGCATAGCTTCGTAGTTTTCCCACCAATGGCTAGCGGGGCCCTCGAGATGATAAGCAGCATAGGTAACCTTGTCGGCTTCAGCTACGTTGGCAGAACGTAGCTTGTGGGTGATGCTGCGAAGCCAATCATCCGCATCGAGGGGCTCGACGGAATGGTTAAACTTTGGTGGGTACAGCTTGATAAAGTCGTTGATTGACACCAGGTCATTTCGTGGATGGCGTGCAGTGTTCTGCTCAATCCGCTCCAACAGGCGGTTGGTCTCACGCTTGTTCCTTTCCGCCTCCAGCATCACTTCGGCCAGGGAAGGCGGGTGAGGCAAATTTTCACCTCTAGCTGCATTGGCTTCCCCCCGCTCCGGGGAAGCAGGGTTGCCGCGGGTGTTGACCATCCTAGGAGGAAACAAGACAACGGTTTAGACAAGGATGGCTCCAACTTAACAAGGAAGTGCAGAATGTAAGGATAACGTGGAATGCAGAGATGCTCATTCGTATGCCATGGTAATATAAAACTGCCATATATACACCAACGGTCATACTCGTCATACATAGTTTAGTACAAGCCCATGCTACAGTACAACTATGAAGGTAGACGTTACATCTCATCGGAGGCATTCCGAGTCCCTATACATTATTTGTCTACACCTCCGGAATCGATTACACACCAAGTCGTATTCCACAAGTCACACAGGACAGTGGAGATACAACTACTACAATACTAGTGGTACTACTACTAACTCAGATAGCTCCGTAGTAGTCCTCATAGAAGTCACCTCCATAGCCTGGAAGTTCAACGTGATCATCCGGAAACAGACGGTCCTGAGGAGCCTGTGGACCATAGGGGCTAGGATGAGGTCTTGGACCAACAAACGGTGGCCTGCGGGGACCAAGGGGTGGGGTGATGCCTCCCACATCACGCCAATCCACCATGTCTGGCAGAGCTGCTCTCACAGGATATAGATCCCTGGTATCCATACATCCAGCTTGCACCACGGGTGCAAACCGAGTCAATGTGGCCCAATGATTAGCACGGGTATTAAAGAGCTCCAGCCTCAAGGCCCGATTCTCTCGGTCCTTATCTTCGAGCATCTCAGCGGTGGTACGAGTTAATGAGTCCTCCTGAGTGGAGTCAGCATAGATAGCCTGAAGATACCCCTGCGCTCCCGGAAGTGAAGCTGGCATGTAACGGAAGTCAGTGTTCCGAAGCAGGCCAGTCCGGACTCGCAAGATGGTCATCATGGAATAGGCAGCATCCTGCACAGCCATCTCAATGGTAACTCCGAGTCCATAGGAACAGTGAAGGGGCTCGGTAGATCCAGGATAGGAAGGAAATATCCTGACGGTGCAGAAATACTGGCTTTGATTAAAGTCGCGGAACTGCTCTTCAACAGTGTATTCGGGATACCAACGGTATCCTGTCTCGATCATGACCCGGACCAACATAGCAGTATGACCGGGCACGTCGAGGCACCTAGTCAGGCGAACCACTTGATTTTGAGAATGGTTGGCCATCTGAAAGCACAACCACAAGACAAAGACATCAGAATTCCTAGGGAAAATTGGGCAGCATAACGGCTGTAAATGCTCAGAAAAAGATTTGAGACATCCACATCAGTTCACAATACCGCTCAACAGCATCATATCAAGGTTCTGATTCAAATAGCAACGTACTAAAATAGTAGAAACTGGACTAGAACTCGTAGCAATAATCCTATGAACTACTACGGATTAGTAACACGTGAACCTGATAGAAGAAGAGAGCCTAGTCCTTAACCCACGTTGAATGAGAAGATAATGACTCAGATCAGAAGCACAGGGTAAAGGAGTAAAAGAACCTTACGTTCCATCCCACAATCAATTCCCTTACATATAACTAAAGCATTTCTAGACTCGACATCGACCAGTTTGGCTGAACGAACCTACAGTCGGTCCGGCTCTGATGCCAACGCTGTCAGGACCCCGATTCCAGGCCACATCGATCTAGCCGGTAACACCTCATATCACTTTGCGGCCTCACGCACGGTATCCCACGGGTGTCGCCTTACCATGGCTCGGGACCGTTTGCGCCTTTTGGCTCGCGTATATGACAATGTCGCTAGCATCCATATGACCGAGAACCCGGGCCGACATGGCTAGTCGTGAACCCAAAGCGGCACAGACCTATGGAGACAGGCATACATGAATCACATCGAACATGTCGGTCATCAACGAGTGATTCCGGGCTGTAGCACTGGGCTAACAGGACTCCGGGGATCCCGGGCTGTAGCAGGCTAGACAAGACTCCGGAGATCACCGCGTGACATTTCCCCGAAGGGACAAACATAGGGACGAAGTGAAACACATGCCGGCCAGTCAAGTGTCCTGAACAGTAGTGCTGGGCTAGCAGGACTCCGGTGAACCGGGCTGTAGCGGACTACTATGGCTCGAGGAGCACTAGACTACATTTCCCCATAAGAAAGGCTGCGAAGGACAAACAACTAGATTGTCGGATCCCACTCATACCAAGCATTTCAAACATACACACAATATGCCCGATATGAGTACATACAACATGGCATCACAACAAAACTCTACAACTCAAGTACTTTATTTAAAGGCTCCAGGGAGCCATACATAACATATCCATACAGGTAGGGGTCACATGACCCGACACTCAAGTCATACAGTCATACAAGCACATGCGGAAGCAACTAGTCTGAGTACAGACTCTAGAAAGAAAGAAGGCTTCTCGAAGCCTGTCTATCTACATAGGGCCCTCCATGGCCTGGATCACCACCTGGGTGGCTAGTCACTCGTCGACGTCAAGGTCTACGTAAAACCCATCGGAGGGGGCAGTGTTGTCGTCTGAAAACAATAAATAAGCAAACATGAGTACAAAGGTACTCAGCAAGTCTTACATCAGAACCTACTATACATGCTCATTCTCAAGAAGGTGGTGGGGTTTATGCAGCAAGCCAGCTTTGACTCTTGGCTAAGCTATCCTACGGAATCTTTTAGCAAAATAGTTTTTGCACACGAGTCCACTACTCACCATCACAATACTCCACCGTGGGTCCTCCCTCGTATCCTGCGAGGGGGCCATCCTCGGTACTCACACTTATTTTGAGTCTTTTAGTAGTATCCATTAACTTGTCTATGAACTGTATAGGCAACCAAGTAGTCCTTTACCGCGGACGCGGCTATTCGAATAGTTTTATACCCTGCAGGGGTGTACTTCGTCATACACGCTTTCACCGCTTACCGCCGTCTACACGACATGTACTCGGCAACCTTCAAGCGGAAGCCCAGCGAGGGTGTCGGCCACGGCCTACCTAAACACCTAAGCCCCTAGTCTAGGTTATCGCCTATCCAGGTTCCATCCGCAGGGAGTCCGGCCGAGGTTTCCACATACGGCCCCGAACGATGTGAACAGGGTTCCCGAGACACCAAACGGGTGACTCGGTACACCGTGCCACGGTGTATCTACCGCAACGTAGCCCACCCCTAGGGTCAGCGCTACGCACGGCCGCCAACACATATCCTACAAACACCAGAAACTATTTGCAACTCCTGGACAGAGTACTAGGGTGGCTAAGAAGCCGAGAGGGTCCATTTGTTTCGGGCCCAATGTACGGTAGTAACTGCATCTTAAATCACACATACAGATCTCAGTTCTTATGGACGGCCTCAATGAAACAACCCACCATGTACTCCTACATGGCCTCTCATCGATACCTTTACCAAAACATGTTCAACACATCCCACATATTACTGGCACAAGCATTTCACTCTAGCCCATCACCCAGATGAACCAGACCTGACACAACTCTAAGCATAGCAGGCATAGCAAGGTAGGAATCACAAAACATGGCTCAATCAACTCCTACACATGCTAGTGGGTTTCATCTAGTTACTGTGGCAATGACAGGTCATGCAGAGGATAAGGGTTCAGCTACCGTAGCACACAGCAGTTTGAATCATGTTGTCTTAATGCAGTAAACAAGAGCAGGAGCGAGAACATGGGTTGTATCGAAATGATCAATGGTTGCTTGCCTGATGGAGTGGTAACGGGATACTGCCCTTCAGTTGGATACTCGTGAATATCCTCGGAGGCAGAACCTACCACGAATAACACAACCGAGCACAATCAACACATGATGATATGCAACAATATGATGCATTCTATGACATGGCTATATGGATGTGTCTTGAGCTAATGCAACTAGCTATGATTTAAAGGAAGTTGGTTTCAGTACAAGATTCAAATTCCAACCCCATATATGATTATTTAAATGCCCTTTATTTGTTTTGTCCAAAACAGAGGACAAACATTCTTCAGACATGCATGAAAATCGTACAGATGGATTCCTTGAATTTTTCTGATAATTTTTCATATATAATTTGTCTCATTTGGAGTTATGGTTGAATTTCTATGAATTTTTGAAGTTTAGGCAATTTTCTGGAATTTTCTATATAAAATTAAATCCAGAAAAGGAGTTATTGCGTTAGCATGACATCACCCTGATGTCAGCAGGTCAACTGGGCGCCTCCAGGTCAAACCTGACCAGTGGGGTCCACTGGTCAGTGACACAATCAACTAACCAAGTTAGTTAACCCTAACTAACTTAGTTAGCCGGGCGGGGCCCGCATGTCAGTGGCTCACTAATTAGCTAATTTTATTAACACTAATTAACTAACATTAATTAAGCAGGCGCCTGGGCCCACACGTCAGTGAGTCAGGGGGGAGTCAACCCAGCCGACCCGGGGTCAAAACACGCCGGAGTTGACCCCGGCTCGTCGCCGGCGAGGCCAGAGACGGCGGAGGGGCTCGGAAATCCTCCTCCGGCGACCAAATGGCCAGCGGAGGGCATCTACGCGGAGCTAGGACTCGCCCGCATCCATCTGTGGACACGGCAGGGGCTGAGATGGCCCGAGCTCGCCAGAGGCAAGCTCGCGGCGGTGGCCGGAGTTAGGGGCTGGTGCGGGTTAGCGCTAGGGGGCACGGCAGGTCGAATGGGTGGTTGCGTAGGCTCCTGGGGACGCGTTGAAGACGGTGGTGCGCTCGGACGTGGGCTTGCACGACCGTAGCCACGACGGTGTCGAGGCTCAACGGCGGCGAGCTTCGGGTGCTCGCGGGGCAACGGCTACGGGGCGAAATCGATGGCGTGGCTAAGGGGAAAAGGACCAGGAGCTCACAGCAGTGCCGTAGGGGTGGCTAGCGGGCTCGGGGGCAACCTTGATGGCGCGAATCGACGGCGAGGAGCTCGGGCGGCCGAGGTTGAAGAAGAGCTCGAAGTCGACGATGCAGGGCTTCCGGCGGGGCGTGGTTCGGTGAGGGGGTCGAGGACGACGTTGCGGAGCTCGTGGGCACAACCGAGGGGCGAGGGGGTGGCTGTGGCCGTGGTGGTTCTCGTCGGCGGCGACGGCCGCGTTCTGTGGAAGAGAGGGGGAGAGCCAGAGGAGGGGATGAGCACGGGGGAGGGGAATGAGAGGGCCAGGGGGTGCGTGGCCGTCTCCGTGGCATTGGGAGGGAGCCCGGAAGCAGGAGGTGGCGCGCAGGGGGGGAGGTGGCGCGCGCGCGTGCCGGCGAGCGCCGGGCACACGCCCGCGTCCTTCTGTCCGAGGAGGGGGACGACAGGAGGCAGCGGGGTGGGCTGGGCCGCCAGCTGGAGATGGGCCAGGTAAGTGGCCCATGGCCTTTCCCTCTTTATTTTTTTGTGTTTTTCTATTTCTGTTATTCTGTTTTGATTTAGTTTAAATACTAAATTATTTTATAAAATCCTGAAAATATTTATGGACACTTACTGAAATATTTCAGTGGCCCAAAAAATAGTTCCAACATTATTTGAGCATTTGAATTATTTAATAGTATTTAAATGCCCAAATTCAAATATTTATGAATTAAATCAATGCCCCTTTTGTTGACCTAAAATTATATGCACCATTTTTCCCAAGGGTTCTAACCCAAGGCAAAGAGGGTGAACATTTTTGAAGGGCATTTCAGGTTCATTGAATTTTGTTTTTAGTAAACCCTAGTTGATTTCAGGGGGGTGCTGGGGGTTCTGCTTTCCCCATTTCAATTTTCTGATGAAGGTAAACATGATGCACACTCTAATGCATAATCTAGCTAGGGTGTGACACGGCTTCTCGTAGCCCGCCTTGCTGTAGCCGGCTTCTCGTAGTCGGCCCTCCACATCTTTCTTCATGGGGGTAAAGGGCGGGCCGCCCCCAAAGCCGGCCAGGAAGATAGTCGGCAAGGGGGGAGGCGGCCCACGTCTTGAGTCTTCTTGAGAGCCGGACGTGCTCGTAATTTTTTCTGGTGGGCCAGGGGAAGCCGGCTGGGCTACCCATGGCTATTTACTCCGACAAACACAAAGATAGTGTCCGACTCTGCAAAATAAGTTTCCACATATTGCCATAGAGAGAATAATAATATTAACACAAATCTAATCTGCTGACGTATTCCGTGGTGCGACACGCCACGGCCAAGCCTTTATCCAAATCGTTTCATTATCCCACCTCAGCGCGTTATGCGACGCGGTTTCCTTGGCACGTCTTGTCAAAGCAGAGATCGTGTCCCTTTATTCTGGGATTCTCATCAATACGGGTGTGGGTAACCCAACCACGCCATTGATTACGGCGCTCGGAGATAAGCAAGTTTTACCAGGCTGGTGGGGACACATAACCGCGTCCACCCATATAAGGGGATAAGGATCCACCTTTTCACCCACGCCTTCTTCCTCCTCTGCCTATCCATTCTTGCGCACTCGAGCTCCAGCGCCCAAGTCCGCACTACCACCTCGACCTTCTCCAGTCATGTCCGGAGCGGGAGGCAAGTGGATGGTCTCCTCCGTGACGGAGGGACACATAAAAAAGCTGAGGAAGGCCGGATACCTGGCCAATGACATCACGCACCGACTCCACGAGAAGGGGCAGCTCATCCCCACTCCTAGGCCCCATGAGAGGGTGGTATTTCTCCCCCATTTCCTCCGCGGACTGGGCTTCCCTCTGCATCCATTTGTTCGGCGGCTCATGTTCTACTACGGCCTGGATTTCCACGATCTGGCCCCGAACTTCGTCCTCAACATCTCGGCGTTTATCGTCATGTGCGAGGCTTTCCTCCGCATCCTCCCTCATTTCGGCTTATGGCTAAAGACCTTCAACGTCAAGCCAAAGGTGGTGCACGGCAGCCAGGCGGAGTGCGACGGTGCCATGGTTGGCAAGATGGCCAACGTCCTGTGGCTCAAGGGCTCCTTTGTGGAGATCCTGAAGGGGTGGCAATCGGGGTGGTTTTACATCACTGAGCCGTGCGACCCCGAATGGGTCGCAGCCCCCGAGTTTTGGTCCGGACCCCCTACGCGGCTCACCTCCTGGAAGGAGACCGACCTGTCGTGGGGTAAAAAAAGGAGAGTTTACCGGACTCCAAACATGCATCCAAACCCTGGTGGACAAGAAGCTCAAGCTTGTCAATGTAGTCCAGGTTATGCTCATCCGCCTGATCCTCTCGTGTCAATGACGGGCCTTCAACCTGTGGGAGTTCGACCAGGCGCAGCATCAAACTCTAAACAGGCTATTTGACACGACATACGAAGATGCCTGGAGGATGCTTTTCAAGGGCGCCGAGGCTCCCGCATCCGCTGCCGAGGATCGCGGATTCAGTACTCAGCATCACGCTCATGCGGTAAGCCGTTTTTGTCCTTTTACAGGGTATCAGTTTTTCATAGTTTGACTCTATGCGGGATCTGAGTTCCTTATCTTTGATAGGCTTGGGTGGCGACGTCCGGACAGATCAACTGTCCGGCTCCTCTGCCCAAAGGCCCAGCAGACGCTTGCTTGGCGAAGCTGCTGGTTCCGGCGCCCTATGTGGTGCCGGAGAAGAAGGCCACAAAAAGGGCCACAGGGACTCGAAAGAGTGCCCGGCGCCAGGAGGTGTCGGACTCGTCATCTGACGGTCCTGAAGCGCCTTCCTCTCATGAAGACAAGGAGGAAGAAGAAGAGACCTCTCCCCCTCCAGCAGGAGGAGAGAAGAAAAGGAAGGCCGCCCTCTCTGAGGAGGTCGGAGGGTCCAAGAAGGGGAAAACCCTTCCTCCGGACTGCTCCACCAATGCCGACGACGACGAAGAGGAGTGGCAGCCCAGGGCCAAGCCCCTGGCGAAATCGTAAGTATCCGGATACTGGACTGACTCATAGTATTTGTTTATTGCACAACTTTCCCTTATGTTGAATGTTTTTATGCAGCCCAGTCAAAGACCGGCTCGACGCGTCGTCGAGCGGTTCACTGGACTCGTCGGAGGTGAACTCGCTTCCGACAGCTTCCTCCCCATGCCCTACGGGCGACACCGAAGTGTTGTCCCAACAGGTTCCAAGCAGGGAGGAGGTGGTCCTGGAGGCGCCGCAAGGCGACCTCCCGGACTCCAGGAGTAAAGGGAAGGAAACCCCCCAGGGCTCCAAGTCCGGCTTAAGGCCGGACACAGCTTCGGAATCTTCAAGGGTTCCAGAGTCCGGCGGGTGACCTCCTTCCAAGAGGAGCAAGCCTACCGTGCCGGTGACCTCCGTCCGACCGGAGGCGCCGGACAATATGTTGGAGGCACTCCAAGGTGCCTCCATCGACGAGGGGCACCGCACTATTATGAGTGCGGTGATCCAGAAGGTTCGGTCCGCCAAAAGAAGACTGACTGAAGCTTGTACAAGCCTTTTAATAGGCTTTGAGGTAAGTAACGAATGTTCAAATAATGTTACCGCATAGACAGTAGCCCCTGATGCTCTGTTCGGCGTTCGGGAAGAAAAGCCGAACAGAGGATCAAAGAATTCGCAGGAGTCTAACAAAAGGAGTCAATATGCATATGCAGGCTTCTCTGCTAGCGTCCGCCGCACTGACTGCGGAAGTGGACGTGCTGAAGCAGAGCCTCGAGAAGTCTGAGCAAGAGCTCGGGCGTGCCAAGAAGCAGCTCAAGGAGAAGGAAGGTAAGAAATACCCTGTTTGAATATGTATATAAAAAAGGTGTAATTGCAAAAACTGATAGGATTGACATGGCTGTTGTAGGGGCCACGTCTGAGGTGGCGACCCTTAAGCAATCGCTGCTCGAGGCCGAGAAGAGTGCGGCCGTGGAGCACACCAAGCGGGAGAGGTATGAGGCTGAGGTTGGCAAGGTGCGGCAAGAGCTTCAGGCTCTCATGGAAAAACATGAGAGTTTGGAGCGTGACTCGAAGACGCAAGCGTCTGAGCTTGCGGTGGCTATTGAAAATGCCAAATTTGCCAAGGCCGAATCCCAGAAGACCCTCCAGGAGTTGGATGAGGCGAAGAAGATTGCGGCGGGTAAGGCATTCTTTATGCAAAGCAAACACATAAACGTGAGTTACCTGTTACTTACCCGGATCCGGAGCTCTTCAGGAGCGTTCGCGGATCTTCCCCGGAGTGTATCCAAGGCCGCCGCATTCTATCGAGCCGAGGAGGGCAGCTCGACGGAGAAGGTGTTCTGGTCTCAGTATGCTGAGGCCGGACACCCCGTGCCCCTGAGCGACCAGCTGAAGCAACTAGTTGAGCTCCACAAGGCGGCCGAACAGGCCATGAAGGGCCTCCTAGTTCGGCTGTGGCCTGGAGAGGCTCTGCCTGGGAGCTATTTCGGGATGGTGCGGCGGCTGGTGGAGGCCTATCCGAGGCTTGAAGACATCAAGCGCTCCGTCTGCATTGAAGGTGCCCGTAGGGCCCTTGTTCGTGCTAAGGTGCACTGGGGCAAGCTGGATGCGGAGAATCTTGTGAAGGACGGGCCACCGCTGGGGAAAGAGCATCGCAAGCCCGAGAATTATTATAAGGATGTTCTGAAGGGTGCCGGCCTTGTTGCGGATGAATGTACCAAGGATGTATTTTTTGAGCAAAACCCGCTCGTGTTATCCTGTGCGCTGAAAACTTGTTCATATGTGCTAAGCAATGCTGCTTGAATTTAAAATATTACCTTCTGTGCGGTTGTTTATCAATACTGAGAGATGGCGAGTCGTCGGCTTATGCCCCCTTGCCGCTAGTGCTGGGGTGTTCGGGGATAAACCTGGGCGCTCTTTTTCCCATATTTGGGTCCTTCGAGGGAAGCGCTCAGCCCAACGAACAAGGCAATCGGACTATAATGCATGAACACTCTCACTTAGCCATAGAATTCTATAATTTTAAATTTTGGCGAAGCCCCTAGTATTCGGAAGACCGAGTTCGGGGCGCTATCCACGCCTTGGCCGGATAGAGCCGACTCCTCGCCCTAAGCGGCATAAGTCTTTAAGGACTCGAAAAGACCTCTTGAACAGCGACCAGCTCTCGCCTCATCATGACGGTCAGTTTTAGCTTTCTCCACTAAGGTGCTCGACCCAGCTTAACTGGGGCACAATCACAATGGTTCTCCTAGTGCTACCTTAGCCGATATAACGGAACGTAAGGCACCAAAACATAGGAGCTGGGCAAACCCAACTATTGCCCCAAGACATGATTCGGAGCCGATGCATATAATGCTATAAGTTCAGGGTGCCGCACTTGTTAAAGTGTTCGGACTTCTTACACCGTGTTGAGGGGTACTGAAGCCCCTGGCGTATTTTGGCCATACCAAAGTGTACGGGTGCAACATGTCATTAAGGAACATATATATATATATATATATATATATAAAGGTAATGCAAAAAATAGACAAAAGCTATGCATTGTTCATTAAAATAGCTGCGATCAAAGCAGAACGATACAAGTAATGCGATAAACAAAAAGTTGGACTATTTAACATGTCTGCTCCAGGGGCAAGCTGCGGAATAGTATGCGAAACAGGTATACTGCTCGTGATAGAGACCACCTGTGATTTCCGTAATGCGGCATGGCTTGTCTGCTTCCCTGGTTCTTGCATCGTTTGTGCGGCAATTAAACTGCCAAACAAGCATTCCGAAGAGTAGAGTCCTGGAAGTAAGAGAAAAGTAAAAAAATCGGCAGCCCCTGGTGCGGTTTAAGCCGTGTTTTGGGCGTGCCGTGATGGTGCCCCTCCCCCTATGCCCATGGTATTTCCAGAGCGTAGTTATGGACGCGAAGTATTGGCGTCGCCTTTTTGCGGGGGTTGGGGTTGGGGCCGCATTGCTACACCTGCTCGGAACGTGCCAGGCGGTCTTGTTGTAGGTTACTCTGGGCGCGCTTGACTGTGTCCGGACGTTTAATGGCCGGACTAGAGAACTGCCTGAAGAGGCTGCTTTGTACTTCCGCTGCGAGGGCCGCCGTGTGCTCCTTCGTTCGGAGGGAGCGTTCGGTGTTTCCATTGACCGTAATTACTCCTTGAGGGCCTGGCATCTTGAGCTTAAGGTATGCGTAGTGCGGGACCGCATTGAACTTGGCGAATGCGGTTCGCTCGAGCAGTGTGTGATAACCACTGCGGAACGGGACTATGTTGAAGATTAACTCCTCGCTTCGGAAATTATCCGGAGGTCCGAAGACCACTTAAAGTGTGACCGAGCCTGTGCAGCTGGCCTCTACACCTGGTATTACGCCTTTAAAGGTCGTTTTGGTGGGCTTAATACTCGAGGGATCTATGCCCATTTTCTGCACTGTATCCTGGTAAAGCAGGTTCAGGCTACTACCGCCGTCCATAAGGACTCTAGTGAGATGAAATGCGTTAATGATTGGGTCGAGAACCAATGCGGCGTATCTGCCATGACGGATGCTAGTGGGATAGTCTCTTTGATCAAAGGTGATCGGGCAGGAGGACCATGGGTTGAACTTTGGGGCGACTGGCTCTACCGCGTATACGTCCCTTAACGCATGCTTCCGCTCCCTTTTGGGGACGTGGGTGGCGTATATCATGTTCACCGTACGCACTTGTGGGGGAAAACCCTTCTGTCCATTGTTGTTCGGCGACCGGGGCTCCTCATCGTCATCGCTATGTAGCCCCTTGTCTTCATTGTCGGTGCTTAATCTGCCTGCCTGCTTGAACACCCAACAGTCCCTGTTGGTGTGATTGGCCGGCTATTCGGGGGTGCCATGTATTTGGCACAAGCGGTCGATTATTCGGTCCAAGCTGGACGGGCCCCTAGGATTCCTTTTGAATGACTTTTTCCGCTGACCGGATTTAGAGCCTCTGAATCCGGCATTAACTGCCGTATCCTTAGCATTGTCGTCGTTGATGTGACGCTTCTGCTGGTTGCGACGCGACCTGCCACTAATGTCCCTGGTGTCCGAACGACCAGGGTTCTTGGTCATATTGTTGCTACGAGCAAGTCAGCTGTCTTCTCCTGCACAAAAGCGGGTCATGAGTGCCGTGAGTGCTGCCATAGATTTCGGCTTCTCCTGTCCTAGGTGCCGGGCAAGCCACTCGTCACGGATATTATGCTTGAAGGCTGCTAAGGCCTCTGCGTTCGGATAGTCGAGTATTTGATTTTTTTTGTTAGGAACCGTGTCCAGAATTGCCTGGCCGATTCGTCTGGCTGCTGAATTACGTGGCTTAGGTCATCAACGTCTAGGGGTCGCACATAAGTGCCCTGGAAATTGTCGAGGAATGCGGCTTCCAGGTCGTCCCAACAGCTGATTGACCCTGTTGGCAGGCTGTTAAGCCACTGCGGGCTGGTCCTTTAAGCTTGAGTGGGAGGTATTTGATGGCGTGGAAATCATCGCCGCGGGCCATGTGGATATGAAGGAGATAATCCTCGATCCATACCGCGGGATCTGTTTAGCCATCATATGATTCGATGTTTACGGGTTTGAAACCCTCGGGGATTTGATGATCCATTATTTCGTCTGTGAAGCACAAAGGGTGTGCGGCGCCTCTGTATTGGGCAATATCATGACGTAGCTCCAATGAGCTTTGTCTACTATGTTCGGCCCTGCCGAATTTGTGGCCGGCATGACGGTTATCGTCTCGAGCCGTGGGGCGCCAACGCGATCTGTAGATCGATCTTGTTTGCCTTGCCTTGTCCTCCAACATGTCTCGTAAGTCCGGCGCATATTCCCGTGCCTTGGTACGGGGTGCGGCTTGGGTGGAGGGCCATGAGGCCTCTCTGTCGCGGCCACGAGGTGGCCTGTCGGCCGCGTCGAGTGCTTCCTCCTCTAATCGGGGTAGCAACTTGCGCTTCGGGTAGCACTTGGAGGGGCATTCGAGTTTATGCTCTTCGGCCGCAAGGACTTCAGTCCATCTATCGACTAGCCGATCTTGATCATCTTTTAGCTGTTGCTATTTTTTCTTGAGGCTTCTTGCCGTGGCCATAAGCCTGCGTTGAAAACGCTCTTGTTCGACGGGATCCTCCGGCACGGCGAATTCGTCGTCGTCGAGGCTTGCCTCGTCTTTGGAGGGAGGCATACAGTTATCATCCTCGACCTCTCTGTCGGCCGCTCTCTCATGAGGGCTGGTTTCTCCATCCTCCTGTGCTAAATCTTGCCCGGGGGGATGTTCTTCGGCGCTTTCCGGGGTATTATTATCTCCCATGCTGGAATTGCCGTTTTTGTGTTGGCGAGATTTTGAGCGGCGCCGCTGATGCCGGCACTTTTGTTGTTTCTTGGAGGGGTCATCCTCCATTGTTCCATCGCCCTCTCCCTCTTTTGGGGTGTCCACCATGTATATGTCATATGACGAGGTGGCTTTCCAGGGCCTAGTAGGCGCTGGTTCTTCATCATCTCCTTCATCGGTGTCCATACCGTCGATGTCGCCGGAGTCGAAGTTGAGCATGTCGGTTAAGTTGTCGACGGTGGCTACAAAGTGGGTGGTGGGCGGGTTTTGAATTTCTTCATCGTCTGTACCCCAACCTTGCTGACCGTAGTCCGGCCAGGGCTCTCCTGACAAAGAGAGAGACTTTAGTGATTTCAAGATATCGCCAAAAGGCGAGTGCTGAAAGACGTCCGCGGTCGTGAACTCCATGATCGGCGCCCAATCGGATTCGCTCGGCAGGGCCGCAGAGAGTTCGGAGTCCAGAGAAGAATCCGGCTCCATGGAGTCACGAGTCTGGCAGAGTACGGGGCTGGTGTTCAGCTCAATCGCCGTTGGGATCGCAGCCCTCGAGGTGGCATCCAACCACCCATCCTCGATCGACGCGGCCGGCTCCGAACTAGGGGTCGGAGCCGATGCGGGTGCGGCCTCCACGGCTCTGTTCGACGGCAGATCTAGGTCATGCTCGTCGTGACAGTGCGGCGCGCTCGGCAGTGGTTCGAATCCGTCGAAGATCAAGTCCCCGCGGATGTCGGCCGTGTAGTTTAAACTTCCGAATCTGACCTGACGGCCAGGGGTGTAGCTTTCGATCTGCTCTAGATGGCCAAGTGAATCGGCCCGCAGTGCAAAGCCGCCAAAGACGAAGATCTGTCCGGGGAGGAAGGTCTCACCCTGGACTGCATCGCTATTGATGATCGTAGGAGCCATCGGGCCTGACGGCGACGGCACAGAGGAACTCTCAATGAAAGCACCAATGTCAGTGTCAAAACCAACGGATCTCGGGTAGGGGGTCCCGAACTGTGCGTCTAGGCCGGATGGTAACAGGAGGCAGGGGACACGAAGTTTTACCCAGGTTCGGGCCCTCTCGATGGAGGTAAAACCCTACGTCCTGCTTGATTAATATTGATGATATGGGTAGTACTAGAGTTGATCTACCATGAGATCAGAGAGGCTAAACCCTAGAAGCTACCTATGGTATGGTTGTTGATATGTATGTTGTCCTACGGACTAAAACCCTCCGGTTTATATAGACACCGGATAGGGTTAGGGTTACATAGAGTCGGTTACAATGGTAGGAGATCTGAACATCCGTATTGCCAAGCTTGCCTTCCACGCCAAGGAAAGTCCCTTCTGGACACGAGACGGAGTCTTCATTCTTGTATCTTCATAATCCAGGTATAGTTCGGCTATCCGAACACCCCCTAATCCAGGACTCCCTCAGTGACTGCAAACGGTGAGGCTGACTATGGTATGCCAAACACGGCGCAGGGTCTTGTCACTTCACTATGAGGAGCAACACGTAATAATTTGACCAACGGATAGTACAGTGCTAGTACTCCTACTACTACATTGGCAGTACTACTACTAGTACTAGTAGCACCACCGTCTGGATTTAGGAGTACTACCACGTCCATCTAGATTTTAGTATTTGACTAGCAATATCTAGTAATGCATGTCACCAAAATGTACTACTCCCTCTGTAAATAAATACATGGTGTTTTATTCCTATCGGCGAGAGAACTTAATGTTTTTTTGCTACTCCTAACTAGAGTACTAATTGGATTACATGCAATGAACTAAACACTGCATGTCATGTTTGGTAGTCTCAAGTCATTGAAAGCATGCACGGCCCACATCTCTCATTGGTTGATATGTCACGAAATAAGAAACAAGGAGGGAGTTAATGCACCGTGCCTAAGTATTTTGGGATTATTTGGTTTTCGTAAGGTGACTTACACAACATTTTTGTTTACATGCATTAACATTTAATAGTTAAATCAAAGGTCAAAACTTGGTGCAAAATGCAAAGGGGACCAATAAACCAGTAAACATCAAACTTCTCTCGTTTGGCCCCAACTAGAGGTCCGGTGAGATGACTATACTGCACCGGCACGGAGGGGGACGCAGCTTCATTGACTTACGGCAACTGCCTTTGGGTGAATGACACGTGGCCCCAGGGGGTGGCTGGCCCACCTATCATACAGCCAAAGGCAGGTGCAGTAGAGGGCCGAGGAGTAGTACGAAATCCTACGTAGCTACGCACGCTAACCAAGGGCTCAGTGATCACTCGAATCGCAAGATCAGTTGACTAGAAGCTACGCTAGACCCATGGAGGCGATGAGCATCAGCCGGCTGTGCCATATGGTCCACGACGCCGGCCTGCGGCCCGGCATCGAGGAACGTCTCCAGGTAGTATTGCGTGAGGCCGCCAAGGCGAGGGGCCACTTGGACGACAGCTTCGTCTCCTTGTTCGACGAGTTCCTCATCGGTTTCCTCGACAAGTTCACCATCGTCAAGAAGCTTGCGGACGACTTTGACGTAAGCCTCCAGCCGATGCGCCCAGGCTCTACGATGCCCGCCACCCTCAACGGCCACTATGGTAACAACCTCTTCGACGCACTGGTGTCCCTGCGACTGCCCGCCGTCGCGCCGGAGAATGTCCACCTCGAGGTCGAGCTCGCCGCGCAGCGCCTGGCGTAGCAAGACACCATCGACATAATCACACACGTCTACACGCAAATCGTCCACAAGGACTACTACATGCAAGAGGAGGACGATAGGACGCTGGCCTTCTTGGAGCGCAGGGCAACCCTGGACGGCACTGTTCAGAAGCATGTTGAGCTCGCGCGCCAACGCCGCTGCTCCTCACACATCGATTGGTGACTCGGCGCACTAGGGCGTGAGGATGTCGTTGAACGTTGATGGATCCGTATGTATTTTTATCTTTCCGTCAAATCCATGTAGTAGTATATGATACTACAGTAATTATCTTACCTTTCGCATCAACTTCATAATTTTCATACGTACTCCATGCATGAACGGCGCCAGAACCAAACTTCTCATTACTCTAGGCAAAATCATTATTTTCTATCTATCGGTCGCACCATGGAGCAGAACCAAATTTTACAAGTTACGAGTTCAAAAGGAAAATCCTGTCGTGTTCGCGTCGCACCCCCACACGGTTGGTCCGGCACGCCGCTCAAGCAAGAATGCGTGCAGTGTTGCATTTTCACTTACAAGTGGGACCGCAGTTGAGCAAACCGACCATCGGCAAACCCCCACCCCACCCACCGCGTGATGGCTGAGAAAATAGGAGGGAGAAGAGATGGCCATAGCACGGACTCCAAGAAAATTGGTGTCGGATGGGACTCGTGTGGGTGGCGTGTGCCGTACTACTAGACGTGAATGCTACCGAGTTATGGCCCATGCCACCCCACTATATTGAGCCTATATCGAGGTACGTAGAACAAATTTCCTACAGTCCGTGCTCAGCCCTCCTCTATCTCTCTTCTCAGCTAGCCAGCGGACGCGCGGAGCCCGTCGTCTGTTTGCTCACATGCGGCCCCACTTGTCAGTGAAAACGCAAGAGGACCCACTGAACCTGCACATCTTTCACCTCGACATGCTGGTGATGAAAAACAAATCCAATAAAGATCTTCGGTGGCCGCTTTTGGAGTTACTCAAGAGTAGTAAGATTCTATTTACAGTTTAACCCAAGATGCACATCTCGTGGGTTCAACTACCACTCTATTTTCTTTCATGCATGACCTGGATGCTGGATGTCCCACGTGTCGGCAAAAGGAGGAAGAACCCGACCAAATCTTCGGTTCTGCTCTCGGATTAGACTAGTTGTGCTAACTTAAAAAATTTATTGTGTACTCCTTCAGTTCCAAAATACTTGACTTCCATTTGTCCAAAAATGGATGTACCTATATACTAAGACATGTCTAGATACATATATATTTTGACAAATAGAAGGCATGTATTGTGCAACGGAGGGAGTAGAATGGATGCAAGTTTTTGTATTGGGAAGAAGAGTACATCCATATATTGATAGAGCGCAATTTAGTAGATATTCTATCACTTTTAGCTAGCACAGACGCAAGATCGAGTCTCCACAGATCAACAATGAATGCATCGAGAAGGCACTAATCGAACCTATAGGAGTAGTAAAATGTATTCTTGTGGTTCTTGTTTTCTTTGGTCTTCCTTTTCTAGTCAAAATTATCGTTGGAGTCCGTGCAAAACGGAGGTGTGTTTGGGGTCGTGCGTTGGAGTTGGCCTTACAAGCGAGACCGCAGTTAAGGAAACCGACTATCGGCAAACCCCCACCTCGCCCGCCGCGCGATGGCTGAAGTTAGAGAAACGACGAGGTTGAAGAGATTGCTCTAGCATGGACTCCAAGAAATAATATGGTGTCAGATGGATTTCGTGGTGGTGGCGTGTGCCGTACTCCTGGACGTGAATGCTTGTTCTGGCTCATGCCACCCAACTACTCCCTACTACTTACTCCTACTCTATAGTACTAGTATCGAGGATTTGAGGTGTTGGTTACGTACAGCAAACACATTAACTGTAACATCCCAAGATTCTAAATTTTGGAATGTTATAATAAATTGATATATTTGATTGATTGTCTGAAAGTGAGTGAATTCGAAACTTTTTGAAAGTTAAATGAGAGGGAATAAAAGGACTTTCCCAAACTTTCATATTTGCTTTCTGATCTCCATGAATTCAAATTCTTTTCAAATACAAAACCCTTGAGCGAAGAAGATATGTCTTCTTCCATTTAAATTAAATGAAAGGGTATTTGAAAATAATTGGATTTCATTTGGAAATATTTCAATACATAAACTTCATGCAGCTCAATGATTTTCATGAGAGAAGATAAAATGACTTCTTCAAATTATATGAAATATGAGTTGGGAGTTTCAAAGAATGTCACAGCCCTAGAATTTGCTTGTAGCTATTTACCTGAGTGAGCATCATGCATCATGTCTAAATTCTGAAAGTTGAATTGAGGTTAGTAGAAACCCTCATAAATCACTTCAAAAATAGTCAACATTAAAATCTTTTCAAAGAAGTCCAAGAAAATGTTCCTCTTAGTCTCTGAAAATATTGGCAAGAGGTAAAACTTAAAACAATATTTTTGGAATCTCAGAGATATTTATTTTGGGCCTTTGAATTAATTCAATAACTATTTGCATTGGATATATATTTTATATATAACTAATATATGTCCAATAATTCTAGAACATTTTATGTGGTTTGTTATATTTTAGTTCTAGCCACATAATTATTTTCAGGATTTTATTAAATGGTTTAGTATTTTTACTAAACCAAAACAAAACAGAACAAAATAGAAAAAACTGAAACAGAAAGCAAACAGAAAATAGAGAGAGACAGAGGAGCTACCTGGGCTTACCTGGCGCCCCAACTGGCCCACCTCTGTAGCAGCCCAACTGGCCAAAGCCAGCCCGGCCCATCAGGGGCAGCACTGTCTTCTTCCTCCTGCCAGGAGGAGAAGCGGTTGCGTGCCCGATGGCCGGCGAGCCGCGCTGTCTCCTCCCTGCCTGCGTGCCCCCCCTCGACTTCCTGGACGCCACGCACCCCCCCCTCGCCCCCTGCACCTCTCCTCTCTCCCCCTGGACCCCATCCCCTCCTCTGCTCCCCTCTCGCGCGCACCACCGAGCGGAGCTCGTCGTCATCGTCGCCGTACTCGTGGCCACCGGCCACCCCTCGCCCTGCCGCTGCACCCAAAAGCTCTGCCATTTCGTCCTCGACCCCCTCACCGAGCCACGCCACCGCGGGAGCCCCACATCGCCGCTACGATTCGTCCTCCCCGAGCACGGCCGCCAGACTTCATCGATGAATTCGTCGCCTTCCGGTCGTCCCCGAGCCAGCTGAGCTCCGCTTCGACCTCACCGTGAGCTCCTCTACCAAACCCCTCTCTCCCCGCCGTCTATTTCCTCCTCTAGCCTCACTAACCACCGCGGCCGAAGCTCGCCGCCGCCGTACCTCATCACCGCCACGGCCACAGCTGCCGCCACCCACGCCCGAGCTTTGCCCCATGCTCAGCACTCTCCCAGGAGCCGAGCGCGCCCACCCATTCGACCCGCTGTGCCCCCTAGCACCAACCCCGACCTCGCCCGAATTCCGGCCGCCGCAAAAGTTGCCGCCACCGTCGATTTAGTCAACCCCAGCGCGAGGTGTTGCCACCGCTGGATGCGCGAGTCTCCCAGCTCGCCGTAGCCACAAACCACGAGCGAAACGATGCTCTGTAGCTCCGTCCCGAGCATCTCCGGCGAGCCACCACCGTGCTTTTGGTCGCCGGCGTCGACCGCTGACGTGGTCGCTCAATCAAGACTAATCACCACTAATCCCTCCCTAACAGACGCTGACAAATGGGCCCCACCCGTTAATTAACCACAGGGTTATACCCTGTTTAATTTAAGCTAATGACCGTGGCCCCACCGGTCAGTTTGACCTGGCCACGTCAAACGTTGACCGACCCCACCAGACAGAGTTGACTACCCTGACGTGTCTGTTGACCCGACCCCACCTGTCAGTGACACAAACAACATTGGGTCACTAACCAGTGGACCCCACTGGTCAAGTTTGACCCGGACCAGCCCTGTTGACTTGCTTACGTCACCCTAACGTCATGCTGACGCAATAAGTCCTTTTCTGGATTTGATTTATTTCTAAATAACCAGGAAATTTTAGAAAATGTTTAAAATTTCTAAAAATCATATAAATTCAACCGTAACTCCAAATGAAATAATTTATATATGAAAAATTATCAGAAAAATTCAAGGATTCTGTTTATGGCATTTTCATGCATGTTTGAATAACTTAACCTCACTGTTTAGTCCAAAACATGATAATGCATTATTTGAATTCATAGTTTGAATTTGAATTTGAACCTAGTGTTCAAACCAACTCCATTTAACATGTTGCTAGTTGCATTAGCTCAAACCACAGCATATTGACATGTCATGATCATGCATCATATTGTGCATTGCATTGATTGTGTTTCTTTCTCTGTTGCCGGTATTTGTCCCCTCTCGATAGACGTTGTACCGACGATGTGATCGTTGGCACTGATGAAGACCCAATGATATCTTCAGAAGTGCCAGGCAAGCAAAACCCCCTTGTTCATTCCGATACAATCCCCCTCTCTCGCTCCTGCTCTCTTTTACTGCATTAGGACAACACGTTTCCTCTGTTACTTGCCGCGGTAGTTGAACCCCTTATCCTCTGCATGACCTGTCATTGCCACAGTAAATAGATGAAACCCACTAGCATGAGTAGGAGTTGTTTGAGCCCTGATGTGCCTACTCATTCATGCTTGTTTGTCATGCCTGCTACTGCTTAGAGTTGAGTCAGTTCCGATTCATCGGGGATGAATCGGAGATGTGTGAACATGTCCTACTGTGTGTGAGCTAAGTGTGTGAACACGATTTGGTAAAGGTAGCGGTGAGAGGCCATGTAGGAGTACATGGTGGGTTGTCTCATTGAAACCGTTCTTAGGAACTGAGTTCTGTGTTTGTGACCCATGAAACAGTTACTACCACGCATTGGGCCCGAAACCAATGGACCCTCTCGGCTTCTTGATCACCCTTGTCCTCTGTCCAGGAGTTGCAATTAGTTTCTGGTGTTTATAGGATATGTGTTGGCGGCCGTGCGTAGCGCTGACCCCAGGGGTGGGCTATGTTGCGGTAGATACACCGTGGCCGGGCATGCCGGGCGCCCGTTTGGTGTCTCGGAACCCTGTACACATCGTTCGGGGCCGTATGTGGAAACCTCAGCCGGACTCCCTGCGGATGGAACTTGGATAGGCGATAAACCTGGACTAGAGACTTAGGTGTTTAGGTAGGCCGTGGCCGACACCCTCGTTGGGCTTCCGCTTGAAGGTTGCCGAGTACATGTCGTGTAAACGGCGGTAAGTGGTGAGAGCGTGTGTGAAGAAGTACACCCCTGCAGGGTTAACATCATCTATTCGAATAGCCGCGTCCGCGGTAATGGACTTCTGGGTTGCCTATAACAGTTCATAGACAAGTGAAAGTGGATACTCTAAAACTCGCAAGATAAGTGTGAGTGCTATGGATGGCCTTCTCGTAGGGAGACGAGAGCGGATCCATAGTGGTGTATTGATTGGTGAATATGTGGACTCGTGTGCGCCACCTCAAAAGAGTTGCTTGCAATCGTAGTTCAGGTTAGCCACTGAGTCAAAGCTGGCTTGCTGCAGTTAACCTCCACCACCCTCCCTTGTTGATACCGATGCATATGTAGTTTAGTTCTGATGTAAGTCTTGCTGAGTACCTTTGTACTCACGTTTGCTTAATTTATGTTTTGCAGAGAGACTTCAGTCACGCTAGTAGTTCCGCGTGGACTTCGACGTTTAGCTTGATACCTCAGCTACGATCTTGTGCCCTTGACAGGATTTGGTAGATAGTCAGGCTTCTTAGCCTTTTTCATTTATAGATGTCTGTACTCAGACATGTTAAGCTTCGGCATGTGCTTTGCATTGTATGCTATGATTGTTGGGTCATGAGACCCATGTTTGTAATATCTCGCTCCTCGGAGCCTAATGAATAAATACTTGAGTTGTAGAGTTATGTTGTGATGCCATGTTGTATTTACACATATCGAGCATATTGTGTGTATGATTGAAATGCTTGGTATGTGTGGGATCCGACAGTCTAGTTGTTTATCCTTGGCAGTCTCTCTTATGGGGAAATGTAGTCTAGTGCTTCCATGAGCCATAGTAGTCCGCTACAGGCCGGTTCACCGGAGTCCTGCTAGCCCAGCACTACTGCTCAGGACACTTGACTGGCCGGCATGTGTTTCACTTCGTTCCTATGTCTGTCCCTTCGGGGAAATGTCACGCGGTGATATCCGGAGTCCTGCCTAGCCTGCTATAGCCCGGGTTCGCCGGAGTCCTGTTAGCCCAGTGCTACAGCCCGGAATCACTCGCTGATGACCGACATGCTTGATGTGGTTCGTGTATGCCTATCTCCATAGGTCTCTGCCGCTTTGGGTTAATGACTAACCATGTCGGCCCGGGTTCTTTGTCATATGGATGCTAGCGACACTATCATATACGTGAGCCAAAAGGCGCAAACGGTCCCGGGCCAGGTAAGGTGGCACCCGTGGAAATACCATGCGTGAGGCCACAAAGTGATATGATGTGTTACATGCTAGATCGGTGTGACCTAGGATCGGGGTCCTGACAGCGTTGGTATCAGAGCCTGACTGCCTGTAGGATTACCAAGCCAAACTGGTCAAAGTTGAGTCTAGAAATGCTTTAGTTATGTGAGGGAATTGATTGTGGAAGGGAACGTAAGGCTCTTTTTACTCCTTTACCCTATGCCCTTCTGATCTGAGTCAACCTCTTCTTTTCTACGGGGATTAAGAATTAGGCCTTCTCACCTATCTATCAGGATGACGTGTTACTAAACCGTAGTTGCCTAGGATTGTTGAGTTCAAGCCTCAGTTCAGTTCCTACTATTTCCATATGTTCATAGCTGGCACCAGAACCTTGGCATGATGTTGTTAAGTGGTTATGCCACCATTTTTGCATATTGTCTCAACTCTTTTTCAGCAATTACAGCCGTTATGTTGTCCAAGTCATCCCAGGTTTCTAAATAGTCTGATGCATTTGCAAACCTTTTCCCCTGTTCCTGATGTCCATTTAAGCCAGGTTAATCACACTAATTGTGAGTTGGGGTATTCTTTTGCCTCGACATATATTTGGAATTATTATTATGACCCTAGATGTCTTAGAGTGCCACCTAGTAATCGAACCATGTTTTGCGTTTCCAGTGTGATGATTCTGGCCGTTATTCTTGAAAGCATCCTGTGATGCCATTTAGTTAGTAGGCATTCTATACCTGGGTTTTGAACCCGAGACTCACCCTACCTGCTTCATGTTGATAGTGTTTGCTAGTTCCTTAGGACATTAGTAAACCTTGTGATAGACCTCGAGGTCCGTGGTATTTCCTTCTTCCAAATACTATGAACCACTTATGGCAGAAGTTCTTGAACCAAAGGATCACAACCAAAGTGCTCTTGATGAGTTCTCCATTCTATATTGTGGCTCTGCCAGTTCTACCTTTCTGCATGGGTTATCCGGAAGAAATATGTTGAACTCGTTTGACATACTAACCTATGCATCCACAACTCAGAAAGTTATATGTGAGTTGTTCCCCCCTTCAGTTATATTCCGACCTTCGTCTATCACTTGATAGTCAGAAGTAGTCGTGCATTCATGTTCATCAGTGCCTTTTACTTCTGTGGCCCGTCAAGCCATTCTATTCGGAATGACTAGGAGAAACAAACTCCAGTACCTCATCCATTTCTGGGATCGGGTCAAAGTGGTTGTATTCCGCAGATCAAAATGCCAATCCAGCTTTTGTTCTGTTCTACCTCGGAGTATTACCCACTTTATGTCAAGAGCGTCATGAGAATTGCACCTTCTCCTATGAATTCTTGACGCAGTGATACTCTCTCCATCATTATTCATTTCTCAGTTTCAGTGTTGTTGCAACCGGAATGTCGACAAGTGAATCGTGGTGTGTGAAATCAATACTCCTAGCAACCCCGTTGCTTGGTAGTTAATGGACAATACCCTCATTCTTAGCGCGTTGGTTATTGAATTATCATTCTAAGACTGATCGTGCTACCTAGTCCATATTTCTGGTGCACACTTCGATCAATGGGTTAGGATTGTGCCAATCCCTCACTCTTTGATCATATCATCTTGCCCTGAAAAGCAAGGTTGTTCTCGAGCTTAGTAACATACCGGTGGTTCATGATTTTCCGAATATCTTCTCGGAAGTGTTAACAGGTTGTCACCTGACCGTTATGTTGAGTTCATGATCAAGATGGTTTTTCAATAAACCACTTTTCCCCAAGAATCTGTGTTGGATACCCCTGAGCTAGTTGGTTAAGCTTAACAACAACTTGGAGAGTTGGAAGATGAAAACTTGTCCGACTTAGTTCATCCCTAAGGGATATCCTTGTGTGTGTGTGTGTTGAAGAAAGATGATATATTCATCGACTGATCCCCGTGATCAGTTGTTGGGTCTATTATCTTGTCCAAACCTTGATTTGAGTGTGGGCTATCGTCAAAACAAATCAGAACCAACGATGTTCGTAATGTTGTCTTACTTACGGTTGTCCCTCGAGCATACACCATTATATCTTTGGTCTGACCAATACTATCACATTGTTCACATAGTGGTGGAAGTCCAGTGATATGGAAATTACGATGAGTTGCTGTTGAGCCCATCAGCGGCATTTTGTCTCCTCCATGATTGTGTTGAACATCCAGCTAGTGTTGGAAACTTTATAAGCATTGCCCTCATGTCCTGATCATGAAGCATATGTCCGGTTGAAAGATGTGGCTTCCTCTAATTCATGTGCATCTGATGTAAGTTGCCGCCGTGAATTCGAGAAAGTTTGTTTTTGCGTCCTCTGGAATCATCCCAAGTCAGTCATGCATGTGCGAAGTATTCTATGGTCTGATAGGCTGATCATCTACATTCTATACGTATCCCTAGCACACCAAGCCACTGATTGATTTGTTCAAGGAGAAGAAGTTTCTTCTTAAGGGTTAGACCTACGCAAGGACATCGATATCCTCATTGATGGTTCCCCCTGAACTTGGTAGTGTTTCATTTTAAGACTACCAGGTGACCATGCTTGTCTAGGACAACGTGTTCACATGCTTGTAGCAGAACCGGCTCATGTTTTGGAGCTTACTACCGTACTTCATTCCCCCGAGAATCTCGCAACGCCGTCTCGTCGATTTGTGTTGCAAACTTTCATTTTGTTTCTAGACTCGATGAGTTTGGAATATCCTGTCACCAACCAGATCTGAATCTCAGGCAGATATGATGGTTGGAGCATTTTCCAAGAACTATAATATTGGTCTCTCAATAACCGGTAAAGTGGATGTCGTGGCCAACACATCCAGCCGGAAGACCTATTATTGTAGTATCTCGATTGAAGAAAGTTGGCCACATTCCCATGAGGATTTCGTAGGTTTTACTCCAGAAGTTGTTCCTTATGGATCTATTGTATTCCGAAGTCCGACCACTACTTGGTGGCTATGCCGATGCTTAAAGCATGACCGTGGTAACCAGTACATCAAGGAGAACATTAGAAGCGGGGTGCTAAATGTCTCTCGGTCGATCATCCAGATTTTGTTTCCTTGGCTTCGCTAAGGTGAAATCTGAGAAAGTGTTATCTTTCTTTGCATCTGCATCTTCCACCCTTATTCATCATGGTAGCATGTTGTGTTGCCAGGATCCTTGACACGGATATTGGCAGAACCTTGATGAATATGGAAATGCTCAAGTTCTTGAGAGCACGCTCAGGCACTAGGTTCTGATGTTGTCATTAACTGGAATGTGCCTCCGTCCTCGCAGTTGTTGATAGCCATCCAATTGGTGGAATCACCTTTGCCGGTGAACCTTCTCCCCAGTTACTAGAATCATTCCCAACATTTGCATTTTGTTCCCAGCTTACACCTCAGTAGCTGTTGTTCAGGATCATCTTCAAAAGTGGACTTACCATGGGTCCCATCCTTTTCCGATGATAAGCTAAAAATCATCCATTGCGTTGTCTTCAACAAGGTAGTCCACATCATCCATCCTAGTCCAAGTATGCCATCTCTTCAAGCTATCTCAAACGATCAATTGTAAATTGCCTTAAGCTGGTATGAAGAGTTTCAACAACCTCTGAATCAAAAGTAATTCTTTTTGCCACTTAAGGGAATATTCTGCGAGTCACTTTCCTTAAGATGTCTCGTTATGGTATCATGGCAACTATTTCCTCGCCACCTTGACACCATCCACCATCTTTCTAAGCGTGGAATTGCTGCCCACAAATCAAACCCCGTCGTTGTTCTTCCATCCCTCTCGATGTGTTTTGTGTCTCCACTTGAGATGTTTCAACATCTCATTCCGCGAGTTGATATTGTTTAGCTCGATCTTCGAGAAGATCAATCCTAGTTGAGTTTCTTTCCGTCGTCATCGCGTGGATGAAGACCTCAAAGCGAGGATGTCAAGATAGACATGATGCAATAAATCAACATCTCCGAGAAGGGCAATCGGATCGTGAAGATTCTATATTGGTGTTCCCTCTGTCTTCTTACCTCACGTCTTGAATCTCGGGACGAGATTCTTGTTTAGTGGGGGTGAGTTGTCACAGCCCTAGAATTTGCTTGTAGCTATTTACCCGAGTGAGCATCATGCATCATGTCTAAATTCTGAAAGTTGAATTGAGGTTAGTAGAAACCCTCATAAATCACTTCAAAAATAGTCAACATTAAAATCTTTTCAAAGAAGTCCAAGAAAATGTTCCTCTTAGTCTCTGAAAATATTGGCAAGAGGTAAAACTTAAAACAATATTTTTGGAATCTCAGAGATATTTATTTTGGGCCTTTGAATTAATTCAATAACTATTTGCATTGGATATATATTTTATATATAACTAATATATGTCCAATAATTCTAGAACATTTTATGTGGTTTGTTATATTTTAGTTCTAGCCACATAATTATTTTCAGGATTTTATTAAATGGTTTAGTATTTTTACTAAACCAAAACAAAACAGAACAAAATAGAAAAAAACTGAAACAGAAAGCAAACAGAAAATAGAGAGAGACAGAGGAGCTACCTGGGCTAACCTGGCGCCCCAACTGGCCCACCTCTGTAGCAGCCCAACTGGCCAAAGCCAGCTCGGCCCATCAGGGGCAGCACTATCTTCTTCCTCCTGCCAGGAGGAGAAGCAGCTGCGTGCCCGATGGCCGGCGAGCCGCGCTGGCTCCTCCCTGCCTGCGTGCCCCCCCCCTCGACTTCCTGGACGCCACGCACTCCCCCTCGCCCCCTGCACCTCTCCTCTCTCCCCCTGGACCCCATCCCCTCCTCTGCTCCCCTCTCGCGCGCACCACCGAGCGGAGCTCGTCGTCATCGTCGCCGTACTCGTGGCCACCGGCCACCCCTCGCCCTGCCGCTGCACCCAAAAGCTCTGCCATTTCGTCCTCGACCCCCTCACCGAGCCACGCCACCGCGGGAGCCCCACATCGCCGCTACGAGTCGTCCTCCCCGAGCACGGCCGCCGGACTTCATCGATGAATTCGTCGCCTTCCGGTCGTCCCCGAGCCAGCTGAGCTCCGCTTCGACCTCACCGTGAGCTCCTCTACCAAACCCCTCTCTCCCCGCCGTCTATTTCCTCCTCTAGCCTCACTAACCACCGTGGCCGAAGCTCGCCGCCGCCGTACCTCATCGCCGCCACGGCCACAGCTGCCGCCACCCACGCCCGAGCTTTGCCCCATGCTCAGCACTCTCCCAGGAGTCGGGCGCGCCCACCCATTCGACCCGCTGTGCCCCCTAGCGCCAACCCCGACCTCGCCCGAATTCCGGCCGCCGCAAAAGTTGCCGCCACCGTCGATTTAGTCAACCCCGGCGCGAGGTGTTGCCACCGCTGGATGCGCGAGTCTCCCAGCTCGCCGTAGCCACAAACCACGAGCGAAACGATGCTCTATAGCTCCGTCCCGAGCATCTCCGGCGAGCCACCGCCGTGCTTTTGGTCGCCGGCGTCGACCGCTGACGTGGTCGCTCAATCAAGACTAATCACCACTAATCCCTCCCTAACAGACGCTGACAAACGGGCCCCACCCGTTAATTAACCACAGGGTTATACCCTGTTTAATTTAAGCTAATGACCGTGGCCCCACCGGTCAGTTTGACCTGGCCACGTCACACGTTGACCGACCCCACCAGACAGAGTTGACTGCGCTGACGTGTCCGTTGACCCGACCCCACCTGTCAGTGACACAAACAACGCTGGGTCACTGACCAGTGGACCCCACTGGTCAGGTTTCACCCAGACCAGCCCTGTTAACTTGCTTACGTCACCCTAACGTCATGCTGACGCAATAAGTCCTTTTCTGGATTTGATTTATTTCTAAATAACCAGGAAATTCCAGAAAACGTTTAGAATTTCTAAAAATCATATAAATTCAACCGTAACTCCAAATGAAATAATTTATATATGAAATATTATCAGAAAAATTCAAGGAATCTGTTTATGGCATTTTCATGCATGTTTGAACAACTTAACCTCATTGTTTAGTCCAAAACATGATAATGCATTATTTGAATTCATAGTTTGAACTTGAATTTGAACCTAGTGTTCAAACCAACTCCATTTAACATGTTGCTAGTTGCATTAGCTCAAACCACAGCATATTGACATGTCATGATCATGCATCATATTGTGCATTGCATTGATTGTGTTTCTTTCTCTATTGCCGGTATTTGTCCCCTCTCGATAGACGTTGTACCGACGATGTGATCATTGACACTGATGAAGACCCAATGATATCTTCAGAAGTGCCAGGCAAGCAAAACCCCCTTGTTCATTCCGATACAATCCCCCTCTCTCGCTCCTGCTCTCTTTTACTGCATTAGGACAACACGTTTCCTCTGTTACTTGCCGCGGTAGTTGAACCCCTTATCCTCTACATGACCTGTCATTGCCATAGTAAATAGATGAAACCCACTAGCATGAGTAGGAGTTGTTTGAGCCCTGATGTGCCTACTCATTCATGCTTGTTTGTCATGCCTGCTACTGCTTAGAGTTGAGTCAGTTCCGATTCATCAGGGATGAATCGGAGATGTGTGAACATGTCCTACTGTGTGTGAGCTAAGTGTGTGAACACGATTTGGTAAAGGTGGCGGTGAGAGGCCATGTAGGAGTACATGGTGGGTTGTCTCATTGAAACCGTTCTTAGGAACTGAGTTCTGTGTTTGTGACCCATGAAACAGTTACTACCATGCATTGGGCCCGAAACCAATGGACCCTCTCGGCTTCTTGATCACCCTTGTCCTCTGTCCAGGAGTTGCAATTAGTTTCTGGTGTTTATAGGATATGTGTTGGCGGCCGTGCGTAGCGCTGACCCCAGGGGTGGGCTATGTTGCGGTAGATACACCGTGGCCGGGCATGCCGGCGCCCGTTTGGTGTCTCGGAACCCTGTACACATCGTTCGGGGCCGTATGTGGAAACCTCGGCCGGACTCCCTGCGGATGGAACCTGGATAGGCGATAAACCTGGACTAGAGACTTGGGTGTTTAGGTAGGCCGTGGCCGACACCCTCGTTGGGCTTCCGCTTGAAGGTTGCCGAGTACATGTCGTGTAAACGGCGGTAAGTGGTGAGAGCGTGTGTGAAGAAGTACACCCCTGCAGGGTTAACATCATCTATTCGAATAGTCGTGTCCGCGGTAATGGACTTCTGGGTTGCCTATAACAGTTCATAGACAAGTGAAAGTGGATACTCTAAAACTCGCAAGATAAGTGTGAGTGCTATGGATGGCCTTCTCGTAGGGAGACGAGAGCGGATCCATAGTGGTGTATTGATTGGTGAATATGTGGACTCGTGTGCGCCACCTCAAAAGAGTTGCTTGCAATCATAGTTCAGGTTAGCCACTGAGTCAAAGCTGGCTTGCTGCAGTTAACCTCCACCACCCTCCCTTGTTGATACCGATGCATATGTAGTTTAGTTCTGATGTAAGTCTTGTTGAGTACCTTTGTACTCACGTTTGCTTAATTTATGTTTTGCAGAGAGACTTCAGTCTCGCTAGTAGTTATGCGTGGACTTCGACGTTTAGCTTGATACCTCAGCTACGATCTTGTGCCCTCGACAGGATTTGGTAGATAGTCAGGCTTCTTAGCCTTTTTCGTTTATAGATGTCTGTACTCAGACATGTTAAGCTTCCGCATGTGCTTTGCATTGTATGCTATGATTGTTGGGTCATGAGACCCATGTTTGTAATATCTCGCTCCTCGGAGCCTAATGAATAAATACTTGAGTTATAGAGTTATGTTGTGATGCCATGTTGTATTTACACATATCGAGCATATTGTGTGTATGATTGAAATGCTTGGTATGTGTGGGATCCGACAATCTAGTTGTTTATCCTTGGCAGTCTCTCTTATGGGGAAATGTAGTCTAGTGCTTCCATGAGCCATAGTAGTCCGCTACAGCCCGGTTCACTGGAGTCCTGCTAGCCCAGCACTACTGCTCAGGACACTTGACTGGCCGGCATGTGTTTCACTTTGTTCCTATGTCTGTCCCTTCGGGGAAATGTCACGCGGTGATATCCGGAGTCCTGCCTAGCCTGCTACAGCCCGGGTTCCCCGGAGTCCTGTTAGCCCAGTGCTACAGCCCGAAATCACTCGCTGATGACCGACATGCTCGATGTGGTTCATGTATGCCTGTCTCCATAGGTCTGTGCCGCTTTGGGTTCACGACTAACCATGTCGGCCCGGGTTCTTTGTCATATGGATGCTAGCGACACTATCATATACGTGAGCCAAAAGGCGCAAACGGTCCCGGGTCAGGTAAGGTGGCACCCGTGGAAATACCGTGCGTGAGGCCACAAAGTGATATGATGTGTTACATGCTAGATCGGTGTGACCTAGGATCGGGGTCCTGACAAAGAATTAAATTCAAAAGTTCTTTTGAATTTATTTTCAATTTGGAGTCATTTGAGTTTTATTCAAATTATTTTTCTTCAAAAATAAAATATATGGAAATTAGGGTAACATGCTTCCCTACAACAAAAAATTGGACAGAAATAAATTTGAAATCATTTTGATATTTTTTAAATGTTTTTTGTTGGATCTTATTATAGCAGGAGCACTGTTGGAATTATTAGAATTTGTGTGTATTTTATTTAATGCTAGAAAAATGTTCATGTCATAGAAAATATGTTTCTGAAAACTTTGATGTATAATATGCCTATATAAAAATTTTATTATATTTTCATTTTTCGGTTTTCCTTCTATTTCTATTTAAAAAAAACTGTACGTGTGGCTCATATTTATCTATCGCCTACATGCGCAATATAGTAGCTTCTAGCGCCCCATTGTTTTTTCTCTCTTAAATGGGCCAGGCCCAGACAGCCTTTTTTATTTTTATTTTTATTTTAATTTTTTTAAGGCTGAATTTTTGCAAAAAAAAACCGCAGCCGCAGCATGCCCGTGCGGCCGGCCGAAGGCCTTTAGGCCCATGCGATGCGACCATCTCTTTTCATCTGTGTTTCGTATATTTTTGTCTACGTTTAGTCCCACATTGCCTAGCATTTAACCTCTAAACCTCTTTTCCACCAATAAATATAGACCCATAGAGCTTCCAAAAATTATCCGATTCGGGTTAAATCAATATTTTGGTTTGACTATATTCATTTAAGAAAAATATTTTTCTCCTCTTCGGCGCGACTTCTGGAAGTTGTCTCCTCTCTCCAAAGTCGTCTTTTCTCTACCTTATAAAGGTATCTTTCTTTGTTTTTTTTTCTTCTTGTACTTCCGTAGTTTATTATTTTTAGACTAATACGATAGAATAATTAGATTATCAATTAGTCTACGTATTTATACGTTAGACCTTAACCGTAGCTATTCTTTCTTTCGTAAAATAGCTTGGCCCTGATTTTTCAAATAGCCATAACTTTTTACTCGTTTGTCCAAATCCAACGAAACCAACGTCCACTTCTTCGTTATGATCTCCTCTATCCAGTAATCCAACTCAAACATGTTTTTGAAAACTTTAAAATTTGAATTAGATCAGATTTGAATTCAAGCTTCGTTTGATCATAACTTGAGTTTCGTAGCTCCGTTTGAGTTGATTCTTTTTGCAAATCGAAGCTCTTGACCTAAACTTTCTGATAGGGCCAAATTCATATAATTTTGGTACTGTTAGAAATTGTTTTATGTTGCAAGAGTTATTCACTAGGTTTTAAAGCTTTCCGAATTGTTTTCTTCTTTCTCTCCGACCTTTTGAGTGATTGCTTATGTGTGGTTACTATTGCTTGCTTACGGTAGATTGACCGGAGTGTGACGAGTAGAGCTATCAAGAGTTTTGAGTGCAAATCATCTTCATCAACATTGCAGGAAAGTTCACACTTTGATCATACCCCCTTTCATACCCAGTTTATTGCATTAGATCAATCCTCAAACATTGCATGATTAGGATCTAATTAAATTGTGGGATGGGAAGTAGTTGAGGTAGTACCTATTACCTGTTTGTTATCAAACCCTTGGGAGTTACTATTACGTTATGCTTATAGTTCCATGCTATGCTCGTAGACGGGGATTGGGTTTTGAGAGTATCCATGACAGATGTGAGATTGTTAATTAATGGTTTACTTAAGGTGGCAACTTAAACACACATCTGGGTGGATTGAGGCACCTAGTTATTCCAGGATTGCCTGTCTAGGCACCTGGGTAGACCAGGATTGCCTGTTTTTTTATGGACCGCCACCCAGGCTCAAAGGGATCATGAGATTATTCATACTAGAAACTTCCGTGTGCAGCAACAAGCTATTATGGGCTCTAGCATAGTTGATTAAGTCGTGCAAACTCTTACAGGGTAGACTAGCAGATGTAGGGGAAAGTAGGTGTAACGGTCTATCCATCGTAAGGTGCTAGCGCTTCTGAAAGACTGTGTCTTGGTCATCCGTCTTCTCAAACACCATGTAGTGCGAGAAACCAAACGGAGGTGATCGATTCTTATGGGGAAAAGTGCGCAAACCTCTGCAGAGTGTATAAACTAATCATGATTAGCCGTGTCCCCGGTTATGGACATCTTGAGTATCTAGTACCTGGATTATCATGTGAATCTCATCATGTTACTTTAAATGAATATTGTTGGGTTTTAATGATGATGCTTAATTGGGATTGAGAATGCTGTCAACCATTCTCAATGTTCAACAACCACCATGATAGTTAAATAAAATTTATTCCATTGTAGTAGGGAAAATTGGCTTTTCGCAAAAACCTTATAACCATAGAGCTTTTCCACCAGCCATATATGCATGTAGTGATAGCCATTGTTCATCCTTTCTCTCTATGGTGTGAATTTGCCAGTACATTCAATGTACTGATCCTCTATGGCTGCAACGTCTCATGTTGCAGGATATCTTACGACGAGTAAGTGATACGTTAGGGTTAAGATTTCTACACTCAACTTTGCCGTTGGTGTTGATGGGAATCCACAACCTTGTTACTTCCGCTATTTGGATTGAGGTAATAGTATTTACGTTATTTTTACATGTGATTTACCTCTGTTATAAATCGTCGAGTACTGTGTGTGTCAGCATACCGATCCAGGGATGACACTTAAGCACAGAGACTTGATCCATTCGGGTTGGGTCGCTACAAGATGGTATAGAGCACATGTTGACTGTAGGACGTGACCCTAGAAACTGGCAAGCCCATAGGAGAGATTTTTCTCTACAGCTTTCCCTTTCAAAAAGACCTTTTACCTCTCTTCTCTTCTGAGATTATTCAAAATTCCCTTTAGTGAGACCATACCCCTTTTCCCTTTTGACCACTCAAAGATTCGACGGATGAGACCAGTCCAAGAAGTACAAGATATCGGACAACTAAGACCACTTCGAAATGAAGAGTATTTTTCCATGCATCTGAATAATGGAAACTACAACGGTTGAAGACCGAAGACAAGTAGAATTTGAAGGCTATGAAGAATTCCCAGATTTGTATGACCTAGGAAGGCTACCCTTATGGAACTTGGCAGACTATGGAAGTTGTCAATACCCGAGATCAAGGTGTATCGGAGAAAGACCGGAGCATGTAGAGTTAAGAACTCAAGGATTTGTCAAGAAAACCCTAAGGCAGGACATATCAACTATGGAATGATAGCTCATGGAAATGACAAGAGCAGAAACACAGCTATCCATGAAGTTATCTCCCGCTTAAGCTATTTTCATCGTGCTGACTTAAGCATGTATATGCATGGAAGGATTGGATGGTAGAAGGCCGATGGAGCACCCATCAGCAATACGAAGTTTTAACTTTAGCTGGTGTATCACCAGGATTTGGAGAATTACATCAAGAAGTTTAAGATGGACTGCAGGAAGCTATATTTTGACAAGGAAGCGTTTCGTGAAGAACTCAGGACCCAAAAGTTGAAAGTAGCCAAGCTAGAGGAGCAAAACCTCGAGATACCGAAGATTCGTCAGGAACTGAAGGACAGTAGGACCATGGTTCACGCCAAGGATGTTGAAACCCGGAAGTTTGGAATGCAACTCCAGAAATATTAAAGGACGTCATGATAGACCTTGCGCCAACAGAGATGATCTGGCAAAAGAACTTGAGAAGGACAAGCATGATCGGAAGAAGCCGTTGGAGGCATGAACAAGACTTGAAGAGTTTGATGACTTTGAAGATTTATTAAACTTTAGAAGACCCAACCCCTGTTATCTACCTATGTTAGATGCGACGTTTGTGAGCTGTCATTTGTTTGATGTTTTTTCCGACAGCCACAAATAAAATCCGTCTTTTCAAAACTTTTTGTTTGTATTGTGTGCATCCCTCACTATCTCTCTTATCTCACCCCAAGCCCATGGACCCAATAGAGGATGAATGAAGATGAGCTTGTATTTTCTGGACCGATGAGTCAAATGGAGACAGACCTATGGATTCAGAACATGGAGGATCACATGGAGAATAACCCTATAGTTGGAAATGATATGACCCAACATGCTCTTCAGTACTTTGAAAGAGGTGCTGCTACTTGGTGGAGAATGTACCAAACCATCAATGGATGGCAAGGAGTAACCACTTGAAAAGAATTTAAGTTGACTTTGCCAAAGTCTTGGTTTGTGTCCCAGAAGTTGAAGCCTTATGGAAAGGATATGAAGAAACCTTGTGCATGCAAGATTTGTGGAGAAATAGGACACACCCATAAAGAACACAAGGATTAATGCCCTAATTGTGAAGGAAGTCACCCAGTTGAAGAATGCCCAATTAGGCAGATTACTTGTTTCTTGTGTGAAGGGACTACCCACTATCCTGCTTAGTGTCACATTTACCCCATGGTACAACGAACCATCCAGCAGAAGAAAGAAGTAATGAAAGGGGCCCTTATGGAAATTTTAGAAGAACCCGTGATGAAGGAAGAGATGGAGGACACACCTAAAGAAGACCCGAGTAAACCCTTCACTAAGTCTTTCTATTCATGTGAAGAAGAAGGACACATCTCCCAAAATTGTTTGAATGGGGATCTAGTAGAATTCCCGATAGAGGAAGTAGAATATGACCCACAAGAAATAGAAGCCCTGATTGGAATGGAAAAGTCCAGGAAGAGAAAGCGACTGGAGCCTAGGAGGAACCTGAGTCATGTCACCTGTTACAGGTGCAAGGAGTCAGGGCACTACCTCAACAGTTTCCCAAAAAGGAAACCTCGATACTTGTCAGAAGTAATATGTTTAGTTGTAATGGAGCAGGGCACTTTGCCAGAGAATGCCCCAAGGAGAAGGAGACTTGTGCTAGATAGTGAGTTTGCAACAAAAGAAATGGAGTAGTAGAAGTGAGAACATTTTCTTTTATATCAAGGTGTTGAGTTGAGACATGTAATGGAAAAGCAAGAGATGGTAATCATTTGAGAATGAATAAAGTTAGCATCACTGGTACTGATATGGATTTTATGAGTTGTTACTCTATGAAGAAGGATTTTGGCCATTTTGAGGATATGAGAAATATGGTCTATGGAAGATTTGTGCATTTTAAGGGTGGTAGTACCCTGTAAGAACTGTTGACCCCTGGAAAAGATAAGGATACTCCACTGAGTGGATTTCGGACAAAATGAATACGAGTTTTGGCTCGATATGTGTGATACCCCAAGAGTATGTGGGATGAAGTTGGAGACCGTCAGTTGTTTGGACCAAATGTGATCAAGGAGTCAGAAGAGAATGTTAAGTTGATTCGAGATAGACTGAAGGTAGCTCAGTCCAGGCAGAAGAGTTATGTTGACTCAAGGAGGTAGTCTATGAAATTGGAGACAGAGCATGTCTTCGTGTGCCCCCTCTGTGAGGAGTTAAACGAATTGGAGTTAAGGGAAAGTTAGCCCCGAGATTTGTAGGACCATACCGAGTTTTGGAGCGTATGGGAGAAGTGGCCAACAAGTTGGATTCACCCGAAGGACTGTCAGGAGTTCATGATGTGTTTCACGTTTCCCAGTTGAAGAAGTGCCATGCAGAGATGGCCAATATTCCCCTGTAAGGACGCTTGACCCTAGAAAGGATAATGATCTTCCACGAAGTGGAGTATGGACTCCATAAGTATAAGTTTATATCTCGGTATGTGGGATAACCCACAAGGATGAAGAGATGAAGTACTATTGGATATAAAGGAGGTATGATGTTGGTAATATGGAGCAATGGCAACCCCATGACAAGTCTGAGTACTCACGTCTTGGTTTGGTGCCAATAGAAGGAAAAGAGACAGTATAATTGGATGAATTTTAAGGATGCTAGGAAGTTGGATGTTGGAATAATGATCAGTTGCCCCGAGGATGAGTTCAAGGATTACAAGTGATGAGATGGGCCATAACCCACAGGCCCCAGAACCTGCCAAGAAGCAAGCACACTATTGCTGAAGGAAAAACCCTAGAGGAAGATACGACGTTTATCGGCAGACGATTTTATAGGAGTAACGCAAAACCTGACAGTTGTGAAGGAATGATAGATGTTAGTTTGGCTTGCAGAATTAATGGATTTAACCGAACTTGGTTCGTCAACAAGAGAAATTCTGTAATGCTTGTGAGGATGACCGAGTGTTAGAATGCAAGATTCACTAAACCATATACAGGGTAATGATTTGGGTGCGGGATGGATTGATCACCATACCGACTTACTCTTCTTATTCGCCTTGCTATGTGGGATGGTAAATCTGAGTGACTTACCTATAGTAGAGAGACAACGGTATTAAACCTTGTTTGAACCTTAGAATGGTATATGTATTTTTCCCTAGTACAAGGCAGTTTTTGCCAACCGTAGGTTATACGGTGAGGACCAACCAGACCCATTTCCTGGAGGAGAAACCATAAATGGTTGACCACCATGAGATATCGATAGTTGTTTAGTATTGGCGCCAGACCCGTCAACTAAGAAGACTCACTCACAGAAGAACCTTACCAAGATGAAAGGACAAAAGAATTGAGGAAATGGTTATGCCACTACCGAAAGAGCCCAGATAAGGAATTATCCCGAAGATCTGAGAAGACCGACACTATTAACAATATGGATGAAGTATATGAGTTTTGATGGAACTGTAACCATGCTTCTAAGGGTGGTAGCACCCCAAACCCCTCCTGCGACAATTGATGGATTTTGAGAAGACCCCGACCCTAACCTATTTCTTTCTAGCCTCTCCGAATCTCGAGGACGAGATTCATTTTAAGGGTGGTAGGTTTGTAACATCCCAAAATTCTAAATTTTGGAATGTTATAATAAATTGATATATTTGATTGATTGTTTGATTGATTGTCTGAAAGTGAGTGCATTCGAAACTTTTTGAAAGTTAAATGAGAGGGAATAAAAGGACTTTCCCAAACTTTCATATTTGCTTTCTGATCTCCATGAATTCAAATTCTTTTCAAATACAAAACCCTTGAGCGAAGATGATATGACTTATTCCATTTAAATTAAATGAAAGGGTATTTGAAAATAATTGAATTTCATTTGGAAATATTTCAATACATAAACTTCATGCAGCTCAATGATTTTCATGAGAGAAGATAAAATGACTTCTTCAAATTATATGAAATATGAGTTGGGAGTTTCAAAGAATTAAATTCAAAAGTTCTTTTGAATTTATTTTCAATTTGGAGTTATTTGAGTTTTATTCAAATTATTTTTCTCCGAAAATAAAATATATGGAAATTAGGGTAACATGATTCCCTACAACAGAAAATTGCAGAGAAATAAATTTGAAATCATTTTGATATTTTTAAAATGTTTTTTGTTGGATAGCAGGAGCACTGTTGGAATTATTAGAATTTGTGTGTATTTTATTTAATGCTAGAAAAATGTTCATGTCGTAGAAAATATTTTTTTGAAAATTTTGATATATAATATGCCTATATAAAAATTTTATTCAAATTTTGTTATTCGGTTTTCCTTCTAGTTCTTTTAAAAAAATTGTACGTGTGGCTCATATTTATTTATCGCCTCCATGCGCAATATAGTAGCTTCTGGCGCCCCATTCTTTTTTTTCTCTTAAATGGGCCAGGCCCAGGCAGCCTTTTTTATTTTTATTTTTATTTTTATTTTTAAGGCCGAATTTTTGCAAAAAAAACCGCAGCCGCAGCGTGCCCGTGTGGCCGGCCGAAGGCCTTTAGGCCCATGCAATGCGAGCGTCTCTTTTCATCTGTGTTTCGTATATTTTCGTCTACGTTTAGTGCCACATTGCCTAGCCTTTAACCTTTAAGCCTCTTTTCCACCAATAAATATAGACCCATAGAGCTTCCAAAAATCATCTGATTCGGGTTAAATCAATATTTTGGTTTGACTAGATTCATTTAAAAAAAATATTTTTCTCCTCTCCAGCGCGACTTCTCGAAGTTGTCTCCTCTCTTCAAAGTCGTCTTTTCTCTGCCTTATAAAGCTATCATTCTTTGTTTTTTTTTCTTCTTGTACTTCCGTAGTTTGTTATTTTTAGACTAATACGATAGAATAATTAGATTATCAATTAGTCTACGTATTTATACGTTAGACCTTAACCGTAGCTATTCTTTCTTTCGTAAAACAGCTTGGCCCTGATTTTTCAAATAGCCATAACTTTTTACTCGTTTGTCCAAATCCAACGAAACCAACGCCCACTTCTTCGTTATGATCTCCTATATCCAGTAATCCAACTCAAACATGTTTTTGAAAAGTTTAAAATTTGAATTAGATCAGATTTGAATTCAAACTTCGTTTGATCATAACTTGAGTTTCGTAGCTCCGTTTGAGTTGATTCTTTTTGCAAATCGAAGCTCTTGACCTAAACTTTCTGATAAGGACAAATTCATATAATTTTGGTACTGTTATAAATTGTTTTATGTTGCAAGAGTTATTCGCTGGGTTTTGAAGCTTTCCGAATTGTTTTCTTCTTTCTCTCTGACCTTTTAAGTGATTGCTTATGTGTGGTTACTATTGCTTGCTTACGATAGATTGACCGGAGTGTGACGAGTAGAGCTATCAAGAGTTTTGAGTGCGAATCATATTCATCAACATTGCAGGCAAGTTCACACTTTGATCATACCCCCTTTCATACCCAGTTTTATTGCATTAGATCAATCCTCAAACATTGCATGATTAGGATCTAATTAAATTGTGGGATGGGAAGTAGTTGAGGTAGTACCTATTACCTGTTTGTTTATCAAACCCTTGGGAGTTACTATTACGTTATGCTTATAGTGCCATGCTATGCTCGTAGACGTAGATTGGGTTTTGAGAGTATCCATGACAGATGTGAGATTGTTAATTAATGGTTTACTTAAGGTGGCAACTTAAACACACATCTGGGTGGATTGAGGCACCTGGTTATTCCAGGATTGCCTGTCTGGGCACCTGGGTAGACCAGGATTGCCTTTTTTATGGACCGCCACCCAGGCTCAAAGGGATCATGGGATTATTCATACTAGAAACTTCCGTGTGCAGCCACAAGCTATTATGGGCTCTAGCATAGTTGATTAAGTCGTGCAAACTCTTACAGGGTAGACTAGAAGATGTAGGGGAAAGTAGGTGTAACGGTCTATCCATCGTAAGGTGCTAGCGCTTCTGAAAGACTATATCTCGGTCATCCGTCTTCTCAAACACCATGTAGTGCGAGAAACCAAACGGAGGCGATCGAGTCTTGTGGGGAAAAGTGCGCAAACCTCTGCAGAGTGTATAAACTAATTATGATTAGCCGTGTCCCCGGTTATGGACATCTTGAGTATCTAGTACTTGGATTATCATGTGAATCTCATCACATTACTTTAAATGAATATTGATGGGTTTTAATGATGATGCTTAATTGGGATTGAGAATGCTGTCAACCATTCTCAATGTTCAACAACCACCATGATAGTTAAATAAAATTTATTCCATTGCAGTAGGGAAAATTGGCTTTTCGCAAAAACCTTATAACCATAGAGCTTTTCCACCAGCCATATATGCATGTAGTGATAGCCATTGTTCATCATTTCTCTCTATGGTGTGAATTTGCCAGTACATTCAATGTACTGACCCTCTGTGGCTGCAACGTCTCATGTTGCAGGATATCTTACGACGAGTAAGTGATACGTTAGGGTTACGATTTCTACACTCAACTTTGCCGTTGGTGTTGATGTGAATAAACAACCTTGTTACTTACGCTATTTGGATTGAGGTAATAGTATTTACGTTACTTTTACATGTGATTTACCTCTGTTATAAATCCTCGAGTACTGTGTGTGTCAGCATACCGATCCAGGGTTGGCACTTAAGCACAGAGACTTGATCCATTCGGGTCGGGTCGCTACATTAACATATGGCTATAGTAAAAACACCCGCCCGACGCGCCAAGCATCTGAAGCTAGTACAAATAGTGTACTACTATTATTGATTGGCCTCATCCGATAACCTGTTGCAATGCACGTACAATTATGTATTCAGAAAATATTTTTTTTGCCTCGTCGCACCACTCACTCAGAGAAGCGACTCGAAAGCCATTCATAAATTTAGTAAGTTTATCACACGCATATCATTTTATTGCATACAACAGGTCATCAACCCACATCGACAATGAGGATGCATTATAAATACTAAAGTTTTCACCACACAACAAATAACAAGCAATGAAATGAACTTCAACTCAACCATTCCTCGGCGTTGGAAATGCTTGGATTGTTGATCTGGAAACCAATACAGGACTGATCATCCAGGCTGAAGCGACCTACTATATCCCTACCAGGGTAGGGAACCACAAAAATGTCCGAGGTATAGACACAGTTGCTTCTCATAAATGTGTCAACAACAGTTGGATTGCCTTTCACCATCATCAGATAGTTTTGTCCAAGGAAGAGCGAGTTTTCTCCAAGACTATCAATTCTATACTAGGGAGAAGGAGTTGGCACTAGCACACTAGTATCCATCCCGAATACCATGCAACGGGTGTTGGAATAGGTCCGGAGAGTGCGGCCATGGGAGACACCTGCTTCCTTACCAGTAACATCATCAGTGGGCTGTATACACACAAGAAGAGGTGATCCATCGGAATTAGTTGCCAGGCGCCACAGAGTATATGGGCGCTGCTCGTCCTCATGCTCGTGATCATCACCATCGTCATCTCCCCCTTGGTTATAAATTTTGTTCAAATATAGGTGGTGGGATGTTCACGGGACCTTGGAAACACAAGAAGAACATTAATTAGTAAAGGGAAACTTGCTAACCCGCATGCATGTGGATGAAACAATTATAATTACGGTGGAAGACAAACGTACGGAAACTATGAGGATGCCATGCAAAAATAGTGCCACGAGTGGTGGCAGCAAACACAAGGCGCTCGTATTGAATTGCATCACAGTACTCATCCGTGTACAGAAACTGATTTTTGAGCAATATCCATCGAGTGAAACCATCAAGGAAGGCAACAAGCTTGTCGAAGATAGCAACAACATCATAGTCACTGTAATTCCAAGAGCGGTTGGGAACTCGACAAATTGTTATCTTCCATAGAATACAATCACCATGATTGTATTTGAACGTGCGTACATTACTGGTGTGCTCAACCTCTGGGCAGTGTGCTGAGATTTTTGGAAGTGGAACCCGGTGACGAGTGTACACATTCACAAGTTCCCACTCGCAGTTGGACCCAATGTAAACAACCCAATCTCCATTTGCGCCCGCCCAATCCTTGCCCCCAAGCGATGGCATCTTAACATCACACGTATCATTATCAAGCGGCATCAACTTGCACAGGGCGAGGCCTTCGTCGTGCCGGCGCCAGTCATCATCAGGGTCACGACGAAGAAGATAGGGGAGATCAAAACGCTCCTTGACTCTTGGGTTCTTTGTAATGATGTTATTAGTTGAGTTGAGAATGGGCTTGAACGAACCTGCCATGCTAGCCGAGGTGATGACGTCGCACCGATCAATGAGTTCCTCCACCATGTCATCTTTCAGATTGGGGCAAGAATAACGGGGTCATTTCTGGCCTGTTCCCTCCATGGAGAAGACGATCGAACAATGGCAGAAGAAAGGGTGAAGGGCTGAAGGAAAATGGAGGAGGGAGAGGAAGAGCGTGCGACAGCAGTTCCAAATCGAGAGGGAAAGGCGAAGAGTCGGTGGACGGTTGCGAGTTTGCCACGGTTCACGAAGAGGCGCCCCGGCCTACACGTCCGTTCGGAAATACTCCTACTACTCATCGTCGTCTCACTGATATGTTGGAACGGGACCACATGTCAACGAAACATGGTGTGTAATTTCTCATGCAAAATGTGACCTGGCCATGTTAGCCTGAGGTGCCGCATTAGTTATCGACCTTTATTTTTTTAATGGCGTGCCGATTAGTTTTGAAGCATGACTAACTGGTACTGTACGCAGAGAAAATATAAAGTACTCTACCACTACTCCACCTCCAGTACTAGTAGTATAAAAAAGATATATAGGCTGGAGCTTGAGTGCTTTCTTGCTAAGGGCTGCCCACTTGCTTCTCACACTACCACCCTCTCTCGAGATTTAAAAAGACGACCCCTCTCTCCCTCCTCACCGGTGGTCACAGATCCGCCGGGGAAGAAAAGGACGTGCAGTGTTGACGCACTCGTCGTCGGCGAGCGAGGTCACACACTGACGGCAAGGCCGTCCTCTCAGACCTAGCGCCCGCGCGGGATGGCCTCCGTCCCCAAGCTCGCTGCCGTAGTGTGTGCGGAGGACGATGACCACGAGCGAAGCCACTTCCGCCGACCCTCAGGTATGCTACCTCTTTTCGAACCATAACCTTGTTCTATTGCCCCATCTGCCATGTCATTGCATGTGGATCTTTTTCCACTCCACTATATTCCCAATTTGCTATCCTCTGCTCTGCTGGCCACGCAGACAAAAACCATAATTTGCACTATTAAAGGAAACCCTACTTCATGCAGACTAATCCATGTCTGGGTTGAATAAGGAAAGGAAGGGAGACTGTACTGTCCAAGAGAGTAGGCATCGAACCCGCATCTAGGTTGAAAAGGGGAAAATCAGTAGCTAAGGAACGAGTCTCGTGTCTCTTGGTTGAAGAAGGGTAGAAAGGCATGACAACGCAATAGAGAATGACCAGGTCGATCAGTTTGTTGTCCTCGCATAGGAAAAAGGTGGCTAAAGAGAGCAAAAATGGGACGTAATCCACATATGCTGCCTGGATATTTGTTGCTCTGGGCAACCATACCTCCCTCACTACTCTGCGTCCGTGGAGATACATCGTACTAGTGCGCCCACTGTCCAAATGGGCCTCCCATGCTCTTATTGCCACTTTTTTTGCTGTTAGTATAACGCCAGCAGTCAAGTCAAGCAATGCTACTGCTAAAGTGATGCCACATTTAACTAATGCCGCTCTCGGTCAAATGCCACCGATAAATTTAAGCAACGCCAGCAGTCTAAGGCATTCTAATGATGTGGCACAACCAGTATACCAACGATGAAACTTGTTACTACCTTCAGATTTTTGCACTGTTAATGCTTATAGATTACATACCTCACTTTCATGAGATAAGTTAATTTTTTTGTACAGTGTCACCAAAATGCCAAGGCACTGATGTCATTTTATTTTGGTTAAACTCCACAGACAATTATGAAGACAAGAGGAAAGGTCAAGAGTGGGCACCTCCTCCTCTGGCTGTTTTCTTGATTCGTTCGATCAAGTTTTTATGTTTGATCGATTATCAAGATTGGGATAGCAATTTTTAAGGTCCCCCCGAGTTAGAAATGATATTTACCTTGGAGGTACATGGTTTGCGTTTTTTTATACTGTCATTAGTTAATAATGCTAGTTACCTTATGACTTTTGTATTTGGTTTAATGCTCATGCAGAGCTAGTATACTAATGCTGAAACTTGTTACCTTTACATTTTGTATTGTTAATTCTTATAGAAATCTTCCAGTGCTAGAGTTTATTGAAATATGTTCGGTAAAACCATTGTACTGTACCCTGTAATAAACTAACTACTCTACTGTTGCACTAGCCACTGGATTAGTGTATATTTGTAGTATTCGAATGGTGTTGCATTAGCGTATGGACATAAATAAAGTGTGGCAAGCTTTCCCAGATATGTGCTCAAGAACCTGTTTTTCTAAATACTAGACGTTTGGGTACTTTAAATTGAACCGTGAAAACGTCTTATATTAAGGAACAAAGGGTGTAGAGTTCACTCAAATTATCCCGGTAAAGCTAGTCACACCTTTGTTAAAATTAATGTTCATTATGTTATCGGAGGAGGTATGTATGTTTATCTCTAATGCCTGTCGACTACATACCTGACATCATGATGTAATGTTCAGTCATTTCCTTTTGTACAGTGTCACTGAATTGTCAAGGCGGTGATGGCATTTTATTTTAGTAGAACTGCACAAAATTTGCTTAAAAGAAGAGGAAAGGTCAGGAATGGCTCAGTTTTTCAGAAAAAACTATGTATGCCTTCCTGACATCAGCCGTTGTTGCTTTATTTATTCCTTCAAACAAGTGGTTAGAAACAGTCTTGCTACCTTTTCCCATTATGAAATTGGAATGCTTATATTTGTGAGTCTATGCTTCAAGTAGTGCCACTTTTAGAGTAATCACACTTTCAATATCTATGCAAACAGGGATGCTCGATTTTAGTGGAACTGCACAAAAAGTCCAACTGGTTCAACATTAGGAGCATGTTTTTTTTCCAAACCTTTATATCCAATTGGTAGCACTATGAGTTGTTCATTACGAAGGTACATTGTTTGCTACTATCTTGCTACTCTTTTTGTATTGTCATTAGATAGTAATACTAGTGGTTTGCATGTGAATTTATTAGCAGGGTGGACCTACATTGGAGGTGCAGGACAGGATTCAATGATTGGATGCTCAATTTTGGTTGTATTGATTTCACCTCTTCCATCACTGCCAACACGGATATCCTTGGTCTAATGAAGAATAGGCGCTATATTTCTTCTCTGAACTAGCAAATCAATTCAGTATGAAATCGTTCAAGGCAAAACATAACTGTATCAGATTGTCCAGTGCAGAACATGACAGATACTAAGCGGAAGAGACATGTTTAAACCGAAAATAGAAGGTGTGGTATATGTTTACTAGCTGCTTGATATTTGTGCAGACAGAGATGTCTGCCCGTTGCTATTTGGCAAACAAAAAAAGTGTCCGCAATTTTGGTTGAACTGCACAAGAGAATAGTATAGTCACTGCATGTAGTGCCATTTGAAAATAGACACAGAAAGATTGGATAGTCACTTCATGGACTGCAAAAAAGTAGTACTGTACTATTTATTGGCCAACACTAGGTGCTTCATTACTTTGGTCTGATTATACAATGGGCATCATCATTTTGCCTAAGTTAAAGTTTGTATTCCGAAAATAATCTTGCGGTGTGATTGAGAGAAGACCAAATCATATTGCAGTGGATGTTCCTCCATCATGTGTGGTTCATTCTCATGGTTCCAGCTATTGGTGAAACCACTTACGTTTGCAAGAGGAATTGTAGACTTCACAAACAAATTTGTCTTTCAGTCTGTACTGAATGTTGGCCAAGAGAAGCATCCATGTTAGTAGGAAGAACATATGTTTTTTCTAGATCTCTACTTTTGGAGCTACATATTTGTATATGATCTGTTATTGTATATCTTAATATTTTGTTGTTCATTTGTTATTGTATATCTTAATATTTTTGTATATAAACTTGGTCAAACTTTGTAAAGCTTGACTTTGACCAAAGCTAATATGCGAACTAAATAAAAACGGAGGGAGTACCTCCTTTCCGGTTTGCAGGGCTTAATTCAAACCTCCCACCAACCAAGGTACTTCCTCCGTCCGGGATTTATTAGTCCCGTGAGCAAAGCAGCAAGACCAAGGCATGGCAATAATTAACGGCATGCAGAAGTTTAAGACTGACTAATTTCAGCGATTTAAGTGGCTGCATGCGTGCCCTCGGCTGCGACCCGTTGCATGCTGCTTTGCGTACTGCCTGCGAGCGATTCTGAGTGCCTGCATGCAGCCGGCCGTAATTAAGGCAGCTAACTGATGCGAAAAAAGATACGCTTTAAATCCGTGGAATCATTATTGACAAGGAGGGAGATGATTCGAGTCCACTCGTTTGACCGCCATGCCGGCGTGTGACCCAGACGGGACGGGACAGCACAGTCATAATTTCAGTTTCTCTAGTTTTCCACGGCAAGCTGGCGCGCTAAGCCATTATGCATTGAATTCCGATGACCGTTGCTCTACCTGCTGCCTATAAGTACTGTTTCCCGGCCTTCTCAGGTGCCACCGTGACCCAACTCGCCATATCCTCATAAGCCCCCACCAGCCCGTCCACGGTAGGCGATGCCGGAGGCGGTCACCGCCGGAACTAGTGTTCGGGTTTTCACCGGAAGGCAGACGGAGGGAGGAGGCATTCTATCTGTCTTTAGATGGCAATGCGGAGATCAAGGATTTGTTGGAGCGCGACCGCATGGCAGAGGAGCAGGAGTTGTTGGAGCACGACCGCCTGGCGGAGGAGTAGCGTATCGCCGATTTGCGCCGCCAGCGGGACATGGAGCAGCAGCGCACCGATGCTCAGAGTCGCGAGCAGAGCGCCCGCAACTGGGCCGACTACGTGGAGGCCGGCGCCCGGCAAATAGCCCTGGAGGCTGTCGGGCACGCACGCGTTCGCGACGCCGATTTTTACTACCAACTCGTCAAGTGGGTTTCCTGCTTGGAAGCCGAAGCTTCGATGGACCACGCCATCATGGAAAGGGCCAACGCGCGCGAGCAACACGCCCTATCGCACCTCTGGCAAGTCCGAGGCGAGGCGGAGGATGCCTGTGCCAGTGTTTAGCATGGACAGCAGATGGCGGCCGGCATCGTCTAGTTAGCTAAGAGTAAGTTAGTACTTGTACGCTACTAGAGTGTTAGTGGGAGTAGATAGTTAACTTGGCTATGATGGTTGTTGAGGGAGTCCTGGATTAGGGGGTGTTCGGGTAGCCGGACTATACCTTCAGCCAGACTCCTGGACTATGAAGATACAAGATTGAAGACTTCGTCCCGTGTCCGGATGGGACTTTCCTTGGCGTGGAAGGCAAGCTTGGCGATGCGGACATTCAAGATCTCCTACCATTGTAACTGACTCTATGTAACCCTAACCCTATCCGGTGTCTATATAAACCGGAGGGTTTTAGTCCGTAGGACAACTTCATCAACTCCATACACAACAATCATACCATGGGCTAGCTTCTAGGGTTTAGCCTCTTTGATCTCGTGGTAGATCTACTCTTGTATTACCCATATCATCAATATTAATCAAGCAGGACGTAGGGTTTTACCTCCATCGAGAGGGCCCGAACCTGGGTAAAACATCTTGTTCCCTGCCTCCTGTTACCATCCGGCCTAGATGCACAGTTCGGGACCCCCTACCCGAGATCCGCTGGTTTTGACACCGACATTGGTGCTTTCATTGAGAGTTCCTCTGTGTCGTTGCCTTTAGGCCCGATGGCTCCTTTGATCATCAACAACGATGCGGTCAATGGTGAGACTTTTCTCCCCGGACAGATCTTCGTCTTCGGCGGCTTCGCTCTGTGGGCCAATTCGCTCGGCCACCTTGAGCAGATCGAAAGCTACGCCCCTGGCCATCAGGTCAGGTTCGGAAGCCTAAACTACATGGCCGACATCCGCGGGGACTTGATCTTCGACGGATTCGAGCCACAGCCAAGCGCGCCGCACTGTCTCGATGGGCATGATTTAGCTCTGCCGTCGAACGGCGCTTTGGAGGCCGCACACGCACCGGTTCTGACCATCGATTCGGGGCCTACTGCGCCGATCAAGGATCAACGATTGGACGCTGCCTCAGGGGATGCGATCTCAGAGGCGATCGGGCCGAACTCCAGCCCCGCACTCTACACGGCCCGTGACTCCGAGGATCCGGACTCCGAACCTCCCGCGCCCCTGCCAATCGAATCCAATTGGGCGCCGATAATGGAGTTCACCGCCGCAGACATCTTTCAGCATTCGCCTTTTGGTGACATCCTGAATTCTCTTAAGTCTCTCTCTTTATCAGGAGAGCCCTGGCCGGACTACGGTCAGCGAGGGTGGGATACGGATGATGAGGAAATTCAAAGCCCACCCACCACCCACTTTGTAGCCAGTATCGACGATCTAACCGACATGCTTGACTTCGGCTCCGAAGACATCGACGGCATGGATGACGATGTAGGAGACGAACTGGAACCAGCACCTGTAGGGCGCTGGAAGGCCACCTCGTCATATGACATATATATGGTGGATACTCCAAAAGATGGAGATGGCGATGGAACAGTGGGGGATGACGCCCCCAAGAAACAGCCAAAGCGCCGGCGTCAGCGGTGCCGTTCTAAATCGCGCCAAAGCAAAAATGGTGATTCCGGCACGGGAGATAATACTACCCCGGATAGCGCCGAAGAACACCCACCTCAGCAAGATTTGGCACAGGAAGATGGAAAAGCCAGCCCTGATGAGAGAGCAGCAGACCGAGAGGTCGAGCATGATAACTATACGCCTCCCTCCGAAGATGAGGCAAGCCTCGATGACGACGAATTCGTCATACCATCAGACCCCGCCGAACAAGAGCGTTTTAAACGCATGCTTTTAGCCACGGCAAGCAGCCTCAAGAAAAAGCAACAACAGCTTAGAGCTGCCCAAGATTTGCTAACTGACAGATGGACTGAAGTCCTTACGGCCGAAGAGTATGAACTCGAACGCCCCTCCAAGAGTTACCCGAAGCGCAGGCCGCTACCCCGATCTAAGGAGGAAGCACCTACATCACCAGCGCATGACATGGCAGACCGGCCACCTCACGGACGCTACAGAGAGGCCTCTCGGGCCTCCACCCAAGCCATGCCCCGACGCTGCTCAACTAAGGCACGAGAAAATGCACCCGACCTGCGAGACATACTGGAGGATAAGGCAAGACAAACAAGATCGATCTACGGATCGCGCAGGCGCCCTACGGCATGTGACAATGATCTTCACTCCGGATACAACAAATCCGGCCGGGCCGAACACAACAGACATAGCTCTTCCGAGCTGCGTTGTGACATAGCCCAGTACAGAGGCGCCGCACACCCGCTATGCTTCACGAATGAAGTAATGGATCATAAAATCCCAGAGGGTTTCAAACCCGTAAACAACGAATCATACGATGGCACAACAGATCCGGCGGTATGGATCGAGGATTATCTTCTTCACATCCACATGGCACGCGGCGATGATCTACACGCCATCAAATACCTCCCGCTCAAACTTAAAGGACCGGCCCGGCATTGGCTTAACAGCTTGCCAGCAGACTCAGTCGGTTCTTGGGAGGACCTGGAAGCCGCATTCCTTGACAACTTCCAGGGCACTTACGTGCGACCACCGGATGCCGATGACTTAAGCCACATAATTCAGCAGCCAGAAGAATGGGCCAGACAATTTTGGACACAGTTCCTAACAAAGAAAAACCAGATAGTCGACTGTCCGGATGCAGAGGCCCTAGCAGCCTTCAAGCATAACATCCGCGACGAGTGGCTTGCCCAGCACCTGGGACAGGAAAAGCCGAAATCCATGGCAGCCCTCACGACACTCATGACCCACTTTTGCGCGGGAGAAGACAGCTGGCTAGCTCGCAGTAACAACTTATCAAAGAACCCTGGTAATTCGGATACCAAGGACAAAAGTGGTAGGACACGTCAGAATAAGCAAAAACGCCACGTTAGCAGCGACAGCAATGAAGACACGGCAGTCAATGCCAGATTCAAAGGCTATAAATCCGGTCAGCGGAAAAAGCCATTCAAAAAGAATACTCAGGGCCCGTCCAGTTTGGACCGAATACTCGATCGCTTGTGCCAGATACATGGCACCCCCGAAAGGCCAGCCAATCACACTAACAAGGACTGTTGGGTGTTCAAGCAGGCAGGCAAGTTAAGGGCCAAAAACAGAGACAAGGGGCTGCACAGCGACGACGAGGAGCCCAAGCCGCCGAACAACAATGGACAGAAGGGCTTTCCCCCACAAGTGCGGACGGTGAACATGATATACGCAACCCACATTCCCAAGCGGGAGCGGAAGCGTGCGCTACAGGGCGTATACACGATAGAGCCAGTCGCCCCAAAGCTTAACCCATGGTCCTCCTGCCCGATCACTTTTGATCGAAGGGACCATCCCACTAGCATCCGTCATGGCGGCTTCGCCGCATTGATTATCGACCCAATCATCGACGGATTTCATCTCACAAGAGTCCTCATGGACGGCGGCAGTAGCCTGAACCTGCTTTATCAGGATACAGTGCGGAAAATGGGCATAGATCCCTCAAGGATTAAGCCCACAAGAACGACCTTTAAAGGCGTTATACCAGGTGTAGAAGCCAACTGTACAGGCTTAGTAACACTTGACGTGGTCTTCGGATCCCCAGACAATTTCCGAAGCGAAGAGTTAATCTTTGATATAGTCCCGTTTCGCAGTGGCTATCACACCCTGCTCGGACGAACCGCATTCGCAAAGTTCAATGCAATGCCGCACTACGCATATCTCAAGCTCAAGATGCCAGGCCCTCGAGGAGTAATTACGGTCAACGGAAACACCGGACGCTCACTCCGCACGGAGGAGCATACGGCGGCTCTAGCAGCGGAGGTACAAAGTAGCCTTTTCACGCAATTCTCCAGTCCGGCCATTAAAAAGCCAGACACTGCCAAGCGCGCCCGGAGTAACCAATAGCAGGACCGTCTGGCCCACTCTGAGCAAGCGTAGCAATGCGACCCCAACCCCAGCTTTCGCGACATAGCGAAACCAGTACCTCGCGTACATAACTACGCCCTTGAAATACCATGGGCATAGGGGAAGGGGCACAATAACGGCACGCCCAAAATACGGCTTAAAACATACTAGGGGCTGCCGGATTCCTTTTTAATTTTTTCTTACTTTCAGGACTCCATACTTCGGACGACCTGTTCGGCAACTCGACTGCCGCACAAACGATGCAAGATCCAGGGAGGCAGACAAGCCATGCCGCATTATGGAACTCCCAGGTGGTCTCTATTACGAGCGGTATACCTGTTTTAAATACAATTCCGCGGCTTGCCCCTGGTCAGGACATACTGAATAGTCCAATATCTTTTGCTTACCGCACTATTTGTATCGTTCGGCTTTGATAAATAGCCTCTCTATAAATAATGCTTAGCTTCTTGTCTATTTTTTGCATTATCTTCTTTCTACATATATGTTTATTAAATAACATGATTGCACCCGTACACCATGGTACGGCAAACACGCCAGGGGCTTCAGTACCCCTCCTAATGGTGTGAGAAGTCCGTACACTTTCACAAGTGCGGCACCCCGAACTGATAGCACTATATGCATCGGCTCCGAATCATGATTTGGGTCAATAGTTGGGTTTGCCCGGCTCCTATGTTTTGGTGCCTTACGTTCCGCTATATCGACTAAGGTAGCACTAGGAGAACCACTGCGATTGTGCCCCGGTTGAGCTGGGTTAAGCACCTTAGTGGAGAAAGCTAAAACTGACTGTCATGATATGGCGAGAGACCGGTCGCTGTTCGAGAGGTTTTTCGAGTCCCTAAAGACTTATGCCGCTTCGAGCGAGGAGCCGGCTTTGTCCGGCCAAGGCGTGGATAGCGCCCCGAACTCGGTCTTCCGAACTAGGGGCTTCGCCGAAATTTAAAATTATAGAGTTCTATGGCTAAGTGAGAGTGTTCAAGCATTATAGTCCGATTGCCTGGTTCGTTGTGCTCAGCACCTCCCTCGAAGGACCCAACTATGGGAAAAAGAGCGCTCAGGTTTATCCCAAACACCCCAGCACTAGTGGCATGGGGGCAGAAGCCGACGACTGGTCATCTCTCAATTTTTGATAAACGGCCGCACAAAAAGTAATATTTTAAATTCAACAAGCATTGATTAGCGCATATGAACAAGTTTTCAGCGCACAGGATAAACACGAGCGAGTTCATTCAAAAATTACATCCTTGGTACATTCATCCGCCACAAGGCGGGCACCCGCTAGAACATCCTTATAGTAGTTCTCGGGCTTGCGATGCTCCTTCCCCGGTGGCGGCCCGTCCCTCACAAGCTTCTCACCATCCAGCTTACCCCAGTGCACCTTTGCACAGGCAAGGGCCCTACAGGCACCTTCGATGCAGATGGAGCGCTTGATGACCTCGAGCCTTGGACAGGCCTCCACCAGTCGCCGCACCAGCCCGAAATAGCTCCAAGGCAGGGCCTCGCTGGGCCACGGCCGAACTATGAAGCCCTTCATGGCCTGTTCGGCCGCCTTGTGGAGCTCGACCAGCTGTTTCAGCTGGTCGCTCAAGGGCACAGGGTGTCCGGCCTCAGCATACTGAGACCAGAACACCTTCTCCGTCGAGCTGCCCTCTTCGGCTCGGTAGAATGCGGCGGCGCCGGATACGCTGCGGGGAAGATCTGCGAATGCCCCTGGAGAGCTCCGGATTCGGGTAAGTAACAAGTACTTCACTTTTATACTTCTGCCTTGCATAAAGAATGCCTTACCCGCTGCTATCTTTTTCATCTCCTCCAACTCTTGGAGGGCCTTTTGGGCTTCGGCCTTGGCAGACTTGGCAGTCTCAAGGGCCGCCGCAAGCTCGGACGCTTGCGTCTTGGACTCAAGCTCCAAACTCTCATGTTTTTTCACGAGAGCCTGAAGCTCCTGCTGCACCTCGCCGACCTGGGCCTCAAGTTTCTCTCGCTCAGTGCACTCCACGGCCGTTTTCTTTTCGGCCTCGGACAGCGCCTGCTTGAGGGTCGCCACCTCAGTCGTGGCCCCTACAATAAGCAGTACAATCCTGTTATTTTTTGCAACCACGTCTTTTTATAGGCACTTTTTCTGTAAGGTATTTCTTACCTTCTTTCTCCTTGAGCTGCCGTTTGGCAAGGCCGAGCTCTTGCTCGGTCCGCTTGAGGCCCTGTTTCAGGGCACCCACCTCCGCAGTCAGTGCGGCGGTGGCCAGCAGCGAAGCCTACATACGTATATTGACTCCTTTTTAGTTAGACTCCTGCGATATTTAATAGATCCTCTATTCGGCTTTTCTTTCCGAACGCCAAACAGAGCATCAAGGCCTACTGTCTATTCGGTAATATTTTTACATATTTTTACTTACCTCGAAGCCTGTTAGAAGGCTGGCGCAAGCTTCAGTCAGTCTACTCTTCGCGGACTGAACCTTCTGGATCACCGTACTCATAATAGTACGGTGCTCCTCATATGGAGGCGCCCTTAAGCTCCTCCAGCAGATTGTCCGGCGCCTCCGGCTGGACGGAGGACGCCGGCTCAGAAGGCTTACTCCTCTTGGAAGGAGTTCGCCTACCGCGGTCCGGAACTGTTGTAGATTCCGGTGCGGTGTCCGGCTCAAAGCCGGACTTGGAGCCCTGGGGGGTCTTGTCCCCTTCACTCCTGGAGTCCGGGAGGTTGCCTTGTGGCTCCTTCGGGACCACCTCCTCCTACCCCGGGGCTTGTCGCGATGCCACTTCGGCATCGTCCGCAGTGCGGGGGGAGACAGTGGGCGGAACTGAGTTCACGTCCGATGAGTCCAGGGAGCCGCCCGATGATTCGTCGACTTTGGCCCGGGGCGGATTGCATAATTACATTCGACATTAGGGAAAGTTGTGCAACAAAGGAACATCATGAGTTACTCTGATATCCGAACTTACGATTTCGCTGGACGCTTGGCCCTGTTCGGCCACTCCTCTGCGCCCTCTTCGGCGTCGGGGGCGTAGTCCGGCGGAGGGGCCTTCCTTTTCCTAGACCCCTTGGCCTCCCCCGTTGGGGCGGCCTTCCTCTTCTCTCCTCCCTCCACTGGGGGGGAGAGTTTTCTACTTCCTCCTCGTTTTCATGGGAGGAGGGCGTCTCGGACTCGTCAGATGACGAGCCCGACACCACCACGTCGCGGGCACTCCTTCGAGTCCCTGTGCTCTTCTTCTTCTTGGCCTTCTTCTCCGGCACCACATAAGGCGCCGGAGCCAGCAGCTTCACTAGTAGAGCTGGGGCTGGGTCTTCGGGCAGCGGAACTGGACAGTTAATCGGTCCGGATATTGCCCGCCAAGCCTGTCAAAGGTAAGGGAGTTTAGATCCCGCATAGATTCAAACTATGAAAAAAGCTTAAACATCCTGTAAAAGGTGTAGATGGCTTACCTCTTTAGCATGACGCTGCGAGCTGTATCCGTGGTCCTCGGAAGCGGATGCGGGAGCCTCGGCGCCCTTGAATAGCATCCTCCAGGCGTCTTCGTACGTCATGTCGAAGAGCCTGCTGAGGGTTTGATGCTGCGCCGGGTCAACTCCCACAGATTAAAATCCCGTTGTTGGCACGGGAGGATCCGGCGGACGAGCATAACCTGGATTACACTAACAAGCCGGACTGGCTTGTTCACCAGGGACTGGATGCATGTTTGCAATCCGGTCACCTCTTTCTCGTCACCCCATGACAGGCCCGTCTCTTTCCAGGACATAAGCCGCGTGGGGGTCCGGGTCGGAACTCGGGGGCTGCGGTCCATTCCGGATCGCGCGGCTCGGTGATATAAAACCACCCGGCTTTCCATCCCTTTAGGGTCTCCACAAAGGAGCCCTCAAACCATAGGACGTTGGCCATCTTGCCCGCCATGGCGCCTCCGCACTCCGCCTGGCTGCCACGCACCACCTTGGGCTTGACGTTGAAGGTCTTGAGCCAGAGGCCGAAATGGGGGCGGACGCGAAGAAAAGCCTCACACACGACGATAAACGCCGAGATGTTGAGGATGAAGTTCAGAGCCAGATCGTGGAAATCCAGGCCGTAGTAGAACATGAGCCCCCGAACAAATGGGTGGAGTGGAAAACCCAGTCCGCGGAGGAAGTGGGGGAGAAATACTACCCTCTCATGGGGCCTTGGGGTGGGGATAAGCTGCCCGTCTTCGGGAAGCCGGTGCGCAATGTCCTTGGACAGATACCCGGCCTTCCTTAGCTTCTTGACTTTGCCCTCTGTGACGGAGGAGACCATTCACTTGCCTCTCGCTCCGGACATTGCTGGAGAAGGTTGAGGTTGGAAGTGCGGGCTTGGGCGCTGGAGCTCGGGTGCGCGAGAGATGGGTAGGCAAGGGAGAAAGAAGGCATAGGTAAAAAGGTGGATCCTTGTCCCCTTATATGGGCGGATGCGACTATGCGTCCCCATCAGCCTAGTAAAACTCGCTTGCCTCCCAAGCGCCGTGATAAGTGGCGCGGTTGGGTTACCCATGTCCGTATTAACGAGAATCCCGTAAACAAAGGGGACACGATCTCTGCTTTGACAAGACATGCCAAGGAAACCGCCTTGCAAAACACGCTGAGGTGGAGAAGTGAAAACGATTCGAATAAAGGCTTGGTTGTGGTGTGATGACGCACTGCGGAATACGTCAGCAGATTTGATTTGTGTTAATATTATTCTCTCTACAGCAATATGTGGAAGCTTATTTTGCAGAGCCGGACACTACTTTTGGTGTTTACAATCTTCTATAAAGGACTTGGAGGAGGAACCCACCTTGCAATGCCGAAGACAATTTGCGCGCCGGACTCGTCGTCATTGAAGCCTGGTTCAGGGGCTACTGAGGGAGTCCTAGATTAGGGGGTGTTCGGGTAGCCGGACTATACCTTCAGCCAGACTCCTGGACTATGAAGATACAAGATTGAAGACTTCGTCCCGTGTCCGGATGGGACTTTCCTTGGCGTGGAAGGCAAGCTTGGCGATGCGGATATTCAAGATCTCCTACCATTGTAACTGACTCTATGTAACCCTAACCCTATCCGGTGTCTATATAAATCGGAGGGTTTTAGTCCGTAGGACAACTTCATCAACTCCATACACAACAATCATACCATAGGCTAGCTTCTAGGGTTTAGCCTCTTTGATCTCGTGGTAGATCTACTCTTGTACTACCCATATCATCAATATTAATCAAGCAGGACGTAGGGTTTTACCTCCATCGAGAGGGCCCAAACCTGGGTAAAACATCTTGTTCCCTGCCTCCTGTTACCATCCGGCCTAGATGCATAGTTCGGGACCCCCTACCCGAGATCCGCCGGTTTTGACACCGACAGTTGTCAACGTGGAAGTTCAGTACTCTATATGTGGATCAGACCTGTTACTTTGGTCTAAATGTTGAACTTTCCGTTTGAACGTATGGAATGGGCTGTTATTTTTTTAAATGGGTTGTATTTGTCCTCCACGGTTTAGAGGCTGACTTGTGGGCCTAGCAAGTTGACGCGTACACAATCAGGAGATGATTATACGTGGAGAGGATGACAGCAGGGACCCGCCAAGGTCATGGCAGTACGCAAGCAAGTGCCTCCTTATTTCAAGCCAATAAAAAATGGCTCCTCCTAGTGGATTTCTGACATCTGGGTCCCATGCCATTGTCAATGTAGCCAATAAACGAGAGAATTGCACAACGAGCGGCTGACGCGAGGGACCAAGCAGCTCGCCCAATTATTTTTGTTTTGGGTTAATTTGATAAATGCCACTCCAAATCTGTTGTATCCGAGAAATGCCACTGCAATTTCCAAACTTTCAAAAATGCCATTTCATGCCAAGTGGCATTTTTCGAAGTCTGGAGTGGCATTTTTCAAAGTTTGCAAACTGCAGTGGCATTTTTCAAAGTTTGCAAAAATTGCAGTGGCATTTTTCAAAGTTTGGAAATTGCAGTGGCATTTTTATGAATCGCCATAATTGGAGTGGCATTTATCTAATTTGTTTTTGAGACGGAAGCAGGGTGTCAACTGGGCATTGCGGAACACTCTGGCCTGTCTAGACAGCCTTTTTTTATGTTTACCACAAACCAGCCCAGTAGTTTTTTTTTCTTTCTGAAAATGGCTAGCCCAGTTCTTTTGTGATTTGTCAAGTAGGTCGCTTTATCAGGCCTGTTGGGCTGCAAATCTTTCAAGACGAGGAGAGCTTCATTCGGCTGGCCGAGAAAATGGCCTATCAGTAATGAGAAATGGACTGTACATTTTTAAAACACATCAAACCGGCAATTATTTTCAAATATTTTTTTTCATTTCGAGATTTTAAATTGCATTGATTTTTATGCGTGGACAATTTATTGGATTTTATATTGATATACATTTATTTTTAAAATCAGTCTGAATGTGACTCAAAATTTCAGGATTAAAAATAGTTCAGACCGCACCGACATAAGCAAAATTTTGTATAATTTTTTTAACCGTGGCCATAATATGGTTGTAATGCTAACATAAAGAATATGGGCTCCAAAAAAACCCATAAGAATTAGCAAATGGGCTGTAAATTATTTGTAATAATGGCAGATGGGTTGTATGCTGTTTTCCACAGATTTGAGGCTTTCCATAGATGGTGTGTATACTGTTGCATGTCCATCCAACGGCCGTCGTGCTTCTTCAATCTCTGTTCTTCCTGCTCCAGCTACTCAAACAAGCGCCAGCGGGACTGCCTGCTCCCTCCTCCCCGCGGCCGGCTGTGCTGCCGCGCAGGGCTCACTGCCCCACCGTACTCCCATCGCTGGCCTAGCATCCCTCTACTCACCCACACCTGCTGTTATTCTCCGGCGACGGCAGACGAACCAGTAAACCCTCGTACAGTCGTACTCCCCTCCACGTGGGAAACAAAAACAACGGTAGAGTCTTCCCTGCCTTCGTGTCGTTCCCTTCCTAGGCCTCGCTGTCGTCCACCGCCCTGGTGCTCTCGGCGTGGCGTGGTCAGCGTGGTCAACGACCGACATGCATCTGAAGTGGACTGTACGTGGAGAGGCTGACAGCTGGGTCCACGGCCGCACGCAAGGAAATGCCTCCTTATTATGCGCAAAATAATGATTTCCTCCACCTGACATTTGGGACCCATCGAAACGGCCTCTGTATTTCCCGAAAATAACGTTACCGCCGCTGACAGCTCGGACCCACCAGCTATATCTTCGCACGCAAGGAAGTGCCTCCTTATTACGCACAAAAAATGAATACTCCCCCTACTAGCTGGGACCCGGTATAGTGGGCCTACTAAGTTGACGGGGACGAAGGGCTTTGTCAACTTAGTCAATATGCACGACTCTAGCTCGACTGACCGTATGATGTCCATCCAACGGCCGTAGTGCTTCTTCAACCTCTGGTCTTCTTGCTCCAGCCACCCAAAGCAGCGCCAGTCGTGCCGCCTGCTCCTGCCTCCCGTGGCCGGTTGTGCTGCCGCGGAGGCCTCACCGCCCCCATACTACTCCCACCGCTGGCCGGGCCATCCCTCCACTCCACTCACCCACACCCCCTGTTATTCTGCGGTGATGGCAGCACAGCCGAACCAGTGAACCCTCGTACTCCTCTCCGCATGGGCATCCACTGCAGTGTCTTCCCTGGCTCCGCGTCGTCCCCTTCCTAGGCTTCGCCGTCGTCCACCGTCGTGGTGCTGTCGGTGCGGCATGGTCAATGTGGTCAACGACCGAATTCCATCGGAAGAATACTGTACATGGAGAGGCTAACAGCTGGGTCCACGACAGCCGCAAGTAAGTGCCTCCTTATTACGCGGAAAATAATTATTCCTCCACCTCACAGCAGGGACCCACCGGATGCCCACCAGTATATCACGAAAAAAACATTTGCCCCTGACTGCTGGGACCCACCCGACGGGCCACCGTATTTCACGAAAAAAAACATTCCCCCTGTTGTCAGCTCAGACCCACCGGAAGTGCCTCCTTATTACGCACAAAAAAATGAATACCCCCTGCTAGCTGGGACCCACCTTGGTGAGAGGCTGACTTGTGGACCTACTAAGTTGACGGGGACGGAGGGCTTCGTCAACTTAGTCAATATGCACGATTCTAGCTCCAGTGACCGTACGATGTCCATCCAACGGTCATAGTGCTTCTTCAACCTCTGGTCTTCTTGCTCCAGCCGCCCAAACCAGCGCCGGTCGTGCCTCGTCCTCCTGCCTCCCATGGCCGGCTGCGATGCGGCGGAGGCCTCACCGCCCCCTACTACTCCCACCGCTGGCCAGGCCATCCCTCTACTCACCCCCACACCCCCTGTTATTATGCGGCGACAGCAGCCTCACACTGCAGCGAACCAGTGAACCCTCGTACTCCTCTACGTGTGGGCATCCACTGTCGCGTCTTCCCCGCTTCCGCGTCTTCCCCTTCCTAGGCCTCGCCGTCATCCGCGACCGTGGTGCTCTCGGCGCGGCGTGGTCAATATGGTCAACGACCGACTTCCATCAGAAGAGTACTGTGCATGGAGACACTGACAGCTGGGTCCACGGCCGCAGCAAGGAAGTGCTCCATATTACGCGCAAAATAATTATTCCTCCACCTGACAGCGGGGACCCACCGGACGGGCCACCGTATTTCGTGAAAAAAACGTTTCCCCCCTGACTGCTGGGACCCACTAGCTACACCTTTGCAGGCAAGGAAGTGCGTCCGGGCAAAAAAAACAAAATGATTCGCCCCCTGACTGCTGGGACCCACCAGCTACATCTTCGCACGCAAGGAAGTGCCTGACAGTCGGGACCCACCTGGTCGAAGCGTACGTAGCGTTGTCATTCTGGTCGCGAACGTGTACGTACATATATACTGGTCGATGTAGAGGCACGCACGTGTCGTAGTAGAGGCGCGCACGTAGCATGTACATGTACGTACAGCGGCCAGGGTGCAGGAAAGAAAATACGGCCACGTATGTGTACATACGGGCGGGGTCTCAAACGCCTACTCGCGCATACGTACGGCCAGGGCTCGTGTACATGGCTAGGTCGGAACGGAGAAACAACGTCGTCGTCGTGTTCATGGGGATGCAATGGAATGCATCGTGTTCATGGGGAGGCAACGGAATGCGTCGTGTTCATCGGGAGGGCTTGGATGGAACATGCGATGGAAACGAGGCCTGGCGTACCGCAGAACGGAGGAAACGGCCTTGTGTTCGACCGGCCACGTTCAAAACGGGATCCTGTTCATCCGGAGGGGTCTGGCGTACCGCAAAACGGAGGAAACGGACCTCCTACGGTCGAAACGGGGGTCCTGTTGATCGAGAGGGGTGTGGCATACCGCAAAACGGACGAAACGGACTTGTGTTGGAGCGCTACGGTCGAAACGGGGGTCCTATTTATCGGGAGGGCTGTGGCGTATCGCAAAACGGGACTCCACGGGATACTGTTCATCTCCACCGTCGACCCCCTCCAGCCTCCATGAGCTACTGTTCATCCACCGTCGACCTCCTCCAGCCTCCACCTGCGACTGTTCATCCACGGGCTCCTGTTCATCCAGCCTCCACCGCGCGCTACTCCACCGGCTACTGTTCAACCAGCCCTCTCCACGGGCTCCTATTCAACCACCCCCTCCATGGGCTACTGTTCATCCTGCCCTCCATCATCTACTATTCATCCTGCCCTCCACGGGGTGGTCCTGTTCATCCAGCCCTCCACGGGGTCCTGTTCATCCAGCCCCAACCGGCTTGATCGATCGGGGTCATGTTCATCCAGAGGCAACACCACGGGGTCCTATTCATATGTTGGGGAATGTAGTAATTTCAAAAAAATTCCTACGCACACGCAAGATCATGGTGATGCATAGCAACGAGAGGGGAGAGTGTTGTCTACGTACCCTCGTAGACTGGCAACGAAAGCGTTGACACAACATAGAGGAAGTAGTCATACGTCTTCCCGATCTGACCGATCCAAGTACCGAACGTACGGCACCTCCGAGTTCTGCACACGTTCAACTCGATGACGTCCCTCGAGCTCCGATCCAGCCAAGTGTTGAGGGAGAGTTTCGTCAGCACGATGGCGTGATGACGGTGATGATGTTCTACCACCGCAGGGCTTCGCCTAAGCACCGCTACGATATGACCGAGGTGGAATATGGTGGAAGGGGGCATCGCACACGGCTAAGGAACGATCACGAAGATCAACTTGTGCGTCATGGGGTGCCCCCCTACCCCCGTATATAAAGGAGGGAGGGAGAGGTGCAGCCGGCCCCTAGGGGTGCGCCTGGAGGAGTCCTACTCCCACCGGGAGTAGGACTCCCCCCTCTTGCCTTGTTGGAGAAGGAAAGGGGAAGGGGAAAGAGGAAAGGGGGGCGCCCCCCCCCCTTCCTTGTCCTATTCGGACTAGGGGGGAGGGGGCACGCGGCCTGCCCTGGCCGGCCCTCTTCTTCTCCCTTAGGGCCCATGTAGGCCCATTAACCCCCGGGGGGTTCCGGTAACCCCCCGGTACTCCGGTAAAATCCCGATTTCACCCGGAATGATTCCGATATCCAAATATAGGCTTCCAATATATCAATCTTTATGTCTCGACCATTTCGAGACTCCTCGTCATGTTAGTGATCACATCCGGGACTCCAAACAACCTTCGGTACATCAAAACATAAAAACAAAACCCTAATTACGATCGTCACCGAACTTTAAGCGTGCGGACCCTACGGGTTCGAGAACTATGTAGACATGACCGAGACATGTCTCCGGTCAATAACCAATAGCAGAACCTGGATGCTCATATTGGTTCCTACATATTCTACGAAGATCTTTATCGGTCAAACCACATAACAACATACGTTGTTCCCTTTGTCATCGGTATGTTACTTGCCAGAGATTCGATCGTTGGTATTCCAATACCTAGTTCAATCTCGTTACCGGCAAGTATCTTTACTCGTTCCGTAATACATCATCTTGCAACTAACTTATTAGTTGCAATGCTTGCAAGGCTTGAGTGATGTGTATTACCTAGAGGGCCCAGAGATACCTCTCCGACAATCGGCGTGACAAATCCTAATCTTGAAATACGCCAACCCAACAAGTACCTTCGGAGACACCTGTAGAGCACCTTTATAATCACCCAGTTACGTTGTGACGTTTGGTAGCACACAAAGTGTTCCTCCGGTAAACGGGAGTTGCATAATCTCATAGTCATAGGAATATGTATAAGTCATGAAGAAAGCAATAGCAACAAACTAAATGATCAAGTGCTATGCTAACGAAATGGGTCAAGTCAATCACATAATTCTCCTAATGATGTGATCCCGTTAATCAAATGACAACTCATGTCTATGGTTAGGAAACATAACCATCTTTGATCAACGAGCTAGTCAAGTAGAGGCATACTAGTGACATATTGTTTGTCTATGTATTCACACATGTATTATGTTTCCGGTTAATACAATTCTAGCATGAATAATAAACATTTACCATGATATAAGGAAATAAATAATAACTTTATTATTGCCTCTAGGGCATATTTCCTTCAGTCTCCCACTTGCACTAGAGTCAATAATCTAGTTCACATCGCCATGTGATTGAACATCAATAGTTCACATCACCATGTGATTAACACCCATAGTTCACATCGTCATGTGACCAACACCCAAAGGGGTTACTAGAGTCAATAATCTAGTTCACATCCCTATGTGATTAATACCCAAAGAGTACTAAGGTGTGATCATGTTTTGCTTGTGAGGGAAGTTTAGTCAACGGGTCTGCCACATTCAGATCCGTATGTATTTTTGCAAATTTCTATGTCAACAATGCTCTGCACGGAGCTACTCTAGCTAATTACTCCCACTTTCAATATGTATCCAGATTGAGACTTTGAGTCATCTGGATCAGTGTCAAAACTTGCATCGACGTAACCCTTTACGACGAACCTTTTGTCACCTCCATAATCGAGAAACATATCCTTATTCCACTAAGGATAATTTTGACCAATGTCCAGTGATCTACTCCTAGATCACTATTGTACTCCCTTGCTAAACACAGGGCGGGGTATACAATAGGTCTGGTACACAGCATAGCATACTTTATAGAACCTATGGCTGAGGCATAGGGAATGTCTTTCATTCTCTCTCTATCTTCTGCCGTGGTCGGGTTTTGAGTCTTACTCAGTTTCACACCTTGTAACACAGGCAAGAACTCTTTCTTTGACTGTTCCATTTTGAACTACTTCAAAATCTTGTCAAGGTATGTACTCATTGAAAACCTTATCAAGCGTCTTGATCTATCTCTATAGATCTTGATGCTCAATATGTAAGCAGCTTCACCGAGGTCTTTCTTTGAAAAACTCCTTTCAAACATTCCTTTATGCTTTGCAGGATAATTCTACATTATCTCCGATCAACAATATGTCATTCACATATACTTATCAGAAATGTTGTAGTGCTCCCACTCACTTTCTTGTAAATACAGGCTTCACCGCAAGTCTGTATAAAACTATATGCTTTGATCAACTTATCAAAGAGTATATTCCAACTCCGAGATACTTGCACCAGTCCATAGATGGATCGCTAGAGCTTGCATATTTTGTTAGTACCTTTAGGATTGACAAAACCTTCTGGTTACATCATATACAACCCTTCTTTAATAAATCCATTAAAGAATGCAGTTTTGTTTATCCATTTGCCAGATTTCATAAAATGCAGAAATTGCTAACAAGATTCGGACAGACTTAAGCATAGATACGAGTGAGAAACTCTCATTGTAGTCAACACCTAGAACTTGTCGAAAATCTTTTGCGACAATTCTAGCTTTGTAGATATTAACACTACTATCAGCGTCCGTCTTCCTCTTGAAGATCCATTTATTTTCTATGGCTTGCTGATCATCGGGCAAGTCAACCAAAGTCCACACTTTGTTCTCATAGATGGATCCCATCTCAGATTTTATGGCCTCAAGCCATTTCGCGGAATCTGGGCTCATCATCGCTTCCTCATAGTTCGTAGGTCCGTCATGGTCATGACCTCCAGAACAGGATTACCGTACCACTCTGGTGCAGATCTCACTCTTGTTTACCTACGAGGTTTGGTAGTAACTTGATCTGAAGTTACATGATCATCATTATTAGCTTCCTCAATAATTGGTGTAGTAGTCACAGGAACAGATTTCTGTGATGAACTACTTTCCAATAAGGGAGCAGGTACAGTTACCTCATCAAGTTCTACTTTCCTCCCACTCACTTCTTTCGAGAGAAACTCCTTCTCTAGAAAGGATCCATTCTTAGCAACGAATGTCTTGCCTTCGGATCTGTGATAGAAGGTGTACCCAACTTTTTCTTTTGGGTATCCAATGAAGACGCACTTCTCCGATTTGGGTTTGAGCTTATCAGGTTGAAACTTTTCACATAAGCATTGCAACCTCAAACTTTAAGAAACGACGGCTTAGGTTTCTTGCCAAACCATAGTCCATATCGTGTCGTCTCAACGGATTTAGATGGTGCCCTCTTTAACATGAATGTAGTTGTCTCTAAAGCATAACTTCAAAACTATAGTGGTTAATCGGTAAGAAACATCATAGATTGCACTATATCCAATAATAATACGGTTATGACATTCGGACACACCATGATGTTGTGGTGTTCCAAATGGCACGATTTTGTGAAACTATTCCTCATTGTTTTAATTGAAGACCAAACTCGTAACTCAAATATTTGTCTCTGCGATCGGATCGTAGAAACTTTATTTTCTTGTCATGATGATTTTCCACTTCACTCTGAAGTTTTTTTGAACTTTTCAAATGTTTCAGACTTATGATTCATCAAGTAGATATACCCATATCTGCTCAAATCATCTGTGAGGGTCAGAAAATAACGATACCCGCCGCGAGCCTCAACATTCATTGGACTGCATACATCAGTATGTATTATTTCCAATAAGTCAATTGCTTGCTCCATTGTTCTGGAGAACGGAGTCTTAGTCATCTTTCCCATGAGGCACGGTTCGCAAGCATCAACTGATTCATAATCAAGTGATTCCAAAAGCCCATCAGCATGGAGTTTCTTCATGCGCTTTACACTAATATGACCTAAATGGCAGTGCCACAAATAAGTTGCACTATCATTATTAACTTTTCATCTTTTGGCTTCAATATTATGAGAATGTGTATCACCACGATCGAGATCCAACAAACCATTTTCATTGGGTGTATGACCATAGAAGGTTTTATTCATGTAAACAGAACAACAATTTATTCTCTTACTTAAATGAATAACCGTATTGCAATAAACATGATCAAATCATATTCATGCTCAACGCAAACACCAAATAACACTTCTTTAGGTTCAACACTAATCCCGAAAGTATAGGGAGTGTGCGATGATGATCATATCAATCTTGGAACCACTTCCAACACACATCGTCACTTCACCCTTAACTAGTCTCTGTTCATTCTGCAACTCCCGTTTCGAGTTACTACTCTTAGCAACTGAACCAGTATCAAATACTGAGGGGTTGCTACGAACACTAGTAAAATACACATCAATAATCTGTATATCAAATAGACCTTTGTTCACTTTGCCATCCTTCTTATCCGCCAAATACTTGGGGCAGTTCCGCTTCCAGTGACCAGTCCCTTTGCAGTAGAAGCACTTAGTCTCAGTCTTAGGACCAGACTTGGGCTTCTTCACTTGAGCAACAACTTGCTTGCCGTTCTTCTTGAAGTTCCCTTTCTTTCCCTTTGCCCTTTTCTTGAAACTAGTGGTCTTGTTAATCATCAACACTTGATGCTCTTTCTTGATTTCTACCTTCATCGATTTCATCATCATGAAAAGCTCGGGAATCGTTTTCATCATCCCTTGCATACTATAGTTCATCACGAAGTTCTACTAACTTGGTGATGGTGACTAGAGAATTCTTTCAATCACTATTTTATCTCGAAGATTAACTCCCACTTGATTCAAGAGATTGTAGTACCTAGACAATCTGAACACATGCTCACTGCTTGAGCTATTCTCCTCCATCTTTTAGATATAGAACTTGTTCGAGACTTCATATCTCTCAACTCGGGTATTTGCTTGAAATATTAACTTCAACTCCTGGAACATCCATATGATCCATGATGTTCAAAACGTCTTTGAAGTCCCGATTCTAAGTTGTTAAGCATGGTGCACTAAACTATCAAGTAGTCATCATATTGAGCTAGCCAAACGTTCATGACGTCTGCATCTGCTCCTGCAATAGGTCTGTCACCTAGCGGTGCATTAAGGACATAATTTTTCTCTGCAGCAATGAGGATAAACCTCAGATCATGGATCCAATCCGCATCATTGCTATTAACATCTTTCAACTTAGTTTTCTCTAGGAACATATCAAAAATAAAATAGGGGAGCTAAACATGAGCTATTGATCTATAACATAGATATGCTAATACTACCAAGACTAAGTTCATGATAAATTTAAGTTCAATTAATCATATTACTTAAGAACTCCCACTTAGAAAGACATCCCTCTAATCTTCTAAGTGACCACGTGATCCAAATCAACTAAACCATAACCGATCATCACGTGAAATGGAGTAGTTTTCAATGGTGAACATCACTATGTTGATCATATCTACTATATGATTCACGCTCGACCTTTCGGTCTCAGTGTTCCGAGGCCATATCCGCATATGCTAGGCTCGTCAAGTTTAACCTGAGTAATCTGCGTGTGCAAAACTGGCTTGCACCCGTTGTATATGGACGTAGAGCTTATCACACCCGATCATCACATGGTGTCTAGGCACGATGAACTTTGGCAATGGTGCATACTCAGGGAGAACACTTTATCTTGAAATTTAGTGAGAGATCATCTTATAATGCTACCGTCAATTAAAGCAAGATAAGATGCATAAAAGATAAACATCACATGCAATCAAAATATGTGACATGATATGGCCATCATCATCTTGTGCCTTTGATCTCCATCTCCAAAACATCGTCATGATTTCCATCGTCGCTGGCATGACACCATGATCTCCATCATCTTGATCTATATCAATGTGTCGTCACATGGTCGTCTCGCCAACTATTGCTCTTGCAACTATTGCTATCGCATAGCGATAATTGTAAAGCAATTATTTGGCGCTTACATCTTATGCAATAAAGAGACAACCATAAGGCTTCTGCCAGTTGCCGATAACTTCAACAAAACATGATCATCTTATACAACAACTTATGTCTCATCACGTCTTGACCATATCACATCAAAACATGCCCTGCAAAAACAAGTTAGACGTCCTCTACTTTGTTGTTGCAAGTTTTATGTGGCTGCTACGGGCTTAGCAAGAACCGTTCTTACCTACGCATCAAAACCACAACGATAGTTTGTCAAGTTGGTGCTGTTTTAACCTTCTCAAGGACCGGGCATAGCCACACTCGGTTCAACTAAAGTTGGAGAAACTGACACCCACCAGCCACCTATGTGCAAAGCACGTCGGTAGAACCAGTCTCGCGTAAGCGTACGCGTAATGTCGGTCCGGGCCGCTTCATCCAACAATACCGCCGAACCAAAGTATGACATGCTGGTAAGCAGTATGACTTATATCGCCCACAACTCACTTGTGTTCTACTCGTGCAAATAACATCAACGCATAAAACCTGGCTCTGATACCACTGTTGGGGAACGTAGTAATTTCAAAAAAATTCCTACGCACACGCAAGATCATGGTGATGCATAGCAACAAGAGGGGAGAGTGTTGTCTATGTACCCTCGTAGACCGGCAACGGATGTTGGAAATATGCCCTAGAGGCAATAATAAAAGCATTATTATTATATTTCCTTGTTCATGATAATTGTCTTTTATTCCTGCTATAATTGTGTTATCCGGAAATCGTAATACATGTGTGAATAAATAGACACCAACATGTCCCTAGTAAGCCTCTAGTTGACTGGCTCGTCGATCAATAGATAGTCATGGTTTCCTGACTATGGACATTAGATGTCATTGATAACGAGATCACATCATTAGGAGAATGATGTGATGGACAAGACCCAATCCTAAACATAGCACAAGATCGTATAGTTTGTTTGCTAGAGTTTTTCCAATGTCGAGTATCTTTTCCTTAGACCATGAGATCGTGTAACTCCCAGCTACCGTAGGAGTGCTTTGGGTGTGCCAAACGTCACAACGTAACTGGGTGACTATAAAGGTACATTACAGGTATCTCCGAAAGTGTCTGTTGGGTTGACACGGATCAAGACTGGGATTTGTCACTCCGTATGACGGAGAGGTATCTCTGGGCCCACTTGGTAATGCATCATCATTATGAGCTCAAAGTGACCAAGTGTCTGGTCACGGGATCATGCATTACGGAACGAGTAAAGTGACTTGCCGGTAACGAGATTGAACGAGGTATTGGGATACCGACGATCGGAACTCGGGCAAGTAACGTACCGATTGACAAAGGGAATTGTATACGGGATTGCTTGAATCCGCAACATCGTGGTTCATCCGATGAGATCATCGAGGAGCATGTGGGAGCCAACATGGGTATCCAGATCCTGCTGTTGGTTATTGACCGGAGAGCCATCTCGGTCATGTCTACATGTCTCCCGAACCCGTAGGGTCTACACACTTAAGGTTCGGTGACGCTAGGGTTGTAGGGATATGAATATGCAGTAACCCAAAAGTTGTTCGGAGTCCCGGATGAGATCTCGTACGTCATGAGGAGTTCCAGAATGGTCCGGAGGTAAAGAATTATATATAGGAAGTGCTATTTCGGCCATCGGGACAAGTTTCAGGGTCACCGGTATTGTACCGGGACCACCGGAAGGGTCCCGGGGGTCCACCGGGTGGGGCCACCCATCCCGGAGGGCCCCATGGGCTGAAGTGGGGAGGGGAACCAGCCCTTAGTGGGCTGGTGCGCCCCCCAAGGCCCACCCCTTGTGCCTAGGGTTGAAACCCTAGGGTGGGGGGGCGCCCCACTTGCCTTGGGGGGTACTCCACCCCCCCTTTGGTCGCCGCCCCCTTGGAGATGGGATCTCCAGGGCCGGCGCCCCCCCCCTTGGGGGCCTATATAAAGGGAGGGGAGGGAGGGGCAGCCGCACCCTTGAGTCTTGGCGCCCCCTCCTCTCCCCTGCTACACCTCTCCTCCTCCGTAGAGCTCGGCGAAGCCCTGCCGGAGTGCTGCTTCTCCATCATCACCACGCCGTCGTGCTGCTGCTGGAGAGATCTTCCTCAACCTCTCCTTCCCCTTGCTGGATCAATAAGGAGGAGACGTCACACTAACCGTACGTGTGTTGAACGCGGAGGTGTCGTCCGTTCGGCGCTAGGATCTCCGGTGATTTGGATCACGTCGAGTACGACTCCCTCATCCCCGTTCTTTGAATGCTTCCGCTCGCGATCTACGAGGTATGTAGATGCATACGATCACTCTTTGCTAGATGAACTCATAGATGGATCTTGGTGAAACCGTAGGAAATTTTTTGTTTTCTGCAACGTTCCCCAACAGTGGCAACATGAGCTAGGTCTAAGCATAGTTCTCTTTGCACGAGTAGAACACAATTTGTTGTGGGCGTAGATGTTGTCAACTTTCTTGCCTCTACTAGTCTTATTTTGCTTCAGCGGTATTGTGGGATGAAGCCGCCCGGACCAACCTTACATGTACGCTTACGTGAGACCGGTTCCACCGACTAACATGCACTAGTTGCATAAGGTGGCTGGCGGGTGTCTGTCTCTCCCACTTTAGTTGGAGCGGATTCGATGAAAAGGGTCCTTATGAAGGGTAAATAGAAATTGACAAATCACGTTGTGGCTTTCACGTAGGTAAGAAAACATTCTTGCTAGAACCCTATTGCAGCCACGTAAAACTTGCAACAACAATTAGAGGACGTCTAACTTGTTTTTGCTGCAAGTGCTCTGTGATGTGATATGGCCAAAGTTGTGATGAATGATGAATGATATATATGTGATGTATGAGATGTTCATGTCATTGTAATAGGAATCACGACTTGCATGTCGATGAGTATGACAACCGGCAGGAGACATAGGAGTTGTCTTTATTTTTGTATGACCTGCGTGTCATTGAGAAACGCCATGTAAATTACTTTACTTTATTGCTAAACGTGTTAGCCTTAGTTGTAGAAGTAATAGTTGGCGAGCAACTTCATGGAGACACGATGATGGAGATCGTGGTGTCATGCCGGTGACAAGATGATCATGGAGCCCCAAGATGGAGATCAAAGGAGCTATGTGATATTGGCCATATCATGTCACTATTATTATTTGATTGCATGTGATGTTTATCATGTTTTTACATCTTGTTTACTTAGAACGACGGTAGTAAATAAGATGATCCCTCATAATAATTTCAAGAAAGTGTTCCCCCTAACTGTGCACCGTTGCGACAGTTCATTGTTTCGAAGCACCACGTGATGATTGGGTGTGATAGATTCCAATGTTCACATACAACGGGTGTAAGACAGATTTACACATGCAAACACTTAGGTTGACTTGACGAGCCTAGCATGTACAGACATGGCCTCGGAACACAGAAGACCGAAAGGTCGAGCATGCGTCATATAGAAGATACGATCAACATGAAGATGTTCACCGACGTTGACTAGTCCGTCTCACGTGATGATCGGGCACGGCCTAGTTAACTCGGATCATGTTATACTTAGATGACTAGAGAGGGATGTCTATCTAAGTGGGAGTTCATTGAATAATTTGATTAGATGAACTTAATTATCATGAACTTAGTCTAAAATATTTACAATATGTCTTGTAGATCAAATGGCCAATGTTGTCCTGTAGGATTGAAAGTATGTCTAGAGGGGGGTGATTAGACTACTTGACCAAATAAAAACTTAACCTTTTCCCAATTTTAGTTCTTGGCAGATTTTAGCTATTTTAGGACAAGTCAAGCAATCATCACACAATTCAAGCAAGCAAGCAAAGAGTATATTGGCAACGGAAAGTAAAGCATGCAACTTGCAAGAATGTAAAGGGAAGGGTTTGGAGAATTCAAACGCAATTGGAGACACGGATGTTTTTCCTGTGGTTCGGATAGGTGGTGCTATCCTACATCCACGTTGATGGAGACTTCAACCCACGAAGGGTAACGGTTGCGCGAGTCAACGGAGGGCTCCACCCACAAAGGGTCCACGAAGTAGCAACCTTGTCTATCCCACCATGGCCATCACCCACGAAGGACTTGCCTCACTAGCGGTAGATCTTCACGAAGTAGGCGATCTCCTTGCCCTTACAAACTCCTTGGTTCAACTCCACAATCTTGTCGGAGGCTCCCAAGTGACACCTAGCCAATCTAGGAGACACCACTCTCCAAGAAGTAACAAACGGTGTGTTGATGATGAACTCCTTGCTCTTGTGCTTCAAATGATAGTCTCCCCAACACTCATCTCTCTCACATAGGATTTGGATCTAGTGGAAAGAAGATTTGAGTGGAAAGCAACTTGGGGAAGGCTAGAGATCAAGATTCATATGGTAGGAATGGAATGTCTTGGTCTCAACACATGAGTAGGTGGTTCTCTCTCAGAACATATGAGTTGGAATTGTGTGGGTGTTCTGATGGCTCTCTCCATAAATGAAGAGGAGGTGGAGGGGTATATATAGCCTCCACACAAAATCCAACCATTACACACAATCTACCAATCTCGGTGGGACCGAATCAATAAACTCGGTCAGACCGAAAAGGTAAACCTAGTGACCGTTAGAGATTTTCAGTGGGACTAACATGCAACTTGGTAGGACCGATTCTGTTAGGGTTTGGGCATAACGTAATCTCGGTGAGACCAATTACACAAAATCGGTGAGACCGAGTTTGGTAATAAGCTAACCAGAGAGTTGGTCAGGCAAACTCGGTGGGACCGATTTGCTCTTTCGGTGAGACCGAAAAGTTACAAAAGGGAAACACAGAGTTTACATTTCAATCTCGGTGGGACCGATTCGCTCTTTCGGTGAGACCGAAAAGTTACGAAAGGGAAACAGAGAGTTTGCAACCCCATCTCGGTGAGACCGAGATCCCTATCGGTAGGACTGAATTGCTAGGGTTTGGCAGTGGCTTATGACAAGTGAAACTCGGTGGCGCCGGATAGAAAGAATCGGTATGACCGAGTTTGGCTTAGGGTTTAGGTCATTTGTGGATATGGGAAAGTAGCTGAGGATTTTGGAGCATATCATTAAGCACATGAAGCAAGAGGCTCATTAAGCAACACCTCATCCCTCCTTGATAGTATTGGCTTTTCCTAAAGACTTAATGTGATCTTGGATCACTAAAATATAAAATGAAGAGTCTTGAGCTTTTGAGCTTGAGCCAATCCTTTGTCCTTAGCATTTTGAGGGTTCCACTTTCACATCCATGCCATGCAAATCATTGAGCTTTCCTGAAATAATCATCTTGGAATAGCATTAGCTCAATGAGCTATATGTTGTTATGAATTACCAAAACCACCTAGGGATAGTTGCACTTTCATGTCCTCAACTTAAACGCATTCCTAGAGAAAACCAAGCTGAAAGACGATGGTAGCGACTATACGGACTGGGTCCAGAACCTGAGGATTATCCTCATAGCTGCCAAGAAAGATTATGTCCTACAAGCACCGCTAGGTGAAGCACCTGTTCTCCCTGCTGAACAAGATGTTATGAACGCTTGGCAGACATGTTCCGATGATTACTCCCTCGTTCAGTGCGGCATGCTTTACAGCTTAGAGCCGGGGCTCCAAAAACGTTTTGAGAGACACGGAGCATATGAGATGTTCGAAGAGCTGAAAATGGTTTTTCAAGCTCATGCCCGGGTCGAGAGATATGAAGTCTCTGACAAGTTCTTCAGCTGTAAGATGGAGGAAAACAGTTCTGTCAGTGAGCACATACTCACTATGTCTGGGTTACATAACCGCTTGACTCAGCTGGGAGTTAATCTCCCGGATGACGCGGTCATTGACAGAATCCTCCAGTCGCTTCCACCGAGCTACAAGAGCTTTGTGATGAACTTCAATGTGCAGGGGATGGAAAAGACCATTCCTGAAGTATTTGCAATGCTGAAATCAGCAGAGGTAGAAGTCAAAAAGGAACATCAAGTGTTGATGGTGAATAAAACCACTAAGTTCAAGAAAGGCAAGGGTAAGAAAAGCTTCAAGAAGGACGGTAAGGGAGTTGCCGCGCCCGGCAAGCAAGCTGCCGGGAAGAAGCCAAAGAATGGACCCAAGCCCGAGACTGAGTGTTTTTATTGCAAGGGAAGTGGTCACTGGAAGCGGAACTGCCCCAAATACTTAGCAGACAAGAAGGCCGGCATCACGAAAGGTATATGTGATATACATGTAATTGATGTGTACCTTACCAGTACTCGTAGTAGCTCTTGGGTATTTGATACCGGTGCAGTTGCTCACATTTGTAACTCAAAGCAGGAGCTGCGGAATAAGCGGAGATGGGCAAAGGACGAGGTGACGATGCGCGTCGGGATTGGTTCCAAGGTCGATGTGATCGCCGTCGGCACGCTACCTCTACATTTACCTACGGGATTAGTTTTAAACCTCAATAATTGTTATTTAGTGCCAAGTTTGAGCATGAACATTGTATCGGGATCTCGTTTAATACGAGATGGCTACTCATTTAAATCCGAGAATAATGGTTGTTCTATTTATATGAGAGATATGTTTTATGGTCATGCTCCGATGGTGAATGGTTTATTCTTAATGAATCTCGAGCGTAATGCTACACATATTCATAGTCTGAATACCAAAAGATGTAAGATTGATAATGATAGTCCCACATACTTGTGGCACTGCCGCCTTGGTCACATAGGTGTCAAACGCATGAAGAAGCTCCATGCAGATGGACTTTTAGAGTCTCTTGATTACGAATCATTTGACACGTGTGAACCATGCCTCATGGGTAAAATGACCAAGACTCCGTTCTCAGGAACAATGGAGCGAGCAACCAACTTATTGGAAATCATACGTACTGATGTGTGCGGTCCAATGAGTGTTGAGGCTCGCAGTGGCTATCGTTATGTTCTCACCCTCACTGATGACTTCAGTAGATATGGGTATATCTATTTAATGAAACACAAGTCTGAGACCTTTGAAAAGTTCAAGGAATTTCAGAGTGAGGTTGAGAATCAACGTGATAGGAAAATCAAGTTCTTGCGATCAGATCGTGGAGGAGAATACTTGAGTCACGAATTTGGCACACACTTAAGAAAATGTGGAATAGTTTCACAACTGACGCCGCCTGGAACACCTCAGCGTAATGGTGTGTCCAAACATCGTAATCGCACTCTATTAGATATGGTGCGATCTATGATGTCTCTTACCGATTTACCGCTATCATTTTGGGGCTATGCTTTAGAGACTGCCGCATTCACTTTACATAGGGCTCCGTCGAAATCCGTTGAGACGACACCATATGAATTATGGTTTGGGAAGAAACCTAAGCTGTCGTTTCTAAAAGTTTGGGGATGCGATGCTTATGTCAAGAAACTTCAACCTGAAAAGCTCGAACCCAAATCAGAAAGATGCGTCTTCATAGGATAGCCTAAAGAAACTATTGGGTATACCTTCTACCTCAGATCCGAAGGCAAGATCTTTGTTGCCAAGAATGGATCCTTTCTAGAGAAAGAGTTTCTCTCGAAAGAAGTAAGTGGGAGGAAAGTAGAACTTGATGAAGTATTACCTCTTGAACCGGAAAATGGCGCAACTCAAGAAAATGTTCCTGAGGTGCCTGCACCAACTAGAGAGGAAATTAATGATGATGATCATGAAACATCAGATCAAGTTGCTACTGAACTTCGTAGGTCCACAAGGACACATTCCGCACCAGAATGGTACGGCAACCCTGTCTTGGAAATCATGTTGTTAGACAACGGTGAACCTTCGAACTATGAAGAAGCTATGGCGGGCCCGGATTCCGACAAATGGCTAGAAGCCATGAAATCCGAGATAGGATCCATGTATGAAAATGAAGTATGGACTTTGACTGACTTGCCCGTTGAGCGGCGAGCCATAGTAAATAAATGGATCTTTAAGAAGAAGACAGACGCGGATGGTAATGTGACCATCTATAAAGCTCGGCTTGTCGCTAAGGGTTATCGACAAGTTCAAGGGGTTGACTACGATGAGACTTTCTCACCGGTAGCGAAGCTAAAGTCCATCCGGATCATGTTAGCAATTGCCGCATTCTATGATTATGAAATATGGCAAATGGACGTCAAAACGGCATTCCTTAATGGTTTCCTTAAGGAAGAATTGTATATGATGCAGCCGGAAGGTTTTGTCGATCCTAAGAATGCTGACAAGGTGTGCAAGCTCCATCGCTCGATTTATGGCCTGGTGCAAGCATCTCGGAGTTGGAACATTCGCTTTGATGAGATGATCAAAGCATTTGGGTTTACGTGTTGGAAATATGCCCTAGAGGCAATAATAAAAGCATTATTACTATATTTCCTTGTTCATGATAATTGTCTTTTATTCATGCTATAATTGTGTTATCCAGAAATCGTAATACATGTGTGAATAAATAGACACCAACATGTCCCAAGTAAGCCTCTAGTTGACTGGCTCGTTGATCAACAGATAGTCATGGTTTCCTGACTATGGACATTGGATGTCATTGATAACGAGATCACATCATTAGGAGAATGATGTGATGGACAAGACCCAATCCTAAACATAGCACAAGATCGTATAGTTCGTTTGCTAGAGTTTTTCCAATGTCAAGTATCTTTTCCTTAGACCATGAGATCGTGTAACTCCCGGATACCGTAGGAGTGCTTTGGGTGTGCCAAACGTCACAATTTAACTGGGTGATTATAAAGGTACATTACAGGTATCTCCGAAAGTGTCTGTTGGGTTGACACGGATCAAGACTGGGATTTGTCACTCCGTATGACGGAGAGGTATCTCTGGGCCCACTCGGTAATGTATCATCATAATGAGCTCAAAGTGACCAAGTGTCTGGTCACGGGATCATGCATTACGGAACGAGTAAAGTGACTTGCCGGTAACGAGAGTGAACGAGGTATTGGGATACCGGCGATCGGATCTCGGGCAAGTAACGTACCGATTGACAAAGGAAATTGTATACGGGGTTGCTTGAATCCTCGACGTCGTGGTTCATCCGATGAGATCATCAAGGAGCATGTGGGATCCAACATGGGTATCCAGATCCCGCTGTTGGTTATTGACCGGAGAGCCATCTCGGTCATGTCTACATGTCTCCCGAACCCGTAGGGTCTACACACTTAAGGTTCGGTGACGCTAGGGTTGTAGGGATATGAATATGCAGTAACCCGAAAGTTGTTCGGAGTCCCGGATGAGATCCCGGACGTCACGAGGAGTTCCGGAATGGTCTGGAGGTAAAGAATTATATATAGGAAGTGCTAGTTCGGCCATCGGGACAAGTTTCAGGGTCACCGGTATTGTACCGGGACCACTGCAAGGGTCCCGGGGGTCCACCGGGTGGGGCCACCCATCCCGGAGGGCCCCATGGGCTGAAGTATGGAGGGGAACCAGCCCTTAGTGGGCTGGTGCGCCCCCCTAGGCCCACCCCTTGCGCCTAGGGTTGAAACCCTAGGGTGGGGGGACGCCCCACTTGCCTTGGGGGGTACTCCACCCCCCTTGGCCGCCGCCCCCTTGGAGATGGGATCTCCAGGGCCGGCGCCCCCCCCCCCCTTGGGGGCCTATATAAAGGGAGGGGAGGGAGGGGCAGCCGGACCCTTGAGTCTTGGCACCCCCTCCTCTCCCCTACTACACCTCTCCTCCTCCGTAGAGCTCGGCGAAGCCCTGCCGGAGTGCTGCTTCTCCATCATCACCACGCCGTCGTGCAGCTGCTGGAGAGATCTTCCTCAACCTCTCCTTCCCCTTGCTGGATCAAGAAGGAGGAGACGTCACGCTAACCGTACGTGTGTTGAACGCGGAGGTGCCGTCCGTTCGGCGCTAGGATCTCCGGTGATTTGGATCACGTCGAGTACGACTCCCTCATCCCCGTTCTTTGAACGCTTCCGCTCGCGATCTACGAGGTATGTAGATGCATCCGATCACTCGTTGCTAGATGAACTCATAGATGGATCTTGGTGAAACCGTAGGAAAATTTTTGTTTTCTGCAACGTTCCCCAACAGTGGCATCATGAGCTAGGTCTATGCGTAGTTCTCCTTGCACGAGTAGAACACAATTTGTTGTGGGCGTAGATGTTTTCAACTTTCTTGCCGCTACTAGTCTTATTTTGCTTCAGCAGTATTGTGGGATGAAGCGGCCCGGACCAACCTTACATGTACGCTTACGTGAGACCAGTTCCACCGACTAACATGCACTAGTTGCATAAGGTGGCTGGCGGGTGTCTGTCTCTCCCACTTTAGTTGGAGCGGATTCGATGAAAAGGGTCCTTATGAAGGGTAAATAGAAGTTGACAAATCATGTTGTGGCTTTCACGTAGGTAAGAAAACGTTCTTGCTAGAACCCTATTGCAGCCACGTAAAACTTGCAACAACAATTAGAGGACGTCTAACTTGTTTTTGCAGCAAGTGCTCTGTGATGTGATATGGCCAAAGTTGTGATGAATGATGAATGATATATATGTGATGTATGAGATGTTCATGTCATTGTAATAGGAATCACGACTTGCATGTCGATGAGTATGACAACCGGCAGGAGCCATAGGAGTTGTCTTTATTTTTGTATGACCTGCGTGTCATTGAGAAATGCCATGTAAATTACTTTACTTTATTGCTAAACATGTTAGCCTTAGTAGTAGAAGTAATAGTTGGCAATCAACTTCATGGAGACACGATGATGGAGATCATGGTGTCATGCCGGTGACAAGATGATCATGGAGCCCCAAGATGGAGATCAAAGGAGCTATGTGATATTGGCCATATCATGTCACTATTATTATTTGATTGCGTGTGATGTTTATCATGTTTTTACATCTTGTTTACTTAGAACAACGGTAGTAAATAAGATGATCCCTCATAATAATTTCAAGAAAGTGATCCCCCTAACTGTGCACCATTGCGACAGTTCGTTGTTTCGAAGCACCACGTGATGATCGGGTGTGATAGATTCCAACGTTCACATACAACGGGTGTAAGACAGATTTACACATGCAAACACTTAGGTTGACTTGATGAGCCTAGCATGTACAGACATGGCCTCGGAACACAGAAGACCGAAAGGTCGAGCATGAGTCGTATAGAAGATACGATCAATATGAATATGTTCACCGATGTTGACTAGTCCGTCTCACATGATGATCGGACACGGCCTAGTTAACTCGGATCATTGTTATACTTAGATGACTAGAGAGGGATGTCTATCTAAGTGGGAGTTCATTGAATAATTTGATTAGATGAACTTAATTATCATGAACTTAGTCTAAAATATTTACAATATGTCTTGTAGATCAAATGGCCAACGTTGTCCTCAACTTCAACGAGTTCCTAGAGAAAACCAAGCTGAAAGACGATGGTAGCAACTATACGGACTGGGTCCAGAACCTGAGGATTATCCTCATAGCTGCCAAGGAAGATTATGTCCTACAAGCACCGCTAGGTGAAGCACTTGTTCTCCCTGCTGAACAAGACGTTATGAATGCTTGGCAGACACGTTCCGATGATTACTCCCTCGTTCAGTGTGGCATGCTTTACAGCTTAGAGCCGGGGCTCCAAAAATGTTTTGAGAGACACGGAGCATATGAGATGTTCGAAGAGCTGAAAATGGTTTTTCAAGCTCATGCCTGGGTCGAGAGATATGAAGTCTCCGACAAGTTCTTCAGCTATAAGATGGAGGAAAACAGTTCTGTCAGTGAGCACATACTCACTATGTCTGGGTTACATAATCGCTTGACTCAGCTAGGAGATAATCTCCCGGATGACGCGGTCATTGACAGAATCCTCCAGTCGCTTCCACCGAGCTACAAGAGCTTTGTGATGAACTTCAATATGCAGGGGATGGAAAAGACCATTCCTGAAGTATTTGCAATGCTGAAATCAGCAGAGGTAGAAGTCAAAAAGGAACATCAAGTGTTGATGGTGAATAAAACCACTAAGTTCAAGAAAGGCAAGGGTAAGAAAAGCTTCAAGAAGGACGGCAAGGGAGTTGCCGCGCCCGGCAAGCAAGCTGCCGGGAAGAAGCCAAAGAATGGACCCAAGCCCGAGACTGAGTGTTTTTATTGCAAGGGAAGTGGTCACTGGAAGCGGAACTGCCCCAAATACTTAGCAGACAAGAAGGCCGACATCATGAAAGGTATATGTGATATACATGTAATTGATGTGTACCTTACCAGTACTCGTAGTAGCTCTTGGGTATTTGATACCGGTGCAGTTGCTCACATTTGTAACTCAAAGCAGGAGCTGCGGAATAAGCGGAGACAGGCAAAGGACAAGGTGACGATGCGCGTCGGGAATGGTTCCAAGGTCAATGTGATCGCCGTCGGCACGCTACCTCTACATTTACCTACGGGATTAGTTTTGAACCTCAATAATTGTTATTTAGTGCCAAGTTTGAGCATGAACCTTGTATCGGGATCTCGTTTAATACAAGATGGCTACTCATTTAAATCCGAGAATAATGGTTGTTCTATTTATATGAGAGATATGTTTTATGGTCATGCTCCGATGGTGAATGGTTTATTCTTAATGAATCTCGAGTGTAATGCTACACATATTCATAGTGTGAATACCAAAAGATGTAAGATTGATAATGATAGTCCCACATACTTGTGGCACTGCCGCCTTGGTCACATAGGTGTCAAACGCATGAAGAAGCTCCATGCAGATGGACTTTTACAGTCTTTTGATTACGAATCATTTGACATGTGCGAACCATGCCTCATGGGTAAAATGACCAAGACTCCGTTCTCAGGAACAATGGAGCGAGCAACCAACTTATTGGAAATCATACATATTGATGTGTGCGGTCCAATGAGTGTTGAGGCTCACGGTGGCTATCGTTATGTTCTCACCCTCACTGATGACTTGAGTAGATATGGGTATATCTATTTAATGAAACACAAGTCTGAGACCTTTGAAAAGTTCAAGGAATTTTAGAGTGAGGTTGAGAATCAACGTGACAGGAAAATCAAGTTCTTGCGATCAGATCGTGGAGGAGAATACTTGAGTCACGAATTTGGCACACACTTAAGAAAATGTGGAATAGTTTCACAACTGACGCCACCTGGAACACCTCAGCGTAATGGTGTGTCCGAATGTCGTAATCGCACTCTATTAGATATGGTGCGATCTATGATGTCTCTTACCGATTTACCGCTATCATTTTGGGGCTATGCTTTAGAGACTGCCGCATTCACTTTAAATAGGGCTCCGTCGAAATCCATTGAGACGACACCGTTTGAATTATGGTTTGGGAAGAAACCTAAGCTGTCGTTTCTAAAAGTTTGGGGATGCGATGCTTATGTCAAGAAACTTCAACCTGAAAAGCTCGAACCCAAATCGGAAAAATGCGTCTTCATAGGATACCCTAAAGAAACTATTGGGTATACCTTCTACCTCAGATCCGAAGGCAAGATCTTTGTTGCCAGGAATGGATCCTTTCTAGAGAAAGAGTTTCTCTCGAAAGAAGTAAGTTGGAGGAAAGTAGAACTTGATGAAGTATTACCTCTTGAACCGGAAAATGGCGCAAGTCAAGAAAATGTTCCTGAGGTGCCTGCACCGACTAGAGAGGAAATTAATGATGATGATCATGAAACTTCAGATCAAGTTGCAACTAAACTTTGTAGGTCCACAAGGACACGTTCCGCACCAGAGTGGTGCGGCAACCCTGTCTTGGAAATCATGTTGTTAGACAACGGTGAACCTTCGAACTATGAAGAAGCTATGGCGGGCCCGGATTCTGACAAATGGCTAGAAGCCATGAAATCCGAGATAGGATCCATGTATGAAAACGAAGTATGGACTTTGACTGACTTGCCCGTTGAGCGGCGAGCCATAGAAAATAAATGGATCTTTAAGAAGAAGACAGACGCGGATGGTAATGTGACCATCTATAAAGCTCGGCTTGTCGCTAAGGGTTATCGACAAGTTCAAGGGGTTGACTACGATAAGACTTTCTCACCGGTAGCGAAGCTAAAGTCCGTCCGAATCATGTTAGCAATTGCCGCATTCTATGATTATGAGATATGGCAAATGGACATCAAAACGGCATTCCTTAATGGTTTCCTTAAGGAAGAATTGTATATGATGCAGCCGGAAGGTTTTGTCGATCCTAAGAATGCTGACAAGGTGTGCAAACTCCAACGCTCGATTTATGGGCTGGTGCAAGCATCTCGGAGTTGGAACATTCGCTTTGATGAGATGATCAAAGCGTTTGGGTTTACGCAGACTTATGGAGAAGTCTGCGTTTACAAGAAAGTGAGTGGGAGCTCTATAGCATTTCTCATATTATATGTAGATGACATACTTTTGATGGGAAATGATATAGAACTCTTGGACAGCATTAAGGCCTACTTGAATAAGAGTTTTTCAATGAAGGACCTTGGAGAAGCTACATATATATTAGGCATCAAGATCTATAGAGATAGATCAAGACGCCTCATAGGTCTTTCACAAAGCACATACCTTGATAAGATATTGAATAACTTCAATATGGATCAGTCTAAGAAGGGGTTCTTGCCTGTGTTGCAAGGTGTGAAATTGAGCTCAGCTTAATGTCCGACCACGGTAGAAGATATAGAAGAGATGAGTGTCATCCCCTATGCCTCAGCCATAGGATCTATTATGTATGCCATGCTGTGTACCAGACCTGATGTAAACCTTGCCGTAAGTTTGGTAGGAAGGTACCAAAGTAATCCCGGCAAGGAACACTGGACAGCGGTCAAGAATATCCTGAAGTACCTGAAAAGGACTAACGAACTGTTTCTCGTTTATGGATGTGACGAAGAGCTCATCGTAAAGGGTTACGTCGACGCTAGCTTCGACACAGATCTGGATGACTCTAAGTCACAAACCGGATACGTGTATATTTTGAATGGTGGGGCGGTAAGCTGGTGCAATTGCAAGTAGAGCGTCGTGGCGGGAACTACATGTGAAGCGGAGTACATGGCAGCCTCGGAGGCAGCACATGAAGCAATTTGGGTGAAGGAGTTCATCACTGACCTAGGAGTCATACCCAATGCGTCGGGGCCAATCAAACTCTTCTGTGACAACACTGGAGCTATTGCACTTGCCAAGGAGCCCAGGTTTCACAACAAGACCAGGCACATCAAGCGTCACTTCAACTCCATTCGTGAAAATGTTCAAGGTGGAGACATAGATATTTGTAAAGTACATACGGACCTGAATGTAGCAGATCCATTGACTAAACCTCTCCCCAGAGCAAAACATGATCAACACCAGAATTCCATGGGTGTTCGATTCATCACAATGTAACTAGATTATTGACTCTAGTGCAAGTGAGAGACTGTTGGAAATATGCCCTAGAGGCAATAATAAAAGCATTATTATTATATTTCCTTGTTCATGATAATTGTCTTTTATTCATGCTATAATTGTGTTATCTGGAAATCGTAATACATGTGTGAATAAATAGACACCAACATGTCCCTAGTAAGCCTCTAGTTGATTGGCTCGTTGATCAACAGATAGTCATGGTTTCCTGACTATGGACATTGTATGTCATTGATAACGAGATCACATCATTAGGAGAATGATGTGATGGACAAGACCCAATCCTAAACATAGCACAAGATCGTATAGTTCGTTTGCTAGAGTTTTTCCAATGTCAAGTATCTTTTCCTTAGACCATGAGATCATGTAACTCCCGGATACCGTAGGATTGCTTTGGGTGTGCCAAACGTCACAACGTAACTGGGTGACTATAAAGGTACGTTACAGGTATCTCTGAAAGTGTCTCATGGGTTGACACGGATCAAGACTGGGATTTGTCACTCCGTATGATGGAGAGGTATCTCTGGGCCCACTCGGTAATGCATCATCATAATGAGCTCAAAGTGACCAAGTGTCTGGTCATGGGATCATGCATTACGGAACGAGTAAAGTGACTTGCCGGTAACGAGATTGAACGAGGTATTGGGATACCGACGATCGGATCTCGGGCAAGTAACGTACCGATTGACAAAGGGAATTGTATACGGGGTTGCTTGAATCCTTGACATCGTGGTTCATCCGATGAGACCATCGAGGAGCATGTGGGAGCCAACATGGGTATCCAGATCCTGCTGTTGGTTATTTTCCGGAGAGCCATCTCGGTCATGTCTACATGTCTCCCAAACCCGTAGGGTCTACACACTTAAGGTTCGGTGACGCTAGGGTTGTAGGGATATGAATATGCAGTAACCCTAAAGTTGTTCGTAGTCCCGGATGAGATCCCGGACGTCACGAGGAGTTCCGGAATGGTCCGGAGGTAAAGAATTATATATAGGAAGTGTTATTTCGGCCATCGGGACAAGTTTCAGGGTCACCGGTATTGTACCGGGACCACGGGAAGGGTCCCGGGGGTCCACCGGGTGGGGCCACCCATCCCGGAGGGCCCCATGGGCTGAAGTGGGGAGGGGAACCAGCCCTTAGTGGGCTGGTGCGCCCCCCAAGGCCCACCCCTTGCGCCTAGGGTTGAAACCCTAGGGTGGGGGGGCGCCCCACTTGCCTTGGGGGGTTCTCCACCCCCCTTCGCCGCCGCCCCCTTGGAGATGGGATCTCCAGGGCCGGCGCCCCCCCCTTGGGGGCCTATATAAAGGGAGGGGAGGGAGGGGCAGCCGGACCCTTGAGTCTTGGCGCCCCCTCCTCTCCCCTGCTACACCTCTCCTCCTCCGTAGAGCTCGGCGAAGCCCTGCCGGAGTGCTGCTTCTCCATCATCACCACACCGTCGTGCTGCTGCTGGAGAGATCTTCCTCAATCTCTCCTTCCCCTTGCTGGATCAAGAAGGAGGAGATGTCACGCTAACCGTACGTGTGTTGAACGCGGAGGTGCTGTCCGTTCGGCGCTAGGATCTCCGGTGATTTGGATCACGTCGAGTACGACTCCCTCATCCCCGTTCTTTGAACGCTTCTGCTCGCGATCTACGAGGTATGTAGATGCATCCGATCACTCGTTGCTAGATGAACTCATAGATGGATCTTGGTGAAACCGTAGGAAATTTTTTGTTTTCTGCAACGTTCCCTGCGTTTACAAGAAAGTGAGTGGGAGCTCTGTAGCATTTCTCATATTATTTGTAGATGACATACTTTTGATGGGAAATGATATAGAACTCTTGGACAGCATTAAGGCCTACTTGAATAAGAGTTTTTCAATGAAGGACCTTGGAGAAGCTGCATATATATTAGGCATCAAGATCTATAGAGATAGATCAAGACGCCTCATAGGTCTTTCACAAAGCACATACCTTGATAAGATATTGAAGAAGTTCAATATGGATGAGTCTAAGAAGGGGTTCTTGCCTGTGTTGCAAGGTGTGAAACTGAGCTCAGCTCAATGTCCGACCACGGCAGAAGATATAGAAGAGATGAGTGTCATCCCCTATGCCTCGGCCATAGGATCTATTATGTATGCCATCCTGTGTACCAGACCTGATGTAAACCTTGCCGTAAGTTTGGTAGGAAGGTACCAAAGTAATCCCGGTAAGGAACACTGGACAGCGGTCAAGAATATCCTGAAGTACCTGAAAAGGACTAAGGAAATGTTTCTCATTTATGGAGGTGACGAAGAGCTCGTCGTAAAGAGTTACGTCGATGCTAGCTTCGACACAGATCTGGATGACTCTAAGTCACCAACCGAATACGTGTATATTTTGAATGGTGGGGCAGTAAGCTGGTGCAGTTGCAAGCAGAGCGTCGTGGCGGGATCTACATGTGAAGCGGAGTACATGGCAGCCTCGGAGGCAGCACATGAAGCAATTTGGGTGAAGGAGTTCATCACCGACCTAGGAGTCATACCCAATGCGTCGGGGCCAATCAAACTCTTATGTGACAACACTGGAGCTATTGCACTTGCCAAGGAGCCCAGGTTTCACAAGAAGACCAGGCACATCAAGCGTCGCTTCAACTCCATTCGTGAAAATGTTCAAGATGGAGACATAGATATTTGTAAAGTACATACGGACCTGAATGTAGCAGATCCGTTGACTAAACCTCTCCCTAGAGCAAAACATGATCAACATCAGAATTCCATGGGTGTTCGATTCATCACAATGTAACTAGATTATTGACTCTAGTACAAGTGGGAGACTATTGGAAATATGCCCTAGAGGCAATAATAAAAGCATTATTATTATATTTCCTTGTTCATGATAATTGTCTTTTATTCATGCTATAATTGTGTTATCCGGAAATCGTAATACATGTGTGAATAAATAGGCACCAACATGTCCCTAGTAAGCCTCTAGTTGACTGGCTCGTTGATCAACAGATAGTCATGGTTTCCTGACTATGGACATTGGATGTCATTGATAACGAGATCACATCATTAAGAGAATGATGTGATGGACAAGACGCAATCCTAAACATAGCACAAGATCGTATAGTTCGTTTGCTAGAGTTTTTCCAATGTCAAGTATCTTTTCCTTAGACCATGAGATCGTTTAACTCCCGGCTACCGTAGGAGTGCTTTGGGTGTGCCAAACATCACAACGTAACTGGGTGACTATAAAGGTACATTACAGGTATCTCCGAAAGTGTCTGTTGGGTTGACACGGATCAAGACTGGGATTTGTCACTCCGTATGATGGAGAGGTATCTCTGGGCCCACTCGGTAATGCATCATCATAATGAGCTCAAAGTGACCAAGTGTCTGGTCACGGGATCATGCATTACCGAATGAGTAAAGTGACTTGCCGGTAACGAGACTGAACGAGGTATTGGGATACCGACGATTGGATCTCGGGCAAGTAACGTACCGATTGACAAAGGGAATTGTATATGGGGTTGCTTGAATCCTTGACATCGTAGTTCATCCGATGAGATCATCGAGGAGCATGTGGGAGCCAACATGGGTATCCAGATCCTGCTGTTGGTTATTGACCGGAGAGCCATCTCTGTCATGTCTACATGTCTCCCGAACCCGTAGGGTCTACACACTTAAGGTTCGGTGACGCTAGGGTTGTAGGGATATGAATATGCAGTAACCCAAAAGTTGTTCGGAGTCCCAGATGAGATCTCGGACGTCACGAGGAGTTCCGGAATGGTCCGGAGGTAAAGAATTATATATAGGAAGTGCTATTTCGGCCATCGGGACAAGTTTCAGGGTCACCGGTATTGTACCGGGACCACCGGAAGGGTCCCGGGGGTCCACCGGGTGGGGCCACCCATCCCGGAGGGCCCCATGGGCTGAAGTGGGTTGGGTAACCAGCCCTTAGTGGGCTGGTGCACCCCCCAAGGCCCACCCCTTGCGCCTAGGGTTGAAACCCTAGGGTGGGGGTGCCCCACTTGCCTTGGGGGGTACTCCACCCCCCCTTTGGCCGCCGCCCCCTTGGAGATGGGATCTCCAGGGCCGGCGCCCCCCCCCCCCTTGGGGGCCTATATAAAGGGAGGGGAGGGAGGGGCAACCGCACCCTTGAGTCTTGGCGCCCTCTCCTCTCCCTGCTACACCTCTCCTCCTCCGTAGAGCTCGGCGAAGCCCTGCCGGAGTGCTGCTTCTCCATCATCACCACGCCGTCGTGCTGCTGCTGGAGAGATCTTCCTCAACCTCTCCTTCCCCTTGCTAGATCAAGAAGGAGGAGACGTCACGCTAACCGTACGTGTGTTGAACACGGAGGTGCCGTCCGTTCGGCGCTAGGATCTCCGGTGATTTGGATCACGTCGAGTACGACTCCCTCATCCCCGTTCTTTGAATGCTTCCGCTCGTGATCTACAAGGTATGTAGATGCATCCGATCACTCATTGCTAGATGAACTCATAGATGGATCTTGGTGAAACCGTAGGAAAATTTTTGTTTTCTGCAACGTTCCCCAACAATGGAAGCGTTGACACAACATAGAGGAAGTAGTCGTACGTCTTCCCAATCCGACCGATCCAAGTATCGAACGTACGGCACATGTCAACGACTTGTGGAAGGCGAGTAGTCTGCACGGCTTGCTCCCGTCCTGGTCACTCTAGCCAGGCCTGTAATGATTTCGCGCGCTCTAATGGATTGGTTTGGAGGCCAATTTCGGTGCAACAAAAAACGAGTTTATTGGAATCTGCTGCTACTCATGGGAACGGAGCCGGAGTTATTGGGATAGACTATCCAGTCCCATCGCCGCCGCCTCCATTGCATCTTTCCTTACCCCAAACCAAAGAAAACCCCCGATAAGCTTCTGGCTCTTCTATGGCGAACTACGAGCTCGATCCACAGCGCTTTGTGCCCCCTGGACATCTCATCGTCGACGGCGGCGATCGTCGGCTTCCACGCACCTTCTTCACGCCCGCCACGCGTCCGCCCCGCCGGCATGAGGACTACATGGTTGCTGAGGTGATGCCGGCGCCGGAGGGGCCGTTCGGCCCGGTGCGGGACGAAGTCGTCCAGTTTCTGCAGAACAGAGGTATTATGGTCCGATCTGCTCAGCCGTGGTTTCATGGGATAGGTCTGTTTCAAGTCAGGGATCCGTCAGTTAGATATACCCTGGTTCAGCATGCACCTTTTCCTTTGGGCAATGATCGTTTTGTCAGATTTATGAAGCATGATGAGGGAGATAATTTCAAAGGAACACATGGTTTTCGTAAGGGTTGGTTAATGTTCATTGGGATTCCCCTGGATTACCGCACCACTGAATACATCTCGCAGGCCGTAGGCACTTTTGGAAAGTTTATTTCTTGGGACAGTGAAGATCCTTATCTTGTCCGGACTTTGGTTGAAGCTAGTTTCCCAGATACGCCTTTGGTTCCAAGGGATGTGGTTTTTGGTGATTATGCAGAGTATGGAGGGCTCAAGTATCTTGGACCGCCACTTGCTATGTTCTTGGCGCGGATTTTGCAGACCAGATGCCAAATGACGAAGACCCTATGCCCTTGGATGGAAACCCTCACCCGTTGCCTGGCAATCTGGTTCCTGATAATTTCATGTTTGTCTTACCCCCATAGCCAATGCTGGGTTGGAATGATGCACCACTTGCTCCACCGCCTCCACTGGTGAATGACGAAGCACCTGGTTGGGGCAATGCCATGTGGGGAGATGAAGCTGACAATGGGCAGGACCCGCTCCCTATTGCTCCCGAACAGGATCAAGTTTCAATAGTAATTGATCAGCCAGAAGGATCTATTTCTGTTGAGCAGCAAGAACAAGAAGTTGAAATCCAGCAACAGCATTATTTGCCCCTTCCAGAACCTCAGCACCCTGTCCTTGCGGAGAATCAGCTTGCCATTGTGCCCTACCATCCCCCTATGATTCAGCAACAGCACATATTTATTAGCATGGCACGCATTGTGGCGGGACCTCCTCTTCCCCCGGATATGATTTGGCAAAGGTCTTTCCAAAACCTTATGTTCGATTTTTCTGTCAAGGAAGTGCCAAGATCTATCTTCCCAAAGCCGATGGGCACAATCATCTACTCCAAGAGGTCGTGGTCCATTGCCTTTGATGAATCAAGGATGATTAGTTGTTTGACTGCTTCACTGCCTCTTGTTCCTGCTGTCAGAAAACCTGTCATGCAGAAGCGCCCTGTGGCCAGAGCTTTATTTGAGGTGCTGCCTGCTGTTTTGGAGTCTGTTTCTGAAGAAGTTGAGTCTGCTAGTTCTGTTGTTCCCGTATCAGTTCAATCAACACCTCTGTTCTCTATGGAGCAATCCTCTGCTCGTAAGCGGAGAGAGAAGAAGAAGACTCCCGTTGTTGATACGTCACTAAGGCGTTGCACTCGGAGCGCGACAAAGTTAGATGGTTACAAAAACGTGGTCTTTGAGCAACTTTCTCTACAGCCATCTAAAAAGTGCCCCCGTGCAAAGCCCATGGAGGACAAGGCCCAGCCCACTTCTGCGGATGATTCCGAAGACGCTCTGCCTACTACACCACCACACACCCCGCTTCATGTTCTTCAAGCTGTGGGGGCGGAGCTGGAGGTTGATCCTGCGCTTCTAACGGTGGACAAGCTTATGGCTAATCCACAGGAGGACTCGTCTGCATCTACCACTTAGTTTTTATGTTACTTTATATGTCAAGGCTGAGGGTGCTGGCTATGTCTGTTTTTATTACTATTGAACTGAGTCCGGGCTGGGATGTGGCACCTTGGGGTACTGAACTTCGCTTTATTTTGGAGGGTATGGCATTATGTGCCACACTCTTATTACTTCTCTACGCAAAGGTTATTCATGAATCATGTCACAACGCGTAGTTGGAAAGTACTATGCTGGAATGTTCGCGGTCTGAATTCAGATGCTAGGCAGCGCTCTATCAGGGAGAAAGTGATAGAGAGTCAGTGTTCAGTGCTTTGTTTGCAAGAAACTAAGTTATCCTCTTGCTCGCTCTCTATCATGAAAAGCATTTGTCCTCAAGGGTTTGATCAATTTGTCGAGTCTCCCTCTAGTGGAGCCTCTGGGGGCCTCTTAACAGCGTGGCGATCTGATATGTTCCGTGGCACCCTACTCGCAGTCAAACCATACGCTATCGTTATGCAATTTACCTTGGTTCATAATAATGAGCAATGGTTTCTGGTTAATGTGTATGGTCCATGTCAGGGTGAGTTGCGCGATGAGTTTGTTTCCTGGATTTACAACTTGGACATTGATCCGAATCAGATGTGGATGTTAATGGGGGACTTCAACTTCATCCGTTCCATTGATAATAGGAATCTCCCCAGGGGTGATATAAATGATATGTTTATTTTCAATGAAATAATTGGCCATTTAGGATTGTTAGAACTTCCTCTAAAAGGACGTAAATTCACATGGTCTAACATGCAAGACAGGCCTCTTCTGGAACAGTTGGACTGGGTTTTTACTTCGGCAAGTTGGATTAACATATATCCCATGACCCAACTGACCCCTTTGGCAAAGACTGCGTCTGATCATGTTCCTTGTCTGGTGGCCATCAGTACAGCAATTCCCAAAGCACATATCTTCAGGTTTGAAAACTTTTGGATTCATCAGGCTGGTTTCATGGAATGTGTGCAGGAGGTTTGGACTCGCCCCACTCGTAAGACCCATATTTCGGCAATAATTGTGGACAAACTGAAAGCTTTGAGGTTTGCATTGAAGAAATGGCAGAAAGGTTTATCACACATCAAAAGGTTGATTGAGAAGTGTAACTGGGTAATTCTTTGGTTAGACAATCTTGAGGATAAGAGATCTTTATCCAGGCCTGAGTTTAATTTCAGGAAAATAATTAAAATGCACCATGAACATCTGCTTCACATGCAATACATGTACTAGAGGAAAAGATGTACAATTAGGTATATCAAAGTGGGAGAGGAAAACTCCAAATTCTTTCAGGCCATGGCAACTGAAAGATTTAGAAAAAACTCTGTTGCGAGCTTGTTGCTGTCAGATGGATCAGTAACGTCTAACCATGAGGAAATGGCCAGAGAATTCTTGACAACCTTCAAAAGTAGAATGGGGACAGTTAAGTCAATTTCTTTGGATGCAAACATATTGTCTCTAATACCCAGGGTCCAGGGTTTGGAGGTGCTCACAAAACCTTTTGAATTAAAAGAAATTGAGCAGGTTATCAAGGACTTGCCTATTGATAAGGCCCCTGGACCTGATGGCTTTAACGGGCTCTTTTTAAAAAAGTGTTGGCATATAATTTCTGCTGATTTTATACAGCTGGTTAAAGAGTTTCATGCTGGAACAGTGCAGTTAGAAAATTTGAATGATGCATTCATCACCCTGGTCCCAAAGAAGCAGACACCTAAGGGTGTGGGAGACTTTAGGCCAATTTCTCTAACCTCTGTCGGTCTAAAGTTCCTTACAAAGCTTGCTGCTAACAGATTCCAACAGGAGATCACCAAATGTGTGCATAAAAATCAATATGGTTTCATCAAATCAAGAACAATCCAGGATTGTCTTGCTTGGACCTTTGAGTATATCCATCAGTGCAATCAGTCTAAAAGGCCCATCCTTTTGCTTAAGTTGGACTTTGAAAAGGCTTTTGATTCTATCCAGCATGAGGCCATCATAAAGATCTTAATTGCAAAAGGTTTTGATGAAAGGTGGATTGTTTGGATCAAGCAGTTGTTGTCTTCTAGCACTTCTTCTGTCCTTCTAAATGGAGTCCCTGGTAATCACTTTAAATGCAAATGTGGAGTCAAGCAAGGAGACCCAATTTCTCCTTTACTATTTGTTATTGCGGCTGATCTCTTGCAGACTTTAATTAACAATCTTCTCCAACAAGGTTTAATAAGCAGGCCCCTGCTTACCCATGATCCTGATTTCCCAGTGGTCCAATATGCTGATGACACACTGTTGTTCTTAAATGTTGATATAAGTCAATTGAGGTCTCTGAAATCAGTTTTGAATTCCTTCACACAGGCAACTGGACTCCAGATCAATTTCCATAAATCCTCCATGTATCCTATCAATGTAGGTGAGCAGGATGCTTCTGACCTGGCTGCCTTGTTTGGTTGCAAATTAGGCAATATGCCTTTTACCTATCTGGGTCTGCCAGTGGGGACCACCAGGCCCAAAATTGTGGACCTCCTTCCTCTTGTGGATTGTATGGAGAGAAGATTGACAGCAAGTTCTTGGTTCTTGCCCCAAGGGAGCAGATTGCAATTAGTCAATTCTGTCATTTCTTCATTGCCTATCTTTTTCCTATGTAGTTTGTCAATTCCTCAGGGTATTTTAAAACAATTGGAAAGAATCCAAAGGTAGTGTTTATGGAGGAAATATGGTCAGGAAAGGGGACAATCACTGGCGGCTTGGCAACTTGTTTGCAGACCTAAATCAAAGGGGGGGCTTGGGATCTTAAACCTTGGACTGCAGAATGATGCTCTCTTATTGAAACACCTCAGCAAATTTTATAACAAGATGGATGTGCCCTGGGTACAGTTAGTTTGGGATTCTTACTATTTTGAAAGGATTCCACATGATACTGTTCTCTGTGGCTCCTTTTGGTGGAAAGATGTATGCAAGTTGATGGATAATTTCAGAGCAGTTACTTCGGTTGATGTTCATAGTGGAGATACAATGCAGTTCTGGTCTGACTATTGGCAAATTGGGAACAGTTCGGTTCCTCTGCAAGAGCGATTTCCTAGGCTATTTTCTTTTTGTCTCCACAAAAACCTCTTAGTCAAGGAAGCCTTTCAGGCTAGTACTTTTCAGGACCTTTTATACTTGCCTCTTACTGAACAAGCCTTCCAAGAACTGCAGCAGCTCTCCTCTTTAATGGGGTCTTTCCATTTGGACAATCAATCTCATGACCACTGGGGATGGAGGCATGGCAAGAAATAAGAATATACAGCAAAAAAGTTTTATGATTTTGTCTATCAGCCAATGGTACCAAACCCCATCCTGGGGTGGATATGGAAAAGTTGATGTACTATGTCGATCAAGATGTTTGCTTGGCTTGTCATCATGGACAGGGTTAACACCAAGGACATGATTCAAAGGAGACATTGGAGGATTAATGAAGGACCAGAATGTGTTCTTTGTCTGACTGGAACTCTAGAGGACAGAAATCACCTATTTTTCGAGTGCAATTTTAGTGCTCGAGTATGGAACTACCTACAAATTGAATGGAAAAATGGTGACGATATGGTGGAAATTGCTCATCATGCAAGGAAGGATTTCAACAAACCTTTTTTTGGGGAGGTGGTTTTCACGGCCTGGTGGAATATTTGGAAGATCAGGAATGATAGAGCTTTCAGGAACATTCAACCATCTTTCAGGGCCTGGAGGAATAGCTTCATTCATGATCTCACTCTGCTCTCTCACAGAATCAAACGGCAATTTAGAGACGCCCTTCTTAAGTGGATTGATTTTCTTCCTCCTTGAGGAGAGTTCCTTATTTGCTTTCCTTGTTTCTTTGAAATTTATAGGTATAGTGCACCCCTCCCTTGTATAGCCTTTATTCCTTCTTTCTTTCTTTGTTCTTTTATTTCTTTCCTCACCTTGAGGAAACCCTGTATGTGTTTGCTTTACTAATAAAATGCTGTGGGGTGCAAGCCCTGCAGTCTTCATGGTCAAAAAAAATGTGCGGCACCTCCGAGTTCTGCACACGTTCAACTCGGTGACGTCCCTTGAGCTCCGATCCAGCCGAGTGTTGAGAGAGAGTTTCGTCAGCACGACGGCATGATGACGGTGATGATGTTCTACCGACGCAGGGCTTCGCCTAAGCACCGCTACGATATGACCGAGGTGGAATATGGTGGAAGGGGGCACCGCACACGGCTAAGGAATGATCACGAAGATTAACTGGTGTGTCATGGGGTGCCCCCCTGCCCCAATATATAAAGGAGGGAGGGGGGAGGTGCGGCCGTCCCCTAGGGGTGCGCCTGGAGGAGTCCTACTCCCACCGGGAGTAGGACTCCCCCCCTCTTGCCTTGTTGGAGAAGGAAAGGGGAAGGGAAAAGAGGAAAGGGGGGCGCCCCCCCCCCTTCCTTGTCCTATTCAGACTAGGGGGAGGGGGCGCGGCCTGCCCTGGCCGGACCTCCTCTTCTCCCTTAGGGCCCATGTAGGCTCATTAACCCCCGGGGGGTTCCGGTAACCCCTCGGTACTCCGATAAAATCCCGATTTCACCCGGAACGATTCCGATATCCAAATATAGGCTTCCAATATATCAATCTTTATGTCTCGACCATTTCGAGACTCCTCGTCATGTCCGTGATCACATCCGGGACACTGAACAACCTTCGGTACATCAAAACACAAAAAAAAACCTAATTACAATCGTCATCGAACTTTAAGCGTGTGGACCCTACGGGTTCGAGAACTATGTAGACATGACCGAGACACGTCTCCGGTCAATAACCAATAGCGGAACCTGGATGCTCATATTGGTTCCTACATATTCTACGAAGATCTTTATTGGTCAAACCGCATAACAACATAGGTTGTTCCCTTTGTCATCGGTATGTTACTTGCCCGAGATTCGATCATCGGTATTCCAATACCTAGTTCAATCTCGTTACCGGCAAGTCTCTTTACTCGTTTCGTAATACATCATCCCGCAATTAACTTATTAGTTGCAATGCTTGCAAGGCTTGAGTGATGTGTATTACCGAGAGGGCCCAGAGATACCTCTCCGACAATCGGAGTGACAAATCCTAATCTCGAAATACGCCAACCCAACAAGTACCATCGGAGACACTTGTAGAGCACCTTTATAATCACCTAGTTACGTTGTGACGTTTGGTAGCACACAATGTGTTCCTCTGGTAAACAGGAGTTGCATAATCTCATAGTCATAGGAACATGTATAAGTCATGAAGAAAGTAATAGCAACAAACTAAACGATCAAGTGTTATGCTAACGGAATGGGTCAAGTCAATCACATCATTCTCCTAATGATGTGATCCCGTTAATCAAATGACAACTCATGTCTATGGTTAGGAAACATAACCATCTTTGATCAATGAGCTAGTCAAGTAGAGGCATACTAGTGACATATTGTTTGTCTATGTATTCACACATGTATTATGTTTCCGGTTAATACAATTCTATCATGAATAATAAACATTTACCATGATATAAGGAAATAAATAATAACTTTATTATTGCCTCTAGGGCATATTTCCTTCATCATCCACCCCCACCGGGAACTGTTCATCCAACCCCCCCCCCCCCCCCCCCGCAACACTCACTGTTCATCCAGAGGCAGCATCGATCGGCTTCAGTTAGCAGCAGTAGCGAAGGAATCGCTCGATCGGGTTCAGTTAACAGCCATCGATCGATCGCTCGGGTTCAGTAACGCGTAGCCTGCAGTGCAATCGCTCGGGTTCAGTTAGAGCCCAACGCCTCGCTCGGGTTCAGTTAGAGCCAACGCCTCGCACACACGCACATACGTGTATGAGAGAAACACGCATCACTCGGCCCCCGACCTCCCACCGTAACCGGGAACTCCCCGAAATTTTCCTCCCCCTCGCTTCTACCATGGTTTTTTTCGTCATGGACGGCCCAAAGAATGTCATGCAGCTGCGTCTCCGGCCCGCCCAGGACGAAAAGCCCATTTTCTGTCATGATTTTTTGTCATAGAAGTTGGAGCCCACCACATCTATGATGATACCGGGTTTTGTCACAATTATCGTCATAGAAGTGTCATATGTATGACAGAAAAAAATTTCGTTCGGCCCAAAATGTCATGGATGTGTCTTTTTTTTGTAGTGTATAGGGGGTCGCAATAGTTTTCGAGGGTAGAGTATTCAACCCAAATTTATAGATTCTACACAAGGGGAGCCAAAGAATATTTGAAGGTATTAGCAGCTGAGTTGTCAATTCAACCACACCTGGAGATTAGTTATCCGCGGCAAGTAATCAGTAGCACAGTAGTTTGATAGTTTTGATAGTAGTGACAGCAGCAATAGTAACAGTATCAATGATAGCAGTAATTTTGTAGCAAGCATAACAGTGATGATAGCAGTAATAACTTAGCAGAAACAATATAAGATAAATTCGTAGGCATTGGATCAGTGACTTGTTGGATGATATTCATCATGTGACAGTTATAACCTAGGGTGATTCGGCACTAGCTCCAGTTCATCGATATAATGTAGGCATGTATTCCATAAATAGTCATACATGCTTTATTAAAAGAACTTGCATGACATCTTTTGTCCTACCCTCCCGTGGCAGCAGGGTCTATATTGGAAACTAAGGGATATTAAGGCCTCCTTTTAATAGAGAACCGGAACAAAGCATTAACACAAAGTGAATACATGGACTCCTCAAACTACGGTAATCACCGGAAGAAGTCCCGGTTATTGTCACTCCGGGGTTACCGGATCATAACACGTAGTAGGTGACTATAACTTGCAAGATCGTATCTAGAACATGGATATAATGATGATAACATAAACAGTTTAGATCCGAAATCATGGCACCCGGGCCCAAAGTGATAAGCATTAAGCATGGCAAAGTCATAGCAACATCAATCTAGAAACATAGTGAATACTAGGGATCAAGCCCTAACAAAACTAACTCGACTACATGATGAATCACATCCAACTCCTCACCGACCAGTGAGCCTATGAAGGAATTACTCACTCCCGGTGGGGAGCATCATGGAATTGGCGATGGAGAAGGGTTGGTGATGATGAAGAACGAAGATCCCCCTCTCTGGAGCCCCAAACGGACTCCGGATCTAGCCTCCCAAGGAAGAACAGGAGGTTGCGGCGGCTCCATCTCGTGGATCGCGATAATTTTTTCTCCCTGATTTTTTCTCCAAAAAAGGATTTTATAGCGTTGGTTTCAGGGTCAGCGGAACCACCAGGTGGGGACAACCCACCTGGGCGCGCCAGGAGAGGGGGGCACGCGCTAGTGGGTTGTGCCCACCCAGGTGCCCCTCTCCAGCAGGTCTTGGCTCCAGAAATTCTTATTATTGATATAAAAAATCCTCGCAAAGTTTCGTTCCATTCCAGAACTTTTATTTCTGCACAAAAACAATACCATGGTAGTTCTGCTGAAAACATCGTCAGTCTGGGGTTAGTTTCATTCAAATCATGCAAATTATAGTCCAAAACAAGAGGGAAAATGTTAGGAAAAGTAGATACGTTGGAGATGTATCAGTGCCCGTCCGCTGCATGCCTCGAGAAGTGAGGGAGATGGACGAGACATCTCATAACTCCCCTTCTTCTCTCCAGTCACCCCACTCCCATTCACATCGTGCTCTCTCTCTCTCTCTCCATCTCCCTCACCGCCCCTTCGTGCTCTCCTCCAATGGCACACCCGCCGCCGCGTTGCCCCCTCACTCCCATCATCGCCAGCAGCAACCCAATCTAAGATCAATTGGTGGCCGGCCTCGCTATCAGTGGCATTGACCTCATGGCGGCCATCCGCGCGTCATCCCCCTTCTGCATCAGGTCGCGTCCTCCAACCAATGCGGTGTTAGCTGCTCCGGCTCTACCTCTGTATCTGGACCTGTTGGTCCTGGGTTCGAATGTGCTGCCGAAGGGGACCCCATCGGGTGCGTCGCTGTTGGGAACCCAGTGGTCGAAGGGTTTTTTAACCCCATTCGGGCGTTTTTGCATCGAGCACGACAGGACCATGGATGACGGCGCCCTCTTCCTCTACCTCATGCATCACTAGGAGCACCAGCACATCGGCGATGGCCCTGGGCATGTCCAGGGCATCCTCTTTGGTCGTCCCCGTGTTCCCACCAGGGTTTGCTCCTCGGCCGGCGTATGCTCCAACGGCAACCACTTCGGTAAGTTCCGTTTTTTCCTTTGCTCGTAGATGTAGTTTAGGGTTTGTGTGTAGTGAGTACTAGGATTGGAATGGATTCTATTGCAATTGAATCGATTCTAATCCATTATTGTTAACTGAAAGTGTAGATGGCAACTACCTCGGGTGTGGATGCAAAATTGTTGCATAAGCATGCCATCCTCTTAGATTGTTACATTTATGCTCCTCGGGTGTTGATGATGGATTGATGCTAGATTGGTTTTGATGCTAGATTGGTGCACTAGATTCTTCATTGATGATACAATGTTCGTTGATGCCACTGACTCTTGTTGTTCGTAGTTAGGGCTTATGCATGATCTTAGTACGTGCGTGCTTAGTGTTGGTAGGACCAATTTCCATGCTCACGTACGTTGTAGGACCATTGTGTTTGCTCACATAGGTAGTAGGAAACAATGTGAATGAATGCATCCATAGCACTGATGATTGGCAACTGCCACTGATCAGTGACAGTTGCACTTGGTATGTGCTATGTTCGGATCATAGCAGTGATCGTTTGCAACTGCTACTCATCAGACGCAGTTGCCATTAATCAGTGCAATGATCTGATAATGTTATGTTACTAACACACATCATCTTACCTGATAAGATCGTCAGGACAGAATGGGATGTAGCCGGTGAAGGAGCGCAGGTGGTGGTTGGCACCGAGGACGCCGATGACCTGATCACGACGAACCGGTGGCTGAAGATGGTGAACCTCCTTGGCAGGTCCATGGACGCAAGTCGAGGATCGGCCACGAGGAGCGGGCATGAGAGCCGCTACGCTTCTACGTCCAGATCAAGAACGAGGAGGATATCGTCATCTTGAAGCCTCCTCGCGTCATTAGGCTCTCAGCAAACAAGTGGTGCGAGTTCTAGGTGCACGTCCCGACCTTCTAGGACCAGATGGTCCTTGGGAGAGCTGAAACTATTTCTGTCATCGCCATAGGATCGTCCTGGCGACCTCCTCGTCCTGCAGTTCTCTGGCCTAGGCCTAAAGGTGCAGATCTACAACTGAACAACTCCGTCATGTGCAGGGTGCGCTGCCAGAGGCATAGCTTCATCGACAACATCGGTCTCGCCCTCTAGATCGTTAGTATGTCTGTCGTTATGTCTGAGCTTGCCATGCTGTTAGTCTGAACCTGTCATTATGTCATTAAGATGTTGGTAAATTGTCCATATTTTTCCCGGGTTCAGCACCCTGTCATTATGTCATTAGGATGCCTGCTACTTAAACTTATCTACTAATGTGCTATTCTTATGCATATTTCCGTGATGTGTTTATGTCTATTTACTTGCTACTGTTATCTCTTGTGTTGCCTACTGCGAAGTGCTACTAATGTGGTGATAAGACCACCACATTTGAAAGGGGTGAGCAGAATACGTACGTGCACGCAGCCAAATAGCTGTGGTTTGCATGTGTTCACCCTTGAAACACATATGCGGGTAACCAAACAGCGGGACCTAAAATGGCCATTGATGCAATGCGGGCAACCAAACAACACGCAGATGTTGGTTTTTTGCGTGTTTTTGTCCAACCAGACTCAATTGGATCAAGCATACAATGCAGGGAATTCATAGATGACAATCAAACACATCCTGATTGATTCTTGCTGTCGGCCAAATACACATGCTTACTTGATCGTTGATTGATTCTTGCGACCGGCCAAATACATATGCGTATGCACGGAGCCTAATTCAACAGAGAATATCGCTGGTTTAACTGGTATAGGCCATTGAGCTTACATTTGGATCAATAGCAGAAGGATTGACAACTAATTAGTGGAAAAGACTAAATTACCCTTTTAAAGTTTTTATGAAGCGGACCTCTTGAGAGAATTGAAAAACAAACGTGCAAGTCTCAGCACATCCATCTTTTTAGCAACATGGAAGGTTATACTCAAAAGTGCACCGACTAGAGACGATTGTAATAATCAGGGCTCCTTTGATTCAAAGGATTTTCATAGAAATTTTGAAAGATTAGAATCCTTAGGTCTTTTCCCTACGTTGCTTGCTCCATTCATATGGTTAATCCTATAAACATTTTTTCAAGGAGTTTTTGTACTACTTCCCATAAGATTTCTAGCATCCACTCAGACCTATTTAAAAGAATCCTTTATTTTTCCTATGGTGCAGTCAAACAATCCAAAATCATGTAGGATTAAGGCGAGCATGACATTTAAATCCTATATTTTCCTATTCCCCTGTTTTTAGAATTCTGCGAGGCCCTCGGGATGCCGGGAAAAGAGAGTTTTGGGGTACGCCTTAGGCAGCATCTGAATTCGGGGTGAAATGTGATTACAGTTGTGAGTCAGCAACGATTCAGGAATTGGGATATAGAGAACATGATTCACTGTCCTTCACAACAAGCAGCCCTACACGCGCCCTGAAGACCGTCCACTCCCTGTGGTGGTTATGTAACGGCATCGACAAAATTTGCCATGAACCATGGCAACCGAGCACACGGTGCAGGAGCTCACATCTTCAATGAGCAATCCTTCCCTCCCAAGCATCTATACCGAGAGTGTCAATTCTCAGCCGGCTGGGTTTCAAATAAACCCAAAGATGTAGTACAAGTCGAAACTCAAAAACATAGCAACCATTAACAGAATGCATCAAATTCAGTACTCACATTGGTTGTCAAATCAAACTTAGTGGATGATCTATTGTTCCATCTCCATTTTCCGTAACAGGTGATGCAGCACTCAAACAATGATTACAGTTATCAAACTATAACTCATCTAGATGAAGAAAATGGTCAGACACAAATTCCTGGTTCAGAGAAGGAAAAGGCTGACCATGGAAAAGGTGATTTATGTATGATGGATAGCGCACCGTCACCCATGCAATGTTTGCAAAACTGCAACGGTGATTAGGTGAATATATAATCCTGTAAGATTGTGGTTTTTCATCCTCAAGTGATAAAATCAACGAGCCAACAATCTTTCCCACAATTCTAGCAACCGATATACGATGCACTTAATGTTGGGGAACGTAGCAATAATTCAAAAAAATTCCTACGTGTCATCAAAATCAATCTAGGAGATGCTACCAACGAGAGAGAGGGAGTGCATCTTCATACCCTTGAAGATCGCTAAGCGGAAGCGTTACAAGAACGCGGTTGGTGGAGTCGTACACGCAGCGATTCAGATCGCGGTCCATTCCGATCTAAGCGCCGAACAACGGCGCCTCCGCGTTCAACACACGTACAACCTGGGAACGTCTCCTCCTTCTTGATCCAGCAAGGGGAGAGGAGAAGTTGGGCAGAACTCTGACAGCATGACGGCGTGGTGGTGATGGAGCTCGTGGTTCTCCGGCAGGGCTTCGCCAAGCGCTACGGAGGAGGAGGAGGTGCAGGAGAGGGGGAGGGGCTGCGCCATGGGAAGGGTGCGGCATCCCTCCCACCCCCCCCCCCCACTATATATAGGGGCAAGGGAGAGGGGGCCGCCCCCCTCAGATCCCATCTAGGGGAGGGGCGGCGGCCAGGGAGGGGAAACTTGCCCCCAAGCCAAGGGGGCGCTCCCTTTAGGGTTTTCCTCAACCCTAGATGCATGGGCCCTAGGGGGAATAGCACCCAGCCCACTTAGGGGCTGGTTCCCCTCCACATACATCCCATAGGGCCCTCTGGGGCAGGTGGACCCTCCCGGTGGACCCCAGAACCCTTTCGGCGGTCCCGGTACAATACCGGCAACCCCCGAACACTTCCGGTGACCGTATGAGGACTTCCCATATATAAATCTTCACCTCCGAACCATTCCGGAACTCCTCGTGACATTCGGGATCTCATCCGGGACTCCGAACAACCTTCGGTAACCGCATACTATTTCCCATAACAACTCTAGCGTCACCGAACCTTAAGTGTGTAGACCCTACGGGTTCGGGAACCATGTAGACATGACCGAGACATCTCTCCGGCCAATAACCAACAGCGGGATCTGGATACCCATGTTGGCTCCTACATGTTCCACGATGATCTCATCGGATGAAGCACGATTCAATCAATCCCGTATGCAATTCCCTTTGCCTATCGGTATGTTACTTGCGTGAGATTCGATCGCCGGTATCCCCATACCTCGTTCAATCTCGTTACCGGCAAGTCTCTTTACTCGTTCTGTAACGCATGATCCCATGGCTAACTCCTTAGTCACATTGAGCTCATTATGATGATGCATTATCGAATGGGCCCAGAGATACCTCTCCGTCATACAGAGTGACAAATCTCAGTCTCGATTCGTGCCAACCCAACAGACACTTTCGGAGATACCTGTAGTGCACCTTTATAGCCACCCAGTATGTTGTGACGTTTGGTACACCCAAAGCATTCCTACGGTATCCGGGAGTTGCACAATCTCATGGTCTAAGGAAATGATAATTGACATTAGAAAAGCTTTAGCAAACGAACTACACTATCTTGTGCTACGCTTAAGATTGGGTCTTGTCCATCACATCATTCTCCTAATGATGTGATCCCGTTATCAATGACATCCAATTTCCATGGTCAGGAAACCATGACCATCTATTGATCAACGAGCTAATCAACTAGAGGCTTATTAGGGACATATTACGATCTATGTATTCACACATGTATTGCGATTTCTGGTTAATACAATTATAGCATGAATAATAGACAATTATCATGAACAAGGAAATATAATAATAACCATTTTATTATTGCCTCTAGGGCATTTTTCCAACACTTAAACCATGATGAAAGCACATACAGCTCCAAAACAAACAAACAAACAAACAAACAAACAAAAGTTGTGTGGTCCCTGCAAACTCCTACAAGAGTTGTATTTTTTTGAGAATCGCTGAGGGAGGAGTCCCTCCGCCTGAATATATTGCTCAAAGTGGTCATAATGCCAGGAGAGTGATCCAATTTATAAGGAAAACCGGATCGAAAACCTTAACAAATTGACCCCGTTTATGAGGAAAAACGAGCCAAAAACCAGACAAGTAACAAGTGTAACAAGGAAAGGAGAGGAACAGGACGCCCAACATAAGGCAAGACCTAGCTAGCATACTAACAGGACCAGGTAGATGAGTGATGCGTCGAGGGATCACAATACCAAAACTCTACAAACAGCCTAACGCACCGCACCGCGTGCGTATCAAACCCCACGGCACAACAAAGGAGCATCCACAAACAACGAGTGCCAAAGCTTAACATGAACCTTGACTGAGTGCTCCGCCACGGAAGTTCAAGACGATTAGCAAGTCAGGGAGGCGTCATTGCGTCGTCATTGAGCAAAGATGAACCAAGACGAGACCAAGAGCCCGAGGCTCGCCTCAACAGAACAGGGTCATGAGCATGCATAGTAGCAGGCTGGAGACCACACGTAGGACAGCCGAAGAGAAACACTTGAAGAAGAACACACCACCCTCGGTCCTGAGCAGGCCGCACCACCACCACTAAACGCACCACCCACAACCACACACAGCAACAGAAGCCGTTGTTTGGGTCTCCAAGACGACGCCTCCAAGGAGGTAGTGTTGTCGAGCACACAACACCGTCATCCGATCCGGCAAGCCCGATCTTGGATTTTTACCCGGAGACCACAAACTAAGAACTGTAGGTGCTGTAGCTCCACGACGACACCTCCTACGAGGAAAACGGCGTCCGTAGACGCCGCTGTCGCCGGCATCAGCAAAGCCGATGCAGGGTTCTCACCCGGAGTTTGAGCACATCCATATAGCAAGACGACAGCCAACCACCACCGTCGTCGAACCCTCCAACGATGAAGAAGCACAACAAACCACCTCAGCCAGCCGCACCTCGCGGAGACCACCGACGGCCAAACTCAACACTAGATGCCGGATCCACCAATGATCGTCCGGACGCAGAGCCACCGGACACAACGCGAGCCACCGTGCCCCATCAAGCGCCAGAGTGCCGCCGAGACTTCTCGAGCAACAGAACGACGCCTTCAAGAAAGGAACGACGCCATGATGCCGCCGCCGCCAGGTCCGGAGGCTGGACCAAGGGTTTCCCCTGAGCACGAGGGAGGCAGTCGGATATGGGCCAAAGCAATGCCGGACGGCACACACGGGCGTCGCCATTGCAAGCCTCGGCGTCGCGAAGCAGGGATTTCCCCCAGCCCAAGATCCGAAATCCAAAGTTCAGGAGCAGCTCAGCACAACTGCCTCCGCCATCTCCGCCACACACGGAGCCGAACCATCCACCGCCAAGGACCGCCACCAACTAACCAATCCACTACGCCGGCCAGATCCAAGCCACCGGCGCCAAGACAGCCAGCAGCCGAGAAAAGGCAAAGAGCCACCTTTCCCAGTGCACTGGCTAGAGCAACCGGAGCAGGCCCGCCGGACTCCGTGCCTGACACCCGGCCTCAATTTTTTTAGTCCACAAATCAACATATATTATTTAATACTAGCATTTTACAGATACATAGAAAAAACAGAATATTTTTTAACTTGTAAATATCTTTTTGATTTTTTTTATTCCAGGATCATAGAGCATGGGGGGGGGGGGGCAAAATAATGCTCTCAGTACCAGCCCAAACAATTTTAGTCGAAACAGAACAACAATCAACATAATGTACCAAATTCCGCCCTTGTTTAGTTTCAGTCAATGATCTAGTTCATCTCAACATACGTCAACAGATCATGCATCATTCACTCAACCTTATTGGTCTAGTAATTGTTCTAGCTTTTTTTTAACACAATTGTTCTCCTACCTGGAAAAAAAGTCATACATTCATCCGCGGACGGATAGGGAGTCTGTTTTGCGGCACCGCGTTGGATATGCCCTGAAAGGTTATACTCAAAAGTGCACTGACTAGAGACGATTGCAATAATCAGGATTCAGGATGCGAGCAAAGCGAGTTTCAGGATAAGCCATGGGAGTATCTGAATTCGGGGTGAAATGCCATTACAGTTGTAAATCAGTAAAAACTCAGAACACTGTGATATTACAGAACATGATTCCCCGTCCTTCACACCAGGCAGCCGTACACACGCCCTGAAGAACATCCCTTGTGTTGTGGTTATATAACAGCATCAACACAATTTGCCATCAACCCCGGCCACCAAGCCGACAGTGCAGGAGCTCAGATCTTTGCGGATCAGTCCTTTCCTCCTGGAGCATCTTGACCACGGTGGCCGACGCCGACTACAGCGAAAATTCTCCCAAGACAGACTACTCCAAAGCAACAATCTCAAATGTGTAAACAGATCAGCGAAACTTATCGACTTACCATACCAGCTATGGCCTATGAGGAGCTTCAGCTCACAACATCAGCATCGACATAGTCAGAGTGTCAATTCTCAGGCAGCCGAGTTTCAAATAAGCCCAAAGATTTAGTACAAGTCAAAACTCAAAAACATAGCAACCATAATGAACAGAACGCATCAAATTCAGCACTCACATTGGTTGTCAAACCGAACTTGGTGGATGATCTGTTCCATCTCAATTTACTGTAGCAGGTAATGCAGTACTCATAAAATGATTACATTTATTAAATTCTAACTGATCTAGCTGAAGAAAATGCTAAGAGACAAATTCCTGGTTCACAGAAGCAAAAGGCCGACAATGGAAAAGGTTGAGATTTATGTATGATGGACAGCGCACCCTCACCCATGCAGTGACTGCAAAACTGCAATGGTGATTAGGTGAATATATAAACCTGTAACATTGAGTTTTTCATGTTCAAGTAATAAAATCAACGAGCCAACAATCTTTCTCACAACTCTAGTAACCGATGTATGATGCACTTAAACCATGATGAAACATTGCGGAGTATCTTCAGAATGCAGGTGCTAGCAGAGCGAGTTGCAGAGTACACATCAGGAGTATCCGAATGCGGTAATAAGAATGAAACATTGCTGCCATTTAGATGGTTAGTGAAGATTCAAAACATGTGAACCTACAGCAGGATCCTTCATACCGCAACATCAGTTGGCAGTTTCCCTTGGCAAGCAGCTGCGTAGGCTTCAGCAAGGCCTGGAAGAACATGCCTATGAGCATCTATATGCCTGCGCTGAAACGTCTTCTCACTAGGCGTGATCATCGTGTAGAAGCTCTGATCTTTCTGAATCAATCCTTTCTCCTGGAGCGCCTTCATCACATAATGCCGAGGAACCAGTCGGCACTTCAGGCTGTACATCAGGATTGAGGGCCTGGTAAGGATGTACCTAGTGTCAACACCGACCACCTTGGTCAGGAACTCCTTAGCACGGCGAAGCTTCTCCCCAGAGATCCTCAGCAGCGTTGGGTTTATCCTCACCACGTTGGTCACCTCAGCCTCAGACCACCCAAGAATCTCCTCGAAGAGCTTGAGCTTGGCTGCCATCGTCTCGGCCCCAAGGCCCGTCGTCGTGGTCACTGCCTGCTTGAACATAAGCGAACCGCGAGGCACGCCAAGCTTATCTGCACGCTCCAGGATGGACATCACGGTCTTGGGGCTGCTGGTGAGCAATCTCGAGTTTGGCACGCACATCTTGGCAATATCGTCGGCACTTACCCCACTCTCCAGTAGCACCGCGATGTTGGGCTTGACCACACGCTCGAGGTCCGACGTGAGGAGGTAGTAGTTGCGCTTGAGGATGCGGATGAACTTCTCCGGCGAACCCAGGAAGTGCAACCAGAACCCGAGCTTCTCCTGGATGCTGATGGAGCGGAAGACGCCAGGGGCCATGCGGAGGAAGGACCGGACGTGGTCCTCGGAGAGGCCATAGCCGCGAAAGGTGGCGACGCGGGCCTTGAGGGTGTTGTCGACGCTGCAGTTGAGGATCCGCGGGTCGCGGGCGACGACGTGCGCGATGTCGGCCTTGGAGAAGCGGAGGGTGGGGCCGGCGAGGTAGGCGAGGACGGAGTCGGCGTTGGAGGTGGACTTACAGTGGGAGACGTGCTTGGCAGCCTTGAGGGCTTGCTCCGGCGTGAGGCCGCAGGTGGTGACGAGGTAGTCGTCGACGGCGAATGGGGCCGGCGGGGCGTCGGTGGCCGCCGAGGTGGATAAGAGGGCCCGACGGAGAGAGAAGATCACGGGTGAAGCTGGGAGACGGAGCGAGAACAGTTGCTTGTGGAAGAGAAGCATCGCGGCGGCGGCGGCGGCGGCGGCGGAGTATGTATTGCAGGAGAGTCCGCCCCTCCGTCTTTGACCTCTCGTGGCCTCGCAGCAAAACTACTTTAATCCTACAAGTTGTTGGGCCCGATTGGGAGAACGAAAACTCTAGTCCAGTTCACTCTTGGGCCTAAAATGACACCACTTTATTCCTACAAGTTGTTGCTCTCCTACCGGGAACTCCTATGTGACGCATTCTGCGTCAACTAGGTGCGGCTTCGCACAGGAGCAGCTGACTGGCGGGCTTTGTGGGCCGCAAGGCGCGCGTTTCCCTGGTTTTGAACTGTTTCTACCGCTTCGTTGATTCTGCTTCGCGAAGCTGTTCCACTGATTGTTGTCCCTGTTGTTTTCCACTGTTTCTTCTGTTTCTACTGTTTCTTCTGTTTTCCTTGTATAAACTAAACAATGGTACAGTTTCAACTGTTTCACAAAGAAACATGAAAGACAAAAACCTTGAATTTATTAAACAATGGTTGTAGGTTCCATTTTTATGAAACCAGGTGTTGTTCCTATTGATTCAACTAGTTTTTAATTATAAAAAAACATGAAATTTCATTTTACATTTATTACAAAGTGGTACTTCTAAAACTGTCATAAAGATGGTAAGCTTACATCTTGATGAAATTGAGTGATGATAGTATCACCAAGGCGTCATGAAAGACAAAAAAAATATACATGTCTTACTGCTCGTTTTCATAACTGTTTCAGCTGTTTTCGGACATTGTTTACAGTTGAAGGTCTTGGAACAAACTACCACTAGATCAGCAAGAGAAAAAAAGATAGCTCTATCGGTAAGGAAACATTTCTCCCATGGAAGTATTCCTTTGAGTTGAATCTTGCAGTGCACTTCCCTTGAAGGTGACAGTATTAATGAGACCCTTGAGAATAGAAAGAAGAATTAGAAGAAACATATACGCGATTAGAAGAAATTAATTTCACTGTTCGGTATGAAAGAACAGGCTCTAAGAAAATAACATCTCTTTTGTTTCCATAGGAGAGAAAAAATAGAGAACTTACATGTCTCTACAGGAAAGAAGTTACTAACGGCAGCTGAATTGCATTGTCCTTGCATGTTACAATCTCAAAAAGAAATTTCTGACGTAGAGCTTGTAAATCACCCTATAGTATTTTAACATGTGAACAAATTTTTGGAATATTTTTTGACACAGAGCTTGTAAATTTCATTGTTCACATATTTTTTGGAATATGTGATCAAATTTCGGAAACAGGAACAATTTTTTGAATTAGTAAAAAAATAAACATGTGGACAATTTTTTGAATTTGTAAACAAATTTGGAAACATGAACATTTTTTGAACATGTGAACAAATTTTATGAAAACCGAAAAGTTTGAATTTCCCAAACATTTTTCGGAAATTGAACATTTTTGGAGTTTGTGAACATTTTTATGAAGCATGAATGATTTTTGAATCTTGAGAACAAATTTGGAAGCGCGGATTATTTTTTGAAGCACGAACATTTTTTGAACCTTGAGAACAAATTTTGAAACGAAGAACAATTTTGAAAAATCCTGAACAAATTTGGAAGCATGAACAATTTTGTAAAGCATGAACATTTTTTGTTTCTTGAGAACATATTTTAAAATAGAGAACAATTTTGAAAAATTCCAGACAAATTTGGAAGTGCGAACATTTTTTAGAAACGCTATTTTTGAGAAAAAAAACATGAAGGTTGTATGAAACAGCGAACACTTTTAGAAATTGAGAACAAAATTTGTAAAAACTCAACAATTCGAAAAATGCAAACAATTTTTGGAAATGGGAACATTTTTGTAAAGTCTCCCAAAACCCGAACATTTTTCAAATTCGAAAACAAATTTTGGATACTTGAACATTTTTGAAAACTTGGAACATTTTTTGAAACTCCCGAACAAAACTTGAACACATGAACAATTTTTAAAACTTGCGTACATTTTTTCAAAACTCCCGAACAAAAATTGAAGCATGAACATTTTTTGCAATTTGCGAACAATTTTTTAAATGGAAAAAATTATGGAAACTCACAGCAAAATTTGAAAACATGAACATTTTTTGAATTTGGTGAACAAATTTTGAAATTGGATTATTTTTTGAAACTCCCAAACATAACTTGAAACATGAACAAAAAGAAAATAAAAAGAAAATAAAAAGGAATTGAAAGATGAATAAAGAAACAGAAAAACAAAGAAAGAAAAAGAAAACAAAGAAAAAACTATAAAGAAAAAGCAAACAGAAAAAACCAGTGAAAACCTGGTTCAAGAACCTTCCAGAAGGTTCCCAAAACTGTTCATGAACCCTCCAGAAGGTTCCCAAAACCGGAACGCTGTAGCGCCTGTGCTATCTCGTGACTGGGCCGGCCCATCTTGATCGCTAGTCGCTCGCTTCTCTGTGCGAAGCCTCGACAACTGGACGCAGCGAGCGTCCAATAGGGTTTTCCTCTCCTACCACCACTCAAAAAAAAGTTGTTGTTCTCCTACAAGGGGAATTCATCAAGGAGATCCAATCTCTTCATACATTTTCTTGTTGGCAGCAGAGGGCCTTTCGTGTCTCTTAAAAGGTAAAGAATCGGGCTTCGATGGTCAGTGGGATTAAAGTGATGGAATCGGCGCCACCGATAAGCCATTTACTCTTTGCGCATGACTGCATGTTTGTTCGTCAAGGCCAGATGTGAGGGAGCTAGTTTGGTGTCTTCTTTGTTGGATACTTTTTTTTGCGATATTTCTTTGTTGGATACTTGTTGTCAGGCATCTAGGCAGAAAATTAATCATGATAAGTCATCAGTTTTGTTTAGCAAGGGTTGCTTATAGACAGATAAAGAGGAAATGAAAACTATCCTGAACATTCAGAATGAGAGCTTATCTGAGAAATATGTGGGCATGCGTACTGATGTACTCCCTCCTTCCATCTATATAGGGCCTAATGTGTTTTTTGATGCTAAGTTTGACCAAATGTTAGAGCAACAATATATGACATGCAACTTACACAAAGCATGTCGTCAAATTCGTATGTGAAAGGAGATTTCAATGATATAATTTTCACATTATGCATGTCATGTATTATTAATCTTGTCAATAGTCAAAGGTCGTCCTGAAAAACGCATTAGGCCCTATATAGATGGAAGGAGGGAGTAGCAAGAATGGGGCCTTTAAGTATTTGAAAGAAAGAGTATGGAGCAAAGTAAAAGTATGGATGGAAAAAATTCTATCGGGTGGAAAGGAAGTGCTAATTAAGTCAATTGTCCAAGCAGTACCAGTTACTACCCTAAGGATTGTGCCACCACATCAACTCCATCATTCGAAAATTCTGGTGGGGTAGTCGGCGGGGCGAACAAAAAACATGTTGGGTCTCATGGGAGGTAATGACGAGGCCAATATATCAAGGAGGGTTGGGATTTAGAGATATTGAGCTTTTCAACCTCGCCCTACTCGCTAGGCAAGCTTGACGAATTTTGCAATCTCCAAGACACCCTAAGCGCAAAAATTTTAAAAGCTCTTTATTTTCCAATGACTGACTTCCTTGATGCAGAGCTTGGCACCCAACCTTCTCAAATCTGGAGGGCGATCATAGAGGGAAACATAATTGGTTGCCTAGGGATACATCCATGCGCCCCGTTGTTTGCCTAACACCGCAGCGACCTGAACAAGTGTCAGACTTGATAAATGCTACGACATCGAGTTGGAAGGTAGAGGAAATTCGGAAATGTTCCTCCCAATGGACGCAGAAACGATCCTGAAAATCCCACTGTCCACAAGGTGTTCGCAAGATTTATGGGCATGGGTTCATGAAAAGAAAGGAAACTTTTCAGTAGATTCACGTACAAAATGCTGATCACAACGAAGTTAAGCAGGGAAGCGTGACTTGAGGGCCACGGCGGATCCTCGGATGTCAATGGAGAGCAGGAAAACTGGACTAAGCTGTGGAAAACTACTGTCTCTTCCAAGCTTAAAGTGTCCCTTTGGAGATTGGCGCGATGTTCGCTGCCAACATCTGACCTGTTAAGCCACCGTAACATGTCGACCTCGTCCCAGTGTGCAGTTTGTGGAGAAGACGACTCTTGGATGCATTCACTACTCCGCTGCACAATGGTGCAATGCGTTTGGGCCTTAGCCGACCAAAAGCTCCTAGAACATATGCTAGCTACTGCTAAATCTAATGCAAAGAGCTGGCTTTTCTTGATGCGAGACTCGGTATTGCATGCAGATTTTACACAGCTAACCATGACTCTCTGGGCAATTTGGTCGGCTCGGCGTAAAGTTATCCACGAAGGAGAACACCAAAGCCCCATGGCCACTCATTTGTTTACCCAGAGATACTTGAAAGATCTAGACCTAGCCTCGCCAAAACAATCATCCCAACCTGGACACCAACCTCCAGCACAAGCTCATGTTGGAAATATCCCTAGAGGCAATAATAAATTGGTTATTATTATATTTCCTTCTTCATGATAATCGTTTATTATCCATGCTAGAATTGTATCGACAGGAAACTCAGATACATGTGTGGATACATAGACAACACCATGTCCCTAGTAAGCCTCTAGTTGACTAGCTCGTTGATCAATAGATGGTTACGGTTTCCTGACCATGGACATTGGATGTCGTTGATAACGGGATCACATCATTAGGAGAATGATGTGATGGACAAGACCCAATCCTAAGCCTAGCACAAAGATCATGTAGTTCGTATGCTAAAGCTTTTCTAATGTCAAGTATCATTTCCTTAGACCATGAGATTGTGCGACTCCCGGATACCGTAGGAGTGCTTTGGGTGTGCCAAACGTCACAACGTAACTGGGTGGCTATAAAGGTACACTACAGGTATCTCCGAAAGTGTCTGTTGGGTTGGCACGAATCGAGACTGGGATTTGTCACTCTGTGTAAACGGAGAGGTATCTCTGGGCCCACTCGGTAGAACATCATCATAATGTGCACAATATGATCAAGGAGTTGATCACGGGATGATGTGTTACGGAACGAGTAAAGAGACTTGCTGGTAACGAGATTGAACAAGGTATCGGGATACCGACGATCGAATCTCGGGCAAGTATTGTACCGATGGACAAAGGGAATTGAGTACGGGATTGATTGAATCCTCGACATCGTGGTTCATCCGATGAGATCATCGTGGAACATGTGGGAGCCAACATGGTTATCCAGATCCCGCTATTGGTTATTGACCGGAGAGTCATCTCGGTCATGTCTGCATGTCTCCCGAACCCGTAGGGTCTACACACTTAAGGTTCGATGACGCTAGGGTTATAGGGAAAGTATGTACGCGGTTACCGAATGTTGTTTGGAGTCTCGGATGAGATCCCGGACGTCACGAGGAGCTCCGGAATGGTCCGAAGGTAAAGATTGATATATAGGAAGTATGGTTTTGGCCACCGGAAGTGTTCCGGGCATCACCGGTAGTGTACCGGGACCACCGGAGGGGTCCGGGGGTCCACAAGATGGGGCCACCAGCCTCGGAGGCCTACATGGGCCAATAGTGGGAAGGGACCAGCCCCTAGGTGGGCTGGGGCGCCTCCCACCAAGGCCCAAGGCGCCTCCTAGAGGGAAAGGGGGCAAACCCTAGGGCAGATGGGCCCTAAGGCCCACCCCAGGTGCGCCTCCCCCTCTCCCCCTTGTGGCCGCCTCCCAGATGGAATCTGGGGGCTGCCTCCACCCCTAGGGAGGGAACCCTAGGTGGGGGCGCAGCCCCTCCCCTCCCCCTATATATAATTGAGGTTTAGGGCTGCCCAACACATGTGTTTTGCTCTCCCTGTTGGCGCAGCCCTACCCCTCTCCCTCCTCGTCTCTCGTAGTGCTTGGCGAAGCCCTGCTGGAGTCCCGCGCTCCTCCACCACCACCACGCCGTCGTGCTGCTGCTGATGGAGTCTTCCCCAACCTCTCCTTCCCCCCTTGCTGGATCAAGGCGTAGGAGACGTCACCGGGCTGTACGTGTGTTGAACACGGAGGTGCCGTCCGTTCGGCACTAGGATCATCGGTGATTTGGATCACGACGAGTACGACTCCATCAACCCCGTTCACTTGAACGCTTCCGCTTAGCGATCTACAAGGGTATGTAGATGCACTCTCCTTCCCCTCGTTGCTAGATTACTCCATAGATTGATCTTGGTGATGCGTAGAAAATTTTGATTTTCTGCTACGTTCCCCAATAGTGGTATCAGAGCTAGGTCTATGCGTAGTTTCTATGCACGAGTAAAATACAAAGCAGTTGTGGGCGTCGATATTGTTAATTTACTTGCCGTTACTAGTCTTATCTTGATTCGGCGGCATCGTGAGATGAAGCGGCCCGGACCGACCTTACACGTACTCTTACGTGAGACTAGTTCCACCGACTGACATGCACTAGTTACATAAGGTGGCTAGCGGGTGTCTGTCTCTCCCACTTTAGACGGATCGGATTCGATGAAAAGGGTCCTTATGAAGGGTAAATAGAAATTGGCATATCACGTTGTGGTTTTCGCGTAGGTAAGAAACGTTCTTGCTAGAAACCCATAGCAGCCATATAAAACATGCAAACAACAATTAGAGGACGTCTAACTTGTTTTTGCAGGGTATGTTATGTGATGTGATATGGCCAAAAAGAATGTGATGAATGATATGTGATGTATGAGATTGATCATGTTCTTGTAATAGGAATCACGACTTGCATGTCGATGAGTATGACAACCGGCAGGAGCCATAGGAGTTGTCTTAATTTATTTATGACCTGCGTGTCAACATAAACGTTATGTAATTACTTTACTTTAGTGCTAAAGCGTTAGCCATAGTAGTAGAAGTAATAGATGACGGGACAACTTCAAGAAGACACGATGATGGAGATCATGGTGTCATGCCGGTGACAACGATGATCATGGAGCCCCGAAGATGGAGATCAAAAGGAGCAAAATGATATTGGCCATATCATGTCACTATTTGATTGGATGTGATGTTTATCATGTTTTACATCTTATTTGCTTAGAACGACGGTAGCTTAAATAAAATGATCCCTCGTAATAATTTCAAGAAAGTGTTCCCCCTAACTGTGCACCGTTGCGAAGGTTCGTTGTTTCGAAGCACCACGTGATGATCGGGTGTGATAGATTCTAACGTTCGAATACAACGGGTGTTGACAAGCCTAGCATGTACATACATGGCCTCGAAACACATGCAAAACACTTAGGTTGACTTGACGAGCCTAGCATGTACAGACATGGCCTCGGAACACGGAAGACCGAAAGGTCGAGCATGAGTCGTATAGAAGATACGATCAACATGAAGATGTTCACCGATGTTGACTAGTCCGTCTCACGTGATGATCGGACACGACCTAGTTGACTCGGATCATGTTTCACTTAGATGACTAGAGGGATGTCTATCTGAGTGGGAGTTCATTAAATAATTTGATTAGATGAACTCAATTATCATGAACATAGTCTAAATTGTCTTTGCAAATATGTTGTAGATAAATAGCTCACGTTGTAGCTCCCTGTTTCAATACGTTCCTAGAGAAAGATTAAGTTGAAAGATATTGTAAGCATTGATGCGGACTAGGTCCGTAGTCCGAGGAGTATCCTCACTGCTACACAGAAGGCTTACGTCTTTGATGCACCGCTCGATGTGCAATCCCCTACAACATCGTCTGTGGATGTTGTGAACACCTGACAGACACATCCTGATGCTACTTGATAGTTTAGTGCACCATACTTTACGGCTTAGAATCGGGATTCCAATGATGTTTTGAACGCCATAGAACATATGAGATGTTCCAAGAGCTGAAATTGGGATTTCAGGCTCATGCCCGTGTCGAGAGGTATGAGACCTCTGACAAGTTCTTTTGCCAACAAGATGGAGGAGAATGGCTCAACTAGTGAGCATGTGCCCAGAATGTCTGGGTGCTACAATCACTTAAATCAAGTGGGAGTTAAACTTCCAGATAAGATAGTGATTGATAGAGTTCTCTAGCCACTATCACTAAGCTACTAGATCTTCATGATGAACTATGACATGCAAGGGATGGAGTTGATCCCGGAGCTGTTCGCGGTGCTTAAGATCGCAAAAGTTAGAAATCAAGAAGGAGCATCTAGTGTTGATGGTTTAACAATACCACTGGTTTCAAGAAGGGCAAGGGCTAGAAGGGAAACTTCATGGATGGCAAACCAGTTGCCGCTCCAGTGAAGGAACCCAAGGTTGAACCCAAACCCGAGACTGAGTGCTTCTATTGTAAGGGGAACAGTCACTGGTAGCGGAATTACCCCAAATGTATGATAGACAAGAAGGCTGGCAACTTCAACAAAGTATATACGTGTTATTAATGTGTCCCTCACTAGTACTCCTGGTAGCACCTGGGTATTGGATACCGGTTCAGTTGCTATTATTGGTGACTTGAGGCAAAAGCTACGGACTAAACGGAGACTGGCTGAGGGCGAGGTGACGATGTGTGTTGGAAGTATTTCCAAAGTTGATGAGATCACCATCGCACGCACCATCTACCTTCGGGATTAGTATTGAACCTAGATAAATGTTATCAAGTGTCTACGTTGAGCATGAATATGATTAGATCATGTTCAGTGCAATACGGTCATTCATTTAAGTTAGAGAATAATGGTTATTCTGTTTACATGAATGATACCTTTCATGGTCATGCACCCTATGTGAATGTTTCATTGAATCTCGATCGTGGTAATACACATGTTCATGCCAAAAGATGTAGAGTTAATAATGATAGTACCACTTTCTCGTGGCACTACCGCTTAGGTCATATTGGCGTAAGATGCATGAAGAAACTCCATGTCGATGGATGTTTGGAGTCACTTGTTTTTGAATCACTTGACACATGCGAGCCATGCCTCATGGGCAGGATGACTACGACCCCGTTTTCAGGTACAATGAAACGGGCAAGTGACTTGTTGGAAATCATGCATGCCGATGCGTGTGATCCAATGAGAATTGAAGCGTGCGGTGGATATCGCTATTTTCTCGCCTTCACTGACGATTTGGGTAGACATAGGTATATCTACTTAATGAAGCACAAGTCTGAAACGTTTGAAAAGTTCAAGCGATTTCAGAGTGAAGTTAAGAATCATCATAACAATAAGATCATGTTCCTACGATCTGATCAAAAGGGGATTTTCTGAGTTATGAGTTTGGCAATCACTTAAGACATTGTGGAATTGTTTCACAGTTGAAGCCACCTGGAACACCACAAGGTAATGGTGTGTCCGGACGTTGTAATCGAACCCTATGAGATACGGTGCGATCTATGATGTCTCTTACCAATCTACCGTTTTCATTTTGAGGTTATGCGTTAGAGACAGTTGCATTCACTTTAAATAGGACACCATCTAAGTCCGTTGAGACAACGTCATATGAACATTGGTTTGGCAAGAAACCAAAGTTGTCGCTTCTTAATGTTTGGGGTTGCGATGCTTAAGACTTCAGCCGGAGAAGCTCGAACCCAAAACGGACAAACACATCTTCATAGAGTACCCAAAGGTGACAGTTGGGTATACCTTCTATCTCAGATCCGAGGACAAATTGTTTGTCGCCAAGAACGGGTCCTTTCTCGAGAAGGAGTTTCTCTCGAAAGAATTGAGTGGGAGGAAGATAAAACTTGATGAGGTTGTCGAACCTTTATTTCAACAGAAAGTGATGCAACACAGAAAGATGTTTTCTGTGGCGCCCACATCTGTTGAATAGGAAGTTAATGATAGTGATCATGAAGCTTCGGATCAAGTTGCTATCGAACCTCGTAGGTCGACAAGGATATGTACTACTCCTGAGTGGTACGGTAATCCTGTCTTAGATATCATGTTGTTAGACAACAATGAACCTACGAACTATGGAGAAGAGATGGTGGGCCCGTATTCCGACAAATGGTTAGAAGCCATGAAATCCGAGATAGGATCCATATATCAGAACAAAGTATAGACTTTGGTGGAATTGCCCGATGATCGGCAAGCCATTGAGATAAATGGATCTTTAAGAAGAAGACGGACGTGGGCAGTAATGTTACCGTCTATGAAGCTCGACTTGTGGGAAAGAGTCTTTTCACAAGTTCAAGGAGTTGACTACGATGAGAATTTCTCACCCGTAGCGATGCTTAAGTCCGTCGGAATCATGTTAGCGTTAGCTGTATTTTTTCGATTATGAAATCTTACAGATGGATGTCAAAACAAGTTTTCTTACCAGTTTTCGTAAGAAAAGTTGTATGTGATACAATCAAAGTTTTGTCGATCCTAAGGATGCTAAAAGGCATGCTGGCTCCAGCAATCCTTCTATGGACTGGAGCGAGCATCTCGGAGTCGGAATATATGCTTTGATGGAGTGATCAAAGCTTTTAGGTTTATACAATGTTTGCTAGAAATTTGTATTTACAAGAAAGTGAGTGGGAGCACTACAACATTTCTGATAAGTATATGTGGATGACATATTGTTGATCCGAAATGATGTAGAATTTTTGGAATGCATAAACGGTTGTTTGAATAGTGATTTTCAAAGGAAGACCTGGATAAAGCTGCTTACATATTGGGCATCAAGTCTATAGAGATAGATCAAGACGCCTGATGATACTTTCAAAGAACGCACACCTTGACATGTTTTTGAAGGAGTTCAAAATAGATCAGTCAAAGAAGGGGTTCTTACCTGAGTTGTAAGGTGCGAAGTTGAGTAAGACTCGAAGATTGACCACGGCAGAAGAAAGAGGAAGGACAAAGGTCGTCCCCTATGCTTTTGTCATAGGCTCTGTACGGCATGCCATGCTGAATACCGCACCTGATGTGTGCCTTGCCACATGTCTGGCAAGAGGGTACAAAGGTGATCTAGGAGTAGATCACCAGATAGCGGTCAAAATTATCCTTAGAGGAATAAGGAAATGTTTCTCGGTTATGGAGGTGATAAAGAGTTCGACATAAAGAGTTACGTCGATGCAAGCTTAACACCTATCCAGACAGCTCTGAGTAGAGATACCGGATACGTATAATGGAGCAATAATTTGGAATAGCTCCAAGTAGAACGTGGTAGCAGCATCTACGATATAAAGTTTTGTGAAATGCATAGGGATCTGAATATGGCAAGACCCGTTGACTACAACCTCTCTCACAAGCATAACATGATCAAACCCAGAACTCTTGGAGTGTTTATCACATAGTGATGTGAACTAGATCATTGAGTCTAGTAGACTCTTGGATGTTGGTCACATGGCGATGTGACCTGTGAGTGTTAATCACATGGCGATGTGAACTAGATTACTGACTCTAGTGCAAGTGGGAGACTGTTGGAAATATGCCCTAGAGGCAATAATAAATTGGTTATTATTATATTTCCTTATTCATGATAATCATTTATTATCCATGCTAGAATTGTATCGATAGGAAACTCAGATACATGTGTGGATACATAGACAACACCATGTCCCTAGTAAGCCTCTAGTTGACTAGCTCGTTGATCAATAGATGGTTACGGTTTCCTGACCATGGACATTGGATGTCCTTGATAACGGGATCACATCATTAGGAAAATGATGTGATGGACAAGACCCAATCCTAAGCCTAGCACAAAGATCGTGTAGTTCGTATGCTAAAGCTTTTCTAATGTCAAGTATCATTTCCTTATACCATGAGATTGTGCGACTCCCGGATACCGTAGGAGTGCTTTGGGTGTGCCAAACGTCACAACGTAATTGGGTGGCTATAAAGGTACACTACAGGTATCTCCAAAAGTGTCTGTTGGGTTGGCACGAATCGAGACTGGGATTTGTCACTCTGTGTAAACGGAGAGGTATCTCTGGGCCCGCTCGGTAGGACATCATCATAATGTGCACAATGTGATCAAGGAGTTGATCACGGGATGATGTGTTACGGAACGAGTAAAGAGACTTGCCGGTAACGAGATTGAATAAGGTATCGGGATATCGGCGATCGAATCTCGGGCAAGTATCGTACCGATGGACAAAGGGAATTGAATACGGGATTGATTGAATCCTCGACATCGTAGTTCATCCGATGAGATCATCGTGGAACATGTGGGAGCCAACATGGGTATCCAGATCCCACTGTTGGTTATTGACCGGAGAGTCATCTCAGTCATGTCTGCATGTCTTCCGAACCCGTAGGGTCTACACACTTAAGGTTCGAACCTCAAGTTTGGCGCTTTGATGTCTCATTCGTGCGGATTAGTCTTACACCGATAAGCAACATTTCCGTAGATAGCAAGACGACTGTGATGATTTCATCAGTCTTAAAGCTCCGCAACTTCGATCTTCGGTAGATGTGCGAGTGTGTGTGTGTGTGTGTGTGTGTGTGTGCGCGCGCGCGTGCATGTCTACATTGTGGTAAAGTGTTTCTTAAGAAAAACGAAACTAAAAAAGCAATCACCAACCATGGCTATTTTGTCATGTCAGAGTGGTTATTGTGCTACAAAGAAGTCTGGGTGACCCCCTTAGACTTGTCATAAGATTCGCCTTACAATCACAAATTTGGTTTGGTTCACTTTACCCGTGATGAAACTTCGTACTTTACCACGTTCGTTCTCCCTTGACTAGTTTTGACATGTTTGTCTCTGTTTTTCTTTTCTTAGTCAGCAATGTCATATCGCATTTTTTTCTCTTGTCGTCACATCATCTAGTTTCTCTCTACCTAAAACTAAAACAATGTGTTTCTCTCAAACTATATCTCAATTTCAGGTACAATTTTACTATAAGGTTCACCAAATTACAATTGATTTACAATTTTTTTAGAAACATCTACTGTTGTCTGAATTTTGAACCAAAAACTTCAAACTTGAAACTAAAACATGTTACAGTACATACATCACAGAAAATTATAAAAATTATCAAGTAAATTGTTTATAGTTCACGGGCCAATATGATGATATTATAGATAAACCGACATGCAGGTTAAGAGAAACTTCTTGCTTTAATTTCAAGCTCAACTTTTGGGTTCAAAACTTCAAAATTCAGACAACTTTTTTTTCCCTTTAAAAATGCCAGTAAATTGAGCATAATTCACCGACAAACTATTGGCATAAGATTTGAGAGTAACCTTCTATTTTAATTTTAGTTGCGAGGAGGAGAGAGAAATGGCATGATAGAGGGGGGGGGGGATATGTGATGTGGCACCACTAACTAGGACAAAATTGAAGTCAAGCAGGTCAAAACCAGCTAAATAGGGACGAAGGATTGTAAAATGAAGGGGTTTCATGATTCGGAGGGGTAAACTGCAAAACAAAGTTTGGGATTGTAAAGTAAACCCTAGGACAAGTTTAGGGAGTGCTATGGACTTCTCCCATCACACTATGGGCTATCTAGACAGGGCAACAGAGCATTATCCAACTTAAAAGGCAATCACTAAACAAAATGCAGCCACTCAAAAGGTTGCATACAGACCCCGGGATGCTCTGAGTAGTCTGTACTCCGTCTGTAAAGAAATATAAACGCTATATTTCTTTACGGAGGGAGTATTTTTCTTTAATGGTCTATTTTTTATTAGAATGTCTTCCAGAAATCAGACAAAATACTGAAATAATTCAGACTTGTTAATCCCTCAGTTGCCTAGAATTTTCGTAAATGTCAGTCACCTGAAATTGCACCATGGTTAGTACTCCGATCATGGAAATTTAGTGTGAGTTTGAATCCATAGTTGATATAGTACAAAATTAGATGAGATGTGAATTGTTGGATGTTGACCCAAAGGCTTAAAAAGGTTTTTGAATCAAAGGGGATTCCCCCAGCCCTAACTTTTTATTAAAGCAGAGCGAAACAGCCAGAACTATTCCCTCTGTTCACTTTTATAAGACTTTGAAGACATTTCAAACTATGTACAAAACAGCCCATCTTGAGTTGTCTGAAATGACTTACAAAAGTGAACATTTGAACAACTCTCACTCACAACCAGAAAAAGCTGCAACGGGATTATTACAACGTTTTTTTAACAGCAGCAAACAGTCAGGACTCAGGCCAGGCGCTCAACATGAGGAAGCAAGAGAACATATACATCATAAATGGACAACGCTAGCCACAAGAAGAGCTGCCAAGAGTCGACCCAAGTTATCCTAAGGAGCTCCCTTCGATGATGATCGAGTAGGCGCAGACATTTGAGGAGCAGTGAAGCTTGAGCATCGTTGCAAAGCACCCTCCATTGACGCACAAAAGATCCTATCATGCCCAGAACACACTTCAGACTTCGCCAAGAACGCCCTGAAAGACAAATTCATTTCGAAGCACCTTACAGAATAGACTCCAAAAAATTTTTTTTGCTGGGTCAGATTGTGATCAGTGGCACTGGCATGCATACATGTATATATAGGAACCATTCACAGAATGCATCCAATTCAGTACTCTTCCCCTAAAAAGGAAAATCAAATTCAGTACTCACATTGGTTGTCAAACAAAACTTAGCGGATGATCTATTCCATCTCAATTTACTGTAGCAGGTAATTCAGCACGCATACAATGATTACATTTATTAAATTATAACTGATCTACCTGAAGAAAATGCTAAGAGACAAATTCCTCGTTCACAGAAGGAAAAGGCTGACCATGGAAAAGGTTGAGATTTATGCATGATCGATAGCGCACCCTCACCCATGTAGTGACTGCAAATATGCAAAGGTGATCAGGTGAATATATAAGCCTGTGCCATTGAGTGTTTCATGTTCAAGTGCAAAAAACAAGGAGCCAACAATCTTTCCCACAATTCTAGAATCCAACATACGGTGCACTTAAACCATGATGAAAGCCCATACAACTCCAAAACAAAGAAACGAAAGTTGTATGTCCCTGCAAACTCCTACAAGAGTTGTAACATGGTACCTTTCATTTCAGAATCCAAACCTAGCTGGATAAATGGTAGCCTCAAGCTGGGCATCATAAGTTTGTACTATAGCACAATGAGTTTCATCGTAATTCAGGTGCTAGCAGAGCGAGTTGCAGAGTACACATCAAGAGTATCCGAATGCGGTAATAAGAATGAAACATTGCTGCCATTTACATGGTTACTGAAGATTCAAAACATGTGAACCTACAGCAGGATCCTTAATACCGCAACTTCAGTTGGCAGTTTCCCTTGGCAAGCAGCTGCGTAGGCATCGGCAAGGCCTGGAAGAACATGCCTATGAGCATCTATATACTTGAGCTGAAACGTGTTCTCACTAGCCGTGACCATCGGGTAGAAGCTCTGATCTTTCTGAATCAATCCTTTCTCCTGGAGCACCTTCATCACGTAATGCCGAGGGACAAGTCGGCACTCCAGGCTGTACATCAGGATTGAGGGCCTGGTAAGGATGTACCTGGTGTCAACACCGACCACCTTGGTCAGGAACTCCTTAACACGGCGAAGCTTCTCCCCAGAGATCCTCAGCACCGTTGGGTTCATCCTCACCACCTTGGCCACCTCGGCCTCGGACCACCCAAGGATCTCCTCGAAGAGCTTGAGCTTGGCTGCCATTGTCTCGACCCCAAGGCTCGTCGTCGTGGTCACAGCCTGCCTGAACATAAGCGAACCGCGAGGCACGCCGAGCTTATCAGCACGCTCCAGGATGGACATTAGGGTCTTGGGGCTGCTGGTGAGCAGTCTCGAGTTGGGCACGCACATCTTGGCAATATCGGCAGCACTTACCCCACTCTCCCGTAGCACCGCGATGTTGGGCTTCACCACCCGCTCGAGGTCCGACGTGAGCAGGTAATAGTTGCCCTTGAGGATGCGGATAAACTTCTCCGGCGACCCCAGGAAGGGCAACCAGAACCCGAGCTTCTCCTGGATGCTGACGGAGCGGAAGACGCCGGGGGTCATGCGGAGGAAGGTCCGGACGTGGTCTTCGGAGAGGCCATAGCCGCGTAAGATGGCGACGCGGGCCTTGAGGGTGTCGTCGACGCTGCAGTTGAGGATCCGCGGGTCGCGGGCGACGATGTGGGCGATGTCGGCCTTGGAGAAGCGGAGGGTGGGGCCGGCGAGGTAGGCGAGGACGGACTCGGAGTTGGAGGTGGACTTGCAGTGGGAGACGTGCTTGGCGGCCTTGAGGGCTTGCTCCGGCGTGAGGCCGCACGTGGTGACGAGGTAGTCGTCGATGGCGAAGGGGGCCGGCGGGGCGTCGGTGGCCGCCGAGGTCGATAAGAGGACCCGACGGAGAGAGAAGATCACGGGTGAAGCTGGGAGACGGAGCGAGAGGAGTTGCTTGTGGAAGAGGAGCATCGCGTCGGCGACGGCGGCGGCGGCGGCGGAGTGGGTATTGCAGAAGAGTCCGTCTTTGACCTCTCGCGGTCTCGCCGCAACGCCACTTCCTACAAGTTGTTGGGCCCGATTGGGAGAACGAAATGCCCTAGTCCAGTTCACTCTTGGGCCTAGCAACTCCAACGCGCCAATCCAAACTATCTGCGTGTGTTCGTTTGGATCGAAACAGACAGAAAAATCGGCCCAACGTGACGGTCCAAATAAATAAGCGTATGTTTTTTGTCCACACAAGGCCCATTTTGAGCCCAAATTTGGGTCGAGTTTGCCTCGGCGCGGACACGAAGCGAACGTGCGCGACGCCCGCCCTTATCGTCCCCCTGGCCTGTCAGTCAGAGGCACATTGACCTTTCCCCCTTCCTCCCATTGACACCAGACCACCCGTCGCCGCCGCTGCCCAGTTCTGGTGCCAAGGCCGACCGCCCGCACCCACACCTCCCCCAGCAGCACGCCACCCCCGACGCCCCCCTGCTTCGGCGTTTGGTGGACCGTTTTCGCTGTCGGCGCCACCACGCCCTCGCCTCCCCTACCGGTAGCATGCTAGCGTGGCTACCTCGCTCGTCGAATGCCGCCACGTTCGCCTCCACGCCTCCAGGTCTGCTACCTGGTCTTACAAAGGGAGCGAGGCTCTTCACTGGTCGACTTCTTCCACAACACCCGCAAGGTGTTCGACGGGTTGCCCGCAAGGTACAAATGGACTCCGACAACGAGTACTTTTTTCACAATTTCATTTGCGGTTTGAACGACTCTTCGTCGAATGATGAGGAGATTGTGGCTGCTGCGTTGGTCGCCCATCACCACATTAGTAGGCAGCGGCCGAGGTTAGGGGCTCGATCACGAGGCATACTCCGGAGTTGAATCACAATCGAGAGAGCGGCATTGCCTACTCTAGCGGGACTACTTCGAGTCACCTAACCCGCTCTTCAAATATGACCTAATCTGGAGCCGTTTTCGTATGTCTAGACATGTGTTCAACTGTATCTGGGAGGGGGTGGCGTATGACAACTATTTCGAGTGCAAGGAGGATGCCCTCGGAAAGATTGGCTTCTCCTCATATCAGAAATGCACTGCAGCTATTTAGATGCTTGCATATGGAGTTCCCAGTGATCTCACTGATAAGTATGTCTGGATGAGCGAGTCTACGTGACTAGACTCCACGTACAAGTTCTACAAGGCTATGGTAGTGTTTGGCCCGGAGTACTTGAGACTTTGAGAGAGCCAACTCCTGCAGATACATCCTGGTTGTTAGTAATCAATGGCAGTAGGGGCTTTCCGGGGATGCTTGGTAACATAGATTGTATGTACTGGGAGTGGAAGAACTGCCCTTCTACATGGCAGGGGCAGTATAGGGGCCATGTCAAAGCTTGCACTGTCATAGTTGAGGCCATGGCTACAAGATCTCTGGATTTGGCACTCTTTCTTCGGCATGGCCGGATCTCACAACGACATCAATGTGCTTCAACGCTCTCCATGTTTTGAAGGCTTGCAGAAGGCAACTGCCCGGAGGTCAATGTTGAGATTAATAGCCATCACTACAACAAAGGATACTATCCGAAGGAAATATGCCCTAGAGGCAATAATAAAGTTATTATTTATTTCCTTATTTCATGATAAATGTTTATTGTTCATGCTACAATTGTATTAATCGGAAACATAATACATGTGTGAATACATAGACAAACAAAGTGTCACTAGTATGCCTCTACTTGACTAGCTCGTTGATCAAAGATGGTTATGTTTCCTAACCATGGACATGAATTGTCATTTGATAAACGGGATCACATCATTAGGAGAATGATGTGATTGACTTGACCCATTCCGTTAGCTTAGCAGTTGATCGTTTTAGTTTACTGCTATTGCTTTCTTCATGACTTATACATGTTCCTATGACTATGAGATTATGCAACTCCCGGTTACCGGAGGAACACTTTGTGTGCTACCAAACGTCACAACGTAAGTGGGTAATTATAAAGATGCTCTACAGGTGTCTCCGATGGTACTTGTTGAGTTGGCATAGATCAAGATTAGGATTTGTCACCCCGATTGTCGAAGAGGTATCTCTGGGCCCTCTCGGTAATGCACATCACTATAGTCCTTGCAAGCAATGCAAATAATGAGTTAGATGCTGGATGATGCATTACAGAACGAGTAAAGCCGGTAACGAGATTGAGCTAGGTATTGAGATACCGACGATCGAATCTCGGGCAAGTAAGATACCGATGACAAAGGGAACAATGTATGTTGTTATGCGGTTTGGCCGATAAAGATCTTCGTAGAATATGTAGGAACCAATATGAGCATCCAGGTTCCGCTATTGGTTATTGACCGGAGACGTGTCTCGGTCATGTCTACATAGTTCTTGAACCCGTAGGGTCCGCACGCTTAAAGTTCTGTGATGATTGGTATTATGAGTTTTGTGTTTTGATGTACGAAAGGTAGTTCGGAGTCCCGGATATGATCACGGACATGACGAGGAGTCTCCAAATGGTCGAGACGTAAAGATCGATATATTGGAAGCCTATATTTGGACATTGGAATGGTTCAGGGTGAAATCGGAATTTTACCGGAGTACCGGGAGGTTACCGGAACCCCCGGTAATTGTATGGGCCTTAATGGGCCATAGTGGAGAGAGAGAGAGAGGAGGCCAGGGCAGGCCGCGCGCCCCCTCCCCCTCTAGTCCGAATTGGACTAGGAGGGGGCGGCGCCCCCCCTTTCCTTCCCCCTCTCCCCCCTTCCTTCTCTCCTAGTCCAACTAGGGAAGGGGGGAATCCTACTCCTGGTGGGAGTAGGACTCCTCCAGGGCGCGCCATAGCTAGGCCGGCCCTCCCCCCTCCTCCACTCCTTTATATACGTGGCCAGGGGCACCCCATAGACACACAAGTTGATCATTGATCTTTCTTAGCCGTGTGCGGTGCCCCCCTCCACCAAAATCCACCTCGGTCATATCATAGCGGTGCTTAGGCGAAGCCCTGTGTCGGTAGCTTCATCAACACCATCACCACGCCGTCGTGCTGACGAAGATCTTCCTCGAAGCTCTACTGGATCGTGAGTTCGCGGGACGTCACCGAGTTGAGCGTGTGCTGAACGCGGAGGTGCCGTACGTTCGGTACCGAGTATCGGTCGATCGTGAAGACGTACGACTACATCAACCGCGTTATCATAACGCTTCCGCTTACGGTCTACGAGGGTACGTAGACAACACTCTCCCCTCTTGTTGCTATGCATCACCATGATCTTGCGTGTGCATAGAATTTTTTTTGAAATTACTACGTTCCCCAATAGTGGCATCCGACCCAGGGTTATGCGTAGATGTTATATGCACGAGTAGAACACAAGTGACTTGTGGGCGATACAAGTTATATTGCTTAGCAGCATTTCATACTTTGGTTAGGCGGTATTGTTGGATGAAGCGGCCCGGACCGACATTACGTGTACGCTTACGCGAGACTGGTTCTATGTTGGGGATCGTAGCAGAAATTCAAATTTTTCTACGCATCACCAAGATCAATCTATGGAGTAATCTAGCAACGAGGGAAGGAGAGTGCATCTACATACCCTTGTAGATCGCTAAGCGGAAGCGTTCAAGTGAACGGGGTTGATGGAGTCGTACTCGTCGTGATCCAAATCACCGATGATCCTAGTGCCGAACGGACGGCACCTCCGCGTTCAACACACGTACAGCCCGGTGACGTCTCCTACGCCTTGATCCAGCAGGGGGAGAAGGAGAGGTTGGGGAGGACTCCATCCAGCAGCAGCACGACGGCGTGGTGGTGGTGGAGGAGCGCGGGACTCCAGCAGGGCTTCGCCAAGCACCACGAAAGACAAGGAGGGATAGGGGTAGGGCTACGCCAACAGGGAGATTGAATCGCGTGTTGGGTTGCCCCTTTGCCTCCACTATATATAGGGGGAGAGGGAGGGCTGCGCCCCCACCTAGGGTTCCCACCCCAAGGGGTGCGGCAGCCCTAGATCCCATCTAGGGTGGCGGCCACAAGGGGGAGAGGGGGAGGCGCACCTAGGGTGGACCTTAGGGCCCATCTGCCCTAGGGTTTGCCCCCTTCCCCTCTTGGAGGTGTCTTGAGCCTTGGTGGGAGGCGCCCCAGCCCACCTAGGGGCTGGTCCTTCCCACTATTGGCCCATGTAGACCTCCGGGGCTGGTGGACCCCCGGACCCCTCCGGTGGTCCCGGTACACTACCGGTGATGCCCGGAACAATTCCGGTGGCCAAAACCATACTTCCTATATATCAATCTTTACCTCCGGACCATTCCAGAACTCCTCGTGACGTTCGAGATCTCATCCGGAACTCCGAACAACATTCGGTAACCGCATACATACTTTCCCTATAACCCTAGCGTCATCGAATCTTAAGTGTGCAGACCCTACGGGTTCGGGAGTCATGCAGACATGACCGAGACAACTCTCCGGTCAATAACCAACAACGGGATCTGGATACCCATGTTGGCTCCCACATGCTCCACGATGAGCTCATCGGATGAACCACGATGTCAAGGATTCAATCAATCCCGTATTCAATTCCCTTTGTCCAGCGGTACAATACTTGCCCGAGATTCGATCGTCGGTATCCCGATACCTTGTTCAATCTCGTTACCGGCAAGTCTCTTTACTCGTTCCGTAACACATCATCTCGTGATCAACTCCTTGGTCATATTGTGCACATTATGATGATGTCCTACCGAGGGGGCCCAGAGATACCTCTCCGTTTACACGGAGTGACAAATCCCAGTCTCGATTCGTGCCAACCCAACAGACGCTTTCGGAGATACCTGTAGTGAACCTTTATAGCCACCCAGTTACGTTGTGACGTTTGGCACACCCAAAGCACTCCTATGGTATCCGGGAGTTGCACAATCTCATGGTCTAAGGAAATGATACTTGACATTAGAAAAGCTTTAGCATGCGAACTACATGATCTTTGTGCTAGGCTTAGGATTGGGTCTTGTCGATCACATCATTCTCCTAATGATGTGATCCCGTTATCAACGACATCCAATGTCCATGGTCAGGAAACCGTAACCATCTATTGATCAACGAGCTAGTCAACTAGAGGCTTACTAGGGACATGGTGTTGTCTATGTATCCACACATGTATCTGAGTTTCCTATCAATACAATTCTAGCATGGATAATAAATGGTTATCATGAACAATGAAATATAATATAATAATAAATAATTTATCATTGCCTCTAGGGCATATTTCCAACAGTCTCCCACTTGCACTAGAGTCAATAATCTAGTTCACATCGCCATGTGATTAACACTCACAGGTCACATCGCCATGTGACCAACATCCAAGAGTTTACTAGACTCAATGATCTAGTTCACATCACTATGTGATAAAAACTCAAAGAGTTCTGGGTTTGATCATGTTATGCTTGTGAGAGAGGTTGTAGTCAACGGGTCTTGCCATATTCAGATCCCTATGTATTTCGCAAAACTTTATATCGTAGATGCTGCTACCACATTCCACTTGGAGCTATTCCAAATTATTTCTCCATTATACATATCCGGTATCTCTACTCAGAGCTATCCGGATAGGTGTTAAGCTTGCATCGACATAACTCTTTACGTTGAACTCTTTATCACCTCCATAACCGAGAAACATTTCCTTATTTCTCTAAGGATAATTTTGACCGCTATTTGGTGGTCCAGTCCTAGATCACCTTTGTACCCTCTTGCCAGACATGTGGCAAGGCACACATCAGGTGTGGTACTCAGCATGGCATACCGTATAGAGCCTATGACAAGAGCATAGGGGACGACCTTCGTCCTTCCTCTTTCTTCTTCCATGGTCAAGCTTTGAGTCTTACTCAACTTCACACCTTACAACTCAGGTAAGAACCCCTTCTTTGACTGATCTATTTTGAACTCCTTCAAAAACATGTCAAGGTGTGCGTTCTTTGAAAGTATCATCAGGCGTCTTGATCTATCTCTATAGATCTTGATGCCCAGTATGTAAGCAGCTTTATCCAGGTCTTCCTTTGAAAAAATACTCTTCAAACAACCATTTATGCTTTCCAGAAATTCTACATTATTTCAAATCAACAATATGCCATCCACATATGCTTATCAGAAATGTTGTAGTGCTCCCACTCACTTTCTTGTAAATACAAGTTTCTAGCAAACATTGTATAAACCTAAAAGCTTTGATCACTCCATCAAAGCATATATCCCGATTCCGAGATGCTTGCTCTAGTCCATAGAAGGATCGCTAGAGCCAGCATACCTTTTAGCATCCTTAGGATCGAAAAAACCTTTTATTGTATCACATACAACTTTTTCTTACGAAAACTGGTAAGAAAACTTGCTTTGGCATCCATCTGTTAGATTTCATAATCAAAAAATACAACTAATGCTAACATGATTCTGACGGACTTAAGCATCGCTACGGGTGAGCAATTCTCATCGTAGTCAACTCCTTGAACTTGTGAAAAAACTCTTTCCCACAAGTCGAGCTTCATAGACGGTAACATTACCGCCCACGTCCGTCTTCTTCTTAAAGATCCATTTATCTCAATGGCTTGCCGATCATCGGGCAAGTCCACCAAAGTCCATACTTTGTTCTGATATATGGATCCTATCTCGGATTTCATGACTTCTAACCATTTGTCAGAATACGGGCCCACCATCGCTTCTCCATAGCTCGTAGGTTCATTGTTGTCTAACAACATGATATCTAAGACAGGATTACCGTACCACTTAGGAGTAGTACATATCCTTGTCGACCTACGAGGTTCGATAGCAACTTGATTTGAAGCTTCATGATCACTATCATTAACTTCCTATTCAACAGACGTAGGTGCCACATAAAACATCTTTCTGTGTTGCATCATTCTCTGGTTGAAATAAAGGTTCGACAACCTCATCAAGTTCTATCTGCCTCCCACTCAATTCTTTCGAGAGAAACTCCTTCTCGAGAAAGGACCCGTTCTTAGCGACAAACAATTTGCCCTCGGATCTGAGATAGAAGGTATACCCAACTTTCACCTTTGGGTATCCTATGAAGATGTGTTTGTCCGCTTTGGGTTCGAGCTTCTTCGGCTGAAGCCTTAAGCATCGCAGCCCCAAACATTAAGAAACGACAACTTTGGTTTCTTGCCAAACCAATGTTCATACGATGTCGTCTCAACGGACTTAGATGGTGTCCTATCTAAAGTGAATGCAGTTGTCTCTAACGCATAACCTCAAAATGAAAACGGTAGATTGGTATGAGACATCATAGATCGCACCATATCTCATAGGGTTCGATTACGACGTCCGGACACACCATTACCCTATGGTGTTCCAGGTGGCTTCAACTGTGAAACAATTCCACAATGTCTTAAGTGATTGCCAAACTCATAACTCAGAAAATCCCCTTTTGATCAGATCATAGGAACATGATCTTTTTGTTATGATGATTCTTAACTTCACTCTGAAATCGCTTGAACTTTTCAAACGTTTCAGACTTGTGCTTCATTAAGTAAATATACCTATATCTACTCAAATCGCCAGTGAAGATGAGAAAATAGCGATATCCACTGCACGCTTCAATTCTCATTGGATCACACGCATCAGCATGTATGATTTCCAACAAGTCACTTGCCCGTTTCATTGTACCTGAAAACGGGGTCTTAGTCATCCTGCCCATGAGGCATGGCTCGCATGTGTCAAGCAATTCAAAATCAAGTGACTCCAAACATCCATCGATATGGAGTTTCTTCATGCATCTTACGCCAATATGACCTAAGCAGCAGTGCCACAAGAAAGTGGTACTATCATTATTAACTCTACATCTTTTGGCGTGAACATGTGTATTACCACGACCGAGATTCAATGAACCATTCACATAGGGTGCATGACCATGAAAGGTATCATTCATGTAAACAGAATAACCATTATTCTCTAACTTAAATGAATGACCGTATTGCCATGAACATGATCTAATCATATTCATGCTCAACGTAGACACCTGATAACATTTATCTAGGTTCAATACTAATCCCGAAGGCAGATGGAGCGTGCGATGGTGATCTCACCAACTTTGGAAACACTTCCAACACACATCGTCACCTCGCCCTCAGCCAATCTCCGTTTAGTCCGTAGCTTTTGCTTCAAGTAACCAATGATAGTAACTGAACCGGTATCCAATACCCAGGTGCTACAAGGAGTACTAGTGAGGTACACATTAATAACACGTATATACTTTGTTGAAGGTGCCAACCTTTTTATCTACCATGCATTTGGGGTAATTCCGCTACCAGTAACCGTTCCCCTTACAACAGAAGCACTTAGTCTCGGGTTTGGGTTCAACCTTGGGTTCCTTCACTGGAGCAGCAACTGGTTTGCCATCCATGAAGTTTCCCTTCTAGCCCTTGCCCTTCTTGAAACCAGTGGTCTTGTTAAACCGTCAACACTTGATGCTCCTTCTTGATTTCTACCTTTTGCGGTCTTAAGCACCGCGAACAGCTCCGGGATCAACTCCATCCCTTGCATGTCATAGTTCATCACGAAGATCTAGTAGCTTAGTGATAGTGGCTAGAGAACTCAATCAATCACTATCTTATCTGGAAGTTTAACTCCCACTTGATTTAAGTGATTGTAGCACCCAGACATTCTGAGCACGTGCTCACTAGCTGAGCTATTCTCCTCCATCTTGTTGGCAAAAGAACTTGTCAGTGGTCTCACACCTCTCAACACGGGCATGTGCCTGAAATCCCAATTTCAGCTCTTGGAACATCTCATATGGCGTTCAAAACGTCATTGGAATCCCGATTCCAAGCCGTAAAGTATGGTGCACTAAACTATCAGGTAGTCATCAGAATGTGTCTGTCAGGTGTTCACAACATCCACAGACGACGTTGTAGGGGTTTGCACGTCGAGCGGTGCATCAAAGACGTAAGCCTTCTGTGTAGCAGTGAGGACACTCCTCGGACTACGGACCTAGTCCGCATCATTGCTTACAATATCTTTCAACTTAATCTTTCTCTAGGAACGTATTGAAACAGGGAGCTACAACGTGAGCTATTTATCTACAACATATTGGCGAAGACAATTTAGACTATGTTCATGATAATTAAGTTCATCTAATCAAATTATTTAATGAACTCCCACTCGGATAGACATCCCTCTCGTCATCTAAGTGAAACATGATCCGAGTCAACTAGGCCGTGCCCGATCATCACGTGAGACGGACTAGTCATCATCGGTGAACATCTCCATGTTGATCGTATGTTCTATATGACTCATGCTCGACCTTTCGGTCTTCCGTGTTCCGAGGCCATGTCTGTCCATGCTAGGCTCGTCAAGTCAACCTAAGTATATTGCGTGTGTAAATCTGGCTTACACCCGTTGTATTCGAACGTTAGAATCTATCACACCCGGTCATCACGTGGTGCTTCGAAACAATGAACATTCGCAACGGTGCACAGTTAGGGGGAACACAATTCTTGAAATTATTGTGAGGGATCATCTTATTTAAGCTACCGTCGTTCTAAGCAAATAAGATGTAAAACATGATAAACATCACATGCAATCAAATAGTGACATGATATGGCCAGTATCATTTTGCTCCTTATGATCTCCATCTTTGGGGCTCCATGATCATCGTTGTCACCGGCATGACACCATGATCTCCATCATCGTGTCTTCTCGAAGTTGTCTCGTCATCTATTACTTCTACTATTATGGCTAACGCTTTAGCAATAAAGTAAAGTAATTACATGACGTTTAAGTTGACACGCAGGTCATAAATAAATTAAGACAACTCCTATGGCTCCTGCCGGTTGTCATACTCATCGACATGCAAGTCGTGATTCCTATTACAAGAACATGATCAATCTCATACATCACATATATCATTCATCACATCCTTTTGGCCATATCACATCACACGGCACATGCTGCAAAAACAAGTTAGACGTCCTCTAATTGTTGTTGCAAGTTTTTACGTGGCTGCTATAGGTTTCTAGCAAGAACGTTTCTTACCTACGCGAAAACCACAACGTGAATTGCCAATTTATATTTACCCTTCATAAGGACCCTTTCATCGAATCTGATCCGACTAAAGTGGGAGAGACAGACACCCGCTAACCACCTTATGCAACTAGTGCATGTCAGTCGGTGGAACCAGTCTCACGTAAGAGTACATGTAAGGTCGGTCCGGGCCGCTTCATCCCACGATGCTGCCGAATCAAGATAAGACTAGTAACGGCAAGTAAATTGACAATATCGACGCCCACAACTGCTTTGTGTTCTACTCGTGCATAGAAACTATGCATAGACCTAGCTCATGATGCCACTGTTGGGGATCGTAGCAGAAATTCAAAATTTTCTATGCATCACCAAGATCAATCTATGGAGTAATCTAGCAATGAGGGAAGGAGAGTGCATCTACATACCCTTGTAGATCACTAAGCGGAAGCGTTCAAGTGAACGGGGTTGATGGAGTCGTACTCATCGTGATCCAAATCACCGATGATCCTAGTGCCGAACGGACGGCACCTCCGCGTTCAACACACGTACAGCCCGGTGACGTCTCCTACGCCTTGATCCAGCAGGGGGAGAAGGAGAGGTTGGGGAGGACTCCATCCAGCAGCAGCACGACGGCGTGGTGGTGGTGGAGGAGCGCGGGACTCCAGCAGGGCTTCGCCAAGCACCACGAAAGACAAGGAGGGATAGGGGTAGGGCTACGCCAACAGGGAGATTGAATCGCGTGTTGGGTTGCCCCTTTGCCTCCACTATATATAGGGGGAGAGGGAGGGCTGCGCCCCCACCTAGGGTTCCCACCCCAAGGGGTGCGGCAGCCCTAGATCCCATCTAGGGTGGCGGCCACAAGGGGGAGAGGGGGAGGCGCACCTAGGGTGGGCCTTAGGGCCCATCCGCCCTAGGGTTTGCCCCCTTCGCCTCTTGGAGGCGCCTTGGGCCTTGGTGGGAGGCGCCCCAGCCCACCTAAGGGCTGGTCCCTTCCCACTATTGGCCCATGTAGGCCTCCGGGGCTGGTGGCCCCACCTGGTGGACCCCCGGACCCCTCCGGTGGTCCCGGTACACTACCGGTGATGCCCGGAACAATTCCGGTGGCCAAAACCATACTTCCTATATATCAATCTTTACCTCCGAACCATTCCGGAACTCCCCGTGACGTCCGGGATCTCATCCGGGACTCCGAACAACATTCGGTAACCGCATACATACTTTCCCTATAACCCTAGCGTCATCGAACCTTAAGTGTGCAGACCCTACGGGTTCGGGAGTCATGCAGACATGACCGAGACAACTCTTCGGTCAATAACCAACAACGGGATCTGGATACCCATGTTGGCTCCCACATGCTCCACGATGATGTCATCGGATGAACCACGATGTCAAGGATTCAATCAATCCCGTATTCAATTCCCTTTGTCCAGCGGTATGATACTTGCCCGAGATTCGATCGTCGGTATCCTGATACCTTGTTCAATCTCATTACCGGCAAGTCTCTTTACTCGTTCCGTAACACATCATCCCGTGATCAACTCCTTGGTCACATTGTGCACATTATGATGATGTCCTACCGAGTGGGCCCAGAGATACCTATCCATTTACACGGAGTGACAAATCCCAGTCTCGATTCGTGCCAACCCAACAGACACTTTCGGAGATACCTGTAGTGATCTTTATAGCCACCCAGTTACGTTGTGACGTTTGGCACACCCAAAGCACTCCTACGGTATCCGGGAGTTGCACAATCTCATGGTCTAAGGAAATGATACTTGACATTAGAAAAGCTTTAGCATACGAACTACACGATCTTTGTGCTAGGTTTAGGATTGGGTCTTGTCCATCACATCATTCTCCTAATGATGTGATCCCGTTATCAACGACATCCAATGTCCATGGTCAGGAAACCGTAACCATCTATTGATCAACGAGCTAGTCAACTAGAAGCTTACTAGGGACATGGTGTTGTCTATGTATCCACACATGTATTTGAGTTTCCTATCAATACAATTCTAGCATGGATAATAAAAAATTATCATGAACAATGAAATATAATATAATAATAAATAATTTATTATTGCCTCTAGGGCATATTTCCAACATTCTACCGACGTGCTTCGCACACAGGTGGCTGGCGGGTGTCAGTTTCTCCAACTTTAGTTGAACCTAGTGTGACTACGCCCGGTCCTTGTTGAAGGTTAAAACAACACTAACTTGTCGAAGTATCATTGTGGTTTTAATGCGTAGGTAAGAACGGTCCTTGCTCAGCCCGTAGCAGCCACGTAAAACTTACAACAACAAAGTAGAGGACGTCTAACTTGTTTTTGCAAGGCATGTTGTGATGTGATATGGTCAAGGCATGATGCTATATTTTATTGTATGAGATGATCATGTTTTGTAACGGAGTTATCGGCAACTGGAAGGAGCCATATGGTTGTCGCTTTATTGTCTGCAATGCAATCGCCCCGTAATTGCTTTACTTTATCACTAAGCGGTAGCGATAGTTGTAGAAGCAATAGTTGGAGAGACGACAACGATGCTACGATGGAGATCAAGGTGTCACGCCGGTGACGATGATGATCATGACGGTGCTTTGGAGATGGAGATCAAAGGCACAAGATGATGATGGCCATATCATATCACTTATATTGATTGCTATGATGTTTATCTTTTATGCATCTTATTCTGCTTTGATTGACGGTAGCATTATAAGATGATCTCTCACTAAATTTCAAGGTACAAGTGTTCTCCCTGAGTATGCATCGTTGCCAAAGTTTGTCGTGCCGAGACACCACGTGATGATGGATAAGACAATTCCTGAGCTCTTCGTAATGCTAAAAGCTGCAGAGGTAGAAATCAAGAAGGAGCATCAAGTGTTGATGGTCAACAAGATCACCCTTTCAAGAAAAAAGGTAAAGGAAAGAACAAGGGGAACTTCAAGAAGAACAACAAACAAGTTGCTGCTTAGGAGAAGAAACCCAAGTCGGGACCTAAGCCTGAGACCGAGTGCTTCTACTGCAAGGGGACTGGCCACTGGAAGTGGAACTGCCCCAAGTATTTGGCGGATAAGAAGGATGGCAAGGCGAACAAAGGTATATGTGATATACATGTTATTGACGTGTACCTTACTAAAGCTCACAGTAGCATCTGGGTATTTGATACATTGTTCTGTTGCTAATATTTGCAACTCGAAACAGGGACTACGGATTAAGCAAAGATTGGCTAAGGACGAGGTGACGATGCGCGTGGGAAATGGTTCCAAAGTCGATGTGATCGACATCGGCACGCTACCTCTACATCTACCTTCGGGATTAGTTTTAGACCTGAATAATTGTTATTTGGTGCCAGCGTTGAGCATGAACATTATATCTGGATCTTGTTTGATGCGAGACGGTTATTCATTTAAATCTGAGAATAATGGTTGTTCTATTTATATGAGTAATATCTTTTATGGTCATGCACCCTTGAAGAGTGGTGTATTTTTAATGAATCTCGATAGTAGTGATACACATATTCATAATGTTGAAATCAAAAGATGCAGAGTTGACAATGATAGTGCAACTTATTTGTGGCACTGCCATTTAGGTCATATTGGTGTAAAGCGCCTGAAGAAACTCCATTCTGATGGACTTTTGGAATCACTTGATTATGAATAACTTGGTACTTGCGAACCATGCCTCATGGGCAAGATGACTAAAACGCCGTTCTCTGGAACAATGGAGCGAGCAACAGATTTATTGGAAATCATACATGCTGATGTATGTGGTCCGATGAATATTGAGGCTCGCGGCGTATATCGTTATTTTCTCACCTTCACAGATGATTTGAGCAGATATGGGTATATCTACTTAATGAAACATAAGTCTGAAACATTTGAAAAGTTCAAAGTGAAGTGGAAAATCATCGTAACAAGAAAATAAAGTTTCTACAATCTGATCGTGGAGGATAATATTTGAGTTACGAGTTTGGTCTTCATTTGAAACAATGTGGAATAGTTTCGCAACTCACGCCACCCGGAACACCACAGCGTAATGGTGTGTCTGAACGTCGTAATCGTACTTTACTAGATATGTTGCGATCTATGATGTCTCTTACTGATTTACTGCTATCGTTTTGGGGTTATGCTTTAGAGACGGCTGCATTCATGTTAAATAGGGCAACATCTAAATCCGTTGAGACGACGCCTTATGAACTATGGTTTGGCAAGAAACTAAAGTTGACGTTTCTTAAAGTTTGGGGCTGCGATGCTTATGTGAAAAAGCTTCAACCTGATAAGCTCGAACCCAAATCGGAGAAATGTGTCTTCATAGGATACCCAAAGGAGACTGTTGGGTACACCTTCTGTCACAGATCCGAAGGCAAGACATTTGTTGCTAAGAATGGATCCTTTCTAGAGAGGGAGTTTCTCTCGAAAGAAGTGAGTGGTTTGAAAGTAGAACTTGATGAGGTAACTGTACCCGCTCCCTTATTGGAGAGTAGTTCATCACAGAAACCGGTTCCTGTGATACCTACACCAATTAGTGAGGAAGCTAATGATGATGATCATGAAACTTCAGATCAAGTTACTACCGAACCTCGTAGGTCAAGCAGAGTAAGATCCGCACCAAAGTGGTACGGTAATCCTGTTCTAGAGGTCATGTTACTTGACCATGACAAACCTACGAACTATGAGGAAGCGATGATGAGCCCAGATTCCACAAAATGGCTTGAGGCCATGAAATCTGAGATGGGATCCATGTATGAGAACAAAGTGTGGACTTTGGTTGACTTGCCTGATGATCGGCAAGCCATCAATAATAAATGGATCTTCAAGAAGAAGACTGACACTGACGGTAATGTTACTATTTACAAAGCTCGACTTGTTGCAAAAGGTTTTCGACAAGTTCAAGGGGTTGACTACAATGAGACTTTCTCACCCGTAGCGATGCTTAAGTCCGTCCGAATCATGTTAGCAATTGCCGCATTTTATGATTATGAAATTTGGCAAATGGATGTAAAAGACTGCATTCCTGAATGGATTTCTGGAAGAAGAGTTGTATATGATGCCACCTGAAGGTTTTATCGATCCAAAGGGTACAAAAAGTGTGCAAGCTCCAGCGATCCATCTATGGACTGGTGCAAGCATCTCGGAGTTGGAATAAACGTTTTGATAGTGTGATCAAAGCATATGGCTTTATACATACTTTTGGAGAAGCCTGTATTTACAAGAAAGTGAGTGGGAGCTCTGTAGCATTTCTAATATTATATGTGGATGACATATTGTTGATTGGAAATGATATAGAATTTCGGGATAGCATAAAAGGATACTTGAGTAAGAGTTTTTCATTGAAAGACCTCGGCGAAGCTTCTTATATATTGGGCATAAAGATCTATAGAGATAGATCAAGACGCTTTATTGGACTTTCACAAAGCACATACCTTGATAAAGTTTTGAAGAAGTTCAAAATGGATCAAGCAAAGACAGGGTTCTTGCCTGTGTTACAAGGTGTGAAGTTGAGTAAGACTCAATGCCCGACCAATGCAGAAGATAGAGAGAAAATTAAAATTGTTCCCTATGATTCAGCCATAGGCTCTATCATGTATGCAATGCTGTGTACCAGACCTGTTGTGTGCCTTGCTATTAGTTTAGCAGGGAGGTACCAAAGTAATCCAGGAGTGGATCACTGGACAGCGGTGAAGAACATCCTGAAATACCTGAAAAGGACTAAGGATATGTTTCTTGTTTATGGATGTGACAAAGAGCTCATCGTAAATGGTTACGTCGATGCGAGCTTTGACACTGATCCGGACGATTCTAAATCGCAAACCGGATACGTGTTTATATAGAACGGTGGAGCTGTCAGTTGGAGCAGTTCTAAAAAAAGCGTCGTGGCGGGATCTATGTGTGAAGCGGAGTACATAGCTACTTCGGAAGCAACAAATAAAGGAGTCTGGATGAAGGAGTTCATATCCGATACATGTGTGGATATTATTATATTTCCTTGTTCATGATAATCGTTTATTATCCATGCTAGAATTGTATCGATAGGAAACTCAGATACATGTGTGGATACATAGACAACACCATGTCCCTAGTAAGCCTCTAGTTGACTAGCTCGTTGATCAATAGATGGTTACGGTTTCCTGACCATGGACATTGGATGTCGTTGATAACGGGATCACATCATTAGGAAAATGATGTGATGGACAAGACCCAATCCTAAGCCTAGCACAAAGATCGTGTAGTTCGTATGCTAAAGCTTTTGTAATGTCAAGTATCATTTCCTTAGACCATGAGATTGTGCGACTCCCGGATACCGTAGGAGTGCTTTGGGTGTGCCAAACGTCACAACGTAACTGGGTGGCTATAAAGGTACACTACAGATATCTCCGAAAGTGTCTGTTGGGTTGGCACGAATCGAGACTGGGATTTGTCACTCTGTGTAAACGGAGAGGTATCTCTGGGTCCACTCGGTAGGACATCATCATAATGTGCACAATGTGATCAAGGAGTTGATCATGGGATGATGTGTTATGGAGCGAGTAAAGAGACTTGCCGGTAACGAGATTGAATAAGGTATCGAGATACCGGCGATCGAATCTCGGGCAAGTATCGTACCGATGGACAAAGGGAATTGAATACGGGATTGATTGAATCCTCGACATCGTGGTTCATCCGATGAGATCATCGTGGAACATGTGGGAGCCAACATGGGTATCTGGATCCCACTATTGGTTATTGACCGGAGAGTCATCTCGGTCATGTCTGCATGTCTCCCGAACCCGTAGGGTCTACACACTTAAGGTTCGATGACGCTAGGGTTATAGGGAAAGTATGTACGCGGTTACCGAATGTTGTTCGGAGTCCCGGATGAGATCCCGGACGTCACGAGGAGCTCCGGAATGGTCCGGAGGTAAAGATTGATATATAGGAAGTATGGTTTTGGCCACCGGAAGTGTTCCGGGCATCACCGGTAGTGTACCGGGACCACCGGAGGGGTCCGGGGGTCCACCAGGTGGGGCCACCAGCCCCGGAGGCCTACATGGGCCAATAGTGGGAAGGGACCAGCCCCTAGGTGGGCTGGGGCGCCTCCCACCAAGGCCCAAGGCGCCTCCTAGAGGGAAAGGGGGCAAACCCTAAGGCAGATGGGCCCTAAGGCCCACCCCAGGTGCGCCTCCCCCTCTCCCCCTTGTGGCCGCCTCCCAGATGGGATCTGGGGGCTGCCGCCACCCCTAGGGAGGGAACCCTAGGTGGGGGCACAGCCCCTCCCCCCCTCCCTATATATACTTGAGGTTTGGGGCTGCCCAACACATGTGTTTTGCTCTCCCTGTTGGCGCAGCCCTACCCCTCTCCCTCCTCGTCTCTCGTAGCGCTTGGCGAAGCCCTGCTGGAGTCCCGCGCGCCTCCACCACCACCACGCCGTCGTGCTGCTGCTGGATGGAGTCTTCCCGAACCTCTCCTTCCCCCCTTGCCGGATCAAGGCGCAGGAGACATCACCGGGCTGTACGTGTGTTGAACACGGAGGTGCCGTCCGTTCGGCACTAGGATCATCGGTGATTTGGATCACGACGAGTACGACTCCATCAACCCCGTTCACTTGAACGCTTCCGCTTAGCGATCTACAAGGGTATGTAGATGCACTCTCCTTCCCCTCGTTGCTAGATTACTCCATAGATTGACCTTGGTGATGCGTAGAAAATTTTGAATTTTTGCTATGTTCCCCAACAGCTCATTCATGGATCCCTGCCCCCACGTGGCTACAGAAAGGTCAATGTTGATGCGACCATATGTAAGAATATGCAAGTTGGAGCTATTAGTGCAGTTTGCAGGAATGAACAGGGCGTTTATCTTGACTCCTCAGCCTTCATGGTTTGATGGATCCAAATACGCTAGAAGCCGTTGCTTGTCACGAGGGATTAACGCTTGCGAAGGACTTTATGTTACAACACCTGAGAGTCGCCTTAGATTGCAGCAATGTTGTATCAGACATAAACACAAGGACATTCAGAATCATCGCTCCAGTGGTGAAGGAGATCAACGGGACGGCCACTGAATTTCTTTCTCGCTCTTTCGTCCATGAAAGTCGCCTTTCAAATATGGAGGCGCATTATATAGCTAAACATGCTTTACACTTAGATGAGGGACGCTATTTGTAGCTGATACATCCCTATGACAGTTCTGTAATTCCTATGAACCTTTCTTTTGAGCAATAATGTAAAAGCATGTTACCCCTCAAAAAAAAGTTGTTGCTCTCCTCTCTTCTCAAAAAAATTTGTTGCTCTCCTCGAGGGAGGGGAACGAATGGCACCAGGGGTGTAGGTGCACCCCTTTTTAAAAACAAATTAGTAACTACAAAAATGGTAAAAAAAACATGAACTTTTTTACAACAAACTTGTTCAAGCGTTACACTCATCTAATTTTTTTGCGAAGAAATGACTTCCGTGGTATTGTTGGTAAAAACAAAATCGGCACTATATTGGATTTCTTATTCACTCTATATTGTCCTTGTCTTCGCTCAGATTTTCTACCGGAGTTTTTCTTCGTGAAATTTTTTATGCGAGCACGCCAGTAGGTCAAGTTTGTTCGGGAAAAAAATTCAAAGATTTTGACATTTTCCTGAATTGCTAAAAAAATCCCAAAACTTTTTTATTAGGTTCATCTACTATCAGGTGTATCAGGGTATTTTCCTCCCCTCGAGCTACTATATTGGGTTTAACTATCACTATTCTATTCTAAAAAGTGTCACTACTTGGGCTAAGCTCAGACAATTTGATCTTACATTCAGTCTCAAAGTTGTCTAAAAAACATACTCTCAAAGGTTTCTAAAAAGGGGGGAAACATACAGTCTCAAAGGGTTATACAACTTCCCAGGAATTTTTTTGGAAGGGTTATCCAATTAAGTAAGCAATTGGTTCGATGTTTAGGACTCAAGAGGGTCGTGGTACCCAGTTCATCGGGATCAAACCTCAAGTTTGGCGCTTTGATGTCTCATTCGTGCGGATTAGTCTTACACCGGTAAGCAACATTTCCGTAGATAGCAAGACGACTGTGATGATTTCATCAGTCTTAAAGCTCCGCAACTTCGATCTTCGGTAGATGTGCGAGTGTGTGTGTGTGTGCGCGCGCGCGTGCATGTCTACATTGTGGTAAAGTGTTTCTTAAGAAAAACGAAACTAAAAAAGCAATCACCAACCATGGCTATTTTGTCATGTCAGAGTGGTTATTGTGCTACAAAGAAGTCTGGGTGACCCCCTTAGACTTGTCATAAGATTCGCCTTACAATCACAAATTTGGTTTGGTTCACTTTACCCGTGATGAAACTTCGTACTTTACCACGTTTGTTCTCCCTTGACTAGTTTTGACATGTTTGTCTCTGTTTTTCTTTTCTTAGTCAGCAATGTCATATCGCATTTTTTTCTCTTGTCGTCACATCATCTAGTTTCTCTCTACCTAAAACTAAAACAATGTGTTTCTCTCAAACTATATCTCAATTTCAGGTACAATTTTACTATAAGGTTCACCAAATTACAATTGATTTACAATTTTTTTAGAAACATCTACTGTTGTCTGAATTTTGAACCAAAAACTTCAAACTTGAAACTAAAACATGTTACAGTACATACATCACAGAAAATTATAAAAATTATCAAGTAAATTGTTTATAGTTCATGGGCCAATATGATGATATTATAGATAAACCGACATGCAGGTTAAGAGAAACTTCTTGCTTTAATTTCAAGCTCAACTTTTGGGTTCAAAACTTCAAAATTCAGACAACTTTTTTTTCCCTTTAAAAATGCCAGTAAATTGAGCATAATTCACCGACAAACTATTGGCATAAGATTTGAGAGTAACCTTCTATTTTAATTTTAGTTGTGAGGAGGAGAGAGAAATGGCATGATAGGGGGGGGGGGGATATGTGATGTGGCACCACTAACTAGGACAAAATTGGAGTCAAGCAGGTCAAAACCAGCTAAATGGGGACGAAGGATTGTAAAATGAAGGGGTTTCATGATTCGGAGGGGTAAACTGCAAAACAAAGTTTGGGATTGTAAAGTAAACCCTAGGACAAGTTTAGGGAGTGCTATGGACTTCTCTCATCACACTATGGGCTATCTAGACAGGGCAACAGAGCATTATCCAACTTAAAAGGCAATCACTAAACAAAATGCAGCCACTCAAAAGGTTGCATACAGACCCCGGGATGCTCTGAGTAGTCTGTACTCCGTCCGTAAAGAAATATAAACGCTATATTTCTTTACGGAGGGAGTATTTTTCTTTAATGGTCTATTTTTTATTAGAATGTCTTCCAGAAATCAGACAAAATACTGAAATAATTCAGACTTGCTAATCCCTCAGTTGCCTAGAATTTTCGTAAATGTCAGTCACCTGAAATTGCACCTTGGTTAGTACTCCGATCATGGAAATTTAGTGTGAGTTTGAATCCATAGTTGATATAGTACAAAATTAGATGAGATGTGAATTGTTGGATGTTGACCCAAAGGCTTAAAAAGGTTTTTGAATCAAAGGGGATTCCCCCAGCCCTAACTTTTTATTAAAGCAGAGCGAAACAGCCAGAACTATTCCCTCTGGTCACTTTTATAAGACTTTGAAGACATTTTAGACAATGTACAAAACAGCCCATCTTAAGTTGTCTGAAATGACTTACAAAAGTGAACATTTGAACAACTCTCACTCACAACCAGAAAAAGCTGCAACGGGATTATTACAACGTTTTTTTAACAGCAGCAAACAGTCAGGACCCAGGCCAGGCGCTCAACATGAGGAAGCAAGAGAACATATACATCATAAATGGACAACGCTAGCCACAAGAAGAGCTGCCAAGAGTCGACCCAAGTTATCCTAAGGAGCTCCCTTCGATGATGATCGAGTAGGCGCAGACATTTGAGGAGCAGTGAAGCTTGAGCATCGTTGCAAAGCACCCTCCATTGACGCACAAAAGATCCTATCATGCACAGAACACACTTCAGACTTCGCCAAGAACGCCCTGAAAGACAAATTCATTTCGAAGCACCTTACAGAATAGACTCCAAAAATATTTTTTTGCTGGGTCAGATTGTGATCAGTGGCACTGGCATGCATACATGTATATATAGGAACCATTCACAGAATGCATCCAATTCAGTACTCTTCCCCTAAAAAGGAAAATCAAATTCAGTACTCACATTGGTTGTCAAACAAAACTTAGCGGATGATCTATTCCATCTCAATTTACTGTAGCAGGTAATTCAGCACGCATACAATGATTACATTTATTAAATTATAACTGATCTACCTGAAGAAAATGCTAAGAGACAAATTCCTCGTTCACAGAAGGAAAAGGCTGACCATGGAAAAGGTTGAGATTTATGCATGATTGATAGCGCACCCTCACCCATGTAGTGACTGCAAATATGCAAAGGTGATCAGGTGAATATATAAGCCTGTGCCATTGAGTGTTTCATGTTCAAGTGCAAAAAACAAGGAGCCAACAATCTTTCCCACAATTCTAGAATCCGACATACGGTGCACTTAAACCATGATGAAAGCCCATACAACTCCAAAACAAAGAAACGAAAGTTGTATGTCCCTGCAAACTCCTACAAGAGTTGTAACATGGTACCTTTCATTTCAGAATCCAAACCTAGCTGGATAAATGGTAGCCTCAAGCTGGGCATCATAAGTTTGTACTATAGCACAATGAGTTTCATCGTAATTCAGGTGCTAGCAGAGCGAGTTGCAGAGTACACATCAAGAGTATCCGAATGCGGTAATAAGAATGAAACATTGCTGCCATTTAGATGGTTACTGAAGATTCAAAACATGTGAACCTACAGCAGGATCCTTCATACCGCAACTTCAGTTGGCAGTTTCCCTTGGCAAGCAGCTGCGTAGGCATCGGCAAGGCCTGGAAGAACATGCCTATGAGCATCTATATACTTGAGCTGAAACGTGTTCTCACTAGCCGTGACCATCGGGTAGAAGCTCTGATCTTTCTGAATCAATCCTTTCTCCTGGAGCACCTTCATCACGTAATGCCGAGGGACAAGTCGGCACTCCAGGCTGTACATCAGGATTGAGGGCCTGGTAAGGATGTACCTGGTGTCAACACCGACCACCTTGGTCAGGAACTCCTTAACACGGCGAAGCTTCTCCCCAGAGATCCTCAGCACCGTTGGGTTCATCCTCACCACCTTGGCCACCTCGGCCTCGGACCACCCAAGGATCTCCTCGAAGAGCTTGAGCTTGGCTGCCATTGTCTCGACCCCAAGGCTCGTCGTCGTGGTCACAGCCTGCCTGAACATAAGCGAACCGCGAGGCACGCCGAGCTTATCAGCACGCTCCAGGATGGACATTAGGGTCTTGGGGCTGCTGGTGAGCAGTCTCGAGTTGGGCACGCACATCTTGGCAATATCGGCAGCACTTACCCCACTCTCCCGTAGCACCGCGATGTTGGGCTTCACCACCCGCTCGAGGTCCGACGTGAGCAGGTAATAGTTGCCCTTGAGGATGCGGATGAACTTCTCCGGCGACCCCAGGAAGGGCAACCAGAACCCGAGCTTCTCCTGGATGCTGACGGAGCGGAAGACGCCGGGGGTCATGCGGAGGAAGGTCCGGACGTGGTCTTCGGAGAGGCCATAGCCGCGTAAGATGGCGACGCGGGCCTTGAGGGTGTCGTCGACGCTGCAGTTGAGGATCCGCGGGTCGCGGGCGACGATGTGGGCGATGTCGGCCTTGGAGAAGCGGAGGGTGGGGCCGGCGAGGTAGGCGAGGACGGACTCGGCGTTGGAGGTGGACTTGCAGTGGGAGACGTGCTTGGCGGCCTTGAGGGCTTGCTCCGGCGTGAGGCCGCAGGTGGTGACGAGGTAGTCGTCGATGGCGAAGGGGGCCGGCGGGGCGTCGGTGGCCGCCGAGGTCGATAAGAGGGCCCGACGGAGAGAGAAGATCACGGGTGAAGCTGGGAGACGGAGCGAGAGGAGTTGCTTGTGGAAGAGGAGCATCGCGTCGGCGACGGCGGCGGCGGCGGCGGCGGCGGAGTGGGTATTGCAGAAGAGTCCGTCTTTGATCTCTCGCGGTCTCGCCGCAACGCCACTTCCTACAAGTTGTTGGGCCCGATTGGGAGAACGAAATGCCCTAGTCCAGTTCACTCTTGGGCCTAGCAACTCCAACGCGCCAATCCAAACTATCTGCGTGTATCCGTTTGGATCGAAACAGACAGAAAAATCGGCCCAACGTGACGGCCCAAATGAATAAGCGTACGTTTTTTGTCCACACAAGGCCCATTTTGAGCCCAAATTTGGGTCGAGTTTGCCTCGGCGCGGACACGAAGCGAACGTGCGCGACGCCCGCCCTTATCGTCCCCCTGGCCCGTCAGTCAGTGGCACATTGACCTTTCCCCCTTCCTCCCATTGACACCCGACCACCCGTCGCCGCCGCTGCCCAGTTCTGGTGCCAAGGCCGACCGCCCGCACCCACACCTCCCCCAGCAGCACGCCACCCCCGACGCCCCCCTGCTTCGGCGTTTGGTGGACCGTTTTCGCCGTCGGCGCAACCACGCCCTAGCCTCCCCTACCGGTAGCATGCTAGCGTGGCTACCTCGCTCGTCGAATGCCGCCACGTTCGCCTCCACGCCTGCAGGTCTGCTACCTGGTCTTACAAAGGGAGCGGGGCTCTTCACTGGTCGACTTCTTCCACGACACCCGCAAGGTGTTCGACGGGTTGCCCGCAAGGTACAAATGGACTCCGACAACGAGTACTTTTTTCACAATTTCATTTGCGGTTTGAACGACTCTTCGTCGAATGATGAGGAGATTGTGGCTGCTGCGTTGGTCGCCCATGACCACATTAGTAGGCAGCGGCCGAGGTTAGGGGCTCGATCCCGAGGCATACTCCGGAGTTGAATCACAATCGAGAGAGCGGCATTGCCTACTCTAGCGGGACTACTTCGAGTCACCTAACCCGCTCTTCAAATATGACCTAATCTGGAGCCGTTTTCGTATGTCTAGACATGTGTTCAACCGTATCTGGGAGGGGGTGGCGTATGACAACTATTTTGAGTGCAAGGAGGATGCCCTCGGAAAGATTGGCTTCTCCTCTTATCAGAAATGCACTGCAGCTATTTAGATGCTTGCATATGGAGTTCCCAGTGATCTCACTGATAAGTATGTCTGGATGAGCGAGTCTACGTGCCTAGACTCCACGTACAAGTTCTATAAGGCTATGGTAGTTGTAAGGTCATATTTATCCCTAAGTGTTTTGGTGATTGATGACAACGCATTTGCGGACTAATCGTGTGCCATGAGCTTTCCAGACTCTTCTCTGCTAGGCACAAGACGATTGGGTGTCCCTCGAAGACTGACGAAGACGGCGTCTTTTCTACGTTTCCTTTTGGTCGATTTGAGTCGTAGGGAAGCCGTACTATTAAGAGGGGGTCCGCGTTGGAAAGGTTTGGATGGAATCATCACGTACACGTCTCCTTGCATCCCTCTCTTTCTTCCTTGGAGCTTCGTCCGTTTTCTATGCCTCTAGTGACTGGCTGTTCTTGTGGTTGCGGTAGTACCGCTCCAGGGGCAACGGTAGTACCGTGGGCACCCACGGTAGTACCGCGCAGGCGCGCGGTAGTACCGCTGGTGCTCGCGGTAGTACCGCTCCCCCTGGAGCCATACTACCGCAGCCCACTCGCTAGTGCCGCCCGGGTGCGGTAGTAGGGGCGGATGTAAAATTTTACATCCGCACCTCCGCGGTACTACCGCTTTCGCTGTACGGTAGTACCGCGCTAGGAAGCCAGGCGGTAGTACTGCCCCTCGGCAGTACTACTGTGTCGCATTTTTACTACTTCCGTTATTTTGCGGAAGTATGCACGGTTGTACCCTGTCCTCCTATCGGGCTCTTGCCTCGCGGTAGTACCGCGCTGTGGGCGCGGTAGTACCGCACCACCGTGCGGTAGTACCGCCTGACCGCAAGCCGTACTACCACGTGGCCGTGCGATAGTACCGCTGACCTTGCGCGGTAGTACCGCTGGCCGCGGGCTGGTTGGTGGGCAACGGTTGGATCTTTTCTCCTCACTATATAAAGGGTCTCCTTCTTCCCCGTTGACTTACCTCTTCCACCATTAATGCGCCATTATTGCTCCAAGCTCCATTTTCGCCCGATCTCTCTCCCTAGCCAACCAAACTTGTTGATTTGCTTGGGAGAGGTCGAGAAGGCCCCGATCTACACTTCCACCAAGAGATATTTGATTCCTCCCTTCTAATCCCTTGCGGATCTTGTTACTCTTGGGTGTTTGAGCATCCTAGACGGTTGAGGTCACCGCGAAGCCATAGTCCATTGTGGTGAAGCTTCGTGGCGTCGTTGGGAGCCTCCAATTAAGTTGTGGAGATTGCCCCAACCTTGTTTGTAAAGGCTCGGTCGCCGCCTCCAAGGGCACCAATAGTGGAATCACGGCATCTCGCATTGTGTGAGGGCGTGAGGAGATTACGGTGGCCTTAGTGGCTTCTTGGGGAGCATTGTGCCTCCACACCGCTCCAACGGAGACGTACTTCCTCTCAAAGGGAAGGAACTTCGGCAACACATCCTCGTCTCCACCGTCTCCACTTTTGGTTATCTCGTGCCTTTACTTGAGTAGCTTATTTGTTTCATATATCTTGCTTGCTTGTGTTCCTACTAGTGGTGCATCATATAGGTTGCTCATCTAGTTGCATTTCTAGACAACCTTTTTGATGCAAAGTTTAAATTGCTAAAGAAACGCTAAAAAATTGTTAGTTGCATATTCACCCCCCCTAGTCAACCATATCGATCCTTTCAATTGGTATCAGAGCTTCGTCTCTTTATTAAGGACTTTACCGTCCAAAGAGTATGGTTGATACCGTAGACGGAGCGGAGGAACACTCCGGTGTGAATCCTATCTCGTCTACGGGCGATGGGGGAACTTCGGTCTCTCGTGAGGAGTTCAATGTAGCCTTGGAGACATTGAAAACCTCCACGACGACCGAAGTTGAAAGCATGTTTACTAAATTTCTTGAGGGGCTTAAACTATCCACCGCACCGTTGAAAGTGGGGGATCCCGCCAACAAGGTGTCGGATGCTACCCCCGACAAGGGGGAAGCTAGTAGTGAAAAGGCTCCTTCTTCTAGTGGCAAGAATGGCACCGACATCTTTGCCCATGTGGAACCACCACTTGTTTATGGTGGACCGGTTCCTTCTACTCATTTGAATCATGTCGGTCCTCCTCCTAAGATTGTGAAAAATGAGGATTTTGATTCTTGGGTTTACCGCTTTAAACGTCATTTAAATCATGTGAACACTAACCTTTGGAGAATCATTGAAGAAGGTTTCTACCCACATGATCCAAGCAACTTCACTCCTCGAGAAGCCGCGGACAATCAATTCAATGAGAATGCTCTCTTCATCATTCAAGATGCAATTCCACCCGAAGACCTACCTCATCTTCGTCCCTTCTCCTTGGCCAAAGATGCATGGCATTGTGTCGTGTCTCTCTACCGGGGAAGCGCAAGCATTCAACGCTCCAACTATGAAGTGGTACAAGATGAGGCCGATGAGTTTGCAATGAAGGAAGATGAAGAGCCTCGTGAGCTTTATCGGAGAGTCACCAAACTCGCGATCTCACTACGAGATCACGGGAGCAAGGACACGGATGATAATTGGATCAAGCGCAAATTCCTCAAGGCAATGATGCCCTACCACAAGGCCATGTCCTCCGTCATCCGCCAAAGACCGGACTTCCACACTTTGACCTCAAGCGAGGTGTTGGATGAGTTTGTGGCCATGAACATTTTGGACAAGACCGCCGACAATGCGGTGCTCCGGTCTCAACGGGCAAAGAAGCTCAACCTTGCTTTAAAGGCCAAGCTCACCGTGGAAGAAGAAGAAGAGGAAGAAGAGGAGAGCAACCCCGAAGATACAAAGTATGCATATCATGAACACATGGCTCTTGCTTCAAGGCAATTTTGGAGCAAGAAAAACTTGAGGCCCAACTTTAGCAAAAACAACTCGAGTGGGACAAGGGGCAAGCAACGTGTAAGGACTTGCTACAATTGCGGCAACGTGAGTCATTTCGTTGCGGAATGCCCGTATGAGAAGAGGGAAGACAATGGTGGCAAACTCATCCGAAAGGACAATGCCAAGTCGTTCCCCAACAAGAACAACTTCACCAAGAAGACTCCTCCCAAGGCCTTGGTTGTGCAAGAAGAGTACAATGAGGATGATGACGATGATGAAGATGATGAGTCGGTTGCCATGGCCTCTGTTGCCATTGCAACTACGTCACGAGTGTCTCTCTTCGACTCATCCAACGAGAGCATCAACGCCAAGTGCCTCATGGCTAAAGCCACCAACAAGGTAACCTCCAACATCAAAACTACCATCATTAATCATCCTTCCCCATCGGATTGCATTAATGAAGTTGAGGGAGCTAATGTGGAGGCTAACGAGTTTGAGGCCTTTATGGGCAAACTCAAGGGAAAATCCAAGAAGCACTTTGTTGATCTCTTGGAACAACTTGGTGAGGCCAATGACATGATCGAGGCTCACGAAGACACCATCTCGAAGATGGAAGGGCATAGTCGTGACTATGCCGATGAGATTTCGGATCTTTCCAATGCTCTTGAGGAAGAGCGTGGTCTTCGTTTGGCTCTTGAGGAGTCACACAACGTTGATCATGCTAAGTTAGAGAAAGATTATGATCATGCCCTTGTTGTGTCTCGTGTACTAAATTCTGAGAAGGCCAAACTCGGGGTTGATCTTGCTAGACTCAAAGAGGAGTTTGATATACTTGACAAGGCCCACAAGGCCTTGAAGGGTATTCACGCTAGTCTCAAGGAGTCTCATGATCAACTCCAAGTGAAGCTAACTAAGGAGAAAGCAACTTTTCCTCATATGGTTTTACTTGATAATGCAAATGCTACTAACCCGTGTTGTGAGCATATGCATCTTATTGAGGAAAATGCAATGTTGAAGGCGCAACTTGAGAGAGGCCTTGTGACTTGCATACAAGGCAAGAAGAACCTAAATGATCTCTTGATCAACCAAAAGGGAGGTGTGGCGAAGGAAGGGGTTGGGTACGTTCTCGACTCCAAGAACAAGAAGAAGAATGACAAGACCAAACGACCTCCTCCCCTCATGCAAACCTTTGTGAGGGCGGGAGAGAGTGTCCATGAGGAGAAGAAGAAGAACAAAGTCAAGAAGGGCAATGTCTCCTCTCCCAACAAAGCCGGCGATTTTAATCCTTCTTATGTGTTATGCCGAGCTAGTGATGGGCATGTTTATGGCAAATTTGTTGGTTCTCTTCATGAGCACATTGAATGGTCTATTTGGGTTCCTAAGACCCTTGTTACTAACATCAAAGGACCCATTACGAAATGGGTACCTAAAACCAAGCATTGATCTCTTGTAGGTGTTTGCTTCCGGTGGTGGATCATGGTTACTCGATAGCGGAGCTACAAATCATATGACCGGAAGCAAGGATTTGGTGGTGGATGTGCACAAGGCTCCATCTATGCCCACCAATGTCAAGTGGGGTGACGCCTCTTCTTCTAAGGTATTGGGACTTGGCAAGGTTGTTATCTCTCATGATCTCACGATCGAGAAGGTCATGCTTGTTGAGTCCCTTGCATACAATTTACTTTCCGTTCGTCAACTTGCAATCATGGGCTTTGCCACCTTCTTTGATATCGATACCGTGGCCCTCTTGTGGAGCAAGACTCTTAAAGTAGCCTTTGTTGGGCATGTCGAGAACGGTCTATATGTGATTAACTTCTCGGAGCGACCCACTAAGATCGCGACATGCCTAATGGCTAAAGTTGATGTGGGATGGCTTTGGCATCGCCGTTTAGCCCATGTCAATATGAGATCTTTGCAAAGTCTCCTAAAGGGGGACCATGTCCGTGGACTAACGAATGTTAGCTTTGCTAAAGATCGTGCTTGCAGTGCCTGTATCGAAGGAAAGCTACATGAGAAGGCTCACCCTCCCACGACTATCATTTATTCAGAGAGGCCTTTGGAGCTCCTTCGCATGGATCTCTTTGGGCCTCCATCCTTCGATAGTCTTGGAGGTAGGAAGTATTGCTTGGTGATTGTGGATGACTACTCAAGGTATACGTGGGTGTATTTCTTCAAGAGGAAGAGCGAGACCCAACAAACCGTCATTGACTTTGCAAATGAAGCACAACGTCAACACAATGCAAAGATCTTGACAATAAGAAGTGACAACGGCACCGAGTTCAAGAACTACACCTTGGATGAATTTCTTAGTGATGAGGGAATCAAGCATCAATATTCCGCACCATACACCCCTCAACAAAACGGTGTTGCGGAGAGAAAGAACCGGACGTTGATGGATGCGGCAAGGACCATGATGGCGGAGTTCAAGTGTCCGTACAACTTTTGGGCCGAAGCCATCAACACCGCGTGTCATGCATCCAATCGGCTCTACCTCCGCAAGGGCTTGAACAAGACTCCATATGAGATACTCACCGGTAACAAGCCCAACCTCAAGTACTTCTGGGTATTCGGGTGTAAGTGTTTTATTCTCAAGAAAGGTGTTCGGTTGTCTAAATTTGAGGCTAGAGCTCATGAGGGCATATTTGTTGGTTATGCTACAAACTCTCATGCTTACCGTGTCCTCAATAAATCCACGGGACTTATTGAGGAGACGTGTAACATGGAGTTTGATGAGAATAACGGCTCCCAAGTGGAGCAAAGTGGCACTTGTGATGTAGGTGATGAAATTCCTCCTCAAGCCATAAGAAGAATGGGTGTTGGTTTCATCCTTCCCATTGAGGAACCCCTTGTGACCAAAGGAGAAGGACAATGCTCCATTCTAGTGGGGCCATCACCAACCCAAGGCCCACACGCTTCCGGAGAACAAAGTGAAGGCCCTCAACCTCATGAACAAGACCAAGGGCAAGATCATACTCAAGACGGTGTTGACACACCAAGGGATGCCCAAGGTCAAGTTCTCTCCCCTGAGCAAGTTCAAGACCAAGAACAAGTTCATGAAGACGCTCAATATGATCAAGTAACCGCTCCTCAACTCACCACCGAGGAGGAATTAGAGCGTCGTGCTGCCAAGGTTGCTTCCAAGCTCTCCACCAAGGATCATCTCATGATGAATGTGCTTGGAAGCTTAAGAAAGGGGGTAAGCACTCGTAGACAATTAGCAAATTATTGTGAGCATCACGCGTTTGTCTCTTGTGTGGAACCTCTCAAGGTGTATGAGGCGCTAGAAGATCCGGATTGGCTCAATGCCATGCATGAAGAACTCAACAACTTCGAGCGCAACAAAGTGTGGAGATTGGTGCCAAGGCCAACAGGGAACCACAATGTCATTGGAACCAAGTGGATATTCAAGAACAAGCAAGATGCCCATGGGATCATCATTCGCAACAAGGCTCGTTTGGTAGCACAAGGCTACTCCCAAGTCGAGGGTATCGACTACGGTGAAACCTTTGCTCCCGTCGCTCGTCTTGAATCCATTCGCATGTTGATTGCATATGCTTCTCATCATAACTTTAAGTTACATCAAATGGATGTGAAGAGTGCTTTCCTTAATGGTCCCATTAATGAATTGGTATACATCAAGCAACCCCCCGGGTTCGAGGATCCCTACTTTCCCGATCATGCGTATCAACTCGATAAGGCACTCTATGGCCTTAAACAAGCCCCACGTGCGTGGTATGACCACCTTACCGAGTTGTTGCAAGACTGTGGGTTTGAAGTTGGGATAATCGACCCCACTCTTTTTACTAAGAAGGTCAAAGGGGAGTTGTTTGTGTGCCAATTATATGTTGATGATATTATCTTTGGTTCTCCTAACAAAGCTTTCAATGAGGAATTTGCCGCACTCATGACCTCAAAGTTCGAGATGTCTTCCATGGGGGAGTTGAAGTTCTTTCTAGGGTTCGAAGTGAAGCAAAGAAGAGAAGGAACCTTCATCAATCAATCCAAATACACTCAAGACATGCTCAAAAGATTCAAGCTAAGTGACGTCAAGCCGGCTTCCACTCCAATGCCCACCAAGTGCCAACTTGACTTAGATCCCAATGGTAAAGTGGTGGATCAAAAGGTATATCGTTCCATGATTGGATCCTTGCTTTACCTTTGTGCATCTAGACCGGACATCATGTTGAGTGTGGGAATTTGTGCACGGTTTCAAGCCGCACCTAAGGAAAGTCACTATGTGGCGGTCAAACGAATCTTTTGATATTTGGCTCATACCCCAAACTTTGGCTTATGGTACCCAAGAGGATCAAACTTCAAGCTTGTAGGGTACTCGGATTCCGATTGGGCGGGAGACAAAGTGGATAGGAAGTCCACTTCCGGAGGGTGCCAATTCCTTGGTTGCTCTTTGGTAAGTTGGTCTTCCAAAAAGCAAAGTTGCGTGTCTCTCTCGTCCACCGAAGCGGAGTATGTGGCGGCCGGTAGTTGTTGTGCACAACTCTTATGGATGAGGCAAACTTTAAAGGATTACGGTGTCACTTGTGACAAAGTGCCTCTTTGGTGTGACAATGAAAGTGCCATCAAGATCTCTCTCAACCTGGTGCAACACTTCAAGACGAAGCATATTGAGATCCGGTATCACTTCATCCGGGATCACATTAGGCGAGGAGAGATCGAGCTCAACTACGTCAACACTCATGATAACCTTGCAGATATCTTCATGAAGCCCTTGGATGAAGCAAGATTTCGCGAGTTAAGGCATGAGCTAAATATCATTGATTCGAGCAATGTTGCTTGAACCCTTGCACACCCCACTGCACGCAACTTGTTGTCTTGTTTAGATGTAGGCATGGACATAGGGGGAGTGTTGTTCTCTCAATGAACTCTCCCTCCCCCCATTATGCATAAATTAATCGAGTCTTTCACATTTAGCCATGTTTGATGGTGCTTGTGCTTCAAAGACGAGTTTTGGTCATGGACCCAAGGATAATTCTTCGCGGTGCCATACCACTTGACTCAAACATAGGTGGCTACGGCCACCGCCCTCTCTTTTGGAGAGGTGGTGTCTCGTGTTTGGTTTGTTTGTCGTTTGCCCGTCTGGTTTTTGTGTTGCGTGGTTTTGTTGTGTTGTGCTTGCTCGGAGCGGTTTTGTGCAAAGATCCTGTCTTTTTTGTGCTCGAAACTTGCATTCTCTTGAGCCCACGGTACTACCGCGCCTTGGCGCGGTACTACTGCTTGGGAGGCACGGTACTACCGCACCCATCACGGTACTACCGCTCTTCGCGGTACTACCGTGTCTGGGCACGGTACTACCGTGCCGTCAAGGGCGCGTGGGGAGGTTATGACTCGGGCAGGGGAGTTCCAACTCCCCATACTAGGGCTGGAAAAAAAGCTCGAACCTCGTGAGCTAAACGAGTAGCTCACGACTCGGCTCGAATTGACTCGAACTCGAAGAATAACGAGTCGAGCCGAGCTTTAGTTTAAGATCATTTATAGACCAAGTTAAACGAGTCAATCTCACGAGTACTCGTGTAACTTGTTAGGCTTGGTACAAAAGATCAGCCACTTCCAATATAAAAAAGATCAGCCACTCAGCACCCTATGTCCCAGGCGCACAACACAAGGCCTAGCCGTTGAAGGCCCAACCGTCTAGGAGACTCATGCGTTACAAGGAAATTACTATTGTTTAGTAATATATGTTTAATATATATATATAATAATTTTTATAAAGTTTGAGGGTTTTATGTTCATATCTTTAACGAGCTTAACAAGCTAAATGAGCCAGCTCGCGAGTTATACGAGTCGAGCCAATCTTGGATTTGAGCTCGTTAATAATAACAAGTCGAGTCGAGCTAGCTCGTTAATGAAACGAGCTCTAGCGACTCGAGCCGAGCTGGCTCGACTCGGCTTGAATTCCAGCCCTACCCCATACCCATTCATTGTCTCTCTCTCCCTACGTCTCTCCCTCTCAAGAACAGCGCCGGAGGCCCTCGCCGGATCTCCGTCTCCGGCCACTCTCCTCGGATTCCGACTGGTGGGATCGTTCCCCACCACTTCCTCTTGCCATGGACCAAGGTTTTTCCCCAAATCTCTCCTTTTCTTGGCTGTTTTCTCGCTTCTAGGCTTTTGGGGAGAAACTTGTTGTTCTTGAGATTTTAGGCTAAATCTTTGCAAGAGTAGGATGTAGGAGAGTCGTGATGCGTAGGAAACATACTTGATATGCTGTCTTTTGGTAGCTTTGTCCAACCGTAGTACCGCCGTGATTTCGCGGGCTTTCTCAGATTTGAATCGTCTCAGATCTAGCACGGTGTGGTACTACCGTGGCCGATGTGCGGTACTACCACTTGCGCGGTACTACCGCCCGTCAGGCGCGGTACTACCATGTGCCGTGCGGTACTACGTTCCGCAGGCGCGGTACTACCGCGCCGGCCGTACTACCGTAGGGTTCAAAACTCTCTCTAGGAATGTATCATGTGTGCTTTCTATTTGTTTCCCTCGTCTTTGTTGTGATCTTTGCTTTAATCTCTCTTGGCTTTTGTGGGTGTTTTTGCGTTGTGTGTCTCAGGTGGTGGCTCTCGCCGTTCCAATCTCAGCCGTGACACCAGCTCCAAGCGTCTGCGCAACCCCCAAGATGAAGCCCCAGAGGGCTCCAAGGCCCCCAAGCGCAATGTCAAGACTACTGCCAGCAAGCTCAAGGAACCGGCTAAGGCCATGGACGAGATCTCCGCCACTGAGTATGTCGAGCGTTGGAAGATCAATCCCTATGTGAATCCTCGGGCTACCCTTAAAGGCACCGAGTTGTTCTGGACCAAGCAACAGGTTCTCATCTATCTGGATGTGATCAAGAACAAGCAGAACACCTATGTGGATGTCAAGTGGATTGATATGCATCACCTGCGGAAAGACAAGTTTCGTGACTATTTTGGAGAGGCTCTGGACTTGGTGGAGCAGTTTGCTATTGAGCCGGTGATCTCCTTTCACCTTGACTATGACCCTGAGCTTATCTGTCAGTTCTTTGCCTCAGTGTACTTTCATCCCGGGGTGGAGCGGAGGATGACTTGGATGACCAATGGCCGTCAGCTGTCTGCTACATGGAAAGAGTTCATGGATCTGCTGCACATTCCTGATGACGGGCTCCACACCCCAGTTGGTGTCCGTCCCCATGCCAACTCTGAGTCTGCCAACAAGAACCTGCTTCAGCCCTTCCTTGTTGAGAAGGTACTCCCCAATGGCAAGTCTACTTGGGTGTTGAACTCTTTTCTGGATATCATGCATCGCATCTTCCGCAACACTCTGTTCCCATGCATTGGCGATAAGGACAAGGTTCATGCATATCTAGTGGACATGTTGCTCCTGTGTGCAGAGGCTCGTTCTTCTCAAACTCAGCCACTTGATGTCTCTCACATCATGTGGTGTGAGCTTCGGTTTGCTGTGTTCACTCGCAAGGTTCCTATTTATGGCCCATACCTGCATCTGCTGCTCTCTACCACTTGGGAGAAGACGTTTCCAGGTGATGAGTTCCTTGCTCTAGACTGGGTCCGCCATGAGTCCATCTGCCTCCGTGTCAAGCCCAACTGGGCCAACACCACTACTCGTGCTGAGGCATCTTCTGCTAGGAGGGCTACTGGTCAGGGGGAGGCTGCTGAGGACCGTGCTGAGGACCGTGCTGAGGATCATGCTGCTGAGGACCGTGATGCCAGGTTCACCACTTCTTCCTCTGAGCCATCATGGGCCAAGAAGCTGAAGGACAAGATGAAGAATCTCTTCTGCATGCAGGCGAAGGGACAGTACAGGGCTCACGTGCCTGACAAGGAAAGTCGCCGCCGTGACAAGAAAGTGATGAGGCTCTTTGGCGAGGATGTGTCTGGCGGGTCGGAGGACGTCATCACTCCTGAGGCTGCCTGGATGTCTAAGCAGGGCTACATGTGGACCAGTTCAGAGAAGGACGTGGAGGAGACTATCCCAGCCGCTGAGTCCGACGAGGAGCACCAGGAGCAGTGGGACGACTTCTCTGCTTGAGCTACCACTTGTGCTGTAGGTGTCCTCTCTGCCTTTTTGGCGTCTCGATGCCAAAGGGGAAGAGAGTGTAGGGATTTGCGATTTGCGTGTGTCGTGCTTAGTGTGTGTGGTGTGTTTGCTTGGACCTCGTTTGCTTCTGTTTGGTTTGTGTCTTCGAGACCTTTCCTCCATATGGTGTAAGACATATGCACTCTATCTATCTATCTATCTTAGTTATCTTATGTTTGCTACATCTTGTCTAGTGATAGATATGCTTTGTTTCTATAACATAGGGGGAGCTGTAATCCTAGTATTCTTGTGCCGTGCAGTCCAAAGCACTCATCTAGGTGGCACACATCTAGGGGGAGCCCGTCTATATTATAGAGAGGAGGGGCTTGCATGCTTGCATTTACTTAATATTATTTTCTTTATGCAAATCCCGTTTTGTCATCAATCCACCAAAAAGGGGGAGATTGTAAGGTCATATTTATCCCTAAGTGTTTTGGTGATTGATGACAACGCATTTGCGGACTAATCGTGTGTCATGAGCTTTCCAAACTCTTCTCTGCTAGGCACAAGACGATTGGGTGTCCCTCGAAGACTGACGAAGACGGCGTCTTTTCTATGTTTCCTTTTGGTGGATTTGAGTCGTAGGGAAGCCGTACTATTAAGAGGGGGTCCGCGTTGGAAAGGTTTGGGTGGAATCATCACGTACACGTCTCCTTGCATCCCTCTCTTTCTTCCTTGGAGCTTCGTCCGTTTTCTATGCCTCTAGTGACTGGCTGTTCTTGTGGTTGCGGTAGTACCGCTCCAGGGGCAACGGTAGTACCGTGGGCACCCACGGTAGTACCGCGCAGGCGCGCGGTAGTACCGCTGGTGCTCGCGGTAGTACCGCTCCCCCTGGAGCCATACTACCGCAACGCACTCGCTGGTGCCGCCCGGGTGCGGTAGTAGGGGCGGATGTAAAATTTTACATCCGCACCTCCGCGGTACTACCGCTTTCGCTGTACGGTAGTACCGCACTAGGAAGCCAGGCGGTAGTACTGCCCCTCGGCAGTACTACTGTGTCGCGTTTTTGCTACTTCCGTTATTTTGCGGAAGTATGCACGGTTGTACCCTGTCCTCCTATCGGGCTCTTGCCTCGCGGTAGTACCGTGCTGTGGGCGCGGTAGTACCGCACCACCGTGCGGTAGTACCGCCTGACCGCAAGCCGTACTACCACGTGGCCGTGCGGTAGTACCGCTGACCTTGCACGGTAGTACCGCTGGCCGCGGGCTGGTTGGTGGGCAACGGTTGGATCTTCTCTCCTCACTATATAAAGGGTCTCCTTCTTCCCCGTTGACTTACCTCTTCCACCATTAATGCGCCATTATTGCTCCAAGCTCCATTTTCGCCCGATCTCTCTCCCTAGCCAACCAAACTTGTTGATTTGCTTGGGAGAGGTCGAGAAGGCCCCGATCTACACTTCCACCGAGAGATATTTGATTCCTCCCTTCTAATCCCTTGCGGATCTTGTTACTCTTGGGTGTTTGAGCATCCTAGACGGTTGAGGTCACCGCGAAGCCATAGTCCATTGTGGTGAAGCTTCGTGGCGTCGTTGGGAGCCTCCAATTAAGTTGTGGAGATTGCCCCAACCTTGTTTGTAAAGGCTCGGTCGCCGCCTCCAAGGGCACCAATAGTGGAATCACGGCATCTCGCATTGTGTGAGGGCGTGAGGAGATTACGGTGGCCTTAGTGGCTTCTTGGGGAGCATTGTGCCTCCACACCGCTCCAACGGAGACGTACTTCCTCTCAAAGGGAAGGAACTTCGGCAACACATCCTCGTCTCCACCGTCTCCACCGTCTCCACTTTTGGTTATCTCGTGCCTTTACTTAAGTAGCTTATTTATTTCATATATCTTGCTTGCTTGTGTTCCTACTAGTGGTGCATCATATAGGTTGCTCATCTAGTTGCATTTCTAGACAACCTTTTTGATGCAAAGTTTAAATTGCTAAAGAAACGCTAAAAAATTGTTAGTTGCCTATTCACCCCCCTCTACTCAACCATATCGATCCTTTCAGTAGTGTTTGGCCCGGAGTACTTGAGACTTTGAGAGAGCCAACTCCTGCAGATACATCCTGGTTGTTAGTAATCAATGGCAGTAGGGGCTTTCCGGGGATGCTTGGTAACATAGATTGTATGTACTGGGAGTGGAAGAACTGCCCTTCTACATGGCAGGGGCAGTATAGGGGCCATGTCAAAGATTGCACTGTCATAGTTGAGGCCGTGGCTACAAGATCTTTGGATTTGGCACTCTTTCTTCGGCATGGCCAGATCTCACAACGACATCAATGTGCTTCAACGCTCTCCATGTTTTGAAGGCTTGCACAAGGCAACTGCCCGGAGGTCAATGTTGAGATTAATAGCCATCACTACAACAAAGGATACTATCTGAAGGAAATATGCCCGAGAGGCAATAATAAAGTTATTATTTATTTCCTTATTTCATGATAAATGTTTATTATTCATGCTACAATTGTATTAATCGGAAACATAATACATGTGTGAACACATAGACAAACAAAGTGTCACTAGTATGCCTCTACTTGACTAGCTCGTTGATCAAAGATGGTTATGTTTCCTAACCATGGACATGAATTGTCATTTGATAAACGAGATCACGTCATTAGGAGAATGATGTGATTGACTTGACCCATTCCGTTAGCTTAGCAGTTGATCGTTTTAGTTTACTGCTATTGCTTTCTTCATGACTTATACATGTTCCTATGACTATGAGATTATGCAACTCCCGATTACTGGAGGAACACTTTGTGTGCTACCAAACGTCACAACGTAAGTGGGTAATTATAAAGGTGCTCTACAGGTGTCTCTGATGGTACTTGTTGAGTTGGCATAGATCGAGATTAGGATTTGTCACTCCGATTGTCGGAGAGGTATCTCTAGGCCCTCTCGGTAATGCACATCACTATAGTCCTTGCAAGCAATGCAAATAATGAGTTAGATGCTGGATGATGCATTACGGAACGAGTAAAGCCGGTAACGAGATTGAGCTAGGTATTGAGATACCGACGATCGAATCTCGGGCAAGTAAGATACCGATGACAAAGGGAACAATGTATGTTGTTATGCGGTTTGACCGATAAAGATCTTCGTAGAATATGTAGGAACCAATATGAGCATCCAGGTTCCGCTATTGGTTATTGACCGGAGACGTGTCTCGGTCATGTCTACATAGTTCTTGAACCCGTAGGGCCCGCACGCTTAAAGTTCTGTGATGATCGGTATTATGAGTTTTGTGTTTTGATGTACCGAAGGTAGTTCGGAGTCCCGGATATGATCACGGACATGACGAGGAGTCTCCAAATGGTCGAGACGTAAAGACCGATATATTGGAAGCCTATATTTGGACATTGGAATGGTTCAGGGTGAAATCGGGATTTTACCGGAGTACCGGGAGGTTACCGGAACCCGCGGTAATTGTATGGGCCTTAATGGGCCATAGTGGAGAGAGAGAGAGAGGAGGCCAGGGCAGGCCGCGCGCCCCCTCCCCCTCTGGTCCGAATTGGACTAGGAGGGGGCGGCGCCCCCCCTTTCCTTCCCCCTCTCTCCCCCTTCCTTCTCTCCTAGTCCAACTAGGGAAGGGGGGAATCCTACTCTTGGTGGGAGTAGGACTCCTCCAGGGCGCGCCATAGCTAGGCCGGCCCTCCCCCCTCCTCCACTCATTTATATACGTGGCCAGGGGGCACCCCATAGACACACAAGTTGATCATTGATCTTTCTTAGCCGTGTGCGGTGCCCCCCTCCACCAAAATCCACCTCGGTCATATCATAGCGGTGCTTAGGCGAAGCCCTGCGTCGGTAGCTTCATCAACAACATCACCACGCCGTCGTGCTGACGAAGATCTTCCTCGAAGCTCTACTGGATCGTGAGTTCGCGGGACGTCATCGACTTGAGCGTGTGCTGAACGCGGAGGTGCCGTACGTTCGGTACCGAGTATCGGTCGATCGTGAAGACATATGACTACATCAACCGCGTTATCATAACGCTTCTGCTTACGGTCTACGAGGGTACGTAGACAACACTCTCCCCTCTTGTTGCTATGCATCACCATGATCTTGCCTGTGCATATGATTTTTTTTGAAATTACTACGTTCCCCAATAGTGGCATCCGACCTAGGGTTATGCGTAGATGTTATATGAACGAGTAGAACACAAGTGACTTGTGGGTGATACAAGTTATATTTCTTACCAGCATGTCATACTTTGGTTCGGCGGTATTGTTGGATGAAGCGGCCCGGACCGACATTACGCGTACGCTTACGTGAGACTGGTTCTATGTTGGGGATCGTGGCAGAAATTCAAAATTTTCTACGCATCACCAAGATCAATCTATGGAGTAATCTAGCAACGAGGGAAGGAGAGTGCATCTACATACCCTTGTAGATCGCTAAGCGGAAGCGTTCAAGTGAATGGGGTTGATGGAGTCGTACTCGTCGTGATCCAAATCACCGATGATCCTAGTGCCGAACGGACGGCACCTCCGCGTTCAACACACGTACAGCCTGGTGACGTCTCCTACGCCTTGATCCAGCAAGGGGAGAAGGAGAGGTTGGGGAAGACTCCATCCAGCAGCAGCACGACGGCGTGGTGGTGGTGGAGGAGCGCGGGACTCCAGCAGGGCTTTGCCAAGCACTACGAAAGACAAGGAGGGAGAGGGGTAGGGCTGCGCCAACAGGGAGATTGAATCGCGTGTTGGGCTGCCCCTTTGCCTCCACTATATATAGGGGGAGAGGGAGGGCTGCGCCCCCACCTAGGGTTCCCACCCCAAGGGGTGCGGCAGCCCTAGACCCCATCTAGGGTGGCGGCCACAAGGGGGAGAGGGGGAGGCGCACCTAGGGTGGACCTTAGGGCCCATCTGCCCTAGGGTTTGCCCCCTTCCCCTCTTGGAGGCGCCTTGGGCCTTTGTAGGAGGCGCGCCAGGCCACCTAGGGGCTGGTCCCTTCCCACTATTGGCCCATGTAGGCCTCCGGGGCTTGTGGCCCCACCTGGTGGACCCCCGGACCCCTCCGGTGGTCCCGGTACACTATCGGTGGCCAAAACCATACTTCCTATATATCAATCTTTACCTCCGGACCATTCCAGAACTCCTCGTGACATCCGGGATCTCATCCGGGACTCCGAACAACATTCGGTAACCGCATACATACTTTCCCTATAACCCTAGCGTCATCGAACCTTAAGTGTGCAGACCCTACGGGTTCGGGAGTCATGCAGACATGACCGAGACAACTCTCCGGTCAATAACCAACAACGGGATCTGGATACCCATGTTGGCTCCCACATGCTCCACGATGATCTCATCGGATGAACCACGATGTCAAGGATTCAATCAATCCCGTATTCAATTCCCTTTGTCGAGCGGTACAATACTTGCCCGAGATTCGATCGTCGGTATCCCGATACCTTGTTCAATCTCGTTACCGGCAAGTCTGTTTACTCGTTCCGTAACACATCATCCCGTGATCAACTCCTTGGTCACATTGTGCACATTATGATGATGTCCTACCGAGTGGGCCCAGAGATACCTCTCTGTTTACACGGAGTGACAAATCCCAGTCTCGATTCGTGCCAACCCAACAGACGCTTTCGGAGATACCTGTAGTGAACCTTTATAGCCACCCAGTTACATTGTGACGTTTGGCACACCCAAAGCACTCTTATGGTATCCGGGAGTTGCACAATCTCATGGTCTAAGGAAATGATACTTGACATTAGAAAAGCTTTAGCATGCGAACTACACGATCTTTGTGCTAGGCTTAGGATTGGGTCTTGTCCATCACATCATTCTCCTAATGATGTGATCCGTTATCAATGACATCCAATGTCCATGGTCAGGAAACCGTAACCATCTATTGATCAACGAGCTAGTCAACTAGAGGCTTACTAGGGACATGGTGTTGTCTATGTATCCACACATGTATATGAGTTTCCTATCAATACAATTCTAGCATGGATAATAAATGGTTATCATGAACAATGAAATATAATATAATAATACATAATTTATTATTGCCTCTAGGGCATATTTCCAACAGTCTCCCACTTTCACTTGAGTCAATAATCTAATTCACATCGCCATGTGATTAACACTCACAGGTCACATCGCCATGTGACCAACATCCAAGAGTCTACTAGACTCAATGATCTAGTTCACATCACTATGTGATAAACACTCAAAGAGTTCTGGGTTTAATCATGTTATGCTTGTGAGAGATGTTGTAGTCAACAGGTCTTGCCATATTCAGATCCCTATGTATTTCACAAAACTTTATATCGTAGATGCTGCTACCACGTTTCACTTGGAGCTATTCCAAATTATTGCTCCATTATACGTATCCGGTATCTCTACTCAGAGCTATCCGAATAGGTGTTAAGCTTGCATCGACATAACTCTTTACGTTGAACTCTTTATCACCTCCATAACCGAGAAACATTTCCTTATTTCTCTAAGGATAATTTTGACCGCTATTTGGTGGTCCAGTCCTAGATCACCTTTGTACCCTCTTGCCAGACATGTGGCAAGGCACACATCAGGTGCGGTACTCAGCATGGCATACCGTATAGAGCCTATGAAAAGAGCATAGGGGACGACCTTCGTCCTTCCTCTTTCTTCTACCGTGGTCAAGCTTTGAGTCTTACTCAACTTCACACCTTACAACTCAGGTCAGAACCCCTTCTTTGACTGATCTATTTTGAACTCCTTCAAAAACATGTCAAGGTGTGCGTTCTTTGAAAGTATCATCAAGCGTCTTGATCTATCTCTATAGATCTTGATGCCCAGTATGTAAGCAGCTTTATCCAGGTCTTCCTTTGAAAAAATACTCTTCAAACAACCATTTATGCTTTCCAGAAATTCTACATTATTTCAGATCAACAATATGCCATCCACATATGCTTATCATAAATGTTGTAGTGCTCCCACTCACTTTCATGTAAATACAAGTTTCTAGCAAACATTGTATAAACCTAAAAGCTTTGATCACTCCATCAAAGCATATATCCCGATTCCGAGATGCTTGCTCTAGTCCATAGAAGGATCGCTGGAGCCAGCATACCTTTTAGCATCCTTAGGATCGAAAAAACCTTTATTGTATCACATACAACTTTTTCTTACGAAAACTGGTAAGAAAACTTGCTTTGACATCCATCTGTTAGATTTCATAATCGAAAAATACAGCTAATGCTAACATGATTCTGACGGACTTAAGCATCGCTACGGGTGAGAAATTCTCATCGTAGTCAACTCCTTGAACTTGTGAAAAGACTCTTTCCCACAAGTCGAGCTTCATAGACGGTAACATTACCGCCCACGTCCGTCTTCTTCTTAAAGATCCATTTATCTCAATGGCTTGCCGATCATCGGGCAAGTCCACCAAAGTCCATACTTTGTTCTGATATATGGATCCTATCTCGGATTTCATGGCTTCTAACCATTTGTCGGAATACGGGCCCACCATCGCTTCTCCATAGCTCATAGGTTCATTGTTGTCTAACAACATGATATCTAAGACAGGATTACCGTACCACTTAGGAGTAGTACATATCCTTGTCGACCTACGAGGTTCGATAGCAACTTGATCTGAAGCGTCATGATCACTATCATTAACTTCCTATTCAACAGACGTAGGTGCCACAGAAAACATCTTTCTGTGTTGCATCATTCTCTGGTTGAAATAAAGGTTCGACAACCTCATCAAGTTCTATCTTCCTCCCACTCAATTCTTTCGAGAGAAACTCCTTCTCGAGAAAGGACTCGTTCTTAGCGACAAACAATTTGCCCTCGGATCTGAGATAGAAGGTATACCCAACTGTCACCTTTGGGTATCCTATGAAGATGTGTTTGTCCGCTTTGGGTTCGTGCTTCTTTGGCTGAAGCCTTAAGCATCGCAGCCCCAAACATTAAGAAACGACAACTTTGGTTTCTTGCCAAACCAATGTTCATACGCGTCGTCTCAACGGACTTAGATGGTGTCCTATCTAAAGTGAATGCAGTTGTCTCTAACGCATAACCTCAAAATGAAAACGGTAGATTGGTATGAGACATCATAGATCGCACCATATCTCATAGGGTTCGATTACGACGTCCGAACACACCATTACCCTGTGGTGTTCCAGGTGGCTTCAACTGTGAAACAATTCCACAATGTCTTAAGTGATTGCCAAACTCATAACTCAGAAAATCCCCTTTTGATCAGATCGTAGGAACATGATCTTTTTGTTATGATGATTCTTAACTTCACTCTGAAATCGCTTGGACTTTTCAAATGTTTCAGACTTGTGCTTCATTAAGTAAATATACCTATATCTACTCAAATCGTCAGTGAAGATGAGAAAATAGCGATATCCACCGCACGCTTCAATTCTCATTGGATCACACGCATCAGCATGTATGATTTCCAACAAGTCACTTGCCCGTTTCATTGTACCTGAAAACGGGGTCTTAGTCATCCTGCCCATGAGGCATGGCTCGCATGTGTCAAGCGATTCAAAATCAAGTGACTCCAAACATCCATCGATATGGAGTTTCTTCGTGCATCTTACGCCAATATGACCTAAGCGGCAGTGCCACAAGAAAGTGGTACTATCATTATTAACTCTACATCTTTTGGCGTGAACATGTGTATTACCACGACTGAGATTCAATGAACCATTCACATAGGGTGCATGACCATGAAAGGTATCATTCGTGTAAACAGAATAACCATTATTCTCTAACTTAAATGAATGACCGTATTGCCATGAACATGATCTAATCATATTCATGCTCAACGTAGACACCTGATAACATTTATCTAGGTTCAATACTAATCCCGAAGGCAGATGGAGCGTGCGATGGTGATCTCACCAACTTTGGAAACACTTCCAACACACATCGTCACCTCGCCCTCAGCCAGTCTCCGTTTAGTCCGTAGCTTTTGCTTCAAGTCACCAACGATAGTAACTGAACCGGTATCCAATACCCAGGTGCTACAAGCAGTACTAGTGAGGTACACATTAATAACATGTATATACTTTGTTGAAGGTGCCAGCCATCTTATCTACCATGCATTTGGGGTAATTCCGCTACCAGTAACCGTTCCCCTTGCAACAAAAGCACTTAGTCTCGGGTTTGGGTTCAACCTTGGGTTCCTTCACTAGAGCAGCAACTGGTTTGCCATCCATGAAGTTTCCCTTCTAGCCCTTGCCCTTCTTGAAACCAGTGGTCTTGTTAAACCGTCAACACTTGACGCTCCTTCATGATTTCTACCTTTTGCGGTCTTAAGCACCACGAACAGCTCCGGGATCAACTCCATCCCTTGCATGTCATAGTTCATGACGAAGATCTAGTAGCTTAGTGATAGTGGCTAGAGAACTCAATCAATCACTATCTTATCTGGAAGTTTAACTCCCACTTGATTTAAGTGATTGTAGCACCCAGACATTCTGAGCACGTGCTCACTAGCTGAGCTATTCTCCTCCATCTTGTTGGCAAAAGAACTTGTCAGTGGTCTCACACCTCTCTACATGGGCATGAGCCTGAAATCCCAATTTCAGCTCTTGGAACATCTCATATGGCGTTCAAAATGTCATTGGAATCCCGATTCTAAGCCGTAAAGTATGGTGCACTAAACTATCAGGTAGTCATCAGAATGTGTCTGTCAGGTGTTCATAACATCCACAGACGACGTTGTAGGGGTTTGCACGTCGAGCGGTGCATCAAAGACGTAAGCCTTCTGTGTAGCAGTGAGGACACTCCTCGGACTACGGACCTAGTCCGCATCATTGCTTACAATATCTTTCAACTTAATCTTTCTCTAGGAACGTATTGAAACAGGGAGCTACAACGTGAGCTATTTATCTACAACATATTGGCGAAGACAATTTAGACTATGTTCATGATAATTAAGTTCATCTAATCAAATTATTTAATGAACTCCCACTCGGATAGACATCCCTCTCGTCATCTAAGTGAAACATGATCCGAGTCAACTAGGCCGTGCCCGATCATCACGTGAGACGGACTAGTCATCATCGGTGAACATCTCCATGTTGATCATATGTTCTATACGACTCATGCTCGACCTTTCGGTCTTCCTTGTTCCGAGGCCATGTCTGTACATGCTAGCCTCGTCAAGTCAACCTAAGTGTATTGCGTGTGTAAATCTGGCTTACACCCATTGTATTCGAATGTTAGAATCTATCACACCCGATCATCACATGGTGCTTCGAAACAACGAACATTCGCAACGGTGCACAGTTAGGGGGAACACAATTCTTGAAATTATTGCGAGGGATCATCTTATTTAAGCTACTGTCGTTCTAAGCAAATAAGATGTAAAACATGATAAACATCACATGCAATCAAATAGTGACATGATATGGCCAGTATCATTTTGCTCCTTATGATCTCCATCTTTGGGGCTCCATGATCATCGTTGTCACCGGCATGACACCATGATCTCCATCATCGTGTCTTCTCGAAGTTGTCTCGTCATCTATTACTTCTAGTATTATGGCTAACGCTTTAGCAATAAAGTAAAGTAATTACAAGACGTTTAAGTTGACACGTAGGTCATAAATTAAGACAACTCCTATGGCTCCTGCCGGTTGTCATACTCATCGACATGCAAGTCGTGATTCCTATTACAAGAACATGATCAATCTCATACATCACATATATCATTCATCACATCCTTTTGGCCATATCATATCACACGGCACATGCTGCAAAAACAAGTTAGGCGTCCTCTAATTGTTGTTGCAAGTTTTTACGTGGCTGCTATAGGTTTCTAGCAAGAACGTTTCTTACCTACGCGAAAACCACAACGTGAATTGCCAATTTCTATTTACCCTTCATAAGGACCCTTTCATCGAATCTGATCCGACTAAAGTGGGAGAGACAGACACCCGCTAACCACCTTATGCAACTAGTGCATGTCAGTCGGTGGAACCAGTCTCACATACGAGTACGTGTAAGGTCGGTCCGGGCCGCTTCATCCCATGATTCCGCCGAATCAAGATAAGACTAGTAACGGCAAGTAAATTGACAATATCGACGCCCACAACTGCTTTGTGTTCTACTCGTGCATATAAACTACGCATAGACCTAGCTCATGATGCCACTGTTGGGGATCGTAGCAGAAATTCAAAATTTTCTATGCATCACCAAGATAAATCTATGGAGTAATCTAGCAACGAGGGAAGGAGAGTGCATCTACATACCCTTGTAGATCACTAAGCGGAAGCGTTCAAGTGAACGGGGTTGATGGAGTCGTACTCGTCGTGATCCAAATCACCGATGATCCTAGTGCCGAACGGACGGCACCTCCGCGTTCAACACACGTACAGCCCGGTGACGTCTCCTACACCTTGATCCAGCAAGGGGAGAAGGAGAGGTTGGGGAAGACTCTATCCAGCAGCAGCACGATGACATGGTGGTGGTGGAGGAGCGCGGGACTCCAGCAGGGCTTCGCCAAGCACTACGAGAGACAAGGAGGGAGAGGGGTAGGGCTGCCAACAGGGAGATTGAATCACGTGTTGGGCTGCCCCTTTGCCTCCACTATATATAGGGGGAGAGGGAGGGCTGTGCCCCCACCTAGGGTTCCCACCCCAAGGGGTTCGGCAGCCCTAGATCTCATCTAGGGTGGCGGCCACAAGGGGGAGAGGGGGAGGCGCACCTAGGGTGGGCCTTAGGGCCCATCTGCCCTAGGGTTTGCCCCCTTCCCCTCTTGGAGGCGCCTTGGGCCTTGGTGGGAGGCGCCCTAGCCCACCTAGGGGCTGGTCCCTTCCCACTATTGGCCCATGTAGGCCTCCGGGGCTGGTGGCCCCACCTGGTGGACCCCCGGACCCCTCCGGTGGTCCCGGTACACTGCCGGTGATGCCCGGAACAATTCCGGTGGCCAAAACCATACTTCCTATATATCAATCTTTACCTCCGGACCATTCCGGAACTCCTCGTGACGTCTGGGATCTCATCCAGGACTCCAAACAACATTCGGTAACCGCATACATACTTTCCTATAACCCTAGCGTCATTGAACCTTAAGTGTGCAGACCCTACGGGTTCGGGAGTCATGCAGACATGACCGAGACAACTCTCCAGTCAATAACCAACAACGGGATCTGGATACCCATGTTGGATCCCACATGCTCCACGATGATGTCATCGGATGAACCACGATGTCAAGGATTCAATCAATCCCGTATTCAATTCCCTTTGTCCAGCGGGACGATACTTGCCCGAGATTCGATCGTCGGTATCCCAATACCTTTTTCAATCTCATTACTGGCCAGTCTCTTTACTCGTTCCGTAACACATCATCCCGTGATCAACTCCTTGGTCACATTGTGCACATTATGATGATGTCCTACCGAGTGGGCCCAGAGATACCTATCCGTTTACACGGAGTGACAAATCCCAGTCTCGATTCGTGCCAACCCAACAGACACTTTCGGAGATACCTGTAGTGATCTTTATAGCCACCCAGTTACGTTGTGACGTTTGGCACACCCAAAGCACTCCTACGGTATCCGGGAGTTGCACAATCTCATGGTCTAAGGAAATGATACTTGACATTAGAAAAGCTTTAGCATACGAACTACACGATCTTTGTGCTAGGTTTAGGATTGGGTCTTGTCCATCACATCATTCTCCTAATGATGTGATCCCGTTATCAACGACATCCAATGTCCATGGTCAGGAAACCGTAACCATCTGTTGATCAACGAGCTAGTCAACTAGAGGCTTACTAGGGACATGGTGTTGTTTATGTATCCACACATGTATTTGAGTTTCCTATCAATACAATTCTAGCATGGATAATAAAAAATTATCATGAACAATGAAATATAATATAATAATAAATAATTTATTATTGCCTCTAGGGCATATTTCCAACATTCTACCGACGTGCTTCGCACACAGGTGGCTGGCGGGTGTCAGTTTCTCCAACTTTAGTTGAACCTAGTGTGACTACGCCCGGTCCTTGTTGAAGGTTAAAACAACACTAACTTGACGAAGTATCATTGTGGTTTTAATGCGTAGGTAAGAACGGTTCTTGCTCAGCCCGTAGCAGCCACGTAAAACTTACAACAACAAAGTAGAGGACGTCTAACTTGTTTTTGCAAGGCATGTTGTGATGTGATATGGTCAAGGCATGATGCTATATTTTATTGTATGAGATGATCATGTTTTGTAACGGAGTTATCGACAACTGGCAGGAGCCATATGGTTGTCGCTTTATTGTCTGCAATGCAATCGCCCCGTAATTGCTTTACTTTATCACTAAGCGGTAGCGATAGTTGTAGAAGCAATAGTTGGAGAGACGACAACGATGCTACGATGGAGATCAAGGTGTCGCGCCGGTGACGATGATGGTCATGACGGTGCTTTGGAGATGGAGATCAAAGGCACAAGATGATGATGGCCATATCATATCACTTATATTGATTGCTATGATGTTTATCTTTTATGCATCTTATTCTGCTTTGATTGACGGTAGCATTATAAGATGATCTCTCACTAAATTTCAAGGTACAAGTGTTCTCCCTGAGTATGCACCGTTGCCAAAGTTTGTCGTGCCGAGACACCACGTGATGATCGGGTGTGATAAGCTCTACATTCATATACAACGGGTGCAAGCCAGTTTTGCACACATAGAAATACTCGGGTTAAACTTGACGAGCCTAGCATATGCAGATATGGCCTCGGAACACTGAGACCGAAAGGTCGAGCGTGAATCATATAGTGGATATGATCAACATAGTGATGTTCACCATTGAAACTACTCCATCTCACATGATGATCGGACATGGTTTAGTTGACATGGATCACATGATCACTTAGATGATTAGAGGGATATCTATCTAAGTGGGAGTTCTTAAATATGATTAATTGAACTTTAATTTATCATGAACTTAGTACCTGATAGTATTTTGCTTGTCTATGTTGTTGTAGATAGATGGCCCGTGCTGTTGTTTTGTTGAATTTTAATGCGTTCCTTGAGAAAGCAAAGTTGAAATATGATGGTAGCAATTACACGGACTAGGTCCGTAACTTGAGGATTATCCTCATTGTTGCACAGAAGAATTACGTCCTGGAAGCACCGCTGGGTGCCAAACCCACTGCAAGAGCAACACCAGATGTTATGAATGTCTGGCAGAGCAAAGCTGATGACTACTCGATAGTTCAGTGTGCCATGCTTTACGGCTTAGAACCGGGACTTCAACGACGTTTTGAACGTCACGGAGCATATGAGATGTTCCAGGAGTTGAAGTTAATATTTCAAGCAAATGCCCGGATTGAGAGATATGAAGTCTCCAATAAGTTCTACAGCTGCAAGATGGAGGAGAATAGTTATGTCAGTGAGCATATACTCAAAATGTCTGGGTATAACAATCACTTGATTCAACTGGGAGTTAATCTTCCGGATGATAGTGTCATTGACAGAATTCTTCAATCACTGCCACCAAGCTAAAAAAGCTTCGTGATGAACTATAACATGCAAGGGATGGATAAGACAATTCCCGAGCTCTTCGTAATGCTAAAAGCTGCAGAGGTAGAAATCAAGAAGGAGCATCAAGTGTTGATGGTCAACAAGACCACCAGTTTCAAGAAAAAAGGTAAAGGAAAGAACAAGGGGAACTTCAAGAAGAGCAGCAAACAAGTTGCTGCTTAGGAGAAGAAACCCAAGTCGGGACCTAAGCCTGAGACCGAGTGCTTCTACTGCAAGGGGACTGGCCACTGGAAGCGGAACTGCCCCAAGTATTTGGCGGATAAGAAGGATGGCAAGGCGAATAAAGGTATATGTGATATACATGTTATTGATGTGTACCTTACTAAAGCTCACAGTAGCACCTGGGTATTTGATACATTGTTCTGTTGCTAATATTTGCAGCTCGAAACAGGGACTACGGATTAAGCAAAGATTGGCTAAGGATGAGGTGACGATGCGCGTGGGAAATGGTTCCAAAGTCGATGTGATCGACATCGGCACGCTACCTCTACATCTACCTTCAGGATTAGTTTTAGACCTGAATAATTGTTATTTGGTGCCAGCATTGAGCATGAACATTATATCTGGATCTTGTTTGATGCGAGATGGTTATTCATTTAAATCTGAGAATAATGGTTGTTCTATTTATATGAGTAATATCTTTTATGGTCACGCACCCTTGAAGAGTGGTGTATTTTTAATGAATCTCAATAGTAGTGATACACATATTCATAATGTTGAAGTCAAAAGATGCAGAGTTGATAATGATAGTGCAACTTATTTGTGGCACTTCCATTTAGGTCATATTGGTGTAAAGCGCATGAAGAAACTCCATTCTGATGGACTTTTGGAATCACTTGATTATGAATAACTTGGTACTTGCAAACCATGCCTCATGGGCAAGATGACTAAAACGCCGTTCTCCGGAACAATGGAGCAAGCAACAGATTTATTGGAAATCATACATGCTGATGTATGTGGTCCGATGAATATTGAGGCTCGCGGCGGATATCGTTATTTTCTCACCTTCACAGATGATTTGAGCAGATATGGGTATATCTACTTAATGAAACATAAGTCTGAAACATTTGAAAAGTTCAAAGTGAAGTGGAAAATCATCGTAACAAGAAAATAAAGTTTCTACGATCTGATCGTGGAGGAGAATATTTGAGTTACGAGTTTGGTCTTCATTTGAAACAATGTGGAATAGTTTCGCAACTCACGCCACCCGGAACACCACAGCGTAATGGTGTGTCTGAACGTCGTAATCGTACTTTACTAGATATGTTGCGATCTATGATGTCTCTTACTGATTTACTGCTATCGTTTTGGGGTTATGCTTTAGAGACGGCTGCATTCATGTTAAATAGGGCAACATCTAAATCCGTTGAGACGACGCCTTATGAACTATGGTTTGGCAAGAAACTAAAGTTGTCGTTTCTTAAAGTTTGGGGCTGCGATGCTTATGTGAAAAAGCTTCAACCTGATAAGCTCGAACCCAAATTGGAGAAATGTGTCTTCATAGGATACCCAAAGGAGACTGTTGGGTACACCTTCTATCACAGATCCGAAGGCAAGACATTTGTTGCTAAGAATGGATCCTTTCTAGAGAGGGAGTTTCTCTCGAAAGAAGTGAGTGGTTTGAAAGTAGAACTTGATGAGGTAACTGTACCCGCTCCCTTATTGGAGAGTAGTTCATCACAGAAACCGGTTCCTGTGACACCTACACCAATTAGTGAGGAAGCTAATGATGATGATCATGAAACTTCAGATCAAGTTACTACCGAACCTCGTAGGTCAAGCAGAGTAAGATCCGCACCAGAGTGGTACGGTAATCCTGTTCTAGAGGTCATGTTACTTGACCATGACAAACCTACAAACTATGAGGAAGCGATGATGAGCCCAAATTCCATAAAATGGCTTGAGGCCATGAAATCTGAGATGGGATCCATGTATGAGAACAAAGTGTGGACTTTGGTTGACTTGCCTAATGATCGGCAAGCCATCAAGAATAAATGGATCTTCAAGAAGAAGACTGACGCTGATGGTAATGTTACTATTTACAAAGCTCGACTTGTTGCAAAAGGTTTTCGACAAGTTCAAGGGGTTGACTACAATGAGACTTTCTCAGCCGTAGCGATGCTTAAGTCCGTCCGAATCATGTTAGCAATTGCCGCATTTTATGATTATGAAATTTGGCAAATGGATGTAAAAGACTGCATTCCTGAATGGATTTCTGGAAGAAGAGTTGTATATGATGCCACCTGAAGGTTTTATCGATCCAAAGGGTACAAAAAGTGTGCAAGCTCCAGCGATCCATCTATGGACTGGTGCAAGCATCTCGGAGTTGGAATAAACGTTTTGATAGTGTGATCAAAGCATATGGCTTTATACATACTTTTGGAGAAGCCTGTATTTACAAGAAAGTGAGTGGGAGCTCTGTAGCATTTCTAATATTATATGTGGATGACATATTGTTGATTGGAAATGATATAGAATTTCGGGATAGCATAAAAGGATACCTGAGTAAGAGTTTTTCATTGAAAGACCTCGGCGAAGCTGCTTATATATTGGGCATCAAGATCTATAGAGATAGATCAAGACGCTTTATTGGACTTTCACAAAGCACATACCTTGATAAAGTTTTGAAGAAGTTCAAAATGGATCAAGCAAAGAAAGGGTTTTTGCCTGTGTTACAAGGTGTGAAGTTGAGTAAGACTCAATGCCCGACCAATGCAGAAGATAGAGAGAAAATTAAAATTGTTCCCTATGATTCAGCCATAGGCTCTATCATGTATGCAATGCTGTGTACCAGACCTGTTGTGTGCCTTGCTATTAGTTTAGCAGGGAGGTACCAAAGTAATCCAGGAGTGGATCACTGGACAGCGGTGAAGAACATCCTGAAATACCTGAAAAGGACTAAGGATATGTTTCTTGTTTATGGATGTGACAAAGAACTCATCGTAAATGGTTACGTCGATGCAAGCTTTGACACTGATCCGGACGATTCTAAATCGCAAACCGGATACGTGTTTATATAGAATGGTGGAGCTGTCAGTTGGAGCAGTTCTAAAAAAAGCGTCGTGGCGGGATCTATGTGTGAAGCGGAGTACATAGCTACTTCGGAAGCAACAAATGAAGGAGTCTGGATGAAGGAGTTCATATCCGATCTAGGTGTCATACCTAGTGCATCGGGTCTAGTGAAAATATTTTGTGACAATACTGGTGCAATTGCCTTGGCAAAGGAATCCATATTTGACAAGAGAACCAAACACATCAAGAGATGCTTCAATTCCATCCACGATCAAATCTAGGTGGGAGACATAGAGATTTGAGAGATACATATGGATCTGAATGTTGCAGACCCGTTGACTAAGCCTCTCTCACGAGCAAAACATGATCAGCACCAAGGCTCCATGGGTGTTAGAATCATTTCTGTGTAATCTAGATTATTGACTCTAGTGCAAGTGGGAGACTGAAGGAAATATGCCCTATAGACAATAATAAAGTTATTATTTATTTCCTTATTTCATGATAAATGTTTATTATTCATGCTAGAACTGTATTAATCGGAAACATAATACATGTGTGAATACATAGACAAACAAAGTGTCACTAGTATGCCTCTACTTGACTAGCTCGTTGATCAAAGATGGTTATGTTTCCTAACCATGGACATGAATTGTCATTTGATAAATGGGATCACATCATTAGGAGAATGATGTGATTGACTTGACCCATTCCGTTAGCTTAGCACTTGATCGTTTTAGTTTACTGCTATTGCTTTCTTCATGACTTATACATGTTCCTATGACTATGAGATTATGCAACTCCCGATTATTGGAGGAACACTTTGTGTGCTACCAAACATCACAACGTAAGTGGGTAATTATAAAGGTGCTCTACAAGTGTCTCCGATGGTACTTGTTGAGTTGGCATAGATCGAGATTAGGATTTGTCACTCCGATTGTCGGAGAGGTATCTCTGGGCCCTATCGGTAGTGCACATCACTATAGGCCTTGCAAGCAATGCAACTAATGAGTTAGATGCTGGATGATGCATTACGGAACGAGTCAAGCCGGTAACGAGATGGAGCTAGGTATTGAGATACCGACGATCGAATCTCGGGCAAGTAAGATACCGATGACAAAGGGAACAACGTATGTTGTTATGCGGTTTGACCGATAAAGATCTTCGTAGAATATGTAGGAACCAATATGAGCATCCAGGTTCCGCTATTGGTTATTGACCGGAGACGTGTTTCGGTCATGTCTACATAGTTCTTGAACCCGTAGGGTCCGCACGCTTAAAGTTCTGTGATGATTGGTATTATGAGTTTTGTGTTTTGATGTACCAAAGGTAGTTCGGAGTCCTGTATATGATCACAGACATGACGAGGAGTCTCGAAATGGTCGAGACGTAAAGATCGATATATTGGAAGCCTATATTTGGACATCGGAATGGTTCCGGGTGAAATCGGGATTTTACCGGAGTACCGGGAGGTTACCGGAACCCCCCGGTAATTGTATGGGCCTTAATGGGCCATAGTGGAGAGAGAGAGAGGAGGCCAGGGCAGGCCGCGCACCCCCTTCCCCTCTGGTCCAAATTGGACTAGGAGGGGGCGGCGCCCCCTTTCCTTTCTCCGTCTCTCCCCCTTCCTTCTCTCCTAGTCCAACTAGGGAAGGGGGGGGAGCCCTACTCCCGGTGGGAGTAGGACTCCTCCAGGGCGCGCCATAGCTAGGCCGGCCCTCCCCCCTCCTCCACTCCTTTATATACGTGGCCAGGGGGCACCCCATAGACACACAAGTTGATCATTGATCTTTCTTATCCGTGTGCGGTGCCCCCCTCCACCATAATCCACCTCGGTCATATCGTAGCGGTGCTTAGGCGAAGCCCTGCGTTGGTAGCTTCATCAACACCGTCACCACGCCGTCATGCTGACGAAGCTCTTTCCCGAAGCTCTACTAGATCGTGAGTTCGCGGGAGGTCACCGAGCTGAACGTGTGCTGAACGCGGAGGTGTCGTACGTTCGGTACTGAGGATCGGTCGATCGTGAAGACGTACGACTACATCAGCCGCGTTGTCATAACGCTTCCGCTTATGGTGTACGAGGGTATGTAGTCAACACTCTCCCCTCTCGTTGTGATGCATCACCATGATCTTGTGTGTGCGTAGGAATTTTTCTGAAATTACTACGTTCCCCAACACTATCTAGCTGACGGTATCTATTCTTAGTGGACTACTCTTGTGAAGACAATTCCCAACCCTGTAGGAGATAAGAGGAAGAGATTTTCCCAAGCACAAGAGAGTGCTAGGAAGGATGTGGAGCATGCCTTCGGTGTTTTCCAATCTCTATGGGGCATCATTCGATATCCTGATAGAACTTGGAGCACCAAGAAGCTGTGAAAAGGTGATGACTGCTTGTGTGATCATGCACAACATGATCGTAGATGATGAGCATCCAGATGAAATTTACGATCAAGGGTTTCAATGTCAGGGTGACAATGTTGTGCCTGAGCATGGAGGAGCGGCAATGTTTGCACAGTTCACCAAATTTCGTCATCAAATGCGTGATTGGGAAACTCACATTCAAATGCAAGATGATTTGGTCGAGCATATGTGGGCTCACGTTGGCAACCAATATATGTATCGACTATTTTATCTTTCAAATGTATTCCATACAATTTAATTTTTTGGCTTGTAAACTGTGAGATATTTATTTGGTTGTGAAACTATGAGATATTTATATTTTTGTTTGAATTATGTGAAGTTGGGCCAAATTTTATTGATATGTCATAAAAAGAGCTAAAATGGCCGCAAACCGGCCGCGAGGACGAAAATGCGCCCGTGCGTTGGGCGCACTGCCGACCCAAACTGAGAAGGGGCGGACAAGTTGATCTAAACAGATAAAAATGAACAAAGCTCACGTCTGTTTGGGTCGGCACGTTGGAGTTGCTCTTAAACTTACAAGTTGATGCTCTCCAGCTGACACACCACAAAGCCGACCAAGTCATTGGATTGCACCGCCAGCTGGACTAGCTAAGATCGATGTTAACGCTGTTGTAGGAAGGGAAGGTTCTCATGGTACTGGCGAAGCTGTGTGTAGGGATCAACATGGAGCTTGTGCCATTGTTTTTCCTCACATAATAGACCCGACCACCCTTGAGTCACTTGCCATCAGCGAGGCCCTAGCAGTAGCTGATGATCTCTATGAAAAGAAGATACAAGTTGCCTCGGACTGCAAAGTGGTTGAGGGAGTCCTGGATTAGGGGGTCTCCGGACAGCCGGACTATATCCTTTGACCGGACTGTTGGACTATGAAGATACAAGATTGAAGACTTCGTCCCGTGTCCGGATGGGACTTTCCTTGGCGTGGAAGGCAAGCTAGGAAATACGGATATGTAGATCTCCTCCCTTGTAACCGACTCTGTGTAACCCTAGCCTCCTCCGGTGTCTATATAAACCGGAGGGTTTAGTCCGTAGGACAACATACAATCATACCATAGGCTAGCTTCTAGGGCTTAGCCTCTACGATCTCGTGGTAGATCAACTCTTGTAATACTCATATCATCAAGAACAATCAAGTAGGACGTAGGGTATTACCTCCATCAAGAGGGCCCAAACCTGGGTAAACATCGTGTCCCCTGCCTCCTGTTACCATCCGCCTTAGACGCATAGTTCGGGACCCCCTACCCAAGATCCGCCGGTTTTGACACCGACATTGGTGTTTTCATTGAGAATTCCACTGTGCCGTCACCATAAGGCTTGATGGCTCCTTCGATCATCAGTAACGATGCGGTCCAGGGTGAGGTTTTCCTCCCCGGACAGATCTTCGTATTCAGCGGCTTCGCACTGCGGGCCAATTCGCTTGGCCATCTGGAGCAGATTGAGAGCTATGCCCCTGGCCATCAGGTCAGGTTCGGAAACTTAAATTACAGTGCCGACATCCGCGGAGACTTGATCTTCGACGAATTCGAGCCCATGTCAGATGCGCCGCTCAGTCACGATGAACACGACATAACTCTATCGTCGGACAATATTCGGGAGATCGCATCTGCAATTACTCCGGCCGTCAATCCGGAGCAAATCGCGCCATCCGAAAGCGGAGGGATAGACCCCGTCATGGAGGCCGCACCCTCAGTGGCGATAGAGCCGGATACTGACTTCACCCCTTACAAGTGCCGTGTCACCGAACCACTGGATTCATCCCCGGCCACGGACTCTGAGCCGCTTACATTCGTGCCCATCGAATCCGACTGGGCGCCGATCATGGAGTTCACCTCCGTGGATATCTTTCAGCACTCGCCTTTCTGCGATGTGCTAAATTTGTTAAGGTCTCTCTCCTTGTCTGGAGAACCTTGGCCGAACTATGTTCGGCTAGAATGGGATGCAGACAATGAAGAAATTCGCTGCCCACCCACCACCCACTTAGTATCCACTGTCGACGATTTAACCGACATGCTCGACTTCGACTCCGAAGACATCGACGGTATGGATGACGATGCAGGAGATGAACAGGAACCATCACCCATAGGGCGTTGGACCGCCACCTCCTCATATGATATATACATGGTGGACACCCCCGAAGAAGGCAATGGCGACGAGACAGCGGAGGATGACCCCTCCAAGAAGCAACCCAAGCGCCAACGTTAGCGGTGCCGCTCTAAGTACCGCCACAGCAAAAGTAGTGATACTGGCACAGGAGACAATAACACTCCAAATAGTGCCGAAGACAACCACAATCCCCTCCAGCACGATGTAGAGCCGGAGGATGAACAAGCTAGCCCTCTAGAGTAGGAAGCATATGGAGAACCAGAGGAGGACAATTACATGCCTCTCTCCGAAGACGAGGCAAGCCTCGGCGACGAAGAATTTATCGTGCCGGAGGATCACATCGAGCTGGAGCGCTTCAAGCGCCGGCTTATGGACACAACAAATAGCCTGAAGAAAAAGCAACAACAACTTCAAGCTGATCAAGACTTGCTACTAGACAAATGGACCGGAGTCCTTGCGGCCGAGGAATTCGAACTCGAGCACCCCTCCAAGAGTTACCCAAAACGCAGGTTGCTACCTCACCTCGAGAAGGAAGCATTAAAACCTCTATCACCAGTGTACGATGCGGCTGACCGGCCACGGCGTGGCCGAGCCGGAGAGGCGTTTCAGCCCAAAGTTCAGCCCGCACCCTGCGTCACTTAGCCAAAAATACCAAAGCCCGGGGCAACACACGAGACCTGCGAGATTTATTGGACAGTAAGGCACAACTTGCAAGGTCAATATACGGGTCACGGTTGCGTGCGCCAATGCGGGACGGTGATCGTCGCGCCGGATACACCAAAGGTAAATCCGGCCGGGCCGAATACAGCAGGCAAGACTTATATGAACTGCGTCGTGATATAGCCCGGCACAGAGGCGCCGCACACCCCCTATGCTTCACTGATGAAGTTATGGATCACGAATTCCTGGAGGGTTTTAAACCCGTAAATATTGAATCATATGATGGTACAATAGATCCCGCTGTATGGATTGAGGATTTCCTCCTTCACATCCACATGGCTCGGGGCGATGATCTACATGCCATCAAGTACCTCCCACTAAAACTCAAAGGACCAGCTCGACATTGGCTGAATAGCTTGCCAGCAAACTCCGTCGGCAGTTGGGAGGATCTGGAAGATGCATCCCTTGACAACTTCTAGGGCACTTATGTGCGACCACCGGATGCTGATGACTTGAGCCATATAACTCAGCAGCCAGGGGAATCGGCCAGACAATTCTGGACACGGTTCCTAACTAAGAAAAACCAAATTGTCGACTGTCTGGATGCAGAGGCCCTAGCAGCATTCAAGCATAACATCCGTGACGAGTGGCTCGCCCGGCACCTCGGCCAGGAGAAGCCGAAGTCTATGGAAGCCCTCACGACACTCATGACCCACTTTTGCACGGGCGAGGATAGCTGGCTGGCTCGTAGCAACAACACATCAAGGAATCCGGACACTTCTGATACCAAAGACGCCAACGGCAGACCATGTTGTAATAGACCAAAGTGCCGCAATAACGGCAATAACACAGAGGATACGGCAGTCAATGCCGGATTCAGACGCTCTAGATCTGGTCAGCGGAAAAAGCCATTCAAAAGAAGTACTCCGGCTCCATCCAGTTTGGATCGCATACTAGATCGCTCGTGTCAAATCCATGGCACCCCCAACAAGCCAGCCAACCACACCAACAAAGAATGCTGGGTGTTCAAGCAGGCCGACAAGTTAAATGCCGAAAACAAGGACAAGGGGCTGCATAGTGATGACGAGGAGGAGCCCCGGCTGCCAACCACAGGAGGACAGAAGGGGTTCCCCCCACAAGTGAAGACGGTGAACATTGTCATAGCCCTAGAATTGCTTGTAGTTAGTTGCATCTGTGAGACTCCATGCATCATGTTTAAATTCATTTTGAAATATGAAATGGGGATGATAAACCCTCGCACCAGAATAACTCAAATAGGTTCAACCTCAAAATATTTTCAATGAACCCAAAATGCCTTTGGAAAAGTTCATCATTTTTGAATTGGTCCAGAACCTCTGCCAAAAATGGTGCACATTTTTCTAGGTCAATCTGGATTTTTGAATTAATCCATAAAGTATTTGCATTTGGGCATTTAACTACTATAAATATTTTAATTGCCCAAATAATTCTGAAAATGGTTGAGGGCTGTTGAAAAACATTTCAACAGTGTCCACAATTTATTTTAGGATTTTATAAAGTGGTTTAGTATTTTACTAAATCCAAAAAAAACAAAGACAGAGAATAGAAAACAGAAAGAAAAGCATAGGGTTTTACCTGGCGCTCACCTGGCCTGGCCCAGGTCCTCCAGCCGGCCCAGCCCACTGGCAACTGCCAGTCGTCCCCTACCTCTGCCAGTAGGCAGAGGCAGGACAGCGAGCGCACGCGCTGAGCGGCCACCTCCTGCTTGGCACTGTCGACGCCTCCTGCGTCCTCGCCGTTCGTCGTGGAAATGCCTGGACGCCCTGGACTTTCTCCCTCTCCCTCGCTCTCTGGACCCCCCTTCCCCTCGCTCCTCTGCTTCCCCCCCATGGCCGAGCATGCTGTCGCTGCCGCTTGCTGTTGCCACGGCCACCGGCCCTCCCTCGCCCATCCAACGTGCTCGAGAGCTCCGCCTCATCCCCCTCTTCCTCCTCACCAAGATGTAAGGCGCCGGAAGCCCCTGGACGCCGCCAGCTACACCGTTCCCCTCCTCGGCCACCGAGGGCCGCCGCCATCGATTCGCCGGCCACAGGACATCCCCGAGCAAGCCGAACCCATCATCGTGATCACTGTGAGCTGCACCGTCGTTTCCCCCTAACCCCGCGGCCTAGCGCTTGTTGTAGCTCCGTTTTTCCATGATGCCCGAAGCATGCCGCCGCCCGAGCTCGTCACCGACGAGGCTCCGGTGGTCAATCCGCCCCGTTCATATGTCCGTTGGCTTTGTGAGAGCCTGCAGAACGCGTAGGTGCTACCCGTTGATCCTCCCGTGCACGGTGTTGTCGTTTTCATCGGCGCCCGAACTCCGGCGGCCGCAACCGAGCTCGCCGCCGTCGACTCCGGCCACCCCAGGCCCGGAGACCACCACCATCCGACGCACCATTATGCCAGCTTTCTGTAGAGCCCAACGGCGCCTCGAATGGTTCCCTGTATCGCATTCCTGAGCCGCCCCGCCATTTCTGTCGTTGCCGGCGACAAGCCGCTGGCGAGTTTGACCTAGCTGACCAGGGGGTTGACCTCCCCTGGGTCCGGACAAGTGGGCCCTGCTAATTTAGTTTAGTACTAATTAACTTTTAGTTAACCAGCTAAGTCGCTGACATGTGGGCCCACGCCCTAATTAACTTTGGTTAGCATTTAACTTAGCACTAATTAACTCCGTTGATTAGTTGTGACACCAACACGCGGACCCCACTGGTCAGATTTGACCTGGCCGACACGCAGACCACACTCCGTTGACCTGCTGACGTCACACCTATGTCATGCTGACACAATAACTCTTTTTCTGGAATTATTCTTATTCAGGAAATTCCAGAAATTAATGCAAACTTCTAAAATTCATAGAAATTCAACCATAACTCCAAATCAAACAAATTATATATGAAAAATGATCAGAAAAATCCAATCTATCCATCTGTACCATTTTCATGCATGTTAGAACAAATTATAGCTACTGTTTAGGACAAATCATGTAAATGGCATTTGAATTTCCACATATGGAGTTTGAATTTGAACCTTTGGTTCAAACCAACCTCATTTAATCTGGTTGCTAGTTGCATTAGCTCAATCAACAACATATTGCCATGTCACATTCATGCATCATATTGTTTCATGGCATTGATTGTGTTTCTCCTTTGTTTGCCGGTGACTGTTCCCTCTCAGTAGACGACGCTCCGACGATTGTTCGATGACACCGATGAAGAACTATATTATCTTCAGAAGTGCCAGGCAAGCAAAACCCCCTTGTTCATTCCGATACAATCCCACTCTCTCGCTCCTGCTCTCTTTTACTGCATTAGGACAACAATGATTCAACTATTACATGCTGCGGTAGTTGAACTCCTTATCCTCTGCATGACCTGTCATTGCCACAGTAAATAGATGAAACCCACTAGCATGAGTAGGAGTTGTTTGAGCCCTGATGTGCCTACTCATTCATGCTTGTTGTCATGCCTCCTACTGCTTAGAGTTGAGCCGGGTCTGATTCATCGGGAATGAATTGGAATGTGGTGAACATGTCCTACTGTTGAGAGCTAAGTGTGTGAACACGATTTGGTAAAGGTAGCGATGAGAGGCCATGTAGGAGTACATGGTGGGTTGTCTCATTGCAGCCGTCCTCGGGAACTGAGTTCTGTGTTTGTGATCCATGAACAGTTACTACCACACATTGGGCTCCGGGCACTCCAAGCTCTCTCGACTTATTAATCAACCTGATCTCTGTCTAGGAGTTGCAACTAGTTTCTGGTGTTTGTAGGTAGTGTTAGTAGTCTACCAAGTGGCACCCGGTACATGTGGGCTTGGGACAGACTAGGCACCGTGGCTGGGTAGACCAAGCGCCGCCCATTTGGTGGCCTTGGAACCCTGTACACATCGTTTGGGGCCGTGAGCGACACCCCGGCTGGATCTCCTTGTGGATGGAACCCGAATAGGCGATAAACCTGGACTAGAGACTTGTGTGGTTAGTCAGGTCGTGGCTGACTCCCTCGCTAGGCTTCCGCTTGAAGGTTGCTAAGGTACATAACGTGTACATGGTGGTAAGTGGCGAGAGCGTGTGTGAAGAAGTACACCCCTGCAGGGTTATCATTATCTATTCGAATAGCCGGATTCCTCGGATATGGAAACTTGGACCCCTTGCATAGTTCATAGACAAGTGAAAGTGGATACTCTAAAATGCGCAAGATAAGCGTGAGTGCTATGGATGGCGTTCTCGTAGGAAGACAGGAGTGGATCCATAGTGGTGTATTGGTATGGTGAATATGTGGACTCGTGTGCGCCACCTCAAAAGAGTTACTTGCAGTCGTAGTTCAGGATAACCACCGAGTCAAAGCTGGCTTGCTGCAGTCAAACTCCACCACCCCCTTTGTTTATACTGATACATATGTAGATAGTTCTGATGTAAGTCTTGCTGGGTACATTTGTACTCACGTTTGCCTATTTTATGTTTTTGCAGAGAGACGTCAGTCTCGCTAGTAGTTCCGTGTGGACTCCGATGTTTAGCTTGTTACCTCAGCTACGATCTTGTGCCCTCGGCAGGATCTGGTAGATAGTCAGGCTTCTCAGCCTTTTTCATTTGTAGATGTCTGTACTCAGACATGTTAAGCTTGCGCATGTGCTTTGACTTGTATGCTCTGAATGTTGTGTCATGAGACCCTTGTTTGTAATATCTCGCTCCTCGGAGCCTAATGAATAAATACTTGAGTCGTAGAGTCTTGTTGTGATGCCATATTGTATTTACACATATCGAGCATATTGTGTGTATGATTGAAATGCTTGGTATGTGTGGGATCTGACAACCTAGTTGTTTATCCTCCGCAGCCTCTCTTATGGGGAAATGTAGTCTAGTGCTTCCTTGAGCCATAGTAGTCCGCTACAGCCCAATTCATCGGAGTCCTGCTAGCCCAGCACTACTGCTCAGGACACTTGACTGGCCGGCATGTGTTTCACTTCGTTCCTGTGTCTGTCCCTTCGGGGAAATGTCACGCGGTGACATCCGGAGTCCTGCCTAGCCTGCTACAGCCCGGGTTACCGGAGTCCTGTTAGCCCAGTGCTACAGCCCGGATTCACAAGCTGCTGACCGACATGCTCGAGGTTGATTCATGTATGCCTGTCCCCATGGGTTAGTGCCGCTTTGGATTCATGATGAGCCATGTCGGCCCGGGTTCTTTGTCATATGGATGCTAGCGACACTATCATATACGTGAGCCAAAAGGCGCAAACGGTCGCGGGCCAGGTAAGGTGGCACCCGTGGGAATACCGTGCGTGAGGCCGCAAAGTGATATGATGTGTTACATGCTAGATCGGTGTGACTTAGGATCGGGGTCTTGACAAACATGATATACGCAACCCACATTCCCAAAAGGGAACGGAAGCATGCACTAAGGGACATCTATGCGATGGAGCCCGTCGCCCAAAAGTTCAACCCATGGTTCGCTTGTCCGATCACCTTCGATTGCAGGGACCACCCCACTAGTATCCGTCATGGCGGATCCGCCGCACTAGTCCTAGACCCCATCATTGACGGATTTCACCTCACTCGAGTCCTTATGGACGGCGACAGCAGCCTGAACATGCTCTATCAGGATATAGTGCGAAAAATGGGTATCGATCCCTCGAGGATCAAACCCACCAAAACCACCATTAAGGGTGTCATCCCAGGTGTAGAGGTCCATTGCTCAGGCTCAATCACACTGGAAGTGGTCTTAGGATCACCGGACAACTTTGAAAGCGAGGAATTAATCTTCGACATCGTCCCGTTTCGCAGTGACTATCAAACACTGCTTGGACAAACTACATTTGCAAAATTCAATGCAGTACCGCATTACGCATACCTTAAGCTCAAGATGCCAGGACCTAGGGGGGTCATAACAGTAAATGGAAACACATAACGCTCGCTCCGAATGGAAGAGCACACTGTGGCCCTCGCAGCAAAAGCACAAAACAACCTTTTAAGGCAAACCACTAGTTCAGCGCTACAGCCCCCGGACACCTTCAAGCGAGTCCGGAGTAAACTGCAACAGGATCGCCTGGCACGTTCAGAGCTCGCCTAGCAATTCGGCCCCCATCCCAGTCCCAGTCAAGCAACAAAATCCGTGCCACGCGTACATAACTACACACTGAAAATACCATGGACATAGGCGGGGGCACGGTCAAGGCACGTCCCACAATGCAGCTTAACCGCCCTAGGGGCTGTATACCTTTATCATTTTTTCTCTTTCAGGACCTAACTATCTGGATGCCCTGTCCGGCAATACGATGGCCGGACACACTACAGGAAGGAAAAACCAAGGGGGCAAGAAGCTAAGATGTACACGGGAACCCTCAGTACGCCAGGGGCTTTTAGTTTATTCCATAATACGGCGCGAGAAGTCTGAACACTTTCGACAGTGCGGCACCCCAAACTTATAGCATTATATGCATCAGCTCCGAATCATGTCTTGGGTCAATAGTTGGGTTTGCCCGGCTCCCATGCTTTGGTACCTTACGTTCCACTATATTGGCTAAGGTAGCGGTGGGAGAACTACTTCGATTGTGTCCCGGTTCTCCCGGACGAACACCTCAGTAGATAAAGCCGAAAACTGAATGTCATGATAAGGCGAGAGACTGGTCGCTGTTCGAGAGGTCTCAAGTCCTTAAAGACTTTTTCCGCTTTGGGCGAGGAGTCGGCCTTGTCCGGCTTAGGCGTGTATAGCGCCCCAAATTTGGCCTTCCGAATACTAGGGGCTTCGCCAAAATTTAAAATTGTAGACTTCTATGGCTAAGTGAGAGTGATAAAGCCTTATAGTCTGATTGCCTGGTTCGTTGCGTTGAACACCTCCCTTGACGGACCCAAAATTGGGAAAAGAGTGCTTAGGTTTATCCCGAACACCCCAATACTAGTTACATGGGGGCAGAAGCCAACGACTGGCCAACTCTCAGATTTTATAAACGGCCGCACAGAAGGTAATATTTTAAATTAAAAAAGCGTCGCATGGTGCAAATGAAATCGTTTCATATTACATGATCACATGAGCATGTTCATTCAAAAATTACATCCTTGGCACATTCATCCGCCACAAGGCAGGAACCCTTCAGGACACTCTCATAATACATTTTGGGGCAGCGATGCTCCTTGCCCTCCGGCGGCCCCTCCTTTACCAGCTTCACGGCGTCCAGCTTCGCCCAGTGCACCTTCGCCCGGGCAAAAGCCCAGCGCGCACCTCAATGCAGATGGACCACTTGATGACTTCAAGCTGTGGGCAGGCATCCACAAGCCGCCTCACTAGACTGAAGTAGCTGCCAGGCAGGGGCTCGCCAGGGCACATCCGGACTATAAGGCCCCTCATGGCCTTTTCGGCCGCCTTGTGAAGCTCGACCAATTGCTTCAGCTGGTCGCTCAAGGGCACGGGGTGTTCGGGCCTAGTATACTGAGACCAGAACAACTTCTCCATCGAGCTCTTCTCCTGAGCTCGGTAAAACTCCGCGGCATCTAGTACACTGCGGGGAAGATCTGCGAACGCCCCTAGAGAACTCCGAACTCGGATAAGTATATGGAAAGTTTCCTCCACATGCTTGCTTTGCATAATGAATGCCTTACCCGCTGCTATCTTGTTCACCGCATCCATCTCCTGGAGGGCCTTGTGGGCTTCAGCCTTGGCGCTCCAGATGCTTTCAAGCGCCTGCGCGAGCTCGGACTCTCGTGTCTTAGAGTCAAGCTCCAAGGACTCATGCTTTTTGGCGAGAGCCTCGAGCTCTTGCTGCACCTCGCCCACTCGGGCTTCTTGCTTCTCCCACTCACTGTGCTCCTTGGCCACTTTGTCTTCGGCCTCGGACAACACCTTCCTCAGGGTTGCCACTTCGGTCGTGGCCCCTGGTAAAACCATGATGATCCTAGTACTTTACGCCCGAACTTCTTTTTCAATACATAGACAAGGGTATTGCTTACCTTTGTTCTCCTCGAGCCGCCTCTTGGTAAGGCCGAGCTCGTCCATGGACCGCTCCAGGTCCTACTTCAGCGCAGAGACCTCTGCAGTACGTGCGGTAGCGGCCAATAGTGAAGCCTGCACATACACATAGACATTTTCTGATTAGACTCCTGAGTTATCATTTGATCCTCTATTCGGCCTTCCTTTCCAAACGCCGAACAGAGCGTCAGGGGCTATTGTCCATGCGGTCATATTTTCCTATATCTTCATTGCTTACCTCAAAGCTTGTTAGGAGGCTGGCGCAAGCTTCGGTCAGTCCGTTCTTGGCGGACTGAACTTTCTCGATCACCGCACTCATGATAGTGCGGTGCTCTTCGTCGATGGAAGCGCCGCGAAGCGCTTCTAGCAAGTTGTCTGGCTCCTCTAGCTGGACAGAGGCCACCGGCATGGGCGGCTTGCCCCTCTTAACGAGGGGTCGCCTGCTAGAGTCCGGAACCATCGAAGGTTCCGGCGCAGTGTTCGGCTGGGGGCCGAACTTGGAGCCCGTGGGGATTTTGCTCCCTTTGCACCCAAGGTCTGGAAGGTCGCCTTGAGGCGCCCCCAGGACTACCTCCCCTTGGCCCGGTGCCTGTTGAGACAACACTTCGACGTTGTCCGCAGGGCAAGGGGTGGAGGCGGTCGGAAGTGAATCACTATTCATATCCGACGAGTCCAAAGAACTGTCTGACGAAGATACATCGATACGGGATCCGGACAGGCTGCATAATCATATTCGGCATAAGTAGAAGCAGTGCAATAAAACATACCATGAATTACTATGGTATCCGAATACTTACAACTTTGCCAGGGGCTTGTCCCTGGGGAACCACTCGTCGTCGCTGTGGGCGGCCGTAGTGGACCATTCCAGATGGAGGGTCCTTCCCTTCTTGGACCCTTCGGCCTCCCCGGTTGGGCCGGCCTTCCTTTTCTTGTCTCCCCCGGCTGGGGGGGGGGGGAGATGTCGGCGTTCTGGGAACGGGGGTCCCCAGACTTGCCTGCCTGCGGCCCGCGGCGTGGCTCAAGGGAGGCCCAGCATGGCCCATCTTCATCAACACGAGACTCAAGACCCTCGCGAGGGGCCAAGCCTTGCAAGGCGGACGACACAGAGCTTCCTCAGGCACGGCCTCGCCAGGTTGGCTCGCGAGGAGGCGGAGAGATCAAGGCGGGGTACCTCGCGAGGTGCCCGTGACGCAAGCCATGACGACTCAGGGCGCCAGGCGGGTGCCAGCGCGCGCAGCGTCCTTCTTTCCTCTTTGGTGCAAAGGGGGCAAGCGCAGCCGCGGAGTACCGAGGCATCAGGCAAAGGTTGCCATTTCGGTGCAACGAGGCCAAGACCAGGAGGACTACGAGATGGAGGTCACCGTAGAGCCCAAGACGGCGTCATCAGCAGAAGCTTTGCGCAGGCGAAGACTGCTTTTGTCAGGATAGTTGATACTTGCTGTCCCCCTTCAAATTAGCCCGCCATTGTTGGCTCCCTTCCCGCTCGATATTTGGGAAGAGGACCAGGGCCCCTATAAATAGGGCCAGTCACCCACATGGTAGGGGGGAATCAAAATCAGAGAAAGAGAGAGAGAAGGGTGACTGAACTCCTCCTAGCAGTTCATCGCCCCAGCCAAGAACAGACCCTCACGAGGCTGTTCTTCCTTGTATCGTTTATCATCACCAGCCCCAAGAGGCAATCCACCAACCACACACTGGAGTAGGGTATTACACCTCAACGGTGGCCCGAACCAGTATAAACCTTGTGTCTCTTGTGCAGTTCTTTCCGTAGTTTAGATCTTTGTGAGACGGGGAGGTAGAGGGCGTGATCTCCGCGCGCACCCCAGTGTTCGAACCTTAAGGGTCTGCCGGAACCCGTGAATCCGACATTTGGCGCGCCAGGTAGGGGTGCGCCGGAATCTGCCTTCCACCACTCCGCTCTCCTACGACCGCCGCATCCATGCACGGAGCCAGTCGATCTCGTGTCGCCCCGGTGGCCCTCGCCGGTGGGCGTTCTCGTTGTCCCTCGTCGCCCGCCGTCAACACCGCCACCGGCCCGGCGGGGAACGAGCGGCAAGCACCCCCCAGCATCTGCCTACGCGGCGGAGTAGCTGCATCGCAACATCGACGCCTCCGGTTGTTGCGGCCCTCCTGGGCGGCTCGCAAGCGCCGCCCACGAGTCGCCACGTCAAACCTTTTGCCCGCCGGGTTAGCGCCGTTTCCGCACGGCAGGGGGCTTCCCCGGACCGAGCAACGCGCGATGCCGGTCTGACCTTCAGCTCGGAGGACCACCCCACCAACCTGGTCGGCTCGGGCGCGCTCCCCCTGTTGTGCACCCCCACCATCTGCCAGGTGGCCGTCACTAGAACCCTCGTTGACGGCAGTGCGGGCCTCAGCGTGCTTTCGGTCGAGACTTTCAACCTCCTCTGCATACCCCGGGAGCGGTTGCGACCCAGCCGATCTTTCTCGGGCGTCGGGGGCGGATCATCCGACTACCTGGGATAGATCCGGCCCCCGGTAACCTTCGGCACCTATGCCAACTTCCGCACGGAGATGGTCGACTTCGACATCGCCCCCATCGGCCTCCCTTACAACGCCATTCTCGGCTACCCGGTGCTGGCTCAGTTCATGGCCGCCACGCACCCGGCGTATAACCTCATGAAGATGCCCGGGAGCGGCGGCACCCTTGCTGTGCATGGGGACACCGGGGACGCCCTGCGAGTACTCAAGCTCGCCTTCAAGACGGCAGCATCGGCACGGCCCGTCAGCTCGGAGACCCCTGAGCCCAAGGGGGCTGCGCCCGCCAAGAAGAAGCAGTTGTTCACCCAGGACAAGGCAGAAACCAAGCAGATACCCGTCGACAAGGACGGGTCCTCCAGTGCCACTTTCACCATAGGCGCCAACCTTGAGCCTGAGCAGGAGGAGGCCTTGGTCAAGTTTTTGCGCGCAAATAAGAAGGTATTTGCTTGGGATCCTGATCAGCTGGCAGGGATCCCCAGGAGTGTCATCGAGCATCACCTCAACGTGTGCCCAAATGTGCGCCCCGTGAAGCGGAAGGCCAGGCGGCAGTCCATGGAGAAGCAGGCCTTCATTGTCCAAGAGACCCGCAAGCTAGAAGCCGCTGGGGTCATTCGCGAGGTCCGATACCCGGATTGGTTGGCCAACCCTGTCATTGTGCCCAAGAAAGGGGGAAGGAACGCATGTGTGTCGACTTCACCAACCTCAACAAAGCATGCCCGGAAGATCCGTTTCCGCTCCCCCGCATCGACCAGATCGTCGATTCCACTGCGGAGTGCGACCTGTTGTGCTTCCTGGACGCCTTCTCCGGGTATCACCAGATCAAGATGGTGGTAGAAGACGTTGAGAGGACCGCCTTCTTGACCCCATGCGGGGTATACTGCTATACATGCATGTCGTTCGGACTACGTAACGCAGGGGCAACCTTTCAGGGGCTGATGCACATCACCTTGGCCCGCAACTCGAAAAGAATGTCGAAGCCTACGTTGATGACATTGTAGTAAAATCTCGGGAGGCCAAGACCTGGAGGAGACCTTCGCGAGCCTCGACGCAGTAAACCTGCGGCTCAACCCAGAGAAATGTGTGTTTGGCGTCCCCTCGGGCAAGCTTTTGGGATTCCTCATGTCCCATCGTGGCATTGAGGCCAACCTCGAGAAGGTCAAGGCAGTCGAGGACATGAGTCCGCCAAAGACCCTTAGAGAAATGCAGAAGTTCACTGGGCGCATGACCGCGCTAGGGTGCTTCATGTCCAAATTAGGGGAGCGAGTGCTGCCTTTCTTTCAGCTGATGAAGAAAAAGGGGCCCTTTGAATGGACTGAAGAGGAAGATAAGGCGTTTCAAGATCTCAAGAGGTACCTGACCAGTCCCCCAGTCATGGTGGCTCCGCGCCCTCGAGAGCCCCTGCTGCTCTACCTCGCTGCCACTCCCTACTCCGCCAACGCAGCCCTGGTGGCGGTTAGGGAGGAGCGCCAAGTCAAGACCACAGCGGCAGCCCGAGGCAAGACAAAACGGGAACAAGGAAAGCCTGCAGAAGCCGCAACCGCAGTTGAGGAGGGTCAGCTGCCGAAGAATGCACCGGAGGCAGGAGAGGTCGCACGCCCAGATGGTCCACCTCGCGAGGCCGCGTCATCTCATGAGGCGCCCTTACCTCCCGAGGGCGCCGCGACCCCAGATACTCTCAGCCTTGTTGAGCATCCCGTCTACTTTGTTAGCACGGTGTTACGGGACGCGAGGGCATGGTACCCAATGCCTCAAAAGCTCCTCTTCGCGTTACTGGTAGTCTCACGCAAGCTGCATCACTACTTCCAGGCTCATCCCATCAAGGTCGTCTCATCGTACCCCTCGAGAGAGTGCTCAGGAGCCCTAACTCGGCCGGAAGGGTCGCCGAGTGGAACATGGAGCTGCAGGCGTTTCAGCTCGAGTTCAGCACAACCAGGGTCATCAAAGGAGCAGCGTTGGCGGATTTCATAGCGGAATGGGCGGAGGCACCAGGCCTCAGGTGTTGGGAAACGCGGTAATTTCAAAATTTTTCCTACGCACACGCAAGATCATGGTGATGCATAGCAACGAGGGGGAGAGTGTTGTCTATGTACCAACGCAGACCGAATGCGGAAGCGATCACACAACGTAGAGGAAGTAGTCGTACGTCTTCTTCCCGATCCGACCGATCCAAGCACCGTTACTCCGGCACCTCCGAGTTCTTAGCACACGTTCAGCTCGATGACGATCCTCGGGCTCCGATCCAGCAAAGCGTCGAGGAAGAGTTCCGTCAGCACGACGGCGTGGTGACGATCTTGATGTACTACCGACGCAGGGCTTCGCCTAAGCACTGCAACGGTATGATCGAGGTGGAATTTGGTGGCAGGGGGCACCGCACACGGCTAAGGAACGATCTCAAGGATCAACTTGTGTGTCTTGGGGTGTCCCCTGCCCCCGTATATAAAGGTTGGAGGGAGGGGGGCTGGCCGGCCAAAGAGGGGAGGCGCAGGAGGAGTCCTACTCCCACCGGGAGTAGGACTCCCCCCTCCAATCCTATTCCAACTAGGACTCCTTGGGAAAAAGGGAGAGGGAAAGAGAGAGAGGTGGCCGGCCACCTCTCCTAGTCCTAATAGGACTAGGGGAGGGGGGGAGGTGCGCAGCCCTCCTTGGCAGCCCCTTTCACCTTTCCACAATGGCCCATGTAGGCCCATTTGGCTCCCGGGGGGTTCCGGTAACCCTCCCGGTAATCCGGTAAAATCCCGATTTCACCCGGAACACTTCCGATGTCCAAACGTAGACTTCCAATATATCAATCTTTACGTCTCGACCATTTCGAGACTCCTCGTCATGTCCGTGATCTCATCCGGGACTCCGAACAACCTTGGGTACATCAAAATGCATAAACTCATAATAACTGTCATCGTAACGTTAAGCGTGCGGACCCTACGGTTCGAGAACAATGTAGACATGACCGAGACACGTTTCCGGTCAATAACCAATAGCGGGACCTGGATGCCCATATTGGCTCCTACATATTCTACGAAGATCTTTATCGGTCAGACCGCATAACAACATACGTTGTTCCCTTTGTCATCGGTATGTTACTTGCCCGAGATTCGATCGTCGGTATCCAATACCTAGTTCAATCTCGTTACTGGCAAGTCTCTTTACTCGTTCCGTAATACATCATCTCATAACTAACATCTTAGTTATTATGCTTGCAAGGCTTATGTGATGTGTATTACCGAGAGGGCCCAGAGATACCTCTCCGACAATCGGAGTGACAAACCCTAATCTTGAAATACGCCAACCCAACATCTACCATTGGAGACACCTGTAGTACTCCTTTATAATCACCCAGTTACGTTGTGACGTTTGGTAGTACCCAAAGTGTTCCTCCGGTAAACGGGAGTTGCATAATCTCATAGTTATAGGAACATGTATAAGTCATGAAGAAAGCAATAGCAACATACTAAACGATCGGGTGCTAAGCTAATGGAATGGGTCATGTCAATCAGATCATTCAACTAATGATGTGACCTCGTTAATCAAATAACAACTCTTTGTTCATGGTTAGGAAACATAACCATCTTTGATTAACGAGCTAGTCTAGTAGAGGCATACTAGTGACACTCTGTTTGTCTATGTATTCACACATGTATTATGTTTCCGGTTAATACAATTCTAGCATGAATAATAAACATTTATCATGATATAAGGAAATAAATAATAACTTTATTATTGCCTCTAGGGCATATTTCCTTCAGTCTCCCACTTGCACTAGAGTCAATAATCTAGTTTCACATCGCCATGTGATTTAGGAGCAATAGTTCACATCACCATGTGATTAACACCCATTGTTCACATTGTTATGTGACCAACACTCAAAGGGTTTACTAGAGTCAGTAATCTAGTTCACATCTCTATGTGATTAATACCCAAAGAGTACTAAGGTGTGATTATGTTTTGCTTGTGAGATAATTTTAGTCAACGGGTCTGTCATATTCAGATCCGTAATTATTTTGCAAAATTCTTTGTCTATAATGCTCTGCACGGAGCTACTCTAGCTAATTGCTCCCACTTTCAATATGTATCTAAACCGAGACTTAGAGTCATCTAGATTAGTGTCAAAACTTGCATCGGCGTAACCCTTTACGACGAACCTTTTTATCACGTCCATAATCGAGAAACATATCCTTATTTCACTAAGGATAATTCTGACCGCTGTCCAGTGATCTACTCCTAGATCACTATTGTACTCCCTTGCCAAATCAGTGCATGGTATACAATAGATCTGGTATACAGCATGACATACTTTATAGAACCTATGGCCAAGGCATAGGGAATGACTTTCATTCTCTTTCTATCTTCTGCCGTGGTCGGGCTTTGAGTCTTACTCAACTTCACACCTTATAATACAGGCAAGAACTCTTTCTTTGACTGCTCCATTTTGAACTACTTCAAAATCTTTGTCAAGGTATGTACTCATTGAAAGAACTTATCAAGCGTCTTGATCTATCTCTATAGATCTTGAAGCTCAATATGTAAGCAGCTTCACCGAAGTATTTCTTTTGAAAAACTCCTTTCAAACACTCCTTTATGCTTTACAGAATAATTCTACATTATTTCCGATCAACAATATGTCATTCACATATACTTATCAGAAATGTTGTAGTGCTCCCACTCACTTTCTCGTAAATACAGGCTTCACCGCAAGTCTGTATAAAACTATATGCTTTGATCAACTCATCAAAGCGTATATTCCAACTCCGAGATGCTTGCACCAGTCCACAGATGGATCGCTGGTGCTTGCACATTTTGTTAGCACCTTTTGGATTGACAAAACCTTCTGGTTGCATCATATACAACTCTTCTTTAATAAATCCATTAGGGAATGCAGTTTTGTTTATCCGTTTGCCAGATTTCATAAAACGCGCAATTACTAACATGATTCGGACAGACTTAAGCATAGATACGAGTGAGAAAATCTCATCATAGTCAACACCTTGAACTTGTCGAAAACCTTTTTGCGACAATTCTAGCTTTGTAGATAGTAACACTACTATCAGCGTCCGTCTTCCTCTTGAAGATCCATTTATTTTCTATGGCTTGCCGATCATCGGGCAAGTCAACCAAAGTCCATACTTTGTTCTCATACATGGATCATATCTCAGATTTCATGGCTTCAAGCCACTTTGCGGAATCTGGGCTCACCATCGCTTCTTCATAGTTCGTAGGTTCATCATGATCTAGTAGCATGACTTCTAGAACAGGATTACCGTACCACTCTGGTGCGGATCTTACTCTGGTTGATCTACGAGGTACAGTAGTATCTTGATCTAAAGTTTCATGATCATCATCATTAACTTCCTCTCTTATTGGTGTAGTTCTCACAGAAACAGTTTTCTGTGATGTACTATTTCCCAATGACGGAGTAGGTACCGTTACCTCGTCAAGTTCTACTTTCCTCCCACTCACTTCTTTCGAGAGAAACTCCTTCTCAAGAAAGTTTCCGAATTTAGCAACAAAAGTCTTGCCTTCGGATCTGTGATAGAAGGTGTATCCAATAGTTTCCTTTGGATATCCTATGAAGACACACTTCTCCGATTTGGGTTCGAGCTTATCAGGTTGAAGCTTTTTTCACATAAGCATCGCAACCCCAAACTTTAAGAAACGACAACTTTGGTTTCTCGCCAAACCATAGTTCATAAGGCGTCGTCTCGAGGGATATAGATGGTGCCCCTTTTTTAACGTGAATGCAGCTGTCTCTAATGCATAACCCCAAAACGATAGTGGTAGATCGGTAAGATACATCATAGATTGCACTATATCCAATAAAGTACGGTTATGACGTTCGGACACACCATTATGCTGTGGTGTTCCATGTGGCATGATTTTGTGAAACTATTCCACATCGTTTTAATTGAAGACCAAACTCGTAACTCAAATATTTTACCTCTGCGATCATATCGTAGAAACTTTTATTTTCTTGTCACGATGATTTTCCACTTCACTTTGAAATTCTTTGAACTTTTCAAATGTTTCAGACTTATGTTTCATCAAGTAGATATACTCATATCTGCTCAAATCATCTGTGAAGATCAGAAAATAATGATACCTGTTGCGAGCCTCAATATTCATCAGACCACATACATCAGTATGTATGATTTCCAATAAATCTTTTCTCGCTCCATTGTTCCGGAGAACGGCGTTTTAGTCATCTTGCCCAAAAGGCATGGTTCGCAAGCATCAACTGATTCATAATCAAGTGATTCCAAAAGCCCATCAGCATGGAGTTTCTTCATGCGCTTTACACCAATATGACCTAAACGGTAGTGCCACAAATAAGTTGCACTATCATTATTAACTTTGCATCTTTTGGTTTCAATAATATGAATATGTGTATTATTAATATCGAGATCCAATGAACTATTTTCATTGGGTGTTTAACCATATTAGGTTTTATTCATGTAAACAGAACAACAATTTATTCTCTTACTTAAATGAATAACCGTGTTACAATAAACATGATCAAATCATATTCATGTTCAACGCAAACACCAAATAACACTTATTTAGGTTCAACACTAATCCCGAAATTATAGGGAGTGTGCGATGATGATCATATCAATCTTGGAACCACTTCCAGCACACATCGTCACTTCACCCTTAACTAGTCTCTGTTTATTCTGCAACTCCCGTTTCGAGTTACTAATCTTAGCAACTGAACTAGTATCAAATACTGAGGGTTTGCTATAAACACTAGTAAAGTACACATCAATAACATGTATATCAAATATACTTATGTTCACTTTGCCATCCTTCTTATCCGCCAATCACTTGGGGTAGTTCCGCTTCCAGTGACCAGTCCCTTTGCAGTAGAAGCACTTAGTCTCAGGCTTAGGATCAGACTTGGGCTTTTTCACTTGAGCAGCAACTTGCTTGCCGTTCTTCTTGAAGTTCCCCTTCTTCCCTTTGCCCTTTTTCCTTGAAACTAGTGGTCTTGTCAACCATCAACACTTGATGTTTTTCTTGATTTCTACCTTCGTTGATTTCAGCATCACGAAGAGCTTGGGAGTTGTTTCTGTTATCCCTTGCATATTATAGTTCATCACGAAGTTCTACTAACTTTGGTGATGGTGGCTAGAGAATTCTGTCAATCACTATCTTATCTGGAAGATTAACTCCCACTTGATTCAAGCGATTGTAGTACCCAGACAATCTGAGCACATGCTCACTAGTTGAGCTATTCTCCTCCATCTTTTAGCTATAGAACTTGTTGGAGACTTCATATCTCTCAACTCGGGTATTTGCTTGAAATATTAACTTCAACTCCTGGAACATCTCATATGGTCCATGACGTTCAAAACGTCTTTGAAGTCCCGATTCTAAGCCATTAAGCATGGTGCACTAAACTATCAAGTAGTCATCATATTGAGCTAGCCAAACGTTCATAACGTCCGCATCTGCTCCTGCAATAGGTCTGTCACCTAGCGGTGCATCAAGGACATAATTCTTCTGTGCAGCAATGAGGATAAACCTCAGATCACGGATCCAATCCGCATCATTGCTACTAACATCTTTCAACACAATTTTCTCTAGGAACATATCAAAATAAACACAGGGAAGCAACAACGCGAGCTATTGATCTACAACATAATTTGCAAAATACTACCAGGACTAAGTTCATGATAAATTTAAGTTCAATTAATCAAATTACTTAGGAACTCCCACTTAGATAGACATCCCTCTAATCCTCTAAGTGATCACGTGATCCAAATCAACTAAACCATAACCGATCATCACGTGAGATGGAGTAGTTTTCAATGGTGAACATCGTTATGTTGATCATATCTACTATATGATTCACGCTCGACCTTTCGGTCTCCGTGTTCCGAGGCCATATCTGTATATGCTTGGCTCGTCAAGTATAACCTGAGTATTCCGCGTGTGAAACTGTTTTGCACCCGTTGTATTTGAACGTAGAGCCTATCACACCCGATCATCACGTGGTGTCTCAGCACGAAGAACTTTTGCAATGGTGCATACTCAGGGAGAACACTTCTTGATAATTTAGTGAGAGATCATCTTATAATGCTACCGTCAATCAAAGAAAGATAAGATGCATAAAAGGATAAACATCACATGCAATCAATATAAGTGATATGATATGGCCATCATCATCTTGTGCTTGTGATCTCCATCTCCGAAGCACCGTCATGATCACCATCGTCACTGGCGCGACACCTTGATCTCCATCGTAGCATCGTTGTCGTCTCGCCAATCTTATGCTTCCACGACTATCACTACCGCTTAGCAATAAAGTAAAGCATTACATCGCGATTGCATTGCATACAATAAAGCGACAACCATATGGCTCCTGCCAGTTGCCGATAACTCGGTTACAAAACATGATCATCTCATACAATAAAATCAGCATCATGCCTTGACCATATCACATCACAACATGCCCTGCAAAAACAAGTTAGACGTCCTCTACTTTGTTGTTGCAAGTTTTACGTGGCTGCTACGGGCTTAAGTAAGAACTCATCTCACCTACGCATCAAAACCACAACGATAGTTCGTCAAATAGACTCCGTTTTAACCTTCTCAAGGACCGGGCGTAGTCACACTTGGTTCAACTAAAGTTAGAGAGACAGTCTTCCGCAAGCCATCTATGTGCAAAGCACGTCGAGGGAACCGGTCTCGCGTAAGAGTACGCGTAAGGTTGGTCCGGATCGTCTCAACCAACAATACCGCCGAACCAAAGTATGACATGCTGGTAGGCAGTATGACTTGTATCGCCCACAACTCACTTGTGTTCTACTCGTGCATATAACATCAAACCATAAAACCTAGGCTCGGATGCCACTGTTGGGGAACGCGGTAATTTCAAAAATTTTCCTACGCACACGCAAGATCATGGTGATGCATAGCAACGAGGGGGAGAGTGTTGTCTACATACCAACGCAGACCGACTGCGGAAGCGATCACACAACATAGAGGAAGTAGTCGTACGTCTTCTTCCCGATCCGACCGATCCAAGCACCGTTACTCCGGCACCTCCGAGTTCTTAGCACACGTTCAGCTCGATGACGATCCTCGGGCTCCGATCCAGCAAAGCGTCGAGGAAGAGTTCCGTCAGCACGACGGCGTGGTGACGATCTTGATGTACTACCGACGCAGGGCTTCGCCTAAGCACTGCAACGGTATGATCGAGGTGGAATTTGGTGGCAGGGGGCACCGCACACGGCTAAGGAACGATCTCAAGGATCAACTTGTGTGTCTTGGGGTGTCCCCTGCCCCCGTATATAAAGGTTGGAGGGAGGGGGGCTGGCCGGCCAAAGAGGGGAGGCGCAGGAGGAGTCCTACTCCCACCGGGAGTAGGACTCCCCCCTCCAATCCTATTCCAACTAGGACTCCTTGGGAAAAAGGGAGAGGGAAAGAGAGAGAGGTGGCCGGCCACCTCTCCTAGTCCTAATAGGACTAGGGGAGGGGGGGAGGTGCGCAGCCCTCCTTGGCAGCCCCTTTCACCTTTCCACAATGGCCCATGTAGGCCCATTTGGCTCCCGGGGGGTTCCGGTAACCCTCCCGGTAATCCGGTAAAATCCCGATTTCACCCGGAACACTTCCGATGTCCAAACGTAGACTTCCAATATATCAATCTTTACGTCTCGACCATTTCGAGACTCCTCGTCATGTCCGTGATCTCATCCGGGACTCCGAACAACCTTCGGTACATCAAAATGCATAAACTGATAATAACTGTCATCGTAACGTTAAGCGTGCGGACCCTACGGTTCGAGAACAATGTAGACATGACCGAGACACGTTTCCGGTCAATAACCAATAGCGGGACCTGGATGCCCATATTGGCTCCTACATATTCTACGAAGATCTTTATCGGTCAGACCGCATAACAACATACGTTGTTCCCTTTGTCATCGGTATGTTACTTGCCCGAGATTCGATCGTCGGTATCCAATACCTAGTTCAATCTCGTTACTGGCAAGTCTCTTTACTCGTTCCGTAATACATCATCTCATAACTAACATCTTAGTTATTATGCTTGCAAGGCTTATGTGATGTGTATTACCGAGAGGGCCCAGAGATACCTCTCCGACAATCGGAGTGACAAACCCTAATCTTGAAATACGCCAACCCAACATCTACCATTGGAGACACCTGTAGTACTCCTTTATAATCACCCAGTTACGTTGTGACGTTTGGTAGTACCCAAAGTGTTCCTCCGGTAAACGGGAGTTGCATAATCTCATAGTTATAGGAACATGTATAAGTCATGAAGAAAGCAATAGCAACATACTAAACGATCGGGTGCTAAGCTAATGGAATGGGTCATGTCAATCAGATCATTCAACTAATGATGTGACCTCGTTAATCAAATAACAACTCTTTGTTCATGGTTAGGAAACATAACCATCTTTGATTAACGAGCTAGTCTAGTAGAGGCATACTAGTGACACTCTGTTTGTCTATGTATTCACACATGTATTATGTTTCCGGTTAATACAATTCTAGCATGAATAATAAACATTTATCATGATATAAGGAAATAAATAATAACTTTATTATTGCCTCTAGGGCATATTTCCTTCATCAGGGACAACGAGGATCGGTCCCTCTCTCCAGGGAGTGAGGCGCCGGAAGGCTGGGTCATGTACTTCGATGGGGCGTTCTCCAGACACGCCGCGGGGGCTGGTGCGGTGCTGATATCGCCCACTCAGGATAAGCTCTACTATGCCGTGCAACTCTGTTTCCAGCAAGGTGAAAAGGTCTCCAACAACATTGCAGAATATGAGGGACTGATAGCCGGGTTGAAGGCCGCATTAGCCCTGGGAGTGAAACGCCTCACCGTCAAGGGCGACTCGCAGCTCCTAGTCAAATTCTCCAACAGAGTGTACGAGCCAAAGGACGAGCATATGGAGGCCTACTTAGCAGAGGTCCGCAGGATGGAAAAGCAGTTCTAGGGGCTGGAACTGAAGCACGTGCCCCATGGCACCAATCAGGAAGCTGACGACATAGCCGGACGGGCATCCAGGCGGTTGCCGCAGGAACCCGGCGTCTTCGAAGAGCGGCTCTTCAAACCCTCAGCACAGCCGACATTATCGAACACCACTTAGTCTCGAGAGGAGCTCCCCCAGCCGCCAGCCTCGGGAGCCCCGGTCTGTGGGCCGACCTCAGGAGCACGCCTGCTCCTGGCGATGGAACCTCAGGAGGAGTGCTGGATCGCAGAACTCCAGAGTTATTTAACGCAAGGGGCCCTACCGGAAAAGGAAGAGGAAGCGGAGCGTGTGGCGCGACAGGCCACGGCATACTGCATCAGAGATGGAGAACTTTACCGGAAGCGACCAAACGGTGTATCTCTGCGCTGCATCTCCAGGGAGCAAGGAAAGGAACTACTGGAGGACATACACGGCGGAGACTGCGGACACCACTCGTCATCACGGACCCTCATCGGCAAGGCATTCCGTAGCGGGTTCTATTGGCCCACCGCGCTCAATGACGCAATCGAATTGGTAAAGGCTTGTGAGGCCTGCCAGTTTCATTCCAAGCAGATCCATCAACCGGTGGGGGGCCTGCAGACAATACCCATCTTGTGGCCATTCGCAGTTTGGGGGCTGGATATTCTAGGCCCGTTCCCTCGGGCGCCAGGAGGCTACCGTTACCTTTACGTCGCCATTGACAAGTTCACCACGTGGGCAGAAGTGGAGGCTGTCCGTACCATCCCCGCTGGCTCCACGGTCAAGTTCATCAGGGGTATCGTGAGCCGGTTCAGGGTGCCGAATAGCATCATCACAGACAACGGTTCACAGTTCACCAGTAATCTCTTCAAAACATACTGTGCTAACCTTGGGACGCAGATATGCTACGCTTCGGTGGCACACCCGCGAAGCAATGGGCAGGCCGAACGAGCCAACGCGGAAGTCCTGAGAGGCCTCAAGACCAAGACATTCAAGAAGAAGATGGAGGCCTGCGGCAGAGGCTGGTACGACGAGCTCCCGTCCGTGTTGTGGTCCATCCGCACGACCGCAACCAAACCAACTGGGGAGACCCCATTCTTCCTGGTCTACGGAGCCGAAGCAGTCCTTCCTCACGAGGTCAGGCATCGCTCCGCGCGGGTCTTGGCGTTCAACGAGGCGCAGCAGGACGCCATGCGGGGGATGGACCTCGTACTAGGGGAGGGACACCGCCGGGAAGCCGCGCTGCGAGCGGCAAGGTACCAACAGGCGCTACGACGATATCACTGCCGCAACATGCGCCCCAGGACCCTCGAGGTAGGAGACCTCGTACTCAGGCGGGTTCTCTCCAGGGAAGGGCTGCACAAGCTCTCTCCCATGTGGGAGGGCCCGTTCAAGGTTGTTCATGTTTCCAGGCCAGGCTCCGTGCGCTTGGAGACTCAAGAGGGGGAGCCGATCTAGAACGCGTGGAACATCCAGCACCTCCGGAGGTTTTACCCCTAAAAGGCCCAGAGCCTGTGAAGCAAGGCGAGTGCTTGTGACGACCTACCCTCTTTTGGAAAAGGCCCAGAGCCTGTGAAGCAAGGCGAGTGCCTGTGAAGACCTCCCCTCTTTTGGAAAAGGCCCAGAGCCTGTGAAGCAAGGCGAGTGCCTGTGAAGACCATCCTTTCTTGGGAAAGGCCCAGAGCCTGTGAAGCAAGGCGAGTGCCTGTGAAGACCTTCCTTTCTTGGAAAAGGCCCAGAGCCTGTGAAGCAAGGCGAGTGCCTGTGAAGCTATCGCGTTTTGGAAAAGGCCCGGAGCCTGTGAAGCAAGGCCAATGCCTATGAAGCTCGCCGCCCCGTGACACTCTCACGTAATAATGAGTGGGGCTGTACACGCCCCGGAGTCTCAAGAGCGCCGGCCTCAGGCCCTGGGGCTCCCTCCCATGCCCAGTGGCAGCACTTAGCTCCGCGCTGGTGAGAAGACGTCGAAGACTAGATTAGGTGCCGGACGCGGCCTTTTCATTTGCTTTCCGCAGTTGACGTGTTTACTTGCATTTGAAGTCTTATTGAAGTTCTCGCTGTTGCTGATTTGCGGTTCGCTGATTTTCGCTCCTCGATTTGGTTTCTCTCATAAACAACCTCACGAGGGATGGTACTCAAACGTCCTCGCGAGCATTTCGGCTCTAGCCGCTGGAAGGTTTCATGGCCCAGGCACGTTACAGGAGCACCCCTCTAGTCCATGCCCCTCGGGCACCGTGACATGCACACAGGGCCTGGGTCGATTGCCTCCCCGGTAGGGGTCAAAAACTATCTACGCACAGGCGAGTAGTTAAGGGGCGCAGAAGTAAGATCAAGGTAATGGCTAAAACCCCAATAATTCCCAACACGCCCCAGCGGGGCTCCATGCAGCTGGTTTGTCTTACACAGGAAACAAAAGGAAAAGGAAAGGACGAGCCCGGCGCAGCCCTCCTCACATCAGCCCACAGAGGCGACCCGGGCTGCCTCCGGGCCTCAAGAAGACTCCCTCTCGCGCTTCACCGAGGCACTTAGGCGGGCAGACGAGCCATCACCTCCCAAGCAAGCTCGACGGCGCGGGGGTTGACTGCGGCCACTACTAGAGGAGTCGCTTGAGGAAGAGCTGACGAAGCTCGGGGAGTCTCGAGCGCTGCCATCAGCGCGGGCGCTATCTCCTCCATCGCCGTCGGGGCGGGCCCCCCGGCCACGGTCGTCGTCCTCAGGGCAACACCCCGCACGGCGACCATCTTCCCCAAACACCCTCACATAGAGGGTGGCGTCGCTGTCAAACCTGAAGTGCAGGGTGCACCGGCGCCCTAGGCCGTGAGCGCGGGCGAACGCCTGCCAGCCACGAGTTAAGGCCAGGCCCCCGTTGGCGGAGACCTCCAGTGCAGCCCACGAGGACCTCCTGCAGCAGCCCTCCGCTTGGAGCCAGGGGCCACCAGGAGCACCGGCCGGGAGTTCACCAAGGAGGAAGCGAGGGACTTGGAGCCGGGCGCTAGTCGGCTCCACCGACCAGACGACAAACTCCGGCAGCACCTGCGCAGCGCGAAAGCGCGGCCTAGGGGAGCGCGCAACCCAGGCGCATCCCTCGGCCACAGCGGCTTGCCCGCCGCCGCGCTGGGAGCCACCACCATGACCACCAGACGCTATCGGGGCGGCCACCGGATGCTTCCGAGGGCGCCCATGGCCGCGCTTGGGCGGGGGAGAGGCAGGATCGACCCGGAGGGCCTTCCCCTTCTCCGCAGCCGAGTACCTCCTCGATGGAGCCATCGCAGCAAGACGGAGCAAGGATCGGGAAGAAAGAGAAGCCAGGAGGAATGGACTGGAAGGGCACGCACAACTTCGTACTTATAGCCGGCGAAGACCAACCGCCGGCCTCCACGATCACAGGTAATCATGACATGATCTCCATGCAGGGACTTGTCCAACTCGCGCGATCACCGAGGCGTCATGGGGAAGTGGAGACGCCCACGTCCCATCAACCGCCACGCGGCGCCTAAGGCCGCAGGCTATTAGGGCCCGCGGCGCTTCGCCCTTGCCCTTTCGCCTCTCGGCACGGCCAAGTCCATGCGCGCCTTGGGCCCGGGGGCTACTGTCGGCGTTCTGGGAATGGGGGTCCCCAGACTTGCCTGCCTGCGGCCCGCGGCGTGGCTCAAGGGAGGCCCAGCTTGGCCCATCTTCATCAACACGAGACTCAAGACCCTCGCGAGGGGCCAAGCCTCGCGAGGCGGACGACACGGAGCTTCCTCAGGCATGGCCTCGTCAGGTTGGCCCGCGAGGAGGCGGAGAGATCAAGGCGGGGTACCTCGCGAGGTGCCCGTGATGCAAGCCATGATGACTCAGGGCGCCAGGCGGGCGCCAGCGCATGCAGCGTCCTTCTTTCCTCTTTGGTGCAAAGGGGGCAAGCGCAGCCGCGGAGTACCGAGGCATCAGGCAAAGGTTGCCATTTCGGTGCAACGAGGCCAAGACCAGGAGGACTACGAGACGGAGGTCACCGTGGAGCCCAAGACGGCGTCATCACCAGAAGCTTTGCGCAGGCAAAGACTGCTTTTGTCAGGATAGTTGATACTTGCTGTCCCCCTTCAAATTAGCCCTCCATTGTTGGCTCCCTTCCCGCTCGATATTTGGGAAGAGGACCAGGGCCCCTATAAATAGGACCAGCCACCCACATGGTAGGGGGGAATCGAAATCAGAGAAAGAGAGAGAGAAGGGTGACTGAACTCCTCCTAGCAGTTCATCGCCCCAGCCAAGAACAGACCCTCGCGAGGCTGTTCTTCCTTGTATCGTTTATCATCACCAGCCCCAAGAGGCAATCCACCAACCACACACTGGAGTAGGGTATTACACCTCAACGGTGGCCCGAACCAGTATAAACCTTATGTCTCTTGTGCAGTTCTTTCCGTAGTTTAGATCTTTGTGAGACGGGGAGGTAGAGGGCGTGATCTCCACGCGCACCCCAGTGTTTGAACCTTAAGGGTCTGCCAGAACCCGTGAATCTGACAGGAGAACTTTCCTCTTCCTCCTCCTCGTCTTCGTGGGAGGAGTGCGTGTTGGAGTCATCGGATGATGAATCTGATACAACCTTGCGCCGGAGACCCTTTCGGGTCCCCACGTCCTTCTTCTTGGTCTTCTTCACCGGCACCTCGTAAGGTGCCGGAGTCAGCATCTCCATTAGGAGAGCGTCTGCAGGATCTTTGGGCAGGGGGGCTGGGCAATCAAGCCGCTCCACTGTCTTTATCCAGTCCTGTTAATGACATAGAAGCTTAGATCCTAAATATGACTAAACTGAGGCAAATAAATACCCTGTGAGATATAAAAACTTACCGGATTGGCGCGGCGCTTTGCGCTGAGTCCGCGATCCTCAGTGAGGGAAGGAGGTACCGCGGCACCCTTGAACAACACCCTCCAGACGTCTTCGTGCATCATGTCATACAGCTCTCGCAGTGTTTGGTGCTTGGCCGAGTCGAACTCCCACAAATCAAATGCTCGTCGTTGACACGGGAGGGTCCGACGGAAGAGCATGACCTGGACCACGTTGACGAGCTTGATTTTCTTGCTCGTCATGTTCCTGATGCAGGTCTGGAGTCCGGTCAGCTCTACCGAAGAACCCCAGGACAGGCCCTTCTCTTTCCAGGAGGTGAGCCGCGTGGGGATTCCGGATCGAAATTTGGGGGCCGCCGCCCAGTTGGAGTCGCGCGGCTCGGTGATGTAGAACCACCCCGATTGCCACCCCTTTATGGTATGCACATAGGTGCCCTCGAGCCAGGTGACGTTAGGCATCTTGCCCACCATGGCGCCTCCGCACTCTGCTTGCTGGACACTCACCACCTTTGGTTTAACATTGAAGGTTTTTAGCCATAGGCCAAAGTGGGGCCTGATGCGGAGGAAGGCCTCGCACACGACGATAAACGCCGAGATGTTGAGGATGAAATTGGGGGCCAGATCATGAAAATCCAGCCCGTAGTAAAGCATGAGCCCACGGACAAACGGGTGGAGGGAAAATCCCAGTCCGCGGACGAAATGGGTAAGAAAAACTACCCTCTCATGGGGTTCGGGCGTAGGGACGATCTGCCTTGCATCCGGCAGCCGGTGCGCGATATCCACAACCAGGTATCCGGTTGCCCGTAACTTTGCGATGTTCTCCTCCGTGACAGAGAGACCATCCACTTGCCTCCTGCTTCGGACATGCTTGGAGTGGTTTGAGAAGAAGAATGCGAGCTTGGGTGCTGGAGCTCGAGTGCGTGAGAATGGGTAAGCGAGGAGGTAGAAGGTGTGGGTAAAAGGGGGTAAATCCTTATCCCTTTATAAGGACGAAAGAGGCGATGCGTCTCCCCACTTGCCTGGTAAAACCGCTTATTCCCCAGGCGCTGTAATTGATGGTGCGGTTGGGTTACCCACGTCCGTATTGATGAGAATCCTGTAATACGGGGGACACGATCTCTGCTTTGACAAGACGTGTTAAGAAAACCGCCCCATGTTATGTGCGGTGCTGGTTGAGAAAAACAGTTCGAATAATGACCGAGCCATTACATGATGTCCTGCTATCAGAACGCGTCAGCGGATTAGATTTGTGAAAATATTATTCTCTCTACGGTAGTATGTGGAAGTTGCTTTGCAGATCCGGACACTATTCTGGTGTTCAAAATATTTTATGGAGTATTCAGAGAAGGAACCTGCCTTGCAATGCCAAAGACAATACTGCGTGCCGGACTCATCGTCATTGAAGCCTGGTTCAGGGGCTACTGAGGGAGTCCTAGATTAGGGGGTCTCGGGATAGCCGGACTATATCCTTTGGCCGGACTGTTGGACTATGAAGATACAAGATTGAAGACTTCGTCCCGTGTCCGGATGGGACTTCCCTTGGTGTGGAAGGCAAGCTAGGCAATACGGATATGTAGATCTCCTCCCTTGTAACCGACTCTGTGTAACCCTAGCCCCCTACGGTGTCTATATAAACTGGAGGGTTTAGTCTGTAGGACCATAGGCTAGCTTCTAGGGCTTAGCCTCTATGATCTCATGGTAGATCAACTCTTGTAATACCCATATCATCAAGAACAATCAAGCAGGACATAGGGTATTACCTCCATCAAGAGGGCCCGAACCCGGGTAAACATCGTGTCCCCTACCTCCTGTTACCATCCGCCTTAGACGCACAGTTCGGGACCCCCTACCCGAGATCCGCCGGTTTTGACACCGGCAGTGGTCATCGACGATATCCAGTGGAAGAACCAGGGGGTCTACGGGGAAATTGTGCATGAAATAATACAACACAAGTCTACCTTTGATACGTGTAATATTAGGCATGATGTAGGAGCTCAAATTTCGAGGCTCACAAAGTCACGGAGCATGCTTTATCCCTAGGGGTTGTAGGTGATGTTTGGTTAGGCCAGGCCAATGGACTTGATTTCATCCCTGTAAAAATTGCGATGATTCAATAAAAAGCTTTGGAGTTTGTCCAAAAAAGCCGTTGCTCTCCTCGAGCTACTATATTGGGTCTAAGTGTCACTATTCTAAGGGTTTTGTCTAGGGCCGCAGTCGCCGCCGCGGCTGCCAGGGAATTTTTGGTCCCCTCTCCTCCCGTTGCCATCTTGGCACTGAGAGGTGTGGGGACATCACATCTTCAGGGTTCTACGTTTTTCGCCATCGTTCAGTGATCATCGTTTTTTGTGATAATAATTTTACTCTCATTCTTTTGACGGTGTCATGAGATTAGAGAGTTTTCTGTCCTTGGAGATCGATTATTCGGATATGTTGAGTTTATATTGGTGTGTCAAACTTTTTTGTTGGTTTGATTCTTTGTGGAGTTGAAATCTTTCATTGATATCATGATGAAGATATTGTGATGCGACGGCATGCACTTCTAGGGAATCATCCCCGGCCAAGTACGTCTATCGATTAAGGCTTCCCGTCTTTTTGGATGAGCAACTCAAGGCGCTTTAGAAAATCATTATTGGTAATGTTCGTGCGGGTGAAAAGAGTGACAACATTGTTGCTCCAGTCCAATTGCAGCCTCTTTACCGAAATGTTTGAAATATTTTTTCTAGCAGAGAATGATACCGTGAAGAGGGTGTTTCCAACATATTTCATTGTAATTCTTGTTGGGGAATGTAGTAATAATTCAAAATTTTCCTACGTGTCACCAAGATCAATCTAGGAGATGCTAGCAACGAGAGAGAGAGAGAGGGAGTGCATCTTCACAAGAACTCAGTTGATGGAGTGGTACTCGCGGCGATTCAAATCACGGAAGACCCGATCAAGCGCCGAACGGACGGCGCCTCCGCGTTCAACACACGTACAGCCCGGGGACGTCTCCTCCTTCTTGATCCAGCAAGGGGAGAGGAGAGGTTGAGGGAGAACTCCGGCAGCATGACGGCGTGGTGGTGATGGAGCTCGTGGTTCTCCGACAGGGCTTCGCCAAGCACTGCGGAGGAGGAGGTGTTGGGAAGGGGAGGGCTGCGCCAGGGGGAACGGTACGGCTTCCCTCCCACCCCCCTCTATTTATAGGGTGAAGGGAGAGCCCCCCTAGATCCATCTAGAGGGGGGCGGCGGCCAAGGGGGGAACTTGCCCCCAAGTTTGGTGGGAGGCGCCCCCACCCCCTAGGGTTTTCAACCCTAGGCGCCTTGGGACCTTGGGGGGCGCACCAGCCCACTAGGGGGCTGGTTCCCACCCTTGTTCAGCCCACTTGGCCCACCAGGGCAGGTGGCCCCACACGGTGGACCCCGGACACCTTTCGGTGGTCCCCGTACAATACTGATAACCCCTGAAACCATTTCGGCGACTGAAACTGGACTTCCCATATATAATTCTTTAGCTCTGGACCATTCCTGAACTCCTCGTGATTTCCGGGTTCTCATCCGGGACTCCGAACAACTTTCGGTAACCACATACTATTTCCCATAACAACTCTAGCGTGACCGAACCTTAAGTGTGTAGACCCTACGGGTTCAGGAACCATGCAGACATGACCGAGACATCTCTCCGTCCAATAACCAATAGCAGGATCTGGATACCCATGTTGGCTCCCACATGTTCCACGATGATCTCATCGGATGAACCACGATGTCGGGGATTCAATCAATTCCATATACATTTCCCTTTGTCCATTGGTATGTTATTTGCCCGAGGTTTGATCTTCGGTATCTCTATACCTCGTTCAATCTCGTTACCGATAGTCTTTACTTGTTCCGTAAAGCATGATCATGTGGCTAACTCCTTTGTCACATTGAGCTCGTTATGATGATGCATTACCGAGTGGGCCTAGAGATACGTCTCCGTCATACGGAGTGACAAATCCCAGTCTCGATTTGTGCCAACCCAACAAATACTTTCGGAGATACCTGTAGTGCACCATTATAGCCACCCAGTTACATTGTGACGTTTGGTACACCCAAAGCATTCCTACAGTATCCGGGAGTTGCACAATCTCATGGTCTAAGGAAATAATACTTGACATTAGAAAAGCTTTTAGCAAATGAACTACACGATCTTGTGCTACGCTTAGGATTGGGTCTTGTCCATCACATCATTCTCCTAATGATGTGATCCCGTTATCAACAACATCCAATGTCCATGGTCAGGAAACCATGACCATCTATTGATCAACGAGCTTGTCAACTAGAGGCTTACTAGGGACATATTATGATCTATGTACTCACACATGTATTACGGTTTCCGGTTAATACAATTATAGCATGAACAATATGCAATTATCATGAACAAGGAAATATAATAATAACCACTTTATTATTGCCTCTAGGGCATATTTCCAACAGTCTCCTACTTGCACTAGAGTCAATAATCTAGTTACATTGTGATGAATCGAACACCCATAGAGTTCTGGTGTTGATCATGTTTTGCTCGTGGAAGAGGTTTAGTCAATGGATCTACGACATTCAGATCCGTATGCACTTTATAAATATCTATGTCTCCATCTTGAATATATTCATGAATGGAGTTGAAGCGACGCTTGATATGCCCGGTTTTCTTGTGAAACCTGGGTTCCTTGGCAAGGGTAATAGCTCCAGTGTTGTCACATAAGAGAGTCATCGGGCCCGACACATTGGGGATGACTCCTAGGTCAGTGATGAACTCCTTCATCCAGACTACTTTATGTGTTGCCTCCGAGGCAGCTATGTACTCCGCTTCACATGTAGATCCCGCCACGACGCTTAGCTTGCAACAGCACCAGTTGACTACCCCACCATTCAAAATATACACGTATCCGGTTTGTGACTTGGAGTTATCCAGATCTGTGTCGAAGCTAGCATCAACATAACCCTTTACGACGAGCTCTTTGTCACCTCCATAAACAAGAAACATATCCTTAGTCCTTTTCAGGTACTTTAGAATATTCTTGACCGCTGTCTAGTGTTCCATACCGGGATTAGTTTGGTACCTCCCTACCAAACTTATGGTAAGGTTCACATTAGGTCTGGTACACAGCATGGCATACATAATAGAGCCTATGGCTGAGGCATAGGGGATGACACTCATCTTTTCTCTATCTTCTGCCGAGGTCGGGAACTGAGCCGTGCTCAATCTCACACCTTGCAACACAGGCAAGAATCCCTTCTTGTACTGATCCATATTGAACTTCTTCAATATCTTTTCAAGGTACGTGCTTTGCGAAAGACCAATGAGGCATCTCGATCTATCTCTATAGATCTCGATGCCTAATATGTAAGCAGCTTCTCCAAGGTCCTTCATTGAAAATCACTTATTCAAGTAGGCCTTTATGCTTTCCAAAAGTTCTATATCATTTCCCATCAATAGTATGTCATCCACATATAATATGAGAAATGCTACAGAGCTCCCACTTACTTTCTTGTAAACATAGGATTCTCCATAAGTCTGCATAAACCCAAACGCTTTGATCATTTCATCAAAGCGAATGTTCCAACTCCGAGATGCTTGCACCAGCCCATAGATGGAGCGCTGGAGCTTGCATACCTTGTCAGCAATCTTAGGATCGACAAAATCTTCCGGCTGCATCATATACAATTCTTCCTTAAGGAAACCATTAAGGAATGCCGTTTTGACGTCCATTTGCCATATCTCATAATCATAGAATGCGGCAATTGCTAAAATGATTCAGACGGAGTTCAGCTTCGCTACGGGTGAGAAGGTATCATTGTAGTCAACCCCTTGAACTTGTCGATAACCCTTAGCGACAAGCCGAGCCTTATAGATGGTCACATTACCATCCGCGTCAGTCTTCTTCTTAAAGATCCATTTATTCTCTATGGCTTGTCGATCATCGAGAAAGTCTGTCAAAGTCCATACTTTGTTTTCATACATGGATCCTATCTCGGATTTCATGGCCTCAAGACATTTGTTGGAATCTGGGCCCACCATCGCTTCTTCATAGTTTGAAGGTTCACCGTTGTCTAACAACATGATTTCTAGGACAGGGTTGCCGTACCACTCTGGTGCGGAACGTGTCCTCATGGACCTTCGTAGTTCAGTAGCAACTTGATCCGAAATTTCATGATCTTCATCATTAACTTCCTCTCTAGTCGGGGCAGGCACCACAGAAACATCTTCCTGAGCTACGCTACTCTCTAATTCGAGAGGCAGTTCCTCATCAAGTTCTACTTTCCTCCCATTACTTCTATCGAGAGAAACTCTTTCACTAGAAAGGATCCATTCTTGGCAACAAAGATCTTGCCTTCGGATCTGAGGTAGAAGGTATACCCAATAGTTTCCTTAGGGTATCCTATGAAGACACATTTTTCCGACTTGGGTTCGAGCTTTTCAGGTTGAAGTTTCTTGACATAAGCATCGCATCCCCAAACTTGCAGAAACGACAGCTTAGGTTTCTTCCCATACCATATTCATACGGTGTCGTCTCAATGAATTTCGACAGAGCCCTATTTAAAGTGAATGCGACAGTCTCTAAAGCATAACCCCAAAATAATAGCGATAGATCGGTAAGAGACATCATAGATCGCACCATATCTAATAGAGTGTGATTACGACGTTCGGACACACCATTACGCTGTGGTGTTCCAGGCGGCGTGAGCTGTGAAACAATTCCACATTTCCTTAAGTGCGTGCCAAACTCGTGACTCAAATATTCCCCTCCACGATCTGATCGCAAGAACTTTATTTTCCTGTCACGTTGATTCTCTACCTCACTCTGAAATTCCTTGAACTTTTCAAAGGTCCCAGACATGTGTTTCATTAAGTAGACATACCCATATCTACTTAAGTCATTAGTGAGGGTGAGAACATAACGATAGCCACCGCGAGCCTCAACGCTCATTGGACCGCACACATCAGTATGTATGATTTCCAATAAGTTGGTTGCTCGCTCCATTGTTCCGGAGAATGGAGTCTTGGACATTTTCCCCATCAGGCATGGTTCGCATGTGTCAAATGATTCATAATCAAGAGACTCCAAAAGTGCATCTGCATGGAGTTTCTTCATGCGTTTGACACCAATGTGACCAAGGAGGCAGTGCCACAAGTATGTGGGACTATCATTATCAACCTTACATCTTTTGGCATTCACACTCTGAATATGTGTAACATCATGTTCGAGATTCAATAAAAATAAACCATTGACCAGCGGGGAATGACCATAAAGCATGTCTCTCATATAAATAGAACAACCATTATTCTCGGATTTAAATGAGTATCCATCTCGCATTAAACGAGATCGAGATACAATGTTCATGCTCAAAGTTGGTACTAAATAATAATTATTGAGGTTTAAAACTAATCGCATAGGTAAATGTAGAGGTAGCGTGCCGACGGTGATCACATCGACCTTGGAACCATTCCCGACGCGCATCGTTACCTAGTCCTTCACCAGTCTCCGCTTATTCCACATCTCCTGTTTTGAGTTACAAATATGAGCAACCACACCGGTATCAAATACCCAGGAGCTACTACGAGCGCTGGTAAGGTACACATCAATAACATGTATATCACTGATACGTCTCCAATGTATCTATAATTTTTGATTGTTCCATGATATATTATATTCTGTTTTGGACATTATTGGGCTTTATTATACACTTCTATATTATTTTTGGGACTAACCTACTAACTGAAGGCCCAGCCCAGAATTGCTCTTTTTTTTGCCTATTTTAGGGTTTTGCAGAAAAAGAATATCAAACGGAGTCCAAAGGGAATGAAACTTTCGGGAACGTGATTTTCGGAACAAACATGATCCAGAGGACTTGGACCCTATGTCAAGACATCAACCAGGAGGCCACAAGGTAGGGGGCGCACCTACCCCCCCCCCCCAGGCGCGACCTCCACCCTCATGGGCCCCCTGTTGCTCCACCGACGTACTCCTTCCTCCTATATATATCTACATACCCCGAAACTACCAGATAGAGAGCCAAAACCCTAATTCCACCGCCGTAACTTTCTGTATCCACGAGATCCCATCTTAGGGCCTGTTCTGGAGCTCCGCCGGAGGGGGCATCAATCACGGAGGGCTTCTACATCAACACCATAGCCCCTCCGATGAAGTGTGAGTAGTTTACCTCAGACCTACGGGTACATAGTTATTATCTAGATGGCTTCTTCTCTCTTTGTGGATCGCAATACAAAGTTCTCCCCCTCTCTTATGGAGATCTATTCGATGTAATCTTCTTTTGCGATGTGTTTGTTGAGACCGATGAATTGTGGTTTATGATCAAGTTTATCTATGAACAATATTTGACTCTTCTCTGGATTCTTTTATGTATGATTGGTTATCTTTGCAAGTCTCTTTGAATTATCAGGTTGGTTTGGCCTACTAGATTGATCTTTCTTGCAATGGGAGAAGTGCTTAGATTTGGGTTCAATCTTGCGGTGTCCTTTCCCAGTGACAGTAGGGGCAGAAAGGCACGTATTGTATTGTTGCCATTGAGGATAACAAGATGGGGTTTTCATCATATTGCATGAGTTTATCCCTCTACATCATGTCATCTTGCTTAAAGCATTACTCTGTTCTCTTGAACTTAATACTCTAGATGCATGCTGGATAGCGGTCGATGTGTGGAGTAATAGTAGTAGATGCAGGCAGGAGTCGGTCTACTTGTCTCGGACGTGATGCCTATATACATGATCATACCTAGATATTCTCATAACTATGCTCAATTCTGTGAATTCCTCAACAGTAATTTGTCTACCCACCATGAATACTTATGCTCTTGAGAGAAGCCACTAGTGAAACCTATGCCCCCCCCGGGTCTATCTATCATATTAATCTTCCAATACTTATTTATTTCCTTTGCCTTTTATTTTACTTTGCATCTTTATCATAAAAATACCAAAAATATTATCTTATCATATCTATCAGATCTCACTCTCGTAAGTGACCGTGTAGGGATTGACAACCCCTTACCGCGTTGGTTGCGAGGATTTATTTGTTTGTGTAGGTGCGAGGGACTCGTGCGTGGCCTCCTACTGGATTGATACCTTGGTTCTCAAAAACCGAGGGAAATACTTACGCTACTTTGCTGCATCACCCTTTCCTCTTCAAGGGAAAACCAATGCAAGTGCTCAAGAGGTAGCAATCACATATACCTTTGGCGTTGCCGGCCTTCTTATCCTCTAAGTACTTGGGGCAGTTCCGCTTCCAGTGACCATTTCCCTTGCAATAAAAGCACTGAGTCTCGGGCTTGGGTCCATTCTTTGGGTTCTTCCCAACAATTGATTTACCGGGCGTGGCAACTCCCTTGCCGTCCTTTTTGAAGTTCTTCTTACCCTTGCCTTTCTTGAAACTAGTGGTTTTATTCACCATCGACACTTGATGTTCCTTTTTGATTTCCACCTCCGCTGATTTCAGCATTGAATATAACTCGGGAATGGACTTCTCCATCCCTTTCATATTGTAGTTCATCACAAAGCTCTTGTAGCTAGGTGGAAGCGACTGGAGGATCCTGTCAATGACCAAGTCATCTAGAATATTAACTGCCAGCTGAGACAAGCGGTTGTGCAACCCAGACATTTTGAGTATATGCTCGCTGACAGAACTGTTTTCCTCCATCTTACAACTGTAGAACTTGTTTGAGACTTCATATCTCTCGACCCGAGTATGATCTTGGAAAACCATTTTCAGCTCTTGGAACATCTCATATGCTCCGTGTTGCCGAAAATGCTTTTGGATCCCCGGTTCTAAGCTGTAAAGCATGCCGCACTGAACCAGGGAGTAATCATCACTACATGACTGCCATGCGTTCATAACGTCTTGAGTTGCTGGGAAAATAGGTGCGTCACCTAGCGGTGCTTCAAGGACATATTCTTTCTTGGCAGCTATGAGGATAATCCTCAAGTTTCACACCCAGTCTGTATAGTTGCTACCATCGTCTTTCAGCTTGGTTTTCTCTAGGAACGCGTTGAAGTTGAGGGCAACATTAGCGTGGGCCATCTGATCTACAAGACATATTGTAAAGATATTTTAGACTAAGTTCATTATAATTAAGTTCATCTAATCATATTATTTAGTGAAGTCCCACTCAGATAGACATCCCTCTAGTCATCTAAGTGATACATGATCCGAATCGACTAGGCCGTGTCCGATCATCAGATGAACAGACTAGTCATCAACGGTGAACATCTCCATGTTGATCGTATCTACTATACGACTCATGTTCGACCTTTCGGTCTCTCGTGTTCCGAGGCCATGTCTATACATGCTAGGCTCGTCAAGTCACCTAAGTGTTTCGCATGTGTAGATCTGGCTTACACCTGTTCTATGCGAACGTTAAAATCTATCACACCCGATCATCACGTGGTCCTTCGAAACAACGAACCTTTGCAATGGTGCACAGTTAGGGGGAACACTTTTCTTGAAATTTTAGTGAGGGATCATCTTATTTATGCTACCGTCATTCTAAGCAAATAAGATGTAAACATGACAAACATCACATGCAAATCATAAAGTGACATGATATGGCCAATATCATCTTGCGCCTTTGATCTCCATCTTTGAGGCACGACATGATCACCATCGTCACCGGCATGACACCATGATCTCCATCATTGTGTCTTCATGAAGTTGTCTCGTCAACTATTACTTCTACTACTATGGCTAACAGTTAGTGTAGGATCGAAAGTATGTCTAGAGGGGGGTGATTAGACTACTTGACCAAATAAAAATCTAGCCTCTTCCCAATTTTAGTTCTTGGCAGATTTTAGCTATCTTAGCACAAGTCAAGCAATCTTCACACAATTCAAGCAAGCATGCAAAAGAGTATATGAGCAGTGGAAAGTAAAGCATGAAACTTGCAAGAATGTAAAGGGAAGGGTTTGGAGGATTCAAACGCAATTGGAGACACGGATGTTTTTGTCATGGTTCCGATAGGTGGTGCTATCGTACATCCACGTTGATGGAGACTTCAACCCATGGAGGGTAACGGTTGCGCGAGTCCATGGAGGGCTCCACCCACGAAGGGTCCACGAAGAAGCAACCTTGTCTATTCCATCACGGCCGTCACCCACGAAGGACTTGCCTCACTAGCAGTAGATCTTCACGAAGTAGACGATCTCCTTGTCCTTACAAACTCCTTGGTTCAACTCAACAATCTTGTCGGAGGCTCCCAAGTGACACCTAGCCAATCTAGGAGACACCACTCTCCAAGAAGTAACAAATGGTGTGTTGATGATGAACTCCTTGCTCTTGTGCTTCAAATGATAGTCTCCCCAACACTCAACTCTCTCTCACAGGATTTGGATTTGGTGGAAAGAAGATTTGAGTGGAAAGCAACTTGGGGAAGGCTAGAGATCAAGATTCATATGGTTGTAATGGAATATCTTGACCTCAACACAAGTGTAGGTGGTTCCCTCTCAGAAAATGTGTATTGGAAGTGTAGGTATGTTCTGATGGCTCTCTCCACGAATGAAGAGTGGGTGGAGGGGTGTATATAGCCTCCACACAGAATCTAACCGTTACACACAATTTGCCAAATTCGATGGGACCGAATGGTTAAACTCAGTTGGATCGATTCAGCAAACCTAGTGACTGTTAGGATTTTCGGTGGGACTGAGATGCAACTCGGTAGGACCGATATGGTTAGGGTTAGGGCATAGCGTAATCTTGGTGTGACCGATTACACAAACTCGGTGGGACCGATTTTGGTAATAAGCTAACCAGAGAGTTGATCACGTAAACTCGGTGGGACCGATTCGCTCATCTCGGAGAGACCGAAATGTTACAAAAGGGAAACAGAGAGTTTACATTGCAATCTCGGTGGGACCGATCGCTCATCTCGGTAAGACTGAAACGTTATGAAGGGAAACAGAGAGATTACAACCCCATCTCAGTGAGACCGAGATCCCTATCGGTGAAACCTAATTGCTAGGGTTTGTGGTAGTGGCTATGACATTTGAAACTCGGTTGCGCTGGATAGATAGAATCGGTGGGGCCGAGTTTGACTTTTGGTTTAGGTCAAATGTGGATGTGGGAAGGTAGTTGAGGGTTTTGGAGCATATCACTAAGCACTTTGAGCAAGCAAGCCATTAAGCAACACCTTATCCCTCCTTGATAGTATTGGCTTTTCCTATAGACTCAATGTGATCTTGGATCACTAAAATATAAAATGTAGAGTCTTGATTTTGAAGCTTGAGCCAAACTTTTTATCCTTAGAATTTTGAGGGATCCACTTTCCACATCCATGCCATGCCATTCATTGAGCTTTTCCTGAAATATTAATCTTGGAATAATGTTAGCTCAATGAGCTATATGTTGTTAGGAATTACCAAAACCACCCAGGGATAGTTGCACTTTCAATCTCCCCCTTTTTGGTAATTGATGGCAACATATAGATCAATGCTTCGACAAATGATAATAAGAGTGAAAGATATCGTCGCTTTTGAGAAGTATGTGAAAAGCAAGAGCTCCCCCTAAATTTTTGCATATCTTAAGATTTGCTTTGGACTGCAAATGCACAATGAGTTAGGATCTTGGGTTACTCTTCCATGTCATATACATCTTGGTGGAGCGCTCAAAATGATAAGAATTAAATACATGCACTCATCACCAAGCAAAGTGAATGATCATATAAGGATAAGTAAGATAATATCATCTAACAAGCATAAGTGTAGCTTATGATCAACCACATGATCATCAATGTCTCACAGATAATAGCATAGTATCTCAAGCAATCAAAAGATAAACAAAGTTCAACCACCAAAGCAAGAGAGAATAAAAAGCAATGCTCTCTCTCGAAGCCTATGATCTATACATTTTTCTCCCCCTTTGGCAACAAGTTACCAAAAAGTTCATAGAAAATGCATAGCACTAAAACGTCTCTCAGGCTTGGTCTTCAGGTGGTGGTGTCCGGAGAACTCCAAGGACGAAGGCTTCAATTGAAGTAGATGGAGCTGCTGGGGTAGGTGCTGGAGCTGGTTGCGCTGGAGCTGTAGCTGGTGCAGATGAAGTGACTCTAGTGTCTGGTACAGGCACTGCAGCAGATCTCTGAGCTCGAGGCACTCTGGCAAATGCATCAGTGGTTGTCTTGCCCTTCCTCTCCTGCATGTCATCCTGTAGCTGCTCCACAACAGACTGAATCTCAGTTACTTTGACATCTAAATCATAGAATTTTTGTTCCACGATTCTTTCCAGGCTCCCCTGGTTTTGAGTTAGGGTGGCCAACCCCTTCTCAATCCTCAGAGATGATGCTATCAAGTAACCAAGATGGTCCTGCTTGCTTTTCAAAAAGTACTTAGATGCCTCCTCTTGAGTTGGCATCTTGGCAGCCTTCTCCATCTTTGCCTTCTCCTTCTTTGCTTGTGCTTGCACTGAGGAGGGTTCATCTTCATTCATCACAACTTGGTTGTCCTCGAAGTCAGGATAGATAGGCAAGTGTTCCTTATCCAACAAGTATGTGCCTGTGCCCATCTTTGAGTTTATCAACTCCTGGATCTGTGGGGCATATCCACAACTTATTTTCTGGTCAGCTGCAGTCCTCTTGATAGTCTCAACTATAAGGCTCATGACCTTGAACTTCTGTGGCACATCAAATATATGTAGCAAGTTAATTGCATGGCCTCTGATCGTTTTGTGATCACCAGACTTGGACAAGAGAGTGTGCCTAAGGATCCAATTGATTGTAGGCAGCCCTGACAGCAAGTGTTTTACTGACCCAAACTGGTGAGTCTCAAGATCATCTTCAGGAATCTCCTTGTACATATTTTCCATAGAGTTGTGATCCATCTACTTCTTGGCATAGACATCCAGGTCATCTTCTTTTTCCTTAGGAGCATTGATCAGATTTTCCCATTCCTCAATAGTTGAGTGGTACCTTGTACCTTCAGACATCCATACTATCATGCCATCTGGATAGAAGTGTGATGTGGAGTAGAATTGCATTATGAGATCCTCATTCCACTTTGTGAGCTTCTGCCCAACAAAGTCTGCAACTCCACAAGCACTGAAGCTGTCAAACACACCATGATAGTGTTCCTCATTTTCCTTGATATACTTCCAGTCGACCCACTTCATTTCACACACTATAGGCTTCTTGTCCAACAACACTGTCTCATAAAAATCCTGTTGTTCCTTTGTGTGGAACCTGTAATCAACAGCAGTCCTTCTCCTGGTAGCATATGGATCTGTCTCTCTCCATTTCCTTAGTCCTGAGTCTCTCCTGATCTTCATGTTCTCAGCCACAGGATGAGCATCATTGTGGTCTGGAATTTTTGGCTTCAATTTTCTCAGAACATGCTCTTCATCATCTTCTTCAGCAACAGTATCAAGCACTGGGGCCTTGTTCTTCTCAGCAGCTGGTATGTTTTTGGTATTTCTCTTTGGTGCAGTCTTGGGCTTGGAGGCAGCTTTGGGTGCTTCTTTGGGCTTTGATGATGCAGCCCCTGTCCTGATAGCATCACCCATAAGCTTCTGTGCCTTGGGTGCTGGTGCAGCAACCTCTTCTTCCTCTTCTTCTTCCATCATGGAAGCCTTTCCAATCACTCTGGCCATGGTCTTCTTGACCCTTTCCTTCCTTTCCTTTCCTTTCCTTCTGTAGTAGGCTCTTTGGGTTGAGATTCCAAAGATGCTTGAGAGGATGCTCTGGCCTTAGACATTGGTTGTCTTCCTGCTGGCCTTTTGATCTTCATCCCTGGCTTAACTGCAGCTGAGCTGTACTCCTTAACCACTTTCTTCTTTGATGTGGCCTCATCCTCAGTGGCCACATAGTCTTCATCCTCAGACTCTGAAGTTTTCTTCTTGCTTGCTCTAGTGGCAGCCTTTGGCAAATTGCTTGGGGTGCTCCTGCTACCATCATCTGAACTGCTAGAGGGACTAGTGCCCTCACTCAGGTGAACCTGCTCCTCTGACCTGTTCTGGCTGTCACTCTGGCCAGACATGTTGCAAACACTGACAGCAGACCCTGTGAATAGATATAGATGAGATAGAGTGGATGAGCATCACAAAATACAGAGGTTTTTGCAAAAGAATGAGTCAAAAACTTAGTTTTAGTTTTCCACAGAAAGCATTTTGGATCAACCGATTTGCAAACTCGGTGATACCGAAGCAGCTGTTGGAACCTAAACTAGTGAACTCGGTCAGACCGAGTCACAGTTCGGTGGCACCGAGACTGCTAGGGTTTCACAAAGTCCTGAACTCGGTCACACCGATTTGCAATTCTCGGTCAGACCGAGAACCACATGTGCAATGGCCTTGGCCGAATCGGTGGAACCGAGTTCTGCAACCCGGTGGGTCCGAGATGGTTTCGGCGGAAACCTAACCCTAAATTTTCGATTCAACTCTAATCTACGGAGTGTTTTGACTGGATAGAAGCGTTTCAATCGTGGTAAGAATCATAATGAACACAATGTGCTAGGAATCGGACGGGGATAGCACTGTGATCGAGTCCATACCCTAGTTTGGCGATGAACTCGCTACGGCGGCAACAGCGGGGAAGAATTCCGTTGACGGCGGCGGAGACCAGCGATAGGAGGCGGCTGGCGACGAGGAGGACGATCCGGAGACCCAGGAGGCAGAGCGAGCTATGCGCGGGCGAAGGGGTTTTGGAGAAATTTCCAAAAATTTTCCCGTGAGTATATATAGCCCGATCCTGTCGGTGTGACCGAGTGGAACAAGTTGATGGCACCGAGATCCATAACTGTTGACAGTTACAGCAACTCGGTGTGACCGAAAAGTTCAAATTGGTTGCACCAAGATTGAAAACCTAGATCGACTTAGTGATCTTGGTATGACCGAAATGGATGAATCGGTCAGACCGAAATGCACAAAGAAGTTTTGGAAGTTTAAGTCTATGATGAATCGGGGACTCCGAGTGCTCCTCACACAGAGTGGTTCGAATCTGACTTGATCAAATTTTGTGATGTAGCATGAATAGAGTTTGAGACGAGAAAAGCATAGATAGCTAGAGAGGGTTCTTAGGCATTCTTGTCCATCCACTTGGCAAAAGAAAAGAAAACCAATCAATCAAAACAACAAGTGGATGTCCTCGAATGAGTAAAATATGCAATCAACATGCTCACACAATAAAATGGCAATTGAAATATGTGGCAAAGCATGCACAACCAATTCTAGCATCTATCAAACAATTTGCGATGACTAGGTCATCTATAGATGAGTATGTTGAATTAGGAGTCAAATGAGAACATTTGATCATAGGTCATACTCATCGTTTAAGCACAAGTGGGGTTACCACTTTTTCATAAAGCATTGTTGTGTTCACACCATTAGAGTTGCTTTAGCTCAATTCTTAGAGTAAAGCTCCCCCTAGATGTGAGATCCCCCCTAAGAGGGATGAACTAACCTTGGGTTTTGTCGATGATGACTTCATGTAGATGTTGAAGATGTGGATGCTCAATCTTGATGTAGATCATTTGGAGCTATCCATTGGAGTGAGTTGCACTTTCAATACCTACACGGGTTAGTCCCACAAGGAACAAACAAGGATATCCATAGACATAGAGTGATGCACACACAAGATGATGTCCATGAAAGCTTTTAGGTTACCTTGTCCGTTGTCTTACCAACAAGAGGGTTTGTGACTCCTTGAACTAGTACAAGATGTGGAAGTTGATTGCACTTGTTCTTGCCAAGATGATAAGAGTGAAGTATGTTGGCGGAGTCACCCTCAAGAACTCTCTAGTTCTTCTTCTTCGGGATCCACACCATCTTGATGGGAATCCTCGGTGTTGTAGTTGTACTTGATGAAGTGGAAATTGAAGTAGTCTGGGGAATCCACTTGACCAAGGCCTTAGGAGCTTCTTCAAATGCATCAATTTCCTCTTAAAGCTTGTCCTTGACTTTTTGCTTGTGGTCTTGTGGTGGAAGATCATCTTGAGCTTGTGTCCCTTTGAGAGAAGTAGGATCATACTTTTCTTGTTGAGGAACAAACTTCGTCTTGGGGTATTGATCTTCTTCCCACTCAACTCCATTGGCATTGAACTTTCGTTCAAAACCAACACCTTGATTCTTCCGGTGCCTTCCTTGCTTGCGTACAATTTCCTCGAATTGCTTACTTCCGGCAAGGCTCTTGTAAACACCTTTCTCTATAATTCCCTTCAATAAGCTATTTTCTTGCTCAAGTGTAACTTGGCTAAGAGAATCATTAGTGGAATCAAGAGAACTACTAGAAGCAACAATATTGGATTTAGCATGATTATTGTTACTACTAGAGGAAGAATCTTTCTTGTTCTTGTTACTAGACTTGACTTGAGGCATGTAAGTGGATAATAGTAAATGCTTGGCAATGTAAGAAGAACTTTTCTTGCGAAGATCATCATTGATTGCTTTTAAGAACTCATGCTCTTGCTCAAGGTTGAGCTTTTCAAAGCGCAATTTCTCACGAGTCCTTAAAAGTTCTCGATGATCTCCTAAGATAGTTTCATGAGCTAACTTAAGAGTGTTTAGTTCTTTAGTTAGAGACTCAATCTTCTCCTTATCATTGTCATTCGTTTATCTTGACTAGCATGATTAATTGACGTTTCATCATAGTATTCATCACTAGAGTTGTCAACAAGTAAATCATCATCACCTAACAAGTCATCTTCATCACTATTGAAATCAACATACTTGGGGTGTGATACCTTTGGGCCTTTAGACATGAAGCATGTTCCAACTCCTTCATTTGGTGAGTCAAATATGTCGTAGGAGTTGGATGTCACAAGTGCTAGACCGGCAACACCTTCATCTTGAGTATATTCAGAGTCAGAGTGATAGCTTCTCTCGGAGTGGTTGTCGGAGTCGGAGCCGGATACCCATTCACCAACATGAGCTTGATGTCTTTGTTTTGTGTAGCTCCTTGATGACTTGTCCTTTCTTTCCGAATCCTTGCTTCTCCATGAGGGTCTTCGTTCATAACGATCATCTCTACTCCTTTCTCTAGATGGTGATTCTTCTCTTCTATTTCTTCTCTTGGGAGAATCTTCTCTTCTCTTGTAGGGGGGCGTACACTCATTGGAATAGTGTTCGGGCCTTCCACAATTGTAGCAGTTCGCTCTCAACTAGAAGATCTTTTGTCATTGTAGGACCTTGATTTGGAGCTTCTCCCTTTGCTAACTTGTTGAAGTTCTTCACCATTAAGCTCAATTCTTCATTGAAGGTTTGTTTCTCACTCGATGATGTGGGGGCTTCACATGAGGCTTTGTAAGCACCACTTGATTTGTTGTGAAGTTCCTCTTTATCCTTGAGTGACATCTCATGAGCAACAATTCTTCCGATGACTTCCGTTGGCTTGAGATCTTTGTAATTGGGCATCATTTGGATCAATGTGCACACGGTATCATATTTTCCATCCAAGGCTCTTAGGATCTTCTTGATGATGAATCTATCGGTCATCTCTTCACTCCCTAAGCCGGCAATCTCATTTGTGATAAGAGCAAGCCTAGAGTACATTTCAGCGACACCTTCACCATCCTTCATTTTGAACTTGTCAAGTTGACTTTGAAGCACATCCAACTTGGATTCCTTGACAGAGTCGGTACCTTCATGCATGTCAATCAAAGTATCCCAAATTTCCTTTGCATTCTCAAGACGGCTGATTTTGTTGAATTCTTCGGGGCACAATCCGTTGAAGAGGATATCACAAGCTTGAGCGTTGTATTGTAGCATCTTCAACTCATCTGCGGTAGCTTCATGATTTGGTTCTTTCCCATCAAAGAATTCACCTTGCAAGCCAACACACACAATAGCCCAAACGGCAGGGTTATGTCCAGAATATGCATTTTCATCTTATGCTTCCAACTAGCAAAATTAGTACCATCAAATTAAGGACCTCTACGGTGATAATTTCCCTCGCTAGACGCCATACTATCCTAGGTTGTGAAACCAAGGCTATGACCACAAAAATCTGTGGAAATCAAAGCAAATGGAGACCAAAGCTCTGATACCACTTGTAGGATCGAAAGTATGTCTAGAGGGGGGTGATTAGACTACTTGACCAAATAAAAATCTAGCCTTTTCCCAATTTTAGTTCTGGGCAGATTTTAGCTATCTTAGCACAAGTCAAGCAATCTTCACACAATTCAAGCAAGCATGCAAAAGAGTATATGAGCAGCGGAAAGTAAATCATGCAACTTGCAAGAATGTAAAGGGAAGGGTTTGGAGGATTCAAACGCAATAGGAGACACGGATGTTTTTGTCGTGGTTCCGATAGGTGGTGCTATCGTACATCCACGTTGATGGAGACTTCAACCCACGGAGGGTAACGGTTGCACGAGTCCACGGAGGGCTCCACCCACGAAGGGTCCAAGGAGAAGCAACCTTGTCTATTCCATCACGGCCGTCACCCACGAAGGACTTGCCTCACTAGCGGTAGATCTTCACGAAGTAGGCGATCTCCTTGCCCTTACAAACTCCTTGGTTCAACTCCACAATCTTGTCGGAGGCTCCCAAGTGACACCTAGCCAATCTAGGAGACACCACTCTCCAAGAAGTAACAAATGGTGTGTTGATGATGAACTCCTTGCTCTTGTGCTTCAAATGATAGTCTCCCCAACACTCAACTCTCTCTCACAGGATTTGGATTTGGTGGAAAGAAGATTTGAGTGGAAAGCAACTTGGGGAAGGCTAGAGATCAAGATTCATATGGTTGGAATGGAATATCTTGACCTCAACACAAGTGTAGGTGGTTCTCTCTCAGAAAATGTGTATTGGAAGTGTAGGTATGTTCTGATGGCTCTCTCCACGAATGAAGAGTGGGTGGAGGGGTATATATAGCCTCCACATAGAATCTAACCGTTACACACAATTTGCCAAACTCGGTGGGACCGAATGGTTAAACTCGGTTGGATCGATTCAGCAAACCTAGTGACCGTTAGGATTTTCGGTGGGACTGAGATGCAACTCGGTAGGACCGATATGGTTAGGGTTAGGGCATAACGTAATCTTGGTGTGACCGATTACACAAACTCGGTGGGACCGATTTTGGTAATAAGCTAACTAGAGAGTTGGTCAGGTAAACTCAGTGGGACCGATTCGCTCATCTCGGTGAGACCGAAATGTTACAAAAGGGAAACAAATAGTTTACATTGCAATCTCGGTGGGACTGATCGCTCATCTCGGTAAGACTGAAACGTTACGAAGGGAAACAGAGAGATTACAATCCCATCTCGGTGAGACCGAGATCCCTATCGGTGAAACCGAATTGCTAGGGTTTGTGGCAGTGGCTATGACATTTGAAACTCGGTGGCGCCGGATAGATAGAATCGGTGGGGCCGAGTTTGACTTTTGGTTTAGGTCAAATGTGGATGTGGGAAGGTAGTTGAGGGTTTTGGAGCATATCACTAAGCACTTTGAGCAAGCAAGCCATTAAGCAACACCTCATCCCTCCTTGATAGTATTGGCTTTTCCTATAGACTCAATGTGATCTTGGATCACTAAAATATAAAATGTAGAGTCTTGATTTTGAAGCTTGAGCCAAACTTTTTGTCCTTACAATTTTGAGGGATCCACTTTCCTCATCCATGCCATGCCATTCATTGAGATTTTCCTGAAATATTAATCTTGGAATAATGTTAGCTCAATGAGCTATATGTTGTTAGGAATTACCAAAACCACCCGGGGATAGTTGCACTTTCAGTTAGCAATAAAGTAAAGTAATTACATGGCGTTTTCATTGACAAGCAGGTCATACAATAAATTAAGACAACTCCTATGGCTCTTCTCGGTTTACATACTCTTCGACATGAAAGTTGTGATTCCTATTACAAGAACATGATCAATCTCATACATCAGATATATCATTCATCACATCCTTTTGGCCATATCACATCACATAGCATACCCCGCAAAAACAAGTTAGACATCCTCTAATTGTTGTTGCATGTTTTACGTGGCTGCTATGGGTCTCTAGCAAGAACGTTTCTTACCTACGGAAAAGCCACAACGGTGATATGCCAATTGCTATTTACCCTTCATAAGGACCCTTTTCAACGAATCCGATCTGACTAAAGTGGGAGAGACTAAGGATGGCAATGGGTCGGGTTTGGATCGGGTTGAACAATATCAAATCCATATCCATATCCATGAAGGCAGTCCCAGCCCATCCATGAAATATCCATGGGTGAAAAATTGTGACCATGTCGAAATCCGATGGATATCCATACCCATTGGATATCCATCGGGTCCTCTCAAGACCTATACATAAGACATAACTCATTGCACAATGTGCACTTTGCATTGGCGTGCTCACTCCCTGTCGTGCAGTCACAGCCCTTGCATTGTCCCACTGTTGCGGCCATGCATCAATGCGTGTGTGGAAAAGCGAAGACGGAGGGGTCAAGGGGATATGGAGCTGGGTTGTCGCAGGCCAGTAGTGGCTGCTGCAGTGATCCACCTTACGTGGGGGTAGCGGCTGGCAGCGGCGGCCACCTCTAGGGCTATGAGAGGAGTAACTCAAGGAGATGGCACCGATTCTCAACAACAAGTCATTTAATTAGTGTAGATAATAGGATGAGAAGGTGTGTTGGAGTATGTTACGGTGGGGATTGTGTAATTTCTTTTGGATGTTTTAGATAAAGGATAAAATTATAGTGGGACATGTGAATATGGGGTAGGGGTTGCAGAATATTGCTCGTTAAGTCAGACGATCGGGTTGGGTTTGGATATATCCATGGGTACAAGATTATGTCCATGTCCTATCCACGAGTAATCGGGTCGAGTTTGGGCGCTGCCCATGGGTGCAAAAGCATATCCAAACCCTATCCATTCGGGTTGGATATCCATGGGTATCCATGTCCATGGATAAAATTGCCATCCTTAGGAGAGACAGACACCCGCTAGCCACCTTATGCATCAAGTGCATATCAGTCGGTGGAACCAGTCTCACGTAAGCGTACGTGTAAGGTCGGTCCGGCCCGCTTCATCCCACAATGACGCCGAATCAAGATAAGACTAGTAACGGTAAGCAAATTGAACAAATCATCGCCCAAATGTACTTTGTGTTCTACTCGTGCATAGAATCTACGCATAGACCTAGCTCATGATGCCACTATTGGGGAACATAGTAATAATTGAAAATTTTCCTACGTGTCACCAAGATCAATCTAGGAGATGCTAGCAACGAGAGCGAGAGGGAGTGTATCTTCATACCCTTGAAGATCACTAAGAGGAAGCGTTACAAGAACGCGGTTGATGGAGTCGTACTCGCGGCGATTCAAATCGCGGAAGATCCGATCAAGCGCCAAACGGACGGCGCCTCCGCGTTCAACACACGTACAACCCGGGGACGTCTCCTCCTTCTTGATCCAGCAAGGGGAGAGGAGAAGTTGAGGGAGAACTCCGGCAGCACGACGGCGTGGTGGTGATGGAGCTCGTGGTTCTCCGGCAGGGCTTCGCCAAGCACTACAGAGGAGGAGGAGGTGTTCGGAAGGGGAGGGCTGCGCCAGGGGAAGGGTACGACTGCCCCCCACCCCCTCTATTTATAGGGTGAAGGGAGAGGGGGCCGCCCCTCTAGATGCATCTAGAGGGGGGGCGGCCAAGGGGGGAACTTGCGCCCCAAGTTTGGTGGGAGGCGCCCCCACCCCCTAGGGTTTTCAACCCTAGGTGCCTTGCGCCCTAGGGGGAGCACTGTTACCTCTTGAGCACGTGTTGGTTTTCCCTTGAAGAGGAAAGGGTGATGCAGTATAGTAGCATAAGTATTTCCATCAGTTTTTGAGAACCAAGGTATCAATCTAGTAGGAGGTAACACACAAGTCACCTAGTACCTGCACAAACAAAGAAGAACCTCGCAACCAACGTGATAAAGGGGTTGTCAACCCCTTCATGGTCACTTACGAAAGTGAGACCTGATAGAGATAATAAAATAAATATTTTTGGTATTTTTATGATATATATTGGAATATAAATATTGCAAAATAAATGGTAATAGAAATAGAAAATTGATAAGGAAATAATATGATGGAAGATAGACCCCGGGGCCATAGGTTTCACTAGTGGCTTCTCTCAAGATAGCAAATTCTACAGTGGGTGAATAGATTACTGTCGAGGAATTGATAGAAAAGCGAATACTTCTGAGAATATCTAGGCATGATCATGTATATAGGCATCACGTCCATGACAAGTAGACCGAAACGATTCTGCATCTACTACTATTACTCCACACATCGACCGCTATCCAGCATGCATCTAGAGTATTAAGTTCATAAGAACAGAGTAACGCATTAGGCAAGATGACATGATGTAGAGGGATAAACTCAAGCAATATGATATAAACCCCATCTTTTTATCCTCGATGGCAACAATACAATACGTGCCTTGCTGCCCCTGTTGTCACTGGGAAAGGACACCGCACGATTGAACCCAAAGCTAAGCACTTCTCCCATTGCAAGAATGATCAATCTAGTAGGCCAAACCAAACTGATAATTCAAAGAGACTTGCAAAGATATTTAAATCATGCATAAAAGATTTCAAAGAAGAATCAAATATTGTTCATAGATAATCTTGATCATAAACCCACAATTCATCGGATCTCGACAAACACACCGCAAAAAGAATTACATCGAATAGATATCCAATAGAATCAAGGAGAACTTTGTATTGAGATCCAAAGAGAGAGAGAAGAAGTCATCTAGCTAATAACGATGGACCCGAAGGTCTGTGGTAAACTACTCACACATCATCAGAGAGGCTATGGTGTTGATGTAGAAGCCCTCCGCGATCGATTCCCCCTCCGGCAGAGCACCGGAAAAGGCCCCAAGATGGGATCTCACGGGTACAGAAGGTTGTGGCAGTGGAAATAGGGTTTCGTGGTGCTCCTAGATGTTTTCAGGCTATATGGGTATATATAGGAGGAAGAAGTACGTCGGTGGAGCTGCGAGGGGGCCACGAGGGTTGGGGGCGCGCCTACCCCCTGGGCACGCCTCCCTGCCTCGTAGCCTCCTCGCTTCTTTCTTGATTCCCACTCCAAGTCTCCTGGATCACGTTTGTTCCAAAAGTAACTCTCCCGAAGGTTTCATTCCGTTTGGATTCCGTTTGATATTCCTTTTCTGTGAAACAGTGAAATAGGCAGAAAAACAGCAATTTGCACTGGGCCTTTGGTTAGTAGGTTAGTCCCAAAAATAATATAAAAGGTAAATTAAAGCCCATTAAACATCCAAAACAGATAATATAATAGCATGGATCAATCAAAAATTATAGATATGTTCGAGACGTATGAAGCATCCCCAAGCTTAATTCCTGCTCGTCCTCGAGTAGGTAAATGATAAAAATAGAATTTTTGACGTGGAATGCTACCTATCATAATTCTCAATGTAATTTTCTTTATTGTGGCATGAATGTTCAGATCCGAAATATTCAAGACAAAAGTTTAATATTGACATAAAAGTAATAATACTTCAAGCATACTAACAAAGCAATCATGTCTTCTCAAAATAACCTGGCCAAAGAAAGCTATCCCTACAAAATCATATAGTCTGGCTATGCTCTATCTTCACCACACAAAGTATTTAAATCATGCACAACCCTTATGACAAGCCAAGCAATTGTTTCATACTTTTGATGTTCTCAAACCTTTTCAATCTTCACGCAATACATGAGCATGAGCCATGGACATAGCACTATAGGTGGAATAGAATGGTGGTTATGGAGAAGACAAAGGGAGAAGATAGTCTCACATCAACTAGGCGTATCAATGGGCTATGGAGATGCCCATCAATAGATATCAATGTGAGTGAGTAGGGATTGCCATGCAACGGATGCACTAGAGCTATAAGTGTATGAAAGCTCAAAAAGAAACTAAGTGGGTGTGCATCCAACTTGCTTGCTCACGAAGACCTAGGGAATTTTGAGGAAGCCCATCATTGGAATATACAAGCCAAGTTCTATAATGTAAAATTCCCACTAGTATATGAAAGTGAAAACATAGGAGACTCTTTATCATGAAGATCATGGTGCTACCTTGAAGCACAAGTGTGGTAAAAGGATAGTAGCATTGTCCCTTCTCTCTTTTTCTCTCATTTTTTGGGCCTTCTCTTTTTATGGCCTTTCCCCTTTTTCCATTTTTTATTTTCGTCCGGAGTCTCATAGTCTCCATCATCCTTTCCTCACTTGGGACAATGCTCTAATAATGATGATCATCACACTTTTTTTTACTTACAACTCAAAAATTACAACTCAATACTAGAACAAAATATGACTCTATGTGAATGCCTCCGGCGGTGTACCGGGATGTGCAATGAATCAAGAGTGACATGTATGAAAGAATTATGAACGTGGCTTTGCCACAAATATGATGTCAACTACATGATCATGCAAAGAAATATGACAATGATGAAGCATGTCATAGTAAACGGAATGATGGTAAGTTGCATGGCAGTATATCTAGGAATGGCTATGGAAATGCCATAATAGGTAGGTATGGTGGCTGTTTTGAGGAAGGTAATTGGTGGGTTTATGGTACCGGCGAAAGTTGCACGGTACTAGAGAGGCTAGCAATGGTGGAAGGGTGAGAGTGCGTATAATCCATGGACTCAACATTAGTCATAAAGAACTCACATACTTATTGCAAAAATCTATTAGTTATCGAAACAAAGTACTACGCGCATGCTCCTAGGGGTATAGGTTGGTAGGAAAAGACCATCGCTCGTCCCCGACCGCCACTCACAAGGAAGACAGTCAATAAATAAATCATGCTCCGACTTCATCACATAACGGTTCACATCAAGGATGATTGTGGTAAACTAAAAAGCAAAGACTCAAATCATACAAGACGCTCCAAGCAAAACACATATCATGTGGTGAATAAAATATAGCCTCAAGTAAAGTTACCGATAGACGAAGACGAAAGAGGGGATGCTTTCCGGGGCATCCCCAAGCTTAGGCTTTTGTTTGTCCTTGAATTTTACCTTGGGGTTCCACGGGCATCCCCAAGCTTAGGCTCTTGCCACTCTTTATTCCAAAATCCATCAAATCTTTACCCAAAACTTGAAAATTTCACAACACAAAACTTCAACAGAAAATCTCATGAGCTCCGTTAGTATAAGAAAAAAAAACCGCCACTTCAAGGTACTGTAATGAACTCATAATTTATTTATATTGGTGTTAAACCTACTGTATTCCAACTTCTCTATGGTTCATACCTCCCGATACTAGCCATAGATTCATCAAAATAAGCAAACAACACACAAAAAACAGAATCTGTCAAAAACAGAACAGTCTGTAGTAATCTGTAGGTTTAGAATACTTCTGTAACCCCAAAAATTATGAAATAAATTGGTGTACGTGAGGAATTTGTCTATTAATCATCTTCAAAAAGAATCAACCTAATTTCACTCTCCAGTAAAAAATGGCAGTAAATCTCATGAGCGCTAAAGTTTCTGTTTTTTTACAGCAAGATCGCAAAGACTTCCCCCAAGTCTTCCCAAAGGTTCTACTTGGCACAAACAGAATCTATATGAATTATTTATTACTAAACAGGAACAAAAAACAAGAAACAAAAATAAAATTGGGTTGCCTCCCAACAAGCGCTATCGTTTAAGGCCCCTAGCTAGGCATTGATAATTTCAACGATGCTCACATGAAAGACAAGAATTGAAGCATAAAGAGAGCATCATGAAACACGTGACAAACACATCTAAGTCTAACATACTTCCTATTCATAGGCATCTTATAGGCAAACAAATTATCATAGCAAGCAAAAACTAGCATATGCAAGGAAGCGGAAAGAAACAATAGCAATCTCAACATAACGAGAGGTAATTTAGTAACATGAAAATTTCTACAATCATATTTTACTCTCTCATAATAATTACATGTGGGATCATAAGCAAATTTAACAAAATAGCTATCACATAAAATATTTTCAACACGATCCACATGCATGCAAAGTTGACACTCTTCCAAAATAGTGGGATTAACATTGACTAAAGTCATGACCTCTCCAAACCCAGTTTTATCAAAAAAATCATAAGATTGAACATTCTCCAAATATGTGGGATATAAAGTTGACACTCATCTAAACCCACTTTCAATAATATTGCAAACACCATTATCAATCTCATATTCATCATGGGGCTTAAATAAATTTTCAAGATCAAAAGAAGAATCATCCCAATCATGATCATTGCAACAAATAGTAGTCATAGCAAAACTAGCATCCCCAAGCTTGAGGTTTTGCATATCATTAACATAATTGACATCAAGAGAATTTATGATAACATCATTGCAATCATGCTTTTCATTGAAGGAACTATCAAGTATGGGTGCAATAGCAACGATCTCATGTTTAACATAAGGAGCTATAGAAAACTCATCTTCATAAATATTGGCATCATGGCCACAAGAATAGGGAGCATCATGTTCATCAAGGGATATTTCAATCAAATCATCGGAATCATAATTATCTATAGATTCGTGCATATCATTATTTTCTTCCAAAGTAGCGGTCATTCTCTCAATAAATTCCTTAACATAGGCATTGTGAGCATAGTTTTCATACCAATATTTAAGTATGTCGGCATTTTCAGATTTGTATAGAGTAATATCATACTTTTCAATCAAAGAAGCAACTTCATGAGCACCCTTAAAAATGAAAAATTCTTCAATTTGTTCGATATCATAGTAACTATAAACACCCTTTCCATAAGAAGATAAGATTTCATTATCATTAAACTCACATAGGTAGGTAAGGTGTTTTTTAGGGTTCTTAGAGCAACAAGTGAAGTCATAAATTTCACAAAGATTCCAAGCATAGCATAGCAAACTATTTATTTGATACCATAAGAGCTTCCCCTTTTCAGACAAACGATGACGCACAAAATGAGCATGATCATCTAAAGATTTCCCATCAACTAGGCTAGTTGGGGTTTCAGCACAAGCACATAAGGATCGAAGAAGATCCAAGTAGAACACTTTAAGTGGATCCATATCAATAGATTTTTAGCAAGCAAAGATGCAAGAAAATAGAAGGCACATGGAAACACAAACAAAAAGACATACAGGAAGAAGGCAAAGAAAAGGCAAAGGTGAAGTGGGGGAGAGGAAAACGAGAGGCAAATGGCAAATAATGTAATGCAAGGGATAAGAGTTTGTGATGTGTACTTGGTATGTCTTGACTTGATGCAACCTCTGTCGGTGTCGAAACCGGCGGATCTCGAGTAGGGGGTCCCGAACTGTGCGTCTAGGATCAATGGTAACAGGAGACGGGGGACATGATGTTTACCCAGGTTCAGGCCCTCTCTATGGAGGTAATACCCTACGTCCTGCTTGATTGATATTGAGTATTACAAGAGTGGATCTACCACGAGATCGTAATGGCTAAACCCTAGAAGTCGAGCCTATGTGGGTATGGTAATGAGTATATGTGTTGTCCTTTTCGGACTACCCCCTTCGGTTTATATAGACACCAAGGGTATCTAGGGTTTACATGGAGTCGGTTATACAAGAAGGAATCTACGGTCGCCAAGCTTGCCTTCCATGCCAAGTAGAGTCCAATCAGGACACGGTGCAGTCTTCAACCTTCATATCTTCAGAGCCCATCAATCCGGCCCGTGGATAACAGACCGGACGCCCGAGGACCCCTTAGTCCAGGACTCCTTCAGTAGCCCCCGAACCAGTGTTTCAATAGCGAGGTGCTCGGCACACATATTGTCTTTGACATTGCAAGGCAGGTTCCCCCTTCGATGATCTCCGAGTAATGTATTCGGCTATTGATCCAATGTCGCCTCCTTGGCTTCTGCGCGTTGAACAATCTTTGTCCTCCATGTGTCGAGTGAATGTGGAAAGTCAGGGTATTTTTGCGAATAACACCCCATCCATGCGAGGAAGAGTGCCTACTTAAAGAGATTGGATCCCAGATCCATTTAGCGCCATGCAGAAGAAATCCCCAGAGACTGCTTAGGAGAAACCATTCCGGCATGCCTAGTGCTCCCAGCTCCTCCGCTCGTCCCGGCCAAGAGAAAGGCGAGTGGGAGAGGTGTTCCATGTCTCATAGTCATTTGACGAAGTTGCAAACGCAGGGATTCCTTTCCCATGCAGATCTAGTCCCTTTTCGATCAGGGCTAGCTTCCTTCAATGAGGGGACCCAGGCAGAGGACTTCCCCAATCCGTCCGGGGGAGCGAGTGTGTTTTGTCCCCTACCTGCTAAGAGGCGTTGGATTTCCAATCCATCCGTTCCTCCGAGGGCTTGTGGAATATTACAGCCTCCAGCTGCACAACTTCACTCTGACCTCTGTTTTGCACATTGCGGGTTACGTCGCTTTATGCGAACTTTTCCTGGGCGTCGAGGCTCACTTCGAGTTGTGGAGGAAGCTGTTTTGTCTCGTCCCACGCAATCGCGAAGGGTCAATATTTGAAGTGGGTGGAGCCGAAGTATGGCGTGTCACCGATACAGATATCCATCCGGCACACCAAGAAAGGCACCTGATGAATGGCCCTCCGAATGGTTTTATATAGAGGACGTTGTGGTTCCTGACCCGATTCGAAAGGGTCTTCCTGAATTTGCTCGCGTCCCGCTGAAGAAACGCCATAGTTGGCATCCCCGGAGTCTTGAAGAGGAAGACGGCGCGGAGGTTCATCAACTGATGAGCAGGATAAGAGAGCTCACTTAGTCCGGACTCATAGTAACTGAGGTTATGGAGATTTCCATAGCGTGAGGGGTTCAGTCGCTCCAATACAGAGGGCTTCCCATGTGGCACTACAATGGGGAGGACAACGCCTCTCGCTGCGGCCGGAAAGGTTCGGGCACCCCTGCCACTTTGGCTAAGATATTAGCCGAACTGTTCAAAGGGGACGAAAAGGAATTTGTCCGCATAAAATCTAGAGACAGGTACTCTATGTATAACCCTCCCAGCTGGGTAAGGCCCGACCCTTCCGTTTTTACTTCTTCCATATCCGAATTGCCTTTGATAAACTTCTAGCTTGTTTTCTTATGACAACACTGGCGAAAGGTCACCGAGGGATTTTATTGTCCCGCCCCATAGCCGGAGGACCACAACCGGGAGCTAGATCCTGGGTTTGAAGAGGATCCAGATATATTTGTGGTGCTTGCGGAGGGAGTGTTCTACCAGACAAGCTACGATGGCACAGAAGTGGCCATCACCGCCGACTATCCTGGCCTTCTTCCTGCTTCTCATGTAAATAATTAAGAAAGCACCTTCTCTAAAATAGTGCTCTTATTCCGTCTCACCCATCGCACTGTATCGTGCTTCACAGGGGAGACGTCCGGCGACTTCGAAGAGATCGGCTCTTGCACCGGACAATCCTTCCAAGAGGAAAGCAAATAAAGATACGGCCACACCTTCATCGAATAGGTATGAATTCGCCAACCTGCCCCTGAGCAGTCACGTCCAACCATGACCTTCCCGTTTTCCATTTGCCAGGAGGAAAGCGCGCTGGACTATATCCGGGGGTCCGAGCGGCCGTACTTCCCACAGCTAGGATTCAAATCCTGCCGTGAAGACGGGGGCTGATGTGGGGGCGACGCTGGACTGTCCTCCAGCCGAGGACTCGGATGATGTATCCGTCACCAACTCGGAAGTGGAGAGTGCTATGAATCATCGGCACCGTCGGGCCATTTTACAAGATCCTGGCTTTTTGGAAGAGTCGTTTAACGCCTTCAACGCAGCCGATGCGTACATCCGGGCTGCTTGAGATAGGATTAGCAGGGCCACAAAGCAACATTTGAAAGATGTGCAGGTAAGTTCGCTTTGTCTTGCTATGACAACCATATGCCAGTAGCCCCCGAGACTTAACGGAGTTGAAACAACTGATTTAAGGATCAATGTACAACCATGTTCTTACGGGGAAGAATACCCAACTGGCTCAGGAACTAGAAAGGTGTTAGCGCCAGCTGCTTGCTGCTAACGCCGAACTGGAGAAATACAAGGCATCTCTAGGTAATATTTTCCTCCATCGAAAATTCATAAGGCTACACCGATAGTGTTAATCTGGGTTCTAATCTTTGTGTTGGGTCGTTTAGACCAAGTATGAGAGCAGCTTGATGCCGCTCGAAGTGAAGAACACAGAGCCAGAAAGCTGCTAGCAGCGGGCGAGCGTGTATTGACAAAGGTCATTGAAGAGAAAAGGAAACTCCAGGATTCGAACATCAACCTACGCGAAGAACTGAAAGATGTGCGAGCGCAGCTAGCCGACTCTGTGATGGAGAATAAGAAGCTCCGAGGCGGCATATTCAGTATGTGGCCGCTTTATCTTACAACGGTTTGGAGGTAGCGGTAGCTGATATAGCTATAATTGCAGGTGTGTTGACGAACCGCCCCGAAGAGGAAGTGTCCGGATCATCAAATGATCTTCTGCAGGAGCTGTCGCAGTTGCACGAGCAAGCTCGGCAGGCTATGCAGAGTGTAGCCAAGGCTTTATGGCCATCCGACTCCCCTCCAGGAAGCATGGAGAAGCTGGTAGAGCTATTCAAAGGAGCGCGGCGGCGTATCCGGCTGTGGAAGATATCTGCTTGTCGAGAGGGTGCGCGAGAGGCCTGGGCCATGGTGAAGACGCGCTATACCAAGCTGGATCCTAATCACATGGCTCGTGTCGGGCTGGTAGGGCCGAATGGGGAAGAAATTCCCGTTAGTATAGTATATGACCAAGTAGCGGTGGCCGCCAAATATTCTCAACAGGATTGTAAGTTAGACTGCCTGTTGGAAGGTGTAGAGGAAGAGGTGTTCAAGTCCAAGTGACTGTGCACTTTCCTCATCTAGCTGAATTGTATATCATTTGTCATGGCAGACCTTTTCGCTTCAACCTCCGGACTCTAAGGTGCGGAGTGTTTCCAAATACCGTCGCGGCCGAATAGGCCGGGGTATGCTTGGAAAACTAGGTGTAGGGGTCATAGTTGCTTGAATAGACAAGTTGTATCCGGCTAGCTATGTTATATTACATTGATATCATAAGAAACATCTTCCAGAGAGAATAGTTCTGTTAAGGGTTCCTTTCCCTGGGTGTGCATGCATTTAATGTACATGTCTGAATTGTGATGCAAGCACCACAGTTTGTATAACTTCTGGGGGTGCATAATGGAGTGAGTTTAGAAAACATCTTTAATTCACCGATCGGATATTCCCTTAAGAACGCTAGCTTTTGGCTTCACCCAGTATGAGGTACGCATCCGTATGACCCGGCGGTAACAATCGTAGAGGTGCTCCCTTTATGCCCTAGCCGAACTAACGGGAACGTAGGGCATAAGCACAGGAGCCAGGCAACCCAGCTTGGCCAAAACTTAAGTCACATTGATGCATATAATGGCAAAGAAAAGGTACATATGGGAAAACTCATATGTGAGGAGCTTGATGCTCAAGGAATGAGAAGAACTTCTGTCCGAGAAGCCTCCAGGTACAAGTGGCGTACATGTTTAAAGATGTATGTGCCAATGGTGTGCGGTCTAGCCGCACTTAAAGCTTTTAAAGCGAGAAAAAAGAAAGTAATCGGAAAAGAGAGAAAAAATAATGGAAACTATAGGGGAGGAGGAGATGAACAATGGGTTTAGTGCTAAGCGTAGAATCTCTGGAGGCTGGCCGCATTCCAGGGGTTCGGCTCGAGGCAATTGTCTGATGCATCATGAAGACGGTACGCTCCTCCGGTGAGAACTTCGTCAATTATGAAGGGACCCTCCCATTTGGGCTTGAGTTTGTCCTTTTTCTTCTCCGGGAGGCGTAGAACGAGTTCACTGACGTTGTAAGTCTTGTCCCGTACTTTTCTGCTTTGATATCTTCGAGCCTGCTGTTGGTAAACTGTTGAGCGGGCTTTTGCAAAATCACATTCCTCCTCCTGGGAATCTAGGCTATCCTGCCGATCGAGCTCGACTTTTCTCTCTTCGTACATACGCACTCTAGGTGAGTCGTGAATAATATCGTAGGGCAATACAGCCTCTGCACCCTACACCATGAAGAAAGGTGTGTACCCGGTAGTACAGTTGGGCATGGTCCGCAGCCCCCAGAGTACGGAGTCGAGCTCCTCAACCCAGTGCTTGTCTGATTCTTTCAAAGACCGCACTAGTCTGGGCTTGATGCCGCTCATAATAAGACCGTTGGCACGTTCGACTTGACCGTTGGTTTGTGGGTGGTAGACAGAGGCGTAATTGAGTTTAATACCCATATTAGTACACCGGGTTTTTACCTCATCGGCTGTAAAATTGGAGTCGTTGTCAGTGATGATGCTGTGTGGGACACCATAACGGTGCACATCATCGGATATGAAGTCTATCACCGGGCCGGACTCAGCCGTTTTGACCGGTTTAGCCTCTATCCACTTAGTGAATTTGTCCACCATAACCAGCAGGTATTTTTTCTTATGGCTTCCCCCTTTAAGGGGTCCAGCCATGTCGAGTCCCCAGACCGCGAAAGGCCAAGTGATGGGGATTGTTTGTAGGGCAGTGGGGGCATATGGCTTTGATTGGCAAAGAGTTGGCATTAGACGCAACGTTGGAGTAGGTCTTGTGCATCCGCTTGGGTCGTCGGCCAATAAAATCCTGTACGGAAGGCCTTGCTAACAAGGGCCCGAGCTGCGGCGTAGTGACCGCCGAGTCCGGCATGAATTTCAGCCAAGAGCTGCCGCCCCTCTTCCTCGGATATACATCATTGAAGGACTCCGGTGGCGCTTTTCTTGTAGAGCTCTCCATCATGAACCTTGTAGGCCTTCGAGCGTCGAAAAATGCGGCGGGCCTCATTCCGGTCCTCAGGAAGATCCTTCCTATTAAGGTAGGCCAGGAATGGTTCGGTCCATGGGGCAATGACTGCCATGATGGGATGCGCCGACGGTGTTATGTCGATGTTTCCGGGATCTGGGGTTATGTTTGGGTCCGTACTAGTGTTGTCGTTTTCCCCCTGCGATACCACAGATGGCTTAAAGAGCCTTTCCAGGAAGATATTGGGTGGGACGGGGTCGCACTTAGCACCAATACGAGCAAGAACGTCCGTCGCTTGATTACTTTCTCGAGCCACATGATGGAACTCGAGCCCCTCGAACCGGGCTGACATTTTTATGACTGCGTTACGATACACTGCCATCTTCAGATCTTTAGTGTCGAAATCTCCATTTATTTGAGATATTGTAAGGTTTGAGTCCCCGCGCACTTCTAGGCATTGTATGCCCATGGAGGCAGCCATCCGGAGACCATCCAATAAGGCCTCGTATTCGGCTGCATTATTGGAGTCTGTGTATAGTATTTGGAGAACGTACTGGATGACGTCTCCAGTAGGGGACGTTAAAACGACACCCGCTCCTAACCCTGCCAACATTTGGAGCCGTCAAAGTACATGACCCAATTGGAGTATGCGCCGTACTCTTAAAGGAGTTCGGCCTCTGTCCATTCGGCGATGAAGTCGGCCAGTACTTGGGATTTGATAGCTCGACGTGGTTTATATGTAATGTCAAATGGCAGGAGCTCGATGGCCCATTTGGCAATTCGTCCCGTAGCATCGCGGTTGTTTATAATGTCATTGAGTGGTACTTCGGAGGCCACCATGATCGAACACTCCTAGAAGTAGTGACGGAGCTTCCGGGATGCCATGAAGACCGTGTATGCTATTTTTTGATAATGAGGGTACTGGGATTTGCATGGTGCAAGGACAGTAGATACGTAGTATACTGGCTTATGAAGCGGGAATTTATGTCTGTCCTGTTCTCGTTCGACAACGAGTACGATGCTCACCACCTGATGTGTTGCCGATATGTACAATAACATCGGTTCGCCGGAGTTTGGTGTGGCCAGGATTGGATTGCTCGCAAGAAGGGTTTTTATTTCTTCTAGTCCGGCTATTGCCGCGTCCGTCCCACTTGAAGTGGTATGTTCGCCGTAGAAGGTGATAGAGAGGCAGTGCCTTTTCTCCTAATCTAAAGATAAAGCGGCTTAGAGATGCCACGCAACCTGCGAGTTTTTGAACTTGCTTAAGTTCTGTTGGCTTAGCCAATTGTGACAAAGCCTGAATTTTGGCTGGGTTTGCTTCGATTCCTCTATTGGAAACGATAAAGCCCAGCAGTTTTCCAGCGGGGACGCCGAAGGCACACTTTTCCGGGTTGAGCTTAATGTCATACGCCCTGAGGTTGTCGAATGTACGACGTAAGTCGTCTATTAGTGTTTCCGCATGCCTGGTTTTGATGACAGTGTCATCAACGTAAGCTTCTACTGTTTTGCCAATCTGTTTCTCCAGGCATGTTTGAATCATGCGTTGATATGTGGCGCCGGTGTTCTTGAGCCCAAAGGGCATGGTATTGAAGCAGAATGGCCCATATGGGTTAATAAATGTTGTTGCAGCTTGATCGGATTCCTTCATTTTGATTTGATGGTACCCGGAGTATGCATCGAGGAAACACAGTGAGTCGTGCCCTACGATGGCGTTAATGATTTGATCAATGTGGGGGAGGGGGAAGGGATCCTTAGGGCACGCTTTGTTCAGGTCTTTGAAATCGACGCACAGGCACCATGATTTGTCCTTCTTTGGTACCATCACCAGGTTTGGCAGCCAGTCCGGATGTTTGATATCTCTAATGAATCCGGCCTCGATGAGTTTGGCCAGCTCCTCCCCCATGGCTTGTCGCTTGGGTTCGGAAAAGCGCCGCAATGTCTGCTTAACCGGTTTAAACCCCTTTAATATATTGAGGCTATGTACGGCCAGCTTGTGTGGGATCCCTGGCATGTCCGAAGGGTGCCAGGCAAAAATGTCCCAGTTTTCGCACAGGAATTCTCGTAGTGCGGCGTCAACTATTGGGTTCAGTTGAGCTCCGATGGATGCTGTCTTCTTGGGGTACGTTGGGTGGACCTGGAATTTGACTATTTCTTCTGCTGGTTTGAACGAGGTGGATTTGGGGCGTTTGTCGAGGATCACATCGTCCCTGTCCACTGTGGAGCGTAGTGCGGTTAATTCTTTGGCAGCGAGGGCTTCAGATAGCGCCTCCAGGGCCAGGGATGCGGTTTTGTTTTTAGCGCGGAGTGCTATGTCCGGATCACTGACGAGAGTGATTATACCGTTTGGTCCGGGCATTTTGAGCTTCATATATCCGTAGTGAGGTATAGCTTGGAAGTCTATAAAAGCATCCCGCCCCAACATGGCGTGATATTTGCTGCTGAAAGGGGCCACTTGGAAGGTTATTTCTTTAGACCAATAGTTCTCCGGTGAGCCGAATACCACGTCAAGTGTGATTTTGCCTGCGCACCGCGCCTCACGACTAGGAATAATTCCCCGGAAGGTTGTGTTACTTTGTTTGATGCGGCTCCTGTCTATTTCCATTTTATGGAGTGTTTCCTCATGAATGAGATTTAGTCCGCTGCCGCCGTCCATGAGGACCTTGGTGAGTCGAAACCCATCCACGATGGGGCTGAGGACCAACGCGGCTGGTGCTCGTGTTGTTCTGTACTTTGGTTCGTCACCGACATTGAAAGTTATAGCCGTGTTGTTCCATGGGTTTATTACAGCAATTTGGCAGACTTCGTTGAGCTCGCGAAGTGCCCTTTTGCACTTGTTATTTGAAGCGAATGTCTCGAAGACTGTCAATACTCTTGGGTCGTCGTCTTCTAGGGGGTGTTGTTCTGGGGCGTCCTTGATAAGGATGTCCTCGCCGCTCTTGGCTACCTGTCGTAGTATCCAACATGCTCTAAGGCTGTGGGTTGCCACGGTATCTGTTGTTGTATGTATTTTGCATGGGCCATCGAGCCACCCTTCCAGAATAGTGGCATGTCGTATAGTGGCTTTGTGTTTTTTGAATGCTGGATTGGGCGTGCCACGAGGGTACGCCTTTTTCGCCTGTAGGGGAAGTTGGGTTGGGGCTGGTGGTTCCCAGCGAGCTTCCCAAGTTTCCCAGGCGCTTTCCATCGCGCAGTATTTTTGTATAGTGGTTGCTAAGTCAGCAAATTTTAGTATGCGGCGGCGATTGATGGCGTTGAGGATTCCTTCATCCGCATAGTTTTTGCAGAACGCTGATATTGCGTCCTCGTCACGACAATCCTTTACCTTGTCCTTGACGAGGAATATGGCCCAAAAGTGGTGGACCTTCTCCTGAGATTGTTGTTTTATGCTCATGAGAGCCTCTATGTCCAGGTGGGTGGGTGGAATTAAATTCGAACCCTGACCTAACCGGTTGTCCGGAGTATGACGACCTTCTGGACTAGACAGTCTGAGTTCCGAAATATCTTCTGATTGTTTGGAACCGCCGTCCGATGCTATGTTTGGAGGGCTGGTTGCATCCTTTCGCGGGTGAGTATCCGGTTCTTCATGAACGGCGACCCGAACATAGTCCGTCTTCAATATAGAAGAAGACTCGCCGTCTTGCTCCAGGACTGCCGCGATCTGGTGGGTGACCGATGGGATTTCGGTTTCTCCCTGGTCGGTTTTAGGCCCTATCTGATCGTAATCTGTGACGATTCCCAAAGCAGCGATGTGATCTAGGAGCTCGTTTATGGACAAAAACTCAACCGGATTCATCTGCTTGGAGTGCTCGGAGTTGACGCGAAGGGGATTTTCGATGGCCCGAGAGGTCATCGTCGGCTCCGCGGCAAAATGGGCAATCATAGTAAAGTCACCCAGCCGGAGGGTTTGGCCCGAGGCCAAAACTACCCCTGCGGTAATATTGTCTTTAATGACAAGGCAAGCCATCGAGCCTTTTATCGACGACACAGTGGAACTCTCAATGAAAGCACCAATGTCGGTGTCAAAACCGGCGGATCTCGGGTAGGTGGTCCCGAACTGTGCGTCTAGGATCGATGGTAACAGGAGACGGGGGACATGATGTTTACCCAGGTTCGGGCCCTCTCTATGGAGGTAATACCCTACGCCCTGCTTGATTGATATAGATGAATATGAGTGTTACAAGAGTGGATCTACCACGAGATCGTAATGGCTAAACCCTAGAAGTCGAGCCTATGTGGGTATGGTAATGAGTATATGTGTTGTCCTTTCCGGACTACCCCCTTCGGTTTATATAGACACCGAGGGGATCTAGGGTTTACATGGAGTCGGTTACACAAGAAGGAATCTTTGGTCACCAAGCTTGCCTTCCACGCCAAGTAGAGTCCAATCCGGACACGGTGCAGTCTTCAACCTTCATGTCTTCACAGCCCATCAGTCCCGCCCGTGGATAACAGGCCGGACACCCGAGGACCCCTTAGTCCAGGACTCCCTCAACCTCCCCGACAAAGGCGCCAGAAATCCATCTTGCTACCTCTTGAGCATGCGTTGGTTTTCCCTTGAAGAGGAAAGGGTGACGCAACATAGTAGCGTAAGTATTTCCCTCGGTTTTTGAGAACCAAGGTATCAATCCAGTAGGAGGTAACACACAAGTCACCTAGTACATGCACAAACAAACAAGAACCTCACAACCAACGCGATAAAGGGGTTGTCAATCCTGTTGGGGATCGTAGCAGAATTTTAAAATTTTCTACGCATCACCAAGATCAATCTATGGAGTAATCTAGCAACGAGGGAAGGAGAGTGCATCTACATACCCTTGTAGATCGCTAAGCGGAAGCGTTCAAGTGAACGGGGTTGATGGAGTCGTACTCGTCGTGATTCAAATCACCGATGATCCTAGTGCCGAACGGACGGCACCTCCGTGTTCAACACACGTACAACCCGGTGACATCTCCTACGCCTTGATCTAGCAAGGGGAGAAGGAGAGGTTGGGGAAGACTCCATCCAGCAGCAGCACGACGGCGTGGTGGTGGTGGAGGAGCGCGGGACTCCAGCAGGGCTTCGCCAAGCACTACGAGAGATGAGGAGGGAGAGGGGTAGGGCTGCGCCAACAGGGGAAGAACTTCATGTGTTGGGATGCCCCTTTGCCTCCACTATATATAGGGGGAGAGGGAAGGCTGCGCCCCCACCTAGGGTTTCCACCCTAGGGGTGGCGGCAGCCCCAATCCCATCTGGGGTGGCGGCCAAGTGGAGGGGGAGAGGGAGGCGCACCAGGCATGGGCCTTAGGGCCCATCTGCCCTTAGGGTTTGCCCCCTCTTCCCCTAAGGCGCATGGGCCTTGGTGGGGAGGTGCCCCAGCCCACTTAGGGGCTGGTCCCTTCCCACTATTGGCCCATGTAGGCCTCCGGGACTGGTGGCCCCACCTGGTGGACCCCCAGACCCCTCCGGTGGTCCCGGTACACTACCTGTGATGCCCGGAACACTTCCGGTGGCCAAAACCATACTTCCTATATATTAATCTTTACCTACGGACCATTCCGGAACTCCTCGTGACGTCCGGGATCTCATCCGGGACTCCGAACAACATTCGGTAACCGCGTACATACTTTCCCTATAACCCTAGCGTCGTCGAACCTTAAGTGTGTAGACCCTACGGGTTCGTGAGTCATGTAGACATGGCCGAGACAACTCTCCGGTCAATAACCAACAGCGGGATCTGGATACCCATGTTGGCTCCCACATGCTGCACAATGATCTCATCGGATGAACCACGATGTCAAGGACTTAATCAGTCCCGTATACAATTCCCTTTGTCTAGCGGTACGATACTTGCCCGAGATTCGATCGTCGGTACCCCGATACCTTGTTCAATCTCGTTACTGGCAAGTCTCTTTACTCGTTCCGTAACACATCATCCCATGATCAACTCCTTGGTCACATTGTGCACATTATGATGATGTCCTACCGAGTGGGCCCAGAGATACCTCTCCGTTTATACGGAGTGACAAATCCCAGTCTCGATTCGTGCCAACCCAACAGACACTTTCGGAGATACCTGTAGTGTACCTTTATAGTCACCCAGTTACGTTGTGACGTTTGGCACACCCAAAGCACTCCTACGGTATCCGGGAGTTGCACAATCTCATGGTCTAAGGAAATGATACTTGACATTAGAAAAGCTTTAGCATACGAACTACACAATCTTGTGTTAGGCTTAGGATTGGGTCTTGTCCATCACATCATTCTCCTAATGATGTGATCCCGTTATCAACAACATCCAATGTCCATGGTCAGGAAATCGTAACCATCTATTGAACAATGAGCTAGTCAACTAGAGGCTTACTAGGGACATGGTGTTGTCTATGTATCCACACATGTATCTGAGTTTCCTATCAATACAATTCTAGCATGGATAATAAACGATTATCATGAACAATGAAATATAATAATAATAACTAATTTATTATTGCCTCTAGGGCATATTTCCAACAGTCTCCCAGTTGCACTAGAGTCAATAATCTAGTTCACATCGCCATGTGATTAACACTCACAGGTCACATCGCCATGTGACCAACATCCAAGAGTCTACTAGACTCAATGATCTAGTTCACATCACTATGTGATAAACACTCAAAGAGTTCTGGGTTTAATCATGTTATGCTTGTGAGAGATGTTGTAGTCAACAGGTCTTGCCATATTCAGATCCCTATGTATTTCGCAAAACTTTATATCGTAGATGCTGCTACCACGTTCCACTTGGAGCTATTCCAAATTATTGCTCCATTATACGTATCCGGTATCTCTACTCAGAGCTATCCGGATAGGTGTTAAGCTTGCATCGACATAACTCTTTACGTCGAACTCTTTATCACCTCCATAACCGAGAAACATTTCCTTATTTCTCTAAGGATAATTTTGACCGCTATCTGGTGGTCCAGTCCTAGATCACCTTTGTACCCTCTTGCTAGACATGTGGCAAGGCACACATCAGGTGCGGTACTCAGCATGGCATACCGTATAGAGCCTATGACAAGAGCATAGGGGACGACCTTCGTCCTTCCTCTTTCTTCTGCCGTGGTCAAGCTTTGAGTCTTACTCAACTTCACACCTTACAACTCAGGTAAGAACCCCTTCTTTGACTGATCTATTTTGAACTCCTTCAAAAACATGTCAAGGTGTGCGTTCTTTGAAAGCACCATCAGGCATCTTGATCTATCTCTATAGATCTTGATGCCCAATATGTAAGCAGCTTTATCCAGGTCTTCCTTTGAAAAACACTCTTCAAACAGCGTTTATGCTTTCCAGAAATTCTACATTATTTCGGATCAACAATATGTCATCCACATATACTTATCAGAAATGTTGTAGTGCTCCCACTCACTTTCTTGTAAATACAAGTTTCTAACAAACATTGTATAAACCTAAAAGCTTTGATCACTCCATCAAAACATATATTCTGATTCCGAGATGCTCGCTCTAGTTCATAGAAGGATTGCTGGAGCCAGCATACCTTTTAGCATCCTTAGGATTGACAAAACCTTTTATTGTATCACATACAATTTTTCTTACGAAAACTGGTAAGAAAACTTGTTTTGACATCCATCTGTGAGATTTCATAATCAAAAAATACAGCTAATGCTAACATGATTCCGACGGACTTAAGCATCGCTACGGGTGAGAAATTCTTATCATAGTCAACTCCTTGAACTTATGAAAAGATTCGTTCCCATAAGTCGAGCTTCATAGACGGTAACATTACCGCCCACGTCCGTCTTCTTCTTAAAGATCCATTTATCTCAATGGCTTGCCGATCATCGGGCAAGTCCACCAAAGTCCATACTTTGTTCTGATACATGGATCCTATCTCGGATTTCATGGCCTCTATCCATCTGTCGGAATACGGGCCCACCATCGCTTCTCCATAGCTCATAGGTTCATTGTTGTTTAACAACATGATATCTAAGACAGGATTACCGTACCACTCAGGAGTAGTACATATCCTTGTCGACCTTCGAGGTTCGATAGCAACTTGATCCAAAGCTTCATGATCACTATCATTAACTTCCTCTTCAACAGACGTAGGCGCCACAGAAAACATATTTCTGTGTTGCATCACTCTCTGGTTGAAGTAAAGGTTCGACAACCTCATCAAGTTCTATCTTCCTCCCACTCAATTCTTTCGACAGAAACTCCTTCTCGAGAAAGGACCCGTTCTTAGCGACAAACAATTTGCCCTCGGATCTGAGATAGAAGGTATACCCTACTTTCACCTTTGGGTATCCTATGAAGATGTGTTTGTCCGCTTTGGGTTTGAGCTTCTCCGGCTGAAGCCTTAAGCATCGCAGCCCCAAAAATTAAGAAACGACAACTTTGGTTTCTTACCAAACCAATGTTCATACGACGTCGTCTCAACGGACTTAGATGGTGTCCTATCTAAAGTGAATGCAGTTGTCTCTAACGCATAACCTCAAATGAAAACGGTAGATTGATAAGAGACATCATAGATTGCACCATATCTCATAGTGTTCGATTACAACGTCTGGACACACCATTACCTTATGGTGTTCCAGGTGGCTTCAACTGTGAAACAATTCCACAATGTCTTAAGTGATTTCCAAACTCATAACTCAGAAAAACCACTTTTGATCAGATCGTAGGAACATGATCTTATTGTTATGATGATTCTTAACTTCACTCTGAAATCGCTTGAACTTTTCAAACGTTTCAGACTTGCGCTTCATTAAGTAGATATACCTATATCTACCCAAATCGTCAGTGAAGATGAGAAAATAGCGATATCCACCACACGCTTCAATTCTCATTGGATCGCACGTATCAGCATGCATGATTTCCAACAAGTCACTTGCCTGTTTCATTGTACCTGAAAACGGGGTCTTAGTCATCCTGCCCATGAGGCATGGCTCGCATGTGTCAAGTGATTCAAAATCAAGTGACTCTAAACATCCATCGACATGGAGTTTCTTCATGCATCTTATGCCAATATGACCTAAGCGGCAATGCCACAAGAAAGTGGTACTATCATTATTAACTCTACATCTTTTGGCGTGAACATGTGTATTACTACGACCGAGATTCACTGAACCATTCACATAGGGTGCATGACCATGAAAGGTATTATTCATGTAAACAGAATAACCATTATTCTCTAACTTAAATGAATAACCGTATTGCAATGAACATGATCTAATCATATTCATGCTCAACGTAGACACCTGATAACATTTATCTAGGTTCAATACTAATCCCGAAGGCAGATGGAGTGTGCGATGGTGATCTCATCAACTTTGGAAACACTTCCAACACACATCATCACCTCGCCCTTAGCCAGTCTCCATTTAGTCCGTAGCTTTTGCTTCAAGTCACCAATAATAGCAACTGAACCAGTATCCAATACCCAGGTGCTACCAGGAGTACTAGTGAGGTACACATTAATAACACGTATATACTTTGTTGAAGTTTCCAGCCTTCTTATCTACCATGCATTTGGGGTAATTCCGCTACCAGTGACCGTTCCCCTTACAATAGAAGCACCTAGTCTCGGGTTTGGGTTCAACCTTGGGTTCCTTCAGTGGAGCGGCAACTGGTTTGCCATCCATGAAGTTTCCCTTCTAGCCCTTGCCCTTCTTGAAACCAGTGGTCTTGTTAATCCATCAACACTTGATGCTCCTTCTTGATTTCTACCTTTTACGGTCTTAAGCACCGCGAACAGCTCCGGGATCAACTCCATCCCTTGCATGTCATAGTTCATCACGAAGATCTAGTAGCTTAGTGATAGTGGCTAGAGAACTCTATCAATCACTATCTTATCTAGAAGTTTAACTCCCACTTGATTTAAGTGATTGTAGCACCCAGACATTCTGAGCACATGCTCACTAGTTGAGCTATTCTCCTCCATCTTGTTGGCTAAAGAACTTGTCAGAGGTCTCACACCTCTCAACACGGGCATGAGCCTGAAATCCCAATTTCAGATCTTGGAACATCTCATATGTCTTATGGCGTTCAAAACGTCATTGGAATCCCGATTCTAAGCCGTAAAGTATGGTGCACTAAACTATCAAGTAGTCATCAGGATGTATCTGTCAGGTTTTCACAACATCCACAGACGACGTTGTAGGGGTTTGCACATCGAGCGGTGCATCAAAGACGTAAGCCTTCTGTGTAGCAGTGAGGACACTCCTCGGACTACGGACCTAGTCCGTATCATTGCTTACAATATCTTTCAACTTGGTCTTTCTCTAGGAACGTATTGAAATAGGGAGCTACAACATGAGCTATTCATCTACAACATATTTGCGAAGACAATTTAGACTATGTTCATGATAATTGAGTTCATCTAATCAAATTATTTAATGAACTCCCACTCAGATAGACATCCCTCTAGTCATCTAAGTGAAACATGATCCGAGTCAACTAGGCTGTGTCCGATCATCACGTGAGACGGACTAGTCATCATCGGTGAACATCTACATGTTGATCGTATCTTCTATACAACTCATGCTCGACCTTTCGGTCTTCCGTGTTCCGAGGCCATGTCTGTACATGCTAGGCTCGTCAAGTCAACCTAAGTGTATTGCGTGTGTAAATCTGGCTTACACCCGTTGTATTCGAACGATAGAATCTATCACACCCGATCATCATGTGGTGCTTCGAAACGACGAACCTTCGCAACGGTGCACAGTTAGGGGGAACAGTTTTCTTGAAATTTTAGTGAGGGATCATCTTATTTAAGCTACCGCCGTTCTAAGCAAATAAGATGTAAAACATGATAAATATCACATGCAATCAAATAGTGACATGATATGGCCAATATCATTTTGCTCCTTTTGATCTCCATCTTCGGGGCTCCATGATCATCGTTGTCACCGGCATGACACCATGATCTCCATCATCATGATCTCCATCATCATGTCTTCTTGAAGTTGTCTCGTCATCTATTACTTCTACTACTATGGCTAACGCTTTAGCAATAAAGTAAAGTAATTACATGACGTTTATGTTGACACGCAGGTCATAAATAAATTAAGACAACTCCTATGGCTCCTGCCGGTTTTCATACTCATCGACATGCAAGTCGTGATTCTTATTACAAGAACATGATCAATCTCATACATCACATATATCATTCATCACATCCTTTTGGCCATATCACATCACAAGGCATATGCTGCAAAAACAAGTTAGACGTCCTCTAATTGTTGTTGCAAGTTTTTACGTGGCTGCTATAGGTTTCTAGCAAGAACGTTTCTTACCTACGCGAAAACCACAACGTGATATGCCAATTTCTATTTACCCTTCATAAGGACCCTTTTCATCGAATCCGATCCGACTAAAGTGGGAGATACAGACACCCGCTAGCCACCTTATGCAACTAGTGCATGTCAGTCGGTGGAACCAGTCTCACGTAAGAGTACGTGTAAGGTCGGTCCGGGCCGCTTCATCCCACGATGCCGCCGAATCAAGATAAGACTAGTAACGGCAAGCAAATTGACAAAATCGACGCCCACAACAACTTGTGTTCTACTCATGCATAGAAACTACGCATAGACCTAGCTCATGATGCCACTGTTGCGGATCGTAGCAGAATTTTAAAATTTTCTACGCATCACCAAGATCAATCTATGGAGTAAACTAGCAATGAGGGGAAGGAGAGTGCATCTACATACCCTTGTAGATCGCTAAGCGGAAGCGTTCAAGTGAACGGGGTTGATGGAGTCGTACTCGTCGTGATCCAAATCACCGATGACCCTAGTGCCGAATGGACGACACCTCCGCGTTCAACACACGTACAGCCCGGTGACGTCTCCTACGCCTTGATCCAGCAAGGGGAGAAGGAGAGGTTGGGGAAGACTCCATCCAGCAGCAGCACGACGGCATGGTGGTGGTGGAGGAGCGCGGGACTCCAGCAGGGCTTCGCCAAGCACTACGAGAGACGAGGAGGGAGAGGGGTAGGGCTGCGCCAACAGGGGAGGAACTTCATGTGTTGGGCTGCCCCTTTGCCTCCACTATATATAGGGGGAGAGGGAAGGCTGCGCCCCCACCTAGGGTTTCCACCCTAGGGGTGGCGGCAGCCCCAATCCCATCCGGGGTGGCGGCCAAGTGGATGGGGAGAGGGAGGCGCACCAGGCATGGGCCTTAGGGCCCATCTACCCTTAGGGTTTGCCCCCTCTTCCCCTTAGGCGCATGGGCCTTGGTGGGGAGGCGCCCCAGCCCACTTAGGGGATGGTCCTTCCAACTATTGGCCCATGTGGGCCTCCGGGGCTGGTGGCCTCACCTGGTGGACCCCCGGACCCCTCCGGTGGTCCCGGTACACTACCGGTCATGCCCGGAACACTTCCGGTGGCCAAAACCATACTTCCTATATATTAATCTTTACCTCCGGACCATTCCGGAACTCCTCGTGACGTCCGGGATCTCATCCGGGGCTTCGAACAACATTCGGTAACCGCGCACATACTTTCCCTATAACCGTAGCGTCATCGAACCTTAAGTGTGTAGACCCTACGGGTTCGTGAGTCATGCAGACATGGCCGAGACAACTCTCCGGTCAATAACCAACAGCGGGATCTGGATACCCATGTTGGCTCCCACATGCTCCACGATGATCTCATCGGATGAACCACGATGTCAAGGACTTAATCAATCCTGTATACAATTCCCTTTGTCTAGCGGTACGATACTTGCCCGAGATTCGATCGTCGGTATCCCGATACCTTGTTCAATCTTGTTACTGGCAAGTCTCTTTACTCGTTCCGTAACACATCATCCCGTGATCAACTCCTTGGTCACATTGTGCACATTATGATGATGTCCTACCGAGTGGGCCCAGAGATACCTCTCTGTTTATACGGAGTGACAAATCCCAGTCTCGATTCGTGCCAACCCAACAGACACTTTCGGAGATACCTGTAGTGTACCTTTATAGCCACCCAGTTACGTTGTGACGTTTGGCACACCCAAAGCACTCCTACAGTATCCGGGAGTTGCACAATCTCATGGTCTAAGGAAATGATACTTGACATTAGAAAAGCTTTAGCATACGAACTACATGATCTTGTGCTAGTCTTAGGATTGGGTCTTGTCCATCACATCATTCTCCTAATGATGTGATCCCATTATCAACGACATCCAATGTCCATGGTCAGGAAATCGTAACCATCTATTGATCAACAAGCTAGTCAACTAGAGGCTTACTAGGGACATGGTGTTGTCTATGTATCCACACATGTAACTGAGTTTCCTATCAATACAATTCTAGCATGGATAATAAACGATTATCATGAACAATGAAATATAATAATAACTAATTTATTATTGCCTCTAGGGCATATTTCCAACAAATCCCTTCACGGACAATTACGAAAGTGAGATCTGATAGAGATAATAAGATAAATGTTTTTGGTATTTTTATGATATAGATTGGAAAATAAAGATTGCAAAATAAACGGTAATAGAAATAGCAAATTGATAAGGATATAATATGATGGAAGATAGACCCGGGGGCCATAGGTTTCACTAGTGGCTTCTCTCAAGATAGCAAATTCTATGGTGGGTGAACAAATTACTGTCGAGCAATTGATAGAAAAGCGAATACTTATGAGAATATCTAGGCATGATCATGTATATAGGCATCATGTCTGCGACAAGTAGACCGAAACGATTCTACATCTACTGCTATTACTCCACACATCGACCGCTATCCAGCATGCATCTAGAATATTAAGTTCATAAGAACAGAGTAACGCATTAGGCAAGATGACATGATGTAGAGGGATAAACTCAAGCAATATGATATAAACCCCATATTTTTATCCTCGATGGCAACAATACAATACGTGCCTTGCTGCCCCTGCTGTCACTGGGAAAGGACACCGCGAGATTGAACCCAAAGCTAAGCACTTCTCCCATTGCAAGAACGATCAATCTAGTAGGCCAAACCAAACTGATAATTCGAAGAGACTTGCAAAGATATTTAAATCATGCATAAAAGATTTCAGAGAAGAATCAAATATTGTTCATAGATAATCTTGATCATAAACCCACAATTCATCGAATCTCAACAAACACACTGAAAAAAGAATTACATCGAATAGATCTCCAAGAGAATGGAGGAGAACTTTGTATTGAGATCCAAAGAGAGAGAAGAAGCTATCTAGCTAATAACTATGGACCCGAAGGTCTGTGGTAAACTACGCACACATCATCGGAGAGGATATGGTGTTGATGTAGAAGCCCTCCGTGATCGATTCCCCCTCCGGCAAAGCGCCGGAAAAGGCCCAAAGATGGGATCTCACGGGTACAGAAGGTTTCGGAGGTGGAAATAGGGTTTCGTGGTGCTCCTGGATGTTTTCAGGGTATATGGGTATATATAGGAGGAAGAAGTACGTCGGTGGAGCTGCGAGGGGCCCGCGAGGGTGAGGGGCGCGCCTCCCTGCCTCGTGGCCTCCTCGCTACTCTCTTGACGCCCACTCCAAGTCTCCTGGATCACGTTTGTTCCAAAAATAACTCTCCCGAAGGTTTCATTCCGTTTGATATTCCTTTTCTGTGAAACACTGAAATAGGCAAAAACAGCAATTTGCACTGGGCCTTTGGTTAGTAGGTTAGTCCCAAAAAATAATATAAAAAGGTAAATTAAAGCCCATTAAATATCCAAAACAGATAATATGATACCATGGAACAATCAAAAATTATAGATACGTTGGAGATGTATCACGCACCAACCCACTAGGGGGCTGGTTCCCACCCTTATTCAGCCCACTTGGACCACCGGGGCAGGTGGCCCCACTCGGTGGACCCAGACACCTTTCGGTGGTCCCGATACAATACCGATAACCCCCGAAACCATTCTGGCGACTAAAACTGGACTTCCCATATATAATTCTTTACCTCTGGACCATTTCAGAACTCCTCGTGACGTTCGGGATCTCATCCGGGACTCCGAACAACCTTCGGTAACCACATACTATTTCCCATAACAACTCTAGCGTCACCGAACCTTAAGTGTGTAGACCCTACGGGTTCGGGAACCATGTAGACATGGCCGAGACATCTCTCCGGCCAATAACCAACAACAGGATTTGGATACCCATGTTGGCTCCCACATGTTCCACGATGATCTCATCGGATGAACCACAATGTCGGGGATTCAATCAACCCCATATACAATTCCCTTTGTCCATCGGTATGTTACTTGCCCGAGATTCGATCGTCGGTATCTCTACACCTCGTTCAATCTCATTACCGGCAAGTCTCTTTATTCGTTCCGTAACGCATGATCCCGTGGGTAGCTCCTTAGTCACATTGAGCTCGTTATGATGATGCATTACCGAGTGGGCCCAGAGATACCTCTCCGTCATACGGAGTGACAAATCCCAGGCTCGATTCGTGTCAACCCAACAGATACTTTCGGAGAGACATGTAGTGCACCTTTATAGCCACCCAGTTACATTGTGACATTTGGTACACCCAAAGCATTCCTACGGTATCCGGAGTTGCACAATCTCATGGTCTAAGGAAATGATACTTAACATTAGAAAAGCTTTTAGCAAACAAACTACACGATCTTGTGCTATGCTTAGGATTGGGTCTTGTCCATCACATCATTCTCCTAATGATGTGATCCCGTTATCAACGACATCCAATGTCCATGGTCAGGAAACCATGACCATCTATTGATCAACGAGCTAGTCAACTAGAGGTTTACTAGGGACATATTATGATCTATGTATTCACACATGTATTATGGTTTCCGGTTAATACAATTATAGCATGAACAATAGAAAATTATCATGAACAAGGAAATATAATAATAACCACTTTATTATTGCCTCTAGGGCATATTTCTAACAATTCTTAGTTAAAGGAGTTACTTTGTGTTTTCTTATATTTTAGATCCAAATCAGTGTACCTATAATTGTTATGAGTATGAATAAAATTACATGTGTTCTCAAAAAAATGTCACTATTCTATTCTACAAAAGTTTCACTATTCAGCCTAAGCTCACACACCTTCATCAAAACATACAGTCTCAAAAGGTTTATACAACGAAAAAAATTGAAAGGATTATGCAGATAAATAAGCAAGAGAATCAAATGATTCGATATTTAGGTCTAAAGGCATCTTCAACGCTGACCCCAAAATGGACACCACTTTTGTCTGCAGACTAGTCTAGACCCGTCCGCGGACACGGATACAGGAGTCGGCTATCCAATCCTGTCCGCTAAATGTTTGCCCTATTTTCTTATTTCTTAAATTTGCAACCCTCAAAATAATTATAAAAATTAGCATAATTCAACCATAAATAACATGCAAATATCGCCAGTGCAACAATAGTTTCAAATATAAATATTACATCCTAGATAACTTAATGTTCAACAAGTTTTTTAAACTCGTCAATTCCAAATTCAATGATACCCGGGTCTGCGGTCCCAAGCATTGTGCCCTTGAACTTCATCCAACAATGTCTGAGTGTAAATGGTCTGCCCTTGGTCATCTGGGACAGTGCGTCTGGGCTATACAACGTGGTGTGTCCAAGTGTCGGAGTTCTACGTGGAGGCGGTCTAGACTCCCGCAAAGCCGCCCCCGCCCCCCTCCTCGGTTTGCTTCTGTTTTTGGAAAATTCGGACAACCGGACCGCCCGCGGACCGTCGGGATACCATATTGGATGGCAAATTACGTCTGGACAGCTAGGTCCGAACGATTGTAGGTGTTTTTGAGGGTCGGCGTTGGAGATGCCTTAAGAGGGTTGCGGTACTCCAGTTGATCATGATCAAACCTCGCGTTTGGCACTTTAGTGTCCCATTAATGTCGATTAATCTTACACTGGTAGGCAATATTTTTTCCTAGATAGCCGACTGTGATGAGTTCATCGATCTCGAAGCTCCACAACTTTGATTTTCGGTAGTTGTTGTGTGAGTGTGTGTGGGTGTGTGGTGGTGGTGGTGGTGTGAGCGTGTGTGCATGTCTGCATTGTGGCAAGTCTTTCTTATAAGAAAGAAAACCCTAAAAAAGCAATTACTAACAATGGTGATTTTGTCAGAGTGGTCATTGCACTACAAAGAAGTCTGAGCGACCCTCTTACACTTGTCATATGATACACCTTACAAGTACAACCATAAATTTGATTTGGTTCACTTTACCCGTGAAATTTTGTACTTTACAACGTTCCTTCTCCCTTTACTTGATATGTTTGACTCCAGTTTTTTCTTAGTTACCAGTGTCATATCACATATTTTCTCTCTAACTAAAACCAAAATTACACGTTTCTTTCAAACTATAGTTTAGTTACCTGTAAAAAATTAGTATAATGTTCACCGAACTATGATTAATTTACAATGATTTGTATAGAAACATATGTTGTTGTCTGAATTTTGAACCCAAAAATCAAACTTGAGATTGAAGCATGTTAAACCTAGGTCATGGACCAATATGGTGATATTTTAGATAAATCTGACATACTGGAGAGAAACTTCTTGTTTTAGTTTCAAGCTCAACTTTTGGGTTCAAAATTCAGACAACCTATTTTTTAACTTCCAAAAATGCCAGTAAATCGAGCGTAATTCACTGACAATCTATTGGCATACGATTTGAGAGAAACCTTCTATTTTAATTTTAGTTGTGTGGAGGGAGAAATGACTTAACAGAGGGGAGAAAATATGCGATGTGGCACCACTGACTAGGACAAAACTGTAGCCAAACAGGTCAAAACCGGCTAAATAAGGAAGAAGGGTTTTCATAGTTCAGAGGGGTAAACTGCAAAGCAAAGTTTGGTATTGTATAGTACACCCGGACAAGTATAGGGAGTGCTATGGACTTCTCTCATCACACTGTTGGCTATCTAGACAGGGCAACAGAGCATGATCCAACTTAAGAAGCAATCACTAAACAAAATGCAGCCACTCGAAAGGTTGCATACAGACCCAGGGATGCTCAGAAAGGTTTCATAAATCTCAGTCACCTGAAATTGCACCTTGGTTTGTCTAAATTTATACTTTCCAGATCATGCAACTTCAGTGCAAGTTTGAATCGATAGCTGATATACAAAAAGTTAGATGAGATGTGAATTGTTGGATGTTGGTCCAAAGGCTTAAAAAGGCGACTGAGGTATATAAATATTTGAAGCAACTTACAAAATATACACTCCCAAAGTATTTTTTTTTTATACTGAAGCCAGCTACTCCTATTTAGGTTTAATGTATTGTGCAGGGGTATTACTTTAGGGCTAACAGCAATTCAGATATGCACAATAAGAATTGACCACTGCGTTAAACACTTTTGAAGCATTGCACGCATATGCAAGATGGCGATGTTCATCTTCTGTAAACTAGACAAAACCAAATAGACATGTTTGCTCGGAGTTTTACACCAAATCCATTATTCAATCAGTAATGACCACTTCCAAGTTCCAAAATTATGAACATCCACCTCGTTGCTGTCGACTGTAATCAACCTACACTAAATGGCCATGAATCTGGTATTGTTCATCAGTAGAATTGAGGTTATACACACCTACGCACACCTCCAGAATCCTCTTCTAGTCACTCACTGCTCACTCGGCTTTCACCGGCGCCTGGCCGGCACAGGCAGCGTCGTAAGCATCGCCGAGGCCCGGGATACACTCCTCGAAGGGGGCAACGAACTTCTCCAAGAACTTCTCCTCCGTCGGCGCCACCACGTTGAAGAAGCACCGGTCTTCCTCGATCAGTCGCCTCTGCTTGAGGAGCTTCACCACGAGATGCCGGGGCATGAGCCTCCTCTCGAGGCTGTACATGAGCAGCACCGACCGGCGCGCGATGTACTGCGGCTCCAGCCCGACCTCCTTGACCAGGAACTCGGCGTTGCGGCGCAGCCTCTCCTCGGACGCGACCAGGATCCGCGGCGCCTTGCTGATGGCCAGGCTCACCTCCTCCTTCGACCACCCGAGCGTCTCCCTGAGGACGGCGATCTTGCCATCCACCTTCTCCTGGCCGATGCAGCCGGCGGTGGAGATCGCGTGCCGGAACATCTGGGAGCCCGGTGGCACGCCGAGCTCAATTGCCCGCCGCACGGAGTCCTGGACGTACTCGGGGTGCATGGTGACCAGGCGCGGTGCGGCCACGAGCAGCTTGGAAATATCACAAGCACTTAGCCCGCATTGCCTGAGGAAGGAGACGTTGGGCTCGACCACCTTCTCGAGGTCGGAGGTGAGGAGCCAGTAGTTCCAGTCGCTGGCCTGTAGCAGCCTCTCCGGGGAGCCGAACAGGGGGAGCCAGAACTGCACCTTGGACACGAAGCTGCGGCAGAGGAAGTAGCGGCCGGCGATCTTGGCGAGGCGGGCGACCTGGGAGGTGGAGAGGCCGAGGGCGCGGAGCTCCGCGGAGATGGGCGCGAGGGAGCGCTCGATGCGGGCGCAGAGGATGCGCGGGTTGGAGGCGACGGCGGCGGCGACCTCCTTGGGGGAGAAGCCGAGGCCGTCGAGGAATGCGAGGACGGCGTCGGGGTTGGAGGCGGACTTGAGGTGGGCGAGGTTCTTGGAGGCCTTGACGGCCTGCGGCTGGGTGAGGTGGCAGTTGGAGATGAGGTAGTCCTCGACGGCGAAGCTGTTTCCCGGAGTGGTGGCAGTGCCGGCGGCGGTGGCGACGTGGGGGATACGGAGGCGGAGGCGGAGGCGGCAGCGGGCAGAGAAGTGGACGGCGGCGAGCGGACCGGCGGCGAGGAAGAGGATAGGCATGGGGGAGTGGAGACGTGGCGCGGAGGGAGTGGCCATTTTTGACCGGGATGCGTAATCCGCAGCCGCAGCTGCTAGCCGCGGCGCTGTAGCGTGCTGCGTGCGCGAGCGCGAGCGAGTGGATACTGGATAGATAGCTTTACTCGTTCATTGACTAATTTTCTGTATCTGGACCATGCAAGACAGAGATAGAGAAGTAGTACAACGCGCTGGAAATCAACATTGTACACATCGCGACACTGGGGCAAGCAGCACATCAAGCCCAAAGACAAAAAAGAAGAAGAAACAAATGCTAAAAACGGCAGCTCGACAAAGCACGGAAGGCCCGCCACCGCTGCGCCCTCCGGAAACACCCCACCACAGCTCAGGCTCCGAGTGCCGCGTACCAAGCAGCACCTCCAAAAATGTATGCGATGCCAACGACGCTGCTGTCCGGACGAGTCCTAGGGTTTCGACCGGTATGCAGAGGAAAGTGGGGGATGGCTACCACCGACACCCTTCAAGAAGGAATGGTGGGACCCGCCGGTGTCACCGCATCAGGGCCAGACGAACCGGCAAGGATTTCTCCCACACACCAAACACCACCGCCCATCCGGAGCCTACCATCCAAACCACCGCCCAATGCGCCATCGCGTTTGCGCCGCCACCCACGCCGTCTCACTACGAGCACCAACACGAGGCCGAGAAGACCGGAGAGAAGCGCCACGGGACGAGAGCAGCAGCACCAAGACCGAGCGGAAGGGAACCACCTCCACCGACGTCGTGCGAGAAGCCCGCGCCTCTGGCACTGTCGCGGTAGCCGACCGGACATGGCAGCGGGGCATACCAGGCCATCACTGGCCCGGCCAGGCCCGAAACGGGCCCGCTAAGCCCCACCGGCCGTGCAAGTAGTAACAAATTTCTTTGAGTGGTATCCACGAAAAAAGGCAAGATATTTCTGAACCAGGCTTTCGCCCCGCTTTGTCGACAAAGCAACAATAGAATAAAGTACACGATTAGGTGATGAGGTGACCCACATATAACTCCGATCACAGGATAACAGGACCATGCAGAACCCATGCTACCGAAAGAAAACACAGAAAAATCTAAGTGCAACGCCACACTAAGCCCCAGAACACCTAAGCCCCACAACAACGTCCTCGGGAGGGAGGACGACGCTAAGTGTCACCGCTGTTGTGTCCACACTGGAAAAGGATCTTCACCCGGGACCCTGACATTAGGAGGAGCTCCACGATGACGTCTTCAAGAAGAGAGTGACACCCATGAGCGTCGCCGTCGTTGCTGCCAAAGCGTGGAACTTTCGCTCGGTAGCTCCCTTGTGCCACCACGAGGTCTACATGACAAGTGCGACGAATTCAGATCCTCGGATTCGGGTCGGGGCGTCGCCACTCACGAACAGAGAGCACGCCAAGGCCACCCGTCGCTACACCTCTCTCCGCCCACACGACCAAGAGGGAAAGCCACCAACGCTGTCATGGAACTCGCCTGGGAGCCTGAAGGAAATATGCCCTAGAGGCAATAATAAAGTTATTATTTATTTCCTTATATCATGATAAATGTTTATTATTCATGCTAGAATTGTATTAACCAGAAACATAATACATGTGTGAATACATAGACCAACAGAGTGTCACTAGTATGCCTCTACTTGACTAGCTCGTTAATCAAAGATGGTTATGTTTCCTAACCATGAACAAAGAGTTGTTATTTGATTAACGAGGTCACATCATTAGTAGAATGATCTGATTGACATGACCCATTCCATTAGCTTAGCACCCGATCGTTTAGTATGTTGCTATTGCTTTCTTCATGACTTATACATGTTCCTATAACTATGAGATTATGCAACTCCCGTTTACCGGAGGAACTCTTTGGGTACTACCAAACGTCACAACGTAACTGGGTGATTATAAAGGAGTACTACAGGTGTCTCCAATGGTAGATGTTGGGTTGGCGTATTTCGAGATTAGGGTTTTTCACTCCGATTGTCGGAGAGGTATCTCTGGGCCCTCTCGGTAATGCACATCACATAAGCCTTGCAAGCACTGCAACTAATATGTTAGTTGTGAGATGATGTATTACGGAACGAGTAAAGAGACCTGCCGGTAACGAGATTGAACTAGGTATTGGATACCGACGATCGAATCTCAGGCAAGTAACATACCGATTACAAAGGGAACAACGTATGTTGTTATGCGGTCTGACCGATAAAGATCTTCGTAGAATATGTAGGAGCCAATATGGGCATCCAGGTCCCGCTATTGGTTATTGACCGGAAACGTGTCTCGGTCATGTCTACATTGTTCTCGAACCGTAGGGTCCGCACGCTTAACGTTACGATGACAGTTATTATGAGTTTATGCATTTTGATGTACCGAAGGTTGTTCGGAGTCCCGGATGAGATCACGGACATGACGAGGAGTCTCGAAATGGTCGAGACGTAAAGATTGATATATTGGAAGCCTATGTTTGGACATAGGAAGTATTCCGGGTGAAATCGGGATTTTACCGGAATACCGGGAGGGTTACCGGAACCCCCCGGGAGACTAATGGGCCTATTGGGCCTTAGTGGAAAAGAGAGAAGAGGCAGCCCATAGCTGGCCGGCGCCCCCCCTTTCCCCAAGTCCTAGTAGGACTAGGAGAAGGGGCCGGCCCCCCTCTTTCTCCTTTCCCCCCGAGAGTCCTAATTGGATTAGGATTGGAGGGAGGAGTCCTACTCCCGGTGGGAGTAGGACTCCCCTGCGCCTCCCTCTCCCTGGCCGGCCGGCCCCCCTTCCTCCAACCTTTATATACGGGGGCAGGGGACACCCCAAGACACACAAGTTGATCCTTGAGATCGTTCCTTAGCCGTGTGCGGTGCCCCCTGCCACCATATTCCACCTCGATCATACCGTTGTAGTGCTTAGGCGAAGCCCTGCGTCGGTAGTACATCAAGATCGTCACCACGCCGTCGTGCTGACGGAACTCTTCCTCGACGCTTTGCTGGATCGGAGTCCGGGGATCGTCATCGAGCTGAACGTGTGCTAAGAACTCGGAGGTGCCGGAGTAACGGTGCTTGGATCGGTCGGATCGGGAAGAAGACGTACGACTACTTCCTCTACGTTGTGTGATCGCTTCCGCAGTCGGTCTGCGTTGGTACGTAGACAACACTCTCCCCTCTCGTTGCTGTGCATCACCATGATCTTGCGTGTGCGTAGGAAAATTTTCGAAATTACTGCATTCCCCAACAGAGCCCACCATGTTGACTGCCATGCGGGGCCGCCACCTCACCATCCATGTCCGAGACACCACCACCCGCTCACATGATAATGCACCAACCATAGCAGGAAGAGTAGAAGGCGTCTCCTTCCACTCCTAGCCTGACATCAGACAAGGATCAGGGTCAACGCCTCCAGGGTAGAAGGTGCCCACGCCTGCGTCGCCAGCTACTCACACTGGACTAGGGAAGACACAACCCCATGACTACCGACGACTGTCATAGAGTCAGATCGCACGACCCCATGCTTGTGGCCATCAACGTCGATGGTGTCCTAGACTAGGGGGCACTCAACACGTCATCTCCCGATCAGAGGGCTAGGGCGATGACCCCCATGGTGGTTCACTAATGGGCCACTTCAGGTAGCCCATGACATATACGAGGAAAGATTCCAAAAGACTTGGTGATCAAGACAAGGACTCCTCTACACTGACGTATCCGACGAGGACTCTAGCTATCCCAGGCCTCTGATACATTATATAAGCCGCGGCTAGGCTAGTCAATGGATATATTCCAGATCATTACGATCACAATTACACCCACCTAGCCTTAGGGTTAGAACAAAACTTACGATCTCGAGGTAGATCAAGCTTGTACTCGATACACAATCATCAATACAATCAAATCAGGACGTAGGGTATTATCACTTTGAGAGGGCCCGGACCTGGGTAAATACTGTCTCACTTGTCGTTTGTTACCCATAGATTCGAGATCCACAACTCAGGACCACCTGCCCCGAGGTCTGCCGATTTTACCACCGGTAGACGTCGATCTACCCGACAAGGTAACGATGCCCCAACCACCACCATCGACCACGACACCCACGGGGAGAGGGACCTCATTGTCTATGGGAACCACCAGGACCGATCCACCATCGCCTACCAGGAGCGGGAGCTCCGCCCAATCAGATCCGCCCAAGCACGAGCTCCAAGTCCAGTCCATCTACACCTCGCGAGCAGCTTGTCGTGGTTCTAAGTATGACAGTAGAATGGGGGGTAGGTATGAGGAGGCAAGATCCTAGCTACGTTGAAGTTGTGCATGCAAGATTTACGAGTCCAGGCCTTCACGGAGGAAGTAACAGCCCTACGTCTCGGTGCCCAGAGGCTGGTTGATTGGATTATGCGTGAATTTACACGGGGTGCGAACCCTTGTCCCAGAGGAGGGGGTTTCTTATATAGAGTGCGCCAGGACCCCAGCCATCCCCCGTTACATAGGGTTCAATGTACATAAAGATGAGGCGTTACCGGTAACGTCAGTAATTGAAGGAAATATGCCCTAGAGGCAATAATAAAGTTATTATTTATTTCCTTATTTCATGATAAATGTTTATTATTCATGCTAGAATTTTATTATCCGGAAACATAATACTTGTGTGAATACATAGACAAACTAAATGTCACTAGTATGCCTCTACTTAACTAGCTCGTTAATCAAAGATGGTTATGTTTCCTAACCATAGACATGTGTTGTCATTTGATTAACGGGATCACATTATTAGGAGAATGATGTGATTGACATGACCCATTCCATTAGCTTAGCACCCGATCGTTTAGTATGTTGCTATTGCTTTCTTCATGACTTATACATGTTCCTATGACTATGAGATTATGCAACTCCCGTTTGCCGGAGGAACACTTTGTGTGCTGCCAAACGTCACAACGTAACTGGGTGATTATAAAGGAGCTCTACAGGTGTCTCCAAAGGTAAATGTTGGGTTGGCATATTTCGAGATTAGGATTTGTCACACCGATTGTCGGAGAGGTATCTCTGGGCCCTCTCGGTAATGCACATCACATAAGCCTTGCAAGCATTGTAACTAATGAGTTAGTTGCGAGATGATGTATTATGGAACGAGTAAAGAGACTTACCGGTAACGAGATTGAACTAGGTATTGAGATACCGACGATCGAATCTCGGGCAAGTAACATACCGATGACAAAGGGAACAACGTATGTTGTTATGCGGTCTGACCGATAAAGATCTTCGTAGAATATGTGGGAGCCAATATGAGCATCCAGGTTCCGCTATTGGTTATTGACCGGAGACGTGTCTCGGTCATGTCTACATTGTTCTCAAACCCGTAGGGTCCGCACGCTTAAGGTTTCGATGACAGTTATATTATGAGTTTATGCATTTTGATGTACCGAAGTTTGTTCGGAGTCCCGAATGTGATCACGGACATGACGAGGAGTCTCAAAATGGTCGAGACATAAAGATGGATATATTGGAAGTCTATATTTGGATATCGGAAGTGTTCCGGGTGAAATCAGGATTTTACCGGAGTACCGGGAGGTTACCGGAACCCCCCGGGAGGTATATGGGCCTTAGTGGAAGAGAGGAGAGGTGGCCAGGGCTGGGCCGCGCGCCCCTCCCCCCTAGTCCGAATAGGACAAGGAGAGGGGGCGGCGCCCCCCCTTCCTTCTCTCTCTCCTCTTTCCCCCTCCCGAATCCTATTCCAACTAGGAAAGGGGGGGAATCCTACTCCCGGTGGGAGTAGGACTCCTCCTAGCGCGCCCTCCTCCTGGCCGGCCACACCCCCCCTTGATCCTTTATATACGGGGGCAGGGGGCACCCCTAGACACACAAGTTGATCCACGTGATCATATTCTTAGCTGTGTGCGGTGCCCCCTTCCACCATAATCCTCGATAATATTGTAGCGGTGCTTAGGCGAAGCCCTACGACGGTAGAACATCAAGATCGTCACCACGCCGTCATGCTGACGGAACTCTTCCCCGACACTTTGCTGGATCAGAGTCCGGGGATCGTCATCGAGCTGAACGTGTGCTAGAACTCGGAGGTGCCGTAGTTTCGGTGCTTGATCGATCGGGCCGTGAAGACGTACGACTACATCAACCGCGTTGTGCTAACGCTTCCGCTGTCGGTCTACAAGGGTACGTAGATCACACTCTCCCCTCTCGTTGCTATGCATCACCATGATCTTGCGTGTGCGTAGGAATTTTTTTGAAATTGCTACGTTCCCCAACAGTGGCATCCGAGCCTAGGTTTTATGTGTTGATGTTATATGCACGAGTAGAACACAAGTGAGTTGTGGGCGATATAAGTCATACTGCTTACCAGCATGTCATACTTTGGTTCGGCGGTATTGTTGGACGAAGTGGCCCGGACCAACATTACGCGTACGCTTACGCGAGACCGGTTCTCCCGACGTGCTTTGTGAAAGTGCAACTATCCCTAGGTGGTTTTGGTAATTCATAACAACATATAGCTCACTGAGCTAATGCAATTCCAAGATGATTATTTCAGGAAAGCTCAATGATTGGCATGGCATGGATGGTGAAAGTGGAGCCCTCAAAATGCTAAGGACAAAGGATTGGCTCAAGCTCAAAAGCTCAAGACTCTTCATTTTATATTTTAGTGATCCAAGATCACATTGAGTCTTTAGGAAAAGCCAATACTATCAAGGAGGGATGAGGTGTTGCTTAATGAGCCTCTTGCTTCATGTGCTTAGTGATATGCTCCAAAACCCTCAACTACTTTCCCATATCCACATATGACCTAAACCCCAAGCCAAACTCGGCCCTACCGATTCTTTCAACCCGGCGTCACCGAGTTTCACTTGTCACAGCCATTGCCAAATCCTAGCAAATCGGTTCTACCGATAGGGATCTCGGTCTCACCGAGATGGGATTGCAAACTCTCTGTTTCCCTTTCGTAACTTTTCGGTCTCACCGAAAGAGCGGATCGGTCCCACCTAGATTGCAATGTAAATTCAGTGTTTCCTTTTTGTAACTTTTCGGTCTCACCGAAAGAGCAAATCGGTCCCACCAAGTTTGCCTGACCAACTCTTTGGTTAGCTAATTACCAAAATCGGTCTCACCGAGTTTGTGTAATCGGTCTCACCGAGATTACGTTATGCTCTAACCCTAACAAAATCGGTCCTACCGAGTTGCATGTCGGTCCCACCGAAAATTTCTAAGGGTCAATAGGTTTACTATTTCGGTCTGACCGAGTTTGTTGATTCGGTCCCACCGAGATTGGTAAATTGTGTGTAATGGTTGGATTTTGTGTGGAGGCTATATATACCCCTCCACCTCCTCTTCATTCATGGAGAGAGCCATCAGAACACATCTACACTTCCAACTCATATGTTCTGAGAGAGAACCACCTACTCATGTGTTGAGACCAAGATATTCCATTCCTACCATATGAATCTTGATCTCTAGCCTTCCCCAAGTTGCTTTCCACTCAAATCTTCTTTCCACCAGATCCAAATCCTATGAGAGAGAGTTGAGTGTTGGGGAGACTATCATTTGAAGCACAAGAGCAAGGAGTTCATCATCAACACACCATTTGTTACTTCTTGGAGAGTGGTGTCTCCTAGATTGGCTAGGTGTCACTTGGCAGCCTCCGACAAGATTGTGGAGTTGAACCAAGGAGTTTGTAAGGGCAAGGAAATCGCCTACTTCGTGAAGATCTACCGCTAGTGAGGCAAGTCCTTCGTGGGCGATGGCCATGGTGGGATAGACAAGGTTGCTTCTTCGTGGACCCTTCGTGGGTGGAGCCCTCCGTGGACTCGCGCAACCGTTACCCTTCGTGGGTTGAAGTCTCCATCAACGTGGATGTAGGATAGCACCACCTGTCCGAACCACGGGGAAAACATCCGTGTCTCCGATTGCGTTTGAATTCTCCAAACCCTTCCCTTTACATTCTTGCAAGTTGCATGCTTTACTTTCCGCTGCCAATATACTCTTTGCATGCTTGCTTGAATTGTGTGATGATTGCTTGACTTGTCCTAAAATAGCTAAAATCTGCCAAGAACTAAAATTGGGAAAAGGTTAAGTTTTTATTTGGTCAAGTAGTCTAATCACCCCCCTCTAGACATACTTTCGATCCTACAAGTGGTATCAGAGCTTTGGTCTCCATTTGCTTTGATTTCCATAGCTTTTGGTGGTCATAGCCTTGGTTTCACAACCTAGGAGAGTATGGCGTCTAGCGAGGGAAATTATCACTGTAGAGGTCCTTACTTTGATGGTACTAATTTTGCTAGTTGGAAGCATAAAATGAAAATGCATATTCTTGGACATAACCCCGCCGTTTGGGCTATTGTGTGTGTTGGTTTGCAAGGTGACTTCTTTGATGGGAGAGAACCAAACCGTGAAGCTACCGCGGATGAGTTGAAGATGTTGCAATACAATGCTCAAGCTTGTGATATTCTCTTCAACGGATTGTGCCCCGAAGAATTCAACAATATCAGTCGTCTTGAGAATGCAAAGGAAATTTGGGACACTTTGATTGATATGCACGAAGGTACCGACTCCGTCAAGGAATCCAAATTGGATGTGCTTCAAAGTCAACTTGACAAGTTCAAAATGAAGGATGGTGAAGGTGTCGATGAAATGTACTCTAGGCTTGCTCTCATCACAAATGAGATTGCTGGCTTAGGAAGTGAAGAGATGACCGATAGATTCATCATCAAGAAGATTCTAAGAGCCTTGGATGGAAAATATAATACCGTGTGCACATTGATCCAAATGATGCCCAATTACAAAGATCTCAAGCCAACGGAGGTAATTGGAAGAATTGTTGCTCATGAGATGTCACTTAAGGATAAAGAGGAACTTCACAACAAATCAAGTGGTGCCTACAAAGCCTCATGTGAAGCCCCTACATCATCAAGTGAGAAACAAAACTTCAATTAAGAATTGAGCTTAATGGTGAAGAACTTCAACAAGTTCTACAAGAGTAGAAGCAAAGATAGAAGCTCCAAGTCAAGGTCCTACAATGACAAAAGATCTTCTAGTCGAGAGCGAAACTGCTACAATTGTGGAAGACCCGGACACTATTCCAATGAGTGTACGGCTCCCTACAAGAGAAGAGAAGACTCTCCAAAAAGAAGAAGCAAAAGAGAAGAATCACCACCAAGAGAGAGAAGGAGTAGAGATGATCGTTATGAACGAAGATACTCACGGAGAAGCAAGGATTCGGAAAGGAAGGAAAAATCATCAAGGAGCTACACAAAACGAAGACATCAAGCTCATGTTGGTGAAGGGTATCCGGCTCCGACTCCGACAACCACTCCGGGAGAAGTTATCAATCCGATTCCGAATATACTCAAGATGAAGGTGTTGCCGGTCTAGCACTTGTGTCAACCAACTCCTACGACATATTTGACTCACCAAATGAAGGAATTGGAAGATGCTTCATGGCCAAAGGTCCTAAGGTAACACACCCCGAGTATGTTGATTTTAATAGTGATGATGATGACTTGTTAGGTGATGATGATTTACTTGTTGACAACTCTAGTGATGAATACTATGATGAAACGTCAATTAATCATGCTAATCAAGATAAAACGAATGACAATGATAAGGAGAAGATTGAGGCTCTAACTAAAGAACTAAACACTCTTAAGTTAGCTCATGAAACTATCTTCGAAGATCATTGAGAACTTTTAAGAGCTCATGAGAAGTTACACTTTGAAAAGCTCAATCTTGAGCAAGAGCATGAGTTTTTAAAGGCAATCAATGATGATCTCCGCAAGAAAAGTTCTTCTTACATTGCCAAGCGTTTACTCTTATCCACTTACATGCCTCAAGTCAAGTCTAGTAACAAGAACAAGAAAGATTCTTCCTCTAGTAGTAACAATAATCATGCTAAATCCAATATTGTTGCTTCTAGTAGTTCTCTTGATTCCACTAATGATTCTCTTAGCCAAGTTACACTTGAGCAAGAAAATAGCTCATTGAAGGGAATTACAGAGAAAGGAGTGTACAAAAGCCTTGCCGGGAGTAAGCAATTCGAGGAAATTGTGTGCAAGCAAGGAATGCACTGGAAGAATCAAGGTGTTGGTTTTGAACGAAAGTTCAATGCCAATGGAGTTGAGTGGGAAGAAGATCAATACCCCAAGACAAAGTTTGTTCCTCAACAAGAGAAGTATGATACTTCCTTCAAGGGGACACAAGCTCAAGATGATCTTCCACCACAAGACTACAAGCAAAAAGGCAAGGACAAGCTTCAAGAGGAAATTGATGCATTTGAAGAAGCTCCTAAGACCTTAGTCAAGTGGATTCCCAAGACCACTTCAAGTTCCACTTCATCAAATACGACTACAACTCCAAGGATTCCCATCAAGATGGTGTGGATCCAAAAGAAGAAGAACTAGAGAGTTCTTGAGGGTGACTCCGCCAACATACTTCACTCTTATCATTTTGGCAAGAACAAGTGCAATCAACTTCCACATCTTGCACTAGTTCAAGGAGTCACAAACCCTCTTGTTGGTAAGACAAGGGACAAGGTAACCTAAAAGTTTTCATGGACATCATCTTGTGTGTGCATCACTCTATGTCTATGGATATCCTTGTTTGTTCCTTGTGGGACTAACCCATGTAGGTATTGAAAGTGCAATTCACTCAAATGGATAGCTCCAAGTGATCTACATCAACATTGAGCATCTACATCTTCAACATCTACATGAAGTCATCATCGACAAAACCCAAGGTTAGTTCACCCCTCTTAGGGGGGATATCACATCTAGGGGGAGCTTTACTCTAAGACTTGAGCTAAAGCAACTCTAAAGATGTGAACACAACAATGCTTTATGTAAAAGTGGTAACCCCACTTGAGCTTAAACGATGAGTATGACCTATGATCAAGTGTTCTCACTTGACTCCTAAGTCAATATACTCATATATAGATGACCTAGTCATCGCAAATTGCTTGATAGATGCTAGAATTGGTTGTGCATGCTTTGTCACATATTTCAATTGCCATCTTATTGTGTGAGCATGTTGGTTGCATATTTTACTCATTCGAGGACATCCACTTGTTGTTCTGATTGTTTGGTTTTATTTCCTTTTGCCAAGTGGATGGACAAGAATGCCTAAGAACCTTCTCTAGCTATCTATGCTTTTCTCGTCTCAAACTCTATTCATGCTACATCACAAAATTTGATCAAGTCAGATTCGAACCACTCTGTGTGAGGAGCACTCGGAGTCCCCGATTCGTCATAGACTTAAACTTCCAAAACCTCTTTATGATTCTCGGCCTGATCGATATCCTACTTTTGGTCCTACCGAGATCATTAAGTTGATCTGAATTTTCGATCTCGGTGCAACTGATTTGAATCATTCGGTCACACCGAGTTGCTACAACTGTATACAGTTTTGCATCTCGGTGCTACCGAGTTGTTCCACTCGGTCACACCAACAGGGTCGGGCTATATATAGTCACGGGCAAAAATTTGGAAATTTCTCCGAACCCCTTCGCCCGCGCGATAGCTCGCTCTGCCAATGTGGTCTCCGGATCGTCTCCTCGCCGCTAGCCGCCTCCAGTCGCTGGTCTCCATCACCGTCAACGGAATTCAACCCCGCCGTTGCCGCCGTAGTGAGTCTCCGCCGAACTAGGGTATGGACTCGATCTTTGTGCTATCCCCAATCTTATTCCTAGCACATTGTGTTCTTAATGATTCTTGCCACGATTGAAACACTCTTATCAAGTCAATGTGTTCGTAGAATAGCATTGATTCGAAAATTTTAGGGTTAGGTTTCCGCCGAAACCATCTCGGACCCACCGAGTTGAAAAACTCGGTCCCACCGATTTGGCTCATGCCATTGCACAAGTGAGACTCGGTCTGACCGAGAATTACTTATCGGTGTGACCGATTTTGGAACTTTGTGAAACCCTAGCAGTCTCGGTGCCACCGAACTGTGACTCGGTCTGACCGAGTTCACTAGTTTAGGTTCCAAAACTGCTTCGGTATCACCGAGTTTAAAAATCGGTAGATCCGAGATGATTTCAGTGGGAAACTAAAACTAAGTTTTTGAATCATTCTTTTGCAAAAATCTCTGCATTTTTTGATGCTCATCCACTCTACCTCATCTATAAACTCTTCACAAGGTCAGCAGTCAGCTTTTACATCATGTCTGATCAGAGTGACAGCCAAAACAGATCAGAAGAGCAGGTGCTCATGAGTGAGGGCACTAGTCCCTCCAGCTCTTCAGATGATGGCAGCAGAAGTACCCCAAGCAATTTGCCAAAAGCTGCCACCAGACAGAGGAAGAAGAGAACTTCAGATTCTGAGGATGAAGATTATGTGGCAGAGGAAGAGGAAGCCACATCAAAGAGAGTTGGGCGCAAGAAGGAATATGGCTCAGCTCAAGGCACAAAGCCAGGCTTAAAAATCAAAAGGCCAGCAGGTAGGCAGCCTATGCCAAAGGCCAGAGCTTCAACTCAGATCCTGAAAAGCCTGCAACCATAGAGCCCGTTGCTGCTGAAGGAAAGAAAAGGAAGGAAAGGGTCAAGAAGACCGTAGCCAGAGTGCTTGGAAAGGCTTCCATCATGGAAGAAGAGGAAGAAGAAGAGGTTGCTGCACCAGCACCTAAGGCACCTAAGCTTATGGGTGATGCTATCAGGACAGGGGCTGCTGCATCCAAGCCCAAAGAAGCACCCAAAGCTGCCTCCAAGCCCAAGTCTGCCCCAAAGAGAAATACGAGGAGCATACCTGCAACTGAGAAGAATAAGGCCCCAGTGCCTGAAGCTGCTGAAGAAGATGATGAAGAGCATGTTCTGAGAAAGCTCAAGCCCAAGATCCTAGACCACAATGATGCTCATCCTGTGGCTGAGGACATGAAGCTCAGAAGAGACTCAGGGCTGAGGAAGTGGAGAGAAGCAGATCCGTATGCTTCAAGGAGAAGAACTGCTATTGATTATAGGTTCCACACTAAGGAACAGCAGGACTTCTATGAGACAGTTTTGTTGGACAAGAAGCCCATAGTTTGTGACATGAGATGGGTCAATTGGGAGTACATCAAAGAAAATGAAGAACACTACCCTGGAGTGTATGACAGCTTCAATGCTTGTGGAGTAGCAGACTTTGTTGGGAAGAAGCTCACAAAGTGGAACGAGGAACTCATTATGCAATTCTACTCCACATCACATTTCTACCCAGATGGAAAGATCACATGGATGTCTGGAGGTACGAGGTACCAATCTACTGTTGCTGAGTGGGCACAGCTCATCAATGCCCCAGAGGAGCATGAGGATGACTTGGATATCTATGCCAAGAAGAAGATGGACCACAACTCTATGTCCAATATGTACAAGGAAATTCCAAACGAGGCACTTGATACTTTCAAGTTTAGGTCTGTGCATTATCTTCTGTCAGGGCTGCCAACCATTAACTGGATCCTTAGGCACACTCTGTTGCCCAAGTCAGGTGATCACAAGATGATCGGAGGCCATGCAATCAACTTGCTTCATGTATTTGATGTGCCTCAGAAATTCAAGGTCATGAGCCTCATAGTAGAAACTATCAAGAGGACCGCAGCAGATCAGAAGAGGAGTTGTGGTTATGCCCCTCAGATTCAGGAGTTAATCAACTCGAAGATGGGCACATGCATATACTTGTTGGACAAGGAACACTTGCCTATTCATCTAGACTTTGAGGACAACCAAGTTGTGATGAATGAGAATGAACCATCATCAGTTCAAGCACAAGCAAAGAAGGAGCAGGCAAGGAAGGAGAAAGCTGCCAAGATGCCAACTCAAGAGGAGGCATCTGAGTATTTCTTGAAAACCAAACAAGAGCAGCTTGGTTACTTGATTGCATCCACACTGAGGATTGAGAAAGGACTGGCCATCCTCACTCAGAATCAGCAGAGCTTAGAGAGGATCATGGAACAAAAGTTCTATGACTTGGATGTCAAAGTAACAGAGATTCACTCTGCAGTGGAACAACTTCAGGATGACATGCAGGAGAGGAGAGGCAAGACTACAACTGATGCATTTGCCAGAGTGCCAAGAGCTCAGAGATCACATGCAGTGCCAGTTGCTGACACCAGAGCCACCACTTCTGCACCAGCTACAACTTCAGTTCCACCAGCTCCAGCATCTACTTCAGCCTCAACTCCAACCACGTCTACAGAAGGCTTCATCCTTGGAGTGCTCCGGACTCCACCACCACCAGAAGATCTAGCCTGAGAGTTGATCTAGCACTATGCATTTTCTAGGAACTTTTTGGTAACTTGTTGCCAAAGGGGGAGAAAAATGTATAAATCATAGGCTTCGAGAGAGAGAGTGTTGCTTTTATTCTCTCTTGCTTTATTTGGTGGTTTTTCGAACTTTGTTTGCTTTTGAGTGCTTGAGATACTATGTCGTTATCTGTGAGACATTGATGATCATGTGTTTGATCATAAGCTACACTTAATGCTTGCTGAATGCTATTATCTTATCTATCTTATGTGATCATTCACTTTTCTTGGTGATGAGTGCATGTATTTCATTCTTATCATTTTAAGCGCTCCACCAAGATGTATGTGACATGGAAGAGTAACCCATGACTCTAACTCTTTGTGCATTTGCAGTCCAAAGCAAATCTTAAATATGCACAAATTTAGGGGGAGCTCTTACTTATCACATACTTCTCAAAGTGATGATATTTTTCATGCTTATTATCATTTGTCGAAGCTTTGATCTATATGTTGTCATCAATTACCAAAAAGAGGGAGATTGAAAGTGCAACTATCCCTAGGTGGTTTTGGTAATTCATAACAAAATATAGCTCATTGAGCTAATGCTATTCCAAGATGATTATTTCAGCAAAGCTCAATGATTGGCATGGCATGGATGGTGAAAATGGAACCCTCAAAATGCTAAGGACAAAGGATTGGCTCAAGCTCAAAAGCTCAAGACTCTTCATTTTATATTTTAGTGATCCAAGATCACATTGAGTCTTTAGGAAAAGCCAATACTATCAAGGAGGGATGAGGTGTTGCTTAATGAGCCTCTTGCTTCATGTGCTTAGTGATATGCTCCAAAACCCTCAACTACTTTCCCATATCCACATATGACCTAAACCCCAAGCCAAACTCGGCCCTACCGATTCTTTCAACCCGGCGTCACCGAGTTTCACTTGTCATAGCCATTGCCAAACCCTAGCAAATCGGTGCTACCGATAGGGATCTCGGTCTCACCGAGATGGGATTGCAAACTCTCTGTTTCCCTTTCGTAACTTTTCGGTCTCACCGAAAGAGCGGATCGGTCCCACCGAGATTGCAATGTAAATTCAGTGTTTCCTTTTTGTAACTTTTCGGTCTCACCAAAAGAGCAAATCGGTCCCACCGAGTTTGCCTGACCAACTCTCTGGTTAGCTAATTACCAAACTCGGTCTCACCGAGTTTGTGTAATCGATCTCACCGAGATTACGTTATGCTCTAACCCTAACAAAATCGGTCCTACCGAGTTGCATGCTAGTCCCACCGAAAATCTCTAACGGTCACTAGGTTTACTATTTCGGTGTGACCGAGTTTGTTGATTTGGTCCCACCGAGATTGGTAAATTGTGTGAAACGGTTGGATTTTGTGTGGAGGCTATATATACCCCTCCACCTCCTCTTCATTCGTGGAGAGAGCCATCCGAACACATCTACACTTCCAACTCATATGTTCTGAGAGAGAACCACCTACTCATGTGTTGAGACCAAGATATTCCATTCCTACCATATGAATCTTGATATCTAGCCTTCCCCAAGTTGCTTTCCACTCAAATCTTCTTTCCACCAGATCCAAATCCTATGAGAGAGAGTTGAGTGTTGGGGAGACTATCATTTGAAGCACAAGAGCAAGGAGTTCATCATCAACACACCATTTGTTACTTCTTGGAGAGTGGTGTCTCCTAGATTGGCTAGGTGTCACTTGGGAGCCTCCAACAAGATTGTGGAGTTGAACCAAGGAGTTTGTAAGGGCAAGGAGATCGCCTACTTCGTGAAGATCTACCGCTAGTGAGGCAAGTCCTTCGTGGGCGATGGCCATGGTGGGATAGACAAGGTTGCTTCTTCGTGGACCCTTCATGGGTGGAGCCCTCCGTGGACTCGCGCAACCGTTACCCTTCGTGGGTTGAAGTCTCCATCAACGTGGATGTAGGATAGCACCACCTATCCGAACCACGGGAAAAACATCCGTGTCTCCAATTGCGTTTGAATTCTCCAAACCCTTCCCTTTACATTCTTGCAAGTTGCATGCTTTACTTTCCGCTGCCAATATACTCTTTGCATGCTTGCTTGAATTGTGTGATGATTGCTTGACTTGTCCTAAAATAGCTAAAATCTGCCAAGAACTAAAATTGGGAAAAGGTTAAGTTTTTATTTGGTCAAGTAGTCTAATCACCCCCCGTCTAGACATACTTTCGATCCTACACTTTGCACATAGGTGGCTTGCAGGTGACAGTTTCTCCAACTTTAGTTGAACCGAGTGTGGCTACGCCCGGTCCTTGCGAAGGTTAAAACAGCACCAACTTGACAAACTATCGTTGTGGTTTTGATGCGTAGGTAAGATTGGTTATTGCTTAAGCCCGTAGCAGCCACGTAAAACTTGCAACAACAAAGTAGAGGACGTCTAACTTGTTTTTGCAGGGCATGTTGTGATGTGATATGGTCAAGACATGATGCTAAATTTTATTGTATGAGATGATCATGTTTTGTAACCGAGTTATCGGCAACTGGCAGGAGCCATATAGTTGTCGCTTTATTGTATGCAACGCAACTGCGCTGTAATGCTTTACTTTATCACTAAATGGTAGCGATAGTCGTGGAAGCATAAGATTGGCGAGACGACAACGATGCTACAATGGTGATCAAGGTGTCGCGCCGGTGACGATGGCGATCATGACGGTGCTTCAAAGATGGAGATCACAAGCACAAGATGATGATGGCCATATCATATCACTTATATTGATTGCATGTGATGTTTATCTTTTATAAATCTTATTTTGCTTAGTTTGACGGTAGCATTTTAAGATGATCTCTCACTAATTATCAAGAAGTGTTCTCCCTGAGTATGCACCGTTGAGAAAGTTCTTCGTGCTGAGACACCACGTGATGATCGGGTGTGATAGGCTCTACGTTCAAATACAATGGGTGCAAAACAGTTGCACACGCGGAATACTCAGGTTATACTTGATGAGCCAAGCATATACAGATATGGCCTCGGAACACAGAGACCGAAAGGTCGAGCGTGAATCATATAGTAGATATGATCAACATAGTGATGTTCACCAATGAAACTACTCCATCTCACGTGATGATCAGACATGGTTTAGTTGATTTGGATCACGTGATCACTTAGAGGATTAGAGGGATATCTATCTAAGTGGGAGTTCTTTAAGTAATATGATTAATTGAACTTAAATTTATCATGAACTTAGTCCTGGTAGTATTTTGCAAATCATGTTGTAGATCAATAGCTCGCGTTGTTGCTTCCCTGTATTTATTTTGATATGTTCCTAGAGAAAAATTATGTTGAAAGATTTTAGTAGCAATGATGCGGATTGGATCCGTGATCTGAGGTTTATCCTCATTGCTACATAGAAGAATTATGTCCATGATGCACCGCTAAGGTGACAGACCTATTGCAGGAGCAGATGTAGACGTTATGAATGTTTGGCTAGCTCAATATGATGACTACTTGATAGTTTAGTGCACCATGCTTAACGGCTTAGAATCAGGACTTCAAAGACGTTTTGAACGTCATGGAACATATGAGATGTTCCAGGAGTTGAAGTTAATATTTCAAGCAAATACCCGAGTCGAGAGATATGAAGTTTCCAACAAGTTCTATAGCTAAAAGATGGAGGAGAATCGCTCAACTAGTGAGCATGTGCTCAGATTGTCTGGGTACTACAATTGCTTGAATCAAGTGGGAGTTAATCTTCCAGATAAAATAGTGATTAACAGAATTCTTTAGTCACCATCACCAAGTTAGTACAACTTAGTGATGAACTATGATATGCAAGGGATAACGGAAACGATTCCCAAGCTCTTCGTAATGCTGAAATTGACGAAGGTAGAAATCGAGAAAAACATCAAGTGTTGATGGTAGACAAGACCACTAGTTTCAAGAAAAGGGTAGAGGGAAGAAGGGGAACTTCAATAAGAACAGCAAGCAAGTTGCTGCTCAAGTGAAGAAGCCCCAAGTCTGGTCCTAAGCCTGAGACTAAGTGCTTCTACTGCAAAGGGACTGGTCACTGGAAGCGGAACTACCCCAAGTGATTGGCGGATAAGAAGGATGGCAAAGTGAACATAAATATATTTGATATACATGTTATTGATGTGTACTTTACTAGTGTTTATAGCAACCCCTCAGTATTTGATACTAGTTCAATTGCTAAGATTAGTAGCTCGAAAAGGGAGTTGCAGAATAAACAGAGACTAGTTAAGGGTGAAGTGACGATGTGTGTTGGAAGTGGTTCCAAGATTGATATGATCATCATCGCACACTCCCTATAATTTCGGGATTAGTGTTGAACCTAAATAAGTGTTATTTGGTGTTTGTGTTGAGCATGAATATGATTTGATCATGTTTATTGTAATACGGTTATTCATTTAAGTAAGAGAATAAATTGTTGTTCTGTTTACATGAATAAAACCTTATATGGTTACACACCCAATGAAAATAGTTCGTTGGATCTCGATCGTAGTGATACACATAATCATAATATTGAAACCAAAAGATGCAAAGTTAATAATGATAGTGCAACTTATTTGTGGCACTGCCGTTTAGGTCATATTGGTGTGAAGCGCATGAAGAAACTCCATGCTGATGGGCTTTTGGAATCACTTGATTATGAATCAGTTGATGCTTGGGAACCGTGCCTCATGGGCAAGATGACTAAGACTCTGTTCTTCGGAACAATGGAGCGAGCAACAGATTTGTTGGAAATCATACATACTGATGTATGTGGTCCGATGAATATTGAGGCTCGCGACAGGTATCATTATTTTCTGATCTTCACAGATGATTTGAGCAGATATGAGTATATCTACTTGATGAAACATAAGTCTGAAACATTTGAAAAGTTCAAAGAATTTCAGAGTGAAGTGAAAAATCATCGTAACAAGAAAATAAAGTTTCTACGATCTGATCGTAGAGAAGTGTATTTGAGTTACGAGTTTGGCCTTCAGTTAAAAACAATGTGAAATAGTTTCACTACTCACGCCATCTGGACCACCACAATGTAATGCTGCGTCCGAACGTCATAACCGTACTTTATTAGATATGGTGCGATCTATGATGTCTCTTACTGATCTACCACTCTCGTTTTAGGGTTATGCATTAGAGACAGCTGCATTCACGTTAAATAGGGCACCATCTAAATCCGTTGAGACGACACAATCTGAACTGTGGTTTGGCAAGAAACCAAAGTTGTCGTTTCTTAAAGTATGGGATTGCGATGCTTATATGAAAAAGTTTCATCTTGATAAGCTCAAACCCAAATCGGAGAAATATGTCTTCATAGGATACCCAAAGGAGACTGTTGGGTACACCTTCTATCACAGATCCGAAGGCAAGATATTCGTTGCTAAGAATGGATCCTTTCTAGAGAAGGAGTTTCTCTCGAAAGAAGTGAGTGGGAGGAAAGTAGAAAACTTGATAAGGTAATTGTACCTTCTCCCTTATTGGAAAGTAGTTCATCACAGAAATCTGTTCTTGTGACTACTACACCAATTAGTGAGGAAGCTAATGATGATGATCATGTAACTTCAGATCAAGTTACTACCGAACCTCGTAGGTAAAACCAGAGTGAGATCCGCACCAGAGTGGTACGGTAATCCAGTTCTGGAGGTCATGTTACTTGACCATGACGAGCCTACGAACTATGAGGAAGTGATGATGAGCCCAGATTCCGTGAAATGGCTTGAGGCCATGAAATCTGAGATGAGATCCATGTATGAGAACAAAGTATGGACTTTGATTGACTTGCCCAATGATCGGCGAGCCATTGAGATTAAATGGATCTTCAAGAGGAATACGGACGCTGATAGTAGTGTTACTATCTACAAAGCTAGAATTGTCACAAAAAGGTTTTCGACAAGTTAAAGGTGTTGACTACGATGAGAGTTTCTCACTCGTATTTATGCTTAAGTTTGTCCGAATCATGTTAGCAATTGCCACATTTTATGAAATCCAGCAAATGGATAAACAAAACTGCATTCCTTAATCGATTTATTAAAGAAGAGTTGTATATGATACAACCAGAAGGTTTTGTCAATCCTAAAGGTGCTAACAAAATGTGCAAGCTCCAGCGATCCATCTATGGACTGGTACAAGCATCTCGGAGTTGGAACATGCGCTTTGATGAGATGATCAAAGCATATAGTTTTATACAGACTTGCGGTGAAGTCTGTATTTACAAGAAAGTGAGTGGGAGCACTACAACAGTTGTGATAAGTATATGTGAATGACATATTGTTGATCGGAAATAATGTAGAATTATTCTGCAAAGCATAAAAGAGTGTTTTGAAAGGAGTTTTTCAAATAAAGACCTCGGCGAAGCTGCTTACATATTGAGCATCAAGATCTATAGAGATAGATCAAGACACTTGATAAGTTTTTTCAATGAGTACATACCTTGACAAGATTTTGAAGTAGTTCAAAATGGAACAGTCAAAGAAAGAGTTCTTGCCTGTGTAACAAGGTGTGAAATTGAGTAAGACTCAAAGCCCGACCACGGCAGAAGATAGAAGGAGAATGAATGTCATTCCCTATGCCTCAATCATAGGTTCTATAAAGTATGCCATGCTGTGTACCTATTGTATACCCTACACTGTTTTTGGCAAGGGAGTACAATAGTGATCTAGGAGTAGATCACTGGACAGCGGTCAAAATTATCCTTAGTGGAATAAGGAAATATTTCTCAATTATGGTGGTGACAAAAGGTTCATCGTAAAGAGTTACGTTGATGCAAGCTTTGACACAGATCTGGATGACTCTAAGTCTCGATCTAGATACATATTGAAAGTGGGAGCAATTAGCTAGAGTAGCTCCATGCAGAGCATTGTTGACATAGATATTTGCAAAATACTTACGGATCTGAATATGACAGACCCATTGACTAAAATTATCACACAAGCAAAACATGATCACACCTTAGTACTCTTTGGGTGTTAATCACATAGTGATGTGAACTAGATTACTGACTCTAGTAAACCTTTTGGGTGTTGGTCACATATCAATGTGAACTATGGGTGTTAATCACATAAAGATGTGAACTATTGATGTTAGATCACATGGCGATGTGAACTAGATTATTGACTCTAGTGCAAGTGGGAGACTGAAGGAAATATGCCCTAGAGGCAATAATAAAGTTATTATTTATTTCCTTATTTCATGATAAATGTTTATTATTCATGCTAGAATTGTATTATCCGGAAACATAATACTTGTGTGAATACATAGACAAACTAAACGTCACTAGTATGCCTCTACTTAACTAGCTCGTTAATCAAAGATGGTTATGTTTCCTAACCATAGACATGTGTTGTCATTTGATTAACGAGATCACATTATTAGGAGAATGATGTGATTGACATGACCCATTCCATTAGCTTAGCACCCGATCGTTTAGTATGTTGCTATTGCTTTCTTCATGACTTATACATGTTCCTATGACTATGAGATTATGCAACTCCCGTTTGCCGGAGGAACACTTTGTGTGCTACCAAACGTCACAACGTAACTGGCTGATTATAAACGAGCTCTACAGGTGTCTCCAAAGGTAAATGTTGGGTTGGCGTATTTCGAGATTAGGATTTGTCACTCCGATTGTCGGAGAGGTATCTCAGGGCCCTCTCGGTAATGCACATCACATAAGCCTTGCAAGCATTGCAACTAATGAGTTAGTTGCGAGATGATGTATTACAAAACAAGTAAAGAGACTTGCCGGTAATGAGATTGAACTAGGTATTGAGATACCGACGATCGAATCTCGGGCAAGTAACATACCGATGACAAAGGGAACAACATATGTTGTTATGCGGTCTGACCGATAAAAATCTTCGTAGAATATGTGGGAGCCAATATGAGCATCCAGGTTCCGCTATTGGTTATTGACCGGAGACATGTCTCGGTCATGTCTACATTGTTCTCGAACCCGTAGGGTCCGCACGCTTAAGGTTTCGATGACAGTTATATTATGAGTTTGTGCATTTTGATGTACCGAAGTTTGTTGGGAGTCCCAGATGTGATCACGGACATGACGAGGAGTCTCGAAATGGTCGAGACATAAATATTGATATATTGGAAGTCTATATTTGGATATTGGAAGTGTTCCGGGTGAAATCGGGATTTTACCGGAGTACCGGGAGGTTACCGGAACCCCCCGGGAGGTATATGGGCCTTAGTGGGCTTTAGTGGAAGAGAGGAGAGGTGGCCTGGGCTGGGCCGCGCGCCCCTCCCCCCTAGTCCAAATAGGACAAGGAGAGGGGGGCTGCGCCCCCCCTTCCTTCTCTCTCTCCTCTTTCCCCCTCCCGAATCCTATTCCAACTAGGAAAGGGGGAATCCTACTCCCGGTGGGAGTAGGACTCCTCCTGGCGTGCCCTCCTCCTGGCCGGCCGCACCCCCCCTTGATCCTTTATATACGGGGGCAGGGGGCACCCCTAGACACACAAGTTGATCCACGTGATCATATTCTTAGCCGTGTGTGGTGCCCCCTTCCACCATAATCCTTGATAATATTGTAGCGGTGCTTAGGCGAAGCCCTGCGACGGTAGAACATCAAGATCGTCACCACGCCGTCGTGCTGACGGAACTCTTCCCCGACACTTTGCTGGATCGGAGTCCGGGGATCGTCATCGAGCTGAACGTGTGCTAGAACTCAGAGGTGCCGTAGTTTCGGTGCTTGATCGGTCGGGCCGTGAAGACGTACGACTACATCAACCGCGTTGTGCTAACGCTTCCGCTGTCGGTCTACTCGGGTACGTAGATCACACTCTCCCCTCTCGTTGCTATGCATCACCATGATCTCGCGTGTGCGTAGGAATTTTTTTGAAATTACTACGTTCCCCAACAGTAATAAAGTCATTTAACTGATCGTTAATGCTGCAGAGTGAATGCCTGACCGTTGCTATCTGGAGTGACTTTAGACCTTCCATACTCCAAGTGGTTCTTGTACGGCCGAGTGATGATATACTAGTCGAATCGAATTGGGATATCCGAGTGGATATGTTGCTTGAGGTGATTCGAGTCGGTAGAATTTGCTGTCCTTTGATTGTCTTTGACCGTAGCGCAGTGTTCTTGGGTGGGGTGCTTAGATCAGGTCTATTACCCTACCCTAGGTACACAGCATCGTCATTACCCCGAATGGTTCTGGGTTCGAGTGGAAAATGGAGTTGATGATGGTTCCGACCCAACCTTTATGCTGCGGAAGCATATTACTGGATTGGTGAACCATGAAATAGCTTCGACTTCATTTTGAGTCGCCTTGAGCCATTTAGAGATTGTTGAGTGAAATTTCTGCTGATGAGTTTTGACTACTAGTGTTGCATAAAATCTTCGGTATGATTGACTACTCTGCCATTTTCGGATCTGGCGGGGATTCAAAATTTGGGGAAGCGCACGGGGCGAAGAGGGTCGTGGTAATCGGAGTAGATTAGGCAGGGCCACCTTTTTCGCCATGTACTGCGCGCATGCCTGTTGCGGGATTTGACAAGATCGTCTGGGTCCACCAGTCAGTCACTCGGGGAATGGGGCCATATAAGGCGGAGTTGATGCTTTCATGTTGTGCACCCCATTCTCCCCTTTCCTCCTCTGCTCCACTTTGCTTCCGCCTCTGCTCTCGGCGCCGCCGCCCAGCCCGAGCTCGATCTACCACAATGGGGAAGGACAAGACCGTTGCTCTGGAGCGCACAAAGAAGGCTACGGCGAAAGCGAAGGGGAAGAAGACTAGCCGAGGTGGGTCGTCGTCGAGATCTGCTCTGCCGCCCGGCTGGATTCAGGGCGACTGGATCCGGTCGACGATCTTGAAAGAAGACATGGAGGATCTGGTTGACGGGGGGCTGATCGCCCACGAGTCCTGGTGGATTCCTGGGGATGAGACTGAGCCGCGACCGCAAGAGGGTGAGTGTGTCCTCCTTGCGACCCATGTCGACCGCGGTTTTTTCTTTGCCTCCCCATCCTTTCTTCTGGAGTTTTCTGGACTTCTTCGGAGCCCAACTTCATCACTTTTCCCCCAATACTATCACATACCTTGCTGCCTATGTGTCCTTGTGCAAGAACTTTCTGGGTTGTCGACCACACTGGGGCCTCTTCAAACACATTTTCACCTGCCGCTCTCAGTCGGTAAAAAAGGCCAATCCGAGTGATGAGAGGACACATGTGATCCAGATGTGTGGGGGTTTAGGGATCCAGATGAGAAACAAAAGCACTTTCCCTGCCATGATTCTTCCTAAGTCAGTCATGGGGTGGCAGTCGACCTGGTTCTATTGTAAGGATGAATCGACCCCGGGTCAGTCGTTTGGTCTTCCTCCATTTTCCACTGAGTGAGTCGAGAAGCCTTCTCCCTTGAGAGTGACTCCAGCGGAGAAAGAGGAGGTTGCTATGCTGGTTGAGCGAGTGGTCCAACTTGTCCGCGATGGCATGACTGGCATGGATTTGTTAGAAGCATTTCTGAGTCGATGCATCCAGCCGCTCCAAGCTCATGACCATCCAATGTAGATGTACTCGGGCGTTGAGGACATCACTCGAATCCACCCAGAGGAAGTCAACGAGGAGACGGTGGCGCTGTGGTTGCAAGGCATCACTAGGAATAAGGACAACCCCAGGGGGTGCAGGAGGGTTCCTCCACTCGACAACACCACTGAACCTGACAAGGTCCAATTCTTTCCTTCCGAGTGTATCTTGGTCTGATATGTGTTAGCTCTTGAAACTGATTGATATCCACTCGACTCTATCCTTTACAGATCTTTACTGAAATGTACTCTATGCCCAACGGAGAGCAGGAGCAGGAGGGAGAGGCGAGCGGGGGTGACATCGGCGACTGGCACTCTGATGGAGGAGGAGACAAGGAGAGCGAGGACTCGAGTAGTGGCGAGGAGGTCGACTCTCCGCCTCGCACAGAAAGGCGCTGCAAACTTAGGCAGGATCCAGCAAACATTCGGGGCAAAATGACTCCTCTGACTGGACAGCCCTCAAAGCGTACTCGGACGTGTTCTCCTGTGCCGACTGAAAAAGCTCCTAAGCAGCCCAAAATCGTGACGTCAAAACCCCGGAAGGCTCTGCCCAAGATTAAAGTGTTTGTCCCCATCGCTTCTGGGTAATTACTGAGCTCAACTCTTTAGTTTTTGCATGTGAGGGAGTCCTGGATTAGGGGGTCTCCGGACAGCCGAACTATATCCTTTGGCCGGACTGTTGGACTATGAAGATACAAGATTGAAGACTTCGTCTCGTGTCCGGATGGGACTCTACTTGACGTGGAAGGCAAGCTAGGCAATACGGATATGTATATCTCCTCCTTTGTAACTGACCTTGTGTAACCCTAGCCCCCTCTGGTGTCTATATAAACCGGAGGGTTTTAGTCCGTAGGACAACATACAATCATACCATAGGCTAGCTTCTAGGGTTTAGCCTCTCCGATCTCGTGGTAGATCAACTCTTGTAATACTCATATCATCAAGAATAAATCAAGCAGGACATAGGGTTTTACCTCCATCAATAGGTCCCGAACCTGGGTAAAACATCGTGTCCCCTGCCTCACTACAAGAAATATGTCAACTTGTGACCACCACTATTGGTCACTGAATGGTCACAAATTTCCATTTGTGACCTTTTTATGACCAAAAACATAAGGTCAAAAGCTGGCCGTCGTAAACTGACTATAGCGACCTTTCTTCTGGAATGGTCGCAAACGTTTATGACCAAAATAAGCCTATTGTTCTGTTTTGGTCACTAGCAACCTCCCCAGTCCACGTAGGCATCCAGCGTGGCAAGCTGATGTGGCACAAGATTCAGCCCGGTCCAATTCAGTTTTCTACATGGGCCCAGCCCATTAATTCAGCCTTTCTATATTTTTTCTGTCAATTTTTGGTCGACTTCATGGGCCTGGCCCAACATTGCAGCCTTTTTTATTATTGGGCCTTGGCCTTTTCGCCTAAATAATTTTATTTCCTTTTTTTATTAAATGGGTCCACCAGTCAGATGGGTCCCAGTTGTCAGGTTTGGGTCTGGTAAGTGAGTCCCATCTATCAGGCTCATATTCTTCATATTTCAACTAGTATTTAACTTGGTAGAAAAAAGCACACATGATACTTCAAATAAGAGCAACCAGATCACGTTGCCAATACATATGACCATGTGTAATATAGTACTTTACAAGATCTACATGTGTAACGAGCTCTACAAGTGTGATACAATACTGCTTTACAAGAAAGTGACGACATGCCGAACTCGCTGGACAACCATAGTGAAGGCTGGGAACAAACAAAACGGCAACATGGCTTCCTCTGTCAGGGCCGCCGGTGCTGCTCCTTCCCCGCCGCCGCCGCACAGGTGAATTTCCTGCACAAGTGAAATTGGACTGAATCTGTAAACTTGTTTATACTCCTGGACTATGTTTGGAACGAATTTGGAGTACAAGGAAACCAAAACAATATCTGGACTGTGTTTGGACTAAATTTGGAGTACTCCTGGACTGAATTTGGATTGACTTTAACTGAAACAATGATCAAGACAACGAATAGTACACAAAACAGGATAGTCCAGAACCATATGTGACGGACCGTACCCCAAAAATAAAGGACTTGGGTGGGTGCTGCAAGCAGAATCAAAACAGTTACATATATCCCTAAGTATTGTTATATGTTAAAAAAACTGCCAACATGACCTGTTAGGCTATTCCATTGTTTTCCAATTGGTTTCAACAAAGTGCTGTGATGTATGTGTCTTAACATAACTCCTAAGAAATGTTCACAACCTGAATTAACTACACTTTTTCTCATTGAAGTGAACACAACAGTAGTTTAATCAACAAAACCATACTTTACTATAGAATGTATCTTCTGAATGCATAACAGGATATGTAGAGAGAGAGAGAGAGAGAGAGAGATCGCCTTGGCAACAACAGATGGTGCGCATCCTTGCCGGACCAGAGCAGCTTGTCCCTGGCCCTCCCCACGGGATGGTACCAAACTGCACACACACCAAGCAAGAGAGCACGCATCAGATCATACTCCCTCTGGTCCTTTTTAGTTCGCATATAAGATTTGACTGAAGTCAAGCCTCACAAAGTTTGACCAACTTTATAAAAAAAAGTGCCAACATTCACAACCTAAAATCAATATCATTAGATTTGTCATGATTTAAAGTTTCATATTATATAACTTTAGCATGGTAGATGTTGATATTTTTTCATATAAATATGGTCAAACTTTGTGAAGTTTGACTTCAGAGAATTCTAATATGCAGAGTAAAAAGGACCGGAGGGAGTATGAGAAAATGAACAAAAAATAGACAGCACGCAAATTTTAAGCTCTGTTTACTGCAGAAATCAAGCATAGGCAGTAGTGCTGCTAGTGTTTCTTTCTGTTGGTTGTGTTGGACATGCAACTCAATTTTGTTTGTTTCAGACTAGCAGACCAACATATATACATGTAAATTGAACTACTACTGCTACTGCTCAGTACATCAGTATCAAAGAGTGGACTTCGGCTACCATATATACATGTACTAATAAACTACTGTACTAGTAAAAGAGGGAACACAAAAGGCATAAATTGGAATAGCAGAGCAGAAGCATGGAAGATGGACAGTTGATCTCTTGGCTAACAACTAACAGCTAAAATCCTCTGGGCTATGACTTCAACCAGGACAGTTGATCTCTTGGCTAACAGCTAACAACAAAGAAGTGCCCATACAGCCAATTTACTGCCCTATAATGATTATAAGAACTAGAAATAAAAGATATATCATAGTACTGAACAGTTGAGCAGTTGCAGATCCATCTAATCATGTGGAAAGTCAGTGAGCAGTTGCAGATCCACCATTGCCACCATCTAGTCACGAGGATTGGAGTCCTCCTCAGTCTTGACACTGAGCTTTTGCTTTCCCATGACCTGCAGATAGGTCACCAACATAAACCATTTGAAATGATTAAACAAGTGCACTGGAAGCAATCTAGATCGGCATACAAACATCCATCTTCGGCAACACTTGAAGCGTAACTACTAAAACAATTATGAACCTGAGACAAGTCGAAGAATCTTACAAGGATAAAATAAGTTACATAAATTCATCAAAATAAAACACTACATCTCTGTTTCTAAACCAGAGAGCCAAGAGAAGAACTATAACAGATGTAGTTCTCTGCCTCAACATGTTGTAATAATATTATCTCTATTGATCCATGTCCATCTGGGTTAATATGAAATGTAAAAAAATTGAATGAGCCAACTTGGTACATCATTACAAATGATTACTTGCTAAGAGAAACAAGTCAAAAAACAAAGCTGCATATAACCACCTAAATATTATGGTCAAGTACTAATTATCAAACTGGCATATCCACTTGTCTGCTACTCCCTATGTAATCAAATGCAAGACATTTTAGGTCACTTCACAGATTTAGTAGTTTGTAAGTAGAAGAATAGAAATTTGAAGAAAAAATGCTGGATACGCACTGAGATCACGGCACATAATAGGTGTTCAAATCAATGGAAAGCAAATGTATTTTGGAGATGGTACCATCCCTCTCTCAGAATAATCAAAGCCCAAAATTACACATGTTGATTGATTGATATGCCAAACAGGGGGATCGGTTGAGGGGCTCACCGCGGTGCGGATGACGAGCTCGGGGAGGCCAGATATGTCGGAGCAGCGAGGGCGACGCGGATCGACGGGGGAAGGCGCGCGGCGGCCGACAGGGAAGAAGCTCGGATCTAGCGATGTGGGGGCGCCCAGCTTGAACTGGTGGCCGTAGTCGATGCAGAGGGGAGCTGCGGAGCTCGTGGACACCTTCCCATGTCGCGGATCCGGCGATGTGTTGGGTGAGGAGGTGCGGATCGACGAGATCCACCCATCATCATCACCCTTCTCGAGGTTCTTGACGCTTGGGTGATGCGGATGCGGTGTTGCGCCTCCTATGGGTGACGCGGATGCGGTGCTACGCCTCCTGCGGGCCCTTGAAGCCGGCCTTGCAGGCCTTCATCGACGGCGGGCCCTTGGAGGGGAGGGGACCTCTAGCCAGGGAGGGGAGGGGAGGGGAGGTGGCGCCGGCGGCGGAGTGGATGCGGTCGCCAGCGGGAGGAGGTGGCCGTGGAGGAGGTGGTCGCCGCGGTCGAATGGATCTGGGATGTAGGGAGAGGGGAGAAGGAGAGGGTAGGGGCGCCGGCTGTGGAGTAGAGGGCGGCGGGGTGGTGGGGGCGGCGGGTCGCCGATGGTGGCGGTGGGGGCGGTGGCAGATCGAGATCGGAGAGGGGGCGGCGGCAGATCGAGATCGGGGAGGGGGCGGCGGCGAGGAGATTGGGACGAGGGAGGAAGGGGGCGACGAGGGGATGTGAGCTAGGGTTTGGCCTGCGGGTGGGGGTATCTCCTTTTCTTTTCTTTTCTTTTTTCTTTTTTCTGTAGATAGATGGATGGATGGATGTGGGATGGAGATATGGATGGATGGACGCCATGTCATCAATCCGTGGACAGAGTTACGATTGGTTCAGAAAATCAGTGATGTAAATTAGTTTTTAAATATTAAAAATAGAGGGATTTTATGAAGTAGCTATCAAAAATATTTTGCAAAAGGGTACCACACAAACTTTCACTAGAGTTAGACCACATTTTATGGATTAGGACCAATTTGCATGCATTTTTCATATTTCTAGCTATTTTTAATCATTTTTTGAGTGGCAAAAATGTTTTTTTGTGAAGAACCAACCAAATAATTGTTGCAAAATTGGACCTAATCAATTTTATAAAATATTAGACCACATTAAATGCACAATTGACCAAATGGTTGGGTGTAAAAAGTTTTGATCCACCTCTCGCGAAAAGACAAATTCCCGCCGGTTCAGCTGGAAGCGGGTCAAATTTGAACTGCAGCTGCCTCATAGTTTGCTCTTTATTTTTTCCAAAAATAATTTCTAGGTACATAAGTATCTATTTAATAAGAGAAACACCAATTTTTTTTCCAAGATTCAACCACTAGCTAGGAACGGTCAAGCCCGCCGTTTTGACCGCATTTTGAAATAGGCATAAAAAATTCAAAAAAAAATCAAAAAATTGGAAAACCTTCGCATTGTGTCATTATATGTGACCAAGTTTCCAGGAAAAATAATATACTTGTAATAAGGAAATTATTTTAGAAAAGTGTTTTCAGAAATGAGCTGTCATGAGTGAAGATTCATGGCTTTCAAGCCAAATGATCAATCTTATGGCCACATTCATGGCATAGTTTGTTCAAATGATCTCATATTGTGCACAAGGGTGCATATTGAAATTCCAAACAATGTTGCCTAAGGGAGTTTTCACTTTCTTAGCACGGAAAATTAATTTTCCATTTTCCAAGTGCCCAAAAGGAGGTTTTTTTGTGAAGGACCTCCAAAATAATTGTTGCAAAATTGGACCAAATCATTTTTCTAAAATACTAGGATATATTTAATGCACAATTGGCAAAATGGTTGGGTGTAAAAAGTTTTGATCCACCTCTCGTGAAAAAGACAAATTTCCGTCGATTCAGCTGGAAGCGGGTCAAATTTGAACTGCAGGCGCCTCATAGTTTGCTATTTATTTTTTCCAAAAATCATTTCTAGGTACATAAGTATCTATTTAATTAGAGAAACACCAAAAAAATTCCAAGATCCAACCACTAGCTAGGAACGGTCATTCCCGCCGTTTTGATCGTATTTTGAAACGGGCATAAAAATTTCAAAAAAAATCAAAAAAATTGGGAAACCTTCGCATTGTGTCATCATATTTGGCCAAGTTCCTAGGAAAAATAACAAACTTGTAATACGGTAATTATTTAAAAAAGTGTTCTCAGAAACGAGCAATCATGTGTGGAGATCAATGGCTTTCAAGCCAAATGATCAATCTTATGGCCACATCCATGGCATAGTTTGTTCAAATGATCTCATATTGTGCACAAGGGTGCATATTTGAATGGCAAACAATGTTGCCTAAGGAAGTTGTCACTTTCTTTGGACGAAAAAACCATTTTCCATTTTTTGAGTGCCCAAAAGGAGGTTTTTTTTGTGAAGGACCTACCAAATAATTGTTGCTAAATTGGACCAAATAATTTTTATAAAATACTAGTCCATATTTAATTCACAATTGACCAAATTTTTGGGTGTAAAAAGTTTTGATCCACCTCTCATGAAAAAGACAAATTTCCGCCGATTCAGCTGGAAGCGGGTCAAATTTGAACTGTAGCTACATTGTAGTTTGCTCTTTATTTTTTGCAAAAATTATTTCTAGGTACATAAGTATCTATTTAATCATAGAAACACCAAAAAAGTTCCAAGATTCAACCACTAGCTAGGAACGGTCATTCCCGCCGTTTTGACCGCATTTTGAAACGGGCATAAAAAATTCAAAAAAAATCAAAAAATTGGGAAACCTTCGCATTGTGTCATTATATGTGGCCAAGTTCCTAGGAAAAATAACAAACTTGTAATACGGCAATTATTTTGAAAAAGTGTTCTCAGAAACAAGCTATCACATGTGGAGATCAATGGCTTTCAAGCCAAATGATCAATCTTATGGCCACATCCATGGCATCGTTTGTTCAAATGATCTCATATTGTGCACAAGGGTGCATATTGGAATGGCAAACAATGTTGCCTAAGTAAGTTTTCATTTTCTTTGGACGAAAAAACCATTTTCCATTTTTGAGTGCCCAAAAGGAGGTTTTTTTGTGAAGGACCTACCAAATAATTGTTGCAAAATTTGACCAAATCATTTTTCTAAAATACTAGGACATATTTAATGTACAATTGACAAGATGATTGGGTGTAAAATGTTTTTATCCACTCTCGTGAAAAAGACAAATTTCCGCCGATTCAGTTGGAAGCGGGTCAAATTTGAACTGCAGCTGCCTCATAGTTTGCTATTTATTTTTTCCAAAAATCATTTCTAGTTACATAAGTACCTATTTAATCATAAACACATGGTTTTGTGGCGATACGTCGAGGTTTGGGTGGTGGCTGAGGGCCCCAACTCTAGAGCGCGTAAACTCGCATGCCCGCCGCGTGGTCACCGCGTGACCGTGGTGTTGCCATGGGTTCTGGGCGGCCTAGGCATGTCTAGTGGGTAGGGCACTCTCCAGGTAGGTGCTAGGAAGAAAATTACAACATAAGATTCTCACGAGGAGACCGATCGATGCTCAAAACATGAATTAGCAGCCAAGTGTTTGATTAGCGGTACGAGAAATGTACATGGCTAATGGGTGTGAGTTTTGGCTGAGGATGATCAGTTACTAAGGAGACCATCTTCACAAATTGTCAGCTCAAAAGGAGGATCCTAGGTGGTACTTGCTTTGCAAACTACCAGACTGGACATGACTACGAATGTTGAAGCTCGGCTCAAAATAATAAATGGATTGAGCTAGCATTTGGTGGAGGATGGTTATTTGGGCATAGGAAAGCACTGTAGAAAATGGATACTATTTGGACATGCCAAAGTGGTACTTCCTTCACAATGCTTTTCTATGGACAAAAACTTGGGAAAACTAGTGAGAGAGATTGGATGAATGAAATGAGCTCAAAATTGGTGTAGGTAAGTTACTTAGGTATGGTCATGCGCTGGTAAGTTTTCAGATCATTTGGGTGAGCCTAGCTAGTACTTACTTCACAAAGCTTCTCTCGAGGTAGAAACTTTGGAAATTTCCCGAGAAAGATTTACTAGGAAAATTGAGCTGAATATTATCATGTGGCAATGGTTTGGGTATGGAAGAGTGCTCGAAAAGTTTGAGGGTAATAGGAGGGGTCTATATAACACTTGCTTTGCAACGTGCCAATTTGGCCATAAAATATAAATTGAACCTGGGCTCACATAGATGATTTAACTGATCTGCAATTTGGAGGAGGGTGATAATTTGGGCATATGAAGGAACTGTATAAATTTCATGTCATTTAGAGATATAAAAAAGGTACTTCCTTCACAATGCTTCTAGGTGGACAAAAACTTTGGAAATTTGCCGAGGAAGATTTGCTAGGCAAATGGAGCTGAATTTTATCATGCGGTAATGATTTGGATAGGAAAAAGTGCCCAAAAATTCCGAGGGCAATCAAGAATATATAAATAGCACTTCCTTCATAAAGTGTTGTTGTGAACAGAATAGGAAAATGAATATTGTTGAATTAGTTTTGAACTAGGCAAGGAAGGATTTTTACATATTTGATGAAGATATGCCCCAAAGAATTTATGAGATTTTTTTGGGAATTTTGGGAATGATAGAAATATAGGTTGCTTCACAACCTAGGGCAAAAACTGCCACATGGACATGACACATAGGCAAAACTGATGAGATGGCGCCTAGTCATCACAACCCACCACAATCTACAAGGCTATGACCATCTATATTGGTCATTAACAACTAGAAATAAGGCAGCGGACTAGCACTGTTTGCTTTGTGACCATTTCGTGTAAGGAAATTACGACCTTTCTGACCAAAATGGTCGCAATGGTTTAGGGTTTGGAGCCCCCTGAACAGCTTTTGACCAATTGGTCTAAAATGGTCATAAATTTATGACCAATTCTTCGAGGGTCACTGACAGAAGGTCATAAGTTGACATATTTCTTGTAGTGCCTCCTGTTACCATCCGCCTTAGACGCACAGTTCAGGACCCCCTACCCGAGATCCGTCGGTTTTGACACTGACATTGGTGCTTTCATTGAGAGTTCCTCTGTGACGTCGCCATAAGGAAGGACGCCTCATCTCATTATTAAAAACAACATTACCGTCGGGGGAGCTCTGGCTATCGGCCAAGCTCTCCGGTTAGGCAGTTTCGTCATGACTGCATGTTCGGCTGCTGCACCGACGATGACTTCTCGGGTCATCAAAAACAGCCTCCACGTCGGCTCAGAATTCGCCGAGCAGATGGATCCAATGGAGCTCTCTTCCCTAAACGAACTCTTGGATCGCTTCGCCGCCTTGGGAGTCGCTACGGACTATGATCGGATTAGGCTTAAACCCGATCAAAGGGAGATTAACTCTCCATCGGTCACCCATCACGTTGCGGTGGTGGAGGAACAATGCGGCAACTCTTCCTCTATTTTGAGAACTAACTATGTCCGGATTCCTGAGCTCTTCGAGCCGGATACCCGCTTATGGGAGCACATCACCCAAGCCCTGAACCTAGAATCAGGCAGCGGGCCAGACTTATCGGGCAGCACTCCAGAACCCGAACTTCCAAGATTGGAAACTCCTCGGCCCCTGGGTCTCAGATCGAGTAGGGGTTCGGACTCAAATCCACCCACCCACCCAGACATAAACGATCTATCCCACATTAGGCAAGAGCCCCATTAAATAGTATATCATTATTGGGCCAGATTCCTCCTTGTGATGAACAAGGTTAAGGACTGTCGCGAGGAAGATGCAATCTCACTTTTCTGCAATAATTGCACGGACAAGGGGATCCTTAACGCCTTAAGTCGCCATGACATATCACGCTTCGCTGACTTGGCGTCCATAGTACGAAAGTACTGTGCGATGGAAATCACCTGGAAAACCGAAACAAAATTTTGGGATAATCCGGCTCCGAATATACACCCAGTCCGAAGTAAAAGGGTGCACTATCATAAGACACCCAAGATAGTTGCAAAGAAACAAAAGCCCTCTACTGGGCATGGAACCGTACTGGAGGGATGGCTTAACGGACCCTGCAAAATTCATAGTACAGCGGATACAATACCAACGCACAGCTTTAGAGCATGTTGGATACTCCGGTAGGTGGCCAAAAGTGGTGAGGATCTTCTTATGCCAAACGCCACAGAGCACCATCCCATGGATAACAATACAGTGTTAACAGTCTTTGAGACCTTCGCGTCAAATAATAGGCGCAAGCGAACACTCCGCAGCATGGTCGAAATCTGCCACGTAGCAGCAATAAATCCATGGAGTGACACGGCTATTACCTTCAATGCCAGTGACGAACCTAAATTTCGAACAACCCGAGCACCAGCCGCACTGGTCCTCAGTCCAATTGTGGACAGCTTTCGACTCACCAAAGTACTCATGGACGGCGGCAGCGGATTAAACCTCATCTATGATGAAACTCTTCAAAAAATGGAAATAGACTGGAACCGCATTGAGCAAAGTAGCACAACCTTCAGGGGAATCATACCCAGCCGGGAGGCACGATGCGCAGGGAAAATCACACTAGATGTGGTATTCGGTACGCCAGAGAACTATAGGTCCGAAGAAATTACATTTCAAGTGGCCCCGTTCAGCAGTGGATACCATGCCCTTTTAGGACGTGAGGCGTTCACGGTCTTCCAAGCCGTACCCCATTATGGGTTCATGAAGCTCAAAATGCCCGGGCCCAACGGAATCATCACCCTCGCCAGTGATCCGGACACAACACTCCGCGCCGAAAACAAAACAGCCACACTGGCCCTCGAGGCATTATCCAAAGCCCTCTCGGCCGAGGAATTAACCATGCTACGCTCCACAGTGGACAGGGACGATGTGATCCTCGATAAGAGATCCAAGCCCACCTCTTTTAAACCAGCGGATGAAATAGTCAAATTCCAAGTCCACCCAACGGACCCTACAAAAACAGCCTCCATCGGGGCACAGTTAAACCCCGCCGTGGACGCCGCACTATGAGAGTTCCTGCGCGAGAATTGGGACATATTCGCCTGGCATCCCTCAGACATGCCAGGAATCCCACGCAGGCTGGCCGAGCATAGCCTCAATATCCTAAAGGGATTCAAGCCAGTCAAGCAGGCTCTTCGGCATTTCTCCGAACCTAAGAGACATGCCATGGGCGAGGAACTAGCCAAGTTATTGGAGGCCGGATTCATCAGAGAAATAAAACACCCGGACTGGCAAGCAAATCTGGTGATGGTACCAAAGAAGGATAAATCCTGGCGCCTTTGCGTCGACTTCAAGGACCTCAATAAAGCTTTCCCAAAGGATCCCTTCCCCCTCCCCCGCATCGATCAAATTATTGATGCTACCGCATGACATGAGTCATTGTGTTTCCTCGACGCATACTCCGGTTACCACCAAATCATGATGGCGGAGTCCGACCATGCCGCAACGGCATTCATCACACCATACGGTCCCTTCTGTTTCAACACAATGCCTTTTCGGCTCAAAAACACCGGTGCAACATATCAGCGCATGATTCAGACATGTCTGGAGAAAAAAATTGGCAAAATAGTAGAGGCATGCGTAGACAATGTGGTCGTCAAAACCAAACACGTCGACTCTTTGATAGACGACTTGAGGCTCACATCAACAACCTCCGAACATACGACATCAAGCTCAGTCCGGAAAAATGCGTTTTCGGCATACCATCCGGAAAGCTCCTGGGTTTCATTGTCTCTAGTAGAGGTATCGAAGCTAATCCGGCCAAAATCCGAGCTTTGTCACAGTTGGCTTCCCCAACAGACCTCAAATAAGTCCAGAAGTTAACTGGATGTGTGGCGGCTCTAAGCCGCTTTATCTCCCGCTTAGGAGAAAATGCTTTACCCCTTTATTGCCTCCTTCGGTGCACCGAACACTTCGAGTGGACGGACGCTGCTACAGCCGGATTGGAAGAAATAAAGGCCATTTTGGCAACCAACCCAATCCTGGCCGCGCCAAACATCGGTGAACCAATGCTGTTGTACATTGTGGCAACTCATCAAGTTGTAAGCGCAGTGCTCATTGTCAAACGAGAAGCTGACGGACATAAATTCCCTCTTCAAAAGCCGGTATACTATGTATCCACTGTCCTCACTCCATGCAAATCACGGTACCCACATTATCAAAAGATAGCCTATGCGGTATTCATGGCATCCCAGAAGCTGCGACACTACTTTCAAGAGTGTTCGATTACAGTATCCTCAGAAGTGCCACTTAATGATATTATAAACAACCGCGACGCTACGGGCCGGATTGCTAAATGGGCCATTGAGCTCCTCCTATTCGACATAACATACAAACCTCAATGAGCCATTAAGTCGCAAGTATTGGCCGACTTTGTCGCCGAATGGACGGAGGCCGAACTCCCTAAAGAGTACGGCACATACTCCAATTGGATCATGCACCTCGACGGTTCTAAAATGATGGCTAGTCTAGGGGCTGGCGTCGTCCTGACGTCCCCAACCGGAGATACTGTTCAGTACGTACTACAAATATTGTATACAGACTCTAACAACGCAGCCGAATACAAAGCTCTGTTGCATGGTCTTCGGATGGCAGTCTCCATGGGCATTCAACACCTGGAGGTGCGTGGGGATTCAAACCTCACAATATCCCAAATAAATGGAGACTTTGACGCCAAGGATCCCAAAATGGCGGCCTACCGAAACGCCGTCCTAAAAATGCCAGCTCGGTTCGAGGGGCTCGAATTTCACCATGTGGCTCGGGAAAACAATCAGGCGGCCGATATCCTCACCCGCATCAGTGCAAAACGCGATGCAGTCCCCCCAACATATTTCTGGAGAGGTTGTTCAAGCCATCCGTAGTATGGGAAGGGGACACCGATAACAATAGTCCAGACCCGGCCAAAATACCCGATATCGAACACTCTGGCACAATCGGAGGCTCCGCCACCGAAATAACACCTTCAGCCCACGTAATAATGGCCATAATAGCCCCATGGACAGAACCATTCCTGGCCTAACTAACTAGGCAGGAACTTCCGGAGGACCAAAATGAGGCACATTGCATAGTGCGGCGATCTAAGGCCTACAGGGTCCATGAGGGAGAATTGTATAAAAAAAGCACTACCGGAGTCCTTCAAAGGTGCATCTCCGAAGAGGAAGGGCGGAACCTTTTGGCTGAAATTCACGCCGGACTCGGCGGTCACCACGCCACAGCCCGGGCTCTTGTAAGCAAGGCCTTCCGTACAGGATTCTATTAGCCAACGGCCCGGGCAGATGCACATGACTTGTTCCAACGTTGCGCCGGTTGCCAGCTCTTTGCAAATCAAAGCCACATGCCACCCGCCGCCCTCCAAACAATCCCCATTATGTGGCCCTTCACGGTCTGGGGGCTTGACATGGTTGGACCCGTTAAAGGGGGAACCCACAAGAAAAAATACTTACTGGTCATGGTGGATAAATTCACCAAATGGATAGAGGCCAAACCTGTTAAAATAGCCGAATCTGGACCGGTGATAGGCTTCATATCTGGGGTCATACTCCGTTATGGCGTCCCCCACAACATCATCACGGACAACGGCACGAACTTCACTACCAATGAGGTAAAACTCTGGTGCAGTAAAATGGGCATCAAGCTCAATTATGCTTCAGTCTATCACCCACAAACCAACGGCCAAGTTGAGCGAGCAAACGGTCTTATAATGAGCGGCATTAAACCCAGATTAGTGTGTTCCTTAACGGAGTCTAACACACACTAGGTAGAGGAGCTCGACTCCGTACTCTGGGGGCTGCGGACCACGCCGAACCGTAGTACCGGATATACACCCTTCTTTATGGTGTACGGCGCAGAGGCAGTTTTGCCCTGCGACATAATTCATGACTCACCTCGGGTGCGCATGTACGAAGAAAGAGAAGCCGAGCTCGATCGGCAGGACAGTCTGGACACCCTGGAGGAGGAGCGCGACGTAGCAAAAGCCCGTTCCGCATTTTATCAGCAACAGGCTCGCAGATACCAAAGCAGATAAGTACGAGCCAAAACTTATAACGTTGGCGAACTAGTTCTACGCCTGCCGGATAAGAAAAAGAACAAGCTCGAGCCCAAATGGGAAGGTACCTTCATTATTGACCAAGTTCTGACCGGTGGAGCGTACCGACTGCGGGATGCATCAACTAATCGACTCGAGCCGAACCCATGGAACGCGGCCAGGCTCCGAAGATTCTACGCCTAGCGCCGGACTCTATGTTCGTCCCCTTCCTCTGTCCATTTTTTGCATATACATTATTTGTCTTGTTTTTCTTCCTTTCTTTCTTTTATTCTTTCTCTAGGACTTCAAGGGCCAAGTTGTGCCTTGCTTGCACACTATAGATGCGCTAGCTGCGCTCGTCATACCCGGGGGCTTCTTTCACAGAAGCTTAATTATTTATCTGGGCCTAATACCCTGCACATGTGTTATGCTTCCGCATGTACCTTTTTTCGCCATTATATGCATCGATATGACTTAAGTTTTGGCCAAGCTGGGTTGCCTGCCTCTTGTATTTATACCCTACATTCCCGTTAATTCGGCTAGGGCATAAGGGGAGCACCTCTGCGATTGTTACTGTCGGGTTAGCCGGATGTGTACCTCAGACTGGGTGAAGCCAAAAGCTAGCGTTCTTAAGGGAATATTCGGTCGGTGAACAAAAGATGATTTTTTATTTTCCATATCTGCCCCCAGATGTTTTTTCCTGCTTTCTTATTGCAGTCCGGACATGCACTTTAGGGCATGCATACCCAGGGAAAGGAACCCTTAACGGAACTATTCTCCCTGGAAGATGTTTCTTACTACCCATGTAATATAACATAACTAGTTGGGCACTTGTCCGTTCAAGCACTAATGACCCCTACGCCTGGTATCCACGCATACCCCGGTTCTTATATAACTGAGCGGGTATTCGGATACACTCCGAACTATCGGGTCCCGAGGTTGAAGCGAAAAGGTCCGCCAAGACAAATGATCTACAATCCGACTAGAAGGCATTATACATGTCACTTCAATTACATAGTCATGCAGACTGACTAAATTCCTCTTCTATACCATCCAACAGGCGGTCTAGCCTACAATCCCGTTGGGAATACTTTGCAGCTAATTCTACTTGCCCATAAACTAAGCTAACAGGGATCTCTTTTCCGTCGGGCCCCACTGGTCCAACCTCGGCCATGTGATTTAGGTCAGCCTTGGTATACCGCGTCTTCACCATGGCCCAGGCTTCTCTGGCACCTTGTCGGCAGGCCGATATCTTCCATAATCGTAAGCACCGCCGTGCTCCCTTGAGCTTCTCCGTAAGCTCAGCAATGCCCTCTGGCAGGGAGACGGATGGCCACAAGGCCTGGGCAACACCTTGCATCACCTGCCGAACTTGTTCGTGCAGATGTGAGAGCTCGGATAGAAGATCACCGCAGACCCGGGCATTTCCTCCGCAGGACGACCCGTCAGCATACCTACAGACATAACGCTGTCAGTCGGCTTCTTCGTCGAACTCCTTCAAAAGGATTCGTTCAAGCACTTACTGAAAATGCCGCGCAGAAGCCGCTTATTCTCCTTCTCGGAGTCTACAAGCTGGGCGCGAACGTCTTTTAGTTCCATGCTCAGCTTGATATTGGCGTCTTGCAGATTGTTTTTATACCGCCTAACCTCAGTCAGCACGCGTTTGCCAGCCTCTAGCTATTGCATGACATGCTGGTCCTCCGGATTTTCTTGGATTCATCTGCAACATCTATTGTTAGATCTGCAGCGCTGCACACTATATGGTAACCATCATTCTTTAAAGTAAATGTTACCAGCGGGAGACTTTTTCGGTTCCTGCAATGCGGCAACAGCAGCCCGATGTTGGGTCTTGCATTCCTCCAGCTCCTGTAACAGCCTAGTATTCTTCTCTGTAAGAACCTGCACAATAAAGATGATCCTTAAATCAGTTCTGCTAACTGTTTCAAGTCTCAGGGGCTACTGATACATATAAATGATCAGATTTACTTACCCGTACATCCTTTGCATACTGATCCGTGGCTCTGGCTAGACCATCTTGAGCAGCACGGAGGTACGCCCCTCCAGAATTGAAGGCATCAAATGCCTCTGGTCAGAAACAAGCGTCATGGAGTATGGCCCGGCGGCGCCTATGATTCATGGCGCTTTCCACTTCTGAGTTTGTAGCGGATAATCTATCCGCATCCTCTATAGGGGGATTATCCGGCGCCCGCCCCATATCGGCTTCCGCCTCTATGTCCGGTCCTGGCGCCCGACTGGTGGAAGCGTGATTGGCAACATCGCTGGACATATTCCAGCGAGCGTTTTTTTGTTAAAGAAACATGGGCATCATTACATTTCGAGAAAGACGACAACCACGGAGCTGGGTTTTTGTTATACCTTTGCGCCGGCGTCTCCGTCCTGACCACCTTCCTTTTTGGCCTAGCCGGCCTCGGTGCCTCTTGTTGGCGAGTTGCCGCGGGTTCGGCAGGGCGTCCCGAATGCCTTCCCTGTAAAAATGCCATATGTATATGGTGGGTGAAGTGTCTAAAAGGGGATCCTAGTTTTTGGAGTTGGGATTTTTTGGTTTTTCTTACGTGCGATGCAGGGAGCAATCCGGGATAGTCAGCCGTAATGGCCACCATGGCATCATCGCAGCTTAACTGATAGAACTGCCGGTCTATCAGCTCCACGAATATAACCGGATCTTCTTCAAGTCCGGAGTCGAGGGCCCGGTCAGGGTCCTCTGGTTGTGGAGAAGGGCTGCTGACCTCCTTATGGCTTTTCGCAATTCCTGCCGCAAAGTGGCAAGGTGAATACTTACGACAAAGAATGTGGGAAAAATGGCAGTAACGATATATAACTTACCCAACTTGGAGGATTGTACATGGAGAATCCATCCCGTGGCTTGATGTGGGTGAACTCCTCTTCCTCTCCATTGAACAATTCAGACAGAATTTTTGCTAAAGCGGCAGCATTGTCCAGACCCTTATGTCCGCAGCGGGTGGCATCATCTGCCCCGTTAAAACACCACAAGGGGTGCCCACGATATTGAAGTGGTTGCACTCTCCGCATTATGCAAATCGACATAACTTCGATTACTGTCAATCTTGATTGAGCCAGTGCTTTAATCCGGTTCATCAGATAGAGGACTTCTCCATTGTCTTCCACCCAGGGGCTCTGTGGGCGCCAACTTCGGCGTTTCTTCAGAGGAGCATTGTTGAACTCAGGAAGACCCCGCCAAACAGGGTCCAGAAGGGGAACGTCCTCCATATAAAACCATTCTGAAGGCCAGTCTTCGGACGACTTCTTTGGGGTACCGGACAGGTACCCGGTACCGGCGATGCGCCATATTTCGGCTCCGCCCACTTGATAAAGTGACCCCATCTATGTGTGAGGGATGAGGCAAAATAGCATTTTCCACAGCTGGAAGTGAGCCTCGCAGCCCAGGAACAACTCGCAGAGAGCAACATAGTCGGCGATATGTAGAATGGAGGCAGGGGTGAAATTGTGTAATTGGAGGCCGTAGAACTCCAGGAGCCCGCGGAGGAATGGATGAATTGGAAATCCGAGTCCCCTTAATAAGTAAGGAACAAGGCAGATCCGTTCCCCCATAGAGGGACAGTGAAAGTTCTCTGCTTGCTCCCCGCCATTGTAGGTGGCAAGCCCGGCTCCAACGGGCACCATATACGCCGGAGGGAGAAATCCCTTAGTCTACAGTTCAACTAATCGACTGTGCGGGACTGAACACCTCTCCCAATCACCAAGCTTAGGGCCACGGGGGCGGGAGGAGGAGCTGCGGAGGTCGGCCATGCTAGAATGGATCTTTCCAAAACGTGCTCTGATGGATTCTCGCTAGGGGAGGATGGTATGGATCGGATCTAAGAATCCCCATCCCTTTAATAGAAAATTTATTTATCTGGCTAGGGGGCGAATGTAAAAACGCCCTGGTGCTTCGTATTCATTCGACGCGTGGGAGATAGCCCTTATTGGGCACATAAGCCAAGAGGTTTAACATTTATGAGGCCGGACACTGCTTACGAACACTTGAAAATTGGAGAAGAACCTGCCTTGCAATGCCGAAGACAACACTGCGCGCCGGACTCATCGTCATTGAAGCCTGGTTCAGGGGCTACTGAGGGAGTCCTAGATTAGGGGGTCTCCGGACAGCCGGACTATATCCTTTGGCCGGACTGTTGGACTATGAAGATACAATATTGAAGACTTCGTCTCATGTCCGGATGGGACTCTACTTGGCATGGAAGGCATGCTAGGCAATACAGATATGTATATCTCCTCCTTTGTAACCGACCTTGTGTAACCCTAGCCCCCTCCGGTGTCTATATAAACCGGAGGGTTTTAGTCCGTAGGACAACATACAATCATACCATAGGCTAGCTTCTTGGGTTTAGCCTCTCCGATCTCGTGGTAGATCAACTCTTGTAATACTCATATCATCAAGAATAAATCCAGAAGGACATAGGGTTTTACCTCCATCAAGAGGGCCTGAACCTGGGTAAAACATCGTGTCCCCTGCCTCCTGTTACCATCCGCCTTAGACGCATAGTTCGGGACGCCCTACCCGAGATCCGCCGGTTTTGACACCGACATCATGACTCAAACTTTGGTCGATTCACTTTCTTGTTTTGACCGAGTGAATTCTGAATTTTGTAGTGCTGCCTATGAGACTTCTATTTACCAAGATGACGATGATGAGGAGATGGAAGACGCGGTCACCTCATATGCAGGTATAACTCTTTGTCGTTCTTTCATTACTTAATCTACTCTTTTGACGGTCGAGTGAACTTCTGTAATTGATTGCTTTGCAGCTCCACCCAATGTCATTGAACTTCCAGATGATGACGAAGACGTGCCGCAGCAGGCCATGGGAAGGAGGGGCAAGGCTTCGAGCAAGAAGGCATCCGCTGGCCAAACGTCTCAATCGATGCCAGTGACGGAGCCAGTGGTTCAATAGCCTGGAGATGCGAACCGGACTTCTGTCACCTTTGTTGTTCCAGTGTCGAGTGAACGCCCTTCATCGTCGACTGTGCTAGTCCCTGCTTCATCTGTTCAACGCCACGCCTCAGATTCTCAGGCTACCGCAACTGAAGCACCGACTTCGTTCTTCACCACCCATCATGTCTCGGAGGACCAGGCAAGCGCCGCTGCATAAGCCATATGCCAAGTGGGCCTGATGATGGAGCGGGTGAAGACCGTGCACGAGAATAGTCATGTTGCTTATGATGCCAGTGCAGCCCTCTGAGCCAATGTCCAGGTAAGTTCGTTTTCGACTGAACTCCTATCTTGACGCTTGTTCTGTTAGGATATGCTACCCGAAAAAACTCTTCTTTGTGCATCCATCTGTTAGTCTGCACTTCGCATCTGCACACCCACTGGGTGTTTCAATTTATGTCGAATAATTTTTCCAGTTGAGTCGACTAGGTTATGTCGATTGTAGTTTTTGGACTAGTGGGGGCACACAGAGTGCACCCACTGGGTGTAGTCCCCGAGGCCATCATCGAATGTGTGATTCGGCGGGGGCCTTGATAAAAATATCTTATCCTTCAATTCTTCCACTCGGTCTGGGCGGACCATGTCGAGTGGAACCTGAACCAGTGGGGGCACGCAGAGTGCACCCACTGGGTGTAGTCCCCGAGACCGCGGTCGACTGCGGGCAGTCGGTTGGGGTCTGAGAATGACTATTGCTGGCCGTCGTGTTCTTTTTCTTCTTCCACTCAGTCTGGGCGGACCATGTCGAGTGGAATCTGAACAAGTGGGGGAACGCTAAGTGCACCCACTGGGTGTAGTCCCCGAGACTACTGTTGAATATTTGATTCTGCAGTAGTCTTAGAGTTCTTTTCACTCGGAAGCGAATAATCTTTGATTCTGTCCACTAATGTATCTTTTTGCTGACTGCAGAAATCTTGTGAGCTCATCTCCAAGTTTGTCGATTTCGAGGAGAAGTAGAGACAGCTCAACCTTGACTTGGAGTTGGCTAATCAGAACTTGCAAAAAGCCAAAAACGAAGCAGCTGGTACGGAAGGTAACAACCTGTCAATTGTCAATCTTGACCATCCCACAAGCTATCTCCTCGTTCTTCTCTCTGACCCGAGTGTATATTTTTCATAGAAAATGAAGCAAGCTCTGGTACAAAAGGACCTTGATCTTGCTGCTGCGCAGAAGGAGGCTAAGGAGAAAACAACACTCACCAATAAGAAGCTGGCTTCAGTCGGGGCGCTGGAGGAAGATAACGCCAAGCTTAAGGCATCTCTTACCGAAGCCAACAGAGAAGTGACCCGTCTGAAGAAAGACAAAGTTGCTTTGGACGAGAAGATTGAAGGCATTTCTCGTAAGAGAAATGACCTGGAGGCTTATCTGGGGGCACTCGCCAAGAAGTTATTCCTTATGCTCGAACACATTTTTCCTTATCCGATTGTTTAGCTATCGTCAATTCACCATAAAACCGTCGACTCATTATATCTTTGCGTTTGTAGAATTCTGTCAAAACTTTGAGGAAGAAACTGGGCGGATCGAGACATGCCTGGACCCTATTCTTTCCCCTATCGGTGATGAAGCTGCCATGAATGTGCTCTGACTGGAATCCCGTATTGCCAGTGTTACAGACTACCTTGCTCGCTTGAAGGTTGTGGTGTCGCGGATTGACTCAGCGCTTTGGCCACGGGAGATGCTCCAGAATGACCTCGAGTCTTTGATTACTCGACTCGATGAGATCCCTGGTCGAGTGCAGGAGTGGAAGAAGTCATCTACTTGCTGCGGTGCTGATGTAGCTCTTTCTCTTGTGCGCGTCCATTGCAAGGAGGCCAAGGAAGAAAATTTAGCAGCGATCAAGGTTGCCAACACCAAGAAACTTGACTTCCGGTCCTTCATGGAGACCTTCATTGCTGCCGCTACACGAATTGCAGACGGAATCGACCTGGAAGAGTTCGTCGAGCCTGCTAGTCCTTCTCCCGCAGAGTGAACAAACTTTTTATGATCTGATTAAATTTGCCTCAGTATGCCGAGTGGTTTTGTAACCGTTAAAACTCCTTCAGGCCGGATGCCCGAGTACTTTAAACTGCTGTCTGGAATCTCGTAGGATTTATCTTGATTTTGTCGCTTTTGAATCTCTTGACTTTGAGTGGAATTTGATTCTTCAACCTGAATTGCTACTGACTTTGTGGTGCAGCTCAGTCGAGTGGATCATGGAGAAGGGCACTCAGTGTCGTCCATGATCTGCACCTCGTCGTCCTTGCGGATCGGGATGGAGCGGATGTTGTATTTGTGCCGCAGCTCTGAGGATAAGGTCGCGGTCGACCTGCACCTCGTCGTCCTTGTGGATAAGGATGTAGCGGATGTTGTATTTGTGCCGCAGCTCTGAGGATAAGGTCGCGGTCAACCTGCATGTCGTCGTCCTTGCGGATTAGGATGGAGCGGATGTTGTATTTGTGCCGCAGCTCCGAGGATAAGGTCGCGGTCGACCTGCACCTCGTCATCCTTGCGGATAAGGATTTAGAATGTTTTAAACTTAAGCGAGTACTGAACTGCAGCGAAGCCCCCGAGTGGGAGAGTTGCTCTCCACTCTGTGGGATTTTTTGAACTTAGGTGAGTACTGGACTGCAGCTAAGCCCCCGAGTGGGAGGATTGCGCTCCACTTGATAGGATTTTTTGAACTTAGGCGAGTACTGGACTACAGCTAAGCCCCCGAGTGGGAGGATTGCTCTCCACTCGGTAGAATTTTTTAAACTTAGGCGAGTACTAGACTGCAGCTAAGCCCCCGAGTGGGAGGATTGCTCTGCACTCGATAGGATTTTTTAAACTTAGGCAAGTACTGGACTGCAGCTAAGCCCCTGAATGGGAGGATTGCTCTCCACTCGATAGGATTTTTTAAACTTAGGCGAGTACTGGACTGTGGCTAAGCCCCTGAGTGGGAGGATTTCTCTCCACTCGATAGGATTTTTCAAACTTAGGCGAGTACTAGACTGCAGCTAAGCCCTCGAGTGGGAGGATTTCTCTCCAATTAGTAGGATTTTTCAAACTTAGGCGAGTACTGGACTGCAGCTAAGCCCCCGAGTGGGAGGATTGCTCTCCACTCGGTAGGATTTTTTAAACTTAGGCGAGTACTGGACTGCAGCTAAGCCCCCAAATGGGAGGATTTCTCTCCACTCAGTAGGATTTTTTAAACTTAGGCGAGTACTGGACTGCAGCTAAGCCCCCGACTGGGAGGATTGCTCTCTACTCGATAGGATTTTTTAAACTTAGGTGAGTATTGGACTGCAACTAAGCCCCCGAGTGGGAGGATTGCTCTCTAGTCGATATGATTTTTCAAACTTAGGCGAGTACTGGACTGCAGCTAAGCCCCCGAGTGGGAGGATTTCTCTCCACTCAGTAGGATTTTTCAAACTTAGGTGAGTACTGGACTGCAGCTAAGCCCCCGAGTGGGAGGATTGCTCTCCACTCAGTAGGATTTTGTTTTTTTGAAACTTAGGCAAATCGGATTCGCGGCTAAGCCACCCACTGGGGGATTTTGGACACATGTATAAGTAATAACAACCATTTAGGAGACTGCAAAACCATGTCTTTGATAAACAAATTGAAAGGTACTTCTTATTACATCTCGACAATCTGAATGCTTAAGTGTTAAACTGGCGGAGAAGCTCTGCATTCTAGGCGCGCGGCTCATCTTTCTTGTGTTCCACATCGTACAGGTGATATGCACCATTTTGGAGCACTTTGGTGATGATGAAGGGGCCCTACTAGGCGGGAGCAAGCTTGTGTGGACGTTGCTGATCCAGTCGGAGAACCAGGTCCCCCTTCGGAAATGCTCGACCTCTTACATTCCTAACATGGAACCAACGAAGGTCTTGCTGATAGATGGTTGACCTGATCAGGGCCATCTCTCTCTCTTCTTCTAAAAGATCAACATCGTCTTGACGGGCTTGTTCTGCTTCTTCCTCCGAGAAGATCTCCACTCGCGGGCATTATGGAGTAAATCAGTCGGTAGCACGGCCTCGGCTCCATAAACCAGGAAGAAGGGAGTCCGGCCAGTCGACCAACTTGGCGCTATCCTCAGGCCCCACAGTACTGAAGGTAACTCATCCACCCAGGCACCAGCTGCATGTTTGAGGTCTCGCATCAATCTGGGCTTCAACCCTTGTAAGATCAAACCATTTGCTTTTTCTGCTTGTCCATTCGACTGAGGGTGAGTGACTGAAGCGTAGTCCACACGGGTTCCCTGGGAAGCGCGGAAAGCTCTGAACTCATTTGAATCAAAATTTGAACCATTGTCCGTGATGATGCTGTGCGGGACTCCATATCTGAATATTAACTCTCTGACGAAGCTGACGGCAGTTCTTGAATCAAGATTCTTGATGGGTTTGGCTTCAATCCATTTAGTGAACTTGTCGACTGCAACAAGCAAGTGAGTGAGACCACTTCTGCCAGTCCTCAAGGGTCCAACCATATCCAGCCTCCAAACTGCAAATGGCCAGACGAGTGGAATGGTTTTCAAGGCTAAAGCAGGCTTGTGAGACATGTTCGAGTAGAATTGGCATCCCTCACATTTGTCAACTATTTCCTTTGCCATTTCATTTGCTCGTGGCCAGTAAAAACCCGCTCGGTATTCTTTGGCCACAATTGTCCGAGAGGACGCATGGTGACCATAGGTCTCCGAGTGGATATCATTAAGAATCATTCGACCCTCCTCTAGGGTGATGCATCGCTAGGCAACTCCAGTCACACTTTCCCTGTACAGTCGACCACTTATCACGGTGAAGGCTTTAGATCGACGGACAATCTGTCGCGCTTCATCTTCATCTTCTGGCAATTCTTTCCAGAGAATATGTGTGATATACGACACAGTCGAGTCAGGAATGATGACCAGAAGTTCCATGACTAGGTCCACCACGGCTGGGATTTCAACTTCAGTCGGATTAGTGGAACTCTTAGGTTGCAGGGGCTCTTCTGCAAGGGATCCTCTTGAAGTGATGGTGTGTGAAGATGTTCCAAAAACACATTGATGGGAATGGGCTCTCGCTTGGAACCTATTTTTGCTAGGTCATCCGCTGCCCGGTTCTTCAGTCGGGGAATGTGGTGGAGCTCTAGACCTTCAAACTTCTTTCCAGTTTTCTTACTGCATTACAATAACTAGTCATAGCTGGACTTCTGACATCCCACTCCTTCATCACTTGATTGACCACCAAATCTGAGTCACCGTAGACCATTAGGCGACGGACGCCGAGTGAAATGGCCATTCACAACCCGTACAAAAGTGCTTCATATTCAGCTTCATTGTTGGAGGAATCAAAGTGAATCTGAAGGACATAACTAAGTTTGTCGCCTCATGGGGATACCAGAACTACTCCAACGCCAGAACCATTCAACATCTTGGATCCATCAAAAAACATAGTCCAATGTTCCGAGTGGACTTTAGTCGGTTGCTGTTGCTCAATCCACTCGACAAGGAAATCTGCTATTGCATGGGACTTGATTGCTTTCTTTGCATCAAACTTGATATCCAACGGAAGGAGTTCAATCGCCCACTTTGCAACTCGACCAGTTGCATCTCTGTTGTTCAGAATTTCTAACAATGGAGCATCGCTGACGACTGTGATAGAGTGATCCAAGAAATAATGTGCCACTTTCTTTGAAGTCAAATAAATTCCATAAACAAGCTTATGATAATGTGGGTATCTCTGCTTGGACGGAGTTAAGACTTCAGAAATATAGTCCACTGGGCGCTTAACCTTGTAGGCTTTACCTTCTTCTTCCCGCTCGACTATGAGTACTATACTGACAACTTGTGCAGTGGCTGCAATGTAAAGCAGTAAAGGCTCTTTGCTGATTGGAGCAGCGAGCACTAGCTGGGTGGAAAGCAGGGTTTTGAGCTATGCAAACGTTGCGTCAACTTCAGGAGTCCACTTGAACTTATCAGATTTTTTCATCAATCGGTAAAGAGGCAATGCCTTTTCACCGAGGCGAGAGATGAATCGACTCAAGGCGGCCAAACAACCAGTAAGCTTCTGAACATAGTGTATGCGCACATGGCTTTTCATTTGGAGTATTGCGCCAACTTTCTCTGGGTTAGCATCGATCCCACGTTCGGAAATGAGGAAATCGAGTAACTTTCTGATGACCCACAAGTGTAGGGGATCTATCATAGCCTTTTCGATAAGTAACAGTGTCGAACCCAACGAGGAGCAGAAGGAAATGATAAGCAGTTTTCAGTAAGGTATTCTCTGCAAGCAGTGAAATTATCGGTAACAGATAGTTTTGTGATAAGTTAATTTGTAACGAGTAGCAGGTAATAAAAGCAAATAAGGTGCAGCAAGATGGACCAATCCTTTTTGTAGCAAAGGACAAGCATGGACAACTCTTATATGAAGGAAAGAGCTCCCGAGGACACATGGGAATTATCGTCAAGCTAGTTTTCGTCACGTTCATATGATTCACGTTCGGTACTTTGATAATTTGATATGTGGGTGGCTGGTGCTTGGGTACTGTCCTTACTTGGACAAGCATCCCGCTTATGATTAACCCCCATTGCATGCATCCGCAACTACAACATAAGTATTAAGGTAAACCTAACCATAGCATGAAAAATATGGATCCAAACGACGAAACCCTCCATCACAGCGTCGATACTACAATGGTGAAGTGTCATGTAGTCGACGTTCACATGACACCACTAGAGGGATGACAACATACATCTCATCAAAATATCGAACGAATAGCAAATTCACATGACTACTTAGAGCAAGACTTCTCCCATGTCCTCAGGAACAAACGTAACTACTCACAAAGCATATTCATGTTCATAATCAGAGGGGTATTAATATGCATAATGGATCTGAACATATGATCTTCCACCAAGTAAACCAACTAGCATAAACTACAAGGAGTAATCAACACTACTAGCAACCCACAAGTACCAATCTAAGGTTCGGATACAAAGATTGGATACAAGAGATGAACTAGGGTTTGAGATGAGATGATGCTGGTGAAGATGTTGATGGAGATTGACCCCCTCCCGATGAGAGGATCATTGGTGATGATTTCCCCCTCCCGGAGGGAAGTTTCCCCGGCAGAACAGCTCTGCCGGAGCCCTAGATTGGTTCCGCCAAGGTTCCGCCTCGTGGCAGCGGAGTTTCGTCCCGTGAGCTTGCTTATGATTTTTTCGTCGACGAAAGACTCCATATAGCCAAAGATGGGCATCAGAGGGACACCAGGGGGCCCACGAGGCAGGGGCACGCTCAGGGGGTAGGGCGCGCCCCCCACCCTCGTGGATGATGGGTGTCCCCCCTCTGGTACTTTCTTCGCTCAGTATTTTTATATATTCTGAAAATAACTCCCGTGGAGTGTCAGGACTTTTGGAGATGTGCAGAATAGGTCTCTAATATTTGCTCCTTTTCCAGCCCAGAATTCCAGCTCCCGCATTCCCCCCCTTCATGTAAACCTTGTAAAATAAGAGATAATAGGCATAAGTATTGTGGCATAATGTGTAATAACAACCCATAATGCAATAAATATCGATATAGAAGCATGATGCAAAATGGACGTATCAACTCCCCCAAGCTTAGACCTCGGTTGTCCTCAAGCGAAAGCCGAAATCGAAAAATATGTCCACATGTTTAGAGATAAAGGTGTCGATAAAATAAATTACGGACATGAGGGCACCATGATCATTCTTAGAACAACAACATATATATATATATTGTCATATGATCTTCCATGCTAAAGTAACAATTCATTCACATACTCAAGTATGAATCAGAAACTTCATTGAAAACTAACAAACTATAATTCCAGTCATTGAAGCAATTCCAATTTATCATAACATGGGAAAGAGTCAATATAAGAGCTTTTCAGAAAGTCCACACACTCAACCATCATTTAGTCTTTCACAATTGTTAACACTCACGCGATATTTATGGTTATGAAGTTTTAATCGGACACAGAGAAAGATAGGGGCTTATAGTTTTGCCTCCCAACGTTTTACCTCAAGGGTAATGTCAACAATAATAGTTCATGAAAACCCACATCCAATTAGCCATATATATCAGGATCTTTCCAACACATTGTGCTTGCCAAAGGATAAAATATAAAAAGGAAAGGTGAAGATCACCATGAATCTTATATGAAGTATAAGATGAAAGTAAAAGATAGGCCCTTCGTAGAGGGAAGCAGAGGTTGTCATGCGCTTTTATGGTTGGATGCACAAAATCTTAATGCAAAAGAATGTCACTTTATATTGCCACTTGTGATATGGACCTTTATTATGCAGTCCATCACTTTTATTTCTTCCACATCACAAGATCGCATAAAGCTTATTTTCTCCACATTAATAGATCATACATATTTAGAGAGAAATTTTTATTGCGTGCACCGATGACAACTTACTTGAAGGATCTTACTCAATCCATAGGTAGGTACGGTGGACTCTCATGGCAAAAATGGGTTTAGGGATATTTGGAAGCACAAGTAGTATCTCTACTTGGTGCAAAGAAATTGGCTAGCAAGAGAGGGAAAGGCAAGCTCAACATGTTGGATGATCCATGAATTTATAATTGAGGGAGTCCTGGATTAGGGGGTGTCCTGATGGCCGAACTATACCTTCAGCCGGACTCCTGGACTATGAAGATACAAGATTGAAGACTCCGTCCCATGTCCGAAAGGGACTTTCCTTGGCGTGGAAGGCAAGCTTGGTGATGCGGATATTTAGATCTCCTACCATTGTAACCGACTCTATGTAACCCTAACCCTATCCGGTGTCTATATAAACCGGAGGGTTTTAGTCCGTAGGACAACATACACATCAACAATCATACCATATGCTAGCTTCTAGGGTTTAGCCTCCTCAATCTCATGGTAGATCTACTCTTGTACTACCCATATCATCAATATTAATCAAGCAGGACGTAGGGTTTAACCTCCATCGAGAGGGCCCGAACCTGGGTAAAACTTCATGTCCCTTGCCTCCTGTTACCATCCAGCCTAGACGCATAGTTTGGGACCCCCTACCCGAGATCCGCCGGTTTTTACACTGACATTGGTGCTTTCATTGAGAGTTCTTCTGTGTCGTCGCCGTCAGGCTCGATGGCTCCTACGATCATCGATAGCGATGCAGTCCAGGGTGAGACCTTCCTCCCCGGACAGATCTTCGTCTTCGGCGGCTTCGCACTGCGGGCCAATTCACTTGGCCACCTGGAGCAGATCGAAAGCTATGCCCCTGGCCGTCAGGTCAGATTTGGAAGTTTAAACTACACGGCTGACATCCGCGGGGACTTGATCCTCGATGGATTCGAGCCACTGCCGAGCGCGCCGCACTGTCCCGACGAGCAGGATCTATCTCTGCCGTCGAACAGTGCCCTGGAGGCCGCACCCGCATCGGCTCCAATTCTTAATTTGGAGCCAACTGTGCCGATCGAGGATGGGCGGTTGGACGCCGCCTCGGGGGCTACGATCCAAATGGTGATTGAGCCGAACACCAGCCCCACACTCCGTGAGACTCGTGACTCCAAGGAACCGGACTCCTTTCTGGACTCTGAACCCTCCACGCCCCGGCCAATTGAACCCGATTGGGCGCCGATCATGGAGTTTACTGCCGCGGACATCTTTCAGCACTCGCGTTTTGGTGATATTCTGAATTCACTGAAGTCTCTCTCTTTGTCAGGAGAGCCCTGGCCGGACTACGGCCAGCAAGGCTGGGATTCGGACGATGAAGAAATTCAAAGCCCACCCACCACCCACTTTGTAGCCACTGTCGACGACTTAACCGACATGCTCGACTTCGACTCCGAGGACATCAACGGTATTGTCGCCGATGAAGGAGATGATGAAGAACCAGCGCCTACTAGGCCCTGGAAAGCCACCTCGTCGTATGACATATACATGGTGGACACCCCAAAAGAGGGAGATGGCGATGGAACAACGGAGGATGACCCCTCCAAAAAACAGCCTAAGCGCCGACGTCAGCGGCACCGCTCAAAATCCCGTCAAAACAAACACGGTGATTCCAGCATGGGAGATAATAATACTCTGGAAAGCGCCAAAGAAAACCCCCTCCAGCAAGATTTAGCATAGGAGGATGGAGAAACCAGCCCTCATGAGAGAGCGGCAGACAGAGAGGTCGAGGACAATAATTATATGCCTCCCTCCGAAGACGAGGCAAGCCTCGACGACGATGAATTCGTTGTGCGAGAGGATCCTGTCAAGCAAGAGCGTTTTCAACGCAGGCTTATGGCCACGGCAAGAAGCCTCAAGAAAAAACAACAACAGCTTAGAGTTGATCAAGATTTGCTAGTCGACAAATGGACTGAAGTCCTTGCGGCCGAAGAGCATAAACTCGAATGCCTCTCCAAGAGCTACCCAAAGCGCAGGTTGCTACCCCAATTAGAGGAGGAAGCACTTGATGCGGCCGACCGGCCACCTCATGGCCGCGACAGAGAGGCCTCTCGGCCCTCCACTCAAGCCGCACCCCGTACCAAGGCACGGGACCATGCGCTGGACTTACGAGACATGTTGGAGGACAAGGCAAGGCAAACAAGATCGATCTATGGATCGCGTGGGCGCCCCACGGCTCGAGACGGCAACCGTCACGCCAGCCACAAATTCGGCAGGGCCGAACACAGTAGACAAAGCTCATTGGAGCTACGTCATGATATAGCCTAGTACAGAGGCGCCGCACACCTACTGTGCTTTACAAACGAAATAATGGATCATCAAATCCCTGAGGGTTTCAAACCCATAAACATCAAATCATATGATGGCACAACAGATCCTGTGGTATGGATCGAGGATTATCTCCTTCATATCCACATGGCCCACGGCGATGATTTCCACGCCATCAAATACCTCCCACTCAAGCTTAAAGGACCAGCTCGACACTGGCTTAACAGCTTGCCAACAGGATCAATCAGCTGCTGGGACGACCTGGAAGCCACATTCCTCGACAATTTCCAGGGCACTTATGTGCGACCCCCAGACGCCGATGACCTAAGTCACGTAATTCAGCAGCCAGATGAATCGGCCAGGCAATTCTGGACACGGTTCCTAACAAAGAAAAATCAAATAGTCGACTGTCCGGACGCTGAGGCCCTAGCAGCCTTCAAGCACAATATCCGTGACGAGTGGCTAGCCCGGCACCTTGGACAGGAAAAGCCGAAATCTATGGCAGCACTCACGACCCGCTTTTGCGCGGGAGAAGACAGCTGGCTTTCTCGTAGCAACAATATAACCAAGAACCCTGGTAATTCGAACACCAGGGACAGTAGTGGCAGGTCGTGTCACAACAAACAGAAGCGCCGCATTAATGGTGACAATGCAGATGATACGTCAGTTAATGCCGGATTTAGAGGCTCTAAGTCCGGTCAGCGGAAAAAGCCATTCAAAAGGAATCCTAGGGGCCCGTCCAATTTGGACCGAATACTCGAACGCTTATGCCAGATACATGGCACCCCTGAAAAGCCGGCCAATCACACCAACAGGGATTGTTGGGTGTTCAAGCAGGCAGGCAAGTTAAACGCCGAAAATGAAGACAAGGGGCTACATAGCGATGACGACGAGGAGCCCCGGCCGCCGAACAACAAGGGACAGAAGGGTTTTCCCCCACAAGTGCGGACGGTGAACATGATATACGCAACCCACATCCCCAAGAGGGAGCGGAAGCGCGCGTTAAGGGACGTATACGCGATAGAGCCAGTCGCCCCAAAGTTCAACCCATGGTCCTCCTTCCCGATCACCTTTGATCGAAGGGACCACCCCACTAGGACCCGTCACGGCGGCTACGCTGCATTGGTTCTAGACTCAATTATTGACGGATTTCATCTCACTAGAGTCCTTATGGACGGCGGCAGCAGCCTGAACCTACTTTACCAGGATACAGTGCGGAAAATGGGCATAGATCCCTCGAGGATTAAGCCCACCAAAACGACCTTTAAAGGCATAATACCAGGTGTAGAGGCCAACTGTACAGGCTCAGTCACACTTGAAGTGGTCTTCGGATCTCCGAATAATTTCCGAAGCGAGGATAGTCCTGTTTCGCAGTGGTTATCACGCACTGCTCAGGCGAACCGCATTCGCTAAGTTCAATGCGGTACCGCATTACGCATACCTTAAGCTCAAGATGCCAGGCCCTCGAGGAGTAATTACGGTCAATGGAAACACCGAACGCTCCCTCCGAACGGAGGAGCACACGGCGGCCCTTGCAGCGGAAGTACAAAGCAGCCTCTCCAGGCATTTCTCCAGTCCGGCCACTAAACGAATGGACACCATCAAGCGCGCCCGGAGTAACCTACAACAAGACCGCCTGGCATGATCTGAGCAGGCTAGCAATGCGGCCCCAACCCCAACCCTCGCAAAAGGCAACATCGGTACTTCGCGTACATAACTATGCTCTAGAGATACCATGGGCACAGGGGGAGGGGCACCATCACGGCACGCCCAAAGCACGGCTTCAACCGTACCAGGGGCTGCCGATTTTTTAATTTTCTTTTACTTTCAAGACTCCACTCTTCGGAAGGCCTGTTCGGCAGTTCAATTGCCGCACAAACGATGCAAGAACCAGGGAAGCAGATAAGCCACGTCGCATTATGGAACTCCCAGGTGGTCTCTATCACGAGCAGTATACCTGTTTCGCATATTATTCCACAGCTTGCCCCTGGAGCGGACATGTTACATAGTCCAACCTTTTGCTTATCGCATTATTTGTATCGTTTTGCTTTGATCGCAGCTCTTTTTAATAAACAATGCATAGCTTTTGTCTATTTTTGCATTACTCTTTTTATTTTTTTATTTATATATGTTCCTTAACGACATGTTGCACCCGTACACTTTGGTACGGCCAAAATACGCCAGGGGCTTCAGTACCCCTCAACATGGTGTGAGAAGTCCGAACACTTTAACAAGTACGACACCCCGAACTTATAGCATTATATGCATCGGCTCCGAATCATGTCTTGGGTCAATAGTTGGGTTTGCCCGGCTCCTATGTTTTGGTGCCTTACGTTCCGCTATATCGGCTAAGGTAGTACTAGGAGAACCACTGCGATTGTGCCCCGGTTGAGCTGGGTTGAGCACCTCAGTGGAGAAAGCTAAAACTGACCGTCATGATGAGGCGAGAGCTGGTCGCTGTTCGAGAGGTCTTTTCGAGTCCTTAGAGACTTATGCCGCTTAGGGCGAGGAGCCGGTTCTGTCCGGCCAAGGCGTGGATAGCGCCCCGAACTCGGTCTTCTGAATACTAGGGGCTTCGCCGAAATTTAAAATTATAGAATTCTTTGGCTAAGTGAGAGTGTTCACGCATTATAGTCCGATTGCCTTGTTCGTTGGGCTGAGCGCCTCCCTCAAAGGACCCAAACATGGGAAAAAGAGCCCTCAGGTTTATCCCCGAACACCCTAGCACTAGCGGCCCGGGGGCAGAAGCCGATGACTTGCCATCTCTCAGAATTTATAAACAGCCGCACAGAAGGTAATATTTTAAATTCAAACAGCATTGCTTAAGCGCATATGAACAAGTTTTCAGCGCACAGGACAAAACGAGCGAGTTTTATTCAAAAATTACATCCATAGAACATTCATCCGCCACAAGGCGGGCACCCTTCAGGACATCCTTATAATAATTTTCGAGCTTGCGATGCTCTTTCCCCGGCGGTGGCCCGTCCTTCACAAGCTTCTCAGCATCCAGCTTGCCCCAGTGCACCTTCGCACGGGCAAGGGCCCTACGGGCACCTTCAATGCAGATAGAGCGCTTGATGACTTCGAGCCTTGGACAGGCCTCCACCAGCCGCCGCACCAGCCCGAAATAGCTCCCAAGCTGAGCCTCTCCACGCCATAGCCGAACTATGAGGCCCTTCATGGCCTGTTCGGCCGCCTTGTGGAGCTCGACCAGTTGCTTCAACTGGTCGCTTAGGGGCACGGGGTGTCCAGCCTCAGCGTATTGAGACCAGAACACCTTCTCCGTCGAGCTGCCCTCCTCGGCTCGATAGAATGCGCCGGCATCAGATATACGCCAGGGAAGATCTGTGAACGCGCCTGGAGAACTCCGGATTCGGGTAAGTAACAAGTAACTCACGCTTATGTGTTTACTTTGCATAAAGAATGCCTTACCCGCCGCTATCTTCTTCACCTCATCCAACTCCTGGAGGGACTTCTGGGATTCGGCCTTGGCAGACTTGGCACTTTCAGTAGCCGCCGCGAGCTCGGACGCTCGCGTCCATGAGTCACGCTCCAAACTCTCATGCTTTTCCATGAGAGCCTGGAGCTCTTGCCGCACCTTGCCAACCTCGGCCTTATACTTTTCTCGCTCAGTGCGCTCCGCGGCCGACCTCTTCTCGGCCTCGAGCAGCGCTTGCTTCAGGGTCGCCACCTTAGACGTGGCCACCATAATAGCTACGATACTCCTGTCATTTTTCGCAATTGCACCTTTTTATACACGTTTATACAAGGTAGTTTCTTACCTTCACTATCCTCGAGCTGCTTCTTGGCACGTCCGAGCTCTTGCTCGGACCGCTCGAGGTCCTGCTTTAGCACGTCCACTTCCGCAGTCAGTGCGGCGGACGCCAGCAGGGAAGCCTGCACATGCATATTGACTTCTTTTTGTTAGACTCCTGCGAATTTTATTTGATCCTCTATTCGGCTTTTCTTCCTGAACGCCAAACAGAGCATCAGGGGCTACTGTCTATGCGGTAATGTTATTTACACATTCTTTACTTACCTCAAAGCCTGTTAAAAGGCTTGTACAAGCTTCAGTTAGTCCGCTCTTGGCGGACTGAACCTTCCGGACCACCGCACTCATAATAGTGCGGTGCCCCTCGTCGATGGAGGCGCCTTGGAGCGCCTCCAACAGATTGTCCGGCGCCTCCGGCCGAACGGAGGTCGCTGGCACGGCGGGCTTGCTCCTCTTGGAAGGAGGTCCCCCACCAGACTCTGGAACCTTTGAAGGTTCCGGAGCGGTGTCCGACCCAGGGCCGGACTTGGAGCCCTAGGGGGTTTCGTCCCCTTTACTCCTGGAGTCCGGGAGGTCGCCTTGCGGCGCCTCCAGGACCACCTCCTCCCGGATTGGAACTTGCTGGGACAACATTTCGGTGTCATCCATAGGGCGGGGGGAGGAAGCCGTCAGAAGCGAGTTCACGTCCGGCGAGTCCAGTGAGCCGCTCGACGACGCGTCGAGCCGGTCTTTGGGTGGGCTGCATAAACATAAGGGAAAGCTGTGCAATAAACGAATACTATGAAATCACTTCGGTATCTGGATACTTACAATTTCGCCAGGGGCTTGGCCCTGGGCGGCCAGTCTTCTTCGCCGTCGTCGGCGTTGGTGGAGTAGTCCGGAGGAGGGGTTCTCGCCTTCTTGGACCCTTCGGCCTCCCCAGTTGGGGCGGCCTTCCTTTTCTTCCCTTCCCCTGCTGGAGGGGGAGGGGTCTCTTCTTCCTCCTCCTCATCTTTGTGGGAGGAGTGCGTCTTGGATTCGTCGGATGATGAATCCGACACCTCCGGGCGTCGGGCACTCTTTCGAGTCCCCGTGGCCTTCTTCTTGGCCTTCTTCTCTGGCACCACATAGGGTGCCGGAACCAGCAGCTTCGCCAATTGAGCATCCGCTGGGCCTTCGGGCAAAGGAGCCGGACAGTTGATCTATCCGGACGTCACCTGCCAATCCTGTCAAAGGAAAGGGAGCTTAGACTCCGCATAGAGTCAAACTATGAAACACTGATACCCTGTAAAAGGAAAAAAACAGCTTATCGCAAGAGCGTCACGCTGTGCACTGAATCCGCGATCCTCAGTAGCGGATGCGGGAGCCACGGTGTCCTTAAAGAGCACCTTCCAGGCATCTTCGTACGTCGTGTCGAAGAGCCTGCTCAAAGTTTGGTGTCGCGCCGGGTCGAACTCCCACAGGTTGAAGGCCCGTTGTTGGCATGGGAGGATCAAGCAGATGAGCATAACCTGGACTACGTTGACAAGTTTGAGATTCTTGTCCACCAGGGTTTTGATGCATGTTTGGAGTCCGGTCAGCTCTCCTTTTTTACCCCATGACAGGCTCGTCTCTTTCCAGGACGTGAGCCGTGTTGGGGGTCCGGACCGGAACTCGGGGGGTGCGACCCATTCGGCGTCGCGCGGCTCGGTGATGTAAAACCAGCCCAATTTCCACCCCTTCAGGGTCTCTACAAAGGATCCCTCGAACAGAGGGCGTTGGCCATCTTGCCAACCATGGCTCCTCCGCACTCCGCCTGGTTGCCACGCACCACCTTCGGCTTGATGTTGAAAGTCTTGAGCCATAGACCGAAATGGGGGCGGATGCGGAGGAAAGCCTCACACACGACGATAAACGCCGAGATGTTGAGGACAAAGTTTGGGGCCAGATCGTGGAAATCTAGGCCGTAGTAGAACATGAGCCCCCGGACAAATGGATGCAGAGGGAAGCCCAGTCCGCGGAGGAAATGGGGGAGGAATACCACCCTCTCATGGGGCCTGGGAGTGGGGATGAGCTGCCCCTTTTCGGGAAGCCGGTGCGCGATGTTGCAAGCCAGATATCCAGCCTTCCTCAGCTTTTTGATGTGTCCCTCTGTGACGGAGGAGACCATCCACTTGCCTCCCGCTCCGGACATGGCTGGAGAAGGTTGAGGCCAAGAGTGCGCAAGAATGGATAGGCAAAGGAGGAAGAAGACGTAGGTGAAAAGGTGGATCCTTATCCCCTTATATGGGTGGACGCAACTACATGTCCCCACCAGCCTGGTAAAACTCGCTTATCTCCCAAGCGCCGTAATCAAAGGCGCGGTTGGGTTACCCATGCCCGTATTGATGAGAATCCCAGAATAAGGGGACATGATCTCTGCTTTAACAAGACGTGTCAAGGAAACCGCCTCACATAACGCACTGAGATGGGACAGTAAAACGGTTAGAATAAAAGCTTGGCCGTGGTGTGATGTCATGCTACAGAATACGTCAGCAGATTAGATTTGTGTAAATATTATTCTCTCCATGGCAATATGTGGAAACTTATTTTGCAGAGCCGGACACTATCTTTGTGTTCGAAATCTTCTATGAAGTACTTGGAGGAGGAATCCTCCTTGCAATGCCGAAGATAATCTGTGCGCCGGACTCGTCGTCATTGAAGCCTGGTTCAGGGGCTACTGAGGGAGTCCTGGATTAGGGGGTGTCCGAATGGCCGAACTATACCTTCAGCTGGACTCCTGGACTATGAAGATACAAGATTGAAGACTCCGTCCCATGTCTGGAAGGGACTTTCCTTGGCGTGGAAGGCAAGTTTGGCGATGCAGATATTTAGATCTCCTACCATTGTAACCGACTCTATGTAACCCTAACCCTATTCGGTGTCTATATAAACCGGAGGGTTTTAGTCCGTAGGACAACATACACATCAACAATCATACCATAGGCTAGCTTCTAGGGTTTAGCCTCCTTGATCTCGTGGTAGATCTACTCTTGTACTACCCATATCATCAATATTAATCAAGCAGGACGTAGGGTTTTACCTCCATCGAGAGGGCTCGAACCTGGGTAAAACTTCGTGTCCCTTGCCTCCTATTACCATCCAGCTTAGACGCACAATTCGGGACCCCCTACCCGAGATCCGCCGGTTTTGACACCGACAATAATTTATCTCAGATGTAAGAAAACATAACCCATTACGTTGTCTTCCTTGTCCAACATCAACTCTTTATCATATCATACTTTAATGAGTGCTCACAATTATAAAAGATGTCCAAGATAGTATATTTATATGCGAAAACCTCTCTTTCTTTATTACTTCCTATTAATTGCAACAATGACCAAAACTATGTTTGTCAACTCTCAACAACTTTTATTCATCATACTCTTTATATGTGAGCTCATTACTCTCCATAAGATCCATATGATCTCTTTATTTCTTCTATTTTTATTTTATTCACTCAAGATCATAGCAAAATAAGCAAGCCCTTGACTCAACACTAATCTTCATTATATAGCTCACAGACTCGATTACATAGAAAGATTATAAAGCAAAACACAAAACTAGATCATACTAAAACTTTGTTCTACTAGATCAAGATATTATCAAAAGGATCGAACTAAGAAAAACGGTAAAGATAAAAGTGATGGTGATACGATACCGGGGCACTCCCCCAAGCTTGGCAGTTGCCAAGGGGAGTGCCCATACCTGATGCTCAGTTCTTCATTGTTGGTGAAGAAGGTGTTGGTTTTGTTGATGGCGTAGGCTTCTTCCTTAATTTGCGCTTGAGGACAGAATGTTGATCCCTCAGGTCATCGATCTCCTGCTCCAGGCTTAGTATCTTTTTGCATAATTCCTGCTTGTTTTCATGCAAAAGGCAAAAAGGGATAAACTCAATCTTAGGTTTCTTTGCTCTATCCGGGAGGCTTGACTTTTTGAACCCCACATGCATGTCCCCAGGTTGAGGTAATGGGACTTCATCTTCATCTGAGCTCGTCTCCTCCTTTCCCTTAGGTTGATAGTCCTCTTCTTCTTCCGTAGTCCAACCACAATGCTCCACATCCCCATAGACCTTAGGATCAGTAAGGTAGTCAGCCACATAGCTTTCTCCTTCCGAATCCTAGGACGACATGTTGCTCAAATCTGCAGCAGGCCAGCTTGAAACAAAGACAGGAGATATTTGCGTGATACGGTGGTCAAAACCTTCGGGAGATTATATAATGATTTTTACCGACCAAAAGAAGTATCGTGCAAGAAAACAGAGTTCGGAGAGCGCACGAGGTGACCACGAGGCAGGGGGCACGCCCTCCACCTGTGTGGAAGCCTCGTGTCCTTTCCGGACTGCTTCTTATTTTCCTATTTTCTTAAATATTCCAAAACAGAGAAAAATTGCCATTAGAACTGTTTTGGAGTCGGTTTACTTATCGTACCACGTACCTATTCATTTCCGGAGTCTGAAACATTCTGGAAAGTGTCCCTTATGTATTCCTCCGGGGTTACAGTTTCAATAACATTAGGTTCAACATTTATAGGATTACCTGAGATATAATGTTTGATTCTTTGGCCGTTCACCACCCTCGGATTTGTGCCTTCGAAGTTGTTGATTTTTATGGCACCGGAACGATAGACCTCCTCGATGACGTAAGGACCTTCCCATTTAGAGAGAAGTTTGCCTGCAAAAAATCTTAAACGAGATTTGTATAGCAATACATAATCACCTACATTAAACTCACATTTTTGTATCCTTTTATCATGCCATCTTTGAACTTTTTCTTTAAACAGCTTGGCATTTTCATAGGCCTGGGTTCTGCATTCATCAAGTGAGCTAATGTCAAATAACCTCTTCTCACCGGCACATTGGAAATCATAATTGAGCTCTATGAAGGCCCAATATTGTAACACCCTTGATGCGACTATATCTCCCACGTGTCGAGGCACGACTTAGAGGCATAATCGCATTAAAGGCATATGTCGCAAGTCGGGTAATCATCACAAACATCCCATGTAATAAAGATAATGAAAAGGGATAACATAGTTGGCTTACACTCGCCACGTCAATCAAGTACATAAATAACATACATCATCCAAATACTCATGGCCCGACTACGGCGCCAAAATAAAAGACAACCCAACAAGCGACATGGTCCCGATCACCCCAACTGGGCACCACTACTGATCATCAGGAAAAGAAACATAGTAACACTGAGAGTCCTCGGCGTACTCCCACTTGAACTCAAGCGCGCCATCTGGAGCTGTATCATATGTCCCTGCATCTGGTGTAATAGTAATCTATGAGCCACAGGGACTCAGCAATCTCGCACCCTCGCGATCAAGACTATTTAAGCTTAATAGGTAGGGTAGGCTAAATATATGTGGAGCTGCAACAAGCGACTAGCATATATGGTGGCTAACTTATACGCAAAAGAGAGCGAGAAGAGGAGGCAAAGCGCGAGCGACAAACTAGAGAGCAACCTGCGCAAACATAACTCCAACACCGTGTCCACTTCCCGGATTCCGCCGAGAAGAGGCCATCACAGTAACACACACGGTTGATTCATTTTACTTAAATTAAGGTTCAAGTTATCTACAACCGGACATTAACAAATTCCCATCTGCCCATAACCGCGGGCACGGCTTTCGAAAGTGCAATCCCTGCAGGGGAGTCCCAACTTAGCCCATGACAAGCTCTCACGGTCAACGAAGGAATAGACCTCCACCCGAGACATTCCGATCAGACTCGGTATCCCGGTACAACAAGACATTTCGACAGGTTAAAACAAGACCAACACTCAGGGCACACTCAGATGAGCACATATCTCGTTCTCAGGGCACACTCAGATGAGCTCTCCATACAACTAAAACCAATCCTCGAGTTTCCGCGAGGGGGCGCTGCACAGGACTCTAGTTCGGACCAACACTCAGAGGAGCACTGGCCCGGGGGGGGGGGTTTAAAATAAGATGACCCTCGGGCTCCGGAAACCCAAGGGAAAAAGAGGCTAGGTGGCAAATGGTAAAACCAAGGTTGGGCATTGCTAGAAAAGCTTTAATCAAGGCGAACTATCAAGGGGTTCCCATTATAACCCAACCGCGTGAGGAATGCAAAATCCGGGAACATAACACCGATATGACGGAAACTAGGGCGGCAAGAGTGGAACAAAACACTAGGCGAGAGGCCGAGCCTTCCACCCTTTACCAAGTATATAGATGCATTTAGATAACATGGCAACATAATGATATCCCAACAGGTAAATAAATGTTCCAACAAGGAACGGCCTTCAATCTTCACCTGCAACTAGCAATGCTATAAGAGGGGCTGAGCAAAGCGGTAACATAGCCAATCAACGGTTTGCTAGGACAATGGTGGGTTAGAGGCTGAACATGGCAATTTGGGAGGATGACAAGCAAGTGGTAGGCATCGTAGCAGTGGCATAGCAAAAGAGCGAGCAAACTAGCATAGCAAAGATAGTAGTGATTTCGAGGGTATGATCATCTTGCCTGCAAAGTTGTCAGAGTTGACTGGATCCTCGAAAGCAAACTCAATGGGATCCTCGTTAGCGAACTCGTCTCCCGGCTCTACCCAAACAAGACAAACAAGAAACAAGGATACAATCGACCACGTGCATACTCAAACAACACGATGCAAAGATGATATGCTATGCGGGATGCATATGCAAGATATGACAGGAAATGCATGAACCTGGTCTCAACTAGGAAAACCAAGTGTGCCACTGGAAAGATGGGATGAAATCGCTTGAAAACGATATAAAGAACGCCGGAATCGGAGTTACGGTTTGGAAATGGCAAGCGATTCAAAAATGACACCGGTCTGCGATTTACAGCAAGTAGGCATCTAAATGCAATGAGATGAACACGCTACAACACTCAAACATGGCATCAAAATACATGGCAGGGAAGAATTCAAGATGCTTAACAAAAGACTAGCACTGAGCTACGGCCAATTCATCCATTAAGAGGTTCAAACAAGCATGGCAAAAACGCAAATGGTAAAACAGATCTCAGACATTAACACTTGTCTGGAATTTCAGATCATGAAGCCCTCTTCGGAGCAACAAAACAACATGCTACAGGACCTGAACATGACAAAGAAAGACATGACATGGAGCTACTCAACAAGCTTAACAAAAGTCCCTTAGTGACCTCGAGCCAAAAGGGATCACAAAATATACTAACAAGCACACGAACATAGCTAAAACATAATCAGTTTTCAGACTTAGTGAAAACTGGGACATGCTGAAACATAACTCACGAAGGCATGTTAACGAGCTCGATGCACTCACTACGGAGCAAGTCATGGCAAGACAAGCATACATCCATTTAGAAGGCACAAAATGCTAGCTAGACATGGCAAGAACAAAGGCATAGCTTGCACGGATCAACTACAATAACATCGGCAAAATCGCAAACAAGTTGATGATCTGCCCAGATTCACAATGAAGCAAAAGTAGAGCTCGATTGACTCAAGCTAGGGTGCTCCAAATATGCAAACAAAGACATGGATGGATAGAGCACTACAATATTAACAAAACTCCTTTACTGATCATCCTCAAAAGAGGCACGGATCACTAGGAAACAACATGAACATATGGCATCATGAATTAAACAATCCCAGGACTTAGTGAAATTACTAAGTCACTGAAAACAGATTTACCGGGTGCCCCACTTTGCAAGCTTGCACTAAGCACCACACACATCACAAAAATACATGGGTTGCACCTCCGGAAAGATAACAAAACCCTTAACAAAACATATGAAGGGCTCATGGGCATAGCACGCACACAACAATCATGGCAAAAATGACAAAAGTCTAAGATGAACTGACGAAGCACTCTTCTAACAGCATTTCGGGCATCAAGATGAACTCAAATGAAAATGATGCAATGGAATGAAATGATGTACTCATCGAGGCGAACATTTTGATATGCTATATGTCCAAATCGGAGCTACGGATGCGGAGATATGGTAGGTCAAAGTATGCACAAAAATTAGGGTTCGGAGGGGAAAAAGTCAACCGAGGAGTTTCAGATCCAGATCTGGATCGGCACGGATTCCGAGGATGGCCGCCGTTACTGTTCACGCCGGAGTTTCGTGGCGGCCGTAGCTCGTGGGGCTGCGAGGGAGGCCAGAGTGGAGGAGGAGGCGGCGCCGACGACGAGGTGGCGGCCGGAGGCGGCGAGGGGCGGCGGCCGACGACGAGGCGGGGAGGAGGCGCGGTGCTCTGGCCCGAGCGGCGGAGAGGCGGGCCCGCTCCGGGCCTGGCGGGCCCGCGGGAGTGGCGGTGATGATGTGGTCCGCCCGCGCCATGTGGCACCCGGTGGTTGGCGGCGGCGGATCCGGACGTTGTCCAGCGCGGGTCGGACACGTCCGGCGGCGGCGGAGATCTATTTTCTTTAGGGTTAGAGGAGGGGAACCGCGAATTTTTGGAGGGGGTGTATATATAGGCATAAGTGGAGCTAGGAGAGTCCAAATGAGGTGTGGTTTTCGGCCACGCGATCGTGATCGAACGCTCTAGATGATGGAGCAGAGTTTGGTGGGTTTTGGGCCAAATTGGAGGGGTGTTGTGCTGCAACACACACGAGGCCTTTTCGGTCCCTCGGTTAACCGTTGGAGCATCAAACGAAGTCCAAATGGTACGAAACTTGATAGGCGGTCTACCGGTAGTAAACCAAGGCCGCATGGCAAGTCTCGGTCCAATCCGGAAATTTTTAATCCCCACACACGAAAGAAAGCTAGAAATGACCACCGGAGGAGAACGAAGCGCCGGAATGCAAAACGGACAACGGGGAAAATGCTCGAATGCATGAGATGAACACGTATGCAAATGCAATGCACATGATGACATGATATGAGATGCATGACAACGATAACAACACACGGAGACAAAGACCCGAACCCGAGAAAATAAATTAACTTAAAGCCGGAAATGGCAAGAGTTGGATTACAAATTGGGAAAGTGATATCCGGGGTGTTACAAATATGCCTTATGTTCTAATTCGAGAGGTAAGTGACATGCTTTTCCATAAACCATTTTATATGGAGACATACCTATAGGAATTTTATATGCAGTTCTATCAGCATATAATGCATCATCAAATTTCTTGGACCAATTCTTTCTAGATCCATTAACAGTCTTTTGCAAAATTAATTTAAGCTCTCTATTGTTAAGCTCTACTTGACCACTAGACTGTGGATGATATGGAGATGCAATTCTATGATTAACATCATACTTAGCAAGCATTTTACAAAAGGCACCATGAATAAAATGTGAACCACCATCAGTCATTAAATATAGGGACTCCAAACCTCGGAAAAATAACTTCTTTAAGCATCTTAATAGAGGTGTTATGATCAGCACTACTAGTTGGAATAGCTTCCACCCACTTAGTAACTTAATCAACAGCAACTAAAATATGTGTATACCCATTAGAGGATGGAAACGGTCCCATATAATCAAAGCCCCAAACATCAAATGGTTCACTAACAAGTGAATAATTCATAGGCATTTCTTGACGTCTCCTAATATTACCAATTCTCTGACATTCATCACAAGATAATACAAACTTATGGGCATCCTTGAAGAGAGTAGGCGAATAAAAACCAGATTGCAATACCTTATGTGCAGTTCTATCTCCAGCATGGTGTCCTCCATAAGCTTCGGAGTGACACTTGCATAGGATCTGTTCCTGTTCATGCTTAGGTACACAACGTCTAATAACACCATCTACTCCTTCTTTATAAAGGTGTGGGTCATCCCAGAAGTAATGTCTTAAATCATAGAAAAACATTTTCTTTTGCTGGTATGTGAAACTAGGTGGTATAAATTTAGCAACAATGTAATTAGCATAATCAGCATACCATGGAGCAGTATGAGAAGCATTTATGACAGCTAATTGTTCATCAGGAAAGCTATCATCAATAGGTAGTTGGTCATTAAGAACATTCTCTAACCTAGACAAGTTGTCTGCAACGGGGCTCTTAGCTCCCTTTCTATCAATAATATGCAAATCAAATTCTTGTAGTAGGAGAACCCATCTAATAAGTCTAGGTTTACCATCTTTCTTTTCCAAAATATATTTAATAGCAGCATGATCAGTGTGAATAGTTACTTTAGAATCAACAATATAAGGTCTGAACTTATCACAAGCAAATACAACTGCTAAGAATTCCTTTTCAGTAGTAGCATAATTTCTCTGGGCATTGTCTAGAGTTTTACTACCATATTGAATACCATTTAATTTTTTTATCAACTCTTTGTCCTAGAACAGTACCTACAACATAGTCACTAGCATCACACATGATTTCAAAGGGTAAATTCCAATCAGGAGGCTGAACAATAGGTGCAGAAATCAAGGCTTTGTTAAGTATTTCAAATGCTTCTACACAATCATCATCAAAGACAAAAGGAATATCTTTTTGTAATAGGTTAGTCAGAGGCCGGGAAATTTTTGAGAAGTCCTTAATGAACCTCCTATAAAAACCGTCATGACCAAGGAAACTTCTTATACCTTTGATGTCCTTGGGACACGACATATTTTCAATAGCATCAACTTTAGCTTTGTCAACTTCAGTACCTCTTTCAGAAATTTTATGCCCCAAGACAATACCTTCATTAACCATAAAGTGGCACTTCTCCCAATTCAAGACAAGGTTAGTTTCTTCACATCTCTGCAAAACTCGATCAAGGTTGCTCAAGCAATCATCAAAAAAGGATCCATAAACAGAGAAATCATCCATCAAAACTTCACAAATCTTTTCAGAAAAGTCAGAGAATATAGCAATCATACATCTTTGAAAAGTAGCAGGTGCATTACATAAACCAAAAGGCATACATCTATAAGCAAAGGTACCGAAAGGGCAAGTAAAAGTGGTCTTTTCTTGATCCTCAGCTGACACAGGTATTTGAGAGAAACCAGAGTAACCATCTAGAAAGCTAAAATGTGTATGTTTGGATAATATTTCTAACATTTGATCAATAAAAGGCAAAGGGTAATGATCTTTTTTAGTAGATTTATTTAGTTTGCGGAAATAAATTACCATCCTATAACCTGTAATAATTATTTGTGGAATCTACTCATCTTTATCATTAGGAACGATAGTAATACCTCCCTTCTTGGGGACACAATGGACAGGACTTACCCACTGACTATCAGCAACGGGATAAATTATACCTGCCTCAAGGAGCTTTTATATTTCCTTTCTTACCACTTCTTTCATCTTAGGATTTAGCCGTCGTTGGTGATCAATAACTGGTTTGGTATCTTTATCCAAATTTATTTTGTGTTGACATAGAGTGGGACTAATGCCCTTAAGATCATCAAGAGTATATCCAATAGCAGCACGGTGCTTCTTCAGAGTTTTCAATAATTTCTCTTCTTCATGCTCTGAAAGGTTAGCACTAATAATAACAGGATATATCTTCTTTTCATCAAGATAAGCATGTTTAAGAGTATCAGCAATGGTTTAAGCTCAAACACGGGATCACCCTTGGGTGGAGGAGGACCCCCTAGGATTTCAACAGGCAAGTTGTGTTTCAGAATAGGTCCCTGTTTAAAGAATACTTCATCTATTTCCCTTCTTTCATTCATAAACATATCGTTTTCATGGTCTAGCAAATATTTTTCTAAAGGATCAATAGGAGGCATGGCAATAGAAGCAAGACCAATAATTTCATCTTTACTAGGCAATTCTTTATCATGGGGTTGTCTATGCAATTTAGCAAAATTAAACTCATGAGACATATCCCCTAAACCAACAGAAACAATATCCTTATTGCAGTCTATCTTAGCATTAACAGTATTCAAGAAGGGTCTACCAAATATAATGGGACAAAAGCTATCTTGTGGAGAACCGAGAACAAGAAAATCAGCAGGGTATTTAACTTTCCCACACAAGACTTCAACATCTCTAACAATCCCAACTAGTGAAATAGTATCTCTATTGGCAAGCTTAATATCAATCTCTTCTATCTTAGTATGTGCAATATCATGCATAATTTCTTGGTATAAGGAATGAGGTATTGCACTTGCACTAGCACCAATATCACATAAGCCATGATAGCAATGATCTCCTATTTTAACAGAAATAACAGGCATGCCTACAACAGGTCTATGTTTATTTTTAGCATCAGGTATAGCAATTCTAGCAGCTTCATTGCAGAAGTAAATAACATGCCCTTCAATATTATCGGCCAAGAGATCTTTAACCATAGTGATACTAGGTTCAAATTTAATTTGCTCAGGGGGTTTAGGTGTCTTAATATTACTTTTCTTAACCATAGTTGAAGCTTTAGCATGATCCTTTATTCTAACAGGGGAAGGTGGTTTCTCAATATAAGTAGTAGGAACAACAGGATCATTATAAGTGATAGTCTTTTCTTCAACTTTCATAGGTGCAACTACCTTTACTTCAATGGGAGGATTATATTTACACCACTTCTCCTTAGGGAGATGAACATGAGTAGCAAAGGATTCATAGAAAGAAGCTACTATCTCAGAGTCAAGTCCATATTTAGTGCTAAATTCACGGAAAACATTGGTATCCATAAAAGATTTAACACAATCAAACTTAGGTGTTATACCCGACTCCTTACCTTCGTCGAGGTCCCAATCTTCAGAGTTGCGTTTAATTCTTTCCAATAAATCCCATTTGAATTCAATAGTCTTCATCATAAAAGATCCAGTAGAAGAAGTATCGAGGATGGAGCGATTACTGAGATAAAGCCGAGCATAAATTTTTTGAATAATCATTTCTTTTGAGAGCTCATGATTGGGGCATGAATATAACATTGACTTAAGCCTCCCCCAAGCTTGAGCGATGCTTTCTCCTTCGCGAGGTCAAAAATTATGTATATAATTACGATCACGATGAACAAGATGCATAGGATAAAACTTCTCATGAAATTCCAATTTCAATCGTTGGTAGTTCCATGATCCAATATCATCACATAGCCTCAACCACGTCAATGCATCTCCCTTCAAAGATAAAGGGAAGACCTTCTTCTTGATAACATCATCAGGCATACCTGCAAGCTTAAATAGTCCACACACTTCATCCACATAGATTAAGTGTAAATCGGGATGCAATGTTCCATCACCTGTGAAAGGATTAGCTAGCAGTTTCTCTATCATACCCGAAGGAATTTCAAAGTAAACATTTTCAGTAGGTTCAGTAGGTTGAGGAGCAATGATACGTATCTATAATTTTTTATTGCTCCATGCTATTTATATTCTGTTTTGGACATTATTGGGCTTTATTATACACTTTTATATTATTTTTGGGACTAACCTACTAACCAGAGGCCCAGCCCAGAATTGCTGTTTTTTTGCCTATTTTAGGGTTTTGAAGAAAGGGAATATCAAACGGAGTCCAAACGGAATGAAACCTTCGGGAACGTGAATTTTGGAACGAACAAGATCCAGGAGACTTGGACCCGACGTCAAGCAACCAACAGGGAAGCCACGAGGTAGGGGGGCGCGCCTACCCCCTCCTCCCAGGCGCACCATCCACCCGGCCCCCCCAATGCTCCATCGACATACTTCTTCCTCCTATATATACCTACGTACCCCCAAACGATCAGATACGGAGCCAAAACCCTAATTCCACCGCCGTAACTTTCTGTATCCACGAGATCCCATCTTGGGGCCTGTTTTGGAGCTCCGCCGAAAGGGGCATCGATCACGGAGGGCTTCTACATCAACACCATAGCCTCTCCGATGAAGTGTGAGTAGTTTACCTCAGACCTTCGGGTCCATAGTTATTAGCTAGATGGCTTCTTCTCTCTTTTTGGATCTCAATACAAAGTTCCCCCCCCTCTCTTGTGGAGATCTATTCGATGTAATCTTCTTTTGCAGTGTGTTTGTTGAGACCGATGAATTGTGTGTTTATGATCAAGTTTATCTATGAACAATATTTGAATCTTCTCTGAATTCTTTTATGTATGATTGGTTATCTTTGCAAGTCTCTTCGAATTATCAGTTTGGTTTGGCCTACTAGATTGATCTTTCTTGCAATGGGAGAAGTGCTTAGCTTTGGGTTCAATCTTGCGGTGTCCTTTCCCAGTGACAGTAGGGGTAGCAAGACATGTATTGTATTGTTGCCATCGAGGATAACAAGATGGGGTTTTCATCATATTGCATGAGTTTATCCCTCTACATCATGTCATCTTGCTTAAGGCGTTACTCTGTTCTTATGAACTTAATACTCTAGATGCATGCTGGATAGTGGTTGATGTGTGGAGTAATAGTAGTAGATGCAGGCAGGAGTCGGTCTACTTGTCTCGGACGTGATTCCTATATACATGATCATACCTAGATATTCTCATAACTATGCTCAATTCTGTCAATTGCTCAACAGTAATTTGTTCACCCACCGTAAAATACCTATGCTCTTGAGAGAACCCACTAGTGAAACCTATGGCCCCCGGGTCTATCTTCATCATATTAATCTTCCAACACTTAGTTATTTTCATTGCTTTTATTTTACTTTGCATCTTCATCATAAAAATACCAAAAATATTATCTTACCATATCTATCAGATCTCACTCTCGTAAGTGGCCGTGTAGGGATTGACAACCCCTTATCGTGTTGGTTGCGAGGATTTATTTCTTTTGTGTAGGTGTGAGGGACTGGCGCGTAGCCTCCTATTGGATTGATACCTTGGTTCTCAAAAACTGAGGGAAATACTTACGCTACTTTACTGCATCACACTTTCCTCTTCAAGGGAAAACCAACGCAGTGCTCAAGTGGTATCAAGCAACTCTTTGCTCTACTGGTCAGGGTGAAGATACCCTGAATAAGCCCTCAAAGGATTATCTTCCATAGTAACAAGTGACAGTAAATTTTAGCACACTATATAAATTTTTCCTTACCAAATTCCACCTACCAAAGGCGCTTCACTACCCGGCAACGGCGCCAGAAAAGAGTCTTGATGACCCACAAGTGTAGGGGATCTATCGTAGCCTTTTCGATAAGAGTGTCGAACCCAACGAGGAGCAGAAGGAAATGATAAGCAGTTTTCAGTAAGGTATTCTCTGCAAGCACTGAAATTATCGGTAACAGATAGTTTTGTAATAAGGTAATTTGTAACGAGTAGCAAGTAATAAAATCAAATAAGGTGCAGCAAGATGGCCCAATCCTTTTTGTAGCAAAGGACAAGCCTGGACAAACTCTCATATGAAGGAAAGCGCTCCCGAGGACACATGGGAATTATCGTCAAGCTAGTTTTCATCACATTCATGTGATTCGCGTTTGGTACTTTGATAATTTGATATGTGAGTGGACCGGTGCTTGGGTACTGTCCTTACTTGGACAAGCATCTCACTTATGATTAACCCCCATTGCAAGCATCCGCAACTACAATAGAAGTATTAAGGTAAACCTAACCATAGCATGAAACATATGGATCCAAATCATCCACTTACGAAGCAACGCATAAACTAGGGTTTAAGCTTCTGTCACTCTAGCAACCCATCATCTACTTATTACTTCCCAATGCCTCCCTCTAGGCCCAAACAATTGTGAAGTATCATGTAGTCGACGTTCACATGACACCACTAGAGGGATGACGACATACATCTCATCAAAATATCGAACGAATAGCAAATTCACATGACTACTTATAGCAAGACTTCTCCCATGTCCTCAGGAACAAACGTAACTACTCACAAAGCATATTCATGTTCATAATCAGAGGGGTATTAATATGCATAATGGATCTGAACATATGATCTTCCACCAAGTAAACCAACTAGCATAAACTACAAGGAGTAATCAACACTACTAGCAACACACAAGTACCAATCTAAGGTTTGGATACAAAGATTGGATACAAGAAATGAACTAGGGTTTGAGATGAGATGATGCTGGTGAAGATGTTGATGGAGATTGACCCCCTCCCGATGAGAGGATCATTGGTGATGATTTCCCCCTCCCGGAGGGAAGTTTCCCCGACAGAACAGCTCTGCCGGAGCCCTAGATTGGTTCCGCCAAGGTTCCGCCTCGTGGCAGCGGAGTTTCGTCCCGTGAGCTTGCTTATGATTTTTTCGTCGACGAAAGACTCCATATAGCCAAAGAAGGGCATCAGAGGGACACCAGGGGGCCCATGAGGCAGGGGGCGCGCCCAGGGGGTAGGGCACGCCCCCACCCTCGTGGATGGTGGGTTGCCCCCCTGTGGTACTTTCTTCACTCAGTATTTTTTATATGTTCTGAAATAACTCCCGTGGAGTTTCAGGACTTTTGGAGATGTGCGGAATAGGTCTCTAATATTTGCTCCTTTTCCAGTCAAGAATTCCAGTTGCTGGCATTCCCCCTCTTCATGTAAACCTTGTAAAATAAGAGAGAATAGGCATAAGTATTGTGACATAATGTGTAATAACATCCCATAATGCAATAAATATCGATATAAAAGCACGATGCAAAATGGACGTACCACTTTCCTCCTGGAACTCCGAATGTACACTTTGACGAGTTAAGCTTGATATCATATCTCCTCAGGTTGGCAAAGGTTTCAGCAAGGTCAGTCAACAGGTTGGAACCTTTACGCGACTTAACCACGATGTCATCCATGTATGCTTCCACATTCCGACTGATTTGAGTGAGTAGGCACTTCTGTATCATGCGCATGAATGTGGCGCCAGCATTCTTGAGACCAAAGGGCATGGTAACATAGCAAAAGCACCCGAATGGGGTGATAAAAGCTGTTTTTATTTCATCAGGTCCGTACAGTCGGATCTGATGATACCCTGAATATGCGTCCAGAAAGGACAATCGCTCACATCCCGTAGTTGAGTCGACTATTTGATCAATGCGGGGGAGGGGAAGTGATCTTTTGGGCAGGCTCGATTGATGTGCTTGAAGTAAATACACATACGGAGTGAGTCGTCTTTCTTGGGAACCATGACGACATTGGCGAGCCACTCAGAGTGGTAAATCTCTCGGATGAGCTCAGCTGCCAGAAGTCGGGCCACTTCCTTGCCAATTGCCTTTCTCTTTTCCACGGCGGACCGTTGGAGGTGCTCTTTGACGGGTCTTGCTTTTGGGTCGACTCGCAAATGGTGCTCTGCCAGTCCCCTGGGTACACTTGGCATGTCAGAAGGTTTCCATGCGAAGATGTCCCAGTTCTCACGGAGGAACTGGATGAGCGCTTCTTCCTATTTGTTGTCGAGAGTTGTTGATATAAGAGTCGGAGCAGCATTGGGATCAGTCGGGTGAATATGAACTGACTTTGTTTCACCAGATGACTTAAATGCAGACTCTGAAGCAGGCTTCTTAGCTCTCAACAAATCACTCAGATCTATTGTCTTCTTGTATTCTTCCATTTCTATTGATGCCATCTGTTCATCGGCAATCTTAGAACCCTTTTGGAAGCACTCTTCTGCTCGCTGCCGATTACCAGTGACTGTGATCACGCCCCTAGGGCCAGGCATCTTGAGTTTGAGATACACATAACATGGTCGAGCCATGAAACGGGCATATGCAGTTCTGCCCAGGATAGCATGATAGGCACTGTGAAAATCCATGACTTCAAATGTCAACTTTTCCTTACGGTAATTTTTTGAATCACCGAAAGTCACATCAAGAGTGATCTGGCCGAGTGAATCTGCCTTCTTTATAGGTATAACTCAGTGGAACCTCATGTTGCTCTCGCTAAGTTTGGACATCAGAATGCCCATCCCTCAGAGGGTCTCAGCATACAAAATGTTCAATCCGCTGCCACCATCCATCAAGACTTTGGTCAATCGGGTGCCCCCAACGACCTGGTCGACCACCAACGCCTGCCTCCCTAGGGTGGCGACGTGCGGCGGGTGGTCTGACTGGTCGAATGTGATAGGAGTCTTTGACCATTTCAGATAAGTTGCCATTGCCGGAGCAACCATGTTTACTTCCCTGTTGATGACTTTCAGTCGACTTTTGCTTTCAACATCAGCAAAAATCACCAAAGTGGAATTGATATTGGGAAATGCTTCATCATCCTCTTCCTTGTCCTCATCCTTATCAGATTCCTTCTCTTTCTCACTGGGTTGCTTTTCTCGGAACTGTTGTGTAAGGACTCGGCACTGCCGAGTGGTGTGCTTGGGATAAATCAGATTACCGTCTTCATCCTTCTTGATGTGAATGTAACATGGTGAGTCCATCACGTCCTTCCCTGTTGAATCTTTCACCTTCTTGGGGGTCCAGGGCCATTTAGGCTTTCCTTTAGATTACCTTGGATTGCGACTGCAACTTCCCCATGGGCCACAGGTTCTGCTTTATGCTTCTGCTTCCGATTGGAATTACCTCCTCCAGTGTCCTGGCAGACTGGTTTGCTCTTGCCACCGCGGAGTCGGTCTTCTTCTTTGCCCTTTGCATACCGAGTGGCAATCTCCATCATTCAGGTCAAAGACATGTCCCATGTCCGACTGAATTTCAGGTTGAGCTCTCGATACCTAACGCCCTCCTTGACGGCGCAAACTGCTTGATGATGAGACACATTCTCCATAGTGTGATGTAAAGTGGTCCACCTCTGTATGTAATCCCTCAAAGTTTCATTCCTCTTTTGCACACAATGTTGCAATTGTGTCAATCATGCTGGCCGTTTGCACGTGCCCTCAAAAGTTCTGACAAACACTCGAGCCAACTCTTCCTAGCTGAATATACTGCCTGGAGTCAACTGATTCATCCAAGCTCTAGCTGACCCTTCAAGCATTAAGGGAAGGTGTTTCATGGCCACATCATCATTTCCACCACCAATCTGAGCAGCCACTCGGTAATCCTCAAGCCAAGTGTCCGACTTTGATTCACTAGTGAACTTACTAACCCCAGTCGCCAACCTGAAGTTGGGAGGGATTTCCGCTGCCCTGATGGCTCTGCTAAAACACTCGGGGCCAGAAACATGCACTCTGCTTCCAGACGGGCGATCTCTGTCTTGCCCTTCTCCGTGAGCCTGATTCCTGTCCACCAAACCTTGTACCAGAATCGATCTTGCATCAAACCCCGGCTCTCTTCGGTCGACCGGCATTCTCTGCTCCTCACTGTATGGGCGCCTATCATCATTATGCCGGGGCATGTAAGATCCGCCTCTCGGAGGAGGCTTAGGCACTCGACGACGGTCGTCATGGTTGAGCCGATGATCATGTTGCTCGTGGTTCCGACCCAAATATTTCCCTTGACAATGCTCACGTCCCTCACGCTGTGGAGGCGATCTTGGGCTGTGAGCCGACTGAACGGTATCAGCCACCACAGATCTACTATGGATTTTGTTACGCGACTGAGATACTGCAGTATTCTACTCTCCTGCTACTCGGAGCAGCGCTCTGATCTGCATCAAACACCTACTAGCTTCCGACTAGGACGGCTGAATAGATTCTGCTATACGGGCCAGAGCGATAAGATTTTGAATTGGAGTGCGGTATACATGTGGTTCAGGTGGAAATAATTGCCGTTGTCATCGACTAGACTCAGGGATCTGTCGGCGAGCACGGTCATTCAGTGCATGCTTAAGGTTCTCCAGTCGGGTGCACTCAGCCAAAGTGGCGAAATGCGCTGCCTCCAAGGCCCGAGTCTCAGAGGACTCGCCGATAACGGGCGTGTGGAGGGCCTCCACATTGCGGCGGTGAAGTTCCTCCCTGTGCTGAGAAGAGAGAGTTTCGGGGTGGTACTCTTCATGAACGCGTGACGGATCGCCGACGCCGTTGTGACACATGCCAGGCGGACTGCGTGGCGTGTCAACCGTCAAGACCTCCGCCGCGGGGTCGCTGCTGTCGCACTCGGACAGGGACTCGACGGAGCTAGTCGAACATGCCATAGAGAGATTCATCAGGCTTGATTGCCGCGACTTGAGGGGTGGCCGACTGACGCGCCACCGCATGCTTCACCCACCGCTGTAGCCGTGACCGACCGGATCGCTTGTGACGGCGAACAGCGGGGAGCGAAGATGCCGCGGGGGCCGACCGATACTGAGTTGACGACTGTCGCAGAAGGATGCCACGAACGCACGCACAAAAGTGCGTTGCCCTGCGGACAGGAAGCGCCTTGACATCGAGAGGAGCTTCCTGAAGCGAAGCGGAGTCGTCGGTGATGAAGACGAGCGCGCCGAGACGGATCTTGCGGCCCTCAGCCAAACCTCCGCCAGAAACCATGATGAATGGACTCGGAGAAATCGCAACCTCACTGGAAAGTCGCTAAGATACCTGCCCCATGGTGGGCGCCAACTGTCGTGGTTCTAAGTCTAGCAGTAGAATGGGGGGTAGGTATGAGGAGGCAAGATACTAGCTACGGTGAAGTTGTGCATGCAAGATTTACGAGTTCATGCCCTTCTCGGAGGAAGTAACAGCCCTACGTCTCGGTGCCCAGAGGCTGGTCGATTGGATTATGCATGAAGTTACAGGGGGTGCGAACCCTTGTCCCAGAGGAGGGGGGTGGCTTATATAGAGTGCGTCAGGACCCTAGCCATCCCCCGTTACATAGGGTTCAATGTACATAAATATGAGGCGTTACTGGTAACTGATTGTTAATGCTGCGGAGTGAATGCCCGACCATTGCTATCTGGAGTGACTTTAGACCTTCCATACTCCGAGTGGTTCTTGTACGGTCGAGTGATGATATACTAGTCGAATGGAATTGGGATATCCGAGTGGAGATGTTGGTCGGGTGTTCATGCACTGAGGTGATTCGAGTCGGTAGAATTTACTGCCCTTTGATTGTCTTTGACTGTAGGGTAGTGTTCTTGGGTAGGGTGCTTAGATCAGGTCTATTGCCCTACCCTAAGTACATGGCATCGTCACAGCCCGCGCCATCGGCCTAGACCCAGAAGAAGGGAGGAGCCACCACCATCACCATCACCAGCACCCCGCTGTCGAGCGCACCTTCGACTGGTGCATCCACCAGGGACCAGCACTACCAATGGCTACACCATGACCCAACCTGGCACAGGACGGCCCTGCACCAAGGCAACACACTAGGATGCTGATGCGGCCTGCCCCGCACTGCATGCCGACCTCCCAATAGCGGAACGGGACATATATGGTTCGATGGCACCGTGCACGTAACCACCAGGAGGAGGACGACCCACGTCCACCGCACCTCCAGGTCGCCCCATGACATCATTGCATCGCCATCTAACACCCACATGCCATCCCACAAGCACAAGTCATGCCGCTGGGGCCCATGGCATCCCAATGCCGCCGCCTGATGACGATGTCCCACATCAGCGTCATGTCGGTCATCGCATGGTTTGATATGATAAAGAAACTTTTATATTTTAAACTCTTGCATGTAAAGGGTGCCATGGCCTCCTCATAAGAAGTTTTCTAAGAAGGGATTGGTGTTTACAATGTTTGAGCATGAAAGTAAATAGTGATGCTCTTGGGTTTTTATCATTTATGCCACTATTTGTGTCCCACTACTCAGTTTTGTCATTAGAAGTTATAACTGCTCAAAAATGCCATCGTTCGATGAGATGCTTCCTCAAAAATGCCATTATATATCTAAAAATGTCATCGTTCCATTAGATGTTTACTAAAAAAATGCCATTAGACATAGTTGTTGTCAGGTCAAACTCGTTGACCATGTTATATGATGAAAATCCTTCTATACCCACATGCCAGCTCTCTGTATCTCACAATGATAAGTGTGGACCCCACTTATCAGGAGTAAGCAAGCGAATAATTTTATAGGAAAATAAGAACATTGTTGGGATCAAGTGGGAGCCACACTTTACTGTAGTGAGATAGAGGGAGAGCTGACATATTGGTCTATAGGTATTTTGCTCATTATAGCATGACAAATAAGATTAAAGCTGACAATAATGGTGTCCAGTAGCATTTTTGAGCTTGTGCCTAATGAAGCGATGCCATTTTTGAGCAGTTAAAATTCATAGTGGCAAAACTGAGTAGTGAAACACAACCAGTGGCATAAACGATAAAAACCCTATATTCTTTATTATCAGTTCCTCACTTCATAAACTTGTGGTCATGTTTACCAAGCGAGGCCTAAGCTTTGGGGGTGGGGGTATGCCCATCTTTATCAATGATGTTTTACACATCATTGCTCAATTTTTATGTACTTTTCCCTTCAATGGATAATCCTGAAGTGCAAGGAATGGTTGTAGCACTTTCCAAATATAGGGGTGATAAGTATGGAGTGTCGAACCCGCAAGGAGCTAAAGGTAGGGTTGGTATTCTTTCAGGTCCTATCTGCCACTCATAAAACCTCTTTGTTAAAAACAAGAAATAAATCTACTTTGCTAGTATAAAGAGATAGCTTTGCAAGATAATAAGGAACTTACAAATAAAATTTAGTTGTTTCTTTGTAAATGAATAATAAATAAAAGGATTTTCCCTAGGCAGTTGGATATGAAACTAAAGTGATAATCTATTCAGTTTTTATGCGAGAGAGGTCGACGCTAACATGTAGCAAAATTCATCAACTACAAGTACTTACTATTGGAACTATGGCAAGCACCCGCAAATTCGAAAGATTCATTAAGGTAAAACCCAATCATAGCATTAATATCTAAGGTCCCCTTAATCCCATATGCAACAACTAGTGAACTGGGTTTAGGTTTCTATCACTTCCGCAACCCATCATATACAAATTTATCACATATTGCAATACCCTGTTGTGTGATTCCCACATGTGTGCATAAACGGTGGACACCATAGGACAACACCATAATAACATACAAGTCAAACAACCATAGCATATCACAATTAACCCATAGGACTAAAAGAAACTACTCTGACATAATAGAGATGCAACATTGGACAATAATTTACAACATTTAAAACCATGTTCAAGTAAGAGATTACGTCATTTGTGAGAGAGTGCTCTGCTGAATAGAGAAGGGGGGAGGAGTTGATGAAGCTGTTGAAGTTGATGAAGAAGATGACGGTGATTAAGGTGATGAAGCTATGTACCTAAGGTAGGGTCATAGGCCTGACCTAGACGCCGTCCCCAAGGTCATCGCCCTAAAGGCAGAAGCATTCGAAGGGTACCATAATCTACTCGACCAGAGACATTACACCTGAAAAAATCAATGACACTCGACCGTCACAGTAACCACTCGACGTACACAAGACCTAAAGCCACTCTACACAACAACGGTCAGGTGTTTACTCATAGACTTAATTATCATTTATATCACTTAATTGCTAGCGTTACCAGTAATGTTCCACTCTTAATGTACATTGAATCATGTGTAACCGAGGAGAGTTGGGGTCCTGGCGCACTCTATATAAGGCTCTCCCCTCCTCTGGGACAAGGGTTCGCATCCTTTGTAAACACACACATATACACAATCCAGTTGACCGCCTCCGGCCACCGAGATGTAGGGCTGTTACTTCCTTTGTGAAGGGCCTGAACTCGTAAACTCATGTGTACAACTACTCCATAGCTAGGATCTTGCCTCCTCATACCTACCCCCATTCTACTATCAGTCTTAGACCCACGACAGTTGGCGCCCACCGTGGGGCAGGTGTCTTAGCAGTTTGTTGGAGAAGTTGCGATTTTTCTGATTCCCATCATCATGGTTTCTGGCGGAGAATTGGTTGAGGGCCGTGAGATCCGTCTTGGCGCGCTCGTCTTCATCGCCGACGGCTCTGCTTGGCTCCACGAGGCTCCACTCGACGTCGACGCACTCCCCATCCGCGGGGCGACACACTTCCACGCGTGCGTCCGCGGCGTCCTTCTTCGATAGTTGTCGACTCAATATCAGTCGGCTCCTACGGCGTCCTCGCTCCCCGCTGCTCGCCGGTGCAAGCGGTACGGTCGGTCACGACTTCAGCGGTGGGTGAGGCACGCGGTGGCTCGCCAATCGGCCACCCCACAAATCGCGGCGATCGAGCCCGATGAAACTCTCTATGGCTTGTTCGACCTGTCGACTAGCTCCGTCGAGACTGCATCCGAGTGCGACAGAGTGACCCCGTGGCAGAAGTCTTGATGGTCAATGGACCGCGCAGTCCTTCTGGCTTCCCCCGCGACGACGGTGGCGATGGCATCGGCGATCCGTCACCCGTCCACGTAGAGTACCGCTCGAACCCCTCTCTTCGCATCAGAGGGAAGATCTTCACCGCCGCAATATGGATGCACTTCACACTCCTATCATTGGAGAAACCCCCAAGGCCCGGGCCTTGGAGGAGGCGCGCCTGGCTAACTTGGCTGAGCGCACTCGACTGGAGAACCTCCAGCGCGCACTCGATGAGCGTGTTCGGCAGCGGATTCCCAAGTCCAGTCGACGACAACTTTTTTCGCCTCCGACTCAGGTATACCAAACTCCAATCTAGAATCTCACAGCTGTAGCCCGAATAGCAGAGTCAATTCAGCCTTCCCAGTCGGAAGCTGGCCGAGGTTTGATGCAGATCCGGGCTTTACTCCGGGCAGTAGGAGAGCAAAATACAACAGTATCTCAGTCACGGAATAGGATTCATAGCAGATCTGTGGTGGCAGACACTGTTCAATCTGCTCACAGCCCAAGATCGCCTCCGCGGCATGAGGGACATGGGCACTGGCAGGATCAGTACAGGAACCGTGAGCAGTATGATCATCGACTCGACCACGATGACCATCGCCGAGTGCCCACACCTCCTCTGAGGAGTGGGTCATACGTGCATCGGCGGCAAGAGGATAGGCGCCCCCATAGCGGCGAACAAAGAATTCCAGTCGACCCTAGAAAGCCATGCTTTGATGCGAGATCTGTTCTCATTCAAGGTCTGGTTGACAGGAACAGGGCACAGAGAGGGCCATGATAGAGATTATCCGACTGGAAGCATGGTGCATGTTTCAGGTCCCGAGTGTTTCAGTAGAGCCATCAGAGCAGCAGTGGTTCCTCCCAACTTCAGGTTGGTGACTAGAGTCAGCAAGTTCACTGGCGAGTCCAAGCCTGACGCTTGGCTTGAGGACTATCGAGTGGCGGTGCAGATCGGTGGCGGCAATGACGAAGTGGCCATGAAGCACCTTCCTTTGATGTTAGAGGGCTTAGCCAGAGCGTGGTTGAATCAGTTAGCACCTGGCAACATATATAGTTGGGAAGAACTTGCCCGAGTGTTTGTTAGAACCTTTGAAGGTACATGCAAAAGGCCGGCGGGGTTGACAGAGCTGCAGTCCTGTGTGCAGAAGCCGAATGAAACCTTGAGAGATTATATCCAGAAGTGGATCACATTGCACCATACAGTGGAGAATGTGTCAGATCACCAAGCAGTTTGTGTCTTCAAGGAAGGTGTTAAGTACAAAGAGTTGAATCTGAAGTTCGGTCGGATAGGAGATATGTCTCTGAGTCGAATGATGGAGATTGCCACCGAGTATGCCAATGGTGAAGAGGAAGACCGACTCCGGAGTGGCAAGCACAAAACAGTCGCCCAAGAAATTGGAGGAGGGAATTCTAGTCGGAAATAGAATCGCAAGGCCGAACCAGCTGCTCCTGGTGAAGCTTAAGTTGTGCCCCAAGGGAAATTCAAGGGGAAGCCCAAGGGGCCCTGGACTCCCAAGATAGTTAAAGATCAAGATGGGAATGATGTGTTGGATTTACCATGCCACATTCATACCAAAAAAGATGAAGACGGGAATCTCATTTACCCTAAGCAAACCACTCGACAGTGTCGTCTCCTGATCCAATAGTTCCGAGAGAAACAACCCAATGAGAAGGAAAAGGAGTCAGACAAGGGTGAGGAAAGGGAAGAAGATGATGATGGTTTTCCCAATGTCAATTCCACTCTGATGATTTTTGCTGGTGTTGAGAGCAAAAGTCGATTGAAAGTTATTAACAGAGAGGTGAACATGGTTGCTCCGGCAGCACCCGGTTACCTCAAGTGGTCCCATGCTGCCATCACATTCGATCAGTTAGATCATCCAGCACATATAGCCACCCCTGGGAGGCAAGCGCTGGTAGTCGACCCTGTTGTTGAAGGCACTCGACTGACTAAAGTACTGATGGATGGTGGCAGTGGTCTAAATATCCTTTATGCTGAAATGCTGAAAGGGATGGGCATTCCGATGTCCAAGCTTAGCGAAAGCAATATGAGTTTTCATGGAGTTATACCTCACAAGAAGGCCCAGTCACTCGGCCAGATCGCCCTTGATGTGGTTTTTGGTGGTTCCAAGAATTACCGCAAGGAGAAGTTGACATTTGAAGTGGTGGACTTCAAGAGTGCTTACCATGCTATTCTGGGAAGGCCCACTTATGCACGTTTTATGGCTCGGCCATGTTATGTCTACCTGAAATTGAAGATGCCTGGTCCTAGAGGGATGATCACTATCACTGGCAATCGGCAGAAGGCAGAAGAGTGCTTCCATAAGGGCTCAAAAATTGCCGATGCACAAATGGCAGTAGTAGAATTGCAAGAGTACCAGAAAAATGCAGATCCGAGTGATTTGCTACGAGCTAAGAAGCCTGCCACAGACTCTGCATTTCAGTCATCCGGAGAAACGAAACCGATTCATATTCACCCGACCGATCCCAAGCTTGCTCTGACTCATATTTCAACGACACTCGACAGCAAATAGGAAGAAGGGCTCGTCTAGTTCCTTCGTGAGAACTGGGACATCTTTGCATGGAAACCTTCTGACATGCCGGGTGTACCCAGGGGACTGGCAGAGCATCATTTGCGAGTCACCCGAAAGTGAAACCTATCAAGGAACATCTCCGACGGTCCGTCGTCCAGAAGAGAAAAGCAATTGGTGAGGAAGTGGCTCGGCTCCTGGCAGCTGAGTTCATCCGAGAAATCTACCACTCCGAATGGCTCACCAATGTTGTCATGGTCCCCAAGAAGGACGATTCACTTTGCATGTGCATTGACTTCAAGCATATCAATCGGGCCTGCCCGAAAGATCATTTTCCTCTCCCCCGCATCGACCAAATCATCGACTCAACTACGGGGTGTGAGCATTTGTCTTTTTTGGACGCCTATTCCGGGTACCATTAGATCCGACTGTATGGACCCGATGACATAAAAATGGCTTTCATCACTCCATTCGGATGCTTCTGTAATGTCACCATGCCATTCGGCCTGAAGAACGCCGGAGCCACATTCATGAGGATGATCCAGAAGTGTCTACTCAATCAAATCAATCGAAATGTGGAAGCATACATGGATGACATTATGGTCAAGTCATGTAAGGGTTCTGGCCTGCTGGCTGACCTTGCTGAAACCTTTGCCAACCTCAGAAGATATGATATCAAGCTTAATCCATCAAAGTGCACATTCGGAGTCCCTAGCGGAAAGTTACTCTGTTTCCTCATTTCCGAACGAGGGATCGACGCTAACCCAGAGAAAGTTGGTTCTATACTTCGGATGAAACGGCCTGTGCATGTGCACGATGCCCAGAAGCTTACTGGTTGTTTGGCCGCCTTGAGTCGATTCATTTTCCGCCTCAGTGAAAATGCATTGCCTCTTTACCGACTGATGAAGAAGTCTGATAAGTTCGAGTGGACTCCTGGAGCCGATGCAGTGTTTGCAGAGCTCAAAGCCCTGCTTTCCACCCAGCCGGTGCTTGCTGCACCAATCAACAAAGAGCCTTTACTGCTTTATATTGCAGCCACTGGACAAGTTGTCAGTACAGTACTCACGGTCGAGCGGGAAGAAGAAAGAAAAGCCTATAAAGATATCCGCACTATCATAAGCTTGTTTATGGGATTTACATGACCACAAAGAAGGTTGCACACTATTTCTCCGATCATTCCATTACAGTCATCAGCGACGCTCCATTATCAGAGATTCTGAACAACAGAGATGCAATTGGTCGAGTGGCGAATTGGGCGATTGAACTCCTTCCCCTGGACATCAAGTTTGAGGCAAAGAAAGCTATCAAGTCCCAAGCAATAGCAGATTTCCTCGCCAAGTGGATCGAATAGCAACTTCCGGCCCAAATTCACTCGGAGCATTGGACCATGTTCTTCGATGGCTCCAAGTTGCTGAATGGATCCGGTGCTGGGGTGGTGTTGGTATCCCCCCGTGGTGACAAACTCAACTATGTTCTCCAGATTCACTTTGACTCTTCCAACAATGAAGCCGAATATGAGGCACTCCTGTATGGGTTGCGTATGGCCATTTCACTTGGCGTCCGTCGGCTCATGGTCTATGGCGACTCGGATTTAGTGGTCAATCAGGTGATGAAGGAGTGGGACGTCAGAAGCCTAGCTATGACTGGTTATTGCAATGCTGTAAGAAAACTGGAAAAGAAGTTTGAAGGTCTAGAGCTCCACCACATTCCCCGACTGAAGAACCGGGCAGCGGATGACCTAGCAAAGATAGGTTCAAAGAGGGAAGCCATTCCCTGCAATGTGTTCCTGGAACATATTCATACACCTTCAGTTCAAGAAGATCCTTTCACTGAAGAGCCCCCGCAACCAAAGAGTGCCACTGATCCGACTAAAATCGAGGTCCCAGCCATGGTTGATTTGATCATGGAGGTTTTGGTAATCACTCTTGATTGGACAGTACCATATATCGCGTACATTCCTAGAAAAGAACTCCCAGAGGACGAAGAAGAGGCTCGACAAATCGTCCGCCGATCCAAAGCCTTTACCATGATAAGAGGACAGTTGTTCAGAGAAAGTGCGACTGGAGTCTGCCAGAAATGCATAACACGTGAAGAAGGTCGAGTGATCCTCAATGACATCCACTCGGGGACCTGTGGTCACCATGCATCCCCTCGGACCATTGTGTCCAAAGCATACCGAGCGGGATTTTACTGGCCACGAGCAAATGAGATGGCAAAAGAAATAGTCGACAAATGTGAAGGTTTCCAGTTTTACTCCAACATGTCTCACAAGCCTGCATCGGCCCTGAAGACCATTCCACTCGTTTGGCCTGTTGCTGTTTGGGGATTGGATATGGTTGGACCTCTGAGGACTGGTAGGAGCGGATTACCTCATGTGCTTGTAGCAGTCGACAAGTTCACCAAATGGATTGAAGCCAAGCCTATCAAGAACCTTGAAGCCAGCACTGCTGTCAGCTTCATCAGAGAGTTAACATTCAGATATGGTGTTCCACACAGCATCATCACTGACAACGGGTCAAACTTCGATTCTAATGAGTTTAGGACTTTCTGTGCTTCTCAAGGTACTCGAGTCAACTATGATTCAGTCGCCCACCCCCAGTCGAATGGGCAAGTTTAAAGAGCAAATGGATTCATTCTCAAAGGACTGAAACCCCGACCGATGCGTGATCTCAAACACGCAGTAGGAGCCTGGGTCGATGAACTTCCATCGGTATTGTGGGGACTGAGGACAACTCCCAATCGGTCGACTGGCAGAACTCCTTTTTTCTTGGTTTATGGAGCAGAAGCCGTACTTCAAAGTGACTTGCTCCACAATGCGCCCCGAGTCGAGATTTTCTCAGAAGAAGAAGCAAAACAGGCATGGCAAGATGCAGTTGATCTCCTGGAGGAAGAAAGGGAGATGGCCTTGATCCGGTCGACCATTTAGCAGCAAGATCTGTGTCGATTCCACGCCAGAAACGTAAGGGGTCGAGCATTTCAAGAGGGAGACTTGGTCCTTCAAGTGTATCAGCAGAAACCACACAAGCTTGCGCCTTCCTGGGAAGGCCACTTCGTTGTCACCAGAGTGCTCCACAACGGAGCGTACCACCTCTATAACGTCGAGCACAAGAAAGACAAGCCGCGCGCTTGGAATGGGGAGCTACTCCGCCCCTTTTATACTTAAGCACTCAGTATGTTGAGATGTAATAAGAAGCGCATTTGTCGTTTGTTTATCAAAGACAAGAGTTTTACAGTCTTCTAAAATGATCGTCGATTACTTACGTTTGTGTCTAAAATCCCCTAGTGGGTGGCATAGCTGCGAATCCGTTCGCCTAAGTTTTAAAATCCTACCGAGTGGCGAGCAAGCCTCTCACTCGGGGGCTTAGCTGCAGTCCAGTACTCGCCTAAGTATTGAAAATCCTACTGAGTGGTGAGCAAGTCTCTCACTCAGGGGCTTAGCTGCAGTCCAGTACTCGCCTAAGTATTGAAAATCCTACCGAGTGGTGAGCAAGTCTCTCACCCGGGGGCTTAGCTGCAGTCCAGTACTCGCCTAAGTATTAAAAATCCTACCGAGCAGTGAGCAAGTCTCTCACTCGGGGGCTTAGCTGCAGTCCAGTACTCGCCTAAGTATTGCAAATCCTATCGAACGGTGAGCAAGTCTCTCACTCGGGGGGCTTAGCTGCAGTCCAGTACTCGCCTAAGTTGTAAAAATCCTACCGAGTGATGAGCAAACCTCACACTCGGGGGCTTAGCTGCAGTCCAGTGCTCGCCTAAGTATTAAAAATCCTACCGAGCGGTGAGAAAGTCTCTCACTCGGGGGCTTAGCTGCAGTCTAGTACTCGCCTAAGTATTGAAAATCCTACCGAGTGGTGAGCAAGTCTCTCACTCAGGGGCTTAGCTGCAGTCCAGTACTCGCCTAAGTTGTAAAAATCCTACCGAGTGATGAGCAAACCTCACACTCAAGGGCTTAGCTGCAGTCCAGTACTCGCCTAAGTTTTAAAAATCCTACCGAGTGATGAGCAAACCTCACATTCGGGGGCTTAGCTGCAGTCCAGTACTCGACTAAGTTGTAGAAATCCTACCGAGTGATGAGCAAACCTCACACTCGGGGGCTTAGCTGCAGTCCAGTACTCGCCTAAGTTTTAAAAATCCTACTGAGTGATGAGCAAACCTCACACTCGGGGGCTTAGCTGCAGTCCAGTACTCGCCTAAGTTTTAAAAATCCTATCGAGTGATGACCAAACCTCACACTCAAGGGCTTAGCTGCAGTCTAGTACTCGCGTAAGTTTTAAAAATCCTACCGAGTAATGAGCAAACCTCACACTCGGAGGCGTAGCTGCAGTCCAGTACTCGCCTAAGTATTAAAAATCCTACCAAGTGATGAGCAAACCTCACACTCGGGGGCTTAGCTACAGTCCAGTACTCGCCTAAGATGACGAGATGCAGGTCGACTGCAACTCTCTCCTCGGAGCTGCGTCACAAGTACAACATGCGCTCCATCCCTATCCGCAAGGATGATGAGGTGCAGGTCGAATGCAACCTTCACCTTGGAGCTACGCCACAAATACAATGTGCGCTCCATCCCTATACACAAGGATGACGAGGTGCAGGTCGAATGCAACCTTCACCTCGGAGCTACGCCACAAGTACAACATGCGCTCCATCCTTATCCGCAAGGACGACGAGGTGTAGATCGAATGCAATCTTCACCTCGGAGCTACGCCACAAGTACAACGTGCGCTCCATCCCTATCCGCAAGGACGACGAGGTGCAGGTCGAATGCAACCTTCACCTTGGAGCTATGCCGCAAGTACAACACGCGCTCCATTCCTATCCGCAAGGACGACGAGGTACAGGTCGACTGCAACTCTCTCCTCGGGGCTTTGCCACGAGCACAACATGCGCTCCATCCCTATCTGCAAGGATGGAGAGGTGCAGGTCGACTGAGGTATCTCCCTCAGAGCTGCATTTCAAGAAATATTCCGAGTGAAGGATAAGCTCCACTCGAAGGCAGACGCAAGCACATGCATAAGATAAACCAAGATCGGATAAAACCTCAAAAGTTTCACGATGAAGATAAAAGTACTCGGGCATCAGGCCCGAAGGAGTTTAACGGTTACAAAAATCACTCAGGATTCCGAGGCAAATTTAAAGGAAGTTTACATATCAAGTTTGTTCACTCAGCAGGAGGAGGGCTTGCAGGCTCGACGAACTCGTCCAAATCGATCCCGTCCGCGATCCGAGTGGCAGCAGCAATGCAAGTCTCCATGAAGGATTGGAAGTCATGCCTTTTAGTGTTGGCAACCTTGATCGCCGCCAGCTTCTCTTCTCGAGCTTCTTTGTAGTGGACCCTAACCAGCGACAGAGCCACGCCAGCGCCGCATCGGGCAGAGGACTTCTTCCATTCCTGCACTCGACCGGGGACCTCATTGAGCCGAGTCATCAGAGACTCGAGATCATTCTGAAGCGTTGCCCTTGTCCAGAGTGATGAGTCAATGCACGACACCGCCACCTTCAGATGGGCAAGATAACCTGTAACACTGGTGACACGAGATTCCAGTCGAAGCACATCCATGGCAGCCTCGTCACCGACTGGAGAAAGGATAGGATCCAAGCCCGTCTCGATCCGTCCAGTCTCCTCTTCAAAATTTTGGCAGAATTCTGCAGAGTCAAGGAGTTATTGAGTCGACTGGTCAGGACTAACTTGCAAACAGTAAAACAGTCGAGTAAAAAGGGGTACCTTCGAGCATAAGAAAGAGCTTCTTGGCGAGGGCTTTAAGATAAGCCTCCAAGTCATTCCTCCTATGAGTCACGCATTCCAGATGATCATTCGGAGCCACTTTATCTTTTTTTCAGACGAGTCACCTCTCGGTTGGACTCAGTGAGAGACGACTTCAACTTGTTAATTTCCTCCTCTAGCGCTCCGACCGAAGCCAGTTTCTGGTCAGCAAGGGCAGTCTTCTCCTGAGCCTCCTTCTGCGCAGTTGCAAGATCCAAGTCCTTCTCCTCCAGGGCCAGCCTCATTTTCTCTGCAAAATAAATATTTAGATCAAACAGAAGAACGAAGGGATAACTTGAAGGATGGTCAAGATAAGCAGTCGACAGGTCGTTACCTTCCATACCAGCGACTTCATCTTGAGCCTTCTTTAAGTTCTGCTGAGCCAGCTCTAGGTCAAGGTTGAGTTGCCTCTGCTTTTCCTCAAATTCGGCGAACTTGGAGATAAGCGTACAAGATTTCTACAGTGAGTAAAGGACATTTCAATCGACAAGATCAAAGATTATTTACTTCTGAGTGAATAAAACTTCAAGACTACTCAGACCCCAACCGACTGCCAGCAGTCGACCGTGGTCTTGGGGACTACACCCAGTGGGTGCACTTAGCGTGCCCCCACTGGTTTGGGTTCCACTCGGCTGGTCCGCCCAGACCGAGTAAAAAAATAGAGAAAGTAGTGCTCAGACCCCAACCGCGGTCTCGGGGACTACACCCAGTGGGTGCACTTAGCGTGCTCCCACTGGTTCAGATCCCACTCGACCAGGCCGAGTGGAAGAGTGGAAATGATAAAGATGACAAAACACCCAGTGGGTGTACAGTCTCGAAGTGTAAGACAATGAGAAATTGCGCGAAGGAAAATATTCGGGTAGCATATCCTAATAGAACAAGTTCAGCCGGAAGTCAACTTACCAGGACATTGGCTCGAAGAGCCGCGCTGGCGTCATAAGCAGCCTGACTGCTTTCGTGCACCACCTTCACCCGCTCCATCATTATGTCAGCCTGATGAATGGCCTCCGCAGCGGCGTCTGACTGGCTCTCTGGAACATGATGAGTGGCAAAGAAGGGGACAGATGGTCCAGACACAGCGGCTTGGAGATCTGAGGCATGAGGTTGTATGGTTGAAGCAAGCACTGGGGCAGTCGATGAAGCGGGGCGCGCACTCAACACGGGGTCAGCAAAGGTTACAAAAACCTTACTCGCATCTTTGAGCTGTTGAACTACCGGCTCCGCTGCCGGTTCCAACTGGGATGTCTTGCCAGCTGTTGCCTTCTTCTTCCTGGGCCTCGGCAGCACGTCCTCGTCATCATCCGGAAGTTCAATCACATTGGGAGGGGCTGCAAAGAAATCAGTCGACCCTAGATGAGTCACCAGAATTTAATCGACCATATAATCAAGAACAAGATCACGAGAGGTGTACCTGGGTTGGAGGTGACTGCATCTTCCATATCCTCGTCTTCATACTGGCGGGTGGAAGTCCCAGAGGTAGCAGCTCTGGAAATTTCAATATTCAGTCGGTCACGTTTGTTACACCGAGTCAACCAAAGAATTAGGTCGTATTATTACCCAAAGATAGTAGGAATGACCATTTTGATCTTGGGCAAAGCCTTCGGAGGTTTGGATGGTGCAGCCCTCGGTGGTTTCAGTGCTGGAGGAGGTGCAACTTTAGATTGCTTCAGTGTCCTCTCAGTCGGCACTGGAGAGGACGTCCGGGGACGCTTCGAAGATTGCCCAGTCGGTGCAGCCACCATGCCATGGAGGCTTTCCGGGTCGTGAGCGTGCTTGGACCTTTTTTTCTCTGTGAGGAGGCGAGTCGACCTCTTCTTCGTCACTCGGCTCGCCGCTCTCCTCGCCCTCCTCCTCGTCTGAGTGCTACTCACCGCTATCGCCTCCGCTCGCCTCCTCCTCCTGCTGCTCCTGCTCTCCGTTGGGCATTGAATACATCTCAATAAGAGCCTGAAAGATAGCAAGCAATGCAAAAAAAGCAATTAGTCGTTGAAAGGCAGTTACATGGTTAATCAAAAAGTACTCTGCAATCCAGAGTCAGACCTGGTCTGGCTGGCGCGAATGGTCGAATGGAGCGACCCTCCTAGACCCCCTGGGGTTATCCTTGTTGCCTGTGATGCCTCTCAGCCACTTCTCCACCGTGTCCTTGTCGACCTCCTCCGGGTGAATTCGAGTGGAATCATAAATTCCTGAGTACATCCACATTGGATGATCACGATCTTGGAGCGGCTGGATGCGTCATTTGAGGAATACCTCCAACAGATCCATACCGGTCACGCCGTCCCGGACGAGCCGGACCACCCGCTCGACCAACACCTTCACCTGCGCTCTCTCCTCTGGGATGACTTTCAATGCGGAGGGCTTCTCAACTCGAGCCATGGAAAAAGCAGGGAGCCCGGTCGACTGACCTGGAGTCGGCTGGTCTTTGCAATAAACCAGGTCGACTGCCAACCTCGGACCGACTCGGGAAGGATCATGGCTGGGAAAGTGCTTTTATTTCTCATCTAAATCCCAAGACCCGCGCACATCTGAATCACGCGTGTTTTCTCGTCACTCGGATTGGCCTTCTTGACCGACTGACAACGGCAAGTGAAAATGTGCTTGAAAAGACCCAGTGTGGCCTACAACCTAAGAAGTTCTCGCACATGGACACGTAGGCGGCAAGGTATACGATGGAGTTGGGATTGAAATGGTGAAGTTGTGCTCCAAAGAAGTTCAAGAATCCCGGGAAAAAGGATGGGGGGCAGAGAAAATCCACGGTCAACATGAGTTGCGAGGAGAATGCACTCACCATCACACGGATGCGGTTCGGTCTCTCCTTCCGAGAGCCGCGCCGATTCATGGGGAATCAGCCCCCCCCCCTCGACCAGATCATCGATGTCGTCTTGGCTGATCGTAGACTGGATCCAGTCGCCCTGGATCCAGCCGCGCGACAAGCCGGATCTCGACAAGGATCCGCCCCGGTTAGACCTCTTTCCCTTCGCCTTCGCCGTCGCCTTCTTTGCATGCTCCAAGGCCACCATCTTCTCCTTCCCCATGGTCGCAGGCGAAGCTCGAACGGAGCAGCAGCACTGAGAGCTAAGATGGAGATGGCGGAGAAAGCAGAGGAGAAAGGAGGAGAATGGAGAAGTGATGTGCACAAAATCCAATTTGGCACCTTATATGGGGCCGCTTCCGAGTGGCTGACCTGTGGGGCCAGACGATCTAATCAAATCCCGCAACAGTCGCGCACGAAGTACATGGCGAAAAAGGTGGCGCGGTGATCGAGGCAGCCTCGCTTGATCCCATCCAATTACTGCGGACTCCACTGTCTCGCGCGCTTCCCCAAATACAAAATCCCACGATATCCGCGCGCAGCAAGGCAACCTGTCAGGCGGAAGATCTTTTCCATATCAGCACTCAGAACATTGCATCAAAAGTTCACTCAGCAAAACCAAGAATGGATCATGGTGAATGAGAAGAAGTTGGGATCATCATAATTGTCCGCTTGATCGCAAATAAGACGCTCCGGAAGCACGAAAATTGAATCGGAGGAATTCTCAACTCCTTCTCCACTCAAGCCCCGAACCATTCGGGGGCTAATGATGAAGCTATGTACCTAGGGTAGGGTCATTGGCTTGACCTAGACGCCCTCCCAGAGGTCATCGCCCTAAAGCCAGAAGCATTCGAAGGGTACCATCATCTACTCAACCACAGACATTCCACTCAGAAAAATCAATGACACTCGACCGTCACAGTAACCACTCGACGTACACAAGACCTAAAGCCACTCTACATAACAACGATCGCGTGTTTACTCATAGACTTAATTATCATTTATATCTCTTAATTGCTAGCGTTACCAGTAATGTTCCACTCTTAATGTACATTGAATCCTGTGTAACGGAGGAGAGCTGGGGTCCTGGAGCACTCTATATAAGCCACTCCCCTCCTCTGGGACAAGGGTTCGCATCCTTTGTAAACACACACATATACACAATCCGGTCGACCGCCTCCGGGCACCGAGACGTAGGGTTGTTACTTCCTCCGTGAAGGGCATGAACTCGTAAACTCGTGCGTACAACTACTCCATAGCTAGGATCTTGCCTCCTCATACCTACCCCCCATTCTACTGTCAGTCTTAGACCCACGATAGTTTGTTCCCCCGGCGTCGCTCTAGCGCCACCGGAAGAGAGGGAGGAGAGGACCCCCTCATTCTCCTTCCTTAGCCTCTCCCCTATATGGGGAGAGGTTCCCCCTTTGATCCTTGGCCTCAGTGACTCCTGGAGGGCGAGAACCCCTCCGAAATTGGATCTCTCTTCTCTCTATTTTTCTCCGTTTCGGTACTTTTATGAGCGTGGTCACCGTTTGTTTTATACATGGATATCCAAACTCTGACCGAGTTGAAAATTTAAGGGGATTTTTTATTATTTTAATGATTTCCTACAGTAGAGTTCCAACTGACTATAGGAGAGCCCACAAGGGCACCCCACCTGGCTAGGGGTAGGCACGCCACCAGGCCGTCTGGAGCCCTCGTGACTCCCTCAGCTTCCATCGTCTGGATACAGGAGTCTTTAATTCCATGAAAAGTTTCAACTCATTCTAGCTCCATGAATTTTTCACCTACCCCCCCCCCCCTCCAAACAATAACAAACAAGCACTACCCTTTAGCACTGGACTAATAGGTTAGTATAAATAAAAATCATATAAATTGTTGCCAAAAAATGTAAAAATGGTATGATAATACCATGAAAAAAATCAAAAAGTATAGATACATTTCAAATGTACCAGCATCCCCAATCTTAATTCCTGCTCGCCCTTAAGTAGGATTATGCTTTCACTATGTAGAGAAGGCATAAACGGATGTTTTCCCTGATGGACAAGTAGGGCGGATCGGTCAGTGGTAGTACAATAACACAGATTGTTGGCATGTCAATGTTGATAGGTTATGGAGACTATTGTGCACTATGGTACAAGTTGCTCCAACATAGGGACTGCTCAGTGATGACCCAGCTGCACCATATACAGCCACACGCACATATATTGCATAACATATATGACTGACAAAAAGATATAGCAGATAGACATTCCTGCATTATACTCATTTCCTATCATTAGTCACATGAATCCATTTCATCACATACATTTGTACATCAATGAACATAACATATAAGTTATGTTTATGCTTTTTCACGAGCAATGATTTTTGAAGAGTTAAAGAGAGGATACATCTTGCGATTTTCAATAAGAACATTAAATTATCATATGGATCGAAGACTTGAGACTTGATCACAATGTGTATGCTATCCAACGGCGACAAAGAGATATATAACTAAACAAGTTATGTGCACTCACGACAAATAGGTTTGATGGTTTGGTGTCTCATATACGAAATATTCATTTAGTGAGAGGTGACATTCCCATCAATAATGAATTGACTGTGATGACTTTGTCAATCTAAAGATCCCTCGGCTCAGTCTCTTGGAAGTCCTCATGTGGATAAAGTGTCTGTGCATGCATTCATAGGTGCATGCATGTGCTCCATGTCTACTACACAACCTTCTTCTTGTAGACGTTGTTGGGCCTCCAAGTGCAGAGGTTTGTAGGACAGTAGCAAATTTCCCTCAAGTGGATGACCTAAGGTTTATCAATCCGTAGAAGGCATAGGATGAAGATGGTCTCTCTCAAGCAACCATGCAACCAAATAACAAAGAGTCTCTTGTGTCCCCAACACACTCAATACAATGGTAAATTGTATAGGTGCACTAGTTCGGCGAAGAGATGGTGATACAAGTGGTATATGGATGGCGGATAAAGATTTTTGTAATCTGAAAATATAAAAACAGCAAGGGAACTAATGTTAAAAGTGAGCACAAATGGTATTGCAATGCGTTGAAACAAGGCCTAGGGTTCATACTTTCACTAGTGCAAGTCCTCTCAACAATAATAACATAATTGGATCATATAACTATCCCTCAACATGCAACAAAGAGTCACTCCAAAGTCACTAATAGCGGAGAACAAATGAAGAGATTATTGTAGGGTACGAAACCACCTCAAAGCTATCCTTTCTGATCAATCTATTCAAGAGTCAGTAGTAAAATAACACGAAGCTATTCTTTCCGTTCAATCTATCATTGAGTTCGTACTAGAATAACACCTTAAGACACAAATCAACCAAAACCCTAATGTCACCTAGATACTCCAATGTCACCTCAAGTATCCGTGGGTATGATTATACGATATGCATCACACAATCTCAGATTCATCTATTCAACCAACACAAAGAACTTCAAAGAGTGCCCCAAAGACTCTACCGGAGAGTCAAGACGAAAACGTGTGCCAACCCCTATGCATAGGTTCATGGGCGGAACCCACAAGTTGATCACCAAAACATACATCAAGTGGATCACGTGATATCCCATTGTCACCACAGATAAGCACGGCAAGACATACATCAAGTGTCCTCAAATCCTTAAAGACTCAATCCGATAAAATAACTTCAAAGGGAAAACTCAATCCATTACAAGAGAGTAGAGGGGGAGAAACAGCATAAGATCCAACTATAATAGCAAAGCTCACGATACATCAAGATCGTACAACCTCAAGAACACGAGTGAGAGAGAGATCAAACACATAGCTACTGGTACATACCCTCAGTCCCGAGGGAGAACTACTCCCTCCTCATCATGGAGAGCACCGGGATGATGAAGATGGCCACCGGAGAGGGATTCCCCCTCCGGCAGGGTGCCGGAACGGGTCTAGATTGGTTTTCGGTGGCTACGAAGGCTTCTGGCGGCGGAACTCCCGATATATTCTGCTCCTCGAAGTTTTTAGGGTATATGGATATATAAAGGATGAAGAAGTACGTCGGTGGATCTCCGGGCTGTCCACGAGGCAGGGGGCGTGCCCAGGGGGTGGGCGCTCCCCCCACCCTCGTGGGCAGCCCGGGACTCTTCTGGTCCATCTCCAATACTATGTGGGCTTCTTCTGGTCCAAAAATAAGTTCCCTGAAGTTTCTGGTCAATTGGACTCTGTTTGATTTTCCTTTTCTGTGGTACTCTAAAACAAGGAAAAAACAAAAACTGGCACTGGGCTCTAGGTTAATAGGTTAGTCCCAAAAATCATATAAAATAGCATATAAATGCATATAAAACATCCAAGGTTGATAATATAATAGCATGGAACAATCAAAAATTATAGATACGTTGGAGACGTATCAACATGCCCAAGCTTAATTCCCGCTCATCCTCGAGTAGGTAAATGATAAAAATAGAATTTTTGATGTGGAATGCTACCTAACATATTTGTCCATGTAATCTTATTTATTGTGGCAACAATATTCAGATCCATAAGATTCAAGACAAAAGTTTAATATTGACATAAAAATAATAATACTTCAAGCATACTAACCAAGCAATTATGTCTTCTCAAAATAACATGGCCAAAGAAAGTTATCCCTACAAAATCATATAGTCTGGCTATGCTCTATCTTCACTACACAAAATATTTAAATCATGCACAACCCCGATGACAAGACAAGCAATTGTTTCATACTTTTGATGTTCTCAAACTTTTTCAATCTTCACGCAATACATGAGCGTGAGCCATGGACATATCACCATAGGTGGAATAGAATGGTGGTTGTGGAGAAGACAAAAAGGAGAAGATAGTCTCACATCAACTAGGCGTATCAATGGGCTATGGAGATGCCCATCAATAGATATTAATGTGAGTGAGTAGGGATTGCCATGCAATGGATGCACTAGAGCTATAGGTGTATGAAAGCTCAAAAGGAAACTAAGTGGGTGTGCATCCAACTCGCTTGCTCACAAAGACCTAGGGCATTCTGAGGAAGCCCATCATTGGAACATACAAGCAAGTTCTATAATGAAAAATTCCCACTAGTATATGAAAGTGACAACTTAGGAGACTCTTTATCATGAAGATCATGGTGCTAATTTGAAGCATAAGTGTGGTAAAAGGATAGTAGCATTGTCCCTTCTCTCTTTTTCTCTCATATTTTTTGGCCTTCTCTTTTTTGGCCTTTCTCCTTTTTTCGTACGGAGTCTCATCCCGACTTGTGGGGGAATCATAGTCTCCATCATCCTTTCCTCACTGGGACAATTCTCTAATAATGATGATCATCACACTTTTATTTACTTACAACTCAAGAATTACAACTCGATACTTAGAATAAGATATGACTCTATATGAATGCCTCCGGCGGTGTACCGGGATGTGCAATGACTCATGAGTGACATGTATGAAAGAATTATGAACGGTGGCTTTGCCACAAATACGATGTCAACTACATGATCATGCAAAGCAATATGACAATGATGGAGTGTGTCATAATAGGTAGGTATGGTGGCTGTTTTTAGGAAGGTAGATTGTGGTTTATGGTATCGGCGAAAGTTGCGCAGTACTAGAGAGGCTAGCAATGGTGGATGGGTGAGAATGCGTATAATCCATGGACTCAACATTAGTCATAAAGAACTCACATACTTATTACAGAAATCTATTAGTTATCGAAACAAAGTACTACGTGCATGCTCCTACGAGGATAGATTGGTAGGAAAATACCATCGCTCGTCCCCGACCGCCACTCATAAGGAAGACAATCAATAAATAAATCATGCTCCGACTTCATCACATAACGGTTCACCATATGTGCATGCTACGGGAATCACAAACTTTAACACAAGTATTTCTAAAATTCACAACTACTACTAGCATGACTCTAATATTACCATCCTCATATCTCAAAACAATCATCGAGTATCAAACTTCTCATAGTATTCAATGCACTTTATATGAAAGTTTTTATTATATCCCTCTTGGATGCCCATCATATTAGGACTAAATTCATAACCAAAGAAAATTACCATGCTGTTCTAAAGGACTCCCAAAATAATATAAGTGAAGCATGAGAGATCAATTATTTCTATAAAATAAAACCATCACCGTGCTCTACAGGGATATAAGTGAAGCACTAGAGCAAATGACAAACTACTCCGAAAGATATGAGTGAAGATCTATGGGTAGTCAAATAATTATGCAACTATGTGAATACTCTCTAACATTTAATAATTTCAGATCTTGGTATTTTATTCAAAAATCAAGCAAAACAAAATAAAATAAAATGACGCTCCAAGCAAAATACATATCATGTGGTGAATAAAAATATAGCTCCAGGTAAAGTTACCGATGAACGAAGACGAAAGAGGGAATGCCATCCGGGGCATCCCCAAGCTTAGTCTCTTGGTTGTCCTTGAATATTACCTTTGGGTGACTTGGGCATCCCCAAGCTTAGCCTCTTGCCACTCCTTATTCCATAGTCCATCGAATCTTTACCCAAAACATGAAAACTTCACAACACAAAACTTAACAGAAAACTCGTAAGCTCCGTTAGTATAAGAAAATAAATCACCACTTAGGTACTGTTGTGAACTCATTATAAATTCATATTGGTGTAATATCTAATATATTCCAACTTCTCTATGGTTTATAAACTCTTTTACTAGCCATAGATTCATCAAAATAAGCAAACAACACACGAAAAACAGAATCTGTAAAAACAGAACAGTCTGTAGTAATATGTAGCTAACGCAAGTTATGGAACCCCAAAAATTCTATAATAAATTGCTGGACGTGAGTAATTTATCTTTTAATCATATGCAAAAAGAATTAACTAAATAAAACTTTCCAAATAAACATGGCATCAGTTCTCGTGAGTGCTAAAGTTTCTGTTTTTTACAGCAAGATCAAAAAGACTTTCCCCAAGTCTTCCCAACGGTTCTACTTGGCACAAACACTGATTAAACACCAAAAACACAACCAAAACAGAGGCTAGACAAATTATATATTACTAAACAGGAACAAGAATCAAGGAACATAAATAAAATTGGGTTGCCTCCCAACAAGCGCTATCGTTTAACGCCCCTAGCTAGGCATGATAATTTCAACGATGCTCACATAAAAGATAAGAATTGTAATAGAGAGCATCATGAAGAATATGACTAGGACATTTAAGTCTAACCCACTTCCTATGCATAGGGATTTTGTGAGCAAACAACTTGTGGGAACAATAATCAACTTGCATAGGAAGGTAAAACAAGGATAACTTCAAGATTTTCAACACATAGAGAGGAAACTTGATATTATTGCTATTCCTACAAGCATATATTACTCCCTCATAATAATTTTCAGTAGCATCATGAATGAATTAAACAATATAACTATCACATAAAGCATTCTTTTCATGATCTACAAGCATAGAAAATTTACTACTCTCTAAATAAGAAAAATTCTTCTCAATCGAAATCTTGGGAGTATCATAAGAGACTCGAATACTATAAATTGCTTCCACATTAAAGGAGTAATGTTCAGAAAAGGGGTAATCATAATCATGACAAGTTTTATAAATATAATCATCACTACTTTTTATAGCATAAGTATCATCACAATAATCATCATAAGTAGCAACTTTGTTCTCATAATCAATTGGAACCTCTTCCGAAATAGTGGATTCATCTCTAAATAAAGTCATGACCTCTCCAAATCCACTTTCATCAATATAATCATCATAAATAGGAGGCATGCTTTAATCAAAATAAATTTGCTCATCAGAGCTTGGGGGACAAAAAATATCATATTCATCAAACATAGCTTCCCCAAGCTTGTGGCTTTGCATATCATTAGCATCATGGATATTCAAGGAATTTATATTAACAACATTGCAATCATGCACATCATTCTAATATTTAGTGCCAAACATTCTAATGCATTCTTCTTCTAGCACTTGAGCACAATTATCGGAATCCTTATTTTCTTGATAGATATTAAAAAGATGAAACAAGGCGTAGGGTTCATACTTTCACTAGTTCAAGTCCTCTCAACAATAGTAACATAATTGGATCATATAACTATCCCTCAACATGCAATAAAGAGTCACTCCAAAGTCACTAATAGCGGAGAACAAACGAAGAGATTATTGTAGGGTACAAAACCACCTCAAAGTTATCCTTTCTGATCAATCTATTCAAGAGCCCGTAGTAAAATAACACGAAGCTATTCTTTTCGTTCAATCTATCATAGAGTTCATACTAGAATAACACCTTAAGACACAAATCAACCAAAACCCTAATGTCACCTAGATACTCCAATGTCACCTCAAGTATCTGTGGGTATGATTATATGATATGCATCACACAATCTCATATTCATCTATTTAACCAACACAAAGAACTTCAAAGAGTGCCCCACAGACTCTACCGAAGAGTCAAGACGAAAACGTGTGCCAACCCCTATGCATAGGTTCATGGGCGGAACCCGCAAGTTGATCACCAAAACATACATCAAGTGGATCACGTGATATCCCATTGTCACCACAGATAAGCATGGCAAGACATACATCAAGTGTTCTCAAATCCTTAAAGGCTCAATCCGATAAAATAACTTCAAAGGGAAAACTCAATCCATTACAAGAGAGTAGAGGGGGAGAAACATCATAAGATCCAACTATAATAGCAAAGCTCACGATACATCAAGATTGTACAACCTCAAGAACACGAGTGAGAGAGAGATCAAACACATAGCTACTGGTACATACCCTCAGTCCCGAGGGAGAACTACTCCCTCCTCATCATGGAGAGCACCGGGATGATGAAGATGGCCACCGGAGAGGGATTCCCCCTCCGGCAGGGTGACAGAACGGATCTAGATTGGTTTTCGGTGGCTACGAAGGCTTCTGGCGGCGGAACTCCCGATATATTCTGCTCCTCGGAGTTTTTAGGGTATATGGATATATAAAGGAGGAAGAAGTATGTCGGTGGATCTCCGGGCTGTCCACGAGGCAGGGGGCGCGCCCAGGGGGTGGGCGCTCCCCCCACCCTCGTGGGCAGCCCGGGACTCTTCTGGTCCATCTTCGATACTCTATGGGCTTCTTCTGGTCCAAAAATAAGTTCCGTGAAGTTTCAATTCAATTGGACTCCGTTTGATTTTTCCTTTTCTGCGATACTCTAAAACAAGGACAAATAGAAACTGGCACTAGGCTCTAGGCTCTAGGTTAATAGGTTAGTCCGAAAAATCATATAAAATAGCATATAAATGTATATAAAACATCCAGGGTTGATAATATAATAGCATGGAACAATCAAAAATTATATATACATTGGAGATGTATCAGTGCTCGTGAGGGTCTACATCCTTCCCATGTTTCTAAAAAAACAGTTAGATGTTTTTGCAAAAAAGTTTTTCTGTTCACTAGATTACTAGAGACTACGGCAAATCCAAACAACAGATTGTATATATTTAACTTAATAGAGAAACTAATGAAAACTAGTTTTCCTACAAATCCTTTTAAAAACTTGTTTGCCAAAAGGGTGCTGCTCAACACGGGTTGGCTACCCAGGGCTTCGGCCGGTCACCCCAGAGCCGGTAGATTTGAACGTGCATAGCTGTCAAATATGTACCCGCCTCCCCTTTCATCATCCTTCGTCAAGGGGGAAAAGGAGAAAAAGAGAGTGCCGCCGCCACTCGCGGGATCCCCCACGTGGCTGGCCCCCCAACCCTCGTTCGGACCACCATTTCCCTGCTCATCGCCTTGTTGTCGTCAGTTCTCGCAGCCTCACCATCGCCGATGATGCAAACACCACCGCCTTTGTTGCCTCCTGCATTCCTTGCCGGATCCACACATGTAGCAGCATATATCGCAGTTGTAGCTCTGGTTGTGATGGTCACCAGCCGCATCACCCATCGATGAGCTCGCAGTGTACCCTTGCCTTGGTTGCCGGTCATAGCAAAAATGCTAGCCGGTTGTAGCAAAAAATCTAGTTGGTCATAGCAAAAATGCTTGTCGGTTACAACAAAAATGTCTCACCATCGCTAAACCTAAGAAAAGTGGTCGCCACCTTCCCGCAAAATTGCACGCCGGTTGTAGCTTTTGTCACACCAGTTATAGCATCTTGTCTCACCGCCTTGTCGGCAGCACCTCGCTCAAGCATCGATAGTTGCCGGCTGCAACAAAAAAAGATTGTTTGTCGTAGCAAAAAAAACTTATCGATTCCAGCATCCAAGAAACCCGGTCCAAAAATCCTTCGTCCCTTGCTTGTTTCTTCTCCCGATATCGTAGCTCCCGTTCCAGCAAAAAACTACCGCCCGTCATAGCACTATTGTGTTGTTGGTTGCAGATCTTCTAGGTGGCAGATGCAGCACCTACTTCTCCGGTTTCAAGCAAAAAATGTGTACCGGTCATAGCATTTTATGTGTATGGTTGAAACTCCCACCAACCGCGGTTGTAGCTCCTGTAGCTACGGGTTGTAGCATCCCCACGACGAGAGAACCACTTCCTAGCTTCTGTCGATTGGCGGTTGTAGCAACTACCTCGTAGCAGCTACCTCCTCGCCCCGGTCGCTCACAGCATCTAGACGCGATTCGCAGCGCTACCTCACCTAGTCCCCATGAACAACAACAGTCGAGCACCCTTGCAGAAAACACATCAGAGCATGGGGGTGGAGGGAGAGTTGGGCAATGACTCCAGTGCCCACAACAGGGAAGAGTTTTGGCGCGAGCTGCAACAGAGTAGGAGCCCTCCTCGTATGAGATGGGAAAGGAAGAACATGATGAGAGAGAGATCGGGACGAAGACGAGTAAGAAAGAGATAAGTGTAACATCCCAAATTTTCAATTTGGAATGTTATACACTAGATCATCATGCATATCATATTTTCTTGCATTCTGGTCGATCCTAGAAATTTCACGCAACTCAAGGACCCTCGGAGAGAGTTGGAGATTTCGTTATTTTCATATTTGAGTTTCTCAAATTTTGAAAAAAAAAGGGATCATTGGATTTGTCGGAGTTCATTTGCATTTTATTTGGATAGAAAAAAATGCGTTTTCAAAATTTGCATCTAGGTCCCGAGAAAAGTTCATTTTGTTCGACTCATTTTTAGGAGTCGGGGAAAATTTACTTTAGATTTTCCGGAGTTCGTTTAGATTTTCTTTCTTTGTTTTTTTCTGCGCGCGAAACCTTTTTAAAAAATCGCAGCGCTTGGGCCAAGGCCCAGCCGCAGGCCAGGCCGGCCACCGCGCGCGCGCCTAGCGCAGCCCCACCACGCCGCCAAGCCGAGTCCTAGAAGGACTCTAGCTCCCTCCCCTCTTTCTTGCCCTCTCCCCCAAGCAACCCCTCCCCCTCCTCCTCTTAAGTACCCCCACACCCCCCCTTTTCCCACACCACCCCGCGCGCCTCGCCCTAGCGCCGCCCTTGCCCGCGCCACCGCCGCCGCCCAACCCCGCCGTCGCCGGAGCCCCTCGCCGGAGCCTCGCCGGAGGTAGCCGCGCCATCTTTTCCCCTCGGTTCGGTTTTTCTTATAGACCGTTCCAGTTTTCTTTTCGTTCTTCGTTTCGGTTTCTTTTTCGAAACCCTAGATCGGTTTTCGTTTTCTTTTCCGGTTTAGTTGTTTAGCGACCGTTTACCGGACCGTTTGTCCTAACGAACGTGATCAGCGGATTATTCTCGGTTAACGAACGTCCGTTCGTTTAACCGTTCTTCTTTTTCTTTTCGTCGGATTTATTCCACGATCGCGATCCCAGATCCGATCTTCGTTCTAGTCTATCTTCTCGCTCGTTTATCGGAATCAGGTGATTCAAGCGCTTGGAGTTTTGTTTCGAAACCGCCGTTTCGACTAATCAACTTAAACAAGTTTTTGCTACGGTAAAATTTGACCTAGTTTCAACTTGCTAGAACCGAGTTGTTTTCTTCTGCCGTTTGTTTTCCGTTGCTTTGTTCGGTTCTTTCTCTCTTTGCAACCGGAGTTCTTAAGTTGAACTTTCTGGTTCGATCTCTTGTTCGAGTTTTACCTGTGCATTAGATGAGTACTTATTGTATGCTTGTTGTTTGTCTGCGATAGATTACCCGGATTGTGCCGCCTGTTACTTCGAATCTCTAGGACTTGTGGATCATCAGCAAGGCAAGTAACACTTTGATCATACCTTTTCTACAACCTAGTTTTATTGCATTAGATCAATCCTCACACATTACATGATTAGGATCTAATTAAATTGTGGGATGGGAAGTAGATGAGGTAGTACCTATTACCTCTTTATTATGAAACCTTTGGGAGTTACTTCTACGTTTGCTTATTATGCCATGCTATGCTAGTAGACGTGGATTGGGTGAGTGATATCCATGACAGATGTGAGATTGATAATTTTAATGGTTTATCTAAGGTGGCAACTTAAACACACATCTGGGTGGATTGAGGCACCTGATGTCTATCAGGACTTGCCTGTTTTCTTTTGGACCGCCACCCAGGCTCAAAGGGATCATAAGATCTTTCATGCTAGAAACTTACGTGTGCAGCCACAAGCCATTATGGGCTCTGGCATAGTTGACTAAGTCGTGCGAACTCTTACAGGGTAGACAAGCAGATGTACGGGAAAGTAGGTGTACCGGTCTATCCATCGTAAGGTGCTAGCGCTTCTGAAAGACTGTGTCTCGGTCATCCGTCTTCTCAAACACCATGTAGTGCGAGAAAACAAACGGAGGCGATCGAGTCTTGTGGGGAAAAGTGCGCAAACCTCCGCAGAGTGTAATAAACTAATCATGATTAGCCGTGTCCCCGGTTATGGACATCTTGAGTATCTAGTACTTGAATATCATGTGAATCTCATCATGTTACTTCTAATTAATATTGTTGGGTTTTAATTGTTCACTTAATTGGGATCGGAATTGTAAGTGCATCTAGTGCCACCCCTAGTTGGTTTTGGAGTATTGACGACAAACCTAGTTGAGGGACTAATGTGTTTGTGAGAATTGCAGGATAACACAGGTAGAAGTCCCTCATTGATTCGGTTTAGTTACCAGAGATGACCCCTAAAAATGTATGAAGACATTGAAGACAATGGTGGTTCATGAAGACATTCATGTCGAAGACAATGACATATGAAGACTCCCCATGAAGCCTTTGGAACTCGAAGACTTAGATCCTTCATAGTTTTACTTTATTCATGTTGTGTCATAGGAACCACCGTACTGTTAAGTGGGGTCCAAGAGAACCAGTCAGGATGACTGAAGTGATGCCTAATTCAAATCCTATGTCTTCGAGTGAAGACAATGAGAGAAAATCTTGTCCAGAGTCAGACAAGTCAGCTTTACTTGCAGCCCAAGTAAAGTTGCCGTGAGAGTTCAAAATCCAACCGTTAGTACACGTGTCAGTTCCTTAGTGACCCAGGGTCATTTCGGACAAATCAGGTCAGGGTTGCCAAGCGGCTATAAATAGTCCACCCCTACAACCATAAACGGTTGGCTGCTCAGATTTCAGTGCACGGCTTTTGTCGTTTGAGAGCAACCCACCTCGAAGCCTTTGAGAGAAAATCCTTAGTGAGGAGAAAAGCCCTAACCACCCAGAGCCAGAGTAATTGGGCATCACTTAAGTCTTCTTGTCTGAGTGATCTGAAGACTTATTACACTTGAGGACTGTGCATCCTCCAGACGGTTAGGCGTCGCGTTCTGAGCATCCAAGAGGAATTGTGGATTGCCGGTGAACGAAGTCTGTGAAGGTTTGGGAGTCTACCTTGAAGACTTACCAGAGTGATTGGGCGGGGTCTGTGTGACCTTAGCTCAAGGAGAAAACGGTGAGGACTGGGTGTCCTGAGCTGCGTGTTCAGGACTGGGTGTCCGGGACTGTGTGTCCTTTGGTTTAAATACCTAGCCGCTCCAACCAGATGTACAGTTGTCACAGCAACTGGAACTGGTCCAACATATCATTGTCTTCAACGTGTCACTGGTTTCATCTTCGCCTCCCTTTACTTACCAGTACACATTGTGAAGCTATTGCATGCTTGCTTTATCTTCTGTCTTCACAACTTGACTGTATGATATGTTTGGCTTCATAACTTCTTCCAACCTGATCCTCATTACACTGAAGCTATTTGTCACTGTGCTTTCACTATATTGTATACTTGACCATGGCTTGCATTGTGTAATCTAACTTCCGCTGCATAGTGATAGGCTTGTTCACTCTGTTTGTCTTCATAACTTCCACGTTTTGAAGACTTTCATAAAAATCGCCTATTCACCCCCCCTAGCCGATATAACGCACTTTCAATTGGTATCAGAGCAAGGTGCTCCCTTGTTCTGTGTGATTCGGTTTAACCACCTGGAGTTTTAGCTATGTCGACTGCAGGGATAATTAAAGTCTCCGCTGCGTGCCCCGTCTTCGATGGAACTGAATATCCCTACTGGAAGAATAAGATGCGCATGCATCTTGAAGCCATTGACGTCGACCTATGGTATGTCGTCAAAAACGGCGTTCCCAAGGCTGGAGAAGGTGTCACTGCGGCTGATATCAAGAAGTTCACTCAACTGGACTCCACTGCCAAGAATATTATCTATGGTCATCTGACCAAGGGACAGTACGGCCGTGTGAGTGCCTTGAAGACATCCAAGCTGGTTTGGGACTGGCTCTCCAAGGTCAATGAAGGCATCTCAACCCAGAGAGATCAGAGAATCAGTGTTCTTCGCAATCTCTTCAACCGCTTCAAGCGAAATGACAATGAGAATGTCCAGCACACATTTGACCGGCTCACTGACATCACAAATGAGCTTCAAGCCCTCGGCGCCACTGAGATCACCAAACATGAAATCGTCAAGACGCTGCTAAGATCACTTGACAGTTCATTTGACATCCTAGCCCTGATGATTCAAGAACGTCCAGACTTCAAGACACTCGATCCGTCTGACATACTTGAGAGGCTCAACACACATGAGTTTCAGCTTTCTGAGAAAAGAGATATCTACGGTCCAAACTATGGGCGAACTCGTGCCTTGAAGGCAAAAGCTGTGTCCTCATCTGAAGAAGAATCTGACAGCAGTTCTGATGATCCTGAAGACATTGGAAGGGAACTTGCAATGCTAGTGAAGAAATTCCAGAAATTCACCAAGAAGAAAGGCTTCAGAAAGTCTTCACGATCAAGCTCAAGGAATGATGAAGCTTCTGCGCATGACTACAAGAAGAAAACATGTCACAAGTGCAAGAAAACTGGACACTTCATCTCTGAGTGTCCACAGTGGGACAATGAGAACAGAAAGAAGAAGAAGAGCAAGGAATATGACTCTGACGATAAGAAGACGAAGAAATACTCAAAGTCTTCGTCCAAGTCTTCCTCAAAGTCTTCATCACACAAGAAGAGTTCATCTGGCAAGGCTCGTGCGTTTGTTGGCAAGGAAATGGATTCAGAGGAGGAGTCTGCTTCTGAGGAGGCAGAGGTGGAGTCTGAGGAGGAGTCTGATTCAGGCATTGCGAGTCTGGCTACAGCCTACGTCGCCAAGTCCATCTTCAACACTGAAGACAATGACTCCATCACCATCACCGATGCAAATGACAAGGACGACTCTACTCCTACCTACTGCTTCATGGCACGTGGTGCCAAGGTAAACACACGCACTACTCACTATCAAACATCTAGTGACGATGACTCTGATTGTGATTCAAAACCCAGTTACAAAACACTTGCTAAAATTGCAACTGAACAACAAAAGGCCATGGAACATATTCAAAAACTGTTAGACAGAAGCGATGATCTGTTGGGTGCTGAAATGACTCGTTCTGAATCCTTAATTGAAGACATAAAAAATCTTCATGTTAAGTATCAGGAACTCGAAGATCGTCTTGAGACTCTCTCAACTACTCATGAAAAGCTTTCCTATGATTATCTTCAAAAGAAGCAAGATCTTGAGAAGTTGAGAGCGGATCATGAAGATCTTCAAAAGGAAAACGAGTCACTTCGAGCCGAACAGATCAGTTCTGCTCAGGAAGGATTTGAACCACCATGCCTTAAATACATTGAGCGTGATAACGCTATTTCTGTTGCTGAATGTTCCACTGCTACTGCTGTTGCAATATCTTCAACTGTTGAAGTGGTAACTAACCCCTCTGCTGAGGATACCACTGCTATTGCTGATGAAAATGCTAGGTTGAAGACATTGCTTGAAACAGGGATGTACAAAAGTCTCAAAGGACATCAGACATTATGTGATGTCCTCAAGAAGCAGATTCTGAACCGAAACCCTAGGAAAGAGGGTGTTGGGTTCGTGAGGAAAATTAATGCAGATGGCTCTTACTGGAAACCTGAGCAGTACCCCAAAACCACATGGGTTGCTGCAAAGGAATCCTCAGCAGATCCATCCAATCTATCTAGCTTCACTTGTGCTAATCCAATTATCATTGATGAATCCTTTGATGCAAACTATAAACTGTTTAGGAATCAGAATGGTGAAGTATTTGCCAGGTACATTGGTACTAACTGCAGGAATGGACCGCCTATGAAGAAGATCTGGGTTCCAAAAACGTGTCTTGAGAATCTTCCTGTGAATGTCCTCATGACACCTCACATGAAGAAGACAAACCTCAGACCAAAGGCTTCATATGGTCCAAAGGCTTCATACAGGCAGAGGACTCATTTGAGTCGCACTAACACAAATGTTTTGCAGGGAAACCATGCTCAGGCATATGAGAGCGGTTCTTCAAACCGTCATTCTCATATGACCAAAAACTATTCTGCCTATTCTTATGAGTACTATTGCCCACCTGCTAGACTGTTTGCTAGGGCTCCAAAGCCAAAATTTTCAGATGCTGCACTTAGACTTATTGCTTCTAAGCCACCCTTGAAGATGTGGTTGGTTAAGAAATCTTAACTCTCTTTTGCAGGGAAAGGTCTCCAGCACAAAACCAAAATCTTCTGATGCTATTGCTGGGGACCTTAAAAATCTTGTGGGGCGCAAGATCAAATGCCCGAATGGCATCACTATGTATTTCATACCTGAATCGCATGCTACTCTCCCTACTTGTCCTAACCTGGATCTAAGTTTTCATAATCCACTGGTTTGTCAAATGTTTTTGCTTCACAACACTTTTCGTGAAGCCTATCCCCCTAACTGCACTGTAGGGTACGACACCAGTGACTTTAGAGTCTTTAGAATGGATTATTGACAGTGGGTGTACAAATCACATGACTGGCAAAAGAAGTCTCTTTATGGACTCAACCTTACGTCCATCTGACAAGAGCCACATCACATTCGCTGACACTGGTAAAAGTAAGGTACTAGGTCTAGGTAGAGTTGCAATCTCAAAGGATCAACACATGGATAAAGTCATGTTTGTTGAATCCCTTGGCTTCAACTTAATGTCTGTCTCAATGCTTTGCGATTTAAACATGATTGTAATCTTTGGACAATATCGTTGTCTGGTACTAATGGAATCTGACAAGTCTCTAGTGTTTGAAGGGTATCGAAAAGATGATTTGTACGTGGTAGATTTCTCAGCAGGGCCACAGCTTGCAGTTTGTCTTCTCGCAAAGGCTTCAGAATGCTGGCTTTGGCATCGAAGACTTGGGCATGCTGGCATGAGGAACCTCCACACCCTTGCGAAGAAGAAGCATGTCATAGGCATCGAGGGCGTCAAGTTCAAGAAAGATCACTTATGCGGTGCCTGTGAAGCTGGGAAGATGACAAGGGCAAAACATCCTTCGAAGACAATCATGACCACTACTTAACCCTTCGAACTGCTTCACATGGATCTCTTCAGTCCCACTCACTACTCAACTTTCTCCACTACTGCTTGCCTCTATGGCTTCGTCATTGTTGATGATTACTCTAGATATACTTGGGTGCACATAATCCTTTACAAGACTGAAGTGCAGGATGTCTTCAGACGCTTCGCAAATCGGGCAATGAACAATTATGGCGCCAAGATAAAGCACATCAGAAGTGACAATGGCACAGAATTCAAGAACACCAGCCTTGACACATATCTTGATACATTGGGCATCACTCATGAATTCTCAGCTCCATACACGCCACAACAGAATGGCATCATCGAACGCAAGAACAGAACACTCATTGAGATGGCCAGAACAATGTTAGATGAGTACAAGACACCAAGAAAATTCTGGACTGAAGCCATTGACACTGCATGCCATACTATCAACCGTGTATATCTTCACAAGTTGCTGAACAAGACATCTTATGAACTTCTGACTGGCAAGAAGCCAAATGTAAGTTACTTCAGAGTATTTGGATCAAGATGCTGGATCAAGGACCCTCACCACACCTCAAAATTTGCTCCAAAAGCACATGAGGGCTTCATGCTTGGATATGGAAAGGATTCGCACTCCTACAGAGTCTTCAATCTCTTTCACTACAAAGTGGTTGAAACAGTGGATGTGCGGTTCGATGAGACCAATGGGTCACAAAGAGAGCAACTACCAGATGTGCTAGATGAAGTTCCAGCCAGTGAATCAATCAAGCTAATGGGAACTGGAGAAATTATACCTTCTGAAGCTTGTCCTGAAGAAGAACTTATCATCTCAGCACCTGATCCACATGAAGACAATGCTCAGCCTGAAGACATTCCTCCCCATGACAACGTAGATCAGCAAGAGCAAAGTCTTCGACCCCTACATCCTCGTGTTGCCAATGAAGTGCAGATTGACAGAATAATTGATAGCATCAATGCACCTGGTCCACTGACTCGTTCAAGGGCAACTCAACTGGCAAACTTCTGCGGACACTTCGCATTCGTTTCAATCACAGAACCCAAGAAAACTGATGAAGCCTTTATGGAACCTGAATGGATTCAAGCTATGCAAGAAGAGCTTCAACAATTTGAGCTGAACAATGTATGGGAGTTGGTTAAGCGTCCTGATCCACGGAAGCATAACATAATAGGCGCCAAATGGATATACCGCAACAAGCAAGATGAGCATGGCCAAGTCATCAGAAACAAGGCTCGTCTCGTTGCTCAAGGATATACTCAAGTGGAAGGCATTGACTTCGATGAAACATTTGCTCCTGTTGCCAGACTTGAAGCCATCCGTATACTGCTGGCCTATGCAAATCATCACAACATAATCCTATATCAAATGGATGTAAAAAGTGCCTTCCTTAATGGCAAAATTGAAGAAGAAGTGTATGTTGCACAACCTCCTGGGTTTGAAGATCCAAAACATCCTGACATGGTGTACAAGCTCAAAAAGGCACTATATGGCCTCAAACAAGCCCCTCGGGCCTGGTATGATACACTCAAATACTTCCTGAAGAGCAAAGGCTTCATACCTGGTTCCTTGGATCCTACTCTCTTCACAAAGACATATGATGGTGAACTGTTTGTGTGCCAAATATACGTGGATGACATTATCTTCGGCTGCACCAATCAGAAGTACAGTGAGGAGTTCGGATATATGATGCAAGAGCAATATCAGATGTCTATGATGGGGGAGCTGAAATTCTTCCTCGGTCTTCAGATACAGCAACAACGCAATGGCATCTTCATATCTCAAGAGAAATATCTCAAAGACTGCCTGAAGAAGTTCGGTATGCAAGACTGCAAAGGCTTCACGACACCAATGCCAGCCAAACATCATCTGGGTCCTGACGACAATGGTAAAGAGTTCGATCAAAAGGTATACCGCTCCATGATTGGTTCTTTGCTTTATTTATGTGCATCTAGGCCAGATATTATGCTTAGTGTTTGCATGTGTGCTCGGTTTCAAGCGGCACCAAAGGAGTCGCATCACTTAGCTGTGAAGCGAATTCTTCGATATTTGGCTCACACCCCAACTCTAGGGTTATGGTATCCAAAGGGCTCAGAGTTTGATCTGGTTGGATTTTCGGACGCTGATTACGTTGGTGACAAGGTTGATCGGAAGTCCACATCAGGCACATGTCACTTTCTAGGCCGATCACTTGTCGGTTGGTCTTCAAAGAAGCAGAACTGTGTATCTCTCTCCACTGCTGAATGTGAATACATTGTTGTTGGATCCTGCTGCGCTCAGCTTCTATGGATGAAGCAAACCCTCAAGGATTATGGCATTCATCTGAAGCAAGTGCCACTTTACTGCGACAACGAAAGCGCCATCAAGATCGCCAACAACCCAGTTCAGCACTCGAAGACAAAGCACATTGAAATTCGTCATCATTTTCTCAGAGATCATGTTGCAAAGGAAGACATTGATATCATACACGTCAACACTGAAGAGCAATTGGCAGATATCTTCACCAAGCCCTTGGATGAGAAGAGATTTTGCAAGTTACGGTGTGAGCTAAATATCTTGGAATCCTCAAATGTCCTGTGATCAGGCACACATCCTAACACTTATGCATGATGATGACTTAGATGTGCAACACACGAAGTAACGTATATCTTCAATCAATGAAGACATACATTCTAAGTGTGAATACATTAACGTGGAATTTGACCTCGGAGCGCCATGATAATTGTGCGCCGTGTCTGGGTCCAATACTTCCTATACGGTGGGTAGCGCCACCACCAAATTTTTCTGCTTGAAGTGTTTCACTCATGGCATTACATTTGCTATGTCTTCACATTTGGTTTGACTTCAATCTCAACATGTCTTCATGATTATCTTCACTATGTTGATTATATATGTACTGGTGTTCTGTCCTCTACAGCATTCACTTATAGCTATGTCTTCTTGTTTGAATCTTTTGAACTAAGTGAATGTGATCGGACCCTAACCTCTCCATGCTTCCTACCTCAAACTCTATCTCTCCAAGTCATATGCATTCTATTGAAACTGTCGAATGTCTTCACTGCATCCTTGTCAGAAGAAGACACAGAGACAAACTTGAAAACAGCTTTCAATGTTTTTCCATCAACAAGAAATCCGGAGAAGTAGGAATGGCTCCCGACAAACCAGGCGTGCGTGGGGTGAAACTGCCCCCACAATTCCGCATGCTGGCCACGTACTGATCAGATGCGAATCGCCAGGGGCACCTGAGTAATAGCACAGTGCCGTCCATATCCCTATAAATACACGTTTCACTGCGTTCATTATCTCTTCTTCCACCCTCGCTCAAACCCTAGCGCCACCGCTAACTCTCAACGACGCCGGCGACGAAGTGCTTCACTGCCGCAACCTCTCCGACGCCGTTCTCACGCCGACAGCGGATATCAGTCTCTCCGCCGTCGCCCTAGGTGTCTTTCATCGCCAAGTTAGGGCATGGAGGATTGAACTGCTCGGCCTCAACTCTCACCTCGTCTAGCAGTTCCAAGTCTGGTAAATAACAAGTCTTTTTACAGCCTCTTTTGATCCTATAGCTCCATCACTTTCTGCCAAAAGAGGTTTCCATTCACACAAGTTTCATCCCTCTCATCTGTATCTCATAACTTGCCTAGTATATTCACTTGTTCTTCATGAAGTAGTTAGATTCCTCACTTGTACTGATCTATGGGTTCGTACAAATCTGGAACCAACTTCTTTTCTATAAAGTGAATGTCTTCGCATGATGAGGTCAATATCTTCTAAACTGATTTATCTTCAAAATCTTCTGAGAATGCATATGACCTCTTCCCCTTCCCTCGCACCTTAATGCTGTCACAGGTACATGTCCGTGGGAGAATCTTTTGGTTCTCATAGTCTGCATTCATTTGAAGAGTTCCTACAGCGTCACATCAATTCACCCGAAGCAAGTTCCTGTTGGTCAAGCAAAAGGAAGCCTTTGAAGACTTTGAATCTCTTGAAGCCTTCCAAGTTAAGCTTCATGGCAACAGAAAAACCAGCAAGGAAGGGAGGCAGACAGAGACGTGGTGACACGTCTAAAGATCTGCCTGAAGATTTGGCAGAAATGTACCAAACTGATCCTGAAGAGAGCTATGGTCAGCGCAAGACACGAATCCAATGGATTCGAAGATATTGGGCAGAGCAGTGGTTCCAATACCGCTTCGTCACCAAGGAATGTGCAGAGAAGTATGCCATCCAGAGGCCATGGGGAGATGTCTTGTACAAAAATCTCGTACCCCGGTCCAGAGACGAAGCCATTGCTCAAGGCTTCTATCCATGCATGGTCAGAGGACCACAGCCAGCTGAAGCACATCTGTCATCACTTCTCTGGTGTCGCGATGACAATCTCTTCAAGCGCAACTTCCAATTTGCTCAGAACTCTGCGAAGCAAAACAAGAAGGAGTTTGGACTGGACTTCAACCCTGGTCCCTCTAAGCCAAGGGCGGATGGCACACGCGACGCAAATCCCAATGTCATTGGGCCGTATGCCAATCTCGAAGGCCTCATCACTCGCATTCTAGTCCAAGGGACTGCCGTGAACGACCCTCCAGCAGACACTGAGTCTGATGACGCTCCTGCTGCCCCGGAGCCGAAGCAGATGAAGAAGAAGCCAAAAGCTTCCAAGCCAGCCGCTTCTCCCAAGATCTCCAGAGCGAAGCCATTGGCCACTGCACCTCCTGAAGCAAGTGTGCAGTCTGAAGACTTATCACGAGTCTCCAAGCCCCAAGAAGCCAAGAAGAAGCAGCCACATACTGGAAAAGCGCTCACTGCCGCTGCCGTTCTGCGCTGCGAGGCCATTGATCTGTCAAGTGACGACGATCTTGCCGATGACGCTCTTGAGCAGCTAATCAAGAGCAAGGAGGAGGCTGAAATCTTCAACAATCTGCCTCTGTTCGATGCAGCAATCATCCACAACTTCATTGATGAGTGGTTTGATACACCCAACATCAGCTTCGATGATCTGCAGCTGCCCATTGGCCTCAGCGTAGCCTTCCAAGGAGCTATTGCTTCAGAACTCGCAATTGCCCAGCGCATAGTGGAACTGAAGCAGAAGATAGATTTTGAAAAGGCTCAGTTCAAGAAGAACATGGCCACACTCAGCGTCCAAGAAGTCAAAGACTTCAAAGTCATGCTGCACGAGTTGAAGGAAAACTTTATGCAGAAACGTGCAGAGGCTCAGGGTTCACGTGAGCGCATGAAGAATTTGGCTGATCTCTGTGTGCAGGCCTACAATGAGGCCGAGAAGCGAAAGGCACTTGGGCGTCCCGGCATCGACCCCAGGATGGCCGCTAAGAAAAAGAAGAAGCCCACTATGGCTGAACAAGAGGCCCCACGACAAGAAGCTGTTCCGATTGTCTTCCCCACTGCCAAGCCTGGCTCGAAGCCAAAGCACCGCTCAACCGCTTCAGAGCTTAAGAAGACAAGGACAGCCGAAGCCGAAGCAAGGAAGAGGAAACACCCTGAAGCCTCTCCTTCAGACCCCACCATCAAGAAGCGCAAGACCAAGAAGTCTCGGGCTGCTCCCACAGAGCCCTTGATAGTCGAACCCCTCTCCGTTCGCTTTCCTCATGAAGATCGTCAGCTGACCGTGCATGAGCCTGCTCTCACAGAGGCTCCGCATGCTGAAGACATTCCAGCAGCCGACCCCAACGCTGCTGAAGACATTGGTCTCCAAGACAATGTGCAAGGTGATGCAGTCCTTCCTCAGCTCGAAACGAGTGAAATGATCAGCATTGGTCGTCCCTTGACGCCAATCACCCAAGATGCATCGTGGGCAGATCGCCCGCAGGAGGAAGAGGATGAGCCCCAGCCCACTGCAACTCCACCGGCGTCGCCTGCATTCCGTAGGCTTCGCAAAGGGCCAAGGGCTCAGACTGCTGACGACATTCCGGCTGCATCAGCCGAAGAACATGAAGAAGAGCACGAAGAACCTCAAGCTCCATCTTCCCCACACCAACAAGAAGAAGTTCTCAAGGAGAACGTACCTGAATCCATCCCTCTCACTACACGTGATGAGGCTGACACCACTGCGGCTGCCACACCCAATACTGAAGCATTTGTGGAGCCCGACCAACCAACAGCTTCAAGAGATACTGAAGCTACTGCCTCTGACCCTTCTGTGCCTGAGTCTGCTGCCGGTCCACAGTTCAACTATCATGTTGCGCACAGGCCCCAGGTACAGAAGCCAATCCCACGACTGCCAAGGTTCCCAGGTCCTGCCACCGCTCCTGGCTCCTTTAATGTCAATAGCTTCAGGGCAGATAACACCTTCTTCAACCGCTCCAAGAACCCTTACTCAAGGGAACGGATTGTGTCAGATAGGTTCTGGAGCTACCCACAGCGCAGCTACTACTCCTGCGTCCTCTACAACCAAGGCCGTATCTTTCCACACCAGCGCCTTGAGGTTGAAGCTATTGCTGGTCTGCCTAGTCTGGAAGAAGCACTGGACTGCTTCAAGCAAGTTGGCCTACTGCCGTTTGTCACGGATGAAGAGCACTGGAATGAAGAGCTTCTGCTCCAGTTCTATGCCACACTGCACATCAAAGGCTACAATAGAGATCCGAAGACTTGGGTCCTGGAGTGGATGACCGGCAACGTCCATCATGAAGCCAATGCATTTGATATCATTGAGCTCACCGGCCTACCCACTCTAGGCGAACTCTTCGAAGAAGGCTGCCAACTCCATGCTGAAGCAGTTGAGAGCATATTTCAGCGACCTGAGCCAAATATGAGTCAGATGCTCTCAATGATGAAGCCATTGCCTCCTGATGCACCTTACCCAACTGAGTTCTTCGTTGAAGACTTAGAGTACCTGCCTAGAACTATCTATCACATCATCAGGCGGACTCTATGGCCCATTAAGGGGCACTCTCGATATGCCAAGGTTGAAGGTGCCATGAAGACTCTCATCTTCTACATCCTGCATGGCAAATGCTTCAATGCCTAGGATCTCTTTATACGTCAACTTGCAGCGTCTGGCTCAGATCTCTTTGGTCTGAAGATTTATGCTCCATGGGTTATGAGGCTCATCAAGCTCCACTCTGCCATATCCTATCAACCCTCTGCCCGCAACCACAGAATCTTCTTACCTGATGTGGACACCTCTGCTGAAGCGATTTATCCTGAGCCTGCCAAGCAGCCATTAAGTCTTCAGAATGCAGAACACCAGAGCTTCACTCAGCATGATGAAGGTGTTGAAGCCATTTCCAGAGTCTATCCAATGGCTGGCACCACACGTGCCCCTGCATCAATTGAAGCCACTGACAGCACAGCTGCACAGAGACCCAAGAAACGCGCTCGTACACTCACTGACCGTGAACTTCTTGTAGCTCTGCACCAAAAGCAAGATAGGCATCACGACTGGCTCAAAAGGCAGATGCGCAGTATCATGCAAGACGTCAATCGCATCAGGAATCTGGCCACCAAGAATGCCTTTGTCGCACATGAAACCTGTCGCCGCACTTGGAAAGGCCTCACAATGATGTGCACTGAAGCTGAACTGCAAGAGGATGGCTTCAAAGAGAGATTCAAGTTTGACTCCACACCCCCGAGAAGAGCTGTGTTGCGTGGAACTCCGTCGCTTGAAGAATCAGAGTTCTCTTCCTCTGCTGCCACAGTGACTGGAAAAATCATTGAGGAAGAAGACGGTGCTACATCACCACCACCTTCTTCAGCGCGCGTCGTCACTGCACCAAGCTCGCCAGCTCCACCAAACGCCTCCATCGACCCTGCTGCGCCTGGGAACGCGTAGAAAACTCTATGTCTTCAAACCTTTTTGGTCATCACTGACAAAAGGGGGAGAAGCATATGATGTTTATAGTCTTCAAGCGGGTCAATAATAAGGGCGGGTGCTTTATTATATTTTGCTTCGTGCTTACAACTCTCGTTTTGCTACATTTGGTTCTTTGAGTTGTAACACTTAAACTTGATGGCCGTCTGCTACTATGTTTGCCACTGTGTTTTTGCGAAGATAAATTCCGCATGTACGACGATAATTTCCGCACTTATATCATTTCACAGACGTCCATTTTTCATTATGCATATCATTATCTTCTTATATCTTTACATGCATGATGGATTGTCATCATAAGTTGAAGTGGATTCCCACAAATACAACCTGCTATGTGCATTCGCGTTCCAGAAGCAAATCACTTATATGCACATCCTCAGGGGGAGCCCTTGCAGCTTATGAAGATAATTCCTTTACAATTTCACAAATTATATTCCCCGTTGAAAACTTCAACTAGTTTGTCATCAATCACCAAAAGGGGGAGATTGTAAGTGCATCTAGTGCCACCCCTAGTTGGTTTTGGAGTATTGACGACAAACCTAGTTGAGGGACTAATGTGTTTGTGAGAATTGCAGGATAACACAGGTAGAAGTCCCTCATTGATTCGGTTTAGTTACCAGAGATGACCCCTAAAAATGTATGAAGACATTGAAGACAATGGTGGTTCATGAAGACATTCATGTCGAAGACAATGACATATGAAGACTCCCCATGAAGCCTTTGGAACTCGAAGACTTAGATCCTTCGTAGTTTTACTTTATTCATTTTGTGTCATAGGAACCACCGTACTGTTAAGTGGGGTCCAAGAGAACCAGTCAGGATGACTGAAGTGATGCCTAATTCAAATCCTATGTCTTCGAGTGAAGACAATGAGAGAAAATCTTGTCCAGAGTCAGACAAGTCAGCTTTACTTGCAGCCCAAGTAAAGTTGCCGTGAGAGTTCAAAATCCGACCGTTAGTACACGTGTCAGTTCCTTAGTGACCCAGGGTCATTTCGAACAAATCAGGTCAGGGTTGCCAAGCGGCTATAAATAGTCCACCCCTACAACCATAAACGGTTGGCTGCTCAGATTTCAGTGCATGGCTTTTGTCGTTTGAGAGCAACCCACCTCGAAGCCTTTGAGAGAAAATCCTTAGTGAGGAGAAAAGCCCTAACCACCCAGAGCCAGAGTAATTGGGCATCACTTAAGTCTTCTTGTCTGAGTGATCTGAAGACTTATTACACTTGAGGACTGTGCATCCTCCAGACGGTTAGGCGTCGCGTTCTGAGCATCCAAGAGGAATTGTGGATTGCCGGTGAACAAAGTCTGTGAAGGTTTGGGAGTCTACCTTGAAGACTTACCAGAGTGATTGGGCGGGGTCTGTGTGACCTTGGCTCAAGGAGAAAACGGTGAGGACTGGGTGTCCTGAGCTGCGTGTTCAGGACTGGGTGTCCGGGACTGTGTGTCCTTTCGTTTAAATACCTAGCCGCTCCAACCAGACGTACAGTTGTCACAGCAACTGGAACTGGTCCAACATATCATTGTCTTCAACGTGTCACTGGTTTCATCTTCGCCTCCCTTTACTTACCAGTACACATTGTGAAGCTATTGCATGCTTGCTTTATCTTCTGTCTTCACAACTTGACTGTATGATATGTTTGGCTTCATAACTTCTTCCAACCTGATCCTCATTACACTGAAGCTATTTGTCACTGTGCTTTCACTATATTGTATATTTGACCATGGCTTGCGTTGTGTAATCTAACTTCCGCTGCATAGTGATAGGCTTGTTCACTCTGTTTGTCTTCATAACTTCCATGTTTTGAAGACTTTCATAAAAAATCGCCTATTCACCCCCTAGCTGATATAACGCACTTTCAGGAATGCTGTCAACCATTCTCGATGTTCAACCACCGTGATAGTTAAATAAATTTATTCCTTTGCAGTAGGGAAAAACTGGCTTTATGCAAAACTATAACCACAGAGCTTTCCACCAGCCAAATATGCATATAGTATAGTTGTTGCATTCCATTACTCTCTATGTGTTACTTTGCCAGCATATTCCATGTGCTGACCCATTTTTGGGCTGGAACTTTCATGTTGCAGACATTTCAGACGACGAGTAAGGTGCTTTTAGGTCGTGGTTCTATACTCAGTGATGCCGTTAGAGTTGATGGACCCATTTACCTTCCAAGTCTTCCGCTGTAATCAATAATAGATGGCCTTAAGCCATATTTATTGTAATAAGTTCTCTTTGAGACATCGATGTAATAAGTGTGTGATTGCTACTCTGCTATAAATCCTTTGAAGTACTGTGTGGTGTCAGCATTACTGATCCAGGGATGACACCGGAGCACAGAGACTTGATCCATTCGGGTCGGGTCGCTACAGAGATGGTATCAGAGCACACGCTGACTGTAGGACACGACCACTAAGTTAAAGCCATAGACCACTATTCTCTCCTCATTTTCTAACTCCTCATCTTTTCTACTCCTTAGGATGAAGGACGCGAAGATCAAGTATGCTCAGCCGGATGAAGGCACACCTTTTGGATTTCACTTGAAGGAAGTCACCAAGTACCTAAACATTGGACTACCAAGTTTCACGGGAACCTTCAACGCCACTCTGCCTGAAGAGGAGCGCTGGAAGATTCAAGCTCACGTTCCGGGAAGGACATTCGCGCCAATCACAAAGCCCATAGATAGTGTTTTCAATGCACCAACCTGGAGTCTGGGAAAGAGCATGGCAGCCCATATCACCATAAGACGCATTGGAGAAGTTTATCAAGAAGACCTCAAGGACACCATCTACCAGATTTGCGGACGCCGAGATGAACAATGGGAGTTAGTCAGCACCAAGAAGGATAGATCCATTGCATCTTTCATCCAGGAATTAATCCAGCACATTCGACGCCACGAGAACCAGATGTGCAATGATATGATAGAGTTGAAGAATGCGAAGGCGAGGATCATCGAGCTAGAAGGAGAACTGAAGGCTACACGCAAGGACTACATGGACGAGATCGTAGCTCTAGCAAGACACAACGGCGATCTTAAGCAAGAGATTGAAGAACTCAAGAGGGAGTTAGCATCCAGGAAGGAAGACATGTACGTCGCATGTCCGGACAACTACATCATCATCGACGACACCGGTTCGGATCCAAGTGAACCCGACTTTGAAGACGAAGCTGGAGCGGACATCATGGAGTCTTCCAGCGGTTCAAATTTCTAGATGACCACCAAATATTAGTAGTATTCCCCCCATGTATACACTATAGTTCGAGCACTTTTGCGATAGCTAGATCGATTGTAAGCCCTTGTTTGATTTGAATGAAGTGATTTTGTGTGCATTTGCTCATGTGCATTGGGGTAGTGTTTTCTCTCTAGACCTCAGTCTATTCTTAAATCTCGTCTTTTCTAAACCCTCAGATGCCTCCGAGACGTGACAATGGATTTCCACCGGAGCTCACTCAGTTGATCCAGCAGCAGAATCAATTGATGCAGATGTTAGTTCAGAATCAGCAAAACAACACCAACAACAACCCACCTCCACCACCGCCACCTGTTAACCACTTAGCCCGTTTCCTTAGGCTGAATCCGCCGGTGTTTTCTAGTAGCACCGAGCCGACAGTAGCAGACGATTGGCTCCGTAAGATAGGAAGGGAGTTGACCACTGCAGGATGCACGGATGGTGAGAAAGTGAAGTTTGCCGCACATCAGCTTGACGGACCCGTGGCAGCATGGTGGGAGAATTTCACAGCCACCTTCCCAGTTGACACCGTCACATGGGATCAGTTTCAGCAAGCTTTCCGCACTGCACATGTTTCAGCAGGAGCTATGGCCATGAAGAAGCGTGAGTTTCGCAACTTACGCCAAGGAGGAAGGACAGTTGGCTAGTACGTTGACGACTTCAGCAAGTTAGCACGTTATGCCCCAGATGACGTTGCTACGGATGCAACCAAGTAGGAGAAGTTCCTGAAAGGACTGAATGATGAGTTGAGTATGCAGCTGATGGTAGGAAGTTTCAACAACTACCAGGAGTTGGTAGATCGTGCCATCATGATTGAAGGGAAGCAACAGCAGATTGAGAACCGCAAGAGGAAGTATGGACAGGGGAAGTATAACTCTGGAGCCCAGCAGAAGCCCCGTTTTACCCCTAAATCGGGATTTCAGTTTCAGCATACCCATGGAGGAGGTAGTTCACACAACCATAACAGCCACAAGAATGGTAATGGGAATGGAGGAAGCAACGGCCAGAACCGTACCACCCCATCAACCCCAGCCAAGAGAGATCTGAGTCAAGTCACCTGTTTCAAGTGTTCCAAGACCGGACATTATGCCAATGAATGTCCTGAAGGCCAGAATGGAAATGGCAATGGAAGCTCAGGGAAGAAGCCGAACCCTTTCAATAGGGGACAGAGGAACCACGTTAACGTGGAGGAGGTTGAAGATCAGCCTGATGCAGTAATCGGTAAGTTTTTGGTTAAGTCATTTATCGCACTCGTTCTTTTCGATACTGGTGCATCACATTCATACATATCAAGGGGATTTGTGGAAAAATATAGCCTGCCCACTAGGATTCTTAAAACACCTATGCTAGTAAGCTCGCCAGGAGCAGAGTACATGGCCAGACAAGGATGCTTTCAAGTGCCATTAAGCATAGGAAGGCATGTTTTCCCAACAGATTTAATTATCCTGGAATCCCAAGGTCTGGATGTAATTCTCGGTATGGATTGGCTGTCGATGTATGGAGGAAACATCGATTGTGCTAGTAAGTCAATTTTGCTCACAACGCCAGAAGGAAGAAGGATCAAGTATGTATCCCGGCATGTGCCAAATAGGACACAAGTAAATTGCCTAACAAGAGTTGTGCAGGAGGAAGTACCAGTGGTAAAGGATTTTCCTGATGTATTTCCAGAAGAGTTGCCAGGCATGCCACCGGATAGAGACATTGAGTTTTTGATTGAGTTATTGCCAGGCACTGGGCCAATATCAAAGAGACCGTACAGGATGCCAGCAAAGGATTTGGTGGAAATTAAGAATCAGATTAAGGAGTTATTGGAGAAAGGTTACATACGCCCAAGTTCTTTGCCTTGGGGATCACCCGTACTTCTAGTGGAGAAGAAGGATGGATCATTATGGATGGTTGTTGATTACCGTGGATTGAACGAAGTAACCATCAAGAACAAGTACCCACTGCCAATGATTAATGATCTGTTTGATCGTTTACAAGGAGCTAAAGTGTTTTCCAAGATCGATTTGCGATCAGGGTACCACCAGTTGAAGATTCGAGAGCAGGACATACCTAAGACAGCATTCACCACAAGATATGGACTGTATGAGTATACCGTTATGTCATTTGGATTGACTAACGCGCCTGCCTATTTTATGAACTTGATGAACAAAGTGTTTATGGAGTTTTTGGATAAGTTCGTCGTAGTGTTCATTGATGATATCCTGGTTTATTCAAAGAATGAAGAAGAGCATAAGGAACATTTGCGTTTGGTTTTGGAGAAACTAAGGGAACATCAGTTATATGCCAAATTTAGCAAATGTGAGTTTTGGTTAAAGGAAGTTGGATTCCTCGGACACGTTATATCCGGAGAAGGGATAGCAGTTGACCCCACAAAGGTTGAGACCGTAACCAAATGGGAAGCACCAACGACAGTTGGAGAGATCCGGAGTTTTCTTGGACTCGCAGGATACTACCGGAGATTCATTGAGAATTTTTCAAAGAATGCAAAGCCTATGACGGAGTTGTTGAAGAAGGATACCAAGTTCAATTGGACTGAGGAGTGTGAGGCTAGTTTCCAGGAGTTGAAGAAACGATTGGTTACCTCACCAGTGTTGATTTTGCCAGATCAGACCAAGGATTATGAGGTATATTGCGACGCTTCACGTCAAGGACTTGGAGCAGTGCTTATGCAGGAAGGGAAAGTTGTTTCGTATGCTTCACGACAACTGAAGCCTCATGAGTTGAATTACGCCACCCATGATTTGGAGTTAGCAGCAGTAGTGCATGCATTGAAGACATGGAGACATTTCCTCATTGGAAATCATTGTGAGGTGTACACAGATCACAAGAGTTTGAAGTACATTTTCACACAGAAGGAGTTGAACCTCAGACAAAGGAGATGGTTGGAGCTCATCAAGGATTATGATATGAGATTGCATTACCATCCCGGAAAAGCTAATGTAGTAGCAGATGCATTGAGCCATAAGAGCCATGTAAATACGTTGATAATGGAAGAAATACCAAAGGAATTAGCAGAAAACCTTCATGGACTAAGTTTAGAGATAGTTCGGAAAGGCTATGTGGCAGCATTGGAGATTCAGTCAACATTGATGGATAAAATTAGAGAAGCTCAGAAATCTGACAAGGAGATTGCTTCTATAAAGAAGAAAATGAGCAAAGGAAAAGCAAAGGGATTTCGTGAGGATGAGCACGATACCCTATGGTTTGAGGACCGTGTTTATGTGCCAAATGACCCGGAGATCAGGAAGTTGATTCTACGAGAGGCACATGATTCACCCTATTCGATTCACCCAGGAAATACCAAGATGTATTTGGATTTAAAGGAAACATTCTGGTGGACCAGAATGAAGAAGGATATTGCAGCATATGTAGCAGTTTGTGACGTATGTCATAGAGTGAAGGCAGAACATCAGAAGCCAGCCGGATTGTTGCAACCATTGCCGATACCCGAATGGAAGTGGGATAAGATAGGCATGGATTTCATCACCGGACTACCCAGGACGAAGGCAGGATATGACTCAATATGGGTAGTAGTTGATCGTCTGACGAAGGTAGCACATTTCATTCCAGTCAAGACCACTTACACCAGTGCTAAGTTGGCAAAGATATACATGACTAGGATCATTTGCTTGCATGGAGTTCCGAGCAGTATTGTATCAGATAGAGGAACCCAATTTACCTCAAAGTTTTGGAATCAGTTGCATGAAACTTTGGGAACCAAGCTAGAGTTCAGCACCACTTTTCATCCATAGACAGATGGACAGACCGAGAGAGTCAATCAGATTTTGGAGGATATGCTGAGAGCTTGTGCACTAGATTATGGATCTAGTTGGGACGATAACTTGCCGTATGCAGAGTTTTCTTATAACAACAGCTACCAAACCAGTTTGAAGATGGCACCTTTCGAAGCTTTATACGGAAGGAGGTGCAGGACACCGTTGTCATGGGACGAAGTTGGAGACCGTCAATTGTTTGGACCCGATTTGATTAAAGAGTCTGAACAGAAGGTGAAGTTGATACGCGATAGGCTCAAGGTAGCCCAGTCCAGGCAGAAGAGCTACGCAGATTCAAAACGCAAGGAGACAGTTTACGAAACCGGAGACAGGGTGTATCTCCGAGTATCCCCACTACGAGGAGTTAAGCGCTTTGGAGTTAAGGGAAAATTAGCACTGCGTTTTGTTGGACCATATAAGATCTTGCAATGTATGGGAGAAGTCGCGTATAAGTTGGAATTACCAGAGGGACTGTCAGGAGTTCATGATGTATTCCATGTTTCTCAGCTGAAGAAATGTCATGCCGAGATGGCAGAGGTACCGCTGAGAGATACAGTGCCACTTGAAGCGATTCAGTTGAAGGACGACTTAACGTATGAGGAGAAACCAGTCAAGATTCTCAAGTTTGCCAGCAAAGTTACCTGCAGCAAGGTTATAAAGTTTTGCAAAGTTCAGTGGAACCACCACTCAGAGGACGAAGCCACCTGGGAGAGAGAAGAAGATTTGCTCAAGGACCACCCTCGCCTATTTTCTAGCCAACCCGAATCTCGAGGGCGAGATTCATCTTAAGGGGGGTAGGTTTGTAACATCCCAAATTTTCAATTTGGAATGTTATACACTAGATCATCATGCATATCATATTTTCTTGCATTCTGGTCGATCCTAGAAATTTCACGCAACTCAAGGACCCTCAGAGAGAGTTGGAGATTTCGTTATTTTCATATTTGAGTTTCTCAAATTTTGAAAAAAGGGATCATTGGATTTGTCCGAGTTCATTTGCATTTTATTTGGATAGGAAAAAAACGCGTTTTCAAAATTTGCATCTAGGTCCCGAGAAAAGTTCATTTTGTTCGACTCATTTTTAGCAGTCGGGGAAAATTTACTTTAGATTTTTCGGAGTTCGTTTAGATTTTCTTTCTTTGTTTTTTTCTGCGCGCGAAACCTTTTAAAAAAAATCGCAGCGCCTGGGCCAAGGCCAGGCCAGCCACCGCGCGCGCGCGCCTAGCGCAGCCCCACCACGCCGCCAAGCCGAGTCCTAGAAGGACTCTAGCTCCCTCCCCTCTTTCTTGCGCCCTCCCCCAAGCAATCCCTCCCCCTCCTCCTCTTAAATACCCCCACACCCCCCCTTTTTCCCACACCACCCCGCGCGCTTCGCCCTAGCGCCGCCCTTGCCCGCACCGCCGCCCGCGCCCTAGCGCCGCCACCGCCCAACCCCGCCGTCGCCGGAGCCCCTTGCCGGAGCCTCGCCAGAGGTAGCCGCGCCACCTTTTCCCCTCGGTTCGGTTTTTCTTATAGACCATTCCGGTTTTCTTTTCGTTCTTCATTTCGGTTTCTTTTTCCGAAACCCTAGATCGGTTTTCGTTTTCTTTTCCAGTTTAGTTGTTTAGCGACCGTTCGCCAGACCGATCGTCCTAACGAACATGATCACTGGATTATTCTCGGTTAACGAACGTCCGTTCGTTTAACCGTTCTTCTTTTTCTTTTCGTCGGATTTATTCCGCGATCGCGATCCCAGATCCGATCTTCGTTCTAGTCTATCTTCTCGCTCGTTTATCAGAATCAGGTGATTCAAGCGCCTGGAGTTTCGTTTCGAAGCCGCCGTTCTGACTAATCAACTTAAACAAGTTTTTGCTACGGTAAAATTTGACCTAGTTTCAACTTGCTAGAACCGAGTTGTTTTCTTCCGCCGGTTGTTTTCCGTTGCTTTGTTCGGTTCTTTCTCTCTTTACAACCGGAGTTCTTAAGTTGAACTTTCTGGTTCGATCTCTTGTTCGAGTTTTACCTGTGCATTAGATGAGTACTTATTGTATGCTTGTTGTTTGTCTGCGATAGATTACCCGGATTGCGCCACCTGTTACTTCGAATCTCTAGGACTCGCGGATCATCAGCAAGGCAAGTAACACTTTGATCATACCTTTTCTACAACCCAGTTTTATTGCATTAGATCAATCCTCACACATTGCATGATTAGGATCTAATTAAATTGTGGGATGGGAAGTAGATGAGGTAGTACCTATTACCTGTTTATTATGAAACCTTTGGGAGTTACTTCTACGTTTGCTTATTATGCCATGCTATGCTAGTAGACATGGATTGGGTGAGTGATATCCATGACACATGTGAGATTGATAATTTTAATGGTTTATCTAAGGTGGCAACTTAAACACACATCTGGGTGGATTGAGGCACCTGATGTCTATCAGGACTTGCCTATTTTCTTTTGGACCGCCACCCAGGCTCAAAGGGATCATAAGATCTTTCATGCTAGAAACTTACGTGTGCAGCCACAAGCCATTATGAGCTCTGGCATAGTTGACTAAGCCGTGCGAACTCTTACAGGGTAGACTAGCAGATGTAGGGGAAAGTAGGTGTACCGGTCTATCCATCGTAAGGTGCTAACGCTTCTGAAAGACTGTGTCTCGGTCATCCGTCTTCTCAAACACCATGTAGTGCGAGAAAACAAACGGAGGCGATCGAGTCTTGTGGGGAAAAGTGCGCAAACCTCTGCAGAGTGTAATAAACTAATCATGATTAGCCGTGTCCCCGGTTATGGACATCTTGAGTATCTAGTACTTGAATATCATGTGAATCTCATCATGTTACTTCTAATTAATATTGTTGGGTTTTAATTGTTCACTTAATTGGGATCAGAATGCTGTCAACCATTCTCGATGTTCAACCACCATGATAGTTAAATAAATTTATTCCTTTGCAGTAGGGAAAAACTGGCTTTACGCAAAACTGTAACCATAGAGCTTTCCACCAGCCAAATATGCATATAGTATAGTTGTTGCATTCCATTACTCTCTATGTGTTACTTTGCCAGCATATTCCATGTGCTGACCCGTTTTCGGGCTGCAACTTTCATGTTGCAGGCATTTCTGATGACGAGTAAGGTGCTTTTAGGTCGTGGTTCTATACTCAGTGATGCCGTTGGAGTTGATGGACCCATTTACCTTCCAAGTCTTCCGCTGTTATGGATAATAGATGGCCTTAAGCCATATTTATTGTAATAAGTTCTCTTTGAGACATCAATGTAATAAGTGTGTGATTGCTACTCTGCTATAAATCCTTCGAAGTACTGCGTGGTGTCAGCATTACTGATCCAGGGATGACACCGGAGCACAAAGACTTGATCCATTCGGGTCGTGTCGCTACAATAAGGTTGGCTCGCAGGAACATGTGTTGCATTTTTGTTGGTTCCTTTAGTCACGTACCGAGGTGACCAGCCCAATTCCTAGCCAGTCGCCCGGCATGAATCATTTTTTTAACAATACAAATGCAGACGCTTATACATATGCACATACATTCACCTCTATGTATGCACGCATGCACACCCTATCCTTATGTGCACCTCCAAAAGACTGAGCCGACACATTATCTTGAGATTTGTTGGGGATATAACTACTAGGTATGACCTGCCCAGGAGGGGCCTGGTCAATCAATGGCGGGTTACTTAAAAGAAGCCCGACGAGTATACAAGGCGACGGTTCATGATAAAGCTTGTAATAGGCCCAAGCCCAGAGGCGGCTTAAGGCCCGTTATTATAAACTACCATGTATGAATAATACTTGTAAAGTAAGGCATGTAAAAGATGTCACCGAGCCGGACAAATTGTATGAGCCGGCCGGGACTCTATAGGTCGCAGGGCGTCAACCCGTGTATATAAAGGGACGACACGGCGGCGGCTTAGGGCAAGAAACAACAGATCAAGAGCCAATCTAGCATATTCGCTCCTTGGTCATCGAAACCTAGATAGCAATACCACGTCAACTGGACTAGGCTTTACCTTCACCGTAAGGGGCCGAACCAGTATAAACCTCTCGTGTCCTTTGTCCCGATTAACCCCTTTAAGCTTCCTAGTTGCGATGGCTCCACGACTAAGTCCTCTCACTAGGACATTTGTCGTGACAATTCCATGACAGTTGGGGCCCACTGTGGGGCCAGCGCACGGTGGATTTGAGTTCTTGAAGGGCGGCTTCGAAGGGCTCGAGGGATACGCTGTGGGCCGGATAACCAAGAGTCGTCGCGGAAAGCTCTACATCGACGACGCAGGCTGTGGCCCCGATGCCGGCTCAATTGAGTACGGTTACCGGGTCCCCTTCGGCAGAATCCACGTCTTCATCGGCCGGATCGGCGAGCCAGGCCCTGAGCCGGACATCTGCACCGACCTCATCGAGACGGCTCAGCGTGCGAGACCCGCCCGGACTCAGCCCGCCGTGAGGCGTGCCTTCGTGGGTTACATCCATGGAGGGGAGTTTTCTGAAGGATCTGTGGATGGCGGTGAGACGGCCGTCCACTCTGACAGCGAGTCGTCCACGGGTGAGACAGATTCATTGTATCAACTAAAGGATGGCGGGCTCGGGGGCTGTTCCGATGGCAGCAGTATGTCGGACCCCTTTGAGTCGCCGAACAGAGCAGGGATCTTCATGGCTGGAACGCAGCCCGTTCAAAACTCTACGGCTACGGCAGCAATAACCACCGTATCGGCAGCGGCCAGGTCAGGAGACCCCGCGCGCCCGCCGGCTCAGGTGCTGATGGGTCTCATGGATAGGATGACGACCCTATTGACCATCGTGGTTGAACCGGCGGACAAAGCTCAGCATGATGAAGAGGTGGCACGGTTACGAGGGGAGGTAGCTCAAGCCAAGGAAAACTTGGCGGCGGAGGACGTCCGGATGGCTGCAGAACGGGCAGCTCTAGACGCTCGGGCTCAGCAGCTTCAATCAGAGGCTTTTCAGCTTTCGATGAATCTGAACGTGTCAAATGAGGTCATGAGGAGAAGGCACCAGAAGACTCAATCACGTCTGCCCCTGACTTATGATCCTAGGAATCTTTTCCATACACCCGGGGCTGGTCCCAGTAACCCGCCGGAGGCAAACCGGGTTACAACACCCGGGGCCGGGGGGCGGCTCAGCCGCGAGCTATGGAACCCCCTCGGGTGAATACGGCTCCGCCTCATCATACACCAACACCATCGGGTCATTTTTCTAACCCTTTGGAGAATCTGATTGCTGCATCGGCACGTCTGGCGGCTCTCCCAATGGAAGGCGATTCCCCGACGGCGATCGAAACACAAAGAGTTAGAGATCTTCTTCAGACAGCTCTGACATAGCAGGAGTCATACTCTTACAGTCGAGACAGGATTCATTCAACCCCTCACCCAAGCCGGAGCCCAAGCTATAGCAGGCACATGGATTCAGCGGCAATGTCAAGCAATGCTCAGCGCAGTAACCAGCCATGCAGGTATGACCCAGCGCATGATGGAGCTCTTAACTTGTTGGACCAGGAGAGGATCCGCCAAGAGGCTGAGCGGGCGGTTCAACAGGCAGCTGAGTAGGCGGCTCACCAGGCTTTTCCGGTTTATCCAACGGCCTCTGTTGAAGCAGGTGTGGCCACAAGGACAGGAGGTGTCCTTTGTCTGGTGTCGGCTCTGCGTAATGAGTGTTTGCCAAAGGACTTTAAGGGGCCTCGCAAGGTGCCTAATTACACAGCTGACTTACAGCCCGGGGCATGGATTGAAAGTTACAAGATGGCCATGGAATTGTTGGAGGTCAGTGACGCAGCAATGGCCAAGTACTTCACTATGATGCTAGATGGAACAGCTCGCACTTGGTTAAAGGGGTTGCCACCCAATTCCATCGGCTCATGGGCAGAGTTAAAGGGCCGGTTCATTCAGAACTTCAAAGATACATGCAAACAGCCCATGTCGATTGTAGATTTGACTAATTGCAAGCAAGAGGAAGGTGAATCCATGACCCATTGGGTGCGCCGGGTGAAGGAAATAATACATTCATCTGATAAGATGGATGCCGGCTCCGCAGTCTTAATGTTGGAGAAAAATTGCCGTTTTGAACCTCTGAAACAGAAGTTGGGGCGGCTCAAGCGTGATTGTAATGACATGGGCCAGCTAATGGCGGCTCTGGTCAAATACGCCGACTCTGATAGTACCAAGGATCCCGCGTCTGACGAAGAGAAGACAGGCAAGGGAAAGAAGAACGGCAACAGCAAGGGTCACCAGCTTAACCCGACAAATCAAGGAGGTAACAATAAATGTAAGGCTGACGGTAGTCTGGAGTTTGTGGCTAACATCAACACAAAGGGCAACAATCAACGACGTAAGGGGAGGCCACCTCCTCGGTCAGGCGGGTCAGGTCCCACCCTCGAACTATTCCTAAATGAACCCTGTCCGAGACACGACACCCGGGAGAAGCGGCCACCCATTTATGGAAAGACTGTATGATCATGAAGGCGTTCAAGAATTCGAACATGTTCGACGGTAATCATGGACCTAGCAGTGGCTCAGGCGGTGGCGGTTTCCATGGCCCGGGCGGCGGCTCAAGTGGTGGCGGTTTTCACGGCCCGGGCAGCGGCTCAAGTGGTGGAGGTTTCCATGGCCATGGCTCTCAAGGCAATCAAGGCGGCTATAATTAGCAATCTGGCCAAGGTAATCAACAGCAGCAGCAATCCGGGTATCAAAGTAACCCAAAGCAGCTAAACAGTGGGCAGTACCACGTGTTCACCACCAGTTTATGCAAAAAGGACCAGAAACTTCATAAGAGAGTTGTGAATGCTATTGAGCCAGCGGTTCCACGTTATTTGAGATGGTCTGAGAAGCCTATTGTGTGGAGTAGGGAAGTTTACCCTCCCCAGGTTGATAATCCGGGTCATCTAGCGTTGGTGGTGGCGCCTCAGGTTGGTGGATATAAATTCACTAAAGTACTCATGGATGGAGGCAGTAGCATCAACATCCTCTATTATGAGACGTTCTGTCGCATGGGGTTAACTGACAAAAGTCTTAGGACGTCCAACACTGTTTTCCATGAAGTAGTGCCTGGTAAGTCAACATATCCAGTTGGTAACATTGAACTGGAAGTCGCCTTTGGAGATGAGCATGATTCTAGGGCTGAGAAGTTAACTTTTGAAGTGGTCAAAATCAAAAGCCCATATCACGCTCTATTTGGACGGCCGGCTTATGCTAAGTTCATGGCGAGGCCGTGTTATGTTTATCTATAGCTTAAAATGCCGGGTTATAAGGGCACCATCACTGTGCATGGGAGCCAGAAGATAGCCTTGGAATGTGAAGAAGGTGATGTTTCTTACGCCAAATCTGTTTGTGCAACAGAGGAATTGAAGTTTTACAAGGATAATGTTGACCCGGCAGACATGACATCTTTGAAGAAGCCAACTACTGAGCATGAGACAGCGTTGAAATTTAAGTCAGCTGACGATACCAAGATGATTGACTTTGTGCCTGGCGACTCATCCAAACAATTCATTATCAGTGCAAACTTGGATCCCAAATAGGAAAGCGCGCTCATCGAGCTCATCCGTGAGAACCGGGACATCTTTGCATGGAAACCTTCTGACATGCCAGGTGTACCGAGGGAACTTGCTGAGCACACTCTCAATATTGATCCAAAGTTGTCGGTGTACTAGAGTAGGGGTACCCTGGTATCCTGAACTTGTGCACGGGCAGTCGCAGCGTCCCGCGGCAAGGCTTGTCGGGTGACCGCCAAGGTCCTCCGTGGTTCCTTTGGAGCCATTCAAGGACAAAGTATCCAAGCCAAGGAGACAAGACCCCGGCAAGAGGAGCTTGCCGGGAAGGCCAACCAAGGCATCTCAAGGAACTTGCTGCGACGCGCCACGCGTCCCGGCAAGGCCCGGTGAGCGACAAGCTCCCGGACGCGACAAGACAACGACCGCGGCAAGGCGCTTGCCGCGGAAAGCCACCACTCTGTACCCGCGCTCCAGCACATCCACCAACGTGTCACTCTGGGACCCTTCCAGGCGTACGTGGCGGGAGGCTGTGCAGCCAGTGGTGCGCGGTGGCAAGCGACGCTGACAAGATTGCCATTGTGGCGAGCGGTGGCGTCCCTGACGGTCCCTTTTGTACTATTTGGGCGACGCAGACGGGCATTTAATGCCCTTGTCCCCTGCCGTCAGGGTTAGGTATGATACACTGTAGCAGGTAGCTGTACCAACCGCAACACCTTTCCATTTTACCCTTGTCTACGTTGCCACCTGTCGGTGACCCCTTGAGCATATAAAAGGAGGCCCATGCGCAACGTAGAGGGGGGTGGGAAGGAGAGAACACTCACGCTCGGTCTCATTAGCTGCTGGTGTGTACTGTAGCACTCAGCGCTCCCGAGCAAGAACTCAATACAAACCACAAAGCAGGAGTAGGGTTACGCATCCGTGCGGCACGAACCTGGGTAAACTGCTCATGTGTTTCGCCTCGATCTGCTCTTCGTACGATCTCCCCCCCCCCCCCCCCGCCGAACCGAAAGGGGCGGACCGTACTAGAGTAGGGGTACCCTAGTATCCCGAACTTGTGCACAGGCAGTCGCAGCGTCCCGCGGCAAGGCTTGCCGGGTGACCGCCAAGGTCCTCCGTGGTTCCTTTGGAGCCATTCAAGGACAAAGTATCCAAGCCAAGGAGACAAGACCCCGGCAAGAGGAGCTTGCCGGGAAGGCCAACCAAGGCATCTCAAGGAACTTGCCGCGACGCGCCATGCGTCCTGGCAAGGCCCGGTGAGCGACAAGCTCCCCGGACGCGACAAGACAACGACCGCGGCAAGGCGCTTGCCGCGGCAAGCCACCACTCTGTACCCGCGCTCTAGCACATCCACCAATGTGTCGCTCTGGGACCCTTCCAGGCGTACGTGGCGGGAGGCTGTGCAGCCAGTAGTGCGCGGTGGCAAGCGGCACTGACAAGATTGCCATCGTGGTGAGCGGTGGCGTCCCTGACGGTCCCTTTTGTACTATTTGGGCGACGCAGACGGGCATTTAATGCCCTTGTCCCCTGCCGTCAGGGTTAGGTATGATACACTGTAGCAGGTAGCTGTACCAACTGCAACACCTTTCTATTTTTACCCTTGTCTATGTTGCCACCTGTCGGTGACCCCTTGAGCATATAAAAGGAGGCCCATGCGCAACGTAGAGGGGGTGGGAAGGAGAGAACACTCACGCTCGGTCTCGTTAGCTGCTGGTGTGTACTGTAGCACTCAGCGCTCCCGATCAAGAACTCAATACAAACCACAAAGCAGGAGTAGGGTTTTATGCATCCGTGAGGCCCGAACCTGGGTAAACTGCTCGTGTGTTTTGCCTCGATCTGCTCTTCGTGCGATCTCCCCCCCCCCCCCCCCCCCCCGCCGCCAAACCGAAAGGGGCTCGGTCCGCCGGTCCCATAGGTGCTCGTGGATTAGTTCCCCGACATCTCTGGCGCGCCAGGTAGGGGGTGCGTCGAGGTTGTGTGAACCTGATCCGGCGTTCACACGAGCTAAATCTTCATTGTCTTCATCGACATGCCGCCGAAGAAGAAGGCTTCGGAGGCGGCTGCTCCGTCCGCGCCGAACCCACCATCACCGGAGCAAACGGCCGGTGGGGTAGACGCCGGCGAAAGAACGGGCGTCGACGAGGGAGCTCACGGTGCTGCCAGGTCCAAGGACAAGGCTGCGCTGCCCATCGGCGGCGCAATCGGCTCCCACAATGACCGGGCGCACTCCAAGACCTCGGCGTCCGTACATGCACCGTGCCCATCCCAGGAGGCGCGGGACCGGCAGCGTCATGGTACTCATGGTACCATACGTTTGCTGGACCAAGATCGAGCTGGTGGACCTCGGAGTGCTCAAGACCAGCATGCACGCCAACATGCTGGCACGAGCGGGGCACGGTCGCCTGGACGAGATACTGCTCCTTCTAACATAGTTAGAAGTCCGAGCATATCCCGCTCCTCACACCGTTCGCCGCCGCCACCCGCCACTTCAGCAGAAGCTTTGGCACGAGCTCAACTGCTCCTATACTACCCTCCAGCGGCAGACAAGATCGACGACTGGAGGGCCACTATTCAGAGTCTCATCGGCTTCGCCAACGGCGACACTCCACGGCAGCCGAGTACATCGCAGCCGCGGCAAGTCAGCCAGGCACGAGCCGGTGGTGACAAGACCGGTGGGGGTGCAACCACTGTGCACTCTCCGCCCCGAAGGCCAAGATCGCTGACTCGCCGGGTCCATCACGACAGCGACTCCACCGCGTCATCAGATCCACGAGCTCGTCGCGATCAGCGCGAAGTTCTTCACGAACGACAGCAAGAAGATGCTCGTACTCGCATCGAGCGCCGAAGAGAAGCGCGGCGTCAATCAGACCAGCGCGTTGGGCCCTCTGTCGACATGCATGCGCCAGGGGAACCAGGCGACTTGCCGTACGCGGTAGGTTGCCCTGCGTTTACTCGTGAGCTGCGGCAAGTCCAGTGGCCCAGCAAGAAGAATTTCAAGCCAGACGTACCAGAGAAGTACGACGGCAAGTTGCATCCGTCAGAGTTCCTCAGCATCTACACCATCGCGGTGCAAGCTGCCGGGGGGCGGGACGACAAGATCCTTGCCAACTACTTCCCGCTGGTGCTCAAGCCCAACGTCAGGTCCTGGCTCATGCATTTGCCGAACAACTCCATATCCTCCTGGGCAGACCTATGCCATCAGTTTGTTGGCGCCTTTACAGGCGGCCACAAACCTCATGGCCAAGAGAGTGACCTTCACCTGCTCGCCCTGAAGGAAGGAGAGCCCCTGCACAAGTACATTCAGAGATTCAGCCGTGTACAGCACAACATCCTAGATGTCCACCCTGCCGCGGTCATCAGCGCGTTCCATCAGAACGTGCGTAACCGCATGATGCGGGAGGAGATGGCGATGTGCAAGATCAGAGACGTCAGTGAGATGTATGCCTTGGCCGACAAGTGTGCACGTGCTGAGGAAGGGAGGAAACTCCCCGGAGAGAATACAGGAGCAGGAGGATCTGACAGCGAGGATTCTGCCCCGGCAAAGAAAAACCGGTGGCGGAACAACAGGAAGAAGAAAGGCAAAGATGTGCTAGTCATTGAGCAGTCCGGCAATGAAGGTGGCGCCAAGAAAGCCAAAGCTGGTAGCTCCGGCAAGGAGATTGCCGCATGCACTAACTGCCAGGCTGTAGCGGTCGCCGACAAGCAGGACGGCACCGACAAGCAGTACTGCAAGATCCACCGCACCATGGGCCATGACCTCCAGAGCTGCAAGAAGGTCGAGCAGCTTGTCCAGCAGCAAAAGGTTGAATACAAGCGACGCGACAAGGAGAGGGCCCAAGGAGGCGCTGGAGAATCCGGCAAGAAGCGCGCCGGCCGGGGAGGACGCCGCGGCAAGGCCAAGCAGCGGGAAGGAGACAGGCCTCCCCGCGGCCGCGACAAGGATGAAGATGACGATGATGAGGAAGACATGGATGATGTCGAGACCAGTGAGCAGGAGTTCCAGAAAGCCACAGAGGTCTTGTGCGTTGACGGCGGTGCTTCTCTGCATACTTCGCACCGCCAACTCAAGCAGTGGGTGCAGGAAGTCAATGCGGCGGAACCACCTGTCGAATCACGCAAGCTTCTGAAATGGTCCAGCACGCCTATCATCTTTGATATTGAGGACCACCCTGATCGCACAACTGCGGTCGGGTGCTTGCCGATGTTGGTTTCACCAACTATCCGCAACCTCAAGGTCACTAAGATGCTAGTTGACGGCGGGGCCGGCTTGAACCTGATCTCCTCCGCTGTACTCCAGAAACTCCAGATCGCAGACAGCGAGCTTGAAGAGACCGGCACATTCCAAGGAATCAACCCGGGAAGGAGCAAGCCGAAGGGGAAGGTCACGTTGCCAGTAACATTTGGCAGCGAGTTGAACTTCAGGACTGAGAGGGTCACTTTTGACGTTGCCGATTTTCCATTGCCTTACAATGGGATACTCGGCCGTCCAGCACTCGCCAAGTTCATGGCAGCCTCTCACTACGCATACAACATGCTGAAGATGCCAGGCCCGATAAGCATCATCTCTGTCCCTGGCGACAAGAAGGATGCTCTTATCTGCGCCGACAAGATCTACCGAGAAGCGGCAGCCGCAACAGATTGCAAGTCACCTGCCGTTGAAGCTCCCCGGGGGAAGAAGAAAACCAAGTCCGGCAAGAGTTCTGATGCCCACTCCGGCAAGCGCACCTCTTCGGAGTGCTGCGCTACCGTCGAGGACGCACCATCGAGCTCCACCGGCAAGTGTAAGAAGACAATGGCAGCTCCGCCAGAGACCAAGAAGTTGTCCGCCAAGGAGGACGGCACTGGTGGTACCTTCACCATCAGTGCCACTCTTGACCCTAAATAGGAAAGCGCGCTCATTGCTTTCCTGCGGGCGAACGTGGACGTGTTTGCATGGCAACCGTCTGACATCCCCGGTGTTCCCAGGAAAGTAATTGAGCACCATCTTGCCGTTTGTCCTCATGCGCGGCCCGTCAAGCAGAAGGTCAGGAAGCAAGAAGTGGAGCACCAAGAATTCATCGCAGAAGAGATCAAGAAATTGGAAGCAGCAGGCCTTGTCAGAGGAGTGCTCCATCCTACGTGGTTGGCCAATCCTGTAGTCATGCGCAAGGCAAACGGGAAATGGAGGCTTTGCATCGACTTTACCGATGTTAAGAAAGCTTGTCCCAAAGACCCATTTCCCTTGCCGCGCATTGACCAGATTGTTGACTCCACGGCCGGATGTGACTTGCTTTCATTTCTTGACGCATACTCTGGATACCATCAAATCTTCATGACAGAAGAGGATGAGGAGAAGATCGCATTCATCACTCCATGTGGCACGTACTGTTTCATACGGATGCCTTTCGGTTTAAAAAATGCTGGTTCAACATTTGCAAGAGTAGTCCATGTCACTCTTGAGCCACAAATACACAGAAATGTGGAAGCCTACATGGATGACATAGTGGTCAAGAGCAAGGACAAGGCAACTCTGATTCAAGATCTAGACGAGACCTTTGCAAATCTGCGCAAGATCAGCCTCAAGCTCAACCCCGAGAAGTGTGTGTTTGGAGTCCCCTCCGGCAAGCTTCTCGGGTTCTTCGTGTCTCAGCGGGGAATTGAAGCCAATCCCGACAAGATCAAGGCCATTGAGCAGATTGAAGCACCAAAGCGCGTCAAGGATGTACGAAGACTTGCCGGTTGCGTGGCTGCTCTCAGCAGGTTTATCTCTAGGTCTGCTGAGCGCGCCCTGCCGTTTTTCAAAATTTTGAAAATGGCAGGTCCAATGAAATGGACTCCGGAAGCGGAGGCTCCGCTGCAAGACTTGAAGAGATACCTGTCCTCCACTCCAACACTTGTCGCACCTAAGCCACAAGAGAAGTTGATGTTGTATATAGCGGCAACCAATCAAGTGGTTAGTGCTGCGTTAGTAGCAGAGAGGGAGGCAGATGATGAGCCAGCAACCACGGCAGGCGCATCCAGCGACAAGCAGGGGGCTTCCCCGACAAGCTCTGGTCCCAACAAAGATGGATCTGCACAGGTGCGTGAGGAGATACGGAAGAGAATGGTACGGCACCCAGTTTACTTTGTCAGTTCCCTTCTGCAGGGGGCTAGGTCAAGGTACTCTGGTGTGCAGAAATTGCTTTTCGGCCTTCTCATGGCCTCGAGAAAGCTGCGCCATTACTTCCAAGCACATGAGATCACAGTTGTCACTCGTTTTCCGCTGAAGAGGATACTACAGAATCCAGAAGCAACAGGCAGGATTGTTGAGTGGGCACTAGAACTGTCAAGCTTTGGCCTCATGTTTTAGAGTACTTCAACTATCCAAAGCAGAGCATTGGCAGAGTTCATAGGAGAGTGGACGTCAACACCAGATGAAGAAATTCCAGAAACGAGCATCCCCGTCGAGGAAGCAAGCAAAGAGTGGCTGATGTACTTTGATGGTGCCTTCTCGCTGCAAGGCGCCAGCGCTGGCGTGCTGCTTGTCGCACCCACCGGAGAGCACCTCAAGTACGTAGTCCAGATGCACTTTCCCAAGGAGCAAGCAACAAACAATACTGTAGAGTATGAAGGCTTGCTTGCTGGTCTCAGGATCGCGGCAGACCTTGGGATCAAGAAGCTCATTGTCAGGGGTGACTCGCAGCTTGTCGTCCGCCAAGTGAACAAGAGTTATCAGAGTCCGTTGATGGAAGCCTACATTGACGAAGTGAGAAAGCTAGAAGAGCACTTTGACGGCCTACAGATGGAGCATGTTCCAAGAGCTCAGAATGACATTGCCGATGGCCTATCAAAGTGCGCTGCACTTAAGTTACCTGTGGAACCATGGATCTTTGTGCTCAAGCTGACTCAACCATCCGTAACGCCATCAACTGGACAGAGCAAGAAGAGGAAGTTGATTTCTGGTGACTATTTTCCGGCAGAGCTTCCCGAAGCCGCCGCCAAGAAGGTCCCCAAGATCAACACCAAGAGTGCTGAGGAGCAGTCTGCTCCGGCAAGCCCTAGGGTTTGTTCCGTTGAAGCAGAGGCTCCCGACAAGTTTTGCTCCGGCAAGCTTGCTGGGGAACGTCAAGCTCCGGCTGAGCCGCAGGTTCTCGCCATAGAAGCGGATGTTCCCGCAGCAGCAGATGTGCCTTTGGTCCTTGTTGTCGAGCCACAAGCTCCAACATGGGCACAGCAGATTGTCCGTTTCCTTCAGATAGGAGAACTTCCCGAAGAGCAAGAAGAAGCGGAAAGAGTAGCCCGGCAGTCAAGTATGTACCAGTTTGTCGACAACACACTGTACAAAAGAAGACTCAACGGTGTGAAATTGAAGTGTATTCACCGGGAAGATGGACAAAAGCTGTTGGCAGAGATACATGGAGGCATATGTGGTCACCACATTGGCGCAAGAGCACTTGCCGGCATAGCATTCAGGCAAGGTTTCTTTTGGCCGACAGCCCTCCAGGATGCAACTGCACAAGTAACCAAGTGTGAAGCGTGCCAGTTCCATTCCAAACAGATACACCAGCCAGCTCAAGCTCTCCAGACGATCCCTTTATCCTGGCCATTTTCGGTCTGGGGCTCGACATCCTCGGCCCCTTTCCTCGAGCAGTCGGGGGCTTTGAGTACTTGTACGTTGCAATCGACAAGTTCACAAAGTGGCCGGAAGTGGAAGCAGTGAGGAAGGTGACAGCACAGTCAGCAGTCAAGTTCTTCAGGTCGATTGTTTGCCGCTTCGGGATCCCTAACAGGATAATCATCGACAACGGTACACAATTCACGAGCCGCACCTTCATGCAGTACGTCCAAGATCTTGGCGCCAAGGTCTGCTTTGCTTCTGTTGCTCACCCGAGAAGCAACGGTCAAGCGGAGAGGGCAAATGCTGAAGTGCTGCGTGGGCTCAAGACCAGGACTTTCGACAGGCTGCATAAGTGCGGAAGAAACTGGATTGAGGAGCTGCCGGTGGTTCTTTGGTCGATCAGGACGACGCCAAATCGAGCCACTGGCCAGACACCTTTCGCTCTAGTCTATGGAGCAGAGGCAGTTCTCCCCACGGAACTCGTATACGGGTCACCTCGAGTGCTCGCTTATGATGAGCTTGAGCAAGAGCAGCTGCGACAAGATGACGCGCTGCTCCTTGAGGAAGACCGTCTTCAGGCTGCTGTACGAGCTGCTCGTTACCAGCAAGCTTTGCGCCGCTACCATAGCCGCAAAGTTAACGCCAGAAGTCTCGAGGAAGGCGACCTTGTTCTTCGGCGTGTTCAGTCCGCCAAGAATTCCAACAAGTTGACGCCGAAGTGGGAAGGCCCTTACCGGGTGAAACGAGTTACTAGGCCTGGCGCTATCCGCCTTGAGACGGAAGATGGCATTCCGGTGAGCAACTCCTGGAATATTGAGCATCTTCGTAAGTTTTACCCGTAAGGCGCGGTTGCCGGAACCCGTTCCGGCAACCACCTCTTGTACAAGTCTTGCCGATGTTGCATGTAATCCTTTGTACAAAGCCGGGCGCAGATCCCATGCATAAAGCTCATGTGCTCCGCACATCTTGTCAATTTCATGCTTTCTATTTTTTGCATGTGTTATTTGACACTTTGTGCAGCACCTACCCCCGGTAAGCAACAACGAGCCATAAGGCTCCATATCTTTATTTTCTCCTCTTTCTTTTGTCTCAAGGAAAGGAAGGTTCTCTCGCCCACAAGTTTGCCGGGGGGAAAGGAGAAGATAATGGTATGGACCAGGCGTCGTTCAAGAAAGTTTTGCCTTACCGGGAAGCAAACAACAGAAAAGCTAAGTTGCCAAAGTTTGAGCAATCATATTTTTTTTTAATTTTTAAGTTATCTTCCTTGAACGACCGTGCTTTGTATGGAAAACCTGTGCGCGCAGGAACCAACTCGTAGCTAGTTGCGCCCTTACTTTGTTTCGAGTCCGCTCAACAACTTAAGTGTGCTGCGACTAGTTGCGACAAGGTTTCTTGTCGGTAGCGGCACCGCCAGCAGGCTACTGACGTCCCGCACTCAGCGCTCGCGGCTAAGGTGCCTGCGCCGGCAAGTTCCCTAAAAGCGTAGGGCAAAAACATACAAAGGAAGGAATCGAGTAAAGGAAATAACATTGCAATCATTACCCGGAATAGAGTTATATTACAAGGTAGCTTGTCGCAGCTCTAACAGATTGTTCTCATAACATGACCAGCAGCGACAAGAAAAGAAGAAAACAGGCGGCCTAGTCTACGCGATCGCCCTCAATCCTCTTGATCCCGCTCACCTTGTCCACAATGGGTGCGACAAGGGTCTTGAGCGCCTCCAGATCAGCATCCGGCGGCAGGGTCTTGAGGACGTTGGTGAGGTTGAGGCCCGGGTTGCGGAAGGCCACCTTCACCAACACCTTTTGAAGAGCTCCCGTGCAAATCTTGCACGACTCGTCGGCCAGCTGCTTTGGGATCCTCACCCGCAGTTGCTGGAGGGCCGTCGCCACGCCTTCGAAGAACGAGGTGAGCTTGGCGCTGGGTTGGAGGTTCTCGTCGGAGGGATACCCAAGATCCTCCATCCCCAACTGCGCCAGCTCCCTGTCAATATCTACGGCAACATTCACGAGACCCTCCGTCCAGTGCTCCTCATTCTCCCTAAAAGTGTTCTGGGCGGCAGCAGCACTCGCCAGCAGCGCCTTGCCAGCCTTGATCTCCTCCTTCAAGGCCGCCTCCTGCTCCCTGGCACCGTCCAGCGTCTTGGTCAAAGTAGTCAGCTTCAACTCAAGATCTGCGTTGGAGTCCTTGGCGGCGCTAAGCTCCTTGCCCTTCTCGGCGAGACGAGCCTGCAGCTCTGAGTGGCAGTAGGCGTCCTTCTCCCGCTCACGCTTGAGCACGGCAAGCCCTTCACCGCTCGCCTTGAGATCGGCCTCCAGCTGCGCCACCTTCGTCTCCAGCTCCTTCTTGGCGGCCTCGGCAGCTACGGCAGCATCCTCTGCTTGCTTGAGGGCTCCACCGAATGTTCGCTCGCGCGCGGCAAGCTCCTCCTCGTGGCTGTCAAGGTTGACCTTCCGCTGCACCAGCTCGCCCTCCTGCGCAGATAGCTTTTCAGTGGCAAGCCGCTTTTGCTCTTCGACTTCAACCCTCTCGGGGAGGAAGGCCTTCTGCTCCTCGGCGAGTTGCGCCCGCTCCTCTGCTAGGGACCGGAGAGCTTCTTGGTTGAGACCCCGGAGCTCCTCCGCGCGCTTTTCGATGTCCACTCCCGCCTTCGCAACAAGCGCCTCGCGGGATTCCAGTTTGGCTTGCCGAGCATGGTAGAGCGACACCAGCTTCCGCAGCAGTCGCTCCTCCTCAGGCTCGCTGCCGCTGCTGCTCGGCGCGTCAACTAGCGTTAGCCCAGCGGAGGCGAGCACCTCTCCATCGAAGCTCTCTCCTTCGACTGGCACCCTGGAGCTTGACGCCCAGGGGAGGTTGATGAAGACGCGATCGCCGGCCTTCAAGTAGACGCCTGGCTGGGGCTCTTCGGAGCCTGACGCTACGGCAGCGGCGGAGGGATCGGCGGTCGGCGTAGCGCCTGGCGCTCCTGCGGCCTCAGGGCCGTTAGTGCGATTGCCAGACCCCCCGCCTGCTTCTGCGGCGGCAGCTTTGGCGGTCTCTGTGCCGGCGGGATTGTCAGCGCCGGCTGCTTCTTCGGTGGCAGCGGCGTCATCGGCGGCAACCTCGATCTCCATTGGCTCCGCGGCAGATGGGTCTGACAGCCGGAAAAGGGAGAAGAGTCAAGCAAATATCCAAAAAAGAAGATCAAAAGAAGAAGAACCCAAGGGAAGTTTTGAAGCGAGAGGATTACCCGTACCGGGTTCTGCAGTCGTGGTCTCCGCCGCCGGGGGGCCGCTGGTGCTGTCCCTTGCCGGAGAACTTTCCCTTGCCGAAGACTTCTCCCTTGCCGGAGAACTCTCCCTTGCTGGAGACCTCTCCCTTGCCGGAGGACTCTCCCTTGGCATTTCGGGGGCGGCCTCCGGGCGCTCCTGGTGGGGCTGCTCTGCTCCTACACAAACCAACAGTCAGATGTCAGCAAAGAAAGAATATCCATGCGCGCCTAACAACGGAAAGCGAACCATATACTTACACTGGGGGCTGCTCTGGAGAACAGTTGCTGGGTCCAACAAGGTTGTCTCGGACGCACCCCCTGCTGTCGCGGTGGGTTCGTCCTCGATGATAATCACCGGGACCTTGGCTCTCTTCGCTGCTCTCTGGGCCAGAGTCCTAAAAAGGAATAAGTTCAGAGTAAAGCAAATGAGATACAAGACAAAACAGCAAGAATTGAAGAACTACAAGTACAACAAGAGAATCTTATTCTTCTTCTTCCTCGTCGGAGCTGAACGCGGAGAAGTCGAAGTCCGGCTCATGTCCGACGCGAGGAGGCGGATGAGTAGGTTCCCTTGGCTGCTTGGCGGGAACAGTGGCGGTGGTCTGAGACGACCCCGCTCCGGCTGCCGCCGCGGCATGAGAAGCGGCAGGAGCAGAAGCGGTGGTCTGGGTGGACCCCGCTCCAGTTGCCGCAGCAGCGTGAGGTGCTCCCGCGGCAACAGTGCTTGCCGCGGTGGAGCGTCTCACGCGGCGCGGCGATTGTCGACTCGCCCGCCGCCCCGCTACGTCCCCGGCCTTGCGGAGACGCCTTCTTGGTGGAGCTGGGGGCTCTGCTTGCGGCGAGCTGTCTGAGGATGAGGAGGAACAGGAGTTGATCTCCAACGAGCCGCTCGTATCCTCGGCGGGCTCGCTCGACTCGACGTCATGCCCGGCAAGCTCTTCCTCGCCGGCAAGCTCCGCTCGCTCGGTACGGCTTGCCGCCTCTGCTGCCTCTGCCTCCTCCACGGTGAAACCAAACTTGCCCGCGGCTGCGGCTGCCGCCGCCTCTTCCAGCCTGGTGGCGATGCGTTTCATCTCCGCATCGGTGGTGTCGCGAGTGAGGCTTTTCTTTTCATCGGAGCGGACCGGCACTTCTACCAAGCCGTCAAAGAACTCCTGCACGACGTCGTCTGTAGGCTCTTGCCAAGTTGGGACAATTCCATGTGAATCGCACAGCGGCATCATTGCATGGATGCGGTCGAGCGCGGAGTTGTTGCACAGCGGAACGACACCCTTCGGCAACCTGAACACTTTGGGATGTTGAGGGTTGTACTTGAATAGCTCCTGGAGCATCGCGTTAAGCTCCAGACCAATGAAGTTGAAGTTGAGGCTCGGACGCAGCCTCATGATATCCGCCGCATTCTTGAATTCCCAGGCGGGTCTCCTCCGTTCCTGCAGGGGGGCGATGCGGCGGCGAAGAAAATCTGCGCCAACAGCGCCTACAGTGAGCCCGGCAAGCCTGAGGCGTTGGACCCGGGTGACGGCAATCTTCAGCCTATCGTCTTCTGGGGCCACGTTGCTCCAATCGCTGCCGCGTGCTACTGGGGCTTGGCGCCGGGCGGTAAACGGCTGCGGGTTCTCCTCGACAATCCAGCACCAGTCTGCTCTCCATTCCTCCCACTTGCCGCGGAACTCTCCCTCCAGATAAGCGTCCTTCTTGCCGGCCCTCGAGATCCAGGCGATTCCGCCGGATAAAGGCTCTCCTTTCTCTACTCGGGGCATAAAGAAGTGGCGAAAAAGGGCTAAATTTGGATAGACTCCGACAAAGTTTTCGCAGAGATGTGCGAAAACTGCCATGGTCAGAACAGCATTGGGGGTGAAGTCAAGGAGGCAGAACCCGTAGGTGTTCATAATATCGCAGAAAAACTCAGAGAAAGGCGGGTAGAGCCCGCAGTAGAAGAACACGGCGAAGAAAGGATATCCATTTGGAGCCATTTTCCAAGCGACGGCTGGAAGTACCTTCGTGCACGGATGCGCTCGCGTCTCCGTCGACCAGAAGAGATAGTAATACTCCCTCAGCTCCCTCGCGGCGAGCTTGGGGGGGGGGAGGTTGCCCGCTCCTTTCACAGCGCCGCAAGCCGCTGCGCCTCGGTCGACTTCACAACCTTCCCCTTGTCGGCTTTTGGAGCCATGGCGGAAGTGGTGGAGGAGGTCGACGGCGTTGGTGGTGCTGGTGGCGATGGGGGGCAGGGCGCTGCTCTCTTTCAGCTTTGGGAAGACGGGGGAGCGGCGGGAGTTTCTGAGATTGGAATAGCAACCGGCGAATGGGCGAACTACCCCTGTTTCCCCTTCTTATAAAGAGGGAGGGGCGGACGTTCCGCCTTTCCGAATAAACAAACCACCCACGATCTCTCCCACGACGCCGCATTCAACACGTGTCGTTCGGGGAGAGCGCGGTGGATACAGGGAGAGATACGGCGTAACCCAGGCCGCGCGTGCCCGTGCCCTGTTTTGGGCCTGGCCCAACAGCGCTCGGCACCGTGTATGGCCTAGGCCCGGGGGCTCCTGTTGGTGTACTAGAGTAGGGGTACCCTAGTATCCCGAACTTGTGCACGGGCAGTCGCAGCGTCCCGCGGCAAGGCTTGCCGGGTGACCGCCAAGGTCCTCCGTGGTTCCTTTGGAGCCATTCAAGGGCAAAGTATCTAAGCCAAGGAGACAAGACCCCGGCAAGAGGAGCTTGCCGGGAAGGCCAACCAAGGCATCTCAAGGAACTTGCCGCGACGCGCCACACGTCCCGGCAAGGCCCGGTGAGCGACAAGCTCCCGGACGCGACAAGACAACGACCGCGGCAAGGCGCTTGCCGCGGCAAGCCACCACTCTGTACCCGCGCTCCAGCACATCCACCAACGTGTCGCTCTGGGACCCTTCCAGGCGTACGTGGCGGGAGGCTGTGCAGCCAGCGGTGCGCGGTGGCAAGCGGCGCTGACAAGATTGCCATCGTGGCGAGCGGTGGCGTCCCTGACGGTCCCTTTTGTACTATTTGGGCGATGCAGACGGGCATTTAATGCCCTTGTCCCCTGCCGTCAGGGTTAGGTATGATACACTATAGCAGGTAGCTATACCAACCGCAACACCTTTCCATTTTTACCTTTGTCTACGTTGCCACCTGTCGGTGACCCCTTGAGCATATAAAAGGAGGCCCATGCGCAATGTAGAGGGGGGTGGGAAGGAGAGAACACTCACGCTCGGTCTCGTTAGCTGCTGGTGTGTACTATAGCACTCAGCGCTCCCGAGCAAGAACTCAATACAAACCACAAAGCAGGAGTAGGGTTTTACGCATCCGTGCGGCCCGAACCTGGGTAAACTGCTCGTGTGTTTCGCCTCGATCTGCTCTTCGTGCGATCTCCCCCCCCCTGCCGAACCGAAAGGGGCTCGGTCCGCCGGTCCCATAGGTGCTCGTGGATTAGTTCCCCGACAAAAGTTTAAGCTGGTCCAGCAGTTTCTTCGACGGTTCAACGAGGAAAGGCGCAAGGCTATTGGATAAGAGGTGGCCCAGCTCTTGGCGGCTGGGTTCATTGTTGAAGTTTTTCAGCTAGAGTGGTTGGCTAACCAGGTGCTGGTGCTCAAAAAGAACGGCACTTGGCGTATGTGTGTGGATTACACAGATTTAAACAAGGCTTGTCTGGCTGATCCTTTTGCTCTCCCTCGTATTGATAAAATCATTGATTCTACGGCGGGTTGTGAGTGTTTGAGCTTTTTGGATGCTTATTCTGGCTATCATTAGATCAAAATGGCAGTTAAGGACCAGGAGAAGACGGCTTTCATTACTCCATTTGGAGCCTTCTCTTATGTGTCTATGCCTTTTGGGCTTAAGAGTGCCCAGGCGACTTATCAGCGGTGTGTGCAGACCTGCCTTCATAATCAGATTGGGCGTAATGTTCATGCTTACATGGACGATATAGTGGTGAAATCTAGAGAGAAGGAAACCTTGGTAGATGATCTGAAGGAAACCTTTGATAACCTCTGGGTCTACAAGATGATGCTCAACCGGACAAGTGCGTTTTTGGAGTCCCAGCTGGCAAGCTTTTGGGTTTTTTGGTGTCTAACAGAGGCATTGAGGCTAACCCGGAGAAAATTAAGGCAATTACATCTTTGGCTAAGTCGGCATGCATCAATGACGTTCAGCGGCTGGCAGGTCATGTTGCAGCTTTAAGCCGGTTCATAAGCCGGCTGGGTGAGAAGGCTATGCCGTTGTATCAAATGATGAAGAAGACGATGATTTTGTCTGGAGTGACGCTGCTAATTCTGCGTTTGAAGATCTAAAAAGACAGGTCGTCGAACCGCCGGTTCTTGCTGCTCCTGTTGAGAAGGAGCCGCTGTTGTTATATGTGGCTGCTAACACACGTGCTGTCAGTGTGGCCATTGTTGTAGAGCGCAAAGAGGCTGGCAAGGAACATCCGGTTCAACGGTCGGTTTACTATGTTAGTGAGGTGCTCTTTGAATCCAAGCAAAGATATCCACATCGGCAGAAGCTTGTTTATGGGGTGTTCATGGCAAGCCGGAAGCTTAAGCATTACTTTCAGGGTCATCCTATCATGGTGGTTAGCTCTGCTCCTTTAGGAGATATTATTCAAAACAGAGAAGCCACAGGACGAGTCGCCAAGTGGGCCATTGAGCTTGGGTCTCATAATTTAAAGTATGTGCCACGTACTGCCATTAAGTCTCAAGCATTGGTGGATTTCATTAACGATTGGACGGAGTTGCGGATACCTGAAGAGAAGCCAGACAACACATATTGGACGATTCATTTCGATGGGTCCAGACAGTTGGAAGGCTCGGGGGCTAGAGTTGTTTTAACTTCTCCTCGAGGTGACAAGTTTTGTTATGTGTTGCGATTGATGTTTCCTTGTACTAACAACGCAGCAGAGTATGAGGCCTTACTCCATGGTCTTCGAATGGCTAAAGAAATGAGTTTAAGCCGGGTACGGTGCCTTGGCGACTCAGATTTGGTGGCTCAGCAGGTATCAGGCAAGTGGGACTCCAAGGACCCTCTCATGGCGGCTTATTGCCGTGAGGTTGATGTTGTTGCTGGACACTTCAAGGGTTATCAAGTGGAGCACATTGACCGCAGAAAAAATGAAGCGGCCAATGCTTTAAGCCGGTTGGGATCTCAGCGTAAGCCGGTGCCACCTAACACTTTTTTAGATGTTCTGCATAACCCTTCTGTCAAGTTGCCTACAGAGGAAGATTTGGCCATTCCAGACCCGGAGGCACAGTTGGTGGCGGCTCCTCATGTCATTCCATATTGGACAGTACCGTATTTGGCTTATATGACCCGGGGTGAGTTGCCAGAGGATGAGACCTTGGCTAGACAGATAACCCGGCAGTCTAAGTCAATGACGATTTCCAATGGTGAGTTGCATCTCGCAGCGTCATCGGAGCATTTCAACGTTGTGTCTCTCCTGAAGAAGGTCAAGAAATTCTTTGTGAGATCCATGAAGGAGATTGTGGCCACCATGCCGGCTCAAAGTCTCTTGTGGCCAAAGCTTTCCGTCATGTCTTTTACTAGCTAATGGCTCACGCTAATGCGGAGGATCTGGTCAGTAGGTGTGATGGGTGTCAAAAGTTTGCACGACGAGCGCACGTGCTGGCTCAAGAATTACGGATGATTCCAATTACTTGGCCGTTTGCAGTTTGGGGGCTCGATATGGTTGGACCTTTCAAAAGATCCAAGAATAAAAAGACACATCTTTTGGTGGCAGTTGACAAGTTCACAAAATGGGTTGAGGCAGAGCCGGTTAGTAAGTGTGATGCAGCCACGGCGGTTCAGTTCATGAAAAAGGTGATCTTTCATTTTGGCTTTCTACACAGTATTATAACTGGCAATGGTACTAATCTGTCCAAAGGCGCTATGGAGGAATTTTGTCAACGTGAGCATATCCGGCTTGATCTTTCGTCAGTAGCTCACCCTCAATCCAATGGTCAAGCTGAGAGAGCAAATCAGGAAATATTAAAAGGTCTCAAGCCCCGGCTTATGGTTCCTTTACAACGGACACCGGGTTGTTGGGTAGAGGAGTTACCCTCAGTACTATGGAGCATCAATACCACCCCTAATAGGTCTACGGGTTATACGCCTTTCTTCATGGTTTATGGAGCTAAAGCAGTCCTGCCTAGTGACATCTGTCATGACTCGCCCCGCATGGCGGATTATGTTGAAGCTGATAACGAACAAGTCCGTCAGGATGCGCTTGACTTATTAGATGAAGAGCGAGACTTGGCAGCGGCCCACTCAGCAATTTACCAATAGGACCTGCACCGTTATCACAGTCGCCGGGTCAAGTCTAGAACCTTTTAAGAAGGTGACCTGGTGCTCGAGCTCATCCAGGAACAATCTGATGCGCACAAGCTATCCCCACCTTGGGAAGGACCCTTTGTGGTCAGCAAGAACTTGAACAACGAGTGATATTACCTTATCGATGTTCGAGAGCACAAAGACTCACGTAAGTCGGAGGAAGAGACCCACCGGCCGTGGAATATTGCTCATCTTCGGCCTTACTACACTTGAGCCACCGGCTCTCATAATGTACATACTTTGACGTTGTATATATTATGGTAAGTAATAAAGCAGGACCTCTGTCCTTTTCATCCTCAATGATCACATTCTTTATTTTTCTAATTATTAAACGGCCAGTTGGGGGCTGATCATATTCGAATCTAGCTTAACCCTCTCGGTCCGGCTCATGATCGTATTCGAATCTAGCCCTTAAACCTTATGGTCACTAGGGGGCTTCCTGTTCAAACATAGGTCGTATTCAAACCAAAGAGAACATAGCTATCGGTACCCTTTTGATCGGCACACTGCCAAACTCACTAGGGGGCTTCCTGATCGTATTCGAATCATATCTCAACCCCTTTTGGGTCTGACGTTGATCGTATTCGAATCAGCGTCGTTAAAAAAACTCTCAAGGTCATTTGGGGGCTTCCTATTCAAACATAGGTCGTATTCGAACCAAAGAGAACATAGCTGTCGGTACCCTCTTGATCGACGCAACGCCAAAGCCACTGGGGGCTACATGATCGTATTCGAATCCTAGCTTAACCCCTTTGGTCCGGTTTACTGATCGTATTCGAATCAGAAGCCTCCAAATTATTCTTAATGCTTGATTTACATCGTTTGAAACATACTACTCCCTCCTTCCATCTATATAGGGCATAATGCGTTTTTCGAGGCTAACTTTGACCAAATATTAGAGCAATAATATATGACATGCAACTTAAACAAAGCACATCGTTAAATTCGTGTATGAAAGGAGATTTCAATGATATAATTTTCACATTGTGCATGTCATGTACTATTAATCTTGTCAATAGTCAAAGGCGGTCTTAAAAATGCATTAGGCCCTATATAGATGGAAGGAGGGAGTATTTTGTTTTACTGGTTTTTTGTTGTCTCAAATCTAACTGTAAGTATGGTTTCAATTTAAACCGGCTCGGTTATTTGACAATGAGTTGCCAAGGTATAACAATCATCATGCATATGGAGGTATTGACTTCTACAAAGATTGGGTTGTCAACCTTACTGTCCGGGTCACATAAGCCGGCAGTCCGGAATCAAAGAACATAGGTATGACATTGTCGTTCATAAAATAGACTTATCTGTGTTTTTTCTTTAATCAAAGGCTTTCCATCCTTATTTATCTTTACATCTAGCCCTGATTATTCCATAGTTATGTATCGGGTGTTTTGACCCGTCTAGCGACAAACCGCCAGGACAGTTTTTCATCTTTTTGCATACAGGAACATATTTAAACATTACATATGTGATAAAGGATATAATGCATATATTGACATGACGGATAAAACAGTCATATGCAGTATCATATGCACGACAGCATAGGCAGAACATGCAGGTTCAACCTAGCCTATTACAAGGCATTGGGAGCCCAAAAGGTTAAAACTGTTTTTCTCCTAAGCAGATATTCATCTAAGGCCGGTTCATTAAGTCTCGGCTGGGTTATTCGGACGGTTATGACTGCTCCCTCGCCGGTTCATATCCCTCCGCTGGTTGGAAGCTGGGCTTGGACCAATCAAAGCCATCAAGAGCAATGAACTCGGCTTCATCGTCAATTAGACTAGCCGGGTCAATTTCTGGGGCAAAGGTGTGTTGGCGAACCGGCGGGATGAGATCTTGTCACTTTATATGAAGGAGTCACCATCTTTTATTATCAACGTCAAAACCCGACTGATACTTATCAATGTTGGTCTCCTCACCAAGAATGGTAGCCTGAGGACGAACTCCCCTCACACAAGCAACAAAATCATCTTGATCAAACGGAGTCACGTCTTCCTTCAAGGGGGGGGGGTACCCCTTGGCTACGTCCGCCGGGTCTAGCTCCGGCACCCAAGCTTTGGAGCGTCTTAGCGAAGTTAGGGCTCCGACTCTTGCATAAGACCGCTTGACCTCTTGGAATCTGGTGGGTAAAATAGATAGCTTCTTCAAAACGTCACTCAAGAGGTTGGGTCCATGGTTGGCTGGGGAGATAATAGCAAGTGCCCGTTGAGCTCCAGTGTACAGTTGCTCCACCAGGGTGTAAATCGCCTTGAGTTTTGTCACGCTATTTTGGCTCAGATTGCTGCTCCGTGGTCCTATGAGTATTTTAAAAGGTTAAGTAGGCGGCTTACATTCCTGGGAAAAACATAGTTTCAATAGATAATACAATGACTCACCAAAGATTGTAGAGACCATCTTGGACACCCAGCTCTTTAATCCAGTGAGCTCCGTGGAAACCTCCTTGAGAGCCGCCTTAGCTATCTCAGCAAGGTTTTTTCATCGGCCCAAGATTTTTTCTCTGTGTCAAAACCGGTCTTCAATTTTTCTACTTCAGATAGACTCAACTGGAGTTTGGAGTCAACATTTTTTATCTCCGTCTCTTGAGCCGCCAACCGGGTCTTTGCATCAGTCAGTTGAGAACCCAATTCAGTTATGGCGGTCTGCACACATACATAGATGTATTAAAAGTTTATTCCAGTAAAGGACACAAGTGTTTATAAGTCCCAAGCACTTTGCAAAGCAACACTACTTGGCATTTGGGGGATAATGTCTGTCAAAGCAATTCTTAAAAGGCGGAAATAACTCTTTTAAGTACCAAGCATTTTACAGGTAACAACGCTTAGCACTTGGGGGCTAATGTATGATATTTCTGAAGAAAAATTTATATCTTGAGCCGGACAACAATAGTAGTTTGGACTAATTCAAGACAGTTATGAAGTTAAGTACCGACTCATTCATAAGGAATTAAGTCGTTCCTTGGGGACTACAAATGCGAACTTATGCTAGTCCATTGGACTTAGGGAAAATCTAAGAAAGAGCATCAACCTATATCACAAAGTCTACAGATCATTCAGGTTCATCATAATCTAGAGACTTGGGGGCTGGCAGAGCATATGTAAATTAATGAAAGCCGGAGAACATACCTCATATTTCAGTTGCAGCTGCTTGACCATCTCAATTTCAGTCACGGCTGGAATGCACGTGACTGAGGTATCCAGATAACACGTCACTAATGCTCAGGTGAGCATAGTGAGAGACGTCAAACCGCACCTTCAGCCTTTCTAAAGCCTCTTGCTTGGCAGAGTGCCGGGCCAGTACAGTTGGATTGCCCGGCTCAACGAATCGACTACCAGTAATTAAGACATCATTGTCAGAAGTCGTCGGCGGGTTAGCTGAGCTAGATGGCTCAGCGATAGACGGATTGAGAATGGTCTCATCAACTGACGGCTCAGGAGGGTCTGACTGAACATGGACAGCAGGGTCTTCTGGTGCTTCAGATTGTTCAGGAGGAGTTGGTATTGTCGGTTCAGGAGCAGGTTTTTTCGGGCTTCCGTCGGCTTAGCCACCTTGGCTTTCTTGGGCTTTGCTTGACCACTAAGACGGATTTTATGAGTTAGTATAATGATGTAGACTTAAAGATGCAGAAGAAAGATAATTTTCCTTACCCAGGGGCAGTCTTGAAAGCCGGGAATTGAGTTTGTGAAGAATCGCGAGAAGAGCGAGAAACCTCCTACAAAAGTAAAAATAAAGTTAAGAGAGTAAGGAAATAGATTCATTGATAAAAGCAAGAGACAAAGGTGAAAGAAAGCTCATTCTGGCGTTTTCGAGGAGTTTTTGGTAAGTCGGAGGGCAGATCATTGTCGTCATTGGTCCGGCCCTGATGGCGGCTCTCATGTTGCTGCTTTTTCAAAAGAAAATGAGGATCCAAATAAGCCAAAGGGTGTGAAAACCTTACTTTTCGGGTTACCGGTCGAGGTTTCGGTCTTGGCAAAGGTTCTGAGTCGGAGGAAATAGTTACCTCTTCTTCTACTGCCTGACTGGCCCCCGTGTCGTCCTGGCAATAGTCAGTGTCAATAAGGTTGTTAAAAAACAGGCCAAGGGAGTCAAGGGCTACCTCCGACTCAGAAGCATCATCCAGCTTGAACATGTCAGAAGCAGTCTTTTTCTTCTTGGACTTCCGGGTTGTCTTCCTGGCGGCTATGGCAGTGGCTCTAGCCTTCTTGGCAGCTTCATGATCATATTTGGCCTTCCAGAAGTCAGATTTGGCCTGTGGGCAAATAACAGCTTAAAAGTCATGCAAGTATTTAAACTACTAAAGAAAAAAGGAGGTCAAGGGGGTTCACCTCTGGTGCTAGGTTAAGTTTGCAGAAAGGATTTAATCCGACCTTACTGCAGTCCTCATATTTGCTGTTTACGAGGGTGGTTGGCATCTCCACAATGGCCTCTTCAGTCAGTTGCAGAGGGCTATGACGCAGAGGGTCATCTGATCCTCCGGCATAGGTATACATCAAAGCAGAACGGTGGCTCAGGGGGATGACCCGCCATGCGATCCAGCAACGGATCAGATCAACTCCAGTTAGGCCGTTTCCCAATAAGGCTTGAATCCTTTTGATAGAGGGGATAAGCTTCTTGCGTTCAGCAGCAGTAAGCTTGTCAGGGAGCACAAACTTAGAATCAAGGCGCTCCGCGCGATAACCCGGCAGTGGTCTTTCATCAGCTGGCGACGTGTCTTGGCAATAGAACCAAGTTTGGTTCCAATCCTTGGGATGGCTTGGTAAGACTATTAAGGGAAAGACAGTACCATGTCGGCGCTGAATCGAGATTCCACCAAGTTCCAAGCTAAGGCCGTTGGTGCATTCATTCTGGCGGTTCAAATAGAAGTACTCTCTGAAGAGTTCCACAGTAGGTTCTTCTTGAAGATAAACCTCACAGAGAACTTGAAAATTGCAGATGTTGGATATGGAGTTGGGTCCCAGATCTTGCGGATGAAGCTTGAAAAAATGCAGAACGTCTCTGAAGAACTTTGAGCCGGGTGGTGAAAAACCCCAATTCATGTGATCAGTAAAGATGATGACTTCACCATCTTTGGGCCGAGGTCGTTCTTCGAACAGGTCAAGAGCACGATAGGACATAATATTCTTCTCCGGCAAATATTCGATGGTGACAAAATCTTTCAAAGTGTCATCAGTAACTGTGGAAGGGACCCAGTTGCAGACTGTTGGCGCTTTTGACGGCATGATGAAAAAGGACAAGCTAAAAAAAAGTGATTTGCCGGTTCAAATTAATTGGTGGAATTACGGGTTAAATAATTATAGTACAGATGAGTAATGGTGGCTTAAGTAAGGGCTAATGATATATGAAGGAGAAATGAGCCGGTATGATAAGCCGACATGGCTAAAGATATTTGAAGGTTGTCTGAGACAGAATTGATTAAGTACTGAGATAACAAGTTTCACAAGCTATTGCTATTATTTTGGATCAAGATGGTTCAAAAAAGAAAAATAAATCTAGACCTAAAAAACCAGCGCAGAGGAGTTCGTCGGTTCTAAAGAGGCCTTTGTACAAGAGAAAGGGATCCGCTAGCATCTGAAATGGACGCAAAACAACTACCGCATATGTTTTATACTTCTTTTAGATCAAAGGAGGGTGCGGTGGAGAAACTGCAAGGAATCTGCGATGAACAGTGAAGAACACATAAAGAACTCGCGAACCCTAATGCAGATCTAAGGTGTGAGAAAGTAAGAGTTTACGGATGCAGATCTACTGTGGAGGGTCGCCGCCGTTCTCTGGACAAGCTCAGGGTGATGCAGCGGCCAAAGTAGAGGACGACGGTGAGCGCTGTGGCGGCAGAGCTCGAGCAGCAGAGAGGTTGCGAGAGAAGGAAGAAGAAGAAAGAGGAAGGACCGGCCGTGCCTATTTATAAGGAGATAGGTGAACAGGCAAGAGCGAAAATCTAGGAAGGCTAAAAGTAATGATTATCCAACTAAATGGACGCCTCGATTTTCGGAAACCATTTAAGATAAGGATCCGTTAAAGATGACGTCGTGGCGGTTTTCCAAATTTTCTGAAGATGACGTCATGGCGGGTTCCAGAGCTTTACAAACAGCAGAAGATGGATTTCGTCTAAGTGTTGGAGATTGACAAGAACAAAGTTCAAATCAACCTGGGGCCTAATGTTGGGGATATAACTACCAGGTATGACCCGCCCAGGAAGGGCCGGGTCAATCAATGGTGGGTTACTTAAAAGAAGCCCGACGAGTATACAAGGCGACGGTTCATGATAAAGCTTGTAATAGGCCCAAGCCGAGAGGCGGCTTAAGGCCCGTAATTGCAAACCACTCTGTATGAATAATACTTGTAAAGTAAGACATGTAAAAGAAGTCATCGAGCCGGACACGTTATATGAGCCAGCCGGGACTCTCTTGGCCGCAGGGCGTCAACCCGTGTATATAAGGGGACAACTCGGCGGCGGCTTAGGGCAAGAAACAACAGATCGAGAGCCGAGCTAGCATATTCGCTCCTTGGTCATCGAAACCTAGCAATACCACATCAACTGGACTAGGCTTTACCTTCACCGTAAGGGGCCGAACCAGTATAAACCTTTCGTGTACTTTGTCCCGATTAACCCCTTTAAGCTTCCTAGTTGCGATGGCTTCATGACTAAGTCCTCTCACTAGGACATCTGCCGTGACAATTGCACGACAAGATTGACGAAATCGACATAAACGCCGTCGTAGTCGACGAGAATGTCTCCAAACACACATCATCAGAAAGCTTGAAATAAATCTAGAAAAATGCAACCACCGATAAGTCTAAGACTTAAATCCTGATAAACCGAAGATAGCACTGTACTCCTAACCATCCAACCGCAAATTGATTCCCCTGCCGGACTCGTTTACCTAGCGAAAAACTCACGTCAAATTCTAGATACCCAGACAACCGGTGAGAGAGTGACGCAACGTGTCGCACAAAGGTCTATGTTGCCCATGCGTTCTTCATACCCATCGAAATACGGTGCTAAAAAAAGGAAATACGGTGCTACTTACGACAGATTGGGAACTCCGCTGGAACATACTTATAAACTTATGCATGGCCAACGCCTTGAAGGTTAGCCAGGTTCGTTTCTTGACCTTTTCCCCACACATGCTCGAGCGCTGACAAACTTCGAGCCCCATTCGTACTGAAGTCTTGTCTTCGCACAGGGAAGGCTCCAAAGGGACAGCTCGTTGTCATCGGGATGCACGTTCGCGTTATGTTTCATGCTGCCGGAATAGCAGAATCTCAATTGCGCGACCGGTTCCTCATCCGAACTGTCATCCATGGACGAAGAATCTTTCGCCATCGGTCGTGTTTCCTCTTGGCGAGATCCCTGTGTATAAGTAGTACCACGGATGGCATGCATATTCTTCACTCGTCAGACCTGGTTTGCTACCTACACTGGCTAGCTATCTCCTGCCACTGGTTGCTCGATCGATCTCTAGTCCGGCAATGGCGATCAGTAAGATACATCTAGTTTGGTTACTATGTGTGGCCTTAGCGTTTGGTGTCGCAGCAGCTGCCGTCCCCGTTCATGGTTTAGGTTCAGGCAGGGTGCGCCGCCACTACGATTTCTTCGTAAGTGCATCATGCATTTTGCTTCCCGTCAGCTGAAGAATGGATCGATGTGCTAGTAGCCAGGTGTCTGCAAAATTTGCTTGATAGTAGATGTGCATGCATGACAAAACGGCGGCCGCCATTGTTGCAGATAAGGAAGGCCAACTACACCCGGCTCTGCAGCGAGAAGACCATCCTGACCGTGAACGGCGAGTTCCCGGGCCCGACCATCTTCACGCGCAAGGGCGACGTCGTCCTCGTAAACGTCCACAACCAAGGCGACCAAAACGTCACCATCCACTGGTAGTTTTTCTAGTCTCAGAACTGGACTTGTTTGTTTCAGGCCATGGCATTGGCATTAAGTTCTGCACAGAATGACACTGCTAATACTCTGTGCATGTGCAGGCACGGCGTGGACCAGCCGCGGAACCCATGGTCGGACGGCCCGGCCTACATAACGCAGTGCCCCATCCAGCCCGGCAACACCTTCACCTACCGGATCATCTTCTCCGAGGAGGAGGGCACGCTGTGGTGGCACGCGCACAGCGATTTCGACCGCGCCACCGTGCACGGTGCCATCGTCATCCATCCCAGGCGCGGCGCCGCCTACCCCTTCCCGAAGCCGCACCGAGAGGTGCCCATCATCCTCGGTACGCATGCTCAAACGCTGGTGCTCTCCTTTGGTTAAAATTTTCAACGAAATTTCAGTGAATTTCTGAAATATCGCATATTCCAGTGGGGTCCAAAATATCTTTAACCCTGAAATTTCGAGGTAGATTCAAGCTGATTTCAAAATAAATTTATATTATGTTAGAATTCATTAAAATTAAGTGAAATTTGAAATATCAAAATTCGAAATAACAGGTCCGAAATTATTTTGTTTCCGAAATTAAAAAACCTTCCTTCTTGAACTTCGATCGCGTGCTGGGGACCTGGGGTGAGGCTTGATTGTGTGAACATTTTTGCATGCAGGGGAGTGGTGGAACCGCGACGTCGGGCAAATGCTCGCCGAAGCCCTCAGCAGCGGTGGCGACTTCCAGCCGTCAGACGCCAACACCATCAACGGCCAGCCCGGTGACCTGTTCCCATGCTCCAGTGACACTACCTTCAAGCTCCCCGTCGAGCACGGCAAGACCTACATGCTCCGCATCATCAACGCGGCGCTCACCAACGAGTTCTTCTTCGCCATCGCCGGGCACCGCCTCACGGTGGTGGGCACCGATGCCGCCTACACCAAGCAGTTCACAGTCGACCACGTCTTCATCGGGCCGGGCCAGACCAAGACCGTGTTGCTCAACGCCGACCGTGGCCGCTCAAACCACACGAGGTACTACATGGCGGCAAGGCCGTACGCGACCAACCCGCTCGCCCGCTTCGACAACAGCACGACCACCGCCGTCCTGGAGTACATCGACGCGCCGCAGGCCACGGCGATGTCGGACATCCCCGCCCTGCCGGCCATCAACGACAGCGCGGCGGCGGAGGCCTACTCGGTGCAGCTCAAGTCCCTCGCCAGCGAGGAGCACCCGGTGGACGTGCCCCGGCTCGTCGACGAGCACATGCTCATCACCATCGCGGTCAATGAGATCCCCTGCACGCCCGGCGAGCTGTGCAAGGGCCCCCGCAACAACAGCCTCGCGGCGAGCCTCAACAACGTCAGCTTCGAGATGCCCAGCACGGCCATCCTTGGCGCCTACTACACCTCGGTGCTACTGGGCGTCGCCAAGACAAACTTTCCCGACAACCCGGCGGTGGCTTTTAACTACACCACCGACGACCTCCCTCTAGACCTCAGGTTCACGGCGCGCGACACAAGGGTGAAGGTGCTGGAGTACGGCACCGTGGTGGAGGTGGTTTTCCAGGACACGTCCATCCTCGGTAGCGAGAGCCACCCCATGCACCTTCACGGGTACAGCTTCTACGTGGTAGGGAGAGGGGCTGGTAACTTTGACAGGCACAAGGACCCGGCGACGTACAACCTCGATGACCCGCCGTACCAGAACACGGTCTCCGTGCCCAAGGCTGGCTGGGCCGCAATCCGCTTCCAGGCGGCGAATCCAGGTGAGTGCTTATTAAGGCATCTCTTTCATCACTTCTATGGCTCATTGTGAGGGTTTTTCTAACTTCACCTTTGTGTTTTTATGGTTGTTGATTTAGGTGTATGGTTCATGCATTGCCATTTCGAGCGACACATGGTCTGGGGGATGGAGACCGTGTTTATTGTGAAGAACGGCAAGGCAGAAGAAGCTAAGATCATGCCACCACCTCCAAATATGCCAAAGTGCTGATGAAGTCCATTATCTCCTATAGAACGAGACAAGAAGTCAAAAGGCCACCACTGAAGAAATAGTTTACCTAATACCTTTATTCAAATTAACTAACAGTTTTCAACCAAAAACGCTTAATTAGAGAAAATGAGGTGAATCACCCTTATATATTTGACCATTAGTTGGAGTGAGTGTTAATTCCCACCCACTTTGGTATGACCCGAACAATCGACATGGCCGTCTGTGTTGCGTCATGTGTGTGTGTGTGTGTGTGTGTGTGTGTGTGTGTGTGTGTGTGTGTGTGTGTGTGTGTGTGTGTGTGTACATCTACCTTGTACCCTTGAGGGAAAATTTAATTAACACGTGCAATGTTTGAACCAACTCTTACTTCCTCATTTGGTCAAGTTCCAAGAATTACCTCAAGATGTGTTGGATTTCCTCCACCAAGTTTGACGTTTTTATTCAATTGCTTGCGAAATGCCACAGCAGATAAGCAATACAGCAATACAGCAATAGCATGATATCTCTCAGATGTACTCATTTATTACAACATCTTAAAAAACAAAATGTTGTGGCATATGTAGATGCGCTTAATATATTTTTTTCCGAAAAGGGGCGCTTTATTACTTAAAAGGTTTAAGCATTATATCCGACCTCTGCATAACTAAGATGCACACAGCCAACAAAGTCCTCACGATAAGCCAAAATAAAAGAAAAAGGCGAAATACAAAGATGAATATCTGTATGACACTTAAACGGTAGGAGGCCCAATCCTAAGATCATGCTGCCACCCATGTTGGGTAAAAATATCCCTCGCCGCAGCCTCCAATCATGTACACACCTTTGTAAAGAGGTCTCAATTCTCCACTCGCTGTAGAGAGGACCATAAATGAAGCGTCCCGATACATATATGTAGATAATCTGCATAAGGGAAGTACTTTTTGAAGGAAATATGCCCTAGAGGCAATAATAAAGTTATTATTTATTTCCTTATATCATGATAAATGTTTATTATTCATGCTAGAATTGTATTAATCGGAAACATAATACATGTGTGAATACATAGACAAACAGAATGTCACTAGTATGCCTCTACTTGACTAGCTCATTGATCAAAGATGGTTATGTTTCCTAACCATAGACATGAGTTGTCATTTGATTAACGGGATCACATCATTAGGAGAATGATGTGATTGACTTGACCCGTTCCGTTAGCTTAGCACTTGATCGTTTAGTTTGTTGCTATTGATTTCTTCATGACTTATACATGTTCCTATGACTATGAGATTATGCAACTCCCGTTTACCAGAGGAACACTTTGTGTGCCACCAAACGTCACAACGTAACTGGGTGATTATAAAGGTGCTCTACAGATGTCACCGAAGATACTTGTTGGGTTGGCGTATTTCGAGATTAGGATTTGTCACTCCGATTGTCGGAGATGTATCTCTGGGCCCTCTCGGTAATGCACATCACTTAAGCCTTGCAAGTATTGCAACTAATGAGTTAGTTGCGGGATAATGTATTACGAAACGAGTAAAGAGACTTGCCGGTAACGAGATTGAACTAAGTATTGAGATACCGACGATCGAATCTCGGGCAAGTAACATACCGATGACAAAGGGAACAACGTCTGTTGTTATGCGGTCTGACCGATAAAGATCTTCGTAGAATATGTGGGAGCCAATATGAGCATCCAGGTTCCGCTATTGGTTATTGACCGGAGACGTGTCTCGGTCATGTCTACATAGTTCTCGAACCCGTAGGGTCCGCACGCTTAACGTTTCGATGACGGTTATATTATGAGTTTATATGTTTTGATGTACCGAAGGTTGTTCGGAGTCCCGGATGTGATCACGGACATGACGAGGAGTCTCGAAATGGTCGAGACACGAAGATTGATATATTGGAAGCCTATGTTTGGATATCGAAAGTATTCCACGTGAAATCGGGATTTTACCGGAGTACCGGGAGGTTACCGGAACCCCCTGGGAGCTTAATGGGCCATAGTGGGCCTTGTGGAGAAGAAGAGAGGTAGCCAGGGCAGGGCCGCGCGCCCCTCCCCCCTAGTCCGAATAGAACAAGGAGAGGGGGGGCAGCGCCCCCCCTTTCCTTCCTCTCTCCCTCCTCTTTCCCCCTCCTCTCCTAGTCCAACAAGGAAAAGGGAGGGAGTCCTACTCCCGATAGGAGTAGGACTCCTCCTGGCGCGCCCCCTCTAGGCCGGCCGCACCTCCCCCCTTGCTCCTTTATATACGGTGGCAGGGGGCACCCTAGAGACACACAATTGATCATTTGATCTTTTAGTCGTGTGCGGTGCCCCCTCCACCATAGTCCACCTCGATAATACTGTAGCGGTGCTTAGGAGAAGCCCTGCGTCGGTAGAACATCATCATCGTCACCACACCGTCGTGCTGACGAAACTCTCCCTCAACACTCGGCTGGATCAGAGTTTGAGGGACGCCATCGGGCTGAACGTGTGCTGAACTCGGAGGTGTCGTGCGTTCGGTCGGATCGTGAAGACGTACTACTACATCAATCGTGTTGTGCTAACGCTTCCGCTTTCGGTCTATGATGGTACGTGGACAACACTCTCCCCTCTTGTTGCTATGCATCACCATGGTCTTGCGTGTGCGTAGGAATTTTTTTGAAATTACTACGTTCCTCAACAGTGGCATCCGATCCAAGTTTTATGCGTAGATGTCATATGCACAAGTAGAACACAAGTGAGTTGTGGGCGATATAAGTCATACTGCTTACCAGCATGTCATACTTTGGTTCGGCGGTATTGTTGGATGAAGCGGCCCAGACCGACATTACGCGTACGCTTACGCGAGACTGGTTCTACCGACGTGCTTTGCACACATGTGGCTGGCGGGTGTCAGTTTCTCCAACTTTAGTTGAACCGAGTGTGGCTACGCCCGGTCCTTGAGAAGGTTAAAACAGCACTAACTTGACAAACTATCATTGTGGTTTTGATGCGTAGGTAAGAACGGTTCTTGCTCAGCCCGTAGCAGCCACGTAAAACTTGCAACAACAAAGTAGAAGACGTCTAACTTGTTTTTGCAGGGCATGTTGTGATGTGATATGGTCAAGACATGATGAGATATAAGTTGTTGTATAAGATGATCATGTTTTGTTGAAGTTATCGGCAACTGGCAGAAGCCTTATGGTTGTCTCTTTATTGCATAAGATGCAAGCGCCAAATAATTGCTTTACTTTATCGCTATGCAATAGCAATAGTTGTAAGAGCAACAGTTGGCGAGACGACCATGTGACGACACATTGATATAGATCAAGATGATGGAGATCATGGTGTCATGCTGGTGACGATGGAAATCATGACGATGCTTTGGAGATGGAGATCAAAGGCACAAGATGATGATGGCCATATCATGTCACATATTGTGATTGCATGTCATGTTTATCTTTCATACATCTTATTTTGCTTAGTTCGACGGTAGCTTTATAAGATGATCTCTCACTAATTATCAAGGTACAAGTGTTCTCCCTGAGTATGCACCGTTGCGAAAGTTCTTCGTGCTAAGACACCACGTGATGATCGGGTGTGATAGGCTCTACGTTCAAATACAACGGGTGCAAAACAGTTGCACACGTGGAATACTCGGGTTAAACTTGACGAGCCTAGCATATAACAGATATGGCCTCGGAACACTGAGACCGGAAGGTCGAGCGTGAATCATATAGTAGATATGATCAGGATAGTGATGTTCACCATTGAAACTACTCCATCTCACGTGATGATCGGACATGGTTTAGTTGATATGGATCACGTGATCACTTAGAGAATTAGAGGGATGTCTATCTAAGTGGGAGTTCTAAAGTAATATGATTAGCTGAACTTAAATTTATCATGAACTTAGTCCTGGTAGTATTAGCATATCTATGTTGTAGATCAACAATTCGTGTTTAGCTCCCCTGTTTTATTTTTGATATGTTCCTAGAGAAAACTAAGTTGAAAGATGTTAGTAGCAATGATGCGGATTTGATTCGTGATCAGAGGTTTATCCTCATTGCTGCATAGAAGAATTATGTCCTTGATGCACCGCTAGGTGAAAAACCTATTGCAGGAGCAGATGCAGATGTTATGAACGTTTGGCTAGCTCAATTTGATGACTACTTGATAGTTTAGTGCACCATGCTTAAACGGCTTAGAATCTGGACTTCAAAGACGTTTTGAACGTCATGGACCATATGAGATGTTCCAGGAGTTGAAGTTAATATTTTAAGCAAATACCCGAGTTGAGAGATATGAAGTCTCCAACAAGTTCTATAGCTAAAAGAAGGAGGAGAATAGCTCAAGCAGTTGTAACACCCCAGTGTCATGCTACAGTAACCCTCTATGATTAAACTAATCATTTTACTGAACAGTTGTAACGCCCTCGATGCGGTTATATCTCCCACGTGTCGAAGCACGACTTAGAGGCATAACCGCATTGAAAGCAATGTCGCAAGTGAGGTAATCTTCACACAACCCAAGTAATACAATAGGGGAAAAGATACATAGTTGGCTTACAATCGCTTCTTCACACAATTACATGAATAAAGCATTACATCATCTAGATACAATCAAGGTCCGACTACGGAACCAAAATAAAAGAAGAACCCCAAATGCGACAAGGTCCCCGATCGACCCCAACTGGGCTCCACTACTGATCGACTAGAACGAACCAACACAGAGGACAAGATCTTTGTCGAGCTCCTCCTGAGCTTGGTTGCGTCACCTGCCCGGTTCAACGGCACCTGCAAGCTGGTTTTGAAAGTATCTGTGAGTCATGGGGACTCAGCAATCTCATACCCTCGCGATCAAGACTATTTAAGCTTATGGGTAAGGTAAAAGGTATGAGGTGGAGCTGCAGCAAGCGACTAGCATATATGGTGGCTAACATACGCAAATGAGAGCGAGAAGAGAAGGCAAAGCACGGTCGATAAAAGTATGATCAAGAAGTGATCCTAGAACAACCTACGTCAAGCATTACTCCAACACCGTGTTCACTTCCTGGACTCCGCCGAGAAGAGACCATCACGGTAACACACGCGGTTGATGTATTTTAATTAAGGTCAACTTCAGGTTTTCTACAACCGGACATTAACAAATTCCCATCTGCCCATAACCGCGGGCACGGCTTTCGAAAGTTCAATCCCTGCAGGGGTGTCCCAACTTATCCCATCACAAGCTCTCACGGTCAACGAAGGATATTCCTTCTAGCGGGAAGACCCGATCAGACTCGGAATCCCGGTTACAAGACATTTCAACAAGGTAAAACTAAACCAGCAACACCGCCCGAATGTGCCGACAAATCCCGATAGGAGCTGCACATATCTCTTTCTCAGGGCACACCGGATTGTCTAAACTTCCGGTAGGCCAGCCCAGAGTTTCCCCTGGTGGCCACCGGCGGGTGACAAGTTGGACCAACACTCAGAGGAGCACTGGCCCGGGGGTTTAAAATAATGATGACCCTTGGGCGCGCAACCCCCAAGGGAAAAGAAAAGGCTAGGTGGCGAATGGTAAAACCAATGTTGGGCATTGCTGGAAGAGTTTTATTCTGGGTGAACTGTCAAGGGGTTCCCATTATTACCCAACCGCGTAAGGAACGCAAAATCCGGGAACATAACACCGATATGACGGAAACTAGGGCGGCAAGAGTGGAACAAAACATCAGGCATAAGACCGAGCCTTCCACTCTTTACCAAGTATATAGATGCATTAATTAGATAAGATGTATTGTGATATCCCAACAAGTGAACATGTTCCAACAAGGAACAACATCTCCATGTTCCAACAAGGAACAAACTTCAATCTTCACCTGCAACTAACAACGCTATAAGAGGGGCGGAGCAAAGCGGTAACATAGCCAATCAACGGTTTGCTAGGACAAGGTGGATTAGAGGCTTGGTTCAACAATATAGGAGGCATGATGAGCAAGTGGTAGGTATCGCAGCATAGGCATAGCAAAAGAGCAAGCAATTAGCAAGCAAAAATAGAAGTGATTTCGAGGGTATGGTCATCTTGTCTGAAATCCCGCAAGGAAGAAGAATGAGTCCATGAAGAAGACAAACGGACGTGGTCGAACGAATCCTCACAACACGACGTTAACGGAAATAACCCGAAGAAGCATCACCGGAAAGAAGCAAACAACATCATAAACAAACATCACATAAACATGTAATGATTCACAACGAAGTATGATGCATGTCCGGTTTAATGAAGCATGGCATGGCAAAGTGCATAAGCAAACCTACAAATTAAGTGGAGCTCAATATGCAACTCCGTTGCGTATTGACGAAACACCACGTGACTTATTTAGTTCGATCTCGTTTATGTACCCAACAAGATTAAATGTTGTTAGCATGGCAAGAGGGTGAAGCAAAGTAAAACTACCTATCTAGTCAAGTTTAAATGAGGCCGGAAATAACAAACAATAAATCCGAAAAAATCCTCATATGCATATTTTAGGTTTGGTACTGATCTGCCCTAAACACAATTTTAGAGTTGTTAAACATGCAAAGTAAGGCAACCATGTTAAACTAGGCATTTTTCCACCCCATTTACATATAAAGTTTATTAAAATCCGAGTTACGGTTATTTAGTTATGAAATAAACCATTTTAGCATGCCATTTACGTAAATAAATGCAAACGACAATTTTAAGCATTTTTAACATGGATGAAAGTGTGATATTGTTAAAGTAGATGAAAATATGAGCAAGATGCATATATGACATATTTTATTTGGATGCATGAATCTTTAGTTATTAACATTGCAAAACAATGGCAGTTATATAATTATGCATGCACTTGGATAAATACTAAAAACCCATAGAGAAGGAAAAAAATACGTGAGCCGAATGCAACAGAGTGTAGCGCCTAGGAGGAGATTCGGCCCGGCTGTTGGGTGAGTGTGCAAAACTAAAGAAACAGAGAAAAGGATGGAAAGAATTCCTTATTTAACACTATTTTAAATTCTGTTTCCTTATTTAACACTGGAAAAATGTTTCTTCTCTATCTAACACCAATTTTAAATTTTGTTCTCAATGTAACACTTTCGTCCATTTTTTGACCTAACGGTGTTAAATGGAATGTGAAAGGACAAGTTTACCCTTTGTTCTGTCTGCAAAAACTCCTCGAAGCAGGGTGGTGGGGATGGCTCAAAATAGCGTACGTGGTTTGTGTCCCATTTGTACACATTCAATCACCAAGTTGTAGTTGTACGTACGTGGTTCGTGTCCTAGGCTATTGCTATATATACATATACTTTGTAAGACCGTGGATTGAAGCAATAAAGTAAAATCACCACTCAGGATACGTACGTGTGACAATCAGCCGAAGTCTCCTACGCGTGTGTGCGTTTGAGTATCCAACCAAAGGTTGTTGTGTACGTACATGTTTGGTTTCTATTTTTTGTTGTACGTATGTTGGTACGTGCTTGGAGATCACTAGATCAGTGAGCTGAGGCCAACTTTGCATTCCAGTGCATCGGGCTTCGTAAGGTGAGTCTTGACGTAAAATATATTGTCGGGTTGAGCTGACTTGTGACACAAACCAAGACAATCAATGGTGCTTCACTTAGTCGTCGTTCGACAGTGTCGTCGTAAAGTACTCGATGGCGGGTCTGGCCCAACAATGACCAAGGCGCAGCCGACGGGAGCGGACGAGTGTTGAGCGAGCCCGTGATTGAGTGTTGGTTTTAGAATGCCGGATCAATTCACCCAAGTAGTATGTGCATTGCTAGCTCAAAAACACATGCATCTTGATTAACTTTTCCCTAGAAGCAGAACGTGCTCATCTCTAGCCGCTTATGTACGAACTTACTTGAAATCTTGCTTGTGCTAGCTTGGCGAATAGAACGAACTTGTCAAAGAAAATGGTTGAATAGATGTTCAAGGGCAGAATTGTCATTTCATGTGCCATTTAACACTGTTTGCACAAAAATGGATGGAAGTGTTATATTGGGAATAAAATTTAAAGGTTGTGTTAGATAGGAAGAATTATTTTTTCAGTGTGAAATAGGAAATAAAGTTTTTGGACAGTGTTAAATAAGGAATTCTCTCAAAAAGACAGGCTCGAACTCTAGACCGCTAGGATGGATAGCGGCTGCGCTAGCCACTGGGCTAGCAATGTGTTCTTGACAAAGAGAGATCCCTGCGTATTATGACCTATCTCACAACAGAACGAGCTTGGCAAGGCTGCACGGCGATAACCGGTGTCGACTGCAGCGACCAAAGGCGGCGGCCTCTGCAACAACCGAGAAGCGGCGGGGGTGCGGAAATAGTTGGAGGGTGCTGCTACGCGAACCATGGAGCAACGGTGGGGCATGCGCGTGCATGACTGGGTGTGCGCAGGCAGAAGCCTGCTGCCAGGCAGCGAAGCACAACGAGGCGAGGCTACGGGCGCGCTGCATCATGAGCGCGGGCTGCGGGGCGCTACTCTGGCATGCGCGTAAGCCAGAAGAAGGGGAAACAAAAGGATCCTAAGCCTACCGTTGCAAGGAAATAGGCAGGAGGTCATCGGAGGAGCTTCGGCGACGACAACACGCGAGGGCGCTCTTGGCCGGGAAGGAATCAAGAGGGAACAGGAGTCAAGTCACATGATGCAATCGAGCAAAACAAGGACATGGGGAGGTCTGGGTGCTCATCACAAACACGCGAGTGTGCTTGGATTGCTGAGAGGTGGTCGGAGATGGCCGGAATCGAGGACGCTCTTCGGCAGAGGCGTTCCTGGCTCCGAGAAGAAGAAGCAGAGGAGTGGACGACGTGGACGACGGCGGGAAGGCGAGATGGCGTCCGATCCATGACATAGAGGAAGTAGTCGACATCGGGGTCGGAGACACGATGCCGAGGGCGAGGTGAGGCGCTGATCGTGGCGGCGTCCGGCTCCCTGAAGAAGAGGAAGCAGAGGAGGCCGATCCAGGGCTCCAGGGACTTGCCACGGGGTCGAGGACGAAGGCAGGGACGCATGCGTCGCTCCCCAAGGAAGAAGACGACAACGTCAGGCTGGACCATGCCGGAGTGTAGCTCGGGCATGGCGTGGCGAGGGTTTTTTTTGGAGGCGGGGATCTCACCTGGCGGCGGAGGAGGAAGGAGAGGGGAAAATAGGAGGAAGGAGGAAACCCTAGGGGGCTGGAGCGGGTCTTATAGAGGGGGGCGCGGCGCCGTGGTGGCCCCGGTGGCCATGTGTGCTGCCCCTCCAGTTTTACTGTGAGGAGGAGCACCTGACAGAGGAGGAAGAAAAGGAGCGAACGGAGAGGCTGCCAGGTGGGGCGCGTGGGTGTCCAGCATGGAGTTACGGACGAAGGAGGAGTCTCTCAGGGGGATCTGTGTACAGGTGGGCTAGGCTATGTCTGGCCTTCGCAGAGAAGCGGGTAAATGGGCTCACACAAAGGAAAATACACAGGGGCTAGAAGAAAGAGTATATGATATATGAGAGTATACCTGGACTCCTGGAATTATTCACAATTTGAAAAAAATTGGTTTGGGTATTTTTAGAGATAGAAAAATAGTTCAAGTTTGAATGGAATTCAAACTTGAGACATTTTTGAACCCAACCAAATCAATTCCAAATAAGCTGAAATTTGACAGAGAGGTTTTTGGCATGGTGTAAGATTTACAGAAAATAAATGAACATTTTAATGGGATAGGAAAATGCCACTTGCAATAAGTGGGTGAGAATTGAAAGGAAGAAGCTAGTGATGGGGTGTTGCACTTGATGATGGTTTAGATGGAAAGGGCAAGATGAAACAACAAAGAAGATGGGGAGAGGGAGTTCACAAGGATGACAAGCACACAACAATATGCACACTACAATGGTGATCATGATGCAAATGCAACAACAATGACAAATGTAATATCACATCATGAAGCATATAACAAAGCAATATGATCATGGCAACAACAAGGATGGCACAATGCAATATGATGAAAGGTGGACATGATGCAAGAAGGAAAATATGGCAATGGCATTCATCAATCATGGCAACAAACAGTTGCAACACACATAGACAACGAGATAAAAGGAAGGCATATGGAGCGTCGGTCTTGGGGCGTCACAACAGTGCTTGATCACATTGGAATCATATCTCATTTCTAATTCCAACTCAAATTGAAATTCAAATATGAGGTGAAATATAAGTTGTCCAAATCCAGGAACTAAAAAGTTCATAATTTTGTAAATAATCCATTGTGAATTATGTTCAGGGTAGCCACATCATCTAAAGTACCTGGATGACTCTATCATCTTGAAAACAGAACCAACATCACCTTTTCGACTCTTTTAATGCAATGCAAAAATCCAAATGAAATTATATTGCTTCCAAATTTGTTGTGGCAGTGCAGTATATTGCATCATAATTATTTGACTAGATTGGACATTTTTCAAAAATGTTTTGATGGCCAAACAATTTGCAAACAGAAAGAAAATGGCAATGCAGTAAAAGAAAAGGAAAAGGGAAAAGTCAGAGAAGAGAGAGAGAGAGAGAGAAAGCCTCGTCCCGCTCCCACCTTATCCCCCCACCTGACAGAAACCCTAACCCTTCTTGATCACCACGCCTCCCACTCGCTCCCCCGCACGCCTCTCTCCCCTTCCCTCGTCTGGATCGGGGCAGAGGGCCCCGAACCCCCTTTGCCACTCCACCACCGTCCGGCGCCTCTGGCCACCCCTCGTCGACGCCGCCCCATCGCCGTCCCCCTCGCCTCCTCCCCTTCCCGATCTGGGCGCCTCGCTGCGGCGCCCCGACGACGCCACCGCCCAACGTCGCCTCACCACCTCGACCACGCCTCCTCGCCGGACCGCCACATCATCGTCCTCCCCTGCGCCGCGTCGTCCTTGAAGGAAATATGCCCTAGAGGCAATAATAAAGTTATTATTTATTTCCTTATATCATGATAAAGGTTTATTATTCATGCTAGAATTGTATTAACCGGAAACATAATACATGTGTGAATATATAGACAAACAGAGTGTCACTAGTATGCCTCTACTTGACTAGCTCGTTAATCAAAGATGGTTATGTTTCCTAACCATGGACAAAGAGTTGTCATTTGATTAACGGGATCACATCATTAGTTGAATGATCTGATTGACATGACCCATTCCATTAGCTTAGCACCCGATCGTTTAGTATGTTGCTATTGCTTTCTTCATGACTTATACATGTTCCTATGACTATGAGATTATGTAACTCCCGTGTGCCGGAGGAACACTCTGTGTGCTACCAAACGTCACAACATAACTAGGTGATTATAAAGGTGCTCTACAGGTGTCTCCAAAGGTACATGTTGGGTTGACGTATTTCGAGATTAGGATTTGTCACTCCGATCGTCGGAGAGGTATCTCTGGGCCCTCTCGGTAATGCACATCACTTAAGCCTTGCAAGCATTGCAACTAATGAGTTGGTTGTGAGATGATGTATTACGGAACGAGTAAAGAGACTTGCCGGTAACGAGATTGAACTAGGTATTGGATACCGACGATTGAATCTCGGGCAAGTAACATACCGATGACAAAGGGAACAACGTATGTAGTTATGCGGTCTGACCGATAAAGATCTTCGTAGAATATGTAGGAGCCAATATGGGCATCCAGGTCCCGCTATTGGTTATTGACCGGAGACGTGTCTCGGTCATGTCTACATTGTTCTCGAACCGTAGGGTCCGCACGCTTAAAGTTACGATGACAGTTTCATTATGAGTTTAGGTATTTTGATGTACCGAAGGTTGTTCGGAGTCCCGGATGTGATCACGGACATGACGAGGAGTCTCGAAATGGTCGAGACATAAAGATCGATATATTGGAAGCCTATATTTGGACATCGGAACCGTTCCGGGTGAAATCGGCATTTTACCGGAGTAACGGGGGTTATCGGACCCCCCCCCCGGGGGGGGGGTTATTGGGCCTACATGGGCCTTGAGGGAGAAGAGACAAGGAGGCAGGAGGTGGCCGCGCGCCCCTCCCCTTCCTAGTCCGAATAGGACAAGGGAAGGGGGCGGCGCCCCCCCCCCCCTTTCCTTCCCCTCTTCCTCCTCTTTCCCCCCTTCTCCTTCTCCAACTAGGAAAGAAGGGAGTCCTACTCCCCGTGGGAGTAGGACTCCCCCATGGCGCGCCTCTCCTTGGCCGGCCGCCCCCTTCCCTTGGCTCCTTTATATACGGGGGCAGGGAGGCACCCTAGGACACACAAGTTGATCTTCGTGATCGTTCCTTAGCCGTGTGCGGTACCCCCCTCCACGATATTACACCTCGATCATATTGTAGCGGTGCTTAGGCGAAGCCCTGCGATGGTTAAACATCAAGATCGTCACCACGCCGAAACTCCTCCCCGAAGCTTTGCTGGATCGGAGCCCAGGGTGCATCATCGAGCTGTACGTGTGTGAAGAACTCAGAGGTGCCGGAGTAACGGTGCTTGGATCGGTTGGACCAGGAAGACGTACGACTACTTCCTCTACGTTGCATCAACGCTTCCGCTTCAGTCTACGAGGGTACGTAGACAACACTCTCCCCTCTCGTTGCTATGCATCACCATGATCTTGCGTGTGCGTAGGAAATTTTTTGAAATTACTACGTTCCCCAACAGTCCTCGTCCCCCTCCTCGACACCCGCTGTCGTTGCCCTACGAGCCGCCGTGAGCCCCGGCCTCCGCCTCTCCTCTTTCCCCCACTTGCTCCAAGGCAACCCGACATCACCACCACGCCACTGGCCCGCTCCGGCGCGCCCCGATGCGTGCACACCATGTCTAAACCGTGCCCCACACCGCGCCACCTACACGCGCCCAAGGATGCCTCGCCCTGGCCTCCCCTGCCTCCCGCTCCCGCTGCACGCACGCCGCGCTCGCCCGTGCCCGCTGCCACGCCCCGGCGCCCCTGATGCTGCTCCTCTGCCGCCCGCTCGTGTGCTCCACCGCGCTGCCCCGCGCGCCCATGCCGCATCTGCCGCTGGCGCCCGCGGCCACCTGCGTCCGCGCGTGCCCACCGTTGTGCTCCCGCACACACTGGACCGCCCTATGACGCGCGCGCCTGCGCGCCCGCGGCGTACCTCCCGCCTCACGCTCCACCCCGCGGCCGACGCCCTGCTGCTGCTCGCCCGCTGCCCCGCTCCGGCCTCCCTCACCGCGCTCCGCTCCACATGCTCGCTGCTCGTCACGGCCCGTATCGCGGTGCCCGCGCTGGCCACGGCCGCCGACGCCCTACTCACCGGCGCGCCCGTTCGGGTGGCACCACGCCCATCGGGCGCCCACGGCCTCGCACGCTAGCACGCCCGACCCGTTAGGCCCCTGTGAGCAAATGACAAGTGGGCCTAGCTCAGAACGAAGATAGTTTAAAAAATTAAAAATAAATAAATAATAATTAACCAATTAATTAATGGATTAATTAATTAATTAATTAAGTTAATTAATCTAATTAACCTGTTAGTTTAATTAAACAGTACTTAATTAACCTAACCCTATTTAACCTAAACAGAGAATGATAGGTGGGCCCCATGGGGCCCACACGTCAGGTTGACCAGGTCAACGACCAACGTTGACTGCTGACGTCATGCTGGCGTCAGCAAACACTATTTTGGATAATGTTGAATTTAAATAATTAAATAAATCCTAAAAATGAATTAAATCTTTTAAAATAAATATAAAATAAACCGTAGCTTAGATGGAAAAACTTTGTACATGAAATTTGCTCAGAACGACGAGACGAACCGGGTACGTAGCCCGTTCATCTGCCACACATCCCTAGCATAGCGAACACGCAACTTTCCCCCTCCGGTTCATCTGTCTGAAAACGCGAAACACTGGGATACTTTCCCGGATGTTTCCCTCATTCGCCGGTATCACCTCCTACCGCGTTAGGTCACACCCAGCACATCTTATTGCCATGTTATGCTTTGTGGTGCTATGTTTGCTTTCTATTTACTGTTTCTTCCCCCTCTTCTCTCCGGTAGACCCCGAGACCGATGTTGCCCTTTTGATCGACGACGTCGACGACGACCCCCTCCTTGCCAGAGAAACCAGGCAATCAAACCCTCCTTGAGCATTCTGATATCGCCCATTTCTTTCCCTCTCATGCTTGCATTAGAACTGCTACTGCTTTATGTATGATCCTACCCTGATGCATAGCCTGTTTTTGTTACCAGCTTTCATACCTTACATGCTTATCCTAAACTGCTTAGTATAGGTTGGTTAGTGATCCACCAGTGACCCCCACCTTGTCCTAGTTTCTCCGCTTTATGTTCGATGACTCGATCAACGTGATCGACGTCCAGGCCCCGACACCGCACATCACCCCCCATTAGTTGTACGACTCTATAGAGTAACCATCGAGTGCCGAGGGTGGAACCTCTTACATCACTCCTGATGAGACCTCTATATAGTAGCTATTCGGTCGTGGTCATCGAGGGTGATTTCCTCCTTAACCACTTCCGATACGGCTCTGTCGTGCAACCCCTCAAGTGTGAACCTCGAGGGTGGATCCTCTTACGTTCACCTTGATGATTACATCGAGTGGAATTCACCGGGGGTGATTCCTCGGGTTTTTCCACTTGGTGTTAGACACACAGTTACTATGGTTACTATGACTTTGCACTGAGCCATGTTACTAAAGACGGGTCGGCCCTGAGGGGTACCCGCGCGAGCTTAATAGCGAGTGATGTGGAGTCGGGTTGACCTGGAAGGTGCCCGCGAGATACTTACGAGGCGTGGCCGGGCATTCTTAGCCCTTGCCGCAAGTAATCGAGATGGGACGACGGGGTCACATCGATCGTGAGTCTCTGCTCATTACCGCGTGCTCCTAATCCACTACAATTTGGATATTTGATCCGAGGGGCCTCTGGCCTGATAGCACTAACCATCACGTGGGAATTGTATGGGCGTTCTGTGTCATATACATCAGCCGAAGCTTAATAGACGTCAGCAACTTAGCGGCGCGCGCCGGGTTGGACTGCGTAAGCTCCTGACTTGTTGAAGCAGGTGTTGGGGAACGTAGCAGAAATTCAAAATTTTCCTACGTGTCACCAAGATCTATCTATGGAGAAACCAGCAACGAGGGAAGGAGAGTGCATCTACATACCCTTGTAGATCGCTAAGCGGAAGCGTTCAAGAGAACGGGGTTGAAGGAGTCGTACTCGTCGTGATCCAAATCACCGGAGATCCTAGTGCCGAACGGACGGCACCTCCGCGTTCAACACACGTACAGCCCGACGATGTCTCCCATGCCTTGATCCAGCAAGGAGAGAGGGAGAGGTTGAGGAAGACTCCATCCAGCAGCAGCACGACGGCGTGGTGGTGGTGGAGGAGCGTGGTACTCCAGCAGGGCTTCGCCAAGCACCGCAAGAGATGAGGAGGAGAGAGGTAGGGATGCGCCAGGGAGAGATCAAATTGTATCTTGGCAGCCCCAAAACCCTCAAGTATATATAGGGGAGAGGGAGGAGGTTGCGCCCCCTTTAGGGTTTCTACCCCAGGGGGTGCGGCAGCCCCAAACCCATCTATGGGTGGCGGCCACAAGGGGAGAAGGGGGAGGCGCACTTGGGGTGGGCCTTAGGGCCCATCTGCCCTAGGGTTTGCCCCCTTTCCCTCTTGGAGGCGCCTTGGGCCCTTGTGAGGGGGGCGCACCAGCCCACCTAGGGCTGGCCCCCTCCCACACTTGGCCCATGCAGCCCTCCAGGGCCGGTGGCCCCACTTGGTGGACCCCCGGGACCCTCCCGGTGGTCCCGGTACGTTACCAATAAAACCCGAAACTTTTCCGGTGACCAAAACAGGACTTCCCATATATAAATCTTTACCTCCGGACCATTCCGGAACTCCTCGTGACGTTCGGGATCTCATCCGGGACTCCGAACAACATTCGCTAACCACATACAAACTTCCTTTATAACCCTAGCGTCATCGAACCTTAAGTGTGTAGACCCTACGGGTTCGGGAACCATGCAGACATGACCGAGACGTTCTCCGGTCAATAACCAACAGCGGGATCTGGATACCCATGTTAGCTCCCACATGCTCCACGATGATCTCATCGGATGAACCACGATGTCAAGGACTTAATCAATCCCGTATGCAATTCCCTTTGTCTATCGGTACGATACTTGCCCGAGATTCGATCGTCGGTATCCCGATACCTTGTTCAATCTCGTTACCGGCAAGTCTCTTTACTTGTTCCGTAACACATCATCCCGTGATCAACTCTTTGATCACATTGTGCACATTATGATGATGTCCTACCGAGTGGGCCCAGAGATACCTCTCCGTTTACACGGAGTGACAAATCCCAGTCTCGATTCGTGCCAACCCAACAGACACTTTCAGAGATACCTGTAGTGTACCTTTATAGCCACCCAGTTACGTTGTGACGTTTGGCACACCCAAAGTATTCCTACGGTATCCGGGAGTTGCACAATCTCATGGTCTAAGGAAATGATACTTGACATTAGAAAAGCTTTAGCATACGAACTACATGATCTTGTGATAGGCTTAGGATTGGGTCTTGTCCATCACAACATTCTCCTAATGATGTGATCCCATTATCAACGACATCCAATGTCCATGGTCAGGAAACCTTAACCATCTATTGATCAACGAGCTAGTCAACTAGAGGCTTACTAGGGACATGGTGTTGTCTATGTATCCACACATGTATCTGAGTTTCCTATCAATACAATTCTAGCATGGATAATAAACGATTATCATGAACAAGGAAATATAATAATAATCAATTTATTATTGCCTCTAGGGCATATTTCCAACAGTCTCCCACTTGCACTAGAGTCAATAATCCAGTTCACATCGATATGTGATTAACACTCAAGGTCACATCCCCATGTGACTAACACCCAAAGAGTTTACTAGAGTCAATAATCTAGTTCACATTACCATGTGATTAACACTCGATGAGTTCTGGGTTTGATCATGTTATGCTTGTGAGAGATGTTATAGTCAACGGGTCTGAATCTTTCAGATCCGTATGTACTTCGCAAATTTCTATGTCATCTTGTAGATGCAACTACTACGCTACATTTGGAGCTATTCCAAATAACTGCTCTACTATACGAATCCAGTTTACTACTTAGAATAATCTGGATTAGTGTCAAAGTTTGCATCGGCGTAACCCTTTACGACGAACTCTTTTACCACCTCCATAATCGAGAAAATTCCTTAGTCCACTAGTTACTAAGGATAACTTTGACCGATGTCCTGTGATCCATTCTTGGATCACTCTTGTACCCCTTGACTGACTCATGGCAAGGCACATTTCAGGTGCGGTACACAGCATAGCATACTGTAGAGCCTATGTCTTAAGCATAGGGGACGACCTTCGTCCTTTCTCTCTATTCTGTCGTGGTCCAGCTTTAAGTCTTAACTTCATACCTTACAACTCAGGCAAGAACTCCTTCTTTGACTGCTCCATCTTGAACACCTTCAAGATCATGTCAAGGTATGTGCTCATTTGAAAGTACCATTAAGCGTTTTGATCTATCCTTATAGATCTTGATGCTCAATGTTCAAGTAGCTTAATCCAGGCTTTCCATTGAAAAACACTTTTCAAATAACTCTGCATGCTTTCTAGAAATTCTACATCATTTCTGATCAACAACATATATTCATCAGAAATTCTATAGTGCTCCCACTCACTTCTTTGGAAATACAAGTTTCTCATAAACTTTGTATACACCCAAAATCTTTGATCATCAAAGCATACATTCCAACTCCGAGATGCTTACTCCAGTGCTCAGAAGGATTGCTGGAGCTTTGCATACTTATTAGCATCTTTCAGGATTGACAAAACCTTCCGGATGTATCACATACAACCTTTCCTCAAAAATCGTCGAGGAAACAATGTTTTTACATCCTATCTGCAAGATTTCATTAATAACACAGTAATTTCTAATATAATTCCAACAGACTCTTAGCATCGCTACGAGTGAGAAAGTCTCATCGTAGTCAACTCCTTGAACTTGTCAGAAAACATCTTAACGACAAGTTGAGCTTTCTTAATGGTGATACTTACCATCATTGTCCGTCTTCCTTTTAAAATCCATATGTACCAAACAGCCTTACGACCATCAAGTAGTTCTTCCAAAGTCTACACTTTGTTTTCATATATGGATCCTCTCTCGGATTATATGGCCTCGAGCCATTTTGGAATCCAGGCCCACCATCGCTTCTCCATAGCTCATAGGTTCATTGTTGTCTAGCAACATGACTCCCAAGACAGGATTACGTACCACTCTGAAGTAGTATGCATCCTTGTCATCCTACGAGGTTTGGTAGTGACTTGATCTGAAGTTTCATGATCACTATCATAAGCTTCCACTTCAATTGGTGTAGGTGCCACAGGAACAACTTCCTGTGCCCTTCCACACACTAGTTGAAGAGACGGTTCAATAACCTCATCAAGTCTCCACCATCCTCCCACTCAATTCTTTCGAGAGAAACATTTCCTCAAGAAAGGACCCGATTCCAGAAACAATCCCTTATTGCTTTCGGATCTGAGACAGGAGGTATACCCAACTGTTTTGGGTGTCCTATGAAGATGCATTTATCCGCTTTGGGTTCGAGCTCATCAGCCTGAAACTTTTCACATAAGCATCGCAGTCCCAAACTTTTAAGAAATGACAGCTTAGGTTTCTCTAAACCATAGTTCATACGGTGTCATCTCATCGGAATTACGTGGTGCCCTATTTAAAGTGAATGTGGTTGTCTCTAATGCCTAACCCATAAACTATCGTGGTAATTTGATAAGAGACATCATGGTATGCATCATATCCAAAAGGGTGCAGTTATGATGTTCGGACACACCATCACGCTATGGTGTTCCAGGCCGTATTAGTTGTGAAATAATTTCCACAATGTCTTAATTATGTGCCAAATTCGTAATTCAGATATTCATCTCTATGATCATATCATAGATATTTTATCCTCTTGTCACGATGATCTTTCAACTTCACCCTGAAATTACTTGAACCTTTCAATAATTCAGACTCGTGATTCATCAAGTAAATATACTCAACATCTACTCAAATCATCTGTGAAGTAAGAACATAACGATATCCACTAGACGCCTCAGCACTCATTGGACTGCACACATCAAAATGTATTACTTCCAACAAATTGCTTTCTAGTTCCATTTTACTGAAAACGAGGCTTTCAGTCATCTTGCCCATGTGGTATGATTTGCATGTCTCAAGTGATTCAAAATCAAGTGAGTCCAAACGGTCCATTTGCATGGAGTTTCTTCATGCATATACACCAATAGACATGGTTCGCATGTCTCAAACTTTTCAAAACGAGTGAGCCCAAAGATCCATCAACATGGAGCTTCCTCATGCGTTTTATACCGATATGAGTTACGTGGCAGTGCCACAAGTAGGTGGTACTATCATTACTATCTTATATCTTTTGGCATGAACATGTGTATCACTACGATCGAGATTCAATAAACCATTCATTTTAGGTGCAAGACCATTGAAGGTATTATTCAAATAAAGAGAGTAACTATTATTCTCTTTAAATGAATAACCGTATTGCGATAGTCATAATCCAATCATGTTATGCTCAACGCAAACACCAAATAACAATTATTTAGGTTTAACACCAATCTCGATGGTAGAGGGAGCGTGCGATGCTTGATCATATCAACATTGAAAACACTTCCAACACATATCGTCAGCTCACCTTTAGCTAGTCTCCGTTTATTCCGTAGCTTTCATTTCGAGTTACTAACACTTAGCAACCGAACCGGTATCTAATACCCTGGTGCTACTAGGAGTACTAGTAAAGTACACATCAACACAATGTATATCCAATATACTTCCATCGACCTTGCCAGCCTTCTCATCTACCAAGTATCTAGGGTAATTCTGCTCCAGTGGCTGTTCCCCTTATTACAGAAGCACTTAGTCTCGGGTTTGGGTTCAACCTTGGGTTTCTTCACTAGAGCAGCAGCTGAATTGCCGTTTCATGAAGTATCCCTTCTTGCCCTTGCCCTTCTTGAAACTAGTGGTTTCACCAACCATCAACAATTGATGCTCCTTCTTGAAACTACTTTTGTGGTGTCAAACATCGCGAATATCTCAAGGATCATCATATATGTCCCTGATATATTATAGTTCATCACGAAGCTCTAGCAGCTTGGTGGTAATGAGTTCGGAGAAACATCACTATCTTATCTGGAAGATCAACTCCCACTCGATTCAAATGATTGTTGTACTCAGACAATCTAAGCACAAGCTCAACAATTGAGTTTTTCTCCCTTGGTTTGCAGGCTAAGAAAATCGTCGGAGGTCTTATACCTCTTGACGTGGGCACGAGACTGAAATCCCAATTTCTGCCCTCAAAACATCTCATATGTTTCGCGATGTTTCAAAACGTCTTCGGTGCCTCAACTCTAAACCGTTTAACTGAACTATCACGTAGTTATCAAAATGTGTATGTCAGATGTTCGCAACATCCACAGACAATGTTTGAGGTTCAGCACACTGAGCGGTGCATTAAGGACACAAGCCTTCTATGAAGCAATGAGGACAATCCTCAGTTTACGGACCTAGTCGCATAATTGCTACTATCAACTTTCAACTAATTTTTCTCTAGGAACATATCTAAATAGTAGAACTAAAGCGCGAGCTACGACATAATTTGCAAAATCCTTTTGACTATGTTCAGGATAATTAAGTTCATCTTATGAACTCCCACTCAGATAGACATCCCTCTAGTCATCCAAGTGATTACATGATCCGAGTCAACTAGGCCGTGTCCGATCATCACGTGAGACGGACTAGTCAACATCGGTGAACATCTTCATGTTGATCGTATCTTCTATACGACTCATGCTCGACCTTTCGGTCTCTTGTGTTCCGAGGCCATGTATGTACATGCTAGGCTCGTCAAGTCAACCTAAGTGTTTTGCATGTGTTCCGAGGCCATGTCTGTACATGCTAGGCTCGTCAACACCCGTTGTATTCGAACATAAGAATCTATCACACCCGATCATCACGTGGTGCTTCGAAACGACGAACTTTCGCAATGGTGCACAGTTAGGGGGAACACTTTCTTGAAATTTTAATGCGGGATCATCTTATTTACTACCGTCGTTCTAAGCAAATAAGATGTATAAACATGATAAACATCACATGCAATCAAATAGTGACATGATATGGCCATCATCACTTTGCTCCTTTTGATCTCCATCTTCGGGGCTCCATGATCATCATCGTCACCGGCATGACACCATGATCTCCATCATCATGATCTCCATCATCGTGTCTTCATGAAGTTGTCTCGCCAACTATTACTTCTACTACTACAGCTAACGGTTAGCAATAAAGTAAAGTAATTACATGACGTTTATGTTGACACGCAGGTCATAAATAAATTAAGACAACTCCTATGGCTCCTGCCGGTTGTCATACTCATCGACAAGCAAGTCGTGATTCCTATTACAAGAACATGATCATCTCATACATCACATATATCATTCATCACATCCTTTGGCCATATCACATCACATGGCATACCCTGCAAAAACAAGTTAGACGTCCTCTAATTGTTGTTTGTGAAGGAAATATGCCCTAGAGGCAATAATAAAGTTATTATTTATTTCCTTATTTCATGATAAATGTTTATTATTCATGCTAGAATTGTATTAACCGGAAACATAATACATGTGTGAATACATAGACAAACAGAGTGTCACTAGTATGCCTCTACTTGACTAGCTCATTAATCAAAGATGGTTATGTTTCCTAACCATAGACAAAGAGTTGTTATTTGATTAATGGGATCACATCATTAGTTGAATGATCTGATTGACATGACCCATTTCATTAGCTTAGCACCCGATCGTTTAGTATGTTGCTATTGCTTTCTTCATGACTTATACATGTTCCTATGACTATGAGATTATGCAACTCCCGTTTGCCGGAGGAACACTTTGTGTGCTACCAAACGTCACAACATAACTGGGTGATTATAAAGGAGCTCTACAGGTGTCTCCAAAGGTACATGTTGGGTTGGTGTATTTCGAGATTAGGATTTGTCACTCCAACCGTCGGAGAGGTATCTCTGGGCCCTCTCGGTAATACACATCACTTAAGCCTTGCAAGCATTGCAACTAATGAGTTAGTTGCGGGATGATGTATTACGGAACGAGTAAAGAGACTTGCCGGTGACGAGATTGAACTAGGTATTGGATACCGACGATCGAATCTCGGGCAAGTAACATACCGATGACAAAGGGAACAACGTATGTTGTTATGCGGTCTGACCGATAAAGATCTTCGTAGAATATGTAGGAGCCAATATGGGCATCCAGGTCCCGCTATTAGTTATTGACCGGGGACGTGTCTCGGTCATGTCTACATTGTTCTCGAACCTGTAGGGTCCGCACGCTTAAGGTTTCGATGACAGTTATATTATGAGTTTATGAGTTTTGATGTACCGAAGGAGTTCGGAGTCCCGGATGAGATCGGGGACATGACGAGGAGTCTCGAAATGGTCGAGACGTAAAGATTGATATATTGGACGACTATATTCGGACATCAGAAAGGTTCCGAGTGATTCGGGTATTTTTCGGAGTACCGGAGAGTTACGGGAATTCGCCGGGAGAAGTATTGGGCCTTGATGGGCTTTAGTGGGAAGAGGAGAAAGGGCCTGCTGCGCCCCCCCTCCCCTCTAGTCCGAATTGGACTAGGGAAAAGGGGGCCAGCCACCTTTCCTTCTCCTCCACTTCCTTCTCCCTTCCTCCCCTCTTGGTGGACTCCTACTAGGACTTGGAGTCCTAGTAGGACTCCACATCCTGGCCGCACCTAGCCTTGGCCGGCCTCCTCCTCCTCCATCCTTTATATACAGGGGCAGGGGGCACCCCATAGACACACAAGTTGATCCACGTGATCTGGTTCTTAGCCGTGTGCGGCGCCCCCTGCCACCATAGTCCTCGATAATATTGTAGTGGTGCCTAGGCGAAGCCCTGCGACAGTAGTACATCAAGATCGTCACCATGCCGTCGTGCTGACGGAACTCTTCCCCGACACTTTGCTGGATCGGAGTCCGGGGATCGTCATCGAGCTGAACGTGTGCTAAAACTCGGAGGTGTCGTAGTTTTGGTACTTGATCGGTCGGGCCGTGAAGATGTACGACTACATCAACCACATTGTCATAACGCTTCCGCTGTCGATCTACAAGGGTACGTAGATCACACTCTCCCCTCTCGTTGCTATGCATCAGCATGATCTTGCGTGTGCGTAGGAAAATTTTGAAATTACTACGTTCCCCAACAGTGGCATCCGAGCCTAGGTTTTATGGTTTGATGTTATATGCACGAGTAGAACACAAGTGAGTTGTGGGCGATATAAGTCATACTGCCTACCAGCATGTCATACTTTGGTTCGGCGGTATTGTTGGATGAAGCGGCCCGGACCGACATTACGCGTATGCTTACGCGAGACCGGTTCTCTCGACGTGCTTTGCACAAAGGTGGCTTGCGGGTGACTGTTTCTCCAACTTTAGTTGAACCAAGTGTGGCTACGCCCGGTCCTTTCAAAGGTTAAAACGGAGTCTATTTGACAAACTATCGTTGTGGTTTTGATGCGTAGGTGAGATTGGTTCTTACTTAAGCCCGTAGCAGCCACGTAAAACTTGCAACAACAAAGTAGAGGACGTCTAACTTGTTTTTGCAGGGCATGTTGTGATGTGATATGGCCAAGACATGATGCTAAATTTTATTGTATGAGATGATCATGTTTTGTAACCGAGTTATCGGCAACTGGCAGGAGCCATATGGTGTCGCTTTATTGTATGCAATGCAATCGCGATGTAATGCTTTACTTTATCACTAAGCGGTAGCGATAGTCATGGAAGCATAAGATTGGAGAGACGACAACGATGCTACGATGGAGATCAAGGTGTCGCGCCGGTGACGATGGTGATCATGACGGTGCTTCGGAGATGGAGATCACAGGCACAAGATGATGATGGCCATATCATATCACTTATATTGATTGCATGTGATGTTTATCTTTTTATGCATCTTATCTTGCTTTGATTGACGGTAGCATTATAAGATGATCTCTCACTAAATTTCAAGATAAAAGTGTTCTCCCTGAGTATGCACCGTTGCCAAAGTTCGTCGTGCCCAGACACCACGTGATGATCGGGTGTGATAAGCTCTACGTCCATCTACAACGGGTGCAAGATAGTTTTGCACATGCGGAATGCTCAGGTTAAACTTGACGAGCCTAGCATATGCAGATATGGCCTCGGAACACGGAGACCGAAAGGTCGAGCGTGAATCATATAGTAGATATGATCAACATAGCGATGTTCACCATTGAAAACTACTCCATCTCACGTGATGATCGGTTATGGTTTAGTTGATTTGGATCACGTGATCACTTAGAGGATTAGAGAGATGTCTATCTAAGTGGGAGTTCTTAAGTAATATGATTAATTGAACTTAAATTTATCATGAACTTAGTCCTGGTAGTATTTTGCAAATCATGTTGTAGATCAATAGCTCACGTTGTTGCTTCCTTGTGTTTATTTTCATATGTTCCTAGAGAAAATTGTGTTGAAAGATGTTAGTAGCAACGATGCGGATTGGATCCGTGATCTGAGGTTTATCCTCATTGCTGCACAGAAAAATTATGTCTTTGATGCACCGCTAGGTGACAAATCTATTGCAGGAGCAGATGCAGATGTTATGAACATTTGGCTAGCTCAATAGTTTAGTGCACCATGCTTAAACGGCTTAGAATCAGGACTTCAAAGACGTTTTGAACGTCACGGACCATATGAGATGTTCCAGGAGTTGAAGTTAATATTTCAAGCAAATACCTGAGTTGAGAGATATGAAGTCTCCAACAAGTTCTATAGCTAAAAGATGGAGGAGAATCGCTCAACTAGTGAGCATGTGCTCAGATTGTCTGGGTGCTACAATCGCTTGAATCAAGTGGGAGTTAATCTTCCAGATAAGATAGTGATTGACAGAATTCTCTAGTCACCATCACCAAGTTAGTAGAACTTTGTGATGAACTATGATATGCAAGGGATAACGGAAATGATTCCCATGCTCTTCGTAATGCTGAAATTGATGAAGGTAGAAATTGAGAAAAACATCAAGTGTTGATGGTAGACAAGACCACTAGTTTCAAGAAAAGGGCAGAGGGAAGAAGGGGAACTTCAAGAAGAACAGCAAGCAAGTTGCTTCTCAAGTGAAGAAGCCCAAGTCTGGTCCTAAGCCTGAGACTAAGTGTTTTACTGCAAAGGGACTAGTCACTGGAAGCGGAACTACCCCAAGTGATTGGCGGATAAGAAGAATGGCAAAGTGAACATAAGTATATTTGATATACATGTTATTGATGTGTACTTTACTAGTGTTTATAGCAACCCCCCCCCCCCCAGTATTTGATACTAGTTCAGTTGCTAAGATTAGTAACTCGAAACGGGAGTTGCAGAATAAACAGAGACTAGTTAAGGGTGAAGTGACGATGTGTGTTGGAAGTGGTTCCAAGATTGATATGATCATCATCTCACACTCCCTATACTTTCGGGATTAATGTTGAACCTAAATAAGTGTTACTTGGTGTTTGCGTTGAGCATGAATATGATTTGATCATGTTTATTGTAATACGGTTATTCATTTAAGTAAGAGAATAAATTGTTGTTCTGTTTACATGAATAAAACCTTATATGGTTACACACCCAATGAAAATGGTTCATTGGATCTCGATCGTAGTGATACACATATTCATAATATTGAAACCAAAAGATGCGAAGTTAATAATGATAATGCAACTTATTTGTGGCACTGCTGTTTAGGTCATATTGGTGTAAAGCGCATGAAGAAACTCCATGCTGATGGGATTTTGGAATCACTTGATTATGAATCACTTGGTGCTTGTGAACCATGCCTTATGGGCAAGATGACTAAAAACTCCATTCTCCGGAACAATGGAGCGAGCAACTGACTTATTGGAAATAATACGTACTGATGTATGCGATCCGATGAGTGTTGAAGCTCGTGGCGGGTATCGTTTTTTTCTGACCTTCACATATGATTTGAGCAGATATGGGTATATCTACTTGATGAAACATAAGTCTGAAACATTTGAAAAGTTCAAAGAATTTCAGAGTGAAGTGGAAAATCATCGTAACAAGAAAAATATGGTTTCTACAATCTGATCGCAGAGACAAATATTTGAGTTACGAGTTTGGTCTTCAATTAAAACAATGTGGAATAGTTTCACAAATTCGTGCCACCTAGAACACCATAGCATAATGGTGTGTCCAAACGTCATAACCATCCTTTATTGGATATAGTGCAATCTATGATGTTTCTTACCGATTTACCAATATCGTTTTGGGATCATGCATTAGAGACAGCTGCATTCACGTTAAAAAGGGGCACCATCTAAGTCCGTTGAGACGACACAATTTGAACTGTGGTTTGGCAAGAAACCAAAGTTATCGTTTCTTAAAGTTTGGGTTTGTGATGCTTATATGAAAAAGTTTCATCCTAATAAGCTCAAACCCAAATCGGAGAAATATGTCTTCATAAGATATCCAAAGGAGACTGTTGGGTACACCTTCTATCACAGATCCGAAGGCAAGACATTCGTTGCTAAGAATGGATCCTTTCTAGAGAAGGAGTTTCTCTTGAAAGAAGTGAGTGGGAGGAAAGTAGAACTTGATAAGGTAATTGTACCTTCTCCCTTATTGAAAAGTAGTTCATCACAGAAATCTGTTCCTATGACTACTACACCAATTAGTGAGGAAGCTAATGATGATGATCATGTAACTTCGGATCAAGTTAATACCGAATCTCGTAGGTAAACCAGAGTGAGATCCGCACCAGAGTGGTACGATAATCCTGTTCTGGAAGTCATGTTACTAGACCATGACGAACTTGCGAACTATGAGGAAGCAATGATGAGCGCAGATTCCGCGAAATTGTTTGAGGCCATGAAATCTGAGATATGATCCATGTATGAGAACAAAGTATGGACTTTGATGGATTTGCCCGATGATCAGCAAGCCATAGAAAATAAATGGATCTTCAAGAGGAAGACGGATGCTGATAGTAGTGTTACTATCTACAAAGCTAGAATTGTCGCAAAAGGTTTTCGACAAGTTCAAGGTGTTGACTACGATGAGAGTTTCTCACTTGTATCTATGCTTAAGTCTATCCGAATCATGTTAGCAATTGCCGCATTTTATGAAATCTAGCAAATGGATAAACAAAACTGCATTCCTTAATGGATTTATTAAAGAAGAGTTGTATACGATGCAACTAGAAGGTTTTGTCGATCCTAAAGGTGTTAACTAAATATGCAAGCTCCAGTGATCCATCTATGGACTGGTGCAAGCATCTCAGAGTTGGAATATACGCTTTGATAATTTGATCAAAGCATATAGTTTTATACAGACTTGCGGTGAAGCCTATATTTACAAGAAAGTGAGTGGGAGCACTATAGCATTTCTGATAAGTATATGTGAACGGCATATTGTTGATCGAAAATAATGTATAATTTTCTGGAAAGCATAAAGCAATATTTGAAAGGAGTTTTTCAAAGAAAGACCTCGGTGAAGCTGCTTACATATTGAGCATCAAGATCAATAGAGATAGATCAAGACGCTTGATAAGTTTTTTCATTAACAACATACCTTGACAAGATTTTGAAGTAGTTCAAAATGGAACAGTCAAAGAAAGAGTTCTTGCCTGAGTTGCAAGGTGTAAAATCGAGTAAGACTCAAAGCCCGACCACGGCAGAAGATAGAAAGAGAATGAAAGTCATTCCCTATGCCTTGGCCATAGGTTCTATAAAGTATGTCATGCTGTGTACCAGATCTATTGTATACCCTACACTGATTTGGCAAGGGAGTACAATAGTGATCTAGGAGTAGATCACTGGACAGCGGTCAGAATTATCCTTAGTGAAATAAGGATATGTTTCTCGATTATGGACGTGAAAAAAAGGTTAGTCATAAAGGGTTACGTCGATGCAAGTTTTTGACACTGATCCAGATGATTCTAAGTCTCAATCTGGATACATATTGAAAGTGGGAGCAATTAGCTAGAGTAGCTCCGTGCAGAGCATTGTAAACATAGAATTTTGCAAAATACTTACGGATCTGAATGTGGCAGACCCGTTGACTAAAATTATCTCACAAGAAAAACATGATCACACATTAGTACTCTTTGGGTGTTAATCACATAGATATGTGAACTAGATTACTGACTCTAGTAAACCCTTTGAGTGTTGGTCACATGACGATGTGAACTATTGGTGTTAATCACATAGCGATGTGAACTAGATTATTGACTCTAGTGCAAGTGGGAGACTGAAGGAAATATGCCCTAGAGGCAATAATAAAGTTATTATTTATTTCCTTATTTCATGATAAATGTTTATTATTCATGCTAGAATTGTATTAACCGGAAACATAATACATGTGTGAATACATAGACAAACAGAGTGTCACTAGTATGCCTCTACTTGACTAGCTCATTAATCAAAGATGGTTATGTTTCCTAACCATAGACAAAGAGTTGTTATTTGACTAATGGGATCACATCATTAGTTGAATGATCTGATTGACATGACCCATTTCATTAGCTTAGCACCCGATCGTTTAGTATGTTGCTATTGCTTTCTTCATGACTTATACATGTTCCTATGACTATGAGATTATGCAACTCCCGTTTGCCGGAGGAACACTTTGTGTGCTACCAAATGTCACAACGTAACTGGGTGATTATAAAGGAGCTCTACAGGTGTCTCCAAAGGTACATGTTGGGTTGGCGTATTTCGAGATTAGGATTTGTCACTCCGATCGTCGGAGAGGTATCTCTGGGCCCTCTCGGTAATACACACCACTTAAGCCTTGCAAGCATTACAACTAATGAGTTAGTTGTGGGATGATGTATTACGGAACGAGTAAAGAGACTTGCCGGTGACGAGATTGAACTAGGTATTGGATACCGACGATCGAATCTCGGGCAAGTAACATACCGATGACAAAGGGAACAACATATGTTGTTATGTGGTCTGACCGATAAAGATCTTCGTAGAATATGTAGGAGCCAATATGGGCATCCAGGTCCCGCTATTGGTTATTGACTGGGGACGTGTCTCGGTCATGTCTACATTGTTCTCAAACCCGTAGGGTCCGCACGCTTAAGATTTCGATGACAGTTATATTATGAGTTTATGAGTTTGGATGTACCGAAGGAGTTCGGAGTCCCGGATGAGATCGGGGACATGACGAGGAGTCTCGAAATGGTCGAGACGTAAAGATCGATATATTGGACGACTATATTCGGACATCGGAAAGGTTCCGAGTGATTCGGGTATTTTTCGGAGTACCGGAGAGTTACGGGAATTCGCCGGGAGAAGTATTGGGCCTTGATGGGCTTTAGTGGGAAGAGGAGAAAGGGCCTGCTGCGCCCCCCTCCCCTCTAGTCCGAATTGGACTAGGGAAAAGGGGGCCGGCCACCTTTCCTTCTCCTCCACTTCCTTCTCCCTTCCTCCCCTCTTGGTGGACTCCTACTAGGACTTGGAGTCCTAGTAGGACTCCACATCCTAGCTGCACCTAGCCTTGGCCGGCCTCCTCCTCCTCCATCCTTTATATACAGGGGCAGGGGGCACCCCATAGACACACAAGTTGATCCACGTGATCTGGTCCTTAGCCATGTGCGGCGCCCCCTGCCACCATAGTCCTCGATAATATTGTAGCGGTGCCTAGGCGAAGCCCTGCGACAGTAGTACATCAAGATCGTCACCACGCCGTCGTGCTGACGGAACTCTTCCCCGACACTTTGCTGGATCAGAGTCTGGGGATCGTCATCGAGCTGAACGTGTGCTAAAACTCGGAGGTGCCGTAGTTTCGGTACTTGATCGGCCGGGCCGTGAAGACGTATAACTACATCAACCGCGTTGTCATAACGCTTCCGCTGTCGATCTACAAGGGTACGTAGATCACACTCTCCCCTCTCGTTGCTATGCATCACCATGATCTTGCGTGTGCGTAGGAAAATTTTGAAATTACTATGTTCCCCAACAGTTTGCATGTTTTACGTGGCTGCTATGGGTTTCTAGCAAGAACGTTTCTTACCTACGCAGAACCACAACGTGATATGCCAATTGCTATTTACCCTTCATAAGGACCCTTTTCATCGAATCCGATCCGACTAAAGTGGGAGAGACAGACACCCGCCAGCCACCTTATGCAACTAGTGCATGTTAGTCGGTGGAACCGGTCTCACGTAAGCGTACGTGTAAGGTTGGTCCGGGCCGCTTGATCCCACAATGCCGCCGAATCAAGATTGGACTAGTAACGGTAAGAATATTGAAAAAAATCAACGCCCACAACTACTTTGTGTTCTAATCGTGCATAGAATCTATGCAATAGACCTAGCTCATGATGCCACTGTTGGGGAACATAGCAGAAATTCAAAATTTTCCTACGTGTCACCAAGATCCATCTATGGAGAAACCAGCAACGAGGGAAGGAGAGTGCATCTACATACCCTTGTAGATCGCTAAGCGGAAGCATTCAAGAGAACGGGGTTGAAGGAGTCGTACTCGTCGTGATCCAAATCACCGGAGATCCTAGTGCCGAACGGACGACACCTCCGCGTTCAACACACGTACAGCCCGACGACGTCTCCCATGCCTTGATCTAGCAAGGAGAGAGGGAGAGGTTGAGGAAGACTCCATCCAGCAGCAGCACGATGGCGTGGTGGTGGTGGAGGAGTGTGGTACTCCAGCAGGTCTTCGCCAAGCACCGCAAGAGACGAGGAGGAGAGAGGTAGGGCTGCGCCAGGGAGAGATCAAATCGCGTATCTTGGCAGCCCCAAAACCCTCAAGTATATATAGGGGAGAGGGAGGGGGTTGCGCCCCCTTTAGGGTTTCCACCCCAAGGGGTGCGGCAACCCCAAACCCATCTATGGGTGGCGGCCACAAGGGAAGAAGGGGGAGGCGCACCTGGGGTGGGCCTTAGGGCCCATCTGCCCTAGGGTTTGCCCCCTTTCCCTCTTGGAGGCGCCTTGGGCCCTTGTGAGGGGGGCGCACTAGCCCACTTGGGGCTGGCCCCCTCCCACACTTGGCCCATGCAGCCCTCCGGGGCCGGTGGCCCCACTTGGTGGACCCCCGGGACCCTCCCGGTGGTCCCGGTACGTTACCGATAAAACCCAAAACTTTTCCGGTGACCAAAACAGGACTTCCGATATATAAATCTTTACCTCCGGACCATTCCGGAACTCCTCGTGACATCCGGGATCTCATCCGGGACTCCGAACAACATTCGGTAACCACATACAAACTTCCTTTATAACCCTAGCATCATCGAACCTTAAGTGTGTAGACCCTACGGGTTCGGGAACCATGCAGACATGACCGAGACGTTCTCCGGTCAATAACCAACAGCAGGATCTGGATACCCATGTTGGCTCCCACATGCTCCACGATGATCTCATCGGATGAACCACGATGTCAAGGACTTAATCAATCCCGTATGCAATTCCATTTGTCTATCGGTAGGATACTTGCCCGAGATTCGATCGTCGGTATCCCGATACCTTGTTCAATCTCGTTACCGGCAAGTCTCTTTACTCGTTCTGTAACACATCATCCCATGATCAACTCCTTGATCACATTGTGCACATTATGATGATGTCCTACCGAGTGGGCCCAGAGATACCTCTCCGTTTACACGGAGTGACAAATCCCAGTCTCGATTCGTGCCAACCCAACAGACACTTTCAGAGATACCTGTAGTGTACCTTTATAGCCACCCAGTTACGTTGTGACGTTTGGCACACCCAAAGTATTCCTACTGTATCCGGGAGTTGCACAATCTCATGGTCTAAGGAAATGATACTTGACATTAGAAAAGCTTTAGCATACGAACTACATGATCTTGTGCTAGGCTTAGGATTGGGTCTTGTCCATCACAACATTCTCCTAATGATGTGATCCCATTATCAACGACATCCAATGTCCATGGTCAGGAAACCGTAACCATCTATTGATCAACGAGCTAGTCAACTAGAGCCTTACTAGGGACATGGTGTTGTCTATGTATGCACACATGTATCTGAGTTTCCTATCAATACAATTCTAGCATGGATAATAAATGATTATCATGAACAAGGAAATATAATAATAATCAATTTATTATTGCCTCTAGGGCATATTTCCAATAGGAGGTAGCTAGGTCTACTCACCGGCTGCCCACGCAACATGCAGGAGTTCCTGAGGAGATGGCCCATGACCCCTGGGGGCATAGGTTTAGTCTGGCGTATTGACCTCTCTATTAAGCCTAGGTCGGGAGAATGAACTAATCCCGAATGTCTATTGGAAATGGTTGCAAGATTGATATGATCATCATCGCACACTCCCTATACTTTCGGGATTAGTGTTAAACCTAAAATAAATGTTATTTAGTGTTTGCGTTGAGCATGAATATGATTGGATCATGTTTTACGGTTATTCATGTAAGTTAGAGAATAATTGTTGTTCTGTTTACATGGATAAAACCTTCTATGGTCATACACCCAATGAAAATGGTTTGTTGGATCTCGATCGTGGTGATACACATTTTTATAATATTGAAGCCAAAAGATGCAAAATTAATAATGATAGTGCAACTTATTTGTGGCACTGCCGTTTAGGTTATATTGGTGTAAAGCGCATGAAGAAAATCCATGTTGATGGGCTTTTGGAATCACTTGATTATGAATCAGTTGATGCTTGCGAACCATGCCTCATGGACAAGATGACTAAGACTCCGTTCTCCGGAACAATGGAGCGAGCAACAGATTTGTTGGGAATCATTCATACTGATGTATGTGGTCCGATGAATATTGAGGCTCACGGCAGGTATCATTATTTTCTGATCTTCACAGATGATTTGAGTAGATATGAGTATATCTACTTGATTAAACACAAGTCTGAAACATATGAAAAGTTCAAAGAATTTCTGAGTGAAGTGGAGAATCATCGTAACAAAAATAAAAGTTTCTACGGTATGATCGCAGAAGTAAAATATTTGAGTTACGAGTTTGACCTTCAGTTAAAACAATGTGAAATAGTTTCACTACTCACGCCACCTAGAACACCATAGTGTAATGGTGTGTCCGAGCGTCGTAACCGTACTTTATTAGATATGGTGCAATCTATGATGTCTCTTACCGATTTACCACTATCGTTTTGGGGTTATGCATTAGAGACAGCTACAATCATGTTAAATAGGGCACCATCTAAATCCATTGAGACGACACCGTATGAACTATGGTTTGGCAAGAAACCTAAGTTGTCGTTTCTTAAAGTTTGAGGTTGCAATGCTTATGTGAAAAAGTTTCAACCTGATAAGCTCAAACCCAAATCGGAGAAGTGCGTCTTCATAGGATACTCAAAAGAAAATGTTGGGTACACCTTATATCACAGATCCGAAGGCAAGATATTCATTGCTGAGAATGGATCCATTCTAGAGAAGGAGTTTCTCTCGAAAGAAGTGAGTGGGAGGAAAGTAGAACTTGATGAGGTAACTGTACCTACTCCCTTATTGGAAAGTAGTTCATCACAGAAATCTGTTCCTGTGACTACTACACCAATTAGTGAGGAAGCTAATGATGATGATCATGTAACTTCAGATCAAGTTACTACCGAACCTCGTAGGTAAAGCAGAGTGAGATTCACACCAGAGTGGTACGGTAATCCTGTTCTAGAGGTCATGTTACTTGACCATGACGAACCTACGAACTATGAAGAAGCGATGATGAGCCTAGATTCCGTGAAATGGCTTGAGGCCATGAAATCTGAGATGAGATCCATGTATAAGAACAAAGTATGGACTTTGATTGACTTGCACAAATATTGGCAAGCCATTGAGATTAAATGGATCTTCAAGAGGAATACAGACGCTGATAGTAGTGTTACTATCTACAAAGCTAGAATTGTCGCAAAAGGTTTTCGACAAGTTCAAGGTGTTGACTACGATGAGAGTTTCTCATTCGTATCTATGCTTAAGTCTATCCGAATCATGTTAACAATTGCCACATTTTATGAAATTTGGCAAATGGATAAACAAAACTGCATTCCTTAATGGATTTATTAAAGAAGAGTTGTATATGATGCAACAAGAAAGTTTTGTCAATCCTAAAGGTGCTAACAAATATGCAAGCTCCAGCGATCCATCTATGGACTGGTGCAAGCATCTCGGAGTTGGAATATACGCTTTGATAAGTTGATCAAAGCATATAGTTTTATACAGACTTGCGGTGAAGCCTGTATTTACAAGAAAGTGAGTGGGAGCACTACAACATTTTTGATAAGTATATGTGAATGACATAATGTTGATCGGAGATAATGTAGAATTATTCTGCAAAGCATAAAAGGAGTGTTTGAAAGGAGTTTTTCAAAGAAAGACCTCGGTGAAGGTGCTTACATATTGAGCATCAAGATCTATAGAGATAGATCAAGACGCTTGATAAGTTTTTCAATGAGTACATACCTTGACAAGATTTTGAAGTAGTTCAAAATGGAACAGTCAAAGAAAGAGTTCTTGCCTGTGTTACAAGGTGTGAAACTGAGTAAGACTCAAAGCCCGACCACGGCAGAAGATAGAAAGAGAATGAAAGTCATTCCCTATGCCTTGGCCATAGGTTCTATAAAATATGCCATGCTGTGTACCAGATCTATTGTATACCCTACACTGATTTTGCCAAGGGAGTACAATAGTGATCTAGGAGTAGATCACTGGACAACGGTCAAAATTATCCTTAGTGGAATAAGGATATGTTTCTCGATTATGGAGGTGAAAAAAAACGTTTGTCGTAAAGGGTTACGTCATTGCAAATTTTGACACCGATCCAGATGACTCTAAATCTCAATCTGGATACATATTGAAAGTGGGAGCAATTAGCTAGAGTAGCTCTGTGCAGAGCATTGTTGACATAGAAATTTGCAAAATACTTACAAATCTGAATGTGGCAGACCCGTTGACTAAGCTTCTCTCATAAGCAAAACATGATCACACCTTAGTACTCTTTGGGTGTTAATCACATAGCGATGTGAACTAGATTATTGACTCTAGTAAACCCTTTGGGTGTTGGTCACATGTCGATGTGAACTATGGGTGTTAATCACATGGTGATGTGAACTATTGGTATTAAATCACATGGCGATGTGAACTAGATTATTGACTCTAGTGCAAGTGGGAGACTGAAGGAAATATGCCCTAGAGGCAATAATAAAGTTATTATTTATTACCTTATATCATGAAAAATGTTTATTATTCATGCTAGAATTGTATTAACCGGAAACATAATACATGTGTGAATACATAGACAAACAGAGTGTCACTAGTATGCCTCTACTTGACTAGCTCATTGATTAAAGATGGTTATGTTTCCTAACCATAGACATGAGTTGTCATTTGATTAACGGGATCACATCATTAGGATAATGATGTGATTGACTTGACCCATTCCGTTAGCTTAGCACTTGATCATTTAGTTTGTTGCTATTGCTTTCTTCATGACTTATACATGTTCCTATGACTATGAGATTATGCAACTCCCGTTTACCGGAGGAACACTTTGTGTGCCACCAAACGTCACAACGTAACTGGGTGATTATAAAGCTGCTCTACAGGTGTCACCGAAGGTACTTGTTGGGTTGGCGTATTTCGAGATTAGGATTTGTCACTCCGATTGTCGGAGAGGTATCTCTGGGCCCTCTTGGTAATGCACATCACTTAAGCCTTGCAAGTATTGCAACTAATGAGTTAGTTGCAGGATGATGTATTACGGAATGAGTAAAGAGACTTGCCGGTAACGAGATTGAACTAGGTATTGAGATACCGACGATCGAATCTCGGGTAAGTAACATACTGATGACAAAGGGAACAACGTATGTTGTTATGTGGTCTGACTGATAAAGATCTTCGTAGAATATGTGGGAGCCAATATGAGCATCTAGGTTCCGCTATTGCTTATTGACCGGAGACGTGTCTCGGTCATGTCTACATAGTTCTCGAACCCGTAGGGTCCACACGCTTAACGTTTCGATGACGGTTATATTATGAGTTTATATGTTTTGATGTACCGAAGGTTATTCGGAGTCCCGTGTGTGATCATGGACATGACGAGGAGTCTCGAAATGGTCGAGACATGAAGATTGATATACTGGAAGCCTATGTTTGGATATCGGAAGTGTTCCGGGTGAAATCGGGATTTTACCGGAGTACCAGGAGGTTACCGGAACCACCCGGGAGCTTAATGGGCCATAGTGGGCCTTGTGCAGAAGAGGAGAGGCGGCCAGGGCAGGGCCACGCGCCCCTCCCCCCCTAGTCCTAATAGTACAAGGAGAGGGGGGCAGCGCCCCCCCTTTCCTTCCTCTCTCCCTCCTCTTTCCCCCTCCTCTCCTAGTCCAACAAGGAAAAGGGAGGGAGTCCTACTCCCGGTAGGAGTAGGGCTCCTCCTGGCGCGCCCCCTCTAGGCCGGCCGCACCTCCCCCCTTGCTCCTTTATATACGGGGGCAGGGGGCACCCTAGAGACACACAATTGATCGTTTGATCTTTTAGCGGTGCTTAGGCGAAGCCCTGTATCGGTAGAACAACGTCATCGGGCTGAACGTGTGCTGAACTCGGAGGTGCCGTGCGTTCGGTACTTTATCGGTCGGATCGTGAAGACGTACGACTACATCAACCGCGTTGTGCTAACGCTTCCGCTTTCGGTCTACAAGGGTACGTGGACAACACTCTCCCCTCTCGTTGCTATGCATCACCATGATCTTGCGTGTGCGTAGGAAATTTTTTGAAATTACTATGTTCCCCCACACTTTTATCATTAAAAACCTTATCATTTCTACATAGCCAAAGCGACTAGATCACGGCAAGCGCTCCCACGCTGAGAAGAATTCTAAACTTGTGATCGATCCCATGTAACCAGTTGCCAAATATATTAGCAACACTACACGAATTATACAAGCCAGAAGCTATCTGGATGACTGACCATATAGAACGAGCCAATTTACAATGGAAGAACAAATGTTTTATTGTCTCATTATGCGGACAAAATACACATTGCGTACTTCCATGCCAATTCCTCTTAATAAGGTTATCTTTAGTAAGAATGACTCGGCGACGAAGATACCATGCAAAGATTTTATTCTTAAGAGGTATCTTCATCTTCCAGATCTTTTTATTATTATCAACTGGCACATCTGACTGGATCAGAGCTCTATACATGGACTCCACTGAGAACTGCCCATTCCCATGTAGGTTCCAACGAAAGATATCGGACCCTTGCGACAACTACACCGTGGTTAACCGTTGGAGCAGTATGTTCCATGATTGGAGTCTAGGTTCAATTAAATCTCTTCTGAACGTCACATTTGGTGGAAATGATTCCAAAACCTTGGCAATAGTATCGCCCTTGTGACGCACAATATTGTACAGAGCTGGATATTGTTCCCGGAGAGTAGCATTACCTAGCCACTTATCCTCCTAGAATCTAATTTCCGAGCCATCCTTAATTGAGTAGGAACCATAGTGGAAGAAATATCTCTTCGTTGCCATTAGTCCGGCCCAAAAATGAGAGTCCCCAGGCTTCCAGTATACTTGGGATACCGCCTTAGAACCCACATATTTTCTCCTTAGGAGGGTTTGCCATACACCATCTTCCGCCAACAACTTAAACAACCATTTGCCAAGGAGGGCCCTATTCTTAACCTCAAGGTCATGAATGCCCAACCCACCTTGGTCCTTGGGACGGCAAACCACACGCCATTTAGCCAGCCGATATTTTTCTCTCTCGCTATCTCCTTGCCAAAAGAATCTCGATCGGAAGTAATCCAATCTATGTAATACTCCTTTCGGCAATTAGCAAAAGGGAATCATATATAGTACCATGTTACTTAGTACTGAATTTATGAGGACCAACCTTCCACCCACAGATAGCAATTTATCTTTCCAACTACTAAGTCTTTTTTGTAGTCTCTCCTTGACATGTTTCCATTTAGCATTTGTGAGTCTCCGATAATGTATCGGTATCCCCAAATAAGTGATCGGAAACTGTCCCAATCCGCATCTGAATAGCTTAGCATACAGATGGGCCTCATCTTGAGCCTCGCCAAAACAAAACAGTTCACTTTTACGGAAATTGATCTTAAGCCCTGTGAGTTGCTCGAATGCTGATAAAATTAATTTCAGATTTTTTGCTTTCTCGAGGTCATGATCCATAAAGAGAATTGTATCGTCGGCATATTGGAGGATAGATAGGACACCATCCACTAGATGATTCACTATCCCATCAATTTGGCCATCAACCCTGGCATGCTCAATCGTGACCGCTAACATACCAGCCACTATATTGAATAGCATGGGTGATATTGAGTCACCTTGTCGCAATCCTTTCTTCGTTTGGAAATAGTTGCCAATGTCATCATTGACTTTAATGGCAACACTACCTCCAGACATGAAACTATGGATCATAGCACGCCACTCTATAGAAAAACCTTTCACTCTGAGAGTCTATTGAAGAAAAGATCATAGGCATCCAAACAAGAGTAGGAAATCCTGTTTGATGACCTCCCAAAAATTCTGGTAGAACTCAGCGGGAAAACCATCAGGACCCGGTGCTTTGTTATGCTCCATTTGGAAAACCTCCTTTCTAACTTCCTCCTCGGAAAATGGAGATATTAGAAGGCTATTTTCCGCATCAAAAACCTGGGGGATGTCATCTATTCGAGACTCATCCATCGAGAAGTTTCCTTCCTCAGGGGTTCCAAACAGATTTTTATAATAAGTAGTGATATAAGACTTAAGTTTCTCATGCCCTTCAATCGTGCCCTCCTCCTGTTGTAGGGAATGAATAAGTTTCTTACGATGTCTACCATTAGCGACACCATGGAAAAATCTCGTATTCAAATCACCTTTCAGGATAAACTGGGAGTTTTAATGTTGGTACCACTTGAGTTCCTCCTCGCGCAGCATGCGAGCTAACTGGGCATTTGATTGACTCTTGATCTCTATTTCGATATCAGAGAGAGGTCTAATCTCTACCAGAGCTTCTAAATCATCAATAATAGATGAAAGACGAAGCTTCTCCTTTTTAGGATACCCGCTGTGTGCCTAGCCCATCCACAAAGGAACTTACGTAATGCACACATTTTGTTGTTCATATGTGTATTGGGGTAAGCCCGGCAACCGTTTTATTCCACATCTCCTTGACCATTTCATGGAATCCATCCCGATGCAACCAACCCAGGTCAAACTTGAACCTGCGTCGGTGCTGTGGTCGAGGTAAGCCAGTGGTTAAGAGAATGGGTGCATGGTCTGAAATAGCCTCTATACAAGGAAGAGCGTGAACAGAAACCATTGGGAATTTACATTCCTAGTCGGTATCCATTAAAACACAGTCTAGTTTCTCATATGTCGGCTCCGGAAGACTATTCACCCAAGTGAACTGTCTTCTAATCATGGAAACCTCTCGCAAATCTAGACTGTCAATGACAGCGTTGAAAAGGAAAGGCCAATGATTATCAAACCTACCTCGGCTTTTCTCATTTGGAAATCATAGCAAGTTAAAATTCCCACCAATAAGAATGGGGTAGGGATTGTCTTTCGCCAGATTAACCAATTCACGGAGAAAAACAGCCTTGAGCTCATCCTGGGCTGCCCCATACATGGCGACGAGGGTCCATGTGAAGTTGTCAGCTTTGTTTCGGATATGGAGTTTAATATGAAACTCTCCATCCGAACTAGCCAGAACATCCATAGTCCCTGTGTTAATGCCAAGTAAAATGCACCCAGAACGACCTCGAGGTGGCCGTGAAATCCAATTATAGTCTATCCCGCCAGACAGGTGGTCAAGCAGACTTGCAGACTCTAGCCGCCTTTCCTTGGAGGAGAGACAAGGTCATGTTAAGGGTTTATACCTCCTGAACTATATGTGCTTGTACAGAAAATTTCTTCCCCTCTCACCCAAGAGTTGACGAGTGAAAGGCATGACACTGCTACAAATAGGAAACTGGGACCTCAAAATAGCACGAAATGTAGCTGGACCCTATGTGGTTTAGCAAATTATGTACTTATGTCCTTTTTAAATATCACTCCCATTGAATTATTTGCACGCCCTTCCTTCAGTTTGATGAAGAATTGAGTTCATCTGCTACACCCCTACGCCACACGCCGCTATGTTGAATTTTCTTCTCACCAAATCTGTGAATCCTAGTTTCCTTTCCCCTCTTATTCGTGTGATGTCTAGATGAAATACCACCTCGGATTTGCTCAGATCTGCCAACGAAGAAGAGAGAGAGAGAGAGAGAGAGAGAGAGGGGGGGGGGAGTTACAACTTATGTAGCCACCGCCTCCTATTTCAAGCTTAAGTTTTCTCTGCCTCCCGCCGGCACCGTCGTCGGTCTACCTCGTCTTCGGTGGTCTTAGGGCTATGGAGGCGTGGTGGATCCCGACTCTTGCCGGTGAGAGAGCTCTGTTTTTAGATGTTGCTTTGTATTTTGTTAGGGTTTTTGTTCCTGTTTAGGAAGACAAGACGAGACTGCGACGGCTCTCTGAAAATGAAATAAGATTCTCATAGCACTGTTGGTGGGTGTGTGGAGATGTGTCTCCGATGGATCTATCTGTCGTTCATTTACGTTTGTGTGTCTTCTGGTGCTGAAGTACAGCACCATGATGGAGGTGGTGTTCCAGGACACGTCCATCCTCGAAAGTGAAAGCCACCCCCATGCACCTTCACGGGTACAACTTCTATGTGGTAGGGAGAGGGGCTGGTAACTTTGACAGGCACAAGGACCCGACGACGTACAACTTTGACGACCTGCCGTACCAGAACACGGTCTCCGTGCCCAAGGCTGGCTGGGCCGCAATCCACTTCCGGGCGGCGAATCCAGGTGAGTGCTTTAGGCATCTCTTCCACCATATTGTGGCTTTTTATGAGGGTTTTTCTAACTTCACCTTTGTGTTCCTATGATTGTTAATTTAGGTGTATGGTTCATGCATTGTCGTTTTGAGCGACACATGGTGTGGGGGATGGAGACCGTGTTTATTGTGAAGAACGGCAAGGCAGAAGAAGCTAAGATCAGGCCGCCACCACCACAAAATATGCCGAAGTGTTGATGGAGTCCATTATCTCCTATAGAACGAGACAAGAAGTAAAAATGGCACCACTGAAGAAATAGTTTACCTAATACCTTTATTCAAATTAACTAACAGTTTTCAACCAAAGACGCTTAATTAGAGAAAATGAGGTGAATCACTGTTAGATATTTGGCCGTTAGTTGGAGTGAGTGTTAATTCCCACCCACTTTGGATGACCCGGACAATCAACACGACCGTTTGTGTTGTGTTGTGTCGTGTGTGTGTGTGCGCGCGCGCGCGCGTGAACACATCCATCATGTACCCTTTGAGAAATTCCAATTAACACCCGCATTGTTTGATTGAACCAACTTTTACCTCCTCATATGATCAAGTTCCAACAATTACCTTGAGATGTGTTGGATTTCCTCCACCAACTTAGACATTTTTTATTCAATTGCTTTTGAAATGCACAACAGATGCAGAAGCAAGATATCTGCCAGGATGTAGTCATTTGTTGTAGCATTTTCGAAAACAAAATTGGCTGGCCCGTTGGAACTTATATGGCGTACGCCCAACTCCGTCCTGGGCTAACACACCCCTGCTCCGTCCTTGGCGGCTCAACCATCTCCTTTTTCAGCCTTAAGAAAAAAGTGTGCGTTTTCTAAAAAAAGAAAAAGAGAAAAGTGTGCGACTTGAGGGTTCAAACTCAGAACCTTGTCATTTAGTGGCTGTTTGGTTTCAAGTCACATATTGTCACACTTTACCACACCTCATTTTTGACAAGTTTGACCAAGTTAGGTGGGTGTTTGGTTTTAGCCACACCTAAGGTGTCAGAGTAAATAGTCATGGGTAGCCTAGCCGGCTTCCCCTGGCCCTCCTGAAAAAATTACGAGCTCGTCCGGCTCCCAAGAACCCAAGACCTGGGGCCACGTTCCCTTTGCCGGCTGTCATCCAGGCAGGCTTCGGGAGGCGGCCCAACCTCAGCCCTCATGAAGAAAGCCATGGGAGGGCCGACTTTGAGAAGCCGGCCGCGAGAAGGCCGACTCCAAGAAGCCGGCTCCCATGAAGCAGTCAAGACCGTACCCTCAAAGTTTGCATCCACCCAGCAATGATGAAGCGGGGCGTGGCTACAGTGAAGCCTGCCACCCCCAAAACCCGGAGCACGACCGGCACAGTGCGCCATACAGGTGACCACGGCCCGCCCGGCGCGGCACTATTGCCACGACGACCCTGACGCCATCCATGATGAGCCACCAGCGTGGCCCACGAGGCGGTGGGACCCTTCGGGCAGAGAAACGCCCGAAGGCGGCCACACTTCCTCCCAGTCGGCCAGAGAGAGGGCCGGCTCCCCATAGCCGGCTTGCCATCCTCCTCGAAGGAGACGCCCCATTAAGGAGACAAGACACGGTGAGGCTACAATAATCGCCCGCCGGGCGGCGGTACTGTAGCCACGCCCACCACGACCAAGCCCGCGTCATCAGCCTAGAGCAATAGTAACCAGCCACCGACCAGGCCCTGGACGGTGGGGCCTGCTTGTCGACCAAGAGGCCGGCAGCCGGCGGGACCCACCAGTCGGCAGGCCCCAGCAACCGGCGCAGAAGCCGGCGAGCGCAGTCACAGACGGCTGGGCTCCGCGCCCAGCCGGATTACCATTGTACCCCCGGGGGTAGGCCTATATAAACCCCCCGGTGCACCCATGCAAAGGGTGGGACCCCTGAGTAGTTTTAGACACATAGGAGGAGAAGAAGCAAGCTAGCCATGCCCTTCTTCCTCCTTCCACCAAAACAGCTCAAGGAGCATTGTGTAGCTACTTGTTCATCTAGTGATCATGCGGAGACCCCGCAGAGCAGCAGTAGGGGTGTTATCTCCACGGAGAGCCCTGAAGCTGGGTAAAGTCCGCCGGCGAGCTTATCTTCGCCTCATCCCGTTTCCAGGCACCGGCGATGTCTTATTGGCTCCCACAATGATAAGCCACCCGTTGGCATATGTCGCACCTATCACCCGACATTTGGCGCCCACCGTGGGGCCAGGTGCACCGTCGTCCGGAGACCTGTTCTGGACGGGAACCTTCTTCTCCCCAGCGAGCGTAGCCAGCCCGGCACGCCCGATGGCGCTTGCCACGACGCGCTGCAAGGCGTCCCCGACATCTGCGCGGCGAGCAGCCTCACCGATCTCCTCAACGAAACCCGCATCTCCGACGAGCTCGCCTCCGATGCGGGCACCGACCACCTCGTCAACCTCCTCGGCCAGCTCCATGTCTCCAGCGAGCCCGCTGTGGACCTGGAGTCGGTTGGCTCCACCGACCCGATGCCTGTGATTCCGACACGGCCTCCTACGACACCTTCCCCACCAACGTCGCGATCTACAACGGCCCGCTCCCTCGGCCCACCGACCGCGATACTGTCACCACTGAGGTGATGGTCATCAGCCACGGCGGCCCGGCCGATGAGAGCACTCACGACGCCCCGCGCGCGGCGGCGCACGACTTGTCTGTCCCCCTCCCGGCTGACGCCGATGACGAAGCACTGGAGGCATGCTGCCTTGCCCTCCTCGCGGAGGGCCGGAGGCTGGCTTCCGTGAGACGCCTCAACGAGGCCTACCAGCGCGAAGCTGACCGCGCCGCCTTCGGCACGCCGGCCCCGGGCGGGCCAAGCCGGGCTGGCGTTGTTAGGCAACGCGGCGCTGTCATCGCCGACGCGCTGGGAGTTGACCGCCCGGTCTATGCCACTCCGCTCGAGAACTTACATGCCGCCCAGGCGGCCGTACACGAGTTGGACGGCTTGGAGGCCGAAGAGCTCCCCCACATGACCCGGCGCATACAGCAGTTGATTGACGCAGCCGCGCAGCGGCACGAAGCCGACGCCCGTGCGGGAAGCCCTCCCCCGCGCCGGGATCACGGCGCGTCGTCACGGACGCCGCCTACGAACAACACCCGCGCGCGGCGCGAGAAAGAGCCGGCTTCCGGCCGAAGCCGGACCCGAATCTTCATCGAGCGAGACACGGACGGCCGTCCCCGAGCCATGGAATGGCGGGGCAACCCGCCCCCGCCCCGACCTCGTGGAGAGAGATATCCCACCCCGCCGCCAGTGACGCACCCGACTCTCAGCGGCCGACTAGGTCACCGCGAAGGAGTCGGCGAGAACGATGCCCGCCATCGGATCGACCGCCTAGCGAGATCGCTGGCGCTGGAAGAAGAAGACGATGTCGGCCCGCCTTGTTTCGGCCCCCGCATCCGCGACGAGCCCTTCCCCAAAGGGTTCTCGCTCCCAAGAGACACGGCCAAGTACAACGGCTCCGTGAAGCCGGAAGATTGGCTGATAGACTACTCCACAGCGGTCAGCATAGCCAACGGCAACCGGCGCGTCGCCGTGAAGTACGTGCCCCTCATGCTGCAGGGCACAGCGCGGACCTGGCTCAACAGCCTCAAGCCTCTCAGCATCAACAGCTGGGTAGATTTCACTGAAGCCTTCGTCCGCAACTTCACCAGCACCTACAAGCGGGCTCCCAAGCCCAGGCAGCTCTCCCTGTGCGTACAGGGCCCAGCCGAGTCCACGCGCGACTACCTCACGCGCTGGGCCGAGCTCCGCAATTCTTGCGATGGGGTCCACGAGGTGCAATCCATCGAATACTTCACTGCCGGGTGCCGAGAAGGTACCCTCCTCAAGCACAAGCTCCTCTACGACGAGCCGACTACCCTCGACGAGCTTCTGAACATAGCCGACAAATACGCCACCGCCGACTCTTCGTTGAAGACCGAGCTCCGGGTAGACGCGTCCGGGAAAGTACTCAACCCGGCGCCCAAGACGCCGGCAGGGGAATCCGTCCGACGCCAACACCCGAACGACCAGAAGCGCAAGGGCCCTGCGCCGCCTCCCGCTAGTCGGCAGGTGGCCACGGTTGAAGACACGCCGCCTGAGGGGCGGCCCGCGCCCAAGAAGCCCAAGGGCGGCCGGCCGGCTTGGCGGCCGGCCGGCTTGGCAGTCGGCTTTCTCCTACGAGCAAACTCTTGACGCCCCGTGCAAGTTCCATAGCGGCGTGAAGCCGTCCAACCACACAACCCGGAAGTGCAATTGGCTCACCCGAATCTCCAAGGGCGAAGGGCTCGCGCCGCCTCCGCCTGCCGGCCCGCCGCCTCCGGTTCCGCCGCCCCAGGCGGCTTGGCCCGCAGTCGGAGCCGTGCAAGACGAGTTTCCCGACGAGCAAGCATCCTACATCATCTTTACAAGCCAGCTCGAAGACCGGCGCAGCAAGCGCCGAGAGCACCAGGAAGTCAGCGTGGTCGCTGCTAACCCCGCCGGACACATGCATTGGTCAGAAAAGCCCATCAGCTGGAGCTGGGCTGATCACCCAGAGGTGATGCCGTTTCCCGGCTCTTACGCGTTGGTCCTGGAAGCCACCCTCGCGACAGACAGATGCGCCGCCCACTTCTCCCGCATACTGATAGATGGTGGAAGCAGCATCAACATCCTGTACCATGACACCCTGGAGAAGCTAAGTGTCAAGACGAAGCAGCTCACGCCAACTCGGACTGTGTTTCATGGCATCATACCCGGTTTGTCCTGCTCCCCCATTGGCAAGATCAAGATTGATGTACTCTTTGGGGACAAGGAGCATTTCCGCCGGGAAGCAATCTGGTTTGAATTGGTGGACCGGGAAAGCCCCTACCACGCGTTGCTTGGCCGACCCGCCTTGGCCAAGTTCATGGCAGTTCCCCACTATGCATACCTCAAGATGAAGATACCAAGTTCCAAGGGCATAATCACCATAGCCGGCGATTACAAGAAGTCTGCTGAGTGCGCTGCAGCCAGCAGCCGGCTGGCCGAGTCCCTTGTGATTGCCGAAGAGAAGAAAATACTGAACCGGGTTGTGGCCCTGGCCAGCAAGCTGCTAAACCAGTCCCCCAACCCCAAGGAGTATGATGCCCAAGGATCTTTCCAGCCGGCCAAGGAAACCAAGAAGATACCCCTTGACCCCGAGCACCCCGAGAGGTTTGCCATCATAGGGGCAAGCCTGAACGGCAAATAGGAAGGCGATCTCGCCGATTTCCTCCATGAGAATCGGGACATCTTTGCATGGTCCCCCAAGGACATGCCGGGTGTTCCGAAGGATTTCACCGAGCACAAACTACACGTCCGAGAAGACGCAAAACCAGTCAAGCAGCCCCTCTGCCGACTATCAGAGGAGAAGAGAAGGATTGTAGGGGAGGAGATAGCCCGGCTTCTGGCAGCCGGCTTCATTATGGAAGTTTTCTTTCCAGAGTGGCTTGCCAACCCGGTCCTCGTGTTGAAGAAGAACAACAAGTGGCGCATGTGTATAGATTACACAAGCCTCAACAAGGCCTACCCCAAAGATCCCTTCGCCCTGCCAAGGATTGACCAAGTGAGACTCCACGGCCGGATGCGAGCTGTTGAGTTTCTTGGATGCTTACTCAGGATATCACCAGATAAAGCTAGACCCGAATGACCGCCTAAAGACCGCCTTCATCACGCCATTTGGAGCCTTCTGCTACCTGACTATGACATTCGGCTTGAGAAATGCCGGTGCCACTTTTCAGCGCTGCATGCAGAAGTGCCTCCTCAAGCAACTTGGCAAAAACGCTCACGTCTACGTGGACGACATCGTGGTGAAGATGGAGAAGCGCGGCACCTTGCTAGAAGACCTGAAAGAAACATTTGAGAACCTGCGCCGGTTCCAAATCAAGCTCAACCCCGAGAAATGCGTGTTCGGAGTACCAGCCGGCCAGCTCCTAGGCTTCCTGGTCTCCGAACGCGGCATCGAATGCAACCCGGTGAAGATCAAGGCCATCGAGAGAATGGCGATCCCTACCAAGCTTCGAGAAATCCAGAAGTTCACCGGATGCTTGGCCTCATTGAACCGCTTCATCAGCCGGCTCGGAGAGAAAGCTCTCCCTCTCTACCGCCTCATGAAGAAAAGCACTCACTTCGAGTGGAACGACCAGGCCGACCAAGCTTTCCACGAGCTGAAGAAGATGCTGGCCACGCCGCCTGTCCTGGCGGCGCTGACTGAGAAAGAGCCCATGCTCCTTTACATTGCCGCCACCAGCCGGGTGGTCAGTACCGTCATCGTAGTCCAACGTCCAGAAGAAGGCCGAGCCCAGCCGGTCCAGAGGCCGGTGTTTTATTTGAGCGAGGTGTTGTCCGCCTCAAAGCAGAATTACCCGCACTACCAGAAGATGTGTTATGGCGTGTACTTCACCGCCAAGAAGCTGAAGCCCTACTTTCAAGAGCATCCCATCACGGTCGTATGCAGTGCCCCGCTGGCCGAGATCATAGGCAGCCGGGACGCATCCAGTCGGGTGGCGAAGTGGGCCATTGAGCTGGCCCCTTACACGATCTTCTATCAGCCCCACACCGCCATCAAGTCCCAAGCACTGGCCGACTTCCTTGTCGACTGGGCCGAGACCCAGTACCTGCCGCCGGCTCCTGACTCCACTCATTGGCGCATGCACTTCGATGGGTCCAAGATGCGCACCGGCTTGGGAGCCGGCGTCGTCCTTACCTCCCCCAAGGGCGGCAAGCTCAGATACACATTGCAGATTCACTTTGCCGCCTCCAACAATGTAGCCGAGTACGAGGCGCTCATACATGGGCTCCGGCTTGCCAAGGAACTCGGCATCCGCCGGATTCTATGTTATGGCGACTCGGACTTGGTGGTCCAGCAGTCATCCGGCGACTGGGACGCCAAGGATGCAAATATGGCAAGCTACCGCTTCCTTGTCCAGCAAATCAGTGGATACTTTGAAGGATGCGAGTTCCTCCACGTACCGCGAGCCGATAACGAGCCAGCCGATGCCCTGGCTCGAATAGGCTCCACTCGGCAAGCAATACCAACCGGCGTCGCTCTACAACGCCTCCTCAAGCCGTCCATCAAGCCGTCTCCATAATCCGACTCCATCTTCGTACCGCCCGACCCCGACGCGGCCGGGTCCGGCCCGAAGAACCAAGTAGGCGACCCGGGGACTTCAGTACTCGGCCCGGGGACTGCAGTAACCGGCTTGGGGACTGCCACACCCGGCTCGGGGACTGCAGTAGCCGGCCCGGGGACTGCACCAACACAACAGCTGGCGGCCGACTCTAGCATTTCATCACCCAGCCCGCCCACCCTGGTGGCAGTAGCCATGCTGGCAATAGGAGAAGTCGTCGCTCCATCATGGGCTCAGTCCATCCTCAACTTCCTAGTGAACCAAGATCTGCCGGCTGAAGAAACAGAGGCAAGACAAGTCCAACGTCGAGCCGGAGCATACACGATCGTCAACAGAGAACTCGTCAAGCGCAGTGTCACTGGAGTCCTCCAATGGTGCGTCGAGCAAGAGAAGGGCATTGCAATCCTCAGAGACATCCACCAAGGAGAACGCGGCCACCATGCGGCTTCAAGATCACTCATCGCCAAAGCCTTCCGCCATGGTTTCTTCTGGCCGACTGCTTTGGATGACGCCAAAGAATTAGTCAAATATTGCAAAGGGTGCCAACTCTTCAGCTCCAAGCAACACATGTCGGCTTCGGCACTCAAGACCATTCCCATCACCTGGCCCTTCGCCGTGTGGGGATTGGACATGGTGGGCCCATTCAAGACGGCGTGCGGCGGCATGACGCATTTGCTCGTCGCCGTCGACAAATTCACCAAGTGGATTGAGGCAAAGCCGATCAAGAAGCTGAATGGGCCGACTGCCGTGACATTCATCGCAGACATAACAACTCGGTACGACGTGCCACACAGCATCATCACCGACAATGGCACGAATTTTGCCAAAGGAGCCTTGGCACGTTGCTGCGCCGCACAAGGTATCCGCTGGACTTAGCGTCCGTCGCCCACCCGCAGTCAAACGGCCAGGTCGAGCGAGCCAACGGCCTCATCCTCTCCGGCATCAAGCCCCGACTGGTCGTGCCACTGGAGCGTTCAACCGGCTGTTGGCTCGATGAGCTGCCGGCTGTCCTCTGGAGTCTGCGCACTACCCCAAACAAGTCAACCGGCTTCACTCCTTTCTTCCTCGTGTACGGTGCCGAGGCGATCATCCCAACCGGCATCGAGTTCGACTCGCCTCGGGTAACCATGTACACGGAGGCGGAGGCCAAGGAAGCACGAGAAGACGGCGTCGACCTGCTGGAAGAAGGCCGGCTGTTAGCCCTCAGCCGGTCTGCCATCTACCAGCAGGGGTTGCACCGCTACCACAGTCGGAAGGTCAGGCCAAGATCCTTCCAAGAGGGCGATCTTGTGCTCCGGCTGATCCAGCGAACAGCCGGCCAGCACAAGCTCTCGGCCCCTTGGGAGGGCCCCTTCGTCATCAGCAGAGCTCTAGGCAACGACTCCTACTACCTGATCGACGCATAGAAGCCCAAGGCACGTAAGAAAGACAACTCCGGCAAGGAGTCGGAACGACCATGGAACGCCAACCTCCTTCGAAGATTTTACAGTTGAAATGCAGTATGTATCACATTAACTTTTGTACTAAGTACGAGACAATAGGCCCCCCGAGGAGGACTCGGAGACTGCCATCTTTTATCTATGAATGAAAAATATCATGCTTATGACCTTGCCATTTCATTTACTTATTCTGTCCGGCACCGGGTTCGACTAGTCGGCCCGGGGACTAACCGACTAGAGTTATATTAGAAGTCTTACCCGTGGTCAGGCAAGTAGTCTGCCGACACCCAGGCTTAGCTCTTGCCAAAGCCGCAGTTCAAAGAACCGGCTGTTCGGCTGGCAAGAGTCAAAAGCAGGAAAGGGTGCGCACACGAAAAATGGCTACGGACCAACGGACTAATATAACAAGAGCCGGTTTGCCGCCTACCGCCGACCGACTACCAGAGTAGCCGGCCGGCCGGTTTCCATTCACTTAACTTCAATGCAAGAAAGCTTGAGTACTTGCCTCCCCAAAGTGGGAAGGCGGCAAAGGAAAAAGCCTAAGGATAAAAAGCGTACGCGAATGGAAACCAAACATGCACATAATAATATTTACATAAAAAGACCTCCAAGAGGCCAGCATTCAACATAGTTTGAATACACCCCAGTGGGTGGAACTGCGAAAGCTTAAAGATTGTTCAAAAGACAACAAGCAGGAAAAATTAAGAATGGCGGGTCAAGCTGGCGAGGCGACTGATGAGTCGGGCTGGTCGGTGGAGACGGTTGTGCCGGCTGGAGGAGTGGCCGGCTGGCGAACCTCAGCTTGATCACCGCCTCCCGCAGAGGGCGCGCTTTCGCGCGCCTCGTTGCTGAGGCACGGTCAGCCTGAGGCTGGCCGGTTGTTCCACTAGCCGGCTCGACGTTTTCACCGCCCTCTTCCTCGTCATCTTCGCCCTCGTCGCTGGAGGCGATCTCCTCGGCCGAGTCCTCGCTCTCCGGGGTTCAGACCGAACCACTCCTCCGGCTGGGCGACGCCATCATCATTGATTTCAGGCGCGAAGACGCTGGTGTCGGTGCACTCGGCGATCGTCGAAGCACGCTGGGCGATTGCCGGCCGCACTTCTTCCAGCTCCGCATCGGCCTCCAGCCGCCAAGTGGGCAGCTGGTCCAGGTTCAACCCCGGGTACCAAGCGCGAATGAATTCCAACGCCCGCCCGGCTCCAAGACGGGCCGCCGACGCCTTCCAAGCTTCAAAACGACCAACTGCGACCTCCAGCCAGTCGGCGGTCCGGCTTGGGGTGCGGGGGATCGTCTCGGCGGGCCAGAGGGCGGCCAGCACCTGCGCCCCGACACGCTGGAGCCGGCGAAGCATCCGGTGAGCCGGCTGCAGCCGCGCTTGGATGGCCAAGAGCTGCTCCTCCAGCGTCCGATTTGCGTCCGGCGCGATGACGACCCCCGCCTGACGGTGCGCCTCGCGATGGGCCTCGATGGATTGGGCAGCGAAGGCGGAATAACCAGGAAAATAGTCTGCACAAGAAAACGGGCAGCAGCACAAGTCAAGCCAAAACCCAAGTGGCAGGAGACAGGAGAGGAGCGAGGAAGGTGCTTACTGTCGATCAAGTCTTTGATGCGGCCGAAGCCTTCATCCAGCGCTTGCCGGGTCTCTGCCCAACTCGCCGCCTCAGTCTCAAACTCCGCCTTCATGGCGGCCTCGTTGCCCTGCGCTTTCTGCAGGGCCGCCTTGTGGCTTTCCTCCTGGTCAGCCAGCTTCTTGGCCAGGCGGTCACGCTCCTGGACCAAGTCGGCGTACTCGGCGTCCTTGGCGCGAAGGGCGGCCTGCGCTTCGCCGAGCTACTTCCTCAAGTCGGCGTTGGCCCCTGAAAGCACGAAGGGCAAAAGAGAAAACCAATAAGGAAAAAGTCATCAAGGAAGATCCGACCCGACTGCTCAACAGTCGGCCCGAATCTCGGGGACTACACCCAGTGGGAGCGCCGACGCGCCCCCATAGGAGATACACAAGTTCAAGCACTTACTTCGGCTGTTGACCAGGTCGTCGGTCCTCCGGCTCAACTCCTGAGCCTGGGAGTTGAAGGCGGCAGCACGAGAATTATGATATTCCTGAAAGTTCAGAAAAGAGGCAAGAATAAGGTTGTCATCGAGAAAGATCCGACCCGACTACACCCAGTGGGTGCGCTGACGCGCCCCCATGGAAGAAATCAAGAAACCAACGCGGCCAAGAATAAAAAACTCACCCGGATGGCGGTCCGCGTCGACAAGAACTCCTGGGTGAGATGCTGCAGCAGGGCGGCCTGCACTTGAAGCCGGCTCCGGACCCCTTGAGCCGCCACATTCAGCTCGCCCGTTCCCCCGCTGGGAGTCCACTCGGACGTGGCGGTGCTGGCCGCCTCCAGGGCCTCCGCCGACTGGCCGGCGCCCGCAGCTTGGCGCGACTCCGGCGGAGCCGCGTTTCCCCCTGCGCGTTGATGCGCCACCAGCTGCACCTCGAGGCCGGCTCCGCTCGCCGGCTTCCCCCCAGCCGGCTCCTCCAGCGCCGCTGACGATTGGCCGCCTTGGCCCGCTCCGGTTGGCGCCGTCGCTGGCGCCCTCTCCGCGAGGACCACGAGGTCCTCTCCCCTCTCCATCAGCGGCGCGTCTTGGTGAAGGAAATATGCCCTAGAGGCAATAATAAAGTTATTATTTATTTCCTTATATCATGATAAATGTTTATTATTCATGCTAGAATTGTATTAACCGGAAACATAATACATGTGTGAATACATAGACCAACGGAGTGTCACTAGTATGCCTCTACTTGACTAGCTCGTTAATCAAAGATGGTTATGTTTCCTAACCATGAACAAAGAGTTGTTATTTGATTAACGAGGTCACATCATTAGTAGAATGATCTGATTGACATGACCCATTCCATTAGCTTAGCACCCGATCGTTTAGTATGTTGCTATTGCTTTCTTCATGACTTATACATGTTCCTATAACTATGAGATTATGCAACTCCCGTTTACCGGAGGAACACTTTGGGTACTACCAAACGTCACAACGTAACTGGGTGATTATAAAGGAGTACTACAGGTGTCTCCAATGGTAGATGTTGGGTTGGCGTATTTCGAGATTAGGGTTTGTCACTCCGATTGTCGGAGAGGTATCTCTGGGCCCTCTCGGTAATGCACATCACATAAGCCTTGCAAGCACTGCAACTAATATGTTAGTTGTGAGATGATGTATTACGGAACGAGTAAAGAGACTTGCCGGTAACGAGATTGAACTAGGTATTGGATACCGACGATCGAATCTCAGGCAAGTAACATACCGATGACAAAGGGAACAACGTATGTTGTTATGCGGTCTGACCGATAAAGATCTTCGTAGAATATGTAGGAGCCAATATGGGCATCCAGGTCCCGCTATTGGTTATTGACCGGAAACGTGTCTCGGTCATGTCTACATTGTTCTCGAACCGTAGGGTCCGCACGCTTAACGTTACGATGACAGTTATTATGAGTTTATGCATTTTGATGTACCGAAGGTTGTTTGGAGTCCCGGATGAGATCACGGACATGACGAGGAGTCTCGAAATGGTCGATACGTAAATATTGATATATTGGAAGCCTATGTTTGGACATAGGAAGTATTCCGGGTGAAATCGGGATTTTACCGGAATACCGGGAGGGTTACCGGAACCCCCCGGGAGACTAATGGGCCTATTGGGCCTTAGTGGAAAAGAGAGAAGAGGCAGCCCATAGCTGGCCGGCGCCCCCCCCCCCCCCCTTTCCCCAAGTCCTAGTAGGACTAGGAGAAGGGGCCGGCCCCCCCTCTTTCTCCTTTCCCCCCGAGAGTCCTAATTGGATTAGGATTGGAGGGAGGAGTCCTACTCCCGGTGGGAGTAGGACTCCCCTGCGCCTCCCTCTCCCTGGCCGGCCGGCCCCCCTTCCTCCAACCTTTATATACGGGGGCAGGGGACACCCCAAGACACACAAGTTGATCCTTGAGATCGTTCCTTAGCCGTGTGCGGTGCCCCCTGCCACCATATTCCACCTCGATCATACCGTTGTAGTGCTTAGGCGAAGCCCTGCGTCGGTAGTACATCAAGATCGTCACCACGCCGTCGTGCTGACGGAACTCTTCCTCGACGCTTTGCTGGATCGGAGCCCGGGGATCGTCATCGAGCTGAACGTGTGCTAAGAACTCGGAGGTGCCGGAGTAACGGTGCTTGGATCGGTCGGATCGGGAAGAAGACATACGACTACTTCCTCTACGTTGTGTGATCGCTTCCGCAGTCGGTCTGTGTTGGTACGTAGACAACACTCTCCCCTCTCGTTGCTGTGCATCACCATGATCTTGCGTGTGCGTAGGAAAATTTTCGAAATTACTGCGTTCCCCAACACTTGGACGATTTCCTCCGCCAGGGGCAATGCGGTGTCTGGGGCCACGGATCGGAGGGGGATGGCGAGCAGCGCAGGCTGGTTACGCGAACCCTCCGCCCCCGTCTCCGTGGTCGCCGCCTCCGCCTGGGCCTTGGCTGCCGCATCGGCCTGCTCTTTCGCCGCCTGGGCGGCTGCCCGTTCCACCGCTTCCCGCTCCTCCCGCGCCTCACGGGCGTTCCGCTCCATGGCCTCCCTGAGGTCGGTGGCGGGGTCCACGCGGCGGGGGCCTGAAGACCCTCCAGCCGGCCCAACCACGGAGCCGCCTGGGCCCCGCTCAAGGAAAAGCGGCGCCCTGTTCATCAAACGGAGAAAGGTCAGGAAGAATGTTCAAAACAAAAGAAAAACAATGAGAAAAGTGCGTCCAGGCAAACGACGACTTACGCTGAGACTGTCTGAGGCTGCTTCACCGCTTTGCGGAAGCGGGCCGCCTCATCTCGTTTTGTCGCCGCGGCGGAGGCTTTCGGCTTCTTCGGCCGGCTGCCGAAGAGGGTCGACGCGGCCCGGCGCTTTTGTGTGCCGCTGCTGGCAGCCGGCGCGGTGGACGAGCCCGCGCCTTGATGGTCGGCCGTCGGCTGGCGGCGCGGGACGACTTCTACATCAGCATCATCCAGCCAGTCTTCGAAGCTGGCGGTGAGCCCTGTGCCTCCGGGCTCGGCGTTGTCCCCCGCAACGGCGTCTTCCATGGCGGCCGCCCCCAGATCCGGGTCGTCGACGTCATCCACCGTGCGGTCGGCGGCGTACCGGCGTTCTATCCCTGCCACCCCGGGCGGCGGCGGAAGAACGGGGTTCTACTAGGAAGAGCCGACTGGTCAAAAGCGGGCCATCCTGAAGCCGGCTATCGACATAAAGAGAAGAAAGAGAGGAAAACTTACCACAGGCGGAAGATTGGCGCGTGAATACGGCGCCTTGCCGTACCGCCAGTCGGCGCCGAGCTTGCAATTGGCGATGTAGTTAACCATGAGCGACACCTCCACACGAGGCATCTCCCTGGTGCTCAGCCGGCTTGGGTCGAAGCGGCCGCTCATCTGGCACATCATATGGGGCCGGCTTTGGAGAGGAAGAATCCGGCGCTCCACGAAGGCGGCCACCAAGTCGGATCCGCGCAGGCCTTCCGACTGGATCATCACCCGAAGCCGGGCGATGGCGGTGTTCCCGGCCTGAGACAGGGACTTGGACCAGAAGCTCCATGACGGCTGCCTCCCAGCCGGCGGGCCGGCTATGTAAGCCGGCAGATTGATGTTGTCTCCTCTTGGGGGCGAGCCGGCGTTCTTCACATAGAAATACGACCTCTGCCATACCTTCACCGACTGGATTAGGGGGATGGACGGGAACGGATTGTTCTCGCCTGACCTCCTCATGGCGATGTAGGCTCCGCAGGGGGCGGGCACGCCGGCGACGACGGTGCCGAGCTTGCTCTGGAAGAATTCTCCCTAGAGCTCCAGCGTGGGGAGCACGCCCAAGAAGCCTTCGCAGAGGGAGACGAAGGCCGACAGTAGCATCACCGCATTGGGCGTGAGGTGATGCGGCTGCAGGTTGTAGAACTCGAGGAAGGAGCGCAGAAATCCACTCGCGGGAAGGCCGAAGCCGCGCAGGAAGTGCGAGCGGAAGACGACCCGCTCGCCTTCCTCTGGTGCCGGCGAGATCTCCGTCTCCGGCGCCAGGCGGACCCGCACGAGGTTGGCACCGGGCAGGCGTCGGGTCTGGCAGAGGAACTCCACATGATCATCGTGGACATTGGAGCCATCCCACGAGCTCGACAGCGCCATGAGAGCGTCAGGACGCGGTGGCGCGGCGGCATTGAGATGGGAGGCTGCGGTGACGGCAAGAAGAAGAAGGAAGACAAGGGAGAGCGGAGCGGGGGAGAGCGTGCGAACCTCTGCCTTCCCCCTTCCTCCCCCTACTTATAGGCTCACACGGCGGAGCCGAGCAGGCGCGGCGTGGGGGCGTGGGGATCGATCGTGCCCACTCCCCCACGTCCCGCGTTTATTACGCCTTAACGGCGCAATGAAACCGCCACAGGAAGGCGAACGGTCCACCTGGGCCGCAGAAGATCAGCGCTCGGGCCGAGGCTAGGGAGTTGCGGGCCCGGGCCTGCGGCGGCGTCCCGTCGCGCGCGTGCACTGGCAGATTTCCGCTGCCACGTGGCCCGCGGGTCGGCCCGCAGTCAGCACGCGGGTCAAACGCCGTCTCGCCTACAAGACACAAGAGCAAAGCCGGCTCCTCAGGGTGAGAAGCTGACCAAGCTTCTCGTCCTTCTGTCCGCCTCGAAGCTCGATCAGCTTCGGGGACTACTGTCGGAGTAAATAGCCATGGGTAGCCTAGTCGGCTTCCCCTGGCCCTCCTGAAAAAATTACGAGCTCGTCCAGCTCCCAAGAACCCAAGACCTGGGGCCGCCTTCCCTTTGCCGGCTGTCATCCAGGCCGGCTTCGGGAGGCGGCCCAACCTCAGCCCTCATGAAGAAAGCCATGGGAGGGCCGACTTCGAGAAGCCGGCCGCGAGAAGGCCGACTCCAAGAAGCCGGCTCCCATGAAGCGGTCAAGACCGTACCCTCAAAGTTTGCATCCACCCAGCGATGATGAAGCGGGGCGTGGCTACAGTGAAGCCTGCCACCCCCAAAACCCGGAGCACGACCGGCACAGTGCGCCGTACGGGTGACCACGACCCGCCCGGCGCGGCACTATTGCCACGACGACCCTGACGCCATCCACGACGGGCCACCAGCGTGGCCCACGAGGTGGTGGGACCCTTCGGGCAGAGAGACGCCCGAAGGCGGCCACACTTCCTCCCAGTCGGCCAGAGAGAGGGCCGGCTCCCCATAGCCGGCTTGCCATCCTCCTCGAAGGAGACGCCCCATTAAGGAGACAAGACACGGTGAGGCTACAGTAATCGCCCGCCGGGCAGCGGTACTGTAGCCATGCCCACCACGACCAAGCCCGCGTCATCAGCCTAGAGCAACAGTAACCAGCCACCGACCAGGCCCTGGACGGTGGGGCCTGCTTGTCGACCAAGAGGCCGGCAGCCGGTGGGACCCACCAGTCGGCGGGCCCCAGCAACCGGCGCAGAAGCCGGCGAGCCAGTCACAGACGGCTGGGCTCCGCGCCCAGCCGGATTACCATTGTACCCCCGGAGGGTAGGCCTATATAAACCCCCCGGTGCACCCATGCAAAGGGTGGGACCCCTGACTAGTTTTAGACACATAGGAGGAGAAGAAGCAAGCTAGCCGTGCCCTTCTTCCTCCTTCCACCAAAACAGCTCAAGGAGCATTGTGTAGCTACTTGTTCATCTAGTGATCATGCGGAGACCCCGCAGAGCAGCAGTAGGGGTGTTATCTCCACGGAGAGCCCTGAAGCTGGGTAAAGTCCGCCGGCGAGCTTATCTTCGCCTCATCCCGTTTCCAGGCACCAGCGATGTCTTATTGGCTCCCACAATGATAAGCCACCCGTTGGCATATGTCGCACCTACCACCCGACATAAGGCAAGAATTTTTTTCATGAGCGCTGAACCCCACGTGTCATAGACACAAAAAAGTATGGCAAGATTTCTTTAGGCAAGCCAAAGTGTGGCTAACAATTTAAGCAACTCAAGTTAGACAAGTGTGGTAAAAAATAATATGACAACATAAGACAAAAGATAATGTGACAACATAAGACAAAAATAATAGTCACATCCAAACGGTCCCTTAATTGCAAATATAGGAACCAACTAGCACACCTAAACTGTTATGCCAATGTGCTTCTTCCTATCTTTATGTTGTGTGTCAAATGTAACGCTAAAAACTTCTCAGCCTAACTTTCTTTTTTTCCAGTTTTGTTTGTTCGGTTTTTCTTTTGTGTTTTTCTTATGTTTTGCTTTCCTTTTCCTTTCTTTTATTCTTTTTTAAACAGTGAACTTATCAATTTGTGAACTTTTTACATATCCGTCAAATTTCCTAAACTTCTTGAACTTTTTAAAGAATCCGTGAACTTTCCAAATTACTGAACATTTTTTTAAAATCCATCAAAATTTTATTAAATTTGTGAACTTTTTTCAAATCCATGATTTTTTTTAAAATCTGTGAAGTTTTTTCAAATTCATGAACTCTTTTAAATTTTTACAAACTTTTTAAAATCCATGATTTCTTTTTGAAATCAATGAACTTCTTGCTTAAAAATCCAAGAACATTTTTTCAAAATATTAATTTTTTTAATTAGTGAACTTATTTTTAAATTTCAAACACTTCTTTGTAGAATTCATTAACTTTTTCGAATTCATCATTGGTTCCAAATTTGTGTAGTTTTTCAAAATTCTTAAAAAAATTCTCAAATTCACAAAAAAAATAGTTTTGCAAACTTATTTATTTTTTTGTGATCATTTGTGAATTCAAACATTTCTACGGAACCTGCAAACTTTTTCAAATTATGTGAACTTTTATCGAATTAGCGATCTTTTTTTCAAATTTGCGTCTTCTTTCAAAATCAGGACCTTTTGTCAAATTTGGAAAGCCCTTTTCATATCTATGTTTCTAAAATTCAATGGTCAAATGGTTATTGAGCGAAACAATCTATTGAAGGAAAGCGTGTTTTTTAGGCAACAAGGAAACAATTATGTAACCGGAAACAAAGAAAACTCTAGGAAATGCACTTTGTTTCTTGACATCCGCCAAATGAGCCCAATTTTTTCATTGGTTTGGATGACCAATTCAAGGCACCATGCCAAGTTCTTTTGGGTTTATATAAATTTTGCATTTTCCGGAGTTTCTTGGTCAAAAAGTGTGATAAATGGCTGGACATGTCGCAACTTGGATACTGTGTCTGAAATCGTTCAAACATAGCATAGGTGCCTACCATGGGCATTCTCACCTTCTTGCAAAAGTTGAGGTCATTTCAAAAATATCAAAAAATAGCTCATGTTCAATGGTGACCGTGGTTCAAAAAGTCAACGTGCTCATAGAAGGCTCCGTCTGAGAGCATGTTGTTTCTCAGCATCCTTGAAATGACCTCAATTCTTCTCATGGCCTTGTATGAGCAATTCAATGCATCATGCCAAGTTGTTCGGGTTTTCGAGAAGTTTTGCATTTTCTGGAGTATATCGGTGAAAAAGGTTGATAAATGGTTGAACATGCCACAACGAGCATACAATGTCAGAAGTAGTTCAAACTTGGCATGAATGCCTATCATGGGCATGCCCACCTGGTGACAAAAGTTAGGGTCATTTTAAGAATGTCCAAAAAAACACCATGTCCAATGTAGGGCGTCCTGATAGGCAACGTTTGACAGCCATCCCTTTGTAACCGTCTTTGTATCAGGGTATAATGAAAGACTATTCATTTCGAAAATTCATCTCTACACCTGAGCTCATCTGCACCCACGCTGACGAAAAAAATCAAAACAAATATTAGAAAAATTCAAAACTTCCATTTTTTGTGTGGTAGACAATTTGTTGCGTGAGACCCGCTCCAAATTTCAAGTCATTTGGATATATGCGCAGCTCTTAGAAAAAAAAACAAATTAGGAGTCTCATAACTTTAACTCTCAACTTTCACTTCTAAACATCAACAAAGGAGGGAGAGAGAGAGAGAGTCATGATTTGCTTTGCCAAAGGCTATCTCTGGGTGTTCCGCTGGCTAGTAGTACCTTGGAAAGGGAAGGTACATGCGTACCGTAAATGGCTTTTCTACCGTAGAAACTACCGATCTGCGTAGCATTAGTTGACACGTCTGGTCTTGGCCGAATAGAACACCGTACTATGTACCAAAAACTGACTGACCAAGGAAGTCAATGCGCACTTGCACTACGCATTGGTCTTCCGATCTTCAGAGAAGCCAGCGTGCAACAGGTCAAAAACTTTGTTTAACGTTTATACTCAAGCATGGCCAAACAAAGTAAAGAAGCTCATGCTTTTCACTCTCGCAAAACCTGCCAGCGCATTTGCATCGTTGGTCTAGAATGGCGGCGCAGATTACAATTCAGAAGAGGACACTGTTGGTGTTGGCATCACAGAGCCACAGGCGTGCCTGCACTGTATATTGTCATCGGCTAGGAATAGGATGGCTAGCTTAGCTGGTTTGAAGATGTGTCTGTCACCAACTACGTAAGTGCGTGTTTGTTTAACTAACTCCAAGCCGACGGAATTTGTTTTTCTACACCAATCGAACATCTGCAGTGTGTTTCCCATAGGAGAGGACTAGTACTTCTCTGAACCCAATTTTAAAATGGATGAAAGTGAAGAATACCTATCTGCGCGCGGCGGCAGTGTGTAAGTGCATCTTCAACGACGTTCATTAACACAGACATTCCCAACGTCCGTGGACAGCAGTAGCGGAGCCGGCCATCCAACCTGGTGCATGAAATGTATGTCCTTTTGCAAAAAATAAAATAAAACTAAAACACATGTCTGTCATGCAGCTTCACTTTGAATCATTGATTGATAGCAATTCAACTATACATTTCAATCCTAATAAAAGCGCCAGATGTTCAACAAGTTTTATAAATTCATCTATCCAAAATTCAACCATGCTCCTCGAAAGCGCCTTCATCGCAAGTGTTTTTTCCTCGAACTTGACCTTCTTCATCAACACATGTTGTCCCAAATGGGATGTCCCTTGAGCTTCATCCAATAATGTATCAATGTGAAGGGTTTGCCCTCCGTCCTATGGTACATCGTGGCAGCCTGTCCAGGCTATACAATGTTGTGATCATCAAATTACAACATTGAGTGAATCAATGAACTGACCAGCACCTAGAGCAACAAGAAGCAAAAGCTTACGATCTCTACGATTGGTGCACCCATTGGCCTCATTCTTTTCACTTCTGCAATCACAGTGCAATGCTTCATCATGGCATTTGAAATGGTGTATCAACAATGGACTAGTGACTTCGCATTGCTATCATGAATCACATCCAAAATTGTAGGGTGAGTAGTGGTTGTACTCATGAAACCAAGAATGTAAAATGTTGCCAAAATATGGTGCCCTTTTGCTTTCCTACCTACAAACCCTGCAACTATGGCCAACCACGTGTCGCAGAACATGCATCCTCCCTCACGAAGTACCCCACCACCGTCACGCGTCCACCTATCGCCACGTCAGCCTGCTAGGCCCTGTCGGTTTGGCTGTTTTCGCGACCGAATTCGAGCATCAGTGTTCCGTTACGCAATTAGGCATAATTCATGTAGTTTTTTTGTGCCCTCGCTTGAATCTAATATCAAGTTGTTACCGTAACCCCCAAATATGATGGTTTTGCGTAAATAAGTCTTGGCCGGACATGCATGCATGGTTTTGCCGTTGGTTTCTAGCGTAAGTAAAGGCAAGGACATTCACGTCGGCGTTGAATGCTTGGCTTCTCGAAAGAAAAAGAACCCACGTGCTCGCTTCAAGCCTCGAGTTTTCTCATCGATTAGTAGTGCTGACTCTTGGCTCGTTCAAGTTAGTGTGCTCAAAGTGCCCTTGTCCTAGCTTAGTTGCCGCGAAGGCTTCCACTTCCGGGGCCGGCTGCTCGCACGTTGTGGTGGTCGCTGTCATCGCCCAAGAAAATGAAACGTGGAAGACTCGACCAGCTAATTGTACGATGAAGCGAAATAATCTGAAACTAATTCAAGACCATGCAGCTAGCTGGGGCAGGCATGCATGCATGCATTGCCCGACGTCTCGACCGGCCCATCGCTAGCTCCTATAAATACTCTCGTGGAGCTGCCTCCAACGGCCATCGCACACGCATATTGGTTGCATTCCCAACTCCAGCTACTGTGTTACCTGGCTATACTGTACATAGCTATCTCCTTAACCTCCAGGCGGTCGAAATCGTAACGACGTTGGCATGGCGATCAGTGTAGCTATGCTTTGGTTACTCGGTATCGGTACTGTCGTGTTAACAACGTTGGCGTCCGCAGTCACCCCGCCCGAGGGCTCCAAGAATCGCCACTACGATTTCGTTGTAAGTCTACCTGCAGTCCCGCACTCTATCAGCATTCACGTAGCATTTTCCTTGTATGCGCTTGGCTCCATTTTCGCTATATACATACAAAAGTGTATCGACCATGTTCGTCTAGCAAGCCTAGTAATTTTACCAAATACTTTCTCTGTCTCAAAACAAGTGTCGTGTCGTGTCGTTGATTACTACTCCCATCGCCTCAGATAAGTATCTCAACACTAAAGTTAATACAAAGTTAAAATACTTATTTTAAGATAGAGTAATTACAAAGTTAATACAAAATTATACTAAATCAACGATACTTATTTTGAAATGAAGGAAGAATGCATCTTACTACGAAGTTTCATGAGTTTCTCAAAACGCAGTCCTGAGAACTAGCTAGTACTACAATGAGCCAATGAGCCAATGACACGGCACCCTGTTCACTTTATGTTCTTCAACAACACCTCAAAAGTCAAAATTACACTGTTCTTGCCAAATCAACTTCCCTCACATTGATAGCTACGGTGATACCTGCATGCACGAAATGAACTAACGACATTCTTCTTGCAGATAAAAAAGACTAACTACACAAGGCTCTGTCACGAGAAAACCGTCCTCACCGTCAATGACCAGTTTCCCGGCCCGACCATCTACGCGCGCAAGGGCGACATCGTCATCGTCAACGTCATCAACCAAGGCAACAAAAACATCACCATCCACTGGTAAGTTTGATTCCACCGTGCCGTTCACGTAACAAAACTTCTCTTCTTTGCCTGTAAGGTGATCACCGGCAACCTCCTTGTGTGTAGGCATGGTGTGGACCAGCCAAGGAACCCGTGGTCCGACGGCCCGGAGTACATAACGCAGTGTCCCATCCAGCCCGGTGCCAACCTCACCTACACGGTCATCTTGTCCGAAGAAGAGGGCACGCTCTGGTGGCACGCACACAGCGACTTTGACCGCACCACCGTCCATGGCGCCATCGTCATCCACCCTAAGAAGGGCGCCACCTTCCCGTTCAAGAAGCCACACAAGGAGATACCTGTCATCCTCGGTATGGATATATCTTGAACTTATTTGATGTATGAATCATGTTCTCTTTTTTATAAAAGAAATGCATGAATCATGTTGTGTGCACCATGTGTGGTATTAATATGCGAGATGTTGATTCGCAGGTGAGTGGTGGAACACCGATGTGAACCGTCTGCTCCAGGAGGCCAAACGGACTGGTGGCGAGGTCAATATTTCTGATGCGAACACCATCAACGGCCAGCCGGGAGACCTGTTCCCGTGCTCCAAGAACGGCACCTTCAAGCTGCACGTGGAGAGTGGCAAGACGTATCTGCTCCGGATCATCAACGCGGCACTGGCCAACGAGCTCTTCTTCGGCATCGCAGGGCACCGTCTCACAGTGGTTGGCACAGACGCGCGCTACACCAAGGCGTTAACCGTCGACTATATCATGATCTCGCCGGGCCAGACCGTGGACGCGCTCCTGGAGGCCGACCGCGCCGCGAACGGTTCGTCCAATTGCCGGTACTACATGGCGGCACGGACGTTCGCGTCGAACACCGGCATCGACTTCAATAACAGCACCGCCACGGCCATCGTGGAGTACACGGGTGCGCCGCGTGCCGCACGCGCGGGCACGCCGGACTTCCCCAACCTTCCAGCCGTCAATGACACCGACGCGGCGACGACATACACAGAGCAGCTCCGGTCCTTGGCCAGCAAGGACCACCCCGCAGACGTGCCGGCCCATGTCGACGAGCACATGCTCATCACCATCGCCGTCAATGTGCTCCCATGCACGGGCAACATGACGTGCGATGGTCCACTCAGCAGCCGCTTCGCCGCTAGCCTCAACAACGTAAGCTTCCAGACCCCCTCCGTCGACGTCCTCGATGCCTACTACGGCTCCGTCCGCGGCGTGTACGAGCCAGACTTCCCCGACAAGCCGCCCTTCTTCTTCAACTTCACCGACGACAATGTCCCCACGGAGCGCTGGTTCACGAAGCGCGGCACCAAGGTGAAGGTACTCGAGTACGGAGCCGTGGTGGAGGTGGTTTTCCAGGACACTGCCATTCTAGGCGCCGAGACCCACCCGATGCACCTGCACGGATTCGCCTTCTACGTGGTGGGAAGAGGGTTCGGGAACTTCGACAAGCACAAGGATCCGGCCACGTACAACTTGATCGACCCGCCGTACCAGAACACCGTCTCCGTGCCGAAGGCTGGTTGGGCCGCAGTTCGCTTCCGTGCTACAAATCCCGGTGAGTGTTTTAGACTTAATTTTGGTTATTATGAACCTCCGTGTCACTTTGTTGAAATTGAAATGAATGGTTTATAACTTTGGCCCTCGTTTTGCTATGCTAGGTGTGTGGTTTATGCACTGCCACTTCGATCGTCATCAGGTTTGGGGGATGGACACTGTGTTCATCGTAAAGGATGGCAAGACCCCCGAAGCTAAAATGATGCGCCGTCCTGCGGGCATGCCTAGGTGCTAACTTGCGTGATTATACGGAGTGTGATAGCATCAGTGTTACAGGACAATCCAGAATATAATTATTGTTTAGTTAATTGATGAATTTATTTTGCGTTTTTTTTAAGAATATATATCTGGAAGACTAAACAGGTCTGTTCAATTTTTATTAGGATGAATAGGAGAAGATCTTTTTGTCGTTCTATGATGTAAATTCTGCTTTGTATTCAGTTCTTGAAAGTAAACAAGTAGTGGTATTTTTGGATACTTGCATGTCTTGTTATTGTACGCGGAAAAAAAATGTCACAGCTCATTTTCGGTGCATGTGTGCTACAACACGTTTTAGTCAGGCAAACAAGCATTTGTCTGGCGGTTTCCATGCTTTCTTTCACACTTTCCTGTTGAAAAGTACTCAAAACGTCTTATATTTTGATAGAGATAGTACATTTGTCCACTTATTCTCAGTTGTATGCAGAAGAAAATATCGCACAATGAAACCATGGATTTTTGGGAAAAAAATTTTGCGAAACCATGGATTTTTGGATTGACTAGTCGAATGTTCCAATGTACTCTTTTGTTAGCATAGTCGCTTATGTTCTGTGTGATCCGCTTATCTTGGGTTCGGAGTTGTGCGAGAATTACTTCATCATCTTGTATCGTTCAGCCATGTACTTGATGTGGTTGCTGCTTTATATATAAAACAAGGTGAAAGCCTGTTTTGAGAGAGAGAGAGAGAGAGAGAACTTTAGTCGCAAACTAGACAATACTACTCCTTCCGTTCCGAATTACTTGTCGCAGGTATGGATGTATCTAGATGTATTTTAGTTCTAAATACATCCATTTCTGCGATGAATAGTTTAGAACGGAGGGAGTACATAAATAGAACGGACTTGGGCCAGGGACCAGCCTTAAAAGTGCAGATTGTCCAATCATAAGATTTTTACAATAGTGTCGAGGAAATATTTGAATTCCACAAAAAATAATAAAACTAAGAAAAATAATACAAGACAATAATATAAACTCATAAGATCCGAATAAATAAAATTGTGAAGACATAAACATGTTTGGCTTCATGGCACCGCCATAATAATAAAAAAAGTCAAATAAACACCACCACAAAGAAGCCAAAAAAGGTCGTACCAATGCCAAGATGGCAACCAGAGACGAGGTACCGGATAAACATCTAGCCACCGGACGTCTGTTGGCGACGTAAGTTGGGGTCAGGAATGGCAGTTAGTACTACTGAATAAACATTGATGTTGAACAAATCATCAGCTTACAAAAAGAAAGGGGAACCAGAAACCAAAGTTTATGTCACGATGACAAACATGGGCGTGGGACTGTTGCCGAAGGGAGGCGTGCGGCGTGGATGCGCTAGAGCAGTGCCGCCCAGGCATAGTTGTTCGGTGCTGTCGCTCACGGGCCTGGGTGGGGTGGGCGTGAAGGCCTGCCGCTTTGAACATTTTGTCTTGTTCTATCCAGCCGAAACCCCGCACGCGGGTGTGTGTGGCCGTAACCTCGTAGGACGGGCTGCACAAGTGAACATGCGTAGAAATGGCTGTATACGTGACAAAAACTGACAACTACCCGTGCCGTCTCGCTTTGCTATGCTAGGCAAAGGAGCCGATCAATACAGGGAAAACGTGTTTTCAGAAAAATACTGGGAAAACGCTAGTCTATGCGCCAACAAAAAACTAGTCTGCATATTAGCATTAGCACTCTTTTTAGGCCTGTTTGGCTTGAGGCCAAGTTTGTCTACGGTTGCCACATCTAAGGTTAGGTAAGTTTGATCAACTTGGGCGGGTGCTTGGTTCAAGTCATATCTTAGGCAAGCCACACTAAAAACCCACATCACATACACTCAAAAAATGTGGCAAGATTTCTTTAGGCTTGCCGACTTGTGGCTCTCATTTTGAAAAACTAACCTTAGGCAAATGTGACAATATTGTATGACAAAGTGTAGCATGGTTAGGCATAGAACCAAACAGCCCCATTACAACCCACACATTCACTAACTATGGCCACAGTAAGGAAAATAGGAGCATCTTCAATCGCCATCGTATAAAACAGACACACTATTTACATTCGGACTCGTCTGCGAACATGGATATAAGAGCATGTCATTCGACCTTTTCCCCTAAACCTTGTCACCTGAAAAAAGAACTTTTTCCCTAAACGTTTGTACTTGTTTTTTTTAAATCGGTAACACTCAAAATACTTATAGAAAAAGTAAAATTCATCTATAAATAACATGCAAATATCCCTAGTACAACAATAATTCAAATATATTCCTTACACCTTCTCTTTCTTCCTTCACAAGAAAAATTCTCATGCTTTCCTCCTCCTCCCGTGGCGTCGCCGCCGGTCCGCCTCATCTCCAATGGCCTTTGGGCCATGAAGGTGCGGAGGACCTGCCCCCCCCCCCCCCTCTAGTTGTCAGGAGGGACCATGTTCTCGTTCTTGTTAGGTCTAGTGTCTTGGTTGGGGCTATGTGGCGGTGGTAATGTCCCTCAATAGGAATAAAATGTCTCCCATGTTCTATCCCGTCTCAATGGTGTGTCTAGCTTCGCCGGAGGCTGTATGGAGGTGTGTTCCGTTGGATCTCAAGGGATCCGGTCGGTGCTAATCTTCGATGGGCCTATTTGGAACCGGTTTTCGTTCGCCTTCCCATCTACGACTTTCTTCATCGGCGATGGTTGCTACTCTGGTGCGTCGGTCCTATCACTACAAAAAAAAGACACATCCGTGACATTTTGGGCCGAACGAATTTTTTTCCTGTAATACATATGACACTTCTATGACGATAATTGTGACAAAACCCGATATCATCATAGATGTGGTGGGCTCCTACTTCTATGACAAAAAATCATGACAGAAAATGGGCTTTTTGTCCTGGGCGGGCCGGAGACGCAGCTGCATGACATTCTTTGGGCCGTCCATGACGGAAAAACCATGGTAGAAGTGAGGGGGAGGAAAATTTCGGGGAGTTCCCGGTTACGGTGGGAGGTCGGGGGCCGAGCGATGCGCGTTTCTCTCGTACACGTACGCGCGTGTGTGCGAGGCATTGGCTCTAACTGAACCCGAGCGAGGCGTTGGGCTCTAACTGAACCCGAGCGATTGCACTGCAGGCTACGCGTTACTGAACCCGAGCGATCGATCGATGGCTGTTAGCTGAATCCGATCGAGCGATTCCTTGGCTACTGCTGCTAACTGAAGTCGATCGATGGGATGAACAGTGAGCGTTGCGGGGGGGGGGGTGGATGAACAGTGAGCGGTGGCGTTGCCTCTGGATGAACAGGACCCCGTGGTGTGGTGGAGGGCTGGATGAATAGTAGACGGTGGAGGGGTGCCCGTGGAGGGGTGGATGAATAGGACCCCGTGGTGTGGAGGGCAGGATGAACAGTAGACGGTGGAGGGGTGCCCGTGGAGGGGTGGTTGAACAGGACCCCGTGGTGTGGAGGGCTGGATGAACAGTAGAGGGTGGATGGGTGGTTGAACAGTAGCCGGTGGATTAGCGCGCGGTGGAGGCTGGAGGAGGTCGACGGTGGATAAATAGTAGCTCGTGGAGGCTGGAGGGGGTCGACGGTGGAGATGAACAGTATCCCGTGGAGTCCCGTTTTGCGGTACGCCACACCCCTCCTGATGAACAGGACCCCCGTTTCGACCGTAGCGCTCCAACACAAGTCTGTTTCCTCCGTTTTACGGTATGCCACACCCCTCCCGATCAACAGGACCCCCGTTTCGACCGTAGGAGGTCCGTTTCCTCTGTTTTGCGGTACGCCACACCCCTCCCGATCAACAGGACCCCCGTTTCGACCGTAGGAGGTCAATTTCCTCCGTTTTGTGGTACGCTACGCCCCTCCCGATCAACAGGACACCCGTTTCGACCGTAGGAGGTCCGTTTCCTCCGTTGTGCGGTACGCCAGGCCTCGTTTCCATCGCCTCTTCCGTACAAGCCCTCCCGATGAACACGACCACGCATTCCGTTCCGACCCATGAACACGACGACGACGCTGTTTCTCCGTTCCGACCCAGCCATGTACACGAGCCCTCGCCGTATGTATGCGCGAGTAGGCGTTCGAGACCCCGCCCATATGTACACATACGTGGCCGTATTTTCTTTCTTGCACCCTGGCAGCTGTACGTACGTGTACATGCTACGTGCGCGCCTCTACTACGACACGTGCGCGCCTCTACATCGACCAGTATGTACGTACACGTTCGCGACCGGAATGTCAACGCTACATACGCTTCGACCAAGTGGGTCCCGACTGTCAGGCACTTCCTTGCCTACGAAGATGTAGCTGGTGGGTCCCAGCAGTCAGGGGGCGAATCGTTTTTTTTTTGCCCGGACGCACTTCCTTGCGTGCGAAGATGTAGCTGGTGGATCCCAACAGTCGGGGGGCTGGTGGGTCCCAGCAGTCAGGGGGGTGAATCGTTTTGTTTTTTTGCCCGGACGCACTTCCTTGCGTGCGAAGATGTAGCTGGTGGGTCCCAGCAGTCAGGGGGGCGAATCGATTTTTTTTCGAACGCACTTCCTTGCATGCGAAGGTGTAGCTGGTGGGTCCCAGCAGTCAGGGGGGAAACGTTTTTTTCACGAAATGCGGTGGCCCGTCCGGTGGGTCCCTGCTGTCAGGTGGAGGAATCATTATTTTCCGCGTAATAAGGAGGCACTTCCTTGCTGCCGCCGTGGACCCAGCTGTCAGCCTCTCCATGTACAGTCCACGTCCGATGGAAGTCATTCCTTGACCACATTGATCACGCCGCGCTGAGAGCACCAGGGCGATGGATGACGGCGAGGCCTAGAAAGGGGACGGCAGGGAGCCGGGGAAGACGCGACAGTGGAAGCCCGCGCGCGCGGAGAGGAGTACGAGGGTTCACTGGTTCAGCTGCGGTGTGAGGCTGCCGTCGCCGCAGGGACTGGCCAGCGGTGGGAATAGTAGGGGCGGTGAGGCCTCCGCGGCAGTACAGCCGACCACGGGAGGCAGGAGCATGCGGCATGACCGGCGCTACTTTGGGCGGCTGGAGCAAGAAGACCAGAGGTTGAAGAAGCACTACGACCGTTGGATGGACATCGTACGGTAAATGGAGCTAGAATCGTTCATATTGACTAAGTTGACAAAGCCCTTCGTCCCTGTCAACTTAGTAGGCCCACAAGTCAGCCTCCCACCAAGGTGGGTCCCAGCTAGCCGAGGAAGTATTCATTTTTTTGTGCGTAATAAGGAGACACTTCCGGTGGGTCTGGGCTGACAGCGGGGGGAACATTTTTTTTTGCGAAATACGGTGGCCCGTCCGGTGGGTCTCAGCAGTCAGGGGAAACAATTTTTTTCGCAAAATACTGGTGGCCCGTCCGGTGGGTCCCTGCCGTCAGGTGGAGGAATAATTATTTTGCATGTAATAAGGAGGCACTTCCTTGCTGCGGCCGTGGACCCAGCTGTCAGCCTCTCCACGTACAGTCCACGTCCGATGGAAGCCGTTCCTTGACCACGTTGACCACGCCACGCCGAGCGCACCAGGGCTATATATAATAATTTATATATAGCTCATGGAAACTTCTTATGCAATTTATTGCAGTCGTTTTTTTGGTTAGCCAGGGCCAATTTCGCATATTTCTGTGGGTTCCAAACTATTTTTAATACCGAAATGTCCAACCAGATTTAAAGTACTTTGAAGATATATTTAAATTAGGTTAATGCCCAGTGAAATAGGAATCTGAAAATGTGATAAAATTCGGAAATTATAAAGTAATTGCCAATTTGTCATCTGTTTTTATATTTACAACCCATTTCATATTACTTTCAAGATTTGCAGTCATCTTGAAAGAGTTGCAGCCCATCAGGGCATAGAAAAATAAGTAGGCCTAGATTGGGTATTCTTCATAAAAAATAAACTGGGCTCATTTTCGCAAAGAAAAAATAGCTGGGCTGGTCACATGGTGAACATAAAATATAAGCCTGGGCTAGACGGCCACAGCCTAGTTCAAACCCTGCTCCGTCTCAACAATACCAAACAAAAAAATACTACTCGAGTAGCTACGTCCCAGGTGTCAGTCGATCTTGTGCTGCTCGCTTGTCTATTGACTATATACGCTCACAATGCCGTGGGTCCCAGATGTCAGGAAAACACTAGGAGGAAGCATTTTATTTTTCCATACGCTGACGTGGTGGGCCCTTACTGTCATCCTCTCCACGTACTTCTGCCGATTCCTGTTGTTTGTTGACCATGTTGACAACGTGAGAGGGCGGCGCCGCGGCGAGCGCACCAAAGCGTGCGGAGGACATCGGCGTTAACGATTTAGGAGACGGTGGGGCGGCGATGCGTGCGCTGAGGCGCAGCCACTCGTGGGAGGCGGAAGTAGGCGGCCCCACCGGCGCTGGTTTGGTTTTGGTGGCTGGATGAAGACAGGACTGAAGAAACACGACAGACTGTATAAGCAGCAGGAGTACTTAACAACCTTAACTGAAACCAGCAGGGGCACTTAACAACCAAAGCTGAAAGCAGTATGAGTACTTATACAGGTTCAACCGTACAAAGCACGCCTCGAACAGTGCTACTTTGCCTACAGTTAACCAAGGGTGAGGCCGCCAAGCCCCAGGACAAGGCCTAGGCGCCACCCCACGCATCCACAACCTTCTGAAAGCAGCTTCATCTCGCAACGTGGTCAATAAATAGGATATTCGCTTTAGAGCCATGGAAAAGTATGAACATAATCTTCTGTCCTATTCTCCAAGATGGACGGGCCTTCATTATTTGAGACCACCCATGAATAAGTATCTTTTCACCTCCGAGGGGAATTGAGTAGGTCGACATATACATCATGTTGTGACCAAGCGCAAGTCTGACCCGACCATGGTCAGGCATCTGTATAGGAACAATAGAACTCGGCAGTTCCTGTTTCAAGAAGATCACAGGTGTAAAACTGTGTATAAGCAATAGTTTATGAACAACATATATAACAAAAAACAGCTCGTACCATAAGTTTCTCGACATAGTTGGACCTGTTCAACGAGTACAGCAGTGGCACACATATCCCACGCTACCTTCCACCATTGAAACGCCCCACAAGGACCTCAAGACGATCAATAAAGTGTAGGAACTTGTGGATGTCGATCCAGTCAACTTCAGTGCCATTAGTAACAGTCGAGTTATTACAAAGTAACAAACGAGCAGACTGCTTAACTTTGAAAAAACCTACACGTGCCACCAATTATAAGAAAATATTAGTTAGAAGTAGCATCTTCGTGATAGATTCGTTGCTACTTCTAAAGTTAAATTGTGATTAGTTAGATAGAATAGGTGGATTAAGAAGTAATCGAGGCAACAAGCAAGAACCAGATACAAAACTAACATGGATGAACAATTGGAATGACGTCGGGGTGGAAGATCGCACTGAAGATGAGACCAGGTTCTGCTATTTCCATCAACATTCGTGCGCCAACTTTCAGTCTGTAACACTTGAGAAAGTTTATCCATGTTCGGCCATAAAAAAAGCTGCGATCCTCTTGGTTCATGAACCCAACTCGGAACTTATATCCATGGCTTGTCTTCACTGTGACCATTAAACTAGTGTATTCAGTTATGGCAAGGTCGAGCATCTTGAGTACATGTGTTCTGGCAGAGCAAATAATACACTGCAGGAAAAATAATATGAGAACACAACATGTTCAAAAAAACCCCACCCTCCCGGATAGAAAAGAGGATTCTAGGAACATACTGTGCGCGTTTCAAAATGCTGTGTTAGGATGAGAAGGAACAAGTGTGGCGTCTCGCCGAGGGCGCAGAAACCTGTAGGGTACTCGCACTTTGGGCACTGCAAATGAAACACACTAGATTTAGTAGGAAGAAAAATGCATCAACGGTGGCGGCTGCCATCCTAGGATTACCAGCGACCAAGGGGCTTGGGTTTATCGGGGATGGATGAAGAATTCGTACCTGGTTCTCCATGAGAAAACCCTATGCAATCACCGAGAGGGGGTTTTCTCTGAACAAGCAGACGAGGGAGAAGGGGATTCAGACCCAGTGAAATATTACCGCTTTGTCCGTCCAGCTTACTGCTAAAGCTAGAAAGGGGGGTTGTGATTTGATGGCTCATTGGGCATTACTGCGACGCTACGACCGGGGTGTGTCTACCGTGAAGTTGTGCACTCTAATTTGTGCATATGGCACGTGGACCCCGTTGCCGATTGCCCCACGTATCAGCGAAAGGAAGTAGAAAGACAAGAGTAACTAGTTACACATAAATATATTTTTTGACAGAGAGATACTCCCTCTGTAAACAAATATACAAATCTTTTATATCACAGGCTCACCTTACCGAGAAATATACTCCCTCTGCAACGCACGGGCATTATGGGGGTTCAACTTTTTTTATGGGGGTTCAGCTGAGAATATAATACTCAGATAGGCTCACGATTCTGGACTTTGGGCCGCAGGCCGACCCTGCATGTTTGGGGGCCCATGTGTTCTACCTCAGCGCTTTTCATATTGCAAGCGATCGGTACGGAACTGGTTTTAGATGCTGTCGCAAGGCGAATACACAAAATTGAATAAAGCACGGTAGCTGTTGGAATGAAATCGAACGACAGTTCCTAACCAGCAATCAGAGTTGCAATTCTATCAACGATATACCATGTGATAAATAATAGTGTTGTACTACTTATACACACAGGACACTTGTTTCACCATGCCAGATTATTGCATCAAAATCTCTCGGAGGATAGATCAGTTCGGCAGTTGCGTGCTGCTAATTTCAAAGTTGATTTGGACCAGCTCTCCTTGCCAAGAAAGTTCGATTTTGACATCATCCCCTACCGCAAGATATGATTTAGATTTGAACCTTGACCATCCTTTAGCATCAATCATCATGTGACCATCCTTTGTACTTACGGTATATTGAGCAGGTTCATTCACACCAAGGCTGCGCATGGTAAGAGAAACTTGGCCGCGGTCGCCCGGATTGTTGAACGACTCCCTCGTTGCTCTAGGAATTCTCTGTTTGCAAATAAGAAGACATACCCAAACAGTTAGATCAACACATTGAATCATGTGAAACAACATGGAAAGAAAAAAGAACGAAGCACTTGGGCGGCCAATGCTTACCAAGAAGGTGGACATGTCGGTTTTTGTAAGGACTTTGGTATATGAAGTGCGAACTGCAGCCCAGTCTGTTGCCGGTGCAACTGCACGGGCCGGAGCAGATGCAAGTGCAAGTGTTGGTGCAGGTGCTGAAGCCGCTGCTACTGCCGGAGATGGTGCTCCTTGTAGAGCTGGTGCCGGTGTCGGAGCAGGTGCCGGTGTCGATGCCCGATCCTCCGGTAGATCAGACTAATCCGCTGACGCGGTCGGTGCCCAATCCTCAGCTGGATCAGACTGAGCTGCTGCCGCTGTCAGTGCTAGAGCAACTGCCGGTGCTCAATCTGTGCAAGACAGCGGCGATCGTGTCTGGTCTGCTATGATCAGCTTTCTAACTTGACTAGGATCCGTGACCGTGATCCAGTTTTCTTCTTCATTTCTTTTAAACACGAGAAGGACTAATTGTGGCGTTTTTGTTAAACCAAACTGCAGTTCATCATAGGGATTCAGCTTGTACTCAGACAACAGACTGATCCAATTTTTTCCAGTAATATAAAGTGATGGACAGTGCCTTCGTTACTGACACGACATAAGAAGTGAAACCTGCAAAAATAGCCATCGTAGATCAAACCAAACGGTTTATTCTGTGATGAATGTCACATGGCAAAACCTGCATCATAAAATTGCAGGAAAAGAAAGAAAACATGACATTAAATCAATAAGATTTAGACAGTAAATCAATAAGATTTACTTGATGTGACACGAGTGAATCCTTACCAGGAAATCACTATGTTGAAGTACTAAACAGAAGATTGATCGTCCAACTACGCGTGGCATGTAGGGGCCCTGCCTACTCCCACAAGCAGGACAGTCCAAAGGTCGTGACAAATCGTATGGACTGAACATCCATGGGACTGGAAATCCTAGTGGGTGCGATAAACCCTACAATGCATACAGATATTGGAGTGTAACCATAATTGATAAACCGTCCTCACAAAACATATGATCTGGATACTTCAAAATATACAGACTTAATTGAGTGGACAGACATTAATATAGACCGTTCTCAGGACTGACCACACACCAAAAGTGGTAGTACTAATAAACAATACAGGGTTCACAAACACAAATCAAGTACTGAACAATAGTACTTACTACATACAAGCAAAGTTTCACTAACTAAACTCTGCAGACTATTTTTTGCCACCGACCAACGGGATGAACCCCGCATAACTGACTAGGCCATGGACTTCGTGTGAGATGTCTACACGCACCATCACCATCTTGTCAACCTTGGAGAACCTAACAGAGTGGTCTTTCCACTCATAAACATGATGATGAAGACAGGCCACAACAGATTTGTTGGGAAGCTTTACAAGAACCACACCCTTCGTAATCGAAGGCACAACCAGGAAATTGTTATGGTCAAGTACAGCCTCGAGAACACGCGTGACAACAATGCTACATGAAAACACTAATTCAGGACACGTGGCGACAAGGACACAGCAGCTGGATAGTTCAGCGGTAGAACTCATCATCAGGTCTTCCCGTTCACACGACATGACTTTGAGAACTTCATCTCCACCGCGGACCTGGTTCTAATTCAAACAGAAACCATATTTTATTACTACCTCCGTTCAGAAATATAAGATGATTTTCGATATTATACTCCATATATGACTACATATACGCACAGAAATGAGTGAACAAAGACACTAGAACATGTCTTCAAAGGCATGAGAGCAGAGGGATTACATGCAAAATCCATAACACAAGTTACCGAGGCAAATATACCCTCTTAAAAGGTAGCATTGATGTTCATAAAGTACTCCCTCCGTCCCAAAATTCTTGTCTTAGATTTGTCTAGATATGGATGTATCAAGTCACATTTTAGTATTAGATACATCTGTATCTAGATAAATCTAAGACAAGAAATTTGGGACAGAGGGAGTAGTTGAAAGTAATCTATAAGAAATCAGTGTCAACCTTTCGCATGTTTTGGTCAAAAGAGGAATTTAGAACCATCATTTGGCACACAAAAATCACATGCAAGATCACCCAGAAAGTTGTACTACTAGTACTAGTACTGCGTGTAGATGAAAAAACACGATCAAGATCGAGAAAAAGATCGTCAAGAAGAGATATTACCTGGACTTTCTTAATGAGGGATCCCGGAGAGGGGGGCTTAGACAGGGCGATGGCTTTGAGCTTGTCTGCGGTAATCTCGACGGGGTGCTTGCGCTTCTTCGTACCATGAGCCTCGACGGTTTTGGCCGGAGCCATAGACATCACTTCGGCCGGTGCTCCAGCGTCCATCAAGAAACTGTCAAATAGAAATAAAAGAAAAGAAACCATAATCACAAACCCAAAAGAAGAAAAGAGAGGGAGTTATAGGATCAGTCTCGGGGTTGCAAGACCGGGCCTTGGCCAGAATTAACACCATTGATGCGCTCACCTTTCCTTCTTTGGCAGAGAAGAACAATGGAAGAAGCAGGTCAGGGTTTTCTTGAAGAAATGAGGAACAAGATGAGGCAGAAGCGAGGGTTGGGTAGAGAGGAAGCTAAGAGAGAAGAGTGAAATGATGGTTGCTTCGTCCGTCTAACTTACTGCTGGAAAGGAGGGGGTTTTGTGATTTGACGACTCATTGGGCATTACTGCGGCGCTTAGATCGGGGTAGTCTACCATCACTCTACTACGGAGTAATTTAGTGCATGGCTGGTGGACCCCGATGCTGGCTGTCCCACACATCGGCGAAAGTGAGTAACTTAGTGCATGGCTGGAGGAGGATCCGCACGGTAGAGCGTGTCCACTGTTTTTCAAAAGAAAAACTGATTACAGCAAGCGTTTCCACTCTTACGACGGAGGAGTGCGAAACACGGCAGCCACTTGAACATACACGGTGCTCCTACTACTAGGCATGTGCAGTGGTTCATATGTTAGTACTACACAATCTTGTTGCTAGTGTAGTAAGATATGACGATAACAAATGATGTTGTGCGCATGTCAACTACTCCTATATGTGACAAATACACGAAGAGGAAACAACTATATTGAGATGAGAATGCAACCAAACACACCCACACGCTTTGTGCTACAGTGACTGATTTGCACCGTCTGAGTTTGATCCAACGGTGATGTTGCGCCGAGACATGGACATGCCCATGAGGGCGCCTAAACACCACCGAAGTCCCTCTGCTTCTCGAGGCGCATGACGTTGCTGATGCAGGGTGCAACCGCCCCAGAGCCCGCTCCTGGTCAACGGGAGCCAGCTCGTCAAAGACGACGTCCAATGGCACGAATGGATTCCGGTGACGGAGCCCTGAAAGGATTCGCCCGACAACGGCGACGGCAGCCCACAACCCCTCCTTGTCCAGCTCAGCCCCCACCATCGCGCGGAGACGGCTCAGCTCCTCGGAGATATAGGTGAAGAAGGAGACCAGGTCATGAAGCCGCAGCTCGTTGAAGTCGACCGGGTGGTCGAACGGGTTTAGCCCGACGGCCAGCATCGTCGCGCTGGCACGACGGTAGGCATCGCACAGCCGCAACACGTGTGTGGCAACTTGGTTCACCAAGTGGCTGAGGCGATCCTGGACCTCGTCAAGATCGGCCCGCTCGCGCTCCAGCCGGCTCCCCTGACGGCCTATCATATCTCCCGCTTTCTGCAGCAACGCCGCCAATGCCTCGAGCATCTTTGTGGTGGACGTCTGCCGCTTTTGAAGCTCCGTGGACTCCCGCACATAATGGAGGAGCATGGCACTCCTCTCCTCCTTGAGCTCACGGAGCTCCACGTCCTTGGCTCTGAGCTCCGCATCCTTGGCATGGAGCTCCTGTGCCAGGAGCCTCACCTCGGAGTGCGTGATCTGCTGTGCCGCCATGGCACCAGGTAGAAGCAATGGGGAGAGGAAGCAAAGGGGGCGAAATGGCTGAAAGGCAATGCAATCTACGGGAAGGCGGAGGGAGCGGGGAATCTTTTGGTTTTCACCACGGTAAAACACCAGTCGACGACTTCTCACATCAGGGAGCGGTGGGTTTTTATAGGCGGAGTCATCGTGACTAATTGCTGCCGCGCCTGCTCCCGTCAATAAAAAAATTAAAAATCCTGCCGCGCCTGCTCCCGTCAATCAAAAAAATAAAAATCCTGCCGCACCCAAACACCAGAGCAACGCCGCGGTGGATATTTATATTTACCTGCCGGCAAGTAGATAAAAATTGGGTGAAAAAACAAATGTGGCGGCGACCTAGCTAATCGGTCGAACTAGCCCAACTAGCTAGCCACCGTGCTTCACTGATGTACTCGGCGGGAAAGGTGGTCTTTCGTGATTTGACGACTCATTTACTTGCTTCGGCGCTATGATTGAGGAGGACCTAGAAAATGCGTGGTAGGGCGTCCCACGTCAGGAAGAATATATGTGTTCACCACCCGGGAGGACCCCGAAACCGCGTGGTAGGATGTGCCACGTCTCGGCACGGAGGAAAAATGTGCGTGTAAAAATATACTGTATCAGACGTAGTACCTATGGTTCGACCTCGGGACCTAGCCGGTCGGTCGAAAACACCCCACTAGCCACACAGCTTCATCATGCAAACGTGGCACGGAGGATAGATGTGGTTAGCTCCATCTCGACCAGCCACAACATCTCTTGTTCTAGGTGATTCTTCTATTTTCCAAGCTTTTTTTAGTTGTAATAACACCAGGGCAAGCTAGCGCCGCTCTTCGTGTGTGCCCGTGCAAAGGTTAGACGATGGAGAGAAGAGAGATTGAGATCGCAGATCTGGGACCCACCAGTAAGTGAGACAACGGTCATGCACGTGTTGACGAGGCACTCCCTCTACTCTACTCAACGAAAGTACTGTATAAATAAAATCAAGTTATGGGACAAAGCCAACAACCATTCGTTTTTTCAGGCTATCGACTTACGCTTTGTAGTCCAGGTTGCCAGTTCGAATCTCGTCTTTCAGATTTGTTAGTTTTAGGTCTAAATTTGATTAATGACAAGTGGGACCCCCGTGTGTTGTTCCGATATTTCAGTGTAGGATGGTTTTTTTGAACAAACACTTTGCATAGTTAGACAAGTAATGGCACGAGTAACACGTATTTTGCAAGTTTACGAACAAAAATGGCAGCGACATAGAATATCACATCCACCCCGCAGCTTAGATACTATGGTGATACGAGTTTTTACACCGTTGGAAGTGAGATCCAATGGCTTGGGAGTAGTCTTTGTAATTATGCGCAATTTCCAAACTCTCCAAAGGTTTTTTTTGCAAATAAAATATTCAGGCCTCGTGTGTGCCCCTGCATCTTCGATCCAACGGCTCCCCGGTGCTCATATTAGGTGCTCCCCGTAGCTTAATTACCCGCTACGGTGATGTGAGCATCTAGGTCGTATGATCAGTGATCAGATGGCACATGCGTAGTACTTGCACTTTCTGCGCATTTCCCAAACTCCATCAGCCGTATATTGCAAAAACATTCAAACATCCTATTGTGGGCCGTTAGATCTCAGTGAACTCGTATCACCATAGAATCTACGGTGCGGGAGCACCTCATACTCTCCCGTGCGAGAAAACATAAGGTGCTATCGCAGCTTGGATGCTACGGTGATACAAGCTTGGAGGTCGTTTGATCTGAGATCCAATGGCATCTGAGCAATCTTTGTGCTTGTAAGCAGTGGCCGAACTCTTTTGGGGCTTTTCTGCAAAAAACCATTCGAATCACCGAGGAGGTGTTGGGTCACAAATCCAACGCCTCCGAAGAGCTTGTATCACCAAAGCATCTAAGGTGTGGTAGCACATGATATTCTTACATACAGGAGAATATGATGTCCTCCTCATCTTAGATGCTACGGTGATATGAGCTTCGAGGTCGTTGGATATGGGATCAAAGGGCATCTAAGTAGTTTTTGTACAAATTGTGTGCAATTCTCAAACTCATCAAGGTTTCTTGTAGAAATATTAAGACACATCATGTGAGCTGCTATATCTCAGATCTACAAGCTCCAAGCAACTCGTATCAGCATATAGCATCTAAGGTATGGGGGCACATGCTATTCTCCCAGGGAGGAGGTGTGGGGGTGCACAACCAATCGGTGGCTGGGAGGGTGGGGACAAATATAATCTAAACAACCCTAAACAGAGCTCCATAATTTTATCTAAGGTCGAGGGGTTGACCCCCGACAATCATAGCTCCGCCTAAACAGAACATTTGCATGTACTATAGTAATAGACTTAATATTCATGTTTCAGTTTCATGTTCATTTTAAATATTGAACTGAGGACCATGGATGTCTTACATTTTACTCCCTTCATTCCCAAATATTAGTCTTTTTAGAGGCTTCAAATGGACTGGCACATACGGATGTATATAGACATATTTTAGAGTCTAGATTCACTCATTTTGCTTCGTATGTAGTCACTTGTTGAACTCTCTAAAAGACTAATATTTAGGAATAGAAGGAGTATTTTTGAATTCGTGTCATACATGCATGGTTTGGAAAAATAGATGCACTATACTTATTGGATTGTTGTTGTGTCCGTGCGTCTCTCTGTGTGTGTGTGTGTGTGTGTGGTCATATGCTTGATACATACAAAGTTTTCTCACCTCCATGTTGTTCATCTTTTAAATTTGAATTTGCATGGGAAAACTTACTAGGGATACCATGAAATGTGAAATCCACGTTGAGATCACTATATCACAAACTCACTCTAATTCAACAACTCGTCATAAATCAATTACCATGTTGAGATTAGTATTTGCAAGGAAAATACGGGTATTGTAATATACATAGATTCATTCGGCAATTTAAAAGGTTCCTTTCGTATTCTCGAATGGTAGGACCCAACGGCGTACTAGCCAGACCTTGGCTCGTGTTGATCCTAAAAAAAGCGGGCTCATGTCCTTCGGTGGCGTGCGTGGTACGCACATTAGGCAACCCCATTACCCCAACCAGTCAAGCCTCAGCGTTTCAAGTCGAAATATCCGGCGGCCAGAATTCCAGCCCTAGGAAATTCCCCTCATGTTCCCGGTCCATAATGACTACCGATGAACAACGGAGGGATGCTTTAGTAACCAGACAACGTTACCTACCGTGCCGAGCACGGTTCAATTCCCTCGGTCGCCGCTCGTCAAGGTCACCCGTCAACTGCATTGCCTAGTACTACTACTACTACTACTACTACTACTACTACTACTACTACTACTACTACTACTACACCAGGATGAGCACGGAATTGAGCCCGTTTGTTCCTGTCTAGTACTTGAGTTAATATATCAGGCAATGCACTGGTACAGAGGGATTATCCTTTTACTCGGCATATATAACTTGTCTAAAGTCTAACTAAGCAAAATGTTTGACCAAATCCTTTCTTAAGAAATACAACAGGATAGATGTACGACTTGAAAATTTATTGCATGATGCAGGTTATGATATTGTTTCGAATCCTGGATCTTAAATTTCTGAAAATCCAAAAGTGAGCATAAATTCTTGAAACTAAGCATGGTGACGTGATATGGCACAAATATTACTTCGTAAGTTTTTTCTTCAATTTGAGACAAGCTGCTTATGACAAGTTGCACAAATGAAGAGCCAAGGTATTTTGGAAGAAAGACCTGTCACATTAAGGCGAACGCTTTCACTATTGAAACCGTGGGCGTTTACGTGCCGCCAAGAGTCCCCGCTTCTCATCGGCAATCGGCAGGTGCCGTCCAAGCAAGCGTGTGAGTCGACGGGAGGGTGCGAGCAGACCGCTGTGCAGGCGAGCCCTTTTACCAGGCTCCGCCACCCACCGTCGTCCCAACTGCTCCCACTTTTATTGTCACCGGCGCCGCAGTTTAAAATCAACCCCGCACTACCCGGTACTCCCTCCTTTCCGGTTTATAGGGCTTATCTCAAAATATTAGTTTTTCCATTTTATAAGGCTCAATTTTGTTGTTTCCCATCACATGTTCAGATTCCAAGGTAAATTAAATCATTGCATGCAAGTATTAAGAGAAAATTGACCAATGCATGTAATTTATGCATGCATGCATTGCAATTAATGCATTGGCAAACATATTTATTTGAGAAAAACAAGAACATTAATTGGGTATTTTTGCAAACTACAAAAAGTATTCCACCACTCACATCTACCTTGGTTGGTGAGATTTTTGAATTGAGCCTTATAAACGGAAAAGTAGGGAGTATCGCTACAATCCTCTCTCTTCCTCTCCGATTCTCCTGTCGTCTACCTCCAACTAGCCTGACCTAAACGTATGCCATGCCGCATCACGATGGTCTGCCCTTAGTGTTCCAGTTTCTTGAGGAAGACACCCAACCGGAGTCTCAAGAACATAAGGCGCTTTGGGACAAGCTTGAATCGGCCTTGCGGGAAGACGTCGCACCTGTCCCCGCTCCTGTTCCGGCTCCCGTCGCCCCGACTGCGCCAACGCCCATCCCCGTGGCATTGATGGGCTGGGAGCCGCACATTGTTGCCGAGCTTGATCCCACAGGGTTCCACGAGGTGCCCGCCGACTTTCACGCGCCCGTGCACCTGCCAGCGCATGCGCCTGCGCGTGCACTGACACGCACGCCCGTGCCGGTGCCCGTGCACCTGCCAGCGCCAGCGCCTGCGCGTGCACTGACATGCGTGCCCGTGCTGGTGCCCGTACACACGAATGTCTCTGTTGCGTCGTTGACAGCGCATGTCCCCGCGCGGGTGCCAGTGCCCCCCTCAGCGACATGGATGGCCGCCGTCGACCGTTTTCTTGCACCAATGCCAGTCGCCTCCTCCCGCCAGTCGACTTGCTCCGAAGTCCAGAACATTTTGGCCTTCCTTGAAGCTAGGCCAACGTCCAGGAGTACGCCAACAACGGCGCACGACGCCGCCGTCGCCGTCGGTCAGTGGCCCGACGACACACAGAGCACGACAGAGAAGCCGCTTCCCACCGCGAGACGCCCCTGCCGCCGCCGCGTAATCTAAATTTGCCATGAAAAACGTTTGGATTGCCATGCTTAAAATCCGAACGTTTATCATTTCCGTTTATTTTATATCGATCGTCGTATAATTTAAAGTCGGAGTCAGACTGAACGAAATGTATGGTTTGATCGATTGAATGTTCTGCTAGAGCCATATCAAATTAAATATAAAACGTCATCAAGCCACATGTATTCCTTGTCATCCAATGACCTAGACTGCTTCAATGTCGAGCGCTCAACACGTTTAGTATGCAGTTAATTTCATGCCAAAAAAAGTGCTAATCACATGACAACACGCAAATAATATCCTAGTAGTTAATATCCGCATGCACTTAATATACATCCAAATTAACGTGCATTGCACGTACACACTGACTAGTGCTACTAGTACGTGAAACTGGTGCCGTGACTTGTGAACGCGTCCAGATATGGTCAATGACAACATGGCCCGCGAGTTCTCCCTGTTTGCCCGTGCATCTAAACGCAGAAGGGGAGGAGAGAGAGAGCACACATGGAACCCACCAGTAAGTGAAGACATGTAGATATATTTTGTGCGTGGGAGGAAGCAAGGTAAACCGATCACATAGGGTCGCCGTGCGATCAAAAGAGTGAGACGGGTTGGAGAGAGTGACCAAGATAGACGATGTGCGTGAGAGAGGATACAATGTGAATAGGTCGAATTGGGCTCAAACATGGTGATATATCGTTTGTTGTGCTATTTTGTAGGTCATATGTTTGAATCCATCCAAAAGTTTTCTCACTACCATGGTGTTCATCATATACATATGCATTTGTATTAAAAAAAGTAGCGTGGATACAGCGAAATGCGAAATCCACGTTAGAATTGGAGATCGCTACGTGACACACACTCTAATTCAAATAACTAACTACGTGACACACACTCTAATTCAAATAACTAATTATGCGAGACACACTCTAATCCATGTTAGCATGGGTACCGTTTTGATTTTTTTTTCAAATAACTCCTCATTAATTAATTTATAGTACTCCCTCTGTTCACTTTTATAAGACCTTGAAGACATTTCAGACAATGTGCAAAACAGTTCATTTTAAGTTGTTTGAAACGACTTACAAAAGTGAACGGATGGAGTATCTCGTTTCGAATGACTAATTATTGCAAGGAAAACACGGGCATGGTAATACATACAGATTTGTTTGCAAATGAAAGAAGATTCGTTTGCATTCTCAAACGTAGGCGCACCAGGCAAACCAGGGTCGTGTCATTGTGGACGCTTCTTCGGTGCCTTAAAGGCAACTGCCTTTGCGTCATTGACATGTGGGCCAGCCACCTGTTGGGCCCATATGTCATGGACACAAAGGCAGGTGCCATAAGGCACCGAAGCATAGTCCTGTCAGGGTGGTCGCGTGTGTCGGACGGACGCATAGCACCCAGCCACCCACCCCCCTCCCCCCCAAAAAAGGACGACGACAATATAAGTTCGCGCTTCCACATTTCGGATTGAAATATCTGGCGGCCCCAATTCCAGCCCTGCAAAATCTCTCTTCTCCACCGTCCCCTTCCGCGCCCAGATTGCTCAAATCCCTAATTCGCCGCCAACCCTCGAATCGCCCCTCGTCTCGTCTCTTTCCCCACCGTTCCCCAACTTTGTGCCGGAAGACGACGACGAAGACGACGGTCGCGCTTCACCACCGCACCGGAGCTACCTCATCTACGCCCTCGTCCACCGCACCGGGTGGTCCACCGACAATGTCGGCCGCCGCAACCGACGTGCCTCACAGACACCGAGTTCCACCGCATCAGGTGCGCTTCACCGACGCCGTCTCCCAGCTCATCGGGGCTACTTCACCGAGCACATCATCGCACCTCCGCCCCCCGAGGCCGTTGGGACTTCACCAACGGTCTCGTACACCGCATCATAGCGCTCCGCTGCCACTCAAGATCTGCATCCGTGTGCGGCCATCCAACGCCAGTGCATCACCCTCAACGGCTCTAAAGTGACCCGCACTCTAGCTAGGCGAGCATGCCCAAACGCTGGCCCGAACTAGGTATCCACACATCACTCCCTTGTGCACTGTTCCGACGATGTTTGGATATCATTTCACTGCTCTCTTAGCTTACATGCCTATGCAACTCTGACCTTAACTCTTATTTCTTCTGGAGATATCATCTGAAAGAAGAAAATCCATATTTTAGCGAGGCATGACGGCGCTACGGGATCCGGTACACATCTTGCACACCCGTATAACCTTGTAAGTATCTGTCCTCCGGTACAACATCAAGGTCGATTCCTCTTATTTGATCAACCATTCGCCGTGTCAAAAATGCAGAGGGGGATGCAAGGAGCACATGTACTGCACATCCAAGCAAGTGGTAACATGGACTTGTACATGGAACATCCCAAGCGCAAGCAGAGCTGCAGTGAGCCTGTACAATGAGCTAGTGTAAGTCCCTGCATTTCATTTAATTTGTACTGGCATTCGTGTATGATTTGTGTGCAGTTGCTGATACACAAATTCAAGTTACCAGGGGCGAACATTTAACTTAGAAAATACGAAGGCACTTGCACTCCGGAAATCAACATAACTTGAGAAATGTGAAGCTACATGCACTTTGAAAACCAGCTAATGATCCAAAGTAGTTCAGATTATAAACACTAAATGATGCAAGCACCAAAAACACAAAATGCAACATGGTGTACAAGGACTACAAACATGGTCTGTACCTGCTTGAATTATTCATTCTCTGGCTGAAAATATCAAAGTGTAATTGCACGTATAACCAGTGCGCAAACTGCATATCAATATATCTATCCTGCACAAGTATGCCAATAGTTTCAAACAACAGATTATAAAAGTATTTATGCTATGTTGTCATGATACGGGGACTTTCTGGTAGATGGCCTCGATGTTTCCTCAAGCTATGAAAATGCACTATAATTTGCTTGTCATCAATGCCTGCAAATCTCTGTCTCTCTCAACATAGTAGATCATCATTAGACACTAAATCCTTCAATGAGCTTGCAAAATGCTTGCATTAGATCCCTCATTAGACACTATATGTTCATCACCAGGAGCATGTAAAATGTTTGCATCAAATCCTTCATTAGCAGTCTGTTCATTAGACACTTCAGGCTCAAGAACAACATGAGCTTGTATGTTTGCACCGGAAACTTGATTAGATACATCAGATTCAGTCAGTTCAGTATTGATTGGGGGAGTTATAAAATAAGTAGAAATTGGTTTCATTTTCTCATAGATTCCCTACATACAAGCAGTTTTACAACACCGTCAGGTTTAACTATTGGCCAGAAATTGAAGAGTTGAATTAGATATAATCAGGGATGTGATGTACCTGCTCGTTGCGCGTGCTACTCTTGCAATTAGCGACTGCCCGTTTGCGCAAGCTCGATGCCATGCCAGTGCTGCCGCTGCTGCCTCCCACGCAGGCTACACCCAGGGTTGGATCTTCATCTTCTTGTCCTTCCGTTTGCTTGAAGCCCGGCGACCGCCCTCCAACGAGGGCGCGAGGAAGTGCTGTGTCGGCCTGTCCAGCGGCGTCTAGGTTAGGAGCGAACCAGACTGGAGGCTGGAGCGAATGAATTGGGATTTTTCCTACTGTCGATCGACATGGGAGGCGCTCGTTTGGGCCGCGAGCCTGCTATAGGGTCTGCCTTGCACTTATGTTATTGGCCCATCCAAATTGAAACATTTTTTTTCATTTTTTACATTGCCTGCTCGTGCGTTGGAATGAACAAAACTAGCGTGGGCCAACCTGGACGACTCAAACTAGGTGCACACTTTCCGGCCACTTGAGGCGGCCGCCCATACCAGCCCCTATGGTGGTGTCGCCCCTTTTTGCGTGTATGATTGGATAGTGAAAAATATTCTAGTGGCGCTTTTGATTTACCCACAGAATGGTTGAATTGTTTGTTTCTATGAACTGAGTTCGTCAATAATGTGAAGGATGCCAGTCTTTTCAACCTATTGTAGATTGCTTAGATCTCGATATGCCAAAAGTAATCGCATGAAATATGCAGTAAAATCCAGTGTGATGTGTTTGGCTACAACTAGTCTGACTACACGTCCTCATATAACATATCAAGGACGCACCATCTTACCGGATTAACCATTCGACTTACCCATGCAGTATGGGAAGAAAGAAGTATTGGGACTGTGTATCCAAGAAATTGATGCCATGGACTCCTTTGTACAACCATGTAAGCGAAAAAGAAGTTGCAGTGTGCCTGTACAAAGAACTAGCATAAGTTCAGTTACCTGCTTCTCGGAATTTTAGTTAGCCACTTATTGCAAAATTGTTCAATTACGTTGCTTGGCTTAATTTAGTTTGATACTGATTACATAATGGCACAACCTGTTAATCATATTGTAGACTGCGCCTATCTATGTGTTTGATACTTACTGTTAAGAATTACCTGTTTGCCTTAACTTAAATATCTACTTGTTTGTTTAACTGCTTTGCTGCTGCAACAGGGGGTTACAATGATGTTAATAACTACTTTTCAGCATCCAATTGAAACTCTTTAATTCCTTGTTTATTTAACTGGTTTGCTGTTATAACTCACAGTTGAGATGTTTTGCTAACTTCAACTTTTCTGAATCCAATCGGAACTTTAATGGCAAAACAGGTTAGCCCAAGATCAAAGAGCGAGGTCCCCATGGACGTTGCATCATCCCACAGTAGTGGCATCGGCCCAATCATGCATTATGAATTGCCAACTACTGATGCTCTAGAGGCTAAACTAGTGGTAGAAAGAGATTCTGCTTCTGCACTTAGAGATGAAGTTGACATGTTGAGGAAGCAAACGGCACAATCACAAGCAGTACTCAAGACAACCATTAAATATTTGGTGGATTTCAAAACGAAGCAAGCTGAAACTGACCAGATTGTTAAGGTCCTGAAGGAAAAAAGGAAATTAAATTCCTACTTGGTAAATCATAGGTGAAATGTTCTTTCCATAGTTGAATAACCTTTGTGTTGTCTGTTCATGTAATCAATCAAACCATTTGTTTTAGAGATCATGTAATAATTGTTTTTTTTGTAATTTTATTTGAGCACAAGTCTGTATTAATTGATAAGACTCGGAGACATTTCATTTGGATTGCTGTGCCAGACCTACAAATATGCCAATCGGGTTGAATGTGCATTCAGCAATACTAGTATAGATGGACCATAAGTGGCACGCATCGGAAAGGGCCAAGATGCTGGCTAAAAAAAGGATGCTGTTGTAGCAAAAAAAAGTACAGCGGCCTGGCTTATGTATGTTAGTTGATATTATTGATCCATATACTCTATAAGTGTTTATATGTCTGTTAGTTCCGTACATTCTTGGTTGATTGACTCGGTATTTGAATCTTGATACATCGCTTGTGTACATATCTAAATGGGAGTACACATTATGCTGCGTGTGACATTTGAGTTGGACATGAAGTGTTCCAAATATTTGAATTCACCTTAAACTGGATTCTAGTTTCTGAATTTGAGTATCGGCATTTGTAAACCATATTCATATATGACAGTGGAATACATCTTTGTCGTCCTTTTCAAGATATATAAAAACACATAGAATGATTTATAAAGATTCATATAGGAATACAAAATGGATTCGAATTTAGTTGCCAGGGTAAACGTGGATGCTTATTGTCCCAAAATTCGAAAGAAACAGCAAAATGTCCACTCCCACATCGGCTGCCCGAAGTCAAGTGTTTGGGAGATGGAAATTACTGTCTACCCATCACAGGGACAATCCATCGGCCCGATTTCCACTGCTCTAAATAGGGGTAGGTTAGTAACTTCAATTAGACGTGACACGACCGCCTCTGAGCCCGTTCCGACACGGTGGGCGTCAAACATGGGCGGCAAAACTCATTTGATTCAAGCTCGTCCAAAAGACCTCTGTTTCTCCCTCCATTCCCCATTCATACACGGTGGGAGGCAAAACAAACTCTCCTCGTCCGAAATAGATGTAGGCTAATACTTTAAATAGGGGCAGATGTGTAACTTCCATCAGACGTGACACAACCGTCCTACCTGTCAGCCCTGTTCATACACCGTGGGCGCCAACTATGGGAGGCAAAACACCCTCTCCTCGCCTGAAACCGGCAAATATTTGGGAGATGCAAGATTACCGTCCTATCCCCAACCGACGAGACGTCCAAATTTGAAACGGGGGATAAGTTCGTAACTTTCCCATATTTCAGGCAGGCGCGTCCCAAAAACATGGTTCCCCGTACCTCTCCCTCCATTTCCCATTCATACACCGTCCACGCTAGAACACCCCATTCCCACACCAGCCTCCGTCCGCCACCCCATCCATCGCCGCCGTCCTCCACCACATCCATCGCCACCGTCCTCCACCATGCCGGAGCGCCTACCAAGACCGCGTTGTCCACTGCCATTAGCTTAGTTTACGCATCGTGTATGTGAATATGCCCTGCCTATCCATTTTCAGTACATATTCCATCTGTCATCATGCCATATTTATCCATTCAAGTGATGTTCTTGTGTATCAGACGTTCAAAAGGAAGAGGGCGATTGCTGATCATGGAGGAGCACAGGCAAAGTATTTGGAAAAGGTAGTGGCACCTGATAAATCAAATAGCCCATTAGGTGTACTTGCAATATCACCTGACCCACAAAATACCCCAACTCTAGCAGACTCTAGCCCTACTACACTGGTCATTTCTGATGCCCCAACTCAGCAGACCTCAATAGCAGCAAACAGTATGATTATGCCAGTTGACATAGCACCAACCGTACGACGCAAAACCCCCATTCCAGCAAAGAGTACACCAAATCCAGTTGCCAAATCCCTTTTTGAACCAGAGAGAGCCCCAATTGCAGCAAATAGGACCCCTGTTCCATTTCTTCCCAGTTTAGAAGACGAAGCTTATGTTGTCGTTAGGAACTTTGTGCGCATCTTACCTTCATGGAAAGATTATATCGCAGACACAGAACAATTTCCAGTCTTCCTCCGCAACTTACGCGTAAGTAATGTACTAATGTTATTCATGGTCATTACTGCATATGTTTCTGCTGACAGAAGACACAAGATTTCATTCTTTTAAATAGGCGAGGCGCAAACTGGATTGTGATGACAAGCAAGGGTTGGTTGCACTTTTCAAGCACTCGTTGATGAAGTATCGTTCCTACGTGAGGCAAGCGCACTTCGATGGCGAGCCTCTGAACAAAATTTCTGTAAAGTCCGGTGCTACATTTATGCGACGGTGACTGGAATAATCTTGTTACACATTGGTCCCGGCTGCAGCGTAAGGTACTGTCTATGATATCACATCACAATTTGAACTACATTTCTGCATTTGCCTTAATGTCTCACTTGTACGAAAACTGTTAGAAGAAGAACATTCATTCTCAAGGGACCACAGAATCTCGCAACTATACTGCACACTGCATTGCTCTTGTGAGTACCTCTTGCCCTGTATGACCATATTTACTTTCATAGCTATTTGATTATGTAGCATCACTGCACATGTTAGCCTCGTAATCGTCCATTTGGTGGATATTATAAGATCCATATGGACTCTTACATAAATTTAGAATCAACCCAATGCTTTTGAAGAGGTTTAGCTCTGCAGTCCTCTTGTAAGGACTGAACGTGGTCTATCACTATACTTACATTAACAGCTACTCCCTCCGTCCCATAATATAAGAACGTTTTGTACAGTACACCGGTGTTCAAAACACTCTTGTATTATGGGAAGAGGGATTGGTTCATTTTGTAGCATTCTGCATCTTATCTCCCTCGCCCACCATTTACTAAAAAAGATCAGATCTATATTTAATCTTACCAACAAGTAGAATACATAGACAATGCCAGTGCAGAAGTGTAGCCCATTTCTCTTGTCAGTACATTTTGTCCTCTAACGCTTGTACTTCCAGGGATTGGTAGTTGATTATGTAGCATCAATCTGCATCTTATCTTCATTATCCTCTACCCCTTCCAGTATTATCATATCTATAATTACTCTCTACAAAATGTAGAGTACAGGCAATGCTTATGAAGAAGATTCTGTGCTGAAATTCTTGAGTTATCCTTCCCTTGACATGGAGAACGGCATTATAAAGCTGGTGTTAACTGTTAATGTAAGTCAGTCCTTCTAAAGCATTTATCCTCAACTGCTGTTTAATTTGCTCATACTCTCTATCGTTTACTGCTGTTTAGTTTGCTGTTTCTACCAAAATGCATGTTCGTAAGAACCATAAGTTCTAAGTTTTACTTGTAAAACCAAATTCCTTATTCATACCATGCACATTACTTAATACTCCCTATATGTATGCTTGTTTTTGTGGATCTATAATCCAGTGTGTGGTGAAGCAGCCCACGTTTGCACCTTGTCATCTCCTATTTTATCTTACTAATGTGGCTGATGATATGAACAACATGCCATGCACATTATCCAAAATAGATACAATGATTTTCTTTGCCCTTCATCTATGCTTGTTATGTTGACATGGTAATCCAGTAGTGTGGTGAAGCTCCCCGCATTATGAACAATGCCAAATTATGCTATTGATATTTTGAACATACTCTTTATTTTCTAATTTGAAATTTGATAGAATTGACAGAACAGTTATCATCTTTGTTTATACACATGGAAAACCTGTGATCTCTCTACTTTGTTTCAGGGTGATATGCCTGATGGCATGCACAAGTCTGTTGAAGGCTATGAGACAAACCCAACATATATTGCAGCAAAGAAGGCAAAACATCTTGAAGATAGCGAGACAAACCCAAAGTCTTGTCTTGATGCAGTGTTCAAGTTACTTGACACTAACAGTCAGACAAGCTCACAGAATTCGTTGTCTGAATCAGTTCGACTTCTTCAGTCCCAAGTTCTAGCAGAAAGGCATTCTGCAACTCAACTTCGACTTGAAGTCCTATCTCTAAGAAAGATTGCAAAGAACACCAATGAGAACCTCATTGCACAGCTACACCTGGAAGCTATGACCAACATGCTAGGTCGGTCTCACAGCCCTGCTTAGCAGCTTGCGCAGCAGTTCCCCCGCAAGGCTAACCTTTCTTGAACTGTCTTGGAAGTGGTCTCGGTTCAGTATTATTTTGTTACGCTGCAATGGTGCCCAGTTTTTGTAATCTTCTTCTACGCTGCGCTTTATGATCACTGGTGGCGAACTTCGATGCCCAGTGGATGTAATATACCTTAAACCCTTTATTGTATAGTGTAGGTTTATTCTAAGTTACTATGCCGTAATTTCTTTATTGTATAGAGTAGCTTTGTTCTTAATTCATACTAGTTACGCATCAGCATGAAATGAACCCCGACCCATGATTGTGCGAATCAAATCATGGGCTTTTAACAGGCCAAAATTGTCTCAGTCCTTGTTTGGCCCAATCAGATATCGGCTGCGAGCAGGTCGGATGCAAACAGGGCCGTAGTTAGGCCCAACTATATGACTGGCTTTTAACAGGCCGAAATTAATATAGGGCCGAAATGTTAAACGGTCCCTTAACAGGCTAAAACTAATATCAGGACGAATTACTAAGTGGGCCTTTAGCAAGTGGGCCCAAAAGCATAGTGTCCAGTTGACGGGCCGAATCTGACATGGGCCATAATTGAACCCAAAGCCTCTTAAAGGGTCGGACCTGATCTGGGCCATAATTTGGCCCAGAACGTGGTAGGCTTTTAACAGGCCGGATCTCATATGGGCCACTATTAGGCCCGGAGCGTGGCAGGCCATTAATGGACCGGATCAAATATGGGCCGACATTTAGCCCAAACATGGCAGCCAGTTAATGGGTCGGTCTACTAGGGTCCTCAAAATCTTGTGGGCCTACAGTTGGGCCGGCCTACTAGGGTCCTCAAAATCTTGTGGGCCTATAGCTGGGCCGGCCCATTAATGTCGGTGAAATCTTGTGGGCCTTTAGCTGGGCCGGCCCATTATGACCCGCAAGAATCTTGTGGGTTTTACCTAGGCCGACCCATTATGGCACACAAAAATCTTGTGGACCTTTACCTGGGCCAGCCCATTACGGCCCGCAAAATCTTGTGGGCCTTTAGCTGGGCCAGCCCATTACGGTCCGCAAAATCTCATGGGCCTTTAGCTGGGCCAGCCCATTATGGTCCACAAAATCTTGTGGGTCTTCAGTTGGGCCGGCCCATTTAAACTTGTTGGGCCGTGCCACGTGTCGACATATCATAGGTGCCTATCTGACCCACTGACGAGCTGACACGTGTTTCGTCCGGCCAATAAGAATTTTACACGTGGAAATTTCCCATTGGTCGAGGCTGTTAACGGGTTATCGGATCCAAAACCCGACCCGATAGCTTAATGGCGTTCCGTTACGGTGGATGCCACATGTCAGTCACCCTCGACGAGAGCACTTCTATGACACGCGATTTATCGTCATGGAAGTGGACACTTCCGTGATGATAATTTTCGTAATGTCATGGAACACTTCTACGACAGCACATGTATGACTATCTTGATTCTGTCATAAATTTGTCATGGATGTACATGCATGACAAAAAAACCGACCTATTGTGACAAACATGTATCATCACGAAAGTGTATTTTTTTGTAGTGTATGGGGCCTTAGCACGGCGACTTCCCCAACTGTCTAGTGCAACAAGGTTTTCCCGGCTTCGGCGAGGGAGGGGTGATGAGGGCGACGCGTCTTTGACTCGCTCCAATGCTTGTAGTCATCGCTAGGTGGTCCACGTACCTGGTTGTATTTTTTATTACCTCTGATGTTCTTTGTATTGTCATGATTGAAGATGAATAGATTGAAAGTTTCTCAGAAAAAAGAGATAACACGATGTTCAACAATTTTTTTTCGAACTCATCGACTCCAAAATCAATGATACTCTAGTCGGAATTCACACATGTCGATCCACAATACTATGCCCCTTGAGTTTCATCCAACAATGTATTAACGGAAATGGCCTGCCCTCAATTCTGTGATACAACATAGCAACACGTCTAGGCTATACAATGTGATGATTACCAAGTTGCAACATTGAGTGAATCAATGAATTGACTAACATGTAGAGAAACAAGAAGCAAAACTTACTATCCCTGGTGGTCTTCTCTTTGATTGTGTAATCACATTGCGATACTTCATGACGGAGTTGAAGATGGTGTACCATCGATGGGCTAGCAACTTCGCATTGCGTTTCATGGATCACATCCAAGTCATAGGAGCGCGAAGTGCTTTTGCACATGAAACCAAGAATGCATGTTTTGCCAAAAGGTCGAGCCCCATGTCTCATGCCTACAAAGTCTATAGATAGGACTAAACACGCATCGCACACCAGCTCATCCTCCATCACCAAGTACCCCACCATCATGCTTACTCTAGGAAACAACGAGAAGGTCAAAAGAAAGCTCAGTGGCATTTGGTCGAACACCTGTTGGGTGTAGTGTCCGCCATGGACATCATCGGCAGGGGCGGAGGGTACTTGGCTGTAGATGGATCCAGGGTGAACGACGGCGTAGTCTAACATGGGCAGGCACATGGTTTGGGTTACGGGACCGGCAATGCCTGGGCGGCGGCTGGAGAGGTACAAAGGTGGCAGCGGGCGAGGAGGGTGCACATGCTGAGAAAGCGGGAAGCACGGGCGGAGTGGAAGAAATGTGGTCCAAGAGGGGATTTGAGTGGGGCTAGGGGTACCGGAGTCCTACGTGGTGAGGTCCGGACGCCCGCACCCCCTCCCCCCAGTTTGTGTATGCGTCACACAATCCCAGATTCATCTATTCAACCAACACATAGAACCTCAAAGAGTGCCCCAAAGTTTCTATCGGAGAATCACGACGAAAACATGTGCCAACCCTTATGCATAGGTTCATGGGCGGAACCCGCAAGTTGATCACCAAAACATACATCAAGTGAATCACGTGATATCCCGTTGTCACCACAGATACGCACGACAAGACATACATCAAGTGTTCTCAAATCTTTAAATACTCAATCCGATAAGATAACTTCAAAGGGAAAACTCAATCCATTACAAGAGAGTAGAGGGGGGAAGAAACATCATAGGATCCAAATATAATAGCAAAGCTCGCGATACATCAAGATCGTATCACCTCAAGAACACGAGAGAGAGATAGATCAAACACATAGCTACTGGTACATACCCTCAGCCCCGAGGGAGAATGTGACGCCCCAAGACCCACGCTTCAGATGCCTTCCATGTTTTCCGAGTTTCGTCGGGTGATTTGTTTTGTCTGTTGCATTCATTTTTGCATCATGTGCATTGCATCATGTCATCATGTCATCTTGCCATTTCATTTTAAAAAACTCAAATAAATAAATTGCATAGATCTTTCAATCTATTTAAATCAAGGTATATTCACAATGGTGATTTCTCTTTATAACATATATCCTCCCAATATTTAAGGGAGCTATTATAAAATATTCCATTAATTTTGAATTAAACATAACACACGTGCAAACAATCACATGCCTTTCTTCTTCGAGTTGATCTCCAAACCTTGCCGAAAATTATTTCTTCATTTTTTGAGGCTCCTCCAAAAGTCTCAACATTTTTGGACCCTCCCAAACCTCACTTCCTATTCAAATCACTTGGAATTAATTTCAAATGAGTTTGAATTCAACTTCAACCGCGTGCCCACTTCTATTTTTGCGGGAACAAGCTCATTTTTGCAAGTCTGGGGAAATTATCCCTATGCGCAAAATCCTTCCCTAACCCTCTCCTTCTTTTCCCTTTCTCGATTTTCTTTTCTGCTAATGGATATAAGAGAAGAAGGGAGAGAGAGAGAGAGAAGCCCAGCCTAGGCCGGCCTGCTAGGCCCAGCCGCCCCACCAGCTTCTCTAACCCTAGGCCCGACCAAAACCTCACCTCGTCCTCTCCCTCGCTCTCCTCGATCTCTCTCTCTTGCCGCCAGAGCCTCTGACCCAATCCCCATCTCTCTCCCTCTCCTTGCTCGCACACAGGGCCGCAGCTCCCCGCGCCCGTTCTCCAGCGCCATCATGCTCACAGGGGGGAGCGAGAGCTCCTCGCACTCGATCCCCATGGCTACCTCGCGCGAGTCCCAACTGCGCCTCGTCCTGTCCCCGTCCCTCCAGTGCCGCCGTCGCCCCGCCTCCGTTCGGCTCCCTCATCGGAGGCCGCCGCCGCGGCCCTGCCGGACATCGGCGACCCGGAGCGCCGCGCCTCCACCCCTGCCATGGGCACCGCGAGTTCGTCCCCGCCACCTTGCACCTGCCTTGGTCGTGCCTCCCTCTGCTGCCACCCAAGCCCCTTGCCTCGCACCTCTGATTCTCCTCACGTCGCCCGAAGCACTCCCGCGCCGCCAGTGGAGGCCAACTCCGGAGACTCCACTGCTGCACCTTCGGTCGCTGCCGTCCAGGACGACCCCAAGCTCCTGCTGCAGTCGCTGCCCGAGCCGTCCTCTCTGGCCAACTCTGCCGCGCCACGCCTCGCCCCCTTCCTCTGCTCCCTTTCGGCCTCCTCCTCATCGCTACCATAGCCACAAGCCGACGCTTGCTTCGCCACCCCATCACCCGTCCTGTGCCCGCGGTCGCGCAGCACCATCTTTGCTACCTCTATGCGCCTGTGGCCCTTGTTGGACCGAACGCCTCCGGCCCCAATCCGTCAAGTACTGATACGTCTCCAACGTATCTACTTTTCCAAACACTTTTGCCCTTGTTTTGGACTCTAACTTGCATGATTTGAATGGAACTAACTCGGACTGACGTTGTTTTCAGCAGAATTACCATGGTGTTATTTATGTGCAGGAGCAAACGTTCTCGGAATGACCTGAAACTTCACGGAGCCACTTTTTAGAAAATAAGAAAAATACCTGAAAAAGATGACAGCTAGGGGCCCACCACCTTGCCACGAGGGTGGGGGGCACGCCCCCTACCTCGTGGGCCCCCTGTTGCCTCTCCGAGTCCAACTCCACCTCCATATATTGAGTTTCGGGGAGAAAAAAATCAGGGATAAGAAATCACTGCGTTTTACGATACGGAGCCACCGCCAAGCCCTAAAACCTCTCGGGAGGGCTGATCTGGAGTCCGTTCGGGGCTCCGGAGAGGGGAATCCGTCGCCATCGTCATCATCAACCATCCGCCATCACCAATTTCATGATGCTCACCGCCGTGCATGAGTAATTCCATCGTAGGCTTGCTGAATGGTGATGGGTTGGATGGGATCTATCATGTAATCGAGTTAATTTTGTTAGGGTTTGATCCCTAGTGTCCACTATGTTCTGAGATTGATGTTGCTATGACTTTGCTATGCTTAATGCTTGTCACTAGGGCCCGAGTGCCATGATTTCATATCTGAACCTATTATGTTTTCATCAATATACGAGGGTTCTTGATCCTATCTTGCAAGTCTATAGTCACCTATTATATGCTATGATCCATTAACCCTAAAGTGACAATAATCGGGATACTTACCGGTGATGACCGTAGTTTGAGGAGTTCATGTATTCACCATGTGTTAATGCTTTGTTCCGGTTCTCTATTAAAAGGAGGCCTTAATATCCCTTAGTTTCTGTAAGGACCCCGCTGCCACGGGAGGGTAGGACAAAAGATGTCATGCAAGTTCTTTTCCATAAGCATGTATGACTATATTCGGAATACATGCCTACATTATATCAATGAACTGGAGCTAGTTCTGTGTCACCCTAGGTTATGACTGTTACATGATGAACCGCATCCGGCATAATTCTTCATCACTGATCCATTGCCTACGAGCTTTCCATATATTGTTCTCCGCTTATTTACTTTCCCGTTGCTATTGCTATCATCACTACAAAATACCAAAAACATTACTTTTACTACGGTTACCTTTTGTTACCGTTATCACTACTATCATATTACTTTGCTACTAAACACTTTGCTGCAGATATTAAGTTTCCAGGTGTGGTTGAATTGACAACTCAGCTGCTAATACTTGAGAATATTATTTGGCTCCCCTCGTGTCGAATCAATAAATTTGGGTTGAATACTCTACCCTCGAAAACTGTTGCGATCCCCTATATACTTGTGGGTTATCAAGACTATTTTTTGGCGCCGTTGCCGGGGAGCATAGCTCTATTCTTTGAGTCACTTGGGATATATATCTGCTTATCATTATGAAGAACTTGAGAGATCCCAAAACCAAGATCTATCCCTCAACTACGAGAGGAGGTAAGGAACTGCCATCTAGCTCTGCACTTGATTCACCTTCTGTTATGAGTAAGCTTGCGGCACCTACACCCGCTTCTGCTATTCATTCTGATATGTCGGATGTTATTGATGATGCCACTTCTGCTATGCATGATACTTATGATGAAACTACCTCTATGCCTGATACTACTATGCCACTTAGTGATTTTCTTGATGAACAACTTGCTAGGGCTAGAGAGATTGAAAATATTGAATCTGATGATACTAATGAAAGTGATGATGGAGAATCACTTATTATTCCTAAGGGTTATGTCTTTGATCAAGAAGCTTCCTTGGCTATTTTAGCGTGCCAAAATAGAACTAAACTCAAAAGGTTATTAGCTAAATGGAGTAAGCAATCTTTAAATGCTAGAATGAAACCTGACCCTGCTTTTGCTACTTCACCTATCTTTGTTACTGATAAGGATTATGAATTCTCTATTGATCCTGATATAATTACTTTGGTTGAATCTGATCCTTTTCATGGTTATGAATCTGAAACTGTTGTGGCACATCTTACTAAATTGAATGATATAGCCACCCTGTTCACTAAAGATGATATAGCCACCCTTTTCACTGTTGTGGCAAAGAAATGTATGAAAGAAAAAGGTATTAAAGCTGAAGATGTTAAGAATTTACCTCCTATTGAAGAAATACATGGTCTTAATTTACCGCCTATTGAAGAAACATATGATCTTAATCCATTACCTATTGAAGAAACTCATGGTCTTCATAACCCGACACATGTAGTAAAGGTAAATTCTCTCTATATGTATGATAAAGCTGAAATCTCATTTACTAAGTTTGCTAGCCCATGCTTAGATGAGTTTGATAAATTTATGGCTAAGCAAGAAGACTTTAATGCTTATTTTGGTAGACTATTGAAATACAATTAAAATATCCTTGAACACTTGGGTGATTATATGGAAAATGTCAAAAGTGAACTTAAACTTATTAGTAAACATGCTTCTATGGTTACCACTCAAGTAGAACAAGTACTTAAAGCTCAAAATGATTTGCTCAATGAATTGAATAGTAAGAATAATGATAATGCTGTTAGAGTTATGACTAGAGGCGGTAGAATGACTCAGGAACCTTTGTATCCTGAAGGCCATCCTAAGAGAATTGAGCAAGATTCTCAGAGAAATAACATAGATGCACCTAGTTCTTCTAAAAAGAAGAAAAAGGAAAATGATAGGACTTTGCATGCTTCTAGTGAACCTATTACTGAAACACCTGAGAATCCAAATGATATTTCTATTTCTGATGCTGAAACTCAATCTGGTAATGAACCTGAAACTTGTGGTAATGTTAATGATAATGTTCATGATGATGACCAACCTAGTAATGATAATGATATAGAAATTGAACCTGGTGTTGATCTTGATAACCCACAATCAAAGAATCAACGTTATGATAAAAAAGACTTTGTTGCTAGGAAACATGGTGAAGAAAGAGAACCATGGGTTCAGAAACCCAAGCCTTTTCCTCCCAAACCATCCAAGAAAAAGGATGATGAGGATTTTGAGCGCTTTGCTGAAATGATTAGACCTATCTTTTTGCGTATGCGATTAACTGATATGCTTAAAACAAATCCTTATGCTAAGTACATGAAAGATATTATTACAAATAAAAGAAAGATACCGGAAGCTGAAATTTCCACCATGCTTGCTAATTATACTTTTAAGGGCGGTATGCCAAAGAAACTTGGAGATCTAGGAGTACCCACTATACCATGCTCCATTAAAAGAAACTATGTTAAAACTGCTTTATGTGATCTTGGAGCCGGTGTTAGTGTTATGCCTCTCTCTTTATATCGTAGACTTGATTTGAATAAGTTGACACCTACTGAAATATCTTTGCAAATGGATGATAAATCAACTGCTATACCTATCGGTATTTGTGAGGATGTGCCTGTTGTAGTTGCAAACGTTACTATTTTAACGGACTTTGTTATTCTTGATATTCCCGAGGACGATGGTATGTCTATTATTCTTGGAAGACCCTTTTTGAATACTGCAGGGGCTGTTATTGATTGCACTAAAGGCAATGACACTTTTCATGCTAATGGCAATGAGCATACGGTACACTTTCCGAGGAAACAACCTCAAGTTCATAGTATCAACTCTATTGGGAAAATGACATCAATTATATTTGGAGGTTTTGAATTTCCTCTTCCTACTCTCAAGAAGAAATATGATATTCTTATTATTGGGGATGTGCATATCCCCGTTGAGGTAACAAAGTGTTATTCAAAATTTCTCTGGTTCCATGTTATTCAGAATGAGTTCGCTAACAAGACTTGATCAACCTTGTTAGTGGATTCCTTTTGATGATCATGAGATGGACGAAACTGGAAGGCACAACCTTCTGTGCCCCACTTTTACTTTCTGTTATTTATATTAAATAAAATAAAAAAATTATTTTTCTGTCGGTTATCTGATTATCCGTGCAATATAAAATACCTTGAAAATAAAAGTTCTCCAAATGCCCTGAAATTTAAATATGATTTTTTCTAGAATATTTGAGGATTTATGGAACTGAGAACACACCAGGGGGGTCAACCACCTGCCCACGAGGGTGGAGGGCACACCCACCCCTCTAGGGCGCGCCCCCCTGCCTCGTGGGCCCATGGTGGCCCTCCTCCACTTATTCCTGCACCCACACACTTCATCTTCCTCCCACAAACACGAATATCCAGCTCAAGCACGAGTTCTAGCTCATCTTGCTGCCATTTTTGATCTCCTTGCTCAAAGCACCTCTCACAAAACTGCTTGGGGAGATTGTTCCTTGGTATGTGACTCCTCCATTGGTCCAATTAGTTTTTGTTCTAGTGCTTTATTCATTGCAAATTTGTGTTGCTTAGGTGACCCTGTTCTTGAGCTTGCATGTCAAATTTATATGGTCAAAAGTAGTTTTAATGCATGATATAGGCCCTAGGCACTTGCAGGAGTAGTTGATATCAATATTATTGAGTTTGGTTTACTTTTATTTTGAAGTTACTAAAAAAATTCAGAATTTTTCAGAGGAAGAAATATGCTTGGGAAAATGTTCCAAGGTGGTTCTTCAAGGAAGCAAGGACCTAGGCTTGCAATGCATGATGCTGATGAAGAGCCACCAAGAGACACTCCAGTGCGTCCTTGTGAATGGCCTTCTGAGAACTTTATGGATTGAGCAGGAATTAAGGAAGAATTTAACACATATTTGCGTAATGCTGATCTTGTGAGCTTCGAGGAAGAGAAGTGCAACCAGTATCACTATCTCACCAGTACCTTTGTGAGGAGGTTTGAATTTTCAACTTCACGTAATTCTCCAAATGTCCCGTTTGATCTTTATGATAAATCTTACACTATGGACTTAGAGGACTTTACCACTACTTGCAAACTTCCACAATGGGGTAGTATAAGGGATCCTCGCAAATCTGAATTTAGAGATTTTCTTGCTAGCATAATTGTGGGAGAATCTAGAGATATTACACAAGCTACCATAGGGAGCATTCACTTTCCTGCTATACATTATTTTGCTCTCTTCATAGGTAGATGCATAAACGGTAAAGATGAGGCGTGTCACATGTGTGTCCCTGACCTCAGTATTCTTAGGAGTGCTGTGTTAGGAGACAAATCATATAATTAGGGAGCCATTGTTGCACGTAGGTTGCATCTTAATAGACTTAATGGAGATTTCTTTGGTGGAATTTATGCAACCCGCATAGCTAATTTTCTTGGTATAGCCATACGCGAAGATGATATTGAATTACCTCTTGCTTATCTAGATTTTAATTCTATGGTTCACCACCAGTTTGTTGAGAGGAACGAATCACCTCTCCAGTATTGACTAATCTTTGACAGACGACGTGCTGTCCGTATTACCCTCCCTGCTCCTGCCTTCTTTGATTATCAGACAAGAGGAGGATATACTATTACCAGAGAGGAGGCAGATGAGTATGAGAGGAGAGAGGAGGCCGCTCGTCGCCACGATGCAGCACAGCAGGCGATAGCTGCTGCATCGCAGTACGACCCCAGCTACTATTATGGATATCCGCCAGGCCAGCCGTGGCCATAGACCAACTTAGGCCAAAAGCCTAAGCTTGGGGGAGTACGTATTTCCCACTGACATTACATTTATTTTCACACACTCATTGCTAGATGTCGGTGCTCATACTTTTTCATTGTATCATCCATGCTAGTTTATTTTCCTTTTTATGCTTTCTTCTTGTGTGTTTAATAAACCTTAAGAAAAACCAAAAAAATAGTTGTAGCTTTTAGTCAATTTACTTTCCATGCTTGTAGTAGTAATTAAAAAGAAAACCCAAAAACATTTCATGTTCTTCTTTTGCTTGTTGGGAGCTTTCCCGTGTAAATGGTTCTATTTCTTTACTTTTCTTTGGGGGTCGATAGGAGAAGACCATAATTAAATTGTTGGAGTGGCTCTTATATGCATTATTGTTGATCTGACAAAAGAGCCCGTATTGCCTTGTCTTCTCATATTTATTGAATGCTTGCAGATTCCAACTTAGTCCAATGCACTTTCGCTATTATTATTATTATTCACATCATTCGATCATGCAAGTGAAAGGCAATTATGATGTTATATGACGGACTGGCTGAGATGAGAAAAGTTGGTATGAACTCGACCTCTTTTGTTTTTGTAAATATGATTAGTTCATCGTTCCTGATTCAGCCTATTGTGAATAAACAATTAGAGATCATAGTTTCTTGTGCCATGCTTGATTAGCTATGAGTTATATGGTTTACCTTGCGTGCCAACATGCTATTAAAATGGTTATGATGTTGTATGATAGGGTGGTATCCTCCTCTGAATGATTTAAGTGACTTGACTTGGCACATGTTCACGCATGTAGTTGAAACAAAATCAACATAGCCTTCACGATATTTATGTTCATGGTGGATTATATCCTACTCATGCTTGCATTCGGTGTTGATTAATTTTAATGCATGTTCATGACTGTTGTCGCTCTCTAGCTGGTCGCTTCCCAGTCTTTTGCTAGCCTTCACCTGTACTAAGTGGGAATACTGCTTGTGCATCCAATCCCTTAAACCCCAAAGTTATTCCACAAGAGTCCACTATACCTACCCATATACGGTATCTACCTGCCGTTCCAAGTAAATTTGTATGTGCCAAACTCTAAACCTTCAAATAAATATCATGTTTTGTATGCTCGAATAGCTCATGTATCAACTAGGGTTGTCTGTATCTTCCATGTTAGGCGGGTTATTCTCAAGAGGAGTGGACTCCGCTCCTCACTCACGAGATAAATGGCTGGTCACCGGGATGCCCAGTCCCATGCTTTATGCAAACTAAATCAAAATAATTGCAAACAAAACTCCCCCTGGGACTCTTGTTAGTTGGAGGCACTCGTTGTTTCGAGCAAGCCATGGATTGATGCTTGTTGGTGGAAGGGGGAGTATAAACTTTACCATTCTGTTTGGGAACCGCCTATAATGTGTGTAGCATGGAATATATCACCATCTCTTGGTTGTTATGTTGACAATGAGAGTACACTGCTCAAAATATTATTCACCTCTGTTTCAAAACCGAGCTCTGGCACCTCTATGAATCCCTACTTCCCTCTACGAAGAGCCTATCTATTTACTTTTATGTTGAGTCATCATCCTCTTATTAAAAAGCACCAGTTCAAGAGCACTGCTGTCATTTGCATTCATTAATGTTAGTTTACATTCAGTATGACTTGACTGGATCTCTTTTATCATGAATTACAATGTCTAGTCAGTCCTTGGTCTTTAAAGGTGCTCTGCATTTATGTTTTGCGGTCTCATAAAGGGCTAGCGAGATACCATCTTGTTATATCATATTATGATTGTTTTGAGAAAGTGTTGTCATCCGGGATTTATTATTATGCCTCGCTAGTTGATTATGCCATTGATATGAGTAAACTTGAGACCTATGCGTTATTGTGAATGTGGTTAGTTATAATCTTTGCTGAAAACTTGAATGCTGGCTTTACATATTTATAACAACAAGAGCAAACAGAGTTTGTAAAAGTTTTTCTTTATCACTTTCAGTTTATCAACTGAATTGCTTCAGGACAAGCAAAGGTTTAAGCTTGGGGGAGTTGATACGTCTCCAACATATCTACTTTTCCAAACACTTTTGCCCTTGTTTTGGACTCTAACTTGCATTATTTGAATGGAACTAACCCGGACTGACGCTGTTTTCAGCAGAATTACCATGGTGTTATTTATGTGTAGGAGCAAACGTTCTTGGAATGACTTGAAACTTCACGGAGCCACTTTTCAGAAAATAAGAAAAATACCTGTAAAAGATGAAGGCCAGGGGCCCACCACCTTGCCACGAGGGTGGGGGGCGCGCCCCCCTACCTCATGGTCCCCCTGTTGCCTCTCCGACTCCAACTCCACCTCCATATATTGAGTTTCGGGGAGAAAAAAAATCAGGGAGAAGAAATCATCGCGTTTTACAATACGGAGCCGCCGCCAAGCCCAAAAACCTCTCAGGAGGGCTGATCTGGAGTCTGTTCGGGGCTCGAGAGAGGGGAATCCGTCGCCATCGTCATCATCAACCATCCTCCATCACCAATTTCATGATGCTCACCGCGTGCGTGAGTAATTCCATCGTAGGCTTGCTGGACGGTGATGGGTTGGATGGGATCTATCATGTAATCGAGTTAGTTTTGTTAGGGTTTGATCCCTAGTGTCCACTATGTTCTATTGATGTTGCTATGACTTTGCTATGCTTAATGCTTGTCACTAGGGCCCGAGTGCCATGATTTCAGATCTGAACCTATTATGTTTTCATCAATATATGAGTGTTCTTGATCCTATCTTGCAAGTCTATAGTCACCTATTATGTGTTATGATCCGTTAACCCTGAAGTGACAATAATCGGGATACTTACCAGTGATGACCGTAGTTTGAGGAGTTCATGTATTCATCATGTGTTAATGCTTTGTTCCGGTTCTCTATTAAAAGGAGGCCTTAATATCCCTTAGTTTCCGTAAGGTCCCCGCTGCCACGGGAGGTAGGACAAAAGATGTCATGCAAGTTCTTTTCCATAAGCACGTATGACTATATTCGGAATACATGCCTACATTATATCAATGAACTGGAGCTAGTTCTGTGTCACCCTAGGTTATGACTGTTACATGATGAACCACATCCGGCATAATTCTCCATCACTGATCCATTGCCTATGAGCTTTCCATATATTGTTCTCCGCTTATTTACTTTCTCGTTGCTATTGCTATCATCACTACAAAATACCAAAAACATTACTTTTACTACTGTTACCTTTTGTTACCATTATCACTACTATCATATTACTTTCCTACTAAACACTTTGTTACAGATATTAAGTTTCCAGGTGTGGTTGAATTGACAACTCAGCTGCTAATACCTGAGAATATTATTTGGCTCCCCTTGTGTCGAATCAATAAATTTGGGTTGAATACTCTACCCTCAAAAACTATTCGATCCCCTATACTTGTGGGTTATCAAGTACCCTGGAGCTCACTTGGACACCAAGTACAATGATGAATCGCGAAGACCCTAGCTGCGCCAAGTTCCTCTTCGACCAACGTACAACTACCGGCGCATTCCTCAAGTCCGACTACAACGTGAACAACTACCGTCGACCCTCGAAGACCCCGTGGACGTCAAGTTCCTCGTTGTGACCCTAAACATCTATGAAATGTGTACCTCTAGCGCCGTATTCGGAATTGCCAAGACCGCCAAGTACCCCGACGCCCGATGCCTAGAACGACTACCGTCATGGTGGATCCTATAAGACCAAGGGTACAACTACCATCGACATGGATTCGTCAAGTTCCTCGATGACCGCGTACCACTACCGCTCCCCGAACATGAACGACTACTTCCTCTTCGACTCGTGAACCACTACTTCCTCTATGAACCCGAACCGCTCCGAGAATGCACCCTTGGAAGGTATAACCGCCGGAACGACACCCGTGGACGAATGCTTGTGATGTGTAGTATGAGATGCCCGTGTTTGCACCATGTCCGAATTGATCCTTGCATGTTCCTCGTTTCCTTACCACCGTCATGTGGGACACCCGGTAACCGGGAGCACCCCACCATCTCTTGCTTGTACCACACATCCGCACACTTCTCTTTTGCGTCGGTATCTCAATTGAGTTGCCAGAACCAGAACGTTGTCGTGGCACCATTTTCGTTATCGTCGCCGTGGCACCCTTTCTTTTCACCACGGTGACAAATGCTTCATAATGCTCATGTCAACTTTTAAAAAAATGTATAAACTTACAAATGTCAGCCGCATCATGATAACAACATCTAGAATGTTTAAAATTGTTGTTTGCTTTAAATTGCTAAATGCATATGGGGATTTACCGGAATTGTTGTTTGTTCCGGCCTCATTTAAACTTGTTTAGATAGAGGTTTCACTTTTGCGTCTTCTCTTGCCATGTTAACAACATTTAATATTGTTGGGTACCTAAACGGGAGAGAACTAAGTAATTGATGTGGTGTTCCGTCCATATGCAACCCGTTGCATATTGAGCTCCACTTAATTTGTAGTTTTGGTTGTTGCACTTTGCCATGTCATGCATATTTAAACCGGACATGCATCATACTTGGTTGTGCATCATGCCATGTTGATGTGATGGTTGTTTACTATGTTGCTTGCTTCTTTCCGGGTTGCCTCTCGCGTTAGCTTCGGTTTTGTTCCGGAGTTGTGAGGATTCGTTCATCTACGTCTGTTTGTCTTCTTCATGGACTCGTTCTTCTTCCTTGCGGGATCTCAGGCAAGATGACCATACCCTCGAAATAACTTCTATCTTTACTTGCTAGTTGTTCGCTCTATTGCTATGCCGCGACACCTACCACCTACCATATCATGCCTCCCATATTGCCATGTCAAGCCTCTAACCCACCTTTCCTAGCAAACCGTTGTTTGGCTATGTCACCGCTTTTGCTCAGCCCCTCTTATAGCGTTGCCAGTTGCAGGTGAAGCTGAAGTTTGTTCCATGTTGGAACATGGTTATTATTGGGATATCATTATTATATCTTATTTACTTTAATGCATCTATATACTTGGTAAAGGGTGGAAGGCTTGGCCTTATGCCTGGTGTTTTGTTCCACTCTTGCCGCCCTCCCTAGTTTCCGTCATACCGGTTTTATGTTCCTTGATTTTGCGTTTCTTACGCGGTTGGGTGTTATGGGAACCCCTTGACAGTTCGCTTTGAATAAAACTCCTCCAGCAAGGCCCAACGTTGGTTTTAGCATTTGCCACCTAAGCCTTTTTCCCTTGGGTTCTGCAGACTCAAGGGTCATCTTTATTTTAAACCCCCCTGGGCCAGTGCTCCTCTGAGTGTTGGTCCAAAACGGGCAGCCCGCGGGGCCACCTCGTGGCAACTCGAGGGTTGGTTTTACTCGTAGCTTGACCTATCCGGTGTGCCCTGAGAACGAGATACGTGCGACTCCCATCAGGATTTGTCGGCACATCGGGCGGCTTTGCTGGTCTTGTTTTACCATTGTCGAAATGTCTTGTAACCGGGATTCCGAGACTGATCGGGTCTTCCCGCTAGAGGGAATATCCTTCGTTGACAGTGAGAGCTTGTGATGGGCTAAGTTGGGACACCCCTGCAGGGTTTTGCTCTTTCGAAAGCCGTGCCCACGGTTATGGGCAGATGGGAATTTGTTAATATCCAGTTGTAGAGAATTTGAAACTTAACTTAATTAAAATGAATCAACCGCGTGTGTAGTCGTGATGGTCTCTTCCCGGTGGAGTCCGGGAAGTGAACACGGTTCTTGTGTTATGTTTGAACGTAAGTAGTTTTAGGATCACTTCTCAATCACTTCTAGTTCACGACCGCTGCATTGCTTCTCTTCTCGCTCTTATTTGTGTGTGTTAGCCACCATATATGCTTAGTGCTTGCTGCAGCTCCACCTCACTACCTTCTCCTACCCATAAGCTTAAATAGTCTTGATCTCGCGGGTGTGAGATTGCTGAGTCCTCGTGACTCACAGATACTTCCAAACAATTGCAGGTGCCGATGATACCAGTGCAGGTGACGCAACCCAGCTCAAGTGGGAGCTCGGTGAAGATCGTGTTCGTTGTGTTGTTTCGTTTTCCAGTTGATCAGTAGTGGAGCCCAGTCGAGGCGATCAGGGATCCAGCATTAGGGGTGGTCTTCTTTTATTTTGGTTCCGTAGTCGGACCTTGACTGTATTCTGGATGATGTAATGCTATATTTATGTATTGTGTGAAGTGGCGATTGTAAGCCAACTCTTTATCCCTCTCTTATTCAGTACATGGGATGTGTGAAGATTACCCCTCTTGCGACATGCCTACTATGCGGTTATGCCTCTAAGTCGTGCTCTGACATGTGGGAGATATAGCCGCATCGTGGGTGATACAAGTTGGTAATCAGAGCCTTCCCCAACTTAGGAGCCCCCTGCTTGATCGAATCGCTGACGTTGTTGAGTCTAGAAAAATGTTTTGAGTCTTAGGATTATATATATCAGAGAGTAGGATTATTTTTCCTCCTCAGTCCCTTCGTCGCTCTGGTGAGGCCTCCTGACGGAGAGTTTTGACTCTTCTCTCCTCAAATTTCACTAAAAAGTTTAGGATCACGCGGGTATCTTGGAATCGTTCCAATGGTTTTGTGACGAGAACATTGTTCTTGGTGCCTCCTGACATTTAGGGGTTGTGGCAGTGTCCCGGGGAGTTGAGCTCCGAGGTGTTGTCGTCACAATTTTATCATTGAAATTCTAGAATACCTGAGTTCGCCGACATCGAAAATCTCTTTTATGCAGTTGTTGGTGAGGTAACCTCGACGCCACCCAGTACTGGGGCGGGAGTTCAGGAGTATTGCCATAACTTGTATAATGGATGCTTTTCTAAGGTTGAGGTAAATGATTTCCGAAGGTTTCTTGGTTATGTGTTGAAGGATGGATACAGCTGGATGTAGGATTTGCTAGTTTTGGGTGAGATATTATGCTTCCCTGTATCCCCAACACCTGATTGCATAACAGAAAAGTTTTGGGAGTTTATAAGTGGGAACTCAAGTAGCTCCTAGAATATCTTTCCAACAGACACATGATACGATATGGGATCTATCATATGTTTGTTTTCGGCTTATTTTGCAAGCCAATCCTTTGTTTTGTTTTTGTTGTGGTATTCGAGTTGCTTCGAAGTCAAATGTTGATTCCATACTTTTCCTAAGCGGTGTTCTCATATTCCTATGTGAATACAAATCCTTCTTGATCTTCGAGTTTGCCATCTCAATTTCTTCTGAACCGGTGTGTCTCTCTTCAAGTGGATCCAATCTTTTTCAACATCCGCAAGATCAACTCAAGTCTTCTCAACGTTGTTTGTTTCATCTGTCCAAGTTGTCTTTGTTTTCCCGCCCTCCCACCCTTTTTATTCAAGGACTAAGATTTCTTAATCAAGTATCCATCTTATTGATGTGAAGTCTCTCCATTCTTTTCCGTCAATGTTCTTATCCGGTGATTCTCAAGAAGATACTAACGGAGCTTCAAGTTCATCATTCTCCATTCTTTTCTTCTCTGGTGGATTCAATTCAAGCCTTCAGTGTTGATAATATTCCTTTTCCTCCTTTCAAATTCTCTCTCATGCCGGTGGACCTTTTTATCACTCACCTCTCACTATTCTTTTGTTCCGGAGTGCTAAAGATATCTCAGAAGAATTGTGTTTCCACTCTGCATTCGTTCAGGCTCTTTTGAGGATGTTATCTCATTCAAGCCATTCAATTCAACCGGCGCAATCTTCCTTTAAATCGTTCAACGGTGTATCTTTTGAGTGGGCCCTAACCCACAGGTCTTTTCCCAGAATCTCACCTGACTCTTCTAATTTTTTCCTGGAGCTATTCTCAAATCTTTCAAAGTTTGGCGTAAGAATGAATTATCATCAGTCAAATTTCTTTCTCCAAGATCTTTCAAATTCTTTCATCATTGGTTCAACCTTTCTAATTTTCATTCTGGAGTACCTCAACAATTCATGGTGATGTTTCTAATCGTCATTCTCAACATTTGAAGACCGAAGAAGAGTTTCTCTTAAATCTCGCTCCATTCTCTTCAAGATTCTTGGTTCTAGCTTGATGCCATCCTCTCAAAATTGTTTTTTTCGATTGTGAGAATTCTTTTCACCCATCCGGAGCATTTCAGGAGTCTTTTCAGTTTGATTCTCCGAAGGCCATCATTTCGGAAGATTTATTCATTCTCAGCTTTCAGCTCTCGTTTCACAAATCATATCGGTGCATCATTCAAGTATTCTCTTATCAGCTCGTGATCTCTTCGTTCTCTTGTATCAAATTCCCTCAAGTATCTTCATTCGTTTTTTTTTCAATTCTACCCGGTGATTTGTGCCTTTGCTACTCTCTTTTTCAATTCTTGCGGTGGTTTGCTCAAGATTCTCTTCCAATGCTATTGTATCAATTCATTCATTCTTCCCAATCCTACCGGTGGTTCGCAGAAGATCTTCCCAAGTTTGCGCAATATCTATCTGAATCCTTTCTACAAGAATGAGTAGTATGCCAAATCCGTTGCTTATCATCAAATTAAGTTGATGAAGGATAAACATACAATAAATCTTATTCTTGTTTTCTTTGAGGTGATTCAATTCTTTTCTTCCGGAGTTCCAAGTTTCCACTTTATCTCGTCACGAAGCTCCATCTAAATCATCGCAAGGCTATACCTTGTGTTTTCAACTTCTCTTTCCCTTTTCGTTTGATCATTCTTTTATTACCGGAGTTCTTCGAGAGTTTCTTCATGGTGGCTCATCAAGGATTTAATTCCTTCTTGAAGCGTCCATCGAGATTCTGTTCAGAGGAGCTCAAGTATTCTTCATCTTGCATTTCGAAGTGAAATTCTTTCTATCTTATCTTTTTCAGGTGGTGTTATGTCTTTCTTGACATTTTCCCTTCATGTTTCATGATTCACAAGTTTCCAAAGAGTGACATATTTAAATCCATCAATCTGTTCATTAGAGTTATCTTGGTATAGATTTCACCTAAAGCCTTCCATTGGGAATGTTGCCATTATGGTGCTTATCTATGATCCAATTTCCGCTTCTCATCTCGATGAAGGAGTTTTCATCTCCTTGTTGATCTCAATCCAATTGATTGATTTCGTTAGTGGCTGGTCTTCACCTCATAATTTGGGCATGTTTTCCTTAAGACCATTAGAAATCAAATCTTTTGTTGTTGGTTTTCCAACAACTCCGTTCGACCATTCTCCTAAAGTTGCTTCTTCAAGCTCATTTGGGGCAGAAGTTGGCATTACCTTCTCCATTTTTTTTATTCCAATGATATAACTTCTATTCTTTCGTTCCAGAGGCATAGCGATGTTGCTCTCTTCACTCATCATCCCATTTTTGTCAAAGATCATTGTCAGGACCCCGATTCCAAGCCACATCGATCTAGCCGGTAACACCTCATATCACTTTGCGGCCTCACGCACGGAATCCCACGGGTGTCGTCTTACCATGGCCCGGGACCGTTGCGCCTTTTGGCTCATGTATATGATAGTGTGGCTAGCATCCATATGACAGAGAAGCCGGGCCAACATGGCTAGTCGTGAATCCAAAGCGGCACAGACCTATGGAGACAGGCATACATGAATCACATCGAGCATGTCGGTCATCAGCGAGTGATTCCGGGCTGTAGCACTGGGCTAACAGGACTCCGGGGAACCCGGGCTGTAGCAGGCTAGGCAGGACTCCGGATATCACCGCGTGACATTTCCCCGAAGGAACAGACATAGGAACGAAGTGAAACACATGCCGGCCAGTCAAGTGTCCTGAGCAGTAGTGCTGGGCTAGCAGGACTCCGGTGAACCGGGCTGTAGCGGACTACTATGGCTCGAGGGACACTAGACTACATTTCCCCATAAGAAAGGCTGCCAAGGATAAACAACTAGATTGTCGGATCCCACTCATACCAAGCATTTCAATCATACACACAATATGCCCGATATGAGTACATACAACATGGCATCACAACAAAACTCTACAACTCAAGTACTTTATTTAAAGGCTCCAGAGAGCCATACATAACATGTTCATACAGATAGGGGTCACATGACCTGACACTCAAGTCATACAATCATACAAGCACAAGCGGAAGCAACTAGTCTGAGTACAGAAACTAGAAAGAAAGAAGGCTTCTCGAAGCCTGATTATCTACATAGGGCCCTTCATGGCCAGGATCACCACCTGGGTGGCTAGTCACTCGTCGATGTCAAGGTCTACATAGAACCCATCGTAGGGGGCGGTGCTGTCGTCTGAAAACGGTAATTAAGCAAACATGAGTACAAAGGTACTCAGCAAGTCTTACAACAGAACCTACTATACATGCTTATTCTCAAGAAGGTGGTGGGGTTATTGCAGCAAGCCAGCTTTGACTCTTGGCTAAGCTATCCTATGGAACTTCACCAGTAAAATAGTTTTCGCACATGAGTCCACTACTCACCAACACAATACTCCACCGGGGATCCTCCCTCGTCATCCTACGAGAGGGCCATTCTCGGTACTCACACTTATCTTGAGTCTTTTAGTAGTATCCATTAACTTGTCTATGAACTGTATAGGCAACCAAGTAGTCCTTTACCGCGGACGCGGCTATTCGAATAGTTTTATACCCTGCAGGGGTGTACTTCATCGTACACGCTTTCACCACTTACCGTCGTTTACACGACATGTACTCGGCAACCTTCAAGCGGAAGCCCAGCGAGGGTGTCGGCCACGGCCTACCTAAACACTTAAGTCTCTAGTCCAGGTTTATCGCCTATCCAGGTTCCATCCGCAGGGAGTCTGGCCGAGGTTTCCACATACGGCCCCGAACGATGTGAACAGGGTTCCCGAGACACCAAACGGGTGACTCGGTACATCGTGCCATGGTGTATCTACCGCAACATAGCCCACCCCTAGGGTCAGCGCTACGCACGGCCGCCAACACATAACCTACAAGCACCAGAAACTATTTGCAACTCCTGGACAGAGTACTAGGGTGATTAAGAAGCCGAGAGGGTCCATTGGTTTCGGGCCCAATGTACGGTAGTAACTGCATCTTAAATCACACATACAGATCTCAGTTCTTATGGACGGCCTCAATGAAACAACCCACCATGTACTCCTACATGGCCTCTCATCGATACCTTTACCAAAACATGTTCAACACATTCCTCATATTACCGACATAATCATATCACTCTAGCCCATCACCCAAATGAACCAGACCCGACACAACTCTAAGCATAGCAGGCATAGAAAGGTAGGAATCACATACATGGCTCAATCAACTCCTACACATGCTAGTGGGTTTCATCTAGTTACCGTGCCAATGACAGGTCATGCAGAGGATAAGGGTTCAACTACCGTAGCACACAGCAATTTGAATCGCGATGTCTTAATGCAGTAAACAAGAGCAGAAGCGAGAACATGGGTCGTATTGGAATGATCAATGGGTTGCTTGCCTGTTGTAGAGGTAGTAGGGTACTGCCCTTCAGACGGATACTCGGGGTTATCCTCGGAGGCAGAACCTACCACGAAAGACACACCGAAACATAATCAACACATGGCAATATGCAACAATATGATGCATGCTATGGCATGGCAAGATGAAAGTGTTTTGGCCTAATGCAAGCTAAAACAGAAGGGAATGAACTCATTTGAATCAAAGATTCAAATATTAGCTCATTAAACATGGCCTTATTAGTGCATTACCTTATTCTGCTTAAACAGCAAGGTTAACTTGTTTTTTCATGCATGAAACCATTACACATGGATAGATTGAATTTTTCTGATCATTTTTCATATATAGATATTTGCATTTGGAGCTATGGTTGATTTTCTATGATTTTTAGAAGTTTTGACTATTTTCTGGAATTTCCTATTAAAGAATAAATCCAGAAATTGAATTAATGCGTCAGCATGACATAGGTGTGACGTCAGCGGTCAACTGGGTCGGCCAGGTCAAACTTGACTGCTGGGCCCTCTCTGTCAGTGACACAACTAGTTAACAGAATTAGATTAACATTAATTAGCTGTCAGTGGGGCCTGGGCCCACATGTTAGTGACTGAACTAATTAAATTTAGTTAAAACTAATCCTAACCTAATTAGAAGACCGGCCCCACCTGTCATAGACTCAGGAGGGGTCTACCTGGGCCCACACAGGGGTCAAACTAAGTCAAACTCGCTGGCGTTTAGCCGCCGGCGAGGCCAGACGCGGCGGAGGGCTGCGGGTTTCGCGCTCCGGCAACCAAAACGACGGCGGAGAGCATCTACGCATAGCTGGGAGCAAGCCGCATCGAGTGGTGGCAGTGGGTGGAGCTAGGGTGGCCGGAAACGTCACCGGCGACGACCTTGGCGGCCGCCGGAGTTCGGGCGAGGCTGAAACCGAGGCTGCGGGGCACGGCGAGGCGCGTGGAATGGTGCTACGGGCTCCTGCGGGTGCGGTGAGTGCGTTAGTCGCAATGGTGTGGCCGGTGGGTGGACGGAGACACGTCGGTGACGAGCTCGGCGGCGGCGGGTGCTCGGGTGAGCGTGGTACGGTGCACACGGTGCAGGAGGGGGTTAATGGAGAGGGGGAGGACAGAGCTGGGCTCACGGCGGTCGCGTAGAGATGGACGGCGCCGTCGGGGACGAGCTGATGCGGTGGCGATGACGAAGAGGATCTCCGGCGATGGCGGAGTCGGGCGAGGTTGTTGTAGAGGCTTCGGGGCAAGCGAGCGCTCGAGGCTCGGCTTGCTCGAAGGAGTGGAGGGCGGCGGAGCTTCCGGACAGGGTGGCTCGGCGCGGGGACGACGGAGAGCGCGACTACGGCGGTGAGACGGCGACAGGTGCGTCGGCCATGGTGCGGGAGAGCGAGGAAGAGAGGCAGGCGGCGAGTGAGGTGTCCGCGGGGTCGGGGCGGCGACGTGGAGCCTATCCAGCGTCCAGGCGCGTGACGCGGCAAGCTGCTGGCGCCGTGGCGAGCTCGCGCCCGCCGGCGTCAGCTCTCTGCCTGCTTGGCTGAGACGAAGCAGCTGGCTGGCATGGGCCAGCACAGCGCTGGGCCGCCAGGTGGGCCGCCTAATGGGCTGCGGCCAGGTAAGTTCTCTCCCTCTCTTTTAATTTCTGTTTTTCTATTTTTATTTATTCTGTAACTGTTGGGCTTTATTAAAAATACTAAAACGTTTCCAAAAATCCTAAAAATAATTGTGGGCTCTGTTTAGAATATTTCCAACAGCCCACACTTATAACCATAATTATTTGAGCATTTAAATTATTTTATAGCATTTAAATGCCCAAATTCAAATACTTACGAATTAATTCAATGACCTTCTGTTGACCTTGAAAATTGTGCACCAATTTTGCCAGAGGTTCTAAGCCAAGAAAAAGAGAGTGAACTTTTTAGAAGGGCATTTCAGGTTCATTGAAAATAATTTTAGTAAACCCTAGTTGTTTCCAGGGGGTGCTGGGGGTTCTGTCTTCCCCATTTCAAGTTTAAGAGGAATTTAAACATGATGCACACTCTAATGCTTGAACTAACTAGGGTGTGACAATCATGTTCTTTCCTTTAGCTTATCCATCTAACCGGAGTGTCGTGCCCTCTTTTCAAGTTCTTCCCATTTTGTCAAGTTTTGCCTCCCTTCTCAACCGGAGTGCCGTATGAAATCTTTCTTACCCCTTGTGCCATTCTTTCAATAGTCCCGGAGGTAGTGTGTTTTTGATTTCATCAAGTGTCCTCTCATCTTGTCAAGTTCATGTTGAATTCCTTCCATTTACAGTCGAAGTTATGTCCAAATTATATCATTCTTATTCCTTCTCTATCATGTTTTAACCGGGGTGTTGTGGCTATCATTCCTCTTCTAACCGGAGTCTCATCCAAGTGCTTTCGTTTTGCCAAGCTCATATTCTTTACCTTCCTTTTCCAACCGGAGTGTTGTCGTAATTGATCCTTATCGTTCCTTGTACATCTCATTTCAACCGCAGTGCTTGCATGTACTTCTTGCCCATTGCAACCCTTTTCTTATGTCTATCAACCTACAAAGTTCCCGTAATGTTCCTTGTTCCTCTTTTCTAATGGAGTGATTTCAACTTTGTTCATCTTCCTCGTATTCTTTCTTTCAATTTGTTCAACCTCTCAAGGTTCTTTGGTTTCACTCATTTGTCAAAGAAGCAACTTAGTTTTACTTCTTCTCTCCCTCTTCCGTTTCTCTCCGGTGTCATCCTAGATCTCGGGACAAGATCCTCTTGTAGTGGTGGAGTGTTGTGACGCCCCAAGACCGACGCTTCAAATGCCTTCCATGTTTTCCGAGTTTCGTCGGGTGATTTGTTTTGTCTGTTGCATTCATCTTTGCATCGTGTGCATTGCATCATGTCATCATGCCATCTTGCCATTTCATTTAAAAAACTCAAATAAATAAATTGCATAGATCTTTCGATCTATTTAAATCGAGGGATATTCACAATGGTGATTTCTCTTTATAACATATATCCTCCCAATATTTTAGGGAGCTATTATAAAATATTCCATTAATTTCGAATTAAACATAACACACGTGCAAATAACCCCATGCCTTTCTGCTTCGAGTTGATCTCCAAACCTTGCCGAAAATTCTTTCTTCATTTTTTGAGGCTCCTCCAAATCCCAAACCTCACTTCCTATTCAAATCATTTGGAATTAATTTCAAACGAGTTTGAATTCAACTTCAACCGCGTGCCTGATACGTCTCCGTCGTATCTACTTTTCCAAACACTTTTGCCCTTGTTTTGGACTCTAACTTGTATGATTTGAATGGAACTAACCCGAACTGACGCTGTTTTCAGCAGAATTGCCATGATGTTGTTTTATGTGCAGAAAACAAAAGTTCTCGAAATGACCTGAAACTCCACGGAATATCTTACAATAAATAATAAAAAATCCTCACCAAATATGAAGACCAGGGGGCCCACACCCTTCTCACAAGGGTGGGGGCGCGCCCCCTACCTTGTGGGCCCCCTGGAAACCCCCTGACTCCAACTCCAACTCTATATAATTGCTTTCGGGAAGAAAAAAAGAGGAGAGAATAAATCATCGCGTTTTACGATACGGAGTCCCCGCCAAGCCCTAAAACCTCTCGGGAGGGCTGATCTAGAGTCCGTTCGTGGCTCCAGAGAGGGGGATTCGTCGCCGTCGTCATCATCAACCATCCTCCATCACCAATTTCATGATGCTCACCGCCGTGCATGAGTAATTCCATCGTAGGCTTGCTAGACGGTGATGGGTTGGATGAGATTCACCATGTAATCGAGTTAGTTTTGTTAGGGTTTGATCCCTAGTATCCACTATGTTCTGAGATTGATGTTGCTATGACTTTGCTATGCTTAATGCTTGTCACTAGGGCCTGAGTGCCATGATTTCAGATCTGAACCTATTATGTTTTAACCAATATATGAGAGTTCTTGATCCTATCTTGCAAGTCTATAGTCACCTATTATGTGTTATGATCCGTTAACCCCGAAGTGACAATAATCGGGATACTTACCGGTGATGACCGTAGTTTGAGGAGTTCATGTATTCACTATGTGCTAATGCTTTGTTCCAGTTCTCTATTAAAAGGAGGCCTTAATATCCCTTAGTTTCCATTAGGACCCCGCTGCCACGGGAGGGTAGGACAAAAGATGTCATGCAAGTTCTTTTCCATAAGCACGCATGACTATATTCAGAATACATGCCTACATTACATTGACGAATTGGAGCTAGTTCTGTGTCACCCTATGTTATGGCTGTTACATGATGAACTGCATCCGGCATAATTACCCATCATTGATCCAATGCCTACGAGCTTTCCATATACTGGTTTACGCTTATTTACGTTCCCGTTGCTATTGTTACAATCACTGCAAAATACCAAAAACATTACTTTGCTTTCATTACGCTTTTGTTACCATTACCATCACTATCATATTACTTTGCTACTAAACACTTTGCTACAGATACTAAGTTTCCAGGTGTGGTTGAATTGACAACTCAGTTGCTAATAGTTGAGAATATTCTTTGGCTCCCCTTGTGTCGAATCAATAAATTTGGGTTGAATACTCTACCCTCGATAGCTGTTGCGATCCCCTATACTTGTGGGTTAAAAAGACTAATTTCTCACGCCGTTGCCGGGGAGCATAGCTCTATTATTTGAGTCACTTGGGATTTATATCTGCTGGACACTATGAAGAATTTGAAAGACGCTAAGACAAAAATTTATCCCTCAACTTCGAGGGGAGGTAAGGAACTGCCATCTGGCTCTACACTTGATTCACCTTCTGTTATGAGTAAGCTTGCGACACCTAAACCTGCTTCTGCTATTTGTTCTGATATGTCGCATGTTATTGATGATGCTACTTCTGCTATACATGATACTTATGATGAAACTACCTCTATGTCTGATACTACTATGCCACTTAGTGATTTTCTCGAGGAACGACTTGCTAGGGCTAGAGAGATTGAAAATATTGAATCTGATTATGAAGAAGAAAGTGATGATGAAGAATCACTTGTTATTCCTGAGGGTTATTTATTTGATCAAGATGCTTCTTTAGCTATTTTAGCTTGCAAAGATAGATATGAACTCAAAAGGTTATTAGCTAAATGGAATAAGCAATCTCTAAATGCTAGGATGAGACCTGACCCTGCTTTTGCTACTTCACCTATTTGTGTTGCTGATAAGGATTATGAATTCTTTGTTGATCCTGATATTATTACTTTGGTTGAATCTGATCCTTTTCATGGTTATGAATCTGAAACTGTTGTGGCACATCTTACTAAATTAAATGATATAGCCACCCTTTTCACTAATGATGAGAGATCTCGCTACTTTTATATCCTTAAAATATTTCCGTTCTCATTAAAGGGTGATGCTAAAATATGGTTTAATTCTCTTGATCCTGGTTGTGTGCGTAGTCCCCAGGATATGATCTATTACTTCTCTGCTAAATATTTCCCTGCTCATAAGAAACAAGCTGCTTTAAAGGAAATATACAACTTTGTGCAAATTAAAGAAGAGAGTCTCCCACAAGCTCGGGGGAGGCTTCTCAAGTTACTTAATGCTTTGCCTGATCATCCTCTTAAGAAAAATGAAATACTTGATATCTTTTATAATGGACTAACCGATGCTTACAAAGATTACTTGGATAGTTGTGCTGGTTCTCTTTTCAGGGAAAGAACACCGGATGAAGCTGAAATCTTATTGAATAATATGTTGACAAATGAAAATAATTGGGCACCTCCTGAGCCAGCTCCTGAGCTAGCTCCTGCTCCAATTAATGATTCTATTCCTAAACCAACTCCAAAGAAGAGGGGTATTCTCTTTCTCAGTCCTGAAGATATGCAAGAGGCAAAGAAATCCATGAAAGAAAAAGGTATTAAAGCTGAAGATGTTAAGAATTTACCTCCTATTGAAGAAATACATGGTCTTAATTTACCGCCTATTGAAGAAACATATGATCTTGATCCTTTACTTATTGAAGAACCTCCAGACCTCGATAACCCGACATAGGTAGTAAAGGTAAATTCTCTCTATAGATATGATAAAGCTGAAATCCCTCCTACTAAAATTACTAGTCAATGCTTGGATGAGTTTGATAATTTTATGTTTAAGCAAGAAGACTTCAATGCTTATTTTGGTAGACAATTAAAACAAGATGCTGATATGATTAAATACTTGGGTGATTATATGGCTAATATTAGAGGTGAACTTAAATTTGTTAGCAAACATGCTTCTATGGTTACCACTCAAGTAGAACAAGTACTTAAAGCTCAAAAAGAATTGCTCAATGAGATGAATAGTAAAAAAATGATTATGCTGTTAAAGTGGCTACTAGAACTAGTAGAATGACTCAGGAACCTTTGTATCCTGAAGGCCACCCTAAGAGAATTGAGCAAGATTCTCAAAGAAATAAAATTGATGCACCTAGTTCTTCTAAAAGGAAGAAAAAGAAAAATTATAGAACTGTGCAAACTTCTAGTGAACCTATTGCTGAACCACCTGATAATCCAAATGATATTTCTATTCCTGATGTTGAAACTCAATCTAGTAATGAACATGAACCTAATGAAAATGTTAATGATGATGTTCATAATAATGCTCAACCTTGTAATGATAAGGATGTAGAAATTGAACCTGCTGTTGATCTTGATAACCCACAATCAAAGAATCAATGTTATGATAAGAAATACTTTGTTGCTAGGAAACATGGTAAAGAAAGAGAGCCTTGGGTTCCGAAACCCATGCCTTTTCCTCCCAAACCATCCAAGAAAAAGGATGATGAGGATTTTGAGCGCTTTGCTGAAATGATTAGACCTATCTTTTTGCGTATGCGATTGACTGATATCCTTAAAACAAATCCTTATGCTAAGTACATGAAAGATATTATTACAAATAAAAGAAAGATACCAGAAGCTGAAATCTCCACCATGCTTGCTAATTATACTTTTAAGGGTGGAATACCAAAGGAACTTGGAGATCCAGGAGTGCCTACTATACCATGCTCCATTAAAAGAAACTATGTTAAAACTGCTTTATGTGATCTTGGAGCCGGTGTTAGTGTTATGCCTCTCTCTTTATATCGTAGACTTGATTTGAATAAGTTGACATCTACTGAAATATCTTTGAAATGGCTGATAAATCAACTGCTATACCTGTCGGTATTTGTGAGGATGTGCCTGTTGTGGTTGCAAACGTTACTATTTAACGGACTTTATTATTCTTGATATTCCCGAGGACGATAGTATGTCTATTATTCTTGGAAGAACTTTTCTTAATACTGCAGGGGCTGTTACTGATTGCAACAAAGGCAATGTCACTTTTCATGTTAATGGTAATAAGCATACGGTACACTTTCCGAGGAAACAACCTCAAGTTCATAGTATCAATTCTATCGGAAAAATTCCATCGATTATATTTGGAGGTTTTGAATTTCCTCTTCCTACTGTCAAGAAGAAATATGATTTTCTTATTATTGGGGATGTGCATATCCCCGTTGAGGTAACCTAGTGTTATTCGAAATTTCTCCGGTTTCATGTTAATCGGAATGAGTTTGTTAACAAGACTTGATCAACCTTGTTAGTGGATTCCTTTTGACGAGCATGAGATGGATGAAACTAGAAGCACAACCTTCTGTACCCCACTTTTACTTTCTGTTATTTATATTAAATAATATAAAAATAAATAATTTTCTGTCTGTTATTTGTTTATCCGTGCAATATAAAAATACCTCGAAAATAAAAGTTCTCCGAATGCCCTGAAAATTAAATATAATTTTTTCTAGAATATTTGAGGATTTATGGAACAAAGAACACACCAGGGGGCCAACCACCTTGCCACAAGGGTGGAGGGCGCGCCCACCCCCCTAGGGCGCCTCGTCCTGCCTCGTGGTCCCACGGTGGCCCTCCTCCACTTATTCTTTCAGCCACACACTTCATCTTCCTCCCACACACATGAAAAACCAACTCAAACCCGAGTCCAAGCTCGTTTTGCTGCCATTTTCGATCTCCTTGCTCAAAGCACCTCTCACAAAACTGCTTGGGGAGATTGTTCCTTGGTATGTGACTCCTCCATTGGTCCAATTAGTTTTTGTTCTAGTGCTTTATTCATTGCAAATTTTTGCTGCTTAGGTGACCCTGTTCTTGAGCTTGCATGTCAAATTTATGTGGTCAAAAGTAGTTTTGATGCATGATATAGGCCCTAGGCACTTGTAGGAGTAGTGGCTATCAATATTGTTGAGTTTGGTTTACTTTTATTTTGAAGTTACTAAATTTTTTTAGAATTTTTCAGAGAAAGAAATATGCTTAGGAAAATGTTCCAAGGTGGTTCTTCAAAGAAGCAAGGACCCAGGCTTGCAATGCGTGATGCTGACGAACAACCACCAAGAGACGCTCCAGTGCGTCCTTGCGAGTGGCCTTCTAAAAATTTTATGGATCGAGTGGGAATAAAAGAAGAATTCAACGCATATTTGCGTAATGCCGGTCTTGAGGACTTTGAGGCGGACAAATGCCCCCAGTATCATGCACTCAGAAGCTCTTTTGTGAGGAGGTTTGAGTATTCATCTTCACGTAATTCTCCTTCAGTCATGTTTGATCTTTATAATAAATCTTATACCATGGACTTAGAGGATTTCACTTTTTCTTGCAAACTTCCACAATGGGGTAGTGTTAGGGATCCCCCTAAATCTGAATTTAGAAACTTTCTTGCTAGTATAACTGTAGGGGAATCTAGAGATATAACGCAAGCTACCATAGGGAGCATTCACTTTCCTACTATACATTATTTTGCTCTTTCATAGGTAGGTGCATAAATGCTAAGGATGAAGCATGTCACATGAGTGTCCCTGACCTTACCATTCTTAGGAGTGCTGTGTTAGGAGACCAATCTTATCATATGGGAGCCATTGTAGCTCATAGGTTGCATCATAATAGACATAATGGAGATTTCTTTGGAGGAATTTATGCAACCCGCTTAGCTAAATTTCTTGAGATAGACGTTTGTGAAGGAGACATGGAGTTGCCTCCTGCTTATTTAGATTTTGATTCTATGGTTTCCCACCATTTTGTTGAGAGGAACGAATCACCTCTCCAGTACCGAGTAATCTTTGACGGACGTCGTCATGTCCATATTACTCTCCCTACTCCTGCTTTCTTTGATTATCAGGCAAGAGGAGGATATACTATTACCAGAGAGGAGGCAGGTGAGTACGAGAGGAGTGCTAAGGCTGCTCGTCGCCACACTGCAGCTCAGGAGGCGATGGCCGCTGCATCACAGTATGACCCCAACAACTATTATTATGGATATCAGCCAGGCCAGCCGTGGCCATAGATCAACTTAGGCCAAAAGCCTAAGCTTGGGGGAATACGTATTTCTCACCGATATTACATTTATGTTCACACACACTCATTGCTAGATGTCGGTACTCATACTTTTTCATTGTATCATCCATGCTAGTTTATTTCCTTTTATGCTTTCTTCTTGTGTGTTTAATAAACCTTAAGAAAAACCAAAAAAATTAGTTGTAGCTTTCAATTAATTTACTTTCCATGCTTGTAGTAGTAATTAAAAAGAAAACTCAAAAATATTTCCTGTTCTTCTCTTGCTTATTGGGAGCTTTCCCGTGTAAATAGTTTTATTTCCTTTCTTTCTTTGGGGGTCAGTAGGAGAAGACCATGATTAAATTGTTGAAGTGGCTCTTATATGATTTATTGTTGATTTAACCAAGAGCCCATATTGCTTTGTCTTCTCCTATTTATTGAATGCTCGCAGATTCCAGCTTAGTCCAATGCACGTGCACTCTTATTAGTATTCACATCGTTCGGTCGTGCAAGTGAAAGGCAATTATGATGATATATGATGGACTGGCTGAGATGAGAAAAGTTGGTACGAACTCGACCTCTTTTGTTTTTGTAAATATGATGAGTTCATTGTTCTTGATTCAGCTTGTGATGAATAAACCTGTTTGCAATGAAGATTAGAGATCATAGTTGCTTGTGCCATGCTTGATTAGCTATGAGTTATAATGGTTTACCTTGCGTGCCAACATGCTATTAAAATGGTTATGATGTGGTATGATAGGGTGGTATCCTCCTCTGAATGATTTAAGTGACTTGACTTGGCACATGTTCACGCATGTAGTTGAAACAAATCAACATAGCCTTCACGATATTTATGTTCATGGTGGATTATATCCTACTCATGCTTGCGTCCAATGTTTATTAATTTTAATGAATGTACATGACTGTTGTCGCTCTCTAGCTGGTCGCTTCCCCGTCTTTTTCTAGCCTTCACCTGTACTAAGCAGGAATACTACTTGTGCATCCAATCCCTTAAACCCCAAAGTTAATCCAGATGAGTCCACTATACCTTCCTATATGCGGTATCTACCTGTCGTTCCAAGTAAATTTGTATGTGCCAAACTCTAAACCTTCAAATAAATATCCTGTTTTGTATGCTCGAATAGCTCATGTATCAACTACGGTTGTCTGTACCTTCCATGTTAGGCGGGTTATTCTCAAGAGGAGTGGACTCCGCTCCTCACTCACGAGATAAATGGCTGGTCACCGGGATGCCCAGTCCCATGCTTTATGCAAACTAAATCAAAATAATTGCGAACAAAACTCCCCCTGGGACCTGATGTATGTTGGAGGCACTCGTTGTTTCGAGCGAGCCATGGGTTGATGTTTGTTGGTGGAGGGGGGTATAAACTTTACCATTCTGTTTGGGAACCACCTATAATGTGTGTAGCATGGAAGATATCGCCGTCTCTTGGTTGTTATGTTGACAATGAAAGTATACCGCTCAAAATATTATTCACCTCTATTTCAAAACCGAGCTCTGGCACCTCTACAAATCCCTGCTTCCTTCTGCGAAGGGCCTATCTATTTACTTTTATGCGGAGTCATCATCCTCTTATTAAAAAGCACCCGTTGGAGAGCACCGCTGTCATTTGCATTCATTACTGTTAATTTATATTGGGTGTGACTATGATTGGATCTCTTTTACCATGAATTACAATGTCTAGTCAGTCCTTAATCTTTAAAGGTGCTCTGCATTTATGTTTTGTGGTCTCAGAAAGGGCTAGCGAGATACCATCTTGTTATATCATATTATGATTGTTTTGAGAAAGTGTTGTCATCCGAGTTTTATTATTATGGCTCGCTAGTTGATTATGCCATTGATATGAGTAAATATGAGACCTGAGAATTATTGCAAATGTGGTTAGTTATAATCTTTGCTGAAAACTTGAACGCTAACTTGACATATTTACAACAACAAGAGCAAACAGAGTTTGTAAAAGTTTTTATTTATTTCTTTCAGTTTGTCAACTGAATTGCTTGAGGACAAGCAAGGGTTTAAGCTTGGGGGAGTTGATACGTCTCCGTCGTATCTACTTTTCCAAACACTTTTGCCCTTGTTTTGGACTCTAACTTGTATGATTAGAATGGAACTAACCCGGACTGACGTTGTTTTCAGCAGAATTGCCATGATGTTGTTTTATGTGCAGAAAACAAAAGTTCTCGGAATGACCTGAAACTCCACGGAATATCTTACAATAAATAATAAAAAATCCTTGCCAAAGATGAAGACCAGGGGGGCCACACCCTTCTCGAGAGGGTGGGGGCGCCCCCCCTAGGGCGCGCCCCTACCTCGTGGGCCCCCTGGAGACCCCCCCCCCCCCCCCCCGACTCCAACTCCAACTCTATATAACTGCTTTCGGGGAGAAAAAAAGAGGAGAGAAGAAATCATCGCGTTTTACGATACGGAGCCCCCGCCAAGCGGTAAAACCTCTCGGGAGGGCTGATCTGGAGTCCGTTCGGGGCTCCGGAGAGGGGGATTCGTCGCTGTCGTCATCATCAACCATCCTCCATCACCAAGTTCGTGATGCTCACCGCCGTGCATGAGTAATTCCATCGTAGGCTTGCTAGACGGTGATGGGTTGGATGAGATTCACCATGTAATCGAGTTAGTTTTGTTAGGGTTTGATCCCTGGTATCCACTATGTTCTGAGATTGATGTTGCTATGACTTTGCTATGCTTAATACTTGTCACTAGGGCCCGAGTGCCATGATTTCAGATCTGAACCTATTATGTTTTAACCAATATATGAGAGTTCTTGATCCTATCTTGCAAGTCTATAGTCACCTATTATGTGTTATGATCCATTAACCCCGAAGTGACAATAATCGGGATACTTACCGGTAATGATCGTAGTTTGAGGAGTTCATGTATTCATTATGTGCTAATGCTTTGTTCCGATTCTCTATTAAAAGGAGGCCTTAATATCCCTTAGTTTCCATTAGGACCCCGCTGCCACGGGAGGGTAGGACAAAAGATGTCATGCAAGTTCTTTTCCATAAGCATGTATGACTATATTCGGAATACATGCCTACATTACATTGACGAATTGGAGCTAGTTCTGTGTCACCCTATGTTATGACTGTTACATGATGAACCGCATCCGGCATAATTATCCATCATTGATCCAATGCCTACGAGCTTTCCATATACTGGTTTACGCTTATTTACTTTCCCGTTGCTATTGTTACAATCACTGCAAAATACCAAAAACATTACTTTGCTTTCATTACTCTTTTGTTACCATTACCATCACTATCATATTACTTTGCTACTAAACACTTTGCTACAGATACTAAGTTTCCAGGTGTGGTTGAATTGACAACTCAGCTGCTAATACTTGAGATTATTCTTTGGCTCCCCTTGTGTCGAATCGATAAATTTGGGTTGAATACTCTACCCTTGAAAGCTATTGCGATCCCCTATACTTGTGGGTTACCAGTGCCCACTTCTATTTTTGCGGGATCAAGCACATTTTTGCAAGTCCGGGGAAATTATCCCTATACGCAAAATCCTTCCCTAACCCTCTCCTTCTTTTCATTCTCTCGATTTTCTTTTCTGCTAAAGGATATAAGAGAAGAAGAGAGAGACAGAGAGAGAGAGAGAAGCCCACCTTAGGCCGGCCTGCTAGGCCCAGCCGCCCCACCAGCTTCTCTAACCCTAGGCCCGACCAAAACCTCACCTCGTCCTCTCCCTCGCTCTCCTCAATCTCTCTCTCATGCCGCCAGAGCCTCTGGCCTGATCCCCATCTCTCTCCCTCTCCTTGCTCGCACATAGGGCCGCAGCTCCCCGCGCCCGTTCTCAAGCGCCGTCATGCTCACAGGGGGGAGCGGGAGCTCCTCCCACTCGATCCCCATGGCTACCTCGCGCGAGTCCCACCAGCGCCTCGTCCCATACCCGTCCCTCTAGTGCCGCCATTGCCCCGCCTCCATGCAGCTCCATCACCGGAGGCCGCCGCCGCGGCCCTGTCGGACATCGGCGACCCGGAGCGTCGCGCCTCCGCCCCTGCCATGGGCACTGCGAGTTCGTCCCCGCCACCTTGCACCCGCCTTGGCCGCGCCTCCCTCTGCTGACACCCAAGCCCCTCGCCTCGCGCCTCTGCTTCTCCTCATGTCGCCCGAAGCACTCCCGCGCCGCCAGTGGAGGCCAACTCCGGAGACTCCGCTGCTGCACCTCCGGTCGCTGTCGTCCAGGACGACCCCAAGCTCCTGCTGCAGTCGCTGCCCGAGTCGTCCTCTCTGGCCAACTCTGCCGCGCCTCGCCCCCTTCCTCTGCTCCCTTTCGGCCTCCTCCTCATCGCTGGCATAGCCACAAGCCAAGGCTAGCCTCGCCACCCCATCACCCATCATGTGCCCGCGGTCGCGCATCACCATCTTTGCTACCTCTATGCGCATGTGGCCCTTGTTGGACCGAACGCCTCCGGCCCCAATCAGTCAAGTACCCCGGAGCTCACTTGGACACCAAGTACAACGATGATCCGTGAAGATCCTAGTTGCGCCAAGTTCCTCTTCGACCAACGTACAATTACCGGCGCATTCCTCAAGTCCGACTACAACGTGAACAACTACCGTCGACCCTCGAAGACACCGTGGATGTCAAGTTCCTCGTTGTGACCCCGAACGTCTACGAAACGTGTACCTCTATCGCCGTATTCGGAATTGCCAAGACCGCCAAGTACCCCGACGCCCGATGCCTAGAACGACTACCGTCGTGGTGGATCCTACAAGACCAAGGGTACGACTACCATCGACATGGATTCGTCAAGTTCCTCGATGACCATGTACCACTACCGCTCCCCGAACATGAACGACTACTTCCACTTCGACTCGTGAACCACTACTTCCTCTATGAACCCGAACCGCTCCGAGAATGCACCCTTGCAAGGCATAACCACCGAAACGACGCCCGTGGACGAATGCTTGTGATGTGTAGTATGAGGTGCCCATGTTTGCACCATGTCCGAATACCACACATCTGCACACTTCTCTTTTGCATCGGTATCTCAATCGAGTTGTCGGAACCGGAACCGGAACATTGTCGTGGCACCGTTTTCGTTATCGTCGCAGTGGCACCCTTTCTTTCCACCATGCTGAAAAATGCTTCATAATGCTCATGTCAACTTTTAACAAAAAATGCATAAACTTGCAAATGTCATCCGCATCATGATAACAACATCTAGAATGTTTAAAATTGTTGTTTGCTTTAAAATGCTAAATGCATATGGGGATTTACCGGAATTGTTGTTTGTTCCGGCCTCATTTAAACTTGTTTAGATAGAGGTTTCACTTTTGCTTCTTCTCTTGCCATGTTAACAACATTTAATATTCTTGGGTACCTAAACGAGAGAGAACTAAATAATTGATGTGGTGTTCCGTTAATATGCAACCCATTGCATATTGAGCTCCACTTAATTTGTGGTTTTGGTTGTTGCACTTTGCCATGTCATGCATATTTAAACCAGAAATGCATCATACTTGGTTGTGCATCATGCCATGTTGATGTGATGGTTGTTTACTATGTTGCTTGCTTCTTTCCGGGTTGCTTCTCGCGTTAGCTTCAATTTCGTTCAGGAGTTGTGAGGATTCGTTCGTCTACGTCCGTTTGTCTTCTTCATGGACTCGTTCTTCTTCCTTGTGGGATTTCAGGCAAGATGACCATACCCTCGAAATAACTTCTATCTTTGCTTGCTAGTTTTTCGCTGATGTCTACTACACAACCTTCTTCTTGTAGACGTTGTTGGGCCTCCAAGTGCAAAGGTTTGTAGGACAGTAGCAAATTTCCCTCAAGTGGATGACCTAAGGTTTATCAATCCGTAGGAGGCGTAGGATGAAGATGGTCTCTCTCAAGCAACCCTGCAACAAAATAACAAAGAGTCTCTTGTGTCCCCAACACACCCAATACAATGGTAAATTGTATAGGTGCACTAGTTCGGCGAAGAGATGGTGATACAAGTGGTATATGGATGGTAGATAATAGTTTTTGTAATCTGAAAATATAAAAACAGCAAGGTAATGAATGATAAAAGTGAGCGTAAACGGTATTGCAATGATAGGAAATAAGGCCTAGGGTTCATACTTTCGCTGGTGCAAGTTACCTCAACAATAGTAACATAATTGGATCACATAACTTTCCCTCAACATGCAACAAAGAGTCACTCCAAATTCACTAATAGCGGAGAACGAACGAAGAGATTATGGTAGGGTACGAAACCACCTCAAAGTTATTCTTTCCAATCAATTCGTTGGGCTATTCCTATAAGTGTCACAAACAGCCCTAGAGTTCGTACTAGAATAACACCTTAAGACACAAATCAACCAAAACCCTAATGTCACCTAGATACTCCAATGTCACCTCAAGTATCCGTGGGTATGATTATACGATATGCGTCACACAATCTCAGATTCATCTATTCAACCAACACATAGGACCTCAAAGAGTGCCCCAAAGTTTCTACCGGAGAATCATGAAGAAAACGTGTGCCAACCCCTATGCATAGGTTCATGGGCGGAACCCGCAAGTTGATCACCAAAACATACATCAAGTGAATCACGTGGTATCCCATTGTCACCACAAATACGCATGGCAAGACATACATCAAGTGTTCTCAAATCTTTAAAGACTCAATCCGATAAGATAGCTTCAAAGGGGAAACCCAATTCATTACTAGAGAGAAGAGCGGGAGGAGAAACATAAGATCCAACTATAATAGCAAAGCTCGCGATACATCAAGATCGTACCACCTCAAGAACACGAGAGAGAGAGAGAGAGATCAAACACATAGCTACTGGTACATACCCTCAGCCCCAAGGGAGAACTACTCACTCCTTGTCATGGAGAGCACCAGGATGATGAAGATGGACACTAGAGAAGGATTGCCCCCTGCGGCAGGGTGCCGGAACGGGTCTAGATTGGTTTTTGGTGGCCACGGAGGCTTTTGGCGGCGGAACTCCCGATCTATTGTGCTCTCGAATGTTTTTAGGGTATATGGAGATATATAGGTGGAAGAAGTACGTCAGGGGGGCCACGAGGGGCTCACGAGGGTGGAGGGCGTGCCCAGGGGGGTGGGCGCGCCCCCCTGCCTCGTGACCTCCTTGCAAATCCCCCGACGTGCACTCCAAGTCTTCTGGGCTTCTTTCCTTCCAAAAATGAGTTCCATGAAGTTTCAGGTCAATTGAACTCCGTTTGATTTTCCTTTTCTTCGAAACCCTAAAACAGGGTAAAAACAGAAGCTGGCACTGAGCTCTGGGTTAATAGGTTAGTCCCAAAAATGATATAAAAGTGTACAATAAAGCCCATAAACATTCAAAACAGTAGATAATATAGCATGGAGCAATCAAAAATTATAGATACGTTGGAGACGTATCAGCATCCCCAAGCTTAATTCCTGCTCGTCCTCGAGTAGGTAAATGATAAAAACAGAATTTTTGATGCGGAGTGCTACTTGGCATAATTTCAATGTGATTCTTCTTAATTGTGGTATGAATATTCAGATCCATAAGATTCAAGACAAAAGTTCATATTGACATAAAAATGATAATACTTCAAGCATACTAACTAAGCAATTATGTCTTCTCAAAATAACATGGCCAAAGAAAGCTATCCCTATAAAATCATATAGTCTGGCTATGCTCTATCTTCACCACACAAAATATTTAAATCATGCACAACCCCGATGACAAGCCAAGCAATTGTTTCATACTTTTGATGTTCTCAAACTTTTTCAATCTTCACGCAATACATGAGCGTGAGCCATGGACATAGCACTATAGGTGAAATAGAATGGTGGTTGTGGAGAAGACAAAAAGGGAGAAGATAGTCTCACATCGACTAGGCGTATCAACGGGCTATGGAGATGCCCATCAATAGATATCAATGTGAGTGAGTAGGGATTGCCATGGAACAGATGCACTAGAGCTATAAGTATATGAAAGCTCAACAAAAGAAACTAGTGGGTGTGCATCCAACTCGCTTGCTCACGAAGACCTAGGGCATTTTGAGGAAGCCCATCATTGGAATATACAAGCCAAGTTCTATAATGAAATATTCCCACTAGTATATTAAAGTGACAACATAGGAGACTCTCTATCATGAAGATCATGGTGCTACTTTGAAGCACAAGTGTGGTAAAAGGATAGTAGCATTGCCCCTTCTCTCTTTTTCTCTCATTTTTTTATTTGGGCCTTTCTCTTTTTTATGGCCTCTTTTCTCCTCTTTTTTTTATTTGGGCTTCCTTGGCCTATTTTTTTTATTTTCGTCCGGAGTCTCATCCCGACTTGTGGGGGAATCATAGTCTCCATCATCCTTTCCTCACTGGTACAATGCTCTAATAATGATGGTCATCACACTTTTATTTTTCTTACAGCTCGAGAATTACAACTCGATACTTAGAATAAGATATGACTCTATATGAATGCCTCCGGCGGTGTACCGGGATGTGCAATGACTCATGAGTGACATGTATGAAAGAATTGTGAATGGTGGCTTTGCCACAAATACGATGTGAACTACATGATCATGCTAAGCAAATATGGCAATGATGGAGTGTGTCATAATAAACGGAACGGTGGAAAGTTGCATGGCAATATATCTCGGAATGGCTATGGAAATGCCATAATAGGTAGGTATGGTGGCTGTTTTGAGGAAGGTATATGGTGGGTTTATGGTATCGGCGAAAGTTGTGCGGAACTAGAGAGGCTAGCAAAGGTGGAAGGGTGAGAGTGCGTATAATGCATGGACTCAACATTAATCATAAAGAACTCACATACTTATTGCAAAAATCTATTAGTTATCAAAATAAAGTACTACGCGCATGCTCCTAGGGGGATAGTTTGGTAGGAAAAGACCATCGCTCATCCCCGACCGCCACTCATAAGGAAGGCAATCAATAAATAAATCGTGCTCCGACTTCATCACATAACGGTTCACCATACGTGCATGCTACGGGAATCACAAACTTCGACACAAGTATCTCTCAAATTCACAACTACTCAACTAGCATGACTCTAATATCACCATCTCCATATCTCAAAACAATTATCAAGTATCAAACTTATCTTAGTATTCAACACACTCATAAGAGAATTTTGTTATTCTTGAATACCTAGCATATTAGGATTTTAAGCAAATTACCATGCTATTTAAGACTCTCAAAATAATCTAAGTGAAGCATGAGAGTTCATCTATTTCTTCAAAATAAAACTACCACCATGCTCTAAAAGATATAAGTGAAGCACTAGAGCAAATGACAAACTACTCCGAAAGATATAAGTGAAGATCAATGAGTAGTTGAATAATTATGCAACTATGTGAAGACTCTCTAACATTTAAGAATTTCAGATCTTGTTATTTTATTCAAACAGCAAGCAAAGCAAAATAAAATGGCATTCTAAGAATGGCAAACATCATGTGAAGAAGCAAAAACTTAGGATCAACCAATACTAACCAATAGTTGTTGAAGAAGAAAGGTGGTGTCGGTGTACTAAAGTAGGGGTACCTTAGTACCCCGAACTTGTGCACGGGCAGTCGCAGCGACCCGCGGCAAGGCTTGCCGGGCGACCGCCAAGACCCTCCGTGGTTCCTTTGGAGCCATTCAAGAACAAAGTATCCAAGAGCAAAACAAGGCCTCGGCAAGAGGAGCTTGCCGGGAAGGAGACAAGGCCCCGGCAAGAGGAGCTTGCCGGGAAGGAGACAAGGCCCCGGCAAGAGGAGCTTGCCGGGAAGACCAACCAAAGCATTTCAAGAAGATCGCTGCAGCGCGCTACAGGCCCCGACAAGACCCGGTGAGCAACAAGCTCCCGGACGCGACAAGACAACATCCGCGGCAAGGCGCTTGCCGCGGCAAGCTACTACTCCGCAGCCTGCGCTCCAGCTCACCCACCAACATGTCGCCCTGGGACCATTCCTGGCGTACGTGGCGGGAGGCTATGCAGCCGGGGGCATGCGGTGGCAAGCAGGCGCTGACAAGGAGCCATCGTGGGAGACGGTGGCGCCCCTGACGGTCCCTTTCCGCCCCGTCTAAGCGACACAGACAGGCATTTAATGCCTTTGTCCCCTGCCGTCAGGGTTAGGTAGGATGTGACTGTAGCAGGCGGTGGCACCAACTACCACCCCTTTTACATTTCTACCCTCACCTCTGTTGCCACATGTCGGTGACCCCTTAGACATATAAAAGGAGGCCCATGGGCAACAGAGGGGAGGAGGACGGCCATTCTCACGCTTGGTCTCGCCAGCCGCTTGAGTGTACTGTAGCACTCGCCGCTCCCGAGCAAGAACTCAATACAACCACCAAAGCAGGAGTACGGTTTTACGCATCCGTGCGGCCCGAACCTGGGTAAACCGATCGTCTCGCTCGTGTGTTTCGCCTCGATCTGCTCTTTGTGCATCCACCGCCCCCTGCCGAACCAAAAGGGACTCGGTCCGCCGATCCCCATAGGTGTGCGAGGGATCAGACACCCCCGACATCTTTAGCGCGCCAGGTAGGGGGTGCGTCGAGGTTGTGCGAACCTGATCCGGCGTTCGCGCGAGCCGAATCTTCATCGTCTTCATCAACATGCCGCCGAAGAAGAAGGCTTCGGAGGTAGCCACTCCATCTGCACCGAGCCCGCCGTCGCCGGAGCGGACGGCTGGTGGAGCAGGCGCCGGCGGAAGAGCGGGCGCCGACGGGGGGACTCGTGGCGCTGCCAGGTCCAAGGACCAGGCTGCACCGCACGTCGGCGGCGCGGTCGCCTCCCACAACAATCGCGCGCACTCCAAGACCTCGGCGTCCGTACATGCACCGCGCCCGTCCCGGGAGGCGCGGGACCAGCAGCGTCATGGTACCCACGGTACCATACGTCTGCTGGGCCAAGACCAAGCTGGCGGATCCTGGAGTGCTCAGGATCAGCATGCGCGCCAACATGCTGGCACGAGCGTGGCGCGATCGCTCGGACGAGATGTTGCTCCTTCTAACGCGGTTAGAAGTCCGAGCATATCTCGTTCCTCGCACCGTTCGCCGCCACCGCCCGCCTCTCCGACAGAGGATTTGGCGCGGAGCTGCCGGTGGTTCTTTGGTTGATCAGAATGACGCCAAATTGAGCCATCGGCCAGACACCCTTCGCTCTAGTCTACGGAGCAGAGTCAGTTATCCCCACGGAACTCGTATACGGGTCACCTCAAGTGCTCGCTTGTGATGAGCTTGAGCAAGAGCAGCTGCGGCAAGATGACGCGCTGCTCCTTGGGGAAGATCGTCTTCAGGCTGCTGTGCGAGCCGCTCGCTACCAGCAAACTTTGCGCCGCTATCATAGTCGCAAAGTTAAAGCCAGAAGTTTCGAGGAAGGTGACCTTGTCTCTTTGGCGTGATCAGTCCGCCAATGTTTCCGACAAGTTGACGCCGAAGTGGGAAGGCCCTTACCGGGTGAAGCGAGTCACCAGGCTTGGCGCAGTCCGCCTTGGGACCGAAGATTGCGTACCAGTGAGCAACTCCTGGAATATTGCGCATCTTCGCAAGCTTTGCCCGTGAGGCGCGGTTGTCGGACCCTGTCCGGCAACCACCCATTTGTGCAAAGTCTTGCCGCTGTTGCATGTAATCCTTTGTACGAAGTCGGGCGCAGACCCCGTGCATAAAGATTATGTGCTCAGCACATACCCCGGGAAGGCAAACAACAGAGAAAGATAAGTGCCAAAGTTTGAGCAATCAGATTTCCTTTAGATTTTTAAGTTATTTTCCTTGAATGCCCATGCTTTGTATGTGCGACCTGGGCGCGGAGGAGCCGACTCGTAGCTAGTTGTGCCCTTACTGTTGTTTCGAGCCCCGCTCAACAACTTAAGTGAGCTGCAGCTAGCTCCGCGACAAGGTTTCTTGTCGGCCGCAGCACCGCCCGCAGATCGCTGACGTTCCGCACTCAGCACTCGCGGCAAGCGTGCCAGCGCCGGCAAGTTCCCTATATGCGCAGGGTAAAAACGTACAAAGGAAGGAGCCAAGTAAAGGAAATAACATAGCAATTAAATTTATAGAGTTATCTTCCTTCTTGCGATCGTCCCTTGTATGGAAAACCTGTGCGCGGAGGAACCGACTCGTGGTTGGCCGCGCCCTTACTGTTGTTTCGAGCCCCGCTCAACAACTTAGGCAAGCCGCGGCTAGCTGCGACAAGGTTTCTTGTCGGCGCAGGCACCAACCAACTCGTAGCTAAGTTGCGCCCTTACTGTTGTTTCGAGTCCGCTCAACAACTTAAGCGAGCCGCGACTAGCTCTGCGACGAGGTTCTTGCCGGCTGTGGCACTGCAAGCGAGCTGCTGACGTTCCGCACTCAGCGCTCGCGGTGGAGGAGCCTGCGCTGACAAGTTCCCTAAAAGCGTAGGGTAAAAGCATACAAGGGGAGGAAGCAAGTAAAGGAAATAACATAGCAATTGCTATCCAAGATAGAAGTATATTACAGAATAACTTGTCGCAGCTTTAACAGACTATTTTTCATAACATGATTGACAGCGACAAGGAAAGAAGAAGATAAACGGCCTAGTCTACACGGTCGCCTTCGACCCTCCTGATCCCGCTCACCTTGTCCACGATAGGTGCGACAAGGGCCTTGAGCTCCTCCTAATCAGCGTCTGGCGGCAGGCTTCGGAGGACGTTGTTGAGGCGGAGGCCTGGGTTGCGGAAGGCCACCTTCATCAGCACCTTCTGGAGAGCTCCCGCGCAGATCTTGCACGACTCGTCGGCAAGCTGCTTTGGGAACTGCTCCTGGATTCGCTGGAGCGCCGTCGCCAAGCCTTTGAAGAACAGAGTGAGCTTGGCGCTGGGTTGGAGGTTCTCGTCGGAGGAGTACGCGAGATCCACCATCCCCAACTGCGCCAGCTCCTTGTCGACATCCGCGGCGACGTCCACCAGACCCTCCATCCAGCGCTCCATATCCTCCGACAAAGTCTTCCGGGCGGCAGCGGCCTTCGCCAGCAGCACCTTGCCGGCCTTGACCTCCTCCTTCAGGGCCATCTCCTGCTGCTTGGCGCCGTCTAGAGATTTGGTCAGAGCCGCCAGCTTCACTTCGAGATTAGCGTTGGAGTTCTTGGCGGCGTCCAGCTCCTTGCCCTTCTCGGCGAAAAGGGCCTGCAGCTCCGAATAGCTGTTGGCGCCCCTCTCACGCTCGAGCTTGAGCGCGGCAAGCTCGTCGCCGCTTGCTTTGAGGTCCGCCTCCAGCTGCGTCACCTTCAGCTTCAGCTCAGCCTTGGCGGCCTCGGCAGCTGCGACAGCGTCTTCGTCCTGCTTGACGGCTCCGCCAACTGCCCACTCGCGCGCGTCAAGTTCCTCCTCGTGGCGGTCGAGGTTGACCTTCCGCTGCGCCAAGTCGCCCTCCTGCGAAGACAACTTCTCCGTGACAAGCCGTTGGCGCTCTTCAACGTCGGCCTTCTCGAGGAGGAAGGCCTGCTGTGCCTCGGCGAGTTGCTCCCGCTCCTTTGCCAGGGAGCGGAGAACTTCCTGGTGGGCGCCTCGGAGCTCTTCTGCACGCTTCTCGATGTCAGTGCCAGCCTTTGCCACGAGCGCTTCGCGGGACTCCAGCTTGGCCTGCCGGGTGCGGTAGAGCGCCACTAGCTTCCGCAGTAGGCGCTCCTCTTCAGGATCGCCGCTACTGCTGCTTGGCGCGTCAACCAGCTTCAGCCCGGCAGAGGCAAGCACCTCTCCGTCCAGCGTCTCCCCCTCGATCAGCGCCCTGGAGCTTGATGCCTAGGGGAGGCTGATGAAGATGTTCTCGCCGGCCTTCAGGTAGATGCCAGGCTGGGGCTCTTCGGGGCCTGCCGGGGCGGCAGCGGCAGAAGAGTCAGTGGTCGGAGCAGCGCCTGGCACTCCTGTGGCCTCCGGGTCGTCAGTACGACCGCCAGACTCCCCGCCCGCCTCTGTGGCGGCAGCCCTGGCAGCCTCCTCGCCGGCGCCGGCTGCTTCCTCGGCAGCGACCTCCATCTCCATCGGCTCTGCAGCAGATGGATCTGATGGCCGGAAGAGGGGAGAAGATTCAAGCAAAATTTGAGCAAATCCAAGGGGAAGATCAAGAAGCCGAAGAAGCAAGGGGAGTCTGGAAGCAAGGGAGTTACCTATGCTAGGGCCCGCCGCTGAGGTCTCCGTCGCCGGAGGATCGCTGGCGCGGTCCCTTGCCGGATATCCTTGCCGGGCCGGGGGCTCCTCCCTAGCCGGAGTCTCCTCCCTCGCCGGGGGCTCCTCCCTTGCCGGAGTCTCCTCCCTCGCCGGGGGCTCCTCCCTTGCCGGAGACCTCTCCCTCGTCGGAGGACTCTCCCTTGACGCTTCAGGGGCGGTCTTCGGGCTCCCCTGGTGAGGCTGCTCTGCTCCTGCACAAGTCAACAAACAAGTATCAGCATAGCAAGGATCTTCAGGCGCGCCCAACAGCGGGAAGTAAACAAAACACTTACGCTGGGGGCTACTCTAAGGATCAGCCGCCGGGTCCGACAGGTTCGTCTCAGGCACGTCCCCTGTTGATGCAGTGGGTTCGTCCTCGATGACGATCACCGGCACCCTGGCCCTCTTCGCCGCCCTCTGCGCCAGAGTCCTGAAAAGGAAGAGATGTAGAGGAAGGCAAGTGAGAAATAAGGCAAGGCAAGGACAGCGGAAATCAAAGAATTGCAAATACAATGAGAAGAACTTACTCCTCTTCCTCTTCCTCGTCGGAGCTAAACGCGAAGAAGTCAAAGTCTGGCCCGCGTCTGGCGCGGGAAGGAGGAGGGGTAGGCTCCCTTGGTCGCTTGGCGGGAGCAGAGGTGGCAGCCCGGGAAGACCCCGCTCCAGTCGAAGCAGCGGCATGGGGCACTCCCGCGGCGACAGTGCTTGCCGCGGTGGAGCGCGTCGTGCGGCGCGGCGACTGCTGGACCGCCTGCCGCCTTGCTACATCCCCAGCCTTGCGGAGACGCCTTCTTGGCAGAGACGGAGGCGTAGCCGGCGGCGGGCTGTCAGAAGACGAAGTGGAGGAGGAGTCGATCTCCAGCGAGTCGCTTGCGTCCCCGGCAGGCTCGCTCGGCTCGGCGCTGCCCCCGGCAAGATCTTCCTTGCCGGCAAGTTCCTCTTGCCGGGCGAGCTCTTTCTTGCCGAGGAACTCCTCTCGCTTGGCATGAGTCTTTGCCTCTTCTGCCGCCGCTTCCTCCAGAGTAAACCCAAAATCGCCTGCCGCTGCGGCCACCGCTGCCTCTTCCAACCTGGTGGCTATGCGCGCCAGCTCCGCCTCGGTGGTGTCGCGGATGAGGCCGTCCCTCTCATTGGCGCGGATTGGCACTTCCACCAGGTCGTCGAAGAACTGCTGCACGACCTCGTCTGCGGGCTCTTGCCAAGTTGGCACGATTCCGTGCGAGTCGCACAACGGCATCATCGCCCGGATGCGGTCAAGCGCAGAGTTGTTGCACAAAGGGACGACGCCCTGCGGCAGCCGGAAGACTTCGGGGTGATCCGAATCATATTTGAAGAGCTCCTGCAGCATGCTAGTGTGCTCGAGGACAGTAAAGTTATAGTTGAGGCCTGGGCGCAGCCTCATATTGTCCGCCGCGTTCTTGAACTCCCAGGCAGGCCTACCCTGTTCCTGCAGAGGGGCAATGCGGCGGCGAAGAAAGTCTGCGCCAACAGCACCTACGGTGAGTCCGACAAGCCTAAGGCGCTGGATCCTGGTGACGGCAATCCTCAGCTTGCTGTCTTCCGGGGCCAAGTCGCTCCAGTCATTGCCGCGCACCGCTGCTGCTTGGCACCGGACGGTGAATGACTGCGGGCTCTCCTCGATAATCCAGCACCAATCTGCTCTCCACTCCTCCCACTTGCCGCGGAACTCCCCCTCTAGATAAGATTCCTTCTTGCCGGCTCTAGAAATCCAGGCGATTCCGCCGGACAGAGTCTCTCCTCTCTCAACCCGAGGGATAAAGAAATGGCGGAAGAGAGCTACACTAGGGTGGACTCCGACAAAGTTTTCGCAAAGATGTGCGAAAACTGCCATGGTGAGGACGGCGTTGGGGGTGAAGTCAAGGAGGTAGAAGCCATATGTGTTCATAATATCGCAGAAGAACTCAGAAAAGGGCGAGCAGAGCCTGCAGTAGAAGAACACAGCAAAGAAAGGGTACCCGTCCGGAGCCTTCACGTGGGCTTCAGCCGGGAGCACCCTGGTCCGCGGGTGAGCTCGCGTCTCCGCCGACCAGAACAGGTAATACCGCTCCCGCAACGCCTTCGCGCCGAGCTTGGGGGGGGGAGATGGCCCGCTCCTTCCGCATCGTCGCGAGCCGCTGCGCCTCGGTCGACTTCACCGCTTTTCCCTTGTCGCCCTTCGGAGCCATGGTGAGGGTGGTGGAGGAGGCCGACGGTGGTGGTGGTGCTGGTGGTAATGGGGGAGCAGGGCGCTGCTCTATTGTTGCTCTGAGAAGACATGGAGCGGCGGAGGTTTAGAGATTGGAAGCAGCAATGGGCAGATGGCACCGTACCCCTGTTTCCTCTGCTTATAAAGAGGGAGGGGAGGGGGGCGGACGTTTCGCCGTCGCGAATAAACAACTACCCACGATTCCGCCCACCACGCCTCCACGCCTCCCTCCGTTTACGGGGAGGGGCACGCCAGCCGTCCCCTTTTACCGCGACGTGACGCATGCACATGGAGGCGCAGCCCCGCGCACGCCGCCCACGTCACGCACGGCGTCGCGTTCGACGCGTGCCGTTTGGGGAGGGCGTGGTGGGTGCGGAGTGGGTTATGGCGTACCCTAGGCCGCGCGTGCCCGTGCACTGTTTTGGGCCTAGCCCAACAGCGCTCGGCACCGTGTATGGCCCAGGCTCGGGGGCTCCTGTCGGTGTACTAAAGTAGGGGTACCTTAGTACCCCGAACTTGTGCACGGGCAGTCGCAGCAACCCGCGGCAAGGCTTGTTGGGCGACCACCAAGACCCTCCGTGGTTCCTTTGGAGCCATTCAAGAACAAAGTATCCAAGAGCAAAACAAGGCCTCGGCAAGAGGAGCTTGCCGGGAAGGAGACAAGGCCCCGGCAAGAGGAGCTTGCCGGGAAGGAGACAAGGCCCCGGCAAGAGGAGCTTGCCGGGAAGACCAACCAAAGCATTTCAAGAAGATCGCTGCGGCGCGCTACGCGCCCCGACAAGACCCGGTGAGCGACAAGCTCCCGGACGCGACAAGACAACATCCGCGGCAAGGCGCTTGCCGCGGCAAGCTACTACTCCGCAGCCTGCGCTCCAGCTCACCCACCAACGTGTCGCCCTGGGACCATTCCTGGCGTACGTGGCGGGAGGCTGTGCAGCCGGGGGCATGCGGTGGCAAGAAGGCGCTGACAAGGAGCCATCGTGGGAGACGGTGGCACCCCTGACGGTCCCTTTCCGCCCCGTCTAAGCGACACAGACAGGCATTTAATGCCTTTGTCCCCTGCCGTCAGGGTTAGGTAGGATGTGACTGTAGCAGGCGGTGGCGCCAACTACCACCCCTTTTACATTTCTACCCTCACCTCTGTTGCCATATGTCGGTGACCCCTTAGACATATAAAAGGAGGCCCATGCGCAATAGAGGGGGGGAGGACGGCCATTCTCACGCTCGGTCTCGCCAGCCGCTTGAGTGTACTGTAGCACTCGCCGCTCCCGAGCAAGAACTCAATACAACCACCAAAGCAGGAGTAGGGTTTTACGCATCCGTGCGGCCCGAACCTGGGTAAACCGATCGTCTCGCTCATGTGTTTCGCCTCGATCTGCTCTTTGTGCATCCACCGCCCCCTGCCGAACCAAAAGGGGCTCGGTCCGCCGATCCCCATAGGTGTGCGAGGGATCAGACACCCCCGACAGGTGGGATGCCAACCGGGGCATCCCCACGCTTAGACGCTTGAGACTTCTTGAGATATTATCTTGGGGTTCCTTGGGCATCCCCAAGCTTGAGATTTTGTGTCTCCTTAATTCCTCTCATATCACGGTCTCCCTAAATCTCAAAAGCTTCATCCACACAAAACTCAACAAGGACTCGTGAGATAAGTTAGTATAAACCATTGCAAAAACCTTATCATACTCTACTGTAGCAAATCACTAAAATTATTATTCAACATTGCATACTAAATGCCTCTGCATATTTAATAGTCCTATCCTCAAATAGAATCATTAAAGAAGCAAACATATGCAAACAATGCAAACATAACAGCAATCTGCCTAAACAGGACAGTCTGTAAAGAATGCAGCAACATCCATACTTCCCTAGCTCCAAAAATTATGAAAGAAAATTCCCACTGTAGTAAATTTATCATATCTTAATATGCAAAAGGTTTCAACATTTTATCACGTTCTGACTTTTCTAGGGAATTATTGCAACAGAGGTAAACTTTCTGTTTTCAAACAGCAACTTGTGGACTTCTAAAATAGGCATAGTAAAGACTATCAATGCCACTTTTATTAAAATAAAAGATGCAAAACATTGTTCTAAATAACAGCAAGCAAATCCTAACAAAATAAATTGACGCTCCAAGCAAAACACATATCATGTGGTAAATAAAAATATAGCTCCAAGTAAAGTTACCGATGAACGAAGACGAAAGAGGGGATGCCTTCCGGGGCATCCCCAAGCTTAGGCTCTTGCCACTCCTTATTCCATAGTCCATTGAATCCTTACCCAAAACTTGAAAACTTCACAACACAAAACTTAGCAGAAAACTCGTAAGCTCCGTTAGTATAAGAAAATAAATCACCACTTCAAGGTACTGTAATGAACTCATTCTTTATTTATATTGGTGCTAAACCTACTGTATTCAAACTTCTCTATGGTTTATAAACTATTTTACTAGCCATAGATTCATCAAAATAAGCAAACAACACATCGAAAACAGAATCTGTCAAAAACAGAACAGTCTGTAGTACGTATACTTATGGAACTCATAAAATTCTCAAATAAATTGCTGGACCTGAGGAATTTATCTATTAATCATCTTCAAAAAGAATTAACTAAATAGCGCTTTCCAAATAAAAATGGCAGCAATTCTCGCGAGCGCTAAAGTTTCTGTTTTTGACAGCATGATCAACAAGACTTCTCCCAAGTCTTCCCAAAGGTTCTACTTGGCACAAACACTAATTAAAAGCATAAAACCACATCTAAACAGAGGCTAGATTAATTATTTATTACTAAACAGGAACAAAAAGCAAGGAACAAAAACAAAGTTGGGTTGCCTCCCAACAAGCGCTATAGTTTAACGCCCCTAGCTAGGCATAATGATTTCAACGATGCTCAAATAAAAGATAAGAATTGTAACATAAAAAGAGCATAATGAAGAATATGACTAGCACATTTAAGTCTAACCCACTTCTTATGCATAGGGATTTTGTGAGCAAACAACTTGTGGGAACAATAATCAACTAGCATAGGAAGGTAAAACAAGCATAACTTCAAAACTTTAAGCACATAGAGAGGAAACTTGATATCATTGCAATTCCTACAAGCATATGTTCCTCCCTCATAATAATTTTCAGTACCATCATGAATGAATTCAAAAATATAACCAGCACCTAAAGCATTCTTTTCATGATCTACAAGCATAGAAAATTTACTACTCTCCACATAAGCAAGGTTCTTCTCATTAATACTAGTGGGAGCAAACTCAACAAAGTAACTATCATGGGATTGAAAATTGAAATCAAGATGACAAGTTTTATTGTTATAATTATTCTTTAAAGCATACGTGTCATCACAATAATCATCATAGATAGGAGGCATGCTTTCATCATAATAAATTTGCTCATCAAAACTTGGGGGACAAAAAATATCATCTTCATCAAACATAGCTTCCCCAAGCTTGTGGCTTTGCATATCATTAGCATCATGGATATTCAAGGAATTCATACTAACAACATTGCAATCATGCTCATCATTCAAATATTTAGTGCCAAACATTGTATAGATTTCTTCTTCTAGCACTTGAGCACAATTATCCTTTCCATCATACTCACGAAAGATATTAAAAAGGTGAAGCGTATGAGACAAACTCAATTCCATTTTTTTATAGTTTTCTTTTATAAACTAAACTAGTGATAAAACAAGAAACTAAAAGACTCGATTGCAAGATCTAAAGATATACCTTCAAGCACTCACCTCCCCGACAATGGCGCCATAAAAGAGCTTGATGTCTACTACACAACCTTCTTCTTGTAGATGTTGTTGGGCCTCCAAGTGCAGAGGTTTGTAGGACAGTAGTGAATTTCCCTCAAGTGGATGACCTAAGGTTTATCAATCCGTAGGAGGCGTAGGATGAAGATGGTCTCTCTCAAGCAACCCTGCAACCAAATAACAAAGAGTCTCTTGTGTCCCCAACACACCCAATACAATGGTAAATTGTATAGGTGCACTAGTTCGGCGAAGAGATGGTGATACAAGTGGTATATGGATGGTAGATAATAGTTTTTGTAATCTGAAAATATAAAAACAGCAAGGTAACGAATGATAAAAGTGAGCGTAAACGGTATTGCAATGATAGGAAATAAGGCCTAGGGTTCAAACTTTCGCTGGTGCAAGTTCCCTCAACAATAATAACATAATTGGATCACATAACTTTCCCTCAACATGCAACAAAGAGTCACTCCAAAGTCACTAATAGCGAAGAACGAACGAAGAGATTATGGTAGGGTACGAAACCACCTCAAAGTTATTCTTTCCGATCAATCCGTTGGGCTATTCCTATAAGTGTCACAAACAGCCCTAGAGTTCGTACTAGAATAACACCTTAAGACACAAATCAACCAAAACCCTAATGTCACCTAGATACTCCAATGTCACCTCAAGTATCCGTGGGTATGATTATACGATATGCGTCACACAATCTCAGATTCATCTATTCAACCAACACATAGGACCTCAAAGAGTGCCCCAAAGTTTCTACCACAGAATCACGATGAAAACGTGTGCCAACCCCTATGCATAGGTTCATGGGCGGAACCCGCAAGTTGATCACCAAAACATACATCAAGTGAATCACGTGGTATCCCATTGTCACCACAGATACGCACGGCAAGACATACATCAAGTGTTCTCAAATCTTTAAAGACTCAATCCGATAAGATAACTTCAAAGGGGAAACCCAATTCATTACAAGAGAAAAGAGGGGGAGGAGAAACATAAGATCCAACTATAATAGCAAAGCTCGCGATACACCAAGATCGTACCACCTCAAGAACACGAGAGAGAGAGGAGGAGAGAGAGAGATCAAACACATAGCTACTGGCACATACCCTCAGCCCCGAGGGAGAACTACTCCCTCCTCGTCATGGAGAGCACCGGGATGATGAAGATGGCCACCGGAGAAGGATTGCCCCCTCCGGCAGGGTGCCGGAACGGGTCTAGATTGGTTTTTGGTGGCTACGGAGGCTTCTGGCGGCGGAACTCCCGATCTATTGTGCTCTCTGATGTTTTTAGGGTATATGGAGATATATATAGGCGGAAGAAGTACGTCAGGGGGGCCACGAGGGGCTCACAAGGGTGGAAGGCGCGCCTAGGGGGGTGGGCGCGCCATCCTTCCTCATGACCTCCTCGCAGATCCCCCAGCGTGCACTCCAAGTCTTCTGGGCTTCTTTCCTTCCAAAAATGAGTTTCGTGAAGTTTCGGGTCAATTGGACTCTGTTTGATTTTCCTTTTCTTCGAAACCCTAAAACAGGGTAAAAACAAAAACTGGCACTGAGCTCTGGGTTAATAGGTTAGTCCCAAAAATGATATAAAAGTGTATAATAAAGCCCATAAACATTCAAAACAGTAGATAATATAGCATGGAGCAATCAAAAATTATAGATACGTTGGAGACGTATCATTCGCTCTATTGCTATGCCACGACACCTACCACCTGCCATATCATGCCTCCCATATTGCCATGTCAAGCCTCTAACCCACCTTTCCTAGCAAACCGTTGTTTGGCTATGTTACCGCTTTTGCTCAGCCCCTCTTATAGCGTTGCTAGTTGCAGGTGAAGCTGAAGTTTGTTCCATGTTGGAACATGGTTATCATTGGGATATCATTATTATCTCTTATTTACTTTAATGCATCTATATACTTGGTAAAGGGTGGAAGGCTCGGCCTTATGCCTGGTGTTTTGTTCCACTCTTACCGCCCTAGTTTCCGTCATACCGGTGTTATGTTCCTTGATTTTGTGTTCCTTACGCGGTTGGGTGTTATGGGAACCCCTTGACAATCCGCTTTGAATAAAACTCCTCCAGCAAGGCCCAACCTTGGTTTTACCATTTGCCACCTAAGCCTTTTCCCTTGGGTTCTGCGGACTCAAGGGTCATCTTTATTTTAAACCCCCCTGGGCCAGTGCTCCTCTGAGTGTTGGTCCGAAACGGGCAGCCTGCGGGGCCACCTCGGGGCAACTCAAGGGTTGGTTTTACTCGTAGCTTGACCTATCCGGTGTGCCCTAAGAACGAGATACGTGTGGCTCCTATCGGGATTTGTTGGCACATCGGGCGGCTTTGCTGGTCTTGTTTTACCATTGTCGAAATGTCTTGTAACCGGGATTCTGAGACTAATCGAGTCTTCCCTCTAGAAGGAATATCCTTCGTTGACCGCGAGAGCTTGTGATGGGCTAAGTTGGGACACCCCTGCAGGGTTTTGAACTTTTGAAATCCATGCCCGCGGTTATGGGCAGATGGGAATTTGTTAATATCCGGTTGTAGAGAACTTGAAACTTAACTTAATTAAAATGAATCAACCGCGTGTGTAGCTGTGATGGTCTCTTCTCGGCGGAGTCTGGGAAGTGAACACGGTTCTTGTGTTATGTTTGAACGTAAGTAGTTTCAGGATCACTTCTTGATCACTTCTAGTTCAAGACCGCTGCATTGCTTCTCTTCTCGCTCTTATTTGCGTATGTTAGCCACCATATATGCTTAGTGCTTGCTGCAGCTCCACCTCACTACCTTCTCCTACCCATAAGCTTAAATAGTCTTGATCTCGTGGGTGTGAGATTGCTGAGTCCTCGTGACTCACAGATACTTCCAAACAGTTGCAGGTGCCGATGATACCAGTGCAGGTGACGCAACCCAGCTCAAGTGGGAGCTCGGTGAAGATCGTGTTTGTTGTGTTGTTTCGTTTTCCAGTTGATCAGTAGTGGAGCCCAGTCGGGGCGATCGGGGATCTAGCATTAGGGGTGGTCTTCTTTTATTTTGGTTCCGTAGTCGGACCTTGATTGTTTTTTGGATGATGTAATGTTATATTTATGTATTGTGTGAAGTGGCGATTATAAGCGAACTCTTTATCCCTCTCTTATTCAGTACATGGGATGTGTAAAGATTACCCCTCTTGCGACATGCCTACTATATGGTTATGCCTCTAAGTCGTGCTTTGACACGTGGGAGATATAGCCGCATCGTGGGTGTTACAGAGAACTACTCTCTCCTCGTCATGGAGAGCACCGGGATGATGAAGATGGCCACCGGAGAGGGATTCCCCCCTCCGACAGGGTGCCAGAACAGGTCTAGATTGGTTTTCGGTGGCTACGGAGGCTTCTAGCGGCAGAACTCCCGATCTATTCTGTTCCCCGATAGTTTTAGGGTATATGGATATATATATATATAGGCGGAAGAAATACATCAGGGGAGCCACGAGGGGCCCATGAGGGTGGAGGGCTCACCCAGGGGTGGGCGCGCCCCCTGCCTCGTGGCTTCCTCATTGATCCCCTGACATGCACTCCAAGTCTCCTATATTGCTTTCTTTCCAAAAATAACTTTTCCGAAGGTTTCATTCCATTTGGACTCCGTTTGATATTCCTTTTCTTTGAAACCCTAAAACAAGGAAAAAACAGAAACTGGCACTGGCACTGGGCTCTAGGTTAATAGGTTAGTCCCAAAAATCATATAAAATAGCATATAAATGCATATAAAACATCCAAGGTTGATAATATAATAGCATGGAACAATAAAAAATTATAGATATGTTGGAGACGTATCAGCATCCCCAAGCTTAATTCCTGCTCGTCCTCGAGTAGGTAAATGATAAAAACAGAATTTTTGATGTGGAATGCTACCTACCATATTCATCATGTATTTATATTTATTGTAGCAAGAATATTCAGATCCATAAGATTCAAGACAAAAGTTTAATATTGACATGAAAACAATAATACTTCAAGGATACTAACTAAGCAATCATGTCTTCTCAAAATAACATGGCCAAAGAAAGTTCATCCCTACAAAATCATATAGTTTAGTCATGCTCCATTTTCCTCACACAAGAATGCTCTCATCATGCACAACCCCGATGACAAGCCGAGCAATTGTTTCATACTTTAGTAATCTCAAACCTATAAACTTTCACGCAATATATGAGCGCGAGCCATGGAGATAGCACTATGGGTGGAATAGAATATGATGGGGGTTATGTGGAGAGGACAAAAAGGAGAAAGTCTCACATCAACGAGGCTAATCAATGGGCTATGGAGATGCCCATCGATTGATGTTAATGCAAGGAGTTGGGATTGTCATGCAACGGATGCACTAGAGCAGCTATAAATGTATGAAAGCTCAACAAAAGAAACTAAGTGGGTGTGCATCCAACTTGCTTGCTCACGAAGACCTAGGGCACTTGAGGAGGCCCATTGTTGGAATATACAAGCCAAATTCTATAGTGAAAATTTCCCACTAGTATATGAAAGTGACAAAACAAGAGACTCTCTATCATGAAGATCATGGTGCTACTTTGAAGCACAAGTGTGGAAAAGGATAGTAGCATTGTCCCTTTTGTATTTTTTTTATTTGGCCTTCTCTTTTTTTCTTTTTTTTTGGCCTTTTTTTCTTTTTTGGCCTTCTCTTTTTTTGGCCTTTTTTTGGGGACAATGCTCTATTAATGATGATCATCACACTTCTATTTGTTTACAACTCGATACTAGAACAATATATGACTCTATATGATGCCTCCAGCGGTGTACCGGGATTGCGATGAATCAAGAGTGACATGTATGAAAAATTATGAACGGTGGCTTTGCCACAAATACGATGTCAACTAGATGATCATGCAAAGCAATATGACAATGATGATGCGTGTCATAATAAACGAAACAGTGGAAAGTTGCATGGCAATATATCTCGGAATGGCTATGGGAAAGCCATAATAGGTAGGTATGGTGGCTGTTTTGCGGAAGATATAAGGAGGTTTATGTGTGAAAGAGCGTATCATATCACGGGGTTTGGATGCACCGGCGAAGTTTGCACCAACTCTCAATGTGAGAAATGGCAATGCACGGTACCGAAGTTGCTAGCAATGATGGAAGGGTAAGAGTGCGTATAATCCATGGACTCAACATTAGTCATAAAGAACTCACATACTTATTGCAAAAATCTACAAGTCATCAAAAACCAAGTATTACGCGCATGCTCCTAGGGGGATAGATTGGTAGGAAAAGACCATCGCTCGTCCCCGACCGCCACTCATAAGGAAGACAATCAAATAACACCTCATGTTTCAAATTTGTTACACAACATTTACCATACCTGCATGCTACGGGACTTGCAAACTTCAACACAAGTATTCGTCAAATTCACAACTACCCAACTAGCACAACTTTGATATCACTATCTCCATATCTCAAAACAATCATCAAGTATCAAACTTCTCTTAGTATTCAATGCACTTATATGAAAGTTTTTATTATATCCCTCTTGGATGCCCATCATATTAGGACTAGTTTCATAACCAAAGCAAACTACCATGCTGTTCTAAAGACTCTCAAAATAATATAAGTGAAGCATGAGAGTTCATCTATTTCTTCAAAATAAAACCACCGCCGTGCTCTAAAAAGAAATAAGTGAAGCACTAGAGCAACAACAAACTACTCCAAAAGATATAAGTGAAGATCAATGAGTAGACAAATAATTATGAAACTGTGTGAAGACTCTCTAACATTTAATAATTTCAGATCTTGGTATTTTATTCAAATAGCAAGCAAAACTAACTAAAATAAAATGACGCTCCAAGCAAAACACATATCATGTGGTGAATAAAAATATAGCTCCAAGTAAAGTTACCGATGAACGAAGACGAAAGAGGCGATGCCTTCCGGGGCATCCCCAAGCTTAGGCTTTTGGTTGTCCTTGAATTTTACATTGGGGTTCCTTGTGCATCCCCAAGCTTAGGCTCTTAGTCCATCGAATCTTTAACCAAAACTTGAAAACTTCACAACACAAAACTTAACAGAAAACTCGTAAGCTCCGTTAGCAAAAGAAAACAAAACACCACTTCAAGGTACTGTAATGAACTCATTCTTTATTTATATTGGTGTTAAACCTACTGTATTCCAACTTATCTATGGTTTATAAACTCTTTTACTAGCCATAGATTCATCAAAATAAGTAAACAACACATGAAAAACAGAATCTGTCAAAAACAGAACAGTCTGTAGTAATCTGTAACTAACGCAAGCTTCTGGAACCCCAAAAATTCTAAAATAAATTGATGGACATGAGGAATTTATCTATTAATCATCTGCAAAAAATAATTAACTAAATAGCACTCTCCAATAAACAAATGGCTGCAGTTCTCGTGAGCTAAAGTTTCTGTTTTTTACAGCATGATCAACAAGACTTTCCCCACGTCTTCCCAACGGTTCTACTTGGCACAAACACTAATTAAAATATTAAAAAACTCAATCATAACAGAGGCTAGATAAATTATTTATTAATAAACAGGAACAAAAAGCAAGGAACAAAAATAAAATTAGGTTGCCTCCCAACAAGCGCTATCGTTTAACGCCCCTAGCTAGGCATGATGATTTCAATGATGCTCACATAAAAGATAAGAATTGTAACATAAAGAGAGCATCATGAAGAATATGACTAGCACATTTAAGTCTAACCCACTTTCTATGCATAGGGGTTTTGTGAGCAAACAACTTGTGGGAACAAGAATCAACTTGCATAGGAAGGTAAAACAAGCATTGAGGGAGTCCTGGATTAGGGGGTCTCCGCACAGCCGTACTATATCCTTTGGCCGGACTATTGGACTATGAAGATACAAGATTGAAGACTTTGTCCCGTGTCCGGATGGGACTCTCCTTGGCGTGGAAGGCAAGCTAGGCAATACGGATATGAAGATCTCCTCCCTTGTAACCGACTATGTGTAACCCTAGCCCCCTCCAGTGTCTATATAAACCGGAGGGGTTTAGTCCGTAGGACAACATACAATCATACCATAGGTTAGCTTCTAGGGTTTAGCCTCTACGATCCCGTGGTAGATCAACTCTTGTAATACTCATATCATCAAGAACAATCAAGCAGGACGTAGGGTATTACCTCCATCAAGAGGGCCCGAACCTGGGTAAACATCGTGTCCCCCGCTTCCTATTACCATCCGCCTTAGACGCACAGTTCGGGACCCCCTACCCGAGATCCGCCGGTTTTGACACCGACATTGGTGCTTTCATTGAGAGTTCCACTATGTCGTCATCATAAGGGGGATGGCTCGTCTCGTTGTCAAGGACAACATCACTTCTGGGGGAGCCCTGGCTATAGGCCAAACTCTCCGACTAGGCGGCTTTGTCATGACCACCCGCTCGGCCGTTGCGCCGACGATGACTTCTTGGGTCATCGAAAATAGCATCCACATCGGCTCAAAATTCACCGAGCAGATGGATCCAATGGAGCTCTCCTCTTTGAACGAGCTTTTGGATCGCATCGCTGCTCTGGGAGTCACTACGGACTACGATCGGATCGGGCTTAAACCCGACCAAAGGGAGATTAACTCTCCGCCGGTCACCCATCAAAAAGCGGTGGCGGAGGAGCAACGCGGCGGTTCTCTCTCTATCCCGAGGACGAACTATGTCTAGATTCCCGAGCTCTACGAGCCGGATACCCGCTCACGGGAGGACATTGCCCTAACCCTGAACCTAGAATCAGGTCGTATACCTAACCCGCGGAGCAACATCCCGGAGCCCAAACTTCCAAGATCGGAAACTCCCCTGCCCCGGGATCTCAGATTGGGTCAAGGTCTGGACTTAAATCCACCCACCCACCCAGATACAAATGATCTTTCCCACATTAGGCAAGCGTCCCAAGAGAAAGTACATCACTATTAGGCTAGATTCCTCCTTGTAATGAACAAGGTCAAGGACTGTCGCGAGGAAGACGCAAATTCGTTCTTTTGCAACAATCGCACGGACAAGGGAATCCTCAACGCCATAAGTTGCCGTGAAATAGCACACTTCGCTGACTTGGCGGCCATAGTATGGAAATATTGTGCGATGGAAAGTGCCTAGAAAACCCAAACACAATTTTGGGACAATCCGGCTCTGACAAAATCCCCAGTCCGAACTAAAAGGGTGCACTCTCATAAGTTGCCCGACTCAATTACAAAGAAGAAAAAGCCCACTACAGGGCATGGAACCGTATTGGAGGGATGGCTTAACGGGCCCTGCAAAATTCATAGTACGGCGGACAGCATACCAACACATAGCCTTAGAGCATGTTGGGTACTCCGGCAGGTGGCCAAGAGCGGTGAGGATCTCCTCATCCAAAACACCCTAGAACACCCTCCCGCGGATAACAATATAGTATTAACAGTCTTCGAGACCTTTGCCTCACATAATAGGCATAAGCGAGCACTTCGCAGCCTTGTCGAAGTCTGCCAGATTACTTTCAATGCCAGTGACAAAATAAATTCCAAACAGCCCGAGCACCAGCCGCTCTGGTCCTCAGTCCAATTGTGGACGGCTTTCGGCTCACTAAAGTGCTCATGGACGGCGGCAGCGGATTAAACCTCATTTATGAGGAGACTCTTCAAAAAATGGAAATAGACAGCAATCGTATTGAGCAAAGCACCACGACCTTCTGAGGAATCATCCCTAGTCGAGAGGCACGTTGCGCTGGGAACATCACACTAGATGTGGTATTCGGCACTCCGGAGAATTACAGGTCCAAAGAAATCACATTCCAAGTGGCCCCGTTCAGTAGCGGATACCATGCCCTTCTAGGGCGGGAGGCATTCACGATTTTTCAAGCCATACCCCATTACGGGTATATGAAGCTCAAAATGCCCGGACCCAATGGAATCATCACTCTAGCTAGTGCTCCGGACATAGCACTCCGCGCCAAGAACAAAATAGTCGCACTGGCCCTCTAGGCATTATCCGAAGCCCTTGTAGCGGAGGAGTTAACCGCGCTGCGCTCCACAGTGGAGAGGGACGACGTGATACTAGACAAAAGATCCAAGTCCACCTCCTTTAAACCAGCGGATGAAATAGTCAAATTCCATGTCCATCCAATGGACCCCACAAAAACAGCGTCCATTGGGGCACAGTTAAACCCCGCCGTAGACACCGCACTACGGGAGTTCCTGCGCGAGAATTGGGACATATTCGCCTGGCATCCTTCAGACATGCCAGGAATCTCACACAGGCTGGCCGAGCATAGCCTTAACATTCTAAAAGGATTCAGGTCGGTCAAGCAGACTCTTCGGCGCTTCTCCGAACCTAAGCGACAAGCCATGGGAGAGGAGCTAGCCAAATTACTGGAGGCCGGATTCATTAGAGAAATAAAGCATCCAGGCTGGCTAGCAAACCTGGTGATGGTGCCAAAGAAGGATAAATCCTGGCGCCTATGCGTCGACTTCAAGGACCTTAATAAGGCTTTCCCAAAGGATCCCTTCCCCCTCCCTCACATCGATCAAATTATCGACGCTACCACAGGACACGACTCAGTGTGCTTCCTTGATGCATACTCCGGTTCCCACCAAATTAAGATGGCGGAGTCCGACCAAGCCGCAACGGCATTTTTCACTCCATACAGCCCCTTCTATTTAATACAATGCCCTTCGGGCTCAAAAACGCCGGCGCAACGTATCAGCGCATGATTCAGACATGTCTGGAAAAGCAGATCGGCAAAACAGTGGAGGCATACATCGATTATGTGGTCGTTAAAACTAGACACGTTGACTCCTTAATAGACGACTTGAGGCTCACGTTCGACAATCTCCGAACATAAGACATCAAGCTCAATTCGGAAAAATGCGTTTTCGGCATACCCACCGAAAAGCTCGTGGGCTTTATCGTCTCCAGCAGAGGAATAGAAGCAAATCCGGCCAAAATCCGGGCTCTGTCACAGTTGGCTATCCCAAATGACCTCAAGCAATCCAGAAGTTAACTGGATGTTTGGCGGCTTTAATCCGCTTTATCTCCCGACTAGGAGAAAAGGCACTCCCCCTTTATCGCCTTCTTCGGTGCCCCGAACACTTCGAGTGGACAGACGCAGCCGCGGCCAGACTGGAAGAAATAAAAGCCATCCTGGCCACCAACCCAATCTTGGCCGCCCCAATTGTTGGCGAACCAATGCTATTATATATAGCGGAAACTCACCAAGGTGTAAGCGCAGTGCTCGTCGTCGAACGAGAGATGGACGGACATAAATTCCCACTTCAAAAGCCGGTATATTATGTATCCACCGTCCTCACTCCATTCAAAACACGGTACCCACATTGTCAAAAGATAGAATACGCGGTATTCATGGCATCCCGGAAATTACGACACTACTTTCAAGAGTGTTCAATTACGGTGGCCTCCGAAGTACCACTCAACGACATAATAAGCAACCGCGATGCCACGGGCCGGATTGCCAAATGGGCTATCGAGCTCCTCCCATTCGACATAACATATAAACCACGGCGAGCCATTAAGTCGCAAGTACTGGCCGATTTCGTAGCCGAATGGACAGAAGCCGAACTCCCTAAAGAGTACGGCACATACTCCAATTGGATCATGCACTTCGACGGCTCTAAAATGCTGGCTGGTCTGGGGGCTGGCATCATCCTGATGTCCCCCACCGGAGATACAATGCAATACGTACTCCAAATACTATATACAGACTCCAATAACGCAGCTGAATACGAGGCCCTATTACACGGTCTCCGGATGGCAGTCTCCATGGGCATTCAACGCCTGGAGGTGCGTGGGGACTCGAACCTCGCAATATCCCAAATAAATGGAGACTTCGATGCCAAGGATCCGAAAATGGCGGCATATCGCAACGCCGTCCTCAAAATATCAGCTCGGTTTGAGGGGCTTGAATTCCACCATGTGGCTCGGGAAAACAACCAGGTGATGTCTACTACACAACCTTATTCTTGTAGACGTTGTTGGTCCTCCAAGTGCAGAGGTTTGTAGGACAGTAGCAAATTTCCCTCAAGTGGATGACCTAAGGTTTATCAATCCGTAGGAGGCGTAGGATGAAGATAGTCTCTCTCAAGCAACCCTGCAACCAAATAACAAAGAGTCTCTTGTGTCCCCAACACACCCAATACAATGGTAAATTGTATAGGTGCACTAGTTCAGCGAAGAGATGGTGATACAAGTGCAATATTGATAGTAGATACAGGTATTTGTAATCTGAAATTATAAAAACAGCAAGGTGAAGAATGATAAAAGTGAGCGTAAACGGTATTGCAATGCTTGGAAACAAGGCCTAGGGTTCATACTTTCGCTAGTGCAAGTTCCCTCAACAATACTAACATAATTGGATCACATAACTATCCCTCAACATGCAACAAAGAGTCACTCCAAAGTCACTAATAGCGGAGAACAAACGAAGATATTATGGTAGGGTACGAAACCACCTCAAAGTTATTCTTTCCAATCAATCCATTGGGTTATTCCTATGTGTCACAAATAGCCCTAGAGTTAGTACTAGAATAACACCTTAAGACACAAATCAACCAAAACCCTAATGTCACCTAGATACTCCAATGTCACCTCAAGTATCCGTGGGTATGATTATACGATATGCATCACACAATCTCATATTCATCTATTCAACCAACACATAGAACCTCAAAGAGTGCCCCAAAGTTTGTACCGAAGAATCACGACGAAAACGTGTGCCAACCCCTATGGATAGGTTCATGGGCGGAACCCGCAAGTTGATCACCAAAACATACATCAAGTGAATCACGTGATATCCCATTGTCACCACAGATATCCATGGCAAGACATACATCAAGTGTTCTCAAATCTTTAAAGACTCAATCCGATAAGATTACTTCAAAGGGGAAACTCAATTCATTACAAGAGAGTAGAGGGGGAGAAACATAAGATCCAACTATAATAGCAAAGCTCGCGATACACCAAGATCGTACCACCTCAAGAACACGAGAGAGAGAGAGAGAGAGAGAGATCAAACACATAGCTACTGGTACATACCCTCAGCCCCGAGGGAGAACTACTCCCTCCTCATCATGGAGAGCACCGGGATGATGAAGATGGCCACCGGAGAAGGATTTCCCCCTCCGGCAGGGTGCCGGAATGGGTCTAGATTGGTTTTCGGTGGCTACGGAGACTTCTGGCGGCGGAACTCCTGATCTATTGTGTGTTCTGGAAGTTTTAGGGTACGTGGAGTTATATAGGCTGAAGAAGTACGTCAGGGGAGTCACGAGGGCCCCACGAGGCAGGGGGTGCACCCCAGGGGGGTGGGCACGCCCCCTACCCTCGTGAGCTCCTCCTTCCTTCCTTGACGTAGGGTCCAAGTCCATCGGGTGGCGTTCGTTCCAAAAATAACTTCTCTAGTTGATTTCGTTCCGTTTCGACTCCGTCTGATATTCCTTTTCTTCAAAACACTGAAATAGGCATAAAAGAGCAAACCTGGGCTGGGCCTCCGGTTAATAGGTTAGTCCCGAAAGTAATATAAAAGTGGATAATAAAGCCCAATATTGCCCAAAACAGTAGATAATATAGCATGGAGCAATCAAAAATTATAGATACGTTGGAGACGTATCAAGCATCCCCAAGCTTAATTCCTGCTCGTCCTCGAGTAGGTAAATGATAAAAAAGATAATTTTGATGTGGAATGCTAGTTGTCATAATTTCAATGTAATTCTTCTTACTTGTGATATGAATATTTAGATTCAAAAGATTCAAGACAAAAGTTCATATTGACATAAAAATAATAATACTTCAAGCATACTAACTAAGCAATTATGTCCTCTCAAAATAACATGGCCAAAGAAAGCTATCCCTACAAAATCATATAGTCTGGCTATGCTCCTTCTTCACCACAAAAAATATTTAAATCATGCACAACCCCGATGACAAGCCAAGCAATTGTTTCATACTTTTGATGTTCTCAAACTTTTTCAATCTTCACGCAATACATGAGCGTGAGCCATGGACATAGCACTATAGGTGGAATAGAATGATGGTTGTGGAGAGACAAAAGGGGGGAAGATAGTCTCACATCAACTAGGCGTATCAACGGGCTATGGAGATGCCCATCAATAGATATCAATGTGAGTGAGTAGGGATTGCCATGCAACGGATGCACTAGAGCTATAAGTATATGAAAGCTCAAAAAGAAACTAAGTGGGTGTGCATCCAACTCGCTTGCTCACGAAGACCTTGGGCATTTTGAGGAAGCCCATCATTGGAATATACAAGCCAAGTTCTATAATGAAAGATTCCCACTAGTATATAAAAGTGACAACATAGGAGACTCTCTATCATGAAGATCGTGGTGCTACTTTGAAGCACAAGTGTGGTAAAAGGATAGTAGCATTGCCCCTTCTCTCTTTTTCTCTCATTTTTTATTTTTTTTATTTGGGCCTTCTCTTTTTTATGGCCTCTTTTCTCTTTTTTTTATTTGGGCTTCTTTGGCCTCTTTTATTTATTTATTTTTGTCCGGAGTCTCATTCCGACTTGTGGGGGAATCATAGTCTCCATCATCCTTTCCTCACTGGGACAATGCTCTAATAATGATGATCATCACACTTCTATTTTTCTTACAACTCAAAATTACAACTCGATACTTAGAACAAAATATGACTCTATATGAATGCCTCCGGCGGTGTACCGGGATATGCAATGATGCATGAGTGACATGTATGAAAGAATTATGAACGGTGGCTTGCCACAAATATGATGTTGTCGGTGGGAACGACACCTATGGGATCACAAGAATCCCTACTACGGTTGCGGGGCGCGGGGTCGTGAGAAGAGCGGATCAAACAGATAGCACACGGTTCGTTTATCCAGGTTCGGGCCGCGAGGATGCGTAAAACCCTACTCCTGCTTTGGTGGATTGTATATCTGTGTTCTTGAGCTAGATATGGGGCGTGAGGAGCTCCAAAAAGCCGAATCCTCCTCCTGGTCGCCTCGGGCCTCCTTTTATAGGAAAGGGGTTGCCACAGTGGCACACAGGAGGTGGAAATGGAACAGTGATGCGAGGTTATCCCTCGCATTACATGACAAGGCGCATTTAATGCGTCCTGCTTAGGTGTTCTTGCTTTATCGGGGACAGGGGAGAGACCTGTCTCGTCCGTCGCCGCTCCCTCTTGTGTCGACACGCGCCCTGGCCAGCGGCGCTCGCGGTGCCATGTAGGCAGGCAGGCATCTGAGGTGGCGCAGTGGTGGGCCTGCCCAGCTGGTTGGGTCGGCAGCTGCATGCGAACGGCGGTGGAGGTTTTACTGGCGTGGGCCTGATGGTGGCCCAATGGGTGTTCTTGGCAAGGGCCTTGCCGGGGCCCCGGCAAGGGTCTTGCCGTGGCGCTTGCTGTCATCCTCAGCAAGGCTCTTGTCGGGGGCCTTATGGTCCTCCTTGGCTGGGATCCCGCCAAGGATCATCATCTTCTGAAGGGTGTATCTGATCTTGAATGTCTTCACAAAGATCTGCATGCCACCACGGGGATGTCTCCCGAATCCTTGCCCCATGGGGGCAGTGGACTCAAGGGTGACTCACTCCGTAGGTGTGGGGCGAGCTGCCACGGCAAGGGTCTTGCCGAGTTTGCTAAAACCGCCTCCCGGCAAGGATCTTGCCGGGGGGTCCGTTTCGTCCCCTTTGCTCTTTGTGGTCTTGGTCTTGGCGTCGTTCTGCTTCTCCTGAGCTTCGGCCTTACCTTGGCTCACCTCCCTTGCCTTGCTCAGTGTGGTGGTGCCCGTGGCTCAGACTGCTTGTGCACAGTTATAGGGGTACAAAAAGTGTACCCCTCTTTTTGTACACCGACAGGAGCCCCCGGGCCTAGGCCACTCGTAAGCGCAATCACGTCGTTGGTCTAGGCCCAAAAACGGTGCGTGGGCAGGCGGGGCGGTTTTTGCCGTGGTAAGATTCTTCGCGCGCTGCGCTTCCCACGACTCCCGCGCGTGGCGCGGCGTGGGGAGGCGCGTGTGACGTGGGTGGCATGCGTGGGGTTGGTTCCCGCAGGCATGCGTCACGTCGTAGTAAATGTGAAAGGAGGCGGCTCGTTGTTTTCCCCCATAAGAAAGGAATAACCGCGGGCGCGCTGCTCACTTTCTCCTCTTTCCTCGTGCCTTTTCCAATCTCAGAGCTGTCGTTTCCTCTCTTCCTTCCTTCCTAAGCTTCCGCCGTCGCCCGCCGTCGTTGCTTCGCCATCCCCCCTCCTCAGCCCTCTGAACTTCTTGGTCGCCATGGCTCCCAAATTCGCCAAGGGCAAGGGGGTGGCTAAGGGCGCCGGGACGGTGGAGCCGCCGGAGAGCGCGCTGTCGGGGGACCGGACGAAGTCCGCCTTCTTCTTCCCCTCGACAGTTGATGTTCAAGAGCTCCGGGCCTCCTTCAGACCCCTATGGGGAGTGAAGACGGGGGGAGAGAATTCGGGACACCCGGCGACACGCATCATTCCTCCTACTTGCGCTGATCCTGCCTCGAATCGGTACCCCTTCTTCGTTGATTACTTTTCTTGCGGGTTATGCCCCCCTTTCTCCGATTTCTTCTGTGACGTTATGCGCACCTTCGGCTTTCGCCTCTTGGATTTTACTCCGAACGCGGTGGCGTGCATGGCTTTTTCTTCGCGCATCTTTGCGAAGGCTTTGCCGGGGTGCAGCCCAACACGGCGCTCTTCCGCCATTACTTCTTCCCTCGAATCCAGCCGGGAGGAGCTGTCTCTGGTTGCGTCACCTGGATCCCAAGATCCAAGGGGGCGTACCCGGACGGTGCCGTGAAGGAGAGGTGGGAGGAATGGCGTGGCCGGTGGTGCTGGATTGAAGATGAAAACCCGCCGGAATTCTGCAAGGTCCGCCGAGTGCTGCCGGTTCGCGGCAGCGATTGGAGCGATGTCGACGCCGCCGATGGGAGGCTCACCGTCGCCACCACCAGGATTCTCCGGCTCACCCAGGCCGGACTCACCCTTGAGATGATCGGGGCGGACTTCATTCGCCACTGGATCGCCCCGTTGCACAACAAGGGGAGGCCAGCTTGGCTCTTTACGAACCCGGCTGACATTATGCGACTCCGCCTCGGCCTCGATCACAACTTCACAGTGCTGGCGCATGCCCACTTCTGCCAGCGGCTTTTCCAGCTTGATGTGTGTCGCGATGGCGAGGTCGAGTGGACCAGCAAGGCCGCGAGGGCTGCCGCAAAGGTTGGCAAGGCCCTCAAGGGGCCATTTTTCAAGCTGCCAGCGGGGGTGGTCCCGTTGTGCAACAATTCGCGTCGGTCCGAGATCATCGCCATGATGCCGGACTGTAATGCGCATGGCCCTGTCCCGAGCTGGGAGGAGCCGAAGGACGAGGATGTGCAGCAATTCTTCGACACCCTGATTGAGGTGTACGTCAATGTTGACGCTGAGCGGTGGCTTATCATGGACACCACCCAGGCAGAGCTGGACTACATCGCCACTAGGGCGAGGGAGGCACAACTTGCCATGGAGGCCGGCAGCGCCGGGGGCGTGGAGGACAAGGCCGCAATGACGGAGGAGGAAGAGGAGCTCACCCGGTGGGCGGTGGCCTCCGGGGAGGTCAGCAGTGCCGACACCGGAGCTCCGCTTGTCGAGGACGCGGCCGACGAGTCGTCGTCGGAGGAGGGCGTGGCGGAGGGCTCGACGCCAGCCAAGGGAAGAGGGCGAGTCCTGCGGCGGTCTGGCTCCGGCGAGCCGGTCTGGTCCGGCGGGGCTACGCGGCCTCAATTGACCCTGGAGGGGTCCAGGCGCCACACGAGGGCCACGGCAGCGAAGAGGCTGATGAGGACCGCTAAGAAGAAGAAGTCGATAGCCCCTTCCTCATCCGGGCACGCACAAACCCCGCCGCCTCCTTCGCCTCCTCCGGCAGGCGTCGACTCGGATGATGATGTGGAGTTCCCTTTGATCTCGGGCCTCTCAGCCCGGAGAGGAAAAGGAAACTAGTTGAAGAGGAGGAGATAGATGACGAGTAAGTTCTCCGTTCCTTACTGTCATTTCCATTTCCTCAAATTGGGTCGCTTGTCTTGATCCATTTTTGCTTCCGCAGGGAGACAAAGACGTTGGCCCAGAGGGTGAAGAGGGCGAGGACCTCGGCGAGCAGCCAGCCCCTGGCTGGGGCTTCAACGACACCACTGGTGGTGCTGAGCAGCCCGGACAGCAGCCCTCGGCGTAAGTTCGTCACCCTCTTCTTACTCGACATGTGGTAGGCGCTCGATGCTATGATGCTGACCTTGTTGGGTTTGTAGGAGGGGAGCGGCAGCAGGAGGAGCCACAGAGGTCTACTCCTAACACACCACCCCCATCGACTACGCCGCCGCGGGGGGCGTCCCCGGCAAGGGCATCAGGCACGGTGCCCACACCCATGGAGGAAGAGGGGAACTTGGGCGCTGGTGGCTCTGCCACGGCGCCAAATGTTGGCAGAGAGGGGACTTCTGCTTCGCAGCCTGGCACTGGTGAGTCGCCTGTCCTTCGTCTCTGTTTTTCCCTTATTCTTTTCTTGGCTTCATTGCTCCCGTTGCTGCCTAGGCCCTCCTTCAACAGACATGGAGGACGTGGACACTGTTGTTGGGGATATTGCTGAGGAGGCCGTGGCGGAGGCCAGTAGGATTGCCGCCGAGGAGGCCACCAAAGATGCTGACGAGGCCGCCACCGACGAAGCCGCCAAGGGTGCCGTCGGGGATGCCGCTGCGGGGGCCGCCAAGGCGACCGGCGAGGCTTCTGCCAAGGGCGCCAGCAGTGGACCTGCCGGTGAGGCCGGCAAGGCCTCCGCCGAGGAAGAGGTGGTGGGTGACCAGCCTCCCTCCTCCTCAACTTTGGGCCCTGGCAGATATCTGAAGGTGGGCGACGATCTCTTCGTCCACCTCCCAGGGGCATCAAGCCAGGTGCCCGCCGAAGGGGAAGTCTTTGACGGCGAGGTGCTTGCCGCCACCGGGCTTGAGGTTGTCGGTGAGCGGGGCGTTGGCGGTGACGGTTCTCCGGAAGAGCACCTTTTCCGCGCTATGGGGGCCAACTTCTGAAAACTCCAGGCACTCTACCATGTCCGTCTGGACAAGGTTAAGTCCAGGATGGCAACGGTGGACCAGGCGGAGGTGGATTTCAAGGTGCGCGTTGCTGAGACACAGACCTGGTTCCACCAGACTCGCGAGGAGCAGAGGGCCCTTCAGGAGGAATTGGCCAAGCACAATGTCGAGCTCACCATGAAGATGGCTGACATCGAGAAGGCCCAGGAACAAGCGGCGAACTTGGCTGCCGCGGCCGAGGCCGTCCAGAACTAGCATCAAGCCGCACTGGATTCCCAGGAAGAGGACCTCACCGCGCGTGAGGCAAAGCTTGCCGCAGCGCTCCGTGGCAAGGATGAGGAGCTCAAGGCCCTTGTCGCGTGGCCGACTCGCGAGCTGGAGCAGAGGCACAAGGAGGCACTCGATGCCCAAGCTCTGGCCCACGCCGACAAGGTAAGGGAGTTGGAGGTGGTGCAGGACGAGCTGAAGGAGCAGGCCCTCAAGCTGTCCAATGAGAAGAGCACGCTCAACAGCGCCTTGGTGGAGGCGCAAGGAGCGGTCATCAGTAGGGCTGAGGAGCTCTCCGAAGCGCAGAACTCCGTCAGAGACCTCAAGCTGAAGCTGGAGGATCTCGAGAAGATGCTGTCGGAGAGCAGGGCTCGAGAGGAGACCTTGACCAGGAGCCTGGAGGAGGAGAAGCAGTTGCGGGCGAACGAGGCCGCCTCCCACCCGGATTATGTGGCAGGCGAGAACAGATGGATCAGCCGTCTGGAGGAGGTCGCCGGCAGGGTCACCTCGCAGTTGTCCACCATGGGGATGCCACATGTGAGGTACGCCCCTGAGTGCAGCGGGACCGTCAACACCAAGTTGACCCTATTCTTCGAGGGCGTCCTCGGAGCCTTGGCTTATCTTCACTCCAACAGGACGGCCACGCTGGCCGAGGAGGCTCGGCGACTTTTCCGTAGGGTCGTGACCAAGGTCCTCACCAAGATGGCGTACTGGAATTCCGATCTTGACTTCGCGGCCGCGATGAAGAGCTTGCCGGATGGTGCTGACCTCACGGTGCTCAGGGAGCGCATCAAGCCCATCACCGACTGCATCGACGAAATCAAGAGGGTGGAAGGCCAGCGCCGGGATTAGGCATCCCGTTCTTCTTCGCTGCTGCGGGTTCCCGACCAAGACAAAGTTCATCTTTAGTTAGAACCGCAGCAATGATGTGATGTAATATAACTTTGTAGTACTTTCAATTTTCATGCATGTTATTTCCCTATTCAATTCCTCTTTGTATGCGTGCCCTACGTCAATCGGGAAGGCTTGCCGGCGCGGAAGCCCCTAGCGGCGTTTTGGGGACGGATCCCCATGGCCAGTCGGGTACGCGTGCTGCCGGACGAGCCACCTTTCCATTATAAACGCGGCCGCTCGAACTGTCGAGCTTGACTCAAGTCAGAATCGGGGGCGTTGCTGATCGCGGAAGGCTACTCTGCCATTCTCGACGCAGCCGCTTGAGCTGTTGAGCGGACTCGAAACAGGGCAAGGGCGTTGCCGATCGTGGTAGAGCCCCCTGGCGTGCAGGTTTCTCATACAAGGCAAATATCTCCGGGGGGAATAACCTCAAATAAGAAGGGTAGCACAAATAAGGGTTCAGTGCAACTTAGCTTCGGTTTGCGATCACTCGAGTGTCGATCTTCTGGCCTCCTTTCTTCTTCAAGGGTTACGAAGATGAAGGAGTGTCGGGCTAACTACTAGAGCCAATTTTCACAACTGCGCCCCCCTACCTGGCGCGCCAAAGATGTCGGTGGGAACGACACCTATGGGATCACAAGAATCCCTACTACGGTTGCGGGGCGCGGGGTCGTGAGAAGAGCGGATCAAACAGATAGCACACGGTTTGTTTATCCAGGTTCGGGCCGCGAGGATGCGTAAAACCCTACTCCTGCTTTGGTGGATTGTATATCTGTGTTCTTGAGCTAGCTATGGGGCGTGAGGAGCTCCAAAAAGCCGAATCCTCCTCCTGGTCGCCTCGGGCCTCCTTTTATAGGAAAGGGGTTGCCACAGTGGCACACAGGAGGTGGAAAGGGAACAGTGATGCGAGGTTATCCCTCGCATTACATGACAAGGCGTATTTAATGCATCCTGCTTAGGTGTCCTTGCTTTATCGGGGACGGGGGAGAGACCTGTCTCGTCTGTCGCCGCTCCCTCTCTTGTCGACACGCGCCCTGGCCAGCGGCGCCCGCGGTGCCATGTAGGCAGGCAGGCAGCTGAGGTGGCGCAGTGGTGGGTCTCCACGAAGACCTGAACGCCGCCACGCAGGTGCCTGCCCAGCTGGTTGGGCCGGCAGCAGCATGCGAACGGCGGTGGAGGTTTGACTGGCGTGGGCCTGATGGTGGCCCAACGGGTGTTCTTGGCAAGGGCCTTGCCGGGGCCCGGCAAGGGTCTTGCCGTGTCGCTTGCTGTCATCCCCGGCAAGGCTCTTGCCGGGGGCCTTGTGGTCCTCCTTGGCTGGGATCCCGCCAAGGATCATCATCTTCTGAAGGGTGTATCTGATCTTGAATGTCTTCACAAAGATCTGCATGCCACCACGGGGATGCCTCCCGAATCCTTGCCCCATGGGGGCAGTGGACTCAAGGGTGACTCACTCCGTAGGTGTGGGGCGAGCTGCCACGGCAAGGGTCTTGCCGGGTTTGCTAAAACCGCCTCCCGGCAAGGATCTTGCCGGGGGGGTCCGTTTCGTCCCCTTTGCTCCTTGTGGTCTTGGTCTCGGCGTCGTTCTGCTTCTCCTGAGCTTCGGCCTTACCTTGGCTCACCTCCCTTGCCTTGCTCAGTGTGGTGGTGCCCGTGGCTCAGACTGCCCATGCACAGTATAGGGGTACAAAAAGTGTACCCCTCTTTTTGTACACCGACAGATGTCAACTACATGATCATGCAAAGCAATATGACAATGATGAAGCGTGTCATAATAAACGGAATGGTCGAAAGTTGCATGGCAATATATCTCGGAATGGCTATGGAAATGCCATAATAGGTAGGTATGGTGGCTGTTTTGAGGAAGGTATATGGTGGGTTTATGGTACCGATGAACGTTGCGCGGTACTAGAGAGGCTAGCAATGGTGGGAGGGTGAGAGTGCGTATAATCCATGGACTCAACATTAGTCATAAAGAACTCACATACTTATTGCAAAAATCTATTAGTTATCAAAACAAAGTACTACGCGCATGCTCCTAGGGGGATAGTGTTGGGGAACGCAGTAATTTCAAAAAATTTCCTACGCACACGCAAGATCATGGTGATGCACAGCAACGAGAGGGGAGAGTGTTGTCTACGTACCAACGCAGACCGACTGCGGAAGCGATCACACAACGTAGAGGAAGTAGTCGTACGTCTTCTTCCCGATCCGACCGATCCAAGCACCGTTACTCCGGCACCTCCGAGTTCTTAGCACACGTTCAGCTCGATGACGATCCCCAGGCTCCGATCCAGCAAAGCGTCGAGGAAGAGTTCCGTCAGCACGACGACGTGGTGACGATCTTGATGTACTACCGACGCAGGGCTTCGCCTAAGCACTACAACGGTATGATCGAGGTGGAATATGGTGGCAGGGGGCACCGCACACGGCTAAGGAACGATCTCAAGGATCAACTTGTGTGTCTTGGGGTGTCCCCTGCCCCCGTATATAAAGGTTGGAGGAAGGGGGGCCGGCCGGCCAGGGAGAGGGAGGCGCAGGGGAGTCCTACTCCCACCGGGAGTAGGACTCCTCCCTCCAATCCTAATCCAATTAGGACTCTCGGGGGGAAAGGAGAAAGAGGGGGGGCCGGCCCCTTCTCCTAGTCCTACTAGGACTTGGGGAAAGGGGGGGGCGCCGGCCAGCTATGGGCTGCCTCTTCTCTCTTTTCCACTAAGGCCCAATAGGCCCATTAGTCTCCCGGGGGGTTCCGGTAACCCTCCCGGTATTCCGGTAAAATCCCGATTTCACCCGGAATACTTCCTATGTCCAAACATAGGCTTCCAATATATCAATCTTTACATCTCGACCATTTCGAGACTCCTCGTCATGTCCGTGATCTCATCCGGGACTCCGAACAACCTTCGGTACATCAAAATGCATAAACTCATAATAACTATCATCGTAATGTTAAGCGTGCGGACCCTACGGTTCGAGAACAATGTAGACATGACCGAGACACGTTTCCGGTCAATAACCAATAGCGGGACCTGGATGCCCATATTGGCTCCTACATATTCTACGAAGATCTTTATCGGTCAGACCGCATAACAACATACGTTGTTCCCTTTGTCATCGGTATGTTACTTGCCTGAGATTCGATCGTCGGTATCCAATACCTAGTTCAATCTCGTTACCAGCAAGTCTCTTTACTCGTTCCGTAATACATCATCTCACAACTAACATATTAGTTGCAGTGCTTGCAAGGCTTATGTGATGTGCATTACCGAGAGGGCCCAGAGATACCTCTCCGATAATCGGAGTGACAAACCCTAATCTCGAAATACGCCAACCCAACATCTACCATTGGAGACACCTGTAGTACTCCTTTATAATCACCCAGTTACGTTGTGACGTTTGGTAGTACCCAAAGTGTTCCTCCGGTAAACGGGAGTTGCATAATCTCATAGTTATAGGAACATGTATAAGTCATGAAGAAAGCAATAGCAACATACTAAACGATCGGGTGCTAAGCTAATGGAATGGGTCATGTCAATCAGATCATTCTACTAATGATGTGACCTCGTTAATCAAATAACAACTCTTTGTTCATGGTTAGGAAACATAACCATCTTTGATTAACGAGCTAGTCAAGTAGAGGCATACTAGTGACACTCTGTTGGTCTATGTATTCACACATGTATTATGTTTCCGGTTAATACAATTCTAGCATGAATAATAAACATTTATCATGATATAAGGAAATAAATAATAACTTTATTATTGCCTCTAGGGCATATTTCCTTCAGTCTCCCACTTGCACTAGAGTCAATAATCTAGATTACACAGTAATGATTCTAACACCCATGGAGCCTTGGTGCTGATCATGTTTTGCTCGTGGAAGAGGCTTAGTCAATGGGTCTGCAACATTCAGATCCATATGTATCTTGCAAATCTCTATGTCTCCCACCTGGACTAAATCCCGGATGGAGTTGAAGCGTCTCTTGATGTGTTTGGTTCTTTTGTGAAATCTGGATTCCTTTGCCAAGGCAATTGCACCAGTATTGTCACAGAAGATTTTCATTGGACCCGATGCACTAGGTATGACACCTAGATCGGATATGAACTCCTTCATCCAGACTCCTTCGTTTGCTGCTTCCGAAGCAGCTATGTACTCCGCTTCACATGTAGATACCGCTACGACGCTTTGTTTAGAACTGCACCAACTGACAGCTCCACCGTTTAAAATAAACACGTATCCGGTTTGCGATTTAGAATCGTCCGGATCAGTGTCAAAGCTTGCATCAACGTAACCTCTTACGGTGAGCTCTTTGTCACCTCCATATACGAGAAACATATCCTTAGTCCTTTTCAGGTATTTCAGGATGTTCTTGACTGCTGTCCAGTGATCCATTCCTGGATTACTTTGGTACCTCCCTGCTAAACTTATAGCAAGGCACACATTAGGTCTGGTACACAGCATTGCATACATGATAGAGCCTATGGCTGAAGCATAGGGAACATCTTTCATTTTCTCTCTATCTTCTGCAGTGGTCGGGCATTGAGTCTGACTCAACTTCACACCTTGTAACACAGGCAAGAACCCTTTCTTTGCTTGATCCATTTTGAACTTCTTCAAAATTTTGTCAAGGTATGTGCATTGTGAAAGTCCAATTAAGCGTTTTGATCTATCTCTATAGATCTTTATGCCCAATATGTAAGCAGCTTCCCCGAGGTCTTTCATCGAAAAACTTTTATTCAAGTATCCTTTTATGCTATCCAGAAATTCTATATCATTTCCAATTAGCAATATGTCATCCACATATAATATCAGAAATGCTACAGAGCTCCCACTCACTTTCTTGTAAATACAGGCTTCTCCAAAAGTTTGTATAAAGCCAAATGCTTTGATCACACTATCAAAGCGTTTATTCCAACTCCGAGATGCTTGCACCAGTCCATAAATGGATCGCTGGAGTTTGCATACTTTGTTAGCTCCCTTTGGATCGACAAAACCTTCTGGTTGCATCATATACAACTCTTCTTCCAGAAATCCATTCAGGAATGCAGTTTTGACATCCATCTGCCATATTTCATAATCATAAAATGCGGCAATTGCTAACATAATTCTGACGGACTTAAGCATCGCTACGGGTGAGAAGGTCTCATCGTAGTCAACCCCTTGAACTTGTCGAAAACCTTTTGCGACAAGTCGAGCTTTATAGACAGTAACATTACCGTCTGCTTCAGTCTTTTTCTTGAAGATCCATTTATTCTCAATTGCTTGCCGATCATCGGGCAAGTCAACCAAAGTCCATACTTTGTTCTCATACATGGATCCCATCTCAGATTTCATGGCTTCAAGCCACTTTGCAGAATCTGGGCTCACCATCGCTTCTTCATAGTTCGTAGGTTCATCATGATCTAGTAGCATGACTTCCAGAACTGGATTACCGTACCACTCTGGTGCGGATCTCACTCTGGTTGATCTACGTGGTTCAGTAGCATCTTGCTCTGAAGTTTCATGATCATCATCATTAGCTTCCTCACTAATTGGTATAGGTGTCGCAGAAACAGTTTTCTGTAATGTACTATTTTCCAATAAGGGAGCAGGTATAGTTACCTCGTCAAGTTCTACTTTCCTCCCACTCACTTCTTTCGAGAGAAACTCCTTCTCTAGAAATGATCCATTCTTAGCAACGAATGTTTTGCCTTCGGATCTGTGATAGAAGGTATACCCAACAGTTTCCTTTGGGTATCCTATGAAGACACATTTCTCCGCTTTGGGTTCGAGCTTATCAGGTTGAAGCTTTTTCACATAAGCATCGCAGCCCCAAACTTTAAGAAACGACAACTTTGGTTTCTTGCCAAACCATAGTTCATAAGGCGTCGTCTCAACGGATTTTGATGGTGCCCTATTTAACGTGAATGCGGCCGTCTCTAAAGCATAACCCCAAAACGATAGCGGTAAATCAGTAAGAGACATCATAGATCGCACCATATCTAGTAAAGTACGATTACGACGTTCGGACACACCATTACGCTGTGGTGTTCCGGGTGGCGTGAGTTGCGAAACTATTCCACAATTTTTCAAATGTATACCAAACTCGTAACTCAAATATTCTCCTCCACGATCAGATCGTAGAAACTTTATTTTCTTGTTACGATGATTTTCAACTTCACTCTGAAATTCCTTGAACTTTTCAAATGTTTCAGACTTATGTTTCATTAAGTAGATATACCCATATCTGCTTAAATCATCTGTGAAGGTGAGAAAATAACGATATCCGCCATGAGCCTCAATATTCATCGGACCACATACATCGGTATGTATGATTTCCAATAAGTCTGTTGCTCTCTCCATAGTACCGGAGAACGGTGTTTTAGTCATCTTGCCTATGAGGCACGGTTCGCAAGTACCAAGTGATTCATAATCAAGTGGTTCCAAAAGCCCATCTGTATGGAGTTTCTTCTTGCGCTTTACACCGATATGACCTAAACGGCAGTGCCACAAATAAGTTGCACTATCATTATCAACTCTGCATCTTTTGGCTTCTACATTATGAATATGTGTATTACTACTATCGAGATTCAATAAGAATAGACCACTCTTCAAGGGTGCATGACCATAAAAGATATTACTCATATAAATAGAACAACCATTATTCTCTGATTTAAATGAATAACCGTCTCGCATCAAACAAGATCCAGATATAATGTTCATGCTCAACGCTGGCACCAAATAACAATTATTTAGGTCTAATATTAATCCCGAAGGTAGATGTAGAGGTAGCGTGCCGACCGCGATCACATCGACTTTGGAACCGTTTCCCACGCGCATCGTCACCTCGTCCTTTGCTAGTGTCCGCTTATTCCGTAGTCCCTGTTTCGAGTTGCAAATATTAGCAACAGAACCAGTATCAAATACCCAGGTGCTACTGCGAGCTCTAGTAAGGTACACATTAATAACAAGTATATCACATATACCTTTGTTCACTTTGCCATCCTTCTTATCCGCCAAATACTTGGGGCAGTTCCGCTTCCAGTGACCAGTCTGCTTGCAGTAGAAGCACTCAGTTTCAGGCTTAGGTCCAGACTTGGGTTTCTTCTCCTGAGCAGCAACTTGCTTGCTGTTCTTCTTGAAGTTTCCCTTCTTCTTCCCTTTGCCCCTTTTCTTGAAACTAGTGGTTTTGCTAACCATCAACACTTGATGCTCCTTCTTGATTTCTACCTCCGCAGCTTTCAGCATTGCGAAGAGCTCGGGAATAGTCTTGTTCATCCCTTGCATATTATAGTTCATCACGAAGCTCTTGTAGCTTGGTGGCAGTGATTGGAGAATTCTGTCAATGACGCAGTCATCTGGAAGATTAACTCCCATCTGAATCAAGTGATTATTATACCCAGACATTCTGAGTATATGCTCACTGACAGAACTGTTCTCCTCCATCTTGCAGCTATAGAACTTATTGGAGACTTCATATCTCTCAATCCGGGCATTTGCTTGAAATATTAACTTCAACTCCTGGAACATCTCATATGCTCCATGACGTTCAAAACGTCGTTGAAGTCCCGATTCTAAGCCGTAAAGCATGGCACACTGAACTATCGAGTAGTCATCAGCTTTGCTCTGCCAGACGTTCATAACATCTGGCGTTGCTCCAGCAGCAGGCCTGTCACCCAGCGGTGCTTCCAGGACGTAATTCTTCTGTGCAGCAATGAGGATAATCCTCAAGTTACGGACCCAGCCCGTGTAATTGCTACCATCATCTTTCAACTTTGCTTTCTCAAGGAACGCATTAAAATTTAACGGAACAACAGCACGAGCCATCTATCTACAATCAACATAAACAAGCAAGATACTATCAGGTACTAAGTTCATGATAAGTTTAAGTTCAGTTAATCAAATTACTTAAGAACTCCCACTTAGATAGACATCCCTCTAATCCTCTAAGTGATCACGTGATCCAAATCAACTAAACCATAACCGATCATCACGTGAGATGGAGTAGTTTTCAATGGTGAACATCGTCATGTTGATCATATCTACTATATGATTCACGCTCGACCTTTCGGTCTCTGTGTTCCGAGGCCATATCTGCATATGCTAGGCTCGTCAAGTTTAACCTGAGTATTCTGTGTGTGCAAAATTGGCTTGCACCCGTTGTAGATGGACGTAGAGCTTATCACACCCGATCATCACGTGGTGTCTGGGCACGACGAACTTTGGCAACGGTGCATACTCAGGGAGAACACTTCTTGATAATTTAGTGAGAGATCACCTTATAATGCTACCGTCAATCAAAGCAATATAAGATGCATAAAAGGATAAACATCACATGCAATCAATATAAGTGATATGATATGGCCATCATCATCTTGTGCTTGCGATCTCCATCTCCGAAGCACCGTCATGATCACCATCGTCACCGGCGCGCCACCTTGATCTCCATCGTAGCAACGTTGTCGTCTCGCCAATCTTATGCTTCCACGACTATCACTACCGCTTAGTAATAAAGTAAAGCATTACATCGCGATTGCATTGCATACAATAAAGCGACAACCATATGGCTACTGCCGGTTGCCGATAACTCGGTTACAAAACATGATCATCTCATACAATAAAATCAGCATCATGCCTTGACCATATCACATCACAACATACCCTGCAAAAACAAGTTAGACGTCCTCTACTTTGTTGTTGCAAGTTTTACGTGGCTGCTACGGGCTTAAGTAAGAACTCATCTCACCTACGCATCAAAACCACAACGATAGTTCGTCAAATAGACTCCGTTTTCACCTTCTCAAGGACCGGGCGTAGTCACACTTGGTTCAACTAAAGTTGGAGAGATAGTCTTCCGCAAGCCATCTGTGTGCAAAGCACGTCGAGGGAACCGGTCTCGCGTAAGAGTACGCGTAAGGTTGGTCCGGATCGTCTCAGCCAATAATACCGCCGAACCAAAGTATGACATGCTGGTAGGCAGTATGACTTGTATCGCCCACAACTCACTTGTGTTCTACTCGTGCAAATATCATCAAACCATAAAACCAGGCTCAGATGCCACTGTTGGGGAACGCAGTAATTTCGAAAATTTTCCTACGCACACGCAAGATCATGGTGATGCACAGCAAAGAGAGGGGAGAGTGTTGTCTACGTACCAACGCAGACCGACTGCGGAAGCGATCACACAACGTAGAGGAAGTAGTCGTACGTCTTCTTCCCGATCCGACCGATCCAAGCACCATTACTCCGGCACCTCCGAGTTCTTAGCACACGTTCAGCTCGATGACGATCCCCGGGCTCCGATCCAGCAAAGCATCGAGGAAGAGTTCCGTCAGCACGACGGCGTGGTGACGATCTTGATGTACTACCGACGCAGGGCTTCGCCTAAGCACTACAACGGTATGATCGAGGTGGAATATGGTGGCAGGGGGCACTGCACACGGCTAAGGAACGATCTCAAGGATCAACTTGTGTGTCTTGGGGTGTCCCCTGCCCCCGTATATAAAGGTTGGAGGAAGGGGGGCCGGCCGGCCAGGGAGAGGGAGGCGCAGGGGAGTCCTACTCCCACCGGGAGTAGGACTCCTCCCTCCAATCCTAATCCAATTAGGACTCTCGGGGGGAAAGGAGAAAGAGGGGGGCCGGCCCCTTCTCCTAGTCCTACTAGGACTTGGGGAAAGGGGGGGCGCCGGCCAGCTATGGGCTGCCTCTTCTCTCTTTTCCACTAAGGCCCGATAGGCCCATTAGTCTCCCGGGGGGTTCCGGTAACCCTCCCGGTATTCCGGCAAAATCCCGATTTCACCCGGAATACTTCCTATGTCCAAACATAGGCTTCCAATATATCAATCTTTACGTCTCGACCATTTCGAGACTCCTCGTCATGTCCGTGATCTCATCCGGGACTCCGAACAACCTTCGGTACATCAAAATGCATAAACTCATAATAACTATCATCGTAACGTTAAGCGTGCGGACCCTACGGTTCGAGAACAATGTAGACATGACCGAGACACGTTTCCGGTTAATAACCAATAGCGGGACCTGGATGCCCATATTGGCTCCTACATATTCTACGAAGATCTTTATCAGTCAGACCGCATAACAACATACGTTGTTCCCTTTGTCATCGGTATGTTACTTGCCTGAGATTCGATCGTCGGTATCCAATACCTAGTTCAATCTCGTTACCGGCAAGTCTCTTTACTCGTTCCGTAATACATCATCTCACAACTAACATATTAGTTGCAGTGCTTGCAAGGCTTATGTGATGTGCATTACCGAGAGGGCCCAGAGATACCTCTCCGACAATCGGAGTGACAAACCCTAATCTCGAAATACGCCAACCCAACATCTACCATTGGAGACACCTGTAGTACTCCTTTATAATCACCCAGTTACGTTGTGATGTTTGGTAGTACCCAAAGTGTTCCTCCGGTAAACGGGAGTTGCATAATCTCATAGTTATAGGAACATGTATAAGTCATGAAGAAAGCAATAGCAACATACTAAACGATCGGGTGCTAAGCTAATGGAATGGGTCATGTCAATCAGATCATTCTACTAATGATGTGACCTCGCTAATCAAATAACAACTCTTTGTTCATGGTTAGGAAACATAACCATCTTTGATTAACGAGCTAGTCAAGTAGAGGCATACTAGTGACACTCTGTTGGTCTATGTATTCACACATGTATTATGTTTCCGGTTAATACAATTCTAGCATGAATAATAAACATTTATCATGATATAAGGAAATAAATAATAACTTTATTATTGCCTCTAGGGCATATTTCCTTCAGATAGATTGGTAGGAAAAGACCATCGCTCGTCCCCGACCGCCACTCATAAGGAAGGCAATCAATAAATAAATCATGCTCCGACTTCATCACATAACGGTTCACCATACGTGCATGCTATGGGAATCACAAACTTCAACACTAGTATTTCTCAAATTCACAACTACTCAACTAGCATGACTCTAATATTATCACCTGCATATCTCAAAACAATCATCAAGCATCAAACTTCTCTTAGTATTAAATATACTCATAAGAATTCTTACAAATCTTGAATGCTTAGCATATTAGGATTTTTAAGCACATTACCATGCTATTTAAGACTCTCAAAATAATATAAGTGAAGCATGAGAGTTCATCTATTTCTTCAAAATAAAACTACCACCATGCTCTAAAAGATATAAGTGAAGCACTAGAGCAAACGACAAACTACTCCGAAAGATATAAGTGAAGATCAATGAGTAGTCAAATAACTATACAACTATGTGAAAACTCTCTAACATTTAAGATTTTCAGATCTTGGTATTCTATTCAAACAGCAAGCAAAGCAAAATAAAATTACATTCTAAGAATGGCAAACATCATGTGAAGAAGCAAAAACTTAGGATCAACCAAAACTAACCGATAATTGTCGAAGAAGAAAGGTGGGATGCCAACCGGGGCATCCCCAAGCTTAGATGCTTGAGACTTCTTGAAATATTATCTTGGGATGCCTTGGGCATCCCCAAGCTTGAACTTTTGTGTCTCCTTAGTTCCTCTCATATCACGGTCTCCCTAAATCTCAGAAGCTTCATCCACACAAAACTCAACAAGGACTCGTGAGATAAGTTAGTATAAACCATTGCAAAAACCTTATCATACTCTACTGTAGCAAATCACTAAAATTATTATTCAACATTGCATACTAAATGCCTCTGCATATTTAATAGTCCTATCCTCAAATAGAATCATTAAAAAGCAAACATATGCAAACAATGCAAACATAACAGCAATCTGCCTAAACAGGATAGTCTGTAAAGAATGCTGCAACATCCATACTTCCCTAGCTCCAAAAATTATGAAAGAAAATTCCCACTGTAGTAAATTTATCAGATCTTAATATGCAAAAGGTTTCAACATTTTATCACATTCTGACTTTTCTAGGGAATTATTGCAACAGCGATAAACTTTCTGTTTTCAAACAGCAACATGTATACTTGTAACATAGGCATAGTAAAGGCTATCAATGCCACTTTTATTGAAATAAAAGATGCAAAACATTGTTATAAATAAAAGCATGCAAATCCTAACAAAATGAATTGATGCTCCAAGCAAAACACATATCATGTGGCGAATAAAACTATAGCTCCAAGTAAAGTTAACGAAGACGAAAGAGGGGATGCCTTCCGGGCATCCCCAAGCTTAGGCTCTTGGTTGTCCTTGAATATTACCTTGGGGTGCCATGGGCATCCCCAAGCTTAGGATCTTGCCACTCCTTATTCCATAGTCCATCGAATCCTTGCCCAAAACTTGAAAACTTCACAACACAAAACTTAAAGTAGAAAACTCGTGAGCTCCGTTAGTATAAGAAAACAAATCATCATCATAAGGTACTGTAATGAGCTCATTATTTATTTATATTGGTGTTAAACCTACTGTATTCCAACTTCTATATGGTTTATAAACTATTTTACTAGCCATAGATTCGTCAAAATAAGTAAACAACACATGAAAAACAGAATCTGTCAAAAACAGAACAGTCTGTAGTAATCTGTAGCTAGCACAAGATCTGGTACCTCAAAATTTCTAAAATAAATTGCTGGACTTAAGAAATTTATCTATTAATCATCTGCAAAAAGAATTAACTAAATAGCACTCTCCAAATAGAAATGGCAGCAATTCTCGTGAGCACTAAATTTCTGTTTTTGACAGCACGATCAACAAGACTTTCCCCAAGTCTTCCCAAAGGTTCTACTTGGCACAAACGCTAATTAAACACATAAAACCACATCTAAAAATAGGCTAGATGAATTATTTATTACTAAACAGGAACAAAAATCAAGGAACAAAAAATAAAATTGGGTTGCCTCCCAACAAGCGCTATCGTTTAGCGCCCCTAGCTAGGCATGATAATGACAATGATGCTCACATAAAAGATAAGAATTGGAATATAGAGAGAGCATCATGAAGAATATGACTAGAACATTTAAGCCTAACCCACTTACTATGCATAGGGATTCTGTGAGAAAACAACGTATGGGAACAATAATCAACTAGCATAGGAAGGCAAAACAAGCATAACTTCAAGATTTTAAGCACATAGAGAGGAAATTTGATATTATTGCAACTCCTACAAGCATATATTCCTCCCTCATAATAATTTTCAGTAGCATCATGAATGAATTTAATAATATAACCAGCACTTAAAGCATTCTTTTCATGATCTACAAGCATAGAAAATTTACTACTCTCCACATAAGCAAGATTCTTCTCATGAATAATAGTGGGAGTATCATAAGAGACTTGAGTACTATAAATTGCTTCCAATTAAAAGAGTAATGTTCAGAGAAGGGGTAATCATAATCATGACAAGTTTTATAAATATAATCACTACTTTTTATAGCATAAGTATCATCACAATAATCATCATAAGTTGGAGGCATGCTATCATCATTATAAAGTTGCATATCAAAACTTGAGAGGCTAAAAATATCATCATTATTAAACATAGCATCCCCAAGCTTGGGACAAACATTAATTGCAGCAAATATATTCTCAAATATGTCATCCTCATCAAACATAGCTTCCCAAAGCTTGGGCATTTTCATATCATAAGTATAATCACTCTCATCATTAATTGTATGAATAGCACCAATAGTATAGCAATTATCTTATTCTTCCAAGCAAGTGCCAAAAAGATTTTCAAGATCATAAGAAGTATCATTATCTTCCACAATTATATTTTCATGAGGCACAATAGTAATAGGAGCAGCATTATTTGGAAGAGATATCTTTTTACCTCTCTTCCTTTTTCTTTTCTTCTTCTTCACCACATCATGTGTGGGTTCAATCCTCTTTTTGGAGCTCCTTATTAATGAGATTGGTTGAATAGGAGGCTCTTCCTCGTTACCTGATTCATCATAAGAAATAATAGGAGGGTATTGGGAAGTCTCTTCCCTTTCATTAGTATTCTCTTCATCTTATATTTGTTTTCTTTTCTTTATGTAATTGGCAATATAAGGATTTTCAATGCAATTCACCGCACAATACATATAAATCTTCTCTAGATCAAAATGAAGAACTCTATCAAGATTAAATTTTGGAATACCCTCAGTTATACGTTTCATTTCTTCATAACCCAAAAGAAGGCTAAGCTCTTTATGATGCTCAAGGGTAATCAAATTATCACAATGTTTGGACACGACTTGATCATGAAACAAATAGAATTGGAGCTTTAAATGACCATGTTCATTGCAAAGTTCACAAGGGGCGCGAAAAATATTGAATTTTTCAGCACAATCATCAAGACTTTCTTGCAACAATTTAGTTTCTAAGTACTTATGCCTCTTGCAATATCTATCTTCCCTATTTGGTGTGTACTTGCAAACCCAGTCTACTCCACAAAAATTGACATGTTTATAGGAGGCATTTTCATCATAACTAGTGCAATCATCATTAGCAACATGGATATTCAAAGAATTCATACTAACAACATTGCAATCATGCTCATCATTCAAATATTTAGTGCCAAACATTTTATAGATTTCTTCTTCTAGCACTTGAGCACAATTATCCTTTCCATCATACTCACGAAAGATATTAAAAAGGTGAAGCGTATGAGACAAACTCAATTCCATTTTTTTATAGTTTTCTTTTATGAACTAAACTAGTGATAAAACAAGAAACTAAAAGACTCGATTGCAATATCTAAAGATATACCTTCAAGCACTCACCTCCCTGGCAACGGCGCCAGAAAAGAGCTTGATGTCTACTACACAACCTTCTTCTTGTAGACGTTGTTGGGCCTCCAAGTGCAGAGGTTTGCAGGACAGTAGCAAATTTCCCTCAAGTGGATGACCTAAGGTTTATCAATCCGTAGGAGGCGTAGGATGAAGATGGTCTCTCTCAAGCAACCCTGCAACCAAATAACAAAGAGTCTCTTGTGTCCCCAACACACCCAATACAATGGTAAATTGTATAGGTGCACTAGTTCGGCGAAGAGATGGTGATACAAGTGTAATATGGATAGTAGATAAAGGTATTTGTAATCTGAAATTATAAAAACAGCAAGGTAAAGAATGATAAAAGTGAGCGTAAACTGTATTGCAATGCTTGGAAACAAGGCCTAGGGTTCATACTTTCGCTAGTGCAAGTTCCCTCAACAATACTAACATAATTGGATCACATAACTATCCCTCAACATGCAACAAAGAATCACTCCAAAGTCACTAATAGCGGAGAACAAACGAAGAGATTATGGTAGGGTACGAAACCACCTCAAAGTTATTCTTTCCAATCAATCCATTGGGCTATTCCTATAAGTGTCACAAACAGCCCTAGAGTTCGTACTAGAATAACACCTTAAGACACAAATCAACCAAAACCCTTATGTCACCTAGATACTCCAATGTCACCTCAAGTATCCGTGGGTATGATTATACGATATGCATCACACAATCTCATATTCATCTATTCAACCAACACAAAGAACTTCAAAGAGAGCCCAAAGTTTCTACCGGAGAGGCAAGACGAAAACGTGTGCCAACCCCTATGCATAAGTTCATGAGGTCACGGAACTCGCAAGTTGATCACCAAAACATACATCAAGTGGATCACGTCATATCCCATTGTCACCACAGATAAGCACATGCAAGACATACATCAAGTGTTCTCAAATCTTTAAAGACTCAATCCGATAAGATTACTTCAAAGGGGAAACTCAATTCATTACAAGAGTGTAGAGGGGGAGGAGAAACATAAGATCCAACTATAATAGCAAAGCTCGCGATACATCAAGATCGTGCCAAATCAAGAACACAAGAGAGAGAGATCAAACACATAGCTACTGGTACATACCCTCAGCCCCGAGGGAGAACTACTCCCTCCTCGTCATGGGGAGCACCGGGATGATGGAGATGGCCACCGGAGAAGGATTGCCCCCTCCGGCAGGGTGCCAGAACGGGTCTAGATTGGTTTTCGGTGGCTACGAAGGCTTCTGGCGGCGGAACTCCTGATCTATTGTGTGTTCTGGAAGTTTTAGAGTACGTGGAGTTATATAGACCGAAGAAGTACGTTAGGGGAGTCATGAGGGCCCCACGAGGCAGGGGGCGCGCCCCCTACCCTCGTGAGCTCCTCCTTCCTTCCTTGACATAGGGTCCAAGTCCATCGGGTGGCTTTCGTTCCAAAAATAACTTCTCTAGTTGATTTCGTTCCGTTTCGACTTCGTCTAATATTCCTTTTCTTCAAAACACCGAAATAGGCATAAAACAGCGAATCTGGGCTGGGCCTCCGGTTAATAGGTTAGTCCCGAAAGTAATATAAAAGTGGATAATAAAGCCCAATATTGCCCAAAACAGTAGATAATATAGCATGGAGCAATCAAAAATTATAGATACGTTGGAGACGTATCACCAGGCGGCGGACATCCTCGCCCGTATCGACACTAAACACGACCCTGTCCCATCGAACATCTTCCTGGAAAAACTGTTTAAACCATCCGTAGTATGCGAAGGGGACACTGGCAACAATAGTCCAGACCCGGCCACAACCCCAGATACCGAACACTCTGACACAATCGAAGGCTCTGCCATCGAAATAACACCTTCAGTCCACGTAATAATGGTCGTCATCGCCCCGTGGACAGAACCATTCCTGGCCTACCTAACCAGGGAGGAACTACCCGAGGACCAAAATGAGGCACGCTGCATAGTGCAGCGATCTAAAGCCTACAAGGTCCACGAGGGAGAGCTTTATAAGAAAAGCACTACCGGAGTCCTTCAAAGGTGCATCTCCGAAGAGGAAGGGCGGAAGCTTTTGGCAGAAATCCATGCCGTACTCGGCGGCCATCACGCCGCAGCCTGGGCCCTTGTAAGCAAGGCCTTCCGTATAGGTTTTTATTGGCCGATAGCCCGGGCAGATGCGCAGCATCTGGTCCAGCATTGCGTCGGTTGCCAGCTATTTGCAAACCAAAGCCTTATGCCGCCTACCGCTCTCCAAACAATCCCCATTACTTGGCCCTTTGCGTTCTGGGGGCTAGATATGGTCGGACCCCTTAAAGGGGGAACCCATAAGAAAAAATACTTACTGGTCACGGTGGATAAATTCACCAAATGGATAGAAGCCAAACCTGTCAAAACGACTGAATCCGGACCGGTGATAGACTTCATATCCGGGGTCGTACACCATTGTGGCGTCCCCCACAGCATCATCACTGACAATGGCACGAACTTTACAGCCGACAAGGTGAAACTTTGGTGCAGCAACATGGGCATCAAGCTCGATTATGCTTCTGTCTATCACCCGCAAACTAACGGTCAAGTCGAGCGAGCGAATGGTCTTATCATGAGCGGCATTAAACCCAGATTAGTGCGTTCCTTAAAGGAGTCAAACACGCACTGGGTAGAGGAGCTCGACTTCGTACTAGGGGGGCTGTGGACCACGCCGAATCGCACTACCGGATACACACTGTTCTTCATGGTGTACGGCACAGAGGCGGTCCTGCCTTGCGACATAATTCATGACTCACCTCGAGTGCGCATGAAAAAAGAGGTCGGGCTTGATTGGCGGGACAGTTTGGACACCCTGGAGGTGGAGCGTGACGTGGCAAAGGCCCGTTCCGCATTCTATTAGCAACAGGCTCGAAGGTATCAAAGCAGAGAAGTACGGGCCAAAACCTATAACGTTGGGTGAACTAGTTCTACGCCTGCCGGAGAAGAAAAAGAACAAGCTCAAGCCCAAATGGGAGGGTCCCTTCATTATTGACCAGGTTCTGACCGGTGGAGCATACCGTCTGCGGGATGCATCGGATAATCGACTCGAGCCAAACCCATGGAATGCAGTCAGACACCGAAGATTCTACGCCTAGCGCTGGACTCTATGTTCGTCTCCTCACCTCCGTCAATTTTTTGCATATTTGTCTTTTCTCTCTTTCTCCCTTTTTACTCTCTTCAAGGCCCTTAAAGGCTATACGTGTGTCCTGGTTACACAATCTTGACGCGCTAACCGCACTCATTATACCTGGGGGCTTCTTATACAGAAGCTTAATCTAACTATTTTCCTAGGCTTTACGTCCCATACATGTGTTATTCTTCCGCATGTACCTTTTTTCGCCATTATATGCATCGATATGACTTAAGTTTTGGCCAAGCTGGGTTGCCTGGCTCTTGTGTTTATGCCCTACGTTCCCGTTAATTCGGCTAGGGCATACGGGGAGCACCTCTGTGATTGTTAATGCTGGGTCAGCCGGATGTGTACCTCAGACTGGGTGAAGCCGAAAGCTAGTGTTCTTAAGGGAATATTAGGTCGGTGAATAAAAGATGACTTTTATCTAATTTGAAACATGCCCCAGATGTTTATAACCTGCGTCTCTTTTCGCAGTTCGGACATGCACATTAGGGCATGCGTACCCAGGGAAAGGAACCCTTAACGGAACTATTCTCCCTGGAAGATGTTTCTTACTACCCATGTAATATAACATAACTAGTTGGGTACTTGTCTGTTCAAGCACTTATGACCCCTACGCCTGGTCTCCATGCATGCCCCGGTTTTTACATAACCGAGCGGGTATTCGGATACACTCCGGACTGTCGGGTCCAGAGGTCGAAGCAAAAAGGTCCACCATGACAAATGATTTACAATCCGGCTAGGGACATTACATATGTCACTTGAATTACACAGTCGCTAAGACTGATTCAATTCTTCTTCTATACCATCCAACAGGCTGTCTAGCCTACAATCCTATTGGGAATACTTTGCGGCTAATTCTACTTGATCATACACTAAACTGACGGGGATCTCTTTCCCATCGGGCCCCACAGGTATGACCTCGGCCATGTGGTTTGGGTACGCTTTGGTATATCGTGTCTTCACCATAGCCCAGGCTTCCCTTGCACCTTGTTGGCAGGCTGATATCTTCCATAATCGGAAGCGCCGCTGCGCTCCCTTGAGCTTCTCTATAAGCTCCCCCATGCCTCCTGGCGGGGACGCGGATGGCCACAAGGCTTGGGCAATACCCTGCATCACCTGCCGAACTTGCTCGTGCAGTTGTGAGAGCTCTGGTAGAAGATCACCCGAAGACCCGGGCATCTCCTCCGCGGGACGACCTGTCAGCATACCTGCAGACATAACGCTGTTAGCCAACTTCTTGGCCTAACTCCTTTAAAAGTTCGTTCAAGCACTTACTAAAAATGTCGTGCTGAAGCCGTTTATTCTCCTTCACGGAGTCCGCAAGCTGGGCTCGGTTATCTTTCAGTTCCACGCCTAGCCAGATATTGGCATCTTGGAGATCATTTTTCTCCTGCCTGACTCGCGTCAGCACACGCTCGCCAGCATTTTGCTGTCGATCATCACGTGCCGCATCCACCTCCACGGCCTCCGGATTCACTCCGGGGCCACCTGCAACATCTATTGTTAGGTTTGCATACATGCCGCATACTACCTGGTACCCGTATTCTTTGCAATGGATACAAGTGTTACCAGAGGGACCCTTCTCGGACTCCTTCAACGCGGCAACAGCGGCCCCTAGCTGGGCCTTGCACTCGTCCAGCTCTTGAGACAATTGGGAATTCTTCTTTGTAAGAACCTGCACAAATAATGATCCTTAAATCAGTTGCGTCAACTGTTTCAAGTCTCAGGGGCTACTGATACATATAATCATCAGATTTGCTTACCCGTATATCCCTTACATACTGGTCCATGGCTTTGGGTAGACCATTTTTAGCAGCACAGATGTACGCGTCTCCGGAATTGAAGGCATCAAATGCCTCTGGTTAGAAACAAGCGTCACGGAGTACGACCCGGCGACACCTGTGATTCATGGCGCTCTCCACTTCAGAATTTGTAGCGGATAGTCTGTCTGCATCCTCTGTAGGAGGATCATCCAGCGTCTGCCCCGCGTTAGCTTCCGCCTCCATGTCCGGCCCTGGAGCCCGACTGGTCGAGGCGTGATCGGCAGCCTCTCCGAATATAGTCCGGCGAGCGTTTTTTCCGCTAAGAAACATGGACGTCATTATATTTTAAGAAAGACGACAACCACGGAGTGAGGTTTTGCGTCATACCTCTGTGCCGGTGTCTCCGTCCTGACTGCCTTCCTTTTTGGCCTACCCGGCTTTAGTGCCTCTTGTTGGCGAGTTGCTGCGGGTTCGGCACGGCATCCCGAATGCCTTCCCTGTAAAACACCATATGTGTACGGTAGGTGAAGTGCATAAAAGGGGATCCTTTTGGGGAGTTGGGACTTTGGTTTTTCTTACGTGCGACGCAGGGAGTAGTCCGGGATAGTCGGTCGTTATGGCCACCATGGCGTCATCACAGCTCAATTGATAGAATTGCCTGTCTATCAGCTCCATGAATATGTTCGGATCCTCTTCGAGTCTGGGATCGCGGGCCCGGCCAAGGTCCTCTGGTTGTGGAGGTGGGTTGTTGACCTCCCTTATAGCTTTTCGCAGTTCCTGTCATGAAATGGCAAGGTGAGTACCTACGACGAAGAATGCGGGAAGGATGGGAGTAAAGAGGTACAACTCACCCAGCTTGGAGGGTTGTACATGGAGAATCCATCCCGTGGCTTGATACGGATGAACTCCTCTTCCTCTCCCTTGAACAACTCGGACAGAATTTTTGCTAAAGCAGCAGCGGAGTCCGGTCCCTTACACCCGCAACGGGTGCCATCATCTTCCCCGTTAAAACACCACAGGGGGTGCCCGCGATATTGAAGTGGTTGCACTCCCCGCATTATGCATATTGACATAACCTCGATTGTTGTCAGTCCTGATTGAGCCAGCACTTTAATCCGGTTCATCAGGTAAAGGACTTCTCTGTTGTCTTCCTCCTGGGGGCTCCGTGGGTGCCAGCTTCGGCGTTTCTTCAGAGGAGCCTTGTTGAACTCAGGAAGACCCCGCCGAACAGGGTCTGGAAGGGGGACGTCCTCCATGTAAAACCACTCCGAAGGCCAGTCTTCGGACGTCTTCTTCGGAGTACCGGACAGATATCCGGTCTCGGTGATGCGCCATATTTCGGCTCTGCCCACCTGATAAAGTGACCCCTTCTGTGTGCGGGGCACAAGGCAAAATAACCTTTTCCACAACTCGAAATGAGCCTCGTAGCCCAAAAACAGCTCACAAAGGGCAACATAACCAACGATGTGTAATATGGAAGCAGGGGTGAAATTATGCAGTTGGAGGCCGTAAAACTCCAGGAGCCCGCGGAGGAACGGATGAATTGGAAATCCAAGTCCCCTTAGTAAGTAAGGGACAAGGCATACCCGCTCCCCCTTAGAGCGACTGAGGAAGCTCTCCGCTTGCTCCCCGTCATTATAGGTGGCAAGCCCGGCTCGGACGGGGACCATATACGCTGGGAGGAGAAATCCCTGGGTCTGCAACTCTACTAATCAGCTGTGTGGGATGGACCACTTCTCCCAATCACCGGGCTTAGGGCTACGTGAGCAAGAGGAGGAGCTGCGATGGCCGGCCACGATGGAATGGATTTTTCCGAGCGTGCTCCGATGGATTCTCGCTGTGGGAGGATGGTGTGGATTGGATCTAAGAATCCCCATCCCTTTAATAGATGATTTATTTACCTGGCTAGGGGGTGAATGTAAAAACGCCCTGGCTCCTCGCATTCGCTCGACGCATGGAAGATGGCCCTTATTGAGCGCAGAAGCCAAGAAGTCCAACATTTATGGGAGCCGGACACTACTTAGCAGATATTCAGGATTTGGAGAAGAACCCGCCTTGCAATGCCGAAGACAATACTGCGCGCCGGACTCATCGTCATTGAAGCCTGGTTCAGGGGATACTGAGGGAGTCCTGGATTAGGGGGGTCTCCGGACAGCCGGACTATATCTTTTGGTCGGACTATTGGACTATGAAGATACAGGATTGAAGACTTTGTCCCGTGTCCGGATGGGACTCTCCTTGGCATGGAAGGCAAGCTAGGCAATACGGATATGAAGATCTCCTCCCTTGTAACCGACTCTGTGTAACCCTAGCCCCCGCCGGTGTCTATATAAACCAGAGGGGTTTAGTCCGTAGGACAACATATAATCATACCATAGGCTAGCTTCTAGGGTTTAGCCTCTACGATCTCGTGGTAGATCAACTCTTGTAATACTCATATCATCAAGAGCAATCAAGCAGTATTGCCTAGCTTGTAGGGTATTACCTCCATCAAGAGGGCCCGAACCTAGGTAAACATCGTGTCCCCCGCTTCCTGTTACCATCCGCCTTAGACCCACAGTTCGGGACCCCCTACCCGAGATCCGCCGGTTTTGACACCGAAAAGCATAACTTCAAAATTTTAAGCACATAGAGAGGAAACTTGATATTATTGCAATTCCTACAAGCATATATTCCTCCCTCATAATAATTTTCAGTAGTATCATGAATGAATTCAACAATATAACTATCACCTAAAGCATTCTTTTCATGATCTACAAGCATAGAAATTTTATTACTCTCCACATAAGCAAAATTCTTCTCATTCGGAATAGTGGGAGTATCATAAGTAACTCGAATACTATAAATTGTTTCCACAGTAAAAGAGTAATGTTCAGAAAAGGGGTAATCATAATCATGACAAGTTTTATAAATATAATCACTACTTTTTATAGCATAAGTATCATCACAATAATCATCATAAGTAGGAGGCATGCTATCATCATTATAAATTTGCATATCAAGACTTGGGAGACTAAAAATATCATCTTCATTAAACGTAGCATCCCCAAGCTTGGGACAAACATTAATTGCAGCAAATATATTCTCAAAAACATCATCTTCATCAAACATAGCATCCCCAAGCTTGGGCCTTTTCATATCATAAGCATAATCACTCTCATCATTAATAGTATGGATAGCACCAATAGTATAGCAATTATCATATTCTTCCAAGCAAGTGCCAAAAAGATTTTCAAGATCATAAGAAGTATCATTATCTTCCACAATTATATTTTCATGAGGCACAATAGTAATAGGAGCAGCACTATTTGGGAGAGATATCTTTTTACCTCTCTTCCTTTTTCTTTTCTTCTTCTTCACCACATCATGTGTGGGTTCAATCCTCTTTTTGGAGCTCCTTATTAATGAGATTGGTTGAATAGGAGGCTCCTCCTCGTTACCTTCAAGCGCTAACCTCCCCGACAACGGTGCCAGAAAAGAGCTTGATGTCTACTACACAACCTTCTTCTTGTAGACATTGTTGGGCCTCCAAGTGCAGAGGTTTGTAGGACAGTAGCAAATTTCCCTCAAGTGGATGACCTAAGGTTTATCAATCCGTAGGAGGCGTAGGACGAAGATGGTCTCTCTCAAACAACCCTGCAACCAAATAACAAAGAGTCTCTTGTGTCCCCAACACACCCAATACAATGGTAAATTGTATAGGTGCACTAGTTCGGCGAAGAGATGGTGATACAAGTGGTATATGGATAGTAGATAATGGTTTTTGAGGTGATACGATAAGCAAGGTAACTAATGATAAAAGTGAGCGTAGACGGTATTGCAATGCTTGGAAACAAGGCCTAGGGTTCATACTTTCATTAGTGCAAGTTCCCCTCAACAATAATAACATAATTAGATCACATAACTATCCCTCAACATGTAACAAAGAGTCACTCCAAAGTCACTAATAGCGGAGAACAAACGAAGAGATTATGGTAGGGTACGAAACCACCTCAAAGTTATTCTTTCCAATCAATCCGTTGGGCTATTCCTATAAGTGTCACAAACAGCCCTAGGGTTCGTACTAGAATAACACCTTAAGACACAAATCAACCAAAACCCTAATGTCACTAGATACTCCAATGTCACCTCAAGTATTCGTGGGTATGATTATACGATATGCGTCACACACTCTCAGATTCATCTATTCAACCAACACACAGAACCTCAAAGAGTGCCCCAAAGTTTCTACCAGAGAATCACGATGAAAACGTGTGCCAACCCTTATGCATAGGTTCAGGGGCGGAACCCGCAAGTTGATCACCAAAATATACATCAAGTGAATCACGTGATATCCCATTGTCACCACGGATACGCACGGCAAGACATACATCAAGTGTTCTCAAATCTTTAAAGACTCAATCCGATAAGATAACTTCAAAGGGAAAACTCAATCCATTACAAGAGAGTAAAGGGGGGAAGAAACATCATAGGATCCAAATATAATAGCAAAGCTCGCGATACATCAAGATCGTATCACCTCAAGAACATGAGAGAGAGAGAGAGATCAAACACATAGCTACTGGTACATACCCTCAGCCCCGAGGAAGAACTACTCCCTCCTCGTCATGGAGAGCATCGGGATGATGAAGATGGCCACCGGAGAGGGATTCCCCCCTCCAGCAGGGTGCCGGAACGGGTCTAGATTGGTTTTCGGTGGCTACGGAGGCTTCTGGTGGCGGAACTCCCGATCTATCCTGTTCCCCGATAGTTTTAGGGTATATGGATATATATAGGCGGAAGAAATACATCAGGGGAGCCATGAGGGGCCCACAAGGGTGGAGGGCGCGCCCACGGGGGTGGGCGCGCCCCCTGCCTCGTGGCTTCCTCGTTGATCCCCTGACGTGCACTCCAAGTCTCCTGTATTTCTTTCTTTCCAAAAATAACTTTTCCGAAGGTTTCATTCCGTTTGGACTCTGTTTGATATTCCTTTTCTTCGAAACCCTAAAACCAGGAAAAAAACAGAAACTGGCACTGGGCTCTAGGTTAATAGGTTAGTCCCAAAAATCATATAAAATAGCATATAAATGCATATAAAACATCCAAGGTTGGTAATATAATAGCATGGAACAATCAAAACTTATAGATACGTTGGAGACGTATCACCGGACTGACATTGTTTTCAGTAGAATTGCCATGGTGTTATTTTTGTGCAGAAATAAAAGTTCCTAGAATAACGTGAAAATCAACGGAGACTATTTTTGGAATATATAAAAAATACTAGTGAAAGAATCAAGGCCAGGGGGCCCACACCCTATCCACGAGGGTGGGGGCGCGCCTACCCCCCTAAGCGCGCCCCCCTGCCTCATGGGCCCCCTGGTGCTCCTTTGACCTCAACTCCAACTCTATATATTCGTGTTTAAGGAGAAAAAAATAGGAGAGAAGGATTCATTGCATTTTACGATACGGAGCCACCACCAAGCCCTAATCTCTCTCGGGAGGGCTGATCTGGAGTCCGTTCGGGGCTCCCGAGAGGGGAATCCGTTGCCATCGTCATCATCAACCTTCCTCCATCACCAATTTCATGATGCTCACCGTCGTGCGTGAGTAATTCGATCGTAGGCTTGCTGGACGGTGATGGGTTGGATGAGATTTATCATGTAATCGAGTTAGTTTTGTTAGGTTTGATCCATAGTATCCATTATGTTCTGAGATTGATGTTGCTATGTCTTTGCTATGCTTAATGCTTGTCACTAGGGCCTGAGTGCCATGATTTCAGATCTGACCCTATTATGTTTTCATGAATATATGTGAGTTTTTGATCCTATCTTGCATGTCTATAGTCACCTATTATGTGTTATGATCCGTTAACCCCGAAGTGACAATAATCGGGATACTTACCGATGATGACCGAAGTTTGAGGAGTTCATGTATTCACTAAGTGTTAATGCTTTGGTCCGGTACTCTATTAAAAGGAGGCCTTAATATCCCTTAGTTTCCAATAGGACCCCGCTGCCACGGGAGGGTAGGACAAAATATGTCATGCAAGTTCTTTTCCATAAGCATGTATGACTATATTCGGAATACATGCCTACATTACATTGATGAACTGAAGCTAGTTCTCTGTCACCCTATGTTATAACTATTGCATGAGGAATCGCATTCGACATAATTATCCATCACTGATCCATTGCCTACAAGCTTTTCACATATTGTTCTTCGCTTATTTACTTTTCCGTTGCCACTGTTACAATTACTACAAAACTGCTACTGTTACCTTTGCCACCGTTACCACTACTATCATATTACTTTGCTACTAAATACATTGCTGCAGATATTAAGTCTTTCAGGTGCGGTTGAATTGACAACTCAACTGTTATCACTTTGGAACTTCAAATCTTCCATTTATCCTCTTCTCTTTCTTTCTTTCTTCCTTTCTTCACTTTAAATGCAGGTGGTTCTATGTCTGGACCTGGGGTCTTTGTCCAGTCATGCTCACCAGGGATAGGATATATCATTTGTTCATATGCTTCCAAGTAATATGGTTTCTTGAAAAAATTGCTTACAAAGTCCTCTGGAAACCTTTTTGCCTTGTTAATTGCTAATATGGCATGGTTACATGGGATGCCACTCAGGTCCCACTTTCTGCAACCACAGGTTTCAAGTTCCAAATTGACAACATGTGTTTGCTCCCCACTAGTTACTTGCCACAAGTTAACACCTGCTTGAATGGGTTTGTGATACGTCTCCAATGTATCTATAATTTTTTATTGTTCTATGCTATTATTTTATCAACCTTGGATGTTTTATATGCATTTATATGCTATTTTATATGATTTTTGGGACTAACCTATTAACCTAGAGCCCAGTTCTAGTTTCTGTTTTTTTGTTGTTTTTGAGTATCGCAGAAAAGGAAACCCAAATGGAGTCCAATTGACCTGAAACTTCATGAAACTTATTTTTGGACCAGAAGAAGGCCAGGAAGTAAAAGAATTGGGCCAGAAGAGTCTCGGGCTGCCCACGAGGGTGGGGGCGCGCCCACCCCCTGGGCACGCCCCTGCCTTGTGGTCAGCCCGGAGACCCCCCTGCCTTGTTCCCGACTCCAACACCTATTATATAACCCAAAAACTTCCAGAAAGAAACCTAGATCAGGAGTTCCACCGCCAGAAGCCTCCGTAGCCACCGAAAACCAATCTAGACCCGTTCTGGCACCCTGGCGGAGGGGGGAATCCCTCTCCGGTGGCCATCTTCATCATCCCGACGCTCTCCATGACGAGGAGGGAGTAGTTCTCCCTCAGGGCTGAGGGTATGTACCAGTAGCTATGTGTTTGATCTCTCTCTCTCTCTCTCTTGTGTTCTTGAGTCGAAACGATCTTGATGTATCGCGAGCTTTGCTATTATATTTGGATCTTATGATGTTTCTCCCCCTCTACTCTCTTGTAATGGATTGAGTTTTCCCTTTGAAGTTATCTTATCAGATTGAGTCTTTAAGGATTTGAGAACACTTGATGTATGTCTTGCATGTGCTTATCTGTGGTGACAATGGGATATGACGTGATCCACTTGATGTATGTTTTGGTGATCAACTTGCGAGTTTCGTGACCTCGTGAAGTTATGCATAAGGGTTGGCACACATTTTCGTCTTGACTCTCCGGTAGAAACTTTGGGCACTCTTTGAAGTTCTTTGTGTTGGTTGAATAGATGAATCTGAGATTGTGTGATGCATATCGTATAATCATACCCATGGATACTTGAGGTGACATTGGAGTATCTAGGTGACATTAGGGTTTTGGTTGATTTGTGTCTTAAGGTGTTATTCTAGTACTAACTCTATGATAGATCGAACGGAAAGAATAGCTTTGTGTTATTTTACTACGGACTCTTGAATAGATCGATCGGAAAGGATAACTTTGAGGTGGTTTCATACCCTACCATAATCTCTTCGTTTGTTCTCCGCTATTAGTGACTTTGGAGTGACTCTTTGTTGCATGTTGAGGGATAGTTATATGATCCCATTATGTTATTATTGTTGAGAGGACTTGCACTAGTGAAAGTATGAACCCTAGGCCTTGTTTCCTAGCATTGCAATACCGTTTACGCTCACTTTTACCATCAGTTACCTTGCTGTTTTTATAATTTCAGATTACAAATACCTTTATCTACCATCCATATTGCACTTGTATCACCATCTCTTCGCCGAACTAGTGCACCTATGCAATTTACCATTGTATTGGGTGTGTTGGGGACACAAGAGACTCTTTGTTATTTGGTTGCAGGGTTGCTTAAGAGAGACTATCTTCATCCTACGCCTCCCACGGATTGATAAACCTTAGGTTATCCACTTGAGGGAAATTTGCTAGTGTCCTACAAACCTCTGCACTTGGAGGCCCAACAATGTCTACAAGAAGAAGGTTGAGACATCAGTTTGCAGTAGCTGGCCCTTTCCTTTTCAATCTCCAACTTCTCACTGTAATGTGGTGTGATCTCCCATCTAGCTTCCTTTCCACTCTCTTTATTCCTGTGCCATCTAACCATCTGCTTATCCTTTATGCCATCATACATAGTTCTTATTGGTTTTTTCCTATGATCTAGGATGTACTTGTTAAACACCTCAGACAAATTGTTGACAACCAAGTCAGTCTTGCAGTTTGTGTCAAATGCATGCCTATTCCATGTTTTCTTGGGTATTGCACTAAGCCACTGCCAAGCTTCCTCACTCTCAGCTTTGAGATCATCCATTGCTTTATTAAATTTGTGTTCATTATAGGCATAACTCGCATTATCCATGCACTTCTTAAGACCCCCCCCCCCCTAAAGCCAGCATTTTGGAAGTTTGCATATATGTGTCTTAAGTAGAATCTTTGATGACTATTAGGAAAAACTCTATTCACTACATACAGTAGCCTGATAACCCACAAGTATAGGGGATCGCAACAGCTTTCGAGGGTAGAGTATTCAACCCAAATTTATTGATTCGACACAAGGGGAGCCAAAGAATATTCTCAAGTATTAGTAGCTGAGTTGTCAATTCAACCACACCTGGAAACTTAGTATCTACAGCAAAGTGTTTAGTAGCAAAGTTATATGATAGTGGTGGTAGCGGCAACAAAAGTAAAGACGGCAAAAGTAATGTTTTCGGTATTTTGTAGTGATTGTAACAGTAGCAGCGGGAAAGTAAATAAGCGTAAACCAGTATATGGAAAACTCGTAGGCACCGTATCAATGATGGATAATTATGCCGGATGCGGTTCATCATGTAACAGTCATAACATAGGGTGACACAGAACTAGCTCCAATTTGTCAATGTAATGTAGGCATGTATTCCGTATATAGTCATACGTCCTTATGGAAAAGAACTTGCATGACATCTTTTGTCCTACCCTCCCGTGGCAGCGGGGTTCTTATTGGAAACTAAGGGATGTTAAGGCCTCCTTTTAATAGAGAACCGAAACAAAGCATTAGCACATAGTGAATACATGAACTCCTCAAACTATGGTCATCACCGGGAGTGGTCCCGATTATTGTCACTTCGGGGTTGCCGGATCGTAACACATAGTAGGTGACTATAGACTTGCAAGATAGGATCAAGAACTCACATATATTCATGAAAACATAATAGGTTCAGATCTGAAATCATGGCACTCGAGCCCTAGTGACAAGCATTAAGCATAGCAAAGTCATAGCAACATCAATCTCAGAACATAATGGATACTAGGGATCAAACCCTAACAAAACTAACTCGATTACATGGTGAATCTCATCCAACCCATCACTGTCCAGCAAGCCTACGATGGAATTACTCACGCACGGTGGTTAGCATCATGAATTTGGTGATGGAGGATGGTTGATGATGACGACGGCGACGAATCCCCCTCTCCGGAGCCCCGAATGGACTCCAGATCAGCCCTCCCGAGAGGTTTTAGGGCTTGGTGGTGCCTCCGTATCATAAAATGTGATGATTTCTTCTCTCTGATTTTTCTCTCTCCGAAAGCAAATATATAGAGTTGGAGTTGGCGTCGGAGGGCATCCAGGGGGCCCACAAGGTAGGGGGCGCACCCTAGGGGGGCGCCCCCCACCCTCGTGAGAAGGGTGTGGGCCCCTGGTCTTCATCTTTGGCAATGATTTTTTATTATTTTTTCTAAGATGTTCCATAGAGTTTTAGGTCATTCTGAGAATATTTGTTTTCTGCACATAAAACAACACCATGGCAATTCTGCTAAAAACAGCGTCAGTCCGGGTTAGTTCCATTCAAATCATACAAGTTAGAGTCCAAAACAAGGGCAAAAGTGTTTGGAAAAGTAGATACGATGGAGACGTATCAACTCCCCCAAGCTTAAACCCTTGCTTGTCCTCAAGCAATTCAGTTGACAAACTGAAAGAAAGAAAGAAAAACTTTTACAAACTTGTTTGCTCTTGTTGTTGTAAATATGTCAAGCTAGCATTCAAGTTTTCAGCATAGATCATGACTAACCACATTTGCAATAATTCTCAGGTCTCACAATTACTCATATCAATAGCATAATCAACTAGCAAGTCATAATAATAAATCTCGGATGACAACACTTTCTCAAAACAATCATAATATGATATAACAAGATGGTATCTCGCTAGCCCTTTCTGAGACCGCAAAACATAAACGCAGAGCACCTTTAAAGATCAAGGACTGACTAGACATTGTAATTCATGGTAAAAGAGATCCAATCATAGTCATACCCAATATAAATTAACAGTGATGAATGCAAATGACGGTTGTGCTCTCCAGCTAGTGCTTTTTAATAAGAGGGTGATGACTCAACATAAAAGTAAATGGATAGGCCCTTCGCAGAGGGAAGCAGGGATTTGTAGAGGTGCCAGAGCTCAGTTTTTAAATAGAGATAAATTGTATTTTGAGCGGTATACTTTCATTGTCAACGTAACAACTAAGAGATGGCGATATCTTCCATGCTAAACACATTATAGGTGGTTCCCAAACAGAATGGTACAGTTTATACTCCCCCTCTACCAACAAGCATCAATCCATGGCTTGCTCGAAACAACGAGTGCCTCCAACATACATCAGGTCCCAGGGGGAGTTTTGTTTGCAATTAATTTTGATTTAGTTTGCATAAAGCATGGGACTGGGCATCCCGGTGACCAGCCATTTTCTCGTGAGTGAGGAGTGGAGTCCACTCCTCTTGAGAATAACCCGCCTAACACGGAAGATAAGGACAGCCTTGGTTGATACATGAGCTATTCGAGCATACAAAACAGAATGTTTATTTGAAGGTTTAGAGTTTGGCACATACAAATTTACTTGGAAAGGCAGGTAGATACCGCATATAGGAAGGTATAGTGGACTCATCTGGAATAACTTTGGGTTTAAGGGATTGGATGCACAAGCAGTATTCCCGCTTAGTAAAAGTGAAGGCTAGCAAAAGACTGGGAAGCGACCAACTAGAGAGCGACAACAGCCATGTACATGCATTAAAATTAATAAACATTGGATGCAAGCATGAGTAGGATATAATCCACCATGAACATAAATATCGTGAAGGCTATGTTGATTTTGTTTCAACTACATGCGTGAACATGTGCCAAGTCAAGTCACTTAAATCATTCAAAGGAGGATACCACCCCATCATACCACATCATAAGCATCTCAATAGCATGTTGGCACACAAGGTAAACTATTATAACTCATAGCTAATCAAGCATGGCACAAGCAACTACGATCTCTAATTGTCATTGCAAACATATTTATTCATAATAAGCTGAATCAAGAGCGAGGGACTCATCATATTTACAAAAACAAAAGAGGTCGAGTTCATACCAGCTTTTCTCATCTCAGTCAGTCCATCATATATCATCATAATTGCCTTTCACTTGCACGACCGAACGGTGTGAATAATAATAATTGTGTACGTCCATTGGACTAAGCTGGAATCTGCAAGCATTCAATAAACAGGAGAAGACAAGGAAATATGGGATCTTGGTTAAATAAACAATAATGCATATAAGAGCCACTTCAACAATTTAATTATGGTCTTCTCGTACTGACCCCCAAAGAAAAGAAAAGAATTAAAACTATTTACATGGGAAAACTGCCAACAAGCAAAAGAAGATCGGGAAATATTTTTGGGTTTTCTTTTTAATTATTACTACTACAGCAGAAAAATAAACTACTATTAATTTTTTTTGGTCTTTCTTAAGGTTTAACTGACACACAAGAAGAAAGCAGGAAAAAGAAAATAAATTAGCATGGATATTACAGTGAAAAAGTATGAGCACCGACATCTAGCAATGAGTGTGTGTGAACATAAATGTAATGTCGGTGAGAAATACGTACTCCCCCAAGCTTAGGCTTTTGGCCTAAGTTGGTCTATTGCCAGGGATAGCCTGACGGATACCCGTAAGTGTAGCTGGGGTCGTACTGCGATGAAGAATAGTTGGGATCATACTGATGTGCAGCGGTTATCGCCTGCTGAGCTGCAGCATGGAGTCGAGCTGCCTCCGCTCTCCTCTCGTACTCTTCTGCCTCCTCTCTGGTAATAACATATCTTCTTTTTGTGCGAAGATGAATACTCAAACCTCCTCACAAATGAACTTGTGAGATCATGATACTGGGGCATTTGTTAGCCTCAAAATCCTCAAGACCGGCATTGCGCAAATATGCTTTGAATTCTTCTTTAATTCCCGCACGGTCCATAAAATTTTCCGACGGCCATTCGCAAGGCCGTACTGGAGCGTCTCTTGGTGGATCCTCGTCAGCATCGCGCATAGCAATCCTGGGTCCTTGCTTCTTAGAGGAACCACCTTGGAACATCTTCCTAAGCATAATGTTTTTCTCTGAAAAATTCTGAAATTTTTAGTAACCTCAAAATAAAAGTAAACCAAACTCAATAATATTGATAGCAACTACTCCTACAAGTGCCTAGGGCCTATATCATGCATCAAAACTACCTTTGACCATATAAATTTGACATGCAAGCTCAAGAACATGGTCACCTATGCAGCACAAATTTGCAAAGAATAAAACACTAGAACAAAAACTAATTGGACCAATGGAGGAGTCACATACCAAGGAACAATCTCCCCAAGCAGTTTTGCGAGAGGTGCTTTGAGCAAGGAGATCGAAAATCACAGCAAAAGTGGCTGGAACTCGTGCTTGAGTTGGTTTTTTGGGTTTGTGTGAGACAGAGGAAGAAGATGGGTGCTGGGATAAGTAGAGGAGGGCCACCGCGGGCCCACGAGGCAGGGGGCGCACCCTAGAGGGGGGGGGCACCCACCACCCTCGTGCCCAGGTGGCAGCTCCTCCCGCGGTAATTTTTGCACAGTAAATCCTCAAATATTCCCGAAAAAATCATATTAAATTGGCATGGCATTCTGAGGACTTTTATTTTTGGGATATTTTTATATTGCACAGATAAGTCAGGAAATAGACAGAAAAACTATTTTTACTTTATTTAATATAAATAACAGAAAGTAAAAGTGGGGTACAGAAGGTTGTGCTTCTAGTTTCATCCATCTCATGCTCATCAAAAAGGATCCACTAACAAGGTTGATCAAGTCTTGTTAACAAACTCATTCCGATAATCATGAAACCAGAGAAATTTCGAATAACACCAAGTTACCTCAACGGGGATATGCACATCCCTATAATAAGTATATCATATTTCTTTTTGACAGTAGGAAGAGGAAATTCAAAACCTCCAATTATAACCGACGGAATTTTTCCAATGGAGTTGATACTATGAACTTGAGGTTGTTTCCTCGGAAAGTGTACCGTATGCTCACTACCATTAACATGAAAAGTGACATTGCCTTTGTTGCAATCAATAACAACCCCTGCAGTATTAAGAAAAGGTCTTCCAAGAATAATAGACATACTATCATCCTCGGGAATATCAAGAATAACAAAGTCCGTTAAAATAGTAACATTTGCAACCACAACAGGCACATCCTCATAGATACCGACAGGTATAGCAGTTGATTTATCAGCCATTTGCAAAGATATTTCGGTAGGTGTCAACTTATTGAAGTCAAGTCTACGATATAAAGAGAGAGGCATAACACTAACACCGGCTCCAAGATCACATAAAGCAGTTTTAATATAATTTCTTTTAATGGAGCAAGGTATAGTAGGTACTCCGGGGTCTCCAAGTTTCTTTGGTATTCCACCCTTAAAAGTATAATTAGCAAGCATGGTGGAAATCTCAGCTTCCGGTATATTTCTTTTATTAGTAATGATATCCTTCATATATTTAGCATAAGGATTTGTTTTGAGCACATCAGTTAATCGCATACGCAAAAAGATAGGCCTAGTCATTTCAGCAAAGCGCTCAAAATCCTCATCATCCTTTTTCTTGGATGGTTTCGGAGGAAAAGGCATGGGTTTCTGAACCCAAGGTTCCCTTTCTTTACCATGTTTCCTAGCAACAAAGTCTCTTTTATCATAACGTTGATTCTTTGATTGTGGGTTATCAAGATCAACAGTAGGTTCAATTTATACATCATTATCATTACTAGGTTGAGCATCATCATTAACATCATCATTAATATTTTCATTAGGTTCATGTTCATTACCAGATTGTGTTTCAGCATCAGACATAGATATATCATTTGTATCAGGTGGTTCAGCAATAGGTTCACTAGAAGTTTGCACAGTTCTATCATTTTTCTTCTTCTTTTTAGAAGAACTAGGAACATCAATATTATTTCTTTGAGAATCTTGTTCGATTCTCTTAGGGTGGCCTTCAGGATACAAAGGTTCCTGAGTCATTCTACCAGTTCTAGTAGCCACTCTAACAACATAATCATTTTTCTTACTATTCATTTCATCAAGCACTTCTTTTTGAGCCTTAAGTACTTGTTCTACTTGAGTGGTAACCATAGAAGCATGTTTGCTAACAAGTTTAAGTTCACCTTTAATATTAGCCATATAATCACCCAAGCGTCTAATCATATAAGCATTTTCTTTTAATTGTCTACCAAAATAAGCATTGAAGTCGTCTTGCTTAAACATAAAGTTATCAAACTCATCCAAGCACTGACTAGCAATTTTAGTATGAGGGACTTCAGCTTTATCATATCTATAGAGAGAATTTACCTTCACTACCTGTGTCGGGATATCGGGATCAGGAGGTTCTTCAGTAAATAAAGAATTGAGATTATATGTTTCTTCAACAGGCGGTGAATTAAGACCATGTATTTCTTCAATAGGAGGCAAATTCTTAACATCTTCAGCTTTAATACCTTTTTCTTTCATAGATTTCTTTGCCTCTTGCATATCTTCGGGACTGAGGAATAGAACACCTCTCTTCCTCGGAGTTGGTTTAAGAATAGGCTCAGTAATTAGAGCAGGAGCTGGCTCAGGAGGTGCCCAATTATTTTCATTTGTCAACATATTATTCAATAGAATTTTAGCTTCATCCGGTGTTGTTTCCCTGAAAAGAGAACCAGCACAACTATCCAGGTAATCTCTGGAAGCATCGGTTAGTCCATTATAAAAGATATCAAGTATTTCTGGTTTCTTAAGAGGATGATCAGGCAAAGCATTAAGTAACTTGAGAAGCCTCCCCCAAGCTTGTGGGAGACTCTCTTCTTTAATTTGCACGAAGTTGTATATTTCCCTCAAGGCAGTTTGTTTCTTATGAGCAGGGGAATATTTAGCAGAGAAGTAATAAATCACATCCTGGGGACTACGCACACAACCAGGATCAAGAGAATTAAACCATATCTTAGCATCACCCTTTAATGAGAACGGAAATATTTTGAGTATATAAAAGTAACGCGATCTCTCATCATTAGTGAATAGGGCAGCTATATCATTTAACTTAGTAAGATGTGCCACAACAATTTCAGATTCATAGCCATAAAACGGATCAGATTCAACCAAAGTAATTATATCAGGATCAACAGAAAATTCATAATCCTTATCAGGAACACATATAGGTGAAGTAGCAAAAGCAGGGTTAGGTTTCATTTTATCTTTAAGTGATTCTTTGTTCCATTTAACTAATAACCTCTTAAGCTCATATCTATCTTTGCAAGCTAAAATAGCGGTAGAAGATTCCATATCAAAAAGATAACCCTCAGGAATAACAGTCATATTTTCATCATCACTATCATCATCGTATTCGGATTCAATAATTTCTTTTTCTCTAGCCCTAGCAATTTGTTCATCAAGAAATTCACCAAGGGGCACAGTAGTATCAGGCATAGAAGCGGTTTCATCATAAGTATCATGCATAGCAGAAGTGGCATCATCAATAACATGCGACATATCAGAACGAATAGCAGAAGCAGGTGTAGGTGTCGCAAACTTACTCATAACAGAAGGTGAATCAAGTGCAGAGCTAGATGGCAATTCCTTACCTCCCCTCGTGGTTGAGGGATAGATCTTGGTTTTTGGATCTCTCAAGTTCTTCATAGTGTCCAGCAGATATAAATCCCAAGTGACTCAAAGAATAGAGCTATGCTCCCCGACAATGGTGCCATAAATTAGTCTTGATAACCCACAAGTATAGGGGATCGCAAAAGCTTTCGAGGGTAGAGTATTCAACCCAAATTTATTGATTTGACACAAGGGGAGCCAAAGAATATTCTCAAGTATTAGCAGCTGAGTTGTCAATTCAACCACACCTAGAAACTTAGTATCTGCAGCAAAGTGTTTAGTAGCAAAGTAATATGATAGTGGTGGTAGCGGCAACAAAAGTAAAGATAGCAAAAGTAATGTTTTTGGTATTTTGTAGTGATTGTAATAGTAGCAGCAGGAAAGTAAATAAGTGTAAACCAGTATATGGAAAACTCGTAGGCACCGTATCAATGATGGATAATTATGCCGGATGCGGTTCATCATGTAACAGTCATAACATAGGGTGACACCGAACTAGCTCCAATTCGTCAATGTAATGTAGGCATGTATTCCGTATATAGTCATACGTGCTTATGGAAAAGAACTTGCATGACATCTTTTGTCCTACCCTCCCGTGGCAGCGGGGTTCTATTGGAAACTAAGGGATATTAAGGCCTCCTTTTAATAGAGAACCAGAACAAAGCATTAGCACATAGTGAATACATGAACTCCTCAAACTATGATCATCACCGGGAGTGGTCCCGATTATTGTCACTTCGGGGTTGCCGGATCATAACACATAGTAGGTGACTATATACTTGCAAGATAGGATCAAGAACTCACATATATTCATGAAAACATAATAGGTTCAGATCTGAAATCATGGCACTCGGGCCCTAGTGACAAGCATTAAGCATAGCAAAGTCATAGCAACATCAATCTCAGAACATAATGGATACTAGGGATCAAACCCTAACAAAACTAACTCGATTACATGGTGAATCTCATCCAACCCATCACCGTCCAGCAAGCCTATGATGGAATTACTCATGCACGGCACTTAGCATCATGAAATTGGTGATGGAGGATGGTTGATGATGACGACGGCGACGAATCCCCCTCTCCGGAGCCCCGAACGGACTCCAGATCAGCCCTCCCGAGAGGTTTTAGGGCTTGGCGGCGGCTCCGTATCGTAAAACGCGATGATTTCTTCTCTCTGATTTTTTCTCTCCGAAAGCAAATATATAGAGTTGGAGTTGGCGTCGGAGGGCATCCAGGGGGGCCACTAGGTAGGGGGCGCGCCCTAGGGGGCGCACCCCCCACCCTCGTGAGAAGGGTGTGGCCCCCCTGGTCTTCATCTTTGGCGAGGATTTTTTATTATTTTTTCTAAGATGTTCCGTAGAGTTTCAGGTCATTCCGAGAATATTTGTTTTCTGCACATAAAACAACAGCATGGCAATTTTGCTGAAAATAGCGTCAGTCTGGGTTAGTTCCATTCAAATCATACAAGTTAGAGTCCAAAACAAGGGCAAAAGTGTTTGGAAAAGTAGATATGATGGAGACGTATCATAGCCCCTGGTGCACACAATTTAAATAGCTAAGCTACTATCTAATACACATGTAAACACATATTTACCAAGCAATGCAAGGTGGATACACATACCTTCTGCCTGTCAGACATTATAGTATATGGACTGTACTGTCCAACTTCTCCTCCAAGACAAATTTTCAGTTGGTGTAGAAACCAGCAACAATTTGGTTTGTCCTCTTGTCCAAAAATGCCAAATGTCAGTGGGTATATGTTTTTATTGCCATCTCTACCAGTGGCAGCAAGGATTTATGAAGTGGTCAGCTTGATAAAACATCCATCAATACCTAAAACAGGAAGTAAACATAACATGTTAAATGCATTTATATTTGTAAGCTGTTGAAACTAACAACATCAAAGTAGTGTACAAGCTCAAATAAACTAACCAATGAATGGTCTACACCCCTATAGAAATCCCTCCCTTGCTCCATTGATGTAGTAAAACATAACATGGAATCTTAGTCCTGGATGTGGAATTTTCTCAGTGGCTCTTGGAGTTACAGTAGTGACTACAACTCTACTCCCAGGGTTTGTATCCATGACAGTCTGAGCATAGTCTCTCAGCCTTGGGTATTGCTTCTTATGATCTCCCAACACAACCTCAACAGCTAGGTTTTTTGCCCTGTATATCATAGCCTTGGGCACATCCATACCATACTTTTCCATGCAAGCATCAATAACTGTATCTATGCCAGTAGTGATGATGAGGACATCAATACCATTGTTACACCCACAGCCCCTGTGGCTATACATACTGGACCAATTACTAGAGCTCGCACACGCCAATTGAATTATCAGGTACTTTCGTTTCTTGGTAACGATTCTAATGTTCATGAGAATATGATGTTGCCTAAATTGGATACATTTGTTTTGCTTACAAATGAAGGGCCTAGCTTGGACAAGAAATATGAACCTTGGAGCAAGTTCAAGCATGGAGATGATGGCATGCGCAAGGGGATCAAGAACGGAGTTACAAGTGATGATTTCAGAACTTTGAAGCCACCATAAGGAGTGCATGAAGCCTTGGACGAAATATACAAGATGCCACTTCATAAATTTCGTCCATAGGCTATTCTAGGTGCTGTGTCACCTTATTATTGGGCCAGGCCCATGTATTTTCGAAATACTTAAGTATAGGCTGTTTTTAGAGTCCGTATGTGTAGGAAAACAAGAGTTAGGGTTGGTTTCAGACCCCTCCTCCAAGGGCCACGAAATTCCCCCCTCTTCCTCCATATATACAGTCCTTATGGCGTCATTTAGACTTCGGGTTTTGTTTAGATTAAAAGTTCGCCATAGCTGCAACTTCGCGTACTTCGTTTGTGTCCAACGACCAGACCAAGACGTCACAGAACCCCACCTTCATTAATAAAGCTTTCCTCTTTTATTCACAATATCCAGATTGCAATCTCAGTTTCTTGCTTGTTCTTCATTTGCTCGCAGGAAATAGACCCTCGTGGTTAGGTTGATCGTGCTCCGGCGTGGTCAATAACCCTCGGAAGATGGTTTAGCGATTGCTAAGGCGCGACGTCTTCGCACGTTCGTAGTCGGGTTGTCAAAGTCGACTCCCACAGAAAACGATATCTATCTCATCAAAACATTGGGACACCTTCGCCTCTATCAAGTGGTATCAGATTTCCAGGTTGCTCGGTGAGATTTTACAATTTTTCGTAGTTTAGATCGAGTCTGTTCTTCATGCCTACAGTCCACGAAAAAGCCAAAAAATAGGGTTAGTTCATCATATCCGAACCAATCTGAGCCTTTGCATAGTATTTTTAGAGTTTTGCTTTGTTGGATTTGCGGTTGCATTGTCGTGTTGAGTTGCTGGTCTTAGCGTCTAGTCCCTTAGAGTTTCGAGTTCTGTTCACAGGTTGTCACGCCGCCGCTGCACCATCGTCATCATCATTGCCTTATACCACCACCCCACCATATACATCGCCGCTGCCATATACAACCACCAATCCGAGCCCAGATATACCATCACCATATACAACCACCAGTCCGAGTTCCACCAGATTCATCACCACCACCAGTCCGAGTTCCACCAGATTCATCACCACCACCAGTCCGAGTTCCACCAGATTCATCTCCGCCACCAGTCCGAGTCCAGTATTTTCTTACTTTGTTTTGGCTTTCCAGATCACGCGATACTCCGAGTCGTGATAGAGTAGGACTCCTGAACTTTCGTGCTACCCGTAGAAGAAAAATAGTTCCAAACTCAAAAAAAAAACTAAGTCTGGAAAATTCTGGCTAGGCAGTTTTTAGACCATTTGTAGACTTTTTCGGAAAAAAATGTTGCGGCGCAAAAAAAAGAGGAAAAAAAGTGCAAAAAAAGTGAAAAGAAAAAGAAAAAAAATTCAGAGTGTGCTCCTCCCTTGTTTACGTGTAGCGCCATGATTTTGTTAGTGTTCTAGGCTCGCGTCTCTAGCACGGTCTAGCCTAGGACCAGCACAGTACCATCGTTGAGCATTTATTCAACTTTGCATATCTGAATTGATTATTGCTAACCCTTTTTTCTACCATATTATAAGCCTTCCTAGCTCCACATACATCTACGTCGTGCGTTTGACTCTCCTTGGTAATTGCTCTATCCAAGTTTTGAGAGTTTTGACTACGACGGTTGCCGATCACCGTCTGCTGCTGGGTAAGAACTGGTAAGAATTTGAGATTTGCTTGACGGATTTGTGACACCCACCACCACCTCTTGTTAGTAGTCTGTAGGATCATATTCTTGTGTGTTTCTATTGCTGCTAACCATGACAGGATCACAAGCCGACGAGACTGACTGGGAGAACATGACAAATAAGGAGTTGCATGATAAATTTCAGCAAATGATGAGTGGACAGGTGCAAGATGTGCCAAACAGATTTGAAGAGGACATGGAGAAGATAGATGGCATGGAGAAGACGTTCGAAACAAAGCTTGATAACAAGTTTAATGAATTGCTTGCACGTTTTCCACCACCACCACCGGCTGCACCTAACGCACCTCTACAATAACAACAACAACGTCGCCTTCCAAATCAAGTGGGACGAGCACAACACGTTCCCATTGACCCTGGGCAAAATTCTGGTGCCGCTATTGATGCTTGTGTAGCTCCTGCTGCTACTGCCGAGGTGGAGGACCATTACGAGGATGAGGTTGATCAAAATCAGAACTATGTGCAATCACCAACACCACCACCACCAGGTCGTCCTCAGGTATATCATCGCAAAGGTAGGGCAGCACAACCATATGAGGTACGAGATCATGACCATCTTCCTAAACTGAAATTGAATATTCCACCATTTGAGGGTAGATATATTCCTGATATATATCTTACTTGGGAGTTAGAAACTGGACAACGTTTTACATGTTTACAATATCCTGAGGAGAGACATGTTCCTGCTGCTGTTTGTGCTTTCACTAGTTTTGCATGTGTTTGGTGGTCCGAACATTGTAGATTATATCCTATTCCAGCTACTTGGGCTGCTTTGAAAACTGCTATGCGTACTTGTTGGGTCCCACCATATTATCAACGCGGATTACTTCAAAAATTGCAGTGTTTAAGACAAGGAATTTTTTTTGTAGAAGAATATTATCAGGAATTACAAAACTAGCATGATTAGATGTGGTATTATTGAGGAGAATGAAGCTATGCTTGCACGTTTTATGGGTGGATTAAATAGAGAGATTCAGACCATTCTAGAGTATAAGGAGTATACTAATATCACTCGTTTATTCCATCTTGCTTGTAAAGCTGAACGTGAAGTGCAGGATCGACAGGCATTGGCGCGAACTAACTTTTCTGCGGGTCGATCTTCATCATGGACACCACGTGCCTCCTCTATTTCCACTACACCAGCACCTCCATTAGGTTCCACCTCCAGCCGTGATACAAGAAAGCAAGCACAACCATCACTATCTACCAAGAGCACACCTGTTGGGCCTGCACAGAGTTCTTCTTCTTCCATGGCATAACTAGGGCACACAAGTGATATTATTTGTCGTCGTTGTAAGGGAAGAGGACATTTTGTGAGAGAATGCAAATCTCAGTGTGTGATGATTGTTACTGAGGATGGTGGGTATGAGTCCGCTAGTGACTATGATGAGGAGACTTTGGCTCTTATTACACATGAAGAACACGGTGGAGAGGATTCTGATCATGAGACGCAATACATGGCTGCTGAAGATGCTGACAGGTATGAATGTTTAGTTGCTCAACGTGTTTTGAGTGTGCAGGTCACACAAGCTGAGAAAAATCAGAGGCATAATTTGTTTCATACAAAGGGAGTTGTGAAGGAACGTTCTGTTCGCGTCATCATAGATGGAGGGAGCTGCAATAATTTGGCTAGCATGGAGATGGTGGAGAAGCTATCACTCACCACAAGACCACATCCATATCCTTACTACATCCAATGGTACAACAATAGCGGCAAGGTTAAGGTAACATGTACTGTTCGTGTGCATTTTAGTATCTCTACATATGCTGATTATGTTGATTGTGATGTGGTACCTATGCAAACATGTTCCTTATTACTTGGCAGACCATAGCAATTTGATAAAAAATTGTACACCATGGTAGGAACAATCAGTATACGTTCATAAGGATAAAAATATTACTTTGCTTCTTATGACTCCTAATTCCATTTTGAAAGACGATATTAATAGAGCTAATAAAGCAAAACAGGAGAAAAATAAGAGTAAAAATTAGATTGTGGCAAAAGAATTTGAGCAACAAATGAAGCCTAATAATAAACCATCTAGTGTTGTTTTTGAAATTAAATTGAAAAGTGCATGTTTACTTGCCACCAAATCTGATATATAGATGATCTAGATTTTAGCAAATCTGTTTGCTATGCTTTTGTGTGCAAAGAGGCATTATTTTCTTTCGATGACGTGCCTTCCTCTTTGCCTCCCGCTGTCACTAACATTTTGCAGTAGTTCGCTGACGTCTTTCCACAAGATGTGCCACCGGGATTACCACCTATTAGAGGGATTGAGCATCAAATTGATTTAATTCCTGGTGCATCATTACCCAACCGTGCATGATACCTACCAATCCAGAGGAGACGAAGGAGATTATGCGTCAAGTACAAGAACTGCTCGACAAAGGTTATATACGCGGATCCCTTAGTCCTTGTGCTGTTCCTATCATCTTAGTGCCACAAAGGATGGCACGTCACGTATGTGCGTTGATTGTAGAGGCATTAATAATATTACTATTCGTTATCATCATCTTATTCCTAGGCTAGATGATATGATTGATGAATTAAGTGGCTCTACAATATTCTCCAAAGTTGATTTGCATAGTGGATACCATCAAATTCGTATGAAATTGGGAGATGAATGCAAAACAACATTTAAAACTAAGTTTGGATTATATGAGTGGTTAGTCATGCCTTTTGGGTTAACTAATGCACCTAGTACTTTCATGAGATTAATGAACGAAGTTTTACGTGCTTTCATTGGACGATTTGTGGTAGTTTACTTTGATGACATGTTGGTTTATAGAAAATCTTTGGAGGAACATTTACGTGTTGTTTTTATTGCTCTACGTGATGCACGTTTGTTTGGTAACCTTGGAAAGTGCACCTTTTGCACTGACCGAGTATCTTTTCTTGGCTATGTTGTTACTCCACGGGGAATTGAAGTTGATAAAGCCAAGATTGAAGCTATTGAGAGTTGGCTGCAGCCCAAAACGGTCACACAAGTGAGGAGTTTCCTTGGCCTCGCTGGATTCTATAAGCGTTTTGTGAGAGATTTCAGCACCATTGTTGCACCTCTCAACGAGCTTACAAAGAAGGATGTGCCTTTTGTTTGGGGTACCACACAGGAAGAAGCCTTCACATTATTGAAAGATAAGTTGACACATGCTCCTTTACTCCAACTTCCTGATTTTAATAAGACTTTTGAGCTTGAATGTGATGCTAGTGGAATTGGATTAGGAGGTGTGTTATTACAAGATGGCAAACCTGTTGCATACTTTTCTGAAAAATTGAGTGGGCCTAGTCTGAACTATTCTACTCATGATAAAGAATTATATGCTCTTGTTCGGACCTTAGAAACATGGCAACATTATTTATGGCCCAAGGAATTTGTTATACATTCTGATCATGAATCTTTGAAACACATTAAAAGTCAAGCAAAACTGAACCGTAGACATGCTAAATGGGTTGAATTCATTGAGACTTTCCCTTATGTCATTAAACACAAGAAGGGTAAAGAAAATGTTATTGCTGATGCATTGTCTCGTCGTTATACTATGCTTTCACAACTTGACTTTAAAATATTTGGTTTGGAGACCATCAAAGATCAATATGTGCATGATGCTGAATTTAAAGATGTATTGCAGAATTGTAAGGAAGGGAGAACTTGGAACAAGTTCGTTCTTAACGATGGATTTGTGTTTTGTGCTAACAAGCTATGCATTCCAGCTAGCTTCGTTCGCCTTTTGTTGTTGCAGGAGGCGCATGGAGGAGGATTAATGGGACACTTTGGCGTCAAGAAGACGGAGGATATACTTGCTACACATTTCTTTTGGCCAAAGATGAGACGAGATGTTGAGCGTTTTGTTGCTCGCTGCACTACATGTCAAAAAGCTAAGTCACGGCTCAATCCTCATGGTTTATATATGCCTTTGCCTGTACGTAGTGTTCCTTGGGAGGATATATCTATGGACTTTGTTTTAGGTTTACCTCGAACAAAGAAGGGGAGGGATAGCATATTTGTTGTCGTGGATAGGTTCTCTAAAATGGCACACTTTATACCATGTCATAAAAGTGATGATGTTGTTAATGTTGCTGATTTGTTCTTTCGTGAAATTATTCGTTTGCATGGTGTGCCAAATACTATTGTTTCATATCGTGATACTAAATTTCTTAGCCACTTTTGGAGATGTTTATGGGCTAAGTTGGGGACTAAACTTCTTTTTAGTACTACTTGTCACCCTCAAACTGATGGACAAACTGAAGTAGTCCATAGAACATTGTCTACTATGCTTAGGGCTGTTTTGAAGAATAACAAGAAAATGTGGTAAGAATGCTTGCCTCATATTGAATTTGCTTATAATCGTTCATTGCATTCTACTACTAAGATGTGCCCTTTTGAAATTGTGTATGGTTTCCTACCTCGTGCACCTATTGATTTGTTGCCTATTCCATCTTCGGAGAAGGTTAATTTTGATGCTAAAGAACATGCTGAATTGATTTTAAAAATGCATGAGTTAACTAAGGAAAACATTGAGCGTATGAATGCTAAATATAAACTTGCTGGAGTTAAGGGTAGAAAACATGTTGTGTTTGCACCTGAAGATCTTGTTTGGTTACATTTGCGTAAGGATAGATTTCCTAATTTGCACAAATCAAAGCTAATTCCACGTGATGATGGTCCTTTTAAGGTGTTAAAGAAAATAAATGATAATGCATATAAACTTGAGCTGCCTGCAGATTTTGGGGTTAGTCCCACTTTTAACATTGCAGATTTGAAGTCTTATTTGGGTGAGGACGATGAACTTTCGTCGAGGACGACTTCATTTCAAGAAGGGGAGGATGATGAGGACATCAATACCATTGTTACACCCACAGCCCCTGCGGCTATACATACTGGACCAATTACTAGAGCTCGCGCACGCCGATTGAATTATCAGGTACTTCCATTTCTTGGTAACGATTCTAATGTTCATGAGAATATGATGCTGCCTAAATTGGATACATTTGTTTTGCTTACAAATGAAGGGCCTAGCTTGGACAAGAAAGATGAACCTTGGAGCAAGTTCAAGCATGGAGATGATGGCATGCGCAAGGGGATCAAGAATGGAGTTACAAGTGATGATTTCAGAACTTTGAAGCCACCATAAGGAGTTCATGAAGCCTTGGACGAAATATACAAGATGCCACTTCATAAATTTCGTCCAGAGGCTATTCCAGGTGCTGCATCACCTTATTATTGGGCCAGGCCCATGTATTTTCAAAATACTTAAGTATAGGCTGTTTTTAGAGTCCGTATGTGTGGGAAAACAAGAGTTAGGGTTGGTTCCGGACCCCTCCTCCAAGGGCCACGAAATTCCACCCTCTTCCTCCATATATACAGTCCTTAGGGCGTCGTTTAGACTTTGGGTTTTGTTTAGATTAAAAGTTCGCCATAGCTGCAACTTCGCGTACTTCGTTTATGTCCAACGACCAGACCAAGACGTCACAGAACCCCACCTTCATTAATAAATCTTTCCTCTTTTATTCGCAATATCCATATTGTAATATCAGTTTCTTGCTTGTTCTTCATTTGCTCGCGGGAAATAGACCCTCGTGATCAGGTTGATCATGCTCCGGCGTGGTCAATAACCCTCGGAAGATGGTTTAGCGATTGCTAAGGCGCGACGTCTTCGCACGTTCGTAGTCGGATTGTCAAAGTCGACTCCCACAAAAAACGATATCTATCTCATCGAAACATCGGGACACCTTCGCCTCTATCAAGTGACATCAGATCTGAATAGTGGCTCATATTGCTTTGCAAGCCACTTGGCACTTACCCTGGTTGTTTCAGTAGAACTAGGGCAAGTGTGTTGTATTCTCATCTTCTTGATTGCAAAAGTGTTTTCCCCTTTTATAACAACTGCCACAATGCAGAACTTGCATTGTGAATTCTTGCAATGCACAATGATCCTCTGATCTGAGTTCCTGTGATACTTGAAGTCTCTGCACCGAGTGATGTGCAAGCTCAACGGAGCATCTCTGAATTGATGTTGATCTTTGAAACACATATGAAGTTGTAGTAGTTGGTGTGGTTGCTCCAAATCCTCATTGTACCATACTCTAGGTGGCCTCTTTTTGCCCCGCTCCTCCTTCTTTGAGGTAGCACAAATGCTAGTGGATGAAACCCATCATCTTCATTGTCCTTCAGTAAACTATTATCTTCTTCATCTAATGATGGTTTCCAATCAGGTTGCACTTCTTCTAAAACACTGGGATGTGACCTTATTGTTGGTCCCCTCCTTACTTGCACCTTTCGCTTCTTCTTTGCTGGCACATATATTTTTTCTTCCTCTTCTGGAACAATAGGGTCATCATCCTCCAAATCAAATAATTCATCTACCTCTGTGTCACCCTCATAATGCACTTGTTCTTCCTCCTCCGTCTCTTCTTCTGATTCTTCCTCCTATGTTTCTTTCTCATCTAGTTTTTGTACTTCTTCCTCTCTTTGTCTGTTTCCCTCGTCCATCTCCATGTCTTCAACATCAATCATTTCCTCATTGCAGTTAGGCCTTAAATCCCCCACATAATAAGGGTTATTGTCACTATAACATTGCCCTTCAGATGAAGATGCATAACTGCCATCATAGCCATCTTGTTCTTCTTCCACAACTTCTTTTAACTTTGGATTTAGAACACTCCTGCTCCCTTGTGTTAAAACAGCAGGACCTACAACTGCAATAGAGAAGCTACTCTGACCTTCATAAGCAACACCTTGCTGATCAACATCATAAATAGGTGGATCAGCCAGATCATAAACAACGGGCTCAGAATAAACAATTGGATCTAAATTTTGCTTCTCTACAAAACCCTTCTGTGCTACACTGACAGCTGGTGGACAAGCCCTAAATAGCAAATTAAGCACCAAACTCTCCTCATTCTGCCTCTTGATCAACTGTAGTTTAACATTACTATCAACCAATTCCAAGCCCTGCTCTCCTGGGGTCTCCATGTAAAACATTAGTGAATCATCAATACTAAAGCCTTGTGTTTCCATCAATGCAACCATATTCAGATATGTCACATCTGAACCGCTAAGCTTCCTCTCTAACAGATCGTTATTGTCAAAATGGATCCTACCATCCCATATGTCTTCATATAAACTACAATTCACATGCATTTTACCTAATCAGTACACTATAACCCTAATTAGAAAATAAAAGAGAAGAAAAAAAGACAAAAACTTACAGGACGCCGCCGAGCCCGTGGGTCAGCTCATGGCTATTGCTAGGGTTCGCCACCCAAAGATGTGCCAGCCGTACCCGCTGCTCCATCGACAGTGCTGGCTCCATGAACTCGTCGTCGTCGCTCGAATACTTAAGAGCTCGAGTAGTCGTCGCCGCCCTCGAATGCTCCTGCCGCGCTGCTGCCGAAGAGGGGAATGTTTGCGCCGTCATCATAGTCATCGCCGTCGCTGCCGCCACCATCGCCTGGGGTCGCCGCCGCCATCGCTGTATAGGCGCGGAGCTAGGGTTCGTCATTCATCGATGAACAGAGGAAGAGAGGAGAAGGAGGAGACAGAGCATGGGCCGGGCCGGGTTGAGCCGGACCGCACCTATCGAGCGAGCGGGCGGGTGCCGATTCGCCAGTGTGGCAGCTGACGCGCGGGCCCGGGCAGTCAGTTCCAACGTCAATATATAGAAATACAAATTTTAGCCCGATTTGCAACGGTTCACCCCAAACTTGTTACTGACACGTAAAAAGTACCAAACTTGGTACCAATTTGCCACAACCGCCCCAAATGTGGTACTATCGTGTAATTATCTCACCTTTTCCCTAAAGCTTGTCACCCACCAAAAAAGAACTTATCCCCTAAACATCTGCACTTGGTTTTTTTTTAATCCGTACTACTCAAAATACTTATAGAAAAAGCAAAATTCATCCATAAATAACATGCAAATATCCCTAGTACAACAATAGTTCAAATATATTCCTTACACCTTCTCTTTCCTCCTTCACAAGAAAAGATCTCACGCTTTCCTCCTCCTTCAGCGTCGTCGCCGCCGGTCCGCCTCATCTCCAATGGCCTCTGGGCCATGGAGGTGCCGAGCCCCCCCCCCCCCCCCGTGTCGGGAGGGACCCTGTTCTCGTTCTTGTTAGGTTTAGTGTCTTGATTGGGGCTATGTGGCGGCGGCGATGTCCCTCAATAGGAATAATGTCTCCCACATTCTATCCCCGTCTCGATGGTGTGTCTAGCTTCGTCGGAGGGTGTGTGGAGGTGTGTTTCCGCTGGATCTTAGGGGATCCGGTAGGTGCTGGTCTTCGGTGGGTCTGTTTGGAACTGGTTTTCATTCGGATGTTTACACATTTCATCCTTCCCATCTACGACTTTCTTCATCAGCGATGGTTGCTACTCTGGTGTGCCGGTCCTATGGGGCCTTAGCACGTTGACTTCCCCGACTGTCTAGTGCAACAAGGTTTGCCCGGCTTCGGCGAGGGAGGGGTGATGACGGCGACGCGCCTTTGACTCGCCCCAATGCTTGTAGTCATCGCTAGGTGGTCCACGAACCTGGTTGTATTTTTATTACCTCTAATGTTCTTTGTACTATCATGATTGAAGTTGAATAGATTGAAAGTTTCTCAGAAAAAAAAGAGATGACAGGATGTTCAACATTTTTTTTCGAACTCATCGACTCCAAAATCAATGATACTCTAGTCGGAATTCACACATGCCTATCCACAACACTATGCCCCTTGAGTTTCATCTAACAATGTATTAACGTAAATGGCCTGCCCTCGGTTTTGTGATACAACATGGCAGCACGTCTGGGCTATATAATGTGATGGTTACCAAGTTGCAACATTGAGTGAATCAATGAATTGACTAACATGTAGGGCAACAAGAAGCAAAACTTATTATCTCCATGATTGACGCACCCGGTGGTCTTCTCTCCGATTGTGTAATCGCATTGTGATACTTCATGACGGAGTTGAAGATGGTGTACCATCGATGGGCTAGGAACTTCGCATTGCATTTCATGGATCACATCCAAGTCGTAGGAGCGCGAAGTGCTTTTGCACATGAAACCAAGAATGCATGTTTTGCCAAAAGGTCGAGCCCCATGTCTCATGCCTACAAAGTCCGTAGATAGGACTAAACACGCATTGCACATCAGCTCATCCTCCATCACCAAGTACCCCACCATCGTGCTTACTCTAGGAAACAACGAGAAGGTCAAAAGAAATCTTAGTGGCATTTGATCGAAGACCTGTTGGGCGTAGTGTCTGCCATGGACATCATCGGCAGGGGCGGAGGGTACTTGGCTGCAGACGGACCCAAGGTGCACGGCGGCGTAGTCTAACATGGGCATGCGCGTGGGTTGGGTTACGGGCTCGGCAATGCCTGGGCGGCGGCTGGAGAGGTACAAAGGTGGCAGCGGGCGAGGAGGGTGCACATGCTGAGAAAGGGGGAAGCACGGGCGGAGTGAAGAAATGTGGTCCAAGAGGGGATTTGAGTGGGGCTAGGGATATCGAAGTCCTACGTGGTGAGGTCCGGACGCCCGCATCCCCTCTCCCCCAATTTGTGTATGGTTTGCGGGAATACGTACAAGCATCCACGTTCGTGGGCAAATACCGACCCGTTTTGGATTTCAAACTACGTCCGGACAACTCGGCCCGGACGTGTGCAGACGGTTTGAGGGGCGACATTGGAGATGCCCTAAGAACTATCAACATATTTTCTTCACTAGAACCGATCCTTAGTCTTTAAATCAATAGAACAAAACTGGACAAGCTATTTTTAACCTCTCTCGCTCGCACAGCTTCTCGACACTTTTCTCGTCGTTGCCGGAGGAGGACGAGGCGGAGCAGCCTTCTCCGGGGTTCAACATGACGGAGGCGGAGGCGAAGTTCGCCCTCGCCCAAGCCACGGAGATGGCAGGGTAGCAGGCCATCCTGGAGTCCATCCAGGATGAGGTCTATGTGGAGGCCAACCGGCAGTTCCTCCTGCAGGAGCATGCAGCGTCCGACGCGCTCTTCATCGAACTCGACGCAGAGATAGAGGAGGTGGAGGCCGGAGCGGAGCAGCCGAAGATGCAGCTACCGCCCATGTAGTCGGAGTCGGGCACGAAGATAGTGGACATCTCCGACAAGGAGTAGCTAGATCATCTACGTCGTACGCAGGTTATTTCGTTTGCATGTTTTTGTTTGGATTTAAGAATCTAGTATGAGATGTCCGGATGCAGTTGTGCTAATTTGAGGAGTCCGCGCACGTTTGAGGGGTCATATTTGTCATATGCCGCTGTAGATGCTCTAAAGCCACTATAAGAAAAATATAACAATACTTGCTCTAATATCGTATGGTATACTATACTCATCAAGAACTAATCAGTGGACCATGACAAAAGGCATAGCAATCAAAACCCTTGCCTACTCCTCTTTCTCGCCAGTGACGGTGTTGGGCTCTACCAATCATGCGTTGCTACGTTGAAACCGCACTTGCACGACGGCACGAGCCCGTCAGGTGTTGTGCCTTCGTTGGTAAGTCTAGCACCTGCACCGAAATATCTCGCCACCGGCCGATCGGGGCCGTCCGTGGCCCGATCCCACGGCCCCGAGGCGCCCAAACTACATTCCAACGGAGTCACATTACTGTTCTGGAAAGGGTGATGATACGCTTCCCATTCCCATCCCGACCGCTTCCTCGCCCTCCTCCTCCTCCCACTGCCACCCACCGCCGCCCGACGCGCCGCGGACCTGCTCGCCGCCTCCGCGCCCCCGCCGCCGGAGAGGGCGCTGCTCCTAGGCCCGCCGCGCGCCTCCCCACCCCTGCCCCCTCCACGCGCGCGCGCCTCGTCTCCCCCCTCCTTAAAGCGTCGCCGCCGACCGGCGCTTCGATCGGGAGTTCAGACTCGTGGCATGCAGGTGAGAACCCCCCGACGCGTCCCGCTGAAAGACGAATCGAATCGAAACATTTCAGTTCGTCGTTGAAAATCGGGGTTTCTTGTCGAAAGTCTTGTGCTTTTTTTCTATTAGAAAAGTTCTGAAATATTCTAATCTAAAGGGGAAGTTCCTGTTTAAAAGTCCGAGGGCGGCGGTGCCGGGGTGGCGGCTAGGCGGAGAAGCCGCTGGGGGTGCTGACGGGGCTGCGGGGAAGGATGAGCAGGAGGTATTAGGTTAGAGGTTGGGGAAGACGCATGGGGGGCTGCCGGCGTTTGGTGAGGTCAGATAGGGCGTATGCCAGAACTGGTGTCGCATAGCCCGTAGGCGTAATCCTCCTCCTCCGCTGTCCTCTGGACTGTGGACTGGCGTGGAGCCAAGATCTGTCCGGGTTTGGATTGATTCGCCGTTGGACTGTCCGAGCTCATATTCAAGTATACGTATTTTGGTGCCTGTTACCCTGAACTAGCCTCTTATTTTTCAGAAGAAATTGAGGGTTTAACTGAACCTCGAGTCAGCCCCCGCTTTCGAAACTAGGTTAGTGTTGCGCGCACACACACCATGCTGTTGTGTGCTATTGCAGGTAGTGTTGAATCTCGTGGCTTGGAAACATAAGCATATTTAAGGTGGGGGGAGGAAAAAGTCATTGTGACATTACAAAAGAAAGAACTAGTCAGCCTGGTGAACCTCAAACTTTACTACGCATACAATGTTTGTTTGATGCAGAATATGCTGATTTGTATGTGAGAGACATGTTGTGGGTTTGATGAGGTCCTTGTTATCTAAGTTAGTGACCTTTTGTAGATCAAGATAATAGCCTTTGTATTTAGAAGAAAAAACTATTTCAGTCGTATCTAACTTGTTCTGTAAATGCCACAGGTGACACTGTTTGAAGGCCTCTGTCTCTTGACTTGAATATAACAAGTTATCGACGCTGCGAGTAAGCTTTATTTGTCGAACAAAAATAAGCTAGTAGTATTTGCACGTGATTGGGCAAATTAGTCAAGACGGGCGCTCTTTGCTGCGTGGCCGCTAGGCCACATGGGACAAAGTCTAATCCTGCTAGCAGAGACTGTTCCATGGATCCTACAGAGCCTCGTTGGCGGATGAATTCGAGCTTCTCTCCTCCGTCGCGGGGATGGGACTGCATGTACTCATCAGACGGTTTGCCTCATAGGACTCCTGATGCTCCACACGATCATCCACCTTATGTGTCATCACTATCATCACATAGTAAAGGAAGTAGAAGTGCATTTGGCAGTGACCAGTACCTGAATCACCACCACTCTGTATCTGATGGAGCACTTTCTTATTTTGGTAGTCCTGTTGACAGCCTTCAGGCTCCACGCTGGACACCCTCTCTGCAAAGATTTGATCTTGGCGAGTTCTCTACACCTGGAGGAGGTATATATATATATATATATACTTGTTCCTGATTACATACCGTGGATGCTGTCTTGCCATGTTTGTATTTGTGTAATATGCATATCTCTTCACAGTATAATGAATGGAGGCTGTCACTGAAAAAATTAACATGATAGTAACTGCATCGTAAACACATTTGGAAGCATTGCATTATGTTGTAACATAGGCTTGTTTTGGTGTTAGTACGAAAGAAATTTGCTGAATTGCCTGGCTTTCCTTGCAAATAGTACTTGAAACATGGCTTGTGAATCACTGTCTCAACAGTCTATAAGTGCTTGATTCATCTGCCTGTTCATATGGTAATTTGTCTATATGTAGCGCTATTTGGATGGTCTAATTATTTCCGAAAAGATCCTGCTACACTCTTGATGTCTTCCCAAGTTCTTAACGTTTTTGTGGGATATTGTGTCTTGTCCCATTCATACATGGAATGCTTCATTAAACAGTACAAAGTCTTCTGTATCAAAGGTGCTAAGTAAGTATTATGTCTGGTTTGTCTAGCATAAATTTTCAACAAGATCTGAACCCAAAGAATATTATTCCCATGTGAAGGTGAGATGAGTATGGCATGAAGGAAGTAAATCTGTACCCATATTCGGATGAATACAAGTTTATTGAAGAATTGCATAGTAAGAAACTTGGTAAACGCATGCCCTAATTGGATGAAATACAAGTTCATCGACAAATTACATTTTGATGTGATTCAGGGGCACATTATGAGAGCTGGTTTTGCAGATTTAGTTACTCGGTTTCTAATTGTATCAGTTTTCATACAGCACCATTTACTTCTTTGTCAATTGGTTTCATTGGAAATTGTGGCAAAAAAAATATTAACCGTATACATGGGCATCAGCGCTCAGTGGTACATGTTAGAAACAGCTACCCCTGCAACACCTGAAATTTTCTTTCATCCATGTTCATGATTACTGATCAGTCATTACTATAGTGCTAGTGTTCCTTTGTTAGCTTCCTGTTTAATTAACCGTTTCTCTACTCTTTGGGACCAGGACCGAAACCTGAAAGTTCCGATCTCCAATCCAGCGAGGTAAGCTCCATTTTATTTTCGTTTACTTAATCCCCCTAGTTCTCTGTCAGCTAGCATGCTTTTAACCAAAATAAACATATAGGCATGTCCTGTGTATCATAGTGCTGATTTTTTTTTTGGTTCATTGTGTGCTGCAGAGACATTTAACTGCTGTGAGCAGTTTCAGTTCTGCATCCCCATTCTCGGAAACAAGTCAGCTGGCATCTTCTGGTAAACGACCAGCTTCACATCTACCTCGCAATCATCTGGGAAGGCGATCCTTTATGTCAACACCAGTCTACCCGCTAGTCTTCCGCAATCCTGTGTCAGAAGCAGAAGCCTCGGGAGTGGCTGAGGCTAGTAATGCTGGGCGTACCACACCGAGTGATGACAGCCTGGCTTCTCCTGTGTGGAGGCGCAGTTTGGCGAGTCCTGAGCTCAAGTTCCATGACACGCTGAGTGAACTTCGGAAGATGGAAGCTTCTCCTGAGCCGAACACGAGCTCTAGGAGGGAAGGATTCAGATGGAGCAGTGCTAGCAGCTATGATTTTGGATATGATGGTGATGCCATTGACATTTCAGACCATATCAGCATTGACTCCCAAAGATCCCCAACAAGTTCAACCAGTTTCCTTAAATGTGGTTTATGTGAGAGATTCCTCAGGCAGAAGTCGCCATGGAGCTCAAACCGGATAGTTCGAAATACCAATATGCCAGTAGCAGCAGTCCTTCCATGCCGACACGTCTTCCATGCAGACTGCCTGGAGGAAAGTACTCCGAAGAGCGAAGCCCATGAACCACCTTGCCCGCTGTGCATGCGAGCTCCCGATAGTGAAGGATGTGTATCATTCTCGGAGCCTCTTCACGCCGCCCTCAGATCCGCTCGCAGGAATCATGGCATTCGCTTTTCTTCTGGTGGTGCGGGTGGTAGCAGCAGCAGCGCAAACCCTTCTCGCAACGACCATGTGCTGAAGAGAAATCAGTCTGCGCTGGCGCCAGCGCGCAGCGGCTCGCTGTTCCGGAACCGTTTCAAGAAGCAGTTCCCCTTCAAGGGGAGGCTTGGGAAGGACCTCTTTGGTGGCAGGGTTTTCAGGAAGGTCGGCTCGCCGTCGTCTTCGGGGGGGCAAAAGGATGACCGTCAGCCGCCAGCAGCTAATAAGCCTGACCGATCCATGGAGTAAGTAAGCTAGAGCGAAGGCGCGCCTCTATATTGTTCGCCGCCGTTACTCTACCCTTGTACCGTGTCCAAATCCGTAGTAGATGTATCCATAAATTGTGGAAAGCAGTGCCGGTGCGCTGCGAGTACTCGTCCAGGACGGAGCTGTTTGTTTTGTTTGGACGGTGCCTGCCTTGGATGTGGCACCATGAGTGCGTGAACTAACTGTGCTGTGCTTTCATCATGACTCGCCTGTTGTTTTGTTTGGGGTATGTCACTGTATTGAACTATGGGCAGGCCCGGCTGGCTCTGGAGTATTGACAACGAGAACGGTTATCGTTTGCCATTGTTGTGCTTTGTTTTCCGTGGGCGTAATGCTTGGATTCGCGATGTTCATTTTTAGCTGGTACACATGCATTCCATCATTGAACGGTTTACAATTTTGTGACAAGTTGGGAGCGGCAACCCCGTGGGTTTCATTCTTTGTGTTAACTCTTTGAGGGCCAAATATCGAGTTCTGGGAGAAAACCTTCGGTCTGGCGTTCATTGGTTGTGCCTAGCACTGGTGGTGGCGGCCGAGCTCCATTGCACTGTCTTGAGTTTTTTTTGTGTTACTCTTCGAGTACCAAATATCGAGTTCTGGGTTTGTGTTACTCTTCGAGTACCAACTATGGAGTTCTGAGGTGAAAACCTAGGTGTGGTGTTCATTGGTTGTGCCTAGCAGTGGTGATGGCGGCCGAGCTCCATTGCACTGTCTTTGGACTTTCTTCATTATTGGTGATGCCTAGCAGTGGTGGTGATGGCCAAGTTTGTAATGGTTTTAGCCTGTTTTCCGTAAGTTAACCGGGTAACTCTCTCCTTCTTAAAATTAAAGGACAAAGCAAAAAAATGCCTTCATTTCAGAAATAAATAAATCCATGATCTGATTTATATGGTTAGAACTATAGGTGTCACAGCTCGGGACATTCTTGAAGTTACGGTGCTGCCTATGGTGGTGGTAGTTATCAAATGTTGTGCTGCAACGGGTTGTTCGCCTCGCCTTGACATTTTCAAAAAAAAAATCCCTTTTGAATGTGCGAATTCTTGATTTCTCGAGTAGAATCGTGCTGTTCAAAAAGCTAGATGCAGTTCATGTCAACTTAATATTAAGATATTACCCTTTACATAAAATATTGACTATCAAGACTAAAATTTGACCTTAAAGACAACACCGTGGGCAAGACTCACACGTGTTGGTTTGCGATTTTTTTCAGACGCAAGCGCTCATATATACACGCATAAATTCATCTTTATAAACGCACACACGCATACCCTACTCCTATGAGCATCTTTAAGAGACTGAGCTGACATATCATTTTAGATTTACGAATTCATCGTAAGCGTTTTGTCGTTGACGGGAACGTCTCCTCTCACTGAAAGCGCATCGCCGAAAATCCTGAAATAAATTCAGGAATAATGCGAGCACCAGAACTTGAACCCTGATGGGTCGGAGATACCACTGTCCCTCTAACTATCTAACCACAGTACACAGATCCACATATAGTTAAAAAAGATTATAACCCGCAAAAAAAGATTGTAACCAGGTCTATGGACTCAAGAGAGTTGTACCGAGCATTTTCCTTTTCTCATTGCAAAAAAAAAGAATCCTTCTTCTAAACATGGACGTCACGGCATTCTTTAGAAACATGGACGCAAGCGACCAAACATTTATAAGAAGTGAACACTTGAAAGTTGAAAAGTTCCATGAAATAATTTAGCTTAGACATATTAAGCTATAGTTTGCGAAGGATATTAAAGCAGAACTAAATACGAGAGGCGTTGTTCATTTTTCTATTTGCGAAATACTCATTTTCAGAAACTAAATGCACATTCGTTATATTCATATGGTTCTTTTGATTAAAAGAACTAGATGATGTCCCGCACGTTGTTGCGAAAATATTTTGCAGTATTTTAGTGAGATTTTGGTTATATGGAACATGAATATTTCAAATAATAGTTTTTAAAACAGTTTTGCTAAAGCACATTTAGATGTGCCATAAGTATTGCACATCTAAGTCCTATATCATTGATCTTACGTTGAGATTCGTGTGGGTATTTTCTTTTTCTTTTTTCTTTTTTCTCTTTATGCTTGGTTCACTCACTTAGATGTGCAATAATTAGAGCACATCTAAATGTGCCCTAGACACACCCTAAAAAGTTATATAAGAAATAAATCTAATTCCATAATAGAATGGAATTTTACATGCATGCATGTTTGCATGTTGAAGTGGATTTTTAACATGCATAGCTGCATGGTGAGGTGGGCCTTTTCTATGCAAGTTGAATGATGAGGTGGCATGCTTGCATGTTGAGAAAAATATGTTAGTGGGGACTAGCTATTTAGATATAGAAGATTTAATAGGATTTAGATCCTTGGGGATTTTCTCTATGTAGTCCGCTATGCATAAGTTGAATCGTTGAGATATTTCCATAATGATTTCTTTGCACTCTGCTTTGGAGGAAAATCCTCATCCACTCAAATATCTTGCTATAATCCTTTGTTTTTTCTGTCGTGTCAAACACTTTCTGAATTTATGGTTCTCTAATTCTAATAGAATTAAGAGGTTATCCTACTCCAATAGTCCAATCTCACGTTTACCATTCATGTGTCTTGAGGAACTTGCGAATGAAAGAGGCCCATGTTAAAGAAAGTAGAATTTCTAGAAGAGCGAAAGACTATCACATGGTGCGTTTTCTCAAAAAGAAGCGTCTGATATTTCATCCTCCTAGTTACGAACCAGTCGGCAACTAAGCTAAACATTTTTTTGTAAATTCTATGAAAAGTCAAGTCAAAAGAAGTTCAAAGATTTCACACCCTTTTGTTCTCGCCATGTTGCTTGAAAAGATGAATGCCACAAAAAAGTGTCTGGATGCTAATTAATGAATATTTATGCAAAAATCTAGCATCTGAAAAGTTCACGGAGTAATTTTGTTAGCATTATTAAACTAGAACCACAAGGGATTTGCTTTTTTTTCATTTATGAACAACTTTGTGTTAAAAAACTGAATGCACAATTTTTTTTAAAAAAAATAGAATAAAACAACAGAACATCTAGAAGAGCGAATACCATTTCACAACATAATCTTCACAGATCATCCGTAAAACCTCATTTTCAAGGGCTAGATGCCGATTTTACAAAAAAAAATGTATTAAACTATAGCTAAATAAGAGAGTATTTGGAGAACCAACAAGGTAATGATGTTTATGAATAAGAGAAAAGTCGTCGAGTTTTGACACATAAAAACTTGTAAATAATAAGTACCAATGTTTTCTTTCTCCCAGAGAAAGAAAGAGGTGCTCCTCTAGGATTTCCTCGCCTTCCGCCAACGCATGCAGGCGATCTGCTTCATCTTTTGTAGTCTTAGGGCCACGGAGACGCGGTGGATTCCAAATTTTATCAATGGAAGGGCTCATGCTTCATTTTAAGGTGTTTTTATGAATTCGTTTAGTGTTTGTGTCATGCTTAAGAAGGCGAAACGGCGGTGACTCTCCGAAGATGGAATAAGGTTCTCCCCGCCTAGCCCTCATCCGGGTGGCGCGTCTCGTGTCGTCGGAGGATGTATGGAGATGTGTCTCTGGCATCTCGCGGGATTTGGTCGGTGTTTATCTTTGGTGGACCTATGTAGATCCGGTCTTCGTTCTTCTACGCTCATGTGTATACAAGCCGGATCCTTTCGATCTATACTTGTCTTCATCGATGGGGTTGTTGTTTTTGATGTGTTGGTTCATTGGGGTCCTAGCACGACGACTTTCCGACTGTACTACAATAAGGTTTGCCGGGATCTGACGAGGGAGGGCGGTAACGGTGGCTCGACTTCGACTCGCTTTAGTGTTTGTAGCCGCCGCTAGGTGGTCTACGGATATTGATGATTTTTTGTTATCTCTGATGTTCTTCATACTGCTATGATGTTTGAGGAGTAGATGAAAAGTTTTTCTGGGAAAATAAAATAAAATAAATACCACTAGTAGGAGTATTACAAAGTGAGCTTCGGAGAAAAGAAAGTGTGGATATTGCACCCCTCTCCTTCCTTCTCCCCGTTGGCCATCGGCCAGGCCGAAACTACACCACGCGGTCTGCGCCTGATTTTCCGTCATCTGTGAAACGATAATGCTGTCCAAGGACCAGACGCAGACTTTCTTTTTCTTTTTGTTTTTTTGGAAGAAAACAACGAGATGGCAGTGGAGTTTATGAGCGAAGTGAGTTTCGTCGAAAGAAAGTGTCAGATCTCTCTCCCCCGTCCTTCCGGTTAAAACACACCACACCCGACCACGCCTTCGTCGCGATCTCCGTTCCCCCGTCCCCCCACGCCCACCGCGCCCGCCTCGATTCGGAGGAGGCCAAGGCCTAGGGCGGCGGCGCGCGGGCGGCCGGCCGGCGCCAGCGGGTCATGGAGGATCTGGGCATCGAGGCCAAGGAGGCCGCGGTGCGCGAGGTGGCCAAGCTGCTCCCGTCCCAGGACCTCCTCTCCTCCATCGCCTCCATCAAGGCCGACTACCTCTCGCGGCAGCAGGTGACGCTGCACGATCCCTCCCTCCCTCCCCACTCCCCCACCCTCGGACCCGCCGCGGGTCCGCTCATCCGTTGGCGGGCGCGGCCAATTATGGCGGAATCTCAAGTAGCGGTGGGCGAGTAGATTCGGTGAAACCGTAGACGCTGGTAGGCATGCATCCCTCGAATTTCGCCCGGAATGGCTCCTGCATTCCGCTGAAAAAATCACTCGCTCCGAATGACCTTACAACGGAACTGTTTGCCTCTGGCCCCCGTGATTCTGCTGCGATTGACTTCGTGCTGGGATCGCGGAAGGATATTGTTTTTAGATTGTGACGATTAGATTTAAATAGCTAAATTACGGTCGATGACTAGCTATTTATGCACAATTGCGCTTGCTTAAGGTGTGGGAATTGTTCGAGGGGTCTCAGCACAAGCAAGCTGTTCGTGCGAACTGATGATGCTTGAGGAAATGCTTATATGATCTTTCAGGTTCATCTGAGCCTGCATTTTTTGGATTTTGACCAAGTCTCGCATGATTTCTGCTAGTCCTTTTCGGTAGCTGAAGCTGGGGCTGTGACCTGTAGCTTCAAGTCCTCATGGGTTATTTCTCTCTCAAAAAACAATAATTCTTCATGGGTTATCTGTATCTTCTGTGCGGATGCGCCGTTCCTGCTCCTACCACCAGTTGAGACGCAAGCAAGCCATAACTGTTAATATAGCTTGGGCACCAAGCTGTCAGTGCCTGAATTTGAGTTCACATTTCATTCAAAAGTATTTCTTATTTTTTGGTATAAATATGCCTATCTTTTTGCATGAAAGTAAAAAAATAAGACGCCATGTGTCAAAAGGATACTGACATACAAAGATTACCATTGAGATATTATGAATATGTTTACTATTTGAATCATTTTGTACGCCTCCTGATTGTCTGACTATTTGTTACAAATTCTTTCAGACAAATGATACTCAACTCAGTTCAATGGTGGCAGAACAGGTACAATTTGATATCTACCATGATCGCCAAACTTACTCATTTGAATACCATTATTGATCAGCTGGAGTCTGCCTAAGTTATAGTTTCTGATCCAGTCATTTGCACCCTTCATGTCTGTCTGCTGGATGATAAATACCTTTTGTGAATATATTTCAAAATTGACAGGTTGAGCAAGCTCATGCTGGCATCAGCGCTCTTGCGATATCCCAACAAACAATAAACAGTCTACGTGAGAACTTCATAGATATAGACAAGTAAGCTTGTTATGTTGGTTTTCACCTTTCCACATGCTTGTCACTTCTCGAGTCTGTATGTATGTTTTCCTTAATTTCTTACAGCTCTATTTATCATCAATGACGGCAGGTTGTGTCAGGAGTGTCAAACATTAATCGAGAATCACGACAGGATCAAGCTCCTTAGCAATGCAAGAAACAACCTGAACACAACTTTAAAGGTTTGCTGATTGCTGACCTTAATTTAACAATAGCATTGTACTATGACTCTACTTGCTATGTGTTAAGTATACTTTCTAACTTACCAATAGGTTGAGCTAACCAAGTTATTGAGCACGAAAATTGATATATTGATTGTTAATGTGTGGTAGGATGTAGGAGGTATGATGTCTATTTCTGTTGAAGCAGCTGCAGCACGTGACTCCTTGAGCGATGACAAAGAGTTGATTCACACTTACGAGGTTGTTTCTTCTTCTTTGGCTTGTCAATTAACACAACAATTGGATAACCATAATGGTTAGTTCTAGTCATCTGACTTCTCTATGATCTTGCCTGTGACAAAATTAGAGATTAACAGCTCTTGATGGAAAGAGGCGTTTTGCTTTAGCTGCTGCTGGATCTCATAAGGAAGAAGTTGGCCGATTGAGGTGGGACCCCCTCTCTTAATCTGTATAACTAGGTACCATTGATAATTATGCGACGTATCATCCCTAGTTTTCCTTTTACCGTTGCCTTTCTTGTTGGAATGAGGTAAGCATTCCTAAGCTCAAATATCAAACATGGCAGTAGTGTTTAAAAGAAACTTCTACTGACTGCATATGCAACTGGAATCAACTAACACTGTTTATTTTTGAATTTCCGTCCATCTGTAAAACATGTACTCCCTCTGATCCATACTACTTGTCGCTCAAATGGACGTATCTAGACGTACTTTAGTGCTAGATACATCCGTTTGAGTGACAAGTAATATGGATCGGAGGGAGTAGCTTATTTATCATCAATCTTGTATGATACCATTGCAGAAGTCAAAGTACTATAACCGCTGACCTAGTAAAGACTAATAAACACTAGTGTAAGAAAGCAAATTTATGACCCTCTATGCATCCACATTAGGATGGCATGTTAGATTTATAAGATCGTCACAATGGGTCTTTTCTAAGACAGTTTGTATAATTGAAATTGCCTGCAGTATGATAGTAAATGCTGTTAGGATAAGCCATATATGTTATTTAAATCTCGCCTGTTGCCTGTATTGCAATGAAATTCATATGTGTAAATCACATGATGGTTCTTTTTCTCCCCACAGAGAATACTTTGAAGATGTTGATCGATCATGGGAAACATTTGAAAAGACATTATGGGGACATATTGCTAACTTCTTTAAACTTTCAAAAGAGAGGTACTGAGTTTTGTTATATGAACTTTGACTTTTTTATTAACATGGTAAATGACTGAATCGTCTTATAGTCTCAAGTACACATGTTATAAAAACTAGGCGATGTTTTGTTGGCATCCTTGTATTCTTGTTCCATCTTGAATTCTTTATATATGCTTTGTGGAATGTACTAAATGAAGCTTGCAAGAGGCAGAATACTTCAAAGACCTGATGAAATGATAGCTTTGATTTTTTGAAAGATTAAAGCAAGACAAAATTCAAATTGTAGTAAGGATGAGGCAAGTCTTGAAATCCTTGGTCTAACATGAAGCAAAGAATGTAGAGTTGGAGACACCAGGGCAATTCTATGTTTGAAGCGCTGTTATCTTGCCTGTTTAACTTTTACTGTTAAGCATGGGGCTGTCGCGCGGGGGGGGGGGGGGGGGGGGGGGGGTTTGCTGCAAATATGATAAGTATATAACTCTGGTGTATCATGGTACATCTTCTTATGCTCTGCAAGACTATAACACATCATTTCAATAGAATGAGAGTTCTCTTAAACAAGTTCTGTTCATACTTTATCAATTTTTAATTGTATATTTTTTCCAAAATATGGGTGATCAATATTCCAAAGGTGAACTAAGATGCATGTACATGCTCTAATTATTATTAAAGGCATACATGTGGAGTACACCCTAGTATTTATACTTTCTCTTTCTTTCCCTTTTGCAGCCCTCAGACGTTGGTCCGAGCTCTAAGGTATAGCTTATCCTTACCATGTACTTAAATTATTTTTAATATGTCAATGTTGAAGTGAGTGGTTGAATACTGTTTCCCCATCATTACTTTTAAGGAGAGACAATTTGCGCTTCTTATCAGTTCTGATCTGTGATCAGGGAAATAGTACTGGAAATATAACATTTTTGGGGGTCAGAAAAGGAGTTGTATTGTCTTCGTTTCCTGTTTATCTTTTAGTTCACACACATATATTACTGCACATGATTGTACAAACTCAAATTCTTATGTCAGGGTTGTTGAAATGCAAGAGATCATAGACCAACAAGTTGCAGAGGAAGCAGCTGAGGCTGAGGGTGCAGGCGCTATGGCGACAATAGCAAACCAACGTAGAACGACAAAGTACACTACTTTTCTTCTTCTATAGAACATCTTTCTGCACTTCCAGTTCCAATAGGCAGTATGATTTCATACAGTTTCATGTTTGAGTAGCAAAGTTATAACATCTTTTTGGACACTGCATCTTTTATTAGTCATCATGCCCTTTACTTTTGTGCTAGCTTAAATGGACATAAGATAGGAGTAGTACTTAGGCACTTCGTGTTCAGATAAGAAATTGCTCATCCATGAACTTGTGCCTGGATCCAATAGGCAGTATGATTTCATACAGTTTCATGTTTGAGTAGCAAAGTTATAACATCTTTTTGGACACTGCATCTTTTATTAGTCATCGTGCCCTTTACTTTTGTGCTAGCTTAAATGCACATAAGATAGGAGTAGTACTTAGGCACTGTGTGTTCAGATAAGAAATCGCTCATCCATGAACTTGTGCCTGGATCCAGTAAATGAATTCACGATCTGCAAAGGGGGCAGGAAACATGTCAGCTGTTGTAGTATATTGTCCATATGGTCATTGTATGATGTACTGTTTCACATATACATATACTAGTTAAAACTGCAGACTGGCTAGATTTGGGTTGACAGATCAATTAACTCTAGCTATCATATTATCTTTTGCACAACCTTGCCTATTTTCTTTTTTCTTGTAATGGTTATCTTCTGGAGCCATTGTGTGGGTGTAGTCGACTTGCTTGCTTTCTACAAGCTTGCTGAATCGCCTATATTGTTTTGCTTTTCCGTCGTGTCCCACCACTTGGTCTAATGGTCTTATACAACTGTGCCTTTTCAGTCTATTGTTTGTTAGATGTCTATTGAATATTGATAAACCACTAACCAGAACATATGTGAGAACCTTGCAAAGTAGTACTTCTTTTGTGAGGTTATCTCCTATGGATTGATGACGATTTTGGTTCACTCTGGCAGAAAAGGTGCAGGGGCAGCATCTACCCCAAGAAATAGCACCCAAGAGAAATCAAAGACCCAGGGAAAGGGCTACAAGGATAAATGCTATGAGTGCATAGGGAAGGCTGTTGAGGCTCGCTTCGACAAATTGCTCACTGAGGTAGCACACTATGATCTTGGATTCAAGGCTTCATTGTGTGCTTATCACAGTCCATGCATTTGTAGCAGTTACTAATGTTTTGATCACGCAGCTTGTTTTCTCAGAAGATATGATGGAAGCTCTGGAGGAAGCTAAGGCAGTAAGTACTCTTGACTTTTACACATGTTATAGTAAATCATAGCACAAAGAGAAGAAAAGTTTAAATGGTCCCCTCCTGAGAGTACAAACCGGACTTCTCAACTCCGTGTAATTGATCACCTGAGTTGAGCGAGCTAGAATCACCCCCCAGGTAGTCGGCTCAACATGGGTCAATTTGGTACGACTTGTCTCCTAGCCAGTGGGGCAGCTACTCGACTCAAGGACCTAAGAATCTCAGCTCTCAAGTATCCTACTCATTTCCATTGTATGTTATGTTGAAAGAAGACTGGCGTTGGCTGTTAAGAAATTTAACACAAAATATCTCAGTTCATTAGTAATCATGAATCATGTATTACTGTGTACGCTTTTTGGCTCCATAATTTACCGCTCGTTTGATGTAGATGACCTCAAATTTTGTTACTTACCTTGTCTACAAATATATCTTAATCTTACTTGTTCTATAAATTTAAATTGTGACCTGACAAAGAATGTCTGGTGTTTCTCTAGAAGAAAGTATGCTTGTCTGGATTTACCTAGTGATCTGACTGACATGGAATTCTGCTCTCAATGCAATACAGATTGGAGAAGAGCTTGGCGATATCTATGACTATGTTGCACCATGTTTTCCTCCTAGGTATGTTGATGGTATTACAAACAATAGTTATCCTTGGAAGATATGTCCAATACTATTTGTTCTATATGCACAAGAAATTAATATTCTGTCATAACAATTAAGAAGACAAAAATATGTTGAGGGCTCCTATCATGGGCCATACTATATGCCTTCTTAATTCAGTATATGGGGATGCTCTGTGTTGTATTCTAACTTCTCAATATACTGCTTAAAAGTACATCCCTTTGGTGAGAAACATGAATTTTCTTCTTCTATGAAATGTCGATGGCTGGGGTTTTCTACTTCGCCATTTTGACATGTAACTGCTAATATTTTCCATATCATCCACTAACTGCTTTGATTTTCTTATTTCTACAAGATATGAAATTTTCCAGCTCCTGGTAAATCTATATACCGAAAGGTTCATTCATATGCTAAGACTGCTCAGTGAAAGAGCAAATGATATTCAAAATATAAATATACTGAAGGTATGTGATATTTAAATTCATTGTGTTATTCTGCTATATTTTTTCTCCATGTGATGACCACTTGTCAGTATATTTTTTTCTGTTTGCTTTTATTTCGCTTGTAATGCAAGCACATTAATTGACTGCTCACTGTAGGTAACAGGTTGGGTTGTGCAATATCAAGATAATCTTATTGGCCTTGGTGTGGACGAGTCTCTTGCCCAAGTTTGTTCAGAAAGTGGTGCATTGGATCCCCTCATGAATATGTATGTAGAGCGTATGCAGGCAACAACTAAGGTACTAACTTTATCTCTTGAATTCATATTGACCTTAATCATGATTATTCATACTCCTTTTTGCTTCTGTAGAAATGGTACACTAACATTTTGGAGGCTGATAAAACACAACCACCAAAGAGTACAGAGGATGGAAAACTATATACACCTGCAGCTGTAGATCTATTCAGAATATTGACAGAGCAAGTGCAGATAGTAAGAGAAAATAGCACAGATGTCATGCTATATCGTATTGCTCTCGCAGTTATTCAGGTACTTATCAAGTTGCCCTCAACATTATTTTAGTCTTAACTATTTTTTGCTTTGCTTTGCTTTGTGCAATCTGAAATAAATTACTGAAATGTTGCAACTCAATCTTCTTTTGATACCTTCACAGGTTATGCTTGATTTTCAAGCAGCTGAGAGGCAAAGCCTTGAGGAGCCAGCTTCTGATGTCGGTCTGGAAACTCTGTGCGCATTGGTCCGTAGTTTTCTTTCACTAGTATGTACATTTAGCTGTTCCATGTCAGTTCTTGCTACTCTTGTTTCTTATTATATGGTCCTTGTATTATTTGACCAGATTAACAACAACCTGCGTTGCTACGAACTTTCATCAGAGCTAAGTAGCAGCACATTGGAAGCGCTTCCTCCGAACTATGCTGAACAGGTACTAATGAGTCATCAAGCCTGGTCCTTAGATTCTTTCACATTTTTGAACTTGCTCTGGAGATGACCTCATGTGTTTTCAATCATTACATCATTAAATTCTCCCTGTTTCTTTTTACTGCAAATACTACCCAAGTATCCGTAGTATCTGTACCTGCATACCATAAGGTTCAGTTTCCTGGTAAGAACTAGTCTCCATGGCAAGGATCAAGGACATGAGTAACCATTCTGACTATTTTAATTTAAAAATCAAGGTAGATGATTTGTGTATGTTATATGGTATAGTTTATATAGCACATCAAAGTAATTTTCTCTAGTCTAAAATACATGATGTTTAGGAAGTTGGTTATGTGTTACAAACTGAAGTCTTGTTGGGTCTTCGTAGCAATTACCACCTTATTGACGTCAAAGAGACGATTGCACAATCAACAGGGCCCAACTATGTCAAAAGTTGGGAGTATAAAGTCCTTGCTTAGTTTCTTGTTCTATGTGCATGGAATTAAAGCAACACGTTTTCAGCCTGGAGGTAGTATATTTTCAGCCTGGAGGTAGAATATTCTCATGGACCACAACTTGTGAAGTAGGACATATACTCTAGTATTTTAGATATAGTTTGTACATGCAGACTAAATATATGCATTGCTGGGAGAGCAAACTTCATGGGAGACTAACAGGTAAGACTTCATGGTATTTTCTGTGAGGCGCTAAGACTGGAAAAGTGGGAATGTGAAGCAAATTCAGAAGTTGATGACAGCATAGAGTTGAAAATATGTGTTATTATTGCAGTTTTTCTGTGTTTCTTTTAACACACCTTAAGCATTTTTTTTAGACTCTACATGTGAGTAAAATTCTGTTTTGCAGGTTAATTTTGAAGACACTTGCAAAGGATTTCTTGAGGTTGCCAAGGTTTGTTCTACAATCTGCATGCATAAGATACATTACATATGTATATGTAACATTAGTGTTAGGTTTGAGAAATGAAACTCAACCTGCTAATCAATGTGAAATTGATTCTTTAGGTGTGTGATGTTTACTTCTACACGGATGCATAGTTATAGATAGCGGGCTATGCCTCTTAGCGGTGGACCTCTTCTAAACGGTATAGCGTGCTATAGCGCGCAATTTAAAACATGTGTTCATGTGTTTGGACCAAAGTACCTATAACGCGCTATTTAAAACCATGCACGGATGTCTTAATTGCACACATTGCTACAGCGTATAACCAAGGAAGTTCGTAATAATGTTTGGTGTAAAAGTTTGCACAACCTGCTATCGGCTAGTTGAGATTTCACTGTTGTGGTCCTGAAACCGAGATTCTTGCCTATACATGCTACCCTGTAGAAACTGAAACAGTCGGACACGAGTGGGGAGGTAATGAAAAGAACCCTTGCTGAGTCACCTAGTTATGGTCCAAGGGCTTCCACATTACTTTGCCACAATTCTGGAAACGCTGCTTAAATATTTATACGAGTACTAAAAGCAAGCACTGAACTGGTTAACTCTTGGTTATTGACACTGGTTTCTGGCCAATCCCTGTCCAGTACTGCCCAAGAGACAGGTGGTAAGAGTGGTGGGCGACTCAGCTGTCTTGCCCCATGTGCTGAGAACTGGCCAAGCTTGGCTGGTTCATCTTCCAAGCAATATTATTTGATACAACTGCGTCTATAGACAACAAAAGGTCATTGCTGCTGTAACTAAAGTTACCGATTCTTCCAACAGGAGGCGGTCCTTCAAACTGTCAGTGTTATTTTTGAAGACCCAGGTGTGCAGGATCTTCTTGCGAAGGTTTACCAAAAAGGTAATTCCTTGGTATTGTTTGGGTAACAAATTTATCCTTTCCCCTTTGCCCTTTGTTTGAGTCATTTTCTTGATCATTTGGAATTTAAAGCACACACGCAGTTCCTCTACATCTGTGAGAGTCTTACTTAGAAACCCAGAAAAGCGCCGGGACATTTCTTATGTTTTTATGCTTACACAGTAACAATGGTGATATTCATATTTTATCGACTGGTATTGATTTTTTGGTTATCGCTGTTGCTTCTATTCAATCACCATCTGTAGTTGGCAGCTGTATGCAAGTAGTTGTTTACCTCTTCTACTTGTGGTTAACATACTTTAGGAATTCTCTGGCATAGTGCTTTTCTAAGGGTATTTTCAAGTGTTCCTTGAAGAGATAGATTGTTGTTTTCTAACAGTGGTTCATTTTTATCAGACTGGATGGATGGAATGGTGACCGAATATCTGGTCGCCACGTTTGCTGATTATTTTGGCGATGTGAAACTGTAAGTTTACACAATAAGTGTTATTGACCTATACCATGGCTATGAATGCAGAAAACTTTTCAAATTGGTTTGAAGACATAAAATTTTGAAAAATTGCACATCTACCAAAATTTGTGCCATGACCTGAACTATATCACTAGATCCTGAAATCTCAACATAAATCATATTCATACATGTTCATCAAATTTGGGAACTCCAGTGCAAATTGATCAGTTCCAAAAATAGTACGTAGTCCCTCCGTAAAGAAATATAAGAGCGTTTAGATCACTAAAGTAGTGATCTAAATGCTCTTATATTTCTTTACAGAGGGTGTACTAATCATTTTTATCTATTTATTTTATAATAGATGCCATCCTATTTAGTAATATTCCTATAAGCCATACTGGGGGTTATGGCATGCAAATGCTTGCTATCACTGATAAATGTGCTTCATCTTATCTTTCTGCTTATAATTGTAAATGGGTTTATATGTCTAGATATATTGAAGATAGATCGTTCCGAAGATTTGTGGAGTCTTGCCTAGAGGAAACAATTGTTGTATATGTTGACCATCTTCTCAGTCAGGTTTGCAGAACTCCCCTTGGTACTATTCAGATTATCTGTATACTTGTGATCTGGAGGGATGGTGGGAACATATATATGATGTAAAGTCATCACAAAGGGAGGACCCTTCCATGTTCTCTAGAATCATTCTGAAATGAGCTTTTTCTTTTGTGTTCTTGGTTCAGACAGTATTTTTTACCGATTTCACTGATCATTTCACACTTCATTTCATCTTATCTCTTGCAATTGCCTGCACCTTTAGAAAAATTATATAAAAGAAGAAACGGTTGAGAGGATGAGGCTAGATGAAGAAGTGCTTATGGATTTCTTCAGAGAGTACACTAGTGTGACTGTAAGTATAATTACTGCTGGAAGTTTCATACTATTTACAGCTACAACTCCTTTGTTCAACAACATTATGTGGCAGTATGAATATTGAAAAGCATTTTCTGCAAGAGTAGGGTGCATTCATTTTGTGGTACAATACATCTTTTAGGTTAATGTATTTTTGCGTTCAAACACCTATCCTAGAATTCTAGTCCCACATTCTGGTTTGATTCTTCTATAATGTGGACCAGTTCTCTGACATGCTGTCTTTGCAATGTGGTTCAGAAAGTTGAAAACAGAGTGCGAATTCTGGCTGATCTGAGGGAGCTTGCTTCAGCTGAGAGTCTGGATAGTTTCACTCTGATTTACACAAATATTCTGGAACATCAACCAGACTGCCCGGTAATTTCTTCCAAGCATTATAGTTGCCCTTGTTTGATCACATACTATTACAGTTCATAAACTCTGTCGTCCCATTCATTTGTTTTGATGCTCTGCAATTTGACTTGTCTGTTATGTAGTCGGAGGTTGTTGAGAAGCTCGTTGCACTGCGGGAAGGCATTCCACGGAAAGAAGCCAAGGAGGTAGGAACAAAATTTCTCACATCATAAGTATCTGGCGTGCAATTTGTTGATAGTCAAATTAGGTTTTCAGGAGAAAATTCGACAATTATGACGCCATTTATACATAAGTTCAGGTTTTCTTAAAAAAATATATACTTTTCCTGGTTTGCTGAAAAAATGGCTTACAGATTCTTGTATCCTACTCGCTTGTTAGGTCGTACAAGAATGCAAGGAGATATACGAGAACTCCCTCATAGATGGCAATCCTCCAAAGTCAGGGTTCGTGTTTGGTAAATTGAAGTGCCTAACAGTAAAGAAAGGCATATGGGGGAAGCTTGGACAGTGAGAACATGCTAGTACTGAACATAGTAAATGCACCCACAAAGACGGTTTTGTTTTCTATTTTGCTCATTCTTTTGTTCATCTTTTAGGCCTATTGGCGTTTGTCAGCGAAGCATGAGAAGTTCTAGAATGTATTGTTTCTATTTGGTTAGCAGCAGGGAATTTTTGTGTAAAGATGGAACCCCAAACCCTTTATTATTTTCATTGCCCTTGAATAAAATGTCTGATGTATATTGTTGAGTGACGTCAGCTGTGCATTATCATCCAAACTCCCAAGTATCTGAGCATGATGTTTCAAACCTTTTTTTTCCTTTTACGATCAACATGGTATCTCTGCTTTGCTGTTCTCTCTGTGCGCGAGATAGAACACCCCCCCTCCCCCCATCCAAACTCCCAAGTATCTGAGCATGATGTTTCAAACCTTTTTTTTTCCTTTTACGATCAACATGGTATCTCTGCTTTGCTGTTCTCTCTGTGTACTTATAGTTGGACAATAAGGACCCACTTGCAGAAGTGACTATGCCTCTGCGCGTCATGCTTTCGTCTTCTTACCTTGAAGCCATGTCTGATCAGTGTAATGTTTCATATGAAGTTGTGCTTTAGCCAATTGCTGCTTCAGAAATTCAGAATTCGGAAATCCCTTACCTGCCCTGAATCACCACATCACTTCAGTAGATCGAGTGTCAGATAAGGGAGATAAAACCCTTGGACGGCTTTGGTGTTATATACAATGCCTTATAAGGTGTGCGGCCGTGGATGAGAAGAAGTTTAAGTACATTTTTCTACAGAATTGGTCAGACCTAAAGATGTTAGACTTAGGACAGACCTAAACTTCAAATATTTTGAAATGGAGAACTCAGCTAGCTGAAAGCAGCATGTCCCGGGGGATCGGGAGTACACAAATTGTCCAAGGTTTTACACAAGGATCAAGTCTTATAGAGCTAAGGGGCCCCAAGCAAGGAGGGTGTTCTTGTCTTCAGTTTAAAACTACAAGACCACAACTTCATGCCGGTCACCGCAACAATGGTTTGGGGTTCGGGGGAGGGGGGAGCATAGTCGCAAATGGAGTGGCAGTTGAGGCCAGCGACGGCACTGAGAGCACGTCAAACGTGGGCGACGCGGCAACAAAAAAGGACGTGCTCGGTTGTCTTCGATGGCCGTCAGCAGAGCTCACACTACTCTTCATCCCGGATATGCTTCAGGGGATTTGATTTCGACTGAACGCTGTCCCTCGCGACAAGCCACCCGAAGAGGCGGATTTTGTATCACACCTTTTTAACAGATCCTGCCAGAATGCACTTTGAAAGATCTTGTCTCTGCCAGACACCATTTGGCAGGCATGCCATGGAGTTTCCCTACGTTACCCAGGAAAAGTTTGGCAACAATTCGAGCTGTCAAATATGCTTGAGTAGCATAATGTGCATACATTGTATATCTGTCAACTACCACCAGAATAACTGTGAGGAAGATGGCAACCCCTCAACGAAGTGCATGGTGACATCTTGCCAAGCACCCTTGGGAATAGATAGAGGTCGAGTCTGATATGTAGATTGAATCCCAGAGCATGTAGTCCTACTGCGGCGGCATAAAACTTGAAAAGCTTGTATTGGCCTTGTTTGCAAGCAAACATTATAGCCGATCCACATTCTTTCCCCTTGTTTAGTGATGCCATTGTGCAACAAAAATCCCTGGTCACTAGGACTTGCAGTGCTAACTACTCCCTTCGTTCACAAATATAAGATGTTTTGGATATTTCGATATGAACTATATACCGACTGAAATTATTGAACAAACACACTAAAACATGTCTATACACTCTCCTACATCTGATTCAGAAAAAAGTTGGAACATCTTATATCCGTAGCTGCCCTACATTGGATAATAATAATTGATCACTTCCTGCACCGACAAAGGTTGTACCACTGAAACAGCTTGCTATGGCCGTAGGTGCCCTGCCCCGGATGAGCTATCGGCTGCCCTATGCCCCTATCCTCTTGTCCTTTCTTATGTAAAAAATGATCTTGCAATCCAGTTATGAAACAGATTCAGGACGAGACACTTAGCCACTGCGTATGGGCGCCTCCAGATCCATTAGCAATCAGGCTACGGGAACAGTGTCTCCGTTCGCCCCTAGCCAAGCCCCAGCGGTCCTATATCTACATGGACGACGATGCTTGTCCTAAGTTGGGCGGTCCTGCCGGTAGGTCGGAGGAAGAATTGGCGTACCAAGTACCAACCCGTGACGCTGACCGGGTACCGACCAACCCCTATGACAAGGGCTTATCCAATCCAAGGAGGCAAAGAAAGGAATGTGACACATTGTTTTCATCAAGCCAGGGGGAAGACAGTGTTCTTTCAACCCGCGAGGATCTTTATATTAGCTCCATTATTCCGCCATTTTACAGCTTACAAAGAAAAGGGATACTCCAGCTTTCTCCTTGTCGACACAACGAACGAATAACTCAGCTGCGCTGGGCCGCGCCGCGCTCTACATGGTACAAAAAGGATGCATATCCTACAAGGTATGCATCCTTTGAGCTTGCGATTCCGTTTGTGGGTCGGCGACGGCGGTGTCTTCGACGACAAAGCTCTCGATCTTGTGGAGCGACTGCAGAGCGACAGAGATGTCATGTTCAGGCACTTGTGTAATGGAAATAGAAAATTCGGGTGGCACCCAAACGATTAGATGGCGATAGAAAGGGTTTCGTTTCTTAATACCTCGAGAGCAATATCAATCGGTGTCAGCTTAGAGACGTCGTCATGGCCCAGCTTAGATGCGATCTCTGCAAATGGTAAACGCAGATTTGTTATTCATTGAAAGTGGCGTGCATATGTGATCGATGATGATCACATGTTCTGATATTCGATGGATTGAAAGGCATGGGTTTGCACAAGATCGTTGTAATTATGGAGATCATACCTTCGAGAGAAACTCTGACATCAGCATTTGCATAAGCATCGCCCCTTTGCTCCGCAAGCGTGCTGAGTTTCAAGAAAGCCTAAAGATAGAAGGAATTCAGTCAGTCAGTCATACCAACATTAGCAGAGAATGCGGACAAATAAAAACTTGGATTCCTGTGATACAACTTGTGTATATGGATCGTTATTGAAGTCCTCTGTTTCGAAACAGAATAGAAGAAAAACACAGTGCCTTGAAAAAATTCACTACTAGTCCAAATTAATCTACCTTATTCATATCCATATTCTGATATGGCAAAAATTGAAAGATCCAAGTAGTTACCATTGTGTATGGATCGCCGGATGGTTGATCTAGAAGAGGACGCGAGGCAGTCCCCACTTTAGCAATACGCCTTGCAAGAGCTTCCAAGGGCACATCCAACCAAACAGATAGGCCCTTCTTCATATTTTTCCTGATAATACAAGAGATCGCAACGTTATCTATCAGCAAAAGAGAAGGGACAAACTATTCCACAAGGAGAAATAGGGTCAACTCAAAATACCAGTTAACTGGTCGGATAACAGCACCACCTCCAGTAGCAACAACTAATCGCCGCATTGAGGACAAATCCCTCAAGACACTACTCTGGAAAACATAAAAGAAGATAAAATCAGCACTTAAGTCTCGGAAGTAAAAGAAAACAAACTCATATGTCGAAGCTTCCAATTCAGATCACTAGTAACAAATGAAAGCTACAAATCAGAAGGATCAAGTTATTAACAGATGAATTCAGTAACCATTACCTCATTATCTCTGAAGAAGGCTTCACTATGAACCTTGAAAATTTGAGCAACTGAAGGCATGCCAACAGCTTGTTCGACCAATTTATCACTGTAAAGTTGCAGAGTAAAACAAACCTTGCCATTAATATCTATGCAGCAGTACAAGCATCAAGATTGACTTTCCTTTTGCAAACTGCTATTGGTAGATTCATGAGAAAACACAAACCTGTCGAAGAATGAATAACCCAAAACTTCAGCCAAGATCTTCCCCACCGTACTTTTGCCCGAACCCATCATACCTGCACACATGTATTCACTTATCAGTCACAAATACAGAACTTTAATCAGTGACTTGGCCATTTTCAGTACTCATAATTTAGAAGGATCGAGAACTAACCAACTAGGTAAATGCACCGACCATTCAACTGGAAAAGAACCTCTTCTGATTTTCTCTGAAATCAAATTGGAAGCGTATTAGAATGGTGGCAAAATATATGCAAACTCCAGAATCGAATTTAGTTCTGTTTTACAAGGATTTCAGAATATTAGTATTGAATACCTTCAACAAGAGGGCATCGTCAACGGAGTTATGCAAGTTGTCATGACCTGCAGAGGCACAAGATCAACGGAGAAAACGTCAGTTCCACTGAATCTCGTCAACGCATAGATCACACGCCAAGTTTATTTTACTGCTCTCTCATAAGAGCAAATCATATCATGCACCTTCTCTCTTCCCCTTTCCTACTCTCCAGTAATCCCAATCGATTTGACATCCCATTCTTTCCTTCCTCCCAAACTCAACAACTCCCAACACACAGAGAGAGAAAAAAGCGCAAAAATTGGGCCCAGATGGCGTCAAACTTTCACCCAAAAATCGTACTAATCTAACAAGCAGCACGAAAGGGGAAAAAGGAGGAGGATGTATCTACCTCCCCCGGACGATTTCTTGGCGCGGAGCGGGACGACGGGCTTGGCCCCGCGCGCGCGCGCGCGCACGGCGGCCGGCGACCCCACCTGATCACTGACCCGCAAGCTCACCATCCGAGCCCCGCTCTCGCCGCCGCACACCGCGCTCCGGCGGCGGCCGGAGCCGAACCCCGCGGCCCTCGACTGCAGCGCCAGCCCCACGCCCGCCTCCATTGCTCGCTGGCTGCTCTGCGGCGGCCACCACTACGCGGCGATGCGATCGGCTACGGCTCTCTCACGCTCTTTGGCAGGTGTCCGGTGGCTGCTGGGGGGCGGCGAGTGGTGGAATCGCAGCGGAAATGTGCGGGCTTGAAATAGCGGGGCTGCGCGTGCGCGTCTGCCGGCAGCGCAGGACGCCCAGACGCTGCCGAGTAGTTGCGTAATCTGGGCGTGAAATTACCGCGCTGCCCATCGGCCTTTGACTCGGCCTGCCCCCTCTTGAACTCTTCGGCCGTGTCATAGGTCAGGGGCATTTTGGTCAGGGAAACATGTGGGGGGATCGAGCGGTGGATTTGAGTAGGGGGATGATTCACCTACCGTGGGGTGCCACGTCGGACTGACGGGGTTGGTGTGGGGCGCGGTGTTTGGAGAGGGTCGTGCCATGGACGCAGGGACGAAGCCAGGATTTGAACACAGGGGAGGCCAAGCTAAGTTGACAAGAAAAGTATCTAGTGCAGAAAAAAAATCGTATAGGTCGTGCTTTGATGCTATAAAAAGATCATTACATTTGAATTAGTTTAAATTTGCCTCCATGATTGCTAGTAAGAAATCTTAATATTAATAATTTCATCAGAAGGGGTCTTGGCTGCTTATTATATTATTATTTTTATGAGAAGGGGTTTCCCTCCGCCACATTTTATAAGAGAAATGAGGCATCTACTAATTATTTATCAATGTAGATTATCATGCCATGACAAAGCAAGCCGTCTCACATTTTACTTCTAAGACGGGTGTTCACAGTTTTAGTAGTAAAAAAACACTTGCCGTTGAAATTGGGAGAGTTATAACTAGATGCAGCAACATGCTTCGAAATGAATTATAGGAACTTTCAGAATTTGTTGTACTGTATAAATTCGTCATATGAAATCTTTGCACCACATATAGGAACTAGTATACGATAATTTGCATCACGATGATTTCTTGAACAAGTAAAATATAAAAAATCTCACGGCATCACAGATCACCAAAGAGAATAAATAAAATCTGATGTATAAGTTACACGCATATGAAATAAAGAATTGAGAAAGATTAGAATATACTGTAGGATCTTAACCTTGGCAAGTTTAGTACGATTGGTTCGAACCTAATGAATCGATGAGTGAAGCAACTGCGTCGTCGTTTGAATCCAATATGATCCTGATTTGAGCAGGGAGGGCAGGGGCACGCAGGCGGCAGGGGAGCGGATGGCAGCGGTGCAAGGGCTAATCCCACGCACACGCTAATCACGGGAGAGCGCCACGACCTACGAAACTACGGACGAGGCCATCTGGCCATTAATGGGCTTTCTCATGGGCCCTTTGCCGTTTTCCAGAATTTACCTTGAGGTGATAGGGGGGGGGGCAGGTACAAGTGTTCACCGTTGTTATCGCTAATTACCTCGTGGCTGGTGACTGCTTGCTCGATCGTTAGGGGGGGGCCAGGCCCCTGCTCGCCCCCCCTTGGCTCCGCCACTGCATGGACGGCTGTAGAATCGTAGAGGTGATGGCAGACCGCCCCAGCTGTACATCTTTTCGCAGCCTGCGAGTAAATGCCTTCTTTTTTGTTTTGGATATCCTAAATGTCTTTTTTAATTCGAATGATTTGAAGATTGCTTGTCACGCCTGCCGCGCGGTACATGTCCCAAATGTTTTGTGTGTGTAAATTTCGTCCATGGCAATGTATTTTATGACCCGTGTTGGGATGTCGGACATGCCGAGGAGGAGCCCCTGGTCGATGGCTTAAACATTGATCCTGTTGCGCACAATAAAATACCGTGTGCTATAATATATCTTTCCTGCGTATGCAGCATTGTCGTAAGATTTTTTTTCACAAACTATACATGCAACATCTTTTTATGTATAACAATAAATCTTTAATGGTCGTTGCAAATCATTGAGAAAATCACTAATGTATGCAACATAGTAGCCAATACATGTAGCACCGTGAAACAACTTTGCAGCATGAACACAATCTTCACAACGGAGGTTCGGGACATTGCAACATGTCACCCACATGTATGCAAAAAAATACATACAAAACTTGCAACATATGAAAACATCCAATTCCACATTTAGGGTGTGTTTGGTTGCAGTTATGAACTGGAATGTCACGGGTCCAACCCATTCCCGGGCCTCGTTCTCATGTTTAGTACATAGGTGGAACGATCGTGTTCCCACAGACCGAATATTCTGTCCAATTCGAAACGGGGTGAGACCTCCAAAATGAGCGGACGGTGTGGAACCGGCTTTCTCTTCACACTCCCAGCCCCATCGCATCTCCTCCCTGTTGCGCCGCCACCACCTGGTCCATCTCTATCCCTCGATCTGCATCTCGTCATTCCTCCCCAATTCCTTCCCTTGAAGTCGCCTGACTTGTTCCTCTCTCGATCTGCACCACAATAGGGAAACATACCTCTCTCTCTCTCTCTCTCTATCTATCTATCTATCTATCTATCTATCTATCTATCTCTCTCTCTCTCTCGATCTAGAGCCACATGGCGGCAGTGAGGTGAGCCAGGGCGGTGGAGGAAAGAGGAATTTCATGGTTGTTGGGGCGCACGATGTGAAGTCGAGCGACGATGAGCAGGGAGGTTGGGCGGTAGCGGTGGGCATGGAGCGACACATTACTCCCGCCCTCTGTCAGCATCCCTTCCTCAATGCCCTCAAACGAGCAGGTTGGCTACAAACATAGCAATGGCGCTTGCAGCACAAGAAGGTGGCTAGCAACAAAGAGGAGGATCAACAGCGGCAAGTAGCATTGCAATTTGTTGGATGCGAGACAAGCAACAACAACTACTGAAAAAGTGTTGTTGTATGAAACTATGAATGCATAGTGTAGTTCTTGTTCTTCCCGTAAGGATGATTTTTTTTGCCTTCTACACAAATTGAATCATAGTATTGCAGTGTCCTCTATGATGGTGATATACAAATGGAACCGTGAGATGAACCCAATCAATTGGATTTCATCATTCTGGTACATGAGGCGAGGCGGCCCAAATTTATTTGATTTCATCTGTCCAACCAAACAGTAAAACGAAACCGTTCCATCCCACCTAATTGCATCTACCAAACACGGTAACGGAACCAACCCATTCTAGTGGAATGGAACCATGACATTCCATTCCACCTAGTTCTCAAACCAAACACAACCTTAGAATGTCAGAATAGTTTACACTTTACAACCAAATTTTGGGCCGTTGACCTTGTTGCCTGAAGCTCAACATGTTCGGCGAACCCGAGCCCCTCCCTCGCCAGATACGGTGAGGCAGGGGCGCATTCCCCTACTCCCCTAGCATCCCTGAGCTTAGAGGCATGAAGGTCTTTAGACCGCTCCAACTCGAGGTCTATGATGGCAAACATTTCCCATACAAATAGGAAAAGAGGAGGAGTGGAAGACTGGTAGAGGAGGAATGACAAAGGGGGGATTTCATAGGAGAAGAAACTACCCAGGAGGAGCATCTTCCCGCCATGGAGCGACGAAAAAGGAACCATAGTGAAAAAGAATATGATAGGGAAGGAAGCACTCGAAAAAGTTGTGTGAAGAGAAGACATTTGAGCACTGAGACGCACGATGCAGCTTGCGCAAAGTAGGCACTTTCCGACACGGGGTGAAGGGGATTAGAGCATCTCGAACATAAACCCTCAAACCTTCCGAATCGAGCGGTTCGAATGTAGTTTGTCATCCAAACAATACCCCATTGGTCCATGAACCGATCCGGTTGTCCGTTTTTCCGCAAACCGGATGCAAACCAGGGGGCTTTGTGGGCATGTGATGACCGGCAAGTATATGGGATCAATTGTAGCCTTTTCGATAAGTAAGAGTGTCGAACCGATCGGTGTACTAAAGTAGGGGTACCTTATTATCCCGAACTTGTGCACGGGCAGTCGCAGCGACCCGCGGCAAGGCTTGCCGGGTGACCGCCAAGACCCTCCATGGTTCCTTTAGGAGCCATTCAAGAACAAAGTAAACAAGGCCCCGGCAAGAGGAGCTTGCTGGGAAGGAGACAAGACCCCGGCAAGAGGAGCTTGCCGGGAAGACCAACCAAAGCATCTCAAGAAGCTCGCTGCGGCGCACTGCGCGCCCCGACAAGGCCCGGTGAGCGACAAGCTCCCGGACGCGACAAGACAACATCCGCGGCAAGGCACTTGCCGCGGCAAGCTACTACCTCGCAGCCCGCGCTCCAGCTCACCCACCAACGTGTCGCCCTGGGACCATTCCTGGCGTACGTGGCGGGAGGCTGTGCAGCCGGGGGCATGCGGTGGCAAGCAGGCGCTGACAAGTAGCCATCGTGGCAAACGGTGGCGTTCCTAGCGGTCCCTCTCTGGGCCGTCAAGGTGACATAGACGGGCATTTAATGCCCTTGTCCCCTGCCGTCAGAGTTAGGTAGGATGCGACTGTAGCAGGCGGTGGCGCCAACTACCACCCCTTTTACATTTTTACCCTCACCTCTGTTGCCACGTGTCGGTGACCCCTTGGACATATAAAAGGAGGCCCATGCGCAACAGAGGGGGGGGGGGGACAGCCATTCTCATGCTCGGTCTCGCCAGCTGCTTGAGTGTACTGTAGCACTCGCCGCTCCCGAGCAAGAACTCAATACAACCACCAAAGCAGGAGTAGGGTTTTACGCATCCGTGCGGCCCGAACCTGGGTAAATCGATCGTCTCGCTCGTGTGTTTCGCCTCGATCTGCTCTTTGTGCATCCACCGCCCCCTGCCGAACCAAAAGGGGCCCGGTCCGCCGATCCCCATAGGTGTGCGAGGGATCAGACACCCCCGACATCTTTGGCGCGCCAGGTAGGGGGTGCGTCGAGGTTGTGCGAACCTGATCCGGCGTTCGCGCGAGCCGAATCTTCATCGTCTTCATCAACATGCCGCCGAAGAAGAAGATTTCGGAGGCGGCAGCTCCGTCTGTGCCGAGCCCGCCGTCACCGGAGCGGACGGCTGGTGGGGCAGGCACCGGCGGAAGAGCGGGCACCGACGGGGAGACTCGTGGCGCAGCCGGGTCCAAGGACCAGGCTACGCCGCACGTCGGCGGCGCGGTCGCCTCCCACAACGACCGCACGCACTCCAAGACCTCGGCGTCCGTACACGCACCGTGCCCATGCCAGGAGGCGCGGGACCAGCAGCGTCATGGTACCCACGGTGCCATACGTCTGCTGGACCAAGATCAAGATGGCGAAGCCCGGAGCGCTCAGGATCAGCATGCACGCCAACACGCTGGCGCGGGCGTGGCGCGGTCGCTTGGACGAGATGTTGCTCCTTCTAACGCAGTTAGAAGTCCGAGCATATCTCGCTCCTCGCACCGTTCGCTGCCGCCGCCCGCCTCTCCGACAGAGGCTTTGGCGCGGAGCTGCCGGTGGTTCTTTGGTCGATCAGAATGACGCCAAATCGAGCCGCCGGCCAGACATCTTTTGCTCTAGTCTGCGGAGCAGAAGCAGTTATCCCCATGGAACTCATATACGGGTCACCTCGAGTGCTTGCTCGTGATGAGCTTGAGCAAGAGCAGCTGCGGCAAGATGACGCGCCGCTCCTTGAGGAAGACCGTCTTCAGGCTGCTGTGCGAGCCGCTCGCTACCAGCAAGCTTTGCGTCGCTTCCATAGCCGCAAAGTTAAAGCCAGAAGTTTCGAGGAAGGCGACCTTGTTTCTTTGGCGTGATCAGTCCGCCAAGGTTTCCGACAAGTTGACGCCAAAATGGGAAGGCCCTTACCGGGTGAAGCGAGTCACTAGGCTTGGCGCTGTCCGCCTTGGGACCAAAGATGGCGTACCAGTGAGCAACTACTGGAATATTGCGCATCTTCGCAAGCTTTGCCCGTGAGGCATGGTTGTCGGACCCTGTCCGGCAACCACCCGTTTGTACAAGTCTTGCCGCTGTTGCATGTAATCCTTTGTACAAAGCCGGGCGCAGACCCCGTGCATAAAAATTATGTGCTCAGCACATACCCCGGGAAAGCAGACAACAGAAAAAGATAAGTGCCAAAGTCTGAGCAATCAGATTTCCTTTAAATTTTTAAGTTATTTTCCTTGAACGCCCGTGCTTTGTATGGGAAACCTGGGCGCGGAGGAGCCGACTCGTAGCTAGTTGCGCCCTTATTGTTGTTTCGAGTCCGCTCAACAACCTAAGTAAGCTGCGACTAGCTCCGCGACGAGGTTTCTTGTCGGCCGCAGCACCGCCCGCAGATCGCTGATGTTCCGCACTCAGCACTCGCGGCAAGCGTGCCAGCGTCGGCAAGTTCCCTATATGCGCAGGGTAAAAACCATACAAAGGAAGGAGTCAAGTAAAGGAAATAACATAGCAATTAAATTTATAGAGTTATCTTCCTTCTTGCGATCGTCCCTTGTATGGAAAACCTGTGCGCGGAGGAACCGACTCATGGTTAGCCGCGCCCTTACTGTTGTTTCGAGCCCCGCTCAACAACTTAGGCAAGCTGCGGCTAGCTGCGACAAGGTTTCTTATCGGCGCAGGCACCAACCAACTCGTAGCTAAGTTGCGCCCTTATTGTTGTTTCGAGTCCGCTCAACAACTTAAGCGAGCCGCGACTAGCTCTGCGACGAGGTTTCTTGCCAGCTGTGGCACTGCAAGCGAGCTGCTGACGTTCCGCACTCAGCGCTCGCGGCAGAGGAGCCTGCGCTGACAAGTTCCCTAAAAGCGTAGGGTAAAAGCATACAAGGGGAGGGAGCAAGTCAAGGAAATAGCATAGCAATTACTACCCAAGATAGAAGTATATTACAGAATAACTTGTCGCAGCTCTAACAGACTGTTTTTCATAACATAATTGACAGCGACAAGGAAAGAAGAAGATAAATGGCCTAGTCTACACGGTCGCCTTTGACCCTTCTGATTCCGCTCACCTTGTCCACGATAGGTGCGACAAGGGCCTTGAGCTCCTCCTGATCAGCATCTGGCGGCAGGCTTCGGAGGACGTTGTTGAGGCGGAGGCCTGGGTTGCAGAAGGCCACCTTCATCAGCACCTTCTGGAGAGCTCCTGCGCAGATCTTGCGCGACTCGTCGGCAAGCTGTTTCGGGAACTGCTCCCGGATTCGCTGGAGCGCCGTCGCCACGCCTTTGAAGAACAGGGGAAGCTTGGCGCTGGGTTGGAGGTTCTCGTCGGAGGAGTACGCGAGATCCGCCATCCCCAACTGCGCCAGCTCCTTGTCGACATCCGCGGCGACGTCCACCAGGCCCTCCATCCAGTGCTCCATATCCTCCGACAAAGTCTTCCGGGCGGCAGCGGCCTTCGCCAACAGCACCTTGCCGGCCTTGACCTCTTCCTTCAGGGCCATCTCCTGCTCCTTGGCGCCGTCCAGGGATTTGGTCAGGGCCGCCAGCTTTGCTTCGAGATCGGCGTTGGAGTTCTTGGCGGCGTCCAGCTCCTTGCCCTTCTCGGCGAAAAGGGCCTGCAGCTCCAAGTAGCTGTTGGCGTCCCTCTCACGCTCAAGCTTGAGCGCGGCAAGCTCGTCGCCGCCCGCCTTGAGGTCTGCCTCCAGCTGCGTCACCTTCAGCTCCAGCTCAGCCTTGGCAGCCTCGACAGCTGCGGCGGTGTCTTTGGCCTGCTTGACGGCTCCGCCAACTGCCCGCTCGCGCGCGGCAAGTTCCTCCTCGTGGCTGTCGAGGTTGACCTTCCACTGCGTCAAGTCACTTCCCTGCGAAGATAACTTCTCCGCGGCAAGCCGTTGGCGCTCTTCGACGTCGGCCTTCTCGAGGAGGAAGGCCTGCTGCGCTTCAGCGAGACGCTCCCGCTCCCTCGCCAAGGAGCGGAGAGCTTCCTGATTGGCGTCTCGGAGCTCTTCTATGCGCTTCTCGATGTCGGCGCCAGCCTTTGCCACGAGCGCTTCGCGGGACTCCAGCTTGGCCTATCGGGTGCGGTAGAGCGCCACTAGCTTCCGCAGCAGGCGCTCCTCTTCAGGATCACCGCTGCTGCTGCTTGGCGCGTTAACCACCTTCAGCCCGGCAGAGGCAAGCACCTCTCCGTCCAGCGTCTCCCCCTCGATCGGCGCCCTGGAGCTTGACACCCAGGGAAGGCTGATGAAGATGTTCTCGCCAGCCTTCAGGTAGATGCCAGGCTGGGGCTCTCCGGAGCCTGCCGCGGCGGCAACGACGGAGGACTCAGTGGTCGGAGCAGCGCCTGGCGCTCTTGTGGCCTCCGGGTCGTCAGTACGACCGCCAGACTCCCCGCCCGTCTCCGCGGCGGCAGCCCTGGCGGCCTCCTCACCGGCGCCGGCTGCTTCCTCGGCGGCGACCTCCGTCTCCATCGGCTCTGCAGCAGATGGACCTGATGGCCGGAAGAGGGGAGAAGATTCAAGCAAAATTCGAGCAAAATCCAAGAGGAAGATCAAGAAGCCGAAGAAGCCAAGGGGAGTTTGGAAGCAAGGGAGTTACCTGTGCCAGGGCCCGCCGCTGAGGTCTCCGTCACCGGAGGATCGCTGGCGCGGTCCCTTGCCGGAGATCCTTGCCGGGCCGGGGGCTCCTCCCTTGCCAGAGTCTCCTCCCTCGCCGGGGGCTCCTCCCTTGCCGGAGACCTCTCCCTTGCCGGAGGACTCTCCCTTGGCGCTTCGGGAGCTGTCTCCAGGCCCCCCTGGTGAGGCTGCTCCGCTCCTGCACAAGTCAACAGACAAGTATCAGCATAACAAGGATCTTCGTGCGCGCCCAACATCGGGAAGTAAACAAAACACTTACGCTGGGGGCTGCTCTGAAGATCAGCCGCCGGGTCCGGCAAGTTCGTCTCGGGCACGTCCCCTGTTGATGCAGTGGGTTCGTCCTCGATGACGATCACCGGCACCCTGGCCCTCTTTGCCGCTCTCTGCGCCAGAGTCCTGAAAAAGAAGAGATGCAGAGGAAGGCAAGTGAGAAACAAGACAAGACAAAAACAGCGGAGATCAAAGAATTACAAGTACAATGAGAAGAACTTACTCCTCCTCTTCTTCCTCGTCGGAGCTAAACGCGAAGAAGTCGAAATCTGGCCCGCGACTGGCGCGGGAAGGTGGAGGGGTAGGCTCCCTCGGCCGCTTGGCGGGAGCAGAGGCGGCAGCCCGGGAAGATCCCGCTCCGGTTGCAGCGGCAACATGGGGCGCTCCCGCGGCGGCGGTGCTTGCCGCGGTGGAGCGCATCGTGCGACGCGGCGACTGTTGATCCGCCTGCCGCCTTGCTACATCCCGGCCTTGCGGAGACGCCTTCTTGGCGGAGACGGAGGCGCGGCTGGCGGCGGGCTGTCGGAAGACGAAGTGGAGGAAGAGTCGATCTCCAGCGAGCCGCTCGCATCCCCGGCAGGCTCGCTCGGCTCGGCGCTGCCCCCGGCAAGATCTTCCTTGCCGGCAAGTTCCTCTTGCCGGGCGAGCTCTTTCTTGCCGAGGAACTCGTCTCTCTCGGCACGGGTTTTCTCCTCTTCCGCCGCCGCTTCCTCCAGAGTAAACCCAAATTCACCTACTGCGGCGGCTGCCGCTGCCTCTTCCAGCCTGGTGGCTATGTATGCCAGCTCCGCCTCGGTGGTGTCGCGGATGAGGCCATCCTTCTCATCGGCGCGGATCGCCACTTCCACCAGGTCGTCAAAGAACTGCTGCACGACATCGGCTTCGGGCTCTTGCCAAGTTGGCTCGATTCCGTGCGAATCGCACAACGGCATCATCGCCCGGATGCGGTCGAGCGTAGAGTTGTTGCACAAGGGGACGACGCCCTGCGGTAGCCTGAAGACTTCGGGGTGATCCGAATCGTATTTGAAGAGCTCCTGCAGCATGCTAGTGTGCTCGAGGACAGTGAAATTATAGTTGAGGCCTGGGCCCAGCCTCATAATGTCCGCCGCGTTCTTGAACTCCCAAGCAGGCCTTCCCCGTTCCTGCAGAGGGGCAATGCGGCGGCGAAGAAAGTCTGTGCCAACAGCACCTACGGTGACTCCGGCAAGCCTAAGGCGCTGGATCCTGGTGACGGCAATCGTCAGTTTGCTGTCTTTAGGGGCCAAGTCGCTCCAATCATTGCCGCGCACTGCTGCTGCTTGGCGCCGGACGGTGAATGGCTGCGGGCTCTCCTCGACAATCCAGCACCAATCTGCCCTCCACTCCTCCCACTTGCCGCGGAACTCCCCCTCTAGGTAAGATTCCTTCTTGCCGGCTCTTGAGACCCAGGCGATTCCGCCGGACAGAGTCTCTCCTCTCTCTACTCGAGGGATAAAGAAATGGCGGAAGAGAGCTACACTAGGGTGGACTCCGACAAAGTTTTCGCAAAGATGTGCGAAAATTGCCATGGTGAGGACGGCGTTGGGGGTGAAGTCAAGGAGGTAGAAGCCATATGTGTTCATAATATCACAGAAGAACTCGGAAAAGGGCGGGCAGAGCCCGCAGTAGAAGAACACAGCAAAGAAAGGGTACCCGTCCGGAGCCTTCGTGTGGGCTTCAGCCGGGAGCACCCTGGTCCGCGGGTGAGCTTGCGTCTCCGCCGACCAGAACAGGTAATACCTCTCCCGCAACGCCTTCGCGCCGAGCTTGGAGGGGAAGATGGCTCGCTCCCTCCGCATCTTCGCGAGCCGCTGTGCCTCGGTCGACTTCACCGCTTTTCCCTTGTCGCCCTTCGGAGCCATGGCGGAGGTGGTGGAGGAGGCTGACGGTGGTGGTGGTGCGGGTGGTAATGGGGGAGCAGGGCGCTGCTCTCTTGTTGCTCTGAGAAGACGGGCGGCGGCGGAGGTTTTGAGATTGGAAGCAGCAACGGGCGAATGGCGCCGTTCCCCTGTTTCCTCTGCTTATAAAGAGGGAAGGAAGGGGGGCGGACGTTTCACCGTCACGAGTAAACAACAACCCACGATTCCGCCCACCGCGCCTCCACGCCTCCCTCCGTTTACGGGGAGGGGCACGCCAACCGTCCCCTTTTACCGCGACGTGACACATGCGCGCGGGGCGCAGCCCCGCGCACGCCGCCCACGTCACGCATGGCGCCGCGTTCGACACGTGCCGTTTGGGGAGGGCGCGGTGGGTGCGGAGTCAGATGCGGCGTGCCCTAGGCCACGCGTGCCCGTGCGCTGTTTTGGGCCTGGCCCAACAGCGCTCGGCACCGTGTATGGCCCAGGCCCGGGGGCTCCTGTCGGTGTACTAAAGTAGGGGTACCTTAGTATCCCGAACTTGTGCACGGGCATTCGCAGCGACCCGCGGCAAGGCTTGCCGGGTGACCGCCAAGACCCTCCATGGTTCCTTTAGGAGCCATTCAAGAACAAAGTAAACAAGGCCCCGGCAAGAGGAGCTTGCTGGGAAGGAGACAAGACCCCGGCAAGAGGAGCTTGCTGGGAAGGAGACGAGACCCCGGCAAGAGGAGCTTGCCGGGAAGACCAACCAAAGCATCTCAAGAAGCTCGCTGCGGCGTACTGCGCGCCCCGACAAGGCCCGGTGAGCGACAAGCTCCCGGACGCGACAAGACAACATCCGCGGCAAGGCACTTGCCGCGGCAAGCTACTACCCCGCAGCCCGCGCTCTAGCTCACCCACCAACGTGTCGCCCTGGGACCATTCCTGGCGTACGTGGCGGGAGGCTGTGCAGCCGGGGGCATATGCGGTGGCAAGCAGGCGCTGACAAGTAGCCATCGTGGCAAACGGTGGCGTTCCTAGCGGTCCCTCTCTGGGCCGTCAAGGTGACATAGACGGGCATTTAATGCCCTTGTCCCCTGCCGTCAGAGTTAGGTAGGATGCGACTGTAGCAGGCGGTGGCGCCAACTACCACCCCTTTTACATTTTTACCCTCACCTCTGTTGCCACGTGTCGGTGACCCCTTGGACATATAAAAGGAGGCCCATGCGTAACAGAGGGGGGGGGGGACAGCCATTCTCACGCTCGGTCTCGCCAGCTGCTTGAGTGTACTGTAGCACTTGCCGCTCCCGAGCAAGAACTCAATACAACCACCAAAGCAGGAGTAGGGTTTTACGCATCCGTGCGGCCCGAACCTGGGTAAATCGATCGTCTCGCTCGTGTGTTTCGCCTCGATCTGCTCTTTGTGCATCCACCGCCCCCTGCCGAACCAAAAGGGGCCCGGTCCGCCGATCCCCATAGGTGTGCGAGGGATCAGACACCCCCGACAGAACCCAACGAGGAGCAGAAGGAAATGACAAGTGGTTTTCAGCAAGGTAATGTCTGCAAGTGCTGAAATTGTAAGTAGCAGAGTAGTTTGATAGCAAGATAATTTGTAACAAGCAAGTAACGATAATAGTAACAAAAGTGCAGCAAGGTAGCTCAATCCTTTTGAGGCAAAGGACAGACCAAAACGGTTTCTTATAATAAGCAAAGTGTTCTTGAGGGTACACGGTAATTTGATCTAGTCACTTTCATCATGTTGATTCGATTCGTGTTCGCTACTTTGATAATTTGATATGTGGGTGGACTGGTGCTTAGGTGCTGTTCTTACTTGAACAAACCTCCTACTTATGATTAACCCCCTCGCAAGCATCCGCAACTACGAGAAAAGTATTAAGAATAAATTCTAACCATAGCATTAAACTTTTGGATCCAATCGGTCCCTTATGGAATAGTGCATAAACTAGGGTTTAAGCTTCTGTCACTCTCGCAACCCATCATCTAATAACTACTCCACAATGCATTCTCTTAGGCCCAAATATGGTGAAGTGTCATGTAGTCGACATTCACATGACACCACTAAGGGAATCACAACATCAATACTAGCAAAATATCGAACACATATCAAGTTCACATGATTACTTGCAACAAGATTTCTCCCGTGACCTCAAGAACAAAAGTAACTACTCACAAATGATAATCATGCTCAAGATCAGAGGGGTATTAAATATCATATTGGATCTGAACATATAATCTTCCACCAAATAAACTATATAGTAATCAACTACAAGATGTAATCAACACTACTAGTCACCCACAAGCACCAATCCATAGTTCCGATAGAAAGATTGAACACAAGAGATGAACTAGGATTAGAGATGAGATGGTGTTGTTGAAGATGTTGATGGAGATTGCCCTCCCAAAGATGGGAGAGTTGTTGGAGATGATGATGACGATGATTTCCCCCTCCGGGAGGGAAGTTCCCCTGGTGGAATCGCTTCGCGCGGAGGGCAAAAGTGCTCCTGCCCAAGTTCCGCCTCGAGATGGCGATGCTCCGTTCCAAAAGTCCTCCGCTTATTTTTTAGGTCAAAATGACTTATATACCATAAGATGGGCACCAGAGGTGGGTTGGGCTGAGCACAGCCCACCAGGGCGCGCCTCCCCAGGCGCGCCCTGGTGTCTTGTGCTCACCAGGTGGCCCCCTTCGGTGGTTATTTGCTCCAGTATTTATTATTTATTCCATAAAAAAATACTCATGAAGTTTCATCTTATTTGGAGTTGTGCAGGATAGGTAGCCTGACGTAGCTTTTTTAGGTCCAGATTTTCAGCTGTCGAAATTCTCCCTCTTTGTGTGTACCTTGCATATCATGAGAGAAAAGGCATTAGAATTACTTTAAAAAACATCATTATGCACAAAAACATTATAAATAACAGTAGTTAAACATGATGCAAAATGGACGTATCAACTCCCCCAAGCTTAGACCTCGCTTCTCCTCAAGCAAAAACCGAAATCGAAAAACATGTCCACATGCTTAGAGAGTGAGGTGTCGATAAAACAAAATACAGACATACAAGCATCATGTGAATTATTATAATAGCAACAAACTTTAACTTAAAACTTTTATTATAGACCTTTATCATAGACTTCTCATGAATAAGTAACAATTCATCACAACAACAAAGTATAAATCATAAACTCTATTGGAAACCAACAAACTATGTTCTCGGTCAACTTTGTAACTACAATTCATCATCTTTTTAGGAAGGGTCACGTATCGGAGCCTTTAGGCAAGTCCACATACCCAACCATCATATAGTCTTCTATGATTGCTAACACTCATCGCATATACATGAGCAAAACGTTTCAACCGGACACATAGAAAGATAGGGGCTTATAATTTCGCCTCCCAACATATTCACCTCAAGGGTGATGTCCATAATAATAACTCATGCTACACATATTCAACTGGACATATGTGCCTAGATATTTTCTCACCACATGATGCTTGCCAAAGGAGAAAAATAAAATGGATAGAGAGAAAAACTTTGACTCTTGCATAAAAGTAAATACATGAAAGTAAAAGATAGGCCCTTCGCAGAGGGAAGTAGAGGTTACCATGCGCTTATTTGTTTGTATGCTCAACCCCTTAGTGCAAAAGAACGTCACGTTATATTGCCCCTTATGATAACAACCTTTATTATGCAGCCTGTCGCTTTTATTCTTTGCTATCACAAGTTTGTACAACGCTCAATTTTCTCTTACACTAAATGATCTAACACTTTTAGAAGTAATTTTTATTGCCTTATTGCACCGATGACAACTTACTTGAGGGATCTTGCTCAATCCCTAGGTAGGTATGGTGGACTCTTGAAGATAATATTTGGGTTTAAGGGTTTTTGGATGCACAAGTAGTATCTCTACTTGGTGCAGAATTTTTGGCTAGCAAAGATGGGGGGCAAGCACCACATGTTGAAGGATCTATGACAATATACCTTCTATGTGAATATGAACAAACATAAATCATTACATTGTCTTCCTTGTCCAACGTCAACAATTTTGGCATATAATATTTTGATGGGGGCTCACAATCACAAAAGATTTTCAGGATAGTGTTGTATGTGAATCTTCTCTTCCCTTATTAATTCTTTCATGAGTTGCATCATTGACCAGGAAAAGAATTCTATGAGACCAGGTCTCATGCGAGACCCATCCTGATGGATGACACATGGCATTCACAAATCACAAAGCACCCCCCACCCCCACTTAAAATCAGGGTGGGAGAGATTAGATGCTTTGTGATTTGTGAATGCCATGTGTCATCCATCAGGACGGGTCTCACCTGCTAACCGTAAGACCTGGTCTCATATAATTTTTTTTTCCCATTGACCAATGCTATGTTTGTCAATCTCTAATAAATTTTTCTACTTATACTTTTCCTTATGTGGTGTCATTACCTACCATAAGATTAGCACATGATCTTTTTCATTTATTTCCTTCATTTTTATTGAAACATGAAAGTAAAGAAAGTAAAAACGCAAACTAAACTTTATTATATATCTCGCACATGATTACAAGGATAGATCACTAAGCAAACTCTCAAAAAGAAAGGATCGAACTAAACTTTTATTCATCTAAGACAAACGATAACTAAGGATCGAACTAAAATAAGTAAAGGAAAAATATAGTGGGGGTGATACGATATCGGGGCACCTCCCCCAAGCTTGGCGGAAGCCAAGGGGAGTGCCCATACCCGATACTCAATTTTCTTTTGGTGATGAAGAAGAAGGTGGTGATTAAGTAGAGGCGATCTTGTCCTTCATGATCAAAATATTCTACATTCTACAGATGACGTATCGGGGGATCAATTGTAGCCTCTTTCGATAAGTAAGAGTGTCGAACCCAACAAGGAGCTAAAGGTAGAACAAATATTCCCTCAAGTTCTATCGACCACCGATACAACTCTACGCACGCTTAACGTTCGCTTTACCTAGAACAAGTATGAAACTAGAAGTACTTTGTAGGTGTTGTTGGATAGGTTTGAAAGATAATAAAGAGCATGTAAATAAAAAGTAGGGGCTGTTTAGATAAGGACACAACTAAGTTAGTTTTAGTAAAGAGCTTTTTGTTACGAGAAAGCTATTTGTCCCTAGGCAATCGATAACTAGACCGGTAATCATTGTTGCAATTTTATTTGAGGGAGAGGCATAAGCTAACATACTTTCTTTACTTGGATCATATGCACTTATGATTGGAACTCTAGCAAGCATTCGCAACTACTAAAGATCATTAAGGTAAAACCCAACCATAGCATTAAAGTATCAAGTCATCTTTATCCCATACGCAAACAACCTACTTACTCGGGTATGTGTTTCTATCAGCAACTTTTAAATCATAGTTGAGTTCTTTGATTGCCCAATATGCTTTATGTTTTAACTCAAGAGGCAAATGACAAGCTTTTCCATAAACCATTTTATAAGGAGGCATACCCATAGGATTTTTATATGTCGTTCTATAAGCCCAAAGTGCATCATCTAATTTTAGACCAACTCTTCCGGGACCTATTGACAATCTTTTGCAAAATAAATTTTATTTCTCTATTGCTAAGTTTAGACTGGGGATGATAGGGTGATGCAATTCTATGGTTAACATCATACTTGGCAAGCGTTTTATGGAAAGCACCATGAATAAAGTGTGAGCCACCATCAGTCATTAAATATCTAGGGACTCCAAACCTTGGGAAGATAACTTCCTTAAGCATTTTAATAGAGGTGTTGTGATCAGCACTACTGGTTGGAATTGAAGGAAATATGCCCTAGAGGCAATAATAAAGTTATTATTTATTTCCTTATATCGTGATAAAAGTTTATTATTAATGCTAGAATTGTATTAACCGGAAACATAATACATGTGTGAATACATAGACAAACAGAGTGTCACTAGTATGCCTCTACTTGACTAGCTCGTTAATCAAAGATGGTTATGTTTCCTAACCATGGACAAAGAGTTATCATTTGATTAACGGGATCACATCATTAGTTGAATGATCTGATTGACATGACCCATTTCATTAGCTTAGCACCCGATCGTTTAGTATGTTGCTATTGCTTTCTTCATGACTTATACATGTTCCTATGACTATGAGATTATGCAACTCCCGTGTACCGGAGGAACACTTTGTGTGCTACCAAATGTCACAACGTAACTGGGTGATTATAAAGGTGCTCTACAGGTGTCTCCAAAGGTACATGTTGGGTTGGCGTATTTCGAGATTAGGATTTGTCACTCCGATCGTTGGAGAGGTATCTCTGGGCCCTCTCGGTAATGCACATCACTTAAGCCTTGCAAGCATTGCAACTAATGAGTTAGTTGCGGGATGATGTATTATGGAACAAGTAAAGAGACTTGCCAGTAACGAGATTGAACTAGGTATTGGGTACCGACGATCGAATCTCGGGCAAGTAACATACTGATGACAAAGGGAACAACGTATGTTGTTATGTGGTCTGACCGATAAAGATCTTTGTAGAATATGTAGGAGCCAATATGAGCATCCAGGTTCCGCTATTGGTTATTGACTGGAGACGTGTCGGTGTAATGGGACACGGATACCCCAAAGACGGCGAGATGATATTTCAAGACATCGGGGCTAGCAAAGCCCCTCAGTCCGACTGCCCGGCCGCTCCTGCCGGCTCCCCGTCCGACTGCACTACCCGGCCGGCTGCCGACTACGCCAACCGGTCGGCTGCCGACTGCAGCCCGACCCGACATCGACGAAGACAACCGTACCGCGGTGCCATCATCTACAGTGTACCGTGTCCGCTGGGTACTAATTTATAAAGTATCCCAGGGGACAAGCATGACATGTGCCATGCCTATCTGGCTTGGCATGTAAGCTACCCAAGGTAGCTTACATCCAAAGCCACTAGCTAGCTTACATACCAAGCTACCCACATAGCTTACACACCAAGCTACCTCACACTATATATACCACCACACATCCATCCATCCAGGAGGATGGACACTCACGCATGCACACTAGCAAGCTAGCTAGCTATCCATCCATCCATCACATAAGCCCACACATACGGCCATTAGCATGGCCGGCCACTAGACGCCTGGTATACGCATTTACCAGATCGGATGCCTATGGCACCGACTCCATATACAGCTCCAGGAGCGCTTTGTACTGCCCGATGTACACCTCAGATATATATACTCAGACATGTAGGAGTAGGGGTATTATCTCTCTGGAGAGCCCTGAACCTGGGTAAACCACCGCGTGCTACTCGCATACCCGCTCCCGGTCCTATCAGCAGCAGTCCTACCCACACACTAAGCCCTTGTGGCATCTGTCGGCTCGCAAGCCCCCCGTGAGAAATACCACGACAGTTGGCGCCCACCGTGGGGCGGTACTATGCTACCGCGCCGCTGCTGGTTTCGCTGTCCGGGCGGGACAACTTTCGCCTCCGCCGCGGCGTCGCGCCGTCTCTCCGGTAGCGCTCGGGGGCTCGACATCGACCCGCCCCCGGAGCGGCCGTGAGGGGTGGCGCGTCCTCGCTGTCGGCCTCTTCGTCTTCACCACCACGGCGTCGCGCCGTCCCTTCGATGGCGGTCGGGGCCTCGACATCGACGTGCCCCCGGAATGGCCGTGGGGGGCGGCGCGGCCTCGCCGTCGACCTCGCCTTCTTCATCACCACCGTTGCGACGCCGGCAGTCCGTCCACGCACGCACCGCGCGCGGGGCCTCGTTTCGGTCGGCCGTGGCCATCCACGCGCCGCTCGCTTTGCCAGAATGCGCATTAGCTTCTCCATATGCCATCTTTGCGAGCTAGCTAGATGCGAGTCAACAATGGTCAAATCATTAGCCAAATACACTAGCAAAATACTACCCAGACTACCCCATACAGCCATAAGCCGGACGCAAGTCGGACCCTCTGCTATTCTCCGTCCGCGCACGCGCGCAACGCTCGCCTCCGTTCTGACCCTCGTGCTCGCTCGTCTGCTGCGGCGCCTGCCCACTGCTCCAGCTGCGTGGCTCCCGCCGGCCATATCCGCCCGCGCAGCTCCATCCGCTGTGCTCAGGCCCCGGGCTTCCCGCGGCTGCAGCTCTGCTCCCTTGCACGCACTGCTCCACCAACAGCGCGGGCCGGCGTCGTCGCACCTCACCCCGTGGCCTCCTCCGCTCGGCGGCGCCCCGGAGCCCTCCGGGGCCGCGCGCTCGCGTTGGGTCCCCGCGACCCGGCCTCGCTGCCTCCCGCATTCGCCTGCGCGCGGCTCGGTCATGTCTACATTGTTCTCGAACCGTAGGGTCCGCATGCTTAACGTTACGATGACAGTTATTATGAGTTTATGCATTTTGATGTACCGAAGGTAGTTCGGAGTCCCGGATGTGATCACGGACATGACGAGGAGTCTCGAAATGGTCGAGACATAAAGATTGATATATTGGAAGCCTATGTTTGGACATCAGAAGTGTTCCGGGTGAAATCGGGATTTTACCGGATTACCGGGAGGGTTACCGGAACCCCCCGGGAGCCAAATGGGCCAACATGGGCCTTAGTGGAAAGGTGAGAGGGCAGCCCACATACGGCTGCGCCTCCCCCCTCTCCCTAGTCCTATTAGGACTAGGAGAGGGGCCGGCCACCTCTCTCTTCTCTTCCCCTTTGGGGAATCCTATTAGGAATAGGATTGGGGGGGGGAGTCCTACTCTCGGTAGGAGTAGGAATCCTCCTGCGCCTCCTAGCTTGGCCGGCTAGCCTCCCCCCTTTCATCCTTTATATACGGGGGCAGGGGCACCTCTAGACACACAAGTTGATCCTTGAGATCGTTCCTTAGCCGTGTGCGGTGCCCCCTGCCACCAAATTCCACCTCGATCATACCGTTGTAGTGCTTAGGTGAAGCCCTGCGTCGGTAGTACATCAAGATCGTCACCACGCCGTCGTGCTGACGGAACTCCTCCCCGAAGCTTTGCTGGATCAGAGCCCGGGGATCGTCATCGAGCTGAACGTGTGCTAAGAACTCGGAGGTGCCGGAGTAACGGTGCTTGGATCGGTCGGATCGGGAAGAAGACGTACGACTACTTCCTCTATGTTGTGTCAACGCTTCCATTGCGATCTACAAGGGTACGTAGATCAGACTCTCCCCCTCATTGCTATGCATCACCATGATCTTGCGTGTGCGTAGGATTTTTTTTTGAAATTACTACGTTCCCCAACAGATAATGATAGTGCAACTTATTTGTGGCACTGCCGTTTAGGTCATATCGGTGTAAAGCGCATGAAGAAACTCCATACTGATGGACTTTTGGAACCACTTGATTATGAATCACTTGGTACTTGCGAACCGTGCCTTATGGGCAAGATGACTAAAACGCCGTTCTCCGGTACTATGGAGAGAGCAACAGATTTGTTGGAAATCATACATACAGATGTATGTGGTCCGATGAATATTGAGGTTCGTGGCGGATATCGTTATTTTCTTACCTTCACAGATGACTTAAGCAGATATGGGTATATCTACTTAATGAAACACAAGTCTGAAACATTTGAAAAGTTCAAAAATTTCAGAGTGAAGTTGAAAATCATCGTAACAAGAAAATAAAGTTTCTACGATCTGATCGTGGAGGAGAATATTTGAGTTACGAGTTTGGTGTACATTTGAAAAAATGCGGAATAGTTTCGCAACTGACGCCACCCGAAACACCACAGCGTAATGGTGTGTCCGAGCGTCGTAATCGTACTTTACTAGATATGGTACGATCTATGATGTCTCTTACGGATTTACCGCTATCGTTTTGGGGTTATGCTTTAGAGACGGCCGCATTCACGTTAAATAGGGCACCATCAAAATCCGTTGAGACGACGCCTTATGAACTATGGTTTAGCAAGAAACCAAAGTTGTCGTTTCTGAAAGTTTGGGGCTGCGATGCTTATGTGAAAAAGCTTCAACCTGATAAGCTCGAACCCAAATCGGACAAATGTGTCTTCATAGGATATCCAAAGGAGACTATTGGATACACCTTCTATCACAGATCCGAAGGCAAGACTTTTGTTGCAAAGTTCGGAAACTTTCTGGAGAAGGAGTTTCTCTCGAAAGAAGTGACTGGGAGGAAAGTAGAACTTGACGAGGTAACTGTACCTGCTCCCTTGTTGGAGAGTAATGCATCACAGAAACCTGTTTCTGTGACACCTACACCAATAAGTGAGGAAGCTAATGATAATGATCATGAAACTTTAGAACAAGATACTACTGAACCTCGTAGATCGACCAGAGTGAGATCCGCACCAGAGTGGTACGGTAATCCTGTTCTGGAAGTCATGCTACTAGATCATGATGAACCTACGAACTATGAAGAAGCGATGGTGAGCCCAGATTCCGCAAAATGGCTTGAAGCCATGAAATCTGAGATGGGATCCATGTATGAGAACAAAGTGTGGACTTTGGTTGACTTGCCCGATGATCGACAAGCGATTGAGAATAAATGGATCTTCAAGAAGAAGACTGACGCTGACAGTAATATTACTGTCTACAAAGCTCGACTTGTCGCAAAAGGGTTTCGGCAAGTTCAAGGGATTGACTACGATGAGACCTTCTCACCCGTAGCGATGCTTAAGTGTGTCCGAATCATGTTAGCAATTGCCGCATTTTATGATTATGAAATTTGGCAGATGGATGTCAAAACTGCATTCCTGAATGGGTTTCTGGAAGAAGAGTTGTATATGATGCAACCAGAAGGTTTTATCGATCCAAAGGGAGCTAACAAAGTGTGCAAGCTCCAGCGATCCATCTATGGACTGGTGCAAGCCTCTCGGAGTTGGAATAAACGCTTTGATAGTGTGATCAAAGCATTTGGTTTTATACAGACTTTCGGAGAAGCCTGTATTTACAAGAAAGTGAGTGGGAGCTCTGTAGCATTTCTGATATTATATGTGGATGACATATTACTGATTGGAAATGATATAGAATTTCTGGATAGCATAAAGGGATACCTGAATAAGAGTTTTTCAATGAAAGACCTCGGTGAAGCTGCTTACATATTAGGCATTAAGATCTATAGAGATAGATCAAGACGCTTAATTGGACTTTCACAAAGCACATACCTTGACAAGATTTTGAAGAAGTTCAAAATGGATCAAGCAAAGAAAGGGTTCTTGCCTGTGCTACAAGGTGTGAAATTGAGTCAGACTCAATGCCCGACCACTGCAGAAGATAGAGAGAAAATGAAAGATGTTCCCTATGCTTCAGCCATAGGCTCTATCATGTATGCGATGCTGTGTACCAGACCTGATGTGTGCCTTGCTATAAGTCTAGCAGGGAGGTACCAAAGTAATCCAGGAGTGGATCACTGGACAGCGGTCAAGAACATCCTGAAGTACCTGAAAAGGACTAAGGATTTGTTTCTCGTATATGGAGGTGACAAAGAGCTCATCGTAAACGGTTACGTTGATGCAAGCTTTGACACTGATCCGGACGATTCTAAATCGCAAACCGGATACGTGTTTACATTAAACGGTGGAGCTGTCAGTTGGTGCAGTTCTAAACAAAGCGTCGTGGCGGGATCTACATGTGAAGCGGAGTACATAGCTGCTTCGGAAGCAGCAAACGAAGGAGTCTGGATGAAGGAGTTCATATCCGATCTAGGTGTCATACCTAGTGCATCGGGTCCAATGAAAATCTTTTGTGACAATACTAGTGCAATTGCCTTGGCGAAGGAATCCAGATTTCACAAGAGAACCAAGCACATCAAAAGACGCTTCAATTCCATCCGGGATCTAGTCCAGGTGGGAGACATAGAGATTTGCAAGATACATACGGATCTGAATGTAGCAGACCCGTTGACTAAGCCTCTTCCACGAGCAAAACATGATCATCACCAAGGCTCCATGGGTGTTAGAATCATTACTATGTAATCTAGATTATTGACTCTAGTGCAAGTGGGAGACTGAAGGAAATATGCCCTAGAGGCAATAATAAAGTTATTATTTATTTCCTTACATCATGATAAAAGTTTATTGTTCATGCTAGAATTGTATTAACCGGAAACATAATACATGTGTGAATACATAGACAAACAGAGTGTCACTAGTATGCCTCTACTTGACTAGCTCATTAATCAAAGATGGTTATGTTTCCTAACCATGGACAAAGAGTTGTCATTTGATTAACGGGATCACATCATTACTTGAATGATCTGATTGACATGACCCATTTCATTAGCTTAGCACCCGATCGTTTAGTATGTTGCTATTGCTTTCTTCATGACTTATACATGTTCCTATGACTATGAGATTATGCAACTCCCGTGTACCGGAGGAACACTTTGTGTGCTACCAAACGTCACAACGTAACTGGGTGATTATAAAGGTGCTCTACAGGTGTCTCCAAAGGTACATGTTGGGTTGGCGTATTTCGAGATTAGGATTTGTCACTCCGATCGTCGGAGAGGTATCTCTGGGCCCTCTCGGTAATGCACATCACTTAAGCCTTTCAAGCATTGCAACTAATGAGTTAGTTGCGGGATGATGTATTATGGAACAAGTAAAGAGACTTGCCAGTAACGAGATTGAACTAGGTATTGGGTACCGACGATCGAATCTCGGGCAAGTAACATACCGATGACAAAGGGAACAACGTATGTTGTTATGCGGTCTGACCGATAAAGATCTTTGTAGAATATGTAGGAGCCAATATGAGCATCCAGGTTCCGCTATTGGTTATTGACCGGAGACGAGTCTCGGCCATGTCTACATTGTTCTCGAACCCGTAGGGTCCGCACGCTTAAGGTTTCGATGATAGTTATATTATGAGTTTATGAGTTTTGATGCACCGAAGGAGTTCAGAGTCCCGGATGTGATCACGGACATGACGAGGAGTCTCGAGATGGTTGAGACATAAAGATTGATATATTGGAATCGTATGTTTGGATATCGGAAGTGTTCCGGGTGAAATCGGGATTTTACTGGAGTACCGGGAGGTTACCGGAACCCCCCCGGGAGGTATATGGGCCTTAGTGGGCCTTAGTGGAAGAGAGGAGAGGTGGCCAGAGATGGGCCGCGCGCCTCTCCCCCCTTGGTCCGAATAGGACAAGGAGAGGGGGCCGGCCCCCCTTCCTCCTCTCTTTCCTCTTTCCCCCCTCCACGAATCCTATTCCAACTAGGAAAGGGGGGAGTCCTACTCCCGGAGGGAGTAGGACTCCTCCTGGCGCGCCTCCTCTTGGCCGGCCGGCCCCCCTTTGAGCCTTTATATACGGAGGCAGGGGCACCCCCTAGAGACACAAGTTGATCCACGTGATCATATTCTTAGCCGTGTGCGGTGCCCCCTTCCACCATAGTCCCCGATAATATTGTAGCAGTGCTTAGGCGAAGCCCTGCGACATTAGTACATCAAGATCTTCACCACGTCGTCGTGCTGACGGAACTCATCCCCGACACTTTGCTGGATCGGAGTCCGGGGATCGTCATCGAGCTGAACGTGTGCTAGAACTCAGAGGTGCCGTAGTTTCGGTGCTTGATCGGTCGGGCCGTGAAGATGTATGACTACATCAACCGCGTTGTCATAACGCTTCCGCTATCGGTCTATGAGGGTACGTAGACAACACTCTCCCCTCTCGTTGCTATGCATCACCATGATCTTGCATGTGCGTAGGAATTTTTTTGAAATTACTACGTTCCCCAACAGGAGTAGCTTCTACCCACTTAGTAACATAATCAACAACAATGAAAATATGTGTATACCCATTAGAGGAAGGAAAAGGTCCCATGTAATCAAATCCCCAAACATCAAATGGTTCAACAGCAAATGAATAATTCATAGGCATTTCTCGACGCTTACCGATATTACCTATTATTTGACATTCATCACAAGATAAGACGAACCTATGAGCATCCTTGAAAAGAGTAGGCCAATAAAACCCAGACTGCAATACCTTGTGAGCAGTTCTGTCTCCCGCATGATGCCCTCCGTAAGCTTCGGAGTGACATTTCCATAGGATTTGTCCATGTTCATGCTCAGGTACACAACGTCTAATAATATCATCTACTCCTTCTTGATATAGATGTGGGTCGTCCCAAAAGTAATGTCTTAAATCATAGAAGAATTTTTTCTTTTGTTGGTATATAAAGCTATGTAATAAATATTTAGCAACAATATAATTAGCATAGTCAGCATACCAAGGAGTGTTATGCGAAAAATTTATTGCAGCTAACTGCTCATCAGGAAAACTATCATCAATAGGTAGTGGGTCATTAAGGACATTTTCAAGCCTAGACAAGTTATCAGCTACGGGGTTCTCTGCTCCTTTTCTACCAGTGATATGCAAATCAAATTCTTGTAGCAAGAGAACCCACCGAATAAGCCTAGGTTTAGCATCTTTCTTTTCCATAAGATATTTAATAACACCATGGTCGGTGTGAAAAATTACTTTTGAATCAAAAATATAAGATCTAAATTTATCACAAGCAAACACCAATGCTAGAATTTCTTTTCCAGTAGTGGCATAATTTCATTGAGCACTGTCTAGAGTTTTACTAGCATAATGAATAACATTCAGTTTCTTATCAACTCTTTTCCTAGAACAACACCAACAGCATAATCACTAGCATCACACATAATCACTAAATTTTTTTAGGATCACGCGGGTATCTTAGAATCGTTCCGATGGTTTTGTGACGAGAACATTGTTTTTGGTGCCTCCTGACATTTAGGGGTTGTGGAAGTGTCCCGGGGAGTTGAGCTCCGAGGTGTTGTCATCACAATTTTATCGTTGCAATTCTAGAATACCCGAGTTTCACCGACATCGAAAATCTCCTTTATGCAGTTGTTGGTGAGATAACCTCGACGCCACCCAGTACTGGGGCAGGAGTTCGGGAGTATTGCCATAACTCATATAACGGATGCTTTTCGAAGGTTGTTGTAAACGATTTCCAAAGGTTTCTTGGTTATGTGTTGAAGGATGGATACAGCTGGATGTAGGATTTGCTAGTTAGGGTGAGATATTATGCTTCCCCTGTATCCCCAACACCTGATTGCATAACCGGAAAGTTTTGGGAGTTTATAAGTGGGAATTCAATTAGCTCTTAGGATATCTTTCCGATAGATGTATGATATGAAATTGGGGTTCGACGTCTAGTGGTCTGCCTATCCACGGTTGGTTTTACAGTGGTCTCGTTGTGTCTTAAAGAGTCCTTGGCTATGCTGACTCAGGGACGCTTCGTATGTCATGTTCACTGCCTTGTACATGATGGTGCTGTACGATTGAGCCCGTGTAGGTCCCACCACGAAAACTTCGGACGAAATCTCTATCATATGTTTGTTCCGGCTTATTCTGCAAGCCAATCCTTGGTTTTGTTTTGAGTTGTGGTATTCGAGTTGCTTCGAAGTCAAGTGTTGATTCCATACCTTTCCTAAGCGGTGTTCTCATACTCCGATGCAAATACTAATCCCTCTTGATCATCGAGATTGTCATGTCAATACTTTTCAACCGGTGTGTTTCTCTTCAAGTGGATCCGATCATTTTCAACATCCACAAGATCTATTCTAAGCTCTCTCAACGGGGTTCGTTTCATCCATCCCAAGTTGTCTTTGTTGTCCCACCCTCCCACCCTTTTTCTTCAAGGACTCAGATGCCTTAATCAAGTATCCTTTTATTTATGGGAAGTCTCTCCATTTTCTTCCGTCAATATTTCTTATCCGGTGATTCTTATGAAGATTCTAACGGAGCTTCAAGTTCCTCATTCTTTAATCTTTTCTTCTCCGGTGGACCAAATTCAAGTTGTGTTGATCATACCCTTTTCCTCGTTTCAAATACCTTCTCATGCCGGTGCACTTTATTATCATTCCACTTCTCGCTATTTATTGTTCCGGAGTGCTCAAGATATCCCGGAGATTCGTGTTTCCACTCAGCTTTTGTTCCAGCTTTTGCGAGGATGTTACCTCATTCAAGCCATTTATTTCAACCGGCGCAATCTCTCTTTTAAATTGTTCAACTGTGTTTCTTTTGAATGGGCCCTAACCCACATGTCTTTTCCCAGGATCTTACCTGACTCTTCTTATTTTTCCCGGAGCTATCCTCAAATTTCATTTCAAAGTTTGACGTAAGAATGAATTACCATCACTCAAATGTCTTTCTCCAAGATCTTTCAAATTCTTTTCATCGTTGGTTCAACCTTTCTAATTTTCATCCCGGAGTATCTCAACAATTTGGTGGTGTTTCTCGTCGTAATTCTCAGATTTTGAAGACCGAAGAAGAGTTTTTCCTCAAAACTTGTCTGTTCTTCCAAAGATTCAAAATTCTACCTTGATGCCATCCTTTCACAATTGTTTTCGATTGTGAGATTTATTTTCACCTATCCGGAGCAATTCAAGATTCTTTTCAGTTTGATTATCCAGAGCCCATCATCTAAGATTTATTCATTCCATCTTTCAGCTCCCATTCTTCAAATCATACCGGTGCATCATTCAAGTATTCTCTTATCAGCTCGTGACCTCTTCGTTATCATGTATCAAATTCCGTCAAGTATCGTCATTCGTTTTCTAATTCTACCCGGTGTTTCTTTATATTTTCTTCGTTCATTTTCAATTCTTACGGTGGTTCGTTCAAGAGTTCTCTTCATTTGTTATCATATCAATTCATTCGTTCTTTCCAATCCTACCGGTGGTTCGTTGAAGACTTTCACAAGTTTGCACTATATCTCTCTTAATCCTTGATACGAGAATAAGTTGTGTGCCGAATCCATTGCTTGCCATCAATTTAAATTGGTGAAGGATAAGCTTAATGTAATTCTTATTCTTGTTTCTTCAAGTAAATTCAATTTCCGCTTTCCGGAGTGGTTCAACATTTCACATTCTTGGTTCGAGATGCTTTATCTTTTCTTCCGGAGTACCAAGTCTCCACTTTATCTCATCGTGAAGCTCAACCAAAATAATTGCAAGACTCGTACCAGAGTTCCTTTCAACTTAATTTTCTTTTGATCATTCTTTATTACCGGAGTTCTTCATGGAGGCTCTACATGATGGTTCATCAAGGATTTAATTCCTTCTCGAAGTGTTCATCAACATTCTTTTCTAAGGAGCTCAAGCATTCTTCATCTTGAAATCTGGAGTGCAATTCTTTCACGCATATCTTTTGAGGTGGTGTTATGTCATTCTTGATAATTTCCCTTCGTGCTTCATGATTCACAAGTTATCAAGAATGAAATATTTTAAATCCATCAATCTCGTCATTGGAGTTAGCTTGGGTTATATTTCACCTAAAGCTTTCCCTAAGGATTGTTGCTATTATGGTGCTTATAAATGATCCAAGTTCTTCATTTATCCTCCCGGTGAAATAAGTTTTCTCGCCTCCTTGTTGATATCAATCCAATCTATTGTGTTTGTTACTGGCGGAATTTCACCTCATAGTTTTGAGATGTTTTCCATAAGCCCACTACAAGCTTATTCTTTTCGTTGTTGGTTTTCCAACAACTCCATTCAATCCTTCTTTCCAAGGATGCTTTCAAATTCATTGGTGGTAGAAGTTATCATTTTCTTCTACTTTCTTTCTTCCTAACGATCTAACTTCTATTCCTTGTTTCCAGAGGCATTGTGATATTGCTCTCTTCGACCAATCATCTTGTTTTGTCAGATCATATTCAAATCCTGCCATTTACAGTCGGAGTGCTCTCCAAATTATATCATTCTTATTTCGTCTTTATCTTGTTTTAACCGGAGTGTTGTGCCTATCATTCCTCTTCTAACCGGAGTCTCATCCAAGTGCTTTCATTTTGCCAAGTTCTTATTCTATGCCTTACATTTCTAACCGAGTGTTGTCGTAGTTGATCTTTATCGTTCCTTGTACATCTCGTCTCAACCGAGGCGCTTGTATGTACTTCTTGTCCATTGCAATCCTCTCATAGTGGTGGAGTGTTGTGACGCCCCGAGACCGATGTGCCAGGTGTCCTCCAGTTATTCGTTGTTGTTGCCTTTTCTTCGCTTGCGTGTTGCATCTTGCCATGTCATCATCCGCATTGCATCTGCATGTTTTCAAAAACTTGCACCCGTCCCGGTCTCCTCGTTCCGTCCGTTGTCCGTTCTGAGCCTAGACACACTTGCACGCGCCCGTGGCATGTCCGAAATAGTATCTTATAAGTGGCCGGAAAATGTTCTCGGATTGGGTTGAAAGTTGGCGTGTGGTCTTATTATAGTGTAGATAGACCGCCTGTCAAATTTCATCGCGTTCGGAGTCCATTTGATGCCCCAACGGATAAACTATAGCGGCAGTATAGCCGGTCTATCATCGGACGTATTCAGTCTCCGGAAACAGTCGCCGTGTTGGAAATATGCCCTAGAGGCAATAATAAAAGCATTATTATTATATTTCCTTGTTCATGGTAATTGTCTTCATTCATGCTATAATTGTGTTATCCGGAAATCGTAATACATGTGTGAATAACAGACACCAACATGTCCCTAGTAAGCCTCTAGTTGACTAGCTCGTTGATCAACAGATAGTCATGGTTTCCTGGCTATGGACATAAGATGTCATTGATAACGAGATCACATCATTAGGAGAATGATGTGATGGACAAGACCCAATCCTAAACATAGAATAAAGATCGTGTAGTTCGTTTTGCTAGAGTTTTGCAATGTCAAGTATCTTTTCCTTAGACCATGATATCGTGTAACTCCCGGATACCGTAGGAGTGCTTTGGGTATACCAAACGTCACAACGTAACTGGGTGACTATAAAGGTAGACTACGGGTATCTCCGAAAGTATCTGTTGGGTTGACACGGATTAAGACTGGGATTTGTCACTCCGTATGACGGAGAGGTATCACTGGGCCCACTCGGTAATGCATCATCATAATGAGCTCAAAGTGACCAAGTGTCTGGTCACGGGATCATGCATTACGGTACGAGTAAAGTGACTTGCCGGTAACGAGATTGAACGAGGTATTGGGATACCGACGATCGAATCTCGGGCAAGTAATATATCGATAGACAAAGGGAATTGCATACGGGGTTGATTGAATCCTCGACATCGTGGTTCATCCGATGAGATCATCGTGGAGCATGTGGGAGCCAACATGGGTATCCAGATCCCGCTGTTGGTTATTGACTGGAGAGTCGTCTCGGTCATGTCTGCTTGTCTCCCAAACCCGTAGGGTCTACACACTTAAGGTTCGGTGACGCTAGGGTTGTGAAGATATGTATATGCAGTAACCCGAATGTTGTTTGGGGTCCCGGATGAGATCCCGGACGTCACGAGAAGTTCCGGAATGGTCCGGAGGTAAAGAATTATATATAGGATGTGCAGTTTCGGCCATCGGGACAAGTTTCGGGGTACCCGGTATTGTACCGGGACCACCGGAAGGGTCCCGGGGGTCCATCGGGTGGGGCCACCTATCCCGGAGGGCCCCTTGGGCTGAAATAGGAGGGAACCCAGCCCATAGTGGGCTGGTGCGCCAGCCCCCCCAAGGCCCATGCGCCTAGGGTTGGGGGGGAACCCTAAAGGGGGCGCCCCCTTGCTTGGGGGGCAAGCCCCCCACCCCTGGCCGCCGCCCCCCCTGGTAGATCCCATCTACCAGGGCCGGCGCCCCCCCTTGGCACCCCTATATATAGTGGGGGAGAGGAGGGACTTGATCCCCACGCTTTTGGTGCTTCCCTCTTCCCCTGTTACTTCTCCTTTTCTCGTAGTACACGGCGAAGCCCTGCTGTCGTGACGCCCTGCATCCACCACCACGCCGTCGTGCTGCTGGATCATCATCAACCTCTCCTTCCCCCTTGCTGGATCAAGAAGGAGGAGACGTCTCCCGTCCCGTACGTGTGTTGAACGCGGAGGTGCCGTCCGTTCGGCGCTGGTCATCGGTGATTTGGATCACGTCGTGTACGACTACTTCAACCTCGTTCTAACGAACGCTTCCGCTCGCGATCTACAAAGGTATGGAGATGCATCTCGTGACTCGTTGCTAGATGAACTCCTAGATGATCTTGGTGAAACGAGTAGGAAATTTTTTGTTTTCTGCAACGTTCCCCGACAGTGGCATCATGAGCTAGGTCTATGCGTAGTTCTTCTTGCGCGAGTAGAACACAATTCGTTGTGGGCGTGGATTTGTCAACCTTCTTGCCGCTACTAGTCTTTTCTTGCTTCAGCGGTATTGTGGGATGAAGCGGCCCGGACCAACCTTACACGTACGCTTACGTGAGACCGGTTCCACCGACTAACATGCACTAGTTGCATAAGGTGGCTGGCGGGTGTCTGTCTCTCCCACTTTAGCTGGAGCGGATTCGATGAACAGGGTCCTTATGAAGGGTAAATAGAAGTTGACAAATCACGTTGTGGCTTTCACGTAGGTAAGAAAACGTTCTTGCTAGAACCCTAATTCAGCCACGTAAAAAACTTGCAACAACAATTAGAGGACGTCTAACTTGTTTTTGCAGCAAGTGGTTTGTGATATGATATGGCCAAAGTTGTGATGAATGATGAATGATCTATATGTGATGTATGAGATGTTCATGCTATTGTAATAGGAATCACGACTTGCATGTCGATGAGTATGACAACCGGCAGGAGCCATAGGAGTTGTCTTTATTCTTTTATATGACCTGCGTGTCATGGAGAAACGCCATGTAAATTACTTTACTTTATTGCTAAACGCGTTAGCCATAGTAGTAGAAGTAATAGTTGGCGAGCAACTTCATGGAGACACGATGATGGAGATCATGATGATGGAGATCATGGTGTCAAGCCGGTGACAAGATGATCATGGAGCCCCAAGATGGAGATCAAAGGAGCTATGTGATATTGGCCATATCATGTCACGTTTATTATTTGATTGCATGTGATGTTTATCATGTTTTGCATCTTGTTTACTTAGAACGACGGTAGTAAATAAGATGATCCCTCATAATAATTTCAAGAAGTGTTCCCCCTAACTGTGCACCGTTGCGACAGTTCGTTGTTTCGAAGCACCACGTGATGATCGGGTGTGATAGATTCTAACGTTCACATACAACGGGTGTAAGACAGATTTACACATGCAAACACTTAGGTTGACTTGACGAGCCTAGCATGTACAGACATGGCCTCGGAACACAGAAGACCGAAAGGTCGAGCATGAGTCGTATAGAAGATACGATCAACATGAAGATGTTTACCGACGTTGACTAGTCCGTCTCACGTGATGATCGGACACGGCCTAGTTAACTCGGATCATGTTATACTTAGATGACTAGAAGAGGGATGTCTATCTAAGTGGGAGTTCATAAATAATTTGATTTGATGAACTTAATTATCATGAACTTAGTCTAAAATATTTACAATATGTCTTGTAGATCAAATGGCCAACGTAGTCCTCAACTTCAACGCGTTCCTAGAGAAAACTAAGCTGAAAGACGATGGCAGCAACTACACGGACTGGGTTCGGAACCTGAGGATCATCCTCATAGCTGCCAAGAAAGATTATGTCCTACAAGCACCGCTGGGTGACGCACCTGTCCTCCCTGCCGAACAAGACGTTATGAACGCTTGGCAGGCACGATCCGATGACTACTCCCTCGTTCAGTGCGGCATGCTTTACAGTTTAGAACCGGGGCTCCAAAAGCGTTTTGAGAGGCATGGAGCATATGAGATGTTCGAAGAGCTGAGAATGGTTTTCCAAGCTCATGCCCGGGTCGAGAGATATGAGGTCTTCGACAAGTTCTTCAGCTGTAAGATGGAGGAAAATAGTTCTGTCAGTGAGCACATACTCACGATGTCTGGATTACATAACCGCTTGACTCAGCTGGGAGTTAATCTCCCGGATGATGCGGTCATTGACAGAATCCTCCAGTCGCTTCCACCGAGCTACAAGAGCTTTGTGATGAACTTCAATATGCAGGGGATGGAAAAGACCATTCCTGAAGTATTTGCTATGCTGAAATCAGCAGAGGTAGAAGTCAAGAAGGAACATCAGGTGTTGATGGTCAATAAAACCACTAAGTTCAAGAAGGGCAAGGGTAAGAAAGCCTTCAAGAAGGACGGCAAGGAAGTTGCCGCGCCCGGCAAGCAAGCTGCCGGGAAGAAGCCAAAGAATGGACCCAAGCCCGAGACTGAGTGTTTTTATTGCAAGGGAAGTGGTCACTGGAAGCGGAATTGCCCCAAATACTTAGCGGACAAGAAGGCCGGCAAAACAAAAGGTATATGTGATATACATGTAATTGATGTGTACCTAACCAGTGCTCGTAGTAGCTCTTGGGTATTTGATATCGGTGCAGTTGCTCACATTTGTAACTCAAAGCAGGAGCTGCGGAATAAACGGAGACTGGCGAAGGACGAGGTGACGATGCGCGTCGGGAATGGTTCCAAGGTCGATGTGATCGCCGTTGGCACGCTGCCTCTTCATTTACCTACGGGATTAGTTTTAAACCTCAATAATTGTTATTTAGTACCAGCTTTGAGCATGAACATTGTATCGGGATCTCGTTTAATTCGAGATGGCTACTCATTTAAATCCGAGAATAATGCTTGTTCCATTTATATGAGAGATATGTTTTATGGTCATGCTCCTGTGGTGAATGGTTTATTCTTAATGAATCTCGAGCGTAATGCTACACATGTTCATAGTGTGAATACCAAAAGATGTAAGGTTAATAACGATAGTCCCACATACTTGTGGCACTGCCGCCTTGGTCACATAGGTGTCAAACGCATGAAGAAGCTCCATGCAGATGGACTTTTAGAGTCTCTTGATTATGAATCATTTGACACGTGCGAACCATGCCTCATGGGTAAAATGACCAAGACTCCGTTCTCAGGAACAATGGAGCGAGCAACCAACTTATTGGAAATCATACATACTGATGTGTGCGGTCCAATGAGTGTTGAGGCTCGCGATGGCTATCGTTATGTTCTCACTCTCACTGATGACTTGAGTAGATATGGGTATATCTACTTAATGAAACACAAGTCTGAAACCTTTGAAAAGTTTAAGGAATTTCAGAGTGAGGTTGAGAATCAACGTGACAGGAAGATCAAGTTTCTACGATCAGATCGTGGAGGAGAATACTTGAGTCATGAATTTGGCACACACTTAAGAAAATGTGGAATAGTTTCACAACTAACGCCGCCTGGAACACCTCAGCGTAATGGTGTGTCCGAACGTCGTAATCGCACTCTATTAGATATGGTGCGGTCTATGATGTCTCTTACCGATTTACCGCTATCTTTTTGGGGCTATGCTTTAGAGACTGCCGCATTCACTATAAATAGGGCTCCGTCGAAATCCGTTGAGACGACACCGTATGAATTATGGTTTGGGAAGAAACCTAAGCTGTTGTTTCTAAAAGTTTGGGGATGCGATGCTTATGTCAAGAAACTTCAACCTGAAAAGCTCGAACCCAAGTCGGAAAAATGCGTCTTCATAGGATACCCTAAAGAAACTATTAGGTATACCTTCTACCTCAGATCCGAAGGCAAGGTCTTTGTTGCCAAGAATGGATCCTTTCTAGAGAAGGAGTTTCTCTCGAAAGAAGTAAGTGGGAGGAAAGTAGAACTAGATGAAGTATTGCCTCTTGAACCGGAAAATGGCGCAACTCAAGAAAATGTTCCTGAGGTGCCAGCACCGACTAGAGAGGATGTTAATGATAATGATCAAGATACTTCTGATCTAGCTTCTACTGAAATTCGAAGGTCCACAAGGACACGTTCCGCACCAGAGTGGTACGGCAACCCTGTCTTGGAAATCATGTTGTTGGACAACGGTGAACCTTCGAACTATGAAGAAGCGATGGCGGGCCCGGATTCCGACAAATGGCTAGAAGCCATGAAATCCGAGATAGGATCCATGTATGAAAATGAAGTATGGACTTTGACTGACTTGCCCGTACAACGGCGAGCCATAGAAAATAAATGGATCTTTAAGAGGAAGACAGACGCGGATGGTAATGTGACCATCTATAAAGCTCGGCTTGTCGCTAAGGGTTATCGACAAGTTCAAGGGGTTGACTACGATGGGACTTTCTCACCGGTAGCAAAGCTGAAGTCCGTCCGAATCATGTTAGCAATTGCCGCATTCTACGATTATGAAATATGGCAAATGGACGTCAAAACGGCATTCCTTAATGGTTTCCTTAAGGAAGAATTGTATATGATGCAGCCGGAGGGTTTTGTCGATCCTAAGAATGCTGACAAGGTGTGCAAGCTCCAACGCTCGATTTATGGGCTGGTGCAAGCATCTCGGAGTTGGAACATTCGTTTTGATGAGATGATCAAAGCATTTGGGTTTACGCAGACTTATGGAGAAGCCTGTGTTTACAAGAAAGTGAGTGGGAGCTCTGTAGCATTTCTCATATTATATGTAGATGACATACTTTTGATGGGAAATGATACAGAACTCTTGGACAGCATCAAGGCCTACTTGAATAAGAGTTTTTCAATGAAGGACCTTGGAGAAGCTGCTTATATATTAGGCATCAAGATCTATAGAGATAGATCAAGACGCCTCATAGGTCTTTCACAAAGCACATACCTTGATAAGATATTGAAGAAGTTCAATATGGATCAGTCTAAGAAGGGATTCTTGCCTGTACTGCAAGGTATGAAATTGAGCTCGGCTCAAAGTCCGACCACGGCAGAAGAAATAGAAGAGATGAGTGTCATCCCCTATGCCTCAGCCATAGGTTCTATTATGTATGCCATGCTGTGTACCAGACCCGATGTAAATCTTGCCATAAGTTTGGTAGGAAGGTACCAAAGTAATCCCGGCAAGGAACACTGGACAACGGTCAAGAATATCCTGAAGTACCTGAAAAGGACTAAGGAGATGTTTCTCGTTTATGGAGGTGACGAAGAGCTCGTCGTAAAGGGTTACGTCGACGCTAGCTTCGACATAGATCTGGATGACTCAAAGTCACAAACCGGATACGTGTATATTTTGAATGGTGGGGCAGTAAGCCGGTGCAGTTGCAAGCAGAGCGTCGTGGCGGGATCTACATGTGAAGCGGAGTACATGGCAGCCTCGGAGGCAGCACATGAAGCAATCTGGGTGAAGGAGTTCATCACCGACCTCGGAGTCATACCCAATGCGTCGGGGCCGATCAAGCTCTTCTGTGACAACACTGGAGCTATTGCACTTGCCAAGGAGCCCAGGTTTCACAAGAAGACAAGGCACATCAAGCGTCGCTTCAACTCCATTCGTGAAAATGTTCAAGATGGAGACATAGAAATTTGTAAAGTACATACGGACCTGAATGTAGCAGATCCGTTGACTAAACCTCTCCCTAGGGCAAAACATGATCAACACCAGAATTCCATGGGTGTTCGATTCATCACAATGTAACTAGATTATTGACTCTAGTGCAAGTGGGAGACTGTTGGAAATATGCCCTAGAGGCAATAATAAAAGCATTATTATTATATTTCCTTGTTCATGGTAATTGTCTTTATTCATGCTACAATTGTGTTATCCGGAAATCGTAATACATGTGTGAATAACAAACACCAACATGTCCCTAGTAAGCCTCTAGTTGACTAGCTCGTTGATCAACAGATAGTCATGGTTTCCTGGCTATGGACATAAGATGTCATTGATAACGAGATCACATCATTAGGAGAATGATGTGATGGACAAGACCCAATCCTAAACATAGCATAAAGATCATGTAGTTCGTTTTGCTAGAGTTTTGCAATGTCAAGTATCTTTTCCTTAGACCATGAGATCGTGTAACTCCCGGATACCGTAGGAGTGCTTTGGGTATACCAAACGTCACAACGTAACTGGGTGACTATAAAGGTAGACTACGGGTATCTCCGAAAGTATCTGTTGGGTTGACACGGATTAAGACTGGGATTTGTCACTCCGTATGACGGAGAGGTATCACTGGGCCCACTCGGTAATGCATCATCATAATGAGCTCAAAGTGACCAAGTGTCATGCATTACGGTATGAGTAAAGTGACTTGCCGGTAACGAGATTGAACGAGGTATTGGGATACCGACGATCGAATCTCGGGCAAGTAATATATCGATAGACAAAGGGAATTGCATACGGGGTTGATTGAATCCTCGACATCGTGGTTCATCCGATGAGATCATCGTGGAGCATGTGGGAGCCAACATGGGTATCCAGATCCTGCTGTTGGTTATTGACCGGAGAGTCGTCTCGGTCATGTCTGCTTGTCTCCCGAACCCGTAGGGTCTACACACTTAAGGTTCGGTGACGCTAGGGTTGTGAAGATATGTATATGCAGTAACCCGAATGTTGTTCGGGGTCCCGGATGAGATCCCGGACGTCACGAGAAGTTCCGGAATGGTCCGGAGGTAAAGAATTATATATAGGATGTGCAGTTTCGGCCATCGGGACAAGTTTCGGGGTACCCGGTATTGTACTGGGACCACCGGAAGGGTCCGGGGGGTCCACCGGGTGGGGCCACCTATCCCGGAGGGCCCCTTGGGCTGAAATAGGAGGGAACCCAGCCCATAGTGGGCTGGGGCGCCAGCCCCCCCAAGGCCCATGCGCCTAGGGTTGGGGGGGAACCCTAAAGGGGGCGCCCCCTTGCTTGGGGGGCAAGCCCCCCACCCCTGGCCGCCGCCCCCCCTGGTAGATCCCATCTACCAGGGCCGGCGCCCCCCCTTGGCACCCCTATATATAGTGGGGGAGAGGAGGGACTTGATCCCCACGCTTTTGGTGCTTCCCTCTCCCCCTGTTACTTCTCCTTTTCTCGTAGTACACGGCGAAGCCCTGCTGTCGTGACGCCCTGCATCCACCACCACGCCGTCGTGCTGCTGGATCATCATCAACCTCTCCTTCCCCCTTGCTGGATCAAGAAGGAGGAGACGTCTCCCGTCCCGTACGTGTGTTGAATGCGGAGGTGCCGCCCGTTCGGCGCTGGTCATCGGTGATTTGGATCACGTCGTGTACGACTACTTCAACCTCGTTCTAACGAACGCTTCCGCTCGCGATCTACAAAGGTATGTAGATGCATCTCGTGACTCGTTGCTAGATGAACTCCTAGATGATCTTGGTGAAACGAGTAGGAAATTTTTTGTTTTCTGCAACGTTCCCCAACATGCCGGGCCTCTCTTCTCTTCTCTTCTTTCAGCTCGAGCCCTTCTCCACAACACACAAGTTCCAACCGACCCCTCGCGTGCGTGTCCGAAACTTCCCCGGACCCGACACGGACAGTTGTCACCGTTGGGTCCGGATCATCCCCAAACATCTACAAAACATCTCCTTTTTCCTATTTGGACTTCCTAACTTTTTATTTCTCGTCCGTCTGATTGTGATCGGAGGGCCCGAGTAGCCCCTACCCAAAAATCCACCTGCTATATATTAGTCAAACCCTACTTTTCAGGCTTGTCACATCCACCCGATCCCGCAGCCGCCGCCGCCGCTCTTTCCTCGCAGTCCACATGCACCCATTCCCCTGCCTCCACTTGGCCAGATACACTAGCCACCTTCCACCTTGATCTGGAGCCGCCAGATCAAGATCCGATGGCCCCTAGACCACCAGTTCATCCCCATCGGTCCACCATAGTGCCCCGCAGCCGCGATCCCGCCTCAATCTTCTCTGCCTCGACGGAGCAGTCGTCACCGGCCACCAGGAGCTGCTGCTCTGCCTTGTTCCTCACCCGCCGGCAACCTCGCCCTGGCCTCGTGCTCCTTTTTCTTCCCCATTTTTCCCTCGCGCCGCTGTTGACCCGCCGGTCGCCGCCGATTGCCATCACAGGGAGCTCCAACGCCGCGCTGCCCCGGCGAGCCTGCCAGCCGGCGACCTCGACCTCAGGCCGGCCTCGTCGCGCCACCTTCTTCCTTCCCTTCCTTATCTTGTTCTTCTCCCTCTCACTCACCGCACCTCTCTCTCTCTCTCTCTCTCTCTCTCTCGCAGGTGGAGTCCATGGCCGTCCGAACCTGAACCTTCGTCGCTACCTCGTTCCACACCCCGCCTCTAGCTAGAATGGACGTCCCCCGCCCGGATCGACCGCCTCCTGCCGTCCTGGACCTCAAGCCAGCTGGATCCTGCGCCGTCCCGGCCCTGCACCGCCCTTGCCCGTTCCCGCGTTGCCTGAACCCATCGCTACCATTTTTCCTTCAAAACGACGACCAGCGCCAGCGACCGCTCGACCACGTTGACTCGATCGAGTCAACCGCCAGATCCACAGCGCCTGGACCGGCCTCGCCTCGGCCTAGCTGGCTCTGCCTGCCTTACGCCTCCACCGACAGGCACCAAGGCCCAGCGCTGCCGCATCTGCCCCGCCAGCCCAAGATCCGCGCCGCCCCTTCTGGCCTGCTTCCCCTCCGAACTGGGCCTGGCCCATGGGTGAGCCCCCCCCCCCCGAGCTCCCTCCTTTTTTTCTCCTTCTCTGTTGGGCCGGCCAGATTCGGCCCAGTGTAGCGTTTTTTTCCAGATATGTGAATTTGTCAATTTCCAGGGTTTTGCACTTTTGCAGATCAGCCCGTAAACTTCATGCATTTCATTACTCACAAACGGTGCATCATATGTAAAAACTTTATATATGAGACTTGCTTAAAATTATGTGTAGATTAATTATATGCCATTTTCTTGCCATGTTAAAATGTTAAAAATGATGTTTGCATTAATTTGCTCCTATGCCATGCTAAAATGGTTTATTTCATAACCAAATAACCGTAGCTCGGTTTCTAATAAACTTTATATGTAAATGGGGTAGAAAAATGCGTAGTTTAACATGGTGGCATCACTTTGCATGTTTAAAAACTATAAAATATGGTTTAGGGCAGAACAGTACCAAACCTAATATATGCATATGAGGATTTTCCGGAATTGTTGTTCGTTGTCTCCGGCCTCATTTAAACTTCCCTAGATAGGTAGTTGTCATTTGCTTCACCCTCTTGCCATGTTTAACAACATTTAATAATGTTGGGTACATAAACAAGATCAAACTAAATAAGTCATGTGGGGTTTCGTCAATATGCAACGGAGTTGCATGTTGAGCTCCACTTAATTTGTAGGATTGTTTGTGCATTTTGCCATGCCATGCCTCATTAAACCGGACATGCATCATACTTGTTTGCGTATCGTGCCATGCTTATGTGAAGGTTGTTTACTATGTTGTTTGCTTCTTTCCGATGTTGCCTTTTCGGGTTCGTTCTGATAACGTCGCGGTTGTGAGGATCCATTCGACTACGTCTGTTTGTCTTCTTCAGGGACTCGTTATTCTTCCTTGCGGGATCTCAGGCAAGATGACCATACCCCCGAAATCACTTCTATCTTTGCTTGCTAGATGCTCGCTCTTTTGCTATGCCTATGCTATGATACCTACCACTTGCTTATCATGCCTCCCATGTTGCCCTTCCAAACCTCTAACCCACCTTGTCCTAGCAAACCGTTGTTTGGCTATGTTACCGCTTTGCTCAGCCCCTCTTATAGCGTTGTTAGTTGCAGGTGAAGATTGGAGTTTGTTCCTTGTTGGAACATGGATATTTTGGTGGGATATCACAATATCTCTCATTTAATTAATGCATCTATATACTTGGTAAAGGGTGGAAGGCTCGGCCTTATGCCTGGTGTTTTGTTCCACTCTTGCCGCCCTAGTTTCCGTCATATCGGTGTTATGTTCCCGGATTTTGCGTTCCTTACACGGTTGGGTTATAATGGGAACCCCTTGACAGTTCGCTTTGAATAAACTCCTCCGGCAAGGCCCAACATTGGTTTTACCATTTGCCACCTAGCCTTTTCTTTCCCTCGGGTAGGCCTGCCCAAGGGTCATCTTTATTTTAACCCCCTGGGCCAGTGCTTCTCTAAGTGTTGGTCCAACTGAGCGATGTCCGGGGCTACCAGGGCCAACTCTGGACTGGCCTACCCTACGTCTTGCTCATCCGGTGTGCCCTGAGAATGAGATATGTGCAGCTCCTATCGGGATTTGTCGGCACATCTGGGTGGCTTTGCTGGTTTAGTTTGACCATTGTCGAGATGTCTTGTAACCGGGATGCCAAGTCTGATCGGATTGTCTTGGGAGAAGGAATATCCTTCATTGACCGTGAGAGCTTGTGATGGGCTAAGTTGGGACACCCCTGCAGGGATTTGAACTTCCGAAAGCCGTGCCCACGGTTATGGGCAGATGGCAATTTGTTAATGTCCGGTTGTAGAAAACCTGAAACTTAACTTAATTAAAATGCATCAACCGCGTGTGTAATCGTGATGGTCTCTTCTCGGCGGAGTCCGGGAAGTGAACACGGTGTTGGAGTAATGCTTGACGTAGGTTGTTGTAGGATCACTTCTTGATCATAGTTTCTTGAACGTGCTTTGCCTTCTCTTCTCGCTCTCATTTGCGTATGTTAGCCACCATATATGCTAGTGCTTGCTGCAACTCCACCTCATACCTTTTACCCTTCCAATAAGCTTAAATAATCTTGATCGCGAGGGTGTGAGATTGTTGAGTCCCCGTGACTCACATATTCCTTCCAAAACCAGCTTGCAGGTGCCGATGATACTGTGCAGGTGACGCAACCGAGCTCAGGGAGGAGCTCTATGAAGACCTTGTTCGTAGTGTTGTTTCGTTTCAGTTGATCAGTAGTGGAGCCCAGCTGGGACAATCGGGGATCTGTGTAGCATTTGGGGTAGTATTCTTTTATTTTGGTTCCGTAGTCGGACCTTGTTTGTATCTGGATGTTGTAATGTTATATTCATGTATTTGTGTGAAGTGGCGATTGTAAGCCAACTATGTATCTCTTTCCCTTATGTATTACATGTGTTGTGTGAAGATTACCTCACTTGCGACATTGCTTACAATGCGGTTATGCCTCTAAGTCATGCTTCGACACGTGGGAGATATAGCCGCATCGTGGGCGTTACATGTTGGTATCAGAGCCTTCCCCGACCTTAGGAGCCCCGTGCTTGATCGAATCATTGGCGTTGTTGAGTCTAGAAAAAAATGTTTTGAGTCATTTAGGATTATATATCGGAGAGTAGGATTCTTTTTACTCCTCAGTCCCTTCGTCGCTCTGGTGAGGCATCCTGACGTAGAGTTTTGACTGTTCTCTTCTCAAATTTCACTAATTTTTTTAGGATCACGCAGGTATCTTAGAATCGTTCCGATGGTTTTGTGACGAGAACGTTGTTCTTGGTGCCTCCTGACATTTACGGGTTGTGGCAGTGTCCCGGGGAGTTGAGCTCCGAGGTGTTGTCGTCACAATTTTATCGTTGCAATTCTGGATTACCTGAGTTTCGCCGACATAGAAAATCTCCTTTACGTAGTTGTTGGTGAGATAACCTCGACGCCACCCAGTATTGGGGCGGGAGTTCGGGAGTATTGCCATAACTCGTATAACAGATGCTTTTCGAAGGTTGAGGTAAACGATTTCCGAAGGTTTCTTGGTTATGTGTTGAAGGATGGATACAGCTGGATGTAGGATTTGCTAGTTTGGGTGAGATATTATGCTTCCCCTATATCCCCAACACCTGATTGCATAACCGGAAAGTTTCGGGAGTTTATAAGTGGGAATTCAATTAGCTCTTAGGATATCTTTCCGACAGATGTATGATATGAAATTGGGGTTTGACGTCTAGTGGTCCGCCTATCCACGGTTGGTTTTACAGTGGTCTCGTTGTGTCTTAAAGAGTCCTTGGCTATGCTGATTCGGGGACGCTTCGTATGTCATGTACACTGCCTTGTACATGATGGTGCTGTATGATCGAGCCCGTGTAGGTCCCACCACAAAAACTTCGGACGAAATCTCTATCATAGGTTTGTTTCGGCTTATTCTGCAAGCCAATCCTTGGTTTTGTTTTGAGTTGTGGTATTCGAGTTGCTTCGAAGTCAAGTGTTGATTCCATACCTTTCCTAAGTGGTGTTCTCATACTCCAATGCGAATACTAATCCCTCTTGATCATCGAGACTGTCATGTCAATCCTTTTCAACCGATGTGTTTCTCTTCAAGTGGATCCGATCATTTTCAACATCCACAAGATCTATTCTAAGCTCTCTCAACGGGGTTCGTTTCAGCCATCCCAAGTTGTCTTTGTTGTCCCACCCTCCCACCCTTTTTCTTCAAGGACTCAGATGCCTTAATCAAGTATCCTTTTATTGATGGGAAGTCTCTCCATATTCTTCCGTCAATATTTCTTATTCAGTGATTCTCATGAAGATTCTAACGGAGCTTCAAGTTCGTCATTCTTCATTCTTTTCTTCTCCGGTGGACCAAATTCAAGCTGTGTTGATCATACCCTTTTCCTCATTTCAAATACCTTATCATGCCGGTGCACTTTATTATCATTCCACTTCTCGCTATTTATTGTTCCGGAGTGTGATGTCTACTACACAACCTTCTTCTTGTAGACGTTGTTGGGCCTCCAAGTGCAGAGGTTTGTAGGACAGTAGCAAATTTCCCTCAAGTGGACGACCTAAGGTTTATCAATCCGTAGGAGGCGTAGGATGAAGATGGTCTCTCTCAAGCAACCCTGGAACCAAATAACAAATAGTCTCTTGTGTCCCCAACACACCCAATACAATGGTAAATTGTATAGGTGCACTAGTTCGGCGAAGAGATGGTGATACAAGTGGTATATGGATGGTAGATAATAGTTTTTGTAATCTGAAATAATAAAAACAGCAAGGTAGCAAGTGATAAAAGTGAGCGTAAACGGTATTGCAATGCGTTGAAACAAGGCCTAGGGTTCATACTTTCGCTAGTGTAAGTTCCCTCAACAATAATAAAATAATTGGATCACATAACAATCCCTCAACATGCAACAAAGAGTCACTCCAAAGTCACTAATAGCAGAGAACGAACGAAGAGATTATGGTAGGGTATGAAACCACCTCAAAGTTATTCTTCCCTATCAATCCGTTGGGCTATTCCTACAAGTGTCACAAACAACCCTAGAGTTCATACTAGAATAACACCTTAAGACACAAATCAACCAAAACGCTAATGTCACCTAGATACTCCAATGTCACCTCAAGTATCCGTGGGTATGATTATACGATATGCATCACAGATTCATCTATTCAACCAACACAAAGGACCTCAAAGAGTGCCCCAAAGTTCCTGCCGGAGAATCACGACGAAAACATGTGCCAACCCCTATGCATAGGTTCATGGGCGGAACCCGCAAGTTGATCACCAAAACATACATCAAGTGAATCACATGATATCCCATTGTCACCACAGATATCCACGGCAAGACATACATCAAGTGTTCTCAAATCTTTAAAGACTCAATCTGATAAGATAACTTCAAAGGGGAAACTCAATTCATTACAAGAGAGAAGAGGGGGAGGAGAAACATAAGATCCAACTATAATAGCAAAGCTCGCGATACATCAAGATCATGCCAAATCAAGAACACGAGAGAGAGAGAGATCAAACACATAGCTACTGGTACATACCCTCAGCCCCGAGGGAGAACTACTCCCTCCTTGTCATGGAGAGCACCGGGATGATGAAGATGGTCACCGGAGATGGATTCCCCCTCCGGCAGGGTGCCGGAACGGGTCTAGATTGGTTTTTGGTGGCTACGGAGGCTTCTCGCGGCGGAACTACCGATCTAATCTCTGTTCTGGAAGTTTTAGGTTACGTAGGTATATATGGGTGCAGGAGGTACGTCGGTGGACCGAAGGGGGGGGCACGAGGCAGGGGGGCGCGCCCCTACCCTCGTGAGCTCCTCCTTCATCTTCTGATGTAGGGTCCAAGTCTATCCGGTAGGTTTCCTTCCAAAAATAACTTCTCCAGTTGATTTCGTTCCGTTTCGACTCCGTTTGATATTCCTTTTCTTCAAAACACTGAAATAGGCATAAAACAGCAAATCTGGGTTGGGCCTCCGGTTAATAAGTTAGTCCCAAAAATAATATAAAAGTGGATAATAAAGCCCAATATTGCCCAGAACAGTAGGTAATATAGCATGGAGCAATCAAAAATTATGGATACGTTGGAGACGTATCAAGCATCCCCAAGCTTAATTCCTGCTCGTCCTCGAGTAGGTAAATGATAAAAAAGATAATTTTTGATGCGGAGTGCTACTTGGCATAATTTCAATGTAATTCTTCTTAATTGTGGTATGAATATTCAGATCCATAAGATTCAAGACAAAAGTTCATATTGACATAGAAATAATAATAATACTTCAAGCATACTAACTAAGCAATTATGTCTTCTCAAAATAACATGGCCAAAGAAAGCTATCCCTACAAAGTCATATAGTCTCGCTATGATCCATCTTCACCACACAAAATATTTAAATCATGCACAACCCCGATGACAAGCCAAGCAATTGTTTCATACTTTTGATGTTCTCAAACTTTTTCAATCTTCACGCAATACATGAGCGTGAGCCATGGATATAGCACTATAGGTGGAATAGAATGGTGGTTGTGGAGAAGACAAAAAGGGGGAAGATAGTCTCACATCAACTAGGCGTATCAACGGGCTATGGAGATGCCCATCAATAGATATCAATGTGAGTGAGTAGGGATTGCCATGCAACGGATGCACTAGAGCTATAAGTATATGAAAGCTCAACAAAAGAAACTAGTGGGTGTGCATCCAACTCGCTTGCTCACGAAGACCTAGGGCATTTTGAGGAAGCCCATCATTGGAATATACAAGCCAAGTTCTATAATGAAAGATTCCCACTAGTATATGAAAGTGACAACATAGGAGACTCTCTATCATGAAGATCATGGTGCTACTTTGAAGCACAAGTGTGGTAAAAGGATAGTAGCATTGCCCCTTCTCTCTTTTTCTCTCATTTTTTTATTTTTTATTTGGGCCTTCTCTTTTTTATGGCCTATTTTTTTATTTGGGCTTATTTGGCCTCTTTTTTATTTTTCGTCCGGAGTCTCATCCCGACTTGTGGGGGAATCATAGTCTCCATCATCTTTTCCTCACTGGGACAATGCTCTAATAATGATGATCATCACATTTTTATTTTTCTTACAACTCAAGAATTACAACTCGATACTTAGAACAAGATATGACTCTATGTGAATGCCTCCGGCGGTGTACCGGGATGTGCAATGATGCATGAGTGACATGTATGAAAGAATTATGAACGGTGGCCTTGCCACAAATACGATGTCAACTACATGATCATGCAAAGCAATACGACAATGATGAAGCGTGTCATAATAATGGAATGGTGGAAAGTTGCATGGCAATATATCTCGGAATGGCTATGGAAATGCCATAATAGGTAGGTATGGTGGCTGTTTTGAGGAAGGTGTATGGTGGGTTTATGGTACCGGCGAAAGTTGCGCGGTACTAGAGAGGCTAGGAATGGTGGAAGGGTGAGAGTGCGTATAATCCATGGACTCAACATTAGTCATAAATAACTCACATACTTATTGCAAAAATCTATTAGTTATCGAAACAAAGTACTATGCGCATGCTCCTAGGGAGATAGATTGGTAGGAAAAGACCATCGCTCGTCCCCGACCGCCACTCATAAGGAAGGCAATCAATAAATAAATCATGCTCCGACTTCATCACATAACGGTTCACCATACATGCATGCTAAGGGAATCACAAACTTCCACACAAGTTTTTTGTCAAATTCACAACTACTCAACTAGCATGACTCTAATATTACCATCCTCATATCTCAAAACAATCATCAAGTATCAAACTTCTCTTAGTATTTAACACACTCATAAGAGAATTTTATTATTCTTGAATACCTAGCATATTAGGATTTTAAGCAAATTACCATGCTATTAAGACTCTCAAAATAATATAATTGAATCATGAGAGTTCATCTATTTCTTCAGAATAAAACTACCACCATGCTCTAAAAGGTATAAGTGAAGCACCAGAGCAAATGACAAACTACTCCGAAAGATATAAGTGAAGATCAATGAGTAGTCAAATAATTATGCAACTATGTGAAGACTCTCTAACATTTAATAATTTCAGATCTTGGTATTATATTCAAACAGCAAGCAAAGAAAAATAAAATTACATTCTAAGAATAGCAAACATCATGTGAAGAAGGAAAAACTTAGGATCAACCGAAACTAACCAATAGTTGTTGAAGAAGAAAGGTGGGGTGCCAACCGGGGCATCCCCAAGCTTAGACGCTTGAGACTTCTTGAAATATTATCTTGGGGTGCCTTGGGCATCCTCAATCTTGAGCTTTTGTGTCTCCTTAATTCCTCTCATATCATGGTCTCCCTAAATCTCAGAAGCTTCATCCACACAAAACTCAACAAGGACTCGTGAGATAAGTTAGTATAAACCATTGCCAAAACCTTATCATACTCTACTGTAGCAAATCACTAAAATTATTATTCAACATTGCATACTAAATTCCTCTGCATATTTAATAGTCCTATCCTCAAATAGAATCATTAGAGAAGCAACCATATGCAAACAATGCAAACATAACAGCAATCTTCCTAAACAGGATAGTCTGTAAAGAATGCTGCAACATCCATACTTCCCTAGCTCCAAAAATCATGGAATAAATTTCCCACTGTAGTAAATTTATCATAGATTAATATTCAAAATGTTTCAACATTTTATCACATTCTGACTTTTCTAGGGAATTATTGCAACAGCGGTAAACTTTCTGTTTTCAAACAGCAATATGTATACTTGTAACATAGGCATAGTAAAGGCTATCAATGACACTTTTATTGAACTAAAAGATGAAAAGTATTGTTCTAAATAACAGAAATAAAATCCTATCAAAATAAATTGACGCTACAAACAAAACACATATCATGTGGCGAATAAAAATATAGCTCCAAGTAAAGTTACCGATGAACGAAGACGAAAGAGGGATGCCTTCCGGGGCATCCCCAAGCTTAGGCTCTTGGCTATCCTTGAATATTACCTTGGGTGCCTTGGGCATCCCCAAGCTTAGGCTCTTGCCACTCCTTATTCCATAGTCCATCGAATCCTTACCCAAAACTTGAAAACTTCACAACACAAAACTTAACAGAAAACTTGTAAGCTCCGTTAGCGAAAGAAAACAAAACACCACTTCAAGGTACTGTAATGAACTCATTATTTATTTATATTGGTGTTAAAACTACTATATTCCAACTTCTGTATGGTTTATAAACTATTTTACTAGCCATAGATTCATCAAAATAAGCAAACAACACACGAAAAACAGAAGCTGTCAAAAACAGAACAATCTGTAGTAATCTGGATCAAACGTATACTTATGGAACTCATAAAATTCTCAAATAAATTTATGGATCTTAGTAATTTATCTATTAATGATCTTAAAAAATAATTAAATAAATATCACTCTCTGAATAAAAATGGGAGCAGTTCTCGTGAGCGCTAAAGTTTATGTTTTTTACAGCATGATCAACAAGACTCCCCCCAAGTCTTCCCAAAGGTTCTACTTGGCACAAACACTAATTAAAAGCATAAAACCACATCTAAACAGAGGCTAGATGAATTATTTATTAATAAACAGGAACAAGAAGCAAGGAACAAAAATAAAATTGGGTTGCCTCCCAACAAGCGCTATCGTTTAATGCCCCTAGCTAGGCATGATAATGACAGTGATGCTCACATAAAGGATAAGAACTGAAACATAAAGAGAGCATCATGAAGAATATGACTAACACATTTAAGTCTAACACACTTCCTATGCATAGGTATTTTGTGAACAAACAACTTATGGGAGCAATAATCAACTAGCATAGGAAGGCAAAACAAGCATAACTTCAAAACTTTAAGCACATAGAGAGGAAACTTGATATTATTGCAATTCCTACAAGCATATATTCCTCCCTCATAATAATTTTTAGTAGCATCATGAATGAATTTAACAATATAACCAGTACCTAAAGCATTCTTTTCATGATCTACAAGCATAGAAAAATTATTACTCTCCACATAAGCAAAATTCTTCTTATTCGGAATAGTGAGAGTATCATAAAATAAAGTCATGACCTCTCCAAATCCACTTTCATCAATATAATCATCATAAATAGGAGGCATGCTTTCATCATAATAAATTTACTCATCAAAACTTGGGGGACAAAAAATATCATCTTCATCAAACATAGCTTCCCCAAGCTTTTGGCTTTGCATATCATTAGCATCATGGATATTCAAGTAATTCATACTAAGAACATTGCAATCATGCTCATCATTCAAATATTTAGTGCCAAGCATTTTATAGAGTTCTTCTTCTAGCACTTGAGCACAATTATCCCTTCCATCATACTCACGAAATATATTAAAAAGGTGAAGCGTATGAGACAAACTCAATTCCATTTTTTTTTAGTTTTCTTTTATAAACTAAACTAGTGATAAAACAAGAAACTAAAAGACTCGATTGCAAGATCTGAAGATATACCTTCAAGCGCTAACCTCCCCGGCAACAGCGCCAGAAAAGAGCTTGATGTCTACTACACAACCTTCTTCTTGTAGACGTTGTTGGGCCTCCAAGTGCAGAGGTTTGTAGGACAGTAGCAAATTTCCCTCAAGTGGATGACCTAAGGTTTATCAATCCGTAGGAGGCGTAGGATGAAGATGGTCTCTCTCAAGAAACCCTACAACCAAATAACAAAGAGTCTCTTGTGTCCCCAACACACCCAATACAATGGTAAATTGTATAGGTGCACTAGTTCGGTGAAGAGATGGTGATACAAGTGGTATATGGATGGCAGATAATAGTTTTTGTAATCTGAAATAATAAAAACAGCAAGGTAGCAAGTGATAAAAGTGAGCGTAAACTGTATTGCAATACGTTGAAACAAGGCCTAGGGTTCATACTTTCGCTAGTGTAAGTTCCCTCAACAATAATAACATAATTGGATCACATAACTATCCCTCAACATGCAACAAAGAGTCACTCCAAAGTCACTAATAGCGGAGAACGAATGAAGAGATTATTGTAGGGTACGAAACCACCTCAAAGTTATTCTTTCCAATCAACCCGTTGGGCTATTCCTATAAGTGTCACAAACAACCCTAGAGTTCGTACTAGAATAACACCTTAAGACACAAATCAACCAAAACCCTAATGTCACCTAGATACTCCAATGTCACCTCAAGTATCCGTGGGTATGATTATACGATATGCATCACACAATCTTAGATTCACTTATTCAACCAACACAAAGGACCTCAAAGAGTGCCCCAAAGTTCCTACCGGGGAATCACGACGAAAACATGTGCCAACCCCTATGCACAGGTTCATGGGCGGAACCCGCAAGTTGATCACCAAAACATACATCAAGTGAATCACGTGATATCCCATTGTCACCACAGATATCCACGGCAAGACATACATCAAGTGTCATGGAGAGCACCGGGATGATGAAGATGGCCACCGGAGATGGATTCCCCCTCAGGCAGGGTGCCGGAACGGGTCTAGATTGGTTTTTGGTGGCTACGGAGGTTTGTGGCGGCGTAACTCCCGATCTAATCTCTGTTCTGGAAGTTTTAGGTTACGTATCTATATATGGGTGCAGGAGGTACGTCGGTGGACCGAAGGGGGGGGCACGAGGCAGGGGGCACGCCCCTACCCTCGTGAGCTCCTCCTTCATCTTCTGACATAGGGTCCAAGTCTATTCGGTAGGTTTCCTTCCAAAAATAACTTCTCCAGTTGATTTCGTTCCGTTTCGACTCCGTTTGATATTCCTTTTCTCCAAAACACTGAAATAGGCATAAAACAGCAAATCTGGGCTGGGCCTCCGGTTAATAAGTTAGTCCCAAAAATAATATAAAAGTGGATAATAAATCCTAATATTTCCCAAAACAGTAGATAATATAGCATGGAGCAATCAAAAATTATGGATACATTGGAGACGTATCAGAGTGCTCAAGATATCTCGGAGATTCGTGTTTCCACTCTACTTTCGTTCCAGCTTTTGCGAGGATGTTACCTCATTCAAGCCATTTATTTCAACCGGCGCAACTCTCTTTTAAATTGTTCAACGGTGTTTCTTTTGAGTGGGCCCTAAACCACATGTCTTTTCCCAGGATCATACCTGACTCTTCTTATTTTTCTCGGAGCTATCCTCAAATTTCTTTTCGAAGTTTGACGTAAGAATGAAATATCATCAGTCAAATGTCTTTCTCCCAGATCTTTCAAATTCTTTTCATCGTTGGTTTAACCTTTCTAATTTTCATCCCGGAGTATCTCAACAATTTGGTGGTGTTTCTCGTCGTAATTCTCAGATTTTGAAGACCGAAGAAGAGTTTTTCCTCAAAACTTGTCCGTTCTTCCAAAGATTCATGATTCTAGCTTGATGCCATCCTTTCACAATTGTTTTCGATTGTGAGATTTCTTTTCACCTATTCGGAGCAATTCAAGATTCTTTTCAGTTTGATTATCCGAAGCCCATCATCTAAGATTTATTCATTCCATCTTTCAGCTCTCGTTCTTCAAATCATACCGGTGCATCATTCAAGTATTCTCTTATCAGCTCGTGACCTCTTTGTTCTCATGTATCAAATTCCGTCAAGTATCGTCATTCGTTTTCTAATTCTACCCGGTGTTTATTTATCTTTTCTTCGTTCATTTTCAATTCTTACGGTGGTTCGTTCAAGAGTTCTCTTCATTTGTTACCATATCAATTCATTCGTTCTTTCCAATCCTACCGGTGGTTCATTGCAGACTTTCTCAAGTTTGCACTATATCTCTCTTAATCCTTGCTACGAGAATAAGTTGTGTGCCAAACCCATTGCTTGTCATCAATTTAAATTGGTTAAGGATAAGCTTAATGTAATTCTTATTCTTGTTTCATCAAGTAAATTCAATTTCTGCTTTCTGGAGTGGTTCATCATATCACATTCTCGATTTGAGATGCTTTATCTTTTCTTCCGGAGTACCAAGTCTCCACTTTATCTCATCGTGAAGCTCAACCAAAATAATTGCAAGACTCCTACCGGAGTTCCTTTGAACTTACTTTTCTTTTGATCATTCTTTATTACCAGAGTTCTTCATGGAGGCTCTACATGATGGTTCATCAAGGATTTAATTCCTTCTCGAAGTGTTCATCAACATTCTTTTCTAAGGAGCTCAAGTATTCTTCATCTTGCAATCTGGAGTGCAATTCTTTCACGCATATCTTTTGAGGTGGTGTTATGTCATTCTTGATAATTTCCCTTCGTGCTTCGTGATTCACAAGTTATCAAGAATGAGATATTTTAAATCCATCAATCTCGTCATTGGAGTTAGCTTGGGTTATATTTCACCTAAAGCTTTCCGTAAGGATTGTTGCTATTATGGTGCTTGTAAATGATCCAAGTTCTTCATTTATCCTCCCGGCGAAATAACTTTTCTCGCCTCCTTATTGATATCAATCCAATATATTGTGTTCGTTAGTGGCAGAATTTCACCTCATAGTTTTGAGATGTTTTCCATAAGCCCACTACAAGCTTATAATTTTCGTTGTTGGTTTTCCAACAACTCCATTCAATCCTTCTTTCCAAGGATGCTTTCAAATTCATTGGTGGTAGAAGTTATCATTTTCTTCTACTTTCTTTCTTCCGAACGATCTAACTTCTATTCCTTCTTTCCAGTGGCATTGTGATATTGCTCTCTTCGACCAATCATCTTATTTTGTCAGATCATATTCAAATCCTGCCATTTACAGTCGGAGTGCTCTCCAAATTATATCATTCTTATTTCGTATTTATCTTGTTTTAACCGGAGTGTTGTGTCTATCATTCCTCTTCTAACCGGAGTCTCATCCAAGTGCTTTCATTTTGCCAAGTTCTTATTCTATGCCTTCCATTTCTAACCGAGTGTTGTCATAGTTGATCTTTATCGTTCCTTATACATCTCGTCTCAACCGAGGCGCTTGTATGTACTTCTTGTCCATTGCAACCCTTTTTCTTATGTCTTTCAACCTACAAGGTTCTAGTTATGTTCCTTGTTCCTCTTTTCTAACGGAGTGTTTTCAACTTTGAACATCTTCGTTGTTTTTCTTTCTTTCAATTTGTTCTACCTCTCAAGGTTCTTTGGTTTCGCTCGCTTGTCAAAGAAGCAACTTAGTTTTACCTCTTCTCTTTCTCTTTCGTTTTCCCTCCGGTGCCATCCTAGATCTCGGGACAAGATCCTCTCGTAGTGGTGGAGTGTTGTGACGCCCCGAGACCGATGTGCCAGGTGTCCTCTAGTTATTCGCTGTTGTTTCCTTTTCTTTGCTTGCATGTTGCATCTTGCCAGGTCATCATCCGCATTGCATCTGCATGTTTTCGAAAACTTGCACCCGTCCCGGTCTCCTCGTTCTGTCCGTTGTCCGTTCTGAGCCCAGACACACTTGCACGCGCCCGTGGCATGTCCGAAATAGTATTTTATAAGTGTCTGGAAAATGTTCTCGGATTGGGTTGAAAGTTGGCGTGTGGTCTTATTATAGTGTAGATAGACTGCCTGTCAAATTTCATCGCGTTCGGAGTCCATTTGATGCCCCAACGGATAAACTATAACGGCACTATAGCCGGTCTATCGTCGGACGTTTTTGGTCTTCGGAAACAGTCGCCGGGCCTCTCTTCTCTTCTCTTCTCTTCTCTCAGCTCGAGCCCTTCTACACAGCCCACAAGTTCCAACCAACCCTCGCGTGCGTGTCCGAAACTTCCCCGGACCCGACCCGGACAGTTGTCACCGTTGGGTCCGGATCATCCCCAAACATCTACAAAACATCTCATTTTTCCTATTTGGACTTCCTAACTATTTATTTCTCGTCCGTCCGATTGCGATCGGAGGGCCCGAGTAGCCCCTACCCAAAAATCCACCTGCTATATATCAGTCAAACCCTAGTTTTCAGGCTTGTCACATCCACCCGATCCCGCAGCCGCCGCCGCCGCTCTTTCCTCGCAGTCCGCATGCACCCATTCCCGTGCCTCCACTTAGCCAGATCCACTAGCCACCTTCCACCTTGATCTGGAGCCGCCAGATCAAGATCCGATGGCCCCTATGCCACCAGTTCATCCCCATCGGTCCACCATAGTGCCCCGCAGCCGCGATCCCGCCTCAATCTTCTCTGCCTCGACGGAGCAGTCGTCACCGGCCACCAGGAGCCGCTGCTCTGCCTTGTTCCTCACCAGCCGGTAACCTCGCCCTGGCCTCGTGCTCCTTTTTCTTCCCTGTTTTTCCCCTTGCGCCGTTGTTGACCCGCTGGTCGCTGCGGATTGCCATCACAAGGAGCTCCAACGCCGCGCCGCCCCGGCGAGCCTGCCAGCCGGCAACCTCGACCTCAGGCCGGCCTCGTCGCACCACCTTCTTCCTTCCCTTCCTCCTCTGGTTCTTCTCCCTCTCACTCACCCCGCTTGTCTCTCTCTCTCTCTCTCTCTCTCTCTCTCTCTCTCTCGCAGGTGGAGTCCATGGTAGCCCGAACCTAAAGCTTCGTCGCTACCTCGTTCCACGCCCCGCCTCTGGCTAGAATGGACGTCCCCCACCCGGATCCATTGCCTGCTGCCGTCCTGGACCTCAAGACGGCTGGATCCCGCGCCGTCCCGGCCCTGCACCGCCCTTGCTCGTTCCAGCGTCGCCTGAACCCATCGCTACCGTTTTTCCTTCAGAACGACGACCAGCGCCAGCGACCGCTCGACCACGTTGACTCGATCGAGTCAACCGCCAGATCCACCGCGCCTGGACCGGCCTCGCCTCGGCCCAGCTGGCTCTGCCTGCCTTACGCCTCCACCGACAGGCGCTAAGGCCCAGCGCCACCGCATCTGCCCCGCCAGCCCAAGATCCACGCCGCCTGCTTCCCCTCCGAACTAGGCCTGGCCCATGGGTGAGGCTCCCCCCCCCCCCCGAGCGCCCTCCTTTTTTTCTCCTTCTCTGTTGGGCCGGCCAGATTTGGACCAGTGTAGCGTTTTTTTCCAGATCTATGAATTTGTCAATTTCCAGGGTTTTGCACTTTTGCAGATCAGCCCCTAAACTTCATGCATTTCATTACTCACAAATGGTGCATCATATGTAAAAAAATTATATATGAGACTTGCTTAAAATTATGTGTAGATTAATTATATGCCATTTTCTTGCCATGTTAAAATGTTAAAATGATGTTTGCATTAATTTGCTCCTATGCCATGCTAAAATGGTTTATTTCATAACCAAATAACCGTAGCTCGGTTTCTAATAAACTTTATATGTAAATGGGGTAGAAAAATGCCTAGTTTAACATGGTGGCATCACTTTGCATGTTTAACAACTATAAAATATGGTTTAGGGCAGAATAGTACCAAACCTAATATATGCACATGAGGATTTTCCGGAATTGTTGTTCGTTGTCTCCGACCTCATTTAAACTTGCCTAGATAGGTAGTTTTCATTTGCTTGACCCTCTTGCCATGTTTAACAACATTTAATAATGTTGGGTACATAAACAAGATCAAACTAAATAAGTCATGTGGGGTTTCGTCAATATGCAACTGTTGGGGAACGTAGTAATTTCAAAAAAATTCCTACACACACACAAGATCATGGTGATGCATAGCAACGAGAGGGGAGAGTGTTGTCTACGTACCCTCGTAGACCGAAGCGGAAGCGTTGACACAACGTAGAGGAAGTAGTCGTACGTCTTCACGGTCCAACCGATCCAAGCACCGTTACTCCGGCACCTCCGAGTTCTTGACACACGTACAGCTCGATGACGCACCCCGGGCTCCGATCCAGAAAAGCTTCGGGGAGGAGTTTCGTCAGCACGAAGGCGTGGTGACTATCTTGATGTTTAACCGTCGTAGGGCTTCGCCTAAGCACCGCTACAATATGATCGAGGTGTAATATCGTGGAGGGGGCACCGCACACGGCTAAGGAACAATCACGAAGATCAACTTGTGTGTCCTAGGGTGCCCCCTTGCCCCCGTATATAAAGGAGCCAAGGGGGGGGGGGTGCGGCTGGCCCTAGTAGGAGGCGCGCAGGAGGAGTCCTACTCCTACTGGGAGTAGGACTCCCCTCCCTTTCCTTGTCCAAGTAGGAGAGGGGGAAGGAAGGGAGAGAGGAAAGGAAGGAAAGGGGGGGCGCCGCCCCTCCCTCCTTGTCCAATTCGGACCAGGGGGAGAGGGGGCGCGCGGCCTGCCCTGGCTGCCTTTCCTCTTCTCCACTTTAGGCCCATGAGGCCCATTAACCCCCCGGGGGGTTCCGGTAACCCCCCGGTTCTCCGGTTTTATCCGAAACTCCCCCGGAACACTTCCGGTGTCCGAATATAGCCGTCCAATATATCAATCTTTATGTCTCGACCATTTTGAGACTCCTCGTCATGTCCGTGATCACATCCGGGACTCCGAACAACCTTCGGTACATCAAAATACATAAACTCATAATGAAACTGTCATCGTAACTTTAAGCGTGCGGACCCTACGGTTCGAGAATAGTGTAGACATGACCGAGACACGTCTCCGGTCAATAACCAACAGCGAGACCTGGATGCCCATATTGGCTCCTACATATTCTACGAAGATCTTTATCGGTCAGACCGCATAACAACATACGTTGTTCCCTTTGTCATCGGTATGTTACTTGCCCGAGATTCGATCGTCGGTATCCAATACCTAGTTCAATCTCGTTACCGGCAAGTCTCTTTACTCGTTCCGTAATGCATCATCCCGCAACTAACTCATTAGTTGCAATGCTTGCAAGGCTTAAGTGATGTGCATTACCGAGAGGGCCCAGAGATACCTCTCCGATGATCGGAGTGACAAATCCTAATCTCGAAATACGTCAACCCAACATGTACCTTTGGAGACACCTGTAGAGCACCTTTATAATCACCCAGTTACGTTGTGACGTTTGGTAGCACACAAAGTGTTCCTCCGGCACACGGGAGTTACATAATCTCATAGCCATAGGAACATGTATAAGTCATGAAGAAAGCAATAGCAACATACCAAACGATCGGGTGCTAAGCTAGTGGAATGGGTCATGTCAACCAGATCATTCAACTAATGATGTGATCCCGTTAATCAAATGATAACTCTTTGTCCATGGTTAGGAAACATAACCATCTTTGATTAACGAGCTAGTCAAGTAGAGGCATACTAGTGACACTTTGTTTGTCTATGTATTCACACATGTATTATGTTTCCGGTTAATACAATTCTAGCATGAATAATAAACATTTATCATGAAATAAGGAAATAAATAATAACTTTATTATTGCCTCTAGGGCATATTTCCTTCAACAACGGAGTTGCATGTTGAGCTCCACTTAATTTGTAGGATTGTTTGTGCATTTTGCCATGCCATGCCTCATTAAACCGGACATGCATCATACTTGTTTGCACATCATGCCATGCTTATGTGAAGGTTGTTTACTATGTTGTTTGCTTCTTTCCGGTGTTGCCTCTTCGGGTTAGTTCCGATAACGTCGTGGTTGTGAGGATCCATTCGACTACGTTCGTTTGTCTTCTTCAGGGACTCGTTCTTCTTCCTTGCGGGATCTCAGGCAAGATGACCATACCCTCGAAATCACTTCTATCTTTGCTTGCTAGATGCTCGCTCTTTTGCTATGCCTATGCTATGATACCTACCACTTGCTTATCATGCCTCCCATGTTGCCCTTCCAAACCTCTAACCCACCTTGTCCTAGAAAACCGTTGTTTGGCTATGTTACCGCTTTGCTCAACCCCTCTTATAGCGTTGTTAGTTGCAGGTGAAGATTGGAGTTTGTTCCTTGTTGGAACATGGATATTTTGTTAGGATATCACAATATCTCTTATTTAATTAATGCATCTATATACTTGGTAAAGGGTGGAAGGCTCGGCCTTATGCCTGGTGTTTTGTTCCACTCTTGCCGCCCTAGTTTCCGTCATATCAGTGTTATGTTCCCGGATTTTGCGTTCCTTACACGGTTGGGTTATAATGGGAACCCCTTGACAGTTCACTTTGAATAAAACTCCTCCAGCAAGGCCCAACATTGGTTTTACCATTTGCCACCTAGCCTTTTCTTTCCCTTGGGTAGGCCTGCCCAAGGGTCATCTTTATTTTAACCCCCCCCCCCCGGGCTAGTGCTTCTCTAAGTGTTGGTCCAACTGAGCGATGTCCGAGGCTACTAGGGGCAACTATGGGCTGGCCTACCCGACGTCTTGCTCATCCGGTGTGCCCTGAGAACGAGATATGTGCAGCTCCTATCGAGATTTGTCGGCACATCTGGGTGGCATTGCTCGTTTAGTTTTACCATTGTCAAGATGTCTTGTAACTGGGATGCCGAGTCTGATCGGATTGTCTTGGGAGAAGGAATATCCTTCATTGACCGTGAGAGCTTGTGATGGGCTAAGTTGGGACACCCCTACAGGGATTTGAACTTTCGAAAGCCGTGCCCGCGGTTATGGGCAGATGGGAATTTGTTAATGTCTGGTTGTAGAAAACCTGAAACTTAACTTAATTAAAATGCATCAACCACGTGTGTAACCGTGATGGTCTCTTCTCGGCGGAGTCCGGGAAGTGAACACGGTGTTGGAGTAATGCTTGACGTAGGTTGTTTTAGGATCACTTCTTGATTATAGTTTCTCGAACGTGCTTTGCCTTCTCTTCTCGCTCTCATTTGCGTATGTTAGCCACCATATATGCTAGTGCTTGTTGCAACTCCACCTCATACCTTTTACCCTTCCTATAAGCTTAAATAGTCTTGATCGCGACGGTGTGAGATTGCTGAGTCCCCGTGACTTACATATTACTTCCAAAACCAGCTTGCAGGTGCCGATGGTACCGTGTAGGTGACGCAACCGAGCTCAGGGAGGAGCTCTATGAAGACCTTGTTCATAGTGTTGTTTCGTTTCAGTTGATCAGTAGTGGAGCCCAGTTGGGATGATCGGGGATCTGTGTTGCATTTGGGGTAGTCTTCTTTTATTTTGGTTCCGTAGTTGGACCTTGTTTGTATCTGGATGTTGTAATGTTATATTCATGTATTGTGTGATGTGGCGATTGTAAGCCAACTATGTATCTCTTTCCCTTATGTATTACATTGGTTGTGTGAAGATTACCTCACTTGCGACATTGCTTACAATGCGGTTATGCCTCTAAGTCGAGCTTCCACACATGGGAGATATAGCTGTATCATGGGCGTTACATAGATCCCATCCAACCCATCACCGTCTAGCAAGCCTACGATGGAATTACTCACACACGGCGGTGAGCATCATGAAATTGGTGATGGAGGATGGTTGATGATGACGATGGCGACGGATTCCCCTCACTGGAGCCCCGAACGGACTCCAGATCAGCCCTCCCGAGAGGTTTTAGGGCTTGGCGGCGGCTCCGTATCGTAAAATGTGATGATTTCTTCTCTCTGATTTTTTTCTCATCGAAACTCAATATATGAAGGTGGAGTTGGAGTCGGAGACGCAACAGGGGGCCCACGAGGTAGGGGGGCGCGCCCCCACCCTCGTGGAGAGACAGTGGCCCCGTGGCCTTCATCTTTGGTAGGTATTTTTCTTATTTCTGAAAAGTGTCTCTGTGAAGTTTCAGGTCATTCCGAGAATGTTTGCTCCTGCACATAAATAACACCATGGTAATTCTGCTAAAAAAGCGTCAGTCCGGGTTAGTTCCATTCAAATCATGCAAGTTAGAGTCCAAAACAAGGGCAAAAGTGTTTGGAAAAGTAGATACATTGGAGACGTATCAACTCCCCCAAGCTTAAACCTTTACTTGTCCTCAAGCAATTCAGTTGACAAACTAAAAGTGATAAAGAAAACTTTTACAAACTCTGTTTGCTCTTGTTGTTGTAAATATGTAAAGCCGGCATTCAATTTTTCAGCAAAGATTATAACTAACCACATTTGCAATAACGCATAGGTCTCAAGTTTACTCATATCAATAGCATAATCAACTAGCGAGCCATAATAATAAAACTCGAATGACAACACTTTCTCAAAACAATCATAATATGATATAACAAGGTGGTATCTCGCTAGCCCTTTCTGAGACCGCAAAACATAAATGCAGAGCACCTTTAAATACCAAGGACTGACTAGACATTGTAATTCATGGTAAAAGAGATCCAATCAAGTCATACTCAATGTAAACTAACAATAATGAATGCAAATGACAACGGTGCTCTCCAACTGGTGCTTTTTAATAAGAGGATGATGACTCAGCCTAAAAGTAAATAGATAAGCCCTTCGCAGAGGGAAGCATGGATTTGTAGAGGTGCCAGAGCTCGGTTTTGAAATAGAGGTGAATAATATTTTGCGCGGTATACTTTCATTGTCAATATAACAACCAAGAGATGGCGATATCTTCCATGCCACACACATTATAGGCGGTTCCCAAACAGAATGGTAAAGTTTATGCTCCCCCTTCCACCACAAGCATCAATCCATGGCTTGCTCAAAACAACGAGTGCCTCCAACTAACAAGAGTCCCAGGGGAGTTTCGTTTGCAATTATTTTGATTTAGTTTGCATAAAGCATGGGACTGGGCATCCCAGTGACCAGCCATTTATCTCATGAGTGAGGAGCGGAGTCCACTCCTCTTGAGAATAACCCGCCTAACATGGAAGATACAGACATCCCTAGTTGATACATGAGCTATTCGAGCATACAAAACATGATATTTATTTGAAGGTTTAGAGTTTGGCACATACAAATTTACTTGGAACGGCAGGTAGATACCGTATGTAGGTAGGTATAGTGGAATCATGTGGAATAACTTTGGGGTTTAAGGAGTTTGGATGCACAAGCAGTATTCCCGCTTAGTACAGGTGAAGGCTAGCAAAAGACTGGGAAGCGACCAGCTAGAGAGCGACCACAGTCATGAACATGCATTAAAATTAATCAACACCAAATGCAAGCATGAGTAGGATATAATCCACCATGAACAGAAATACCATGAAGGCTATGTTGATTTTGTTTCAACTACATGCGTGAACATGTGCCAAGTCAAGTCACTTAAATCATTCAGAGGAGGATACCACCCTATCATACCACATCATAACCATTTTAATAGCATGTTGGCACGCAAGGTAAACCATTATAACTCATAGCTAATCAAGCATGGCACAAGAAACTATGATCTCTAGTTGTCATTGCAAACATGTTTATTCATAATAGGCCGAATCAGGAACGATGAACTAATCATATTTACAAAAACAAAAGAGGTCGAGTTCATACCAGCTTTTCTCATCTCAGCCAGTCCATCATATATCATCATAATTGCCCTTCACTTGCATGACCGAACGATGTGAATAATAATAATAGTGCACGTGCATTGGACTAAGCTGGAATCTGCAAGCATTCAATAAACAGGAGAAGACAAGGCAATATGGGCTCTTTTGTCAGATCAACAATAATGCATATAAGAGCCACTTCAACAATTTAATCATGGTCTTCTCCTATCGACCCCCAAAGAAAAGAAAAGAAATAAAACTATTTACATGGGAAAGCTCCCAACAAGCAAAACAAGAACAGGAAATCTTTTTGGGTTTTCTTTTTAATTACTACTACAATCATGGAAGGTAAACTAATTAAAAGCTACAACTAATTTTTTTGGTTTTTCTTAAGGTTTATTAAACACACAACGAGAAAGCATAAAAAGTAAATTAAACTAGCATGGAGGATACAATGAAAAAGTATGAGCACCAACATTTAGCAATGAGTGTATGAGCACAAATGTAATGTCGGTGGGAAATACGTACTCCCCCAAGCTTAGGCTTTTGGCCTAAGTTGGTCTATGGCCACGACTAGCCTCGTGGATATCCATAATAATAGTTGTTGGGGTCGTACTATGATGCAGCAGCTATCTCCTTCTGAGCTACAATGTGGCGACGAGCAACCTCCTCTCTCCTCTCGTACTCATCTGCCTCCTCTTTGGTAATAGTATATCCTCCTCTTGCCTGATAATCAAAGAAAGCAGGAGCAGGGAGAGTAATACGGACAACACGGCGTCTGTCAAAGATTAATCGATACTGGAGAGGTGATTCATTCCTCTCGACAAACTGGTGGTGAACCATAGCATTAAAATCTAGATAGGCAGGAGGTAATTCAATATCATCTTCGCGTACATCTATACCAAGAAAATTAGCTACGCGGGTTGCATAAATTCCACCAAAGAAATCTCCATTACGTCTATTAAGATGCAACCTACGTGCAACAATGGCTCCCAAATTATATGATTTGTCTCCTAACACAGCGCTCCTAAGAATACTGAGGTCAGGGGCACACACGTGACATGCTTAATCTTTACCATTTATGCATCTGCCTATGAAGAGAGCAAAATAATGTATGGCAGGAAAGTGAATGCTCCCTATGGTAGCTTGTGTAATATCTCTAGATTCTCCCACAGTTATATCAGCAAGAAAATCTCTAAATTCAGATTTGCGAGGATCCCTTATACTATCCCATTGCGGAAGTTTGCATGCAGTGGTAAAATCCTCTAAGTCCATGGTATAAGATTTATCATAAAGATCAAACAGGATAGTTGGAGAATTACGTGAAGTTGAAAATTCAAACCTCCTCACAAAGGAGCTAGTGTGCCCATGATACTGACTGCACTTCTCTTCCTCGAAGCTCACGAGATCAGCGCTATGCAAATATGCGTTGAATTCTTCTTTTATTCCCGCTTGATCCATAAAATTTTTAGAAGGCCACTCATAAGGACGCACTGGAGCGTCTCTCGGTGGCTCTTCGTCAGCATCATGCATTGCAAGCTTGGGTCCTTGCTTCTTTGAAGAACCACCTTGGAACATTTTCCTAAGCATTTTTCTTCCTCTGAAAAATTCTGAATTTTTTTAGTAACTTCAAAATAAAAGTAAACCAAACTAAATAATATTGATAGCAACTACTCCTACAAGTGCCTAGGGCCTATATCATGCATCAAAACTACTTTTGACCATATAAATTTGACATGCAAGCTCAAGAACAGGGTCACATAAACAACACAAATTTGCAATGAATAAAGCACTAGAGCAAAAACTAATTGGACCAATGGAGGAGTCAGATACCAAGGAACAATCTCCCCAAGCAGTTTTGTGAGAGGTGCTTTGAGCAAGGAGATCGAAAATGGTAGCAAGATGAATTAGAACTCGTGCTTGAGCTGGTTATTCGTGTTTGTGGGAGGAAGATGAAGTGTGTGGGTGCAGGAATAAGTGGAGGAGGGCCACCGTGGGCCCACGAGGCAGGGGGGCGCGCCCTAGAGGGGTAGGCGCGCTCTCCACCCTCGTGGCAAGGTGGTTGGCCCCCCTGGTGTGTTCTCTGTTCCATAAATCCTCAAATATTCTAGAAAAAAATCATATTTAATTTTCAGGGCATTTGGAGAACTTTTATTTTCGAGGTATTTTTATATTGCACGGATAATCTGATAACAGACAGAAAATTATTTATTTTATTTTTATTTAATATGAATAACATAAAGTAAAAGTGGGGTACAAAAGGTTGTGCCTTCTAGTTTCATCCATCTCATGATCATCAAAAAGAATCCACTAACAAGGTTGATCAAGTCTTGTTAACGAACTCATTCCGAATAACATGGAACCGGAGGAATTTCGAATAACACTATGTTACCTCAACGGGGATATGCACCTCCCCAATAATAAGAATATCATATTTCTTCTTGACAGTAGGAAGAGGAAATTCAAAACCTCCAAATATAATCGATGGAATTTTTCCAATAGAGTTGATACTATGAACTTGAGGTTGTTTCCTCGGAAAGTGTACTGTATGCTCATTACCATCAACATGAAAAGTGACATTGCCTTTAGTGCAATCAATAACAGCCCCTGCAGTATTCAAAAAGGGTCTTCCAAGAATAATAGACATACTATCGTCCTCGGGAATATCAAGAATAACAAAGTCCGTTAGAATAGTAACATTTGCAACTACAACAGGCACATCCTCACAAATACCGACAGGTATAGTAGTTGATTTATCAGCCATTTGCAAAGATATTTCAGTAGGTGTCAACTTATTCAAATCAAGTCTACGATATAAGGAGAGAGGCATAACACTAACACCGGCTCCAAGATCACATAAAGCAGTTTTAACATAGTTTCTTTTAATGGGGCATGGTATAGTCGGTACACCGTGATCTCCAAGTTTCTTTGGTATTCCACCCTTAAAAGTATAATTAGCAAGCATGGTGGAAATTTCAGTTTCCGGTATATTTCTTTTATTTGTAATAATATCTTTCATGTACTTAGCATAAGGATTGGTTTTGAGCCTATCAGTTAATCGCATACGCAAAAAGATAGGTCTAATCATTTCAGCAAAGCGCTCAAAATCCTCGTCATCCTTTTTCTTGGATGGTTTGGGAGGAAAAGGCATGGGTTTCTGAACCCAAGGCTCTCTTTCTTTACCATATTACCTAGCAACAAAGTCTTTCTTATCATAACATTGATTCTTTGATTGTGGGTTATCAAGATCAACAACAGGTTCAATTTCTACATCATTATCATTACTAGGTTGAGCATCATTATGAACATTATCATTAACATTACCACTAGTTTCAGGTTCATTACCAGATTGTGTTTCAGCATCATAAATAGAAATATCATTTGGATTCTCAGGTGTTTCAACAATAGGATCACTAGAAGCATGCAAAGTCCTATCATTTTTCTTTTTCTTCCTTTTAGTGAACAGGGTAGCTATTTCATTCAATTTAGTAAGATGTGCCACAACAGTTTCAGATTCATAACCATGAAAAGGATCATATTCAACCAAAGTAATTATATCAGGATCAACAGAGAATTCATAATCCTTATCAGTAACAAAGATAGATGAAGTAGCCAAAGCAGGGTCAGGTTCCATTCTATCATTTAGGGATTGCTTACTCCATTTAGCTAATAATTTTTTAAGTTCAGTTCTATTTCTGCAAGCTAAAATGGCTAAAGAAGCATCTTGATCAAATACATAACCCTTAGGAATAGCAAGTGGTTCTTCATCATCACTTTAATCAGTGTCATCAGATTCAATATTTTCAATTTCTCTAGCCCTAGCAAGTTGTTCATCAAGAAAAGCACTAAGTTGCACAGTAGTATCAGGCATAGAGGTAGTTTCATCATAAGTATCATGCATAGCAGAAGTGGCATCATCAGTAACATGCAACATATCAGAACGAATAGCAGAAGCAGGTGTAGGTGTCGCAAGCTTACTCAAAACAGAAGGTGAATCAAGTGCAGAGCTGGATGACAGTTCCTTACCTCCCCTTGTAGTTGAGGGATAGATCTTGGTTTTTGGATCTCTCAAGTTCTTCATAATGATAAGCAGATATATATCCCAAGTGACTCAAAGAATAGAGCTATGCTCCCCGGCAACGGCGCCAGAAATAGTCTTGATAACCCACAAGTATAGGGGATCGCAACCATTTTCGAGGGTAGAGTATTCAACCCAAATTTATTGATTCGACACAAGGGGAGCCAAAGAATATTCTCAAGTATTAGCAGCTGAGTTGTCAATTCAACCACACTTGGAAACTTAATATCTGCAGCAAAGTGTTTAGTAGAAAAATAATATGATAGTAGTGGTAACGGTAGCAAAAGGTAACAGTAGTAAAAGTAATGTTTTTTGGGTATTTTGTAGTGATGATTGTTGGAAATATGCCCTAGAGGCAATAATAAATTGATTATTATTATATTTCCTTATTCATGATAATCGTTTATTATCCATGCTATAATTGTATTGATAGGAAACTCAGATACATGTGTGGATACATAGACAACACCATGTCCCTAGTAAGCCTCTAGTTGACTAGCTCGTTGATCAATAGATGGTTACGGTTTCCTGACCATGGACATCGGATGTCGTTGATGACGGGATCACATCATTAGCAGAATGATGTGATGGACAAGACCCAATCCTAAGCATAGCACTAGATCGTGTAGTTCGTATGCTGAAGCTTTTTCTAATGTCAAGTATCATTTCCTTAGACCATGAGATTGTGCAACTCCCGGATATTGTAGGAGTGCTTTGGGTGTGCCAAACGTCACAACGTAACTGGGTGACTATAAAGGTGCACTACAGGTATCTCCGAAAGTGTCTGTTGGGTTGGCACGAATCAAGACTGGGATTTGTCACTCCGTGTAAACGGAAAGGTATCTCTGGGCCCACTCGGTAGGACATCATCATAATGTGCACAATGTGATCAAGGAGTTGATCACGGGATGATGTGTTACGGAACGAGTAAAGAGACTTGCCGGTAACGAGATTGAACAAGGTATCGGGATACCGACGATCGAATCTCAGGCGAGTATCATACCGATAGACAAAGGGAATTGTATACGGGATTGATTAAGTCCTTGACATCGTGGTTCATCCGATGAGATCATCGTGGAACATGTGGGAGCCAACATGGGTATCCAGATCCCGCTGTTGGTTATTGACCGGAGAACGTCTCGGTCATGTCTGCATGGTTCCCAAACCCGTAGGGTCTACACACTTAAGGTTCGATGACGCTAGGGTTATAAAGGAAGTTTGTATGTGGTTACCGAATGTTGTTCGGAGTCCCGGATGAGATCCCGGACGTCACGAGGAGTTCCGGAATGGTCCGGAGGTAAAGATTTATATATGGGAAGTCCTGTTTTGGTCACCGGAAGAGTTTCGGGGTTTATCGGTAACGTACCGGGACCACCGGGAGGGTCCCGGGGGTCCACCAAGTGGGGCCACCAACCCCAGAAGGTTGCGTGGGCCAAGAGTGGTGAGGGACCAGCCCCTTAGTGGGCTGGTGCGCCTCCCACCAAGGCCCAAGGCGCAGGGAGAGTGGGAGGGGGCAAACCCTAGGTCCAGATGGGCCTTAAGGCCCACCCTAGGGGCGCCTCCCCCTCTCCCCTCTCTTGGCCGCCACCCAATGCCCATCTAGGGCTGCCGCCCCCCCTAGGGGTGGGAACCCTAGAGGGGGCGCAGCCTCCTCCCCTTCCCCTATATATATGAGGCCTAGGGGCTGCCCATGACACACGCGATTCAATCTCGTTGGTGCAGCCCTGCGTCTCTTCTTCCTCCTCTTCTGCGGTGCTTGGCGAAGCCCTGCAGGATTGCCACGCTCCTCCATCATCACCACGCCGTTGTGCTGCTGCTGGATGGAGTCTTCCTCAACCTCTCCCTCTCTCCTTGCTGGATCAAGGCATGGGAGACGTCACCGGGATGTACGTGTGTTGAACGCGGAGGTGCCGTCCGTTCGGCACTTGGTCATCGGTGATTTGGATCACGACGAGTATGACTCCATCAACCCCGTTCACATGAACGCTTCCGCTTAGCGATCTACAAGGGTATGTAGATGCAACTCTCCTTCCCCTCGTTGCTGGTCTCTCCATAGATAGATCTTGGTGACACGTAGGAAAATTTTGAATTTCTGCTACGTTCCCCAACAGTGGCATCATGAGCTAGGTCTATTGCGTAGATTCTATGCACGAGTAGAACACAAAGTAGTTGTGGGCGTTGATTTTGTTCAATATGCTTGCCGTTACTAGTCTTATCTTGATTCGGCAGCATCGTGGGATGAAGCAGCCCGGACCGACCTTACACGTACTCTTACGTGAGACTGGTTCCACCGACTGACATGCACTAGTTGCATAAGGTGGCTAGCGGGTGTCTGTCTCTCCCACTTTAGTCGGATCGGATTCGATGAAAAGGGTCCTTATGAAGGGTAAATAGCAATTGGCATATCACGTTGTGGTCTTTGCGTAGGTAAGACACGTTCTTGCTAGAAACCCATAGCAGCCACGTAAAACATGCAAACAACAATTAGAGGACGTCTAACTTTTTTTGCAGGGTATGCTATGTGATGTGATATGGCCAAAGGATGTGATGAATGATATATGTGATGTATGAGATTGATCATGTTCTTGTAATAGGAATCACGACTTGCATGTCGATGAGTATGACAACCGGCAGGAGCCATAGGAGTTGTCTTAATTTATTTATGACCTGTGTGTCAACATAAACGTCATGTAATTACTTTACTTTATTGCTAACCGTTAGCTGTAGTAGTAGAAGTAATAGATGACGTGACAACTTCAAGAAGACACGATGATGGAGATCATGATGATGGAGATCATGGTGTCATGCCAGTGACGATGATGATCATGGAGCCCCGAAGATGGAGATCAAAAGGAGCAAAGTGATATTGGCCATATCATGTCACTATTTGATTGCATGTGATGTTTATCATGTTTATACATCTTATTTGCTTAGAACGACGGTAGTAAATAAGATGATCCCTCATTAAAAATTTCAAGAAAGTGTTCTCCCCTAACTGTGCACCGTTGCGAAAGTTCGTCGTTTCGAAGCACCACGTGATGATCGGGTGTGATAGATTCTAACGTTCACATACAACGGGTGTTGACGAGCCTAGCATGTACAGACATGGCCTCGGAACACATGCAAACACTTAGGTTGACTTGACGAGCCTAGCATGTACAGACATGGCCTCGGAACACAGAAGACCGAAAGGTCGAGCATGAGTCATATAGAAGATACGATCAACATGAAGATGTTCACCGATGTTGACTAGTCCGTCTCACATGATGATCGGACACGGCCTAGTTAACTCGGATCATGTGATCACTTAGATGACTAGAGGGATGTCTATCTGAGTGGGAGTTCATAAGATGAACTTAATTATCCTGAACATAGTCAAAAGGATTTTGCAAATTATGTCGTAGCTCACGCTATAGTTCTACTATTTAGATATGTTCCTAGAGAAAAATTAGTTGAAAGTTGATAGTAGCAATTATGCGGACTAGGTCCGTAAACTGAGGATTGTCCTCATTGCTTCATAGAAGGCTTATGTCCTTAATGCACCGCTCAGTGTGCTGAACCTCGAATGTCGTCTGTAGATGTTGCGAACATCTGACATACACGTTTTGATAACTACATGATAGTTCAGTTAAACGGTTTAGAGTTGAGGCACCAAAGACAGTTTTGAAACGTCGTGAAACATATGAGATGTTTTGCGGGCTGAAATTGGGATTTCAGGCTCGTGCCCACGTCAAGAGGTATAAGACCTCCGACGATTTTCTTAGCCTACAAACTAAGGAGAAAAGCTCAATTGTTGAGCTTGTGCTCAGATTGTCTAAGTACAACAATCATTTGAATCGGGTGGGAGTTGATCTTCCAGATGAGATAGTGATGTTTCTCCGAAGTCATTACCACCAAGCTGCTAGAACTTCATGATGAACTATAATATATCAGGGACATATATGATGATCCTTGAGATATTCACGATGTTTGACACCACAAAAGTAGAAATCAAGAAGGAGCATCAATTGTTGATGGTTGGTGAAACCACTAGTTTCAAGAAGGGCAAGGGCAAGAAGGGATACTTCATGAAACGGCAATTCAGCTACTGCTCTAGTGAAGAAACCCAAGGTTGAACCCAAACCCGAGACTAAGTGCTTCTGTAATAAGGGGAACAACCACTGGAGCAGAACTACCCTAGATACTTGGTAGATGAGAAGGCTGGCAAGGTCGATAGAAGTATATTGGATATACATTGTGTACTTTACTAGTACTCCTAGTAGCATCAGGGTATTAGATACCGGTTCGGTTGCTAAGTGTTAGTAACTCGAAATAAAAACTACGGAACAAACGGAGACTAGCTAAAGGTGAGATGACAATATGTGTTGGAAGTGTTTCCAAGCTTGATGTGATCAAGTATCGCGCGCTCCCTCTACCATCGAGATTGGTGTTTGTGTTGAGCATAGACATGATTGGATTATGTCTATCGCAATACGGTTATTCATTTAAGGAGAATAATGGTTACTCTATTTATTTGAATAATATCTTCAATGGTCTTACACCTAAAATGAATGGTTCATTGAATCTCGATCGTAGTGATACACATGTTCATGCCAAAAGATAGTAATGATAGTACCACCTACTTGTGGCACTGCCACGTAAGTCATATCGGTATAAAACGCATGAAGAAGCTCCATGTTGATGGATCTTTGGGCTCACTCATTTTTTGAGAAGTTTGAGACATGCGAACCATGTCTGTTGGTATATATGCATGAAGAGACTCCATGCAAATGGACCGTTTTGTACTCACTTGATTTTGAATCACTTGAGACATGCAAATCATACCACATGGGCAAGATGACTGAAAGCCTCGGTTTCAGTAAAATGGAACCAGAAAGCAACTTGTTGGAAGTAATACATTTTGATGTGTGCAGTCCAATGAGTGCTGAGGCGTGTAGTGGATATCGTTGTGTTCTTACTTCACAGATGATTTGAGTAGATGTTGAGTGTATTTACTTGATGAATCACGAGTCTGAATTATTGAAAGGTTCAAGTAATTTCAGGGTGAAGTTGAAAGATCGTCGTGACAAGAGGATAAAGTATCTATGATATGATCATAGAGATGAATATCTAAATTACGAGCTTGGCACAGAATTAAGACATTGTGGAAATTGTTTCACAACTAATACAGCCTGGAACACCATAGTGTGATGGTGTGTCCGAACATCATAACTGCACCCTATTGGATATGATGCATACCATGATGTCTCTTATCGAATTACCACAATAGTTTATGGGTTAGGCATTAGAGACAACCACATTCACTTTAAATAGGGCACCACGTAATTCCGATGAGGTGACACCGTATGAACTATGGTTTAGAGAAACCTAAGCTGTCATTTCTTAAAAGTTTGGGGCTGCGACGCTTATGTGAAAAAAGTTTCAGGCTGATAAGCTCGAACCCAAAGCGGATAAATGCATCTTCATAGGACACCCAAAACACTTGGGTATACCTCCTGTCTCAGATTTGAAAGCAATAAGGGATTGTTTCTAGAATCGGGTCCTTTCTCGAGGAAAATTTTCTCTCGAAAGAATTGAGTGGGAGGATGGTGGAAACTTGATGAGGTTATTGAACCATCTCTTCGACTAGTGTGTGGCAGGGCACAGGAAATTGTTCCTGTGGCACCTACACCAATTGAAGTGGAAGCTTATGATATTGATCACGAGACTTCGGATCAAGTCACTCCCACACCTCGTAGGATGACACGGATACGTAATCCTGTCTTGGAAGTCATGTTGCAAGACAACAATGAACCTACGAGCTATGGAGAAGCGATGGTGGGCCCGGATTCCGATAAATGGCTCGAGGCCATATAATCCGAGAAAGGATCCATGTATGAAAACAAAGTGTAGACTTTGGAAGAACTACTTGATGGTCGTAAGGCTGTTGAGTACAGATGGATTTTAAAAGGAAGACGGACAATGATGGTAAGTATCACCATTAAGAAAGCTCGACTTGTCGTTAAGATGTTTACCGACAAGTTCAAGGAGTTGACTACGATGAGACTTTCTCACCTGTAGCGATGCTAAAAGTCTGTTGGAATTATATTAGCAGTTACTGCACTATTTATGAAATCTTGCAGATAGGATGTCAAAACATTGTTTCCTCGACGATTTATGAGGAAAGGTTGTATGTGATACAACTGGAAGGTTTTGTCAATCCTGAAAGATGCTAATAAGTATGCAAAGCTCCAGCAATCCTTCTAAGGACTGGAGTAAGCATCTCGGAGTTGGAATGTATGCTTTGATGAGATGATCAAAGATTTGGGTGTATACAAAGTTTATGAGAAACTTGTATTTCCAAAGAAGTGAGTGGGAGCACTATAGAATTTCTGATGAATATATGTTGTTGACATATTGTTGATCAGAAATGACGTAGAATTTCTGGAAAGCATATAGGGTTATTTGGAAAGTGTTTTTCAATGGAAAGCCTGGATTAAGCTACTTGAACATTGAGCATCAAGATCTATAAAGGATAGATCAAAACGCTTAATGGTACTTTCAAATGAGCACATACCTTGACATGATCTTGAAGGTGTTCGAGATGGATCAGTCAAAGAAGGACTTCTTGCCTGAGTTGTAAGGTATGAAGTTAAGACTTAAAGCTCGACCACGGCAGAATAGAGAGAAAGGACGAAGGTCGTCTGCTATGCTTAAGACATAGGCTCTACAGTATGCTATGCTCTGTACCGCACCTGAAGTGTGCCTAGCCATGAGTCAGTCAAGGGGTACAAGAGTGATCCAAGAATGGATCACAGGACAGCGGTCAAAGTTATCCTTAGTAACTAGTGGACTAAGGAATTTTTCTCGATTATGGAGGTGGTAAAAGAGTTCGTCGTAAAGGGTTACGTCGATGCAAGCTTAACACCTATCCGGATAGCTCTGAGTAGAGATACCGGATACGTATAATGGAGAAACAATTTAGAATAGCTCCAAGTAGAACAGTTATTTGGAATAGCTCCAAATAGAACGTGGTAGCTACATCTAGGAGATGACATAGAGATTTGTAAAGCACACACGGATCTGAAAGGTTTAGACCCGTTGACTAAAACCTCTCTCACAAGCAACATGATCAAACACAGAACTCATTGAGTGCTAATCACATAGTGATGTGAACTAGACTCTTGGATGTTGGTTACATAGCGATGTGACCTGTGAGTGTTAATCACATGGCGATGTGAACTAGATTATTGACTCTAGTGCAAGTGGGAGACTGTTGGAAATATGCCCTAGAGGCAATAATAAATTGATTATTATTATATTTCCTTGTTCATGATAATCGTTTATTATCCATGCTATAATTGTATTGATAGGAAACTCAGATACATGTGTGGATACATAGACAACACCATGTCCCTAGTAAGCCTCTAGTTGACTAGCTCATTGATCAATAGATGGTTACGGTTTCCTGACCATGGACATCGGATGTCGTTGATGACGGGATCACATCATTAGCAGAATGATGTGATGGACAAGACCCAATCCTAAGCATAGCACTAGATCGTGTAGTTTGTATGCTGAAGCTTTTTCTAATGTCAAGTATCATTTCCTTAGACCATGAGATTGTGCAACTCCCGGATATTGTAGGAGTGCTTTGGGTGTGCCAAACGTCACAACGTAACTGGGTGACTATAAAGGTGCACTACAGGTATCTCCGAAAGTGTCTGTTGGGTTGGCACGAATCAAGACTAGGATTTGTCACTCCGTGTAAACGGAAAGGTATCTCTGGGCCCACTCGGTAGGACATCATCATAATGTGCACAATGTGATCAAGGAGTTGATCACGGGATGATGTGTTACGGAACGAGTAAAGAGACTTGCCGGTAACGAGATTGAACAAGGTATCGGGATACCGATGATCGAATCTCGGGCGAGTATCGTACCGATAGACAAAGGGAATTGTATACGGGATTGATTAAGTCCTTGACATCGTGGTTCATCCGATGAGATCATCGTGGAACATGTGGGAGCCAACATGGGTATCCAGATCCCGCTGTTGGTTATTGACCGGAGAACGTCTCGGTCATGTCTGCATGGTTCCCGAACCCGTAGGGTCTACACACTTAAGGTTCGATGACGCTGGGGTTATAAAGGAAGTTTGTATGTGGTTAGCGAATGTTGTTCGGAGTCCCGGATGAGATCCCGGACGTCACGAGGAGTTCCAGAATGGTCCAGAGGTAAAGATTTATATATGGGAAGTCCTGTTTTGGTCACCGGAAGAGTTTCGGGGTTTATCGGTAACGTACCGGGACCACCGGGAGGGTCCCGGGGGTCCACCAAGTGGGGCCACCAACCCCAGAAGGTTGCGTGGGCCAAGAGTGGTGAGGGACCAGCCCCTTAGTGGGCTGGTGCGCCTCCCACCAAGGCCCAAGGCGCAGGGAGAGTGGGAGGGGGCAAACCCTAGGTCCAGATGGGCCTTAAGGCCCACCCTAGGGGCGCCTCCCCCTCTCCCCTCTCTTGGCCGCCACCCAATGCCCATCTAGGGCTGCCGCCCCCCCTAGGGGTGGGAACCCTAGAGGGGGCGCAGCCTCCTCCCCTTCCCCTATATATATATGAGGCCTAGGGGCTGCCCATGACACACACGATTCAATCTCGTTGGTGCAGCCCTGCGTCTCTTCTTCCTCCTCTTCTGCGGTGCTTGGCGAAGCCCTGCAGGATTGCCACGCTCCTCCATCATCACCACGCCATTGTGCTGCTGCTGGATGGAGTCTTCCTCAACCTCTCCCTCTCTCCTTGCTGGATCAAGGCGTGGGAGACGTCACCGGGCTGTACGTGTGTTGAACGCGGAGGTGTCGTCCGTTCGGCACTTGGTCATCGGTGATTTGGAGCACGACGAGTACGACTCCATCAACCCCGTTCACATGAACGCTTCCGCTTAGCAATCTACAAGGGTATGTAGATGCAACTCTCCTTCCCCTCGTTGCTGGTCTCTCCATAGATAGATCTTGGTGACACGTAGGAAAATTTTGAATTTCTGCTACGTTCCCCAACAATGATAGCAATAGCAACGGAAAAGTAAATAAGCGAAGCACAATATATGGAAAGCTCGTAGGCAATGGATCGATGATGGAGAATTATGCCGGATGCGGTTCATCATGTAACATTCATAACCTAGGGCGACACAGAACTAGCTCCAGTTCATTGATATAATGTAGGCATGTATTCCGAATATAGTCATACGTGCTTATGGAAAAGAACTTGCATGACATCTTTTGTCCTACCCTCCCATGGCAGCGGGGTCCTTACGGAAACTAAGGGATATTAAGGCCTCCTTTTAATAGAGTACCGGACCAAAGCATTAACACATAGTGAATACATGAACTCTTCAAACTACGGTCATCACCGGTAAGTATCCCGATTATTGTCACTTCGGGGTTAACAGATCATAACACATAATAGGTGACTATAGACTTGCAAGATAGGATCAAGAACACTCATATATTTATGAAACATAATAGGTTCAGATCTGAAATCAAGGCACTCGGGCCCTAGTGACAAGCATTAAGCATAGCAAAGTCATAGCAACATCAATCTCAGAACATAGTGGACACTAGGGATCAAACCCTAACAAAACTAACTCGATTACATGATAGATCCCATCCAACCCATCACCATCCAGCAAACCCTAACAAAACTAACTCGATTACATTACTCACACATGGCGGTGAGCATCATGAAATTGGTGATGGAGGATGGTTGATGATGACGATGGCGACGGATTCCCCTCTCCGGAGCCCCGAACGGACTCCAAATCAGCCCTCCCGAGAGGTTTTAGGGCTTGGCGGCGGCTCCATATCGTAAAACGCGATGATTTCTTCTCTCTGAATTTTTTCTCATCGAAAGTCAATATATGGAGGTGGAGGTGGAGTTGGAGACGCAACAGGGGGCCCACGAGGTAGGGGGCACGCACCCCACCCTCGTGGAGAGACGGTGGGCCCCCTGGCCTTCATCTTTGGCAGGTATTTTTCTTATTTTCTGAAAAGTGTCTCCATGAAGTTTCAGGTCATTCCGAGAACGTTTGCTCCTGCACATAAATAACACCATGGTAATTCTGCTGAAAACATCATCAATCCGGGTTAGTTCCATTCAAATCATGCAAGTTAGAGTCCAAAACAAGGGCACAAGTGTTTGGAAAAGTATATACGTTGGAGACGTATCAGCTACCTCTTGAGCACTGCGTTGGTTTTCCCCGAAGAGGAAGGGATGATGCAGCAAAGTAGCGTAAGTATTTCCCTCAGTTTTATAGAACCAAGGTATCAATCCAGTAGGAGGCTACGCGCGAGTCCCTCGCACCTGCACAAAACAAATAAATACTCGCAACCAACGCAAATAGGGGTTGTGAATCCCTATAGGGCCACTTACGAGAGTGAGATCTGATAGATATGATAAGATAATATTTTTGGTATTTTTATGATAAAAGCCGCAAAGTAAAATAAAGGCAAAGTAAATAGCAGAGGAAATAACTAAGTAGTAGGAGATCAATATGATAAAGATAGACCCGGGGGCCATAGGTTTCACTAGTGGCTTCTCATGAGAGCATAAGTATTCTACGGTGGGTGAACAAATTACTGTTGAGCAATTGACAGAATTGAGCATAGTTATGAGAATATCTAGGTATGATCATGTATATATGCATCACGTCCGAGAAAAGTAGACCGACTCCTGCCTGCATCTACTACTATTACTCCACTCATCGACCGCTACCCAGCATGCATCTAGAGTAGTAAGTTAAAAATAGAGTAACACCTTAAGCAAGATGACATGATGTAGAGGGATAGACTCATGCAATATGAAGAAAACCCCATCTTGTTATCCTCGATGGCAAAAATACAATACGTGCCTTGCTGCCCTTACTGTCACCGGGAAAGGACACCGCAAGATTGAACCCAAAGCTAAGCACTTCTCCCATTGCAAGAAAGATCAATCTAGTAGGCCAAACCAAACTGATAATTCGAAGAGACTTGCAAAGATAACCAATCATACATAAAATAATTTAGAGAAGATTCAAATATTATTCATAGATAGACTTGATCATAAACCCACAATTCATCTGTCTCAACAAACACACCACAAAAAGAAGATTACATCGAATAGTTCTCCACAAGAGAGGGGGAGAACATTGTATTGAGATCCAAAAAGAGAGAAGAAGCCATCTAGCTACTAACTATGGACCCGTAGGTCTTAGGTAAACTACTCACACTTCATCGGAGAGACTATGGTGTTGATGTAGAAGCCCTCTATGATCGATGCCCCCTCCGGCGGAGCTCCAGAACAGGCCCCAAGATGGGATCTCGTGGATACAGAAAGTTATGTCGGTGGAATTAGGTTTTTGGCTCCGTATCTGATCATTTGGGGGTACGTGGATATATATAGGAGGAAGGAGTATGTCGGTGGAGCAACAGGGGGCCCACGAGGGTGGAGGGCGTGCCCCCTACCTCGTGGCCTCCTGTTCTATTTCTTGACGTAGGGTCCAAGTCTCCCTGGTCTTGTTCGGTGAAAAAATCACGTTCCCGAAGGTTTCATTCCGTTTGGACTCTGTTTGATATTCCTTTTCTTCGAAACCCTAAAATAGGCAAAAACAGCAATTCTGGGCTGGGCCTCCGGTTAATAGGTTAGTCCCAAAAATAATATAAAAGTGGATAATAAAGCCCAATAATGTCCAAAACAGTAGATAATATAGCATGGAGCAATCAAAAATTATAGATACGTTGGAGACGTATCAAGTTCCAATCAGGTGGTTGAACAATAGGTGCAGAAATTAAGGCTTTCTTGAGTGTTTCGAAGGCTTCTAAATAATCATCATCAAAAACAAAAGGAACGTCCTTTTGCAAAAGATTTGTAAGGGGCCTAGAAATTTTAGAAAAGTCTTTGATAAATCTCCTATAGAAACCAGCATGACCTAGGAAACTACAAATACCTTTGATATCTTTAGGACATGGCATTTTCTCAATTGCATCAACCTTGGCTTTGTCCACCTCAATACCTCTTTCAGAAATTTTATGGCCCAAAACATTACCTTCATTAACCATAAAGTCGCACTTCTCCCAATTCAAGACAAGATTTGTTAGCTCACATCTCTGCAAAACTCGATCAAGATTGCTTAAACAATCATCAAAAGACTTCCCATAAATAGAAAAGCCATCCACGAAAAAACTCAACAATCTTTTCACAAAAGTCAGAGAATATAGCAGTGATACATCTTTGAAAGGTAGCAGGTGCATTACATAAACCAAAAGGCATACGTCTATAAGCATAAGTTCCAAAGGGACAAGTAAAGGTGGTCTTTTCTTGATCAGGTTGAGAAACATGTATTTGTAAAAAAAACAAAACATCCATCAAGGAAGCAAAAATGTGTGTGCTTAGATAATCTTTCTAGCATTTGATCAATAAAAGGAAGAGGGTAATAATATTTTCTAGTTGCTTTGTTTAATTTTCTAAAATCAATTACCATTCTATAGCATGTAACAATTCTTTGTGGAATAAGTTCATTCTTATCATCGGGAACAACAGTAATACCTCCTTTCCTAGGGACACAATGAACAGGACTTACCCATCTACTATCAGCTATAGGATAGATTATACCTGCTTTCAAAAGTTTTAATATTTCCTTTCTTACCACTTCTTTCATCTTCGGATTTAACCGACGTTGGTGATCAACAACGGGTTTAGCATCAGGTTCCATATTAATCTTGTGCTGACATAGAGTGGGACTAATGCCCTTTAAATCATCAAGAGTATATCCAATAGCAGCTCGGTGCTTCCTTAGAACTTTCAATAATCTTTATTCTTCATGTTCTGAAAGATTAGCACTAATAATAACAGGATATATCTTCTTCTCATCAAGATAAGCATATTTCAAAGTGTCTTGCAATTGTTTTAATTCAAACACAGGATCACCTTTAGGTGGAGGAGGACCTCCTAGAGTTTCAATAGGCAAATTGTTTTTAAGCAGAGGACGTTGTTCAAAGAAAATCTTATCTATTTCATTGCTTTCATGCATATGTAAATCATTTTCATGGTCTGGCAGATATTGTTCTAGTGGATCAGTAGGAGGCACAACAATAGAAGCAAGACCAATTATTTCATACTTACTAGGCAATTCTTTCTTATGAGGTTTTCTACTAAACTTGTAAAAATTAAACTCATGAGACTCATCACCAAAGCTAACACTGACAGTTTGTTTCTCACAATCTATTTTAGCATTAACGGTGTTCAAGAAAGGTCTATGATACGTCACCAATGTATCTATAATTTATGAAGTACTCACGCCATTATATTATCATTCTTGGATGTTTTACAATCATTTTATAGCAACTTTATATCATTTTTTGGGACTAACCTATTGACCCAGTGCCCAGTGCCAGATGTTGTTTTTTGCTTGTTTTTTTACATCACAGGAAATCAGTATCAAATGGAGTCGAAACACCGCAAATTTTTTTGTGGATTTTTTATGGACCAGGCTTGTGGGTCCCTCGTGGCACCTCTTGACCTAATACCACATCTGTAAATTCCCAAATATTCCCAATACATCAGAGATCCAGCCAAAATACTTTTTTCGCCGCCGCAAGTTTCTATTCTTCCGAGATCCCATCTGGAGGCCTTCTCTGGTACTCTGCTGGAGGGGGAATCGATCACTGAGGGCCTCTACATCAACCTTGCTGCCCTTCCAATGATGTGTGAGTAGTTTACCACAGACCTATGGGTCGATAGGTAGTAGCTATATGCAGGGCCGGTCCTGAGATTTTGGGGCCCCGAGACGAAATTAAAACTCGGGGCCCTTAATGTGGACATCATAATAACCACAATGAATATACATATATATAAAATATTATCCATAACACTTAAATGAATCCAAAATCATTATGCAAATGAAATAATGTATACATATTACCTTCAAAAAATTCTTCTGACATTGCTCGATGCAAAGTCATTTATGACGGGGTTGATGTCAATCTCATCCAATAATTGTTTTTCTTGATGCATAATATAGCCAACCATTTAACCTCCTTGTTTTCTCACAAAGCAAGTTAAGTTTACACAAATATTTTACAATGGCTATTATTCTCAACAAAACTTTCTAACACGTTCTTTCTCCTTTGTTATTTGATGCCGCAATTCCTTGTCAATAGTTTCCTCTTTCCTTAGTCTCGTCCTCAATTCATTCTACTTGTTCATTTATTAATATGTTCGGCAGCATTTTCATGTTCTTTAAGCTTCTCACTAATATGCCTCCAATGTACTAATCCATCATGTGCTAAGGAACACCGAATCCTACTAGTGGTATAATTGAAGATCTTACAACAGAAGTAAAACAACTTTGTCAACGTCTTTTGAATAAACTAGCCACTTCCAATCATGTTGCTCTCTATTGCTTAATTTTCTATGATAACGAGAATATAAAAATTGTCTTCCTGCTTCATCTACATGGTATTCCATTGTTCCTTTCTCATCGGCTTTTTCTCAACTAAGATGTCTCTTGCTTTATTATCAAAGATCATCCTAATTTCTTGAATCAGAAATTTGACGTGTATGAACAGGTTGTTCATCAAACTACCAGATTGTGCATGTGCATCCAATGAGACAACATGATATACCTAATGGCCCCCCTGGATTTGTAATCAGCGGCGGACTAGATTAGTTGTGTTCCTAACTGCCTATACAGAATTACAGATGGGGGCTCTAGGAACTGAAATCAGAGGTGAATTAGGAAGAAAATTACCAGCACACTCAGGAGGGAGGCGGCGTCACGGGCAGTACCAGTACGAACGTCGGGCGTCGGCGGCTAGGGCTCGAATAGCTGCGTCCGCGGCCTGTGTGATGCCGTGATTGAATAGGAAGGGCTTGCCTCGATTGCTCCTCCTTTTTTTGCGTGATGGACTCGGTCGAGGCTCGCTGCGTCGATCGTGAGGGAAGTGGGATTGGGTGTTCGGCCTGCTGCTTGCTGCGCTCGCGCGTCTGCATGAAAGTCTAATGCCCAGTTTGATTTTTTTTCCTGACAGAGGCCACATTTACGCATGCCTAGTTGTTGCAGGCCTGGGTGGGGGCCCCTCGATTTTGGGGGCCCGGGGCAGCCGCCCCCTTTGCCCCCCCTCAGGGCCGGCCCTGGCTATATGGCTTCTTCTCTCTCTTTGATCTTCAACACAATATTCTCCTCGATGTTCTTGGAGATCTATTCGATGTAATCTTCTTGGGCGGTGTATTTATTGGGATCCGATGAATTGTGGGTTTATGATAAGATTATTCATGAATATTATTTGAGTCTTTTCAGAATTCTTATATGCATGATTATTATAACTTTTTATTTCTCTCTGATCTGTCCGTTTAGTTTGGCCAACTAGATCTATTTAACTTGCACTGGGAGAGGTGCTTTGTAATGGGTTCAATCTTGCGGTGCTCAAACCCACAGAAGGGGACCTGACATGTATTTTTTTCATTACGGGTAAACGACGGTGTTTATTCATATTGGTTGGATTTACTTTGTCTACATCATGTCATCTTGCTTAAGGCGTTACTCCATTTTTTATGAATTTAATACTCTAGATGCATGCTGGATAGCGGTCGATGTGTGGAGCAATAGTAATAGATGAAGTCAGGAGTCGGTCTACTTGTCTCGGACGTGATGCCTATATACATGATCGTTGCCATGGATATCGTCATAACTATGCGCTTTTCTATCAATTACCCAACAGTAATTTGTTTACCCACCGTATGCTCTTTGTTCGAGAGAGAAGTCTCTAGTGAAAACTATGCCCCCCAAGTCTATCTTTGATCATGTTATTTTCATATCTATAAAACCAAAAACACAAAATAGCTTGCTACAATTTATTTACCTTTATTTTGTTTTGCACTTTTATTTATCTTTTATACCTATTTCTATCAGATCTCATCCTTTGCAAGAAACCGTGAAGGGATTGACAACCCCTTTATCGCGTTGAGTGCAAGTATATTTGTTTGTTTGTGTAACATCCCAAGTTTTCAATTTGGAATGTTATACATAGATCATTCATGCATATCATATTTTACTGCATTTCGTTTCGTGATCCTCGAAATCCTAAGCAACTCAAGGACCCTCAGAGAGAGTTGGAGATTTCCCTGTTTTCATATTTGGGTTTTACCAAATATCGAAACGAGGATTTTTGGTTTTAGTTATTTTTCTCTCCGAAAATATTTCATGTTAAAATATATGAGAGGAGATAATATGACTTCTCCAAAATAAATGAAATATTGGAGGAAAAATATTAGAATCATTTATTTGATTTTATTTGGAATTTATTCGCATTAGAAAAATTGCATGTTTTCAAAATTGCACTTTAGGGCCAAGAAAATGTTCATCTTGTTCTAAATATTTTATTTAGATGGTGAAAATTTATTTTGGCATTTTTAGTTTTTTATTTTATTTTCTAGGATTTATTTTCTGTTCGGCGGAATTATTAAAAAAAACTTCCAGCGCCCGACCGGGCCGAAGCCCAGCCGAGCCAGGCCGGCCCAGCCCCGCGCCACCGCCTTCCCCGTCCCGTGCCTCCGCCGGACTCGGAGGAGTCCGAGCCGCCGCCGCCGCCTCGACCCCCTCCCCAAGTCGGAGCCGCCACCGCCTCCCCCCTTTAAAAACCCACCCCCCCCCCCCCCCGCCCCCTGGAGCCCCAAGTCGCCGTCGCCGCAGCCCTCGCCAGCCCCGCGCCGCCGCCTGCTGCCGCCCGCGTCGCCGAGCCGCCTCGCCGCCCCACAAGCCCGCCGCCCGGGCCCCGCCTCACCGGAGTTGCCTCGCCGGAGAGGTAACGGGTCGATCCGCCGTGCCAGTTTTTTTCCAAAGAAAACTGATTCTGTTTTTTTTAAACCCTAGTCGTTTTTTCGGTTCGCCGGTTTTTCTTTTCGGTTTTCTTTTTAGCGGACGTTCGTTTTAACGAACGGTTTTCGCCTGTTAGCTACAGATAATGAACGCTCGTTCGTTAGGCTGTTCATCAGTTTTCTTTTATCGGATTAATCCGCGATTATTTCTGATCGCGATTTCTTATCCGATTTTTGTTCTAGTTTATCTTTTCGCTCGTTAGTCGGAATCAGGCGATTCAAGCGCCTAGATCTTCGTCTCGAGACCCTCTTTTCGTTTAACCAACTTGCACAAGTTTTTGCTACTGTAAAATTTGACCTAGGTTCAGATTAGTAAACGGATCTTGTTTCTTTCACTGTTTGAGTTTCGTTGCTCCGTTTGATTTGATTCTTTTTGCAAACCGGAGTTCTTAAGTTGAACTTTCTGGTTAGATCTTCTTATTTGAGGTTTACCCGTGTTTTCTTTGCTTGATTGCTTATGTATGCTATTGTTTGTTTGCGATAGAATTCCCAGAGTGCGAAGCGTGTTATTTGGAGTCTCTAGGTTACGCGGATCGTCAGCAAGGCAAGTAACACATTGATCATACTCTTTTCATACCAGTTTTTATGCATTAGTTTCAACCCTCAAACATTGCATGGTTAGGATGTCATTAACATGTGGGTTGGGAAGTAGTTGATGAGGTAGAACCTATTACCTTGTTATATTGAAACCCTTGGGAATTACTCTTACGCGTTGCTTATATTGCTATGCTATGCTCGTAGATGAGGTTTGGGTGAGTGAAATCCATGACAGATGTGAGATTGTTAATTAATGGTTCAACTTAAGGTGGCAACTTGAATTTACATCTGGGTGGATTGAGGCACCTGGAGTACCCAGTGTTGCTTGTATTTTTGGAAATCCCGGGGTTCCGTGCGATTTTCGTATAGACCGCCACCCAGGCTCAAAGGGAACTGAGATGATTCATGCTAGAAACTTCCGTGTGCAGCCACAAGCTATTATGGGCTCTAGCATAGTTGAGTAAGTTACGTGAAGCTCTTGAAGAGGTGGATCAGCAGGTAGTGGGTTTGTAGGTTTGGTATGGTCTGCCCGGAGTAGAGAGTTAATGTTTTTGAAAGACTATGTCTCGGTCGTCCGTTTCTCAAACACTCTGTAGTGCGAGAAAACCTACGGAGGAGATCGAGTCTTGTGGGGAAAAGTACGCAAACCTCTGCAAAGTGTATAAACTAATCATGGTTAGCCATATCCCCGGTTATGGACAATCTTGAGTATCTAGTACTTGGAGTATCTTAAGTATCTCATCACTCTTAATTAATATTGTTGGGTTGTTAATTACTTTTAATTGGGATTGAGTTGGAGGAACCTTATCAATGATGTTTCAACCACCATGATAGTTAAATTAAAATCTATTCCTTTATTGTAGGGAAAAATTGGCTTTTCGCAAAAACTATAACCATAGAGCTTTCCACCAGCCAAATATGCATGTAGTGATAGCATTATTCTATTCTTGCTCTACTGTGTTATTTTGCCAGCATATTCCATGTGCTGACCCGTTTTCGGGCTGCAGCGTATTATGTTGCAGACTTTTTAGACAAGGAGTAAGGTTCGTTAGGTCGTTGACGTGCAGCTCAGCTATGCCGTTGGAGTTGATGGACTCGCTTTATCTTCCAAGCCTTCCGCTGTTATCGTATTAGATGGTCTTAAGCCATATTTATTGTGATAAGTTCTCTTTAGAGACATTCGATGTAATAAGTGTGTGATTGCTACTCTGTTATAAATCCTTCGAGTACTGTGTGTGTCAGCATTACCGATCCAGGGATGACACGGAAGCACAGAGACTTGACCGTTTGAGGTCGGGTCGCTACAAAGATGGTATCAGAGCACATGCTGAGTGTAGGACACGACCACTAAGCTAAAACCATAGGTCAATCTTCTCTACCCATTTCTGACTTCTTTCCATTTTCTACTCTTTAGGATGGCGGAGATGAAGAACAAGTTTGCACAACCGGATGAAGAAGCACCTTTTGGACGACACTTGAAGGAAGTCACTAGGTACCTGAACATAGGAATACCAAGCTTCACCGGGACCTACAATGCCACTTTACCAGAAGAGGAGCGCTGGATGATTCAAGTACAAGTTCCAGGAAGGACCTTCACACCAGTCACCAAACCCATCGAGTTCTCCTTCGACGCACCAACCTGGAGTTTAGGAAAGAGTATGGCAGCTCACATCACCATGGGACGCATTGGAGAAGTATATCACAAGGATCTTAAGGACACCATCTACCAGATATGTGGGCGCCGAGACGAGCAATGCGAGATGATCAGCACCAGGAAGGATAGATCAATTGCAGCTTTCATCTAGGAGTTAAACCAACACATTCGACGTCAGGAGAATCAGATGTGCGCAGACATGATAGATTTGAAGAAGGCGAAGACAAGGATCATCGAGCTGGAAGAAGAACTTAAGTCTACACGCGATGGATATGAGGAGGAAATTGCGACACTACTGGAGAAGAATGATGACCTGATTAAGAAGATCAGAATATTTATGGGAGACCCCACACCAGTATAAGAAGATGAAGAACCCAAGGAGATTCGTCCGGAGGACTACATCATCATCGACGACACCGACTCCGACCCTAGTGATGATGACTTTGAAGACGAAGCTGGAGCAGACATCATGGAGTCTTCCACCGATCAAAATTTCTAGATGACCACCAAATATTAGTAGTATCCCCCATGTATTTAGTAGTAGTTGAGCACTTTTTCGATAGTTCTAGACCATTTGTATGCCCTTGCCTGATTGATTGAGTGAAATGATTGTGTTTGTCTCATGTGCATATGGGTAGTGCTTTCTCATTAGACCCCTTTTCTATTCTGATCTCTTCCCTCTAAACCCATCAGATGCCTCCGAGACGTGACACCAGATTTGCATTCCCACCCGAGCTCACTCAGTTGATCCAGCAGCAGAATACCATGATGCAGTTGTTAGTTCAGAACCAGGGCAACAACAACAACAACAATCCACCACCGCAACCACCACCAGTTGACAACTTAGCCCGTTTTCTGAGGTTGCAACCGCCGGTGTTTTCTAGTAGTACCGAGCCTATAGTAGCAGATGATTGGCTCGGCAGGATTGGAAGGGAGTTAACCACTGCAGGATGCACTGATGCTGAGAAGGTGTGTTTTGCCGCACATCAGTTGGATGGACCAACAACATCATGGTGGGATAATTACACTGTCACCTACCCTATAGCCACAGTGACATGGGACCAATTTCAGCAAGCTTTCCGCACAGCCCATGTCTCAACTGGAGCCATGAATTTGAAGGAGCGTGAGTTTCGCAACTTACGCCAGGGGAACCGTACTGTGGCTTAGTATGTGGATGAGTTTAGCAAGTTATCTCGCTATGCCCCTGATGATGTGGCCACAGATGCCGTGAAGCAGGAGAAGTTTATGGAAGGGCTGAATGATGAGATGAGTATGCAGTTGATGGTAGCAACCTTCAACAACTACCAGGAGTTGGTAGATAAGGCTCTTATGATTGAAGGGAAGCAGCAGCAGATTGAGAGCCGAAAGAGGAAGTATGGACAAGGGAGGTATAACTCAGGAGCTCAGCAGAAGCCTCGCCTAACCCCGAATTCAGGAGGACTTGTTCATAACCATGGAGGTCATAACCACATCGGAGGAGGATCGCATAAACACAATGGTTCTAAAAATGGGAATGGGAACGGAGCCAACAACAATCAGAACCGCCCCAACCCAACCACACCCGCCAAAAGAGACCTAAGTCACGTTACTTGCTTTAAGTGCGGGAAGACTGGACATTATGTCACGGAGTGCCCTGAAGGAAAGAATGGAAACGGAAATGGAAGCGCTGGGAAGAAGCCCAATCCATTCAACAAAGGACAAGTGAACCACGTTAACATGGAGGAGGTTGAAGAGCAGCCAGACACGGTTATAGGTAAGTTTTTGGTTAAGTCATTTACCGCTCTTCTTCTTTTTGATACTGGTGCATCGCATTCATACATATCAAGGGAATTCGTGGATAAGTTTAAACTACCAACCCAAACCCTTATGACCCCTCTCTTAGTGAGTTCACCCGGAGCAGAATATATGGCTAGCCGATGGTGCGACCATATACCCTTAATCATTGGTAACCATGTTTTTCCGTCTGACCTATTTATCTTGGAGTCACAAGGATTGGATGTGATATTAGGTATGGACTGGATGTCAAGGTATGGAGGAAGTATTGGCTGTGCTAGTAAGTCGATTTATCTCACCACCCCGGAGGAAAAAAGAATTAAGTATGTATCTAGGCATGTGCCTAGGAGGAGCCAAGTGAATACCCTCACGGAGTTGTTCAGGAGGAAGTGCCTGTAGTGAGGGATTACCCGGATATTTTTCCAGAGGAGTTACCAGGCATGCCACCGGATCGAGACATCGAGTTTTTGATAGAGCTACTGCCAGGTACCGGGCCAATATCCAAGGGACCCTATCGGATGCCCGCAAATGATCTGGAGGAGATTAAGAAACAGATCAAAGGAGTTATTGGAGAAAGGTTACATTCGAAGGAGTTCATCACCATGGGGAGCCCCAGTGCTTTTGGTTGGGAAGAAGGATAAATCCCTAAGAATGGTTGTTGATTATCGGGCTTTGAATGAAGTAACGATTAAGAAGGAGTACCCACTACCGATGATCAATGATCTGTTTGATCAGCTGCAAGGAGCTAAGGTGTTTTCGAAGATCGATTTGTGATCGGGATACCATCAGTTGAAGATTCGAGAGAAAGATATACCAAAGACAGCATTCACCACGCGTTACGGAGTATATGAGTATACGGTCATGTCATTTGGACAGACTAACTCCCCTGTCTATTTCATGAGCATGATGAACAAGGTATTCATGGAATATTTGGACAAGTTTGTTGTGGTGTTTATTGATGATATTATGGTATACTCGAAGAATGAAGAGGAGCACAAGGAGCATTGCGATTAGTTCTCGAGAAACTCAGGGAACACCAGTTGTATGCCAAGTTCAGCAAATGCGAGTTCTGTTTGAAGGAAGTCGGATTCCTTGGACATGTTATATCAGGAGAAGGTATAGCAGTAGACCCCAGCAAGGTTCAGTCAGTCACTAAATGGTTGGCACCCACTTCAGTTAGCGAGATCCGCAGTTTTCTTGGACTCGCAGGATACTATCGGAGATTCATCGAGAATTTTTCCAAGATTGCAAAGCCAATGACTGAATTATTGAAGAAGGATACTAAGTTTAAATGGATAGAAGATTGCGAGGTAAGTTTCCAGGAGTTGAAGAAACATTTGACTACAACCCTAGTGCTGACACTGCCAGATATACATAAGGATTTCCAAGTGTATTGCGACGCCTCTCGCTTAGGACTTGGAAGTGTGCTTATGTAGGACGCAAGAGTTGTTTCGTATGCCTCACGGCAACTAAAACCTCACGAGTTGAACTATGCCGCTCATGATTTGGAGCTAGCAGCAGTAGTTCATGCATTGAAGACTTGGAGACATTACCTTATTGGAAACTGTTGTGATGTGTACACGGATCATAAGAGTTTGAAGTACATCTTCATGCAGAAGGAGCTGAATCTTAGGCAGAGGAGATGGTTGGAGCTTATAAAAGATTACGACATGAAGCTGCACTATCATCCAGGAAAGGCCAATGTCGTAGCAGACGCCTTGAGCCAAAAGAGTTATGCTAATATCCTAGAGAGTATGGGACTGCCAAAGGAGTTAGCAGAGGATATCATGGAACTTCGATTAGAGATTGTTCCTGGAGGTTTTGTTGCAATAATGGAAGTTCAGTCGACGCTATTGGGTAAGATTCGGGAAGCTCAGAAGGATGACAAAGAGATTGGCGAGATAAAGGAGAAGATGAGCAAAGGAAAGGCCAAAGGTTTTCGTGAGGATGAGCACGATACCTTATGGTTTGAGGACCGGATATACGTGCCCAATGACCCAGAGATCAGGAAGTTAATACTTTAGGAGGCTCATGACTCACCATACTCGATACACCCTGGAAACACCAAGAAGTATTTGGATTTTAAGAAACGTTTCTGGTGGACAGGGATGAAGAAGGATATTGCCGAGTATGTAGCTGTATGCGATGTATGCCAGAGAGTGAAGGCAGAGCATCAAAAGCCAGCAGGATTGTTACACCTATGCCAATACCCGAATGGAAGTGGGATAAACTTGGCATGGACTTTATCACCGGATTGCCCAGGACCAAATCAGGATATGATTCCATATGGGTAGTAGTTGATCGCTTGACCAAAGTGGCTCACTTTATCCCAGTGAAAACCACTTATACAAGTGCGAAGTTGGCCAAGATATATATGTCTAGGATTGTATGTCTGCATGGAGTTCCGAGGACCATCGTATCAGATAGAGGAACACAGTTTACCTCAAAGTTTTGGCATCAGTTACACCAGACTTTGGGTATGAGATTGGAGTTCAGTACAGCATTTCACCCGCAGACGGATGGACAGACCAAGAGAGTCAACCAGATTCTGGAAGATATGTTGAGAGCCTGTGCGCTAGATTATGGATCTAGTTGGGATGACAATTTGCCTTACGCGGAGTTCTCATACAAAAATAGCTACCAAGCCAGTTTGAAGATGGCACCGTTAGAAGCCCTATATGGACAAAGGTGCAGAACGCCATTGATGTGGGATGAAGTAAGAGACCGACAGTTGTTTGGACCGGACTTGATCGAAGAGTCTGAAGAGAAAGTTAAGCTGATTCGTGATAGACTGAAGATTGCCCAGTCCAGGAAGAAGAGTTATGCAGACTCGAAACGCAAGGAGGTAACCTATGAAATTGGAGAGGGAGCATATCTGCGAGTATCACCCTTGCGAGGAGTGAAGCGTTTTGGAGTTAAGGGAAAGTTAGCCCCGAGATTTGTAGGACCATATCAAATTATGGAACGGATGGGTGAAGTTGCCTACAAGTTGGAGTTACCTGAAGGACTGTCAGGAGTTCATGATGTGTTTCACGTTTCATAGTTGAAGAAGTGTCATGCTGAGATGGCCGAAATACCGTTAAGAGATACGGTACCCTTGGAGGCGATTCAGTTGGACAGTGATTTGACTTATGAGGAAAAGCCAGTTAAGATTCTTGAGTTTGCCAGCCGAGTCACCCGCAGCAAGGTTATCAAGTTTTGCAAAGTTCAGTGGAGTCACCATACCGAGGATGAAGCCACCTGGGAACGAGAGGATGATCTACGCAAAGACCACCCACACCTATTTTCTAGCCAACCGAATCTCGAGGGCGAGATTCATCTTAAGGGGGGTAGGTTTGTAACATCCCGAATTTTCAATTTGGAATGTTAAACATAGATCATTCATGCATATCATATTTTACTGCATTTCGTTTCGTGATCCTCGAAATCCTAAGCAACTTAAGGACCCTCAGAGAGAGTTGGGGATTTCCCTGTTTTCATTTGGGTTTTACCAAATATCAAAACGAGGATTTTTGGTTTTAATTATTTTTCTCTCCAAAAATATTTCATGTTAAAATATATGAGTGGAGATAATATGACTTCTCCAAAATAAATAAAATATTGGAGAAAAAATATTAGAATCATTTATTTGATTTTATTTGGATTTTATTCGCATTAGAAAAATTGCATGTTTACAAAATTGCATTTTAGGGCCAAGAAAATGTTCATCTTGTTCTAAATATTTTATTTAGACGGTGAAAATTTATTTTGGCATTTTTAGTTTTTTATTTTATTTTCTAGGATTTATTTTCTATTTGGCGGAATTATTAAAAAAACTTCCAGCGCCTGACCAGGCCGAAGCCCAGCCGAGCCAGGCCGGCCCAGCCCCGCGCCACCGCCTTCCCCGTCCCGTGCCGCCGCCGGACTCGAAGGAGTCCGAGCTGCTGCCGCCGCCTCGACCCCCTCCCCAAGTCGGAGCCGCCGCTGCCTCCCCCCCCCTTTAAAAACCCACCCCGGGCCCCCCTGGAGCCCCGAGTCGCCGCCACAGCAGCCCTCGCCAGCCCCGCGCCACCGCCTGCCGTCGCCCGCGTCGCCGTCTGCTGCCGCCCGCGCCGCTGCTGCCCCGCGCCGCCGAGCCGCCCCGCCGCCCCGCAAGCCCGACGCCTGAGCCCCGCCTCGCCGGAGAGGTAACGCGCCGATCCGCCGCGCCCGGTTCTTTTCCAAAGAAAACCAATTCGGTTTTTTTTAAAACCCTAGTCATTTTTTTGGTTCGCCGGTTTTTCTTTTTGGTTTTCTTTTTAGCAGACGTTCGTTTTAACGAACGGTTTTCACCCGTTAGCTACAGATAACGAACGCTCGTTCATTAGGTTGTTCGTCAGTTTTCTTTTATCGGATTAATGCGCGATTATTTCTGATCGCGATTTCTGATCCGATTTTTGTTCTAGTTTATCTTTTTACTCGTTAGTCGGAATCAGACGATTCAAGCGCCTAGATCTTCGTCTCGAGACCCTATTTTCGTTTAACCAACTTGCACAAGTTGTTGCTACTGTAAAATTTGACCTAGGTTCAGATTAGTAAACGGATCTTGTTTCTTTTGTCATTTGAGTTTCGTTGCTCCGTTTGATTTGATTCTTTTTGCAAACTGGAGTTCTTAAGTTGAAATTTCTGGTTAGATCTTCTTATTTGAGGTTTACCCGTGTTTTCTTTGCTTGATTTATTATATATGCTATTGTTTGTTTGCGATAGAATTCCCAGAGTGTGAAGCGTGTTATTTGGAGTCTCTAGGTTACGCGGATCGTCATCAAGGCAAGTAACACATTGATCATACTCTTTTCATACCCAGTTTTTATGCATTAGTTTCAACCCTCAAACATTGCATGGTTAGGATGTCATTAACATGTGGGTTGGGAAGTAGTTGATGAGGTAGAACCTATTACCCTGTTATATTCAAACCTTTGGGAGTTACTCTTACGCGTTGCTTATATTGCTATGCTATGCTCATAGACGAGGTTTGGGTGACTGAAATCCATGACAGGTGTGAGATTGTTAATTAATGGTTCAACTTAAGGTGGCAACTTGAATTTACATCTAGGCGGATTGAGGCACCTGGAGTACCCAGTGTTGCCTATATTTTTGGAAATCCCGGGGTTCCGTGTGATTTTCCTATGGACCGCCACCCAGGCTCAAAGGGAACTGAGATGATTCATGCTAGAAACTTCCGTGTGCAGCCACAAGCTATTATGGGCTCTAGCATAGTTGAGTAAGTTACGTGAAGCTCTTGAAGAGGTGGATCAGCAGGTAGTGGGTTTGTAGGTTTGGTATGGTCTGCCTGGAGTAGAGAGTTAATGTTTCTGAAGGACTGTGTCTCGGTCATCCGTTTCACAAACACTCTGTAGTGCGAGAAAACCTACGGAGGAGATCGAGTCTTGTGGGGAAAAGTGCGCAAACCTCTGCAAAGTGTATAAACTAATCATGGTTAGGCGTGTCCCCGGTTATGGACAATCTTGAGTATCTAGTACTTGGAGTATCTTAAGTATCTCATCACTCTTAATTAATATTGTTGGGTTGTTAATTACTTTTAATTAGGATTGAGTTGGAGTAACCTTCTCAATGATGTTTCAACCACCATGATAGTTAAATTAAAATCTATTCCTTTGTTGTAGGGAAAAATTGGCTTTTCGCAAAAACTATAACCATAGAGCTTTCCACCAGCCAAATATGCATGTAGTGATAGCATTATTCTATTATTGCTCTACTGTGTTATTTTGCCAGCATATTCCATGTGCTGACCCGTTTTAGGGCTGCAACGTATTAAGTTGCAGACTTTTCAGACGAGGAGTAATGTTCGTTAGGTCATTGCCGTGCAGCTCAGCTATGCCGTTGGAGTTGATGGACTCGCTTTATCTTCCAAGCCTTCCATTGTTATCGTATTAGATGGCCTTAAGCCATATTTATCATGATAAGTTCTCTTTGGAGACATTCGATGTAATAAGTGTGTGATTGCTACTTTGTTATAAATCCTTCGAGTACTATGTGTGTCAGCATTACCGATCCAGGGATGACACGGAAGCACGGAGACTTGACTGTTTGAGGTCGGGTCGCTACAGTTTGTGTAGGTGCTATCATTGGAGACTTGTGTGTTCCTCCTACTGGATTGATACCTTGGTTCTTAGCGGAGGAAAATACTTATCTCTACTTTGTTGCATCACCCTTTCTTCTTCAAGGGAAAAACCAACGCAAGCTCAAGAAGTAGCAGTAATCTACTCTGATAAATAGAACATTGAAACCAAAGTGGGCTAGTCTAGATACAAAAAGAAGATTGTAACCAAGAGATTAAGCGAGCATACCATTTTGAATAGAACTATCGTTGGATATGGCCACCTTACGGAGGCCAAGTACCTTACCCTTGGAGTTATCTCCAAAAGTTACGTACTTGTGTGGACCATCATTTTATGCAAGCTCACGGAACATGTCTCTATCTCCGGTCATGTGGTCGGTACAACCACTATCGAGAATCCACTCTTTTACTCCGGCCATGTAATTCCGAAGATTAGCCACGAGACTAAGATTTCTCATAGTCTTCTCATATTCGATGTCAGATTCTTCATCTTCATCATAATAACCATGCTCAACATCATCATCATCATGCGTATGATCATCACCTAGGTCAAGTGATTCTTTAGATTTATAGTCATGACAATGTGCAAGTTTGTGAATTCTAATGGTTATGAGATAATGTTACTAATGGTTCCAACATCACCTTTAGCACGCATGAGGTCATGAAGCTCAAATAGACATTCATCGAACTTAGGATCACTAGGCTTCATCTTATAAAAGGCAATGGACTTATGAAGAATTTCATTGAGATTCTTTAATGAGTAATTTGGATAGCGTTTTTCAAGGTCACTCCACATAGTGTAAGCACACTCAAAGTTTTGCATGCAAATAAGCACATTTCTAGGTAAACCTCTCATGATAAGATCAATGGTTCTAGGATTAAAAAGCATGTCAATATACTCTTCGTGAGTGGGTTGCAAGGGATCAATAGGAGGCGCAAAAGGATTTTGAACATACATACTCAAGTCAAAGTCATCAAAGATAGCAAGCATTTCAGTTTTCCAAGAGTTATAGTACTCTCCATCAAGAATGGGTACTCTACGTCTAAGACTCCCCAAAGTAGACTCATCAATCTTCCTCCAAAGGTGATGAAACCAAAGCAATGGAGAACAAAGCTCTGATACCGATTGTAGGATCGAAGAAGATAGGTATAGAGGGGGGTGAATACACACTTAACTAACCAAAGGTGCAGTTTTTAGTTTTCTTGAAACTTAGCCAGATTTTAGCACAAGTTAAGATAACACCAAGACTTTCTACACATGCATATCTAGAGTTAAAGCAGCAGAAATAGTAAATCATGCAATTGTGCGGAAAGTAAGGGGTGGAGTCGGAAGATTAGACACAATGAAGACATGATGATTTTTGGCGTGGTTCCGATAGGTGGTACTATCATACATCCACGTCGATGGAGACTTCAACCCACAGAGGGTAACTGATGCGTGAGTCCACGAAGGGCTCCACCCACAAAGGGTCCACGAAGAAGCAACCTTGTCTATTCCACCGTGGATTCCATCCACGAAGGACTAGCCTCACTCGGGTAGATCTTCACAAAGTAGCCGATCTCCTTGCCCTTACAAACTCCTTGGTTCAACTCCACATGATCTTGGAAGCTCCCAAGTGACACCTGACCAATCTAGGAGACACCACTCTCCAAAAGGTAATGGATGTTGTGTTGGAGATGAACTCCTTGCTCTTATGCTTCAAATGATAGTCTACTCAACACTCAATCTCTCTCCCATAGATTTGGCTTGAGTAGGATAAGGATTGGAGTGTAAAGCAATTTGAAGAGGCTAGAAATCAAGATTCAAATGGTAGGAATGGAATCTCTTGATCTCAACACCTGAGTTGGTGGTTCTCTTTCAGAAAATGAATGGTGGAAGTTGTGTTTTGTTCTGATGGCTCTCTTAGAGAGTAAGTGGTGGTGGAGGGGTATAAATAGGCAACACCAAAAATTCAACCGTTACAAGCCTTTAACCCAACTCGATGGCACTGATATGATAATCTCGGTGAGACCGACTAGTGCAAAAGACTTGACCATTAGGTTTTTCAGTGAGACTGATTATACCAACTCGGTGGGACTGAAGTGCAATGGCTAGGGCAAAACCGTGTCTCCGTAATTCTGATCAATTCATCTCGGTGATTCCGAAATGAAGTGACTTCATTATAGAATCTTGGCAAGGCCGTCCCGGTGGAACCGAGAACCATTTTGGTCAGACCGAATTGTTAAGGTTTTGGCAGTGGCAATGGAGTGATCATCTCTGTGGGAGCAAAATGATGAATTAGGGTTTGGATAGATGTGTTTTTGGGAAAGTGATTGAGGGTTTTTGGAGCAATATCACTAAGCACTTTGAGCAACAACCTCATCAACAATACCACATCCCCTTTTAGTAGTATCGGCTTTCCTTGACATTTTGAAGGGGTCCACATGCTCATGTCCTTGTCATGCCACTGTTGAACTTATCTGAAATGTTCTAGGTAAAAGTATCAGTCCAACAATATGTATGTTGACATTAATTACCAAAACCACCAAGGGAGCAAATGTGATTTCATGGTGTATGATTACAAATGATGTGAACCTGTAACTAGATGTCGAGGGGTGCTGATATAGAGTGTGTGACCCACCTCGTTTGCTCTGTTACAGGTTAATTAAGACAATGAAAGATACACGCCCACTACTACTGCTAACCAGCGCCTTATGTAGATTACTATCCTAGT